>CM061464.1:5012500-7512500 GCA_030770085.1 Oryza coarctata
CAATATTTTTCCTATTCAATTTAACTTGTGCGTTCCAATCATGTCCTTTTTCATGTATATAAGGAAGTGTTAGCAAAACAGAACAGAAAGGGAAAAAAAGTTTATGTAAGCTCTATACTCTTCTAATTTATTTTCCCTGGACGATTCTATGAGGGACATCAAGAGCAAGATTTTCTCTGCTTAAGAGACTAATTAGGCATAAAATAAATTCTGCTCGTTATCTTAGGTATTTATATTGGTATGTGGCACTTGTGTCCAGTTGTCCACCGTTAAGTTGTGTGTGTCCTATTTTTTTTCCTCCAACTCACTCTGGTCTAATTAATTACTCCTATGTTTACTCTCTAGGAATCAGAGAGTGAAGATGATGACCTTGATGTTGATACAGGTGATGATGAATCAGAGGAGGAACCTGAGCATGAACCTGTAGTTGGTGTTTCATCTGAGCTTGAGGTTAAGAATTCTAGTCCAATACCTGCACAATCTAAAGAGACAGAAAGGCAGCTTTCGAAGAAGGAATTGAAGAACAGAGAGCTTGCAGAACTAGATGCCGTGCTGGCTGAGCTAGGGATTTCTGGACATACTACCCAAGCTGACGCAATTAATAAATGTATGGAACTTAACCATGATGTGGCTTGTACTAAACTAATAACATCTCACTAACTGGACTTCATTCAATGTTGAATATTTACTGTAGATATATTTTACTAAACAAGAAAGTAAAATATTTACTGAGTATGCAGGCCTCATACTCAGTAAACTCAGGTTATCTTTCATCGGTGCCATTCACCCGGTTCTCATTCTGGATTATATCTGTTGATGTTAAAATTACAAATGACCCAACTTATTAGATGGATATTGGCTTGGGAACAAACATTTTCTGTCTTAAACTATAGGCAGGACATACTGCCAATTTTTTAGGTCAGATTCCTCGCAAAGAAAAAAGGGTCAGACCTTCTGTTCGTATATTGTCGACTTAGGATTCTGCATGTGTTGGACATTTTTTATGGCCTTGTTCTCAGCAGTTATTATGAAGTAGAAGTGCCTGGAGTTGTATTTTGCGGCAAGAGATGATCTAATGGTTGATTTTAAATTATGCTTTACCATACTCAGTCAATAACCAAGTGCAGAGAAGAGGAAGGAAAGATTTGGGCACTCATCACGCAGAAGAAGCCAGAAATGATCTTTGCTTCAGATTCCAGCTGGTGAACTTTCTAGCGTTGACGGTTGGCGCTTTGTTAAGTCAGCTTTTAAAAATCGGCGCCACAATGACTCTGAACCTCATGAATAAAAAGGCTATCCAGCCATAATCACAGTAAACAGGATCAATGGCACTGTTCTTTAACTTAGAAAAGTGCGTGGGCATTTTTATTCTTATCTTATAAAAACCTCCAATCTTTGATCTCATCGACCTAAAAACTTTATGACTGTGATACAGCCAGTCAAGTCAGGTGTTTGAATTCTCTAAGTTCATAGTTTGTATCAGCATCAGGACGGACGTACGCTCCCTCTGTTTTAAAGAGGACTCATGGTATGTCAAGCTCTGTGGTAAGGTTAATATCGGCATTCCAAAAGACGCTTTTGCCACATTGGAAAGGAAACCTGAGTCCCCGTTTTCCACATCCAGTAGTAGTATCCATCCACAAGAAACAGTGAAGCTCGCCGGTTTCAGCTCGCGGATTCCGCCGGCTGGCCGAGTTGGACGACGACGCCGTCAACGGCACACGACATACTGGCGTCCTGGGCCTTTTTTTTTTCTTCCTCTTCCGTGGGACCGTGGCATGCCGGCAACGGTTATCCGTTGGGCGCAAAATATCCTGCGGCCGTTGCTTTCGCGCCATTTACAGGGCGGCGGTTTACGGATCAGATCGTCCATCGTGCTCTCTGTTTTAGACGTCGTCAGGTTTTGAACGGGCCACTCCACTCGCCGCTGCAGGTGTATATCTGCCCACTTTGAGTCGACTGGCTCCTGGTTTTTTTGGCCTTTGTCCTGTCCGCGTCTTCAAGAGGAAAATGTCACAGATGATTGCCAAAATATCATCCGAAAGCTGGTTCTGTCAATGGTCTCGCATATTATTGACACAATTAATTCTAAGATCTGTAAATTTAATCAATGTGTATAGGGGTGAAAGTATGTCTTTTAGCAATAATATAGCGGTAATGTTAGACAGACCACTGGCCTGGGCTGACCCGACCCCCTCATATACACGGGGATTCATAGTCACTGTACATTTTCTATATGGTATTAGAGCGAGTCTAGACATCCCGGCACGCTAGCTTCTCCCTCCGGTGAGCCGACTCTTTCCTCCTCGTCGTCGACGTCTTCTTCCCGTCACCGACTCTCTTCCCGGTACTCCCCTCGCTCTCTCGTCTCCATTTCTTCTTCTCCCAGTCTCTCCCGCAGTCACCTTTTCTCCGCCCCACCTCCGCGCGACCAGGCGACGGTCTCGCTCCACCTCCTCGTCCCTCCTTGCACCCGTCTCCGCTCTTCCTCTTGTTTCGTGCATCTCTCCTTCTCCAACGCCGGCGCACCTCCGCGCTCGTCGTCTCCATCAGCTGTACTTGTCTAGCCCTCCATCGGCTAGAAACCTCCCTTGGTTCTTACCCTTTCCGACATGCTCAACGGCTCTCGGACGCAAACCTTCTCCCCTCACGTCCGAGCTAGTCCAACGTGTCCACGTGTCCACGGACACGAATCCCTGCCTCCCGAACGCGAACACTTTCTCTTCGCATCCGGCCACTCCCTGCCTTTTTCACGTCCGCCCCACTCCTTGGCCTCCACAAGTCCACGGACGTGAATCTTCTCTTCACGGACGTGAATCCTCGCACGTCCGTGACCCAACCACTCTCTGACCCACCCACTTTGTCCTCACCTACTCCGCTGCCAACTCCCCATCGGCCAACCACTCCTCATCGGCTGGCCACTCCTCACCTACTCCGTTGCCTACTCCTCATCGGTTGGCCACTCCTCACCTACTCCGCTGCCTACTCCCTATCGGCCAATCACTCCTCATCGGCTTGCCACTCCTCACCTACTACGCTGCCCACTTCCCATCGGCTTCTCACGTCCTTGATCGGCCGATCCGTCCTCTCATCGGCTTCTCTCTCCCATCGGCTCTTTGCTCCCGTTCTCCCGTCATGGCCTCCGAGTCCACCCTCAGCTCCGGCACTCTCCCAGTCGCCGAATCTGCTCCGGCCCTCGGTGCCACAGACCACACCTCGGGCACCACCTCGTCGATCTTCTCCCCTTCCTACGTTGCTGTGAACGTGAAATCTCACGTTCCTATCTCCCTTGACCTTAACGCCAATTATTCCAAGTGGGTTTTCTTCTTCAAATCTCTCTGTGAAAAATTCGGCCTCCGGTCCCATATTGATGGCTCCGCTCCACCTCGCCCCGATGATCCTCAGTGGGACATCGCCGAGTGCTGCGTGCGCAGCTGGCTACTCGGCTCGGTCGATGACTCTGTCCTCAACCTCGCCATGGACGATACCGACCCCACCGCACGGGACCTCTGGGTGGCCATCGAGCGGATCTTCCTGGCCAACAAGCAGCCTCGCGCCATCTTCCTCCTCAACGAGTTCCACTCCATGGTACAAGGCGACTCCTTTGTCTCCTTGTACTGTCAGCGCCTCAAAGTCAAGGCTGCTGCTCTTCGGGACGTCGGCCACTCTGTGGCCGACTCTCAACTCATCCTCGTCCTTCTGCGAGGCCTCAATCCCCGCTTCTCTAACACCGCCGATGACATCGCCAATGCCACACCTCTTCCATCGTTCGCCCGGGCTCATGACATGCTAGTTCTTAAAGAACTCCGTCTGGCCAATGATGAGAAGACAGTGGCCCACACCGCTCTTCTTGCCGCAGCCGATAATGGCTGCCGAGCTTCTTGCGCTGCCCCTTCCTCCCGCGGTCCTGGTGGCCATGGCTCCGGCCACAGCAACACAGCCCGCACCGGGAAAGGCAAGGGCAAAGGCAAAGGCAGGACCTGGCAGGGTCCAACGCCACCACGACCTACCTCAGTCCCTACCCACCCTGCCGGTCCCACGGGTCCGTGGCTCTGCTACAACCCCTGGGCGCCCCAGCCCCAGCCACGCAGCCCCATCGGCTGGCAACCTGGAGTTCTCGGCGCCCATCCCCAGGCTCACCTAGCATCGGCTCCCGTTCTGCCGCCTCAGCCGATGCTACCGACCCCAACCACCCAGTCGGTTCCCTCCTGGAACCAGGATGGCCTCGTCGCTGCCCTCAACCAGATGACGCTCTAACCACAGCACCCTTGGGTGCTGGACTCCGAGGCGTCTTCACACATGGCGTCATCGGCCGGTATACTTCACTCCTGTCACCCCTTTTCCTTCCCTTTTGTCACTATCGGCAATGGTCACTCTCTTCCTGTCCAATGCCACGGTGACTCCTCTCTGTCTACATCCACCACTAACCTCCCCCTACGCAATGTTCTTATTGTCCCTTCTCTCATTCACAATCTTATATCTGTCCGTCAATTCACACGAGATAACCACTGCTCCATTGAATTTGACGTGTCTGGTTTCTCTGTAAAGGATATCCCAACCTGGCGACAGATCCTTCACTGCAATAGTGGCGGCGACCTCTACACCATTCCCGCTGCGCCGTCCACCCCACACGCCAGCGTCGCCCTCTCCACCAACCTTTAGCACCTTCGCCTCGGCCACCCCGGCCCCGACGCTGTCGCCACCCTCCATCGCAACGCCTCCATCCGATGTACTCACAGCAGCTCCACAGTTTGTCACTCATGTCAACTTAGCAAACATGTGCGTCTGCCCTTTTCTAGTTCTCTCTCCTGTACCTCGCGTCCATTTGAACTTATATATTGTGATGTATGGACGTCCCCAAAGTGTCTCCGGTAATCAGTATTATCTCACTATACTTGACGATTACACACACTATTGCTGGACCTTCCCGCTCATCCACAAATCCGAGGTCGCATCTCACCTCACTCACTTCGTCACGTACGTATCCACTCAGTTTAACCTCCCCATCAAGGCTTTACAAGCCGATAACAGTACGGAATTCATCAACCATACCGTTACAAACCTCCTCACCTCGCAGGGCATCCATCTCCGTCTCTCCTGCCCCTACACCTCTCCTTAGAACGGTAAAGCCGAGCGCCTTCTTCGCACCCTCAACAACATCAGTCGCACCATGCTACTTCACGCCCACCTACCCGCCACTTATTGGGCCGAAGCTTTGGCTACTGCGACGTACCTTCTCAATCGGCGCCCATGCTCCTCCGTTCATAACAACATTCCCTATGCCCTTCTCTACCGCACGGCGCCCGACTACTCCCATCTTCGCGTTTTTGGATGCCTCTGCGACCCAAATCTCACCGCCACAGCTTCCCACAAACTAGCTCCCCACTCCACCGCCTATATTCTCCTCGGCTATTCCACCTCTCACAAGGGATACCGATGCCTCGACCTTTCCACCCGACGGGTCCTCGTCTCTCGTCACGTCATTTTTGACGAGACATATTTTTCCTTCGGTCTCCTTCATCTGAGATCCTCCTCTAGTGATCTCGACTTCCTTCTCACCAACACCGTGCCAACCAGGTCTTCCCCACTGCCCTCTCCATCGGCCGCTGCTGAGGATTTACCCGTCACATCTCCCACCACTACTCGGTCCGATGTCCCCACCATTGGACCCCCATCGGACCCACCTTTATCGGCCGATACCGATCCTATTTATCCTTCAGCCGATACCGTTCCCTCTCCATCGGACACCCCACTTCCATTGGCTCCTTACTTTCCATCGGCTCCCCCCACCCTATCGGCTGATCCACCTCTATCGAACCGATCGGAATACTCGGCCCACCCGACCTCATCGGCTCAAGCCGATCTAATCCCTCCTTTTCCTCTTGTCTATAGTCGCCGACTCGGAGCCGATGACGCCACCACCCTACCAGTTCTTCCCATTACTCCCGCACCCCCATCGGCTCCAGTTCCCTCCACCTCTCACATTGTCACCCGCTCCCAGACCGGGTCTCTCCGACCCAATCTGCGCTATGGTCTCTCCGCCATCCACAGCTCTATCTCGCCCATCCCGGCGACTTCTCGCTCAGCCTTTGCCGACCCTCAGTGGCGCGCGGCCATGGCCGACGAGTACAAGGCCCTAATGGACAACGAGACCTGGCGCCTCGTTCCCCGACCTCCCGGCGCCAACATTGTGACCGGCAAGTGAATTTTCAAACACAAATTCCACGCCGATGGCTCCCTTGCCCATCACAAGGCTCGCTGGGTAGTCCGGGGTTTCTCCCAACAACCCGGTGTCGACTACGACGAGACCTTCAGTCCCGTTGTCAAACCCGCCACCATCCGAGTCGTCCTCACCTTGGTTGCCTCTCCCTCCTGGCCGATCCATCAACTAGACGTGAAGAACGCCTTTCTTCATGGCCACCTGACGAAAACAGTCTACTGCCAGCAGCCCCCAGGCTTCGTCGACCCTTCTTGGCCCGATGACGTCTGTCTCCTTCAACGCTCTCTCTACGGCCTCAAACAAGCCCCTCGTGCCTGGTACCAGCGCTTTGCTGCCTATCTTCAGCACATCGGCTTCGTGGCCTCTGCGTCCGATAGTTCCCTGTTCACTTTCCATATCGGCTCCGCCATTGCCTATCTACTTCTCTATGTCGATGACATTGTCCTCACAGCGTCTTCGACATCTCTCCTCGACCAGATCATGGCTCGACTTCACTCTGAGTTCGCTATGACCAATCTTGGTCCTCTCTACCATTTCCTTGGCATCTCCATAACCGGTTCCATCCACGGGCTCTTCCTTTCCCAACGCCAGTACGCCATCGACCACCTCCAGCGTGTGGGCATGACCGACTGTCACCCCACGGCCACCCCAGTCGACACTCGAGCCAAACTCTTCGCCGCCGATGGCGCCCTCGTTGCCGATCCCTCTCACTATCGGAGTCTTGCCGGGGCTCTCCAATACCTCACACTCACCCGACCCGACCTCACGTACGCTGTCCAGCAAGTGTGCCTCTTCATGCACGCTCCGCGCGAACCTCACCTCGCGCTACTCAAGCGCATCCTACGCTACGTGAAGGGCACCCTCTCCAGCAGGCTGCATCTTAGCTCCAGCCCCATCGACTCCCTCACCACGTACTCCGACACGGACTGGGCAGGCTGCCCCGACTCTCGACGCTCTACGTCCGGCTACTGTGTCTACCTCGGTGACACTCTCGTATCCTGGTCCTCAAAACGCCAGACTACAGTGTCCCGCTCCAGCGCTGAAGCCAAGTACCGCGCCGTCGTCCACGCCGTCGCCGAGTGCTGCTGGCTTTGCCAGCTTCTCCAGGAGCTCCGTGCACACCTCTCTACCACGACCGTCATTTACTGTGACAATGTCAGTGCCGTCTACATGACCGCCAACCCGGTCCATCACCGACGCACCAAGCACATCGAGATCGATATTCATTTTGTCCGTAACAAGGTTGTATTAGGACAGGTTCGGGTGCTCCATGTACCATCGGCACATCAGTTTACCGATATAATGACCAAAGGCCTGCCCACGCCTTTGTTCACTAGTTTTCGGTCCAGTCTCTGCGTCCGTTCTCCTCCCGCTGCGACTGTGAGGGATGTTAGACAGACCACTGGCCAGGGCTGTATATATATAGACCCGACCCCCTCGTATACACGGGGGATTCATAGTTACTGTATATTTTCTACAGGTAATTTGAAGTTCTTTTTTTTTATCATAAAGGGTTCTAACCTAACAGTTGTAGAACTCTGTTAATTTAATGATAATAGTGATTTTCATTCGTCTCTTTAAGCATAGTTTAAAAAAATATGCGTATATATGCGCCACACGTACCCCTTTAAAAAAACAATTTCTATCTATAAATCGGAAGTATATCCCGATTCATAGTGATGGCTAAATGGGTTGTCTCGGATAAGTATTCACTTATGGTCCAAACACGACAGGGCTCGTTTAGTCATGAGTGGTTCACGATCAAATGGGCCATGTCATGCTTAATCTGGCACCCCGACATGGTTATTAATGAAAAATATTGGAAAGACGATCGGTTTAATAAAGAAGAGTCTGATTGAAAGAAGTCAATTAAAGAAAACGAGAAAGGAATCGGTCCAATTATAGAAAACTATCCAAATGAGGCTAATTCTAAGAAGTCATGAAACTCACGGTATGGTAATTTATCTATATAAATCGTATCTTATATTGATAGAAAGATTTAGTTAGTTTAGTTAAATACTTTCATATTATATATTTTTAAGGAAATAACGTCCGATGGTTATTGTAACCATGTTGGACTCTGTATATCAGTATATAAATATAGACCTCCTGGAAACCTATAAATAATCCTTCAATCTATACAACTCCGATGCATCACTATCCTAGTTTATCTAGATTTTTATCGGTAGGTTCTATCTCTCGACACGAGGTTGCATCGGTTAAGTTCGATCTCTGATGAAGGGGTAAGTCCCACCACTATCCCGGTATATCTTGCTCTGTCTAAGACTATATCGGTTAGGTTCGATCTCTTAGTTAGATCGAGTGTACCGCATCACATCCGTATAAGACCTATTGGTTTATCGATCTCTTTCTGTCGTTGTCCATCTCGTGCTTCATTGGTTAGATTCGACCTATAATGTTGCCGATAGTAGATTGAGCTGTAAGCCTATAGGTCTCTACCCAGTGTTTCATCGGAGTGTTTAGTCGATGAGTTATCTATACCTTGAACAACACGCCTACCGTATCGGCTCCTCAGCTGATACGTACCTGTCTTCAAAGACTTCCATCGAACATCACGTCTAGTGCATCGGCCTTTTCGGTTGATGCACGCATATCTTCAGAGATATCCTCTCATCGGCTCGGCTAGCCGATGGGTTCACTTCGCCCTTCTTTTAGCACGATCGATCTGGTGTCTGCTGTCACATTACTGTTGGCCTTGGTCTCTTACTGTTTCGGTTAGATCCGATCTTCGAGATTGGTGCTAGCGGTGTCGTCATGGTGGGTGATAGGTCTTATGCTGTGGGAGGAGCGGGCCCTACTCCTTGTTCATCGTTCACCATATCCGAAGCGGCATTGGCTTTACAGCCAGTGTCTTTTATACGATTACTTGTCAGTTCACATATGCCTTCATTGGCTTTCCAACCGATGAACAAGCGGTATAGCTTCCGTCGGCAATCAAGAGAGATCCCGCATGCTTTGTTATTCTCTGAATACCCTTTGATGCCTCCATCGGCTCTACGGTCGATAGATTAGGATCTCGCTTTTGCTATACCCGAAGTCATTATGTCCTTCGTCGACATCTGTCCATGCCTTCATCGGCTCCCTAGCCAATAGAAAAACGTCTTAATTCCTATCGACGATCAGCCGATAATAGGAGCCATCCGGACGTGACCGATGACCAACATGACCCTATCAGCGGCTAGCAGATAGCGAGAGGTCGTATCAGCCTATCGTCTGACCGACCCGTTCACCTCACCTTCTTACCAATTACAGGGTCAAATTGACTGGGACGCCCATACCTACATCGTCACGACAGAGAGCGAGCTGAAGTACCCGTGCCGAAGCTAAGTGGACCTCCTAAATCTCGGTACGCGTACCTTGAGTCATAGAGAGAAGACGACGGACCTACACTGAAGTTAAACAGACCTTCTAAGCTTCGGTGTGGCCGTGCCGCGCGCATAAGATCCGACAAGAACAACGGAGGACCAGCATGATACGACCCATTTTTTAGTGGGTCAACATGGCACACCATAGCACGGCTTGTCCCGTGAGACAACCTATTTTTCAATATTTTCTTTTTTTCTATTTTTCTATACTTTTCTCATTTTTCTTCATTTCCTATATTTTCTCCTATATTTTTCTACTTTTATTTTATTGCCACATTTTTCTTATTTCCCTCTCCCATTCTTTTATTTTCCCCTCCTTGCCTTTTTTTTAAAATTTTGTTTCATGCTAATGATCTATATTAGCCCATGGGTTATTTTCGTGCTTGGACTAACCTAGCATGACACGTCTTTGTCTTGGGTTGTATTTGGGCTCAGGCTACAGTATGTAGGCTAGCACGACTTGGCCAATTTCATAGCACATGTCTAACGGATCATACGTGCAAACCTATTTGGACACTTATATGTAGCTATATCTACATTCGTAGCCATAAATTGTTTTTTTATGAAGGGAGTAGCAGTGTACGTATTTCAAAGAAAAAATTGATTTATGGATACACGAAAGACTAAGATGATCTTTATGTAAAATAAATAAACAATTATAGATGAAAGTATAATGTAAACAGGGTGTCTACGTAGCAATATTATATTTTAGAACGAATAAAATAATTGACTAAATATTATTCAAAGCAGATACCAAAATAAATTCTATTATCGTAAAAAACCAGAGCTTATGCAAAATTGATCATCTTCATCTCGGATGCACGAAAGGCTGAGGTTTAAGTATACAACACTAACATAACAGAGCTGCACGCAAAAAACATATACACAAACTAGCGCGCGTATACATATATACGAACAGTATACATCTTAACATTACTTGCACATATCCTTATACTTCGACGCAGCACGCGGCCTGCACGTACCCCGCGAACTCCGGCGGCGCCGGGGCGCGCGCCCACGACTGCGCCGCCGCCGCGCCGTTCTTGTTGGCGCCCTCCTTGGCGGTGAGCAGGTACACTGCCTGCTCGGCGCCGTGTCTCCCCGCGCCGATGGCGACGACGCGGCCGTCCCCGATGGCCGCGAGGGCCGTCACCGCGCGCCCGTCCTCGGGCAGGCTCGCCACCGCCCGCCACGCGGCGCCGTCCGCAGTGGCGTCGCGCGCCGCGAGGAGGCCGTCAAGGAGCATGTACATCATCGTGTCCGCCGCCGGCGCCGGCGCGGCGCAGCACGTCCTCGGGCACGTCCCCTCGTCGAGCACCCGCTCCTGCACGGGGCCCCAAGCCCATGCGGCCGGGTCGAACGCCTCGGCAGAGCCGGCGAACCTGCCCTGTGCCTCCGTCGTGTATCCGCCGACGATGACGAACCTGCCGCCGACGCAGAGCCCCCTGGCCTCGTCCCGCTCCGTCGCCATGTTCGGGAGCGCCACCCACGCGTCGGCCTCGGCGTCGTACGCGACTGCCGACCGCAGCGCGTCCTTCTCCTCGTCGTGCCCGCCGGCGACGAACACCCACTTCCCAGCCGCTGCGCACGCGAAGAACGACCGCCTCGGGCCCGGCATCGCCGCGCCGCGCCGCCACGATCCAGACAAGAAGTCATAGACGTGCACCGCGTCCATCGGCGCCCACGTCTCCGGGTCCCACCCGCCGACCACCACCAGCCGCCTCCTCTCCCTGCCGCACGCCGCCACCGCGGCGAGCTGGCAGAACAGCGGCAACCCGCCACCACCGGGAAGCGGCGGCAGCGTGGCCCACCCACCGCCGACCGGGTCGTGGAGAACGAGGCGATACGAGGTGGAAAGACCGGCGTACTTGTTCGCGGGCCCGGCGGCGGCGAGCGGCGGCTCGGCCTGCGCGAGGGCGAGGAGCGGGTGGGCCATGCCGCGGGCCCGGCGGAGGCGGTGGTAGAAGGGCGACTCCACCTCCGCCTTCCACCGCCGCGAGGTGCTCCTCGCCACCGGCAGCTGGTCGAATCCCACCCGCAGCAGGCATTCCCGCGCCACCTCCTCCGGTAGCCCCGGAATCAACTCATCATCACCCATCGCTCCTTCGATCGCGCAATGAATTAAACCGGAATCGGAATGAGAATCGGACAGGGGAGTACTAGTGGATTAGTGAAGTGGAGGTGTTGGGGGTTGGGAAAAGGGGGAGACGGGGCGAGTTTTAAGTAGGGTCGAGGAGGGAAAGGGATTCGGGTTGGGGAGGGAGGCGGTCGGAGCCCGCGGGAACGAGGCGGGGTGCGGAGTGGGGCTCGGGATTGCGCCGAAACGTTGGTTTGGGAACCGGGGGTCGCGTGGGGTCGCGTGGTTTTTGCGGGTGATTCCATGGGATTCGGCGGCGCGGGCACACGGTTGGGTATTTGGATTTCTGCGGGGATAACTGGGGACCGTGTAGGATCACCCTCACTTTATTTGCTGTGGGGATAGTTTTTCTTCTTTATAAAAATTATATAATAAACTCTTATCAAACCCTTAAATTAACAGCTTCTATTTCTAATAAAACTTAATCTCTTATATTTTATAATTTTATAATTTATTTTTTCTCTTTCTTATCGGTGACACTCTAAATTTATTTTTAATTTCTTAACGATGGATTTCGTTAGTGGGCTAGGTTAGCTGACCCGGTAAATGCACCGTAGCTCCGCCCTAATTGTTTGTGTTTCCGGTCTTATGCTCAAAGTTGTCACAAATCACAAGCAGATAACCGTACTGCCGGCAGTACCAATAATGGCACTCCATAGCCACCACTCATAGAACAACTCGTATCTTCAGTCTTAGCAGCACTTGTCAAACTTTCTTATTTCAGTTGTAGCTCATAAGCCACAATCGATTTTAATACTGTAGAACTTAATTTTAAACATATTTAAGGTTTTTTTCGTCAAGCGTAAAAACACAAAAATCTTGTCCTAAAATTACTATTCACTCCATCACCATATCGCGCACTTCCTATCGATCAGGATAAGGGGTGATATTTAGTGGACCAGCAGAGTGAGCGAACAGACAGAGCAAAGGAAAGCAAAGCTCTGGTTAAGGTTAACTGCAACTGCAAGTGCATCCATTTCATTAACCCATTTCCTCTCGAGTCGACGTCGCGGCCGGAGCCGGAAGGATCAGATCGTCGGCGTACTGGCTTATCCACTCGTGTGCACCGCTGCCGTCGATGAGCGCATGCTCGCACGCGCGCTCTCAATTTCATTTTACAGGGAGCCACACACAGTCACAGTCACAGTCACAGGAATGGCATGTTCCTTTCACTCTTACGCATCGAGTGCGAGTGACGAGCTGGTTTGAGCCGCTTGTGCAGCGCAAATTGTTGATCAGCTTGGGCGTTGGAGCATCAATGCAATGCACCGACTTTTATCCGGCACATTTGTGGCCGCTGGTGTAGCTTGCAGGATCGATTGCAGCTAGCCCAGATATTTGGGGATTATTTGGAGGATCACACCTTACACACACGCTGTTCACACACACAGTTGACGATTTTACAGCGACATCAAGATGGCTAAGACGGCAAGATCAAGTTCTTATCGCGGGTTTGTATCGATGATGTCTCGTGTGTCCAAGCGCAACGTTGTCGCTATTTATTAGTGAAACTGACCGGAGAAAAAGGATATCTCTCCATCGCATTCACTCGCCGGGCGGGTCAATCACACAGTCATTGATTGGTGAAGCCGCGGCAAGCCGTGGGGAGATCGCCGCGTTGCCGGTGAGTGGAAGGGGCGTCGCTGTGGTGGCGGGGATGTGCCGCCGTTGGGTGCGAACGCCGCCGCACGACGGCGGTGGTGGGCCGCAGCTACGCGCGCTGCCCGTGGCGGGCTGCCGCGGTGACGATTACAAGCCTCCGCGGGGACCATGAAGTCCATCAGTCGGCGTCGCCGCATCGGGGAAGACAAACAGCGGCACCACGTGGTGAGTATAGGGATAAAAACGTCGAAAACAATCACAAACCATTTTTTTATTTTTATGAAAACGGTATCTCGATAATTTTTCATATTTATAAATTTACTAGTGACGAATTTAATACAGTGTACATAGAAATTAAAAAAACTAAATTTTACAATAAAAATGGAATTATTTTTTATTGTTTTTTTTACAAAAATGGTGTCGGTAAGATACAAAATTTCCGTACTGTTTTCATAGGTAGGTGAGTAGATGGCTATAGAATGATTTACCTAGGTTGCATATAGCTAACATGTACATATTTGACTAATGTAGAGTGTGATATTATGTACTTGTTAATTCCAGGGTTTAATTAATTAATATAAATTTATTTTTAATATAATACTAAAATTTATACTTAAAACATATTAAAAGGATTAAATATGACTTATTAAATAAGTTCATAACTTCATATCTTAAACATAATTTATTATACAATACATTTTAAATAAAGTTAATATGTAATTCTACAATTCTGTTTTATTTCTATAATAAAAAAGTTAGAATTACAAGTATGTCATATTTTGATACCAATACTTCTAAAATTAATAATTCCACCTATTCTGAGTAGAATTGATCGAAACACTAGGTGCAACGGTGCGCTGCCGGTCCTATACCAATTTAGGTGTCGATACCATAATGAAATTAATAAGCTTGGTATGGGAGACGATTTTATTTTGGTCTCTCGATGTACATGTGACTTGAGTCAATGGTGGTTAGCACAGCTAATGAAGTGGGTTAATAAGATTAGGCCCGATTAGGCAAATGATAGACAAATTCAAAGCCTTCGTAATTTACAAGTTGTGTGCACGGATTCACAAAGAAAATTGGAAAAGAGAAAATGAGAGAGAGGAAGATGGTCTAGGCAAAAGTGACCCTGGCAACCTACCTCTTTGTCCCATATGGCCCGAACCATAGAGGATAAGGCTAGATTCCTCTTAGGCTTAGGCCTAGGTGGAGGCAAAACCATCCAGCCTAGCTGGTCCATCTGTGGCATGTGGGCTGGCATAGGGAGCTGGCTAGCTAGCTATCCTGCCTCGACAGAGAGAAGTGTGGGAGAACAAAATGTAGTGTGAGAGGAGTGGTGAATCCATTTTTTCACCATCCTCTGCTTCACTCACACGGAAGGCAATCGCCAATGCCAAGCGAGGTTGTGCGGGATCGAGTTGCATGGCTTGTGACGAGTGGCCTCAGTTGTTGTTGGGATGACCACCTCGTCCACGGATCGACGTGGGTTTGTTCGGACCAGGGTACGAGGATGGATGGAAATAATTGGGACGGGATGGTTCAAGTTTTCAATAGAACCCTATGTTTGGTTACCCGGCCAAAAAAAAGGGGGCCGCCTATTGATCAGGCGACTGAAAATTTGATAACTATCAGTCGATTTTGTTGACCGTTAGATTTGTATCCAAGGGCCAGAATCACACTCCTTTGCTGGACCCGTGGACAGCTGTTCGGACTTAATGGCCCCGTGAAAACCGAGAAGGCCACTATTGGGCCTATGTGTCCATCTTCCTTTAACGGATTACTTTTGCCTTGTTGGACTTTGTATTTTGGGTTAAGTTCAGATTTGAGCCCATTTATTTTTGCGCCCTTGCATTTGTGTTTTGAGCTTCATGTGGGTCAATGAATCAGGTCGGCCCAGAAACAAATAAAAATACAGTCTCTTTTTTTTTCTTTTGATTAGCATTTATGAGTAAGCTCTGGCTTTTTGCTTGCTTGCCTTTTGACACATAATTATCCGACTGATCATGCTGCTGGTCTGGTTGGAACACACTGAACCTAGGTTTTTGGCTGGATCAGTCCATCTAATTGGATCGTTCCTGCAACTGGCATGGCAAAATTATGCTTTCACTTTTGGGTATTTATTTTGGGTGGACTTTTTTCCACCCAGGTATGTCGCATAATACTAGTATACTATTTGCCGACCTTGCTTGAGAAATGAAACCGGCGAAAAAGCAAAAAATGCGTGTGCCATCTTGCACCTGCTTTGCCAAGCCTATACACATAAAAAATTACAAAGAATCAAATTGTTGCACAAAATTTTTAACTGAACTTGCAAAATTTTTTAACTTAAGTTGCACAAATTTATAACAAAAGTTGCACGTAATTGAAAATGGAAACTACAGCAACTGGCCCCAGTACAAAAAGAACTACATAGAACAAATTAACTGCTTTTTTTTATTATGAAAGGATCACCACCACCTAGTGTAGCAACAGTTACATTCGAGTGCATGGTTCGCATTACAGAACCAAAATCCGCAGGGTCTCTCTATGCTTGGAACCAAAATGTGATCTGTGCTCTCACCAAAATTTGAAGCATTTCTTTCCCAACTTATGGTTTCCCATAACTGAAAGCAGAAAAAAAACCTTATTCTACTATCTGTTTTGCTAAACCTTTAAACAACAAATAATTATAAACAAAGAAAATCATTAGTTGCACAAGAGTATAACTTAAGTTGCTCATGATTGAAAGTGGCAACTATAACAGGAGAGGAGTGCAATTTGCATAGAAATATTTCTTTTGAAAGTGGTTTAAGTGAAAGCATGCTTTCTCAAGAGTTCTCTTTGTGATTCCCTGCAAAAATTACAGGATCAAAACTTATGGTAGGACATAAACCAAAATATTCTCAAGAGTTCTCATTATTCATGTATAGAAAGCAGATCAATAGTTGCACAAATATATAACTGAAGTTGCAAATATTTATAACTGAAGTTGCATGTGATTGTATTTTTCTATACTTTGAAAAAAAAAAGATAAAATACCTGAGAGAAATTTCCAACACATGTACCAATACCCCTAAATAAGTTTCATGCAAAAGCATAAAAATAAAATGTGCACACACACACAAATTCAAGCATGAATTTCACTAATTCAAAATAATTACTGGGATGAACTAGCTTCACTAGAAATCAGAAAATGCAGTTTCCATGTAGTTTGCCATAACACCGTAGCCTTAAATTGTACTATAACATGCAGATCAGCTCCAATTTCCTTAACTTAATAAGGAGATCACTTCCTGTCATGAAGCCCTGGCTCTCTGAGACAATCAGACAAACAAACATGGCAGTCTCAGAAGAACATATCACATAGAACTGACAGTATGAAGGTTCCAGACCAAAAACAATGCACAGAGAACCACACCAGAAGTTTTTCGACGGCTTCACACAATTCATGTTAGGCTCTACAAAATGAATCCATATATTGACACAATATCAGACATATTAAAACAGAAATACAACAAGTGAAAGAAAGTTGTTGTCCAGAAATAGAACTAAGAGGAAGATGGCATGAAGATTTGGGATCCCAAGTTGGCAAACTTCTCTGTACGCACCATGATGCCATTGCAAGCGTAGATACCAGAATCCTGCAGCTTCTTCACATGTCCCAGAGTTTATCCCTTGCGAGACTACTGTGGACACTAAAACACAACAAAAAAAAATCTACTCAAAACTGACACAAATCCCCCACCCCCATCATCAGCTCACTGATTCCTTTCTCTCCATCCAGTGCTGTACTAGCACGTCCAGAAAAACTATACTCAAAAAACAAAATCAAACTGTGAAGCAAACTAGGAGCAGCTTTGGTCTGGAAGCAGCAGCCGCCGCGGGATCCTCTGCCGCCTCAGCCCCGTAGCTCCTCCGCCGTCTTTGGCAAATGCCGCAGCTTCGTCCACCACAAGTCGACGCCTTGGGTTCCTGCTCACCGGTGCCACCTCTCATCCGCCAGAGGCCCACCGCCGCCTTGCCTAGGGCAACCACCGCCTCTACCTGGCGACCGGTGCGCCGATCTCCACCTAGAGGCTCGTGCTCCCGCACGTACGTCTGCTCCGAGCCCTGCGCACGCACTTCGCCGCAGCACCAGCCGTGCGCTGCTCATCACCGCGCGTCGTCCCCAAAATCGCCGCCACCCAGCACTGCTTCTCCTTCTGCTGTTTTTCACCCAAAAAAAAAATCACTACAGGCAGACAGGTTAACGGGCCGAAATGAAAGCCAGCCCAATAGGGCGTGCGGACCCGACAAATTGCCAGCACAAATCATAACGCTATCCAATGGCCAGAAAAATCGACTGAAAGAATCTAAATTTTCAGGCGCCTATTAAATAGCAAAGCTGAAAAAAAAACCCCTGTGTTTGGTTACAAGAATGCAATAAGATAACTCAGAACGGTAGGATACCAGATTTAGAAACACTAGTTAAATACCCGTGTATTACAATACAAATTGAAAAAGAGAACCTCACCATACACTTTAAAGTCTGAAAAAATAAATAAAATTATTCCCATTATAAAATATTCAGGATATTTGACATCATTTTTAACCTCACTGTTTTAAAATTTCTTTGATGGCTTAGGGTTAAGAAAGGGACATAAGACAGAAGTAAACTTACCTCACTGTTTTGGGACCCACATGGCAGCGAAGTGATGGTGGGTGGTGGCAGTTCCCCACGTATTACCATCATTAGGATTTTTTTTAAATGAGTATATACATATTCTGAACCGTACAGTTCGGGAAGAAAAAGGTGAATGACATCATCTTGGATAGTGGCAGGTTGATGCTTGCTTGATATCACGCTCGAGACCCACAGGATTGCATAGCATCTCCACATGCTCTACTCTGAGCCTCTCTCTCTTTTCGGGCCTTGAGTCCAACAAGCAGACGCATATAAGAGTTCGTACATAGACTTTATACCTATAATAGAAACTTTATCAGACAATTACGCTTTTAATCCCATTCTAGAGGCTAACTACCACTTTGACCCCATTTTTTTAAACTTGGCTTATTTGACCCTTTTTTTTAAAAAGGAAGCTATCATTTGGCTCCATTCTAACTATAATGTCACAAATGCATTTAGAAAATTCTAAGATGGAATACCCATAGAAAAGAAATACATCTCAGCTATCATATCCCCTCCTAATCTCGGCATTGACCAGGTCAGCGTGTGAGCAAGGGTTTGAAGCTCAGCTTGCGGAGGCAGGGTGGCGAGAGCCCGACACGAAGGGAGTCACTGACATGTGATGAGGCTAGGGTGGCGAGCGCGGAGGAAGCTAAAGGCATGTGGCATTGCTGGATAGTCTAACAGTAGTTGGACTATCCAACGCTTTACAACCTAATGGCAAGTGTCATTGACCATTGAAAATGTAAAGGTGTTTCAGACAGTACGGCCCGATAATGGATTGTTCAGCTCTATATAAGTTTTGGTAGATTGCAATGGCTACTTAGAGGGGTTGTGACTTTTGATACTTGGTGACATGGAATTGTTTTAAGACTTTTTTATCCTCTTCTACCTAAACAAACCAAGTGCATGTCCAAGAGCCCTAAGAGCTCATTGAAGATCCTTTTAGGGAGAGTTTAACCTTGAGAGAGTGTCTTGCATATATGTAAGAAGTCTAGTTGATCTCCAACTATCTCGAGAGTGTTCTAGAGTTAGTGTGCAGCTAGATAGTGATGTTGAGAGTGATGTGGAGTTGGTGTGCTTCAAGTTAGAAAACTTGAGCAAGTTGTAAGAGAAGGAGAAGGAGAAGCCTATGAGCAACCAAGGAGTGTGGTATACCCAGGAGAAGTTTGTGAAGATTGATACCTCGCCTCTGAAGGAAAAGAGATAATAGTGAAAGCCAAGCATCATCTTGATGGGTGTTTGGTAGGGCAAGCTTCATCGGAGGGAAATTGCATGGCGTTTGAGCATGGGATTGGGTAGATCACTTGTAACATGAACTTGCCTTTGGTGGTTTGTTAAAGAGACTAAGGCACCATCGAAGGTGGTAGCTTGGAGAGAAAAATGATTAATCGAGATTCAACTTTTTGAATTCTCTCAATAGAGACGTATGATCGGTTGGATCTGAATTTTGGGAAACAAAATGGTGTCTCCTCTCTCTTTATTTTACAATTATTACTTTCATGTTAAACTATTTGGTGATCTATTATTGCATACTTATATCTTATTGATCATCTTCTAGCTCTAGCTTAAAACTAGTGTGCAAAGTACTCTATCTCACAAAGTTTTTCAGTTTCTCTATATAAGGTCGGATTGTTCGGGTGGAGTCGGATTGTCCAACATTGAGTGATGTTGAACTGTTCACCGTCAACTGGACTATCTGGGTCTATACTCTAGTAGACAAGTTCTTGTTTTTTTCCTATGTTTGATTGGATTGTCTAGTTGTTATTGGATTGTCTGACGCTATGTATTTATTAGACTGTTCGTAGCGGCATCGGGTTATCCAATTAGTTCTAATTTCTGTTACAAGTTTTTGTAATTGCAAGAAACACCTATTCACCCCATCTAGACAACATTTACGATCCTAAAGGCCTTTTTTAATTGGTATCAGAGCCTAACCTTCGGATAGACTTAACCACTTTGAGCGATCAAGATGTCGATGGACGACGATATGAACCTGATGAGTTCTACACCTGATACTCAAAATGGTACAATGTCTACAAAAGGCAAAATATATCTGGAACTTTTGTTACTTGATTGTTCTAATTATGTATCTTGGAGTACTTGTGTGCTTATTGCTTTTAGGGCCATAGGTCCTCAAATAAAACGAGTTATAAATATAAGCATTTTTTCTCTTAGTGGTAAAAAGCTATCAATTAAAGAGGAAGAGAAATGCATATATCTTAATGCTCAAGTTACTAGTGTTTTATTTAGTTCTTTGAGTGATGTATTTGAAACCATCATGCTGTTTAAAGACGCTCACCTCATTTGAATAACGGTCAAAAATAGATACGACATGTCCAAATATGATCCAAGTGGAATGTTCAAGAGAAGAAGTGCTTGAGGTGTGCTCAACTTCTTCACCAAATCGTGAAGAACCTCAAGTGACTATCATTGATGATTGAGATGATATTGCCACGTCTATGTTGAAGGTAATGAAATGGTAAGTAGAGTCAATGTAGATACTTCTTCGTCCTATAGTGCTTTTAGTATTAAACTCTTGAAGGAAGAAGAAGCATATGGACATCAATGGCTAAGTGATCAAGAATCCTCATCTTTGACATGCTCAACTTCCATTGCCAAGGACCGTGCTTGCTTTATGGGGGAAGATGATGTCTTGGAGTTTGATCATTTTGAGCAAGAAAAACATAACAATTGTGATCAAGCTCATGAAAGACTGTTGAAAAGCAAGTAGCATGCCTCATCGAGAAGAATGGATAATTTAAGGGTATAATCAAAGAACACAAGAAACTCAAGGACTCTTGTCTTCATTGATCATGAGGTATAAAAAATTAAAAAATAAACTTACTTGTGCTACTAACTCTAATGCTTCTGTAGCACTATTGGAGAAGCAAAGTCAAGAGATTAAAGCTCAACTTAAGGAGATCACTAACAAGTATGTGGGTCTAAAAGAAAAGACATGATAAACTTTTGTGTTCTCATAAAAATATTGTAAATCTTCATGCCATGCTAAAGATATCTCATGAGGTGATAATTACAACGATAAAATTCTATGAGTCTCATGCTCAGGTTGACTTTATTTGTGTTAATTCTTGTTGCTCGTAAGCAAATATTTTGCCAAGCACTATATGTGACTTGGATCATGTGGATGAATATGACAAGCATATGGATCAAGGACTTGAATAAAACTCAAACAAGAAGATCAAGTTTTAAAAGAGAAAATCCAAGAAGTCGTGCTATAGGTGCCATAAGTATGACCACTTCATCACCAATTGTCACATTGAGAACAAGACCTATAATGGCGATGACAAGGAGCAAAATCAAGAAATGATCATGGCTTCCATTACTTACTTCATATTCAAGGAAATGGGATATCAAGCAAAGGAATACTCCTTGAAGAAGAAAGAGGAAGAAATGAGCAAGCGCCAAGAATGAAAGAAGAAGATGGCTCATGTGAAATGCTTCAATTGCTCAAGATTAGAATACTATGTCTTTATATGTACCAACACCGTTGAAGAGAAGATCACACTTCCAAATAAGAGGACAAGAAGATACATGAGAAAGTGCTTTGGATGCTACATGACTAATCATGAAGTTGCTTCGTGCCTCTACATAAAGAATGAAGGTTTTATGTCATTTAAGAAGAGGTTCACAGGCAAAAAAGCAAATAAGAAACAAGATGCATCTTACAAGATCAATAAGTGGATTTGCTACACTAGCCGGCTGAAGGGACACATTGGTAAAATATTGTCCTATGGGTAACATTCCTAAGCTGAATCTTTTATTTGATCATTATTTGCTTAGAAAAGCCAAAAGTGATACTTGTGCTAGTAAGGTGATTAGTTCAGCATATGCTAGCACAAAAACTGCTTAGGGACCAAAGTCGCTTTTGACTAACCTTTACATGTTTAAATTGGTTTGGGTACTAAAACATGCTTAAGATGCATATAAGTAACTAGAGATACGTTAGGAGTTTGGCTTATTCGAGAAAAATCATATTGCACATCATATGCCAAGTGTCAAGTTCATCATCCTATTTTGATCTTCAACCCCATCTCGGAAACAAGTATCAAACTTAAGCTAGCTAGTCATCTTGCTTGTGTAGATGCGAGTTGTTCACAAATTTGATAATTCATGAACACTTGTATGTGACTATGTAAATTTGTGCTTATTACATATATCTTGTATATTGTGATTCATTTAATGGCTCTCTAGTAAAGCAATGTCTTATGTGGTGTAGGTTTGAGGTGATCTTAAGTTAGCTACCTAGAAGAATAATCAAGAATCAAGATCACAAGAAGCTCAAGCAATCACCGCGATGACTACTCTTGGGCAAGTCACCGGCCGTCGAAGGGTTGGAATGTCTAGACTATTGCAAGCTAGCGGATCAGATAGTTCGGGCCCAAGCTCGATAGTTTGGGTCATGTGTTAACTGGATAGTCCGATAGTGGTCAAACAGTCCGATAGTGTGGATGTCCAATAGAGTCAGATAGTTCGACATGGTGTCGGACAATCCGATCAACACTTCAACCAACCCAGTGGTAACTTCTAGTTCTTAATTCGTAATTTTTTTAATTTTACCTTTTGGTCTTTTTTGAGTTGCTTTAGGTAAGAAAAGAACTATACTCAAGATGGATCTTGAAGATGCAAAAGAGCTTATGATCACCAAAGCCTTACTTGAGACAAGGCCTTTGGAGCTTTAAGCGTATAAACCTTCCCGAAATCATGGCTTATCAAAGCATGTGAGGTAACAAATGGTCTTGTTGTTATGAATAAATTTTTCTACTTTACTAGGGTATTTCCTTTGTGCTTGACTTGAAACCCAAGACACATTCGAGTGATGTGCAAGGTGCGCTCAAATTGAGTTTGAGCTGAAGATAAAAAAAGGTGTGAAGTGGCGATCGATTTAAGAATCAACCTGCTCCATGGAAGCATGTTCTCAAAATCAAGCAAATGAACATCTTAATTTATATGCTCAAGGTACCTCTAATGACCAAGTACTTTCAATTAATGCCTTCTTTAATAGGTATTTCATTCATATCTTTTAGATGAAGGTCTTTAAGTTTATTTATTAGATAAACACTCATGCTTACTATGTTTTCAACTAATATTTTTGGTATTGTTGAAATCATAAGAGGTGTGGTGATTAAAGTTACTAATGGCTTCCAAATGGAGCAAGTTCTCTCAATAGTGCTAAGATAGCGGAAAGTCAATCATAGCAATTGAGAAGATGACAATTAGGAAGATCAAAGCTACAAGAGGTTCAAGTTGGAGGCAATGGACAAGAACAAGTCTATTCAATTTAAGTTGCATCGTCACGCTCATTCATGGATAAACAAAGATCAGTCTGAAATTCAAGATCAAACCAATGCCTTAATCAAAAATTGAAGTTGTACAACCTCCACATGAAGTTCAAGTGTCTTATCCATATCCATAAATTCATCAAGAGATTAATGAGATCATCCTTACTACATCCTCGGTGACAAAAAAGTTAACTATTCGATCTCAATTTGTAAATTTTGTGAATGTTACTCTTTCTTGTTGTCCTTAGAATATTCAAAGGTAGAGGATACATTTGCGAAACCGGATTGAGTGATGGGCGTACAAGGATAGCTTGATAATAAGGTTCAAAGTCCGTTTGGTGGTTTAAGGCTTCAAGTAAGAAACCCAGTCACATCTACAAGCATCACAATGCTCTTCTTGAGCTCAAGCGCCTCCAAGACATGGATTGCAACCAAAGAGTTCAAGATGTTTGTGATGGACAAGCTCAATGTTTTCCTCAGAATTCAAATCAAGCAAATCATGTAAGAGATTCTATCAAGCTGTTAACGCCAAAATCTGGACGATCCAATGGTGCTAAAGCCGATCGGCTGAGAGGTCCGATGGAGAGTTTAATTCAATTATCGGCCGATGGAGATACTGAGACAAAGTCGATTGGAACTGTAGAAAAGCCAATCAGATTAGTAGAAGATTGGATCGGCTTAAAGACATGGAATTATCCGATCGGGGTCAAGTCCGAGAAGCCCGAGGAAAGGAAGAAAAAAGATCGGCTTGAGTAAAAGAAGGTCCAATTGTTACAGTGGAGAAGCCGATCAGGTCGCAGCAAAGGAAGACTCAGTTCTAAATTGGAAGATTATGTAGATGGAACCGGGTTTGCGGAAGAGTCGTGGACTCCACGGCATGATATTTGTTTTTATAAATTGTAACCTTACTTAATTAGGAAGGTTTAGCTGGTTAGTTAATTTCTTTAGGAATATTTTCCTTTGTTCTTATTAGAAAATAATGTCCGATGGTCGTAGGCGCGTCGGACTCTATCTGCAAATCCAGGGTATAAATATAGACCCCCTGGAAACATGTAAAATATCCCTCGATCAATATACAATCTCGGCGCATCGCCACCCTAGTTCATCTAGGTTTTACCAACGAGTTCTGGTTCTCGACGCGGGGCTGCATCAGTTAAGCCCGATCTCCGACGAAGGGGTAAGTCCTGCCACCATTCGGTATGTTCTACTCTGTCTGAGGCTGCATCGGTTAGGTCCGACCTCTAAGGCCGGTCAGACATATCGCATCATGTCCGTGCGGGACCTATCGACCTGTTAAGCTCCCTCTACCATCGTCAATTTCGTGCTGTATCGGTTAGGTTCGACCTACGGGACTATCGACGGTAGATCGAGCTTCAGGCCTATAGTCTTCTGCACGGCGTATCACTGGATTGCTAGCCGATGAGTTATCCATGCTCTGAGCTTCACGCCCAGCGCATCGGCCCCTCGGTCGATATGCATCAGCCTTCAGAGGCGCCCCTTGACGTGTAATGCCGAACATATCGGTCTTCCAGCCGATACGCACCCGCCTTCAGAGAGGCGTCCCCTCATCGGCTCAGCTAGCCGATGGGTTCGTTCCTATCCTTGTTACGGCATAGCCGATCCGGCGTCCTCCGTATCATCGCCGCTGGCCCCAGCCTCGTACTGTCTCGGTTAGGTCTGATCTTCGAGGTTCGGTGTTAATGGCGCTGTCACGGCAGGTGACGAGTCTCGTGTTGTCATATCCGTAGCGGTATTGGCTCTGCAGCCCGTGCCTTCTTATATTATTCCTTGCCTAGGCTGCATGCGCATTCATCGGTTTTTTCAGCCGATGAATCACTGTTCGGCTGTCTGGAGGGATCCTGTGCGCCTAGCTATCTTTTAAGTACATCCTGGTTTCTCCATCGGCTCTGCGGTCGATCCCTCGTCGACACCTGTCTACATCGGCTCCCCAGCCGATCGAAGAGCATCCCGATTCTATTGGTAGCTAGCCGATAGCGAGCGCCTGTATCGTACTCGCCCGTCTCACTTCCTTGTCAATTGTAGGGTCAAATTGACTGGCACACCCGCACCCGTACGGACGTATCGGAGCCGATCGAACCCCACGGCCCCTGGCGTGCGTACCTCAAGTCACGCAGGAAAAGCCGATCGGTATGCACTGGAGCTAAGCAGACCTCCCAGGCGATCCGGCGTGTTTGCGCCGCGTCCGCCGTGCCTCGGCGCGAACATTCTCTTTTGGCGTGCCCGATGGGACCGAAGGTTTCATTCATCGGCCGATAAGTACTGTACTTTATTCATCGACCGATCGGGTAGAAATCTTCATTCATTAGCCGATTGGACTGGATTCATCGGCTGGAGAAACCTGAAGACTGTACATGCTAAAATCCTTTGTGAAAATCTTGAGTGAGTTTTGTTTCTAAAAAAATCTTGAATCTCACTCAAACATGTAAAGAAGTGGCTTTGCATGTTGAAATCTCAATGATCCCCTTCATTGCATACCATGTCCTCTCCTTTATGGTACTTAAATGCTAAAAATGGAGAGATTCATCAAAATGGAAGAAAAGAAAATATTTTTACACTTATTGCTCTATGCCTTATGCCTTAAAACCTTTTGGATGTGTGCATTTTCATTGAAAAAAAATTGGATCCCAATGCTTATTGAATCATTTGTGATCTTTGTGTCAAATTAACGTTTATTCCCTAATCACAAGTGATAAAATATAAAATTGAGAGAAAAATTCTTGATGGCCCTCATCGATGATCTCTTTGGTTTTCTTTTTCTACTTACACCCCTTTTGGTGTTTAGATGCCAAAGGGGAAGAAATATATTAAAGCGGATGAAGAAAATATTGATTAAATGGTGATATAATTGTGAGAAACTTTCAAAAAACATACTTTGAAGATGCTAAAGAGTAAATGAGAAAGGGGAGAGAATATTTGAAAGATTTGAAAATGTTTGTCAATTAGTATGTGCATGGCGTGATGGCTTCAATGCTTGCTATTTGGTCACCATGACACATGCAATTGACATTTTCAATTAGTATTTGAAATTGATTCTGAAATTTGATTTCTCGTGCTTTCTCGATTGGTATCAGAATCGAGTTTTTGTAATTGGTATCAAGAATTTCATTTGATAAATCTTGAATTGGTACCAATAATTTGAGTTGTGTATAATGTTTTTCACTTGGTATTACTTGTCACACACAATGCACCTCACGGATGCAAAGAGTTAGGGGAGCTCTAACATTCTCAAAAATATGTGCATATGAGTTCACTTCACATATTTGTATGCACACATTTAAGGGAGCTCAAACCAACCCTTTGTATTCAAAAATCAATTATTATCAATCTTTTGTAAGCTTTAATCGTGTTGTCATCAATCATAAAAAAAAGAGAGATTAAAATAGCATATAGGCCCTAATGGGTTTTGGCTAATTAATAACAAACAATTAAGGGCCTAATGCACTTATTGAATGTATGATCAGGGGATTAGTTTGATAAAGAAATTATGAAGAAGATCAAAAATAGTATGGTTTTATTGTGATATAAGGTTATAAATGACTGAATATGGTAAGATGCGGTGAAAGGTTGACAATACTTGGCTATGCAACCGGTCGGTCAAGGCTACAAGAAGTTACAAGTTGATGAGGATTAATCTTGCTAAAGAAAAAGCGAAAGGGGTAAGGCTTAGAAAGAAGAAGATCAAGATAGCTATGGAAAATCACTAGACCAGACAATTCGAGAGGAGTCAGATTGTCCGGGAAAGCTACAAGTGCCGGATAATCCAAAAACAGTCGGATTATCTAGGCAAGCCCTTGTCCGAAACTAGCCAGACTATGGAAAAGTAAAGTCCGGACAGCCCGGAAGTGAGTAGACTATCCAGGCGAAGCTTTGTTCGAAAGCGGCTAGACGATGGAGCTTGGCATTACACAACAATCTGGTGCGTTATTGGATTGCCTAGGAAGTGTTGAACTGCTAGATAGTCCAATAGTGATTGGACTATCCAATGCTTTACAACTCAATGGCTAGTGTTAGTGACCATTGAAAAAGTGAAGGGGTATTGGATAGTTTAGCCCAGTATCGGATTATTTGGCTCTATATAAGTTTTAGCAAATTTAAACAATAACTAGTTGGAGGTGTTGTGGCTATTTATACTCGATGCCATAGAATTGTTTTAAGACTTTTTTACCCTCTTCTACCTGAGCAGGCCAAGTGCATGTTCAAGAGCCCCAAGAATTAATTGAAGATCCTTTTATGGAGAGTTCAGCCTTGAGAGAGTGTCTTACATATTTGTAAGAAGGCTAGTTGATCTTCAACCATCTCAAGAATGTTCTAGACCTAGTGTGCTACTAGATAATGATGTTGAGAGTGGTGTGAAGTTGGTGTGATTCAAGTTGAAGAACTTGATCAAGTTGTAAGAGAAGAATGAGAGGCCTACAAGCAACTAAGGAGTGTGGTATTGCGTGGCGTCTGAGCTTAGGATTGGGTGGGTCACTTGGAACACGAGCTTGTCCTTGGTGGTTTGTTGAAGAGACCAAGACATCATCAAAGATGGTAACTTAGAGAGGAAAATGGTTAATCGAGATTTGGCTTTTCGGAGCCTCGTAGGATTGGTTGGATCCGAATTTTGAAAAATAAATTGGTGTCTCTTCGCTCTCACTTTATTTTGCAATTATGGCTTTCATAATGAGCTATTTAGTGATATATTTCTTACATGCTTATATCTTATTATCATCTTCTTGCTCTAGTTTAAAACTTGTGTGTAAAGTACTCTATCTCACCAAGGTTTTAAATTCCTTTGTATAGGGCCGGATTATCGGGTGGAGTCGGATTGTGTAACACTGAGTGCTATCGAATTGTTTGTCGTCACTCGAACTGTTTAGGTTTATACTCTAGTAAACAAGTTCCTATCTTTCTCCATGTTTGATCGGATTGTTTGATATTATGTGTTGTTGGGCACTCCATAGTGGAACCATATTGTCTAGTTAGTTCTAATGTCTATTCATTCCCCTGTAGATGATATCTACAATCCTCAGGCTCTTTTCACTTGCCCACTGCTACCTTCTCGTTGTTCGACAACGGCTATACTCTGGTATCGCATGAATATGTATGTGTGTTGTTGGGCATGAACCTTTATTGTTAGACATGAATTTGTACTTTGGAATGGCTTTTGTTGGATATGTATTGGCAGACGGAGGCTACATGTATGTTTTTTCTTCAATAAATGGAATTTGGGATGGATAATATGCCGTCAGATTTTGTTAATGCTTATTCATAATTTTATCAAATTAAAATTAATTCAAATTTGTCATAAATCTTTGTAAAATTTTCCACCACACATTATATATACACTCATTGCACAAAATTAGGCTGGATAAACAAAATCAAGAAAGTTGCGTCAAATGAGTAGGACATAAATGACATTTTTTACTCTGAGTTAACACAGTTACATTGCTTCACGGAATATGGTCAGACCTGATCTCTGCATTTGAAAAACAGTTGAACTAGCAAAGTTGACAGAAATGGGTCAAATGGTAGCTAACCTCAAAATGGGGTCAAAAGCGCAATATTGTCCCAAACTTTATACTTTGTATATATAAACATAGAAACCTTGTGCTTTCTACATATAAAATTAAAATGAATTCAATGGCATGTTATTAAAAAAAGCTTATACATATAGACATAATAAAAACACTGTACATATATGTTGAAGGCAAGTCGTAAGACCCTTAGGTCAAACTGCTGAAGCAAGTAATTACATTGGAATGATGAAACGTGACAAAGCCACCGAAGTGAGGCTGAGAGGAGCAAGACAGAGTTGGGCAAAACATGGTGAGGCTTGGCGAAACATCGCCCCAAGAACCTTGAGTGCAATCTAAAAGGCAAGGAATCTAAGAGCCAACTAAGACGGAGGTCTCTACGGAGGCCGGCCCAAGAATGGCTTGCTCTGTACATAAAGATCAGATAAACTAAATAAAAGTTAGGAATACTTATAAACATTTTTTGTCAAGCGGATAATTATGTAAAAACATGTATAAGCAAACTCTAATCTATAAAGCTATATATATATATATAGATTGAGGGGATATGTTGTAAAAAAATTATACACCATATACTATTTATATTTATATTTTAATAATAAGTGTCTGTCTTGCATAGATTTTCATCCTATGCGAACTTAATTAAGCATCAGCCCCTTCAAAAAAATTATGCATCAGCTATGTTGGTAGTGCTCCAATTCTAATTGCAGAGAGCTCCAGATTAGCTAGGAATGCATGGGCTAACCCCTGATCTGATGGTTGATTAATATGAGCAGTTCACGCCATTTTTCTGGGCCCATGCATAGGCTTGGACCTAAGCCTAAAAAGGGCTGATAGGAGTAATACAAAATTGATCTGGAGTAGCTAGCGAAGACCTACAATAATTATGTTGTTAGAAATTTTCAATTAGGACAGAGAGGAAAATTTTAATCTTTCCAATTGGTTATACGAATAATTACCTTTAGTAGTCAAATTTGGATACGAAATTTAGAATTACAATGATACATAGTGGAGTAATATTAAAGCCTAACATCAAAACTAGTTATTGATTTTTTTGGGGGATTCCCATTAAATGGTAAATTATCCAGACATTTTCTTTTTCTTCTGTCATATATCGGTCTACCCCATTTCTTAAACAAAACACAACATTTGGCTTGATTTCTTTTGTGCTTAAACTAAACCTTACCTTTCCTTTTTCCTTCAACTTTCCTGACATAGTGGTTTGGTCTAAGCAGCTAATCATTCCTTATCAAAATCATTCCCCATCATTCACTCACGTTAGCTAGACTTACTTGGCACGAAATTATTGATGAAACCGACAAATTTACCTATCGATATCGATTTGGTACATCTCTTTCTAAATTACGACCTTATTTGAAGTGAGGATAATTTTTAACTTACCAATATTTGTTTGTTAACTTTAAATATATCATACTAGTTTGTACAAATTTTTGTACATACTAATATAAATTCTATGCTAGTGACAAAACTTATCGGTTTTTAACCTATTAGTAGAGTAAAAATTGATAACCATCCGAACAAGCCCAACAATCATTATACTAACTCTCTACATTTCACATGTTGAAAATATATAGGTGTATCTTCTTTCCTCAATAGCAACCAAAATGGACTAATTTAAAATACTTTAAACCACAAACCAGCTAACCAAACAACAGATTTGAACCCTTCGTTAGCCTCTCATCCCAAAAAAGAAAAAAAAACAATTCATTTCTCTGTAGATGCCACCGCTTCAACCGCAAGGTTCTAGAACCATCAGCTTCTCCAAAATAAAAAACTTCTTTCTGTTGGGCCCCACCTGTCGGTGAGGCAGCGCTGAGACAGGAATTATCATTAGCCAGCAAATCAGCTGAAAACCAAAGCTCCCAAAACAAACCAGACCAGAAACGCCGGTGAGGGAACAGCCCACGTCCAGCTCACCACGCACCCATAACCGACCCGCCCCGGCCCCAACCGTCACTGCCATGTGGGACCCACATGTACCTGGCCCCACCAACCGCCGCCCCTCGACCGGCTGCGGCCGGTCACCGCTCGCGGTTGACCGGCAGCCTTGCAGCTGCCTAAACTTTGCCATCTTCTCCCCTCCCGGTCACCTCGCCCTCGCATCCAAACCCGCTCGAGGAAGGGAAGAGGGAAAAAAAGGTTTAATTAAAAGTTTGTTTTTATTTTTATGATTGCTTACACGCGCAGCGAAGCAGCCAGCGAAAGAGGCGAGCCTTTGCGACGCCGCTCGCCACCTCGTCGCCTCGGCTTCCGCCCGCGCGCGCGAGATCTCGCGCGAGCACCGCGACCGGAGGAGGCGCGTCGGCAGGTGAGAGTGCTCGTCGATTCGGCGGTGGTTTCGCTGTAATTGTGGGCGGATCTGGCCGGGCTGGCCGGATCTCGGGTCATTTCGGTGTTTGTTTGATTTTTGCGGCGGTGGGTTTTAGGGTTTGCGGCGCCCGGGGATCCGGCAGCGATGTCGAGCCGGCTCAAGGAGGACGAGAGGAACGAGCGGATCATTCGCGGGCTTCTCAAGCTGCCCGCCAACAAGAGGTGCATCAACTGCAACAATTTGGTGAGTTTTTCCGCTGACTTTCTACTGTTCTCTTGCTAAATGTAGTAGGTTTTGGGCGGGGTTGGCGAGGATCTAGGGTATTGATTTCCGGCTTGATTGGCTTTATACTTGAGTGTTGCTAGAAATGGCGAAGGTTTTAGAGCTACCCGCGAATGTTTGCGGCATACGAGGAGATCTCATTGGCTGGATAGGTAGGTTTCTGATTGGATAGCTGTGTTTTATTAGGTTGGTTAATTACTGAATCACAACTCAGTAAATTGGAATGGAGAGTGAAGCGTGGAGCTAATACTGGACAGAATGCCATGCCCTGTAATCACACAGCATGTTTTTTTCCGGTAATAATTATGTAAATGACAAATGTTGCTATCGTCTGCCAGATATACATCACGTGTTACAACTTAGGACTAGAACAATGACCAACAAGTACCTAAGCTATAAATATCAAGAAAGTAATGGCAGCTTATGAGCAGCTAAAGTATTCATATCTTTGCAAAAGAACGGATTATGAGCATCTCAAAGTTATCATGTTCATATATTTGCAGTCAATAATGAAAGTCGCACTTGATTACATTGTCTGTGGTGGAACAAAACAAAGCACCCCCTCAAAAAGCATCAAAAGCAGAAAATAAAATAAATAATATATTTGTAATTAAATTACAACATGTGGACTTTTAATGAATCTTTACTTGTCCAGATTCATAGCTAAAACTTGCTATATTTTGGGATGGAGGGAGTATTATGCTTTCTAGTTCTATGCTGCACCCAAAATACTGTCAAAATCTATTATTTGGAACTTGAAGAATTTAATTTTGCAATATGAACACTGGAGAAAATCGGCAGTAGAAACAGCTAGGTTTGCCTAATAATGTCATGTGAAGATTATGGAGGATTGTGAGCCACTCTTGCACTTAGGTGGACTCTAAGATAGTTCAAGCTTAGATTTATGCCCAATATTTTGCTTCGGTAGAGTTCTCCTTGCTTAGGTGCTCCACACATGTTTTTATTTGGAAAGTAGACTTAATTAATGAGTAGTTGTGTAATAGTGATTCACATTACTTTGTTTCCCAAAATTTGTGTTTTTTTCTGTATTACTGATGCACATATATTGATATTAACAGGGACCGCAATATGTCTGTACAAATTTCTGGACCTTCGTTTGTACCAATTGCAGTGGAGCACAGTAAGATTCTTATTCAGTTCTGTTTTATTACACTTGTAAAATGTCAAACCTTTCTAGCTTCACTGTTCCTTTTGTCAAATTAGGTGCATTTTACTGAAGTCAATGAACCTAATTTTATTCATGATAAAATTTGTTTCGCTTCTCCTAGCCGAGAGTTCACGCATCGAGTGAAGTCAGTTTCGATGGCTAAATTTACTGCACAGGAAGTTAGTGCTCTTCAAGAAGGAGGAAATGAGGTAACTTGTACTTTTTTTTTCATGTTTTCTGCCATTTGAGGCCTTATTTCCAATTTGACATGTGCTTTGCATAACCTGTAGCGTGCTAGAGAAATATTCTTCAAGGAATGGGATGCTCACCGCAATTCTTACCCTGACAGCAGGTTACCTCTTTGTTTAGCCATACCATATTTTAGATTACAACTTGTTTCCTTTATCTTGGAATTCTGATATGTTTCTTTTGGTCTCAGTAATGCTGATAAATTGAGGAACTTCATTAAGCATGTTTATGTCGAACGGAGATACACAGGAGAAAGAAGTGCAGATCGGCCACCTAGGGGAAAGGTGATATATTGGCTAATTATAGCTCTATCTGTTTTTTTTTTTTTGCAGTTGCCTTTGCTTGTTGGAAATGCCTATTATACTATCCTAAATTCATTATTTCCTTATTTATTTGCATCTTTTAGGATGATAAGGATGGTTCAAGAAGTCTGCCATACAATGAAAGCTACTCTGGTCGCCGCAGTTATAGTGGAAGGAGTGATGACAGAATTTCCAGGTATTCTTATGGAGAACGAAGTCCTGGATATGAACAGAATGATTATAAAAAGAGCCCCCATTACTTTGAGGTTGATGATAGATATCATGAGGATAGATATGGAAAAACAACTCCAGTTCAACGGTTTGAGGGTCGCAGATCTTCTGAACCACAGAATTCAGACAATGGGTCTCAAAATTACCAGAATGAAACTGATGGATCTAGCCCTGTTGTACGACCAGTGAGGGATATACTGGGTGATAATGCACCTCGACTTCGGGTTGGTGAACCTCCTAAGCCAAATGTAGTGAGACAGATTGATCCTCTGAAACCGATTGATCCTCCAAGACCAATTGACCCTCCAAGACCAAACGGAACCAGAACCATCGAACCTCCACCACAGATGCAGGTTGTTATTTTCCTCTGATGTTTCCTTCTTCTGCAGATATTGCTTTTAGAAATATTCCTTTTGAAATATCACCATGTTCTTGTTTCCATTTCTTCATTAAGCTGATAACTTTATCAGTAGTTCCAATTCATTAGCTTACGATACATACTTCATAATTGTAGAGAACATCAACTGCCAGCAGTATTGGTTCTTCGGAGGGGACCTCGGAACAGATAAAAGTGGCAAGTACGATAAGTTTAATTGATTTCAGTGCGGATCCTGAGCCTTCTGCATCTGTGCCACCACCACAATCAACATCTACATCACAACAGCACCTTGCTAATGCACAGCCAGTGCAACCTGTTAATGCACCAGCACAACAGCCTGTTCTGGAACAAGGGAAAAATGTGTCATCAGTGAGCAATGGTGGTGGTGACTGGGCATCTTTTGATTCTTTTGGCCACCAACAAACACCACAAGCTGGCAATAGTGTAAATCCCCTTGAGTCAGCGCTTGCACAACTATCATTTTCTGAAACACCCTCTGCACCCAATGCATCATCTTTTCCATCCTCTGTCACTCCCACTTCAGTCCCAAATGATGGAGGATCCTCTATGATAGGGCATTCACATTCTTCATTTTTGGGTGCACCTCTTGAAGTGTCAGGTCACCAGGTGCTTCCATTTGCAGAGGAATATCAAAAGTCAATTTGTGTACATTCCATTTCTTTTTTGCCTTGAAAGAGGTTTTCACTTGATACTTTTCTTAGGCCTCAACAGGAATTTCTATCCATGGATCTTCAGTTCAACAAACTGGTCTAGCTGCTCTGGCAGCTGGACTTACATCTCAGGTCTCTGCAAGTTCCCGAGCAACTAGTGGCATTCAAGAAGCAGCACCTTCTACTGACAGTAGATCCATTGTCCGGAAAGAACTTCCAGTGGTATGTGATTAACTGCTTGTTTGCAGCATTTTCTAGTCCCTGCACTATCGACTTGTTCATCTTCCCCATCCCTTTGCTTCATTGACCTCATTTAGATATGTAACCTGTTTTGTGGATCATAAAGCTGAAATTACCAAATTTAAGGACGGAACATAGAACCAACTACTTACTAAATTAGTTGCACACCTGCTATTTTCTCTGACGATTTAGAATTCATGCTGGAAGTTGTAGAAGAACTACATTATACTATACCTGTAATATATAAGGACAGCAATATGAGGCACTTTGTTGATGCCTACGCACTTTGTTACACCATAAGCATTAGTTAACTGTTAATATGTATGCGATCAGTTATGTTGGTTTGCAATTAAGTGGGATTTGTTGACTGTTTATATATTAAATTGCATTTTAATGGGGCTACACGGTTATTAACTTTTTATTGAGAGATGATAATATACGAATATAAAACAATGCATGGCATGGTAGGGCAAGAGTTGAAATAATGTTCATTGTTGGTGCATTTGAATGTGATATCTGGGTTGACTGAGCAGATACATGGAAAGAAATCAGGTTTTCGAGTGAAAAGGCTAAACAAGCCATTCAGGTCATCATTATGCAAAAAAAAAACACTATAAAATTAGATAGTTATTGGTTCCAGTAAGTAATTAGTGATCTGAATGCCCATGCATGCTGGTTGGGACTAACAATACTTGCTCAGTTCATTTGTCTTTTTGTTGTACCCATATTTCACTTGCAAGATCGTTTAAACTAACTTTGAATTGAAAGACAAGTGTGCCATCCTTTTCTGTGAAAAATGGTCATACGTTAGAGAAAAAAAAACCTTATGGGGCCATTACTGTGCTCCATAAAATCATTGTATCAGCATAGTTGACCATTAGATCAATTTTTTGCAGGATATCTTTACTTCGCTATATCCACCAGGTGCTCAAACAATGGGGGGTTGGCAGAGAACACCCCAATTTGGAATGGGATATGCCATGCCATATCAGACTGCAATGGTATCTATCATTCTCGTGTTAGCAATTTATTATGTATGTCATGTTGATGTTTTGCCTAACTAGATAAATTATTTCCCAACCTTAGGGAATGCAAGGATATCCTCAGATGGCATTTGCTAAACCTGCATATCAACAACCTGTATATCCGCAACAGCAACATGTATATCCCCAACCTGTCAAAGCATCAAACCCTTTTGATCTGGGGAATGAGCCAGCTCCAGTTCAAGCTCACACGGTATGATTGAAATACCTCTTTTACAAAATATCTGAAACTAAGATCATTTCACATGCTATTCTTGTAAATCTTGTGGTATCTTGTCTATTAATTATGCTTGTTTGTTTCATTAGCATTGTGATATCTATATAGTTGGAACCTACTAGCTCTAAAGCTTAATATGCAAATATGCCACATCATCAACAACTTATTATATTCTAGGACTTAACATGCAAGCATGTTAAATCATGATGTCCCATGTAATTTCCACAATATTTCAAAATATATCCATTCATCATTTCTATAATATTTAACATACATTTATCCATATATTCCGTAGCAAACCGCAGGGCATCATCTAGTTCTTGTAAATGTTGGTCCTCTTCCTCTAAAAAACTGTCAAGTGCATTAGTTTTAAATACTTGATGATACACTTCAATAGCACGATCATATTGGATGCTCACCATGTATCTTTCTTCTGAAAGTCATTTTGTTTGTCCCTTTGAGCATCTTCGACCTGGATCAGCTGGTATGACTCACCATCTTTGTTTGCTCCATTAACATGGTTAATTTTTGTGTCCTTGAGCAGCAGCAGCCCCTACCTGGACCACTGGGAGCATCTGCTGGCATGACTCCCCCAGGCTTACTTGGTACCTCGAGTTTTGGAGTTCTTCCACAACAACCTCAGCATCTGTACCAGTCACCTGCACCTCCAAGTATTTGCATATCGCAGCATAATCTCTGAAATTGTGCTCTTTGTTAGTATTTCTTATATGCGTGCTAATTTGTGGTTCAACTTCAGACCATTACATGATGCAGCAAGTTCCAAATATGTCTGAGCAGCTACCTAATACCATGCTTCCAATGTGAGTTGACTGTTGTATTTAGTATATCTCCTAAATTGAAAGTGTAGTGAAGAACTTTTTAGCATTTGTTTTTAAAAGATTTTTCTGCTTGCATTGGATTTTTTTTCTATCGGGATGTATGAAACAGTAGCAAGCAACCTTGAAATAGAGGCTAATTATTATTGGATGGTTGACATCAACTACTGAAACCTGTAGGTTTCAGAATTATCTCACCTTTGTTCTATTATAAACAATGACATTGACCTTCTAGTGGCATGGACAGCCCATTGTACATATTTATTGTCTCGACACTTATTTCTGAGTTGTGGCATTACAGGCAACAAGGAGGTTTGGGTTCCCTGAACATGGGCTTTGATCAACAAGCTGCTCCCAGGTACCCCCAGGCAAGCACCCCACCTTCCTATGGCTCTGTTGGGGGAAATCCTTTTGGGTAAGGTCAATATACAATCAACGTACGATATTATCTGCTCTTTTGGAGTCTTGTGCATCATCGGACAAGGGTTTGCAGTGCCCAGTGGGATCAGGAACCATACTAGCCGTCCAGAGAATATGTTTCATACTACTGGTTGTGTATTTATCCGCTGTAGTTGGTTGTACAACTCTTTTCCACAGGGACAATGGTCGAGCTTAACTGTGTCTGAGCAAAAGCTCCAGCCTCGGAGTTCTTGATGCGCATCCAATAGTGTTTGTATATTTGTGTTTGCTGCGGTTGCAACATGTATATTTGGGAAGGATGTGAGGCCTCGGGGCCTCGAATGCTTTTTTGACTTTCATTTCGGATTTTCCATGGACTCTATGCAATCATGTATTCTTGGCCCAGATTGTTTATTTTCCTCTAGTGCAGTTGGCTATTCATATTTATGTGGATGATAGTACCAGATTATGGTTGATATGTGTGATTATGTAAGGTCCATTTTTGGAATGTTGTATGATACTCAGGACAAAAAAAAAATTAAGTTGTTTCTCTATATTGTAGGAGTATGTGCTTGAAGATTCTTGTGCATTCTTGCCTCTAGCAAGTGACGTAAACGACCATATGGTATTTGTGCTTGATTAGTGCGTGTCAAGGGTTAAAGACGTGCGCATGCAGAATGGATAAATATCTACTTAAGTTACTTTGTCTGTTCATTCGCTTTTGCCATACTTCTGTCGAGATACTTTCTAGTTGAAATAAGTTGAGTACGTTCACCAAGTGGCAAACTCCCCACTTTTCCTTGGCTTTATAAAGGATGATGATAGGCATGGCCCGTTAGAAAGTGCTAACACTAATATCTAAACTTTATTCACTAATAACACTTCCAGCGTAGAGCCCAAAATGAAATCATACATAGCTCGTACAAAGTGCTGTCTTCCAACAAGCTGAGGATTGCATCAAAGAAACATTATGGATCCAGCAAACTTACTTTAACCCTATGTACTTCGTGTAAAATATGGCTCCTCTTTAGCTAATCAAATTCAACCTCAACGAGAAGGGAATATCCCTCGTACCCCCATAAACCATCCTGAGAACCCACAGTAATGACCTAAGTGTGTAAAAAGGTACAAAATTTTCTATCTGAAACAAGGACGAGGTGCCGACTAATTGATATGCCGATTGTAACGCACGCCCAATGATTGTACAAGTGGAGAAAAACGGCCTTCACGTAGTTACAGTAGGAATTAGCAACCTGTTAAAAAAATAGCTATAATAACTGAAAAGATGTGGTTAACAACTGTCGCTAATTGTATAGATGGAAAAACACTTCACCTTTACAAGCTGAATCAGTGGATCAGGTTGCTGTCCCGCTGACTTATTATTGGTCAGGAGTCAATACTGCAAAAGGCAAGACAGTCGTTAGAAACGTTTTGCATCAACAACTCATGTATAGCAAGCACAAAATTTGCTCTCATGCTCAAACTGTCTAAGAATTGGTCAGACCAACAGATTAACTCGAATACCAAAATGAATTAAAACTGAAACTATTCCAACAGATTAAACTAAAGGATATAGTCCAGAATAAACACTTCTATCAAGCAGCAGATTTTCTTTCACTTCTATCAAGCAGCAGATTTTCTTTTTTTTTCAGAGCACCAGCAGCAAGCTCACTATGATCATTGGTGCACTGGGAGGAGAAACCAGGGCGAAAAAAAGGTTTTAGGACTGTACACTTGCTCAACTACAGCTTTTATGCTGATGGTTCTTCGTTGTTCGTACCCCACTGTTCCTCTGTATCATTTCCATTCACAAGGACAGCACCATCAGTCGAACCATCAGCCTCAGCCTCAACCTCAACGGCATCTTCTTGGCTCTCTTCTACTCCATTATCCTCAATAGCCTGGTGGAGCAGATTGATATTAGTATATTACAAATTAAAGCAAGAAGCAAAGAAAATATAATGAAGAGCAAAAGAAGCAATTGTATTGAAATAATGAATGTTTTTAAAGATTGATGAAAAACATAGGACCTCACATGCAAAAAAAATTCGGTTTAATAGAAGTAATTTAACATCTTCAAATAGCTATACACCTATTTAACAACATTTTTTTATAACACTCTTTCTGTAAGAGTGATACCCCGTGAGCATCATCTCCATTTTCATCTGGCAGCACCTCTTCTTGATGTATACGCATACTTTTGAAAGCTTCCACCAGAGTCTCATTGGGCCTCTCAGCATGGATAATGTACTCCTCAGCTGGTGGATAAATACCCCTATTCAAATAGGATTTCATCAGGACGGCAATAAAGAAAAAATTACAAATGAGCATTGACATTACTTCTATATATTTCACTGTGTTCAATTGAAGCAAAATGTGAAATTCCAAACCCACATCCCATACATGGTAGAGGACATCATTCTTATTTCATCAGAGCTTTCAAGTAAAGTCAAGAGGAAAGCTTAAAAGCCTTGACAGCTTGTCCCATGCATGGAAGAGGTAACAGGGTAAAACTTTCACAAAACAACATAGTTTTAACTTTTACGAACAGACCTTTTGGACTCAACATTAGCTTCTACATTGAGAGCAATTTGCCAGTCGTCAAACAAGTTTGGGTACTCGTTGGGATCTGCCAATGATTCTGCTGCTTTTGGGTTTACCTGTAAGCAAATGGCACAAAGAAAAAAAGGCACGGTCAGATGATAAAACATAGCTCCTACAAACTAAACACAGTGCCGCATAAGTCTGAAATAAGAACAATCACCTAGCACAAGATAACAAGCATGCTTTTTGGTTAGTTTTTGCATGCTAACCCAGATAATAGACAAATACCCTTGATTTATCAGGTACACAAAAATAAGATGAGGCATTCTGCTCATTAGAATAGAAACATCACTAAAAAATCATCAGTATTACCACCAGAAAGGGATCATGTTATGGTAATGCCAAACAGAAATTTCATGCTTGAATAAGTAACTTAAGTTGAAGTGACAAGTCACGCTAAAATGTGAGTAACTGGGCACCAGTATACGGATGAGCTAAAAGATTAAACATGAGACTGGTAGAAAAAAGCAAAGGAAATTTGCGGGAGATAGGGCAGAAGGTACCTTTTGGAGATCCTTTTTCCATAATGCTACAATCTCAGGGACTTTGCTTGGAATATAAGATCGCGCCATCAATGCTGCTTCTGGTATACGATTGCTGTACAGAGAATATAACATGATCACCATAAAATAAAAAGAATATTTTTCTGAATAAACATTGTACAATTAAATAGAATAGTCTTGGCAAATGGCTATACCGTTCGATTAACAATTGAAGGCATTCTTCCAGTTTTCCTAGCATGAAGAAACAAAGGAAAGCAACATTGTTCTTCCCTTGTTCTTTAGCCATAGATGCTACTTTTGTTACACCTTCAGCATCACCAAGGGATGAATACAGAAGTAATAAACTGCTGAGGTCCATAGCATGTAGAAGACACTCCTCTGCCATATCAAGCTGCAGAAATTAGTAATGACAGGTTAGACCAAGGGTGCACTCTTTAAGCGAGTTTTGTATATCTAGTGCAAGGCGCTGAAACAATACATGGCAAAGTTATTACATTGCAAGCAGAATTCTACTTCTTAAAACTAAGATGGGAAGTTATTGTTTTACATGCAGAACTCTATCATCAGGCAAAATTATTATTTTACATGCAGAATCTACTTTTTAAAACTAAGATGGAAAGAGCAAAGGCTGAAAGGCAAAAGTATTTCTTAGGTTCTAATTCAAACATCATAGCAACAACCAAAGTTCCTTCCCATCAAAACTGCAATATTATCTCTTCATAAATGCCTTTGTTGAATTATATATTATTTATTTCTGTATGTTCATAATTATTAAGTCACATGGTATTAATAATCAAGAAACTCAAATGCCATGCAAGAACAGTCCCACTTTATTAGCACAATATATACTGAGCATAGGCTCGTAGAAGATAACTAGCACATCCAACAGCCGTACCTTCCCAGTTGACATAGATAACTCCCCTAACTGCTTCCACTTGGACTCACTTTGTGCCTCAATAGCAATTGCCTGAAAAGGAACTATAGTTAAGAATATTTGAACAAAAACATTCTCAGAAATGTGATAAATAAATTAATCATTTGTGCCTTTGCAACTTCAAGCCGACCGAGCTGCACAGCAAGATCAAATCTGTAATTAGAGTCTGTTGCTATCTCAAGGGCTTCTTCCAACATGCCCCGTGATTCCAAGAAGCATGCCACACTGCAAATAAAAGGGTTATCTTCAGATGGTGAGGCTTCAGTTGCAGAGTGCAATAATTAGCAGAACAGGGGGCAGGGCACCTGTCATATTGTTCTTTTGGTATAGATGGTAAAAGAGCATTTGCACGATCAAAGTCTCCACGCATTACAAGTGTTTTATATTCAATCATAGTAAGGAGTAAAGTGTATCCCACAACACTGCAGTAAGGAAGCAAAATTAACCTCAGAAGTTCATTGTGGCTTCGTACCATGATAAGATATCAGAGCAACAGAGACTCACTTAAATTCCTTGTCAATAAGATAAACACGGCTTTGGTTAGCAAGATATCCCAGTAAATACATTTGCCGATCCAAGTGAAAAAAAGTTGTAACCTGTTACACATGGAATAGTTATAATACCCCTGAAAATTAACGTTCTAACAAAAACATACATGACAATGTATTTTTTGATATAATGAAAATACACACCTCTCCTCCTACACAGTAATTAAGTCGTGATGAAGAATTGTTGTAGATAAAACAATCACCAACCCATAGGCCAGTTCGGATGCGTTCATTGATCTCATGAAGTAGTTCAAAGGCATCTTCCACACCTTCCTCGCCAACTGAACCCCCTCCATCCAAATGAGAAGAAACTACATCCCTCTGGAAGGTATAATTTTGTGTTATAGTTACATCATGTAGGTGTAACATAATTGAACTTTACAGAGCCAACAAAATGTAGATAAACTTACATTGTACTTCAAAATGTAGAATGAGGTATCACTTGCAATTGTGACTAAATCACCACTATCAGCCCAATAGAGATTCTACAAATAAGAAAGCGGATCTTTTTAGCATCATAATATTCCAAGTTACACGCAGAATAGGTTTGAATCCATGAACAAAATTACTCACTTTCACATTGACATCAATTCTGCGTATCAACCTGCACTCTGCCCAGTCATAGAAGCAAATAATATCATTTGTACACATAGCCAGCAATACTCCACCAAATATACGTTCTGCAGAAAATGTTGGTCTTATACTCTTTCTCTCCTGAAATTGAGGTTTCATTATCATATTATGTTTCAGACACCACAGTGAAGGAGATTGTTATGATAAGCTCTGCAGCTGGCTAAAAAATATTCAAGTAACAAGTTGACCCTGAAACAATAGGATAAAGTAGTTCATAATGCCCCATATTCAAATCACATTGTACAGGGCAAAGGATATTACCATATGAAATATAATATGTGGGCACAAGAGGAATAGAGATCATATTGAGTATTAATCTGTCTACCCCAACTATTATAGGCAATATTGCTCACTTCCATATCTCTATCCACAAGGAGTTGGTCATTTTATATTCTAAAGAAAGACAAGAAACAAACTAGCTTTATATTATGAAACCTAGATATTAATAAATTGGAGATGATTTTGCTGGATTTTCTAATTGGGATTAGCTAAATGTGAAAGACGATTTGAAACAAAGTATATTTTCTTTGAAGATCGATTATGGTGATTTATAAATGTTTCATGAGGTGTTCAATTTTAACTCAACTCAACACAGTCTTTCAATCCCAAGTAAGTTAGGATAGTCTAGAGATGAAACCCAATAAAAACCTACAAATTACGGTTTAAGTACATCAATAATTGTTTTCTAAGTATTTCTATTTAAGTATAGGTCTTTAAATATATCCTACTCTTTCATGTTACTTTTTATTATCTCTCTCCATATTAATTTTAGTCTTTCATTTACCTCTCTTCATATTATTATCTTTACTTATAATTTCACGATATACTGGCACCTATGAAGGTCTCCTTTAGACATGACCAAATCATCTCAACCGATGTTGGATAAGTTTTCTTCAATTGGTGCTACCCCTAGTCGATCACATATATCCTCGTTCTGGACTTAATCCATTTTTGCATGACTATAAATCCAACGTAGCATATGTATTTCTGCAGCACTCAACTGTTGAACATAATGTCAGGACAACATTCTGCCCCATTGTTAACGTCAAAATTTAGAAAGTCCAAGGAAAGATTGAAAAAAAGATCGACTTAAGTAAAAAAGAGTCCGGTTGTTACAAGGAAGAAGCCGATCGAACGAAGGAAAGATTCGATTCAAGAATAGAAAATTATCCAAATGAGACCGAGTTTGAGGAGCCGTGAAACTCACAGCAAGGTATTCTATCTATGTAAATCGTATCTTATATAGATACGAAGGTTTAGTTAGTTTAGTTAACTTTCTTAGAGATATTTTTCTTTATCTTTGTTAGGAAATAATGTTCGATGGTTGTTGTAAACGCGTTGAACTTTGTAAACCTAGGGTATAAATATAGACCCCCTAGAAACATGTATCAACACGAGGATACAATTAACCTTTGGCGTATCGCCACCCTAACTCGTTTAGGTTTTTATCGATGGGTCTGGCTCTCGACGCAGGGCTGCATCGGTTAAGTTCGATCTCCGACGAAGGGATAAGTCCTGCCACTATCCCGGTATGTCTCGCATTGTCTAAGACTGTATCGGTTAGGTTCGACCTCTTAAGCAGATCGGATGTACCGTATCACGTCCGTGTAGGGCCTATCGGTCTATCAAGCTCTCTCTGCCGTCATCAGTCTCGTGCTGCATCGGTTAGGTTCGACCTACGAGATTGCCGACGGAAGATTGAGCTTTAGACCTATAGGCTTCTGTACGGCATTTCATCGGAGTGTTAGCCGATGAGTTATCTATACCCCGAGCAACACGCCCAACGTATCGGCTCCTCAGCCAATACGCACCAGTCTTCAGAGACTTTCTTCGAGCGCCATGCCAAGCACATCGGCTAGAAGGCCGATGCGCGCCTGTCTTAAGAAATACGTCCTCATCGGCTCAGCTAAACGATGGGTTCATCTCGTCCTTGCTTTGGCACGACCAATCCGGCGTCCACCGTCCCGTTGACGTTTGCCTTGGTCTCGTACTGTCTCGGTTAGGTCCAATCTTCGAGATTTAGTGCTGGCGGCGGCGTCACGGCGGGCGACGGGTCTCGTGCTGCCATATCCAGAACGGCATCAGCTTTACAGCCGGTGTATCTTTATACGATTCCTTGCCACTTCACATATGTCTTTATTGGCTTTCTAGCCGATGAACGAGCGCTATAGCTTCCGTCGACTATCAGGAAGGATCCTGCGTGCTTTGCTTTAAATACCCTTTGGTGTCTCCATCGGCTTTGCGGCTGATGGATCAGAATCTCGCTTTTGCTACACCCTGAGCCATCATATCCTTCGTTGACATCTGTCTACGCCTTCATCGGCTTCCTAGCCGATGGAATAGCGTCCCGATGCCTATCGGCGACCAGCCGATAGCAAGCGTCACCCAAACACAACCGATTGACCAACTCGATCCTATCGACGACCAGCCGACAGCAAGAGTTCGTAATCGGCCCATCGTTCGATTGACCCGTTTGCCTCATCTCCTTGTCAATTGCAGGGTCAAATTAACTGGCACGCCTGCACCTATACCGTTGTGCCGGAGCCGAGTAGACCTCACGGGCCCCGACGCAAGTATTTCGAGCCACGGAGAGAAGCCGACCGGCCTGTACTGGAGCTAAGCAGACCTCCCATGCGTCGACGTGGTCGCCTGAGACATTTTCGGCGCAACCACCCATATAGCATAACAGGCCTAATCGTTGTTATATAAAACTTGTCTTTTAGTTTCTGCAATACCCTTTTATCACAGAGGATGTCAAATGCTTGACACCACTTCAACCAGTCCGCTTTGATTTTATGGCTAACGTCCATCTATAGTATCGATCTCAGATATTGAAAAGTGTTCTTCTTAGTCACTACTTTGCCTCCTAAACTCACATCTCCCTCCTCGTATGCGATAGTGCCAAAGTCACACCTCAAGTATTCAACCTTAGTTCTGTTTACTCTAAATCCTTTGAACTCAAAAGTCTATCGTCACAACTCTAATTTCCATTTACTCATGCATGGCTTTCATCAATTAACACTATATCTACAAAAAGTATGCAACAAGAGATATCCCCTTATTTATTTCTTGTAACCTCATCCATTACCAATGCAAAGAGGTATGAGCTTAAGGTCGATCCCTGATGTAATCCTATTTTAATCAGAGAGTAACCTATGATACCATCATTTGTTTGAATACTAGTTATAGTATTGTTGTACATATTCTTGATGAGAGACATATTTTGTTAGGACTTTATGTTTGTTCAAAACCCACCACATAATATTTTTTGGTATCTTATCATAATTTTTTTAAGCTAATAAAAACCATATGTAGGTCATTTTTTTGCTCTCTAAACCGCTCCATAACTTTCTTATTAAGAAAATTGCTTCTATGGTTAATCTTTCGCGAATGAAACCAAATTAGTTTATAGAGATCCGTGTCGTTCCTCTTAAATGGTGTTCGATAACTCTCCCATAGCTTCATAGTATGGCTCATCAACTTAATTCCTCGGTAATTAGTACAACTTTGGATATCTCCCTTATTCTTATAGATTGGTCCCAATATACTTCTCCTTCACTCCTTAGAAATTGTGTTTAATTGAAAAATATTGTTGAATAACTTGATTAGTCATACTATAGTTATATCTCCGAGACATCTTTACATCTTGATTGGAATACCATCAGAGCCTATCGCTTTACCCCCTTTCATCCTTTTCAAAGCTTTTCTAACCTCAGATTCCTAGATCCTTCGCACAGAGCTCCTATTAGTGTCATCCGAAAAATCGTCCAACTAAACGATGGTGTCCTCGTTCCTACCATTGAACATATTGTCAAAATACTCTTACCATCTATGTCTAATCCCATCCTCCTTCACTAAGAGTTGTTCCCACTCATTCTTAATGCACTTAACTTGGTTGAAGTCTCTCGTCTTCTTATCACGAGCACTAGCTATTCTATAGATATCATTCTCTCCTTTTGTACTCAGACGTTAATACAGATTCTTGAAAGCCCATCTTTTTGCCTCACTTACAACTCGTTTTACTGTCTTCTTTGTCACTTTGTACTTCTCCATGTTGTCCTCACTCCTATCATGATACAAGTGTTTATAGCATTCTTTCTTCTTCTTAATAGTTCTCTGCACGTCTTTATTCCACCACCAAGAGTCTTTAATTTCACATCCACTCCTTTTGGTCACTCCAAACACCTCTGAATCAATCTTCCGTATGCATGTTGCAATCTTCTTCTACATGTTATTTACATCGTCTACTTCCTTTTAAAAGCTCTCTTCGATAACCTTTTTCTTGAAGACATTTAATGTCTCCCCTTTTAACTTGCACCACTTGATTCTTGCAATTTTGGGTTATTTATCCCTACGAGCATGCACTAAAAAGCGAAAGTCGGCCACTACCAGCTTACCTTGATAATCAACATATTCTTCAGTTATCACCTTACAATCCACACAAGCTCGTTTATCCACTCTTCTTATAAGGACAAAGTCAATCTGACTAGAGTATTGGCCGCTATTAAAAGCCAGTAAATGAGATTGTTTTTTCCTAAATAAAGTGTTGGCTATTATCAGATCAAAAACTATAGCAAAGTCCAAAATTTTCTCTTTCTCCTGATTCCCATCACCATACTCAAAACCTTCATGTGCCACCTCGAAATCTGTTTCATGAGGTGTTCAATATTTTTGTTATATAATTTGTGGTTTCTAATCATGCTAGATCTTTTTGAACTACTTCCTTTTTTTGTCAATTTTATACTAATGTTTGTTGGAATCTAGCAATCTGCACAATACTCAGGATTTTGTCCATGAAATGTGCACATCCGTTAAAGTTTTCTAGCCCACACATTGCATTGAAGAAAGACCCCTATTCTGATGTACAAAGATAATTACATGGGGCAGTAGGTAGTACAAACCTGGAAGTTTTTACTGTATATCTTTATCCTCGAGGTGCTTTCTCTGACAGCATATTCTCCATCAAGTGACCAAACAAATTCAAGTGCAGACCCAAATGATCTATTTCTCCATGCTAATGCAGTGTATATTATGTATTCTCCATCTCCACATACAACAACAAATCTCCCATTCGGATTGTGCCTTAAGCTCTGAAATGAATACTATTATTACTACATGCAAACATAAACTAAAACTTAGAACAGTTAAAAATATTCCAAAAAAATGTTCAGTTACCATTCTTAATTCACCAACAAAATTCATATTAGCTTAAACTTCAAAGCAATATAATATTTTTCAGAAGAATCTGTTAATATTCAGAACATAGTGATAGTGAATCACATTTATTTAACCCAACAAGTAGAATTTCAAAACCAGCATTCCAACTCCATGATTACACTATACCAGATTTGAGCTTAATTTAATTTTACTGCAACAACATAATCTCCATGATGTGTTTAAATAAAAATAACTCACCATTGCAAATATCAAATAAATTAACATATTAAAATATTTCAACTTGCATGGTCAAATGGTGTATACATGTGACTCTTGTAATGAATGTTGAATGGAAAAGAAAAAGAACTCAAGCGGAAATTCAGGACTCATTTGCAAGCATCAAGTTGATTCTAGTGGAAAACATCACTATGCGAATGATGCATTCATTTAATTAGCAAATATAAACTTACTTGTGGATAAAGATCACAGGTTCCCAACTCCTTCACAGCCAGCGGTAAGCGATCGCCATCTGCAATCTGAAAAATGGAACAGGTTAAGAAACATGATAAAGCGTATAAGAAAGTACAAGTTTTCAACATATTAGCATGGTGAACAAGACAACCTCATTGTCTGCACCAATAGTCTTGATATTAACAGTTTGGATTTCATTATGTTTTGCCCATATGATTTTTCCACTGCTGTCCATGCTAGCAACAGGTACTTCACGGCCAATTTTTATCATTATTGTCCCTTCATCATATCCGATCACAACCCTGCACAAATTAAGTTTTTCCCATATCAATTTTTTTTTTGAAGAGGAAGTTAATGAAAGCATGAAAAGAAAAGGGTTTCTGTCAAGAGCAAACTTTGGAACAGACTGTTTAGCAGACAAAGAAAAGTTATTGCTACATTGGGAATTCACATACGTTAAACCAATCAAAATCTTTATACAGTGCAATTCATTTTGAGTGTGGGGAGCTTCAATAGCACATGAATAGGTGATATTTAGTATCATGGCATTTGACATTAATCGTAAGTCCATAGCATCCAAATAGTAAGAATATAACATTTGCAATACCTTCTTGAACCCTTCATGTATCCTAAAGCCCACACTCGCTCAAGGCCATAGTTAAGAGTGTTCTCAAGCCTGTAAGAATCAAGCAATGTGTTATCCCTGTCTACAGTAAGAATAAAAGAATCCAAAGTTATGCTTTACAAAAATGGAACAATCCAAAGCAGTCTTCCAAAAAGGAAAAATCAGAAAAATCCAATGCACAGAGATAAGAATGTCCTGCAAAGTGCCAACTAAGTATACGCTTACATAGTAACCTATAATATCTATTGAAGATAATGCAATTAACCTAATTAACATGCAGAGTAGCTAAGAGTAGGTGCATGAGCTGTGGCATGGGTGTGATGTGCATCATGGTTACACCCTCTAAAAAATGTTTACCTATATCCTGGTGTAGAATGCTAATTTCATAATTTGGCAATAGAATCTCCTTGTTCTCAACATCACAGGAAAATGGTAGCTCCAAAAATTCTCTAGACACGATACTTCACTTCAGAGATCGCCAATTGTCAGATAGTATTATAGTCGCATATTTCTGGTAGTTTAACCCTAACCATCACTACCAACTCCGATGCCAATCAGGACAGGGTTAATAGAAAATAGCCCTCTTTAACTATTCCTACTTCAAGCTGTAACATTTTGCCCTATATTGTTACTAAAATAGGACTGAGTTGTAATACAAACTTATGCTATAGGAGTAAATGTAACCCTTTCATTCAAAACTTATATCTAGATTAAAGCATGTAATGCTGCATCAATCGAGGATACACAACTAATGAAATTAACAAATGCACAAACTAATTCCTAAAAAAACAAGAACATAAAGACCAGAAACTGCAGTTGTAAGGTCATCAGTAGATATGACTACATTAATGATTGTTTAAGCACCAGATTTTATGCCACTGAGCCAAGCTTTTATTGCCATATATAGCACATCACATCTATGAGAGTAACAAGTACATGAGTTTATCTCAAAATTCAAACCTTGAATAAAATATTCTATGAGTTTTATTATAGGGAGGGAGAACCTGTAGGTAGTAGCGTGCCACAAGCGAACAGTCCCATCCTCTGAGCCAGTAAGTATTATAGGTAACTCTGGATGGAAAAAGACACCAGAGACGTTATGTGCGTGTCCTTCAAGCGTTTGAACGCAGCTCTTCGTTTGATAGTCCCAAACCTGATTCAACAAAGCATGTCATAATAATGTCCAATATACTCACAAGATAATTCACTGCAGATGGCATACCTTTGCGGTCTGATCATCAGAGCCTGTAATTAAGTATGGACGATCACCACCAGTAAAGTAATCAACACAATTGACACCTTTTGAATGGCCATCTAATGTGAAATTAGGATCAGGGGAACCAAGACTCCATACCTGAAATTAAATAAGGGTACCACAATCAAATCCAGACCAAGAAATGTTAGTAATGCAAAAACTATGCCAACCAAATGTAAGAAAAAAATCACAAACCTTTACTGTGCGATCAAGGGAAGCACTAGCAAAAGTATTGGTATCTTTTGGGTTAAATGTGACTTGCATCACATAGTGAGAATGCCCCTCAAAGATTTGAGCACACATCCAACCCTTATCCCAATCCCAAAGCTTAATCAGCATGTCATCAGATGATGACAGCACAAAAGGCTGGGTTGGATGAACAGCCACACACCTGATGTAATCAGTATGAGCTTCAAAAACCTTGACCTTATCCATTGTATTGTAATTGTACACACGAATGAACATATCGTCAGCACCAGCAACTACCCATTGCTTCCGTGCGATAAATTTAGCTGACCGAACTGAAATGGGGATGATTATATTAGCATGGTGGCATATCATGGAACAGAAGTAAGCGATAAGGTGGGAAAGCATACCTGGTAAATCTGTGACTTCAAATGATTTCACCATTGTCTGAGGATAGATGAATAAATTTTAATCAGTTAACTCTAAGAGTAACTATACTGAAAATATGTATGTTTCTTTTTTCTTCCATCCATTTCTATTATTTTACTTTTATGTTTTACCTCCTTATGTTCACTCTACATAAGTAAATAGTCTGCAGACCTTTTACAAGTCCCAGCTACACTGACACATCTGAAACAGCAATCTAGAAGACCATTGACTCCTCGTTACTTCTATCTTGACCATATTATTTCCACAATGCATTGAAGCCTTCCTCGTTAGGTTTTAAGAATTCATCACTATGCTACAAATATTCGGTACTCTCCCTTTTTTTGTTTCCTTCCGGAACAACTTACTATCACTGGCATATCATCAAGTTCACTACAACATGCACATTAATCCAAATGAATCTTGAATTTACATATGGATGGGAATATCCATTTTGCAGTAGAAAAGTTCAGCGTGCTGGTAGTAGAAATCATAGCATAAAATCCATGAAACTAGCAGAAAATGACGAATTAAGCTACTGCAAACAGTCATGTACCTGCGTCTGGTAGTTCCAGATGCAAACGCTCCCTGAATACAGACTCGACAAAATCCTGAATTACACCAGAGGAAGTTATTCATGTGAGTATGTGACTTACCATGTCTTGGTCGAAGCATTCGCCAATTGAACATCATTACATCACTAGCATCCCCAAACCCAAAACCACGTCAAACACACAAACTGTCCACTCACCATGGCTCGGTCGGATGCAGATCCACGGACTTGACCCTCTCCGACCTCTGCGAGAGCTTCCTCTGATCCAACCACCAAACACACGATCACTATCAGCTAAACATGCCAAAACAAACCAACAAGCTAAGCAGATCCGACGGAAAGGCGCCGCAGTTACCTTGATATCCAACCGGAGCGGCTGCCAATATCAGAGCCATCGCCAGTTCGCCGCCCAGAAACAATCACACCGAAAACGGAAAAAGAAAAGGCAATCACGTCAGCAAGTAGCAAACAAACCCCAGATCCACGCGGAATTCGACGCTCCAGCCAGCGGATCTCGGCACGGCGCGGCGCTACCCTCAAACGGTTCGCCCTCGCCGTACCGATCCCCCATTCGCGTCGGGAACCAACAGCTTGAGATTGGGTGGAGAGAGACGTCCTCCTGAGCGGAAGGGGGGAGAGAGAGAGGACACGTACCATTGTGGCGCCCGCAACGGCCGGCTACGGCGGGTACGCGGCGGCAGAGGCAGGCTGTGAGGCCGCGGAGGCAAAAGGTCGTCCCGGATTGGGTTCGTGGGCGGGACGCCGGAGTGGGGAGAGGAGGCCGCGGCGGCGCGTGGCCTCTCGCGGTCTCGCCGGTCGGGGAGAGGAGGGGGTTGGACGCTGCGCGAGTGAGTGGGGGAGGATTTGCGAGGTTGGGGAGAAGGGTCGGAGGAGGAAGTGAGCGAAGTGGGCAAACGGGTAAACGGGTCGCCGATGTAGGGTGGAATGTGGATTGGATATTTGTCGTGTACTTCCTCTCCGGTTTTCAAATTAAGGCTTCATGCCCGTTCTAAAGTGGTATAGGCTGCGGTATTTTTCTTATTTTTCGTTATTACGTTTTTAAAACTATTAAATAATGTTTTTATGTAAAAGTTTTCTCTATAAAAATTCAAATAAATATAATTTGTTTATTTAATTATACGCTAATAATTTATCTTATCTTATGTTAAAAAATTTATACGACCTCAACTAATTCGAACTTTATGTTATTAATAAGTTTTAAAATATTTAGTTTGAAGTCACTATGTGTAGATTACTCTTAAAAATAGTTTACTAAACTTAAATATTTACATATTTTTTATATATTATAACATCGTTAGAATTATTAAAGAGGAGTATTATATGATGTTGACTTCCCGCGCTATTACTGGCGTGGTAGCTAAGCAGATATTTTTCTCGTCCAAGCAGTGAAGTTAAGCAGGCTAAATGAATAATGGAGAACCATAGAAGCTATAGTGAAACTTTGCAATGCATAGGACCTTGGATGCCAGAGATTCCGAGAAGTAGCTGCAACTGATAGCAGCTCCCTCATACATAATCACTTCTCAATAATTGACATAACTGATTTTTTTTTGAAAATTTGTAAAACTTGAAAATATGTTTGTATTAGAGTGTAGTGTCATCCATATAATCATACAACTCATCCATCTTAATATAATCATTCTAAGTAATTTGTGGCTAAAGTGAGACTTGCGTTCAATAGTATGTCGATTATTCGATAACAGATGAAGTAGGTGACTAGAGATCATCACTGCATCTACCTGGGTAAAAATGTGATACTTTTCTAATGATGGAATATTATATATTGTCTAAGTTTATGCATCAAGTGATGTACATAGTCATATATTAGTACATGGTTGTGAAAATGCCAGACTTTAAAGCAGATAAATGTTTCCCCTTCGTCAGTTTTCCATTTCTCCTCTGCTGTCTTCAGAAAACTCCAAAGAATATTCAGCATATTAACAAACTCAAGAAAAGGGCATAACCAGCCAATGTAATTTGATTCCTCAATCCGTGACAGAGCATCGAATTAGTAACTACTGGAGTAAATTGTTAACTGAATCGTCGATAATAATCAGACAGCCCAATGCCAAACTGTTAATAAAGACCACCAAAATACGTAGAAGACTATAAATCCAGTTGATTAACCAATTTTGGTATAGTGTACATATCCATTTCTATCTCTCTCAGACACACAATAAACTTCTCTAAAAAAGAAGAATTGAATAAGAAAAGAATAGGGTTCTTGTTGTAGGCCAGGTTTTGGCATCGACCGAAGTGCAGGTAGGGGAACGGCGACTCAGATCGAACTGCGGCGGAGGCGCACAAGCTCGGCAAGCCCAGCTTCTTCTTCTCCCGGAGCTGATCGACCTCCCGGCTGGAATCGGTTCATCAGCTAGTGAAGCGCGTAGGTGGCGACGAGCGCGACGACCATGAGCGCGTAGGCGATCCCCCGGTCGACGGCCTGCCGGTCGATCATCCCCAGCCACGCCGCCGCCTTCTCCTCCCCTGCTCCAGCCATGGAAGATGCTGCTGCCATCGATCTAGCTATGATATGGTATCTCGGGTCGCCCGAAAATACGAGCTGCGAGCAAGCAAGCTGCCGGCCGGAGACGGAGATAGCAATAATGAACTGAGAATTGCTGATGCCATGGCAAGCGCGTGTCGACGTATATATATAAGGACACACGGGCGTGCCGAGGAGGAAGAAGAAGACTTGCTCAAGGAAGGTCGTCAGCCGCCACGTTTGATTCGATCGGGCTGGGGGGGGGGACCTAGAAGACGCCGTTGGTTAATTTTCTGAGGTCATTCTCCTTCCAGAGGCGAAAGCTACTCATGTAAGAGAGCTAGCTAGCCCAGCCAGTGCACCGCGCGGTCGGTTGACGTGGGAAAAAAAAAGTGAGAAATGCCGCGGCTGATGCGAGGAAGACGGGCGGATGCCGGCTTTGACCATCCGGCCGCGGCCGTGACGCCGCGTTAGCCGGCGGGCCGGGCCCATCTGTCAGAGATGGGGGGGGGCAGCCCAACAGACCATACATGGGCCCCACTGTTTGGTGGCCCATGGCGTGGTGTGCACTGTACACATGGACATGGTCTGCAGCATCAGCAGCCCAAAGGCCAGGAAAGGAATCCAACTGGACACATGAAGCTGGGCTTCTTCCTGTTATCTTGTCTTCTTCCTCAGCCTCCGGTCCGCGGCTATTCTTCCTACTTTCCTAGCCACTGCTACTGTTCTTCATGATCTCTGTCTGTTCTACTTCTATACCGCTTCTTGTAATTAACTCCTAATCCCCATTTCTCTCTTCCCAGTCTCCCATTTTTCTGGAACACTTCTTTTATTTATTTAGGGGTGTTCTTAAGTAAATTAGTAGTACTTGTTTCGTGGAGCCTTTTCTTTTCAAGATTGTATCATGGCCTCATAGGAGCTGTTTCGTGTAACATGAAACAGAAAAAAAATGAGGGTAACATACGGCTGATTTAGCATGTTAGGTATTAAACGAAAGACTCTCGTTTTGCTAAGATTTTGATAATAATTGTAGACCCATCTCACATTTTAAACATTTGGAAGTAAACTAATACGTACAAACTCTATCTATACCTTACTTAAATTTGGCATTTTTAATTCTATTAGAGAACCAATCAAGTCCTCGATACTGTTTCGTGACAAAATTTGTGGGTTGGAGGATGATTCACGTGTTCCTGAAGTAAACAGAAAATTTCAACTTCTGAGGTAATTAAGGCAAGGACGTCAAAGCATCCTGCAATTGCTGGTCATTATTCTTCCAAGCCCGGGACTAACTACATATTCACCAATGCCAAAAAAAAATCAGAAATATGGAGAATCGACAAGTACTGTTAAACATTTGACATTTCCAGATATGACCGTACGAAAATTCAGCTGAGAAACAGCTAGCAGCCAATAATATGAGGCTGTTTGTCAGCAGTCAAAAGCGCATACGACTTTCGTCCGTCTGAAATACTAAAAGCACATATTTTCTTGATGTTGCGGTGGTGCCTGAGAATCTGAGATTAACCGAGGCAGAAATGGCATCTAGTCTACGGCTCTATGCTATGCCTTTCACTGTTGAACACTTTGCATGAATTGAGATCAGGTTGCACTGGAAAATGAAAACGGCTCTTGATCATAGCCATGGGTCATCTGAAGTTTATGATCAGACCTGTACTTGCCATGGATGGTCTTTTTTTTTTTGGATCTTTGCACTGAGAGAGATTCTAGTAATTACGATGCATCTTCGGAAGTTGGGACTGAAGGATTCGATGTTAGATAAAATTGGGAGCTCATTTAGAACATATGAGTTTTACGGTGAATGAAACCGGAGAAAAGAGGCACAATTTTGCACGTCTCACGCCATTTGCCAAAGCTCTTAACCCTCATAAATTGTCAACAATCTGAGAGCCAGCGACACTATCGAGCCTCGGCCACAAAGAGCTCTTATCGGTTGCCAATAGTTTTGTACCGTGGTTTTCGGCAACTTGCGAATGCGGCACACAAATCATTGTCAAGCCCACGGTCGCCTGATCTGCCTAGGAGTTGGCTCCGCCACTGCTCAGAGCAAACCAATGCAAAATACATTTGTGCTAAAAAATTAACAAGTATCAAAAATATTAAAAATATTAAAAGTATGGTTATTGACTAATATAAATCATATTACGATATCTATGATTTATTTAGTCTAGTCTATATGTGTGTGCAGATAATTAAGTCGTCAATAACAAATCGAGACTACATTTAGAGAGAGAAGTTAAAATCCAGACAATCAAAGATGTCGGATAATAAATTGAATTGAAAATGTCTTACAATAGATTCATAAAGTGAGTATAAATGTAAATTTGTCAAGAAATTTGAAAAAGAAAAAGAAAAGAAAAGGAGAGAGAAAGAGATGACAGCATTGGCCTAGACGAGCAATACCGGTACGGGCCAAGCAATGGTGATGGCCTAGCCGGAGGTGGACGCATACACACAACCATGGCAGTAATGGTGGCCCATGAGTGCAACATTGGTAGGTGCCCTAGCAGTGGCGGCGCTCGGAGGTGACGGTCCACTCTATGGCGTTGAGACAGCCCACGCTCGACGGGTGCACTCATGGAGGCGTGGGCGTGCGTGTAGCACTCACTAACGTGCGGGCTTAGCTGCGTCGGTGTGTGTGGGCTACTGCAAGCGCTACGCAGCTAATAGGTGAGGCCCACACCGTGCACATAAGAGATTGTATGGTCGAGTGCGCCACATGGGATCCTCCCAAGGACACGCGGCGAACTGTGGTTAGCGTGGGTGGCATGGCTAGTTGGGACGACGGATTTTTTGCGGTTGAGCATCATTTCGTGTGGTTGTGTTAGTCTACGTGGTATAATTTACGGTGTTTTCATTAGTTATAAGCAATATCAAGAGCTGAGTAGTTTTTCAGCCACCCTTACTCTATAAAAAAGTTGTATAGATAAGAGAAGCCTTTGCCCTTTAGAATTGGAGGGAGAATTAAAGAAAGTTAAGGAAAATTAGTGCGAGGAAAATAAGAGAAGATCAGAAAAGTTTTTGACAGCTCTTTTAGAATTTTGTAAATATATTTATTTTGAAATTAATTTTGTTATTTCAATTTAAATTCTACAATTTAAATTTTGTCTTTAAATTTTGTAATTTTAATTTTGCATTTAATTTCCTTAATTTAAATTCTGGTATTTTATAGTTCTTGATTTATCAATCTCTTAGAAAAAAAACACATAAATTCCTAAAAGAACAATATACCATTTGCTATTTACTATTGTGAGAGGTTTTAGTTATTATGATATTTATTCATAACTTATGAGTTGAAAATCGATGTTCGTTATTCACAGTATTTCATCTAAAATTTAGATCAATTATTGATGAATATTAATAACTAAGATTTTAATTAGATTAAATTTTTAAGAATCGATCTATATTCCTCCTGGTGTTCAGTCTTTATGTTTGCTCAAAGAATGAGGAAAAAAAGAGAACATAATTCAAGCAGAAAATTAAGTGTTAAAATTAAAGTATCATCAATGAAAATACTATCCATCTTCATTTCTATCGATGGATCAAGGTAGGACACAGCATAATTCATTATCACAAATTTAATTCACATATTGAGGGCAAGCAAATGAGGTTACCCGCCGTCGATAGTTTTAAACCGTGCCAATGCCGTCACAGCCATGATCATCACATCGATTAATTAATTAGCGGGCAACACCCCAAAGCGCGCTAGCCCGGCGGCATAGCGGGCGGAGAACGAGCGCGAGAGGTACTCGGGCTCGGGCTCCCCGCCGGCCGCCGCGGCGCCCTCGTCGAAGTTCTGCTCGTACTCGTCCTGCGCGTACTGCTCCCTCCTCACCGTCGACGACGACCAGCTCCGGCTCATCACCTTCCACCTCCTCCCACACACGATCCTCTTCCACAGCGCGCGCAGGAGACCCACGCCGCCTCCGCCGCCGCCGGGGCACGCCGCGTAATAACCGCCTCCGCTGGAATCGAAGCACTCCCCCTCCTCCTCCTCGCCGCCACCGTTGCGGACGTCGTGGCGGTGGTGGTGGTAGTGCGCCGCCGCCTTATTCCCTCCCAAGCGAAGGACTCTTCTTGGCGCGTGGTGACCGCCGACGCACGGCGCGAAGGTGGCCACGACGGCGGCCGGGACGGACCGCTGCCTCCGCGGCCGCCACCGGGGCGGCGCGTCGACGTCGACGACGCCAGTGGCCGCGCCGCCCGTCTCCGAGCGAACCGTCATATCAGCAACGCACGAGGAAGAGACGAGAAAGGCCTCTCTCGTGTTGGCGGCTTGCGATTATATGCGGGAAGGAGAAAACGGGGTTGGTACAAGTGTTGACGGACGGCGCCGCGGCTGGGCGTCGTCTCCCGTCACTTCTTCAGCCGCTGGGGGCACCTGCTCGTGTTCAGATTCAGTGGGCCGCTTGTCTCTTTTGTTCTTCTAGAAGAAACGTCAGGCCTATTTCAGGAGTCCAATCATCCAACTAAGGGTTGTTATTATCGTCGAGTGTTAGCCAGGACTGAATATTGCGGCAATAGAAATAAAGGACAGGGCTAAGCGTCGGATGTCTGATTTGAGCCTTAAAAATTAAGAGGTCAAAATTTTCACAAGTGAAACATCAAACTATACATTGTGAAACAAGTAAACGGGCGTGTTCGGCTGCACTTCTTATGGCTGCAGCACAACCAGCCAGCACAGTGATTTGTGTCAGCAATAGCGGCTGCGCTGCAGTAGTTGTACCATGCAACCAAACTAAGGTCTTAGTCGTTGATAACCTTTGAAAGAAGATATATGAGAAAGTAGCATGCACCTAAACAACGTTAAAAATATATGGTGAAACATCTTAAGAAATAGAGTATAACATAATAAATAAATAAATAACCGAAACACCATTAAATCCAAAAATTAAAAAAAATTGCTTCCATATATGAAACATTAACTGCAGACACATAAAAAATTTCTTAACATCAAAAATGAAAAAAAAAGTGTGCCAGTCAAAACCAACTGAAACATTTCACCCATTTCACTCTCCCCAATGAAACATCTTTTTAATGGTCGAAACATATATATTTCTTTCATCAAAAAATTATTATATGATATATTGTTATATAGATTATTATAATTAATACAACGGTGTAATCAAATCACAGATGAGATAAATAGATTAAAAAACATTTAAAATTCACTTGTTTGAACCTTTTTCTTTATTGATAAATGCATACCAGTAAGATGCTAGTTATAAAAAAATAACACATTACCTATAAACTAATAGTCCAGTTAGCAATACAATATATATTATATTATTATCTAGCACATCTCTTTGTTTCGATTAGTACCAGTTTTTCTTCTCTCTCATTTTCTCCTTCTCCACTTAAATATAAATTTGATATATAAATTCTTAGACACTCGGATCAATCAATTGTACTCGCTAAAGATAGTCTTCGTATAGAAAAGTGCATGCAGTATTGGAGAGGTGGCTGGGTGGCGTTGCTTTTGTGGTCAACGGAAATAGAGCATCTCAAGAAAGTTGTTATGTCTATCGAGTCCGTAGGCCCAGGCGTCCAATTTTTTGGCCCACATCGGGCGTCCGTACAGGAGATTATCATAAAAAAATTACAGGGCATATATATACCCGGAATTTTCAAAAAGTTTGGGAAAATGAAATTGAACAAACATGGGTGAATTTAAACAAATTTACAAAATTTCAAAATTTTCATCTGAAATAATATCCTGTTGGGGGACCCATAACTCAAAGTTTCTCACATTTGAAGGGAAACTGTTTTATTCCATTTTATTTCTTAACGGAATATCCCCTCGTTTGTTTAAAAATTATCTAAATATTTATTAAAAAATCTCAAAAAATTTGATAATATTTATACAATATATATACACTTAGTTCTAAACTCAACTCACATATTAAAATATAAAAAATATAAATTTAGCGTATGAATAATAGTGATATTATCATTCAATAATATTTACATTTTGAATTTGTTTTTTTTTTCTCAAAGTAGGGATTGAATTTTAACTTAATATTTGGTGAAGTAATATAACAATTTTTTACAACTATTTACATTAAATATGAAAGAAAAAAACATAAGCGGGATTAGAATTTGTTTCCCATTTGAAGTTCCGAACCTGTTTTTGTTTTTGTTTTTGATTTTATTGTTGTTTGGAGATTGGTCGGATGACACTATACTGTAGTGGTTGTCCTAATCGGATTTGTTAATCATTAATGGTCTGATCTTTTGTTATCCGCGTGAATTGAATTTATCTCGTGATTCATGCTTCATGGTACTCGATCATTAGCGGTGATACGCAACACCAGCATAGGCCTCATAAGTTAGGACTTGGCCAGTTTAAGGATCACAATGGAGATCGACCTATGGGGTTAGAGGAAGGCCATGCAGGCCCATGACAGGTAACATGTGAACGATTGATAGAGGTGCGATGGTTAAGTTGTATTTGTAGGCGAGGAAGCCGAACTATGGGTAGTTGATGACAAGGCGGTAACACCGAGTGAATAGGCGGCCGCGGAAGGGAAAACAAATCCAGCAACCTCTAGAGACGGCGAAGACATGCAGTTACCATCATTTGCTCTATCCTTCCAGTGTATGACACGAATAAACATATTCTCAACTAACCCGTTAAGTAAAGCCTGTAGATCATTCTGTCTTCCAGCGCATGACACGACGCAACAACTTCACATCACCGCATAAACTTTCACTGCTAACTAGCAAAAGGCATGCGTATTTACGTGCCTAGAATTAATTTATTTTCATTTATTAATTGTAATTGTCTTGTTCTTTAAACTCTAATGATGTATACTTCTTTACTTCTCTTGTAACTCTATTTAATATTTTTTAAGAGACTATTTAATATATTTTTATATCTTAGAACTATATTTCAACAATATTGTGAGATCATACACACAATCAAGTGCTATTAATTAGTATTGGCTAAAGTGTCACCTTTGTCCCATTATGTAAACACAACATTTATTTTTCACATTATCTCCTTATAATCTTCTATCTTTGTATGGGCTTCACATTATTTCCTTATAATCTTCTATCTTTGTATGGATAGGTAGTTATATGTTTAAATTTTTGTCGGCTCCACTTATCTCATCACTAAACACTAAATACACACATATACAAATACGTTCTATTAATATACACCTATAGAAACTTAACAACAAATCCCAAGCCATACTAAAATATCTTATTGAAAGCGCAACTACTTATTATATATAGCTTCCAGTACTTATACCTTTGTGGGTGGAGTTGTGTATTACAACTCTATCGTCTGGTGCTTCTGTTCGTTACTAAATATCCAAGCTCTCTCAATGTTGGTGTTTGTAATATTATATTGTTATTTGGTCTGACACGGTAAAAGATATTCCTTACTCTCTTTGTAGCAAAATACATTATCTCCATCATTTTTTTAAAAAAAGAAGTGAGAGAAAAAGACTAAAGTGTCACTCATAAATAAGAATATAGTGTTATTAGATCAGTAGATTTGGGATATTTAAGAGATAGATTTACTTCACTAATTTAAACATGCGGGCAAAATCGATTAGTAGAGGTGGTTTTACCGCCCGCCTCTATCAAAATGATTATAGAAATCATCAATTTTAACAGGCGGTCCAACAACTGTATAAGAAAATCGATTTTAAGAAAATCGATTTTTATAAGTGATTTTCTTTTTTTCCCAAACAAAATAAAAGTACAACAATTTTCACAAATTAGACATTCTGGCAAATCAATATTACAAAAAGTCTAGCAAATCTACAACAATTTCCAGCAAATCAAGCCATACTTACAAACTCCTATCAAATCAAAAAAAAATTAAAAAAAATCATGAATTTCTGCTAGATCCGAGGCCCAGCCTTCTCGGGGGGCTTGCCTCTGCCTTGCCGGCAGCCGCCGTGGCTAGCTTCACCTTCAACTTGGCCATGACACAAAAAGTGTGCTTGATGCCAAGGACGATGCCAAAGGTGGAGCATGCCGAAGAAGCTCCCCTTGGAGAGTTGTAGTAGTCTAGTAGTCCCCAGTACTTATTGTCCCTGCTGTCTCCTCGGGGCATGCCACCGGATTCAACGCTCTCACCATCCTCGCTGTTAGGCTAAGCCACTCACAACCGCCTAGATCTGAATCTCCTATAGCCACCAGCGTCAATAAAACTGGTGAGTAGGAGGAGTGGAGGAGCGCTGGCATCGCCGCCACGACTATCCTAAGGCCTATTAGTCCCCGACAAAAATAAGTTGATGAAAAATAGCTTCTACCACAAAAGAAATGTATCCAAAATGACTCAATATGTGCTCTAAATATATTTAAATACTAGGAACAGTTACAAAGCAAGTGCTCAATTTGTCCTCTTTGTTTTTTCTGAGTGAACACTTGCACCACATACACTTCTGAGTTTTGGTTTTTATTTAGAGAGTCTTTCAGAAATTTTGTCGAAGTCACCGGATATTTTTGATAAGTTTTCCTACTTAATAATAAAAATGAACCGAAGTCTTTGGCTTAAAGTGGTGGAGTTTCCAAAAATTTTTCTCTATTTGGTAGTAAATGTTGTCCGAAGTCTCTAGAAGCTTTTATTGGATACTCCAGACTAGCTAAGCTATTTCGAATTCAAGTTTGTCTAAAGTCTTTGATCCTCAGGGCAGATAAAGAAGTTTAAATCTATTAGTAACAACTAGTTTTGTAAAGACTTTGTTTTTAGCTCCACCAACTCCCCACTTTTATGGGTGGCTATTTATTCATTTCATTCATACTTCTCATAGCCTTTCTAGGATTTTTCACCTCTCTTTGGGTTTATTTTTATCAAATTTACCTACCTATGAGTGATCTTTTAGAGCTATTGAGTGAGAGGGTTAGGGATTTGATTGAGCACTTGTAGATCGATGCTTAGTGAGGATTTGTACTTTTTACTCCTATAGGTTCTACTCCTAGATGGCTAGACGTTATTCGTGAGGATTCAATGTTATAAATTGCTCGGAAAATTTTGTAAATGTCTTACTCACCTCCATAATGAAAGAGGTAATTATAGTAGATATTAAGCTCGTTCTTAAAGATTGATTTTTTAGAGTAAGTTTCATCAGAGATTATAGTACCGTGTCCTAGTAGAGAACTTAGTCGTTACCTCGGACTTTGTGCTAGTCTTAACGAGAGTTTAGAGACGAGATCTCTTCCTATATTTGAACTTGCTAAGGCTAGTAATCGAGCATGATTAGGCTCTTTGGAGTCTCTTAGAGACATAGGATCTTTTGATTTAAATTTTGGTAAAAAATCTTATGCCTTCTTATATATTGCTTTTTATATTTATTTACTATTCTTAGATCACCTACCATATCTCTTTTTATCTTGAGATTACACTTTCCACACATTCTTTTTAGAAGTAGTGAAGGGTGACCGAAATGTTTAGACTCTAGTACCGGAGTGTCCTGCTGAGCTTCACTGCCGATTAGTGAACTTTGATCAAAGTCTCTGATAGTTAGGACCAAATAATTTAGAGGAATTTTTAATTTCCATTGCGAGTTTATTTTAGGTTTTTAGATGTGCACATTCACCTATTTTGTGCGACTCAAATCCTGTGACGGTTTGTAAAAATCATGTTTTTACTTAAGGATAGTCTATAAAAATAGTGTGCCAGTGAGAATAAATTTTCAAAGATGGTTTTACCATTATTTATTTTTATGGAATACTGCCAGGTCTTTGCCCAACTAAATTTTATAAATTAAAATAACTATACAAGAAAAGGGGAAACCAAGAAAACCAAACATTACAAGCCTTGTAACCAGTCTGAGACTACTTGTCGGAGAGGATCCTTCATCCTACAAACATGTAGGACTTCTTTCTTAAATAGTGAAAACCAAAGGTCCACACTTGGAGTTTTACCCTGAAAAATTAAACCATTTTTTTGCTTCCATTTATGCCAGCATGCCAGAAACATTATCTCTAAAAACCCCTTCTGCTGAAAACGATATCGAGCCTATGTCACCATCTGAAAAAACTCCATGATTGTTTTTTTTCTTTGACTAACTTGTGCTGCACGGAGGGAGCAGTCAGCAGTGGATCGTCACACAAGGACAATGTGATCATCTTCAGAAATGAGCACAAAAAATGGTTGACAAGGTGAACATCTCAACATCTTCAGAAAACGATTAAGCCATGTTGCACCAGTAATATTCTACCACTAGACCACGAGCCCCGGGGCCCCGGGCCAAAAGGCCCATAACTTAGTTGCAGTCTCGAAGAACAGCCCAGTGCCCACAGACTGAAATTTGGGAGAGTCCGCCACGAAATGATTAATCATGCAAGTATGCAACAAGGGTCAAACAGTTCAATTCTCCAAACTTCTCACTACACAATAGTCTTCCTCACGATTCACAAAATGGTATGATCTCTGTGTAATCTATCAGGCGACGTGAGTCGTTGTAATGCTTTACAAAAGTCTGAATATTGTTCAGTTTAATGATGCATTCATGCAGAAAATTTCAGGTCACGGCTCACCAGCGTGACCTGAACTTCAGCGAGACGATTCGATCTTGCAAACAATTCGTCAATTAATTCCACACCCCTCCCATCACCACACAAGGATACCAACAAATTCCCAACCATCTACATCGAGAACCTTAATTGCAATCAATCAATCAATTAATTAATTTCACGCACTAATTAAACAGTACACTGCGATCGAACATGGAGAGAAATGGTGTCAGTCTATCTGGCGGTCAAGAGGTAGAGGTTGACGAGGATGGGAAGGACGATAACGGCGACGAGCACGACGCCGGCGAGGATGGCGACGCAGGCCCACTTGCGGCCGCTCCTCTGGTACTCCCGCGCCGTCTCGAGCTCGACGGCGCCGTGGCGGACGAAGGAGTTGGCGCGCGCGACGTGGCTCTCGATGTCGTTGAGCTGGTGTCCCTGGGCCTCGACGAGCGCCGCCATGTCGAGGAACACCTGGTGCAAGTCGAGCAGCCCGCTCCCGATCTCCTTCACGGCGTCGTGCCGCTCCTGGATCTCGGAGATGGTGTCGAGCACCTGGCCACGCCCTTGCTCCTGGATCGCCTTCTGCAGGAATGTCTCGCTCTCTCCCGACGAGATGAGCGCCTCCACCGTGCTGTCCTCCGCCTTCTCCCCCGTCACCGTGTAGTATCGTCGTGCCACCGTCTCCTTGTACTCCTCGGCCATCCGACCTCTCAGCCCCTGCATGCATTGCATGTCTTTCATCGTTATCAGATTCAATATTTTGGATTGTAATTTCTGAAATTTTAGAAATTTTGCGTCTGTCGTCCCGATAGGATATTATGTTGATCGAAATATTCTCTTTTACTAAAGCATTTTTAAAATTTAATCAAAATTTGTTAAAGTTTAACTTTTGTTGGTCCGAAAATTCTGCAATTTCTAATATTTCGATTTTGCCGTTCCCCCTGAAAGAAATTTGCAAACCAGAGCCCTCGTCACGACAGCAAAATTTAAATATTAAAAGTTAAATTTAGAGTTGATTTTAGGGTTTTTTCACATTATAGTCTATTTTTTTATTATTAATTTTTAAATCACTAATAATAATATGCTAGATATAAAAGTTTTAAAAAATATTTTTAGTTGATTCGTTTTTTTTTTCTACGGCTCACCAACCAGAGCAATGCTAGTGTTCTTCTTACCTGGAAGTCGTCCATGAGGTTCTTGAGCTTGGTGCCGAGTCCGGAGACGACGGAGGAGCGGGTGCGGTCGGTGGAGGAGCCGGGGAGTTTGCGGCTGGCAGCGTTGGCGCGGTCGAGGGCCTCGAGCCTGGCCTTCACGGCCCTGGCGCGGCGGAGCACCTGCTCGACGTCGGCGTCCATGCGGGCGCGGAGCGACTTGACGGCGCGGGCGTCGTGCGCCGTCTTGCTCTCCTCGTGCGACGACTGCAGCCGCCGGTGGAGCGCCTCGAGGCCGCGCATCTCCTCCTTGACGCCCTCCACGTCCTTGAAGAACTGGTCGAGGTTGGCGCCCTCACCGGCGCCGGCGCCGGCGGCGCCGCCAGACTCCATGTCGTCCAGTGCCACCTGGTGCTTCAGGTCGGCGTACTTCTTGAACGACCCCGAGGAGAAGAGGTCGTTCATCTTGGACTGATCCTTGATCACACCCAAGTAAGCAAGCAGATCGATCGAGAAATGAAGGATCGATCACAACTAGCTAATGGTCTGATCGATCAGCCGGGACGCCCGGCGATGGTGAGAGCTTGGAGCAATTTTATTGGCGAGTGATCTGAAAGTCGCTAGCTTTGATCACAAATCATTGTTTTTCTTGCGAATCTGATAATGCAGCGACAAGATTACGAGGATTTGAAAGATGTTGGGAGCAATGGGTTGGGAGGAAGATCGAAATAGATTAGGAATTGTGTCAACTGGCGAGGCGAGAAGAAGGCGGCATCTCTCGAAAAGCTGGCATCCAACGGACGGAATGGACGTGCAGAGGTTGAAGCCTACGTGCGCCCCCCCCCCCCCCCCCCCACCCTCTCTCTCTCTCTCGATTTTGTGATTCTCTCTTCTCCCTGCGTGTTGGGGGTTGACTTAGTGTAGATATGCAAAATGTACAAACAAAGGGGTCCAAAATATACATGTGTGGTATGCACGGCTTCCGACTGATCATCTCATGGCATGCATCATGGGGGATTAATCATAGAGAGCTATGCCTAGTAACAGAGCGAGGAATCTCATACACACACATTTTACAGAAAACATCTTATCTCAATCACTTTTTAAATGATCAGGTCACTTTGAGATTCGTATGTCCCCAACTTATCCTCTCTCAGATTGAAGTGCTCGTAGCTAGGCCCCATGCCACTGCCATAGCCGTCCCCTGGCCTAGCCAGTGAGGCCCACCGGTGGCCTCCTTCCTCCTCCCCTCCCCTCTTTTCCAAGGCAGGTGGCAAGGTAATAAAAAGTATGTGCTACAGTTGAAGTACAAATATAGTATACAAATTAAAATAACATAGGATTTTCCATTAAAAAACATATAAGCGAGCACACTTAGTGCCTCATCATCAGTATCATCAGTGTACTACTATCATAAGATTTTATATTAAAAAATATGAAGTAAAATTATAAGAGAGATATATAGGTGTCTTATCGATATAGTTTTTAAAGGCATTGGTATATTATTATTATAGGATGTGTCATTAAAAAGCCTATATTAAGTAAAAATATAAGAGAGCCCACGTAGATGTCTCATGTTCTTAAGGAGTCATCAATACTGTACCTAATTTTTCTTAGAGGATTTAAAACCAAGACCTCTTCCTCACATGCTCTCACCTCTACAAACTCACCTACATTTCATTTGATCCTTACAATCTGAGATTTGAAGCGCAGATTTAGACATTTAAATGATGTTAAAAGAAAAAGTTATCAATTATAAAATTATAGACCTAACCAAGAGCTACAGTTTTCATACAAAGTTTATCTCAACCTAGGTTTCGTATGAAAAAGTTGTATAAATATCTAAAGCAGATATGACAGGGTCATTAGTGCCCGTTTGTGGTAGAGATAAAAACAGGACGGAAATTCCTAATCGCATTGACTTCTATTTCCGGTTTTTAGTAACGAAAAAGGTAATATTTTTTAGAAATGATAACAAAATTGGGAGAGGGGTTTTTTCAACCATTTCATCTGAATATCATCCACCAACACAGGCTAACGCGGATTAACTAGTTAGGAATTGCTAAATATCATTCAATAGAAATTTAAGACCAAAATCTTATAAATTTCTAATCTTATGATTTGTTTTGTGATTCGTACTCCAACAACCCTAACTTCTTCTCCTCCAATTTTGACAACTATCAGTGGCCCGATAATTTAGGGTTTAAGGTCCTAGGTTGGGGTAGGAGTAGGGAGAGGAGGGAGAGGCGAAAAATCACTAGGCTTATGGGGATGGCTATGGGTGATGGCAGCGTAGTGGTAGGTGGTAGACATGGGCAGCGATAGGCGGTGGACATGGGCGGGTGGCGAGGTGCTAGCGGCGATGTCAATGTCATAGGGATGGAGGATGGTGACAGAAGTAAAGTAAAACAAGTGATTAGAATGAGATGGTCGGTGGTAACAGATTTGGTGGCGCCTTTTGGCTAGCTAGCGAGGCTAGATGGCATCGTGCTAGGTGAGAGAGGTGGTGGCAGCCTACTGTGCATTAAGTGAGATTTGGAGCGTCAGGAGAATGATGGATGGTGGGAGAGAGGATAAGACAAACGCATAAATCTTGAAGCAATTAAACAGTCTAAATTTTATAACATTGAGGTATTTTCTATCCAGTGATACTAGAGGTATTCTCCCTAACTAGTTAAGCTCATCCTGGGTCACTACTCACGTGAAATCCCAACCAAGCATCAATATGACAAAAAGATCAATCAATTTTTGCTACCACAATGCGTCAGATCAATTCCGGCTGACGCGGATGCGGTGGACAACAAATCAATTCCGTAGCTCCGTCTTGGACCTTGCGCCGCCGCGGTCGATCGGTGTCCATCGCCGTCTGCTTTGCGGCTTGGCCTTGCGCCCGGCTGCTGCCTGCTGACCCTGCGACCGAACGCCCTTGCGCCGCCGTCGGCCTGCGCCCCTGCCACAGTGACGCGCACTCTGCTACTGCCCTGCCTGGTCAGAAGGAGGATTGGGGATTGGAGAATAGAGCTAGGGTTTTATTTGGAGAAGGTTATTACATGGGTCAAATGGGTTGAAGACTTAAAAATGGTGGGATTGGACCAAAATCACAATAACATGTATCCATAGACATACAATAATACTTAGACTAAATCTGCTATATAATCTTAGTTAATTATGTGATATTATAATGCGTTATTTCTAATATGAATTTTCGAATTTCGACCGATATTATATTTTCATTTCAACAGTTTTATTTTTATATATCGATTGTACGGATATTGTTATCCGTTTCTTGCTATACCGTTCCGATTCATCCATAGTTTATGGATATAATCAGTACTGATAACTGCAATCCAAAATTAAAAATTTTGCAAAAAAATTCTTGTTAGTATTGTTCTAACCATGAACCGGTAATGATAAGTGTCTCATCAATACCAGCTTTTCGTACGAATTATCACCGATAAAACTAGTCGCATTAATGCTATTTTATTTCTCAAACCGGCACCTGTTTTTGTCCTCCTAGGAGCACGCGCGGGTCGCGTGGGCGGGGACCTCTATCATTATCAATTTTTGTCTAACTTTGGTAATGCACAATTTGGAGAAACTCCCTTGGTGAGCTCCATTGATACTACGATATGGGCATCCTCCTGCGGAAGCAATTAACAAGTCAAAACACAATTAAGTTCTTCTTACTGTACATACTGCAGCTCATTAGCGTCGTCATCTGCAGTATTATCTGACAGTTTAATATGTACTGTTAAACTGTTGTCTCAATAAGGCTCTTACTTGGCTTGTTTGGCAACGGGGAGGGAGTAGTAGGGTGCGTTCCGCCAGGACTACCTACACCCACATTATACAGATTAGTAGAGATGAAGGCTGACAGTGAATAGCATAGAAGATGTTTTGAGAAATTACTCCCAATGTTTCAAATTACCAGTCTTCTAGATTTGTCCTAAGCCAAACATTTATATCTTACAATCAATTTCTATACTTTGTATGGTTTCACAACATATGAATGCATATTATGAAAATACTTCTTATTGTAAGTTTAAAAACATAAATCTTATAATGTTAAATTATATAAATTTTAAAATTGATTATGAAAGATGCAAATGTTTGATTTAATTAGGACAAAACTAAAATGATAAATAATTTAAAACAGATGGAGTAGTAAATATTCCCTCTATCCATAATTATAGACATTTCTAAAGGTTATTTGATTGGGAGTAGTAAAGCAGAGGAAGTTTATTTGATTGGGAAAAAGCATGCCCAGCTAGCGATGTAACTACCAAAAACAAAAGGAGTGGTTAAGATGGATTGAAAGTAGTATTCTATAAATATTTATATTTATAGATAATTTTTAAACACTAGAAATGCTATATTTGTGGACAAAGAGAATATATATTTGTTGCCTTTTTCTGGTAGCAGATATAACTTTATTAATAAATACTCACAAATATAACTATGCGTACACAGGTTGTTTTCATTAAATTATATCTCTTGAACATGACTCAAAGGAAATTTGTTTGTGGGTGTGCAAGTACAAAGCGATGGCGTGTATATGGTGGTGTATGGGTATGTCGTGCGTCTTTTATTATACTTCCTCTATCCTAAAATACGGAATTGCTACAAAAAAAAAGTTCGGCAGTTTTTGTACTTCCAAAACTTCTGAATTTATGGTCATTAGATTGCCTTGAGATTTGTGCGGAATGGACAGAAAATTTTCAACCGGCGTGCGTGTAAGCGGACTCGAACCGACGACCTTACTATACGAGAGGTTGCTTCGCTAGGCAGCTAACCGAGCACAAGTTTAGATTAGTCACATACAAATTACATATAATTTATATTATAATTATAGTATAGGTATAATATAATTACACTTCAATTAAGCTATACATTAAAACCGTAGAATGTTCTAAAAACATTCCTCTAAAATATAACAACTTATATCATTTAAAATTTATCTAAAAATATAATAACCTTTTCACATATATTCTCTTTTTAACCAATTAAAAATTCATTATCGTTTTTCTCAATCAATTAAAACCTTCATTCTCACACATTTAATTCTACCTAATTCTTTAATAGCAGTGTCCAACACTAATTTTTTATATATATTTTGAGATAAAAGTAGTAATAAAGTACGACGGGCGTGCATGCATGACATATGCATCGAGCGTAACTCACCAGGCGGATGGGTAGCGCGTTGCCGGCGCCGCCTGCAGTAGTGGGGGGTAGTAACAGCAGCAGCATCATGCAGCAGAAGCAGCAACATCAGGAGCGCAACGGCAGCCCGTAGCTCGAAGCGAATCCGACGAGCAGCAGCCATGGCCGATCGGGCCGGCCGCCGGCCCTCGTGTGCTAGCTTTGCTAGCTCCTCTCTGCTTAAAAGTGATAACTGAATCTAGCGGTGATCCTGTGGCTAGCTAGCTCTGGCTTCATGTCCAAAACTTTCGCCGCACGTATTTAAAACCAGCGATGAAGTCGGTTTATAGAGATGAGCAGGGCACTATACAGATCGATATGGGCGTAAGGCCACAAAAATACAGGCAAAACTGTGGACTCGGACTGGAGGTTGTGCTCGTGCTCCGGCCGGTGAGCTCCAGATGGTACTATATTAGCACATGGCCGGCGGGCGGGCGGCACGAATAGTACTCTCTATTACTTTTATATATAAATCTAAACATAGTCTATATCTATATATATATGTAAAAATATAGTTCAATTTTATACGAGGGAGTATCAAATAAGTCGCCGGACATCATACCGCAAACGGTCGACGCGAGCTATCGCCTTGGAAATGAGACAGTAGCTAGTACTGTCAAATCCTGCTTACCTAGTCACCGTTTTTTTAGTTGAGTTGTTTATCCTCTAACGTTTAAGCAACAATCGAACGGCCTCTGTATTTAACTTAGTATGCCTAACTAGGTGTTTCGTCACTCGGAATTCTTGGCACAACATGCCCGGTCGGGTCGCCTGCTTAGTTGTGCAACGATACTTAAAAGGGCTAATTTGATGAGTGCCAATTTAAATTTGTTCTATTAGAAAAATGTTTAATGGTATGACTTTAAATAGGTGAATAGTAGTGTATTTTTTCAATATGACAAATTTGCAGTGGCGTGGATCAAATTATACGACTGAGCAGTTTTATATTAGAGCTTGCCCGGTTGGATACACCGGTAAAGTGAATAATAACTTTGGTGAAGTGCTAAAGATATCCAGATTCTCCCTCCACATTGTGAAACTTAGAAGCTTCTTAAATGATCTATTGGCAGAAGCTTCTTTGGATTCTCACCACTTGATTCTTACCATCTCTGGCTCTTCCAAAAAGCCTCTAATTTCTATCGTAGCAGATCTCAATTTTAACACGTACAGTCACACTGAGCAAATAGCTCATCTCTCCAATTTCTTAGCCTGATGCAAAATAAACTTACAGGAAAGCTGCCACAAGCTCTCTTCAATACGTCCTCTCTGACAGCCATTTACCTTGAAAGGAACAGCTTAGTTGGTTCCATACCACCCGCTACAGCAATTGCTGCACCAATTCAATACCTCAGTCTAGCCGAGAATAACCTCACTAGCGAGATACCTGCATCAATAGGGAACCTTTCCTCCCTTGTTGGTGTTTCTCTTGCAGCAAATAACCTGGTGGGAAGCATCCCTGAGAGCCTAAGTAGGATTCCAACACTCGAGATGCTAATACTCTCAATCAACAATTTGTCTGGTCAGGTGCCCCAGTCTATTTTCAACCTGTCATCTTTGAAATATCTAGAAATGGCCAACAACTCACTCATAGGAAGACTGCCCCCAGAAATTGGCTACAAACTTCCAAACCTCCAGAGATTGATCCTATCAAAAACGTTGGTTGAGTGGACCGATCCCAGCTTCTCTTGTTAATGCTTCTCAGATAGAAATAATTCATCTTGTTGATACTGGGCTCACTGGAATACTGCCATCCTTTGGTTCCTTGCCACACTTGCAACAACTTGATCTTGCTTATAACCAGCTCGAGGCAGGCGACTGGAGCTTCCTCTCATCCCCTGCAAACTGCACTCAACTGCAAAAACTGTGCGTGGATGAGAATGGTATGCGAGGACACTTGCCAAGCTCAGTCGGTAGTCTTCCATCGCAGCTCAAGTGACTGTGGCTCAAACAAAACAAACTTTCTGGGGCAATTCCTGTGGAGATTGGCAACCTTACGAGCCTTGAAGTGCTGTATATGGATCATAATTCGTTCACGGACACAATCCCTCCTTCCATAGGCAACGGTTGGCACCAAATCATTCCGCCACACCTTCAACACGTTGTGGGCAACACACAGCGGCACCCAGAGACGTATCGAACGAACACCCGAGAGGGACCCCATCAAGATAAATGCATATCAGTTTGAGACATCCTTAAATACTATAGAGATAAGAAACAACAAATAATTTGTGGATTGGAGAGTAAATAGACTTGGGTACATGCAGCATGAAGGAGAGAGATGTAGAATATAAAGTTAGTGGTAATATATTGATTTTAATAATTGATTAGTTGTTGTTTTAATCATTCTTATCCCTTATAGCATCTATAAGGCTCTTTTCAAGTCCTACTAGTCTTAGAAATCAATTAGGATTCAAAAAATCATAGCCTAATTAAGAAAATATGAGAAATACCAAAACTAGATTCGGACATTGGAGTCTGCCGATCGGTCTATCCTTCTACCACCGATCAGTTTGCCATTATGCCAAAGGTTAGACCGGATTGTAGAATGGTCCAATCGTATACCTAAGGTCGGTCCATCCTTATACAGAAGGTTTAGGTATGTTTTTAAATTTGAGCAAACTTTGCTATATTTTGATCATAATGCCAAATTTGACTATCCACACATGCCTCTATCTTGTTGGCAAACTTATGAGCTAAAAAACACTAAGCATAGGGTTATTTAAGGGCGATATCCACCAATACTAGCTATGAACGCCTCTAAGGCTATATGTTTAATTGTGATGTAAGAATAATATGAGAGGTAATTTCTTGTTTATATTGTATTTTGCTTTGATTTGGCCTCCACTCTTGTTTCACCACCTTCTTGTATTGATTTCATTATAAACGATTCTTTTCTCTTAATCGGCTATGAGATGAGCATGGTTGATTATTCAAAATTGGTAATTACGGTAATGCCTCTAATGGATAATAATATAGTATAAGTAGGCGTCATCCACGTAATATTGAATCTCGATGGCCCATACTAAGGGTAAAACCATAAAGAGAAAGATGAATACCATTGAAGATCTTCCATTGCTTCTCTCCTAGGTGACCTTAATTTCTTTGGTTGTCGCTTGACTCGTCTCTTGTCATCTTTTAGGATCTTTGGCTTCCTTTCTTGCCCCTCGACCATTGATGTCTTCAACATAGTCTTTTCCTTGCTATCGAGGATATTGTTCTCTTGCATATCAATGGTATGTACAAGAAAAGGTAGCTCATCTACTAGTGTACCGGTAAACTTCAATGTCCTTTATTAATAGCTGATTGAATTTATTTATGGAATACATTGCAACAATTGGTGGCGTAAGAATATGAGTTATGCCACTTATAATATGCTCACCACTTCAATTTCTCATGCATTGGTACGACATGGAATTGTAACAATTTGATTTGCTTGTTTTCTAATAAATAGTCAAAGATCCTATCGCATTTGGCCACATCAAACATGAAATTTATTTCCTCATGCTGATTCTTGTGACCAACCAGATTAAGAGTGGAGCAAACAAATGGTTTATAATTAGATATCCAAGCCCATTCAGCTATGTACACATCGTCCGAAGATTCTATTTCATCAACTATATTAACATAGGATGATGAGACTTTGACATTTTTTGAGATCTTGGCTTTTCTAACTTAGATTTCTTGAGATAGAGCCTTTTGAGGTAATTGGCGTATATCTAAGAAACTATGATCACCTAGCTTTACTTTTAAGTATTAAAGTAAACTAGAAAAAGCTAAGTCAACCAAGTCTTTTATCAGAAAGTGTCAAACTATAACATCGGTTTCTTGTATATCTAAATCTTCTAATATATTCATAAACTGATCCATTATGCTTTTGTTTAATCAATGTAGTGCGACAAGTTTAATTTGGTCTCACCTATAAAGAAGTAATTATAAAACTTTTGTTCTAATTGAAATAAACTAAGTAAATGCAACACCTGACAAAGATAATGAAAAAGCCTAAGTTTCAAAATACTACTAGCACTAGCATCTCCATATTATATAATAAATTGGGCGATATGCTCTAAAGTATACCGATCATCTTCTCTAGTGAAATTGATAAAACAAAGCACTCTAAACCCTTAAGAATATGGGATGTTATCGTAATGATCAGGATATGGTTTTTGATACGTACCTTAATATCTATGCAAAAGCATTTTTGAAAACATCGGCAATTTCATCGCTAAGACTCATGGGTTCTACATGTGTACCATTGACTACAAGATTTGGCAAAACTCCACATTGGTTCACCGAATTTTGAGGTGCTTCAATAGAAGGATTAATAGCAAAAGAGGCAAAAGGTGCTAAAGCTTTGCTCTGGAACATAGCCATTGAACATAGGATAGCTAAGAACGGTCGATACTGGAACTGATCCCATAAAACTCATCGGATGTAGTCTGACTATAGGTGGCCCACTGGTTGGATTGGCCGCTAACTTTGGTCAGATCGGTGGTATTATGTCAGTTGATCCTACCAATGCATTCAGTCTGACCGGTAGTATCACACTAGTCGGAACGACATATGGTGTCGCAAGGGTGAATCTAGGATCTATTGTATCAAGGAAATTGTAAGTATTTTTCATCAGTTAATCTTGTTGCATAGGAAATTTTGGCATATGAAAATCTGATGAAATGCCATACATATGATTGCTATTGTACGAAGTAGACGCACCACCTAGGAACCAGCAGCCGATTCTCTAATTCACTCATATAACCATCTAGGTTTTTTCAAAGATAATACTAAAAGAAGTATATCGATTGCTTAAACTAGTAATAACAACACCATCTACTATTTAACTAACTTTAGATATAATAACAATGACATTGATAAAATTGGTTGTTATCTTTGGTTTATCGTCAACGGGCAATGTGAATTTCTCTTACTTGATGACGCCGTGCTTCGTCTACTGATAACATGAAGCCCATCTTTCGCTGTAGATCTTCAAAGTGAGCTTCAAACATCTAGCGATTGGCTTCCAACAACTGTCTATAATCTATCACCATAATGTTATCTTTATCAAGCTTGGTATGAGAGTCTATGGTGGAGAAGTAGAATTTTGGCTATAGCAACCGAAATCGTTCCCCAGCAAAATTGCCAAAAATTATGTTGGCATCAAATTGTGCCACCACACGCTAATATGTTGTTATCCCATCAGGGTGAACGAGCGTCGGTATGTCCTAGGCTCGGCAAGCTAGCTAAGATGTCCTCAAACACCATAGAGAAATGATAAGCAATTTAGAGATTAGAGAGTGAACAGATTTGGGGTACATATAGCGGGGAGGAGAGATATGTAGAATATACAAATAGGGATAATAGATTAATTTTAACAATTAATTGGTAGCTATTTCAATTGGCCTAGACCATACATTTATATAAAGATTGATCACATCTACTGGTTCTTTCTACGTGTTATTAGACTTAGAAATTAATTAGAACTCGAAAAATCTAACCCTAAAAAAAATATAAGAAATACTAAAACTAAAGTCTCTAATGGTCGGTCCACCCATACACATAAGATCAATCTGTCCTTTCGTTACCGGTCACGTCTATTATTATACCAAAGGTTAGACTGGAACAGTCTAACCAATGTTGGCCTGGATTTTTATATAGAAGGTTTAGATCTATTTTTAAATTTAACCAAATTTAATTGTTCTGACAAATTTATCATGACCACCTACGACGACAAGCGTACGGTGCTCACGATAGTCGATTGATCAGCACATCACATGCATGCGAGCTCTCGGTCGCCTCTATAAATGGCGAGCCAAAGCAGCACACTAGGACAGTACAGTACGTAGATAGTTACTCCTATATATCACACGAGGAAAATCGATCAACGAAGAGCAAGGCTAGGTTAATTAGCGCTTGCTATCGTACGACGTGGTGGCGTGGGTGCTGCGACGACCCCGTCGTCTCCTGGCGCTCCTCCAGCTCGCCGTGGTGCTCTGGCTGGCGGCTACCAACGCCTACTTGTGCCAGCCGACTACCCGTCGCGCGGGGCCGACTCCTCCACGTGAGTAGTCCTCCCTGGCCACCCTTCAACTTACGTGCATGCATATATAGTCACTCGCACACACGCAGAATAAAGCCACCAGGCCACATTAATTATATTTGAGTTAGGAAATGAAACAATCGATCGATGCACACACGCGCGCACACACACAGATGTATGTATGTATGTATGTATGTATGTGCATGTATGTATGTATGTATGTATGTGACGAACATACACCGTCTCATTCCTCATACGAGGCTCTGCCCACCGGATGGATGCCCCGGCGAGCGAGGCGAGATAGCGGCAGCCTTAGTTATCGAGCATCGATACCGTACCATCCCAACGGCCGCCATCATCAGTAGACCAACATATATACAAGGCTACAAACAAGTTATAGGCCGAGACACATGCAAGGCCGGTTTGAAATTGGTTTTTTTTAATATATGATAAAATTGACTTTTAAAAATACATTTAACTATTCATTTTATTAAAAAATTTGACAAATATGTAAAAATATAAGTAATACAAATATGATACATATACCGATATATATGTTGAGGATTCGAATGTAGATATGATACCTCTAAAATCCGGCGGATAGGGATTATCTAGGATTATCTAATAGGTTGTTTGTCGAATAATCCAAAATTATCAACTTACAGATGTCCGTAGAACGAGTGAGCTATCTGATCCACTTAAGGCTATGACTAATGTTCTCACCGTCTCGTCTCATATTATAGAAGTGATGTATTTATATTGTTTAGCACGTTATTATGGTGGATTGTTACTATTAACGTCTGATAATTTTGATCTGTTTTTGAACCGATTTTACACCATTTTTGATATCCGAAATAATCTGCTTCACATTTGCATACTATCTGCAATCCACTTAAAAAATGATGTAAGATATGTTATGATCACTGTACTGCATTGGGCTGTTGTTCGGGCCATATTAGTGGGGATTGAGTTTCCAACGAACATGCGTGACGGAATTGTTGGGCCGAAAAAGGATTACATGAGGACGATATTAGTTGGTCCAGAACAACGCTATGGCAGACATGCGGGGACATATTAGTAGGAACGATACGGAGGCTTGGCCCAACGGCAATCAGTATGTCCCAAAGAAACCCAATTTTAGGTTTTTTTGAACTAAACAGAAATGGAGTTACTTTTTGGTAACGGCGTACGCACATGTAAGCCTGAACATGTGGTGTATGAAGATAAAAAGAAGGTGTTGGTTTCTGTGCACGAATGAATAGACTATATCAGACGCTCAAGACTTGAGCTGTATGTAGGTATATTTGAATAAGAGTGATCAAGATTGGGGAGCCGTTGTGCATGATCAGCTATCTGCAGAGATTCGCAAGAGAACAATCAATTATCTCCAGAAATTTGGGGCCCCGGAACCAAATGCCCTAAATTTTGAAAAATTCATGTCTAATACAAATAAAACATACTTTCACTCCACTATATAACTTTAATGCTATTTCGTACAACATTTAGAAATATACAAAATATTAATGCCAAAAGAGTAAATATAATACTGACCTCATGTTGTAGTAAAAAGCATCATTTGTCTAGTGTTTTTTTAAAATGAAATCCTCAATTATGTCTTCATAATTAATATTCTCCAAGACAACGTGTTATTCAAAATCTATCAAGATCACCCTTTTGAGATTGAGCTGCCGCATTTATCTTGGTCTCTTCTTACGCTTTTCAGCACTCGAATCATACTTCCTAAATAAGACATGATAATACTTAAAGAAAATTAAACAGATAAGCTTACAAATAGTTTTCCTTTCGGTAACCTGAAAGAATATACAAATAAAGCTTTACTCATCGTTTATATTATAATTCTTGCTTTAATATACTTACTGCTACTAAAGCTAGAAGCTAGAAGTGGTACGAGCTTTGGGTGTTTTTTCGATATGTCAAGAGTATAATATACACATGCACGCGCGCATGCTCCTTATGCCATAAATTAAATCATGATACTCGGTACAAGGAGAGCACATCCACCCACACATCTTAGGTACTATTATATTTTTTTATGATTAACATATAAATTTTACATAGAGGTAGCATGTTTTTTAACTATTGCTAAATAGTACGTTTCGTATAAATATATATATATATAAAAGTTATTTTAAAATATTAAATAAAAATATTATAATAATTAAAATATAATTAATTAATTATATACTAATAATTTTCTCACTTCACGTAGACACTTTATCTAAAACGCAGTCTCTAAAGATCTTAATTACATTGGAAAACAGAATCATTGGTGTCAGAATTAATGTAGTGGGTTCTTTTCTTTTCTTTTTATGTTTCTCCATCTATTATCATTAATAGAAAAAAAGAAGCCTCTATGTTGCTAAAAATTCTCATATTAATCAGAAAATAAAAAAATAAACAGCTAATTAAAGAGTGGGTTGACTATAATAGTGTAAATCAAACGACAAAGTCTATGTAGAAATAAAATTTATAAATATTTTCAACTCAGATTTAAAGAATAAATATAAAATAAGAGTGCATGTAAAACACAACCCAAGATTAATTGAAATTCAGGAAAAATAAAATAAAACTAGCAATTCAATTCCAATACTAATTTTAAACTCAAATACCTAAGTCATGAGAATTCAGAATAAAATGAAATAACGATAACAAGTGCGCAAAATACAATAGGAGATTAATTGAAATTTGGAATAAAAATACAATAAAACTAGAAATTCCATTCCTTTGCCAGTTCCAAATTTAAATCAATAATACTGGGAATGAAATAAATAATAACAGCAAAGTCCACATAAAACATAATGCAATGTTAATGGAAATTCACACTAAAAAATAGTAAGTATGGTGTTAGTAAATCAAGCCATGAAGATGCACGGGGCCACCACTCTAGTTTCTGATAATTGACATGCATAACGCTTTGGTTTGTTTTTGGTAGCCTGAGAATGTTCACATTGCGAATATGAGTTTAACAATACAGTGCAGCAACATGGAAAAAAAGAACAATATGTTAATAAGCATTACAATAATCATCTTAAATCTTCTTCTTAAATCTTCATGAATCTTGATTACTCTTATTTCATATTCCCTCCGTTGCTCCGTCCGTAATTTTTGTATTTAAAATTTATCAAAAAATAATCATTTGTAAAGTATATCACCTCAGTCAAAGAAGCTCTCTTTAAATTATCTCCCAACCTCTCTCCTGCCGCCTAATTAGGAGATGGGGTATCAAAGTTTTTTGCTTAATCATTAATCTCTGAAAAATATTAGAAAAGCATTATTTATAGATGGAAAGAGTATATACATGCAGCTATAACTCGGAGTGATGGAGACTTGAGGTTGGACTTAATGTTGGATTTGATGGCGAACGCAATTTGAGTTTAATTTGTTCTCAATTGTAGAGGAGGTACTGCTTCTTATCGTCCATATGGTTAATTTGTTCTCAATTGTTATGCTTCTCTTCAGGTTGGGAAAAAAATGTGTGGAAACTGTTTCTTCAAGCATGTATATCGGTGTATAATACATAGAGTTAGTACATGTTCTGGATAATCTCTAGCCCCTCTGAAAATACGCAAATATCAACATACCAAATTCACTGAATTTGAAGACAAATGGATAGGAAAAATTAACTGGCTAACCCTCCATTACTCTGTTGTCACCTTCCTATGTTGTCCAAACATTCTTTTTCCTTCTATTTCTTCTTGATGATCTCCCTGGTCCCTCAGCTGCCTACAGTCACTTCGCCGGCGATCAGCACGGCTGGCCTGGGCGGCACGACAGTGTGCCGGCGAAGCGTGTCAGCCTCCTGACATAGGAGCCGGGCTTGGGCTTAACCATGTCGGACTTACTTGAGCTTCCTGTTAATGGCGCCCTGCGACGCCTGGAATAGGGCGCCGTTCATGAACAGGTCTCCCTCCGAGTGCCACGCCCAGTTCTTCCACTCTGACTCCGGCGCATACTACTTCGTGATCTACTCATCACAACATCAACTTTTAGACATTGACACAGTTTCCAGAATACAATAATACTGGCCTTTTAATATCAATACGGTCTTCAAAATACAATATTATTGACTTATATCGACATGATCCACAAAACACACAACTAGTCGGAAGGGAGTATTGTATGCTGGTTGCTCCCTCCGTTTCACATTATTTGTTACTGTAGCAGATTTTGCACTAAACATGTAGATATGACAAATTACATCATTATCCTTATGGAGTACATCGTAATTGTTTTCCAAAGCTAATTAACAGTTGTGCATGGTTGTTTTGATGAAAGGTAACCACTAAAAATGCTTTGGGGAACAAGATACTTTGATAAAAGAAAAATTGAATACTAAAATAACAAGTAATATGAAACGGACGAATTACCACTTTGGCGGCAATGTTGGGAGGGGCGATGTAGCGGTTGCCCTGGCTGAGGATGGTGGGGCTTTTGCTTCCACCAATGGCGTACATGAGCCAGTGTGTGTAGTCGTTGTTGACGACGTGGAAGAATCCTCACCGGCAGCGCGGCATCCGCTGCACGAGCCCCCGGCCGAAGTGGTTGAAGGCCACGGTGACCTGCATCACCTTGTCCTCCGGGTACGAGTCGCTGGCGCCGAACAGCATCACGTCGTTGTGGTTCGTGAGGTGGCAGTTGGAGATCGTCACGCCGGTGGAGCCCTGCACGACGTCGACGAGCCCGTCGTCGCACATGGACATGGAAATGTGGTCCACCCACACGTCGGCGGCGCCGAACAGTGAGATGCCGTCGCCGTCGGCGAGTCGCGGACCACGCCGCCGTCGCTGTGCTTCTCGTCGTGGACGTGGAGGTTTGTGATGATCACGTTGCGGGAGAACTGCACAGTGATGCCGGCGCCGCCGGCGCCGACGTGCATCTGCAAGCCGCGGCCGTCGATGGTCTTGTCGCTGGCGACGCGGAGCTCCTGGGTGAGGCGGATCACCATGGACCGGGCGAAGACGATCCACAGCGGCGCCGACTGCATGGCGCCCCACCGGAGCGTGCCGTAGCGCGGGTTGGCGGCGTCGGCGTCGGTCGGGTCGGTGACGACGTAGATCTTGCCGCGGAGGCCGCCGGTGGCTCCGCGGGCAAAGCCCATGGCGCAGCGGGCGAGACGCTTCCGGTCGGTGGCCCAGTCGTTGCGGCAGCGCCAGCACCGGTCGATCGGGTTCGTCGCCAAGCACGGCCCTTCGTACTTGTTCTTCTTCCCGCCGAGCTCTCGCCGGAGAATGCCACGTTCCGTCGATCTACATCAACACATAGGGAATGGATTCTAATACCTCAATAAAATATCCCCTCATATATCTTTTTCAATCAAATTCAATATAAATGGCTGTTAAAAACTTTTAAAAATTAATAATATAGAATACAGTAACACCTAAGTACTTTATTAAAAATGAGAAAAAAAGAGATAAATCTAGGTTGCACTCGAGAGTTAAATTTAGACTTAAAGATTATGTATTATGTGGAGTGTATATGATTTATATGAATATTATCAATTTTTGAGATTTTTTTCGTCACTATTTGAATGGTTTTTTAATAGACAAGGGACGTTTCCTCGAGGGGTTAAAACAGCTTTCCTAAACACTTGCGCTTCAATGTTATGCAACAATGGCAATCTAGGATTTCATCCTTCGAGTTTGAACGAAATTTTGAATGAAAACAAGTTCGAAATTCGAACAAGATTTGAAACAAAATTCGAATTCGAACAAAATTTGGACGAAATTTTGAACCCCGAGTGTGACGTGCCTGATGACGGCGTTGTTGAACTCGTTGGTGACGTTGAAGGGGTCGTGTCTGTACACCTCCCTGCGCTTCCGCCAGTGCTCGTCGAACTCGCCGATGTTGGCGCTCGACACGGCCACCGCCGACAGGAACGCGGCGGCGACGAGGAGGATGGAGCCGGGTTTGCTCCACAGGAGCCTCTGATCATCCATGGATATATTTTTCTATTACTCTCTCTGTCTAAATCTATATACTCTTATCATGAAGCTCTGTTTCTTTCTTTTTCTTGATTGCTACTACATAAAGTCCTATTCTTGTTCTTGTGCACAATTAACAGGGTTCGATTTGTTTGGGAAAATAAATGGGATCGAAGTAGAAAGAGAAGAACCCTGTCGCTAACGCGCGTGGATTGAGGAGGGAGAGGGCTATATATGGAGAGTGAGGAGGTGTAATTAGAGAAGAGGTGTGAGGCGGGGAGATAGGCAAGAAAAGCTGTGTTCTTGTGTGTGATTTGTTGGTGATGAAGAAGCTTTTAAGAACTTGTGTGCCAACAAGTGACATTACTTTGTTTTTGTTGTGTAACTTTTGACTTTCTATTCTTGGTAGGGAGAGACGAGGGAAAAGGGCTCAATAATTCTAGTTTTCGCGAATATGCACAAGCTTTTGCGTGCCATTGTATTGAGTTAGAGGGGAGTAAATACAGCGGGAAGCAGCAAACAAACAAACAACAAACAAAGATTGAAAAGGAGAAAAAACGGCTCTCAAAGGTCTAATTCTCACGATACACTCGAAACGACATAGGCCTGGCTGCCGATCGCCACAGCGCCGTCCCTCCAAGTGCGCCCTTGATGTCTCTAATCCAACGCCAGCCTTGGAGAGCTTGGGCCACCGTCCACCTTCGCCGTGTTCAAGCTGGGATCAACTCGTGCAGAGTTGGGGCCAGTCGCCGCACGCTGGAGCCCTGTATCCAGCAGTCTTCCCAGAATAGGAGCATGGTGCCGTCTCCTAGCTGGCAGCTCGTGGAGGCTACGACAAAGTCCAGTCCCAGCTCAGTGATCGGCAGCTAGAGTCCTTGCCAAGGTTTGTGTGGCAATGTTCAGAGCGACCGGAGCCATCTTGCCCGAAAGAGCAAGCCCCATAAGGTGGAGGTTGTCGGCGCCAATGCCATCGAGCTGTTTTGGCGGCAGTGGCCTCCTTGGGCGTCAGCTTGCCCTTTCTAGAGGAAACCCCTCCCAACCTTGTCGATGGCGAGAAGCACCCAGTTGGGCGAGTAGATAGCGACCAAGAGGTAGATCGGTATGGAGCTTAGAACCGATTTGACGAGGGCGATTTTTCCAGTCGACGCTAGCTGCCCAGCTTTCCACGACGGAAGGCGACGTGCCACTTGATCGACAAGGGGCTGCAAGTCGGATTTCTTTAGCTTGCCAGTGGAGAATGTGAGCCCCAAGTACTTGCAGGGGAAAGCCAATTCTGCGCGCAGCAGCGTTTCATCTTCTTCCTAGCACTTGATCGAGATAGCTGAGCACTTGGCATAGTTGGTCGATAGCCCCGAGGCCTCGCCCAAGAGCATCAAGATCTGTTTGATCACTCCAACTTCCTGCAAGGACTGCCGATGGAACAGAACTACATCGTCCGCATAGAGCAAAACCCGATGTGGGATGGGGAGAGCTTGGAGCAGCCCATGTTCCTCTGCCTTTGTGACCATGGCGCACAGGATGTCCATGATGATGTCGAAAAGCATCGGGGAAAGTGGGTCTTCGTGGCGAACACCACGCGTGTGCCAGATCCTGTCACCGGGGGATCCACTTAGCAGCACTCCGGTTCTTGCTGTTCGGAACAAAATTGCCACTCAGTTCTTCCAACGGTTGCCGAAACCTCGGTGCACAAGAACTTCAAGGATGAATTGCCACCAAACTGTATCAAGGTCTTGTGCTAAATCCAACTTGAGCAAAACGGCCGGTTGAGTGCTCGACTGCAACTTCTTTGCGGACTGCTTGACCAGCATAAAGTTGTCGTGGATGCAATGATCCTTGATGAACGCACTCTAATTCTGAGCCACCAGCAAATCAAGTTTGGGAGAAAGCTGCTTAGCAGTGGCGAATCTAGGATGAAAATTGAGGGGTCACTCTTACATGTATGTAAGTAATATCAGAAGAGGGCGAGTATTAATATATATACACATGCCGGTTATTTGCCAACTTAATTTAAATTAATATATAAATAAAATAAAAACAAGGATGTATTGTCTAACCAAATTATGATTCAAACATGTTGCCGCCTATGGCCATGTCAATTGTTTAATCGTTTATCTAAATTTCAAATTTGTCAATCACTTTGAAGTTTTAGGAACCAACTTATAGAAAAACTAAGAAACTGGTACTCATTCAACGTTGGCTAATTGTCACATCAGATAACCTCTCAGGTTGTGAAATTAACAAGTTAACAAAGCAATTTGGCCATCAAGCCAACCATTGCGCCAAAACAAAAGGAAGTCAGGAACCCATCTTCCTTATACCACTTAATGCTCACAGCTTTTCCATTTTCACAGTGAGCCTCTTACCACTGTGTAGCAGCCTTACACGGGATGATATAGGAGCTCTCTTGTTCGGCAGCCAAAGATAGGGCCTGAGCCCTGACAATCCCCAACGACAAATCTGCCCCTGCCACTTAGCTAGAATTTTGGCGAAGAGATTCACGAAGCTGTGCAGCATGCTGATTGGACGGTAATCCCGCAGGCAAGAGGCGTCGGCCTCCTTAGGAAGCAGAATGATGAAATCTTGTTTGACCTTCTCGAAGCTTGAGCCATCCATGCGATGGAGCTGATCGAGGGCAGCCAAGATGTCCTCCAAGATGGAGCTGATCTTGTTGATCTTCAACGAGCTCTTTTTGGTCATCTCCAATGGAAATGATTGAAGTGATGTTTGTCAAAAGATAACCGTTTTATCTTGTTCCGTTGGATGTAGGGGAAGCTAATCCTGAAGCACGACAGAGTTTTAGATGACGAGGCCAGGGTGGCACGACAAAGCTGATCCGGGAGCTCAGAGAGGCTGCAGAGGCGCGGGAGATCGCTCGCTGAGGCTGGGACGACGCTGGAGCGGAACGAGGCATGAAAACGACGCTGGAGCAGGGAACGGGGGCGACGGATGAAAATTTTGTGTGACGATAAAAAAAGTCCAAATTTTTTGAGACGCCACTGTTCGCCGCCGTCGATGTGCCCTCCTTCGACCGTGACACGGCCAGTGTGTTCCAGCTCTACGTTGCCGAGTCGCTCCCCTCCCGGTGGCCATGACGTCCTGTTAGTCTTACATTTCTATCTGTACACTTTAATTTTATATAGTATTAGAGCGATATTTAGATATCCTCGCATACTAGCAACTTTTTCGTCGGCGAGCTAATGCCTCCTATCCGTCGAAGGCGTCTCCTTCTTCCCCGGTAGGTGAGCTAACGCCTTCGAGACCTCCATCACCTCCTCCACACGTTTTCCCTTTCACTTTGTCTCTGGTGGTTTCTCTTTTTGCTTCCTTTTCATCTTGGCCTTTTCTTCCCCATCGTCTCCTCTGCAGACGGTTTACTCCTCACTACCTCCATCGTGACGACGAGACGGTCTTCATCCGTCTCCTGGTATCTTCCACCTTTACCTACCCTTGTATTCTCACCTCATCCTCCCTCCGAAGTTGTGTCGGCGCTCCTCTGCGCTCGCGCTCTCCATCGGCTAAAACACTTTTCCAACTTCCCCCATTTCGACACACTCAACTGTCTACGGACGTGAAACCTGCTTTCCGGACGTGAACCTTCTCCTTTCACGTCCGCAGCCTGTCTCGTCCCCAGGTCCGCGCCACTCCGCCGCATCCGTGTGTCCATGGACGCGAACCCTTGTCTCCAGGACGTGAACTTTTCCTTTTCGCGTCCGTAGCTTTTCTCACTTTCGAGTCCGTGCGAACCCGACGCGTCCACGTGTTCGCGGATGCGAAACCCTGTCTCCTAGATGCAAACTTTTTCTTCTCGCGCCCTTGCTCCCCTATCGTTGCTTCATCGGCTCCACATACGCGTCCATCGGCTTTGCCCTTCCCTCATCGGCCTCACGTCCCCTTATCGGCTTGCCACTTCATCCGACGCGTACACGTGTCCACCGCAGTAACATCCTATCTCCCGGTCACGCATCGGCTTCTCATCCACTTTCTTCTCATCGCCTTCTCCCTCTCTCCCATCCTCATCGGCTTTTACTCGTTCCATTGGGTTTTCTCCCATCGGCCCACCTACACATGATTCCCTCACACCGCGTCTACCCTCACCATGACCACCGAATCGGCTCTTGGTTCAGGTACTCTCTCTATCGTCGGGTCCGATTCTCTTCCAACTATCGGCACCCTTAACAATGCCTCGACCACGCCAATGTTCTCGCCACCATACGCCGCAATCAATGTAAAAGCTCACATCCCGATTTCACTTGACCTAAACGTTAACTACTCAAAGTGGGCATTCTTTTTCAAATCTTTGTGCGGCAAGTTTAGCCTTCGTTCCCACATCGATGGCTCCGCTCCCCCTCGTCCCGATGACCCCCAGTGGGACATCGTCGAATGCTGCGTCTATAGCTGGCTGCTCGGTTCGATCAATGACTCCATTCTCGACCTTGCCATAGACGACACTGATCCTATCGCCCATGACCTATGAATGGCTATTGAGCGGCTCTTTCAAGCAAAACTTCGCGCCGTCTTCCTCCTAAACGAGTTTCACTCCATGGTACAACGAGACAACTCTATCTTCTCGTACTACCAATACCTTAAGGTAAAGGTCGCCGCCCTCCGTGATGTCGGCCATCTTGTGGTCGACTCCCAACTCATCCTCGCTCTCTTAGGTGGACTTAACCCCCGATTCTCTAACACCGTCGATGACATCGCCAACTCCACCCTTCTTCCCATGTTCGCCTGGGCTCATGACATGCTGGTTCTTAAGGAACTTTGCTTGATGAATGATGAGAAGACCATCACCCATACCGCTCTCATCGTCGCAGCCGGTTCTGGCTACACCAACCCTAGTGGTTGCTGCCCCCTGTGTGCTGCTGCCTCCTCCCGTGCCCTCGGCACTTCCTTCGGTGGACATGGGTTTGGCCACGGCAACAGGGCCGGAGCCAACGGCAGCGACAAAGGAAAAGGAAAGGGCAAGGACAAAAGCTAGAGCGACCCTATGCAGCTGTGTCCCGCTGCTGCCACTACCCATCAGCTGGCCCCATGGGTCCGTGGCTCTGCTACAACCCTTGGGTGCCTTAGCCCCAGCTGCGCAACCACCTTGGCTGGCAGCTCAAGGTCCTTGGCGCTCATTCCCAGGCCTACTTGGCATTCGTCCCCAAACAGCCACTCCTTTCGCCTGCACCCTCGCAAGCCTCCCAGCCGGCTCCTCTATGGAACCAGGTTGGACTTATCGCTGTCCTCAACCAGATGACGCTCTAGCCTCAGCACTCCTAGGTGCTGGACTCTGGTGCGTCATCACACATGGCTTCATCGGACGATATACTCCTTTCCCGCCACCCTTCCTCCTCTCCTTTCATAACTATCGGCAATAGGCAATCTCTCTCAATTACATGCCGCGGTGACTCCATCTTGCCCACACCCACATCAAACTTTCCACTATACAACGTCTTAATTGTTCTCTCCCTCATCCATAATCTCCTCTCTGTTCGTCAATTCACCAAAGATAATAATTGCTATATTGAATTTGACGCATCCGGTTTCTCTATGAAGGATATCCAAATCCGGCATAAGATGCTTTGATGCAATAGTAGTGGCGATCTATACGCCATTCCTGTTGCGCCATCCACTCCTCACGCCAATATTGTCACCTCCACCAATATCTGGCACCTTCGCCTCGGCCACTCTAGTCCTGACACAGTCTCCACTCTTCGTCGTCGCGCCTACATCCCTTACACCAGCACCAGCCCCACTATATGCCATCCCTATCAACTTGGCAAATATGTGCGGCTGTCATTCTCCCCTTCTACCTCTTATACCTCTAGACCTTTTGAAATTATTCATTGTGATGTATAGACATCTTCAGTTAAAAGCATTTTGGGTTACCAATATTACCTTGCTTTACTTGACGATTACACGCATTACTGCTGGACCTTACCTCTCTCTCGCAGGTCCAAGGTTACTACTCATCTAATCAACTTCTCCAACTACGTTTCCACTCAGTTTAACCTCACTATCTAAGCCATACAGGCCGACAATGGCACAGAGTTTGTCAACCGTATCATCCAAGCCTTTCTCACCTCCCGTGGCATCCACCTTCGCCTTTTATGTCTATACACTTCCCCTCAAAATGGCAAGGCCAAACGCCTCCTCCGCACTCTCAATAATATCAGTCTAATCATGATTCTTTACGCCCACCTACCCGCAACCTACTGGACTGAAGCACTCAACACCGCAACCTATCTACTCAATCGGCGCCCATGCTCCTCTATCCACCACAATATTCCCTACACTCTTCTGTATCACATAACTCCTAACTACTCCTATTTACGTGTTTTCGGGTGTCTTTGCTACCCTAATCTGACAGCAACTTCCTCCCACAAACTCACCCCATGCTCCACCGCCTACATGTTTCTTGGCTATCCCTCTTCCCACAAGAGATATCGCTGTCTTGATCTCTCCACTCACCGCATCATCATTTCCCGACATATTATCTTTGACGAGTCTAGTTTTCCCTTTGGGTTAATCAACCTTGGACCCTCTTCTGGTGAGCTCAACTTTCTTCTCACCAACACTGTACCCTCCCACCTCTCCCCATTCACCACATCTTCGCAGCCCACTCCAGTGGTTCCCGAAGATCCACTGGACGACTCCACCATCCTTCCACATGCCCCCGCCATGCCGATCGGACCTTCATCGGCTCACCCACCTTCCACCATTCCTTTACGTGCCCCTGCCATGCCGATCGGACCTCCATCGGCTCACTCACCTTCCACCATTCCTTTACCTGCCCCTATAGTGCCAATCGGACATCCATCGACTCCATCACCTCCTAACACCCCAGCGCCAGTCATTGCCCCGGCTGACCAAGTACAGCCTCCCCTCTGAACCTACAGCCGTCGACCTCATCCCGCTCTCCCCTCCGCCCCTATCCACTCCACCACACGGCCGATGTTACCATCGGATCACGCGGCCACTCCTGTCCCAACCAATTCTCACATGGTCACCCATTCTCAGACCGGGTCCCTTCGCCCTACTCAGCGCTATAGGTTCTCCGTAGTTCACTATGCTATCTCGCCCATTCTGGCGAATTCCCGTTCTGCTCTGGCCGACCCTCAGTGGCGCGCAGCCATGGCTGACGAGTATAAGGCACTCATGGATAATGAGACCTGGAGCCTCGTCTCTCGTCCTCCCAGCACCAACATTATCACCGACAAGTGGATCTTTAAACACAAATTCCACTCCGCTGGATCTCTTGCTCGTCACAAGGTGCGTTGGGTCGTTCGAGGCTTCTCCTAATGCCCCAGCATAGACTACAACGAGACTTTCAGTCCCGTCGTCAAGCCTGCCACTATTCGGGCTATCCTTACCCTCACTGTATCATGCTCCTAGCCGATCCACCAGCTTGACATGAAATACGTTTTTCTTCACGGGCATCTAGCTGAGATCGTTTATTGCTAGCAGCCTCCAGGCTTCATCGACCCAGCTCGCCCTGACAATGTCTGTCTCCTCCAACGCTCTCTCTATGGCCTCAAACAGGCCCCTCGGCCCTGGTACCAGTGTTTTGTCGCTTATCTTCGACAACTCGGCTTTGTGGCCTCCACTTTTGATACATCCCTTTTTATTCTTCACACCAAGGATGCTATCGGCTACCTCCTTTTATATGTCAATGACATCATTCTTATGGCCTCTTAGCTCGTCATCCTACAACACATCATGACACGACTCCACTCGGAGTTTGCCATGACAGATCTCGGTCCCCTGCACCATTTTCTTAGCATCTCTGTCACGCGCTCTCCCCACGGATTATTTTTATCCCAGCGTCAGTATGCCATCGATCTCCTCCAACGTGCGGATATAGCCGAGTGTCACCCCACCGCAACTCCCATTGACGGCTATCTCATCGCTGACCCCTCCTAATACCGGAACCTTGCTGGCGTTCTATAGTACTTGACTCTCACACGATCTGACCTCACTTATGCGGTTCAACAAGTGTATCTCTTCATGCATGCTCTTCATGAACCTCATCTTGCGCTACTCAAGAATATCCTTCGCTATGTGAAGGGCACACTAACCACTGGCCTTCACCTCAGCTCTAGCCCTATCGACTCTCTCACCGCGTACTCTGACCCGGACTAGGCGGGTTGTCCTGACTCTCGACGCTCCACATTCGATTACTACATTTTTCTCGGTGACACTTTGGTATTTTGGTCCTCCAAGCGCCAAACCATGGTATCCCAGTCGAACGCAGAAGCCGAGTACCATGCCGTTGCTGCAGTCGTCGAGTGTTGTTGGATCCGCTAGCTTCTATAGTAATTCCATACACCCATCGTCTCCGTGACAGTTGTCTACTGCGACAATGTGAGTGCCGTCTATATGACCACTAACCTGGTTCATCATCGTCACACGAAGCACATTGATATCGACATCTATTTCATTCGTGACAAGATCGCTTTCGGACTCATTCAGGTGCTTCACGTACCGTTGGCGCATCAGTTCGTCGACATCATGACCAAAGGCTTGTCTGCGTCTTTGTTCCATAGTTTTCGTTCTAGTTTGTACGTCCGTGATCTTCCCGCTATGACTATAGGGGTGTTAGACCGTTAGACTTGTATATATAGGCTTGACCCCTGTACAGTAAACGGGAGTCTTACACTTCTATCTATTTGTACACTTCACTTTTACACGTCCAACCATGGCGAATTGTGGGGCGAGAAGTCTGGCAGGACGAGGGGCAATGAGTTGCCGAATCTGGGACGTTCTCTCCTCTTCTCGCATCAACGTGCTCCATGAAGCCGAAACCTTAGATAGGCATATACGCGAGGGGAGATGCATGTCAGTTCACCATTTACTTGTTGCTGGATCAACACGTGCTAGCGTTGCGTGGTGCCAGGATATCGACTCTATCTCTTTGCATCTCTTTTCTCAACTCAACGCACACGCGTACGAGTTGGCTTTAACTTTTTTGTGCAAATTGCTGAAATTGCTAAATAGGACATTACACGTCTAAGAGAGTCCCTCCAAAAGCGTTTGTAATAAAGCATACGACACAATTGATTGCAGCTTTGCATATCAACCTGTATATTGTACACCACCAGTATATAGAAGCGCACATAGAAAAGAACATAGCAAAGATAGAAGAAAGCATACTTTTAAGCGAAAATAGACAAGGTAAAGAGTAGGACACCTTGTCGATTCTCTATGGTGATAGTAGGGTCCAGGCAATGCCATGTCACGCGATCTTATCCTTGTGCTTTGCACGCAACTTTTTCACCAACCCTTGAAAGAGGCCTCCTATAAACACCACCCAGTGGATCCATCATTTCTCATCACCAAACACATAAGACTACAAGCATCTCCATAGTTGCACATCCTGTTTTCATTCATGGCGACGACAATGCAGCTAGCATGGGATCGCTTGCCTCCAGGCTTTCGGTTCCAGCCAACGGACGAGCAGCTCGTCATCGACTACTTACAGAGACGTGCCGCTGTGCAGCCATGCATTATTCCCAACATCGTCGATATTGACGTTTACAAATTTGACCCGTGGCAACTTCCAGGTGCTATATATATATAGACACACACACTTATTTCATATGCTTGATTATTGGATAGATGCATGATACTGATGCAGTATATTGATGGTGTTGTAGTCATGGCGATGTATGGAGATCATGAGCGATACTTCTTCACGATGGCAGTCCGAGAGGTGCAGGCCAGGCGAACGACACCATCAGGTTTCTGGAAACCCACTGGCAAGAAGAAGACGATCTTTGTCGCAGGTGTGGATGAGGTGCCTACTGCCGTCAAGAGGGGGTTTGTCTTCTACCTCGGCCACCAGCTGTTGGGAGCCAACAAAACATCTTGGATCATGCATGAGTATTGTCTCATCAACCCCCCAGGAGCAGTAGTGCCGTCTTCTTCTGTGAATCCCATTCTCACGGAAGAGATGGTGCTATGTAGGATCTCTAACAAGGACCTGCCTAAATCACCCTTACTCGACAAAGACATCTTGCAGTTTTCTCCAGCCGGGCTGAATGGTGCTGCATATAACTTGATCCTTGACCTTGAGCCACTAGCAATGGAATATCCTGATGCCGACATTGGCAATGTTGATGCTGCTGCTGCTGCTACTGATGATCCGGGTGACCTTGACGAGGAGATTGATAGCATGCAAAAATAAATAAACCATGGTGTCTAGAACCAGCAGCACCATGAGTGAATTTTGATGGATGGATTTTCATTTCATCCTAGACCTTTGCTGGAGATTGAATTAAATATCAGATAAATAAAAAGGACAGAGAGTAAAAAAAAACTTGTATAGTTAGCAGGTTTTTTATGCTTCGTTGAACTTTGTGTGCTTGTTAGCTAGCCTATATCCCAAACATGCCTTGGCGAGGCTTTCTATTTGTATATATAGCATTTTTCATATTGTAAAGTTATAACTCTATTGAGTTGATTGAATAAACATTATGCAATTTATGTAACATATTGCCTACAAAGTTCTATTGGCATGCATATTCATAATTAGAAGTCCTTTAGTTTTTAATTGAAATTTCATTTTAAAAGTTCCTTATTTGGTATTGACAAAATGCTCTAGTCCGTTGTTTTCCATTCACAAATAGAAAGTCCGTTTGTTTTGGCTGCTAGTGTGGCATCCGTTAAGTGCAAATGTGTGCAACTGGAAATGGAACGGTGGAGTAGAAGCTTTCACCCAAAATGCCTTAAATACCCTTGGTAAATTAATAGCGAAATCTAAACAATAGTCCTGAGCAAAATTGGGGCTGACAGGGATGGTAAAGAATTAAGGAAAAGGTTATCTCCCTGAGTTGAGTCTAAGTTTCCTTCCTAAAACCGTAAAACCATTTATATAACCTCTCTCAATTATTAATATCAATTTATTTTTTCTCATACGGTGATTTTATTTAACATGGCGTTTATATAACATAATAATTATATATATATATATATATTTCCACCTATCAATTACCCCTTCTTTTTCTCCCTGCCTCTCCTCTCCCCTCTTCTCTAATGGGCTCATCGCTGAGCTCCTAGATGTACCGATTCTACTCGACTGAGTGAGGATGGACACGATAAAAAAGACAAAAAAAACTTGTATAATTAACAAGTTTTGATTCCATCGTTGAACTTTGTGTGGTTATTAGCTAGCCTATATCCCAAACATGCCTTGGCAAGGCTTTCTATTTATATATGGCTTTTTTTTCATTGTGTAAGGTTAGAAAATCTATTGAGTTGATTGAATAAACATTATGCGATTTATGTAACATATCATCTGCAATGTTCTATTGGCATGCATATTCATAATGGGATGAGTTTCCTTTGACATGGATCACTAATATGCTTGTTGATTGTCTTGTTTTCTGTAAAAAGGTATAATTTTTCCTATCATGGTTATTTCGAAATATTGGCTAATTGAAATAAGATTGTGCTGTTTTTCACTTCTGAAAAAAATATAGCTTTATTGCCGATAGAAGCATGAATAAGGCATTATATATCTTAAATATGTTTAATTTATCAAGTTGTATTCCTAAGAACGGAAGGCTACACGGTCAGAAGGTTCTAGCCTTGTGATTGCCAAGTAAATCTATCGTCTGATTCTAATAAAATATGAGGAATTAAACGTATTTCAAATAAACCTTTAATCTTAGCAATCCACAAAATAGTAACGTTTAATAACTTGTCATTTTCGTTTTTTCCATTGCAACGTAGTACTTTGCTAGTCTTAAATAGATATTTAAATACCTTGGCTCTACTATCTGCTATATCTGCTATAGGCGAACAAAATTGAAATTCAATTAGGAATTTTCTGTGCAAGTAAAAATTATGTCGATTAATAATAGATTCCTATATGTTCTTATAGTGGATAGTCAAAAAAATAAAAATAAGTTTGGGTTCCACAGCTCACCCTTCTTCGAGAGCCCCAATTACGATCGCTAATTGGCGTTCTGCTATAAACATGCGCAAGAAAAGGGATACTAAAGGAACATACTCAAACAGTTCGTGCCCCCTTTGGAAAGAAAGAATTTCGTAGAGATTGAAATAATTCCTATGAAAAACTTCCATACTCTAATTCCTGTGTTCCAGAAGCCCTCAATCTGGTAGAAAAGAAGCTGCTTTCTAATCTGATAAGTGATTTCTGTTTGTAATGTACATAACCCAACAAATGCATGATTGTGCTGGAAAATCGCTATATTAAATAATAATAATTGATAATTCAGTGTTTTTGATAGTAGTACATTCTATTGGGGCGCTTTTTAACTAGCAGCCTCTTGGTATTGGGACAGCTTACTGATACAACAGAGCCAGACAAACTGTGTTCCCCCATTACACTGTTTGTGACCAAAGGTGGGGTACACAAGGCACAACGCCAGAACAAGTGCTCTCCATGATATGTGCCAATTGGGAAGGAGACAGGCAGCAGCAGTACATTCCGAGCCGCAGAATTGCAATGAAGCAAATTTGACGGTGACTCTGAGCTGCCTGCGCCTGTCCACCAAGCCATGCCTAGAGTATCCCGACTATCGAGAGAGGCCATTAGAGGCTTCTTGACGAGGATCACTCGCCATCTCCATTGCCGAAAACTCCAACCCGCTGTCTTCTCTTTTCAAAAACTGCCCTGAAGGATTGACCTTCATCACGAAGTTGATCGCTGAATCGCTTTTTTGTATCGTTGTTGATCGCCCCCTTTGCTTGCATGGAATTATCTTCAGCCAGGGGGTTGGAAACCTGCAAGCAACGGGAAAATAAATTAAACTGCCAACTACCAAGGGGCTTCTCGACTTCTCGTATGATGTAAATGCTAATCTATGGTCCTGTATCATGTGGATAGAGCAGGAATGACATTCCATCTAAGAAACCTTTCAGAATCCTAACCAAATATGAGCATGAGGACCTTCTAACTTGCAAACTAGGAAAGATAGGAGTCTAAGCCTTGTTATTTGCTAGCATGGCTTCTACAGCCAGCTGCAGCTGCGCACAAAGGCCTAGCCCTGTCCTGATACTGTCGGTTCACAAAGGCCTCTACTACATCATCTATGCTTACAAGTTTTCAAGAGCCAACATGCTGCCCCGACTGTAAGCACTGACAAGAATCATTTTTTTTATAACATTAGCACTTGGAAATGCCCGAAAACCTGTGGTTTTGTGAAACTTTAAATTTTTTTATTGAGTATGCAGAGGAAGAAGTTCATAAAGTTAAAAAGTTAGATTGAAACATATAATTGTTTTCTCTACATCTCAGAGCCTTTTAGAACATTTTGTCTGATCCATTATTAATGACTCTCATGACCCACGTTTTCTGCATGAACTAGGATAAGATGGCATAGAGATAAAAGAATAGACAATCAAGGTATGAAACTACGTAGTGCAGAAAGATCAAAGACTATTTAAGTACCAAACTTTAGTAATAAGTCAATTAGGTTACTGACCAAATTGTACCCTGATCCAGGTCCTATGATTAATGAAAAAGTAAGTCTTCTTTTAGCTGCACCAATAGAAAAACCACCCTTTTCTAGCTGCAAGGAAAGAACAGAAAATGTGGGGAGGATAGTACATGATGAGCGATAAGCAATTGCAGAAGTAATTGCAGAAGTACGATAAGGGCATCGCTTTTTCCTCCTCTTTTCTTTAGAAGTACCATCAAATATATGATTTTGTAATACTAAGTGAACAATCATATACAATTAGTTATGTAGTTTAATAATGAGATTGGTTTTCTTGCAACAACAGAAATATAGGCAGCTAATATTCAACATTAACAAAGCGCAAGACAAAATTGTATTTTCTTTTCATCGAAGCAAAAAAAAGCATACCCGATCTCCCCAGGTAACTGTTTTTTGACGAGAACCATAGGCTTGAGCCAATCCAGAAAGAGCATGTGTACTTCCCTCTGCATGTTCAGACTTCTCGGTATCCTCATCAAAATCTTTTGACCATTTACTCTGTCCTAGCTCTTTGTAGCCATCCAGGTCGTCTTCTTCTGATGAGTCCCACTTCTCCCCTGCTTTTGAGACGTCTAAGCAGAATTTTACAGGTCAGACTTAACATATCCTTAAGACTTGCACTAAAAATCCATTATAATTTTAACACATAAGGATAACTTCCAAATCAGACTAAACAATCAAAACTGACAGTCTGCTACTGCTGATGCATGTATAATTTTAACGCATAAGGATAACTTCCAAATCAGACTAAATAATCAAAACTGACAGTCTGCTACTGCTGATGCATGCACTATAGTACTAATATCGGAACAGTGGATCCACACTCATAGTATAGTGATGGTGTACAAGTTTATTATCATTGATATTCGCAATAGCAGAATGTCTTTTGAACTTATTTAACCATCTATTGCAATCCCATAGTGCTTGTTTTGCAGTGCATTCAACTGATCTCTCAACATTTCATCAGTGTTGCCAAATAAATATTTGGTCGTATTATCTGAACTAACTAACAGAGAGAACAGTGTCAACAGAAAAAGAAAAAGGCATTTGGTACTTGGTTCATCTCCCAAATCAGCAGGTCTAGCTTGAGCTTGACAAAGATGCATACATCGAAGGCTCAGAGCCTCAGACCACCCAAAATGAAGAGCTCTACATTTATGTGTAAAGTAACCTACGAGGACTTCCTCATAGTTTTGAGGGTTTAAATGTTACAATAATTTGTGACAAAGGAATGTCAACTCTCATCACTGAAAAATGTTAGGAATCTGTACCTTGATCATGTCCATTATCTAGTGATTCAGACTTCTGTGCATTTTCAGCTTCAGTACTAGTTGCTGTGTTACTGGCTTCATCGACATCTTCTGTGTCCATATCCACCTATTTGAATTATGATAAATTTTGAGCACATAGATCTCTTTAAGTGACTGGTAGGGCAATGATATACTGAAATGTGATACCTCTTGAATAGAATGCTCGCAGAGATTGTCATCGTGGAATAATGACTAAAAATATTAATACAAAACATAAAAACCACGATTAATCATGTATCTAATAGCAGATCTTTAGTTTTAACTGCCAATTATATGAATACTGTCAAAAAAACATACATGGATATCTAATCGAAGATATAGTGGTGGAGCTTCTTCCCAGTCTGCTGCCATCTTTTTGACATCATCTACTGTAAACCCATGCACATTCCTAGCAGCACAGCCCTGTTGTTCACAAGATATCAACAGTGATTTCTAGGAAATAGGAGCCTGTGTACTTACTGGAACTGAAATACATTATCAGATGGTTATAATATATGGTCTAAATATAGGTAATATAACTAATGGGAGTGCAGACAAGATTTTTTACAGCCTGACACATATATAAATCAAATAATTTCAATATGTTTTTTTCCCAGGACTACCTAGATAGCTAATAATTAACAAATTATCCCAAGAATGCATTTCATGGCTTATTCAAGAAATAGAAGTAGGCCAAGCACATTAATATACATGTTAACATGGTAAGCTTTATATTGTGATAGTAAAGAACTTACTGTTGGATCCTTGTATGGGGCCTCCAGCAGGTACACTTCATAGCCTGATTTCTACAAAAGGAATAGAAAAACAGTGAACTTACTTTCAAAAGGACTACCAACAAGACAATGATTCAGAGAATAAAATTCCAAAGAACAAGGTAGAGGAACAGAGTGGCTTGTTAAATGCCAAGGTATAATCTGACAAAATTTGCACAGATTAGTCTAACAGAAGTCACTATCATTTGAAATGGTTTTTTCCCATATGGGCATGTCATCTAAACTCTAACAAGTCAACAGTGCCAAGAAAGTGAAACCCAAAGAAACTTTGGACCAACAGAAGCATCAAGAACCACGCAAATACCAAAAGACCAATTCCTTTTAGCAACTCAACAGTTGATTCAGGGTATGTACAACAAGAAGATAAACAAAAAAAAAACCTTGAAAATAAACAAAACAAAAAAAGGTATATATTATTAGGCAAACCATGAAAAATTGAAAGAAAGCTCCTATATGCATTCAGTTAATTGCATACAGAAACCAGAATACAGCTAGTGCAAACTTCTACACTAAGAAACAACCAAATACTCCCTCTGGTGTATTGGTAAATTCAAATACAGCACAGAAGGGAGAGAATGGTCCAATAGACTGTCTTAGCGCCTTAGTGGTAATAAATGCACAGTGCTATTTATCTTCTTAAGGCTTTCAAACATGAATTCTTGTAGGAATTTGGTGAATTACAAATAGGGTCTTAATTTATGACAGTTACTTAATGCTATGCCTGTCATACTATACCACTACACATATGTCAAGGGAGTGATAGGAGGACAACTACATAGTATTGAGAGGCCATAAATAGAAAAGGAAAGAAAGAAATTGAAGATTTGTATTGTAACCAAAGATTGTTTCCTGTCTCACAATTTGCACTGTAGTATGCTTTTCAAGTGCAGACTACCTCTTGTTCTAGACAAAAAAAAAAGGTAGAACCCCTTTTGAGGATTCAATACCTTAACAAAAAGCTCCAGTAAACAATGTAAATTCTCACAGTTGACGCAATAGAGACTGAGAGTTTACCTTCGCACTTGCCCAAAATTGAGCAAAATCAGCTACCCGCAGATTGCGGTCATCCACTAAAAACGGCCAGGGATACCAGCAATAAACAAGTCAGTTACCACAAATCCAGCATCAGCCATTGCTACGAATGAAGGCATCACCCGGTACATTGCCATTGTAGGCCTGTTGCTTAATTGAATGTTTCAAACAATACAAACATAAACCAGTAAACCACTAATACAAATGGATGTCCTGTCATCCTCCTAAATGTCTAGGGAACCCATTGCCTATGTCCTAATCCCAGAAAATGATCACCAAACATTGAGCTTAATAAGACAAAGATCCAATCATGGAGAAAAGCCAATTGATTGTCAAACTATGGTAATATGTTGTCAATGACTATATGACAAAAACATAAGCATAGGACACTTTTCCATACTCAACGAAATTTATGGTAAATACATGAGGCAGAATATAATCATAACCGCCAAAGCAATTACCACCAACATTAATTAAATCATTAATTTCTCCTAAAGCAACAATATTTAAAATGACTCATACCAATCACAAATGTAAAATTCCCTTCATCAAGGGTCTTCTTAAATGCGTTCAACATGCTTGATCTGTAAGTCTGTCCAATAAAAAAGAAAAATAGCAACATTATTACACCAAATAATAAACAGTCAAATACACGAAAAAAAACAATTGCTTGTGTTGCAATTTCAGAAAATGTGACTGATGGACAATGCTCCCATGTATGGTACACAGATTCCACAACAGAAACACATCTTAATGTCAACGTATGTTATGAAATATAGTATCTTTGAAATATAGTCTTAGAGATCATATCCTTTCAACATCACAATGCCCTGCGATGCAACTTCTAGGCAATGTTCTCTGATATTGTTTTTTTTCTTCTTTAAAGTAACCTGGGGTATGTGAATTTCTAAAGGTTTATGTTAGTTCAAATGAGTAGAGAGTACTTTTGCAGGTAAATGCAAAAGTTTGCCATGACATAGCTCCAATAATTGGCAATAGCATTCATAAGAAATAAGAAAAAGGAATACACAAAGACAAAAATTATTTCATCACCTCCTCCATTTCAGGCTCATAACAATACTCGATCACTTTCTTGGTCAGCTGCTTTCTTCCTTTGGATGCACCAGAAGATTTTGGCCCTCCATTGTCGTCGACTTTCTAAGAGCATTAAACCAAGTTACAAGACAGAATACCCATCAAATAAAACAGAAATGTAATAAGCAATCTGAGTATAGGGTAACAAATTAGTGTGCAGGGTTCATGATAGGTTCTGCTATTTTTCAACTGACCTTCTCAACCTCAATCATGAAATAGTCATCCATTGAATGAATTCTAGGCACATTTCCACCATTCTCAACTTCAAGATCACGCAATGCCTTTGCAAGATAGCTCTTTCCACTACCTATAAATTGTAACAGCAGTAACACAAATATGTGGCCAGGTTCATGATAGGTCCTTAAATAAGAGTGCATAGAAAACAGCGATTTTCGTGCATGAACCTTGATACGTGGCTTATATTGGGTTTATTTTTAGCCTATTCTAATTTGCTTAGGGCTGAAAGACTTTGATGTTGATGAGTAACACAGATATATATGAATAAATCCCTAGAGTACAAAATATGGATAGTTTTGCAGTCTATTAAACGATGATCATAATGCTTGAGTGTGCAATAGGAGGCAAAAAAATTACATATCAGAATAAAATAAAACATGTTATGAGAAGTACTCTGGACAGTAGACAATGGCAATAGAAATAGATGCCTTGATTCCAACTACTCCCTAGTCCCTTTTTCAAATATAAAGTTAATAACTTTTTACGGTGACACAATCTTCATGGTCCAATTTTGACCACAAGTTTATGATTGTCTATCACGATATGCTTGTAAAATGTGACAAGAATAATAGCACTATGAAAGTATTTCAGCCATGGATTTGTTGATGTTATTTTAGAAGTTTAATCGATATAAATGCATGTATTAAGATCATGCTCAAAGGCAAATGAAGTAGTGTATTTCTCAAAGCAACATATATTTATGAATGGAAGAGTATTAAAAGAGCTCATAGTGTGTGTTGTTTTGTGAACTGAAAAATTAGGCATTTGATAAGTATATATATAATAATAATATATCAGCAACTCCTAGGTGTCATATGTAGAGAAGGCCACCGCACTCTCAACAGACAACATGTACAATAAATCTACTACTAAAAGGATGAATGCTTCCTGAGGCATAGTATAGTAAAATTAGTCTAACCAAGTGTTGTGGCCAGCATACAAAACTGTCAACGTTGTTGGCGATATTCTTTTGAATACTTAATCAGCCATATGGGACATTAAAAGCGGTTGTGAAAGAACCTGGTAGCCCACGGAGGATGATAACAATATGATCAGGCCGTGACCCACGAAGTGGCTGCTTGAATAAGTCACAGGCGCTAATTACACTGATTTTAGCATTGTTGATGGAGTGCTGAGCTTGGGTGTGCCTTCCACCTCCCAAATGTTGCTCTAAGTGTGGTTGATATGTCAAACCTGATATCTGAAGCATACGTACAATAACAAGTACTGCTTTCTGAGTGCACAGGAAAGTATCGTATGAGTTCAAAGAGAGAAGAAGACCAACCTCATTGTGGATAGATCCATCGTAATGATTTGCACTAGGTGTCGAGTGAGCTTGATGCAAAGTATGAGAACTAGGTGGGCGTGCAGTTGCGGCTGGAGAACCGGAATGAATAGGAAACAATGATGATTTCACAGCCTGCGAAGGTGGCATGGCATGGTAATCTGGGGGAGACAATGCAGGAGGCTCTGGTGGTGGTGGTGGTGGTGGTGGAACATCCGCCTCATGATGCCAACTGTGGGAATCATAACAGCTTTTCGCCTCAGTATATCGAGCCGGTGGAGGGAGTGGTGGCGCAACAGGTGATTCCGAGCGTTGGAAGCGATGGTAATGGTGATCATGGTTGAAATACCCCTCCTGAGGTCCTCCAGGCACCAAACTCGAACCTAAGGCGACATGCCTTTCATGCACAGGTGGAAACCTTCCGGCGTGCTCGTAATCGGAAAAATTACCCCCTTGCGCATAGGGACTGTCATAATTTGGAGGATAACCTCTACCTCCTCCATAGCCGCACCGATCAGGAGGGTATGGTTTGCCGTGCAACAGCGCTGGCGGCGGCAGCGGAGGGCGGCCGCGATCTCGGATCAAGCCGAGCAACCGGTCGCCCTCCACGGGAAAAATGCCCGGCGGGGGCAGCGGGGGAGGCATCCCGTCGCCGTACCGATCGAACGGAGGCGCCTCGCCCACGCGCATCCGCTTGTGGGGGCCCTCCATGTCGAGGAGCTCGTTGGGATGCGGCCCCGGGGGAACCCACATCGGCGGCGGCGGGTGGAAGGGGACGTGGTACTCCGGCGCGGGAGGAGGAGGCGGCGGCGGCGGGTGGAAGGGGGCGTGGTACTCCGGCGGGGGAGGAGGAGGAGGCGGCGGCGGGTGGAGATCGTAGGGGAAGGGGTGGGGCGGGAGGGGCGGAGGCGGGCAGAAGGGGAAGTGGGGCGCGGTGCAGACCTGGCAGAGCTCGTCGCCGGCGGGGAAGCGCCATGGATGGTCCATGGGGAGGCAGTGGCCGAATGGGCTCGGGGATCTAGGTTTTGGGGAAAGGAAGAGGGAGGAGATCGTTGGACCTTCGTCCTTCGAGAAGATTCGAGAAGTTTCACGGGATTCGGGTTCGCGGCGGACGGCTGTGACTTTTTTATTTATATATTTTTTATTAAAATATTTCTTAAAATATATTTTTAAAAATTACGGCTTTAACTCCGACGCTCTATCCAACTTAACAAACTTTCATTAACACCGGTTAGCAGCAGGTCAGGCAGCTATGAAATTTACACGCAGCCTCAAGCCTTCTTATCGTCCTATCTAAAAATATTTTTTCTTGATCACTTTTTACTGAGGGATCTCATAATTTTATACGTGATCTCCTTATCATCTCCTGTTATGATAACCATATAAATATCTAAAAGAAAAAAAAAGAATTTAAATAAATATATTTTTATTTAGAGATTTAATTCTAAAGAAAATTTATGTAATAACTTAATATTAATACTAAGCTAGATGATTAATATATTCATAGGGTGATATTATTTAAATAATAGTGACAAAAACATTATATGGTTACCGAGAGATTTATATGTTACGGATAAAATATAAACATAATATAAATAATATAACGGGTAATACGGTACAGAGATCCTTATTTGAAACTTATGGATATTATCATCTATCGTTCACTTATAGTCACGTGTTGCTAGTAAAGTTATACTATAATTTTTTTCATATTTATCTTTGAATTCATATCATCGGTTTCTATAAGACAAATGCATATATAGCTATTATAGTCAAGATAATAACAAAATTAAAGTAAATTAGGGATATGTATAACGAACTTACAACAAAATCTTCATCAAAAATGTTAAGACAAACAAAGTACCTTCTACCAAAAATATCATCACTTATTAATCTCACTATCTAACAACGATCACCGTAATTGTACTTAGGACGCTCACGCTATAGAAGTAGCACAAGAGGTTATAGCCTCCTGTCTGACTTCTCTCACCGACATTATTCATACTCCTCCTTCCTCCTTATATAATGTTCATTTGATTCTGAGGGAAAAAACCAACCGTCCTTGAAGAACCCACGGTTGGGATCAAATAGTAGATTTTCTGTATCAACCCAATACATAAAGTTACACATTCTTTCATAGATCTAGTAAAGAAATTATTAGTTTGAATAAAATGTCATGATAAGAAACAATTGAAAAAACAAGAGCATAAAATCCATACATCATAATAATAGTTTGCGCATTGGAAGAATCCCCTTTCACAAGTGTTAGGATCCTTTGATGTCATAAACTGGTATCGATCATCATATACGCAAAACGAACGATCACACTAAGATGAAATTAGCTAAGCCAAAGGATCCCTTGTCTAGTCTAGATCCTCAATGAAAGCGTGTTTAGTAGCCATTATTTTTTAATGCTATAGGAGATAAAGCAAACAGAAGGTGTGATATTTGTAAGGGTATCAGTGGATGGAAAACTTGAGGTTCATCATACATACGAAGGTCTTATATAACATGGGTTGTGTTAGGGGTGGAAGACATGACCAAAAACATTGAAAACAATATGATATTTATGTGCGGAAAGTGTTATGCATGCAAAAATCTTTTGAACGTGATGTGACATTAACGTACCAAATATTGGCTATCGGGTTGTATTGAAACAACATGATATTCACGCACCAAAAGTGGGATGTCAAGTTATGTTGAAAGCAACGTGACAGTCACACGTCGAAATTGTTGGCTAACATCACTAAGCTTTGATTGTGACTCGATAGTCATGCGCACAGTAAGGAGTGAAGACACCAAAAGTTGGTTATTGTATGCTACCGGTAATCATGCACGCATAATAAAAAGTGTAAGCAATGTGGTATTAATGCATAGTAAATGATATAGATATGTAGAGCCAAAATATTAAATAAAAAGTAGTATAAAATAGTAAGTATAAATGGCACAATGTACTATTAGCTCGGGGCCTGCTCTCTACCCCTCTTTGTCTTCCTCCCTTGTGCTTGCGCATGATCCTAGGAGTAGGTGAGACGGTCAGCTAGGACACCATGGCTATCATGGACATGCTACATAGAAGTCGAAGCATGTGGCTCATGTGTGCAATGGTAGAGCTCCTGCAAGCTAGGATGAACCAAAGACATCCTGATCTAGCATGAGATTACCGTGATCAAAGGAGTCATGCGTCTATTTAGAGGTGGCCTGCCTAAATCCTGCCATGACTAAAGAGATCTACAGTGGTGTAGCCTAAAACCTTGTGAGAAAAATAGTTGAGCAATAAAAGCTAAAATATCACATACCGAATGGAAATACATACCATGCAATAAACCTAAAACCCTTGTGTCAACATCCCATCTTCCTATGTCAACGTCTCTGCTCCCTGTGTTGATGTCCTTGCTACAAAGGAAGCAAGGTACGGTATAGCAAAAGCTATAAAGAGTACTCTTTATTTATAGCATAATTGTATGGTAAGAGAAAAGCAATATATTTGATTAGTGGATAGCCGAAGTTATCTTTGGACTGTGTTTCTACCGAGCGGACTTATGTTGTTGCCACTACTATAGGAGGAACCACATTGGTAGAACCATAGGTGAGAGCAGAGAGGACAATGCACATCATGCTGCACATCCTGCCGAAGGTATTCCTCTACTCCTCCTCCGTTAGCACAACACCGACCTCCAACCGTTAGCATATGGCCTCAAGCTCACATTCAACCTGCCACGCAGTGTCGATCTATTTGAAATGACATATCATACGTAAGAGGCATATCATATTTAACTGAAATATGAAAATTTAGAAAGAATTCCTAGTCGCGGTGTCTAGGATACGCATCTAGCACACCGGCTACATGTGGCTACAAAGCATTGGGAGTGAACGTCATGTGCGTGCGAGTATGAGGCAGGTACCAATTGAGGTACACTAGGGACGATACCTCTGTGTGCGGGTGCTGCTCCTCGGGGACTTTTTGGTCGCTAACAACTAGTCGTCGACGTACTTCTAGAGACGTGGAACCCATAAAGTGCTAGCTACCTATCCCTACTGATTATACCTAGTTACAAACACAGTATTAGAATATGTACAAAGCACAAAATCATACGTTCAATTTTGTATCAATACTTATTGGTGAACATTGGCCAACACAGTCAGCACGACTGGTAGATGATAGAGTTGATGCAGACTGAACTGTCACAACATGCATTACGGATAGTATGGCTTGACAAAGATGTCAAACACCATCGGTTGGGTCATCAACCAATAGGCCTAGTTGTGTGTACACAGAGTCAAAAATATAAGTGCTACATGAGCTTGCAGGGCTGTAGGACTATATGGCTCCCAAACGACATCATTCTGCTACAACCTATCGATCTTCAACACAAAGTCTAAGTAGGATCTCATGACCTACAAGTAGGCCCATCGTTGCTATAGAGCATGAGAGAAAGTGTTAGCTAGTCATTTTATTAGATGCGAACAATGAATTAACACATTGCATATCTGATGATGAAGCCACACTATCTCTATTGTAGGGAAGTCCTCGGGCGATCTCTGTGTGTACATGTCGCTATCCTAGGTGCTGTGGTTCACTTCTGGTCAGCTGAGCCTGAGCCATTTGGCCGCCTAGAACTACAGAAGTAGTGAATAACTGATGATCAATGAACTTAGGTCAATCTTTGTGCACACGTCACAAAGAACCCGTTACATTGCTACAAGGATAGCGGATCCCCAGCTCTACTAAGGTACGCTCCCGTCCTTAGCATTGGTGATCATTTAAACGTAGTAGATAAGCTCTTTTATCCATAGCGTGGTTCGCCATGCTGGTGAACATCACCCAGCTAAAGAGCTACAACAAGTACACCTCAATGCACTGTCACACCAAATAGTTGTCAGTCTCAAGATGGAGTTGACCAGCCTTCAGAAGGAGAAGATTATTTCCATAAGTGATTAATTAGGTTTTAGTACACACATAACATCATAGCAACTACTTTATTTATGGTAAACATATGTAGCCACAGCTAGGTAGGACTGCCTATGCTATAGTGTGGCAGTGCGCTCAGAGTAGCAAGACCAATCAAATGTTGAACATGAGCAAAACACTCTTGGATATCGTTGCGCCATTCCTAAAGTCCATTAATTGGGACTACTGAGTCCCTCACAAGGGGAAAACACGTAAGGTATGAGATATCCTAAAGCGTAAAGGCCATCTCCCAGTACGACAAGTGGAACATGTACGTCTTTGGCCTTCAGCAGTTTAGAAGTGTTGTGAGAAGAGACTGGTCTACAAACCCCACTTCACTGGGTCCTTCTCATATGTTGCGGCCTCGACTAGCCTGCACAATAGAAGGAGACCAACCTCACATAACTTGTAAAAAAAATGCAATGTATGTATTCTCGGCCATAAATCATATTTAAAGGTACAGCAGACAATAAGGATATCTCTTACCTAGTACGAAACTAGGGATCCACAGCCAATAGGTGTCGCCAAGGGTGTGGATGGAGGGTGGTAAGTACATCATTTTCGACCGCTAAGAGGTAGGAGTGGTATGACTGATCAAGACCATGGTCTAGTTACTCTAGTGTCTAATACGTCATACCTATATTTAAAAAGAAAATTAGCATGATTATCAAAAATAAAAACATAATATATAATTCATAAAACTGGTGATAAATTTTTATCAGAGAATATAAACAATATTACTATTACTACGAGACCAAAAGTAAATAACATTACGATACACATAGTTTATACAACATAGAAGAAAAAATGCACGACTGTCAAGTATTTCACACACCAATCACACGACAATAACATGAGAACATAATTTGTGGTACAGGCTTAGCTTTTGACATGAGCACGAGCTGGTATATTCTATGCTTGGCTTGTCAGCACACAAGATTTTGAATATAACTTGATATTGTTAGGACTTTTTATATTTTTTTCAAGTACTTCGTCATCCTTGTGCCAAAGAAAATATCGTTGTCGCCTAGCTATTTTATAGAGATCTCTAAAATACTTACATGTGTTATACATGATAAACTCAACAATGATAATAAACGGTAACCCTCTTACACCACGCATCACCTTGTCATAAACCTCAGCTACAATAAGGCTTATTTCTCCTTCAGCTCATTCTCAATCTAGTGTGAAAATTTTCTAACATGAGGTATTGACCTCCTTCTTATAGTATAATCATCACTAAAGAGTGGTCCTAGATCATCAGGAGTCTCGTCACTTATATGTGTTTGCCTTCTGGACTATTTATTTGTTTGTTTCGTGGTTAGCTCGTCCAACATCTTTCAAAGCTCATTGAATTTTTCTATTGATTATAGGCATAGAGACTCTTAAAAAGATTTGTGAGGTGTTTATTCTTTAACTACTTATAGATATTAGTATACATGTGATGCATGTACCATCTGTTGTGAACATCTGGCTATTTTTATGCATATCTCTTCTCCATGTTATCATCCCTTAGATACTCAATATCTCGCAGAAGGCTAGTGTGACGGTCATATATAAGGCATACACCTAGCCTCACATGCACAATTATATCCTTCACCCACTTTAGAAACCAGTACTAGCTTTTAGTATTCTCGTTCTCAATGAAAGCGGAAACCACATATAACATCTGATTATTCTCATCAACTCTAATTGCTATTAATATTTGTCATCTGTATTTTTCAGTCAGGAATGTCCCATCGATATAAAGTATGAGACGACAATATATAAATACGTGAATGCATGTGAAAGCATGTCAAAACATACTCTACTGAGGATAGTCAAGTGATGGGAGTGATTTAAGGTCATAGTAGTTTCTCAGATTCCTCTGAATAATGCAAACTAGAAAACAAGAAAAAAATTTATATGAAGCTTTGAATGTGCCAAACCTCATCTCCACGATTTTCTATTTCACCCTCTATGCTTTTGCATAGGTAATTATGTAGTTGAATTTGTTCTTAATGTGCTTGATAATTGACCTTGTTTAGATCCTTAGGTTGTGCATAATATCAAAGTACATCTCTGTTGCAACAAAAGCACATGTCATATTTCTATGTTATTTCTCGATATCTTGTAAGTGATAATTATGCTTCATGATGATTGACACATTTCAGTAATCATTCCATTTACCATTGAATGCATCCACCCTCCATGGACACCCATAACTTGAGTTCATGTACTTCACTTCATACACCGATTTGATTAATTTTACAACCCAAAACTCTCTCCAAAGTGATACTGTGTAGTGCTTAACTACCTCTATCAATTTCTCTTTGTATGCATACTTAACCCCTGAATGACCTCGTTCTCCTTGTCACGTGATGTCTCTTAGAGATAACAAGACCAGAGAAGCCCTAGTTAGACCATGTGAGCGATTTACATTATCATCCTCCTTGTCTGATGATTTATCATCCTTCGCATGCTTGTTATTATAATCTGCTCTATTCATTACCTCAATGATGGTTATGTTTCTCTTTTCCTCATCTGCTAATTCTCTAGTATCTTTGTCTCCTCCTCCTCCTTCTTAGTGCTCTAACTTATTTTCCTCTACTATTTTAGCATCACTTCTCGGCATACTTGGACCCTCTTCGTTTTGCATAGTCATTAAAATAGAGTTGTCTTTCTCGTACATTAACATAAGAATGTTAGGTAGCTAACCTCATTGCAATCATTCTTCACACACTATCTTCAATTCAAGTGATAGTGGAATCTACCGATATCAATTTCTACAAACAAACATTCGATTACCTGGCTCACTACAACAAACACAATTTTTGCATTGACATAGAAATTAATTCTCAAGCCTTGCATTAACCAACTCTTAGAAAACTTCTCTTAGTTAGCCTTTTAATGCATTAAGCTGAGCTCTGATAGATTTATACTATATAGACCATATATAATATTTTTCTAGATTGTGATTGTTCGCGCCGGATCCCAACGTGAGCACGCCGACGCCTGAGAGGTCTGCTTAGCTCTAGTGCAGGTCGGTCGGCTTCTCTCCGTGGCTCGAGGTACACACGTCGGGGGCCATGGGTTTAGTCAGGTCCGGCGTGACGGTATGGGTGCGGGCGTGCCAATCAATTTAACCCTGCAATTAACAAGGAGGTGAGGCAAACGGGTCAGTCGGACGACGAGCCGATACGAGCGCTCGCTATCGGCTGGCTACCGATAGGATCGGGTTGGTCATCGGCCGCGTCCGAATAGCTTTCGCTATCGGCTGATAGCCGATAGGAATCAGGGCGCCCTTCCATCGATTAGGGTAGCCGATGAGGGTGTGGGCAGGTGTCGACGAGGGATATGATGGCTTCGGGCGTAGCGAAAGCGAGGCCCTTATCCATCGGCCGCAGAGCCAATGGAGGCACAGGATGGAGATAGCAGCACGAGACCCGTCGTCCGTCGTGACGACACCGTTGGCACCAAATCTTGAAGATCGGACCTAACTAAGACAGTACGAGAACGGGGCCAAAGGCGACAGGACGGTGGATGCCGGATCGGACGTGCTAAAGCAAGGGCGAAACGAATCCATCAGCTAGCTGAGCTGATAAGAGGATGTCTCTCTGAAGACAGGCACACATCGACTGGAAGGCTGACGCGCTTGGTGTGGTGCTTAAGGGAAAGTCTCTAAAGGCCTGGCGCGTATCGGTCGAAGAGCCGATACGCTGGACGTGACGCTCCACATATAGATAACTCATCGGCTAGCACTCCGATGAAACGCCATACAGAGACCTATAGGCCTAAAGCTCATTCAACCGTCGGTAACCTCGTAGGTCAAACCTAACCGATGTTGCATGGGACCGACGACGGTGGATAGAGTTTGATAGACTGATAGATACTGTACGGACGTGATGCGATACATCCTATCGTCCTAAGAGATCGAATCTAACCGATGCAGCCTTAGACAGAACAAGATATATCGAGATAGTGGCGGGACTTACCCCTTCACCGGAGATCGGACCTAACCAATGTAGCCCCGTGTCGAGAGCCAGATCCTACAGGTAGAAACCTAGATAAACTAGGGTGATGATGCGCCGAGGTTGTATTGATCGAAGGATTGATCCCTTTACATGTCTCCAGGGTTTATATTTATACCCCGGGTTTACAGAGTCCGACATGTTTTCAACAACCATCGGACGTTATTTCCTAATAAAAATAAAGGAAAATATCTCTAAATAAGTTAACTAACTAATTAAATTTTCCTATCTATATAAGATAAGATTTACAAAAAATAAAATACCCTACCGTGGGATCCATGGCTCCTCTATAAACTCAGTCTTATCTGGATAGTCTTCTATTTCAGGACTAAGTCTTTCATTGCTTTAATCTGATCGGCTTCTTCCCTGTAGCGATCGGACACCTCTTCAGCCGATCGACTTCTTCCAATGCATCAACCTAGAATTAAACTAAGTAAGAAATTAATTGTCACATCGAGTACTATGCAATTAATATTTTAATACTAATATGTCTTCAAACATTATGAACAAAACTATCTATAAAACTACGAATAAAATTAACAATCATGCATCTATGAATGAGATTATTTACGATTTTAGAACCATACTATACATACTATTTCGTTTTATCACTGACAATAAATATTACAAATGGTATAAATCTTTTAGCTCCGTATGAATCCACAAGTTAGGTGGACTTCACCGCTTTCCTTCACCTCTCCTCGACTCTCTCTAATCTTTTTTCTATTTTTCTATTAAACTGAATTTTTGGATGCTTGGGAGATGTCTTATAGGTAGCCATCCAAAAACATCACAACAGTGGCAAGGGGATGACTACAAAATTATCAGGCCCTTCTCTTTCACAGGCGGGTTTAATAATTTTACAAGCGGATTCTTAGGAGAAAAAATGACTCAGCAAAGAGCGCCAAGTGGACTATCTATAAAAACGCACCCCAATGACATAGGAAAAATGCACTTAGATATAGCGACAAATGGTCATCAGCTCTCCGCCAGACGTAGTTAAAATTTCATGCTATATAAGATGAGGTTTTTTTTTAAAAGTCCTAGAGATCATTGGAGTATATATCTATAAATTTTTTAAAATATATTTTTTTCTAAATATTTTAATAAAAAATATGTAAATAAAAAAAATTTGATGGCCGGTGCGGCGCGGCTTGGTCCGAATAGGCAGAGGCCCACCCAGAACCAGTAGGGCTCTATTGAAAATTGACATCGTGCTAGTGCTAAGCTGCCATGGTTATTCCGTTTTGGATTGTTTTGCACAGATAATCCTCCTAGGCTCCTAATCTGTACTCCTGTAAGGGCTGCTCAAGAGGACCGGAGGTTAATATTCACATGCCAATCTGGTGCAAAGTGATACCATGAAAACAAAGAGGATGTTTGAAAGTGTTGTAGAGTTTAGGCATTTATAAATTTATTGCTAGTTTTTTCTATTTTATAATGATGTCACTTAAATAATAATTCTAATAGTATTTTTTTATTTTTTCAGTGACAGTTTTACGGAATATTTCAAACGAGGGTTAAAACGGCACGACACCGTCACTCGGCTACAGTGTTTTAAATGTGAGCCAGTGTAAAAACGCTACTGCAGGAGACTAATGTTGGCTGGCTGCTACTGTTTGGCTGGCAGCCAACACTTCTAAATATTCCCAAAGAAAAAAAAATCATAACGTTGCAACACCTAAAATAGTTCTCTTCCTGACGTATTCTGATAGTGTGATGCAGGGTCTACAAATCCGAGAAAAACCGCTCGGTGGTTTTAACTGATTTAAGCTAGCTCTAATCGGTATATACGGTAGGATTCGATGAAATTTGAGCGAAAACCAAGAAGTTCGAACAAATTGTGGTGATTTGATGGAGATCTCATTCTAAAAACAAACAAATAAATGGACATGGTTGATTTGTTGGTATTCAGAACTATATAAAAAACATGGAAAGTAGCAACAATATCTAGTGTTACCAATTTTTTTCAATAGTACATAAGAAATTTAAGTAATGTCATAACAATACTCTATTTGGTTCAAATCAAATACTCCTCCTTTACTTAAATATTGGTGATGCCAAATTATGCAGAAATGTGTACACTATCAAAGTCTTCCAACCTAAAGTGTAAACAGTTATTTTACTTGGTTGCATATATTTGCAATGCGGAATGCCGCCTAGCTTGTCTGGCAAGGAGCTACCAGCAGCAGCGCACCTGCCTGAGTTTGAATTTCTTTGAACACAGGTTTTCTCATCATTTTCTTCTCTATCAATAATAGATGCTAAGTTCCTCCTTATTATTCCAACATATTTTTTCTTCCTTCATAAAAAAATGTTTACACTGACATGATGCAAAAGGATCTAAAATTTGTAACTTCTCCAACCCCATAACTGCAAATCTATTTCCCCATTCCAAGTTCCCTCGCGAACCGTTGCCGCGGCTATCATCACGCCATGAAAGCAGCAGCTCCGCGAGCTCGCGTTTCCAATGGCAGACGCCCCGCGGACACCATCGCCTCCTCCTCGTGGAAGCAAATCGTCAAGCTCGTCTCCGACAGGCTCTACCGGGAAACCCTCACCGCCTACTCCCGTCCCGAGCCCGCGCCTCCAACCTCCGTCCCGCCTTCACTTAGCTCCGGGGCGACGCCTCAGCGATCCAGGTCCACGCCCACCTCGCTAAGTCGGGCTTCTCCTCCTGCGCCTACGCGGGCACCGCACTTACGATCGCCTACGCCAGGTGCCTCCGCCTCGGGGACGCGCGCAGGGTGTTCGACGAAATACCGGAGCGGACCGTGCCCTCGCTTCAACTCCCTCATCGCTGGGCTCGCGCAGCGCGGGGAAGCTGATGAGGCGAGGTGCGTGGTTAGGTCTCACGGGGAAGAAGGGCTGCCACCGAGCTCTGTCACGGTTGCGAGCGTGCTGCCTGCTTGTCCGGCGGTCGAGCAAGGGGAGCAGTTGCATTGGCTTGGATTGTTTGAATTGCTATGTTACCATGCGATGGATTCTGGGTTGTTGAGGAATGGTGAACACACCGTGGCTTTGGATACTGTTAGAGGAATTATATCTTGGTCCTGTGAAGAACCTAATGAAGACTTTGCTGGTGGTGTTCTCAGCATGCACAAGTTTGTCGGCATTGTCACTTGGTAAACAGGTCCATTTGCAATGTGCTGAAGCGTGCAATGATTTGCAATGTCTAGATTAGTACTGCACTTGTTATCACGTATGCAAAGTGTGGTTAGTGCTTATTGGCTTTTATCAGCCATGGAGGAACGAAACTTGGTGTCTTGGAATACCATGATCTCGGGTTTTCTGACACACAGGGAACTTATGATAAACAGAAGGTTTCAAGCCTGAGTGCCTGACAGTACTACATGGAACCTGATGATTAATGGGTCTGCAGACTCTGCACATCATGGGAGGTTGTCCAGGTCTTTTCATCGTTTAGTAAGATGCGAATGGAGGTGTTTTCATTGGAAACAATAACAAGTGTGCCGAATGCTTGTTCAGCCTGATCAGATTTCCCAGCATGGGAAGGGGATTTATTGGCATGTGATTCGAACGGTGCTGGAGTTCAAGTATGATGTTTATTGCTAATGGTTGACTTTCTTCTACTTAGTTTGATTATTGATGGATAGAATTTTCTCTTTATTTGCATATATTTATTGGTTTACTTTTATTTGTATTTTCTTGGCAGTAAAGTAGTTTCCAAGTCGCCAACAGTCAAGAGTAAGAACTAGGAATGTGCATGAAAGCCTGGTTGACACGATCTGAATTTGCTCCATCCTTATTCCCTTTCAAGCAAAGATGGTGCCAAACATTACAGGTCCACAATATCAAGAACCTGATATTAGGTATTAATGCTGCCTATCCTCCACTTTATTTTCTCTTAGTCTGGTAAATACTCCCAGTGACTGGCCTTGTGCCATCTCAGCAGAACCGATTTTGAGTTTGGACTTTGCGCCAAATCCATGATATAAGATTGACCCTGTGGTAGACACGTGTCAAGTGGTGGAGAAAAGAGCCATATGCACTGTGTACCGTTCATTAGTAGGGCTATCATTTAGCCAAATATAGAAAATATGTCAAACGGCATATTAGTGAAAACAATTTAATTTGTGCTTAAAATTTTTATATTTATGTTTTTAGCGACTTAAACATTAATGTAAAAAAGAAACTACAATAAAAAATCTTTAAAAAATTAAAATTTTGACAGCGACATATGTTTTAAGATGATACCTAGTACTTAGAAAGAGGGGAAAAGACGATTCTGTACAAAAGATTATGAAGTGAAGATCATGGTACGTGCTGATACTTGAGGGCGCCTAGAGGTTCATACTGTGCTGCTTTAGGGTATGCATCTCCGAGAATGCGAGCTGGAGATGGAGAAGTTAAAATCAAAATTGTCGTCTTTGCGAGTTGATGGTCCCTTGTAGTCTGTGGGGGATGAGCCCACTGGTTTTGCTCGGAATGTTATTTTTGCAGAATATTTTAGTCTGCGCAGTAGTGTGTGATCTCAGTAGAATATAGTGGTACTACTTTTCTTAACCACAGTAACGATAAAAACAGTAAATGTTTAGTGGATTTAACTGTAGGATTTCATAGTAATTAGCAAAGGGTGCAATCGGGAAATGGCCTTCAAAATCGAATAAGGCTGTCTATTGTTGCATAATATCATAACATTTACAGAATGAGTGTAGCAATATCTATGGTTTTTAGTAAATACAACTATATTTATGGTTTTTATTACATAATTATAACTTTAGAATATAAGGGTTGCATGTGACAAGTTAGCATACTTGTCAAACTTGGATAATTGAAATTTTGGAAGTACCGTTGGTCATTGGGACAAGCTAACCATGTTCATAAAACACATATGCAGCACTCATGGTTATAAGCTAACTTCGGTTGAGTCTATGGATCAGCAAAACACATGAGCTACAAGGTTGTACTGTTTAGGCTAGAAATCTATGCTTTATTGTAGTGCGTAGCAAATTAATGATATTATCGAATGGTTATAAGTTTATAAAATTTATTCTTGAACTTACGGTATCAATGTCAATAACATTATTTTGTAACTTACACAATCTCATGGAAAAAATTACTACTGATACTCCTATACACTCTAGACCATTTATCAACAATATAATCGTCACGGTAGAAACATGAAAAAAAAGCTTCTCACAAAAGAAATAACATGAAACCCTCTAAAGAATAAGAGAATATCCAGCCCCTTGTTTGACACAGTCGTATCCCCTGCCTGCCCCTCTGCTTTCTGGACCCTTCCATTCATCCCCTCCAACTCTCCGCCCCCGGTATATAAACCCTCCTCCCCTCGTCGCCCATCGCTTCCTCTGCTCTCTCCTCTATCTCCTGTCTGCTTCGCTTCGTTCTCAAACAAGCACCCGAGTACCAGACCACAACACAAACACGCGGGCTCCGCGGAAAAAAAAAACAACCCCGAATTCTGCGGCGGAGGCGGCCATGGACCCCACTTCGGCGGGCGCCGGCGGCAACTCGCTGGCGCCATCGGCTTGCACCGACGCGCAGAAGCGGCGGGTGTGCTACTTCTACGACACGGAGGTGGGCAACTACTACTACGGGCAGGGCCACCCGATGAAGCCCCACCGCGTCCGGATGACGCACGCGCTGCTCGCCCACTACGGCCTCCTCGGCAAGATGCAGGTGCTCCGCCCGCTTCCCGCCCGCGATCGCGACCTCTGCCGCTTCCACTCCGACGACTACGTCGCCTTCCTCCGCACCGTCACCCCCGAGACGCAGTTCGACCAGATCCGCTCGCTCCGTCGCTTCAACGTCGGCGAGGACTGCCCGGTGTTCGACGGACTCTACGCCTACTGCCAGACCTACGCGGGGGCCTCCGTCGGCGGCGCCGTCAAGCTCAACCACGGCACCCACGACATCGCCATCAACTGGTCGGGTGGGCTGCACCACGCGAAGAAGTCCGAGGCGTCCGGGTTCTGCTACGTCAACGACATCGTCCTCGCCATCCTCGAGCTCCTCAAGCTCCACGAGGTGATCCTTTTGCTCGTAGTCTCATTGACTCACCCCTTGCCTTTCCTTTTCATTTTCAGCTTAGAGTTGTTTCGGTTGGTTTGTTTGATTGTTTCGACTTAAATTACTTGATGGGTAGGTTGGGTCAATAAGGTCAGAAGCAAATACCATCTTGACTTCTTCAGTAGTTCAGTTCCCCTGATTTGTCATGTACAATTCAATCTTCCCCCAATTTTGATCAGTAGGAAATATTCTCATCTGTAAATGTAAACGACTATTTGTAGACAGCGATAGGATTAACTATTTGCTCAATTTAATGATGCCATATATATTCGTTATTCGATTACACATTGTCTGAATAGTATGGCACGTGCAGACTTATGTATAAGAACTTAATTCAAATTTTGCCTCCTATACGTTGATGAACCATTCTGAATGTGTGTATGCATTGGTAGTTGATATTCCAAAGAGAAGGAATGATGTGAACTTCCTGCATTTGTTATTAATTTGCCCATACTGTATACTGTTAAAGCTATATACGCAATTAGAATGTTCATTGGACGGTTAATGATGAGAGATTGATTTGATTGAAACCTATTCAAAACAAGATGCGACTGATTAGACAGATCTGAAGAATTGATGTTGTAAAGACAATCCTAGGTTATCATGCACAGTTGAAAGTTTGTAAACAGATCAGAGCTTGTTTTTCCCAGTAGGTTGAGTTGTCTTCTTGTGCTAAACCATTAATGTGTTGTCTTCATATTTACAGCGAGTTCTGTATATTGATATTGATATCCATCATGGAGATGGAGTTGAGGAGGCATTCTACACAACTAACAGGGTTATGACAGTCTCATTTCACAAGTTTGGGGATTATTTCCCGGGAACAGGGGATATCCGTGATATTGGGTATTCAGAAGGGAAGTATTACTGCTTGAATGTCCCGCTAGATGATGGAATTGATGATGAAAGCTACCAATCCATCTTCAAGCCAATCATAGGCAAAGTTATGGAGATGTTTCGTCCTGGTGCAGTTGTGCTTCAATGTGGTGCTGATTCCTTGTCCGGTGATAGGTTGGGCTGTTTCAATCTCTCAGGCAAAGGTCATGCAGAATGCATTAAGTACATGAGGTCTTTCAATGTTCCGTTGCTTCTTCTTGGTGGTGGTGGATATACCATTAGAAATGTATCACGGTGTTGGTGTTACGAGGTATGTAATCTTGTCAGAAGATAAATCTGATATCTATCTTCTCCCCCCCACCCTTGTTTTTTCTTGTGCCTTTAACAGACAATTAAGTCTATTGATTATAGATGGCAAAGCAAAGCCATGGGCTCGGTAATGTGTTAGAACCTAATTTGCTTTTGTGTTTCCACTTCGTTCCATGCTCAGCATCAAGATATTGGAACTTGTCTTCTAGTTTGTACCTTCTACCTGACTTTGTTTGTTGATACATGTTGCTGTAATTTTAAAATCAATCAAGCTTTTGGTTTCTGCTGAGCAGATGACTGAAATGTACAGAACACCTGTATCCCATATACATGTAATGCCTAATCTATTAATCTTTTTATTTTCTATTTGTTTCTTTCAAATGCAGTAAAAAAATGATCCTGTGTTGCTCAAAGTATTAAAGGATGGTTATTTTAAAACAGCTATAGTATCAGGCAAGGCATACTAGAGCTTTCATAGACAAGCTTAACCTTATTACCAAGGATGAGTCCTGGAAAATGCTAACTGTTTGTCCTTGCAAAATTATATGCTTCAGGTCACCTCCTGTTCCTCAGTTGTTAGCTTTCATCAGAGATGTGTTTAACAAATAAGCAACCCAAAATTTGGTGGCTCTTTGGACCTTGCAAGCCTGCTTTCGTTTCCTTTTGTGAATTTATAAATCTGAACACACGACAGTCTAAACATGGCGATGCTTGCTGGAGTAAATTGTGGGTATCCTGAATAAGGAATGTTGTTCTCTTATATCAGGAATATCTGTTGTTACAGTTTTGTTTTTATCTGCAACTTTTGGAGCCACACTTCTTTTTTCTGTCGTTTGTAGTTTTGATGCTGTCCTCTGATTGTTTATTTGGCCTTTTTATTTGGCCAGACAGGAGTTGCACTTGGTGAAGAGCTAGGGGAGAAGTTGCCTTACAATGAATATTATGAATATTTTGGTCCAGAATACAGTCTTTACGTGGCATCAAGTAACATGGAGAACAAAAATACAAACAAACAATTGGAGGAAATAAGATGCAAAATTCTGGACAATCTTTCAAAACTTCAACATGCTCCTAGTGTCCAATTTGAAGAGCGAATTCCTGAAACAAAGCTACCTGAGGTGAGTTTCCAGGCTTCCTAATATAAGCATGAAAATGATGTCTTGGAAGTGATAACTAAACGGCTGACTGTATTCGTGTCCTTTGCATATATGCTAATTATTCAGCCAGATGAAGATCAAGAGGATCCAGATGAAAGGCACGACCCTGACTCTGATGTGGTGTTTGATGATCACAAACCTTTGGGACACTCAACAAGGTATCTATTTTTCCTTTTCAAAAGCAGTATTAAAGTTTGTATAATTGTGTGCCCTGCCTCATGTCATATTTTTATTTTAGAAGCCTTATTCACAACATCGGAGTTAAGAGAGAATTTACTGAAACAGAGACCAAATATCAGGTACTTTATCATGTCAGTTTATGCAAATGAGCGGTTCTGTCCTTACTCATTCATAAAATTCAAGACATTACGTCCACCATTTTATTTTGAAATGTCTCCTTTCTAGCTGAATCCTTAGAACTAACAGTATACTTACTCCATTCTTTTATTAACATGTGTCCTTTTGTTTAAAGAAGAGGCGTTCCCCTTTTGGGCTTATTTATGAAACAATGAGGTTTTCGTTATAGAGTTCTGTTCTTGCTGCTATATGTGAATTATAATCTTATCCATATCGGTGCTAGAAACGTAGTGAAATTCTCTTGTGTTGTTGAGTTGTGGAGTAAGACTGTGGTGCTGATGAAAATATTTTGCTAATCATAGATGTATTGATATTTTCATCTGAATGAAATTTAATGTGGCATTGATTGTATTTTTTTCATTTCACGGGATTTTTTTTGGATTTTTTTTGTTGTGCAGTCTTATCCAGATTATTTAGAATCTACCTTGCAATTATGCGAAAGAACCCTTTGAAATTCTTGCAGTTTGGACTTTGTGGTATCTTTGTTATCTTTTACTTGGAAAAATAAGCGTGATATTTTGTTGAACTAATACTTTCTGATTTACACATTCTGCAGTGTGGTAAGAGATTAACAACTGAACATAGAGGACCAGAACGGGTGGCAGAGGACCTTGGTTCCTCCAAGCAAGCTCCTGTAAGCCTTCGTCTTCTCTATCCATTTGCAAACTTCATTGCAACAACTATGCATTGCCCACGGATAAGCTGCTTTAACAATTTTTTTTATCTTCAAATTGATTGTCGACGATAGCCTGCGGATGCAAATGCGATGGCCATCAACGCGCCAGGCAATGTCAGGAATGAACCGGGAAGCTCACCCAAATGACCGAACCACCAGCTAATGCACCATAAGCCATGGTTTGCTACCTTAAGGCCATCAGCTCTCTGTCACGGCTTCCTGCATGCTCTTAATTGTCAGAAACTGAGTGAATCGGTACCGCATCTTGTCATTTCAAACTTACCCCGAGGTGTTGTATGACTGTATCTTCTGTAGGAGTTTACGACTGCTTCTTTTGTTGAAGAATTCCAACGTGTCCAGGCAATATTGGACGTGGAGATATTACATATTAGTCTGACCAATGTACTACAAAACATGTGACATGAACCAAGTTAGTACAATGTACAGTCTGTTAGACTGTTAGATGGAGATATGGAACTTCAGACGAAATCCCCGTGCCCTTGTGTGTTCTCTCCGTTGTGTTGTAGTATTCTTTTTCCGGATTATCAGTGGAACCATAATTAGTGGAGACTGAGATGTGGTACAAGATACCGCAGTTATCAATATTAATGCAACCAATTAATGGGGTTATGAGTCAGATCTACATTTGCAATGGTAAGAAAGTGAGTTACTTCTATATTATCCCCTCTGCTTTTTAATACTTGTGTTATCATTAAAGTTCCTTCAAATATGACTTGTAATTTTTCATATTTACATAATTTTTTAAATATTTATCGTTTAAAATTTAATGTCATCATATATTAAAAAATAGAGGAGAATCAATGTAGACTTAGAGACTTCATCAGTGGAAGTAAATGTTCAGCCATTCAGCAATAAAGAAACAAAGTTAGCTTTTGAAACAAATTATTGTTACGGAAAATTATAGAGATAAATTAAGTATTTTAAAACATAAAGTTAACAAATAGTTTAAAAATACGTGATCTAAATGATGCAATAGAAAATGTATTTTTAAAAGCGTGGAGTAAATAACCTAATAAAAATATCGAGTAAAAGGAGATGGTAACTGAAATTACTTGGGATGTGGACACGAGAATACGGACAAGATTGCACTCGAAGTACTGTGTTTGCACCAACACTATGCCACCAGGATCAAGATCATACATTCATTCTAGTACGTGAAACTAACCCGTTTGAAAAAAAAGTAAATTACACTTTATACTATATATTTTTAACAAAACTTTGGATCATTTTTAAAGTGTTTTTTTAGTTTAAACTAGATATTATTGATAAATGTTATAGTGGGTGGAATATATGTGAGCCATAGGCAATAGAGGTGATTAATCTCATTGACATATGCGCCGCCAGTCTAAAAGTGCAACTTTTCAAATATAGTTAGTCTAAAATTAAAAATAAATATTTTTAAAGTAGTTTAAAGTGAAACGTTAATAATACATGGCTATAGGTTTTGATTTTGCCTAAGAAATCATATACAACCTTGTGAGAAAAATGATTAAAATAGCTTCCATCTTTGTGCCCCCTCAACAATTGTTGGATTTAAATTTCAAAAACAAATCACGTGTCTGATTAGATATCTTGTTTGTTTTAGTTTATATACTTAAAAAAGTTCATAGCTAATGTTTTTCTCCCTTAGCTATGAATTATTGTGATTTCATATCGAAAGATTTGATCATTTAATCCGCTTCAAAATTATAAAATTTTTAGTAGCCCTTAGGCATCACGAAGTTTCTTTAACCATACACATAACAACAACGGGTGTATTAATTTGCCTCGTGTAGGAAATGAAAAAAAGAGCTCTAAGTGAAGGTAAAATTTCCTATGTTTTTTCTTTGAAATCATATCTAAATGATTTTTTATGCTTTCCTTTGCCTAATTCGTACAAACTAAATGAATGAACAGTGACCCTTCGTATAGGATTGTTATTCCTATTATTTCTTCCACTTTTCCTTTGGCCTAAGAAGGATGTTGCTGATCATATTATTGCGAGAATGGCCTTTTTTATGTAATTGAGTACTCCATCCTGATTCTATAATTCTTGACATTTTAAACAATGGCATGTCTTCAAAATATATATTTAACTATAATTGTTTATTATAATATATAAAAAATAAGTAAATATTTAATTTTATTAAACTACTTTTAAGACTAATCTAAATACCATCCTCTAGTGTTATCAAACTAAATATTTTAAAAGTTACTGATAGTTAAAATTCTAATTATTTGATATTAACAGTCTAAAACGGCTGAGAAATATAGAATTAGAGGGAGTACTGTGATAATTTTACCTAACACATCATGTTTTGATATGAGATCTCTGTTACCACCTAAGGACATATTCACAATGATCACATGCCTCTTACCAAGGTAAACAGATCGATGCGTAGATGCCCCTAGAAGAACTGACCACTTGAAGTAGAATTGGGCATTTCCACCCGACGTACGTTAGAAATTTCGTAACATAAAGCGATGATCCTTGTTTTGTGTCACATGTGATAAATTATTGGATAGATGGCTGATAAAAAATTCCCTAGGAAAATAATTTGATTTGAGTCCTGAAAGGTGTGCACACATTGTAAAAAATCAACACTTTTCTATACTCTTAATAATGCAGTGAATCTATCACCCCATCTACTTTCATTATAAATTTTACGAATTTTCTTCCACAAACTTTTTGGTATCAAAACAATCAAATATAAAATAAATAGTGTCAGTGATTATATATATATATATATACTTATTTCAGTGGTACCATAAAGTTTAAAGTAGATAAAAATGAGTTCTAAATAAAAAATAAAGTGTCCTACTAGAACAGACCAAAACTAATTATACTCGAGGGTATAAATAAGACTCTAAAAGAAAAGAAAAACAAGCTATATGTCACTTCTAATCTTATTGAGTCAATACTAAAAAAATCCGATAATAGTTAGCTACAGATCAGGTTTATGTCGATATACATATAGACTATATTATATTTTTCTCCCTATATTTTATACTAGAGAGAGATTAATATATAATGAAAACATTGGCTCCATCGCTATTACTCATTATAAATAATCTAAATCTATATAAAAACCAGTCTTCCTTGCTCACTTTACTGTTTTTATTCTCATATTAGCTTATCACTGATGCTACAAATATTATACTTATTATATATACAGATATTATAATTAGGGTATAACGTATCGATAGTGTCGTGTTAGATTGGGATTCGTGAAGAGATAACTTTAAGAGACGGATTTTTTTATGAGGGATATTGGAAGTTTCAACATGATGATCATAGTATGTATCAGAACCATTATCACTTTAGTAGATCGACCTATTTAGAATTGATATAACAGTTGTTGCCGCTCTTAAAAAATAATAGTTTAATATTATTGATCACGAGGCCTTAGCTCAAACCGACAACTCCTAAACTAACATCTGCTACTGAAAAATTGACACATCAACACGATGACTATGAGGCCATGCGGGACTAATTGTTGTTATCAGCTATTATTCGATGATATTTGGTTTCTCGTTTCAATATCTTTTCTATCAGATCAATTCGTTTTGATTAATTACAATAAACGGCCTCCTGGCTCCATCTGTATTGATTTTCGTAAGTCATTGTCGGCGGGATCTATCACCATCTTCTGGTTACCATAGTACAATTGAGCGAGATGAGGACGCCAACCGTGCACGCTAGCGCACAAGGAGCTATCTGATACATCTACTACATGGTGAGGGGACTGGCGACTCAACATCCATCGATCGCTCACGCCTTCACGGGCAGCTTGTCAGCAAGCCATACACGTCCAAACACCTACTCGGTAAAGGACAGAACCAACGTGCACCGGTTCATCTCTAAACCAACCTGGTACATATCTGTTCACATGCCACCTACCGAGTACGTACACCACATGTACATGGACAGCCACAGGAGACAAATACATGTATTAATCTACACTTCTATATCAAGTACATGTCCATAAAGGTATCTAGTAGATTAATTTTTATATTAATTTACTAATTTCGTGGATATGCACACAGGTAGAAATATCCTATATACAATTTATCGTACTTTTTTAATCAATAAGTTATTATATTTACATAGATCATATTTTTTATATAATATTCATTATGTGAGCTCATTGTATATTGGACCTACTACGATCTAGACTTGCTCTTTTTTATTCTGTATAAATTATGCTATGATAAATATAGTGTCCAATATTTGATCTAACATTTACCCATTATATCATAAACACTAAAGATTTATATATCTTCCTGAGTACCTACTCACGACATAACACCAAATTTAGCAATAGCAACATACCTTACAAAAATAATCATTATTGCTAAGTATATTTGTGAAAAAGTTACCATATTATCAAATAACTTCTCACAAAAATAATTAGTAATACCTAGCATATTTATTGAGATTACGTCTATATCATCCACCCCAATTCCTCATGATATGGGTGAAGAAGTCGCTTCACTCATAGACAAAGAGCTTGAGGGCTCTACTCATACCATCTACTACGATGACACAGTAGAGACCTTAAACGATAATGACACCTAAGTGTCATTGTTATATTATCAGATAATACCTTAAAAAATTATTGGCATGAACATCCGAATATTTACAAAGACATTGTCCACATCATCTATCTCGACTAGTTGGAACCGACCAGTTAAAGCGTGAATGAAGTAGACGCTCCACTTATAAACAAAGTATCCGAGTCATTGCCCATAACATCTAAGACAATGATACAGGCTTAGATCTCGAACAACGACCACACATAATGTGTCATTGCTTAACAATAGAGGCATATGTAGAAAATAAATGATACAATCGAAAAGACATTTCTAACCAAAAGTGGGGCATTTAACTTTTTGCCACTCCTAAAGTAGTGGTGTTTAACAATTTACCACTTATGTGTCTATGACACGTGGACCTAGAATCCACATGCCATAGACACATAGAGTGGTTGTAAGTTAGTTAAACAAATACAAATGAAGCCACATGAGACACATATATAATAACCGACCTAACAATAATTACAAGTGGTTAAGATCCGACTACACCATTAGTCTACGTGGGACTAGGAGGTCGTAACGGTCTTACCACCCATATATGTGCTCAAGACATGACTACACTATTAGTCTTTGCAAGACTAAGAGAGTCGTAGCAGTTCTATCAACCATACATGTGGTTGAGACCTGACTACGTTGCTAGTTTTGATAGGACTAGGGGGTGTAGCGATCCTACCACATAAAACAAGTTCATCTAGGTCAAGCACCTAGCTATCTAGATCGACTAATTCTTCACTATAGGATTTTTCTCAGCTCGAACAGTTGCTAATTTTATCAAGAAAGTGGTCAAAGACATTAGATAGTCAAAAAAAATATCGGCAATTCTTATATTTTTTTTACTCGTACTATCCACTCACAAACTACATTCATAAGATACTCGGTGACCAGGGAAAATATATAACCTTTTTAAAAATAATTGTATACTTCCAGTTATATTATTCCTAAAAGTTATCTCAGGTTATGTATGAATAGTTGATTTAAGTAAAATAAAATAACAGAGCTAGTCTGATAACCGTATAGAGATGGCTCGGAAGCTTTCTAATTGGTCAATATTTTATTTCGACAAAATAAAGCTCAAATATATAACTCCACAGACATATAATGATTCCAATATACCCGGTGGCTGGTAATTTATCCCGACTAGTACTAAATAAACAATCTCAAACTTCATTATATACAAGAAAATATTAAAAGATAGAGAGAAATCAAGAATTATCCACTAGTCAAAATAAGATGTCAAGAAGGTGAGACTCAGAACGACAGTTCTAAAATGATCAAACAAATAAGGGCAACAAACTTGTATGTTATTACATATATTATATCATATACAAGATATGTGATATTGGCAAATATTTTTTCCTACTTTTTGACTAATCACATATTAGATATTATTCTAAATCACTCAAATAGGAAGGGAGAATAAGTGGCTTTACAATGTTAAATTATAGGATATATGCATATCGTCTAACTACTAAATAAATTTGATATTTCTTGTATTTAAACTGAAAAAGGTAGTCCCGAATAATTTTCTTTGATGTAATAATACTAAGTTATGCCAAGTTGGACAAATGTACACATGGTGCAAATTTTTATTAGGTGTTTTATATGCATTTAGTTGCTCATGCTTAATACATATATATTTAGTTGCCCGACATGCTCAGGTGATTTATGATTTCTGACTAGTTTATTTGAGTATTTCAAGAGAAAGAGAAAGAAAGAATAGATAAAATATGTGAATTCTCTTAAGATTTTATACACACAAATAGATGGACAAAGTTATGAACTCAATCCAAATACAAAAACCGATCATGTTTATTATCTTGATAACAAGATCAATATAATCATGCTCAACTAGACTACCGTCTACTTTCTATCCCAACAACTTGACTCCTCGAGGTATGGCTCACAACGTGATCTTTCCGTCTAAGGATTGAATTGTTAACCTTAACTTTATTGGTTACCTACCGGCTAAGTTTTATATTCCAATAACTTGACTGCTCAAGTGATGTTAATTGGCTTATATTTAAATAGAGTTTAGAGACTACTGTCGGTATCCTACTCAGCGAGGCTATCATATACCAAGGCCTATAAAGAAGCAAACCGCATATATATAGATAAAGTCTGAAATAAATAAAGGAGTCTTATATAAGGAAAACTAATCTATCATACTCATACTTGTTTCCTTAGTTCTATTTAGATAATAAGACACTCGAGAGTATAAATACAAAGTATTAGAAGGAGAGAAAAATAAGCCATGAGAGATATAGACAATAAGTTACCTCTAATCTCATTGACTTAATACCTAAGGAATGTTTATATTCTCATATTAACCGATCACTACAAACTTAAAACACACTATGTGTATATATATATATATAGATATAATGCATCGACATATAGCCATATATAAAATCAATAGTAGAAAGATATATAACACATTGTACAGAAAATATATTTTATTTATATTATTATATATTTTTTCCTATAGCAAAGCTAGTTACCATAAATGCTCTTAGGCAGTATCAAAGTAGTTGGGCAATAGTTTTCGACATTTCAAATCAACATAATTACGGACATCCATGCGGATGTGTATCTATTATAAATTTGGTGAGTATATGGATTTATCAATGAGCCTCTATTTTAGTGTGTGTTAAAAAGAGACGTACTCGTTGGTACGTAAGTGTAATGTGCGTGGTGTGTGATGATATGTCCGCATGTATATTTTTCATGTAATTAACAAAAAAAATATCAAAAATATTTTGTTATCATCCGCCGCTGCTGAACAAGTTGCCGCGCATTTTGGTCAAGCTGGAGCTCTAGCGGTTTTGCAAGTTCCAAATACCATAGACCAAGCCATGACCTTTTTCCGTCCTCCCCAGTCCCCAGTCCTCACGGCCATGGAACTTTGATCTGTGCGCCATCTAGAAGTAGTCGGCAGGCAATTGTACAAACGCTAATTAACCTATTCACTGCGTTAATTTGTCCGTGTTAGAAGACCTCATGTAAACTTTTTGTCTGTGTTAGCATACCTTATGTATTGTTTTCTTTCTTGTAACAACATGACCGTAATCTATTTTCTTTTGTCTGTGTTACTAGACCTTGTATAGCTCTTTGGAACCGTTGGAATATTTCGACACAAAAAAAACAAGGTATATCATTAGCATGTAATTAATTAAATACAAACTATTGTAAACACGATAAATTAATTTATTTGATTTATAAAAGAGCTTCTATATAGATTTTTTTAAATATGTTCTGTTTAATAGTTTAGAAAGCATGCTCATAAGAATCGATAAAATAGCTCAAGCCACAAGCTACTAAGAACGGTGTCAACTTCTTTCGTTATTTATATAATATACTTTTTTGAAAAGAAATAGGTCTACTCTACTAAGTATCTAATTAGCCTGCAGCATTATCACAAATAGCCAATAAATATGTCATCTAATATTCATATTTAGACCTAGACTGGGAGTGGAGTACACAATTTTAGGCTCTGTGCTTATTTTTAAAATTGATGTAAATTGCAAATATATTATTATTATTTTAGTTTTTTTACAAATCAAACTAAAGTTAGACACAATTATTCTCTCTTTTCAGAACAACTGGAAGTTGCAATTTAGACCAAAAGAAACAGTTTACCTAATGCCCAAACCCCCTAAAAGCAGTTGCACCAAATGAGTTATCATAATCCACCCCAACACCAAACAAAAATGTGGCATATTTGGTTCGTCATAAACCTTGATGCAGTTCCAGTATGATGTTTTGGCAAGGTCCCCCACCCCTCTCCACCAAGATGTTTCATCTTGAACAAGTTAACTACTTGTCAAGTGCGGACCTATCGAATAACCCTAGTTTAATAGCCCCTGTCGATCATTGGTTCATCGACTGAATAAACTTATCAATTTTCTACCGTTCGATACGCTTTTGTCAAATTACGGCCAATTCGACAAGTCCATATCAAACTTCGAACGCTCTCGTCGAATTACGGCCTATCGAACTCTACTTTCACACCAAACTGCAACTACTTTTGCAATTTTTCATTAAAATAATATTATTTCTAAAAGAATTCACTACTAACCCACAAGCAAGATACCTCTCAATAATCACAAGTTAAATAATAGGTCTCGAGATTTCTTTTTTAAAAAAGTCTCAATGTGTCAGATCACTTCTCAAGCCTGAGGAACTAGACATCAGAAAACTCGCTGAATCAACTCCAGTAAACTTCAGTAAATAACAACAAACAGCAGTAACAAGAACAGCCCGCTTTTAATTCACATGGAAACCTCACCCTTTTTTTTCCCTTTTTGAAAATGCGCAGGAGCACCGCGCATCATTATATTGAAGAAGAAATGAGCAAAGCTCAGTACAGCACACATGCAGGCCAGCTACGCTAACAATAGAGGTTAGAAGCTAAGTAATGGGATCAATTTTTTTTTTGCAACCAAAGCAAGTACATCGGTTTTAATTAGCTTCCCTGTGTTACTTGGCTGTTCAAGTCTTCAACATAAGCATGCTATGTAAAGGTTGTTGCAGTGCCTAGAGAGTAAGGTTGTGGGGCGCTGCGTGGTGCGGTGTTCTGCTGTAAGCTGCGGTCTGTAATCTTTGAACACCCACTTTCTTTCCCTTAATAATTTTCGGTCGGCTTCTGTCGGCCCAGCGAAAAAGAAAAAAAAGACAAGTCATTAAACACATGAGTCCAAGCCGATTTGCAACCCGTACCCATTGCCAGCCACAGCCTTTTATGTACTTCCAAGATTCTTCCCAGTGCAACCATAGTGGCAAGTGCTCCCTCCAGTTATATAATCATCCGAACCTTCAATTCCCTTATGCTGTAACAGAAAAGAAACGACCAGCCTCCCAAAACAACCAACAATGGCAGCAATGGTGCCGCTCCATATCCACGAGCCTCTCTTGCTTGCCATCATCTTCCTTACATGCTTTGCTAGCTATGTGTCCCCAGCCTTACTTTCCATCCCTGGTGAAGAGTCCACTACCAACATCACCGACTGCCTTGCGCTCATGTCATTCAGGTCGCTGTTGAGTGACCCAATGCAGGCACTTGCATCCCGGGGCAACCAATCCGTCCCAATGTGCCAATGGCGTGGTGTGGTGTGTGAGCTTAGTGGACGCCGCAGAGGCCGTGTGGTGGGCTGGACCTCGCCAAGCTCAACCTTCTTGGTGCCATCTCACCTTTGCTCGGCAACCTCACATACCTGAGGCAATTTCATCTTCGTTACCATCGCCTCCATGATGAGGTACCGTCAGAGCTTGGCCATCTCCGAGACCTGAGACACCTCAACCTCGGCTACAACTCTATCCAAGGGTCAATCCCGTCAACGCTTTCAACCTGCAGAGAAATGTAGAACATTTGGCTCTACAGCAAAAGCTACAGAGCCAAATACCAAGTGAGTTTGGACCCCTGCAAAAATCTTCGGGCATTCGTTATTGGGAAAAAGACTTACTGGAAGCATACCTTCATTTGTTGGAAGCCTTGCGAATCTGAAATTTCTAATCCTAGAAGAAAACAACTTTACAGGAGAAATTCCATTAGATATAGTCAGACTGACCAATCTCGCCGTTCTAGGACTAGATTCTAATCAACTCTCAGGACCAATTCCTGCCTCAATAGGAAATCTATCGGCACTGCAATTTCTTAGCTTCTTCTCTAATAACATGGCAGGAAGCAGCACACTGATGCAACGCTTGTCCTCTCTCGAATTCTTTGAACTAGGGAAGAACAATATCAAAGAAAGCATCCCAACTTGGCTGGGAAAGCTCTCATCATTACTTTCTGTAAAACTTGGAAGCAATAGACTAGACGGGAACATCCCCGAATCACTGGGGAACCTGAAGTTGCTTACAACTCTTGATCTATCAAGTAATGATCTAATGGGCCCAGTACCTGATACTATTGGAAACCTATATTCCATTAAGCAGTTTCATGTAGAAAATAATGAGCTAGAAGGTTCTTTACCTTCTTCAATATTCAATCTTTCCTCTCTTGAAGAACTCAACTTACAAACCAACAACCTAAATGGGACTTTTCCACTTAACTTAGGCAACCGCCTACCAAAGCTCCAGTTATTCCTAATATCTGAAAACCAATTTCATGGCTCAATTCCACCCTCCCTGTGCAATGTCTCTATGCTTAGATGGATCCAAACAGTAAACAATACTTTGTCAGAAACAATTCCCCAATGCCTAGGAATCCAGCAAAAGAGCTTATACTCCATAACCTTTGCAGTGAATCAGCTTGAAACGAGTAATAAGTATGGTTGGGGCTTCATGTCTAGTCTAACTAACTGCAGCAATTTGCGACTATTAGATGTGGGTAACAACAAGCTTACAGGTGAGCTACCAAATTCAATTGGCAATCTTTCCACACGTCTTAAATATTTCATCACCAACTACAACAGTATGACTGGCAAAATATGGAGTTTGAATCTTTCATTCAACAACTTTGAGGGTGATGTCCCAAAAGATGGAATCTTTAGCAATGCGACTCCTGCTTTAATCGAGGGAAATAATAGCCTATGTAATGGAATCCCTGAACTGAAGTTGCCATCCTGCTCTCATCAAGCAACAAAAAGCAAGAAGCAAACATGGAAGCTTGCCATGGCAATCTCTATATGCAGCACAGTTCTATTTATGGCAGTAGTAACCACATCATTCGTGTTCCACAAACGGGCCAAGAAGACAAATGCAAACCGACAAGGTGACAAGTATCACTTATTAAAGAGCAGCGTGTGAGGGTTTCTTACACTGAATTGGCTGAAGCAACAAATGGTTTTGCTTCTGAGAACCTCATTGGAGCTGGAAGCTTCGGCTCTGTGTACAAGGGAAGAATGTGAGTCAATGACTAGCAAGTAGCTGTTGCTGTGAAGGTGTTCAACCTCAAGCAGCATGGTGCATTTAAGAGTTTTGCAGCAGAATGTGAGACTTTAAGATGTGTTCGACATCGGAACCTTGTGAAGGTACTGACAGTATGCTCAAGAATGGATTTTCAGAGCCATGATTTCAAAGCCATTGTATACGAGTTCCTACCAAATAGAAATTTAGATCAATACCTGCACCAAAATCTCATGGAAGATGGTGAACACAAGGCACTAGATCTCATCACGTGACTATAAATCGCAATTGATGTGGCATCATCACTTGAATATCTACACCAACATAATCCACTGCCAATTATTCATTGTGGTCTTAAGCCAAGCAATGTTCGACCTTCGGTTGCACATGTTGGTGATTTTGGGCTTGCAAGATTTCTTCACCAGGACCCAGAGCAATCAAGTGGTTGGGTATCAATGAGAGGAACATTGGCTATGCTGCTACAGGTAAGCTCTTAATTGCTGTAGCTTTTTATCATATTATATAGTATTGTGTATATCCTAATATGCTGGATTGAGCCAAAACATAAGACTTATTGGTACTTCATTTTACTAGATAGGTAAGTTTTGATGAAACTCCTATTTCCCTAGGAATTTGAAAGGAAAAAAATGAAAAAGTATATGGTAGTAAAATGTTGTATTCTGTAAATGGATTTTGCACAAACATATATAGGCTTGTGGAGTTATTTTCTCATAATCCATTTTATATTTTTTGAGTATGGACTGGGGAACGAAGTCTCAATCCATGGTGATGTATATAGCTATGGGGAACGAAGTCTCAATCCATGGTGATGCATATAGCTATGGCATACTGTTGCTGGAGATGTTTACCAGAAAGAGACCAACGGACAACGAATTTGGTGAATCCCTTGACCTCTGCAAGTATGTTGATATGGCATTGCTAGACAGGACTGCTGGTGTCATAGACCTGAGCTTACTACCAGAGACAAAGGATGGCAAAGCAAGCCCATCAATATCTAAGCAGATAAGACAAATGAGAATTGCTTGCATTACCTCAATTCTGCATGTTGGAGTTTCCTGTTCAGTGGAGACGCCAACAGATCGTGTGCCAATTGGAGATGCGCTGAAAGAGCTGCAGAGAATAAGAGACAAATTTCACAAGTAGTTGCAACGAGCAGGAGCAATAAGCCATGAAGGCATTAGAATCTGTTGATGCGCTGCAACCAACCGGGTCAATAAGGTGTCAAAAACTGCAAGATTTCTGCTACTCCTTGTCATCTAGGCTAGCCAAATAAAATTATAATTTTGCCAATTACAAAGTTTGGCATTCTGTTTGATCCTTCCTATGAAGATATTATGCATACTATGAACCAACCACATCTTGGCAATCACATTATGTGATTTTGTTTGGTTGATAATTCTTTTTCACAAAACCATAGATGCCTTTTTTTTCCCTTTTGTAAGTGACACAGTAAACCTAGTCTCAGTGAATCTGGAAAAAAGCACTATACGCTTGTATCTTTAACTACTCACGGGATTCCAGCCAAGTGAGTTCTTCCTCCCTTTGTTTCTATTAAATAATCACAGATTCACAGTAGGTCACTATATGAACGAAAGTGGGGGAAGAAGCGTTCCTGCACCTTTGGAGTGCAGCCGAGGACGAGGCTAGCAAATGCGTCGCGATAGAAGAGGCTCAATGCCTTCTAGAAGAAAGTAAATTAACAGAAACGTCTATCTAATGTCGGACCTATAAATTTTGTCTTGGAGCAAGAAACCGGTACTCATCGAGTATCTCTGAATCAAAATCCCTAGTGCGTTTCTGCCCTCTCTTTCCGTGCCGATACTGCCATATATGGTAGTTTTTCATGGCTGGTTAGTGGATTTTTTAAATCATTTTTAGGAGTATGTCTTCCCTCTCTTTTTTTTAGAACTGAGTATGTCCTCAAAATCAAACTGTTCCATCCCTCTATCTCACTGGATAGCTCCTACGGAGCAATCTTCTATTAACCCATATGAGCTCATATTAATCGTCGTTATTTACCCAACAGTTCGTCTGATTCCATGAACTTTTCAACTCAGTTAATTTCATAATATGGGTTTTCTTGCAACATTAAATGTTTCATTCCTGAATTGCTACACATTTAAATCTTTATAAGCACATTTTATATCCTATTTGAACAAAACTGTGGTTGGTATTCGCTAGCCCATGAAAAACATCTAAAATACTACTCCCTCAGTCCCTGAAAAAAATGATTTATACCTATTAAAAGAAAATTTAGTGGTGACGAAAAAGATCAAAGTGTCTCTTAATAATAAAATAATATTTTTATTAAATAGATAAAGGATATTGAATGGGTAAAAATTATTTAATACTTATCGATTTATCGATTTATAGACCGAGAGTAGACAAGAAATCAGTTTTTTTTAAAAGGAAGATTGTACCTGTCAATCCAATTAAATCTTCTGAGGTATTATAACCGGTCTACTTAATCATCTAAACATCTAGAGTTATAAAACTTGGTATTCTGTCCCCTCAAAAATATGAAAATCAATTCCCTGAAGTGGTTCCCTGTCCATGTGAACAATAACGAGTACAGTAACATGACGATATAAATTTGTTTTTAATTAACAGGATAGGTTTTGGTAGAGATCCGGAGTTTTGCGAAACACCCCCTGGTTCGGATCGCCAGGCAAGAGATGCTAATCTGTCAATCCAAACTAGTGGGGTTTGTCTGCATGTTTTCAAAACAAGGGTCCTCTCTGCTAAATGCCAGAAATTCCTTTTTTTGGTAAATAAATACCAGGATTTATGTGACTAATTCTGCATATAACCGTCAGATCGCATTAGTGTGGCCCGGATCGAAGCCTACAAAGTAAGCAACACCGCAGTAGGCCAGTAGCCAGCGTATTATTTGCAATATATTTAGACCCTGCTAATTGTTTGATATTTCACTTCGCACCCCCCCCCAAACGCATTTTGCCAATGTGAGCAGATCGATGTGCAGATGCCCTTACTAGAAGAACGGGTCAAATTGTCATCTAGAAAAACGAAACAAGAACTAGTCAAATTGCCATCAATAATTTTATATCATGCCTACGACTTAATCAGTGATCCAGTGGAATGGTGAAGTGTGTACGTGTACATCATCTGTGTAATCTTAAAAAAAACAGCGCTAGCTGCTGTGCATGCATGTTTCTAATGGGAAGCTTTTTTTTTACCGGAACTATGATTGATAATCATACAAAAAAGATAACAAATGTTAGCTGGTAAGGGAGGTGAAAAAATCACTTGAAATAGAATGAGACTTTTTTTGACATAAGAATGGAGCCTTCTCGCTTACACGTACATCAGAAATTTCTAACATAATAACCGATGGAACAATGGTGACAATCCTTGTTTTGTGTTACATAAGCGATACATTATTGGGTAGACGAAAAATTCCCTAAGAAAATTGAATCCTGAAAGGTGTGGACAGTGGACACCTTGTGAAAATCAACACTCCTACCAGAAAGCATGTGAGTGGTTAACTAGTAATAGTATGCAGTATCAAATTAGTTAGGAGCAAGCTGTGATTATCTGGAACAATTGATTCCGACATTTCACAGCAACAAAAATGCCGAAATTTTATGTAATCTTGAGCCGCTGCTGTTTTGCCCTTCGGCAAGTTGCAGCACAATTGGTCAACCTTGGTGCGTTGGTGGCTTGTATCATTTGTACGAGTATGTCGCAAAGAACAGAATCAAACCGTGACTAGTCCTCACGAGTCACGGCTATAAATTACATAGTAGCAGCAGACCAGCTACAACTGTTACATAATGGAGTTGGGCTTTGGACCCGCCAAAAGAAAATAATAGCTAATTGAGTTACTATATGGAAAAAAAAATACCTCTGCATGCTGCAGGTCTTGTGTGCTTCTGTTACCTGAGTTTAGCAGCTCAAGTAGTACCTAATAAAATAATTTTTGATATCTAAAATCGGTGTGATGGAGATTTACAGACGTTAACCATAGAATTAAAACAGCCTATTTGAAGTAGCGTCAAGCATATGATATTCTTTGTGATAAGAGAATACCGTAAAAGCTAAAAGACAAACGACGATTAAACATATATGCTATATAGAGCATAATGTTGCTTTATAAAAAAATATTATGTTCAATAGTTAAGTGTTATACAATATTAGATTTATGGTCATATAAGAATAAATCGAGTCCGAAACGAGAATATCTAGGGATGCACTAATTGAAAAAAGCTTATGTAATATGGTTGAGGTGGCTTGGCTATGTTAAAAAAGAATTTTTAGAGAAGTTAGTATATTATAAAATACTAAATTAAAATAATAATATAAAGAAATATATAAAAGATCAAAACTAACGGATAATAAGAAGAGACTTAAAATATCGTGATATATTTGAAGATCTATGAAATAATTGAAAAGCAGATATTGACATATCTAACCGTAATTTTAAATTTTTTGATATAACTTGCTTAGATTAAAAATCTATGTTGAGTTGAGTGCTAAATAATATAGGAATACTTCTATTTTAAAACGGAGTGAGTGATTTTTTTTTCTGATTGAAAGTGATGCATATACAGTTATATTTGTTCCGTGTAAATTTCATTGGATTGTTGATCAAATTCTGGCAAAATCATTATCGTTGATGAAAACTTAAATCTTAATTTGTTATATTCTCACTGGACCACCGATAGAGTGCCCGTCAACTTTATTAAGATTTTGGGAGTAAAAATGATATAACGTACAGGCATACAGTATATGATGACGTGGAGAAGCACCCTGCCAGGCGGAGTGAGCACACTACTGATATATCTACAAATGACAACTTGTCAGGTATTAAACGTAACGGTTAGAGTTACAACTAGATTAGTACTCCTCTGTCGTAAAATATAACAATATCTAAATTCGTAATTGATTTTTATATTTTAAAATAAAAGAAGTAGATTAAGTGAATTCCTACCTTCCCTTTGTCAAGGCGTGGTGTCCCACATAGCTACCTGCTTGCAAGGGGATCCCCTACATGTCTTTTCTTTGAGCTGCTGAACAGGAGAAGCATGAGAAATAAGCGATTGGGCAACCAGTAGCTAGGTTGTGCCGTTGTGATGGGTGACCACATCACAGGCGATGAAGATTCTTTGCTTGTCCTAAAATACAAAAATTAGTATTACATAAGACACATTTTATTATTTAGTACTAAATATTTATACTTTAAAATGAGTATAATGTATATACAGTGTCACGGACATGTGTAGCGGATTTGTGCCCATCACACGAGCCTGGCATGCGGGCAGGCGTGGGCAACTCGGCACAAGGCCTACTAGCTACTAGTAGTAACAAGCGTCCTAAGATATCAGCTTTTGTATTGAAGTCAGTTTCTGTATTGAAGTAGTTCTGATTTTTTTCATCTGGTTGAGAACTCATTACCGGACATTTGTGATAGATTATCTTTGACTGGTTAACGTGAACTGTTTAAGATGGCTAAAAAATAGCACGATTAAGATATGTCTATAGCAACCCATCACGAATGATTTATTAAGGATCACAATCATAACCTATGACACATTATCTGGGACGGTGCAGTGATACGAATCAAAGAAGAGATTATCCATCTCACAGATAATGTTATTTTTGGCAAATGGTAGTTAGGACCCGTTACATATGAATGAAAATTCAAAATTTTGAATTCCACAAGTCATCTTAGGTGAAGATTAAAAGTTATAGATCTCGATGATATCTACGATTTTATAATTGATAATATTTTTATTTAAGATAGTTTACATCTCTGAATATCATAGTAAATAATGAGATCTATTTTGAAAAATAAAAAATTGAAATTTTCAAATGATCTCGGATAGAAACATATGTAGAGCTAAATCAGACCTATAACATTATAATCGACAATATTTTTATTTAAATTTTTTTACATGCCCAAATATGATCTATTTTGATTTTTTTTAAAAAAATTCCAAACGAGATATTCTCTCTATAGAAGTTATAGAATACAATGAATATCTAAAATTTTATATTGATAACATTTCTATTTAAAATTATCGCATTAAATATATGTTACATGAATAATTCGAGAAGTAATAGTAAAAAGATAATATTGAAAGAGCAGTTAACATATGATATAGGTGAGTTAAAAAGGATATGTATATTGCTCAAAATATCGTGGATTTATGGGTAGTGATGTATGACTATCCTTCACTGATAACTTACCATATGTTACTAATGACTCATCGGTGGGTATTCACCCAGATGAGATTTTTTTTATCACTCACGGACAAAGGGTTCCTTGGTCGAACTATTATTTTGTACAAGCAGTTGTAATGATAATGCATCCTCTGGATGCTTTGGTTGAGGCATTTGAGGCAAGGAAATTAGTAAATTACTCGTTATCCATAAATATAAACATTAATTTCTATTTATATAATATTACTTATCTCATCAATCATCCCTACTTAAATTTATTTTTATCTTACCTTGAACCATCCCTTTCACTATCAAGCATCCTTAGAGAATCAAAGTGTTCCCAATCTAAATCTCTAGTAAGAAACCTATAAATACTTATATTGGTATTTATATTGTTGGATGAAGAGAGTACAATCATTGATTTTTTTTGTCTCATATATTTGCCCTCGTATTTGTTAGAGGCAAACGTTTTAGCAACAATTTATATATTTCTTGTACTTTCTATTATAGTATGAACCTTAATTCGACGTACATATATCACGTAGTGGCAATTGGACATATCTAGGATCCTAGTCTGCTATAGCTAAAATTTTGTGCTAGGTCCGCCACTACAGTTATCCTCCGTTCACATAGCTCATCAAGGATCAGGAAGGTTATTCGCTTGATACATATATAAATATATATATGCTCATCAGAGTTGCTTCTATCTAGCTCCAGTAATCACACTTTTTCTCGATGAATTGCACATAGCATGATAGGTCCCCTTTCTATGCAAACAAGTAATCAGATCTGGATCCTGCTATGCTATAACTTACCTGGTAGGATTCGACGAGACTCTGTTGATTTGCTTGGAGCTAAGAGATGATGATGGCCTTGAAGCAATCAAGCGTCTCTCTGCCCACGATCAGTAGCTCAACAGGCTTGCCGCCAGAGCCGGTGGCGAGCGTACAGGGCAGAAATGGCATCTGCAGTAGTAAGAGGGACATCACTAGGATTGCCTGCAACCTGACGCGAAGCCCAGAAGCTGCCATCGAATTCACCGGCCTCTCTTTGATGCTGCCGTTCTGCAGAAACTAAGCTCAAACAGGCTTGTAAATAATGGTGTAGTACAAATTACAAATGTACGGTTACACATACTCAGTCGTTTGTGTGATGTATATAAATACAAGGCACATAGTAAGAACTAGTACGAAGAGTAATAAACACTAGTCTGAAATTTCAATATTGTTGGTTTTCAATTTGAGTCTAAGTCAATGGTAGGTAGTTGGAATTGGCGATCGATTAGACAACATAATGACCATGGACGGACTATAATGCATGATATAAGTCATGTTTTGGGGCAACTTCTAGCGAGAAGTTAAAAGCCCGGGAATCTCTAGCTCCCCAAACCCATAAAAACACGGTAGGGGAAGGTTGAATACACGGTAGGAGTCTTTTCCCAATGTTTGGTACACCGGGTACGTATATCAGATGATGGAGTCTAGAAAAAAGCTGTGCAAAATAGAAGTAGTGCCAAAGTTTGGTGGTAAGTGCTGGAGCTGTGAGATTAATGTGTATATGATCCATAGTCGTGATGAACCATTGATGACAAGAATTAGGGGAGGATATGTGTTTTGAACAAAAAGAAATGCCTATGGGGCAAAGCAATAATCTGACTTGTGTGATTGTGCTGTGGCAGTTTAGACTGGTAGGTTGGCTCGGCCTGACTACTGGCATATATATGCTATGTGGAGAAATTTTGATTTTGATTCATGACTTTGTGACTGTTGGAATAGTCGGTCTAACCACCACGGCTGTGGTCAGACCGAGAGAGACATGACAGATGTTTGGTTTGAGCTGGACCGTTTACGAGAACAAGATGTGTAGGACTTTTGGAACATGTTAATTTGATGGTTTATATATTTGTTGGTGTTTATGTCATTGCGAGTCAGGTTGGACAAGACAGATGTGTTTTTTTAGGGCGAGCATGATTGATAACGAGTATCAAAATTATTCTCCAGATTTGTGGGAGAATGGATGTGCAAAAATATTTAGGCAAGAAAATGAAGCATATGAAAGGCAACTCTTCCTCGGCCGAAGACTTCATTCGCAAGCGCTTGGCACTAGTTGGAAAGCCGAACCAGTCGGATCACCACGGCCCAGCCTATGAAAAAAGGGGCCCATGTAGACCACAATCCCGTTGCAGCCCAACATATATGGGCTGTAAGTACACTGCAATCCCGTTCGGGCCCAATATATATGGGCTGCACGTATTAATACCGTTCCAGCCCAATGCAGTCTGTCGCCGTCACATCGGCTCGGGCCACCTTCTTCTCCCTTATCCCAGCCCATCACTTCGCCGCCGCCGCCGCCGCCGTGACGCAAACACGAAAGAGGAAGCAGTGCTCACCCGCGATGAGGTCCTCGGCGGCGACCGCGAGTAAGCCTTTACTCCTGTAGACAATTTAGGGCTGTTTTTTCGGTTGGCGACGAACAAAAAAAAGCGATTTAAAATCCAATTCTATAAAATAAACTATGATAAAAAAAACTCCAAAATCATTCAAAAAATGAAATTTTAAAATTCAAAAACTCTTTACTAGATTGATTCGGGTGGGAAACATGAGTGAATTCCCTAGCTTTAGTAGTTCATTTCCAGGCTGCCTGCTAAGTTGAGTTCATCATAGTCCCAAGGGAATTTTACATTGAATCTATTGTCCTACCTGGCTAGCGCATTTATAAGATTGGAGATTTCAGAAGTTAATTTAAGGGGAAATTCATTGGATTAATCGAACAAATTCTGGCAAAGTCGTCGTGGGCGAAAACTTGATCTTTAGCATTTTGTACATTTGAGTTGACTCGCTCCGTCGCTACTCCTCGGCACGAATTCCAGTCATTCTAAAAAGAAATGATCTTGAAGTTTGAAGCTTCCAACATGCAAACATCGACCTATGAAGTCGTCGGACACCCTGTCTCAGTTCTCCCATTGCATTTTCAGAGCATTATCTCATTAGCTAGCATTGCAATTAATCTGGTCGCTTCCTTTGTTTCTTTCTTGATTCCTCTTTGTTCTTGTTTACGAACCCCACCCTCCTCCCCCCCCCCCCCCCCACCAAAAAAAAAAATTGGTGTATGTCTAATGCATATACAGTAATCTGTGAGCAGAAGTTCAGCAATGTTGCATAAACATCTGATTTCTCGTGCTCTCATCTGGCCAATGTAGATGCGATTTTAATGTTTGTAAATAATCCAAAGAGTTAATAATTATGCTTTTACAACGAAATTAAATCAATATGTATGATAGAAGTTGGCCACTTGGCCTGCAGCAAGATGGCTAGGTATGTACTCTATATTATGTCTCAAATCGTTAATGCTACTGTTCACCAATTTTAAAAGTTGACACATCTATATGTGCTCGTGTTCTACGAGACATTATCTTTTCCTCATAATTCACATAAAGGTTGTGGACTCGTGTATGTGTAGGTTGTGCCCACGTGTGTATGAGCGTGTGCGTTCTCTTTGAAAAAATGTCACAATACATGCACACGTGGCACATGCCTAAAGGCAGAGCTAGTGGTCTCGAGCTAGGATGTTGAGCCGGCTTGTTTGGGTTAAGCCATCTTTTAACCTTAGATGTTTGATATGGTGTTGGAGTTGGTCGCATGTCTCTAATCAATATAGAGTTTAAATCTTAATGTCCATAATTACATGCATGTGTGAATCATAATGCAACGAGTCAGAATTAATCCGTTATCTTAAAAAAAAGATCTTAGAAATTAGTGTTAAGGTGGACCAAAAATCAATCATACGGTGGCCAAGCTTGCAAGCGGGGTCGGCTGGGTTGGATCTGGCATGCTCGAAGCTATGGCTTGCCGGATTTGCTGCGTCGGTGGATGCTTGTGTGCTTGCACATCAATGGAGGCTGCGAGTCTTGCAACGAACAGAGCACATTGGCTTTCAAGGACGGCGTTGCTCCATCACGATTCGGCTGCAGCTTGTTGATCCATGTTGCCCTCAAGTGGAACAAGATGATGAATGGTATCCACCACCTCCTTAAGATGTGCATCCTGCTCGTCTCCAACACCTTGCCGTACTCGCAGGTCTAATCCTTCGGGCTTCAGCATATATAAGCAGGTTAAGCACCGATCTCATCGCTGCCATCCACTTCCTCACCTTCTCAAGGTAGGCTGGATTTGCCTTCCATTTCCTACCATTTGCAGCAGTAACCATGTCGAGATCCTCATTTGGATCGTTCGTGAGATTTGACGAGGACATCCATAGCTTTTTTTGCTTGAGTATGATGAAGCTTCTAACAAATCTACTACTCAGCAATAAACCTCTATCAATGCCAATTCTATGGAGGCAGCTGGAGGGATCGTCGATAGGTCAAACAAACAGCACGTCAGAAAAGGCTCCTGGTTGTAGTCGTCGTGACAATGCCGTGGGTCCTCGATGCCTCCATCCTCTACTGCTGTATGGTCTGATATATGGAAGTCTACTTCCTCTTTCCAGTTATATCCTCCTTTCAAAGAATGGATTTCAGTTCTTGTTGTTGACAATACTTTCAAGGCGTTGTAGCCGGGGAGTTAGTTTCCCTTGTATTCTGCTTAAAAATTTATTAGTACAACAACAACATTTCACATTTCAGTTCTTAGAATAGTATAGAGTTAAAATTAAATAAGTGCCTTATGGCTAAGACATATCAATAACTACTTTACTCCATCTTATTATTTTTTATTTTTCTTATGTTAATTTTGATTTTTTTAATCTTTTTTATATTATTATCTTAACTTAAAATTTTATAGTGTAGAGACATATCTGTGGGTCTTATTTGAATATGATTAAACCATCTCAATTGATAATGGATAATTTTTTTTTTAATTAGTGCTACTCCTAGTTGATCATGTATATCCTCGTTTTAGATTTTATCTATTCTTCTTTAATTATAAATCCAGTGTGGTATACGTATTTCTATAATACTCAGTTGTTGAATATAATGTCTTTTTAAATGCTAACAAGATCTAATCATCATTTTATAAAAACTATCTTTTATCTTTTGTGGTATTTTCTTATTGTAGAAGATGCTAAATGCTTGGCACCATATCAACTAGTCTACTTTGATTTTATAACTAACGTCTACATTAATATCTTTATCCATCTTAAATATCGAAAGGTGACCTTTTAGTCACTAATTAGTCTTTTAAACTCATATCTTCTTTCTTATGTGTGATGGTGCTAAAGTTAAACATTAAATATTTAGTCTTAATTCTATTTACTCTTTAGACTCAAATTCTGACATCATAACTCTATCTCCTATTTACTCATGTCTGACTTTTATCCACTGATATTTCTTATATGCTTTTTTAATTTTATTTATTACTAAGATAAAGAGATTTAGGTTTAAAACTAATTTTTTAATATAGTTCTATTTTAATCAAAAAATAATGATTTGATTAAACACTAGTTATTGTATATATCAAAATGATAAGATTTATAAGATTATTGATGAGAGAGACATATTATTGATGAAATAGACATACTTTATTAAAATTTTATATTTGTCCATTTATTAAAATTTTATATTTGTCCAAATCTTATCACATAATATTTCTTTGTTGTTATCTAGTATAAGACTTCTCTAAGTGTTTTCGTGCTCTCTAAACCGGCCTAGATTGCATGAACACCATACGAAAACAGCCCCTCTTATAATTATTATTACGTTTGCTGTCAATGCAAAGTTGGCAACACAATTACGTGTACATATTCTGTAGGTCTTGCTAGCACTGGTTCTCCCGTGTCCGGTACTTACTAGGGTTTAAAAAAAAAAAGAATAGAGATTCAACATGCTGTCTTGTTCTTCGGGAACAGAACAGTGAACAGTGCTCACAAGTATTTCGCCTATCCCTGCACAAGTGAACAGCAAACCAGGGTTAATTAGACTGTCAAAGGAGAGCTGGCTTGTTGACAAAAACTGACAACAAACTAGTAATCATCTAAAAAAGAAATCGAGGTGCAAAGGAAGGAGATGGATTGTGCATTGTGCAAATGACAAATGGTAGAAATGTCGACAAAGTGTGGATGTGGTGTGCTAGCATGTTGACAGGGGCGTATCACGTAAGTATTGTTACATTCGTTTGATTGGTTGAGCTCCCTTCCAATTTTCCCATTCGAGTAAGTTTGTTTGCTATAAATAGTTGCTATCCTCAAATCTAAGTCTGAGAAGTGGGTATGGCCGCCATCGTGGTCCCAAACCCACTGTATTCGATTCTCAACACGCTCATTGTGTCTTCTTAATATATCGATATTAAAGGCTCACCTTTAATATCCACCTTTGTTTAATCATCAAATCTGAAGTTTTGATGACAAAAGGGCATTTTTATTAATGTGTGACGGATTTTAGCGCAGAAAATTTGCATATTTATTAGAAGAATGTTTGCATATGGAGGCTCCATGGTCAGTAGGAAACCAGAGAGAGATTGATGGCTCAATTCTTCTTGAAACATCTCTCACTCTAGCTCCAGTTTCTTCTTGTTCTTTTATACTGAAAAATTCTGGAGGCCATTGTCTTTGTATTGTGTTCTTTGGGCCAGATTAAGCCCCCCCTTGTCCGAAAAGGGCCATAAACTTGAATACTTGACCCATGCAAGTTCCAGATTTTGCAGTTATTTGCTTCTATTCGTAGTAGGGTTTGGCCACTGGAAATTTCCGTGCTCAGATGCCAAGTGCGCAAATTATCCATAAAAAGGAGTACCCCTGGCAAGACGGTTCATCTGTGCTATGTATAGACAGACCACTGGTCTGGATTATATATATATATAGACTCGACTCTCTTGTATACGCTCGTGATCTTAGTCACTGTATATATTCTACATAGTATCAGAGCAAGTCTAGATATCTCCGACGCATTAGCTTCTTCCTCCGACGAGCCGACCCTTTCCTCCTCATCGTCGCCGACCCTCTTTCCGGTACTCTCCTCGCTCTCTCGCCCCCGTTTCTTCTTCTCCCCGTCTCTCCCGCAGTCACCTTCTTTTCTCCGTCCCATCTCCGCGCGGCCAGGCGGCGGTCTCGATCCGCCTCCTCGTCTCGTCTCGCACCCGTCTCCGCTCTTCTTCTTGCTTCGTGCATCTCTTTTTCTCTGATGCCAACGTACCTCCGCGCTCGTCGTCTCCATCGGCTGAAATCATCCGCCCTTCCATCGGCTGGAACCCTCCCTCGATTCTCGCCTTTTCCGACACGCTTAACGGCTCTCGGACGCGAACCTTCTCCCCTCACGTCCGAGCCAGTCAAACGTGTCCACATGTCCACAGACACGAATCCCTGCCTCCCGGACGCGAACATATTCTCTTCGCATCCGGCCACTCCCTAGCTTTTTCGCGTCCGCCCCACTCCTTGGCCTCCACGAGTCCATGGACGTGAATCTTCTCTTCACAGACGTGAATCTTCACACGTCCGTGACCCAACTACTCTCTGATCCACCCACTCTATCACCACCTTTTCCTCACCTACTCCACTACCTACTCTCCATCGGCTAACCACTCCTCATCGGCTGGCCGGCCTACTTCTCATCGGTTTCTCACATCCTTGATTGACTGATCCGTCCTCTCATCGGCTTCTTTTTTCCATCGGCTCTTTGCTCCCGTTCTCCCGTCATGGTCACCGAGTCCGCTCTCAGCTCCGGCACTCTTCCAGTCACCGAGTCTACTCCGGCCCTCGGTGCCTCATACCACAACTCGGGCACCACCTCGCCGATCTTCTCCCTTCCTTACATTGCTATGAACGTGAAATCTCATGTTCCTATCTCCTTTGACCTTAACGTCAATTATTCCAAGTGAGTTTTCTTCTTCAAATCCCTCTGTGAAAAATTCGGCCTCCGGTCCCATATTGATGGCTCCGCTCCACCTCGCCCTGATGATCCTCAGTAGGACATCGCCAAGTGCTGCGTGTGCAACTGGCTGCTCGGCTCGGTCGTCGACTCTGTCCTCGACCTCGCCATGGATGATACCGACCCCACCGCCCAGGATCTCTGGGTGGCCATCGAGTAGATCTTCCTGGCCAACAAACAGCCTAGTGCCATCTTCCTCCTCCACGAGTTCCACTCCATGGTACAAGGCGACTCTTCTGTCTCCTCGTACTATCAGCGCCTCAAAGTCAAGGCTGCTGCTCTCCGAAAATCCGTATGGCCGACTCTCAACTCGTCTTCGCCCTTCTGCGAGGCCTCAATCTCCGCTTCTCCAACACCGCCGATGACATCGCCAACGCCACACCTCTTTCATCGTTCACCCAGGCTCATGATATGCTAGTTCTTAAAGAACTCTGTCTGGCCAACGATGAGAAGACATTGGCCCACACAGCTCTTCTTGCCGCAGCCGATAATGGCTGCCGAGCTTCTTGCGCTGCCCCTTCCTCCCGCGGTCCTGGTGGCCATGGCTCCGGCCATAGCAACACATCCCGCACCGGGAAAGGCAAGGGCAAAGGCAAAGACAGGACCTGGCAGGGTCCGACACCATCACGACCTACCTCGGTCCTTGCCCACCCTACCGGTCCCACGGGTCTGTGGCTCTGCTACAACCTCTGAGCGCCCCAGCCCCAACCACGCAGCCCCATCGGCTGGCAACCTGGGGTTCTCAGCGCCCATCCCCAGGCTCACCTGGCATCGGCTCCCGTTCTGCCGCCTCAGCCGATGCTACCGACCCCACCCACCTAGTCGGTTCCCTCCTGAAACCAGGCTGGCCTCGTCGCTGCCCTCAACCAGATGATGCTTCAACCACAGCACCCTTGGGTGCTGGACTCTGGGGCGTCTTCACAAATGGCGTCATCGGCCGATATACTTCGCTCCTGTCACCCCTCTTCCTCCCCTTTTGTCACTATCGACAATGGTCACTCTCTTCCTGTCCAATGCCGAGGTGACTCCTCTCTGTCTACATCCACCACTAACCTCCCCCTACGCAATGTTCTTATCATCCCCTCTCTTATTCACAATCTTATATCTGTTCGTCAATTCACAAGAGACAACAATTGCTCCATTGAATTTGACGCGCCTGGTTTCTCTGTGAAGGATATCCCAACCCGGCGACAGATCCTTCACTGCAATAGTGGCGAAGACCTCTACACCATTCCCGCTACGCCGTCCACTCCACACGCCAGCGTCGCTCTCGGCACCAACCTTTGGCACCTTCACCTCGGCCACCCCGACACCAACGTTGTCGCCACCCTCCGTCGCAGCGCCTCCATCCGATGTACTCACAGCAGCTCCACAGTTTGCCACTCATATCAACTTGGCAAACATGTGCGTCTGTCCTTTTCTAGTTCTCTCTCCTGTACCTCGCGTCCATTTGAACATATACACTATGATGTATGGACGTCTTCAGTTAAAAGTGTCTCTGGTAATCAGTATTATCTCGCTATACTTAATGATTATACACACTATTGCTGGACCTTCCCGCTCATCCACAAATCCGAGGTCGCCTCTCACCTCACTCACTTCGTCACGTACGTGTCCACTCAGTTCAACCTCCCCATCAAGGCTTTACAAGCCGATAACAGTACGGAATTCATCAACCATACCGTTACAAACCTCCTCACCTCGCAGTGCATCCATCTCCGGCTCTCCTGCCTCTACACCGCTCCTCAGAACAATAAAGTCGAGCGCCTCCTTCGCACCCTCAATAACATCAGTCGCACCATGCTACTTCACGCCCACTTACCCGCCACTTATTAGGCCGAAGCTCTAACTACTGCGACGTACCTTCTCAATCGACGTCCATGCTCCTCCATTCAAAACAACGTTCCCTATGCCCTTCTCTACCTCACGGCGCCCGACTACTCCCACCTTTGCGTTTTCGAGTGCCTCTGCTACCCAAATCTCACCGCCACAGCTTCCAACAAACTCGCTCCCCGCTGCACCGTCTGTATTCTCCTCGGCTATCCCACCTCTCATAAGGGATACCAATGTCTCGACCTTTCCACCCGACGGGTCATCGTCTCTCATCACGTCATTTTTTACGAGACATGTTTTCCCTTCGGTCTACTTTATCCAAGATCCTCCTCTAGTGATCTTGACTTCTCCTCACCAACACCGTGCCGACCAGGTCTCCTCCATTGTCCTCTCCATCAGCCCCCTCATCGGCCGCTGCTGAGGATTTACCCATCACATATCCCACCACTACTCAGTCCGATGTCCCTACCATCGGACCCACCTCCATCGGTCGATACCGATTATATTTATCCTTCAGCCGATACCGTTCCCTCTCCATCAAACACCCACTTCCATCGGCTCCTCAGTTTCCATCGACTCCCCCCACCCTATCGGCTGATCCATCTCTATCGGACCGATCGGAATACTCGGCCCACCCGACCTCATCGGCTCAGACCGATCTAATTCCTCCTTTTCCTCTCATCTACAGTCGCTGACTCAAAGCCGATGATGCCCCCACCCGACCAGTTCTTCCCATTACTCCCGCACCTCCATCGGCTCCAGTTCCCTCCACCTCTCACATGGTCACCCGCTCCCAGACCGGGTCTCTCTGCCCTACTCAGCGCTACGGTCTCTCCATCGTCCACAACTCTATCTCGCCCATCCCGGCGACTTCTCACTCAGCCCTGGCCGACCCTCAGTGGCGCGCGGCCATGGCCGACGAGTACAAGACCCTAATGAACAACGAGACCTGACGTCTCGTTCCCTGACCTCCCGGCGCCAACATTGTGACCGATAAGTGGATTTTCAAACATGAATTCCACGCCAATGGCTCCCTTGCCGGTCACAAGGCTCGCTGGGTAGTCCGGGGTTTCTCCCAACTACCCGATGTCGACTACGACGAGACCTTCAGTCCCGTTGTCAAACCCGCCATCATCCGAGTCGTCCTCACCTTGGTTGCCTCCCGCTCCTGGCCGATCCATCAACTAGACATGAAGAACGCCTTTCTTCACGGCCACCTGACGGAAACAGTCTATTGCCAGTAGCCCCCAGGCTTCGTTGACCCTTCTTGTCCCAACGACGTCTGTCTTCTTCAACGCTCTCTCTACGGCCTCAAACAAGCCCCTCGTGCCTAGTACCAGCGCTTTGCTGCCTATCTTCGGCACATCGGCTTCGTGGCCTCTGCGTCCGATAGTTCCTTGTTCACTTTCCATATCGGCTCCGTCACTGCCTATCTACTTCTCTATGTCGATGGCATTATCCTTACAGCGTCTTCGACATCTCTCCTCGACCAGATCATGGCCTGACTCCACTCTAAGTTTGCCATGACCGATCTTGGTCCTCTCCACCATTTCCTTGCCATCTCCGTAACCTGTTCCACCCACGGCCTCTTTCTTTCCCAACGCCAGTACGCCATCGACCTCCTCCAGCGTGTGGGCATGGCCGATTGTCATCCTACGGCCACCCCGGTCAACACTCGAGCGAAACTCTCCGCTACCGATGGTGCCCTCGTTGCCAATCCTCTCACTATCAGAGTCTTGTCGGGGCTCTCCAATACCTCACACTCACCCGACCCGACCTCACGTACGCTATCCAGCAAGTGTGCCTCTTTATGCACGCTCCGCGCGAACCTCACCTCACGCTGCTCAAGCGCATCCTACGCTACGTGAAGGGCACCCTCTCCAGCGGGCTGCATCTTAGCTCCAGCCCCATCAACTCCCTCACCGCGTACTCCGACGCAGACTGGGCAGGCTGCTCGACTCTCGACGCTCTACATCCAGCTACTGCGTTTACCTCGGTGACACTCTCGTATCCTGGTCCTCAAAACGTCAGACTACAGTGTCTCAGTCCAGCGCCGAAGCCGAGTACCGCGCCGTCGCCGAGTGCTGTTGGCTTCGCCAGCTTCTCCAAGAGCTCCGTGCACCTCTCTCCACTGCGACCGTCGTCTACTGCGACAATGTCAGTACCGTCTACATAACCGCTAACAGTCCATCACCGACGCACCAAGCACATCGAGATCGATATCCATTTTATTCATGACAAGATCGCATTAGGATAAGTTCAAGTACTCCATATACCATTGGCACATCAGTTTGCCGATATAATGATCAAAGGTCTATCCACGACTTTGTTCACCAGTTTTCGGTCTAGTCTCTACGTCCGTTCCCCTCCCGCTACGACTGCGAAAAATATTAGACAAACCACGTATATATATATATAAAAACCCGACCCCACTTTAAACACACGGACTCTTAGTACACATTCTACATGTGCAATTGCTGCAATTCTCCATTTTCATAGGCCGTTCTTGAAATTTATGCAGCCCTGAGGGCACATCTGTTTCAGGGCCATTAGAACAGAATTGGCATAAGGCAGTCAATCAATAGGTCCTGTTTGAACGCCAGAATTTTCCCTGGTTCCTATATGAGTTAAAAATCACGAATTGGTTGGTTTCTGTGATAAGTTGTTGGAAATAGTCTTTCAGTGATCGATCATATCTCATGAAGTTAGCCTTGAACTTGTTAAACTTTGATTCTGCCAATTCCTATATACATCATGATGGTTAAACTTCAATTTGGAGTTAGATTTACTGATGTTACGTTACCTCGTTAGGTTTTTTTTGGCTCCTCCGAGTGCAGGAAGAAGGCGTAGAATCCTCCAAGCACCGTTGCTCCGGCCATGGCCCAGACCAGGACCTGAACCGGGAATGGCATGATCGCCGCCACTTTGTACGAAAACACGGCGGTGAGCATGGTGGTGAGGAGCCACACCGCCGTCTTGATATGATGGCGGCGGGGGGACTCCGGCGGCGTCCTCTCAAACAATCGCAAGCAGTAAAAGAGTGATACGAGATCAACGTAGGAGAAGACCACGAAGGCGATGGTCGGCGGGTCTCTGTCCGATCTGTACACCGCCATTCCCGAGTTGAAGCTCAGGAAGCCGAAGACGATGAGGGTCAGAAGGGAGCATCCCATCCACTGCTGCTCCTCCGGATGCGGCGGCTGCGGCTGCTGGTCGCGCAGAGGTCGCTCTAGCTGGCCCTGCTCCATGGATTTCAGAGGTGATGCTTGCTTTGAACTCAATAACACCTACACAGGTTAGTCCTACACTCATAGGTTGCTGATCCGCGGTCCAGTCTCTACAAGTCTGCAAATTATGGAGATGATTAAGATCAGCAATATTCCGGAATTATTAAATTGGGTTCTTCTATTTGCTTCATCTTAGTAAATCTTGACCATTTATTTTTTTTATTTCTATTATCTATTTACCTTGTAATAAATCACAACATGCATGAAAGAAGGCATTAGTGCCCCCTATCTATTTTTCGATATTTTCATCATACATTCCAGGAATGTGCAAAACCGATATTATACTTGCACAAGAAATAAATGACTGTTCTAAAATCACAGATTCTAGATATGAGAAAAAAATGTTTCGAATTTTGATGCGTTTGAATTTTTCATAAGCATGTAAATGCATATGGTCCGTGGATGATTATCTAGTATCAAATTCGAATTATATGGATTTGAACAGACTTACAAATTATCATTCAAGATGTACATAGTAAAAATTATCATTCAAGATGTACATAGTAACTTGAAATGGAAAAATAATGGCAAATAATTTGTTCCTAAATTATATATAAGTCAAATGTTTTTTATTTAAACTTTTGCTATAAACCAAAGCTTGCTTGTCTAAACTATAATTAGGATACTGAAATTTTGATTCAAAGTTTTAAACTAGGACATGTTTTTTTATAGTATTCTGAATTTTAATATAAACTAAGGAAACATGATCGCGTTCCTTATCGGACTATAAGAACTCACTGAATATAATTTAAATAATAATTACTTATGCTTTACAACCTACGAAGTAAAAAGAAATATTAGCCTTAGTTTAGTGCACGATGAGCGGACGTACAATAATTTAGCGTACCATAAAATATCCTATTAAATTATGAAAGCATAAAGGAAACAAAATAATATTTCGAGTGGGATCTATATAATTTTGTACATACTAATTTAGAGCTTTGAAAGGTGTAGATACAATTAAATTGTTCTGTATTTAAGTAATTAAAAGTAAAGTTTATATGTGTACAAAAAATATATGTACTCAATATGTAATATAAATAGTCTTAGCAGATAGAAGGGGGTGAAGACTGATTGAAATAACTGGGCTTATGACCAATTCAAATTATGGTAAGTGGAGACAATGTTCATGCATGAACCAAACAGGCAGGTAGATATGTAGTTTGCAGAGCATGGTAGTAAGATTTAGATGAGGCCGGCGTGAACAACTCTGGAACTGGAAAGCAGCCGAGGCTGCAGGGCCGCCGGAACACCACCAAAAACACAATCTCTAGGCTTGAAAAAAAAAATCTGAACTCGAGCGAGGTAACTGCATGAACACGAAGCTGGACGGAAAGGGCGACTCCAAATTTGAAGTCATATGTAGCAACGAAACGGCGACCAAAGGCAGCAACATCATCAAGACTGATGTTACTAGGTTGTAGAGAGCCACTGAATGAGTACAGTTTAAATCCCAGGCAACACATCGATGAGGCGAGGGAAAGAAGGGATCATCACCGGTGCAGCAGAGGGTAGCGCACCAGGACGTCTCCGCACGGCCGGGCTCAGGTAAATAGGGAAGCTGCTCGCGCGACGGGCAGATTCCTCAGAATCAGAGGCAGCGACGCCAGGAGGAAGCGAGGCCTTGAGACACTTAAGGATGTATATCTAATTGCTGTAAAAGAAGGGGCGGCAATCGCCTATGTGCCATGGTTGCTCCGCGTCGAGTTGGCCGTTTATATATATAAGCGAACTTGAACTGAAAAAGGACGACGCTCCTCCCCCCCACCCGAGATGGACCACCAAGTGGTGGGCCCACCCACGATGAAGTAGTTGTGGACATGTACCTGACTCAGTATCAAAGGAAGTTTCCGCGCAGCTTCCTAAAGCACTTGTTTTTCTCGAGTTGTTCATCAAACTTTTCTCACATCCTTTTGTCTTTTCCCTCGTCAATACTTTCCGTCCTTGACGTGAGGGTTGTCGTCCTAGCAGCGTAAATTTCGCAGAAATGCCGTGTGCCAACGAAGTTGCCATCCAATGCATTCGTGCTTTGTGTCCTGGAGCCACTCGGCCAAATGCAGAACTGGATACTCTTGACTCGATCTAGATAGACACAGACACCGTTGAGTCTTGTGCTATATTCACAGGAAGCAAATTGCTATCATATAGTACTAGCAAATTCATTGTGCGCTTCTTCTATCTTTTCGATATTGAAGTTATTAGAGGTACAAAATCTGATAAGTAGAGCATTGCAAGGATGCTTTTTTTTTTCAAATAGATAGGTTGAATTCTAAATCTCTTTAAGGATGGAGGAATTATATTGGAATTGATCTAAATACTATAAGTAATTATAGGGTAATTCTAACTATTTTTATTATAATTATCTATAATCTCCTATAGTTGTAAATATTTGATGTTTAGAACATTATTTCTTTAAATTTTGAAAATTTTACCATCAATACATTCAAAAATGCTTAATTTAGAAACAAGAAAAAAAATACGTGTACATCTGACTTTTAAAAGGTAGTATCACAACATCATAAGCTTATTTTAATATAAAATTAATTATATGAATTTTAAAATTTTATTCTACACATAAAATATTTATAACAGGATACATGTGGTATATGCAATTAATCCGTATAATTACTTTTGAAGCACGTAACCATTCGGGACTACTGACATGCAGGAGTATTACATTTCGCGCTGTCTGATTTCTGCGCTTCGAATCACCTAGGAATATTGAGATTGTTATAAACGCCAATTGAGCGTAATTAAACACAACATTACATCGATCACCATCAAATCATCTTCTAGCCGCGCACATGGCGCTGGCCGAATAACACGGCGAGGGAGTGATTCAAAGCTGCGGTAGCCCTCACTTGTCCCTCCCCTCTTTCTCACTGGATCGCCTACACCAGTTGGCCAGTTGTCACAAACGATACAACGAGAAATTACTCCTACATCATTGATGAACTCTTTGACAGTAAAGAAAGGGTCACTAATTTATCATCGACTTATCTTTTTTATAATATACCATTAAGCTGACTATTTATTTTTTTAAAAAAAATCTAAAATACACTTATATACATTATACAGTTGACACGTTTCAAAAATTTATAAATTTTATATGTAATCTCCTTGCACAATTTAAAAGTTTATGTAGTCTCCTTGCACAATTTAAAAGTTTATAAGTTTATGTATATGTTTCATTTTTTTTCTTTTGTAGTCTTTTTAAAGTATTTTCTATATGGTACATGAGAGAAATTACTTAGACAAAAAGATAATAGCACGAAAATATTTTGTGTAACTTATGAGAAATGATTTATATTATAAACAACAAAAAATATTCTATGTAGTATATAATAGATAAATTATATTTTATAAAAGATAGTAATAAAAAATCTTGAAACTTATAAAAAAAAACTCTATGTTGTCTAAAGAGGCTACAAAATTATAATATTTTTAAACTTTTAGTGTGATAAATTAATTGTTAAATATGTTGGACATTTTTCTAAGAACTATACAGAGCAATGGCGCAATGGCATATTATAGAATAATTAGTATGGTCAGTGGTATATTATAGAAAGATATCAGTGCTATATTATACAGAAAGAGATATATTCTCTTAACAAAACTGTGCGTACACACTGAATGGGTCTTGCGTGCAGGTATAAATGTTTTTTTGGAAGTAGTTGCCCGCGACAACTAGTAGTAAACAAAATTACACCATATGTGTGAGATTTACTCCTGAGTGTAAACGTGGGCTTGTGTTTTTGGACTGGTAACCGGCGGGGGGCGAAATGCCCACCTGAATATATCACTTCCAACAGTCAGGGTAGATTTTAGCTGCACAAGTGCAAGTCCTGTGAAGAAAAACATGAGATTAAACGGGGAATACAGGGGAGAGAGAAACGCAGAAAGAGGAGGTGATTGGCTTTAGCTCCCGACGACATTCACTTCACATGCAACAGGAAGCACGCCGAATCGAAGATTGCCGGAGGGCCTTCTACCACGTGCGCTAATCGGAGGTTGTGGTTGTTAAGGCCACCCGTACCAATAATCAACTTTACCTTGTTGCTGTCTAGATTCAATAGCCGGCGACGTTTTTTTAGGGAAGGAAGCCCCAAAGGAGGAAGATCCACTTAAGGCGTTTTTCTTCGCTCGTTACGTGTACTCCAGCACACATGTATGTCCGGCCGAGAAGTAAATATGAACGAAGACTTGACTCTACGCGCATTTCTGACTCATTCCGTTCCATGTAGTACTTCAATAGATGTCTCGGCCGTTCTGCTCATTGTTGTCCGGCACGAAACAAAAACGCTTTACCGTTTCATGGTACGAGTCTCCAACTAACAAATAAAACCGGAGTGCCTCTTCCAAGTTCCCGTCCCCAATTAACGAGAACTAATGTTCATCTAGCTAAGAATATTTCTTGGTGAGGCTCCTTTCAGAACACAGATATTTGACTAATTTATTTTCTGTAAAACTCTGTCTGATCAGTTTGTCCGATCCATGGATGCGGTTCTTGGTGGTTTGATGAAGTTGTCTATATAGCTGGTGCGACTAGTTTTTTTTTTCTGAGTTGTTGATGTGTTCTTGGTGGGTGTGACTTGTGCTTCTGAATTACTTGTTCTGCACTAATTCTTTTTGGTTAAAATTCTGTGCTCGTACACAGTTAAATCCACGCCCTGAAACGTTTGATTAATCGGTTGCAAGGGGCGAGAAATTAAAGCAGACAATTCCTTTTGCAAGTGGGACATAATAGTACTAGGAGAAAGAGGTGAAGTGAGAGCGTACCTGCATGAACTCCGCAAGGCTATGTGCCGCGTCCGTGGCTGAGTGGAATACGGATGATCGATCACGTCAGAAATCAGAGATTTTTTTTCCGGGTATAAGAAATCAATAATCACCCCTGGTCGTCTCCTTCGTTACTCCATTCGCTGGGCAGATCAAAATCGGCGATGAAAGAGAAATCTCACCTGCAAAACAGAGTGCAAGTGTTGCTCCTCTATACTAGATGTCCAACAGCAGACGGAGTTCTGTAGCATCTTCCTGATAAAATCATCATCGGTAGGTGCAGGTGCAGCACAGCAAGATTCTCCACCTGCGTGCGACCGTTAGAAGCCCAAATCAGGACGGTTTGAGCTCCCGCCACATATCATCATGGCGATTATATTCTTCTAATCTTCGTTAGTTTGTTCAAGAACTAAGTTCCAATTGATTCGCAGTCGCGTTCAGAGAAGGGGATAGATAGATTCCAGGTGAGCAGAGCAAAAAGGGAAAAGGAGAAGGGTATTGAACGGGCGCGCGGTCGCTCGCCGGCACGGTGATGGCCGGCCGAGAAGCCGACAGGCGTTCGCATACCGGAAAGAAGGGAGGAGGAAGATACTATGCCGCCGCCGGTGGGGGGATGTTCGGAGGAAACTGCGCGCCTTCGTTTCGATGCGAGTTGTTTTAATGCATTTTATAGACACCCTGTTGTTTAGGTACACGCGTTTGTAATACCGACATAGGATAGCAGCAGCCTTCAACGATCAAGCAGGAAGGAAGCTTCGCGGAAGGAGGCGCAGGCGCGCGTCCACGCGGGTAAAAAAAAAGCACACGACCACCCCGCGCGTGGCAGCTGCAGACGCTCTCATTTTTTGTAAGCAACGGCCGCGATGCGCTCTCGTCCACGCCGCGGCGCGTGCCTTCGTTCGCGTACGGCACGTCACGGGAGTCCTTACGCGTCAGTTACATGCATGTCACGTGGGTCGGCTTGGTCGCGCAATCGACCGAGTGATGCATCTCTAAATGAAAAGTTCACTTTAGGTGAACTCATTTTGTCGTTGAGTTCTCTTTCCTCTTAAAATCAGTTGCAAACGAGACCATGTTACTAAAAGCGGTACTGGCTGACATTAACGTGCATTATAAGCCCAATCACTAAATAAACTTTAAAAAACAAATGTAGAGCCTACATGTCAACATCCTTTCTTCTTCCCCAACATCGGTGGGGCAGTGATGGCGCTAGCCATGCCTTTGCTCGCCGCCAAAAAATCCCGCGACCGAAGAGGGACGGCGGCTCGGTCACGCAAAGGCCTGGGAGATCTGCTTGTCTCCAGTGCAGGTCCTTAGGTCTCGAGGTTCGCGGGCGTGCCAGTCAATTTGATCCTGCAATTGACAAGGAGGTGAGACGAGCGGGTCCGATACAGACGCTCGCTATCGGCTGGCTGCCGATAGGTTCGGGATGTTGTTTGATCGGCTGGGGAGCCGATGTAGACAGGTGTCGATGAGCGGTCGACCGTAGAGCCGATGAAGAAACCAGGGTGTGCTCAGAGGATATCGAGGCGCACGGGATCCCTCCGGACAGCCGAACAGTGATCCATCGGCTGGAAAAACCGATGAAAGCGGATACGGCCTAGGCGATGATTAGCGCAAGAAGGCACGGGCTGCAAAGCCGATGCCGCTCCGATTATAACAGCAAGAGACCCGTCGTCCACCGTGGCAGCGCCATCAACACCGAATCTCGAAGATCGGACCTAACAGAGACAGTATGAGGTCGGGGCCAGCGGCGATGATACGGAGGACGCCGGATCGGCTATGCCGTAGCAAGGATAGGAACGAACCCATCGGCTAGCTGAGCCGATGAGGGGACGCCTCTCTGAAGGCGGGTGCATATTGGCTAGAGGTCCGATACGTTTGGCATTACGCGTCGTGGAACGCCTCTAAAGGCTGATGCGTATCGGCCGAGGGGCCAATGCGCTGGGCGTGAAGCACAGAGCATGGATAACTCATCGGCTAGCACTCCGATGATACGCCGTGCAGGAGACTATAGGCATAAAGCTCGATCTACCGTCGGCAGCCCCGTAGGTCGGACCTAACCAATGTAGCACGAGACCGACGACGGCAGAGGGAGCTTGACAGGCCGATAGGTCCAGCACGGACGTGATGCGATACATCTAATCGGCCTAAGAGGTCGGACCTAACCGATGCAGCCTTAGACAAAGCAGGACATATCGGGATGGTGGCGGGACTTATCTCTTCACCGGAGATCGGACTTAACCGATGCAGCCCTGCGTCGAGAGCCAGAACCCGCCAGTAGAACCTAGATGAACTAGGGTGGCGATGCGCCGAGTTTGAATATAATCGAGAGATATCTTACATGTTTCCAGGGGGTCTATATTTATACCCTGGATTTACAGACAGAGTCCGACGCGTCTACGACCATCAAACATTATTTCCTAGTAAGAACAAAGAAAAATATTCCTAAAGAAGTTAACTAACCAGCTAGACCTCCCTAATTGAGTAAGGTTATAATTTACAAAAATAAGCACCTTGCCGTGGAGTCCACGGCTCCTCCACAAACCCAGTTTCATCTGAATAATCTTTCAATTTGTAACCAAGTCTTCCTTTGCTGCAACCTGATCGGCTTCTCCACTGTAGCTATCAGACCTTTTTTAGTCAAGCCAATCCTTCTCCTTCCTTCCCTCGGGCTTCTCGGACCTGATCCCGATTGGACAATCCCCTGTCTTCAAGCCGATCCAATCTTCTACCAATCTGATCGGCTTTTCTATAGTTCTCCATTGGCTTTGTCTTAGTATCTTCATCGGCCGATAGCTGTATCAAACCCTTCAACGGACCTCTCAGCCGATCGGCTTTAACCCCATCGGATCTCCCAGCCGATCGGCTTTAGCGCCATCGGATCCGCTAGATTTTAGCGTTAACAGCCTTACCACTCTTTGCGCCGCTGTCGCCTCATGCTCGTAGGAGCCTTATCCCTTCTCTCCCCGCTTCCCCTCCTAGTAGGAATTGAACCAAGAAAAAGAAAGAAATTGAGAACGATGGATTGAAGTGAGAGGAAGAAAAAGGAGCAGAGAGGAAGAAGAGGGCAACTTATTTTTCATCCTTAGCCACGAAGGATGGAGGAAGAAGAAAGTGCGTGAAAGAAGCAGAGTCTCGGCAATGCGATCCCATCCTCCTCACCAGAGGCGGGTGGGCAACGCTAGGATTAGGGCTGGCAGCATGAGAAGGAGGAGATGGCAAGACTGTAAGAGGAGCCCACGTGCCATCACCGTGCACCCCGCCATGGGGGACACGCTACTTGATACCTGCAACATCATCACTGCTCGACTCAATCGACTCTGTTGCTGTCAACTCCTCTTCTGGTTTGTCCTCTACCACCGCCTCCTCTCCTCGTCGTCCCCACTACCTTCCTCGGTCCACCCCACCCCGACCATCGAGTCCTCGAAGACGAGGCGACGATGGTCTCCTTGGCTTCCTCTTGCTAGAGGAGATCTAAAGGCCATCGACTTCCTCTTGCATCGGGGCTCGCTAGTCATTGACGCTTCTTCACACACATGAGTAGGAGAGCTAGAGCTCGAGCGGGGCTAGCCGATCGTTGATGCCGCCACCCTTCGCCGCGTGAGCGGGAGAGCTTGAGCTCGAGCGGGGCTTGCCGGCCGTTGATGCTGCTGCCCTTTGCACGCCCTAGCTAGAGAAGGCTCGTTGGCCATTACTTCCTCACCGATGCTCTAAGAGAGAAGATGGGAAGAGAGAGGAAGGAAGAGGGAAAAGTGAGAGAGAGAGGATGATATATGGACACACTTTTATTTTTGTCACGGAAGCACTTAGTTAGTTAACATGAGTGGATCTAGGTCAACTTATTATATCAGCGAAAGCAACCATCCATATTGTTGAAGTATCTAATTTAATCTGATTTTGCAAGATGGATTTCAAGATTTCTAGTTTTGTAGTTGAAGGATGTTTTTTAAAACTCGATGATAAGATGATGGATCTAAAGTGGACTTTTTTTTCAGGTCTAAATGGCACAAGTGTTCAGTGTAATTTACTTATGGGCTTGCAGCTATAACTGATGATGGACCGTCTAGCCCATGGTCTATGGTGGACCTTTTATGAGCTCTGGCAAGCAAAGGCGCTAATAACTTGCAATGAATGAGATAATAATAACTTGCAATGAGTAGATTTGTTCTCCTAAGCCATTATAGCTGCCAGTGTTATAAATATTATATGTTATAGATGTGGCATACCTCATATACTTGTGTTGGTAATAATTGAGAATACTGCATACCTAATAAATATGGATGAGATTATAGACATGTAACTAGTTCATCCCTAAGTCTTATTTAGAGATGGCAAGAACTTGTCTACCCATATCTTATTTGGGGCACTCGAGCCCTATCTAGACAATAAATAAAGAGCCCTTAAGAGAGGAAAGGATAGTCTTAAGTCATAGATACAAGCCGTATCGAGACCACCCTAGGAGGAAGCTCTACATCTAGTCACTAAGTACAACCTACCGGATTACTTTGTCGAGATCAATTTGTAGGCTAAAACAACTAACTTGCTCCTCCTTTTATACTCGGTGCAATACATTTTTGATTCGTACATATAAACTAGAATAGGGCTATTATTCATCTAGGGATCTAAACTAGTATAAAAATCCCCGTCTCCTGTCTCTTTATTTCCTTCTCACATATGCCTTGGATTCAATATATCCTACACCCCTAAAATATTGTTATCGGGTATAACCTGTCGACAATAGCACACTAGGTAGGGGGCTTGGTGCTACAAGATTTTGTTGAGATGACATTAAGAGGTTGTTTCTCTAATGAAGGCTTTTACGATCACCCTAGTCTAGGAGATACAACCCAACTGGTGCTCTCCCTTCTTCAAGTCAGATATATCACCTTCCTAGTCTTCACAACAGTCCTAATACTTCTGATTTGCCTTCCTCTGCCAACCATGACTCGTGTAAGAACATTAGAACAAATCGATAAGGCGAGTCTTGCCTAACGACCATGGTGCCTAATACATAAGGTGAAATCCCACTCTATTGCTGGGTGCACGATATTCCAAAAGGAAAAATCTAAATTCGAGGCTGACAAACTTTGATCTATTCATCATACTTCTTTGTGCAAGGACTATCCCATCCATAAGACCAGCTCCTATACTATGGTAGATTTCATGGTGTTCCTCAAGGAGGCTACTAAAAAGGCATATCCTATTAAGAGTAACATCCCTCGCTGGAGTTGTCCCTTTCATCCTTGACGAGTTCCATTCACCGAGGACACATTAGACGCTAAATCAGTCGAGGACCAAGCTTCTTCCAACACTGATTGCTTTGTTGGATACCTTGGCCTTGACCCCCTCGAACCATCCACTCTTCACGGTCTTGACACCCTTGAGTCCTTGGACTCAAATTCGAATCATGATGTCGACGCCATAGGACGAGAGGAGGTCGCCGCAGCAGAGGATAGAGTAGCTTTGACGAAGAAGTAAGGTATGCCTTGTCATCCTCCCATCATAGACCTCCTCGAAACACTCCCCCTGTTACACTAGTTTAGCACTTAATTAGTGCCCAAGGGCTACTAGATCAACCACTTGTCAATCTATCGACAAATCCGAAGGCATCAACTTGGCTACACTAGATGAGATCAACAATAGCCAATCTCAATACATCATTCAATGATGTTGTGCGACAAGACAATCACCCTTTCATGAAAGGGCAAAGGGGCAATACAACCCCTACCCCACATCAGGATGGTGAAAATGGCTGTAATCACAAAAATAATGCTTAAGACCCTCGCCCGAGAAAGATGTCTCTACCCTGTTGCCAAAGTTTGTGCAACCGAAGCAATGATTTACGTCAACACATTGCGGGGGTAAAGACAAGAACACGAGCATCAAGAGAATCATGAAAACATCAACCACAGGCGTAGTTGAGATAATTGTGATATCCATCGACCTCGCAAGCAGCAATAGGAAGACAACTATGATCATTGTGAAAGCCGTAAACGTTGACAGAGCCACGACAACCACGAACGTTGTGAGAACCATAGGGGAGAGGACTCTCGGCCACCCCTATGATGACGCGACGAAGGCAGAAGTCGCCGTTCTTGGAACGCCACACCCGATCATGGTCACCTATCCTCTTCATCGTCGACATCTCGAGACAACAATCGTAACTATGCTTCCTAGCCTAGTGAAGGTTGCATGTCATTTACCCCTTCTTGCAGGAGGTGAGGTGGCCTACAAAATTCTGTCCTGGACCTGTTGAGAAATATGATAGGAGTGTAGATCCTAAGGAGTTCCTCATGTTTACTCAACAGTCCTATAAACAACCAAGGCAGTTGATAATGCTGTAGCAAATTATCTGCTGACTACGTTAAAGGCTCAGCTCACTCTTGGCTCATCCATCTCCTAACTCCCTCAATTAGATCCTAGATAGATCTCTTCAAACAATTTGTGGTGAATTTTTAGGGCACATACACGAGGCACACAATCAAGGATGATCTGCATGCCATGAGACTGAAGAGTGGTTGATGAGGACATGCCAACCATGCATGCTCCCTCAATCATCAACAACTCACAATCCAACATAAAGGATACAAATCAAGGGCTACTTACACGAAGTCACGCCAAGAAACTAAAGGAGCAGGTGAATTCATTCCTAACTAATTTTAATTTCAACAGTTCTAAGGATGCTATACTACCTAAGTGTTCTACTTTGGTATTACTTAGGTTTACACATTAAGAGGTGGAACACCCGTGGCCTAAAGATCAAGACACGGTGCTGCAAGCGGATCGGTGTGAAGGGGACGAAAGACCAGGCCAGTCCGACAGAACTGCCTGAAAGAAACAGTCATAACTTTTGATTCCCAAAAGCTATGATGGTCAATGAGCACATTTTGGAAATCTTATCAAGTCTACTTTCTAACTCGGGTGGTCTCAACTGATTTGGACTCTCCGTTCTTGATAATCGACTAGATAAGTAAAGATTGGTCAGAAGGTCAATAGTCTTCCCAATGTTCAACTTCCCATGTAAAACTGTACCATTCTACAATATTTAGTGGTGCATGCTATACATGATTTGAAAGCTTATCAATATAACTTTCCAATGCAACTAGCGGCACATCATTTGGATTCTCCAAGATGGAGTTATTTCCAAATTACTGAAGACTGCGTAGAAGACCAACAACCTCGCGAGACCACTTCAGGAATTCATTTCATGGATGCCTTTTCACGTACTCATCTATTTATTTTCATTTCATGTTTACATCCATTTAGAAGTGTTATTCATAGTATAAATATCCCTTTGGTTCCAAGCAAAAACAGACTTTTGATACTAACTCGATGTCTCTCAGGCAAACATTAAGAATATTTCGAATCATAACTTTGAGGCGATTAGAGAAGAAATAGCTATCTTCTTGCTTGCAAAACTTATATCTTCAAAAGGTAGCTTCCATATGAAATAGTGGCAAAATTATGGTAGAATAATTTTTGATGCTCGTGCAAAACAAATGATTAAGTAACATTTATTTATATATTATGTGTAAAACAATTTTTGATGCTTTTGTACATGTTATGCATTTGTATTACTAATTGTATTACTTCCTTTAAGTTTTAAGGGAATTCACAAGTTGTGATGGTTCTCCTTTTGAAGTTTCATGGGTGATACGATAAGTTCTTGAGTCTTGCAACTTAAAGTTTCTAATGTGAGGCTTTAATTCACGAGGCTTGCCAATAATTAAGGTTTGGAATAAATATGATTATAATATTTATGGATGTATGTATGTGAAATGTATTTGGGGATTCTAGGTTGGTCCTAGTAATATATATCTCTGTTTCTATTATTTTTGAGGGCACATAGTTAGCAATTACGTGAGGCTAGCCAATAAAACAATTTTTAAAACCTTATCGATGATGGGTTACAACCTAAGACCATTAGAGGTGACCGAGTGCCTCGCATGCAAGGGTGAATCTTATATGTGACGTGTTGTTGTTTCAATTCGTTATAGGTGTTTGACATCAGTGATGGTGGCTGGTCCATCATAAGTAAGTTTTTACATCACTTAGTGATAAGAACTTTTGTCGTCATAGACGAGGGTTAAGACCTGATACAGAGGACCTGTTCCGCACTAGTGGATCAATTTTTGTAACAAAAATGATGCCAATAATTTACTAAACTTGATGATGTCCCGCATTTTGCTGCGAAATATGTGGGTAAATATGTGTGCTAAATATTGTAGAAAAAATGATTCATGGATATATTTTAAAATATTGTGAAAATAATCTAAGATGATGATTTGGCATATTTACATATATTTACATATTAAGCTATAAAATATAATAAATTATAGATGATATAACATTTAAGATGTGAAGATGTAATTATAGCCGGTGGATATATGGTGTCTTATCCGGTCCCTAATATTTGAAATTATAGATTTATATCTATAATCTTGCTAAATATATCAATGAAGATCTAAATTTGACATTGATGCATCTTAGAGCCAGCGTGGCATACCATGTGTACCACGAAAGTAATGCAGAATTTCTTCCCTTAATAAACTATAATACACTCCTACGCAGCCACTCAAGTTGGACTTCAACGGATCTCGATAGTCCCGTTTTGCAACAACAACAGTGATGCTAATAACTGAGTGGCGCTGACACGATCGTTGGTTCGAATTAAGTCGACTCTCCATCCCGACCTGTCGGCTATCTGAACTATTCATCAATTTGGCTGGTTAATGTCATCCCTTATCTCAGCTGGCCTGCATTAATTTTTAAGGCTCCCGGACTTAATTTCATCTAAGTTTAAACATTTTGGTTTAAATAACTTGTATTCAACGATCGATCTCTCCTCTCTTCTCCCACATGTACGCTCACGCTCACAAGCACAAAAACAGAATCGGTAGAAAAATGGAGTGACAAATGAGGGTAACATAGCTTGACTCTACTTCATTTCTTAGTTAACTGGACAAACTCTTCCGTGCATTTGCATTTTCGAACTAGAGAAAAATCATACTAGAAATCTTCGCTTACACTAATTAGATGTTTTCCTATGAAGCTCTCGGATTCTCCTAGGAGGTAAAAATACCTTCAAATTCTCACATTTATCAAAATTTATAAAAAAATTCATGTTAATAGGAGAAAAGGAAAAGTCCCCATCCTTCCAACGAGAATATCAGAAAACATTAACGGTGTATATTTACATTTAAGATTACAACATAAAACAATGATTTGTATTGGAATTCTAATCAGAATAGTATGCCACGCAAACGAATTAAGGAGTTTGGAACGGAATCAAAGAAGAAAAAAAATAAATGCCAAACCGACTGATCTAGCCCATGTATGTAAATTATGTAGTCGTTATTACGTTCTGATTAATAGCTCATACACGGTGCATCAGGAAATTAATACATCATCATACATATCAATACAAAATAAGGATATGATTGAAATAACATATCAATATAATATTACTGAAAGTTAGCAAACAAAGGTCGGGGTCGGTAAGAGGTAAAACATGAGCACTTATATACCTATCTTTAAAATAACATGTTTGAAATTAAGATGATCTATTTAGATATATGTATAAACAGATGATGAAGATATTTTTCTTTTTTAATTAACATGGGAATTAGACATCGAGTGCATTAGTCAGCCATACTTTGAAAGTAATAAGGTACTATATTCTATATATTTTGAGATATGTGGTTGACGTCTGCAATTTGAAAGCACGTATAAGGTAATTCGAGTCTATCATCTAGAATTAAAATTGTATTATTTAATAAATCATTTGACTAAAAACAATTCAAATTTGGGGTACACAACTATACAAAAGTACATAATTAATAATAAAAAAGACTCTTCAAAATTTGTTTTAAATTCCATATGATGAATTTTACTTTTTTATAAAATATAAATATTTCACATCTTCAGTCTCTGCGAATAGACACACGCCAATTAGTTATAAATGCTAGATTAAAAGAATTGAGGTTGTAAGTCAAATCCCTATCTCATAACCAACTGAAATAACTAACATAAATCACACAAATTATATAAGGAAAGCCTATAAAACCTACACCATCTAAAGCCGAATACTAAGACCATGGCTATCGATTAACACCACTATATAAGCAAAATTTTATGATCCTAACTAGAACAAAATTAAATGATTTTTATACTAAAATTTTAAAAGTATTACCTGTGATGCATGAGCTGTTGACTAGTCGAAGCTAATTAAGGGAAAAAGGTCAGTCTTTGCAGGTATATATGTCCATATGTAGCAGCCTTGCAGACCATATGCAAAGACTAGAACATTTTTCTCGGAAGGCTCAAAGTCTGAATCTCTGTAGTTTGGACTTTGAACACGCCTCTAATCAATCACTGCCTCCAACCTCAGCTAAATAAATGCAGCACACACTACATCCCCCCGTGCAATCACTCGGACCAGCTTCACTCTCCTGTACACTAGCCAAGCAGCCATCAGCCATGGACGAGCTCTTGTACCAAGCGCTCCTCCTCTCCGTACTCGCCGTCGCGCTCCTCCAGGTAATCAAGGTCTCCCCTCATCAGAGCGAAGCAGCCAAGCAGGAGCCAGCGCCGCCGGGCCCGTGGAGGCTGTCGGTGATCGGCAGCATGCACCACCTCATCGGCGTGCTCCCGCACCGCGCGCTCCGGGACCTCTCGCCGCGGTGCACGGCCCGCTCATGATGCTCCAGCTCGGCGAGACACCGCGGTAGTCGTGTTGTCCAAGGAGGTGGCCCGCGAGGTGCTCAGGACGCACGGCGCCAACTTCGCCGACCGCCCCAGGCTCCTCGCCGGCGAGGTCGTGCTCTACGGCTGCTCCGACATCCTCTTCTCGCCGTCCGGCCAGTACTGGCGCAAACTCCGGCAGCTTTGCGCCGCAGAGATCCTGGGGCCGAAGCGTGTCGTCTCCTTCCGGCACATCAGGGAACAGGAGGTGAATGGGTTCACTTCAGCTAATTATATAAATTTCCTTTTCAGTATATTAAACTATTAGTTAACACATTATGATCAAACATATTGCATGATATACACTAGTTGACAACCCGTGTGTTGCACGGGTTATTGTTATTGCTTTTGCAAATTTAAATTTTTCAAATTAAAATTGAGTATGTTCTAAATAGATATTTATTGAAAGTCATACATAAGCTTTATTTAATTTTCTAAGGACAGAAATGACAGTTCCAAAAAACAAATTTACTAATTACAAAATTTTATATATAATCCGTAGAATATTTCTCCCATTACTTCCCAATTTATTAATTTAATATTTCCAAAATTTTAAATTAATAAGTACCGATTTGTACGAATCACAACGCCTGCATTTACTATTTTTGTTATTTAGTTCACAAAATTGGAATTAAATGTATCAATTTGTACTGTATAGGAGTGTCAATTTAGTATTTACCTTAGTTAATTCAGAAATTTAGTGTGTACTTTAAATTTTCAAATTCTTAATTAATAAATATTGATTTAATTATAATTGGTTGAAGTCTCAATTTTAGATTTTCCATGATTTAATAATGTACAATTCGACATTGATAAGTATCCTGCTATACTCGGTTTTGTAGTCTCAATTGTAGTTTTCTCGTGATTTAAAATTCTAAAATTCATAATAGATAAGTATCTTGTTGTATATGGTTTTGAGTCTCAAGTATAGGTTTTTTTTTCATAATTTAATAACTCTAAAATTTGTAACTAATAAATATTAAGCTATACTTTATTTAGAGTCTCAAATTTAGTTTTTTCATGAGTTAATACTTCTAAACTTTCAATAATAATTAATGAGATTCAGTTTGAAGTCTTGCTTTTCTATTAATGTGAAAAACTAAAGAACCCATAGAATGGTACGGATTTCGCTTGGAATGTTTTATTTAACACAAATTCAATCCAAGTCCATGCAAGCTTTTCTTTTTGTGGATTGAGAGAACAAATTGGTCTTCTTAATTAGGTGCAAGGAATAACGGAGTGAACTGCAAAAACGACAACCGCAAAGGAATCTTCTTATGTGAAAACAAACTTTTCGATTTGTGGATGAACATATGGTTTAGATGAGAGGAATAACCGAATTAGAAACCAATCTTGTTTTGAGATAGGGACCAATCTTGATTAAGAAAAAAAAACTGACTGGGATAAAACCTTTCTCAAGCTTGCAGAGGCATTGCAAAATTTGATCTTTGTTACGTGCTATCCGTAAGAATTAATAATTACTGACGATGATAAATATTAAGCTGGGAAATTATTGATCACCAAAACGAACTGCCAGCGCTCCGTGTAATTCCAATTAATTTATTCATCAAATAGAATATACCGTGAGGTTCGTAGGTCCAGTTTCCGAAGAACAACAAACGGCCCAAATCAGAATAATCCGACATAAATTAAATTACGCGGACAATGAAAGCAAATTGACGTGATTGAAAAACCAAACGAAGCACTTCAATTCTCCTGACCATATAATCTCCAGTGCAATCTAATATCTCCCATACCACTTAGAAATCGGCTCATTTGATCTTATCAAAGAAAATCTAGTGAAGATTGTACGGAATCACAAATTTCTGCGTCAACATAATATCAGAACCATGAACCACAAATAAGCAAACCTCCACCGCTCGGATTCATCATATGAACCAAAACTAATCAAAACAACCATGGGCCTAAACCATAATAAGCAAACCTCTATTGCTCCGATTCATCTCAACATCCAGGGGATAAAGGGCGCTGGAGATGAGATTTCGTCCAGGTTGGATGCATCATTGACGGAGTCACTTTCTCGAGATCTGCTAGAGATAAGATTGATCAGTACAAGATCTATATTGCGGCTAGAGGGTTGGCATCGTAGACATATGAAGAGATAGAGTAAACATAATGCACAGATGGGCTTTGGAGTTTGAACTCTAAAATTGTCCTAGGTGTGATCCATAAATTAGCCTACGGTATGAGATACAATCTGCCGTCATGATGCTGCCATCTATATAATAAGCGGCCTAATTTTTCTGATTAATATGAGCTCTCTCGGAGTATCTAATTAATTAATATAGCTATAGATTCATATGAAAATTTTCTCCTTTGAACAAAGTTAAGGTGCCTCATCCTATTTGCCCCAAAGTATGTCAGGTTTATAAAATTGTCCCATAATTATAACGGGTAACCCACTCTTTTATCCCTAATGCCATAGGAATACCATTTTGCCCCAAATCTTACTCTTTTCCTCTTGTTCGACACCCCGCCCGATATGGATGCCCATCAGCTCCTTCGACTCCAAAGCCCAAACAAATGGTTGCAATGTATCTAATCAAATTAAACACACTAAAAGATTTTCACATTTAATCATACTTAATTTCAAAGTCTTATCGTAAATTTCTAACACAAGCTTTTTCTACTAGTCAGGTGAAAGGATCTCCAGTGGACATCAGTGTACTCTTCTACGACCTAACAATAAGCATCATATCATGTGCATTGTTAGGAAAGAAGCAAAGGAATACCAGCAAGTATCTTGCAACGATCAAGACCGGGGTTAGTCTACTTAGTGGGTTCAAGACTCCTGACCTCTTCCTGACATGGCGAGCAATGCTCGCCATGGTGACTGGCATGTGGCAAACACTATAAAGTGTCCATCGAACAATGGACTCCACCTTAGAGGAGGTCAAAGAGGAGAGACAAGGTGGAAGGCAAAACAAGGCTAGGTGTGGCATTGCAAACAATGAAGAAAACCTAGTCAACGTGTTAATCGGATTACATTAGAATGGGGCCATCTGAGTAAAGACAACATCAAAGCGGTGATATTTGATATGTTCACAGTCGGCACAAGCACATTGGCATTGTCAATGGATTGGGGCATGCCAGAGTTGATGAGGAACTTGAGGGTGATGAGCAGCTCCAAGGTGAGATTCAGGAGGCGTTTCATGGCAAGGCCTTCGTCGGAGAGGACGACGTCCAAGCGAGCAACCTCCGATACTTTCGGCTGTTCATCAAGGAGACCCTCCGGCACCTCCCCTAGTGCCCTGAGAGAGCATTGATATGTGCAAGGTCAATGGCTACATGATACCCGCAAGATCCCGTAACATCATAAATGCATGGGCCATTGGGAGGTATCCAATATACTTAGGATAATACTGAGAAATTTAATCTTGAGCAGTTCGATGGCAACCAGGTGGACTTTGCAGAGAATAGCTATGAGTACCTGCCTTTCAAAGCGAGGCGAAGGATGTGCCCAGGCATTACCTACAGGTGAGATGGCACTTGTGCAACTCCTATACCACTTCTATTGATTGCTCCTAAAGGGTGTCACGGAGGTGCATATGGAGGAGGAACCTGACCTTAGTGCACAGCACAGGACACCGTTGTTGCTATGTGCCAACCTATTTGCCGCTTCAGTATTATGTTTCAAACATTGAGCTATGCTAGCTAATTTATATGTAACTGTCGGGTGTACTAGTAGTATGCAATTATGTATTTCCATGCATGGCAAACCTTGCATGCCTTTAGCCTTGTTCCACTACTACAGAAAACATTTGTCCAGGCGGCACATAAAACGTTTACACAGGCATTTTTTGCTCCAGCTACAACCAAGGGCCTGTAAAAATCTGCTTTTTCTGTAGGCGCAAAATCAGCAGCCCAAGAAGAACCATTTTTACGGGCGGTCTATAAAAGACTCACATCCGCAAAAACATTTTTGCAGGAGCGGTGTTTAGTTTACATCTGCCCGGATAAATACTTTACACGAATGGATTTTTACCGTCTAGGTTTTACACAGGCTGTCCAGCACAGAGGACCATTTAAACATCATAATTAATATAGGCAAATATTGTAAGTGCCGGACTATATAATTGATCAAATCCATAAATATCATATTTTTGTGTAGAATAGCATTCAGAATTAGGCAGAAAATAGATTAATTTATCTCAAAACTGAATGCATTATCTCATTACATATATCAAACATAAGAAGAGGATGCGATCCTCCATCTACAACAATTGCCAATCAAATGTTTTGATCATGTACATGTCAATACAATTTATAGTCTACTGTTCATCATGATCTCAGAAAGAGATAAAATTTAGAGTTGTAATATTCACATTGATGCGCGGCAATATCGGTCTCAAGATCAAAATATTTAACTCTTGCAGTATTTCTCATGGCATATGAACAGGCCAATACCAGCTTGAACGACAACAATCTTAAAGTCAGCACCCGCTTGTTCCATGGTCCCTACAACACTGAAGTAATAAACCTTAAGCCATTATAATGAATAATAATATTATTAGCTGTTGACACTATAAGCATTTTTTACCCACCTTGTCTTTGTTATTCTCATACCTCCCCTTCGATCTTACTCATATAGTACCCACAAAGATTAGTATTTGCTGGTTGCTTGTGGCACTTGATGAAGTAAATGAAATAATATGATAACATACTGTTTCTTCTACATATATATATATATATATATATATATATATATATATATATATATATAATATTATGAGGTATGAGGTTTACAAATATTCTCTTACCCAAGGGTATACTGTGACATTTGCTTTAGAATGTGGCTTGCCACTAGATATCCCTTCCCTTCTTTATAGATACTAATCGTAAGCTCTATTATTGAAATGTTAAGAAGTCATTATAAAGTCATATAAAGAAGTGAAATGTTTATTTATAGTTAGAGGACATATCCTTACCCATTGTTGATGTTGATGAATTTTTGGTATGATTTTGGGTTATAGTTGAGGGAGTCAAGAACCATTAATTTGCCATCCTTATGATAGAGCACTATTAAAATGTAGTGATGGCTATAAACTAAAGTTACGTTACTATATGAGATTTTGGAGTTTGTAGTTTCTATTAGATTTAATGGAATTACCTGAAGTGGTAGGGAGCAAATATTTTATCCTTCTCTTCAAATGAGGCCATGGAGCCTCCTATATAGAACGCCATATGTTTTTGCGTGTCCTTATCATATCCTTCAGAACTAGCATTCTTTCTTTTTCACTCAAGGACTACTCGGCTTCTTTTGATAGTTCTGCCCTTAAGTTACTGTTGCAAATATGTTGATGGTCTAGGTAGCTGACCTTGCATCCCTTCATGTTGGCAATATTATGTTGCATCTTGTACACACAAAAAGATATGATTCATTAGGGCAAAATGAGCATATGCATGTAAATTAAATGTTAGTTTTAACGTACCGGCACCAGAAGCATATGAAATTGATGTCTGTCATATCGAGGCAGTAAAATGCATGCAAATCCTTGAAATAACCTTGCAAATATTGAACATCCTCCCTGCAAAATATTCTGGAGGGATAGCACCTTGGATTCCTATAACCCCTAAAGAACATGCTGTCATGTGCCATTGATGCATTCTCTTGATCTCCCATAGTCCTTTGTCGATCTCATCATCGGTGACAAATGGCTTGCTAAGCTCAAAACCCACACTCGTCATTGCAAAACTTGATGAACCCAATTTTTTGGCCGTTAGCCACTTACTGGCCATAGTAGACAAAGTTCTATCCAAGGGTGGACTTCTTTAGGGAGCTTGGGTGGTTCGGGGGCAGGTGGTGTTGCTCTAGTTGACGTAGTAATCTTCATATAGGCTGAAGGCGGTGCACAAGGCATAGAGGTTGTCTGCATCGGGGGACTAGCTAGTAGTTTGGGGGCAACTGGAGGTGCTCGAGTGGATGTAGTAACCTTCACAGGGATTGGAAGCGGGGTAGGAGGCAAAGAGGTATGCATTGAGGGACTGGTTGGTGGTGTAGCTAGAGCTTCTTTAGGCGAACCTTGGAGCAACAGTCTTGTAGCATGATTAGAAGAGTAAACTAACATTGATGGTGGACTATATGTTTCTAATACTAGGGAGTAGGCTTCTATCTCTAGTGACACGGTACGAGAAATGGAGGGCATTGATGTCGGCGATTTCCCCTTGGTCAATACAATGTCATGATTTGGCCAAAGTACACAACAACCAACAACATCTTGGATAACTTGTGGACCATTTTTGAAAGGGAACGACAACTTATCTCAATGAGGATCTTGTTCACTAGCACCTTTGAGTACCCTGGTGGGACAATACCATTATCACTTATCTCTTTATTCAGATATCCCACGTCATCGGCAAATTACACTTCAAACTCTCCATGCCGGAGCATGATGCATAGCTTGTAGTTGGTGCCCTCTACTATATCGTACACTAGGTGCTTCTCAATTGCGAGAGATTAAAGATGTGTGGAACCAACACTATGTTAACGTCAAAATTTGGTAAGCCCCTATAAACAGGATCAGAGAGCTGATTGGCTTATGAAAAGAGACTGATTAATACAGGAAAAGAGCCAATTGAACAGATGAAGATGGCTTTGGTTCAGTCAAAGATAAAAGATTATCCAGATGAGACCGGATCTAAAGAGGAGCTGTGAAAGCCATGATAGGGTGGTTATATTTTTATAAAATATATCTTATAAGATAGGCAATTTTAGTTAGTTTTGTTAACTTTGTAAAGAGAGTTTCTTTTTCTATTTAGAAAGTAACGTCCAAAGATAGTTTGTAACCACATCAGACTTGTGTAACCATAGGATATAAATATAGACCCCTTGGAGGTTTGTAAATTATCTACACAGATTAATACAATCTTGGCACATCACCAACCTAATTTATCTTGGTTTTTACTGGTGGGTTCTAGCTCTCAACGTGGACCTACATCGGTTAAGTCCAAACTCCGGTGAAGGGATAAGTCCCACCATTATCTTGATGTATCTGTTCTATCTAAGATTGTATCGGTTAGATCCAATCTTTTAGTCTGATCAAATATATCACATCACATTCGTGTGGGATTTATCAGTTTATCGAGCTCCTTTTATCATCATCAATTTTGTGCCATATCGGTTAGGTCCGACCTGGTAGACTACTAATAGTAGATTGAGCTATAAGCCAATGGGTCTTTACTCGGCATTTCATTGAAGTAGCCAACCGATGAATTATTTCTACATGAATCTTCATGCCTAGTATATCGGCTTTTCAGTTGATATACATATATCTTGCCCAGCGATTAATCTACTAGTGATCAATCTAGTTCTGTTAGATTTGGTCTTATACTGTCTTGGTTAGGTCCGATCTATCAAGGCTATGTATAATAGGGCTGGTATCGAGATTTGCGGGTTTCATTCCTCTCATCAGCTCAGCTAGCCGATTTATGTGCCTGCATCGGACCCATAGCCGATAGCAACCGATGGGTTCACCCATTCCTTTCATCGATACGTCCGATCTAGCTCCCATCGTTTCGGTGCCATTAGCCTCAACCTTATACTGTTTTGGTTCGGTCCAATCTATCAAGACTGGCTCTAACAGTACTATTATTGATGAGTCTTTTATTTTATTGCACGCTATCTGCTTATGGTATTATCAGCTTTATAACCGATGTATGAGCTTTACAGCTCCTATTGGTAACCAGCCGATAGCAAGAGTGTATCAGACTCATAGCCGATGGGTATCTTAACCCTATTGGTAGATCTAGCCGATAGCAGAAGTCTGAATTGAACAATCAGCCGATTAGCTAGATGATCTAACTCTATTTATCTTCTTTGTCAATTAGAGGTTAAATTGACTAGCACGCCCATAACTCCAACAACCCAAAGACTCCAATGAACCGAAAGACCTACACTGGAGCTAAGTAGATCTCCTAAACCTTTGCGTGTTTGGGTGTATCGCATTAGACCTCCATCGGCTAACCCGGTGGACCGATCTCCATGCACAAACACACTACTATGAATACCCCTAGGCTTGGGTTCCCCTCTAGTACCCCTGGTTGCTTTGCCCGTCTTTCCTCCTCATCCCTCATTCTCATGAACTCCACCTTAGCAAGGTATCCCACGGTCTTCTCCACGGTCCTCTTGTATCAGTAAAGCATCTTTTATGTGTCCTTGTACTTAGGGAACCCATGCTTAAATAACACTTTAATTCCAATACCCTAAGTATGACTAGGATGTTTCTTGTTCCCTAAAGTAGTCATTAGCTCGTCGTTCTCCCTATCAGGATTGAAGGATCATTTGGCTTGCTTTTTGGCATACTTCGCCAACTTTCATCACTTTGAACAATTCCAATGAAATTGTATTGTGAATCTCACCCTTCTTGCCTAGACACCTTTTCTTAGAGGGTTGCCGAGCATACACCTAGATTTTGCTACGCATGCTACAATTTTCCATAGGGTTAGCTATCCTAGCAGCCTTGTCCTATTGTTGTTGAAGCCTCCATTCATTTTCCATCCCAAAGTACCAACCCGATTACAACCGATAGGGAAAGCAGTTAAGCTTTGCCAACATCCTATTTTCCTCACTCATTCTCATTGTTGAATCAGCTGTCTGGTGCTGACAAAAATCATCCCATTGTTGTTGCGTGATCTTGACGTATGTTTTAAAAGGGATCAAGCCTTTCTAAAGGTATTTAGTGTTTAGTTCATATTTTCAGTCCTTCCACCTCTTTTCGATAGTCTTCAGAGCATTGTGCTTGCATATTCTCCTATGTTCTATAGGGAATATTATGGTTTTCTTCAACTCCATCCATATGACTTTTTTTATTGCTTTGCTAACCTAGTGCCAAGTCTTTATATTGATCGGCACATTGTCTCTAACATAATATTCGCAAGTGTCGTGGAACTTGCACAATGCCTCTTTAGGTTGTATATGGCTTTGTAGTGTCGTTGACATGTGTCACAACACAAATGCCCTTAGGCAACTTGTTCCTACTTCACTCATCCCTCCATTTCCTTTGTGACATAGTTCTCATTGTAGTACTTGTTACCTCAGTTTATGGAGGCGAAGGGGAATTGGTTTTCTATGTAGATTTGTGTTGTTTTCTTGGATCCATCTACGGGAAGGAAATTAAAAAGGACATGAGAAAATAGGGACATATACACAGGCAGAAGGCATTTGACAGGATGAAGAACTACATACATCATTTGTTTGATTGTAGTCAACGTCCACTTCTCCTTGTTTGGGTAGCAGCTCACACGGTACTAAGCAGTGTGACTCATATGAGGTTTGTTCTTTGCTGCCACTATCTTCTCCCTATGGTATAACCGGGCTTGGAATTCTCTGTTGCTCAACCAGGGGCTTGGGATTCGCAGGATCCACAGGATTAGGTTCCACGTTTTCTAAAGTGTAAGCCATTGCTTCCATATTCAGTTTTATATGTACCATTTCAACATCGGGTAAAGGGGTGTCATGTGGATTTTCAATCTCCCCCAATTGGATGTAGAAGTCAGCATCATTTTGGATTTGTACCATTCTTCAATCGCCACCATGGTTCTTCACTCTCTAGAATAAGTCTCATCTATGGTGCAGGGCTAGAGAATCAAGTCGCTTTCTTCTTTCGTATAGTATAATTGATTCATAGTTCAATTCCATGTTATCACTAATTCTTACTTCCACTGCAAATAGTTTAGGGAAACAAAATGTTGGCACTTAACTGCATTAGGGGATGGGGTTGCATCCTACTGGCAAGTTAGGTCGAAGTAGATTCCAACCTAAGGTGCTCGGAAGGTCATCAAGGCTGAATCTTAGGCAGGGGCTTGTGTGTTGTTGGTAGGGGCGACACAAAGAAACATCCCTTTAGTCCACTAGCATCATAAGGGATCAGTTCAACCAAATGTGCTACGGTGGAGCAATGGTGATGCGGTGGAGCAGCAGGGACAAATGTCCGACAAGATGACATGCCTTTGTCAGCAATACAGGGGTGGTGCCGGGTGTGTGGCGATAGTTTTAGGAATCATGTTGGGGTATTTTAATTGTTTCATGTTGTTTGGGACCTAGGGTTCATTCCCGCGTGAGGCAAAATGTTTCAACTTCTATTTTCATTACCGCACAACACGGGAAATGTTCTCCTCCATCTGCCCAAGTAATTTGCATAACACAAGCGGTGCACTCCATTTGCATTGGTAAATGGTTAACTCGAGTAGTGATCTTCTCCATCCGCCTAGGTAAAAGAATATTTTCCTTTGTAAAAATAATATTCATGGACTTTAAAGATTAGTAGAAAATTAAATTTAGGTTTAAGTCATATGGTAAGCACATCTACGTGATCCTTACAGTATTCCCTTTAAAATGGCACAGTAACAACTTGGTATGACTACTTTTTTTTCATTTGGTCTTTCACAATAGGCCATCATCCAAGGAATAGTTGGATGATGACCTATTGTAAAGGACTAAATAAAAAATAGCCATTACAAGTGGTTGCCATGCCATTTTGAAGTGAATACTGCAAGGATCATTTAGATCTGTTCACTATGTGATTCAGACCTAAATTCAATTTTCTACGAATTTTTGAAGTCCATGAACATTATTTTATGAAGGAAAATACTCCATCACCTAGACAGATGAAGAAGAACACTACCCAAGTTAACCATTTACCCGAGAAAATAGAGAAGAGCACACCCGTGTCATGTCATTTATATGATGTTTGCATTGATGGCAAGTTAACATGGACGGGTTTCATGGCAATCTGCCCATGTTAACTTTTTACGTTGGTGGTCGATGTCACGCCCTACCCACGCTAATACTTTACAGACGCAACAATAATACTTGTTCGCCTATGACAACTTATCTCACACAAATATGCTAGGTGCTAGATCAAATCATCTAGTCAAAATATGTTACATCAGGCAAAATACAATATAGCTAGTACAAACACTTTGGACAAATAAAACAAATAACATGGTACATGCCCTAGTTGCCTTTTACTCGCATGTATGACATAAAATGTTTTCCAAATGTGGCCTCTAAAATGTTGATCTTGTCAAGGTCTCTAAAAAGGGGCACCTCATCATACTAGTTGTATTCTTCCTCATCTTCCACATTTTCAACTCTAACAACTATGTGCTTACCACCAAGAACTATGTGCTTATTTATATTGGCGGGGTCAATTACATAGAAAACTTGTGCAACTTAAGAGAACAATACCCATGGATTGTCTTTGTGCCCTAGTTTGTTGTGGTCCACAATTGTAAAGCCGTAGTTGTCGACTTCCACACCAGCTAAGTGTGTAACCTAATGGCATCGAAATAATGGGATTTGCAGATTCGCATCATAGTCTAGTTGGGTGTCTAACCCAATGGCATCAAAATACTAGGATTTGCATACTTGCGTCATAGTCTAGTTCTCATATGTCATCTATCATGCCTGTACCATCTAGGGCTTTAGTATGAACCCCGTTGTTCTATGCTATTGTCTTCCTATCCTTTTCCATAGTATAAAATGTGTACTCATAAATTATAGGGCACCCAAGATAGATATCGTGTAAGCTATTAAGCACAACAACGTGAACTCTTTGGTTGGATGGCATCTCAATTAGAACAAAATAATAATGGTAACCATCCAACCTTATCGCTTACCTGGCATGCAAAATACCAAACACGACATAAAACCCAAAGCGCCGGACTTAGAACAAGGAAGGTATTCGATATCATAGCTTAGCAGTCCTTCCCAAGATATGTTTGTCAAACCACACCAAGTCAGTGACCAAAAACGATACATATCTTAAAGGACTTGTTTCAAAATGATAAATCCCAAATTATCTCACTTGTTCCTAAGCTCATACTTATGCTCAACTGGTCCCTAGGATTTGTGACTAGCCTTGCACTTTCATCTCAAACAATGATATACAACAATAGGACATTCACATAATTAAATTTCATATTATAAGGAGAAATACATTGGCCGACTAGCCAAATATTTAGATTTTAGTGAAAGTTTGTCTACCCATTCCCACAGGCAAGCCAACTTGGAGTAGACCCCTAATAGAGCCATCGTAAGGAAGCAATGGATCCTGCAACACACAACCTAAACAAGCCTATCACCTGCAACAAAGTCTAAGGCAACAATATAAAACAAGAATAGTACATTAAACAAGTTAATGTACGCCAGTCAATACAAACCTAACATATAAGCTCTAAATCAAAGGAGTGCTATTTGTGGCCTCATTTTAGCATAAAGCAAAGTTTATTTTACAATCATTTGCAGCGGAAATTTATAAAGCATTTTAAAGCATGTTCATAAGCGAACACAATATGCATAATAGTTATATCATAATATCACACATGCTGCTCTCTATAGCAACAAGTAACCATAATCAACATCATAAGCATCAAATACAACATAAATCATCATTTCCACATCCCATTTTATGAAACACAATTGTAAAATAAGTCTATATTCATGACACTTCACTATGCCACTCATGACCAAGAGAACTACTAATTGATTAGGTTAAGACTCTATAGAGTTTGTAAAACTTTACCCACACAATGTGATAGAAGACAAACGACTACAGTCTAGTTGTTTCGATACTCATCGGTACCCCACACTCTACACATTGAGTGTAGCCTAGAAGTCACAACTTAGCATTTATATTACTTAATGCCTAGCCTTACACCAGCATGGCAAGCGTGAATCCACCTTAGGAATGACCTAGAGCTATTAGGTGGTAGGCCCACACCTTAAATCTAACACGGTGGTAGTAAACACATCAGTTCCTCATGAGGCACTATATCGTTGTATTGGATAAACTTAGACGCCTAGACACCACGACATGTAAATAGATAGCTTCTCTGAATCATTGTTAAGACTAATTCATATTTTTTTGACCTAATAAAATACAAGGCTAGACATTAAACAACTTAATTATCTAGGGTTATCCCATAACTAGCACATATGGTTGCATGATTTACTTGCGGGTTATTTGGTGCAAGCAATGAGTTAATAATCAAATTGAACATTATTTTAATATCTGTAATAATTGAAGCTAAAGGAGAACGTCAGTAATAATTTTGTGACATAGTAATTCTTACATCCAAAATTAATATGCACAGAGTTGTACTCATCTTAGTCTCGATTTAGTTTTTTTTCTCATTATAATAATTCTAATTCTAAAAATTAATAATTAGAAATTATTTATTGACATTGACTCTAGTTAATAGGAATAAATTTATAATTCTCATGGAACCTTAATAAAAGCAATCTGACTCAAAACAAAGTGCATCCCTTCATCCAACGTGAAAATATTTTCAATACACGAAGCTAGCTAGGGTTTAGAGGAACATACGGAGCTTCTAGTGATTAGTTGTCAGAAAGCATTGTTTTTACCAGATCATATTCTGTCACTGATTAGATAATTAACTATTGTTTGCAAGTACACCTAGCGTTGTTTGTGTAAAGGCATAGAATCCCGTATGCTCACAGGTACTTTATAGTCTCCCTTAGCATGTACAATAGCCATGCTGCGTCGTGTTAATAGATACTTCCTCCATTACAAAATAAGCCAACTTTTATACATGAATTTGGACATAACCTACATCTAGATTCATGTGTAAAAATTATATATATATATGTGGGGGGGGGGGAGGGGGGGGCGGGGATGGATATGGAATACAGTTGGAATGCAGGGAAGCTGTAACCTAGACCTAATTGACTATTTCAAGGGGATCCTCGAGCAGGGAGTTTGTGAGCTAGTCCGGTTGTGGTCATTGACTTGGCTTGAGCTGTCTAAATGGTCCTGGGGTTATACCCATAGGTCTCTTGTATCTGTCTCGGAGGATTTGAAGAGATAACCATGGTACGTTTGGAGATAAACCTGGTATATTGCACTCTTGTCCTGTTAGAACTCTCCCTTTAGATTATATCCCTTCCATAGGCATCCATTATACCGGATCTAGTATAGATAGAAAATTCCGTATACAAAATATATTTTCATACTTAGGGTATCCCACATTTATTATACTAAGGATGAGCCTAATTTGTGATTGGCTAGTAGCTCAGAAAATTGTATAAAAATCAAGCATTAAATCATATGCCCTTTTCTTGATCAGCTAATCGCATAGCAAATCGTATTAAAATCAATCAAGAAAATTTTTGTGCAAGTTGCTCAATTGTTTTCTTGAAAAGATTATTCAAAAATTAATACACATATAGTTGTACTTGGCTTGGAGTTCATTTTTTATTTCCATGATTTAACAATTTCAAAATAACATTAAAGTTACACTTGTCTTGGACTTTCAATTTTAGTATTTTGCTAATTTGCTCAATTCAAAATTTTAAGCTAATAACTAGCATGTTGTGCCTGACGTGAACTCTTCTTAATTTTAAGCCATTATAATTCAGTTCTGCTAAAAATATGGCGCTATATTTTTTACTTGATTTCATTCACCTTTTTCCCTATGCATGATATCTATACTTATATCCCTCCTATCTCTTATCCTAATTCTCTTATATAGTGTATATTAGAAAAATTACAATGTAATTATTAAAATTTATAGTGTAATTATATTGTATGTTTTAAAATTTACACTATAAATACAGTGTAAATATAGGTAATTTACAATGTAAAAATGATTTGTCTGTTTTTTTTGGGAAAATATGGCGCCAGTCCCTTTATCATTTGGAACGATCTAAAAGGATGGAAATATCTATTCACTATTTATCCGATTAATGTTCGAATTTAATCAGAATGCCTAATTACTAAAGGTAAGCAGGAAGATAGCTAGGTATAGACAGATAGCCAGTAGCGGACCAAGAAAAATCACCATGGGGGTACACTACGTACTATGCTCGTTAATGTATACTTAATTTTATGAACATGAACACTATTTTCATAATTTAGGTCTTGTTCCATAGGTGATCCTTGAAGCTTTTTTAAGTTTTTGAGTGTGCCAGTGCATACCAAGAACCACCCCTACGTCCACCCCTACAGATAGGTAGATATGATACAGGCTGAAGAGTCAATATTTTATTCTCTAAAGATAGATAGAGAGATAGATGAGATGAGGTGTAAATACTACAAAAGTGCAAGTATTTAATCAAATACCTGTACTTTTATATTTCTACTCATTCATATATCTATCTATCAATAGTATCTATCTATCAACTATTGTTTTTTGAAATATAATTTTTTGAAATTTACTCTAGATATATATAGAGATAGGAGTCGATAGATATATAAAGATAAAAGGATAGATAAATAGATGGCTATGATACAAATTGAAGACTTGATATTTTATTCAGGGCACAAAGCTTCAATTCATTACCCTGCCAACCAGTGTCTCCTGCCTCTTCTATATATACGTGCAGCATATACACATGCACATGCCACATACAGAGTCACGGCTCGCCAGTCACCACCGCTGCTAGCTAGAAAAAGCAACGTACCTTGCTAGCCATGGACGAGCTCTTCTACAAAGCGCTCCTCCTCTCCGTGCTCGCCGTCGCGCTGCTCCAGATCATCAAGATGTTCCTCATCTTCAGGGCGAAGCCCCTGCCGCCGGGCCCATGGAGGCTGCCGGTGATCGGCAGCATGCACCACCTCACCGGAAAGCTCGCGCACCGCGCGTTCAGGGACCTCGCCGCGGTGCACGGCCCGCTGATGATGCTCCAGCTCGGCGAGACCCCGCTGGTGGTCGCGTCGTCGAGGGAGATGGCCCGGGAGGTGCTAAGGACGCACGACGCCAACTTCGCCACCCGCCCCAGGCTTCTCGCCGGCGAGGTCGTGCTCTACGGCTTTGCCGACATCCTCTTCTCGCCGTCCGGCGACTACTGGCGCAGGCTCCGGCAGCTCTGCACCGCTGAGGTCCTAGGCCCGAAGCGTGTCCTCTCCTTCAGGCACATCAGGGAACAAGAGGTACATAGGTCACACATTAGCTTGCATTTACTCATCGATATTAATTAACACATTCTAGTATCACATGTACACGTGGTTAAATACAACTGTCGCTAACTAGTTGATCAGGTTGCAATATTTTTTAGATGATGGAAATGTTTTATGTTCATGTTGCAATATGTATATTAAAGTATCGTGGCCAAAACATGAGTATCATCGTATCTAATATAAATACATCAAAAGATGCTAATCAAACCTCGTTTGATAAACAATATCCTAAAACAACATGTTTCTTTTATGTAGATGGCTAGTCAGGTGGAAGAGATCCGTGCCGCCGGACCATCAACGCCGGTGGATCTCACTGCACTTTTCTCCTTCCTGGTGATCAGCAATGTCTCCCGTGCATCATTTGGGAGCAAGCATAGGAATGACAAGGAGTTCCTTTCAGCTGTGAAGACCGGGGTCACTATCGCCAGTGGTTTCAATATCCCTGACCTCTTCCCAACATGGCGAAAAGTGCTTGCTGCGGTGACCGGGATGCGGCGTGCCCTAGAGGACATCCACAGGGTTGTGGACTCCACCTTGGAGGAGGTCATAGAGGAAAGAAGAGTCGCACGGGAAGACAAGGCTAGGCGTGGCACGGCGAGCATCGAGGAAAACCTTGTCGACATGCTTATCGGCTTGCACGAGCAAGGTGGCCACCTGAGTAGAAATAGTATCAAATCAGTGATATTTGATATGTTCACAGCTCGAACGGGCACGTTGTCATCGACACTGGGTTGGGGTATGTCCGAACTAATGCGGAACCCGAGGGTGATGACCAAGCTACAGGGTGAGATCCGAGAGGCATTCCATGGAAAGGCAACGGTGGGAGAGGAGGACATTCAGGCGAGTAGCCTCCCCTACCTAGGGTTGTTCATCAAGGAGACTCTTCGGTTGCACCCTCCGGTGCCTCTCCTAGTACCCCGAGAGAGCATTGACATGTGTGTGATCAATGGCTACACGATCCCTGCGAGATCACGCATCATTGTAAATGCATGGGCCATCGGGAGGGATCCACGATACTGGGATGATTCCGAGGAGTTCAAACCTGAGCGATTCGAGAAAAACAAGATGGACTTTACAGGGAGTTGCTACGAGTACTTGCCGTTTGGTGCAGGACGACGGATATGCCCAGGCGTTGCCTACGGGCTTCCGATTTTGGAGATGGCGCTCGTGCAGCTCCTCTACCACTTTGATTGGTCACTGCCAGAGGGTGTCGTAGATGTGGATATGGAGGAGTCGCCTGGCCTCGGTGCACGACGCAAGATGCCCTTGTTACTCTGCGCTACGCCTTTTGTCGTTCCAGTACTGTGAGGCATGCCGAAGATGTGCTATAGCTGATTGATGTAGAACACATTTTCATGTTAGTTGTGTGCCATTTTCTCTTCCATGCATGGTCAACCTAAGATGCCTTTGGCCTTGCCTTCCAAATCATGAAAGTGTTGTTTTATTTTGTAATAATGTTATTATGTTGCATTGCAGACAGCGACAAAGGGATAAATTCTCCATTTTTAATGTATAATCCATTTATAGGAGAAACTGGATTGCATCATAAGGTGGCAAGTTGAATTCGAAAACAAGGAGCGGAAATAAGAAAACAGTATACTAGTCAGTAAACTACTCCACAGACCGACAGAAATGGTAGGTCAAAAGACTCTAGAAGATGCAATTCTAAATCTCAAGTCTGAAAACTTACAATTCCTGGATGTGGTGTGTAAATTAACAGAACGCAAATTCACTCGGTCTTATTTATTGCCAATTTTGTTTGTTGCAAACACAGTTAATTAAATAGGAAACGTGCATGTTAGAATTCCCTGAACTGCTAGCAAAGCACAGTTGCAAAATACACCACTTCGGCAATAATATCGCTGTGATCAGCATGTTAACATTGCTGCTAAGCAGCAGCTAAAAGGACAATTTTTTTTTGAAGGAAACTACGACGGGCTTTTGCCAGCCTGAACATTTTATTAATATGTATTAATTGTGTAATTACAAGGTGTTAGAGGTACAGGGGGTAAGGGAAGAAAGAGAAAAATCAAGGATTACAAGCCTCCCAGCAGGCGTTTCCCATATTAGCTAGGCTTCGCGCGATACTAAGGTTTGAGCACCGGTGAGTCCAGAGGAGAATGCCATCTACACAGTGCCTTGCAGTTGCATGGACATGTTCGTCTATGTTGTTAAAGACCTTATGTTTCGACACTTCCTGATGTTCTAGGTGCGCGGCATCGGCCTGGTCGTCCCCGTCAGCTGGTAGGCGAAGTCGATGGTGAGGAGAGGCACAATCTACGAGGAGCTCCCTGGAACCGCATGAGGCAGTAGAAGTGCAGTAGGAGGAGGTGGAGATAGAAGACGACGAACGCAGCGCCGTGCTTGGAGCGGCGAAACTCCATGTTGGCCTTGAGAGCGAAGAGGGCGTGGCCAGTGAAAGTAGGCCAGGAGTCTCCCCCTCCGCCGCGGCGGCGGCGAAGTCGGCTAGAGGAAGCAGCTTGTGATCCACCTGCGGTGGGAGCAGGGGTTCCTCTGCCTCCGGCGGCGCTTGGTGCGAGCCCACCTGTAGATCGGGGTAGACATGCTGGAAGAAATCGATGAAGGGAGAGGAGAGGACGACTTGTGAAGTTGGGCTCGGGCACGTGGACCGGAGAACACTATTTGTAATCTCAGTTTTTAGTTCAAATGAGAGCCCGAGCGAGATGAGAAATTTTTTTATTTTTTATTAAAATATTTAAAACATATTTTTTTTCAAAATTTTATAGATTTATACCTAACACTCTCAGATTTTCATTAAAAAAATCTCTTAAAAGGTGTTTTTCACATAGTAGACAACTATTGGCCGCCGCTAACTATTGGGCGATGGAGGCTAAAAAATTTATAAATAGCCTCCTTATCACTCTCCGTAAAGACATTTTTTATGGCTAAGGGGTCACCTTTAAAACACTCATTAAAGGTTATGTATTTTGTAGACATCTCCTTAACTCTTTTTGGGAGGACGTTTGTTACTCAATCGGAGAGCTACCTACAAAAGGGTTGTCTACATGGCCATAGGGTTGCTATTTTGCTAGCAGCTCTCTTGCCACCCTCTAGGAAGGTATTTTTTGTCTAAGGTTTTGAAAAAAAAACTCAAGTGGTAGAACTTATTAAATCAAAATTTGAACTTTATGATTAATTTAACGAGTTAAATATGACAAGTTCAAAGGGTGTGAATGTTACATTTGCAAGGTAGCAAGCACAGGGCTAGGCGTTTTGCAAGCAGTAGTGGTTTTTTTAAGTGTAGCACTTATCAGTGATATTATTTCACGAGTAATATTACGTGAACCGCAATTGAAAAATACTAATAGAGTACGCATTGGTTAAGAAGCCAACATGATTTATTTAACAATAGGAATACATTATATGATTAAACATAGATTGAGCCGCTTATATAATTGATATAATAATAATAACATATTGTAGGATTACTTATAGGTTGACACGCTAAGATAGGCACTTAGCGAAAATATAAATAATGCGTTAGGACACTAATGATTTCATATCAACATCTATTTTTTAGCTTCTATAACTCTTAATCATTCCTCAAGTTAGAGTAACCTATTACTAGCAGAGGCCAATGTTCACTCGTACTCCACTTTTGCCTATATGTATTGTGAAATTGTTTTGGGCTATATAATTGGCTCTTACTCGGTTGGTGTTTTCTCCATGTCTATCCATTGTTAAAATTCGCACTATCTTGGCTTTTCCTATTAGGACAGTAGAGGGATGTGAAGGGCACTTATAATAAAATAGTTGTTAAAAATGTTTGAATAAGCAAAGTAACTTCTACCAAAAGTACCACGTTGTATGGATCTCATGACTTGACAAGGATCACCGCATCTACACTTAGGACGCTTCGGCCATGTAGGTACTCCCAAAGAATGACGCCTCTAATCTAACCATTTAGCTTCTAAACGTCGATTGTTTTCCTTCTTTCTCCTCCTGTATTGTGTGGATGTTTTCGAAAAGGTATACCTATGTGTCCCATCGAAAGGAGAATTCTCTGTATAAACCCGTTGAATGTATCTACAGAGCAATCAGTGCTCCTGTTAAATAATTTAGTAGTTATAGGACGATGTTGAGTTAACAAATTACTACTAAACATTTAGAGAAGAGGCCCATAGAATCTTAACCTCTTGATAGTTTAGGCATTGAAAAAATCTTCTACCACGAGTGTCCGGGTTCCTAGATATCATGAGTTAGCATTGATCACCACATATGAACATCAAACGGTTAGACCATGATGAAAGTAGTCAAGCCAGAGAATCTCTCCTCCAATCAGGATCCTTAGTAAGAGGGGTTTTAGCAGCCATTGATTCTTTCTTGCTATAGGGGAGAGGTAAAATGGAAAAGGGGCTAATGTATGTTTTGGATTAGTGTTCTATACTTATGTACCCATATTTATCATTGAGTGATATGCCATGTGAACTTAAAGCATCAATGATTAAAGCAATGTGCTCTGCACTGTAATGTTCAGTCAACTACACTATGCGATGAAAACAACTTGACGTGAACACGTAGCAAGTTTGTTGTTGTTTGTATCACTGTGCTAAAAACTATGCAATGAAAATGACCTGACATGCACACATGGAAAGCTATTGAATGTACTGCATTGATTGCAACTTGGCATGGATGCACAAACATTATTCCAAGAAGAAATATAAGGTGCATAGATAAAACAAGTATGGAGTATCCAAACCATGAATACAGAACAGTATCAAATTTAAAAAGAACACATAATAAAATATACTACCATAGCTACTGTTAAAGCACTACTAGCCCTACCAAAAGTCCTAAGCCCTCTTCGGCTTCTTCTTCCTACCCTAGGCCCTCACGTGGCCCTATGAATATATAAGCCGGTAGGATGGTATGGCACATCCTGCGTGTCCCTCTTACACAGGTGTGGCTGCTAGCTGCTCCTAGGTCTGTGGTGGCGGAGCCCCTTCAAGCTGTGAGGACCCAAGCACCTCCTAGGTATACTACTCCTCTAAGTCCTCAGCATGGAAACGATCACTTGCTCAAGTATCATCTTTGAGCCTTGAGAAGATGATCCAACAGTAGCAAAGATCGCAACAATGAAACATGTGGTAAATAATAGCACACTGAGTGAGCAGACATGTACTCGCACGAGTAAACAATTGAACATGATGTTTCAAATATTGAACCTGAGGTAGGGGTAGCCTGTGACCCCTATAGGAACATGACGTTGCTAAAAAACACCCTAGACGAGGTCCCTGTATGCAGGCAAAACAAGCAAACAACATTCATAGAAATTTAAGTAGTTTAGAAAATTCAACTGTGTTTTCACTAACCTGATGGACCTCCTAGAATCAACACATGGCTGATGCTCAAGCTTAGCTCTTCTGTGGTCGAGGGGCTAGCGCTCCTTGAGTGGGCGTGCCAACTCTAGCAAAGGGGTCTGACAAAGAAGGGAAACATCTATGGATGTGTCTTGTTTGTTAGTTTGTTTGGTTGTCAACTTATTCAACCTTTTCTATAGCTAATGGAATTTCTTTTCTTGACTCTAGGCACATAGTCTCTTAAAAAGAGTTATTAGATGCTTGTTCTTAAACTACTTCGTAGAAATTTACACTCATATGGCACATGCACCATCTGCTCCAAATACTGGTCTCATTTAAGTGATGGCATTCTAGCAAAGCTAGTTTTTCTTTCTATAGCATATACACAAATTTCTCCATGTGCTCGGGTTTCTCTGCCTAGGGCAATAGCACATGGAAAACTATGTATGCAGATAGAGCTATGGCGTCAATGAATGAGCTGCATTCATCACCACCAGCTTGACACACCACAATCGCCATCTCAATACATCTATTCATTGCCCAATCCATGCTAGAGAACCAAAGTATTGATGGCTCGAGAATGCTCCAACAGGAATGGTGTTGAGTAGCTCCATGTGGACAAGGGGAAGCAACCACTATGAGTAGAGACACAAACTCCGAATTGGGGATATGTGTTAGTAAATTTATTTGCTAAACATTAGTCGTGAACTTTGTCCATACATGATCATCTAAAGAAGCTTATACGGAATTAAGGTGATAAACTAATCGATTGAAGAAGCCATAGGAGACTACTTGTGTTGGTGTTGTAGATGTAGTAGTAACAGTGGTGGTGACACGTCAGCATGGGGAAGAAGCCGTTGAGGGCGTCGGCATGGGGAGGAAGCTAAAAGCTACGTTGAAATATTCGATGTGTCAGATATTCTTAAGCTGTTGGATATTTTGATAGTATATATCAGATATTTCAATATGCACAACGACAGCAAGCCTGCTCAAGTAACCAAGAAAGATAGATCTAACGCTACTATAAGAGAATAAGCTCAAACAAAACCTAGATACTTATGGCAACAAGAAGATAAGCAAGCCAAGGATATAATACAAGGGTTATTATTCCGACACCTGTCATTGGAATTTCTGAGAAGTACAAAAATTGAATACCAACTCAGCCTCCAATAAACAAATCAAAAATTATGGTATGATGTGTTGAAATTTTTGTTATTTCCTTTAACAAAAGTGTTTCAACTCATTTCAAAAATTTCAATGTCATATCAAATATTCCGATAATTTCTTCTAGAATACTGATGGCATTTATAATGGAAATTCGATAAGTATCAAGAGAAATTCCATTAGTTTTCTAATCGGAGCTGTTGCAACTCATATGAGAAATTTGGATGTCACAGAACAAATATTCTATTATTTTTCTCAATGGAGTCATCTCTGATCATTTCGGAAATTCTGATGCAATATCAGAAATTTCGATCAATTGAAGACTCCAATACCATAGTTTTGCCATCATTTCATCTTAGGTTTCCCCGAAATCCAATCACCGCACATATCAAATGACTAATTTCTCTAGAACACAATCTCAAAGAAACACATTTATCCTTTCTAGTAGGTGATTGTTATTAATCACCAATATTAATTAAAGGTCTACTTGCATTTTCAATGTGTCAAAGCAGCTATTAATCCACCATGGGGACCCTATTACCCATAATTCACCACAATATCTCAATTGGAATCAAGAAGTTTAATTGGATCCTTCTACTTCATTATTTCTAGGATCTTGTTCATAGTCTCTAACTTATATTTTATATTTTTGCTGGCCAACAACTTCAATTTTAAACTAAGTTATAAGCATTCGGTATGTAGATCCATGAACATTAACTTAATAATAATTTGCTCAACTTTAGTAATTTGATCATCAATCCTATCTTTCACAATATATTTTCAATGTGTTTAGCAGACACACATGACATTGTTATTCAAATAGGAAAAAAACTATGAATAGAATTGTGCGGTCTGCCCCTATATAAGTTATATTATAACATGTCACAATTTTAGATTGCATCATTGACTATACAATAAATTATTTATTCAAAGAATAGTTTGATGTGGATTTCTATGTATCCACACTCTGCTGATAACTTATGTCCAAATGACCCAACTTTAAGGTCAATACAACTCTCCTTTGTAAACATATAATTATAAATGTCTTACAAATAACACAAGACATTAAGCTCTCAATGGGCTATTTAATTAAATAAAATCTGCCAAAATTCTCAGTAAATTAGACTAATTCTGTACGCATCCAACTTATCGCTTATTTAAACTTCTGGCATCTAAAGTACGAGGAATCAGTAGCACTTAGTCTGATTTGACTGACTCTCCTAATCTTAGTAGAGCAGGTGTGACAAACCAAACTCAAATTATATTTCTTAAATTCTCTGTCAGAGTATGAATTCCAAAATAAGTTTGGTACTCCATGAATTCTAGAGCATAAAATCCCATTATTTAATGCATCACATGCCCATGTGATTAATAATGCAACATTACGTACAGAAGTATCAGATTAATTTCACCATTATGATTATCACATCATTCACCCTAAATCTGAATTTATTAGTGATATTATGGGATTAAGGCAACCATTATTCATATGTTTTGTTAAACCATTGATGAATTTTATAATTTTGCAATCTCTATGTGCCATCGGTTAAGATAGTTTTATCATATTTAAAAGAGAGAACTTCATATTATAAAATCAGAGATAAAGAAAGAATAAAATTAATATAAAAGATAATAAAAATAACTAAAAATATTAACATATGCCTAAATCTATAAGCAGCTATTAATGTATCTTAATTTAAAACTCTAATTTTAGTCTACTTAACTATTGTTATTGTTATTGTAGTCTCTATGTAACATGCTGTCATGCAAGTCAACAGTGAGAACTGCAAATTAAACATCCTTTCAGTGGAGCAATTAACGTCATGATAAAATAAATGAGCGTCTATTAGAGAGACAGAAAATATCTAGTTATCTTTTTCTTATGAAAAATGCGCATAGGCTTATATTAATTCGATATCCTTTTAGTGTCAAATTTACTGTGTACACATATCTACATGCTCTTCTGACTCATCCAGGAATTTCTAATTAATTTTTGAGCGTCACTAATGCTCGTAGATAAATTAATTTATGTCATTGAGGACCATTTAAATGAGGTGAAATAATTTATCTTAGTGAAGCTAATTAAGCTCCCGCCGATTCTCATTAGCTCCTATTAAATTTTGTCAACATATCTTGTTGCATTTAACTTGGTAACTACTAATTTGACCCTACACCCTTCCTAGAAAGAACCTGAGCTTAGCTGTAATGAACCCGGGGTTTTATTCAAGGGAGGGAAGCAATGCGCACACGCATCCGTGTGTGTGCCCGCCAATAGAACTTGCACGCATGTGCGTGCTAAATAGTCCGTGTGCCTATACGCATGCGCACATGACACGCGCATGCACATGTATAGAAAATTAAATAGGAATTTAGTATAGACTTATTAAAGTGTCCACAGAGGTATGAAGAAATAATAATGATATTATCCTCTCCTGTTTTGAATAAACCATTTTGGCAATATTGATCTTATGGTACTTCCGAACAATCACTAATGAGGAAATTTTAAACAATAATAATGTGAAAAATTAGAAACTTTAGAAACTTTAGCAATGAAATTTTAGAAACTTTAGCATTAAATTTAAATTTTAGAAACTTTATCCACAGAGGTAAACTTTAAGGATAATAATAAGCCTTATGTTCCTCCGTGATTATAAAGAAAATAAATAAACTTTAGCATTAAATTTAGCTCTACCAACCTTATAGACTTTTTAGAGTTAGTAAAGTATAAGTTAAATGAAATATCTAATATGATGAGACAGATCATTCTCCCTGTTGAAATGTGGCTTAAACAATAGTGACATCGCTTGGACGAGGTCTCATTATTTTACAACATCACATGCATTTAACACAAAATCTTAAAATTTGCCTCGCTTAAAAACAAGACTCAAAATATTGTTATTAAATTCAATAGAACTTCCTTATTATTAAATCCAACATTGCAGTCATACACATAAGATAAAAAAAAGTCTATAAACATTGAGGCAATAATGAAGCAACAATAAAAAAAATTTCATTTTTCTTTAGCTATCTTTTCTCCCCTCTTGCTTTTAATCCTTATGGAAAGCAATTCCTATATTGAATTAGTAAGGTGCAAAATTTCACCTGAGTCAATTCACAGGAAATAAGACATAATATCACATTAATATTAGTAATAATACTGAGATCATGCTTATTGGAGAGCCATCTCCTAACACCATTGCTATTCTTCTGCACGTGCATCAGACTCATTGGGCTTATTAATGTGGTTCTCATAAGTTTTTTTAGCTTTGGTGAGGAGAGCTGACTATTTTGCCTTTCAGCTATTTAACGCTCTTTCTCATCAACAGCATGACTTATTAGCTCTCTAATCAACCAATTATCTTCTCAAGTATGATAGCTTATCTTAAAGGATTTATAATCTGGTGGCAATAAATTCATAATAAAATAGACAAGAAAACCATCAATGATGGCCATGTCCATAGCTCTCAATCACTTAACCATATTGTTATGACATCATGTGTGTCCTCATACCGCTCTCATTGTGCAACCATGTAACGAGAGCATCAACATAAACATTGGAGGAGCATCTAATGCTTTCCTCCACGTTTGCCATGTAAGCCCTAGCAGCTTCAGCATTATGAATGCCATTTATAATGCCAAGGGAAATTAAGTTTTTAATGATCATGTGATTGGCCTTTTTCCATTTATTCACCCTCTCCTCATAAGCTCATTTGACATCAGGGGTTGAACTAATAGGGGGGAACAAGAGCATCCTTGTGCATGACAAATTCGCAATCAATTAGCCCAACAGTGATTTGCATATTTTCCTTCCATACCGAGAAGTTGGTGCCAAAGAGTTGCTCAGCACCACTAATGTGAGCAAAAGTACCATTCATAGCTGAAATTTAATGGAAAAACAAGAAACATTAGTATGAAAATAAAAATGTGTATAATTAACCATACTATGGCATGGTTAATCATCCATATAAGCATAATATTTTACTTTATAAAACCATTGGACCAAAATAAAGTAAAATCATGTAATTCTCATAGATAATGCGAGACGTTCACTCCACAACATTTTTGGGCAGAAAATGAAGTAAAACATCGAATGATAATTAATGTGCAAAAAATACAAACTTTAACTCCATTTCACTGTTGGGCAAAATGAAGAAAAAGTAGCAAAAGAATTGCCATTAAAATATTCTTAAATCATAACATAATGATAAAGGAAATGTTTAAGTTTTCTGGCTAAATTTCTCATTGGTTCCATTTAAAAAACGAAATTAAAGTACAAAATATATTCCTAAATCATAACTCCATTGCGTCAAAATAATAAAAGAAATAATTAAACATTATAACTGACTGTTGGTTACATTTAGTTAAAAATAAATTAAAATGTACATACAAAATTTACTACAATTTTATAGCATAAAATGATGGCTCAAAGTCATTAAAATCAATTCTATAAAAGAATAAAGAATTTTTGGAAAAAATAAAGAACAATGAATATTTGGCCTAAAGATAGGCGATGGCCCTAAAGCTTGCCAACCCACTTATGTGTGTGGAGGTGCGTGCGACCCATAGGATGGTCATAGCCCACAAGGCATGCGCTAGCTCGTTATTGCGCTCGACGCAATAATAGGCCATGAGGTGTGAGGCAAGCGCAATAATGAGCATGAGGTGCGAGGTGCGTGAGCGGCCTAACAAGCAAGGCGGCCTATGATAGAAGCACGCCTGGCCTAGCATGGCGATGGTCCTCTCGCACGGCCCATTACGTCCATGCAGTCCATCAGTGCTCAAAGGCACATAAGACGTAGCCGTCGGATCTTAATCAATGGCTATGGTAGCTCAGAGGTGGCCTGATGTGGTTCAAGAGTGATGCGGGTCATCCAATTCTTATTGGCTGGCTTAGATCGATCATGCCTTGAACAAAGCCCCAACCAACCTCCTAACCCTAACCCTAGTTCATTCTCCCTCTTTTCTCCCGATTTCTCTGCCTTTCTTCCTATTTCTCCAGTGTGAGCATAGCCATGACGATGGTTCGATGGCGAGCCACCTATGCTCATGTTGCACACCGCTTCAACTCCTAACCCTAACCCTAGCTCATGCTGCGCACCGCTTCGACGGGATTCAAGGCGGCGACACACAGCAGGTACCACAAGCTTTACCAAGCCCTCATGCAAGCTATGGTCGGCAATACGGAATAAAGCATGCAGTGATGGTAGTCATGACGCACGATAGGCTGATGCCACCCATCGGTCCCCCGCCTTGGTTCTCCTCCAAGGCATGGCCAAAAGCCATGCCAAAGCGAGCCTCAACCTTGCATGCAACAAGCTGATGCAAGCGCAGGGCTAGTCCAAGACGTCAGCAAGATGGGTGCACGGTGACCTTGAAGCCATGAGTTGTTCTCACAAAGGCAGCGGAGAGCCTAGAAACGCATGCGCACGACAGGGCTTATGCCACACACAGTGAGCTATGATGAACCCTAAAACCTTAAATCCAGTAAGCTTAAGCCCCAAATCATTAGGAAATTGATCGATTTGGGTTTTTCCAATTTGGGAATTACATGATTTGATCTTTGGGTTCTTGATTTTGAGGAAAATTAAAATTAGGGTTTCAGATATTGGAGAAATTTTGGGGATTTCTCAACTTTGACCTCGATTCGTGATCCCCTCCTTCTCAATGGTGCCCAAGCCATCAAATTTAACAACAATGACAACAACTTGAACATAAATTGAAGCCTAATTGCAATCAAATAGAACATGAAACATGAAATTGAACCTAAAGCATAACATGAAGATGGAATTAAACCTTAATTTACATCAACCAGAACATGAATCATAAAATTGACCATTAATTGAACATAAACAAAAAGTTAAACCTTAAAAACAACCACAAGCAAACGCTAGGAAAAACTTGATGTGACGGCTTAGAGGCTTCATTCACTGGGATGATGAGAACATATATAAGGTCAAGATGGCTTTGATGCCAATTGTTAGTAAATTTATTTGCTAAACATTAATCGTGAACTTGTCTATACATGATCACTCAAAGAAGCTTATACATCATTAAGGTGATAAACTAATCGATTGAAGAAGCCAAAAGACCACTTGTATTGGTGTTGTAGATATAGTGATACCAGGGGTAGCAACACATCGGCATGGAAAAGAAACCAGCAAGGGTGTCATCAAGGTTGGCGCTACAGTAAGTACCGGTGATGGACAACACCACCAAGCTTGATGCCCAGCAACTTGAATGCCAATGATTAGGATCACCGTATGGGTGAAGGTCATCCTTCGATCTCCCTTTAGCACGCTCGATTATGATCGATAGGGTATAGGGGTTTTAATGAATAGAAACAGGGTTAAGTATGAGTTCTCTCATACAAGTTTTAGTCCTCTTACAACGCTATGGGAGTCAGGGCGATTCTGTTGAAATTAAGTACGAGCGATCTGATCAATGTGCACGATTTGGAACATCCACGCAAGCCTGAAGACTCATGCATTTTCGTTAACAATGACATGCGCACTGGGTGGGCCACGCCACGCCTCTGTTCGGCTCGATGGCCAAAGATTAACTTAATATGCTATCACCGAGCAAGGATGCAGTAGAGGGAATTGGTGCTAGATAGCTGTCGGCTGCACGTGCCCAGGTCATCACCAGCGGTCTAAAGTGAACTATGTATACTTGGTGTTAAGTGAAAAGATACTTCTATCATTGTAGCACTTTAGATAATAAAAAGATAAATATAATTAAATTTACTCTTAAATTCCAATTTAAACTTCAATTGAAATTGGAGCTGTGTCCATATCCAATTAGCCTCCGGCGAGCCCAAGATGCAATTTCTACGTGGGCCAAAAAACGCCAAATCAGGGAAATACTCCCAAATCTTTTCTCCTCGTCAATTTCTCGCAAATCCCAAAATGGCTACGGTTTCCTCTCCACTCTGGAAATTTAAATATTTGCCACTCTTATATTTGTCTCCTTTATATTTGTCCTTACATATTTGTCATAGGAGAGTGAAGATTTCATAATTTTATGCTACTTTTACCAACAAGACGTGACACACAAGCACGCCAGTACGAACACAACATGTGATACGTCTACTTGACCCCCTAAGGTCTTCTTCTTCCAGCCGGGCACGGCTAGACCGGCGCATTAGCACAACAGCGCTAACGCGCGACGCCCAGCTTTGTGAAAATAGGAGCGCGCTCCTTTCCCCCCACGCGCACGGCGCTAGTAGAGAAAAGGAACCACACGCTCCCCCTCCTAGGCCCAGGCGTAGCCCACAACAGCATCGTTCTTCCACCACCCCAACGACAGCGCTGCCATCAAACAAGCAATTGAGAAAGAAAAACAAAACAGAAGGAGGAAGAAACCAGGAACAAATGGAAAAGACCTAGGGTTACATACCCAAATCCGAATTTGAGGTCATCAAAAGAGCAGATCCAAATCATAAACTTCATATGTGAGTTTACATCCCCACAAATTCATGTATCTGTGTTGAAGTCGTCCACAAAAGAAGCACAAAACAACCCTCGAATTGGACTTCATCCACTAAGCTGCATCTTCCTTCTCTCTTTCTCTTGAGACCCTAAAATCATTTTAGCTCCAATGTTGTTTATAGTTGACTAAGCTATCTCCTTTTCTGATACTACATAAAAATAAGCTGAAAAGGGGACAAAGCATAAGTACAGGAGAAGTTTTTCACAGAAAGTTACTTCTAAAACCATACAAAGTTACTTCCTGAAAACATGAAAGTTACTTCCCATAAACATTAAAATTACTTCCTAGTAACTTTTTGAAAAAAAAATTGTTAAACTTAGGTGCAATGCTCTGAAAAAACATGCAGCTGTAGACCCAAACTCCTAAGATTTGACCTCGATAGCCTCCTGTAAATTTTCATTGTGATTTTATACATTCTTTTGGTCTTTAATTACTAAATTACTTCGTGTCCACTTAAATTACATTTATATATGTGTTTTGATAGTATATATTCTGTACATACTGTCTAAAAATTGCATTTTATTCCTTAAGTTGATTGAATATAACACAGATGGAATGATCTCTGTCCCAGTTACATCTCTAGTATACATTTTGTACCTATTAGTTCCAATGTTGTCTACAATCCACCAAGTTTCTAATACTGCAGAAAAAAAGTTAAAAGGGAAAAAGGCCACCGCATATCCACCAGGGAGTTAAAAGGGAAAAATGTTGTCTACAATCCACTAAGTTTCTAATACTGCGAAGCGCTCTCTTTGGCGCACCACCGCATATCCAGCAGGGAGCTTCCTGGACGTCGGCGGGCGGCGGCTCTGTGGACTCGGCCTTGGGGTGCTCAACCACTGCAGCACCCTCGCCTAGGCCGCCGGCGGCGGCAACGACACGGGACACCGGGCCCAGGAAGGCAGGGCAGAGCGTCCCCGTCGGCTGGTTCTTCGCCAGAGAGCTTGCTGTCCTGTTTTTGTATGATTACGAGGACATCCTGCTACTGAAGAACGAGGTGTGGCCGTTCCTTCTGTGATTTTCGATCGGCTGCTCGAGCATCTGCGTAGGGCTTGGCAGCCATGCCATCTTGTGGGACGCGCTGACAGCGAGACCGGCGATGAGGTCGCGTTGTGGCTGCTCGTGCTCGCGGCAACGCGCGAGCTTGACACCTGCATCGACGGAGCTCTCCACTTCGCCGAGAATGGCGCACGGTGGTCATCGGTAGCCATAGATGAAGCTGCAAGGAGGACGAAGAGGAGCCAAAGGACAATTTTGTCCACGATAGCATTCTAGCATATACACCCTGTTAAGAGAGGCATTTTATCATATCCCCTTTTATAGAGTGGCATTTGAGCTAAATCCAGTTTTGAGGATGACATAATCCCAAATTTCTCGTTGGATGAGGTTGTTAGAACAATATGTAGAAGGTAGACGAGAGCATCACCACAATAGTAAATAACAAGAAAGTGTTGACTTGGCTTTAGAGAATCTGATGAAGAGGAAGAACGTAGCGAATTTGCTATACCAAGCATATGGTACATGTTTAAGCCCATACAAAAACTTATTCAGGCGACGCACCATGTTAGGGTGGCTGGAGTCAACAAAGCTAAGAGGTTGAATGCAATAGACTTGAAGAGTGCCATTAAAAAATCATTTTTAATATCAAAGCTGATAAACTAGCCATGAGCAAAAAAACAGCAATGCTAATAACTTTATAGACAGTAGCAGGACAACTAGGTTGATTATTTCATCATAGTCAATACTCAGTTGTTGTGTAAAGCTATATACCTATCGTAACTTGTGTTTATCAACACTACCATCCGACTTGAAAATTCACTTACTAGTGACAACATTGGCATTGGACAGCCGTAGGACAAGGTCACATATAAGGTTAGCCATGAGGACATTGAACTCATATTCCATTGTAGTGCGCCAATATAGATCTGCTAGGACTGCTCTGTATGTTTAAGGAATTGGAGACAGTGGACTGGCATTTAGATCTCATGGGTGTGTAAATGTTGTCTATGGCACGGGTTGTCATTTGGTGTATGTTGACGACGGGTGACACACACCAAGTTCCATGGAGTCAGAGGATTTTTTTTATTTATATTTATTTTATTAAATATTTATTAAAAATGTATTATTTAGAAAAATTTACAGTTATATATTCCAACACTCCTTGAGAGTGCTTAAAAATAAAGCTCTCCTAGAAAGTGTTAAATCCGACGAGACAAACGTTTGTTGGTCTTCATTAATGGTGGACCAGTAAGGGCTAGAAAATTTACAGTCGATTCTCTTGCCTCTCTAACAAAAGGTGTTTTATCACATGGCAAGGGATCGTCTGTAAAATGCTACTCAATGCATACGAGAGAGGAGGGAGACATGTCGTTTTTGTAAGCAGTCTCATTGTCGTCCTCTACTATGGCGTTTTTCCTCAAAGGACTGCTTACAAAATTATCTTACCCACCTGTGGAAGGTGAGGAGGCCTAACAATTTTGTAGGCGGTCCTCTTATTAAAAATCTAATTTAATCAAAAAAAACTAGAAAAAAGATACAAGAGAGTTGAGGGAAGGCAAGGGGAAGTGGCAAAACCCGACTGCCTTAAGGATTCATATGGAGGTAAAAGATTTATACTCTTTGTAATATTTATTATTAGTGATGAAACGAAATAGAATATTTAGTATTGTTCTATATTTGTAAATAGTTTTGTTCATATATCCATTGTTTATTAATTTTGTTCCTAAATCTATAGATAAGTTTGTTTGTAATGTTTAAAAATATAATGTTGTGGAAATATCGAATGTGTGGTACTAGATATGATGATTATTTTCTTACTTAGTTTAACTCTATTTTTTCATAAACAGATATATCAAATAAAGTGGTATTTCAGTTATATCACAGTCGAGAGAATGTTAGGTATGGTCATATGGTGTAGATCTGTCAGAGTTCAGCTCAACACTTAAGGTCATTGAAAGGTTAGCTAAAAGAAGTTTTATAATAGTGTATAACTAATTAATGTAAGGCTTCCAAATCAACTCTCAGGTTAACTCAATAACCATGTATATTGTAATGAGCCGGACAATAGTAGTTTAGAGAATCATGAACATTTTCTTCTATATTATATAAACTATATGTATCGTAATGTTGTATACTTTTATCCTTGTAATAAAAGTAATTGTTGTTTACTTTCTCTAACGAAAAATTATCGCTAGCTTTATAAATTGTATATTATATTTTTTGTATTTTTGATAATCATACTAACTTTCTTTTTTGATATAGATGTAGCGTACCAGATACTGAAGTTGCTAGATCGTGACCTCTATCGGTCACACCACTCCTACCTCTTAGCTATCAAGAATGTCGTGTTGATCACCCTTCATCCACGCCCTTTATGACACCTACTGCCTATGAACCTTCGCTTTTGTGCTAAAAAAGATATATATTTGATATTTGTTATACCTTTAAATATGATTCGTCCCATGCTCTTACCTATTGTGTCACCAGTATGGTTTCTCCCGTAGCGGTGGCTATAGTAGAAATCCACCCTGTAGTAACGTAGCTCATAAGTAACTTCGGCTATCCACTACCCAAATATATTACTTTCTTCTTGCCGTACGACACTAATGTTAATAAAGTATACTCATTATAGCTTTCGCTACATTGTACCTTGCCTCCTCTGTAGCAGGGATGTTAACATAATGAGTGAGGATGTCGACACAAGGGTTTTCAGGTTTATCACACGGTACATATTTCCATTTGGTCCATAATATTCCAATTTGTATTGCTCAACCATTTTTCTCACAAGTTTTTAGGCTACACCACCGTAAATCTCTGCAATCGTGGACGGATCTAGGCAGGCCACTTCTGGATGAGCGCACAACTCCTTTGATCAATGTAACCTCACGACAGATAAGAACATGCTCGGCTCCCCTCAGCTTGCAGGAGCTCTGTCACTGTACACACAGGTAACCCATGCTTCAACTCCTATGTGCATAAAAGAACAATGGCTGCTAAACACGCTTTCACTGAAGATCCAGACTAGATAAGGGATCCATTGACTTAGATAATTTCACCTTGGTGTAACTATCTGTTCTACATATATGATAATCGATGCTAACTTATGATATTTTGGGATCCCAACACTCATGGAATGAGATTCTTCCAATGCCCAAACTATTCTCATGAGGTATGGATTGTACGCTCCTATTTTTTCAATTGTTACATCTTGTTCAAACTAATACTTTTTTATCAGATCTACGGAAGGATGTGTAGCTTAATTTAGTGGATTGGTACAAAAAAATTTAGTTTTTGACCTCAAATATTGGTTCTCTGAGGGCCGTTGGTTTCCCCACTCAAAATTAAACGAATAGTATATGATGAGTAATGAGGAGTACGAATGACATTGATGAGCCAATTGGTTAGACTAGAGACTGCAACCTCTTGTACTACCTTTATAGTGGAAACTTCCTGTTGCTGAGTGGTGAGGTCCATAAGTGACAATACTTTTGATAGAAGATACTTTGTTCATCCAAATATTCTTGGCAATAATTTTGTTGTAATTTCACTATACATCTTTTTAATTTACTTTAATTTTGTTATTACCTTAATTACAATAGCTATATATGTAATTTTTTTCCCGCAAGAACTATCAAAAAGATGTGAATCCAAACAATAGATAGACATGACAAAATCATCATACAACTCTACAAAGATCATATATACTGAAACAATTAAACAATATAAACAGGTTAAAGTGGAGTATAGGCGAAGAGCTGGCTCCTCTGGTAATAGGTGACTACAACTAGACAATAGATGATGATCTCCGCAAGTTTTAAATAGACATATGTACCATATTAACGGTTGTATTATTTATATTGTATCTATATTTTATTCGTAACATGTAAACAATATAATATTTTTAACACTATTATCTAATGTTTATGTGTAAAGCTATTAATCGTTCGGCCCTCTAATTAATGATATAATAATTTTGTAGTATTAACATTGAGTTCTTATAGAATTCAAGCATCTTAATTATCTATTCTACGTACTCTCAATTTTTTTTATATAATTAAATCTCTAAATAAAAATAAATTTATTTAAAATCTGTTTTATCCTTTGGACATTTGTACGATATGGACAAAAATATCCTAATAGAGAACAGCAAGAGGGCCATATATATAATTGAATGCCCCTCCACTCTCACAAACAGATATAATAATTTTGTAGACGACCCAAGGGTAAAAAAAACGCCTCAACAAAGGGCAACAAGGAGCCAGCTATAAAAATACAAGGCTCCCCTCCTCCCTCATACGTCCTGCTATAGCATTTTGCAAGTGGATCCTGCTGTAAGATAAAATACCCTTGGTTAGAGCGATAAGGAGCTGCCTGTAAATTTTTTAACCCTCACCGGTCCGTCAGATGTCAACTATATCGGATTTAACGTCTTGGGAGGGCGTTTTTTTAAAAAAATCCTCCTAGAGTGTTGGAATATAAATCTGTAAATTTTTCAAACAAATTATATTAATTAAATATTTAAATAAAAAATATAAAAAAAAATCGGAGCCAGGTACCAGACAGCCGAGTGATGCGCGGCCGTGTGGGAACAGAGACCGGTGGGAGGCTCGGCCCAGTTGCAGGAGCAAGCATCGTTTCCACAGACCCATGCAAAGACCACGGAGGATACGGCGGCCCAGGGAGGGACTGTGACCCTGGATGATGACGGCCCAGATGCGGATGATGATGAAGGCGGGCCTGAAGAAGCGGACGGCGTCGATGCAGAGCCTGCCGGAATAGCTGGCCCAGTTGAAGCATGAGGCCCGTGAAGGATTGCTGCGCCAAAGGAGACCGTGGACGATCTGGGAGGAAAGCCAGTCGGCACGGCTGGCCTTGCAGAGGTGGAGCCCACGTGGTGCACTGGTGGGGAGGGATGGCCGGCCGAATAGTGTCCTGCAAGTGAGATGAAAAATCCTCAAAACATTCAAGGCTGGTAGAACAATTATCAACCAGAGTCCTCATTAAACACCACATGACGTGACATATAGACTGTATTAGAAACAGGATCAAAAGTCGATGTTTCAATACAAGGCATTGTGTGGTAGGCACTATGAGAAATTCAGTAGTGTAGGCTTAAATACTGTACAGTGTCACTCACCTTTATCTTCATTTTTCTAATGCTATCTTGCGGTCGGGAGGCTTAAATACACATGCATTGCTGTACAATGTCACCTTTTTAAAAAAAAAAATTCTAACGTTGTCTTGCAATCATATGTGATATTTGTTCCGTTAATGCCATCCTTCTATTCTGCTCTGGTTTGCTAAAGCTAAATTCTAACACTCGCTTTGCAGGAGTACTTTTATGGCATTGCGAATGATCTTGCACCGCGCTCAAATGTAGTTACCTTCAGTGATGTATCTGTTTACAAAGATTGGTACTCATCAAGCTCCTAAGTCAGCATTACCGATTGGTGAAGAGCCTGTGGCAGACCCTACTCGACTTGTTGCTGTTAGCATCAGCATAGATATGGTCCACACAGTGCTTGCTGTTTCATACGCCAAGGAACCTGATGAAATAGTTTCCAGGTGATACCAACTGCCCAAATTAGTGCCTATGTTTTACATCTGCTAAATGCTTATAGCTTAGAGCTATAATCAATTCAGCTTGATACCTTATTTATGCATATAATTGGTACATCAGGCATAGGAAAGAAAAATACATAATTAGGTGTAAGGAATTTTGTACTGTATTTCAGCTGGGTGAGTTTCTTGCGAGTTTTACATGCTTGATATTATTTTGCTTTCTTCAGAACAATTTATTATCTGTATGCACAAAATAACTTCTGTGAGCGTCTTTTGTGTGCCGTGCACAGGTGTGACCCTAGCCAGTATGCATGTCACAGCTGTTGCCTACTTAAACATGACGAACCCATTTACTCTAGGAGGCAGGGCAGTTTTCAAAACTATGTAAGATGTGTATCATATGAGCATTATATTTTTATACTTGAAATTCAGGATATTGCCAAGTTAACCTGCAACCCTTATCAGTAGTTTACCAGTGTCACTATAATCTGTACTGATCTCACAGGTCATGCATCAGAAAATATCATATATGCTAGGAATATTGTTCTTTTTTGTGTTTGACACTAGACAGGTTGTATAGATTTGTGTGGCTTGCCATTGTTACATCAGCCAACCAAACACTTGCTGAAATGCTTTTTGTTTTAGGCATGATAAACTTGGTTGTGTACCAAGCATCCCCTTATTTGTCTGTTGTCGTAACTGCTAGATTATTATTGCTCGATTCTTTGTGACGAACTACAACTTCTCTAGTTTTTCGTTACCACTAGGCAAAAACTGCAAAATTTGTAGCATCCTTTTTCTTGTAACAAGCCGAGTGTACCTTTCTCGAAATACGTTCAGTCGCTCACTTGTACCTCTTGACAATTCTGCAGCAATGTTGCCGGATTCATCCATGTGACAGATGCTGACATGTACACAAAAGAACCAAGAAAATCAACGTTTGCCCGTTTATGGATTTGTCTTTACACCTAGTAACGACCTGCCAAGCAAGCTGTTAATTGCGAGCTCGTTAACGTGGTACGAGGCTTGATCAGCTGGAGGCAGAACAATCTAGCTAGGTGGTCAGTTAATCAGATGGATGTAACACAGATCGTATTCCTTGTCCTGTCTCGGGGTGTACGTTGTAAGTTAGCAGCAAAACTCAACGCGCTGCTAACTGAAACATGTAACGCAGCAATTTCACTCATTTCTCTGCACCCTATCTTGTGAATGACTTTGCGATGATTCTCCGCCGGTGTTTGCGCATTAATTGTCGGACTCATCAATCCGAGTATGCTGATGTTATAATCGTTCCATTATGGAGTTACTGGCAAGTTTGAGGTTTTGCTTGATATCATGCTTTACGAAAATATTCTGCATTTCATGATGTACTATGTTGATGAGGGTGCCTTTAATGATAACGCACGAACGAAAGGGGAACCTGTATAATTATAACATGTAATAATAGATCAGCAACAACTGGAAAGGCATATTGAAAGATCACGACCACACAGGCATGAATTTTAAAATTTAAAATTAGTAGAGCACCCAGCTAATAGGATCCTTGCCAACTATCAATATGAACCATATAACTCATTACAACACACTGACCCAAATTACACAACGCAAATCTGATGGGGGCCATTGCTGAAAGCCCGAAGTCGAGAACTATCCTCCCATCTGGGGATAATTTATTCGGTCATGCTGTGAGAACATCAGGCATTGCATCCTGTGAAGACAGAAAAAAAATATTAATAGGGGCGATCCTAATGCAGCTTCCCTTCACTGTCTACCAATAATACAAAATGGAAGTACATCAGGAGAAAAAATCCAGTGCATGTAACTTTTACGTCTTGTATAAAGGTTGAGAAGCAGCAACAAAATCTCCGAACAAAAGAATCGAGAGACATACAGCCCGGCCTTGCGGAACCCATATCTACGGACAGATGATCTACGGACCCTGACTGTGGAGGAGAGGAGCATCAACACAGGTGAGTTAAAATTGTCAACACCACAAATTACAAAAAGTAGTCGGGAGTCTTGCGTGTCATGTCTGGTTCAATTTGCCGAGGAGCTGGATCGAATTGGAGGAAGTTCTGATCCATGTTTTCGCCAATCTCAAGAATTGCAGCCATGTTGCCACAGCGGTAACAGTAGTTTGGTGCACTGAAGACCGTCACAACATTCTTGTCCTGGATGACAAAATCACAAGATAGAATATCTGAATATTGCATCCAAGGCGAGCAAATTATTGTATACCATTGGTCCCTTGAAAGATGCAGGGACATAAAAAAGGTATGGTCATGAAAACAGCTGAAATGTCTTCTCGGCTCATGCGAATAACACTGTATTTTGTTATAAACCTCTTCAGTGGACCTGCCCATTTTCCCTTATAGATGACATGGATCTGTGATGTGTGATTTTACGCCAGTGGGCATATGATCTGCACCAATTCAACTGACTCACACATCACACAATGACACGAAGAGCAACATGGACAGATGTTCATCGAACAAGAAAGTTACATTCAGATTCTAATTCAGTATTATTTGATATATGCCTTAGCAGTTTGTGGATTAGCTCCTCCAAAAATTCACAAGAGCCAGTTAGTGGATTCATCGTTTTACAATCAAACATACTGAAGTGCACGAAATTGTATTTTGTTCTTAAAATTGTTAAATTAATAATTTCTATAACAAAACAGCCTGATATTCTCCCAGATTCCATGCACCTAAACATATAGTTAAGAAATGTACTTGCAATCTCGTCATAGGTATTCCAGAAATTTCCACAGGATGGGTATTTTAAGATTTTTCAGAAGATATTTTTAGGGAATGTTTACAATTGTTTAATAAATGAGAAGAATTTAATAATAAAAGGTAATATAATAATATTGCATTATGAACACCTACCTGGCACCAATTAAATCCTTCCATTACAAGTTGATGTGCCCTTGAGATGAGAGATAGACCATTTGTATGGTTAAACTGTTGAGCGATATCTTGCCCAAATGTATAACCTGCTCCTCTCGGTGAAATTCCCCACCCACATCTGTCATCTGGGTCAGACCACAAAAGATCACACATAGGTCCTTCATGAGGAACCTGCAAGCATTTAGTGAAATTTGTAATGTTAGCTGACAAAGAACATCTGAGAAATAAAGTGCAATTTCTTCTCCAAATGCAACAAGTTGTGGGATCAAGAGGCCAAGAGCTAACAAATATCACTGGTAACCATCATAAGCATAACCTAATAGATAATCATCTGACTGTGAAAAAAATTCAAGAGCAACAAGTATTTGTTCAATCATATAAAATCATCCACAGCATGACCCACATCACAAACTTTATCTAATTAAAATGAACTGTAGCGCTCTACATAGAAGACAAAATCCATCTTCAGACATTTACAAATTTGCAGCAGCAAGGAAGTGAAAATATCATATTAAAAATATTCCTGTCAAAACTAACATAGTTAAATGGTATATCCACAATTTAGACATTCTTTATGATATACTTCTTTGAAAAATGAGTTGGGGCCTGTGGGTGATGTTGCGTTCTACACCCACCCCCATCAAGACAATTTTTGGCTAACATATGGATATGTGTGGGTTGTATGCAATATCCTTTGTAAAAGATGCATCTTTGCATACTTGGCGTAGTTAAGTTTTTGTTGTTGGGGGCTTTATAATTTTTTCTTTTTGGCAATTGAGCATACTTACTATTGCATTCCACTCTTGATTTTATAGTATAGTTATTTGGCATCTTTTGAAATGCGTGGGCTAGCTGCTAGTATATGATACATACCAGCTAGATAGTGCAAATAGTAATTGTCTAATTGGCTAATTCTATAGCAATGCTCTGATCCTTCAAGTAAAACAAAAAAGAAACATGATGGCTCATTTGAAAGCTAAATAGCTTATTGTTTTATTAATGGCATAAATAGGCCTAATAGCTGCAAAATTTTCAAAAATCTGTCATTATCACCAGAATAGTGGCACACAAGACATGGAGAAGTCAAAATTTAGGGGTACTGCAGATGAAAGGTGACTAAAGAAACACTCGCTCATCAAGAGAGTGCTAGCACTGCTGCATACCTCTTGCATACGATCAAGAGCACGGATGTTATCTAAAGTATCCAATGATGGAGAGAGACCGCCATGAAGGCAGAACACCTATAAAATGGGTGATTCACATGTAAGGCATATATTGGATAAGCCTATATCAGTTAAACCACAATTAGTCAAGTAACAAACCTGGTTTTCTATAAGAGCTGTGAGAGGCAAATAATCAAACAAGTCCGTAAAGTACTTCCATACATTTGCATTTCCATACTTTCTCAAGCATTCATCATAGAAGCCGTACCTGTAGCAAAATAATAGTTGTCATGAACTACGTTGTAGCAGTACACGGGGATAACCCATTGAAGACTATCTATTGGGTGCTATGAAAATATTGAAACAAGGACATCTTTTAGCATAAACAAATAGCTAGAAACAAAAACCACGAAGCATAATGGCAATAAAAATTACAATTCAATTAAGTAACCTATGTGCCATAATAAATCACAAATTTGTGCCAATAAGGTGAATACAGAAGGACAGATCTAGCTTGAGGTTCTAATCTGAGAATATATGAGAATGACAAAATGGTTGGCACAGCATTTAAACAAAAGGTTTGTTACGGGTCAGCATAGAGACAAACATTATGTATAATCTATTTTTGGAAAGTAAATCAGCCAACATGTTTAAGATTCTCATTGGGCTCTCTAATTTTGAGGTGTTCAGCACTAATAACTAGAGTCCAAATCAAAAAGCAATTTGCTTTCTAAATTTCAAAAAAAATAATATCCTAGAATATTGATGTGCAATAATCCATCTCCAGCTTAGTCTATTTACACAATTAATTGAGGATCAAACTGGTTATAAAAGATCACATCTTGAATGTTTGCCACTTTTTGGTTGTTACAACTTACTATTGTACAAGTAACTTAAAATGAAGAAAATATGTGGGGGGTAAAATCAAATTCTGGGACATAAACTCACACTTGAGTGATTTGTCTGCTCTCATGATTTCCTCTCAATATTGTAATTCGATCTCTGTAGCGGACTTTCAAAGCCACCAACAGCGAAACAGTCTCCACTGAGTAGTAGCCACGGTCTGCAATAACAGCCATATGATAAACTTTATCCACATTAGGAAAACGAAACACAATAGAGATGTGAACAAAGCTACGGATAGAAACATACGAGCATAAAAAGAATCACACATCCCCTATTCACAGAAATGATTGGATCGCCTTTATACCATTCCATAAAACTAAGTAACATAAGATATCAGCGCATATACTTCAAGGGAAATCATGTGTCACCGCTCTGTCCTACTAAATAAGGATAATCACTTATCACATAAAGCACAGATCAACACATCGAAGAGTCCTGCTTGCTCCGGAAGCACATTTCCATTTTCCGCGTAATTATCATCCCCTGATACCCAATTAATGAGAATTCTTGATGATAGCCACAACAGCTTATAAAGCCCACTAAATATGATACCCAAAAGGCAAGAACTCAAGTAGGATTCTCGCAAGTTCGGCCAAACCCAACACATAACCACCACAGGATATTCGCATGGACAAATCGCAAGACAAAAACAACAAAGGTTACAATTCAGAACACGAGTTCCAGCTCATCATCCCAAGATTCTTGCCACACTATAACCACCAGCCTGCCCAATTCCATCTCAGGATCTAAAAAAACCTTCTTTTTCCGTACCAATCTCCCACAGATCGACCGAATTGAGCGCTCGAGGAGAAAGAAGGGTGGGTTGGAGGAGCCAAGCGGAAGAAGACGGATATAACTCACCGACGTAGTCGCCCATGAAGAGGTAGTTGGTGTCGGGCGCCTCGCCGCCGATGCGGAATAGCTCGATGAGGTCGTAGAACTGGCCGTGGATGTCGCCGCAGACGGTGACGGGGCACCGCACGGGCTGCACGTTCCACTCCTCCATGAGTATGGCCTTCGCGTGCTCGCACAGCGCCCTCACCTCCCCCTCCGCCAGGTGCTTGCACTCCCGCAGCTGCGCGATCTGCCGGTCCAGATCCTCGTGCGACGACGGCATCTCGCCCGCCCGCCCGCACGCGCGCGCGCCGCCCTCGGGGGGGTGCCGCTAGGGGCTCCCGGTCCCGGCGCTCGCGCCCGAGCGCGCCGCCGCTCGCCGGCGAGGAGCGGGGGAGGCGCGGGTTGCTAGGGTTTGCGGGGGATCGGGGTAGGAGAGGGAAGAGGTGGAGGTGGAGCTCATGCCTCCATTTCTTTTTCCTCTGATTTTATTTTATACGGAGACAGATTTTTTTTTTCTAATTCGAACTCTTCGAGGCGTGTACAGGTAACAGGACGACCTGGGCACTGGCTTGTTTGTAGTTTAGTGGTAATGGAAGGGTCAAGATGTAATTATGTGATGCTGCACAAGTCAGCTGGTCAAAGTAGATGGCTATAGTTTGCTTTGGAGTTTTGTAAGGATTTTTTTTGAACTTGTTTATTTATTTATTAAGCAAAACTTTTAATGGACCTATTATGAATTTTTTTTGTCATGTTATCTCAGGTGACATGGCAAAATTATTCCCATAGCGTTGTGTTTTAACGCATGTAATAACATTGCCATTGCAAGCCAGAACAAATAAAATGGTATGTCCAGATGTTTAGAACTAGAAATAGGTTTTTAAGAGGGTGTGCTATCAAAATTTTATTAAAAAGTTTAGAAATTAAAAAAATACAATTCTACGTTATCTTCTTCAGGGTGATGATCGAAGAAAAACCATGCACCTAAAGAAATGTTAGTATATTAGCTTTCAAGTCATTTATGTGATTATTATTTTTCACTATTTTGGAGTTCTCTAGCTACTTTATCATATTCATTTTAGACTATGGAAAGTTATATTAGCAAGAATCAGATTTGATAAGATACAAGGATCAGATTTGATAAGAGCCATCATGTGTTTACTCGATTTTCAGAATGCCACAATTGCTGAGAGCATAGGCTATCTGGTTCATCAATCACTAAACTGTAGCTTATAAGCCTGAACAATGGGAATGATATATAATAGGGAAGGATATGTACCTGAATCAAGTTCATCATTGAACTAATCACGGTGTGAGCCTTGAGCTTAATTGTCAGAATTCACGTGAGAAAAATCTTGGAAGTACTGATGTGTAAGAAATTGCCTTACCTCTTATAAAGCTTGTATCGAATGGACATACACATTTCTGCAAATCCTGTGAACATAGTCTATGACCTGAGCTGAAGCCATTAGACTTGCCCTGTCGGTACACAATCTTCCGAGAGCAATGACTTGCAATCTGAAGCCGAAGTAAAACAAACGATAGGTGGTGCAGCTTAGAGTAATTAGGTTTACATACATCTAATCTTAGAGTGCTTAGGTTTACATACCTTTGATCTTCGAGTCCTCGTAAAAAATTCAAGTGTACAAACTAGGTAAAATTCAATACTTGACCAAATAGAGGGAACCAAAATTCCTTTCGCAATAGGCTGGAGAATACCCGAAACCAAATCGACCTCTTGATACTGTGTCACTGTGAGGGTAAGTAGAAAACAAATCGTGTGACTGAAGGCTTTAAATAAGAAGAAGAAAAGACCAGACGAAGAGCTATGTGGCTCAAGACCAGAAAGAACCACACCGGCGGCTGCGGGAGGGGAGTTCGTCAGTTGGACGTGGGCGTAGGCGAACAGGTCGATTTTGGCGTGCTATTGCCTGTTGGAGCCGACCAAGCATGCGAACAGTAGATGGTCTTGCAGTTTCTTGAAGTGGAGGAGGAGGCCGACGGTTCGAGGGGAGAGAGAAACCGTGGAAGACGAATCAATCTTCGGCAAGGAGGAATAGAAGATGTGGCAGGAGGGGAATCGATGGAGGGGAAGGGGAATCGGCAGCGACGACCGACGATGAGGAAGGCTGGTGGTGCGCTGGGATGGACGTGATGCGCTCCGCCGCTAGCTGCCGGGAGGGGAAGAGGAACGGCGCGGTCGCCTGCAGGCCGTAATCGGGAAGCAAACGGGCTGCGCCAGACGAAGTTTGGCTGGACTCGCGGAGTAGGAGAGCCAATCTGATGCGTTGAAGCGACTTGATCCAACGGATGAAAATAAGGAGTGACGTGGCAAAGCGAGGGGGCAGGAAAGTACCATTAATGATACTTAGTTGGATGAATTGTGTAGATTTATAGGATAATTGGTCTTAACGTATTGTCTTATGTGAAATTCTTTGTTGCCTTCAACTGGTGGCTTTCATTCTCTTCGGGGGAAAGTTGTGTAATAATAAGTAACATTAGGTACAAAATAAAAATTGTTTATATGTGACAACTTCATACACAATTCCTCCATATAGCTCCATAACAAAAAAGAGATAACATATCAGTGATCTAAATGCTTAAAATAATATGAGGTGTTTGTGGAGAAAAAAAAGCTATAAATGGTTGAGAATAAGATAATATAAATATGCATGGGTTTTATGGGAGAAGACAGATAATTTGCACCATATATAAATAATCTAAAGCCTAGAAACAATTGTGGCTTCATAAAAGAAAATTAGTATGAATGTAAACATTTTATAAGTATAAAGATTACTATTTATAAAACATATTATGTTTTGTAAGAAAAAAACTAGCGGTTTGCCATGTAAAGAAAAAATATTATGTTTTTTTTAGGGGGCGAAGAATAATTTTAGAATTCCACTTGTTTTGAGTATGGTGTATCCATACATATTGAACGTAGGCTATTTATTTATATTATATATATATATATATATATATATATTCTCATTGCCTACTGTCTCTACTCTATCAATCTTAACACATCAAGCACATCGAGAATGGGAAGTACCGATAGTGTGGTGATGGAATCATGGGTAGACGACTTCACCCATCAAAATTAAAATTATGATATTCATAAATATTATGTATATGCAAGTTTTTCAATAAAAATTTAGTGAGATCAGAAACATGTCATTATTTTTCATCTCTTTAAACGTATGCTAGAGGGTGTATTCATGGACGTATAAGTATGGTGTTGTGTTAAGAATTTAGTTAGGCTAGAAATATGCCACTAGTTTCTGTATTAGGGACATATTCGTGTGTATATAAGTGTGGTTGTATAATTTGTTACTATGAATCTAAAAATAAATCTTATGATATTACATCATACACATAACTTAAAAATTAATTAATGATAAAGATATACATGTTTGGTATAGGATAAATATAGGTCGATAAGTATTTTAAAACTAAGGGCGTGTTGTTTATAAGCTTGTGAAATGTGCCCATTATAATCCATCAAAGGAAAAGGAGAGAAGAACTGGGCCTAAACAAGGGTGGACCCTTCCTTGCGCAACACCAACAGTCCCAAGTCCCAACCCAGCCTTCGCGAGTCATGACGGCGACGACGCCAGCTTAGGAGGTGGCAGGGAACCATGCCGCTGCCGTCAAAGGATCGCAGCCACGTTCCCGCGGGCCAGCCGCCTATGGGCCAGCCTCCTAGGCACCGGATGATGAGCCGGGACACGGAGGAGCATGCGGCGCGAGGCGGCAGTTCACCACTTTGGTTTAGAATTTAGGTTTCACAGAAAGAAGGATTTCTATTAACTTGCAATTAAGTTTCAATGTGTCATAATTCCTAACCAGCTGTCAAGCCTGTCCATCGCATTAATTACAGATTATCTTAAGTTGTCTCGCATGCAGTAATGTGGCAAGATAACTTGAATCTAAGGGTCTCGATTTCACACTTTCGTAGTGTGAAATACCAAGACTTTATAGGTGGGCTTAGCCTGGAGTCCCACAGAAAGGTTGTATGAGCAGCTGAAATTGGCTCGAAGCTCGAAGGGTAGAAAATAGACTAATAATTATAAATAGTATTTTATGTCTCCTGATGGAGAGAGAGAAAGAGATGGACGATGGGTATAAAAACCCAACCAAAACAATTTAAAAGAGATGGGTTGATTATCTTTTCTAGAATCGACAACAACTAGGTTTGCTAACTTGAGAGCTCCTAGGCCTATACAAACATTCTTCTAATAGTGATCAAACATAAATAGGGTTGTTATTCTTTAGGAGATCCAAACCTATATACTTGCTTGTGTGCTTTGCTCCCAAGCACATCCAGGCACACCAATTCACACAGAACCCTCAATTGATCTCAATTCATGGTTTCCCACGTTTGTCGGAGCTCATCCCTCTGACAGTGGCACGCCAGGTAGGGGGTTCTTCGTATTTTGGTATTGTTCTTGTTGATCCCTGTTCTTTCTTCTCAATCTTTCACGCTAGGTTTTTTCTGATGGTGGAAGATTTGGAGGATGACAACTTTATCTAGGCGAAGATTAGCTAGAGTCCCAAGACTCCAACAGTGAATCCGGTGGTGGCTGGATAGACAGTGATGGTTGGAACGGAGGTGGCACCGAAGGGCTTGAGGTCGACTCAACAACAGTGGCGGCCATTGCAGTTATGCATGACGATCTTGTCTCGGCCATAGCTTTTCCTCAAGCATCGGTTGGCTAGCAGAAGTTGGAGCTAGGAGGATGTCATGCGTCCAGACCTTGCAGGTAGAGTAGCTCCTATTGAGCCATCCTCCCGCTGGCCTGCAAGAGGGTTCTCCTACAACAGTATGGCTATAGGATTTGGTGGCCTTTATGAACGCGACACGTGACCACGATGACGCGCCGTATTCTTCCCACCACATGCCATGGGCTTTCATCGACAACCTTCGATCCTTGAAGGCCATCATGATAGGGGAATAGTGTCAAATGTGCGCGTCGAGAGATAGCACATCACGGGACGCTCCCCAAGGATGCCCCGCTAAGTAGGAACTCCTATGTCTAACCAGAGAGTTGGTTAGACCTAGGTCCCCTAATGGGAAGACCGCTTGGATCCATCCTAACTTCCCCAAGATTAGAGCAGGACAACCATGGTAAAGACATTCACGAGCGTTTAGGACATGCCGCGGCACATGATTCCATTCCTGTGAATCTGCATGGTCCCTTATCTACCCAAGAGAGGCAATGCATGTCCCCTGAAGCCAACTGAGACCTTCGTGAAGAGGTCTAGCAACTTTGGATTGGACGTCGCCATTGTTGTCACCACTTTGCCTAAGGTGACAATAGCATTCCCCCTCACACAAGGACAAGGTAGGTGAAAGGGACAAGGAGTCCATTTTGGACACACCATCCTGGTGGGCTAAAAAGCACCATAGGTGCCCAACCTTTAGGCATCCCCCGATAGTTCAATTTGGAACTGGTTGTCAGGCGATTACCTCAAACCTCAGACAAGTGTAGTGGATGGAAAATTATGGCCTGTCTTGGTTGAGAAGTACGATGAGACTATGCATTGGAAGAATTCCTCTAGATTTACACCACCATGGTAAGGGTTGCAAGTGACACAGACAAAGTGATGGCTAATTTCTTTCCACCTTGTCTGGGTCTGCATGGTCCTAGCTCATGGGCCTTTCGCAAGCATCTATTGACTTGTGGAAGGACCTATGTGCATAGTTTGTCTCCAATTTCTAGAGCACGTATGCATGACCTAGAGTATAGAATGACTTGTACCAGGTATGCCAATGACAGAAAGAGTCACTACGCGAGTATATTTAGCCCTTCAACAAGGGTCGAAACACCAACCTAGGATCACCACTGAGTTCATCATCGCTGTATTCTAGCAAGGTGTGTGGAACAGAAGGTTAAAGGGGAAGTTGGCCACGCACAAAGTTGACAACACTACATAGTTGTTTGTGCTCGTCGACAAGTGTGTGTGGCAGGATGAAGCCTACGAGGAGTCAGAAGATCAGTGTAGTAACGAGAAGGCACTGTAGGGTGGCCCACTGTAGACTTCCACCTGAAGTGATCATTAGCGAAAGAGGAGGCAACTTGGCTCAAGGAAGATTCTGACACAAGGTCAAGATGACCATTGCTAGTGCCAGACCAAGTAGCGGGACGAGAGGAAGCCTCGCAACTACTGTCTCATCCATCATACGGATTCTCATGACCTTACCGATTTCAATGTCATCAAGGGCATCCTTGAGAAGGACCAAAAGAATCGTCGTGACTACAACGATGACAAGGACAAATATGACGAGGCAGTAGGGTTGGGCTTTCACCAGTATTAGAAGATACTTGCTTGTAAGGTGTGCGCGGCCACTCCAAGTCTAGAGGCCGGCAGTCAACTCAAGTGATCTGAGGTGTCGATCACCTTCAACCACACTGACCAGCCCCCATGTATGCAGGGCATGGGCAAGTTGGCACTGGTTGTCATCTCCACTATCAGGAATATGAAGTTAGCGTGGATGTTGGTCAATGGGGGAAGTGGATTCAATTTGCTCTCTCCTAGTGTCTTCAAGGTCTTGTAGCTCCAAATGAGTGCCTTGAAACCCTCTATGCCATTTTGGGGATCATGATGGAGCATTCCATCCCCTCTTAGCAAGCTCAAGCTCCTTGTCACATTTGGCACCTCGGAGAATTTTCGAACAAAGATGGTCATGTTCAACGTTGCCACCTTTAAGATGCCATACAAAGTTGTGTTGGGTCTACCTACCTTGATGAAATTCATGACGGTCACTCACTATGCATACCTAACGATGAAAATGCTAGGATCGCAAGGCCCCATCTCCATCAGTGGGGAGTGCGAGAGTGTCCTATCATGTGATAGGAAGTCCCCTTGTGCAAGCCAACTCGTCCAAGACCGTTAACATTGGCTGTAGCTTAGGTGACAAAAAGAAAAGCAAACTCATTAGGTTCCTCTAGGCAAACACCAATGCATTTGCATATCAACCGTCCAATATGCCCAAGGTCCTTAGGCAAGTGATCGAGCACAAGCTAGTGATTCAGCCCAACGCTCAATCGGTATGCCAAGAGGTTCGACACCAAGTGCTTGACCGAAAAGAATCCATACGCAATGAGGTCACCAAGCTACTTGACGCTGGTTTCATCCATGAAGTCACGCACCCAGAGTGGCTAGCCAATCCATTCATGGTTAGCAAACCCAATTTGTGTTGACTAAACTAACCTAAACAAGGTATGCCCCGAAGGATCCATTCCTACTCCCTAGGATTGATCAATTCGTTGACTCTACATTCGGGTGTGATCTCATCAATTTTTTGAACGCATTCTCTAGGTACCATCAAATTAGCATGGTGTAGGAGGATGAGCAAAAAACAACTTATGTTGATATTCTGGTACTCTGAGTAATTCATGGCGGTCACTCACTACGTGTACTCTGGGTATCATCAAATGCATAAGCTTATGTTGATGACTTGGTTGTCAAGACTAAGAATGCATCTATTTTGATATTTGATTTGGATAAAATGTTCTATAACATCCGAAGCACCCGAATGAAACTCAATCCTGACAAGTGTGTGTTCAAAGTGCCGACAGGTAAACTGTTAGGTTTCATGGTCTCTAACTGAGGCATTAAAGCCAACCCGGAGAAGATGAAGGCAATCGAGCACATGCAGCCCCCTTCACGTCTCAAAGAGGTCCAAAGTTTGGTAGGATGCATAGTGGCTCTGTGACGTTTCATCTTGTGGTTGGGTGAAAAAAAATTTGTCCCTGTTTAAGCTCCTCTCAAGAAGATCGACTGCTTCAAGTGGATGCCAAAGGCCGACGAAGATTTCTAGGAATTAAAAGAATGCTTGTCTTCACCGCCTGTGTTGAAGGCCCCAAGCCTGGAGAGGCATCGTTGCTGAATGTGGTGGCATCCCCACTCATTATTGTTATCATAGTGCTAGTTGTATATTGTGATCGAGTTCAACGGCTCATCTACCACTCTAACACCTCGAAAATCATATGAATAAAAATACGTAAAATTTTAAACTTTTGAAATTTTTTTACATTATGCTATGATCTTGGCTTGAGTGGTGGAAATCTACTCTAAAACAAATACATGAATAATTAAATCCCAAGACATACTAAGGAAACTCAATAAAATAATTTTCAAATCTCAAATAAAGTAAATATAATTCAAATAAAGAGAAATAAAATACCAATTTATTTTCTAATCCAATTATAATGCAAACATTTGGCCAAGAATATAATTTGGCAATAAAGGATCGGGAATTAAATCTTTTCCTACATTCCTAAATACTAATGGAATACGAGGACCCAAATAATATATCAAAAGCAATAATTCAAATATATCTCGAAAGGAGATTAGATTAATTCCTAGTACACAAACATAATTCAACTATAATGAATATCATTTATACAAGAATTAGATTTCCTTTTAATCTAAAAGTAAAACATAAGCATAAAGAGAGATCAATAAATCAAATTGTATTACCAATATAATCAAATTACAAATTCATTCATATCCATAATGAAATCCATATCTAAATTCAATTCAAATCTCTCAGAAATCCAAAATCCTAAAACTTGAATCAAAATTCCTAAACTTTGGGAAATGGTTATCTCCTAGTAAAGGTTAATGAAATAATTTACTTGCCAATAAATAAGACCCTCTAAATAATTAAGTATTACTTTGCAAAAAAATATGAAAAATATAATTCAAATTCAAGTCCTAAATCATTTTATAATCTCCTCAAAATAGATAACTAAATTGACAAGTCTATCTTCAAATTTTACTCCTTGAGCTCACTCTCCCCCTTCCCTCCCCTCTTCTTTTTCTCCTGACTAAGCCCACTCGGCTGGGCTGCTCGTTTCCTTCTTCCCAGCCTTCTCCATCCCTCCAGACCAGCGTCGGCCTTGGCCTGCATCGCCCTTGCCGGGCGCTCCCCATCTCAGACCGCACCAGCACATGCCACCCTAGGCCACGCCAACCCAGCTCATCAACTGGGACGCCGCACCTCACCAACTGTGCGTGCGCTCATTAGGTTAGTGTCTCATCGGGTCTACCTATCAGCCCCACTCATGCGTACTCGGACGACCATCTCCTTTCCCCAAACTAGCCATCCATGCCGACGAGGGGCTCTACGAAATGCCGTGCCGAATGTTTTTTCCACCACATCCTTAGCCACGAATCTCGCAGGCCACATCACGCATGAACACACGCCGCGCCAAACGCCGCCCATGCCCTAAGCCGGTGACGCTACGGCTGTCCTCGCCGGTCTGCCCCGTCGCGTTCTCGGCCTGCACGCGCGCCACGGTCATCATGCCGTCGCCAACGCAAGCCTCACCGCCTGCGTTAGCACATCGGGCCATCCCCTCCCCCACCTGCCCACCAGCTCGGCCCGGGATTCACCGATGTCGCGCCACCCCACAGACCGAAGGTCCGAAGGACAAGGCGCCGTTCCCGAAAGTTGCGGCGCACGCGGTACCCGCTGCAAACCGATGGCCCCGGCCATCATGACGCCGTCCTCGTACTGCCGCTCGCTGCCCCGTCCTCGCCACGCCCCAAGTTACCGCCGGACCGGAGGGAGGCCCGTCTCTTCTCGGGTCAACGCCGCTCACGCCTATAAAAAGGAGGCCGTGCAGCCACACTCAATCCCCCATTGCTGCCTCCCTCCTCTCCATCCCCACCTCACCTCAACCACCATGGACCCCCCTCCAAGCCACCCTACCGCCTCTTCCTCCAGCTCGGCCGCTGGAGCGCTGCTCGCTCCCGCACCCGATCCGCCGTTGCGCCCGGGAGCGAGGAGGAGACAATCGACGCCACCACCTCGTCCTGGAGTCCGCGGAGCCAGAGCGAGGAGACACCGGCCGTGCACACAACGACACCCTCCCCCGCTCTGACCACCGCCTCGACCCCAATCCACGGCGTGCCGCTCGGTGAGCATCCCCGCGCCATCCACTTTCCCTCCCTCTCAATTCCACCCACCGCTGTCGTCCCCTTCGATATGCCGGCTTGCCGACGCAACCGAAGCGACGCCGCCTCGTTGGAACTCGCCGCCGCGCCTAGCCGTTCCGGCTTCCGCGCACGCCGCCGCTGGCTTTTCCGCCGTCGAATCCCTGCACGGAGGGGTCCTACGACCCTCCCCAGGCCACTGCCGGCCTCCCGCGCCGCCGTGCCAAGCGCGCGCGCGTACGCTCGCGCTCTGCCTCGCCCAGGCAAAGCAAAGCGAGAGGACGAAGAAGGGGATACTCTCTATGTATGACAAGTGGGCCCCCTATAAACTTTAGTTAAAGAATTAATGACCAAAATTAATATAAGTGTATGATTAACACGTTAGAGTGGCATGTGGTTTCTCTCTGTTAAGCAAATCAAACCCAGTTTAAGGTGTGTGTCGTTGACGTGTGGGCCCAGTGGCCATCGTGGCAGTCAACGTGACCCGATCCACTTTGACCCCGGCCCCACCTGTTGACTCACAACTTTTCCTTAAGGAAAATAATTCAAGTAGAAATAAAAACCCTTAGATCCCACCTGGCAGTGAAACAAACCCTTTTCCCTTGAGAAGATAATTTGTGAAATAAGTAAAATGACGCTAGAATTTATTCCATAAAGAAAAATCTGATTTAACACTTAAAACTTCATAACTAATACAAATGAACTCCAAATTAAGTGAAACTTGTCTCTAAAATTTTGTAAATTCAAGCTCTACAATCTGAATCAAAAATAAAAATTATCACCAATGCACTTTATGCCCAAATATGAAATAAATCTAATAAGATAATTGTTTTTCCATACTCTTTAGGCAAAATAATGACTCCAAATAATGGGAACAAAGACTCTAAACCGTAAATTGCAAAACTCTACTATGGAACATGGAGAAAACCTTTTTTTACAAACCACGATGAAGATAAAATGATTTAAAAAGTAGCACTTAACATATAAACAAAAATGTAGAACTAAATTGTCCACACATGTAAAATTGAAAATAAATAAACATCCTATTAACCTTGATCTCAATGGAACAAATGAAATGCTATGTCCAAGTTATAAGTCACATCAAACTAAATAATAAAATCCTATATCAAAATTTAATCTCACCCTAGTAATAATTCAAAAATATGTCTATATACCAAAGTGGATTCATAAAATCAAATAAAGATGAAATGGAGCTTTTAAGCTATCTTTGCTATCAATTTGATTTATCAATTAAACATACCATGTTAAAACCCTACATTTTAAATTTCCCCAAAAGGTTAAACCCACAAGACCATAAGGTGACATAACTAAAATATGGCTCATAGTTAACAAATAAAATACACAGAACTTTAAATAACTAATATAATAACGTATATATGTAAGTAAATATGCAAAGACAATGTCTAAGATCAATCCTAGACAAGAAAACAATCTCTCTTAGAAAACACTCCATCAAGTTGTTGACCTAACTTGAACAAATGAGTAGCAACCTACTCACCCACATATGCTAAGTCAATACGCAGGAGGCAGAATGAACACTAAACCTATCAAATGGAATAACTGTTCATCTATAACTTGAACACCAAAAGATATCTCCATTATCACATAAATACAAATCAATTGAAGAATACTTCACTATGTTTTGTTATGCCCCTATAGCAAGCTTAGGTCTTAGCCTTATCTTAATATAGTGTGGCCAAGCCCTCTAAAGACCTCCTAGATAGAATAGAAACCAAACCCCCTTCTAGGTCAACTAGCAAGCTTCCTAGATCTATGTGTAAGGATAGAGTTAGCCGCAACTTAGTTCTTTCGGATTGTGGCCCTATGCATATTTTGATTGTTGTATTTGGTTCTTTTTGTGTAATTAGATTGTATCGCTTGTGAGGATCATGAAGGTGCAAACCTAAGGAGCTGAAGGTTGACCAAAAAGCAAGTTAAGAAGATTTTATCGCCCTGAGCAAGGTAAGTCACCACATCCTCTTCCTCATATTGATCATAGTTTGTGAACTTATTTATTTGCGAAATAAAATTGGCATTTGATATTTAAAATGTGATCCCAATTGTTAAATTATTGAATAATTTATTCCTTTCCTTTAAGATATGAAAAAATTGAGTCCCTAGTTACATTAATAACATTGCCTAGCCATGCTTAGTTGCACTTAAGGGGATTAAATCACCCTCATGTCTTGGACAAAAATGGAATGATTGATTGATTGATTGGGCAATCACTACGGTACAATGATTGGTAAGGATGGAAACATGTATTGCCATCCCACGTGCATAATGAGAACCTGTTTGCAAAAACAGAAAAAACAAGAAAAAACTTACTTTCGACCGATGTGGCATGAAAGAAATTGGGTGGTTCTAGAAACTGTTAGCACCAATCCTAGTCAATTAAGGACCAAGTCAAGAAACAATACTAGAAACAAAGAAAGTACGGCCACATTTCTCGTGTGGGATTAGACCTAGTAGACTAAGTGATTCTAGTAGGGTGGCACCCTAATCATAACAGGTTCTGATCACAGTAGTATGTTGTGTTGTGATTGAAGAAAGAGGATAGAGAGTGTGTTATAAAATGAACCCTTTTTAGCAAAAAGTAAAACAAACCTTTCCCTAATACCTCAGGAGTCCAAGACTCCTCTCACCACTAGCGCGACGGGATGAAGGGCTAGGGGTGCATAAGGATTCATAATCTTTAGAGCAGGTGCCACAATGCTAGAAGATCCAAAAGATTAGGACATGGCAAGTCTCATGTGTAGGTAAAACGTACGTCCACTTTAGTGTGAGTAAACCAATATATTTGAATAACCGTGCTCACGGTTAATTGAGCGTCGGGACTTGTACTACTCTTGACTAGACTTATAATTTCTAAAATTGATTAAGGAATGGTTAGGAATATGGGATGGTGATGATTTGGTTGACTGACTATTATTCCTTGGAAGGCAAAGGGAGCAATGAGTTGTAGAAATTGCATGAATAGTAGGGGCAAGTCATTTCCGAGACGGTCTCAAGATGGTGGATAAAACCTTCATTGAGTGAACATATCGATATTAAAACTGTTTTAAGTCTAGATAGGTGTTTATGAAATGATTCTTAAAATTAGCTTTACGTAAAAAAATAACCTCAGCCACTCCTTGAATATCCTGTGCATAATACGCATATTGTGTGATGACTTGTTGAGTACCTTTGTACTCATGGTTGCTCAATTTATATTTTTAGTAGACGAGTAGATTAGAAGAGATAAACAGAGTGCCAATTGAGACTAGGTCGTGGCCCTAATCGACTGCTTGTGGGTATGTCATCTGGGTCCTACCTTACTTGGTTTCCATTGCTGTTTCTTTGATAGAATGTGGCCAAAGTAGCTCTGATAAAGGTATATATTCTTTTAGCCTAACTTCAATTCATCATATGTTATGAACTAGCTATGTTTTGTGGGTACCAACAACTGATCTAGAGATTGGTACAGAGAAACACAATAGGTTTTCGGTTCCCAAAACCAGAGGCCGACAACTACGTGAGTGAGATGCTTAATATGCCAAACCCGGGTAACCTCAAGCTTAGAAGATGTTGTATGCGGTTCTTATGGCATTGAGAAAGCTTTGACACTATTTCCAAGTGCACGACATTAGTATGGTCATGTTGTATCCACTAGGTGATATTTTGTACAGCAAGGAAACAATTGGATGAATGACGAAGTGGTTGGTTGAATTGGGTGAGTTCTCTCTCTGGTTTGTGCCCTGAACGGCAATCAAAAGTTAAGTGTTAGTGTACTTCGTTGCGGAATGGATTCCGACCACCCTCGAGAATGCCACATGTCTCGATTAGGAATATTGGACTATGTTCTTTGATGGTTCCTTTTCACAGAGTAGTGTGGGGTTGGCTTTATTTTGATCTCACCTACAGGTGAGTTGTTGAGGTATGTCGTGTATTTACATTTTACCGCTTCTAATAATGTTGCGGAGTATAAAGGACTCCTAGCAAGTCTTCGAATAGTTACGAGTCTCACCATCAAGCGACTGGTGGTTAAAGGTGATTCTTCCTTGGTGGTAAACCAATGGGGAAATGATTTCTAGTGCTCAGATTTTGCCATGGTAGCATACCTTGTAGATGTGAGGAAGCTGGAGCGATGCTTTGATGGCATGGAAGCTGTCCATGTTCCTTGGTATGACAATAACATAGCCGATGAGCTGGCCTGTCATGTTCCTTGCTTATGCTCGACTTCTAGCCTCGGCTAGAGTCTTTGAAGAAAGACTTACAACCTTTTGCCTCTACCAATAGCTTAGGTGATGGGGATGGTGCACTTGTATGTAAACGCACCACCCGAGGTAACCCTTGTAGACCGCTTTGCCTAGGGTGCTGTCCTTCGACAACAACATAATTTCTACCGCCCTTGGTCTGGTAGCAGATTAGATGTAGTAGATCTTATCCTATCTCAGAGACTAAGTTATCCCTGACGTTGATGCCTCAGCTAAGAAGATTACACGACAAGCCAAATGTTGTCATGGTAGAAGGAGACCTGTACTACAGGGCAAGCAATAGACTTATATTAAAGTGCATTACTCGAGAAGAGGGAGGCCAATTGCTTCTCAATATCCATGGAGGAGTGTGAAAGCCATGTGTCGTATTGCACCCTTGTCAGAAAAGCTTTTGGCAAGGTTTCTATTGGCCCACAACCCTCTAGGATGCTTACGAGATGGTCAAACGTAGTGGAGCATGTCAATTTCACGTGAGGTGGATTCATCAATTGGCCCAAGCACTACAAACCATCACGCTCTCATGACCCTCTGTGGTTTGGGGGTTGGACATCCTAGGACCTTTCCTAGATGCCCCCGGGGCTACAAATTCATTTTTTTGTAGCCATTGACAAGTTTACAAAGTGGGTAGAAGTTGAACCTATATGCGTGATCACTGCAGTCGTCCTCAAGTTCATCCGATTAGTCCTAATTAGTTTTGGAGTGCTTAATAGGATAACTACAAATAATGAATCATAATTTATAAGTTCCAATTTCCTAGAGTATTGCAAAAATAGGGCCATCAAGGTGTGCTTCATGTAAGTTGGCCATCCATAGAGTAATGGTCAAGTTGAGCGAGTAAACATAGAAGTTCTTCAAGGACTTAAAACGCGTGCCTTTGACCGGCTCTGAAAATAGGGCCATCAAGGTGTGCTTCGCGTAAGTTGGCCATCCATAGAGTAATGGTCAAGTTGAGCGAGTAAACATAGAAGTTCTTCAAGGACTTAAAACGCGTGCCTTTGACCGGCTTTGAAAATATGCTAGGAAATAGTTGGAAGAGCTATCCTTAGTGCTCTGGTCACTTTGGACCACGGCTTGTAGGGCAACTAATAAAACCCCATTTTTGTTGGTGTATGGTTTTGAGGTTGTCTTGCTGTCTAAGCTCACCGTTGGCTCACCACACACCAAGAAATTCAATGAGCATGAACAAGAGGTGTACGGAGAAGATGACATAAAAAACATTGATGAGCTATGAGATTGCGCGACACTCACGAGTAGCATCTTATCAGCAAGCTCTGCACCAATACCACAGTCGAAGGATACAAGAGAGAACCTTGGTGCCTGGGGACCTCGTCATGAGAAGGGTTTAGACTCAAGCAGGTCACAACAAGTTGTCTCCCAAGTAGGAGAGCCCATACATAGTGGTGTCCATCTCTCAACCTAGTGATGTCTGGTTAGCTATGGAGGACGGTAGAATGCTGCGCAATACGTGGAACATTGCGCAACTGCTCAAGATATAGCTGTAAGCACTTCTCGCGAGAAGGCTAAACCCTCGAAAACCCCTCGAGATTAGACATGTAAGTATCTTAGTCCTTGTTAGCTATCTTTGGGTGACCAGCTTGTCATATATGTAATCTTTGATACCTGGTCGAGGGCTATGGATTGTGTATATATTTTTACATGCAATGGATAATGAAAATTCTAAAAACATTTTTAGTGGCTTTTGCCTTGATCACTTTCGATGCTTGGGGCTAACTGAGTGCAAGGTATGATGGCCAGTGGCCGTAGTTGATGCACTAGAGCGTAAAGTCTTGCTCACCACATGGTGTGCTCTTGTTGAGCCTTGCGCCACTAGCCACTTAAGTGTCTTCGTGACCCTAAACAAGGTCGTAATCAAGACAAATAAAAGGTGCCTCTCACTCTTTCTCCTAGTTTGTTCCAGTGAGCACTTCCCGCGTGAACTGCTTCCATGGTTGGCGCATCTTACCTTTTAAGTGAGGACAGGAGATTAGAGAAAAGCTCTAAGGACCCACTATGCAGCTAGACCTACCAAGCATTGTCATATCTTGCTTGGGGGCTGCAGTGCTCACTAGGATGTGTCCAGGACCAACAACAACAACAACACCAAAAAAATATTAGTGTGGTAAGCTTAAATTAAAATTAGCCAAGTATTTAACCATGGCCTGAATGTTTGTCGTAGGTACCTCGGAAGCATAATTAATTTACATAAACTTTAAATAGATGGCTAAGCCAGCAATGGAGTGCGTTTGTCAGGACCATGGGCCTGGTTAGGCTGTCACTTTGAAGGTTCTCGATGACATCAATGACCTCCACAGTGCCACGGATCTCCGAGATCATCTAGAGGTCCTCTCATGATTCTTAGTTGACGATGTGCAGCTTTAGGAGTTCGAGGCACTAGGGCACATCACTTGTTATTAGATATAATCAGTTCTCATGCCATCTCTCCTACTTGGAGTTGACCGACACAAAGATGTACCAGTTGGTGGTGTTGTCCTAGAGCTAAAAATAGCATCAACCTGATAGAGATGAGTTCGACAATCACCATAAGGTGACGAATTGTTGGAACATTGCAACACTCGACGCCACCCCAAAACATCTCACTTAGGTGAGCGAATGTGACAATGGTTACGATGGAGTTTGGCATCAAGTGGAGAAGTTGAATCTGGTTGTAAGCCAAAATGGCCAGCAGTAAATCGGAGAACGGGGGATGACCCCCGTTAGAAGGAACGGCACGAAGATGACGATCTCTCTAGGCTTGGGGGCAGGGTGGTCATCGCCGTCATGGAGCCAGAGCTAGTGCGGGCTTGCCGAAGGCCCTATGTGGTGGAGCTCCTCAACCTTGTGGCCATGGCATCGGGAAGTAGGGAGATCGATCATGGTAGTGAAAAAGGACTAGGGTTTGTGGAGTGTGAGAACTTAGGGTTTTCGATGGTGGCGAAAGAAAGAAGATGAAGTCGTGGGGATGGTTTGTCTTTTATGTGTGTGGCAGCGTGGCTCTACAAATCCCTTTAGGAAGATAGTGATGATGGTGTGTGAGGCATAGATTACGACACCTCATCTCTTATGTCTTGATTGGCCCACAACACGTCCGCGTAGAGAAGATGGAGCGTGTGGTCATGTCATAGGCCACGAATCCCAAGCATCTCTTGACTGGTCCTTGTGCACTCGCATTAACTCTTCGCCTTGTTCTAGGCTCAGGGGCTACTATCAACATCTTAGCCAAGGGGGTCCCTACTTGGCCATACCTCATTGTGAAGGCAAAGCGTCATTTCACACGGTCAGTGGGCTAGCGCCTCCTTGATGAAGGTTAGACCAGAAATCTTATGGGGAGGTCCATGTGTCCTCTTGCCGTCCAACCCATGCACCCCTGATAAAGTCGAACACTCAGGATCCTAGAGCAGCAGCCCTAGGACTGCTCGAGATCAGCAACATATCTTGTATGCTAGTGTGTGGGACCGATCGGCTGGCTACATGGGAACCAGGTCATGGCGTTATTAAGGGATGAGATTCATGACTTGGTCTGCCCGAGAACTACCAAGTGTCCTATGCCCTAGACCTAGTTCATTGAATTAGGTGGGTGACTTCTTCCTAGAGCGCTGTGCATGGCCTCCTCTGGGAAGGAGTGTAGCCCCACATTTTAGGTGCCCTGCCGTGGAAACCCCTTGTTCGCTCGGGAAGGACTAATGTGGCGTCCTCGTGGGCCTAAGTGCGATGGATACATGTCCTACGGGATTCCACACCTCTGTCATATGCGGTGCGCTGTTTGTCGAGCTTATCTATCACATTAATTACAAATTCTCTTGAGTTATCTCACTGCAAAGGTCTAGATTTCACACTATCATAGTATGAAATATCGAGACTATGCAAGTAGGCTCAATGTGAAGTCCCATAGAAAGGCGGCTAAAACTTGCTCGAAGCTTGAAGGGTAGAAAACGGACTTATGCCTAATGATTGTAAATAATACTGTCTCCTAGCGGAGAAAGAGAGAGAGATGGACAATGGGTATAAAAACCCAACCAAAACTCATTGGAAAAGGTTGGATGATTAGAAGAAAATCGATAGGAACTAAGGTTTGCTAGCTTGAGAGCTCCTAGACTTGTACACATATTTTTCTGATAGTGATTAAACAAGAGTATGGTTGTCATCTTTTGAGAGGTCCTAACCTATATACTTGCAGCACATCAGGGCATACCAATTCATTCAGAACCCCAGTTGATCTCGATTTGTGGTTTCCCATGTCTGCCAGAGATCATCCCTCTAACATCTCCTCCATCTACTCATATTCTCTCGCCTTTCATTTAAACTGATCTTATTATATTTTGGTTGATTGTATGGAAATATGGAACTAATGAAGCATTAAATAATTTATATGTTGGTTTGATATTTAAATTGTATACAAAACATTTGTAAACTTAAACTTTGAATGTGTTGCTTGTGAGCTTAATGAGCTAGTTTGAGCTGGCAAATGAGCTTAGCCAACCTTCTAGCTCGTTAGGGTAATAAGTGAGGCTCACTCATTATACCCAGAACTAGTCGAGCCAAGCTACCTCGATATCCAGCCTTAATTGGCATAGAGAAATGAATAGATGGTTAGATGAAATGAGACATAAAGAATAAATGGCTAGTATCTATAGATAATGGGTGAGATATCTTTTTCTAAACATATTTACAAAGTCTTTAAAACAAAACTTATTTACAAAATAGGCCCTAAAACACTTTCATTCAACTTGATCTAACTCGAATTAATTATCACGCTAATATGTGGACACCGCCAATCTAAAAACAGTATAAAATCAATTAAATAAAAAATCTATGGTGCACTGTTTTAGCCCTTATATTTCTCCTTATCTTATACTCTTGTCAAACTCCTATTTCTATCTGCCAATTGAAGAGCCTTTTTCTATGTGCTAATTGAAGAGCCTTTTCCCTCCACTATGTACTCTGTCATTGCGCATCTCTTCGAGTGCGCAAACGGAAGGTGAGAGAAGAGAGCTTGTAAAAAATAAATCAGTTGGCAAGCACAGAAAGAAAAGGCTAAAGGCGAGAAGTGAAACTAGCGAGAAGTGATAAAAAGAAGAAAATGGATAAAAGAGGAAAATGAAAAATATCCTAAATGATAGGGTAGAGGCTACCATATCATTGATTAACTATGGTATAAGTCATATATGAGAAAAGTTTAAGGGGCGAATAGATTTCAATTAATGTATTACACGCATGTAGGGTAAAGCTGATATGAGTTATTTTCTCAAAGTTTAAAGCCAATGTTTAAAGTCAATGGTTCTTAAAAAAACCTACATTAATCTCCTGCACCAACTTATATATCCTCTTATGAATCATTTTAGCTACTGCCTTAGCTTAAAATGTTAATTATTAAAAAACGGAGGGACAACATACCGAATCAAATCATCTCTCTCTTTTGTCACTAATCTAAAAATCCCAAAAAGAAAAGGAAAAAAAACCAGCAGAGCGAATCATATTCGTGTCAGCCCTACGGCCAACGAACCTGTGCACGAATCTCAAAGCAACGAAACCCACACTATAATATTCTCTCCTCCGAAAACCCCCTTCCAAAACCGCAAAATCTCGCAGAATCTGTCGTCGTCTCCGAGGCTTGCACAACTCTTCCTCCTCTTCCTCTTCCTCTTCCTCATCAATCTTCGGCCGCGGTCGACGGCGCCCATGGCGGCGGCGGAGCAGAGCGCGGAGCAGTTCAGGGGCCAGGCGCGGCTCCCGGAGTTCGCGGCGCCCCGGCGGTACGACCTGCGGCTCACACCCGACCTCGACGCGTGCACCTTTGCCGGGTCGGTGGACGTCTCCGTGGACGTCGCGGAGCCCACCAGATTCCTCGTGCTCAATGCCGCCGAACTCGAGGTCGCCCCAGGAGGCGTCCAGTTCAAACCCCAGGGCGCCGACCAGGTAGATTTCTTGGTTGCTCGCGGGCGCTTGGGTGGGTTTGGGTGGCTCGTGGATTCGATCTACTCGTGTGAAGGTGGGGTTTGGGTGTGACGTTGGGCTGTACGGGGTATAGGTTGTTTCCGGTGGATTGAGGGTTTGATCTTTCGAGTCGGAACACTAGCATTGGGCGAAGTTGACATTTACTTCAGTCATCAGAACTTGTTAGGGCTTATGTTTTTTCCCTGCTATTATTTGCTAAAAAATGTCCAAGGATATTTCGATCTTTTTTATAGCCTTATTATAGGCCTCACGATCTTGCATCTTAAGGGTTTTAGATTTAGAGAAGGGTCGTTACCGCAGTTGAAAGTGTCAGGAAATTGAGATGTGGTTTAATTGCTTAGATATACTTGTTCAGTGAAGGTTTTGAATACTCATAATAAGTATAAGGCTTGTGCTTGTAATCGCTAACTGTAAGTTAGGATTTGCGTTTTCATTGTTTTCGATAGGTTTTAGTTTTTACTCTGAAGGGAAAACTACTATATGTTGCACACGGTTCTCAAGTCATTTGTAGGTTGAAGTTAGAGCCAAAACAGTCGTGGCTACAAAATAGCGATCTTTATGTTTTAGGGCTGAGGATGGCTTTGCAAACAATATTCTAGCATCTTGTTCTGTATTCTTCATAAGGATCATTCTATCTTTTGCATTAGGTGCTGCATCCAGTGGAGGTTACGAATGTGCCAGAGGATGAGATCCTGATTATCTGCTTCAATGAGGTTCTTCCTCTAGGGGAGGGAGCTTTACTAATTGCATTCAAGGGAGCTTTGAATGATAAGATGCATGGCTTCTACAGAAGGTAGTCATTTTGTGTTGATAAGGTTCATTTGTAAATATTTTGTCTCCTGTACATAAACTCTTTAAATATCTTTTAAATGTAAATGCACCGTGGGGACCTCCCCTACTGTTTCCAGGTAAAAAAATGTTTATTTGTAAATTAATAAATATATATGTAATGTATTTTGTTGTTCTCTAGTGTATATGAACTCAATGGGGAGAAGAAGAGCATGGCAGTAACCCAGTTTGAACCTGCTGACGCAAGACGTTGTTTTCCTTGTTGGGATGAGCCCTCTTTTAAGGTCTATACTTCTTTGTCTTTTTCTACTCCTGGTATCTTAAGCTGTTACCACATGTGTTCCTTTTATTTCTGCTTCATGGGGAATACATGTTTTGGGTCATGCATGGTGCTTACGTTCAATCTCAGTGTGATGTCTAGTTAAGGATAAAACAAATTCTGTCTCTACATGGACATATTGTTGTGCCATATGGACTTGAGTTCTTGTAGTTATCTCTTCATGGAGTCCATGGATATTTTTTACCATCTGTTCTCCCCCAGTTTGATGGTTAGGATTTAAATTTGTTGGATGGGTTAATTATGTATTTTCACCTTTTTTACCTTCCATAGCTTTGGATGCTATAAACTGAACAGTCAATCCACATGCTCGATTCATCCTTAAACTCTAGGGTATGGACTGATTACATGTTCCCTGATTTCATCTTTATGATTTATGAGTAGACGAGTGGCTACTGTCCATTAGATACGATAATATAGAGCAGGGCATGCATTTTTTGACTTATCGCTCATTTTGTGAACCTATGCCGTATTTGTTTTCCATTTTGCTTCTGGAGTCAAAATAGGTTTACGATAACATCTGCAATTCATCCTTTACCATACCAAAGAAAACTAAATTCTGACTATCTCTGCACCAACTAGTTAAAAGTGCATATGCAGAGGAGTTAAATATTAAGGGACTTTAGGTTAGACAGAAAATATAGTGTTGATTTAATCTTTCCTTCTCTGTTACAGGCAATATTCAAAATTACTCTAGAAGCTCCGTCTGAGACCGTTGCGTTGTCAAACATGCCAGTGGTTGAAGAGAAGGTCAATGGCCCTACCAAAGTTGTCTATTTTCAAGAAACACCAATAATGTCAACATACCTAGTGGCTGTTATTGTTGGCATGTTCGACTATGTGGAAGCTTTCACCACTGATGGTACTGTGACTCTTCTGTTTTATTATCTCACTATCACACCTCTTTAGCTTTCACATTTTGGTGGCTCATGTCTTCAGTTTGATTGGCCTTGTCTTTATTTTGCTTGCAGGCACTAGGGTTCGTGTTTATACTCAAGTTGGCAAGAGTGCCCAGGGAAAGTTTGCACTAGAGGTCGCTGTGAAGACACTGGTCCTCTTCAAGGAGTAATTATCTGTTCCCCTGCCTTAGTATTGATTATTTGATTGACAGAGTTTGTCTTGTGCAGTTATGCTGTTATTACAGTGCTCATTAGACATTGATTATTTTGATACCAGTTGTATTGTTTAGGAATTTCTGGAACTTGTCGTTAGCAATATGCTATAAATGATAGTACTATTGAATCATTATAGTAATATAGTCTATAAACATATATATATATATATATATATGTATATATGTATATTTATATAGACATACGCATATTTGCAAACTATAACTTCTGCAGGTTGATAGATATATATATTTCGTTCTATTGGAAAACCTAATTTTCTTTATCTATTAGAGTCAAATCAAGCATTACATTATGAGCTATTTCCAGATGTTATGAGTTTTAGAACAGGCATTCAAATGATGTATCATTTCATCGTTATATAATTTTGAGGAACTGTTGAGACTTGAGATATATATATCCCATTGACTTAGGTTTTATTCGAAAGTGCTGTTAGGCTTAGCTTATTGGTGGCACGGAAAACGCGACAAATGATTAGCATATGATTAATTAAGTATCAATTATTACAAACGTGAAAAATGGATTTATTTAGTTTTTTTCAAGAAAGTTCTATATAGGAAGTTTTTGCAAAAAACGTACTGTTTAGTAGTTTGGGAAGCGTGCTCACAATATACGAGGAAGTAGCTCATCCGAAAATCCAAAAAGAACGGAGCCTTATTGCCATACATGATCCAGCTGATGACAATTCCTTTATGTTGCTAGGTATTTTGCTGTGCCATACCCACTCCCAAAAATGGACATGATTGCCATTCCTGATTTTGCCTCAGGAGCAATGGAGAACTATGGCTTGGTTACATATCGTGAAACAGCTTTGTTATTTGATGAGAAACACTCTGCAGCTGCGAATAAGCAAAGGGTAGGACACTATTTTAATTTTATTGTTTTGATTATTTATGCTAAGATTGCAATATGATTCATGGTCACCATTGCACATGATGTATCCAACCAATTTGATTTATCAGCCGAACAAATGTTGATCTGATGGTGCAATCAGAATTTGTTCTTATCAGAAAATTAACTTTATAGTACACCGATGGATGCTTTAAGTCATTGTTTAAAGATTTAATAATTTCTGATATTCATATCAGTTTTGGTTGTCATGTTTAATTGATACCATCCTTCTGTAAGATATTAGCTAATCTCTTATTCCACTGTTCAGGTTGCAGTTGTGGTAGCCCATGAATTAGCTCACCAGTGGTTTGGAAATCTTGTGACAATGGAGTGGTGGACACATCTATGGCTTAACGAGGGTTTTGCAACATGGGTAAGAACGAAACAATCAAGAGTAGAAATATATAGAAAATTTACATTTTTATGTTGCTCATTTGATTTTTTGTTGTTGCAGGTCTCCTACTTAGCTGCAGATAATTTCTTTCCTGAATGGAATGTTTGGACCCAATTTCTTGAGGAATCTACCACAGGTTTCAAGTTAGATGCCCTTGAAGGGTCACATCCAATTGAGGTAACATTTGATATATAACTGCATAGTTCTAATAATAGGTTGGTTTTCATTTAAATGTTTTTAAAGTTTCATTTAAGTTTTTTTAAAGAACACTTAAAAAATTATACTATATTTTTGATGCTACTGCTACCAAGATTTTTCATATGTGGCTTCATGCTCTAATTAGCCTGTTTTGATTAGAGAAAATGCAAAAAGGAAGTGCTCAACTGCTTCTCAATTTTCTTTTTTTTAACCAATATATTTCTGAAAGGCCATTAGACATGATTATTTTAGGAGTGAGGTCATTGGGAATATACTACAGCAAGTTATAGAGCTAAGCTAACTTACTATGCTTATATTTAGTAACTATATGTATATAGCACCACATCTTCTACTTCATGTCAGAGAAGATGGAAGTGCACTATTCTCAGCATTCCTATAAATCCCCAGTATGTTTGATTGGAATGATATTGAAATTTTCATTATGTCAATACATATCCATTAAAACTTACATTACAAATTGATGTATGCTATTTTCAGGTAGACATAAATCACGTCGATGAAATAGATGAAATATTTGATGCTATAAGCTACAGGAAAGGAGCTGCTGTTATTCGGATGCTGCAAAGCTATCTTGGGGCTGAGACTTTTCAGGTTTGTGATGCATATACTAGTGTGGTTCCCCATGTGGTGCTAGAGTTTTCAAATAAATACATATCATAAAATCTAATTTTACAAAATACCAAAATGACTATCTTCAAATCTAAAATAATCATGTCTAATGGTTTAATATAAAAAGATCTTACAAATGATACACTCTTGATTATATAGACTCATCCACAGGATTAGCATAAACTCAACATAACTATTGCCGGACTTCTTTTAAATTGTAAACCAGAGATGTTCCCTTTGTTATTTTAGAAAATACAAATGAATGATAGAATGGTCGCTTTTTATATTTGGTTTTTTTTGGAAGACTGCTTACTGGCCTGCATAAGCTTTTATTAGGACCATAATATTTGGAGTAGTATGTTAACTGGGGAACTAACTAGGTATAGTATTAGTTATTACTAATAATATTCCTTGGAACACACATTTTACATGAGGCTTCATTTTTGCTTCTCAGTGGAAATAAAAAGTTGTTTATTTGTTCTTTTTGCTAGAAATCACTGGCTGCATACATCAAAAAGTTTGCATATTCAAATGCCAAGACTGAGGACTTGTGGGCTGCCCTTGAAGAGGGGTCTGGTGAACCAGTGAAAACGTTAATGCATTCATGGACAAAGCAGCAAGGCTACCCTGTGGTTGGTGTGAAACTCAAGGATGGAAATCTAGAGATGGAGCAGGTAGGATTTTCCTTTTTTTCATTATAAGATGTTGATTATGGACTTCCTTCCTTCTATCTTACCCTTTTTGCATCCTAAAAATGCTAGTTTCTATTTGGAGGATTTGTGATCATCGTCTGGTCTTATGTCTTGCAGACACAGTTCCTATCAAGTGGGGCCGAAGGAGTTGGGCAATGGGTGGTTCCCATCACACTGTGTTGCTGTTCATACTCACGTCAAGAGAAGTTCCTTTTTCACGGAAAGCAAGAAGATTTTAATTTGTCAGGGCTTGTAGAATGTCAAAAGAAGGATGACTTCTGGATTAAACTTAATGTCAATCAGACTGGCTTCTATAGAGTGAGCTATGATGAGGAACTTGCATCTCGACTTAGATATGCAATTGAGGCCAACAAACTGAGTGCAGCAGACAGATATGGTAAAGTTCTTACAGAAGCATCTTATAAGTGGATGCCTTACCCTGCCCAACTATTCTTACAATATTATTGTTTGCTACAGGTGTACTTGATGACACATATGCCCTCTGTATGGCTGGCAAACAAAAGCTAGTCTCCTTATTGCATTTGATTGCTGCGTACAAGGATGAAACTGAATATACTGTGCTCGCCCATGTCATACATGTATTGATCTTTCTACCTGACAAATGTTTTTGTTAAATTGATTCTGTTCTAAGCATTTTCATTCTTGGCTTGATAGACAAGTCTGAGCATTGTCGAGATGATGGCTGTTGCTGCTCCTGAGGGGTTGGGCAAACTGAAAAAGTTCCTGGTTGACTTTCTTGAGCCATTTGCACAGTAAGTTCTGTATCATGCCATTCCATTGTGGAAGAATATTTTGTCCTGCAACCTCTCCTAAACTTTCAGGAATCCTTTGCAGGAGAATTGGTTGGGATGCTAAAAGTGGTGAGGGTCACTTGGATGCATTATTGAGAGGTACACTTTTAACTGCTCTCGCAGAACTTGGCCATGAAGCTACAATAGATGAAGCTGTACGCCGATTTAATATCTTTCTGGAAGATAGAGAGACACCACTACTCCCTCCAGATGTTCGAAAGGTTAGCATTGCAATGTACTGCACATCATGTGTGTAGCTATGAAACTATGCAAACTATCTGCACTCAGGTCTCCACTTTTTAACCATCTTCCTGTTTTGTAGGCGGCATATGTTGCTTTGATGCAGACAGTGAACAAATCAAACAGAGCTGGTTATGAATCACTTTTGAAGATCTATAGAGAAACTGATCTGAGCCAGGAAAAAGTCAGAATTTTAGGTTAGTCAAATATATTTTTAAATTTTATTTTAACACAGGTGACATTGTCTGTCTGAGGCTGGGACCTTGTATAAGTTCTGCTCCTCCTTGTGTAGGTTCTCTAGCATCTTGCCCTGATCCTGATGTTGTTCGTGATACACTGGACTTCATGCTGTCACCTGAGGTAATAATAGAAATCAGTAAACACCTCCACATTCTACATGATACAGTCAAACTTTGTCTCATGTGATAAGCATAAATCATTAACATTTTAAATGAACAGGTGAGGAATCAGGACTCTATATTTTTGCTTAGAGGAGTGGGCGCAGCAGGACATGAGGTGGCATGGACATGGTTGAAGGTACTTACAAATATGTTATTTTCCTCGATCAGCATTTCTACTTGTTTCTTTTACTGATTCCATCCTTCTTTATGGTTCAGGAAAAGTGGGACTACATATCAAATACCTTCTCTGGAACTCTTCTCACCTATTTCGTTTCCACGACCGTCTCACCGGTACACAGCACACCTTATTTTGAACATGCACATGCCATTATCGTTACATTGTAAATTTTCCTGACATGGTGTGAAAATTTGTTCCAGCTGCGCACCGATGAATTGGGTGATGACGCAGAGGAGTTTTTCAAGAGCAGGACGAAGGCTAACATCGCGAGGACGGTGAGGCAGAGCATCGAGAGGGTGAGGATCAATGCCAAATGGGTGGAGAGCACCAGGGCCGAGGCTAACCTGGGCAGTGTCCTCAAGGCGATAGCTCACGAGCACTGAGACGACTGCTCTTTCTTAGCATGTAAGATGCGTACTCTCCAGGAAGGAAGCTTAATAAGAACTGGTGCTTTACATGAGCATGCTGTACTTCTTGCCTCTATGGAGTACGGACCAGAGTTTCTCCAGGTTGTCATTTTGATAGATGCAATTGCATGTAGTTTTTTCTAGGGACATCAGGACATGAACTACATGCACGTTGCCCTGGCAGTTCAACATTGCCAGCTTCTGGAAATTAATGAACCATTTTCCGTACGACATCGAGCATTCTTATGTCAAAGATTAGGGCTACGATGTCCTGACTGCAAATATAAACAAGATATTCCCTCTTTCAAAATAATTACTCTTTTAGTATTTAAAATGAATCATATAAATAGTGTTTTTAGCTTATGGATTACTTGTTTTAGTCTAAGAATTTGTCAAAAAAAAACTGTTATTTTAGAGTGGTTTTACTTGGATCTCTTTAATACTTTATTTTCTTCTTATTTTAGTCATCGTACCAGTGCTACTCCCTCCTTGTTGTTTAATATATCTTTGATTAACTAAAAGATCGGTCCTAAAAGACTGTTATTTTAGAGTGGTTTTACCTAGATCTCGTTAATACTTTATTTCCCTTTTGTTTTAGTCATCCTGCTACCCCCTCCTTGTTTAATGTCTTTGACAGATAGTCAAAACATCGGTACTAAGCAAGGTGAGGTTAATCTCATTAAATCCAATCTACAGCTAATGGGAAATCAAACCTGGAGGACACAGAGATCATTTTACAAGACCACTAATTTACTCATGTCATTGTTAGAAGCAATCTTATCTTGGGATGGAGGATACTAAGGTCATTTCACAAGAGTACTAATCTACCGTGCTATTGTTAGAAGCAAATTTTGAGATGTTAGAAGCGCATTTTGAGATGAAGAGAGTATAATAAAGATTATGAAAGATATTAGTTGTTAATACTTCCATCCCTACAAGAGTCTTTTTAACTATAAGCCTAAAACACTCAGCTGTGTCCTGTGCAGCTCGCCCAGAGGGAATCGCGCGTCAATGGTCGTATCGGCGCTCGGACTCACTGCCTCGGAGTCGAGCCGCCTGCCTCCCACTTTCTTTTTCCTTTTTTTCGTTATGGGCCTTAAGCCCAGCTAGCAACGTGTTAGGCCGGTCTAAAAAAAGTTGTACATAGATACTTTATACATTTGAAAATTTTGTACGTACAATCTTTATACATACAAAATTCATATGCGCAAACTTTGTACACATACATACATATATAAAACTTGTAAGAAATTTTTATACACATGTATTTATATGTATATACGTACAATGTTTGTATGCATATACATAGAACTTTGTACGTACAAATTTAAAACAAATTCAAAAGGTATTTTGAAAAAAAAAACCGTGCAGGTGGGCTGTGATGCCCACATACCTGGCCCGCCCTGAGTCAAATTTGGCCTGCTGTATAAATATGAGAAAATGCCTAAAAACATTGAGAAAGCCCGATAGTTAAATGGGCCAAAAAAGGAAAATGCAGCCCGAGTTGTGTGGGCCAAAAATAGAAAATCTACTTGATAGCTCGCACGGGCCGGCGCGCGGCCGATCGTGAATTAGCGATTTCGTCGCCTAGATCCTGTTCTCCCGACTAGGGCTGCCTATGACCAACTACGTGGCGAAAACAAATATCATCTTTATCTTAGAATATAATAAATAAAATCTAATACTATAAATAATGTCTATTCGAATACTAAATTATTATGTTTTAAAACACATAAAATACTAATATACTGAAACGCTATTGCCTCTAAAATATTCTATACCAATATTAGATGGTACAAGTTGTAACTTGTACAGCAACTTAGTTACGTAGCACATTTCTCTATAAAATTATGCTATAACTTTTTAATCAAACCAGCCATAAATGTATTGTTGTGGCCTCTTGCAGTAGGCAGCATAGACATGCATGCATTGAACAATGCGCTGGAGCTAGCGACTAATTAAGCGCCAGGCTCTCTCTCTCTCGCTCTCTCTCTCCTTGCACTTTCTTTCTTCACAAGATCTAACATGTCCATTCCCTGTTGTCGGCTACACAAGCCTATTGTACCTGCTCTATGTAAACGAACGTGTTGCCGTTGACTAGCTATTAGTCGTTGGGCATCTGTCTAGGTGAACACCGGCAAGAACAATTTCACTAGATCCTTCCTCTTCTTCTTCCTCCTTTGAGCGCCCGAGGAGCTTACCGGTGACACCTGCACGTCATGGTTACTGTCAGCACTAACTCCTTTTCTCTGTATATGTATTATTATATAAAAGGGCGGATTTACTAAAATATCATTAGTTAAGTTGGTTTTAGTAAAATGCTATACTCAGTAAAGACGAAAGGACGATATCGCTATACCCTTTCTCTTCTTTTTCCTCCTTTGAGCACCTGAGCTTGCCGGTGACACCCGCACGCCATGGTTGCCGCTAGCACCAACTCCTCTTCTTTGTACGAAGAAAAAATTGTATATGTGAAAAAATTGTACTTTGACTTTAGTAAAATGCTATATTCAACAAAGATGAATAGGACGATTTTGCTAGACCCTTCCTTTCTTTCTCCTTTGAGCGTCTGAGCAGCTTGCCGGTGACGCCCGCACGCCATGGTTACCGTCATCATCAAATCCTCTTGAGAAAATTATATATATATATATCATTATATAAAAAGACGGAATCACTAGTTAAATTGGCTTTACTAAAATATTATACTCCACGATTTCGCTAGACGATTCCCCTTCTTCCTCCTCCTTCGAGCGGCTGAGGAGCTCGCCGGTGACGCCCGCACGCCATGGTTGCCGCCAGCACCAACTCCTCTTCTTTCTCTCGTGGAGGAAGGTGACCTGGTGACCGGCACGACGGAGGTGGCCTATGGAGGTTGGCACAGCGACGATCGAGCTCAAACCTATTCATCTCACCGTGGCTGTGACGAGACAGGCGGAAGAGGACTCCGGCCTAGATTTACCCGGGAGGGTGGCACACTGACACCTCCAGATCCGACATTACCCCTGGTGCAGATGCAGGGAGGATAACACGCGCCTCCTCGCCTTCGCGCGAGCACAGAGTCTCGCATGCTCTTCGTCTTCCTTGCCGTCGGAGGAAGCTCGAGCTTTGGTTCGGGTGTGCGGCGGAAGCAGCTCGAGCTCCATCTCAGGGATGGCGGCGATGAAGATTGGGGCCAAGCGGAGGCCTCCGCCGTAGCTGCCTCCCTTTGCATTACAGTACGCCTTGGCTCCCGTTGCTTTGGGTGGCTTCCAGATCGGATGAGGCCTTGGAGCGTCACCGGCAGACGGCTGACACTGAGCATCGGAGCTTTGGCTCCACGAGGGAACGGCTAGGAAGGACAGGGGAAGGCAGGCTGATGGATGACAAGGAGAAGAAGGGGAGTTGGTGCTGGCGACGACCATGGTGCGTGGTCGTCGCCGACGAGCTCCTTCAGCTCTCGGAGAACAAAGAGGAGGAGCCAGAGGCAACATCATCGAAGATGACATTCCGGTAAAGCTTGTTAAGTGTAATATTTTACTAAAACCAGTTAACTAATGGTATTTCAGCGAATTCGCTTTTTTCGACGGTACATATGCAATTTTCTCCTTCCGGGAGATGTAGCTGGACTTCTCCCCCGCGCCGCCGCTATGCCATTCTCCCCATTGTTGCAACGGCCGGCCGGGAAGAAGAGGCTGCTGCTGCTCTCACCGAGCCCAACCCATCTCCTGTCTGATGGCGGCAGGCACGGGCGCGCGCCGACTGACGGGCGATGGCGGCGCGGCCTCGCCGGCGCTTGTGCGGGAGGAGCAAGGACCAGAGCGCCAGCCGAGCCGCTTGGGCACACCGATGTTTCTGCTGGTAGCCTGGCCTCCTAGGGGAGACGTTCCACTGCTTGTTGATCGCTCAGCTCTTGTGAAGAGGTGATCGAACAAAATCAGTAAATCTCACTATTCTGCAATTCCCCTTGTTCTTGTACTGATTTTGCTTCTGCAATAGTTTATCCCAGTCTTGATTTTGGTGATGTACAATACTATGATCCTCATTGCAGGCTATATAATAGGATAAGATGCACAAGTCAGAACAAGATGTTTTTTTTTTACCACAGGGTTTAGAAATTGGAACTGTAAAAGTAGGTTTGGCAAATTTATTGGTGTCATTAATAGTGCTAGCAATCAGATTATCAAACTCAAGTGATACACAATCTTCTTCATTATTCCAAACAATGTAAGGAGTTCTACATATTCCACAAACATATTTACTTACAAGTGCTTTAGGTTCAATGGTACTGTAAACTTTAATTTTGTGTTTCCTCTTTATTTTTGTGATATCTGGTGTCTGCTATTGCTTAGAGGCTGCTGTCAAACCAACCCCATTTTTGGAGGCAGCAGCAAGGAAGGAGCTGTGAATGGCTAAACCAATTCTGTAAACTTTTTCTGAAGCCAGATATCATCAAAACGGTAGGAATATACTATTTGTCCTCTTGTCTGAACTTTTGTTAGTCTTGGAAGTTGCGACTTGACTTGCGTTTTCCAGTGTAGAAACTTTTTTAGCTTCTTGTAGCATTGTTCTGAACAATCCCTCTATTAACCGGCTTTTGTTTTATGAAAAATGTGTGGAGCCCTTGTTATACGGTTCTTGATTTCTTTAGTCTCTAAATTGTCTTAGTAAATTTATGTCCAGGCTATGTCCAATTACTCCCTTTTGCGTGAATCCTATTGGGCTAGGGAACCAGAAGGCGGATGGCTTTAAGAGTTTTGTATAATGAGTTGACAAGGGCCAATGAAAATTACATACCAGAAGCTGGATGAATTTTAAGAGGTTTGTATAATGAGTTGATAAGGGCCAACGAAAATTACATTATCCTTGTTTTTCGGGTATTTTGGGGAAAAAAAGACATACCTCTTGATGTTCAAAAGGTATTTGTGTTTTTTTTTTAAAATCTGATCTTCACCGTTTCTGCAGAGGTTACATTTGATGCAAGCTAGAGAGAGCTATTGTGCGTCGGTTTGGGAGCTCATACACCATCAAGAAGCTAGATTTCTGTTTAACTTTTTTTTACTATTGTTTAAATGCATCAAGTTTAGTAATGAAGCAGTGCTTCCATCTTGCTAAAAATAGTGAAATGAAAATTAATTGCAAAATTCTGGCGCTACCTACCCTAATTAACTCCTTAATTACATGAGTTTTAATTTTGGTGCCAACAAATTGACCATTGTTTTTCTGTGAACCCATGCATTGAATTCTTGATACTAAAAAAGTTGTCATTCTACGGATGAGAATTGTTTGAACAGGGATGATAATCATAGGAGGTCACATCAAAGAAAAGTTTGTATTTTTAACTTTGGAATGTGTGGTACTGTTTATTTAGATTCTGTTGCAAAGCATGGGCACTTGGCTAGTCATAGAAACAAACCAAAAGTTCTCTGGTGATGACAAAGAGACGCAACACATAATCTGAGAACCAAAGGCTGCTCATAACACTTGGCATTTTGGCATGACACATTACATACAGAAATGCATTGCCTTAATCTTCCTTTACATGGTTTAGTTTTCTCCTCTACATTCTAATAATTAATCACTTCTGATTGATTCAAACTATGTTGCATCATTAATTCATCACATCATCAGCTCAGCTGCAGTCCATACAGTTCTATACATCTCTGAGTGCTCGAGCTCACCTGCAGCTGCAGATGCAACAGCCATGGAGGAGGATGGCATTGACATGCAGCATGCAGATTCTCTCTCTCATGAGGTGGAGACGTCGTCATTGCCGAAGCTGTAGGGAGCGGAGCTGGAGCAGGTGGTGCTGGAGCTGCTGACCTTGGAGGCGTCATAGTCCTGGCTGAGGCAGCACAGCCGGTTGAGCTCCGGCAAGATCTCCTTCCCGAGGTCCGGCCGGTCCTTCTTCCTCAGCTCGGCGCACCGCAGTGCAAGCCTGGCGAACACCATGGTCTCCTCCACTGGCCAGTCGGTCACCATCGGGTCAAGCACCTCCTGGAAGGTCCCCCTCTCGATGGCGCTCTCGACGTGGTGGGTGAGCCCCATGGGTGACCTCGCCGTGATGATCTGGAGCAGCATGATCCCCAAAGAGTAGATGTCGGACTTGGTGGTGAGCATCCCCGTCTGCTGGTACTCCGGGTCGATGTAGCAGAAGGTGCCGGCTGTGGAGGTCATCCGGTACTGTGTCGCCTCAGTGGCGGCGGCGGACTGGGGCACGAGGCGTGCCAGTCCGACGTCACTGATCTTGCTGACGAAGTTGTGGTCGAGGAGGATGTTGGCTGGCTTGAGGTCGCGGTGGACTAGAGGCTCGGGTTTTGCCTGGTGGAGGAAGAGGAGGCCGGTGGCAATGTCGGCGGCGATGTGGAACCGGATGTTCCAGGGGATCGGCAGGGTGTTGCCTCGCCGGCACAGCCGGTCCTCCAGGCTGCCGTAGTCCATGTACTCGTACACCAGGCAGCCGTACTCCGGGCATGCTCCCAGCAGCAGCACCATGTTTGGATGTCTCATGCAGCTAAGCACTTCTATCTGCATGAAAAATGTTATAACTTTTTCATCGGCATGCAGTTTATTAGATTGATCATAACCATCTTTTGCATAATTGACATGCAGATAATTAGATATTTGAATGGTAAATATGGGTAGGAAGATAAAATGTCTTCAGAAACACATGAAAGAAATAATGATGTTCTGAACTTTCTGATTGTCAGATTATTAACTCCTTCAAATACAAAAGAATGGAAATTTGCTTCCTGATGGTGAGAAAAATTATTGCATTATTTTTAGTTTGGTTCTACAGTTCTACTAATATGTAAACTCGAACCAACCCTGAATATACTGAAAAATGAAGAATTTACTAGATACTATATCAGATTTACCTCTTGCTGAAACTGTTTCCTCCCTTGTGATGCATCTGGCCTTAAGATTTTTATGGCGACATTAGTATGATCCATGACAGCTTTATACACTGGCCCATATCCACCTTCCCCTATCTTGAGCGCCTTGTCAAACTTATGGGTGGCAGCTTCAATGTCATCAATGGAGTACCTCCTGTACCTTAGGTCGGTGTTATTCATTGCATCTGTTGCTCTCCTCCTCTCCTCAGCTTCGCACTTAGCCTTCCACTCTGCTCTCAGTCTCTTCTGAGCCTCCAGCTCTGCAATTCTCTGTGCAGCTTCTGCTGCTTCCAGTGCGGCTCTGCACTTTGCCTTCTCCATTTGGACCAGAGCAAGGGCTTCCTCTTCAGCATTCCTGAGTTCTTGATACTTGTTGGACTCTTCCACCTTCATCTGGTGCATCTGAGCTGCCTGCTGGTTTGATCATTATTCACTATTATTTCAAAATCTTTCAGATAATAGTTGAGACTTACAGCAATATAGAAGCAGGCAGACCTTCTGTTTAGCATCAATTGCTTCCTTGCACGCGGAGTTGTACATTTCCATTGTCTGTTTCAGCTCTAGTCTCAGCCGTCTCATTTCAGCTTCGACATCCTTCTGAATTTCAAACGACACAAAATAAGAGTTGATGTGAAATCCAATACTATAAAAGATTCCAAATCACCACTACTTATGCAAAGATTTTGATCAACTGCAGCAAAACTGACGTTCCCAGTGTGCTTGCTTACCCCAGCTGAGCTTAGGCTTTCCATGGACATTGATGCTGAAAGCTCCAAAGAATCACCGAAGTCCATCGATGGCAACTCCATGCTCATAGGAAAATCAACATCATCCGAAAAGGAGCTACGGGTCACTGAGGGTCTCGGAGGAGCTATGAAGTCGATATAGTCGTCGAAATCCTTCGGGGGTGCTGTCCTAGCTCCAGAGAGAGGCCTTTCCCTGGTTGGAGCTTTTGCAATCCCAGATAGTCGGTCCACTGATGGTCTGTTTGCCTTTGGAGATGATTGATGGGAAATCTTCTTCCAGTCTCCTCTTGATCTGTTCAGCAAACCCGGAACATGATTTAGTATTATTTTAGCAAGTTGAGAAGGTAAACAGAGTGACATGACTGATAAACAGATCTTATATCCTACTCATTTGCATACAAGTGTCTAGAATTTTGGATTTCTGCAAACCATTTTGCTTCCCAAACATCCAATGCAATTATTGAGTGAAGTGATTATTCCTTATCGACAAACTTACCTCTCATATCCATCAGAATCTATGCTTGATTGTGAGAACTGCTTGGGAGGGAGGGTGGTAAAGGGTGCTGGGGCTTTGGCTGCCTTGACTTGGATTGCCTTCCCTTTGTGGATGACATGCACTGTGCAGTAATCAGGCACCATCTTCATCAAGCATGTTGGCACATCAGGATTTCTGAACTTTCTGCAGGACATGAGGTTCATGACCGTGTTCAGTTATTACATGTTATCAAGGGAATGGGGAATGGTGCACAACACAGACATGGAGGTTGAACAATCATGCACCTGATGAATGTGTTCCTCGTCGACGCTCCGACGACGATGTCGGTGATGGCGTTGCTAGTAGCATACTCGACGATTGCTTTGGAGACGTCATTGCCATCCAAGATCACCTCCTTCAGTTGCATCTGCAGTTTGCAATGTCAGTATTGCTTGAGCTTATTTTATTCCATTTGATTTTGTTATTGTCATCTTATTCTAGTAGTGAAAAAAAAAAACTGTATCTGATAAGGTAGCAGTATATATTCTATTGGCACTCACCCCTTTACGAGCACAATAGCCTCTGTATGAGATGAACATCTGTTGCATCTCTGCATCCGCTTCATTACTTCCACGGCCTGCTTCAGCTGCAGTATGGCCAAACCAACCAAGAAAATTGTCGATGAAATTAAATAAACCGCGCTAAATAGGAGAAAAATACATATATTAGCTACCTCATGGAATCTAACAAACTAAATGCAGAATTTTGAAACAGTGCGCATTATCAACAAAATCATGTCCATTTTGTCGTGTCTGAATTTTTCATCTTCCTACAAACTTCCATTGCATGATGGAAAAATGCATATATTAACTATCTCATGGAATCTAAACAACTATATGCATTTCAAATAAAATGCGCATTATCTACAAAACCATGCCCATTTTGTAGTGTCTGAATTTTTCATTTTCCTACAAACTTCCCTTGCATGATGACAAAATGCACACCACATTGTTGCATGCCGTGCAGGTCTCTTCTACATCCAATTATGCTTCTCCAATTCGGTCAAGAAAAACATGTGATTTTCTCACTGATATCTCTTGCAAGTTCATCTTTGTTCCTGCAGATTCATGGAGGAGTCACAGGCACATACCGTTTTGTTGTGGTCTGACATGGACGAGCTGGAGAACGCTGCCCCTGGCGAGGAGGCGGTCCACCGCCCACTTCGCCGCATGCTGGCTGTTCTTGTCCTGGTCGACGGCGACGATGGTGGAGCTGTCCCTCGCCGCCTCGTTCTCCCCGCCGCTGCCGCCGTGCGAAGACGTCGAGGAGGAGAAGGCCGACAGGTACATGCTCCCCCTCGCCGGACAAGACCCAGGCTCCGGCCAACCTGCGAAAGATCGGAGAAGAGGAAGAGACAAAAATGGATTCTTTTGCCTCTCCTCTCCCTCTTCCCTCTCTGCTTTTGACCAAGCCAACCAAAACTGCAAGAGGTTTCACTGTTTTTTTTTTCCTTCATTTTTTGGGCCAAATTTGGGTGCTGCAGAGTTGTAATGGGCGTTGGCTTAATATGTTTTTGTGGCTCCTGTGTCCCCACTTGTCATTGACAGCCCAGGTGTTGCCCTGTGATCTATTTTTGCATGTCCTTGTATGCATTCTAGTTGAAACACGGTGGATACAGTCGTGATTTTTTTTTTAAAAAAAGGAACATAGTTTACAATGTTAAAAATCTATAAATGTGATTAAGCATAGAACTTCATAATTGGAACTAAAAAAAATCTGATATTTCTTTGTCAAAATAAAAATGGCCACTCTGAAAACTTGAAACGAAGCGGCGTGTGTTTAATAGAGTAATCTAAATATTTCAGTACCTTTAAAGGACCGTCAAATTTCTCTTTCATAAAAAAGTACGTGCTAATATGTAAGGTAGTGCCTCCATTGAATTGGATGATTTTTTAAAGTAATTTCGAACTAATTCATGTGAAAGATATGGCAAAATTTTCAATGTTCCAAGTCCTAAGACCTTTTGAAACCATAGATAACCCTAGATATATTTTAGTGATAATTCTATTATCGGAGCCATTAGATTCTTCGTCTATATCCCATCAAGAATAGAATAGAGGTGAGTAGCCTTTGGGTCAGGTTGGCCCGTAACCTCAACTGGTCTTCACTCACTAGGTTTTAAATTACATAAAACCAACATAAGCTCATATCTGTATTTCTAAAAATGCATATTTGAAATAGAGTAAATTTCACAAAACCCCAAATTATAGGCATCTGTAACACAAAACTCCATCTTTTGTAATTTGTTTCAAATAACTCTATGTTATGGGATAAAATATTTTTAAAATCCTAGATTTATATTCAATACTTATATTCTGTTATTATTATATATGTCTGTTTTCATATACATAACTAAAAATACGCATCCCTCTTATCTACTTTATTTTTTTCCTCTATTCCACACCATAATATTGCAAAACTCAATACAATTATATAATAACCGGTTACATATAAACACAAATGATGATAACCAATACTTATTGAAAAGCAGCTAATAGTGTATAAGAACTAAAAAAATCTCAATATATTTTTAACTGTTATTATAGATAAACATATTAGCCAAATAGAGAACATCTGAGGTTGTTGTTAACGTTAAAATTTGATTCAGCTTGTAAACAAGATCAGTCGATGGAAAATACTGATTGACTCATGAGGTAAACCGATTGACACTGTAGAAGAGACAATCAAACTAGTAAAAGATTGAATCGATTTGTTTAAAGATGGAAAGTTATCCAGATAGAGTCGGGTCCAAAGAGGGGTAATAAGGATAACGGCGGGTCAGATGTTTGTATAATGTATTAAATAAGTTAAGTAAGTTTGAGTAGTTTTACAATTGCTTACAGATATTTTTCTTGTATATTTTTAGAAGATAACGTCCGATGGTTGTTGTAATCGTGTTGAACTCTATAATGCCAGAGTATAAATATAGACCCCCTGAAAACTTGTAAGACATCAATAGATCTATCCAATACAACTTCGGTGTATCGCCACCCTAGTTCGTCTAGGTTTTTATCAGCGGGTTCTGGCTCTCGATGCGGGGCTGCTTTGGTCAAGTTCAATCTCCAGCGAAGGAGTAAGTCCCGCCACTATTCTAGTATGTCTCACTCTGTCCATGCTGCATCGGTTAGTTTTGACCTCTTAGGCAGATCGGAGTGTACCACATCACGTCCGTGCGGGGTCTATCGATCTATCATGCTATCTCTGTCGTCGTCGATCTCGTGCTGCATTGGTTAGGTTCGACCTGCGAGGCTGCCAACGGTAGATCGAGCTGTAGGCCTATAGTTCTCTATACGACGTTTAATCGGAGTGTTAGTCGATGAGTTATCTATGTCCCAGCCACCACGCCCAGCGTATCGGCTCCTCGGCACGTTAAGTTTAGGTGTAGTCCTACGTAGGATGTTCATCCAGTAGGTAGCCGATGGGCTCCTCTCTTTCCTCCCTTGTCGTCACGTTCGGTCTAAGCCTCCACCGTCTTCGTGTCGTTAGCTCCTGGCCTTATATTGTCTTGGTTCGGTCCGATCTATCGAGACTGGTCCTAACGGCGCCGTCACTACGGTAGCTGGCCCACATGGCCTCGCAAGGGATTGGCTCTCGCTCCGCGCTTTGGATGCCGAGTAGCGTCATCGGCTCTTTGGCTGATGGATCCTTTAGTATGTTACACACGTCTATCTCTCACGCCTCCATTAGCTATTCAGCCGATGTTCGAGCGTTGCCTTCTCTATCGGCACCTAGCCGATAGGGAGAGCCAGACAAGCCCATTGGTCGACCGGCTCACGGGTCTTATTCTCTCTCCTTGTCAATTGTAGGATTAAATTAAGTGGCACAGCCTTAACACCTTGAAACTTAAGGACCTATATTAGAGCTAAGCAGAACTCTTAGACCTTCGCATGATCGAGCCGCCACCTCTCCCCACAAGATTTGACGACAAGCAGTTTTACAGAGCATTTTGCCTTAAAAGAGTTTTAGAAAATAAATTATAAAATCTATGGTTTTGCATTATAAATGCATCAAAACTTATGATTTTATGAAATTTACTCTTTGCGATAAGATTGGACTAAGTGATACCCAACAACGTGGAAAGAGATGAAGGCCCCTAAAATAGTTAAAAAAAACCCATAATAACTAGCCTTTTGAACAAACCAACTGCATCACCTCACCATCCTCCCGCTGTCTTCCACCAAAACTACTGAGTTCCTACCTCCCAAGACGCCTGTGAGTAACCAACGAATTTCCCACGTCGTCTTGAACCTCCCTCCTCATGATTGTCGAGCCGATTGCTACCGCCACCACCATTGCCACCGCTGCGCCGCTTCGCTTCTATCCTTGGCCTCCATCACCGCCATTGTTTGTAGGTTAGGAAGAAGCCCTCATTGCCATGTAACGGGCCAGGGAACAACCCTATGTCGCCACCATCCGTCTTTCGAGGGAAGCCCCACTCGTCACCACAAACGACCACGTGCCAGGTTTGAGAATGGATGCCCTTGTTGAGGAGCCAGAAAGAGGCCCCACCACCGCTGTCCTTGCCACTGGCTTGAGCGGCAGTGAGGCGGGGAGGGGAGGGCCACTAGTGACGACACAGGATGGATTTGATGTCCGTGTCACATGTGAGAGAGCAATGGGTGGGCTCCTCTCAGATGATGGTTTCGTGTCATGTTCTATTAAAATTGTACTCGTCCTATTCTAAAATATAAGTATTTCTAGATTATTTAGTAAATATTAAAGTAAGAAAATACTTTAGTGCCCTCAATAAAAATAAAATAAATAGAGGTGGAAGAATAGTGGAGTAAGATAGAAAGAAATTTGAATAATAAATAATGAATAGGACAAGTAATACTGTATATAATACTTAAAAAATATTAAAAAAAGATTTAAATCCTAAAACCTTTATATTTTTAGAACGGAGAGTGTAGTTGAGATTAAATAGTTCCGGTGTTGTTGGTTAACGACATGGCTTAACCCCCAACTCCAACTAACTGACTACTGGTGTGTGCACTGTACGTATGCAGATAGCACTGGCCACTAGCCGAAGCTCTTGACATTTTGATCGTGGAAGTTTCTTGGAGAAACTAGCTTGAGCTATATAGCTAGAATTTCAATATTAGTAGTGGTCGGTCCTGACCACTTGATCAAAGAAGCTTGAGCTAGCTAGCTGGAATTTCAATATTAGTAGTGGTCCTGGCCACTTGATAGTTTGATAGATCGATGAACGCTAGCTGCAATTTCAATATTAGTAGTGGTCCTGGCCACTTTATAGTTTGATCGATCGATGAACGCTAGCTGCAATTTCAATATTAGTAGTGGTCCTGGCCACTTGATAGTTTGATCGATCGATGAACGCTAGCTGCAATTTCAATATTAGGAGTGGTCCTGGCCACTTGACAGTTTGATCGATCGATGAACGCTAGCTGGAATTTCAATATTTGTAGTGGTCCTGGACACTTGACAGTTTGATTGATCGATGAACGCTAGCCTTTCACATCATCGCAATCCTGCAGTGTACATGCATCGAACTATAGAAGATTCTTTCCAATTTGCTAGGCCGAATTGTCCAGCGAAGGTAGCGTCTTTGAGTGCATGTCCGTTGGGACCGACATATTCCTCCCATAGGATTGAAAATTACATTTCAATTTAGCGGCATCTTCTGCTGATACCTCTTAGGCATTCAAAATACAAGCCACTTTCTAGAAATATCTCTAAACCCTTTTTCACCCATAATACAAGTGGATTCAAGTGGTAGTTTTAATTTTTTTTGTTGGTTCTTAATATTTTTAATTTTACTCTTTTTTTCCAACTTACATCTAAGTCTAAAATGTTATAATGAAGAACCCAAACAACAAAACACTATACCTCCTTGTTCACTCCGGCGGTCTCTCTTACCTCACTCTCACACTTTCATCACCTCTTTTCTTTTTGTCACCCCCTCTGCATCTCCAATCATTGCGAGCGCCGACGCCACAGTCCCTCTCTTTTTTTGGCACAAATGAAGGTGACTTGGTGGGGTGGCGCATGTAGATCAAAGGTGACTCGACGCTGCTACTCGATAGAGTAGCACGTGTGTATTAGATGAGGGGCTTGGCGACATGGCAGATCGGGTGATGTGGACGAGATCAACGCAATTTGGTCAGACATGGAGCTTGCCATGTGCGTGCTGCTCGGCGGCGACGATGGATTTCACAGCAAACTTATCAAATTTGTTCAAATCTATTTAGTTATCATTCTATTCTCGATCACAAAACCACACGTGGGTGACGACCTCCACAATGTAGCTTGCAAGCCATGGCTTTGCCCCATAGTGACCTACAAGGCATCCATGTCCTCTACAAGGAGAAGCCTCACGAGAACATGACCTCAGCCAAGGTGGAGCCATGGCTCACATATGGCTAGCCGGAGCCACCTGCCATATCGATGCACCTGCCATATCGATGCAGCTCTTATAGGTAGTAGAAAAATGCGTCCAAAACGTCCCAAGGTATTGAGATGCCATTTCTTTTCGTTTGGATATTTGGGCTTTTCCATCTCTGCAAGTCTATACTTTTCTCACCCCTTCTAGAATTTATTGATTTCATTTCGATTTTTATCATAGATATGCCTTGTTCCTTACGCGTGAACTTTGGTCCAACGCCCAAGCTAGTCAGCCTCCATACACGTGTGCACGCGTATGCATGTTGATAAGCCCGCGGACACAAGTGCTGTGGTCATTGGTCACAAGTCCGCCACGTGCGCGTGCGCTAATTCGTTCTTACAGCTTCCACAAACCACCATAATTACACGCATAGGCAAAAGTAAGTACAGTAGTTTGGAGCCGCTGGATTGTCCGACGGTTTGGCAAACTTAGGTTTCAAAACTTATTTCAATGACCTCCCAAGTCGATCATTTCGCACCTATAACCGGCACGGATCAACTGCGCCCGATCCCTCCTTGACAAGACGGAGAAATGGAAAAAGAAAATAGACAACCACACATAAGTTTTTTTCGATTATAAGGAAGACGTGAACACGCATCCTACCACACGCATGCACTACAACCACGAGTACACATAATCGTGGACTATCGGGTTTAAACTCTATTGAATAGAGTATATTCCCACCTACCCATTACTAGTTTATTATCTCAACTAAAAATCTTTTATACTTATACTTTCTTAATCTTAAAAAAATGTATAATATCTTATATTATATGACCAAGGGAGCAGTTTATGATTCACTCTCTTTATCCTATTAATTAGGATTTGAAGAATACTCAACTATATTATTAATGACCAGTAAATATATAAAGGCACTATGGGGAGCCTAGGTCGGTAGGCCCATGGACCAAGAGTTTACACATTCTAAAATGTCCCTGTAGTTGAAACTGAACACACGGCGAACATTCAAACTAGACCTAAACTCTATAAAGACGGACGTCGGCAAACCTTTGATAAAAATATCAGCATACTGGGACGATGTAGGAACATGCAGGATGCAAACTTCACTAAAAGAAACACGTTCACGATTAAAATGTAAGTCAATCTCTACATGCTTAGTTCGCTGGTGCTGAATAGGGTTAGTGGAGAGGTAAATGACACTGATGTTGTCACAATAAATGATGATAGTGTGGCGAATAGGGCAGTGAGTTCCTTGAGAAGCTGGTGCAACCATCAGTCTTCAGCGACGCCATTAGCCACGGCGTAATACTCAGCTTCAGCACTGGACCAGGACACCGTTGGCTGACGCTTGGAAGACTAGGAAATGAGATTGTTCCTAAGTAAAACAGCGTAACCTAAGTTAGATTTACGAGTGTCAGGACATCCGACTCAATCATTGTGAATAAACTATAAGATCGGTCAGTGAAGTCCAGTAAAAATAGAGATCAAGGTCTGGAGTGCCCTATAAATACCGCAAAATCCATTTCATAGCAACGAGATGAGGATCTCTCGGGTCATGCATATGCAAGCAAACTTGTTGGATGGTATAGGTGATATCCGAGTAAGTAAATGTGAGATATTGCAAAGCACCTACAATGCTATGGTAGTGAGTAGGATCAGACACTGAAATACCACCAACATACAATTTGGAGTGAGTGTTCATAGGAGTACTGTAAGGCTTACAATCTCACATACCAGCACGGTCCAAAATATCCAGCAAATATTGTCGCTGTGAGAGAAATAGGCCATCATCTCAATACTAAACATTAATACCTAGGAAGTGATGAAGAGAACCCATATCTATCATAGAGAATTTCCGTCGAAGAGCCGAAATGATCTACTGGAGGAAATGCTCAGATGGAGCCATGAGAAAAATGTCATCAACATAGAGAAGCAAGAAAGGCATATCAGCGCTATGGTGGTGAATAAATAGTGAAATATCAGACTTAGCTTCAAAAAATCCAAGAGGTGTGATGTAAGACGCGAAGCGACTGTGCTAAGCGTGAGGGGCCTGCTTCAATCTATAGAGAGAGCGGTTCGATTGGAAAACATGATCAGGTCTCTAAGAGTCAACAAAACCAGATGGCTGAACACAATACAATGTCTTAGTCAAAGTGCCATGCAGGGACTTATTCTTGACATCGAGCAGATGAATGGGCCAAGAGTGGGAGAGAACCAAACTCAGTATCACACAAATGGTGGTGGGCTTCACAAGTGGACTGAAAGTCTCATCATAGTCGATCCTGGGCCATTGAGTGAAACCACGTAAGACCCATTGAGTTTTGTAGCGGTCAAGAGAACCACCTGACAGGAACTTGTTGCGATATACCCATTTTTTAGTGACAACATTGACTCTAGGTAAATGAGGTACCAAGGCCCAAATGTAATTTGCCTAGAGCGTATCGAACTTGGACTACATAGCAGCACACTAATTCGGATCAAACAGAGCCGATCGAAAGGATGTCAGAATCAGGGAGAGGACCGCTGTGTTGAGGTTGAGGCGATCTATTGGTTGAATAAAACCGGATTTAGCACGAGTGTGCATGCCATGTGCGTTGGAGATGGGCACAACAACCTACGAGACCGTGGCTGCGGTGCGTCTAGTGGAACGCCTAGTGCCGCTGGCAACAACCTGGGACATGGTGTCCACAGGGAGAACGGCATGGGGTGGTCTGGCAGAGGGCCCAGTGGCACTTTCGAGAGGAGTTGTACCTACAGCACAACACTAGGCCCAATGGGTAAAGTGAAATAGTCATCATCGCTTAAAAAAATCCAAGGTTGTAGGATCCAAGCGAGAGATAAACATCTCGGAGAAAAGGAAAAATGACTTATCAAATACGACGTGTTGAGAGACGATAATTTTATTGGAATGAAGGTCGAGAAACATATACCCTTTATGATCAGCAAGGTAGCCAAGAAAGATGTATAAGAAGGAGCGAGGTGACAGTTTATGTGGGGCTGTGGAGGATAGGTTTGGATAACAAATGCATCCAAACATGTGGAGGTGGGTGTAGGAAGGGTGTGTACCATGAAGAGCATAGAACAAAGTGAGGCCACCTAGAGTCTTAGTAGGGTAACGATTATGGAGATATGTGGCAGTGTGAAGGAAGTCAGCCTAATAGACTAGAGGAAGACCAGCCTGAAAGAGAAGAGAGTACACAATATTATTAATGGTGTGAAGAGCACACTCAACTCGACCGTTCTGCTAGGAGGTGTATGGGCACGATATGCGAAGGATGACACCTTTGGTGAGAAAGAACATGCATGCGGGCTGAGGAGTGATCGAATTCATAACCATTATCACACTAGACTACTTTGATAGGGGAGCCGAACTGCGTGTGCACATATGATAAAAAATTAGATAGAACACCGAAGGTCTCGGACTTAAGGTGAAGGGGAAAAGTTTAAGTGTAGTGAGTGCAACCATCAAGGATGATAAGGTAGTATTTGTAACCCGACACATTGGCAACTGGAGATGTCCAAAGATCACAGTGTATTAAATCAAAATAATAAAGTGCGTGAGTGTTTGTCATGCTAAAAGGAAGATGCACATGGCGACCTTACTAATAGACATGACATATATGATCAGAGATGCGCGTATTACAACAAATAGCATTTGAACTAACAAGCTTGTACAATGCTTCATGATCAAGATGACTGAGATGAAGATGCCAGATAGTAGTGGAGGACATGGTGGTGGCGAGGGCAGGGATGTTGGCTGTAGGTGGAAAGAATAGGTAGAGGTCACCTGTGGTATTGCACCTGGCGATCACGCTATGAGTTTGTAGCTCCTTTACAGAGAGGCCAAATGGGTCAAACTCAATGGAACAATTTTTATCAGTTGTAAAGCGATGAATGGAAATCAAGTTCTTAATAATGCTAGGTGCGACTAAAACATTAGAAAGAACGAGAAATTGTTATGGTGTGGAAAAAGAAGATGACCCAACAGAGGTAACGAGAAGCAAGGCTCCATTCCTGATAATGATAGATGAAGGACCAAACGAAGAAGGAGGGTGAGAGGAAGAGAGTATATTAGCACTGTTGGCCATGTGGGAGCCAGCCCTAGAATCAACATACCACTTAGTTGAGGACGGTGACGTCAAGGACATGGTGTTGAAATTGTTGATCAGGGATGCCTTGTCCCAAGACCCGCCCGCCATCGGTGTCTAGGAGGGTTGTGGTGGTTGTGGAGCAGGTGCAGTGAAGGCAAGTGTCGAGGTGGGCATGCCCTCATAGGCAAAGCCTATGAGAATGCCAAAACCAGGCGATGACGGGCAGTAGTGCGGGTACTGCTGCAGGACAGCAGTGAACGCTGCCAGCGGTGGCACGAACGGCGGGAACGGGGGACAGGTGTCGACCCTGGTGTGGTGCCAGGGCCGTACAAATGTGGCCATAGTTGCATGGTGCCCGTCCAAGGGTTGGGGAACAAGGCGAGTGGAGGAGGACTGCCGGGGCGTGGACCCCTAAAGCTAAAACCACCGTTGCCCGGGGTGGCAGATTTGTTGCCACGACCGCAACGATTGTTGGAGGAGTCACTAGGGACGGCGTCGGGGCTGCTATGCACAGGGCCATAGCCAGAGCCACCACTAGCGGACCCAACTGGAGGGCGCTGAGGAGCAGGAGGCGCGGTGATGAAGGCGGGCGGTGGAGCATCCTCGACAGTGTCATTGATGTCTATTTTTTTGAGAAGGAGTAGGGTGCGTGACTCCTCGAAGATCGGGAACAGACGCTGCATCTTCAAGTTGGAGACCATATGGCAGAACTTGACGTTGAGCACATGAAGGAGCGTTAGCCTGAGGGTGCAATCGCTGATAGGATCCCCAAACTCAGAGAGGGCACTGGCCATCATCTCGAGGCAGCGATAGAAATCAATGATCGATGTTGCCCCTTGTTTGACTGTGTAGAGCTCGGCGGAGAGGAGGAGCACGTGCGATTCACACTAGCTGAGGAACTCAGATTCGAGAACCAACCAAGCAATGTGGGCATTCGGATTGTGAAGCATCATGATTTGTTGAAGATCGCTGGTGATGGTACCGTAGATCTAAGTGGGGACGGTGCAGTCCATCTGCACCCACGTTGAGCGGTCGGGGTTGGCCACATTGGAGAGAACATGATTCGTTAGGGCATACTTGCCCAGGACGACGAGGAAGAGAGTGCGCCACCGGCTGTAGTTGTTGGCAGCGCAATCCAATGTCACGGGGACAAGGATCTTGATGTTGAGAACGACGAGTGCCTGTGTGTGCACGGCAGCGCGTTTGGCCTCGTACGTGTTGAGGGTGGCGGCATGATCCTTAGCCACCTTCTGGTGGGCGGCTGTGGCCTAGCATTCAGTGGCCTCACGCTAGAGGCGAAGTTATTCGGCAGTTGCGTCAGACGCTATGGGGCCTAGCGAGATCTCAGTGGCAATGGTGGCATGGGAAGAGAGGCATGCGTGGGTGATGAGATCGAGCGGCAATAGGCGGGTCGTCGAGTGAAACTCAGCAGCGGTGGTGGTAGGGTTTAAGGAAGCGAGAAGAGGTCGCAGGAGTGAACCAGCTTTGATATCATGAGAGAGTATTAGGGTTTGGAGAATACTCAACTATGACCATCAGTGAATATATAATGGCACGATGGGGAGCTAGGTCGGTAGGCCCATGGGCCAAGGGTTTACACATTGCACCAGCTACTATCTCTGTCCAAAATATATCTAGATTCATAATCCTAGGTTATATCAAATCCAATAGTAAATTGCTATATTTTAAAATTAATATAGTATCTTTAGAGCTATGCACATACATTAAGAAAAGTAAAGTGATGTGATGGATGGTTATGATTGGTTAAAATGAGAAAGTAGCTAAAAAAGAAGAGAGAAAAATATAATTAACGCTAGTTACTTTTTCTAGCTAAAAAGTACTTTGACTATGAAAATGTAAATTAAGTCAGTAAAAAAAGACCAAGTGCTCTGTATAGGAAAATACTCTCTCCATCATAATCATCTTTGTCCCCTCTTATTTATTTCAAAATAAAGCTTATTTTTCAAATACCAGTATTGATGTTTATAAAATTAGATAACAAATGTATTGAAATTAGATAAAATAAAAGATAATTAATTGTAATTTGATAAAGTGAAGAGGTTTTGTATTGGTATGTATTGGTCGGGTAAAAAAATAAAGTATCGTATGAATTTGCAGATATGGGATAGGTAAAAAAAGTAAAATTATTTTAAAACACATGGCATGAGCTAAAAATAAAAATAAAATTATTTTAATACGGAGGGAATATTAATTCAGATGATCCACCTGTTGTAGCCCAGTTCCACGAGGTCGGATGCAAACGGACCAGCTCACAGAACTTACATAATCTATTTAAGTTGGTTCATGTGAACTCTTTTAAAATGGCCTATAGGTTAATAGTTATATTGTGATATAACTATAAATACGCTAGGAGTAGAATTCATGTCAGAAAACAGCATGATTCAAAATTACAAGTTAAAGTTTGCTTAGGTGAGTTAAAAACAACTCATCCGTTATTAAAATATAATATTATAACTTTGTCTAAAATATAATAACTTTTTACCTACATTCTCTTCTTAATTAATCACAATCTTTTTTAAAATTTTTCTATCTATTTTTTATTCTTGACTAATCACAATCTTCTAAAACATTTTTATACCAATCAGCATCTATTTATCCCAAAATAAGTTATTTTTAGTAATCATTATGTTTTGTAAAAATAGGATGTAAACATATTAAAACTAAATAAAATAGAGGATAAATACATTAGAATTAGATAGAGTGAAGATCACTTTGTATTTTTATTAGTATAAAGAGATTTGATAAAAAAATAAAATTATTTTTGGAACGAAGGTAGTATTTTAGAACGGAGGCAGTACTAGTACATGTTGAGGATGTCAGAGTCTGCCCTTAAATTCATTGGCTCTAGACTAAATAATGCTCATCACCCCCTCATTTTTTTATATATAACTCAAGTCACACGGTTACACCGGACACGACACCCCCTCCCAAAATTTCTCTATCCAACCTTTTTGTCATCATCATTCCCTGCGCTAGTACCTTTTTACAACACCTTCTCATCGATTGACTCACCTTGTTCTCATGTCAGATTGTCTTTTTGTCTCCGGCAAAATTAAATCTCCCTTCCCCTACTGAGAGCCTTCAAAGACAGAAATAGACTGTTCTTGCTGCCCTCAGTGTCCACTTAGTCCCAAAAAGTGGCACCCGTTTCTGACACATATCCCGGTCATAGCCATCTTTGCTGAATTGTCGAATAGATGATCGATTTATAATAATTATTTAAGAGATATAAATGAATAAATTAACTACATTTTAAAGTTGACAAATTGATTAAAACAATATTATAAAAAAACTCTTATATAGAACATTTTTAAAAAAACATACCACCTACATGCTTAGTAAATACGTGCACGTGCATTCATCCTTTATAGAAAAGAAAAGTTCTCCTTCTTCTTGCTAAACTCTCACGTACTTTCTTCATTTTAAAAATAAGTATTTTTAAAAACATATGAGGATATTTCTCCATATAAATTTGTTTTGAAAAATAAATAAAAATCCTTATATTTAATATAAGAGGAAGTAGTATTTCGAGCAACCTCAGTTAAAGAAAATAAATCCTTGCTCGAGCTGGCTGCATGCAGGCTCAGCTGAGCTACAACTATTTATATCCCACCACACGAACGTCCTGGCTCCTCGAACACACCCAAGACTTGCACTACGACGACGACGCTGCTACGTACTCTCATCCGCTTCCGGCAATGGCGCCACCGTCAGCAAACTCCGGCTACGCGGCCGCCGCCGCCGCCCCGGGAGAGAAGAACAGGCTCTCGCCGTCGGGCCTCCCGATACGCGAGATACCGGGCGGCTACGGCGTGCCGTTCTTCTCGCCGCTGCGCGACCGCCTCGACTACTTCTACTTCCAGGGCGCCGAGGAGTACTTCCGCTCTCGCATCGCCCGCCACGGCGGCGCCACCGTGCTCCGCATCAGCATGCCGCCCGGCCCCTTCATCTCCGGCGACTCCCGCGTCGTCGCCGTCCTCGACGCGCGCAGCTTCCGCGTGCTACTCGATGACTCCAAGGTTGACAAGGCCGACACGCTCGACGGCACCTACATGCCGTCGCTCGCGCTGTTCGGCGGCCACCGCCCGCTCGCCTTCCTCGACGCCGCCGACCCGCGCCACGCCAAGATCAAACGTGTCGTGATCGGCCTCATCGCGGTGAGGATGCACCACGTAGTGCCGGCGTTCCGCGCCTCCTTCGCCGAGGTGTTCGACGGTGTCGAGGCCGGCCTCGCCGCCTCCGGCCACGTCGAGTTCAACAAGCTGAACATGCGGCACATGTTCGACTTCACCTGCACCGCGCTGTTCGGCGGCGAGCCGCCGAGCAAGGTTATCGGCGACGGCGCCGTGACGAAGGCCATGGCATGGCTCGCCTTCCAGCTGCACCCGATCGCGAGCAAGGTCGTCAAGCCATGGCCGCTCGAAGAGCTACTCCTGCATACCTTCTCCCTGCCTCCTTTCCTGGTGCGCCGTGGCTACGCCACCCTCAAGGCGTACTTCGCCGACGCCGCCGCGGCTGTCCTCGACGACGCCGAGAAGAACCACCCGGGTATCCCCCGCGACGAGCTCCTCGACAACCTCGTTTTCGTCGCCATCTTCAACGCCTTCGGCGGCTTCAAGATCTTCCTGCCTCACCTCGTCAAGTGGCTCTCCCGCGCCGGCCCGGAGCTCCACGCCAAGCTGGTCGACGAGGTCCGCGCCACCGTGCCATCCGACGGCAAGGTCACCCTCACCTCCGTCGAGCGGATGCCGCTGGTGAAGTCGGTTGTGTGGGAGGCGCTGCGCATGAACCCGCCGGTGGAGTTCCAGTACGGCCACGCGCGGCGCGACATCGTCGTGGAGAGCCACGACGCGGCGTTCGAGGTGCGCAAGGGGGAGATGGTGTTCGGGTACCAGCCGCTCGCCACCCGCGACGAGCGGGTGTTCGACTGCGCCGGTGAGTTCGTGCCCGACAGGTTCGTCGACGCCGGCGGGGCGCGGCTGCTGGAGCACGTGGTGTGGTCGAACGGGCCGGAGAACGGGACGCCGGCGGAGGGGAACAAGCAGTGCCCCGGGAAGGACATGGTGGTGGCGGTGGGGCGGCTGATGGTGGCGGAGCTGTTCCGGCGGTACGACACGTTCGCGGCCGACGTGAAGGAGGCGCCAGTGGAGCCGGTGGTCACGTTCACGTCTCTGACACGGGCGTCGGGATAGCATGTCACGTGCGCTCCGAGATGTGAATAGTACCGTGCTACGGTACTGTATAGGTTGGTGGCTGTTTGCGTGGCTAATTATTTGCATGGAATTCTCAATTTGCAGGGTGGGTGGGTGCTGAATTGAATTTGTGATTTATGTAAAGTTTGATGGATTAATTTGTTACAAAGGGGAAATGAATAATGCAGTGATATGGTGGATTTGTGAGTAGCTTTGTAATCTAGCTAGTATTTTCCTTAACTATTCTTAATCCGTGTTTATGGAAGGTTATGGGCGTCTGTAGCTACTTCTAAAACCTTTGGTTCCCAAGCACTATAGATTCTCACTCTAGATTTTGAGTTGTTTGATCTATGGCTAACAAGCTATGAGAAAATAAACTATGCAAACAAAATAATATATGGACAAAACTTTTATATCTAATAATTATTAGGTAGTTTAAAAGCCAATTTTAAAAATAAACTAAAACAATCAAAATCAACTCTAAATTAAACTTTCAAATTTAAATTTCGACTACAATAAGCAGAGAGTGAAAGGCTTAATAGTTATAGAATAAACATAAACTAAAGCTATATATAACCCCAACTTTTTCAAGTTCTCACCAAAGGCTTCTTAGAATCCCTATCTCCAATCACCTCAAATTAAATAGGACCTTATTTACATATGACATGATGCCCCTTTCTCTATCACTTGGAACACAGCATATATATTGACTTATTGAGGTTTAGTTTGTGGTTGCTGTGAAGCTTCATATATACATCTGGTTATTTTTACGCGGGGGTTTCAATAATGTGCCCATATTTGACCCGGCAATGGATTAAAGAGTATCATGTAAGTATGTAACTGATGGTTATACATAGTACATTCATCACAGTTGGTAGTTCATAAAAAAATGCATCGGCATACATGTATGGACACGTAGAAGTACACCTTACTAAGTCGCTCAACCAAATCGGGGCCGTTCAGATGGCTAGGTGATTCATTTTGCTTACCAGGTTCGAATTCTAAATCAATTGCAGGTATCCGTGTTTTTTATGCCTTCAAAGGCGTCTGTAGGGTACAAGTGGTCGTGAGAGTGAGGTGCGTGATTGTGTGCGCCCAATTGTGCTCTCGGGAAAAAATACAATCCTAAACCGAAAAGCCTTGAAATTCAATTACTGTTCAAAAGAAGGCTGTATTTTCTTGGGTTCATAACTTCAGATATGACTAGCGGCAGAATATATAATTGAGTCTGTCCCTGGCTTAATATACCAAATTTAAGAAGCCCCAAAAGGATCAATAATGCCCATACATAGTCGTCTTTAGTTAGGATGAATTCGGCCTAAGAAGAGCTTAGTCTAATCTCTACTACTATAAAAATTAAAGTTGTTTTCGTCCAAAACTTTGTACATCGTTCCTTTATTGCCTGCTTTCGTTCATCCGCCCCCATAGGCTTCTGCCATTCTCCATATCGCGCCCACCCGTGCACGATTTCCTTTGAGCCCAGGACAGATCCAACATATACAATAATCCAATCCAAATATCTCATGAACGTACCCTATACATGGAAACGACTTATTTGTGACCATTACACATTTTCATGACCAAATTAGGATTACAATATATATATGTTTCGATTGGAACTGGAAGTTACAGAACTGGCGCCCACCCGCGGGGAATCATTCCAGCGAACTCGGGTCTTTCTAGGAAGGGCGGCATCTTAGTTTATTAGCTTTTTCTCTCTGATGAGATGGTGTGACAAATTTTAGCTGTACTAATTTCTAGAAGTATCTGTTTTGATACTTTGACACGTGGAAACGATTATACATGGAAGAACTACCAAATCCCAGTAATTCAACCAAATCACGCTTGGGCTGATACACACCAGATCACGCAAATTCAGCAAAGCTTGGGCCGGACCATCAGGCTTCCCGCTCGCAAGAAACGCGAGACGATCTCCAAATCGTGCTGCAGCGAAAAAAAACAATGAGCATCAGGTAATCTGACCTGCTGCTAATGGATAGAGAGAAATTAGGGAGCAAATTAATACACAAGTGCTACTGGGAAATTATGACCACAATATATATGAGCCAATTAAGTAGTGTTGACGTTAATAAGATGAAGATAATAATATCATAGTAACATCGAATAATGATGGGCCTGAATAATTGCTAAATCTTTAAGAGCCTTTTGGTGGTAGCAACTTACAGGAGAATTGATATTGTAAGAATTTAACTAGAGTAAAATAATCAGCTAATGTATAAAATTCTATCAAACATTTAAAGGAAACTATGATCATAGCTAATACTTGTGAGAGCCAATGAGGAGCCCCTCATTCTTGGCCCTTAAGGTTCTTGGCGCCAAGTTTGGCAAGGAACGAACATCAGTACAACCTCCCGCCAACAAGCAGCCCTGTCCCATGCAGGATGTCCTGCCTGCTCTCCAATGCCACCTGATGATAACTCGCCATGTAAGCTCCCCACGCAATGACCCCCTTCTCTTGGCTCCTTGTCATCCAATGTCTAAGCTGGAGTTAAAGTTGGATCTGGTAGCCGGATCTGACAAAACAGATCTCAAGGCAATTAGATCTAACATCATTAAGTTCACTGACCATCTCCCGTTGTAAGAGGCTATAGTAAGGGATCTAGATGCACATCATGAGAAAGAGAAAAGCTGGTGCATACCAGATACAAACCGCTACTACCAATGATATAAGAATCATGATCACCATAGTTGAGGGTGCATAGCAGCTCGGTGCCACATCACCTCTCTCCTAGCTCATCAATGAGCCAGGGAGAAACCAAGGGTTGCCACGTGACACTCTCTCATTAAGAAGCATGGACTTATTCCCATGGTGGCCTTGGGGAAAACCCGAGGCAAGCCTGCGAACAAAGACCAAATGGTGTAACCCAACATGCCTTGGGTCCTAAATCCTTGGCCTTTATGGGATACAACACATTTATCTATCTAGGGGCAGGCGTGTGAAAGGCAAGGTGGTAGCTACAGCATTTGCCGCTCATCACTTTGACCCTTGTTAACCCTGACAAGGGTGTGGGAAATCAAGGTGCAATCAACTACCATGTCCCCACTAGGACCTATTCTTTTCACTACTCTTTAGCATGCGCTGATAGACAGGTCCCATCGAAGAGCTAGCATGATAGCAACTATTCCTGCTCACCTGCATGGATCGAGCGGGGGCACATGACGAGTGTCCACTAAGCCCCGTTTGCAGTGGTCTCCATCTAGGTCTATCCTAAGGTTGGTGGAGTGAACAAGAAGAGAAGAGAAGTTGCTAACAAGGCTTTACATACTAAATCCCAAGGAATTTGGTCTCTTCATCGAACTTTGATCGTACGGTCTCCTTATAAGGAGAGAACCAAAATCAAGGAGAGCGAGGTTTTAGAAGGCTAGAGAGGAAAGACTTCAACACGTTCTGTGAAATTCCTAATAAACCTAGAAGTAAAAGGAGCAAGAACTATTTTGGATGGTTGATAAACTTGTAATAACCTTCACTGTAGAGAGAGGAAATCCCACAAACAATAAAAGTAAGGTGTTATACCTCCAACTGCATCGAACCCATATACTTTATGCTTGTTCATCCACCACACACATAGCAGGGGCTCGAGCTTCCCCCCTCACACCAGCGCAGCCAATGCCGGCTCGTCACCACCAGTCAGTGAGAGATGGAACGCGGAGGTGGCTGGGATGCTGCAGCGGAAGAAGCGCATCATGCCACTAGACGGCACTGGAGATGAGGTGCCTTCAGCACACCCGACTGATACGAGGCACAGCGAGGAGGCACGCGAAGGGCCTCCTCCCCGGCAAGGCTGCTGCTTCTTGCGTTCATTATACATGCCGCCGCTTACTCGTCTTCTGTCAACCAAGCTCTCTCTTTTATCAACTTCATCATGTTTTTTTTTTTCGTTGCAACGAATAGGCATTGTGCTAGTCTCTTTAATCGAGCGAGAGGAAGCTGCGGGTGGACGAGTTTGCTGCCGGGGCCAAAAAAAAAAAATGTTTCACAATACATGCATGCACACGAATTACGTACTATTCTCCAGGAAATTAGGTTGGACAGGTACGTCTTTTGATTGGTCTGGCTTTGTATTCAATTCCCCATGTTTCACATGCATTTGAATTCATAAAACAGATTAGGGACAACATTTTTAATTAAAAAGGGCCAGGGTTCTCCTTTCACAAAATAAAAGTCATTCAAAATTTTGTTCTTTTCAAAGAAGGCCCTAAGACATAACTGGTCTCGTAGTACTTTTCATTAAAAAAAAGAAGGTCCTAAGACTAAGAGCACGCATAAATATAGCTGACTATAATCACTTTGGCTATATGTAACACAAAAATTTAGAAAGCCCATAGGTAGAATTGAAGAACCAATCGATTTATAAAAAGAAACCAATTGATATAAAAAAGAGCCGATCAGATTCAGTTTAATTAAAAATAAAAAATTATCTAAATAGGATCGAATTTAGAGAGAAACCATAAAAACCACGTTATAATACTTTATTTCTATATAATATAACTTAAAAGATAGGCAATTATAATTAGTTTTGTTAATTTTTTTTAAAGATAATTTTCTTTTATATTTAGAAAATAATGTTCAGAGGTTGTTTGTAATCGCGTCGGACTCTTGTAACTCTAAGGTATAAATATAGATCCATAAAACCTTATAAGATATCAGTACATATCAAACCAATCTTGGCACATCGTAACCATCCATGAAACCTTATAAGATATCAATACATATCAAACTAATCTCGGCACATCGTAACCCTAGTTCATCTAGGTTTTTACTATCAACACGGGGCTACATCAATTAAGTTTGATCTCTGGCGAAAGAGTAAGTCTCGCCACTATCTTAATGTATCTACTCTATCTAAGGTTACATCGGTTAGGTTCGATCTCTTAGTCCGATCAGATGCATTGCATCATATTCAAGTAATTTTATCAGCTTATTGAGCTCTCTTTACTGCCATCGGTCTCATGCTATATCAGTTAGATCCGACCTACTAGACCACTGATAATAGATTGAGCTTAGGTCGATAGGTCTTTAAACGAACGTTTCATCGAAATGGTCAGCCGATGAGTTATCCACATATTGAGCCTCACACATAGTGTATTGACTTCTTAGCTGATATACATATATCTTCAGATAATTTCTCTCATCAGCTCAGCTAGTCGATAGGTTCGTCCGTTTCTTCCATCCGTGCATTTGATCTAGCCTCCCGTATTTTCGAAAAATCGGGTCTTATTCTTTACTATTCATCACATATTCTAGTATGAGCGCCATCGGTTTTACAACCAATAGATCTTTTATCTTATTTCTTGCTATATGTGTATGTCATCATCGACTTTCCAACCGATGAAAGAGTTCTACAGCTTCTATTGGCAACTAGCCGATAGCAGAAGTCCGCATAGTATCTATCGACTACTTTATTTCGAAGCGACATCAACTTTATAGCCGATATGTTTTTCATTCCCTTCGTCACCATCTGCCTATGTCATCATTGGCTTTCCACCCAACGGACAAGTGCTTCAGCCTCTATTAGCAACTAGCCGATAGCAAGAGTCTACATATTGCCTATCGATTACTTTATTTCGGAGCACTATCGACTTTATAGCCGATGTATTTTTTAGTCCCTTCGTTGCTATTTGTCTATGTCTTTATTGGCTTTCTAGCCAACGAATAAGTGTTTCAGCCTCTATTGGCAACCAGCCGATAGCAGGAGTGCATCAAACATAGTCGATGACTATCTCAATCCTATCGGTGACCAGCTAATAGCAGGAGTTCATGTTGGACTATCGGTCGACTAACTTATCGGTTTATCTACTTATCAATTACAGGTTCAAATTGATTAGCATGCCTGCAACTCTAACAACCCCAACAAAGAGACCTCGAAGCCAAAAAACCTGCACTAGAACGAATCAGATCTCCTAGGCCTGGGCATATTGACGCACCATCGGATCAGACCTCCATCGGCGAACATGGAGGACTGATTCGGTATGAACATTTTTTTAGCACATCTAGTGGGACTCAAATTTCAATATGTATAAACAAGAAGTGGATGCCAAGGCGCGCTCGTCTGATGTAAAAGCCGATGAAGATATTATTATTCCGATTGTGTTGGTAGACTTGACAGATACACAAAGATAGTAGGTGAAGCAATCTGTGAAAGATTTTAAAAAGTTGTACTTGCAATCTTTTAGCATGACGTGAGAAGGATCGATCCAAAAGAATTCATTCCCAAGACCAACTCTGATAGATGAAACAACTCAATCTACAACTTCAAGTCCACATAAATCTGTCCAAGAACTAGTTGATAAAGCTATACGTCACATGCTGAACGATCAATCTGAAGGGTGACAAGTATGCTTCAGGACTTGATAAGGAAAAGAATGAATGTATTATATACTCAAGAGCCACCAGTTCATACATCGGTAGATATTGGTCCATAAATGTTGATGTTTAATTGGTTTGATTGTATTTAGCTCGGGTGGCAACACGATGAAGACGATGAGTGGACTACCAAAATATACAAAGTGATGAGGGAATAGTTTGGCTTGAAACTGAAGGAGGAGAATTTTATGTATTAGTCTCCATACCCTAAATAGTTTGATAGAGTATTGTTACCACACCGATACAAGATGCCAGACCTCTCTAAGTTCTTAGAGTAAGATAACATGTCAACAATTGAACATATCAGTCGATTCTTGGCTCAGGGCAGGCAAGCATTGATAGAAGAAGCTCTGAGAGATAGTTTGTTCCATTGTCACTATCCGGATTGACTTTTAATTGGTTTCATCATTATCACTAAGTTCAATCAGAGGATGGGCCAATCTAAAAGAACAATTTTACAAACACTTTATTGCGGGGATCTATGAGATGCGGCTCACGGATTTGATATCAGTGAAACAAAGGAAGGAGGAATCGGTTTCGAAATATATTCAAAGACTCCATAGTGTATGAAGCCGATGCTATAACTTGGACTTAAGTAATGAATAGTTAGCAAAGCTAGCCTTCCCAGGACTATCAAGGCTCATCAAAAGGAAGTTTTTCTCTCGAGAGTTTGACAACTTAGCACATTTGATGCAGATCATATCGGCTTATGAAAGCCGATTGTAAGAAGCGGGGGAGAAGATTTCAGAGTCTGGGAGCCTAAGGAAAATAATTTTGAAACATGAGTTCTCATCCTTCGAAATTGGTAGGAATGCGTTAACACCAAAATTTGAAAAGCCCCGTAGATAAAATTAGAGAGCCGATCGGCTTATGGAAAGAAGTTGATTGATAGGGAAAGAGCTGATTAGATGGATTAAGGATTGATTCAATTCAGTCAAAAATAGAATATTATCTAGATGAGACCAAATCTAAAGAGGATTCATAAAAACTACGATAGAGTATTTTATTTTTATAGAATATATCTTAGAAGATAAGTAAGTATAATTAGTTTTATTAACTTCTTATAGATAGTTTTATTTTATGTTTAAGAAATAATGTCCAAAGATTGTTTGTAACCGTATCGGACTCTTGTAACTCTAGGGTATAAATATAGAGCCCCTCAAACCTTGTAAGATATCAACACATATCAAACCAATCTCGGCGCATCGCCACCCTAATTCATCTAGATTTTTACCGATTAGGTCTGATCTCTTAGTCCAATCGGGTGCATCACATCACGTTCGTGTGGTTCTATCAGTTTATCGAGCTCCATCTACTACCATTGGTCTTGTGCTACATCGGTTAGATCCAACCTAGTAAACTACTAATAGTATATTGCTATAGGTCGATAGGTCTTTACGCGAATGTTTCGTCAGAGTGGCTAGCCGATGAATTATCCACACATTGAGCCTCACACATAGTATATCGGATTCTCAGCCGATATACATATATCTTTAGAGATTTCTTCTCATCGACTCAGCTAACCCATGGGTTCGCTCATTTCTTTCGTCCAAGCATCTAACCTAGCCTCTCATATCTTCGCAATATTAGGTCTCACTCTTTACTATTTATCGCATATCTTATTCAAAGTGCCATCGGTTTTGCAGTCGATGGGGGCCTTTATCTTATTTCTTGCTATCCGCATATACCTTCATGGGATTTTCAGTCGATGAAAGAGCGCTATAACCTTTATCAGCAACCAGCCGATAGCAAGAGTTCGCATACCTATCGATTACTTTATTTCGAAGCATCATCGGGTGTACAGCCGATATGTTTTTCATTCTCTTCGTCACCATCTGTCTATACCTTCATCCGCTTTCCAACCGATAGACGAGTGCTTCAAGCTCTATCGGTAACCAGTCAATAGCAGGAGTATATCAGACGCAACCGATGACTATCTCATCCCTATCGGTGACCATCTGATAACAGAAGTTCGTATCGGTCCATCAGTCATTGTCAATTGCAAGGTCAAATTGACTAATATGCCTGCAACTCTAACAACTCTGACAAAGGGATCTTGGAGCCGAAACACTTATATTGGAACGAAGCAGATTTTCTAGGCCTCAGCATATTCATGCGCCATTGGATCAGACCTCCATCGATTAACACAAAAAACCGATTTGAAGTGAACATTAGGAAGAGATAAAAAAAAGTGCTGACTGTGATGCAAGAGTTACCCTTGCACAAGTCTTAAAAGAACTGCTATATAAGTGAGATGAAGACAGAAGATAAAAAACAATCTTTATAACTAAATTAGCTTTAATAGTACTATCGTCAGATGGGCTTAATTATAGCTACTATTTTCGTTTTAAAATACAGTAAAAATTAAGATTAGTCCAAAATATTTTTTAAGTCGCTTAAATTATTAGTTATTAAATTTTAAATTGTCTAAATTCGTTTTTAAGCATGTGATTGACTTTATAATCATATAGAAATAATAAATACCAGTAAGAAATACTTATATTATAATAAAAAATTTTGAATTCTAAAAAATCCTTATATTTTAGAATGGATAAAGTAGTAGCTAGTTTTATTATTAAACCTGCTCTAGCTACGATAAAACTACACGTAGAAAATTAAATTCAGTGTCTGAAAAGACAATTATGGAGTTTCTGAAAGGATAATTATGGATAATAACTAGCTAGAGTCAGGCCAATAGTGATAACGATTTCTCCGAGCTACTTCTGTCAAATTAGCTCCAATTAAACTACTCCCGCGCGATACTTGCTCAAACATTAAAATCGCAGTCATCAACATCATCATTTATAGTCCTATATGATGATCATATGATCTCGATCCGTACGTGAGGATCTTTTGAGCTGTTTCATTGGTCCGTTGATCCAACAGCCGATGAGGTATTCTTCATTGTGTAAAATTACACAATTGAAATTAATTATATTTAGGTTTCGGATAAAGAAAATTATAACTTTCGGCTTATATACCAACTAAGAAGCACGGAACTATATTAAGTAGGGATAATACGGATGTATAATGTACATACCATATTCATTTTCATATTTTGAGTCAGATACGAAAATAAATACAAATACCTCAAATATAGAAATAAATACAAATTATTTTAAATACAAATAGGGATTGAATATGGAAAAACAAATAATTGTCAGAACACGAAAACCAGCTAAACTTCTAATAGAAATAAATATCATCACACATATATTTTATATAAAAAGTTTTATCATAATTGAAATAATACCAATTTAAATTCTAGCATAAATACACATCTAACTGATATAATAACATATAACATATAATATAATTTATAAAAATATTTTAAAGTATAAATAATATTAATTGTATGTACGAAATGTGCTACTATTAATATCCAAAGGGATAGTTTAAAGGTCTAGGGTTAGAAAAAAGGTTATATTCTATGACTTTAGCGGATATCCGAATAGCAATGTTTATGGATATCTGCATTACTATCTATATCCGTTGAAAGCTCTGATACTATATTTATATTTGTATCTTAAGAAAAATATGTGTTTATTATCCGAGAAATATCCATTTCAAACGGTATCCATATTCGTTTTTCTCTTGAGCACACATAAACTATCTGTTTCATTTTTATCCCTAATATTGAGGAAGCTAGAATTTAAACCATGGTCGGTGGGATCTTCTCACAGGCTCCACCACAGCACTTGCATCTTTAGCCTCAGTTACAAAATTAGTTACACTGAACTACGCACATTTTTTTAGTACAAGTTGAATGCACTCATGCATACTGTCGGAGAGTGAGCTCATCTAGCGGATAATAGATGAACCTTTTATGAATTTGGTCTAGTCGATTTCAGGTTGATTTCTTGATTTACAATGTTACTTTATGTATATGACTTCTAGATAGTTTTTATACGTGTGATATTTTGTTGTATGCTAATATGAGTTAAGTGAGGTGAGAACTTATGCTTAGATATAGTTTTTTTATTTGTTCATGTACAAATGTTGCTTGAGATCTTAGGAGTATTGCTAGTGATGAATCGAAACTAGGATTAGAAGAAATTAAGGCTAGACGATCTAGAAGATAATACGAGATATTAAGACTAGAAAACAATATACGTAGAGATAAATTTTTCATATAGCATAAGAGAGAGATTATATGAGTATAGAATTTAAAGTTAAATTCAGAAAAAGTCTGAGTTTGAAAACATGGAATTCGTACGGAGATAGGTTGTATATCTTATATAGTTTTGTATGAGATTAACAGTATTTATCCTAATAATATTTAGAGTCTTGGTGCAGCTATCTATAGAGAGACTGTCTAGAACTCAAGATATCGCTTTTGGAAGAGAAAAAAATTAGAATTTAGATTTGAGTTACGAGTTTAGTCAAAAGTTGAGAAATAAGTACTTTATATATATTTTATAGACATGTCAATGTACTTTTAAGACTTTCGTTAAATATTGAGATTTTCGTCGAGAATATTTTTTTTCTAGTTACAGGCAATCGGACTAGGTGGAGTACAGCGGTCAAACCGATGGCAAGTCAGACTAAAATGTGTGTATTGATTGGGACTACGACATTAAAAAAGTTTAGAATTTTAACTATAGTAAAATTAACTTTATCAATCAAACGTAACTTTTAATTCCACTAAAAATTCTTCGTTTTTGGGTTATCCTACCATTCTCCTCTAGTAGTATTATCCTTCTATTCGATCCTACTATCAACAGTTTGCTCTGAGTCAGTATGCAAATCATCCAAGCCGACCAGGCAAGGTCACCTATGGTGGCAATTGGCACTGATTTAGCAGATACAAGAAAAACAAAAAAGGAGAATCTTGTTCAGATGGTTGGTCCCTTTAAAAGGCAGAGTACATACGATTTAGCAGGCAACCAGGTCAGTCTATATTACAATGTTTGTGCACCACATCTTGAAAGACATTCTCTCTACCTACAATGGCAATTAACTTGGCATTTAAATGTTCATGCAACTAGACTATCTTTCGTTTAGAATTTCTTATTTTGATCTGGCATCATAGTCTATATGTTGTATCGAAATATGACGACTTCGAATATAGATGTGCCAATATAAGGGAGAACGAGAGTTGAATGAATGTAACTACTTGAAGCTAGAGCACAAAATGCTCCTTCAAGAGTAAGTCCAAAGAATTTCGATCGCCTTACTTTTGGCAGGTACAATTTTGGCCTAAAAGTCTTAGGATTTCTTTTTTTTTCATTTGTAAGTGCTTGAAATTTGAGTCGGCAGAGAGGGATCTTTTGCTCAAGATAATGATTGAAATTGCGATGGGTTCAATGTTACTCATTAGTACATACTAGTGCCTCTTGGCTAAAACACACTACATTTGACGAATCTGACGAACTTATTTGTTGTACCGAATAGGAACATCAGCTACGCCTTGAAATTCAGCAGGCGAAGGCACAATACAAGAGCCTGCTGAACAAATACATACCGGTGGCTGCTGTGAGGACAAAGAAATGATCAGGGCTCTTTGGAACAAAGAAAAAAATAAAGGAATTTCAAAGAATTTAAATCCTATAGGAAAATTTCCTATTAGGCCATTTGGAACAAAGGATTGGGCCTCTAAAATTCTTTTGAAATTTCTATGGAATGCCATATTTCATAAAAATTTTGAAGGATTTCTAACATGAGCTCTAAGCTCTAGGAATTTTTTCTATGTGTAACTCTCTCTTCTAAATCCTGTTTTTTTTTCTCTATCCCAACGGTTTTTTTTTTGTATAGTTTTCATGTGTTTTTTATTCCTTAGGATTTAAGGTGTGATGACATTCGAATCCTGCATTTTTTTTCTATTTCGATGTTTTGAGAATCCTACGTTCTAAAAAGCCCTTACTTCTGATAGGCTCATTTCACATGGAAAGATATATGTTTGCAACATGGCAAGGAACTGAATGTATATTAGTAACCATGAAGCTTTGTGATCAGTTGGCTCTCCGGTCAGCAAGCTACGAGAATACCGGCTCGGTGTTTCATCACCTCACCCGTGTTTGTCATCTGCCGAGTAGCTTGGCCGTCTTTGTAACTCTACTAGTGTAATGTGTACTGTATAAAGACAGTTTCTTGATCAATGAGCAGTGGTGATCACTTGAAGTTGAAAGATTATGGAGGGCCAAAACTTTGCCCATCTTTTTCCACCAAAGTTCTGTTTGGGTTGCATCTTTTTAGGAAATTTCAGAGCTTCATTTACACAGTACACTATTTGGAAGCTACAGATGGTTTAGGCAGGGTTAGAGATACCATATTGTCAGTGGGGAAAATATTTGGCAATATCTTAAGTTGAAGAAATATCACCCACCGGTGTGGTTGTTAGAACTATAAAAAGCCACTACCATCATCGCTGCTAGCTAGCGCGTGCGTGTGCGCGTGCGGCGGAAGTTCGCCGGCGATGAGGAGGAGACCGTGTATTTGACGACGTCGGAGGTGGAGACGGCGACAGAGAGGAAGGCGTGCGCGGGAGCGGGAAGAGCTCGGGCACCGCACGTCCGCAGGGTGGATTTGAATCTGGTGTCGCTTTTCAAAACGTGCGGGTTTGGGATGGGCCTGGTTTTACGGCCCATACGTATTTGGGCTGGGACTGTGCAACCCAACAACGTGTGGACGAACAGGCATAGGAGGCGTGGCGCATGGGTGAACCATCACTTTTTGGGCTTGAGTTCGGATATGAATGGGACTAGAATTTGAATCTAGCGTTTTACGTGAATATGACACAAATTTTGTCCAAAGAAATAGAAGTCTAAATTGGAACATATTGAATCTCTGAAATGGTGTCGATTTTGATGTTGTAATGCGCTTAATATGTACCAGCTGCCGACATATTTTTACGAACTCGCATTCTCGTACGGATAAATTTCTACGTGACGAGAGGATGGTCTCTCCTCCACAGTTAGCCCTCTCCCAATAAATGGGTAAACCAATCCCCGTTTTCGTAGCACGGGAAGTGGCCGATCACTCCAAGTCGCCAACACCCGCCTATTAAATCACCGTCGACGACTTCGTCATCAAGTTAGTGGTCTCATGTAATTATCGTCGCCAATGCTACAACCACGACTGCTCTATTACGGCACTAATGGCTTCCAACAATTCCGGTTAGTATAATACTGAATTCCGCATTAAGATTAAAAATTAGGTGAATGTGCCTTTAGTATAAGTATTAGCACATTTTTCTTCTTTGCGAAACTCGAGACCTGCATAGCACTAACAGAGACAACCGGAGCGTCTTGGCGCCAATTTTTTTGCCATGTCTTGGCGCCAACCCTCGTCGATTTCACCTTTTCTTTTTCTGCTATCTCTGCCTCTGAAGAACTCTGAACCTCAAATTTAATACAGCTGCTGCTGCTGCCACCAAGAGAAGTGAAGGCTATACAGTGTCTTGCATGTCTTGTGCAGCGGTGCCCTTGACCAACCACCAGTAGACGGCCGGACCAGAACCTCCAATGGATTCCTGCACCTACCTTTTCCAGGCTTGACGCACTGACCAACACTGGACTCCTCACACCTTTTCATTACTGCCGTCCTCGTCAGGGTTGCTTTGGGCAGACACACACAAGCATTGCAACTTCTGAAAAAAATCTCTTACTACTACTACTCCTTGATAACTCTCTTTCGGTTAGCATGTTTTTTTAACTATTAAACGTTTGTAAAAAAGTTATATATTTTTTTAAAAAAAAGTTAAATAAATTATTTTAAAATAATTTATAATAATTATTGCTCAACTAATTATATACTAGTTGCTTATCATATTTTACATGATAAAAATCTGGCTAAACAAGCTCAAACACAACCTTAATTAGGCTTGTTAGAAAGCTATTAGCGGCTTCTCGTGAATCTCAACCCCCAAGCTACAAGCCAAAATTAAGAATCCCAACTTTTTTTAATTCTCACCCACTAAATACTCATCAAATCTCAAGCTCCTCCAAGCAATAACAATAACGGATTGACAAACAATCTCTGATTTCTTGCAGAAATCAATGCTCAACTACTCGTAATAATTTATAATGCCAATAGTGATTAAAAGTTACAATTACAAATGCTCTATGCATTGTAGCAAATTCCCGAGCAATGGAAACTAATGAGTTGTGTCTGCATGCTGGCCGGTGGTGCAGCTGCCGTTCTTGCAGCCGCAGTGATGGCCGGCCGGCGAGACAACCACCTCTCCGACTCCCCAATAAATACACCTGTTGCTGCTCCTGTGTTACGTGTAAGGTGTTCGTTGTGTGTATATAAATACCATCGACGAATTCTGCGTGCCAAGGAGGAATTGTTCCCGCGTGCGTCGACGACTGTATCAAATGGTGATCTCTCGCTGCTCTGTTCATGTGGTTCTCGTCGCCAGGCTGACGCCGGCGAGGTCGCCGCCGTACTCCTCCAGCACCACCAGCAGGTTGCCGCCCGGCTTCAGCCATGATCTCGGCACATGGTACCTACATTTTTTTCCAAAAAATTGACTTCTCTACTGGTGTTACAGTATTATCCCAATAGTCTATTGATCTTAAGCATTAAGCATTGATTAAAATAATAATTAAGGTGGTAGTATAAATAGATATGATCTAATGGATTAAAAAATAAACGGGCTAGAATGATTCTTCTAGTAGAGAAGATTATAAAACATTTTAACATTTCTTTTTTTACATAAACATTGTAAAGCATTTCATTGTTCGTGAAAGGAAGGTCCATTGATCTAGGAGAAAAATTGAGCTGTGATGTTTATGTGAGGATGAATTTATTACCATCTTTGGGACAGGTCGCCGCAGTTGGATCGGCACTTGTCCTCATGGTACGTCCCGGCGTAGCTGCAGCCGCCGCAGCCACCGGAGGCCTTGTACGACCAGTACCGGCCAACGTGGTGACCGTTCACCCAGATCTGGCCCTTCCCCATGCTGCCCATGTCGAGCGCCACCGGGTCGTTCGTGGCCGGCGCGTTGAAGAAGGCCTGAGAAGACAAAGGTGACAAAGGAAATATTCAGCAACAGACGACAATAATTCAGAGGATGTTGAATCTGATGAACTGTAATTCCACTTGTCATTGCTGGTGCTTCCTCAGCAATCAGCACTGACCTTGTGCCAAGTCAATGGCTGGTAGCCACCGGGGCCACCCCATTCGACGGCAGAGCTTCCGGTGACAGTGTGAAGGCCCAGCGTTTCGCCTTTCAGGCCGATCTGATAGGTCCATTTCTGATGGCTGAGGTCTTTCGTGCCGCCGTTTAGGCTGGAGAGGGTCACCGGTCCGAGCACACCAACATTCCAGTTCTCAAAATGATTGCCAACATTCTGCAAACAATATCAGATATCAGTGTTACAGGTAGTTTCAGACAAGATATATGTCCAGGATATCGGTCAAGTTGTGATCAACTCACAGGAAGGCCAACTGCCGAACTTAGGATGGAGATCCTGTTGCTACCCTGCCACAACTTCACACGTCCATTGTATGTCAGCTTGGGGTTGTCGTAACCACCATAAACAGATCCTACAGAGGAAACACAATCATGAACAGTCAATAAAAACGATCAGTGTAGACTTGATCTAATATGAAATGTAGCTAGGAAGAAGCGTTAGTACCATATGATTTCCCATTCACGAACACCTGCATCGAGTGTCCAGCAGAGTAGACAGTGAGCTGAGGAGACTGACCAGACTGCAAGTCATTTGTACCAATGTTGACGCTGCAACAAGCATTCATCAGTGTTAAGGGAAATTCAGACGGATTCTGATAGAAATGGTTGAAAATTATGACACATATTAAGGCCGGTCACTCACTATGTGGTGTACCACAGGTAGTCCGACTTGTCCCATGTCATGCTCAGCTGCTCGACAAGACCATCCTTTGTGAATGCACTGTTGCCCAGCGAGTTTGTGTCCTCGCTGTATGACTGCCAAGCGAATCGAACTACTCGGTTCATCTTTGGCATCAATGTTGGCTCCTTCACCTGTGCCATTATCATGTAAGTACATTAGACCATGTGCCCCAGCAAGGTCCAGCTAGTCCACATAAAGATTCAAGCTTCAATGTTCCCTAACCGTCGCAGTGTTGAAGACGGCAGTTTTGCAGTCCGGCAGAATGCTGATGGACCAAGCAGGCAAGTTGTACTGCTGCCCATTGAACCTGACTTTGACTGCAGTGTTCATGTGGTAATTCGACAGGAACGCTGCACATGCCCCATTCTTTGCCTTGAAGACATATGCCTAAAGGATTTGAACAATCATGAATCCAGGAATATCTATGGGTGATCACATATATTGTGTGAAAGATTGTAGCAACACCAACCTTCTCATAGCTGCCAAGAGACTGTATTGTTGGATCGGTAGAAACCAGCACAGGCTCGGCCTGCTTGATGGCCTTGTGAAGGTCTCTCAAGTGACCCCATTTCGGTTGCCTAAGAAGACCTGAGATGTGCATGTCATCCATTTATCAAATGAGTCAAAACCATTTCGATCAAGATTATAAACAGAAGACTAAAAAAACAGTAAATTTCCAAAAATATTTCAAGACAGCAAGCAGGAATTCAAGTTTATCAAAGAAGGCAATCACTGCATACCAAATTCATCAATTGGGGCATCATAATCATAGCTAGTTGCGATGAAGGGACCACCGGCTGTCCGCCCAAAATTGGTTCCTCCATGGTACTGCAACAGAACATGAACATGTGGTCAGAACAAGTAAAACTACATTCACTGCAACACCAGTTTTGGTGTGACCAGTGAGCCCCTCTTCTCACCATGTAATAGTTCACGAAAGAGCCACCCTTCTGTATGAACCTCGCCACAGCAAAGGCCAGATCCTCCACTGGCCGATGCGGCACCCCACCTCCAAATGATGTAAACCTTCAGAGACAGTAATATGTGAAAATGTAGTAGGATCGCTCCCATCAAAATTAGGATGATATGAAGTGCGACATGAGTTGGAACAAGAAAATTACCAGCCGGTCCAGGCCTCAGTCCACAAGGACGGCTTGTAATTCTTGTTTGGGCTGAAGTAGTCACAGTAAAATCCATTGCAAGTGTTGATCTGCCATGGTTGGGAATAAAAAAGGTAAGAACTGGTAGTCTGGCATAGTGAACTGCACAACCAACTCATTCATTTAACACCACCAAGTAAGGTGGAGTAGTTTGTTTGTACTCTCTATCAGTGTACCACTGGGTCAGGGGCGTCGTCCTGCTTGCACATCACCCACGGCACGCCAGTGTTGCTCCCGACGGCCATCTTTGCGGCCCAGTTTGCGTATGCCTTGGCGCCGCTGCCGCCGACAGACTCCATCGGCCCAAACTCATTCTCCACCTGACCAAATCCACCACAGAACATCAAATCTAAGTTCAGCTACACTCTTAGCTAGCTGCATTGCACATTTCAATGGACTAAGCAGAGAAGCTGTTCTTCTTCAGGGATTCACCTGAGACATGATGATCGGGCCGCCCTGCCACTCGAACAATCCCTCAGATTTCATCATGGACACAATCTTCTCCACAAACTTCTGCATCGCCGCCTATGATTGCAAACAGCAGAAGTTGGGCACATCATAAAGCCCAATTCTTGAAAAATGAAAGAGACCAAAATAATTGTTCCTTTGGTGGCAGCAATACCTTGAACGGGCCATTGTCCGTCCTGAAGCTAATGCCGGGCACATATTTCATCCAGACAGGAAAGCCCCTGCAAGAACAGATTCACACAAGAATCACCAACATTGCAACTGTTTTTTATCCGCAACAACTTGCAACCAAACAAACACTGAAGCTGCACTAGTGAAGCTACTACATTCTGCTCCAAAATCTACCAAGAGCTGCAACTCTGTGAACGCATCAGTACCCAAAGTTCCACTCGGCGCAGACGTAGGGGCCGATGCGGAGGTGGACGTAGAGGCCGGCCTGCTTCACCAGCTTGATGAACCGGACCAGATCGTAGCGGTCGCTGAAGTAGTACTGCCATGAAGAGGAGGAGGTGGAGGAGCTTATCAGCCAAGAACTCGTAGGAAGAAGAAGCAGTAGCAAATGCGAGGTGAGAGTGAAAGTACCTGGCCCTGCACGGGCTCGTGGCCGTTCCAGAAGACGTAGGTCTGGATGACGTCGAGGCCGCCGTCCTTGGCCTTCTGTATCAGCCCCGGCCACATCTGAGGCGGCGGCGGCGGCGAAGCACACAGAGCAAGAATCAGAACCGGAGCTAGCTAGGAGGTGTGGAAGAGCAGAGCGTTGCCGCATTTGGGGGCGAGAAGGAAGAGTCGGAGGCGGCCATGGATGGCGCGGCGGAGGTTACCTCAGGCGTGCTCCGCGGGTAGTGGATGGAGCCGGAGAGGAGGATGCGGCGGCGGCCGTTGATGACGAGCGACCGGTGGTCGTACGACACGGCCGCATTGGCCACGTGCGCCGCGAGGGAGGCCGCCATGAGCGCCGCGGCCAGCAGGGCCACGCGGCGGCCGCCGGCAGCTGGTCGAGCAGTAGGCGCCGCCGGCACCATGGCTGCGTGTGCGCCCCTCCAAGAAAGCACCTAACTAAGCAACCTACCCCCTCTCCCGAGAGAGAGGAGAGCAGTGAACCGCTTCTTGGAGCGGAGCACGCGTTGGGGGGGGGGGGGGGGGAGCAATGCGTGCGAGGCGGCGACGTGAAGAGCGCCCCGGTGTTTTGTGGAGGGTGGCAAACTGGCAGTGGCGATGGAGCTCGCCTTCCTTTTTTTTCCCCTTTTGAACCGCTTGTTTTAATCCTTGGAATGGCACGCGGCGCGAGTACGCGACTCGACTCGCGAGCAGAAGCGGAAGGCGAAGTGACGTGGGAGCAGCTGCAGCTGCAGTAGATGGGCGCGCGGCTGCGTGCGAGGTTTTTATTGGAAGAGAGTGCAGTGCAGCTGAGCTGAGTAAGGACTGAGGAAGTAACGAGCGAGGTGTGAGAAGTGGAGGGAAAAAACTTGGCGCGCTGGAAGGGAAAGGGGTGGTGCTGCGGGTGGGAGGGGTGGGCCCACGACATTTTTCATTTATTCCTATGTGGGCCCGTTTGGTACAGGAGGAAATTTAGTTTACAAGGATATTATTTTGCTATTAAGGCCTTCCTTCGTTGGAGGACTTTTCTGGGGGAAATTTACGTCAAAATCTTGTATCCTCAGCGCTTTTTTAAACGCAGTAATAAAAAACACAAACACGATTATAGAAAAACACAAGATTGAAATATTTTCAAGACCATAGGAATTGTATACAATGTTGTCGAAATTAAAGATTTGTTACAGAAGGGAAGGGAGAGAGATAGAGAGAAAGTGTATTAGAATTCTCAAATGAATTTGTAAACATGAGGTGAGACTATATGTTAAAATTCTTCTAAACTATAGAGAAATTTTTTCCTATCCTTTAAAATTTCTTTAAACCAATGTCAACATCTAGAGGGCTCCCATAGGAATTTTTCCTTTAGAATGAATTCCTCTAATTTTCTCACAAATTTCCTCCACTCGAAAGTAGCCCTAAATGAAGCATAAAGGTTGATTTCTGTTACTTCCTTAGATTCAAGAAAAGTCAGAGAATGTCATATAAATTGAAATAACTCCTATGATATTTCTGTAAAATTTATTTATTCTAAAGGAGCATTGGACTTTCATTTCAGTTAGATTAGTCTCTCTGCTGAATTTAAGCCAGTGTCCAAGTGAGGTGCTAAATTAGTCAGAAGTCAGGACTCAATAGCGGGTTTGTTTTTAGTAAAAGGACATAAACACTAGCCTGACAATGTGCATTTTCTTCGGAGGCGCTCCCTCTGCCTTAAAATAAACTAATATGCAGTATAGATTTATCTATAAAAATTATTTATTTTGAGATGAATGGAGTAAACCGTGCCATTTATTTTCAACTCCTAGACTACGGAATAATCATCTCTGACCACTGCCCGAACTAAAATGCACACGGTAATATGTATAGACACAAAGGTGTCATACACCCGACTCCACCAATGGATGTACTGACGGGAGCCATTGGACTAGTTATTATACATAAAATGTAAAACGTTCATTAGACAGGACAAAATCCACAAGCCACGTCTGCTAGATCCGGCCGTGCGTGCTCCTCACACTAATCATGCATGTGAGTGTGCCCAATACTATACAGAGGGTCACTGCCAACGCGTCGAATCCTACGTGCTTAGTAGACGACAGATTAATAGCATCATGCGTGATCAAAAGCCTCTTTTAGTTTTGTTGCAGCAAATGTCCAAACAAAATTATCCCCCGAGTGCAAAATCCAGATGTCAGAAATATACGCTCTCTAGTAGGTAGTAAATGGTTACAACAACGTATTAGAAGGATAAATCTCTTACAGCATGACCGTAATAAGGCCACGGTTGTCAGGTTGTGACACAGTTTCTGCTTTAGCTTCTTCAAAGAAAAGCATAGGTTATGCAAAACAACAAGATTCTTTAGCAGATCAACGAGTGAAGTAGACCAAGACTTGATAGAAAACCGTGAAATAGAAACTGCATTCCCCCAGCTTGTTCCACTAGATATTGGATTACATAGGAATAAAAATAATAATTAAACCTATCAATCAAATCTACCACCGAAATGTAAATGGTAGAATTAAAAATAATAAATCTTTTTTTAAATGAAAAAAACATCTAACCTAGATGATGAAGTTATAATGCGCTTCTGTATATATCGATCTGGTAATTATATGTATTGGTTACTTACATGTCGTTTGTTTCGGTCGTTGTACTGTTGGCGCTCCAACCACCTTATATCTATTGAAATTATGTAAACTTTTTTATATTAAAATATGTACATACAAAAGTACTCCTCTCTAAAACTAAATCATAGATTTTCTCTCTTCTAAAAGTTATACATCTAAGACATCAACCATCATCTATTTATATCTAAAAATTTCTTCACTAACTAGGAGTAGAAATTTTACTCCTACTTAAAGTCAAAGACTAAATAGATGTAAAACTCCTATTTATAATAGGACTCAACCCCTCATATTCTAAACCCTTTACAATTTCTAATTTAAATTTTCTTTTTCTTATCACTCATACTCTAAATTTATTCATAAATTCTCCAATGCTTATACACACAATTTATAAAAGCCATTACAAACACCTCACCATACAGTATTTATCTATGGGACATCCTTGGCTTATCTCTGAGCGTAATTCCAGTAAGTTTGAACTTAAGTCATGTACACATATAGGCAGAATAGTCATTTCTAATTATATATATATATATATATATATATATATATATCAGATTAATCTGCCTTACATTAGTCATATACAAACTCACATCAATACCATAAATATTTTCAAACTATTTTTTATTAATTAAATTATTTACAAAGCTAATTATTCATATAAAATATAGTAATTATGGCCATGATTTAACAGATTATGCACCACTTAAAAATTGTTCGGCGTGCACCAACCAGAAAAATCTTTTCTTTAAGACCAGAAGATTTTTTATCTGAATAAAAAAAATACGGATCGACCAAATACTACTTGGTTTATTTCCCGTCATTTTGCAGAGATGCCCACCGTACTTAATTTTGTGAAGTATGTGGTGTAATGTAACGACAAGTCGACGAATGGTGATGATATAGTAGCGTGCAGGGTAAGTAGGATCGATGTGCGGCCTCGTTGTGCTCACAAAACAACTTATCAAGCATGTCGTGCAAGGGAGTAAGCACGTGCAACGGCGATTAATTCCGGCCGGTTTGCTTAACCAGGATGTTACTTGAATGAGACGCGGCTGATCTAATTAATCAGTCGCGATCTCTCTTATCTAATTAACACGGCCTTTAATTAATGCCCGAGCCCGTTAAACCAATTGCTAACCAGACTAACTAAGAGGGCATTTGCACGATGGCCTTCTCTAATGCAAGCACCGATATTGCAGCTGAAGTGAGCTGATGCTAACTTGACAGTTGAGAGTACACAGTACTGTAGTAGTACGTGTGACAGTGCCTGATCTCGCAGATAACCGTGTTAGTAGTACTATAGCTAATTAGTCTGGCTAAGCAACTTTAATTGATGATCTGTCACGTACTCCTCTGCACCACTTCAGGCTAGACTTTATTTTAGCCATCCATCATCATCGCCGAGTGTTGATATAAAGAGGCAAAAGATCAGGCCAGAAGACTTTAACATATGTATGTTCCGTTCGAAAGGGAAAGGAGAAGCGTAGAGATGAGAGTAGTAGACATGAAGCATGTCGACGAGGATCTCTTCAGGAATTTCTAGGAACCTTTTTCTCGAGGAAAAACACAAACATGGTGACGTGTGTTTATGTCTGCATAAAGCCAGCTCTGTGCTAGCGTGCTACTGTGCATTTCATCTTCTCTTGCAGTAGCACGTTACAACTTTAATCCAGTAGTAATATACTGCAGTGCTATGTTGCTACCTATTTTGAGGGTGCCCTATTGTTGGGGGCATATATATACAAAGGGAGACATGCTACTGTGCCACAGCCAAAGGGCCAGCCCAGCAGTGTACTCGTGAGAAGAAAATTTTTGTACCTACTGGCCCGTATGGATGTGTCACTTGGGGTTGCTTCAACTTTAAGGATGGTTGATGTACCATTAATAGTTAATCTAGATCAAAACAGTTTTAAGTTTTGCAATACTTTCATACAGAATTTGTTGCTTAGTGCAAACTGCATATGATTTTCTCGTGTTCCAGACATGCCATCACCATTCAGCAAGGCGCGTTGAGCGTGGAAGTTTTTCAAGATAAAATCTATCCCTCAATTATGTAGCCCTAAATATCGCGGAACAAAAGCAAATGTTGCTAAAGGACAATGCTTAAGACAGAAGAAGCCTAGGAACCACACAGAAGAAGGGTACAGATGACATACCTTCGAATTATGTGACCATGATGCTGTTACTTGGTTGACAAATAGGCAAGCAGGGAGTAGGGTGAGCCTTGTGGATTTTGACAGCTCTAGTGACATCTGGCACACTGTTCCGCAGCATGAAAAATCATCATCTCAGCTCGCACTGCGAGTTCGTTGCTTGATCCATTTTTTCTAGAAATGTCAGCTCGCACGTTTCGCATTCTTTTTCTAGAAATAATTTGAAACGGAGCATTAGACGGTAGACACTCAGCTCGGAGTCTCAGAGAATCTAGACAGTGAAACTTGTAAAGTTTGTAAACGAAAGTGTCTCTTGGTCACGAATAAAAATGGCATGTTGTTTAACCTCGCCTTGGGAACACCTCCCTTCCTAATTGTTTGGTGGCATTGATAACAGTGCAGGAAAGATAGCATACCTAACCAAAGCATTATGCCGACCCCAATCTTATTCTATTTACTAATCAATTAATTTATCCAGACCAACAAGATATCTTTGCTATTCAAACATGATCGGTCAGATCTTTACCTATTGCAGATATTTAGATCCATATTCTTGTTTTATGCTAATCAGATCATAAGCTACTAAAAGATCCACGTCCTCGTTGTTGTGCGGACGTCTCTGAGCACCCTTTTCCCTGAGCAACGGAGCTCAGGAAAAGGCAGCCTGGTTATATATGTGGCAACATGAGCTGTTTGATACTGTTCTTGTTTGTACCCTCACTAGCCGGAACACAACAAAACCTACAATGGATCTTGCAAGCGAATCGATCCAATCTGAAATCCATCTAATCAACTGCTTGGGATGCTACGGCCTAGACAAACCCAAACCAAAAAAAGCTGTTCTTCACAAGATGGGCATAACCCGTACTATAAAACGTAGGTGCCAAAAGAGAAGATGCGAAGTGCAAAGCCATTTATAAGGTGCTCACTGCTCACTATCCCTATCGCTTACGATACAATGAACTTAAAGGATTATGGACCAGAAGAATCATGCAGCTTTTTGCTTGATATTTCAAACAAGTGCAGAAGAAACGAATGCGTCTGAGTTATGTACCTTGTTAGTAGTGCATGGGTTTTAGCAAGCAAAAGTGGCCACCAAACTGTGTCTTCATTCTTAGAACGCTTATGTGCAACAATGGTGTTTGCACGCGCGGAGATCGGTCCATCGGGTTGGTCAATAGAGGTCCGATGTGATAACGTTCGAATACGCGAAGGTCTGAGAGATTTGTTTGTAAAGTCTTTCAGCTCGTTGGAGTTTTTGAGTTGTTGGAATTATGGGTGTGCCAATTAATTTGATCTCTAATTGACAAGAAAGACATAATTATATCATTAAGTTAATCAGTCGATAAGTTGATACGAACTTCTACTATTGGCTGGATATATCGATAGAGTTGAGATAATCATCTGATGTAAATCCGATGTACTCCTGCTATTGACTAGTTATCGATGGAGACTATAGCACTTATATATCAACTAGCAGACCAATGACGGTATAGACAAATAGTGAGTAATAAAATTAAAGACACATCGATTATAGAGCTGATGATACTCTAAATAAAATATACGATAAAGTGGTAGAGAGCAAAGTCCAATCTCTCGAAGATACGAGACCTATCAACCACCGATGATGATACTATTAAAGTCAATCTTAATAAATCGAACCGAACTAAAATAGTATAAGCCTGAAATTAACGGCACCGAAATAGCAGGAGCTAGATCAGACGTACCAACGAAGGGAATGTGTGAACCCATCGGCTGTAAATCTGATGCAGGCATATGAATAAACTCATCGGTTAGCTGAGCTGATGGGAGTAATGAAAACAGCTAGATCTCGATACCAACACTATTAGACACATTTTTAATAGATTCGATCGAGCTGAGACATTATAAGATCAGATCTAATAGAACCAGATCGATTGCTAATAAATTAATGGACAATATATGTATATTGGCTAAAAAGTCAATATGCTAGGTATGAATCTCAATGTAAAGACAACTCATCGATTGGCTGCTCCAATAAAACGTCACGTAAAAGCCTATCGACTTAAGGCATAATCTACTACCAACAGTCTAAAAGGCTAAACTTAACCGATGTAGCTCGTGACTGATAACGGTAAAAGAATCTCGATAAGCCGATAGATTCCACGCAAACATGATGTAATATACTCGATCGTACTAAGAGATTAGACTTAACCAATACAGTCTTAGATAGAGCAGATATATCAGGATAATGATAGTACTTAGTCATTCGCTAGAGTTCGGATCTAACAAAATACAGTCCTGAGTCAAAACCTGCCGATAAATATTAAGATGAATTAGTGTGATGATGTGTCGAGATTATATTGATTTGAGAAAATGATTTATAAGTTTTAAGAGAGTATGTATTTATATCCAAAGGTTACACAAATCCTACATAAATAAAAAAATACTTTACTAATAATAAAATAAAATATATCTTAGAGATAAAAAAATTAATTAACTTACTTATCTATAATACATATTTTATAAAAATAAAAATTATTCTGCCGTGACTATCATAATTTCTTATCAGATTGGGTCTCGATAATCTTTTATTTTTAACTAAATTAAATCTATCTTTCTCAATCAATTTCTTTTTGATCTTACCAAAATTTTGAGACTAACAAATATCTCCTCAAACCTGTCCATCCCGAGATGACGCTAAACCAGAGTAATCCACTACTGTTCGTGTATCAGATCACCTTTAGTAATAAGTATAATCATCTCATACTCGTGGCAAATGCATCCCTATACACGTCTCGTCTATTCCCACAAAGATCCCAAAAAAATATGCAGCCAACATATTACCCAAAAACGCAATTCCTGGCATTTCCAGAAAGAGTTCATATTTTAGCTCGTAAAAATACGAGCAAACAATTCCTGGCATTTCAATCATGTAACTTCCAGACCAGAATCCTGGGCGTTATGTGCAACTGTCAGCATATTCCCCAAAAAACCAGGGATATGGCAGGCAGTTGACATAGCCGACAGTAGGTATGATATTCAATCGTATGAAGCCCCAGCAGTACACCCTAATGCAAGCAATTCAGTATTTGTCACCAAATAACGGTTCCAATTGAACCATGAGGACAAGGCACCAGCCATTCATACCTGTCAAATATAGCCAAAAAATTGGCGTCTGAAACCAGAAAATGCCTGATATCCATGCTCAGGTGGTTCATCCATTGCTTTCCATGCCATGTTTCTTCCTTTGCCATTTCGGTTGCCTTCGTGGCGACTCGGTTGCAATCTTATTCATAATCCTGTGAGAACTGACAAACCGCCAACTGGTCAATTAGATGGAACAAATTCATCTCTGAAAATGGCAAATACAATATGGCATTGCAGATATGCAGAGAAGACACTCTAGCTACTGAGCTGTAAGATATCCCACATAATATGGTTCACTCGTCCAACCATTGACAGCTATTATTACTGAAAGATGTAGCATCCCACACAGAAGATCAGACAAGTTAGCATGCAGACAGCTAAGGACCATGACTTAATGGAGAACAGCTGAGGCAGCAAAGCTACTCTATCATAACAACTCTGACAATTATTTGGCACCACAGATCAGAAGAAAGTACTACACATAACGCGTTCAAAACTGCACATATAAAGCACCACTATATTGTACGATAAGCATCGGAGCTGTCCTGGACTCCAATCACACTGAATAGATCAAGGATAGCAGATCTTGTAAATGAAATCAGGATTTTATCTTTGCTTTCCTTCAGTACTATAATAGGTACATAGAACTCCCCAATAATATGATGATATTGATGAGAGATTGACACTTGGGCTACTGCCAGTATGGACCACCATCACAACTGTCCCAACAGATATTAGAGTCTGCCAGTACCAGAACTAGTTCAATAATCATAAATCCACTTCAATACATCAAGACCCACAACAGGGAAGATGACAGAATTCATGGGAACAAGCTCAATATAAAGGGCAAAACCCGTCAGGTGATAGTTAAGAGCTTCCTCCTTCACTTGATCCCAATCTTTAATGGAATGCAGCTAAAACCCATCAGCTCAGCTTGCTCTGAAGCACAGAAAAACTGAGCTTCCCAATCTTATCATAGGAGAGTTTCCAAAAATCCTATTCATAATGCACGTAGTGCTCCCTAAGGGATGCAAACGAGCTTACTTTGAACAATTCAGAAGCAAATTAAACAAAGAAGTTTAACGCACAGATGCCTGTTAGATTACCTAGCAGAATGGAACGGGCACCCTAATATTAAATGCTTACAACAATTTGACGATTAAGAGGTTAATATGGATTATTAGCAGGATGCAAGTAAGTCAGGACTCAGGAGTCAACCAACATACAAACTAATTCTACAGTGCCATAGGCAGCATGTATCTATGTATGGAAACATGAGGTACACCGCAGCAGTTCCAATTTCAACGGGAAATATAATACCACTATTTTCTGTTCAATGTAGGTTACAGCCTATGTGTAGTAACATTGGGCATACAACAACCAGACATGATTCTTTGAAGTGTCAATGTCGCAACAGACATCCAGGATTTAATATATCAAAGCCAACATTCATGGTGCATTTAAATACCATCATGAGAAAGATGGTGCAATCTTATGGTTGCACTGAAGCCTCAAAATCTCTCTACATCATATACCAACTAAAGGTATAGATGCCAGTGATCAAACGGAAGTGGGCAATGCCATTTTCATCAGCTTGTTGCAAAAATAATCAATTGTAACACAAATACATAAAAGTATTCAATGGAAAAGAATGGCAAATAATGAGTATCATGAGAAAAAAGTTGAACGTGGCATATAAAAACTAAATACAAAATGATGTCCCAGTTGAATGGACATTACCAAAGAGAAAAATATACAAAAAGTTAACCTCCAAAGTTTCTTCCTTTTTGATCTCTCTCCAGGGTTTAGGATGATTCATTTATCTAGAAGAGGATGATGTGTGAACAGCACACTTCATATTTCTTTGTTTCTACATTGATAACCAGGTTGAAATTGCTAACAGTATACCCATTGTTCCCAGACCATACATGACAATAGTGTCAGCATTCTTGACATCAAGCTGTTCCATAAGAACATCTGTCCACCCATGGGACCTTAATTGTGCTTCCTGCATGTTGCAATTTGCTATGCATTAGCTTCTAAAAACTCTAAGCATTAGCTTCTAAAAACAAAAGTCTCTCAAAGTTTACTCAAACTCACTTTCACTTCTTCAATGTTCGATCTTCTTTGGCTAGCCTTATTCTGCAACACAGCATGGTTCAGTAGATTATCTCCAGTGGACAGGATAGTTCCAACATCATCTGCGGCTAAGAAGCCTGAGTAGGCTGAATCTGTGTGGATAGTTTTCATGACTGATCCAAAGAAATTTGTCACAGGGACCTAACAAAGACAGAAAATGATTAAAGAGTTTTGAACAAAATGATGTATTAGAAACAAATTTTAACTTATGCTTACCTCATTTAATGGCCGTTCATAAAGATCCATCCGATAATACGCAGTCGACAACAGCATAGAAGGATTGTAGGAGTTGAAAAGACTGTAGCATAACAATGAAAAGGTTATAATTGTATCACAAAGGTACCATTTTCAATATATGAGATGAACACTATTCCGTACTCTGGATGGTTACCATGCTACATGCTTGTAGAGTCTTGTAATATAACATTGCATATTTAAGCATTATTCCACACTGGTTAGTTACAAAATATAAGACAGAACTACTCTACAGTACTTTTAGAAATATGACTGAATATAATTTAGAATTATTCCACACAGCTTAGTTATAAAACAGAATGGACTCCCAAAGGTCAGTAAAATCCATTTAAAGACACCAGATATATACTACATAATAAAGATAACTCATGTTAATCGTAGTTAATGCACATCCCAGCAAATTGCATTTTGAATCAGGTAAATACTAAATATATCTTGCATAATATAGATACAATAATCAAATTGTTCACAGTTAATTCACATCTCAGTGATAAAAAATATATGTATACAAGAAAGCTCTACAAATAAAAGTATCAAAAAAAATCTTGACATTTTAATGAATTAAATTTGGACATGTAGGAAATATAGAACTTGCAACCATTATAATAAATCTTTTACCTGTTCAATGAGGCATTGCTATACATGTTGAGTTTCTCAAAGAAAGCAAGTGTATAAAAGGTAAACCTATCCACAACAGAAACACCAATCTGCCACAACATATAGATCAGATGGACCAGCTTATGGCCAGAAATAAGGCAAAAAAAAGTTTGCAAACAATATATGAAACAATATATGAGACAGGTGTAAATGGAAGGCATGTTCTCACGTCTGAATCAAGATGATGAGAATAAGAATTTTCACCCTTCATGCTGCTACCAATTGCTAAAACACCAGGTGATTGAAGCTGCAGATATTTAAAATGTCAGGTACAGCTGCAGATATAGTTTTCAGATACAGAAAAATGTTGACCATGCTAAAGGAAATAACTAAATTGATCATACAGATCTGTCTTTATCAGGTTTTAGTGTTTTACTAATTTATATCTGCTTGAAAATTAGTTTTGGTCTGTTATCTACAAAATCCTTGTTTGATGGTCACCTTTAATTTTTTTTTTATTTCTGTAAGACAGTGTATGGGTTCCTGTGAAGCCTTTCTTGCCATATTATTTCTATTACTTTGTAAACATATTCCAGTGGAGCACTCCCCTAGTGTTCTAAAAAATTATGTGAAACACTATCAGTTGATAAATTAGGGTATCAAAATGTAGTAAGTGGAAACTGGAAATCTGCATTCGTCCAACTGCTCTGCACAAATACTGCATGGAGTCTTTGGAATTTTTTAATGCCTAATGCTCCCTCCGGAAACAAGTATTTGTTGTATTGGGCAAGCATCCAGTCAAAGTTTTAAAACTCCGAGTATCAATATCTTCTCAAATATTTAATTAAACAGGTGAATGGTGCATGTAGAGAAGTATTTTCATTATATTATAATTTTAATGGCTTTTGTTATTATTTCATAATGGAAACTAACAGTCAAAGTTGCATCCGAGTGACCATCTTGTGAATAGCAGAAGTAGTTCTTAAGCAATAAAACATAATGTAGATAATTTCACATAAGCAGCTAATGTAAATTTATAGTATGAATTATGCACTGGCAGTAAACTTTCAAATGAACAGGCACATAACGAAGGTGCAACCAAATATTATCTCAAGTTAGAAAAAGAAACCCTTATCTTGTAAGAAAAGGTGCTTGAAGTAAAATATTATGGGAAATAGTGACCAAGATATTGAGACAGACCTGTGAAAAGAGAGTGGCAGCTTGGCATGTATCTACCATTATCAACAACTCCTTAAATCTGAAATGCAGGTCAAAGAGAAAAGGACAGTATGAAAAACTGAAGTGTGAAATGAAGAGGAGCAAAACAAAGGCCAAAATTTTGCAACAAAAAGGAGATTTTGTGTATACGAGTAGGAAAAAATACAAAAAAAGGTAAGCAAATCCTACCTATGCTTCTCCTTCATTTGCTTTACTGCATCTGCTAAATCATGGCTCTGAAGTTCTTCAGAATCTTGGAACTTCAAAAACTCATCCCCGCCATGTCCTGTCATGTACAAAAGAATATGGCTTCCTTCATCACTTAAAAGACGCTTTGATCTTGGTACGGCACTTTCATGTCTGCCAGTCAAAACTCTCAAAAAAATTTCAACTGTCACCTCATAACCTCGGTAATCAACCTGTCATTAGTTAGCCAAAAGGTAAAATCAATATTAAATCAGATGTTATTTCTTAACTTAAACATAAGGTGATAATCATGAATGAACATTATAAAGTGTTACCAGCAAATTGCATTCACTAGATACACCAAAAGTGACCATTTTACAGTGTAAATTGTTCATTGTAATGTTAGGATTCAGCATTTCAGGAGCAATATTTTCAGAGTAAAGGAACTCACCTCAACATTGTCACCATATAGATTAAGCTGGTGGTTCTCATTATTAAACACTTGGGCAGGATAGTTGTTCCTAGGATTACAAGCCATATCATCCGCCAACATAAGTATGATCCGCTCGTCAGGTATTCCTAATCTCTTAACTGTCCTGGAGGAAACAAACCATGTACTGTTAATAAGGAATAATCTATAGGTAGTACAGAAATTAACAGCTGCATGAACATAATTAATCAAGTTACCTGTACAGAGATAGAGTATTTGCCATATGTCGATAATTAAACCTGGATAAGATTACAAAATAGGTTAGAATATCAAATGCGCGAACTAATCAGCGTCTGGAAGTTGAAGCAAAACCCTAGCAAGTACGAATCTCCCATCGCTACCCTTGAAGGCGAACTAGACAAGCATGCTTCCAGCCCACTACAACTGGATCTCCCAGCCAGACGAAGTAAACGCAACGGTGCGGAGTTGAGGTCTCACCAGAATCGGGAGGTGCAGACAAGCACGGCCCAGTTGTTATTGTGCATCTCGCCGGGCGACGCCGCCGCTGAGGAGGAGGTGGAGAAGGCGAGGAGCATCAGCAGCGCCGGGAGGAGGAGGAGGGATCGAGAGGGGTGCGGGGGCCCGGGGATCCTGCCGTGGCCGGACGCCATGCCAGCCTCCACCGGAGGGAGCGGCGCGCGCGGGGTCGAGCCGGCCAACAGGTAGGGGCAGTCGGGACTCTGGGGGAGGAGGGGAGGCGAGGCGACGAGAGCTCGTCGATCCGGCGCACGGGACGCTCAGCTCGACGGGCGGCGCAGCGAGGAGGGCCACCGGGCTGGTCGCCGGAGGCGTGAGGAAGGAAGGCGGTGGGCTGGGTCGTGACGAACCAGGCCTGCGTCGCGTGGAGACGTGGAAACGTTTAAATGGTCTATATGATGGGCTTGACTCGTTGGGCTGACGAAATAAAAAGACCAATAGTCTGTTAATAATTTTCATTTTATTTTCAGATTTGTTTTTAAGTGATTTTTTTCATCTTTTATTGGTCAGGTATTCATTTGGGAATTTTTGAATTTATGGATTGGACCCATAATTTGTTCTACTAACGTTTGTGGAACTTTCCCAAATCAGATTGTATGTGTTTAATTTAGTTTCTTAAATCCATAATGTATTCTACTATGGTTAGAGAGGCGAATCTAAAATTATATCCTAAACCTATCAATCATAAATATAATACTCCTTTATGTGCTAAAATGAATTTACCATGGATCCTATGCATTACATGGGTTTGTATGTAGATTCGCCCGACCTCAACGTCACAAGAACTTTGTTATTTACATCTCAATTCAGTTTTCATGAGACAAAGTCATATATCTTTAGTCATAGGATCTTGGTTCGCCTCTCATCCAACATAGACATAGTGTCTCCTCAAATATTACTTTTATACTTTCTTAGATCATTGAAAGTTTTTTTCCTTTTTTTTCTAAACACGATAGATTATATTAAATAATAAAAATGCCACACTATTTTTATAAATAATAAAAAAGATCTATGGGCTTTCAAAAAATCTTACCAAATTTTAGTAATACCGAATTTTGGTGGGAATGTAAGGTGAGGACTGGTGATGTTTTTAATAGAAGTTTTATGTTTGGGAAGTTTCAGGATTATAAAATTTTGATAGTAGTGTTGGTAAGGACATGTTTAGTTTATCGGTTATCAAAATTTAATAATATCAAAAATTAAAAATATTAAATATGATAATAAAATAAACGGTTCAACAGAACAGATGGAACCCGGGAGGGGAGGGGGGAGGACGAGAAAAAAAAAGGCATGAAGCTTCTCCAAGATCCAGATCGAGCCCACACTGGCGCTATTTTTCTTTGTGCTCGTTTAGCATCTAATTGTGCCCACCAATCATCATTCCTACTGCTAATAATTTGGTAGTTGCAGGTTTTGACTTGTCGTACAATGTAGCAATTGCAGTGCTCGCATAGTTGCCAGATGTTGGTTCCATCCATTCATCTACATTCAACAAAACGATAATATATCTAAGAAGCAGCAACAATTAATTTGTAGGATTTTGATGAATTAATCGCATTCCGAACCAGCCATAAAACCACCACTCATTAACAGCGCCCAATTACAGAGATAGCTCGCTGGTGCGGACTCACACCCACACATATTATATAACACTCACACTTATCGCTTGCAAGTACTAAATAACTGGGCTAACATAGCTGCTGACTCACGGTTGAGGCGAGGTACGGCGAGTGCCAGACCTCGCCACCATGGTTCTCCGCCCCTGGATGCCAGAACACAAGTACAACTATCCTGACTAACTTCCCCATGTGCAAAGGTGCTTGGAACACTAATCGCAAAAAAAAAAAAAAAAAAAGCGTTTGGAACACGTAACGGGCAGGGAAGGGTAATTGAGCAGTACTGATCGACCGAACAGTGGAGAGTACGACTAATTGATGCATCGTTTTGTACGGCCGTGCCATGCATGCAGCTTTGCCCAGATGATGATGAATGCGCGATGCTACCTCGAGGGCGGCCAGCTTCACTGGGATGCGCCGCGTGGCTTCCACTCATTCGCAGAGGGGGAGAGAGAGAGAGAAGAGAAAACTTCAACCTGGCGGAAAAGCAAGTACACAGAGCTCGGGTTAACGTCGCCGACGGAGACGGAGAGCAGGCCTGGACGCACGGCCTACTATTGGTACGGAATATATGCATACGTCAGCATGTGTCGTGCACAGAGAAGAGACCGCCACGCTGTCAACCGTCCATCCGATCCTACATGCACACATGGCACCCGGAGATCCACGTCGGCAGCGGGGCCCACCTGCACACCCAACCAGAGCCGCACCTCCCCGGGCCCACCTGCCAGCCTCCGCCACCCCCCGCCACCTTTCCCCCAAAGATCCGAGCTCTCCTCTCCTATTATATTATGCCAAACCCACCCCCACCCGCGCGCGCACGACACGACACGAGCGCGGCGGTGTCAGCCATGGCGGTGAGCAACAACATCACGGCGTGCGTGACGCTGATGGCGCTGATCTGCGCTGTCCCGGTGATCGCCTCGGGCGTCTGGTTCGCCTCGGCGCAGGGCGAGGAGTGCGCGCGCCTGGCGCGGTGGCCGGTGGCCATCCTCGGTGGGCTCATCCTCCTCGCCGCGCTCGCTGGCTTCGTCGGGGCCTACTGGAACCGCCGCCGCCTCCTCGCCTTCTACCTCTTCGCCATGGCGTCCCTCATTGCGCTACTCATCGCGCTCCTCGTCTTCGCCTTCGCCGTCACCCGCGGTTCCGGCGCCTACCCGGTGCTCGGCCGCGCCTACGACGAGTACCACCTCGATGGCTTCTCCATGTGGCTCCGGGGATACGTCTCCGACGACCCCGCGCGCTGGGAGCGGATCAAGGCCTGCCTCGTCGTCTCCGACACCTGCAAGAAGCTCGCCCGCCAGGTCGGGCTCCTCACCGCCGACCAGTTCTACCAGTCGCACCTTTCGCCGCTCCAGGTATATGTTTTATCTCATTATTATCTTAATTAATTAATCACCTCATCTCCTAATTAACCTTGTTAGTACCTACCGTGTTAGTGTTTGTCTGTTAATTACCACTACAAACTTAGTTGATGAAAGGACAAAAGAAAGTTTCCTTTTTTTTCAAGAACACATACTCCTATTTTTTACTGCATAAATACAGTTTATATTTAAAACTGCAGGTATTCTAAAACTACTTATATTTAGAATCGGAGGTGTTAGCAGAATCCTGACCCTCCATTTGCCACTTTGAGCACATTAGCAGCTATGACTTCTAGCTGAAACAAAGTGAAGAACTTTTGATTTTTCTTTACAAGGATCAGCTTCTCTGAGCATCTAGAGATAGGAGATGCTACTAGAAGAGAAGAATCAGATGGCAACTTTATTTCTCAGTAGGACACATTAAAAAAAGCAGGGCCGTATTATTGGCACATGTCGCTGTCACTGCGCGGTGGGCCATCCCGCTTTTGACAGTGTGCAAATATAAGTACTCCAAAGGGGAATCCATGGGTAGGTCCATGTAATTAAGCTTTTTTTGGGGTACAAATCGGGCAATGACATGGACATGGAATATAATTGCGTAATGGGGCGACTTCCAGGTCGGATGTGCTTTGCTTAACAAAAATTCTCGATTCTTTTATTAGCTACATGTATGACAAAGTGTACGCTAGGATATTATAAAATAAACTTTTTTATCACGTATATCAAGACATATGTGAAATAGGGATCATACGTTCTTTCTATGAGAGGCGCAGTGCAGTAGAAGTAGGGTTGAAGAATCTAATTTAGCCACGCGTGCGTTGAGATAGTAGATGAAATAGTTAATCGTTGTGATCCTGATGTCGATCAACGTTACAACTAGCAGTGTCTTCATCAGTATCTATACGTCTAGGGTTAGAACGCATGATTGTGAGTATACTAGCACTCCCAAGCAGTTAGGGTTTAGCTCGAGAGGTGGTGAGTAGGGTTTTGCTCGAGGTGAACAGAGTTGTCTTTTTTGGACCTCTCCGCCTCCTTATATATAGGCTTTCTTACTTATACCTAAATGACCGTGATCCAATATGAATCTAGTCAGATTTTTATTCGAATCGAGTCCTTATCCGAATCACATTTAAATAAGTATTTCAACCCGTTAAGCGTATGATCCTGTAGGTTTACGTATATTTAATTGTAACCCAGAAACGTCTTTTCGGTCACCTTGTTAATAATGATCTCTAGGGTGATATGTTAATCCTAAAATATACGTAAAGATCATATCGGTTAAAGCTATAATATTCTTATATACAAATACTTTTACCTTACAATATCGATAAAGTTTAAGACGAGACTTATGTTATTCTCAATCACTCTCTTGATTCTATGATGATTATAAATTTGTGATTGACTCGTCAATCATCTTGATATGGTATGTATTTTAATAATCTATTATATCGAGAAACTCAAAGATATCTCTCATATAGAAGGGATAAATTTTATCTTGATTAATTACTGTATATTTTATAACAAACTCGAAAACTACTTTAATGATTATCCTATTACGGAGTAGTATTTGATAGTGTTAAAATAAGCTACCACGTATGTTAAAAAATATAATAATTTTATAAGTATTAGTTAAAATTAATTGATTAGAGGTCTATCCAACATATATTCATTAATATATATTCGTATTATTGGTTTGATATCTGATTTTCATAAGATAGGATTATCAATTAATATATATACTGATTTTACAATTATATTTATTATTCGTATGATATATGATTAAGGATTATTTAAAAATAATAATATTTAACATTAGGAGTTCTAATAAATAATTTAAATAATCATCGATGAATAATGATAACAGAAACAAATCAATATATATTATAAATAATATCATAAAAAGTCATTTTCACTTTTCTTTTCCCAGCAAGAAAAAGAAAATTCAGACATGTACATAACAATTTCTTATTACTGACAAGATTGGAGACAGTTTCTTAAAAGTAAAAATGGAGACAGGAGTTCATGGCCGGTGCATGGGGGAGTGTGATTAATTAGTCCCGTTGATTGTAGAGTTCATTATTGATTTTTTGTTGCCAATGTATGGGGCTTAGAGTTTTTAAGAGTTATCATCTCTGGGCGACCTCATCTGCTCCGAGTTTGTCTGTCTGCGTCCTCAGCCGCGATGATTAGTCTCGAGGCTCATGCATTTATGCTGAAACAAAACAAAAACAAAAACATCTCATATCTACATGTACTAAGAAATAGATGACACAGTGCCCAATGAAATCTTTTTTTATCTTTGTTGAAAAAACAACTAAGTGAGATAAAATAATGAATGTGTAAGATAATATAACCTCCGTTTTCATTTACTTTTCACTTTTGACCACTTTAAAATTTACATATACTTGTCATTATGCATTTACTAAGATGGTGATTTGTATTTTGCACTTGGTCGGTCTAAGATAATATTTATATGCCATATATATTTAAAAACATCTATATTTTACTAGCTCTGTTTTAAAATATAATTCATTAGAGGTCCATCTGCCCGCTTGAGTTAGATTAAGATAAAGATTTTCGACGTATAAGAAACTAGATAAACTATTAGCATATAATTAATTGATTTTTAATTATTATAAACTTTAAAAAATAGATTTATTTAATATTTTAAAGTAATTTTTATATAGAAAGTTTTCATATAAAATATATCGTTTAACAGTTTAAAAAAGGTTAAATATGTATCTAAGCAAATGAAGTATATTCTACTAACTAAAGGTTTTTTTTTTTGTCATTCTACCTAAAAAAGTTGATTGCATTGCATTGCTCTGTGCCTATAGCCAAAAGTAAACAATAAATAAAATCGGAGGGAGTACTGAGTTGTAATATCAACTCAGCTAGCAATTATAGTTCATCTGAAAATGAGGAAAAAAAGCAATATGATCTTCTGTGTTGGTGCAGTCTGGGTGCTGCAAGCCGCCGGCGGTGTGTGGGTACAGCTACGTGAGCCCAACGGTGTGGGGGAGCCCGGCGGCGAGCCCGGCTGCGGACCCGGACTGCGGGATGTGGGGCAACGACCCCTCGCAGCTGTGCTACGAGTGCGAGTCGTGCCGTGCGGGCCTCCTCGCCGTGCTCCGGGCGCAGTGGCACCGCGCCAACATCGCCCTCGTCGTCGCCACCGTCGCCCTCGTCTTCCTCTACCTCGTCGGCTGCAGCGCCTACAAGAACGCCCAGGCCGAGGCCCTCTTCCGCCGCTACAAATGGTAGCCATCTTATTGTAACACAAGTTCAGAAATGCCAATGCCTTTCGCCTTCAGACTTTTCCTCTCTTGTGATCAAGTTGTATGGTAGAATGGTAGTAGAGCAATCTAGATTTGGGTTGTTGTTGTTGTAGAGATGTGGTAGTTAAGATTCATGGCCAGATTGTGATCAAAATTTCAGTGTGATTTTATGATTTGGTTGGTTGTTTTCTGATGGGAATTCGTCAGTGTTGAATTAACCTCCTAGTAGATGTATGGATCATTTTGTTCAGGGGACAAATACCAAACATGCTGCGTGTCAATGGTTGAAGCTAGTCAGGTTTTGTCAGGGTTATCATCTTGCAATTGTCTGTTCTCTTGGATGCCATCTGACTATAGAGTATACAACACGAGGGCCAGATAGTGCATGTCAGTTACTGTACTTGCTTATTCACATGGCCACAGTCGATGTACAGTATATCAGATATATGATTGCTGGTTCTTCAGTCCCTATAACATCTCCAAACAAATCGACTGTCTTTTTGAAAGAGTAGTTCAATTTTTCACACTTCAATATCGACACCGAGTCTGAACTCTGAACATCAGCCTCCAGCTACAGAAGCAAGTATACATAAATCTAAATAAAATGTAAATGTTATAGTTCTAGTTCATGGTATTTTGAGCACTTATACAGGTTACATCTACACAACCGTCTTTTTTTCAGACAACACGCAGTAGAGTGTAGTGACATCTAGACAAGCAAGACCTGAACACTTTTTATCAAGAACACTTCTTATAACTCTGAATGAACACACAGCAACAGCTTAACCAGTAACAGTACTACTATCTGTTAACTGCAAGTTCAGACTCCAGAGCCACTACTAACCTGCAGCTGCAAGTAGAGTGTGTTTGTACTAGTACTACTTGCCTTGCTCCTCTGCCAGATGCTTGGATTCGGAGGAGGAAGGAGAAGAAGGTGGGGGGTCGAACTTGGTGAAGACCCTAAAGGCGGAGATGAGGGAGAGCGCCATGAAGCAGAGGAGCGCGGCGGCGTTGAGCGCCACGGACACGGTGGCGCTGCCGCAGAAGCGGCTGAAGTAGGAGCACACCTCTCCCCACGACACCTCCCGGTCGCCCTCCCGCGCCAGGTACACCACCTCCGCCGCTGCCGACGCCGACGTCAGCAGCAAGTACGCCGATGCCTGCTCCGGCCAGATCAAGATTCAGTCAGTTTTTATGTGTAAATTATATTAAAAAAGATTTAATTTTTATGTATCTCAAGTTGTTCAGTAGTCAACGGCGTCTCAGAATTGATAATGCATCGATATTGCTTCTATCAAACAGATGATATGTTGATATGTATCCATGATGAACTGTTTCTTACAACAAAAAGAATCTTTTGATGGAACTGGATTTGTACCACTAGGTTGCATGTTGCTGCTGCTACATTTTTACATCTTGATAGTGACATGTGTTATGTCAAGCACAAGCAGAATACAATAAACGAGTGCCCAAGAGTTTGAAGTTTGAAGCGGCGTATATTAACTAAATAGTTATAAAATAATTTAAAAAATTATTAAAATAGATTAATATGTAATATATTAGAAGTTCATTTAGATTTAAGTGATAGATGAAAAGAAAAACTAATATATTATGATTAAGAATATCACCTAATTCGTTTAGTGAGATTGTTTACGTAAAATTAGTAAAGAAAAAAAGACTTGAAGTGATAAGTCGAATTCTCTTATAGTGTTTCTAATGTTTGTGTTTAGTTTTTTAAAAACTTATGAATAAATTTATTTATTAAAGAAATCAACTCGAAGTCTCTGAAGCTGAAGTATTTTGACTAAACTCTATGTCTAGACCAAAAGGCCTATTCGAAGTTTCTGAACATTCTGTTTGATACTCTAGAATTTAAATTTTATGACTAACGGCTAATTTTAATAGATGTGGGTATGTAATTTTACCAATCACTTTTGATGAGGGGCTACTCATTTATTTCTACACCACTTTTTAATACATTTTTAAAGGTTCTCTTCTCTACTAATTTCTTCTTCAATTATGTTTTTTGGACGATTTGTGATAGATTGGATATTGAGATTTGAGTAAGCATTTATAGATTAACACCGGTAAAAACTCAATTTTATTATTCTTGGATAACCATATCCTAGATGACTATATTATTCATGATGATTTAATGTGTGAATCCCTCACGATGTTTGTGAATGTCTTCCTTATCTTTACAAGTAAAGATGTATATTACTAAATTTTTAAGTTTTTTTAGAGATTGGTTTGATAGAGTAAACTTTATATAAAATCGAGAGCACAATGTTCTAGTGAAGACCTTGATGGTTATTTTGAAATAAATGAAATGCTTTGGTAAAAACTTAAAAACCAAACAGTTTTTAGGATTGAAATTGGTGAGACGAGGGATCGAAAGAGATCTTACTCTTTGAAGCTTCTCAACAAAAACGTATGATCGGTTGATCTGAATTTCGATCAAAAATTACTTATCTTCTAGCATTTCGTTATCTATTATATTCTTTGTGATTTTATTTTCTTAGTTTATCTCTTTTGATTGTCTCTTGGATATTTTGAAAGAGGTCTGGTCCGGATACTTTACATATTCGGATGAGAAAAGTCTAATTTTCGCTACTAATTTTTTTTAAATTAAAATACACATTCACCACATCTATATGTCAAGGTCATTTTATATATCACTTCATATGTATGTTTAAATTCAACTCTATATTTATAATAAAAAAATAAATTTGGATGTGAATATATGTATACTAAAGTTAATTCGTTATTTTTTATAAATTGTAAAAATCAAAGTGATATATTGTATGATAATCTATCTTATCAATTTTTTAATTTTTTATAATTATTTAATTAACATGTAATAAATGAGTAAACGTCCACTCGTCTCATTAGAATACTATCCAATATTAAAAGTGATGACTTCGATGAAAGGAAGAAATGTAAACCACTGTGCTCTGTGATGGAATATGCTTCTGAAATCTGAATCAAGTACAAGATAGAACGGCCAGTTAATTGTTGACTCAATGTTATATTCTTTTTAGGTTTCTCTATCCTGTGACCATAATAAGATTCTTCGTTTCAGTATCTAATTATTGATGATGTAGAGCTTACCCTTGACACATTAATTAATCTGGTCCTAGCAAGTAATAGTATCAAATACTCCATGTACTATGTTAAATATGGTCGAATCCTTTTTTTAATTTTCTGAAAATTAAATGGCTAATTGGTTCTTTTCTCTTTCTTTTCTTTTGATATTTTTTTTGAAAACTATTTAGTTTTCTGATGAGATGAACATATAGAGGGAGAAGCGGGGTTAGGGGTAAAACCTGATCCAGGAGGAAAATGAGCCAATCGAAGCGAGTGATGAACTTGAAGGATGACAGCAGGATGGAGGCCAACGAGTAGGCAGTCGTGATGGCGTTTATGCAGACCAAATATCTGACGGAAAAAAACTTCAATGTTTTTTTCAGCATCGCAATAGTGAATTAATAATCTGAATAACATACTGCACAAATTGTAGCCATAATTTTTTTCTGAAACAAGATTAATTACGAGCACAGATGCACTGAGCGGTAAATAAATATACATATCAGGACAAGAGCAAAAAAAAAACATTAAGTCTAGGTGATTAATTAGCAAAAATTCAATTTCATGGGTGAAAATTAAAGAAAAAGAGAAAGTGTTAGCATTATAATTAAGAGGATAATTACTCAAGCAAGGCGGAGCATATGGTGACTTTACCTGAAGCAGGAGAGGTTGGAGAAGCTGACCTCCCCGTAGGTCTCGTCCGCCAGCTTGTTGGTGGCCATCTCCCACAGCGACGCGATGGCGAGCGGCACCACGCACAGCCTGAGCCCCAGCTCCGTGAGCCTGAACGGCGGCGCCACCTTGTCCTCCGTCCCAGCCGCCGCCGCCGCCGCCGCCGTGGTGCGCCCCTCACCGCTCCTCATCTTCTCCGGCGACAACGAAAATTTCCTTCTCCTCTTCGATCTGCCCCGATGTGCGAGGAGGAGAATGGGGGGACTGAACTGGAGATGACTTTGCGCGCAAGCGTCCAATTTGGAGCGGCGGAGCTAGATGGCGAGCTAGCTAGATATATGGTGGACTAGATGGCTTGACGCGCAGTGTGAGCGAGCGAGCGAGCGCTTGTTCTTCTTGCTTGTGTGGGGGTGGGCCCACGGAATGTCGTCTCCCCCTATTATACTACTGTTTCATACGATTGATTAATCGACCACTTCATGCTTTAAAAAAACTAATCATCATCATTATCATCATCAGAATGAATTGAGTACGAGAGAGCACCACCGTATGCCAGTCCGTATACTGGAGTATATCAATAAGTACAGCCTACGTCATCACTTTGACTATGGTGACGTGAGCTGTCGATTTTGGGGCTAGCTGTTGGCCCAGTGTCGGGATGAAGACCTGTATTAATGGGCCGCCCTGATCCTGATCAAGGGCTTAGGATTTCGTTCTGGGGATTAAAACGTGAGCCCCAGCAAGATTGGTGAAATTCATAAATTTAGATGAATCTCGTTTGGAATTCGATAAAAGTCAAAGCGTTTTTGGAGAGCTGTGTATTTTGGTCGACGATATTCAAAAGAAATTGTGAACCCTGGACTGATCGCTCGTCTTTTTTCTCTTCATGGTGTCTTTTTTAATTTATCCGTTGAATTCAAACTATCAAATTTACCTCCAAAATTGCTATTTATAAATATCGAACCAGAAAATTTTAAAATTAAATATAGATATTACTCTAAATATATTTGTTCTCTTATTACCAACCGGAAATAAGTAGGTTGGTTAATAGGCTACTTCGCTGCAGGCATATGAAATCTACAGTATTGCACCTGCAGTGGCCCGTGTTAGAAAACAACGTGTCATACTTATTGTCATGATTGATCAAGGAGTTCATCATGAACAACGGATTTTATAACTCAGTACTAGTCACTATGAGCATACTTCGCGCAATTCAATTTTCGTCGATATAATTTTGCAGAACTAAATGAAGAAGAATGGTATTAGGAAATCAATAAACTTAAGAGTGCCGAGTTTATTCGAGTATCTGAATCCAACCACCCGCCTGGATATGATCTAATCAGATTGGTAGGTTTTTCAAGGATGGAATTAAGGGGAAAAAATGTTTTGTGAAGCTCACCAATTTCTGACAAAACAAAACACGTTCTCTCTGTGTCAACACTGTCTCTCACCCTCTCCATACACGTGTACAGCCATTGTTGACTAAACGTGCACAAAACAGTTTCTAGCTAGTTGATACATGCATGAATCAGCAGAGCAGATAGCTAGCTTAACTTTGTTTTTTAGCCTTTGCTACACCTTCTTTAAAGAACAAAGTTCTGAGGTGATCACCACTAACCCATGGAGACTTTCTTGTAGTTGAACTATCTGCAGATTTGATTTGGTCCAAAATTATATATAGGCCTCAACATTCACGCATCCTCCCAAACTATACAACTTGTTGTATTTCATTCCATTAGCTTGTTTACACTTAAGTACATGACCTGCCGACTTAGCCATTTTTTATTTACTTCAAATATTGAGTATAAACTTCTGATCTGACTGCAGATGAACTCCAAATTCAGACAGTTTATATATAAGTTACTCCTATATGTGCAGGTGATAAACAAAACCAGAATGTCAAACAGTGAGGCCACCATGAATGTAACCCTTAAGCCATTTTTAGTGGAGGGTTTTATTTTACGGTTGCCAAGAGTGTCATGTCATCTAAATATATTTGAGTTGATAAATAAAATAAGACCTCCAATATACAATTTTATTCTACAGAAGTCATAACATTTAATAGTGATGCATGGAATTGGATGCAGTTGGATGAATGAAAAGCCCCTAATGCCCAGTTTCATAGTCTTTAAAATGATGTACATATAGTTTTATCCAGATAAGACTTCTTCCCTTCCTCTCTTCATAATTATGCTGATATATACATGGTATCTCATTTATTGAGAATGAAACTGCTTTAAAGCTATCATTGGGATTGGCCTTATAATGTATTATAAGAAATTAAGAGTTAATTTAAATTTACTTGCTTATATCATGATTTGTTAGTGAGAGTTGTTAACAGATTAATTAGTCTTGTATGCCAGCTGATTAGTAAGGTAAGCTAATATTAGGCCAGGTGTTTTCCGTAAAATTACTCTAAAATTCACTCTCTTAATTTGACATATTAATTAGTGTCCTAAAGCCAGTTGATTATCAGATTGAGATAACATAAAGCTAGGTGTTTCCTGTAAAATTACCCTAAAATTTTCATGCACTAAAATTGATTTCAAGATAAGATTCACTCATTGGTTTTAGTGAGATATATAGCTATGATGTGGCGCTGAATGAGGGTTGACAAAAATTTGCATGTTTAGTAAAGAAAAGCACTGAAACTATCAGAATGGTTCAAAAGCTTAATTTTTTAACAAATGTGTAGATAGTTTATATATCTCTCAGCCTGTAAGACAGAAATATACATTGCTACTGCCCTTGTCACTCTTGTTCTTTAAAGACAAATCATTAAGAATTCTCTGCAATTCAAAACACCAGGAGATGACGAGACTAATCAAGTTTTGTTTTTTCTTAACAATGTTTCAGACTCTCAGAAATCAATCCATCAATTTCAGAATACTAGCAAGAAATCAATGCAATGCTCCGCATTACCTATATTTATCAACGTTTGTAAGGCCAAATGCTACCTATATAAATGTCATGGTGTTTTGACCAAACTCACAAAAGTAATAGTCTCTTTCTCTTAACAGTGCATCACCTGAGCTGAGCAGCAAAGCGTCTGAATTGCACTCGTCAGTTCGCTAATCCGATTGCATGTCGGAGAGATGGCCGGAAGGTTTTTGATCGCGTTCATGATCATGGTGAGCTGTGTGTCCGTCGTCGTGTCCCGTCAGCTTCCTGGTGATCTCTTCGCGCTCAGAGTCGCCTCGATGCTCCGCTTCGACAGCAACTCGACGACGAGGGCGTCGTCGGACTTCGGCCGCATCGTGGAGGCCGCGCCGGAGGCGGTGCTCCACCCGGCCACTCCGGCCGACATCGCGGAGCTCGCCCGGTTCGCCGCGTCGTCGCCGTCGCCGTTCCCCGTGGCTCCGTGCGGGCAGGGCCACTCCGCCCGCGGGCAATCGCTTTCCCCGGGAGGCGTCGTGCTCGATATGCGCACGCTGGCGGGGCGCCGCGGCCGGGTCAACGTGTCCGCTGGCGGCGCGGCGCTGTACGTGGACGCCGGCGGCGAGCAGCTTTGGGCGGACGTCCTCCGCGCGACGCTGAAGCACGGCCTCGCGCCGCGCGTCTGGACGGACTACCTCCGCATCACCGTCGCCGGCACGCTCTCCAACGCCGGCATCGGCGGCCAGGCGTTCCGGCACGGCCCGCAGATCGCCAACGTGCTCGAGCTTGACGTGATCACAGGTATTTAACTGTACAACTCATCATCCCCTTAATTAACAATCTAACTCGTGATTAACGAACACCGTTAAGAACAATAATCAAATGATAAGCGGCTAATGAATACTATTAACAATGATAAATGCAGGAAGAGGTGACATGGCGACGTGCTCAAGGAACAAGGACTCACCTGTTCTTTGCGGTGCTGGTGGGCTAGGAGATCATCTCGGTTAGACATAAAGACTTATTTGAAGACTTCGAATATATGGTTAAGAGAATTTGGACTCCTTAAAAGCATCTAGACACTTAAAAAGAAAACCAATCCTAAGGGTTGAACAGGATGAAAAGAAATAAAATAATAGAGAATGATTGGTAAGAGAACACTACCAGACAAGTAATTTTTAATTAAAATACGGATCAATAAATTCTATGCCTCCGTTGAAAAGCTCTAAAGAGCTAGATCTCTTTCGATCTATTGCCTCATCAAGTTTAATCTTAGAGACTAATTTGATCTCTAAACTCTTACAAAAACGTAGCACCTTGTTTAAGACGACCATCAAGATCTTCACTAGAACACTATGCTCCTGTTTTCTATGAAGATTGTTTTACTAAACCAACATCTAAAAAAGAATTCAGAAATTCACTAATATATTTTTTTTTCTTGCAGAGGTGAGAAAGACATTCACAAATGTTCATGGTGATTCGCATATTAAATTCTCACAAGTAAATGCCTAGTTATTTAGGAGGTGATACTTTAAGAGTAACAAGCTTGACTTTTCATTGACGTTGATCCACAAGTGCTTACTAAAATCTCAAGATCTAATCTATCATAAATCACCCAAAAAATATAGTTAAAGGATGATTTAAACTCAAGATCTAGGAGAGTGTAGTGGAGAATCTTTAGAAAGCTCTTGGGAGTGATGTAGAAATAAATGAGTAGCCTCACTCTAAGAAGGGGGTTAGTGAGGTTAAATACCCACCCTCTCAAAATTAGTTGTTACTCACATAATTTCAAATTTTAGAGTATCCGAACATAGTTTCGGCTTAGATAGATAGTTTAGTCCGAAGACTCTAGCCAAATCGTCCGAAGACTCCAGACATCACTTAAGCTCGAGATAGAGAGGTGGTTTAGAATATCCAGTTTAAACTTTTGGAAACTTTGAACATGCCTCTTTGCTAGATAGAGAGCTCAGTCCAAAGACTCCAAGATGATTTCTCTGTTTGAGAGAGAAACTTGTCTATAAGTTTTCACAAAGTCTAGACATAAACATTCAAAATACTATAAGAGAAAACCAAAACCATAAGATGTATATGATGTGAGTGTTCGTTCATCTAGACTTGAAAGTTTTATTTAACTCTTGCTCTTTGAATTGGTTAAACTTGCATCTTTGATTTGTCCTAAGGCCTCAAGAAATAATAACATTACATTTTCATTGCTTTAAGTCCTTTTTTCTTTTCTAACTTTAATGGGTCTTCTTTCCAAAACAATATATCACTAAATGAATTATTGTGAGATTCTCAATAATAATATATTATCTCCCTAATTTTTTTATCATCTATAACTCAAAATCCACTAGGAGGCCTACATACATTTTCAATCTCCCCATTTTTGGTGATTGTTGATAATATTTATAGAGCTCATAAGCGAGATATAAAAGAAGATGTTTTCATTGAAAGAATATGGAACAAGCTTCCTCTAAATGTGTGCATATATATAAGTGAAGTTTAAGGCTATCCACGTTTTAAGGAAATCATGAGCTTGCAATTGTGGGGTACAATAGGTATAAGTAAAAGGCATGGTGAATTAAGATACATGTGACATAGTATATGACAAACAAGAAAAATAATACAAGTATCATTCAAATAAGTATCTCAACACATTGCTAGAAATTTAAAGTGCAATAAAGAGAAACTAACAGTCATTAAAACACACAAATATTTTAGTTTTTACACTTCCAAAGTAAAGAATAGAGTATGTAAACTCCGAATAACTGGAATAACAGGAAAAAAAGACTAAATAGGAGCCTGTACTACTCCCCCTTTATCATTGAAGTACAAAAGGGAGGAACTATGGAGAGAATTAGCTGGACACCTTGTCTTCGTCATCATCATTGGTGTCACCATCATCATCGTTGTCATCATCTTGAGAAGCAGTCGTCCCAAGAGGTGAACTGGAGTGATAGCTGGTACAACTGATATTGGATGTCTTGGCGAAAGGCTACACTAGGGCACCCTATGCTACTACGAGGACGTCATCCTCTTCTCCATAGGGGTTGATGTAGATAGGTGGCTCACGATTAAGAGAAACATCAACACCTTGAGATTGAAGATAGGACTTTTGGTGCTACTCTATGCGATGGACGTTGTCAGTAGTGGTGGAGCAGATTGAGAAGAGGGCTTTGATGGCCTTCTTCAATCTGACTCAGGCTTAATAGCTGGAAGAGGTCGACGACGAGAGGATGAGGAACCAGGTTGTGATGGAACAGAAGAAGGGCCACAGGGACAATATGGAAGTTGCCTCACCTTCTTGATGAAGCGTAGTCCTAACATAGCCTCAATCAGCTTCATGATGTAAGGAGAGTAGGTAGGAGAGCGACGTGAATCCATGGATATAACATACATCTATTCCCACAAGAACTTCATGACGCTGAACCTTAGCTTGGTGGAGCAAGAGTTGGTAAAGAGGTCAATAGCGATCGACCAAATAGTAGAAGCATCTTCCATATTGGGATTGGTTGTGAGGCAAAAGAGCTTATTCATTATATCGTAGTGAGGAAGCAGCGCATGTGTTGTCTTGATGGCCCCATTTGGATCATACATAAAAGTAGACTCATAAAGAAGGATATGACACTGGTGGTGGAGGCTTTGATAGGTGAGATCAAAGAGGTCTAACTCTAGGACTTAAGCAAAAGTCTAAATAGAGGCCCGGAATTACCGACCATTTGCCATCCATTTTATTGAGTTCTCACCTCTCAATGGTACTAATGAACACAGTGGCCTAAAACTAGGCAATCATCTCCTCACACCAATTGTGCTCAAGCCCTATGAGGTTGTATAGCCATCTCTTCTTGCAAATTTAAATCACGTCATTGAAGATAGGATTCTCTTTTTCCTCCATTGCAACCCAGTTGATCTATTGCATGTCAACAAAATGTTTCGCTCTCCGCAAGATGACACTATTATAGTAATTCTATTGAAACCAATTCTAAAACCGGGGATCAGTGATGCTAAGGAAATTGATTGAGTTTGGAGTCTCTTTCCTATCTTTCATACACTAATGCAACTTTCTTTTGTAGTCATGCACGGGGCAGCCCAATCCACTTGATGTAAGATCGAGAGGAGACTTTTGAAGGAAGAGGCGGATGGCATGGATAGTTCTCTCGGAGCCATGAATTGAATGCGGATCAGGATAATCGTCGGGTATTTCAATGAAGTCTCTAGGGTATGGAGCCGCATTGACATTGGTAGCAGACGGTGGTGAAGATGGTATGTCACCCTTTTTTATTGTTTTCTTGGTTCTACCATGAGGGAAAGCAGCCTTGGCTTTGCTTTTGTCCCCCCAAAGAGACCCAAGGAGGGTTAACATGGAGGTGGCCCCTTGAGAGGCACCATTTTGAGGAGCTTCAAGACCGTTTCTTGAGGAGCCGCTTAGAGTGCAAATGCGTTTCTTCTCACGACTCATAGAATGAGACCTGAGATTAATGAATAAAATAAGGATTAAAGCTGAGACAAGGTCAGATGGCTAAAGTAGATAGTAGGTCAAAGTATCTGAATATAATATCCAGGGTCTTTGGTCAGCCCTCTCTACTAGACAGAGGGACTAGCCTGGAGATTCTAGTTATGCTGGCTGGAGACTCTGGTCCTGTGAAGAGGGCTGTAGCTATAGATTTGCAATGGGGTTCTAGATCGGGTTTCTAGGAGAGAAAAGGAACTATCCTAGCACAAGTTCTATAATTCTAGTTTTAAGGATTTATAGGTCAACCAAAAGGAGAGCAAAAATCCTAGGATTGAGATTACCTTGAGTGAAGATCGAGGAACGAAGGATGGATCTAGAGACTCTGCTCACTAAAGAGCGAGAGAAGTGAAAAACCTTTGGGAAATGCCGACGGATGGGGAAGATCGTCGGATGGAGTGTTCGTGTCGTCGTGGAGAAAGGAGGGGATGGTAAAAAGTGAAGGAGAGGGTGAAAGCCGACGGTTACTGGGTATTTATACTCTCAGGTCTAGAGACTCTAGTGAATTTCGATGAAGATTCCAGACTTCGGAGATTTTAGAGATTTCAAACGGAGACTCCGGAGAAATTTGACCTTGAGACAGAGGAGTGGCACCAGAGACTTTGGGTAGGGGGACCGGATCCTTTGGACAACTTTAAGCTAGAGACATAGAAGGCTGAGGGGAGACTGTGGGAAGAAATAGGAGACTCCGGTCTTCTAGATCAAGGGAGACTTGGACAAGCAATACATGGGAACCCTTGTGTAATCAACAATCAAATAGCAATACATAACAATGATCATACCATGATTCCCTAGGGTAAGACTCAAATTTAGAAAATCAAAATAGGCACACAAGATTTTCGTAAACCTTTTGATTTTTAAAATTTTTTTTGGAATGTTTGAGCTCTCAATTTGAGTCAAGACCAACACTTAGTACAGTGAATCTCTGGACACAGGAACTCATGATTTTTGAACATTTTTAGGATTTGTACTTACTTATGGAGAAATAAACATTTGTCTCCTATATGTGCTCCCCCTCAAGAGATGTTTTAAGAATTGAGAATTTTTAGCTCCTTTCTCAACTCTACAAATCGTCGCTCATCTAAAGGCTTGGTTAAGTTGTCGGCGAGTTGCTTGTTGGTTGAGACATGACTTAGGTAAATATCTCCTTTGGTTTCAAGGTCTCTAAAGAAATGGTGGTGGATGTCGATGTGCTTGGTTCTTGAGTGTTAGACAAGATTATTAGCTATTTTGATAGCACTCTCATTATCACATAGGAGTGAAATATGTGTAATATTGTACTCATAGTCATGGAGCGTTTGTTTTATCCAAAAGAGTTGGGCACAACAACTTTCAGTGGCTATGTATTCGGCTTTGCCAATAGATAGGGTTATGGAGTTTTGCTTCTTGGATGACCAAGGGACAAGGGATCTTCCAAGAATTTGGCAAGCACCGGAGATGCTTTTCCTATCCACTTTGTAATCGATATAGTTCGAGTCGTAATAGTCAATTAAATCAAAATTTGAGTCTTTTAGGTACCACAACCCTAGTTTTGGAGTATGAATTAGATAAATATTCTCTTTATGGCTACTAGATAACATTCTCTTGGAGAGGCTTGAAAGCGAGAACACATGTACGCAATAAGCTTGTTATCGGGCCAAGATGCACAAAGATAAAGTAATGAACCTATCATTGAACGATAAAGCTTAGTCAATGAGTTTATCTTCTTCGCCTAGGTCAAGATATCCATTTGATGGCATTGGGGTCTTGTTGGGTTTGGCTCCCTCCATCTCAAGGTTCTTTATGACATCGTTGAGGTACTTCGTTTGAGAGATGAATGTTCTTTCCTTTAGTTGCTTGATTTGAAATTCGAGAAAGAATTTGAGCTCAACCATCATCGACATTTCAAATCTTTTGGTCATCGTCCTACTAAAGTCATTACTAAATTCTTTGTTAGTAGAGTCAAATTATTATATCATTGAAATATATTTGGCACACAAATAAACCATTCTTGAATTTCTTAGTGAAGAGAGTAAAGCACACCTTTCCTATCTCAAAGTCATTTTTGAGAAGGAAATTACGGAGGCATTCATATCGTGCTCTTTGAGTTTGCTTGAGCCTGTAGAGCGCCTTATGGAGCTTGTACACACATTGAGGGTGTTTTGGGTCTTCAAAGCCCGGCGGTTACTCCATATACATGAGCTCCTCAATTGGCCCATTGAGAAACACACTCTTGACATCCACTTGATATAGCTTGAAATTATGGTTAGTAGCAAAAGTTAATAGAATGCAAATGGACTCAAGACATGTGACTGGTGCAAATATTTCACCAAAGTCGAGACCTTCGATTTCTATGAATCCTTTTGCCACTAACCATGCTTTGTTTTGAGTGATGACCCTATATTTATCTTGCTTGTTGTGGAACACTTATGTTATTCCGATGTTGGTTTTAGGTCTTTCCGCTAAAGTCCAAACACCATTGTAAGTAAAGTTATTGAGTTCCTTTTGTATAGCCATCACTCAATCCGCACCCGCAAGTGCCTCCTCAATCTTCAAAGGTTCCAAAGAAGAGATAAATGAGTAACATCTATAAAAATTAGCGACACAAGAATAAGTTGTTATCCCCTTTCTTATGTTACTAAGAATATTATCAATGGGATGATCCCGTGGATGGTGCACCAGGGGGACTTGAGCTTGGCTGGTGTCTCTTAGCTCCACAGTGCCCTCAGCATAGATTCTATCCACATGTGATTGACCTTCTTGCATAACATCACTACAGGATGTCTCAGAAACTCGCGCACTTGTAGATGGGGGTTGATCAAGTACCCTATCTTGTTCGTTGCATGTGTCATGAGGTCTCACATCATTAATTGACTTGTTCACAATTGCTTGACTTGGGATTTCTTCGCCTACAACACAATAATTAACTTGCTCCTCTTAGAAGCCCTTAGATTCGTCAAATGTCACGTTTCACGTGACCTTAACAATATTGAAAGTGTTGTTGAAGACTTGATAGGCATGAGCATTCGACTCATAGCTGAGTAAAAAACCTTCATCAACTTTTGGAGAATTTTGTTGAACAAGGTTTCTTGCTTAAGATGTAGCACTTGATCCTAAAAAATCAAAAGTATCAAATATTTGGCTTTTTAACAGTGAGAAGGTCATAGGCGGTCTTGTTTAATAGCTTATGGAGGTAGAGGGGATTGATGGAATGACATGAGGTATTGACAGGCTCTGCCTAAAAGATGTTAGAGTTCTTGTATTCATTAAGCATAGTTTTTACCGCCTTGATGAGTGTGCGGCTCCTACTCTCCACAACCCCATTTTAGGGAGGACCGTACAGAGTAGAGAATTAATGTTTGATTCCTTGTTTATTGAGGAACTCCTCCACTTGAGTGTTTTTGAGCTCACCGCCATTGTCACTTTTCACTCTCTTGATCTTTAGATCGAACTCGTTTTGGGCTTGGCGTGCAAACTTTTTGAAGCTAGCTTGTGCTTTGCTTTTATCATAGAGGAAGAATATCTAAGAGTAGCATGAATAATCATCAATAATGACAAAACCATACTTATTACCTCGAACACTTAGATAGGCCACGGGTTTAAAGAGGTTCATATGAAGAAGCTCCAAGGGGCGAAATGTTGTCATGATGTTTTTAGCTGGATGGTGAGCTCTGACTTACTTTCCTACTTGGCAAACCCTACACATATGATCCTTCTCGGAGATTACATTAGATAGACTGAGGATGTGATTCGCTTTTAGAAGTTTTGACAAATTTCGTATTTCAATATGGGCTAGCCAGCGATGCCAATACCAACCCTTGCTAGATTTAGTAATTAAGCAAGCTTTAAGACTTACCCTATCTTGTGAGAAGTCAACGAGAGATCATCCTTTAACTTGCCAATGAAAGCCATAGACTCATCATCACGCCTAAAAATGATCACACCCTCATTGGTAAAGAAACAATTGTATCCAATTTTGCGTAATTGAAGAACGGGAAGTAAGTTGCAACTCAAGAATTTAACATAAATCACATTTATGATTGAGAAGTCAATTGAGATAGTGATTTACCAAGTCCCATCACTTTGCCTTTATCGTTATCACCAAAAACAATATTATCGTGTTGCCCTCCATCGTCTACGATAGAGGTAAACATACTCTTCTCTTCGGTCATATGATTTGTTCATCTGCTATCTATGATCTAATTCGGACTGCTGGAGGAGTATGCCAACAAAACTATTTATACTTGGGATTTAGGTATCTAAACTTGTTAAAATTTAGGTCCTAGAATGTTAGCAACAAGCGATTTGAATCCATAAGCATTTCTTACATTTTTCACCACAAGATCCAACAAAGCAAGTTACCACTTTATCACGGTAGTCCCTCTTAAGCATGTAAGAAGCATAGAACAAGTGTTGAAGCATATGCTTCTTCTCTTTAGCTTATGCTCTCTCTCCACTCCTCACAAACTTGATTGGCTAGTTGTACTCCACATCCTTTTACTTTGATGGCTTGTTCTCATGTGGGTGGAAGCCTAGTCCAAAGTGATGCTTGTTATTGTGGTTGGAGAATGTCTTGTAGAGTACATTTTTGAATTGATACAGCTTCATGCATCCGTATTTGACCAAGGTGTTGAGCCTCATATTTTCTTTCTTAAGCTCATTTAGTGCTGCATGTCTGTGAAATAAGCATTCATATCAACATTAAAACATCTAGCATATCCATTCCTTATGGAGGCATTGGAGAAATTGGTGGCTTGAGTTAAGGAAGAGGTGCTGCATGAAAGAGTTTTAAATTACGCTTTGAGAGATTTGAGTCTTTTCTAAACTCCCGAACCTCTCAACAAGTGCTTCATTAGAGCTCTTTAGAGTAGCTATTGATTTATTGACCACACTTAGAGTATTGGTCAATTTCTCAACCTTCTCCCTCTTCTTAGTCTAAGATTTCTCGAGGACAAGGTTTCTCTCATTTTCAAGGATGAGCAGATCCTCTTGCCTCTCGAGAATCTCCTCCTTACTCTCTAATGCATTCACAAACTTAGTAATTTGAGACAATGTATTTTTGTTGATACTTTTATAATTAAATTCATCATCATTGCTATCGTCATCACTATTCAAGGGTTCATAGAAAGATAGTTCCTTGTGCCCCACCATAAGACATGTGGGATCGTAATAGTTGTCGTCGTCAATCAAGTTGTTCAAAAGTGACTCTTTTAGCAATGATGACTTGATGGTGATTGTCGTCACCCCCTTCTCATCCTTGGAGGTAGATTCTTTTTCGGTCCATGACCTCACCAAGCTTATCCTTAGAGACTAGTTTAGTCTCCAAACTCTCACTAAAACGTAGCACCTCATCCAACACGACCACCAAGATCTTCAATAGGATATCGTGTTCCTTCTTTCTATGGAGCTTACTTTACCAAACTAATCTTTAAATAAAAACTCAGAAATCTACTAATATACATCTTTTCTTACGGAGGTGAGAAATATTTTCACAAACGTTCCGGGCGATTTACATGTTGAATCATCATGTGCAACGCTTAGTCATCTAGGAGGTGATACTCTAAGAGTAACAAGCTTGCGTCTTCAGTGGCATTGATCCACAAGTGCTTACTCAAATATCAAGATCCAATCTCTCATAAATTACTCAAAAAACATACTTAAAGGATGAATTAAGCTCAAGATCCAAGAAAATAGAGTGTGAATATCTAAAAAGCTTTTATGAGTAATGTAGAAATGAATAAGCAGCCTCATTCTTAGAAGGGGTTGGTGGGGTTAAATACCTACTCTTCTTAAAATTAGTTGTTACTCATAGAATTTTAAATTTTGGAGATTCCGAATATTCCTTTTGGAGAGCTTAGTTCAAATACTCTGGCTAAATAGTCCGAAGACTCCGGACAACACTTAGCTTCGAGATAGAGAGGAGATTTGAAGTATCTAGTCTAAAGTTTTAGAGACTCCGGACATACCTTTCTGCTAGACATAGAGCTTTGTCCGAAAACTCCAGCATAAATATCTGAAGACTCCGAGCTAATTTCTCTGTTTAAAAGAGAAAGTTGTCTACAAGTTTAAAGTTTAGACACAAACATACGAAACACTACGAGAGAAACTAAAACCCAAGATATACATGGTGTGAGTGTTTAATTGTTTTATTGAACACTTTTATTTTTGAATCAGTTAAACTTAAGCCCCTTTAATAGTTTAACACTAAAAAATAATAAAATTACATTTTTATTACACTTTTTTCTTATCTAAAGGTCTTCTTTTAACCAAATCAATATCTAATTAGATAAATTATTATGAAATTCTCAATCATAATATATTAACTCTCTAATTTCTTATTATCTATTATTCAAAATACACTGAGAGCTGTATTTTTAGAGATAATAACCCGGCTCGGATCAGGCTCATACTTGCCCGCCCTGAAGCAGGGTGCGGTGGGTTTGGCTCGCCTACTCAGACGTGGTCAGGAGCTGCTTATATCAAAACGGGCTAGCCAAGTTGCTTTGACTACGTCAAAGGGCAGGTCCAGCTCTAACTGGGCACTCACCGAGGTCCCAAGACAATGCTCTTCTTCTCTAGCGCCGATATTGGTAGGCTTGCTGGACTTGCCTTGGAGTCTGTGCTGGGAGTGATCTACTTGATCGAAGGCACCTTGTATTACGAGGGGACAACCACCTCCGTGGACCAGGTAGGGAATTATGATCCATTCGCAATCAGTAGACACCACCATCATAAAAGTATTATTGTGATCTACGGCCTCCAAGAAAAAAAATGGATGTTTTTATTAGTGATCATTTTTTTTTGGTTTTCTTGTAGAAGTTGGAGTCAGTACTGGAGCCCATGGCTGAAGCTCTTTGTGCCTCGACCACGTATCCTTGACTTCGACGCTGGTGTGCTTAAGGGTGTCTTCGCTGGCGCCAACCCTGTTGGTGTCATCCTCGTGTACCCATGAATAGGAACATGTGGGATGCCGGCGACGACGACGACGTGTTCTATGCTGTGGGGCTGCTCCGGCCTGCGGTGGCTGTTGGTGACATGGAACGCCTGGAGAGTGAGAATGAGGCGGTGTTGGCGTTCCGCGATAATGAGGGCACCAAGTGCAAGCAGTATCACAAGATGGGTGGCGACGCCATTTCGGGGCCAGGTGGAGAAGGGCCGCCGATCTGAAGGCAAAGTACGACCCACACGGGATTCTGCCACCAGGGCGGGGGATTTTCTCATCGCCGGCGCCAGGGGCGGTGGCGTCTATGTAGGCGGTCAAATGGCAATTCTGAGGTGCGGAGAGGAATGTAGTTTAGGTGTCTAGAGATTCAGTTTTGAGGTAACAGAGAGTGAAAAGCAAATTAAGTTGCTTGAGAGAAGCTGAAATGCTGATCAGATCCAAAGAACTCTAGAAGAGGAATTGCGACCTGATCTTACAAGATACATGCAGGAATATTAACTGTATATTGTTGATTCAATTAGGAGGATGCTCTGTTTTAGTTGCCACGTTAATCTTTTTTTGGTTTCCTTTTGTTTAGCAAGGCATGCACACACATGAATGAATGGCCCAGTGCTAAATATATATATAGTGACAATACTAGTGGTGATATGTAGAAAAAGATTCGCTACACCAATTTAGTTTTTTTGACAAATTGCAAAAATAAAACCATTATTTCTTTAAACACATGCACACATGGTCACCACGAAGTATAGTTCTTTAAGGCAGCTATGATCATGAAATACTTGTCGGAGCCAAGAAAAAAAAATCTCATTATAGCCTAATTCAATGGAGCAGAAAGAGAGAAATTTTATAAAAAACTGAGTGAAGAAATCATAAACATATTAGAATGCACCAGCATCGATTACAACATATAATTTTAGGGCCCCAAATTTTTTGCGGCTGTGTGGTGCTCATCTTGTGCGTGCCTAGGGACGGACATGTGAATGAATTGTACAAAGGAAACAAAGGGTTGTTTGAAATCATTATGTGTAGTTTGACTTTTGAGAAAGATTAACAAATTGTTTTTTCTTTTGTGTCGCATGGTGACGATATCATTTGGTGTTGGAGTGGCTTTTGAAATTCCTTTCTTGCACTTTTATGCAACAATTTTCATATGTGGTGTTGTAGATTCAACATTTCAACTTGAGTCTATAGGTTCTGCACGTCATTGTAAGAAGCATTCTATAATATATATTGGTGGAGCATTTCTTAAAAAAATTGTGTTTGGTGCTCACATTTTCTATTACTACGTATTTTTTTTATAATTAAACAACTCATTGTGGGGTCCGTTCAAATAAGCTATAGAAATGAAACTTTTTTATTTATTTTTTACATTTCTCAAACTGCTAAACGGTATATTTTTTAAAAACTTTTTATATAAAAGTTTCTTTAAAAAATTAAATAAATCTAATTTTTAAGCTTTTTTTTAATAACTAACACTTTATTAATTATATGTTAATAACTTATCTCGTTTTATATATCACAAACTTTTTTTTGTCAAACAGCCACGTCGAAACTCGGTCTTAGGCTAGGCAGAAACATTATGAAAAGTAGCACATTAGCACTTCCCCTAAAAATCCTTATTTCTAATAGTTGAACAGGCCAGAATGTTGCACGCACTTGTTCTATTACATTTTGGCAATAAAATAAGAATAGAAAATGGGAAGAACTAAAAATATTGTGAATGGAGGACATGATGATTGCTTAAAAGCACCAAACCACCAGGGCGTTGTGTAGCAAGCTTGTCCTGAAATAGCATAATCTGGGCTGGCCAGTCTGCACTCTGCACGGCTACATGGGCCTTAATTTTGGTCCATCTTCTGAGCCTAGCCGCAGCAAGCAATCCTTGGAATCCACAGTAGTATTTGATCTGGGAGGAATCGGTCCCATAAAAAGGATGTGTGCCCTGGCCATCAAACTAGGGAAAGCCGAGCTGTTTTTCCCACCTTACGACATGTTTGGCAACTCGAGGAAGAATATTGGGTCTTTAGATAAGGGAATTAATGGTGAGATTAGCTTGAATATTTGGTTTTTTAGTTCCAGTCCCTTGTTTGATAGAAGTGATGGGAATTAATAGGGAGTTTAAATAGAAACTAAATCTTAAGGGAAAATGTATAATTAAGATTTGTTTGGATAAAGCAAAGAAGAAATTGTCTTCCAACTCTCAAACCCTTGTATTAAAAAGGAGGGGTTTCTCCCTCAATCCTCATTCCCATCCCACCAAAAAACCTATATACATTAACCAAACAATCGAACGAAGAAGACAATAGCTGCATCCCTCTAAACTTTACTGTCCTTCCTGTAAGTACCACAATTTTCTATATATCACTTAGTATGTTCACACTAAAACGATAAAAAAAGAATACTACAAACTAACATGAGAAACTGTGTTACCTTATCAAGTGGAAGGAACTTCCGGCTGAGCAGCTAGCATATGGGTAGTGTAATTTTCTAAAAAAAAAAGTTATGTACTGTATATCGCAAAAAAATACACCTGCCTTGCACTTAAGTATTTAGCAGTATACAATATCCTCTTTAAAAACCTCATAAAAAATTTCCTCTCTAAAAAAAATTCATTATTTTACTTGTAGTTTAAAGTGCCGTCATAATAAGAAATGTACATGTTTGATTATTACATATTCTAATCACTTGTAAAATCATTAAATTAATAAAAATAGCTGCAAGAGAGTATTTTTGTGATAGATATACTAATGTTATTTAGCTAAAACCTATTTAAAACAACATCTATGCATCTAAAAACAAGTCAAATATTCTGCACCCTCCAAAAGAAACTATCCCTATTTCCTAAATACTAGTATGTCACACCTCATCCTAACACTACATGCAATAACAACAGAGAAGGTGCGCCACAGGAGAATGGCGTGAATCGACTCTAGTAAGAGTACAATGTCGATACCAATCCCAAAAAACTTGTTGGTAGCCACATTCATCGAAGATGTATTATTATAGCTAAAAATAATATAGATAGATTATACTTTATAGGAGATCATAGCTTTAAAACAACTCTAAGAATAAAACTAAAACCAGAGAAGTAGTAACGGAACTTAGCATTGCTAGAATTTAACCCACAAGCAATGACTTATGACTAAGAAAGAAACTCTAATATTTAACTTCACCTTTTCTAGGAAGGGGAAAACAACGATTGGGCACTTATGTACTCAGCAAGCCACGAAAAATTTATGCATGCAAGCTTTAAAGAAAGACTGCAGCTTATTTTTGCAAACATTTCTTTTAAAAATATTTTTCTAAAACACTAAGTGTGGATTGTTTCAAATATAATTAGAAAGATGCACTCATCTTGATTCGGTCCATGACATGCTTGTAGCAAATCCAATGGTAAAGGCAAATTTAGTTCATTTAAAATTATTGGTGAAGTCCAACCCTAGATTGGTTGTCTAGCCATGACATAGGCTCACTGTAGGTTTTTCATCAGACAGCTCTAACTCTCTATTCATCTATTAGTTTCTTTTATTTTTGTCACCTATAAGGCATCAACCAATCCTATCACTAACTTGGGCACCAAGAGCCACCTGCAACTATAGCCTATTGCTTTCACTCAAACACCCAACTCAATGTCATTTAAAATCCCCTCTACATTGGTCCATCTCAAACTATTCCGGTCATCATGACCGAGTACGTCTCATACTCAAGGTTCTATGAGTGCATTGTGACAATATCACCTTGTTGTCATCTCAACAACAACCATGGATCCTTTGCTGTCTTAGCTAAATGTTTTCCAAGAGAATACAAAGCATCACACTTTACATCGTAGGTTTTCACAACCGCATCTATGTCGCAAACTCTACCAACACCTAGTGTCGGTTCCCTAATAAGACTCACTTTGTTGACAAACATAAGAGGTTATATGAGAAGAGCCTTTGGAACCATGCTTGAGGATCATGGTTTCTAAAGTACCATAAAGGTGGAGCGACAAGGGTATATGGGATTTCAACATCCTACGGGTGTAATGCAATTAATAGGTAGGTCTATTAGTTCGTCATGCGAATAGAGGCCAGTCCAATTTAAAGTGCACACTTAAATGTAGTTTTGTAAATAAAACATTTTATAAACTAAGAGCAATATGATCAAAGGGCACTTGCCTTAGGTCTTCATCTTCAAAATCATAAAAATTCCACGTCCGAACAAATTTTCATCGATGTGACTATGTACAAAAGGGAGAAAATAATACAAAACCCTAAAAACAAAATACTAATATACTAATAGTGTCATTGGTTAGATCTTAATTTTAGAAAATGAATGGAGTCAATCGGAGTTATAGATTAGGGGATATGGATTTTTGAATATTAAAATGAATTTACGAAAATAGAAAGGATTTTCTTTAAACTAGAAAAAAATATTCCTAATAATATTCTTTAGCTAATAGGTGGGGCCATTGTCAATGAGAGAAGGATACCATGAGTCTATGGTCCACGGTAGATAGAGGAAATGGAGGCCAGTCCAATTGGCTTTGACCCATGTAGGAGAGCATCAGGCTGATGGAGAAGTAAGGAGGCCTAGGGAAGAAAGACAGCCCAAGATGGAGCTAAGGTAGCCCAATTTCATCCTAGATGTGGCCCGATTAGGGGACCCACATGTCATTGACATGGTAAGGAATGGTTAGAGGAGGATGGGTGGGCCCACATGTCAATGGTTGACCTTCAAATAGAGGGGGAATAGGCATCAGGCCACATCCGACGGTGCTCATTGCCGTTTCGGTGAACAGCGGCAGGGTAGGAAGAGCATGATGCTATGAGAGAACGAGTAAGCGATGGTTTGCTCATTGAGCAGCACGAATTGGATGGATGCGTTTGTTGGTGGCGGAACACGGTGGAGTCCTTTGATAGCTGTGGCCATAGTCATTAAGTCATTGCTAACAACCATTTAGGTGGTGGAGAGGTTCAAAATGGCCATGGTTGCGAAGGGAGGACTAGGGAGAGATGCTTAACAAGAGGAGTGGGTTGCGTTAGCGTCCACGGTGCTTGAGCTCATGCTTAATTTTGGGAGCTTGATGAACAAGCAAGGCGGTAGTTGAAGAGGCAAGGAATGAAGTAGGGGTGTCGTGGGCTTCATACATGTGCGGCGGTGTAAGATGACATAAAAGAAAGGCAGGACAACACACAAGACTTTTTTTTGTGGGAAACAGTGGGGGCAACATGGCGTGACCATGGAGTGCATGACGGGGACAACAAAGATTGTGGAGGTAGTGGATTAGATGGTGAGGAGAAGAGGAGAGCTATGGAGGTGGTGACAGATGGGACAAGTCAGCAAGCGACGCATGTGCTTCTTGTGCCCATTTGACCTAACATCAGTTGGGTAGAGTTAGTATGGAGGTGATGATCGTGAGGATGACCGGCTCATGGGAAAGCATTTGTAGTCGGTGGCTAGCAAGCAGGCCTAGGAAGAAAAGGTAAATAGTGGGCACTTGCACTTTGCCTCATGCATAGACGGGCAACACGTGTTGAAGAGCGAGCGACCGTGGGGCAAGCGGCGTTGGAAAGGGTCTGCATAGAGTTGGGTTGTGGGGGTGTGGGAAAGGAAGACCAAGTGGTGTTAGGTCGGAGGGAGGTGGACCGGGCTGAGGAGATGGCTGGGCAGTTGGGCTGTGTGGGAGGAGGAGAGGAAGAGTAGGCTAAGTAGGCTAGGAGAAAAGAAAGTGGGACAACCCAAAATAAATAGTGTCCCTTTATATTTTTTTGACAAATAGTTTGAAGGATAATTGAAAGATTTGTATAGGGGATTTGACTCAAAAATTGATATTTTGAGCTCATAAAATTTTAAAGATTTCAGACCGGGGCTTGAAGACCAAGACTTGGATATTTTTTAAAGATATTTAAATTTTGATATGAGTTTGAGGAAATGAAAGAGGGAGGGAATTTTAAGGGAGAGTTTCAATTCAAAATTTGATCTAGGGATTTAGGAGAGAATTTTTTATTGGAATTTTGGAAGAGTAGGGATTGATGGACTTGGTATTAGGAAGAATTATAAAATGAATGTCGGAGGGAAATTTGAATTGAAAATTTTGAATTCTAGGATTGGAATTTAGATAGGAATTTTGGGTTTGAGATTTTATGGATTTTTGGAGGGATTTAATTGAGATCTTTGGCACTTAAGTACTTAATGTCACACTAATATCCAAATTTTTTAATATGGGTTTTATTCAAAATAGTTTCTAATAAACCAACAACCAACGTTACATATTAATATGCCCATACATTAAAACATGCCTCAGCCCATATGGCTGTGGATGGGCTGGAAATGTGGATGAGTTTAAACCATTGCATCATCCAATCGGTGTTTAGTTAACCAACCACTTTTTTCTGTTTTTTTTAGTTGGCGGTTGCACTTTGCGCGAGTGGGGAGGAGAGGATATACACTCCATTTTTAAGTAGTAGATAAGTATTTATATGATTCAAATTTTGTATATTTTTATTTTAAAACTTAAAATATTTAGAGTTGGTTTTGATGGTTATTTATTATAGTTTGTTTGTAGCATTGTATTTTAAATAGGTAAGAATATATATATATATAATATTTATCTATGAATTGTTAATAAGTGTTACAGCTTATAATCACCTATAGTCCAGACGATAATCCGCTAAAAATACTTATACTGTAGATGGTGTAGGTGGTACTAGCTAGCGGTATTCACAGTTCTCTATAGAGAAATAAAGCGGTGGTATAGTGCTATTGCCGTGTGGGATGAAAGGCATCAACAAGCTAGTACAAAACAAAATGTTCAAATTCATGGATACACAAGTCTCTGGCATGCTCATGGTGTACCCTGGCTTGTACATTATCAGGTAAGGTCCCTATTACTAGCCATGTTCGAATGATCGATCGTAATCGTTCGTAGCCATCTCGGCATCTAGCTGGTATACCACTTAAACCACAAAATTTTTGTCCTCTAAGCTATTACAAATTGTCTCACTGTACTCCCTCATGATATTTTCTATATTTGTCTCTTTTTACGTATGTCATATTTTAAGTTGAAAATCTATGAGATGATAGGTAGCATTATACCTTGTCTTAGATTTTCTTGAAATTTTATTATCATTATTTGCATAGGTTGAAAGCAATTGGGATTGATTCAAAAAATCAGGATTTACAACTGAATAGAAACATTCATAGAGAAATTGAAAGCATTTTTCACAGATTATATTGTCATGGTTCTAAAAAATTTAAACATATTTGTATAAAGAGTAAAAAGGAAAATATTGTTCAGTGTAAAATAAGAAGGAAATACTGAAGGTTAAGTGAGATAAAATGATATATCGGCATTGTAGCTCAACACAATTTTTTGCTAATACCTATATATATGTTATTCCTATACAATCGTCTCCCACCAAGACGCAATAAATATTTTATATCTCTCCACGTAGCTTTCTATGTCATCCTGAGATGAGAACAGTTAGACTTACTTTGACTTAAATCACAACCATTTGATTTTATACTCCTTCCAACATTTAGCATGGCTTAGTTTTCAAATCCTATATGCTCGGATCAGCCCACCCAAGGGCAGAGCTACAGTGTACTCATCGGGTCAGATGACTCCGATGACATCCAACAAATCCATTGCTAAGTTGCTTAGTCCATGAAGATAACCCTATGTATCAAGTAAGATTAGTGTATTCTGCCACCGATAACACCAGTGATCTGGATCCGTCCCTGCTACTGCCTCCAGCTCTCATCCTGCTAATTTACCATGTGGCATATTTGGCCTATATCTAAGCTTTAGGAAGAAAAGAACACAATGCAAAATCTCTTCTGCGCACTTATGTTATTCTAAGAATGTAGGCCGGCCGCCAGGCCCACGGACTGTACATGATTCTTTTTGTTTATTATACGTGATTTCTACAAGAATTAATTAATCTCAGCAATTGTTACAGGTACATTATCTTCTAGTTATGCATATGTTGGTAGGGAATACGAGTTGTCTATAGCATTACTGCATGTGCAGTGGTCTCACTTTCACATATCTACTCATCGTACTCATCAGAGGCGGCTAATTTGTAACGGATTGAACTACTCTGTCACATATGATATGGGTTAAAATAGGATCAGTTAGAAATAAGACTAGACGATATAATCTATTATAGGTGATGTATTATTTTTGAGATGCAATATAGATGCTCTCTGTCAGTTTAGATAATAGCTCATTATACATAAGAAGCCATTTATCATGGATATTGACTTAGATGAGTATTTATATCTATAACGGGTTTAAAGTAATATCATAAAAATAATCTTAAATGAATTTATATTTTTAACTTACTGGTATCGAGGTGAAACTTTACCTGTACGTCCTGTCTGACCGCAACCACGTATTTTTATTTTATTTTTTTATTTTTTATTAGGTTATTGGTATAAATGACGAGTGCTATCTTCTAGACTGTTTGATATATCCATTATTAATAATAATGATGGATTTCAGTTTTCAGCCGTAACAAATATCCTATGAGAATTAAATTTGACATATACGAGGGTTCCTTATAGGTCTACTTGTCAGTACGTAGTACTGCAGGTGCAGATAAGTACTGCAGAGGCATCATTTGGTTGGTAGGTTTGGTTTCGACTATATGTTCTGGTCCGGGCCCCGTCTAGCTCTTGCAAGAAATGCCAAGATGCTACATGCATAGTTGTAGCCAGCAGCCAAGGGGGCCTTGCTGCCATTATGCCACTCCGGTCGACGCCACACATCACCTACGCATCTTTTTCCCTTCGCCACATCGCATCTCTCATCTTAGCTTGTTGGTACTTCCTATATGATCATTCCTACTGTGAATAATTTTTTGGTAGTATCATTTATGTCCCCAAAACATAGGTTAGTACTAATTCATCATGTCAAATCCGCTACACATTTACAGATTGTCCTGAGTTAAAAGGACCCTTTTTGTTGTGCGTTTTTGCACCTTTTGCAGTTTTGCTAGAGTTACCTGCATTGGATGCTGCTGGGTGGCTGGTGGACTCGTCCGTGAACCACCAAAAGATCTTTTTTACTACGGTAAATCCACAAAGGTTTAACTAGATTTGTTTAGTCTTGAAAATCTTTTCCTGCACCGATTTACTATATTTTTTCTTCTACTAGATATATACACACACACACATGGACACTCATGCATGATTATATAATTGGGAACTCGAACAATGTATTAGGGTAGTCCATTCCTAGTCTGATTTAGTCCTTCTGGTTACATTTCAGATATTTTAGGCTAAAGTGTTCTTTTGTGGGAATAATTATACATGAAAAATTTGTTGGACCAGCAGGAAACTTTTTTAATCACTAGAGTGGATGTCACTCGTTTATTATATCAACTAAATAGTTATAATTTTTTTTAAAATAATAAAATAAATAAATATGTAATATATCATTTCATAAATATGCAAATTCAAATTTAACTTTTATAAATTGTAAAAAATAAATTTGACTATAAATATATGTATATTTTTGTTATAACATGTAGAATTTAAAATATTACATATTAATCTATCATGCCTATTTTAAAATTTTTTTTCATAACTATTTTCTTTACCTGCAATAAACAAGTGGACATTCACTCGAGTGATTAGAATACACCGCCTTAGATCAGTCCATATATAACGAGTGCACTCCAATCATAGCATCTCTTTGTTAGCCCTTTTATATAAAGCGATAAAGAAAGTGTATGCGGAGTGGCATGTGAACGTGGACCTATTCAACATAAAAAGTGGACTAAGTTTTAGTTCTTTTGGGCTATTCGGAAAGATATTTTTCTTGTTTTTTATGATAACAATTTTTGAATTGTTAAACGGTATATTTTATGTAAAATTCTCTTAGTCTTGTGAAAACAAGTACCTCTTACCCCAATATTTTCAGGGGTGCGAGGCGTGAATGATCAGTTGTCTCCTTTTCTGATAATAAAAATCAATTGCATTTCTGACCTAATTATAGTTGATAAATATTAGCTTTAAGTTGTGGAAGCAAAGCCAACTTGTGCTAAAAATGAAAATGAAACAAATATACAACCAGTGTTGTTATTTGACAGAGCTGGTAAATGGTACGTCATTAAGGAAAAGCTCGCGATACATTACTTATATTGTTGCAACAAAAAAAAAAAATCGTATTGTCACGCATATACATGCATTTCATCATATATGCAGAGCTTGTCACTACTACAAATTCGGTTTTCGCGGACGACCCATCCTCCAAATCTCAGGCGGGTAGTGAGATAACCCGCCTGTGACATGCTCGATCTCCGGGGAACACGACCTCCTTCCAAAAATACATTATCGGTGGTGGACCAGGCCCGCATAAGCAGACGAGATTTTTTAGGTGGGACCCACTTGCGATAATGCATTTTTGCAGGTAGCGTATTAAACATAGCAATACATGGGGAGAAGTTTTGAGAAGTTATCATATAAGGTTAGATAAATGTATTTCTTCTCTATTTTTATCTTTTTATTGAATTTGATGTATATGAAGCGGAGAATTTAGGTATCTCGTATGAGCTAGTTTTGTAATATTTAGCTATGTTAAAGTAATCATGTGAGCTGGTATTTTTTTTCAATGTTCTCATCTTTTGTAGGCTTTAAATTGATCGCATATATAAATCTAGTTAACATATGTTACATTTTAGATCTAGTTAATATATATACTAGATCTAGTTAATATATGTAGAGTGGATAGTTAGATTTGGAGCCATTTATTTTTTATCTACTTAATTTCATCCCGTGTTATTTTTTATAGTGATTAGAAATATAGATATATGTTTTATAAAATTTGAAACGGAATACTTTATTGTACGTATTTAAGTCCAATTGTATAAATACTAGTAAATACTAATTAATTACTATAATGTTAAATTAATTATGATGATATATATATTTTCATGTTTTGTTTGAGATAGCTCTTATTTAATTTTATTCATATTGTTTTATAGATGAAGAGGACGTGGATACATGATATGCCAAGAATTTATCTGTTGTACATTTTAGAAGTGAGCAAATTTATTGCAGAGACCAAGACACATGCTTAGAGGGAAAATTAGAAGGAAATATGTTGTCCTTGTGTTGATTGGAAGAATAAGAAAGTACGGATAAATCCCGATGTAATTATGTCACACTTAGTGAAGTGTGTATTTGTGGAAGATTACAAGATTTGGTCACATTACGGCGAAATCGCCGCTTCTCGAGGAGGCAGTAACCATAAAGGTACTTGTTTTTCATTGGATATGGTTGAAAATTTTATGATCAATGACATTGGCTATGATATGATGGACAAAGATGATCCTATTTTGACGGATGATATCGAATGTTTCGATGCTAATTTTGATCTGGAGGATATGCTATGCCGTGCTGAACTAGAAGTTTTAATTGGTACAACAAGAGGATTAGACAATTTTGAGGTGTTAGAGAAGGGAACTAATGATATTTTGTTTGATGATGCAAAGGGATGGGACAAGGATTTTAATATATTACATTCGGTGTTTAAACTTCTTAGATTGAGGCCAGCAACTAAGGCAACAAATCTTCTTAGATTTGTTGGGTCTACTAAGAAACTTGCCTTCGAAGCCCAACTTCTTACCATCCAACACCTATCAAATGAAGAAACTTATATGTCAATTATCGCTAGGTGCTCAAAAGATACATGCATGTGTGAATCATTATATACTATAGCATAAGCAGTACACATATTCAAATACTAGCTCAACTTGTAGGGCTATTTGGTATAAAATGGGCAACAAGTCCCCGGATGGTGAAGGTGAAGACCTTGATTTATCGGGGCATAAAAAGAAGAAAATTCCTGTTGTGGAGATGTGGTACTTTCTAGTGAAAGATTAAATGAAGCATTTGTTCTTAAGCTCAAGAGTTGCTGAATTGATGAGATGGCATCACGAGAAGTGTAGGACCGATGGGATGCTTCAAAACCCCACCGATGCTTGTTAGATAAAAAACTTTGAAGCACTATATCCAAAATTTGGTAAGGACTCAAGAAATATAAGTTTTGTATTGAACACAGTAGGAATGAACCCTCTCAGCGATTTAAGCAACTCACATTGCACCTTGCCAGTGTTGTTGGCCATGTACAACCTTCCTACATGTATTTATCAGAAGCAAAAATATATTTTACTGACTATCCTTATATAAAGCCCACAACAACCTAACATCAACGTAGATATTTTTCTTGAACCTCTAATGGAGGATATAGCGGATCTATGAGAGGACAGAGTGAAGGTGTGGGATGAGTACCTTTGAGAGTACTTCACTCTCCATGAGATCATATTTGATATCATCAGTGACTATCCCACAAAATTTTCCCTCTTAGGACATACAGAAGGAAATATTGGATGCTTTATATGTTTGGATAACACATCATATTTATATCTTACATCATTAGACAAGTTAGTGTACATGCGGCATTGGCGATTCTTAGGCCTAATACACAAATACCTTTTGATGGCAAAAGTATTTTGATAAGATAGAAGAGTATGGTATTGCCCCTAAAACCTAAGATGAGAAACTAGTGTTTGAAATGACTAAGAATATTAAGGTCATTTGTAAGAAGAAAAGAAGGGAGCAAAGCGGAAAAAAACAACGAAAGAAAGATAGTGCCATTCAAGAAGCACTCAATCTTCTTCAAGTATTTACCATACTTGAAGGACTTAGAGATGTGTCATGCCTTTGATGTCATGCACGTCATGAAGAATGTGTTTGATAGCACCATCGACATCTTACTAAGCATTCTAAGTAAAACAAAGGATGAACTGAATTCATGTAACGATCTAGTAAATTTGGATATAACAAAAGAGCTTCATCCAGAGAACTGCCAAATGGAAAGATTGAGATTCCTCCTGCTAGCTACACCTTGACTCTAGAAGAGAAGAAGGCATTGTGCAAATGCTTATAGGGGTGAGAGTGCCTTCTGGTTTCTGATCAAACATCAGGAAGCTAATCTCGATAAAAGATTTGACCCTATTTGGCTATAATTCTCATGACTGTCATGCGATGCTAATGGTGTTCCTCCCTATTGCTATAAGGGCAATAAAATCACCTTAGATTAAGGTGGTCAATACAAAGATGTTTTACTTTTTTAATCAAATTTCATAGAAGGTATTTGATCCTAAGGAATTGGGAGATGTATTTCCCTCCATTATTTTTTGATATGATGGTGCATCTAATGGTTCACATCATCACTCAGATTGTTGAACTTAGTCTTTTGTACTTAAATCAAATGTGGGCATACGAGTGGTACATGTCTATTCCGAAGGGCTATGTACAGAATTATGCTTACCCAAAGGGATCGATGACAGAGGGATACGCTATTGAAGAAGTCATTGAGTGTTGTATAGATTACTTAAAGGATACAAGGCCATTGGTTTTCCTGTCCCTAGACATCAGGGAAGATTATCTAGAAAGGAGACCATAAGAAAGAAAAGGTTCCATCATGAGGATTACAAAGCAGTTAAAGAGGTACATGGCAGCGTATTACAACAACTCACGATAGTGGAGCCTTTTATTAATCAACACATAAATGAGATTAGAGTCAACAATGTTGGAAGCTCAGTTGATTGGGTCATGAAAGAGCAAAAGTTTCGCTTCCCTCAATGGTTAAAGGATCAAAACATGCCCGATAGTGACTCTGTAGAGGAAAAAACTTTAAAACGGTTGGCATCTGACCTATCAAGTCTAGTCACCTGATAGCAAGTGTATGATATTAACAGATACACCTTTTACATAAAAGAAAAGGACAAGAAGAGCATGGCACATAATAGTGGAGTTCGAGTTGAGGCGATAGACACATCTGGTGGAAAGACCACATACTATGGAATTGTAACTGAAATATAGGAACTTGACTACGGATTAAACATTTAGATACTAGTATTTCGATGTTAATGGGTCAAACACCCAAGAGGCATGTGCTTGGAGAACTTTGGCCTAACGATTGTTGACCACAAGAATGTAGGCCATAAGAGGAATCTATGGGTACTCGCTCAGCATGTTGCATAAGTTTTATATGTAATTGACCCTGCAAATGAGAAGAAAGGCATAGCTATATCCGGAAAGCAACACATAGTAGGCATTGACAACATTGAAAATGTCAAACAATATAACCAACACAAGATATGGCATTATCCATCGATCTTTAAATACAATTAAGCACGTGGAGCAAATAATTGAAGAAGAAACTATATTCTACATGAACATCCATGGTGTAGCATAATCTCTTAAAGGCTAGTTTCATATGCAATATTGGCCAAATGTTATGTACATTTTATAATTTAATTACTTTGAAACGGGTCAGGTTATGAATTTAATTACCAGTGTTCCATTTCAATTAGTTATGAAATTGCAAAATTTTAGAGACAAGTTGCATAAATTTTGGATTTTATTTCAATTAGTTATGAATTTACAAAATTTGGGTATAAGTAACACAGAATTTAGATTTAAATACAATTAGTTATGAATTTAAAAATATATATTTTTAATTAATCAGAAATTATGTGCCAGATGGGCCTAGTATTTTTATTGTAGGTGGGTACTTAGGTAGCCCACTTATGAAAAGGGTTATCACAAGCGGACAACTAATACCTACTTACGATAATCATGTTTACAAGCAGGCTATTTAAGGGCCTACTTGCGATAATCATTTTCACAAGCAAGCACTTAAGCTACCCCCTGTGATGATGCTACCACCTATGTATGCATCGTGCATGGAGCTTGGAAAATTTCCATGTCCCGATGCTCATGAAAACCTAGCCTCCACCACCAGGCTATCAAAATTTCACACTGCCTCCCACCACTGCTGTTAAGTCAACTGGCGCTACCGTCTATTACTCCTACTACTGTTGCCTCTTCCTCTTCTACCCTGTGTGCCTGTGGCTAACACTGCCCTATAGCGCTCGAGCGACTGGCCTCGTCATCACCAACTATGACCATCTTTCTCGGTTCTACCGCTGCCCCACCGCGCCACCGCCTTATCGGCAACCCCATCCGCTATTGTTGCCACTGCTTCCTACCGCTATTAGTTCCTGCTCTTGCCCTCCTCGTCAACCTAAGACCTCCTCGTCACCAACCCCGGCTGCCACCGTGGCCTTCTCATTGAGCTTGGCCTGCTCTCGGTCCCATCGCTAGTCGACACCGTCCCAAAACACCACCCCTTGTTGACCCGGCCACCACCTCCTTGTTAACTTGACCTCTTTTGCTGCCAACCATCGCTGCTTAGCCTCCTCCTTGCCAATAAACTTTATGTTGAAATTGTGACACAGTTTGGATGTATTGTGAGAAATTGTGACAAATTTTGTGTTAGGGTGATGAAATTTTGAAAAATATGGGAATTAGGATGAATTGTGGCAAATATAGGAGTTAGGGTGAATTTTTTAGGAGTATGCGTGAATTTGAAATGGAAATTTTGGGTGAAATGCGACTATTGGTGATTATTCGTTAAGTTATTGCATTATTATTCATGTTATTGCATTATTATCCCTTGTAAGCAAATGGTTGTACATTATTCGATGGTTTCAATGGTTGTATAAGTAATTGTGATTATTGTAGAATGTGGGATGATTTTCAATTAGATTTTTGTGAAATTTTGAGGAATTATGATTGTGTATGATATTTAAAAAATTTTAGAATTTTTTTTGCTCAATGATGAAAATGAGTCGATAAGATATGTTGTACTTCTAGCCTCCACACCACAAATATAAAATCTTAGCACCGTACACAAGTAGGGGGAGGAGAAGCGCGCGATTGATGTAGTTGGTATTCATGCCCATGACTAGTTATGAATGGTGAGCTTCTCCTTCCACTTTTTTTCTTTCCGTCAATATTTATCCACTACACTTTCTCGAAGGCTAGAATTTGTTACGAATATATCTACATGATATACCAAACTCATCAATTTGAAAGCATGCTTTCATTTTTATGTTGTTTTCAAAATGATTTGTATAGTATTGTGTAATTTGTCATTTAATTTTTATGTGTAGTAAATTTCTCATCATATTCGGTGAATTAGGGTCAATTTTTATGTTATGTTTAATTAATTACATATATAGTTCATATATTTTTATCCCATTATTTGATGTATAACTTGTTTCATATTGCCAAATAGATGTAGCTTTGGAGAGTACCAATGATGGAAAACCCACATGGTCACTTAGAAAAGCAAATAGTAGTCAGAAACCTAACTATGGAAATGCAATTGGCCACGGAAGCACCTTAACCAGCTGAGATTGATCTGTAGCAACAACTAGATGTAGCCATAGAAGCACCTCAATTGGATGAGGACGATCTATAGCAATGACCACATGTAGCCATGGAAGCATAAGAGTAGAAAGTTGAGGAAGTGTCCAGCGAAATGTTAGAGCATATCTCTAGTGATCCTTGTTGTGTGCTAGTAACATGGGTTGCTTCCAATAACAATGGCCCCGATTACATATCTATCAAACAAGCAGTACGTCATCATGCTCCTACTCTTGTTGTGTTTTTTATATATTTCGTACATAAACTGATGAATTATTACCATTGTGATTGTCTACGTGGTTACATGAAATTATTCAAAATGAAAAGTAGCTGAGAATGCTCATCAATCCATAGTTGATGAACTTGAACTGGACACCACCACCTCTACACCAAAACGTACATATACATCAATAAGTGCAAGAAGCCATACGAAAAAAAGATGCAGAGAGAGAAGTAAAAACAACCTAATGGACAAGACTTTCATCATGACAACCATTGATTGCAAAGGAAGCCCATTGAACCTCCAATATTAGGCTAAATTCAGCAACTTGTGTGGATAGCTAGTTAGGACATATCAGCCAATAAATGTAGACGAATGGGAAAATGTATTGGACGGGGTGAAAGAGATCCTATGGATGGAGCCATAGAAAAGACATATATCCATTAGGTACAGAAAAAATAGGAAAGAAGTTTGTGCTTAAAATTATGGGACAATGTTAGAGTCAATGGAAGTATAATCTCAACACAAAGTACGTGTAGAAGAATTGGATCCTATTTAAAGACTTCAGGAAGATCTCGCAAGCTGATTGGGACGCGTTTGTTGTGAAGAAAACAACGAATGAAGATTTATAGAAGAGCAAATGGATATCTGAGTTGGTGAAGAAAAACTTGTGTTCACATCTATTGGGTTCAAGTGGATATGAGGGGCACGCCGATAAATGGAGAGCGACAAAAGACAAGTTCATGGTGGAAGGACAACCCTTGTAGGTAGACGACTTATATGAACTGGACAAGAATTGGTTATAGGCGCAAAGCACATGACATATTATTGATGATGGATAATTGATATTTGAAGACCCCTAGATTGAGCACATGGCCACCACTTTGCAAGAGATTGCTGAGAATGGAAAAAATGAGGAATTTGTGTTGAACTGGGAGATCGACCAGCTCACTACTGTATTGGGCAACTGTTTGCACAAAAATTTAGTAAGCCCCACATACAGGATTAGAGAATCGATCAACTTATAGAAATAGTCTGATTGATACAAGGAAAGAGCCAATCGAACAGATTGAGAATATATTTGGTTCAGTCAAAAGATGGAAAGTTATCTAGATGGGGCCGAGTTTTAGGAGGAGCCGTGGAAAGTATGGCAGGGTACTTTATCTCTATAGAATATGTGTTATAAGATAGTCAAATTTAATTAGTTTTGTTAACTTTTTAGAGATAGTTCTCTTTTATTTTTAAATAGTTCTCTTTTATTTTTAGGAAATAAATATCCGAAGGTTGTCTGTAACCGTGTCGAACTCTTATAACTCTAGGGTATAAATATGGAGCCCCTAAGACATTGTAAATCATCCATCTCTCAATTAATACAACTTAGGCGTATCGCCACCCTAATTCATCTAGGTTTTTACCGCCGGGTTCTGGCTTTTGACATGGGGTTGTATCAGTCCGACCACTATCTTGGTGTATCAGTTCTGCCTAAGATTGCATCGGTTAGGTCCGATCAGGTGCATGCTCGTGTGGTTTTATCAGCTTATCGAGCTTCCCCTACTACCATCGGTCGCGTACTGTATTAGTTAGGTCCAATCTACTAGACCGTTGATAATAGATTGAGTTGTAGGTCGATAGGTATTTATGCGAACTTTTCATCGGAGCAACCAGCAAATGAGTTATTCACACATTGAGGCTCACGCCTAGTGTATCAGCTTTTCAGTTGATATACATATATCTTTAGAGAATTCCTATCATCGGCTCAGCTAGCCGATAGGTTCGGCATTTCTTTCCGTTCGCACATTCAATCTAGTCTCCGCCGTCTCTGTGTCGTTAGACTCAGTCTCATATTATCTTGATTTGGTCCGATCTATTGAAGCTGGCTCTAACGATACCATCACGGTGGTCACTGAGTTTGGTACCTTTGGAAGATCAGGTCTCACTCCTTACTATTCATCGCATGTTCTATTTAGTGTGTCATCGGCTTTGCAACTAACGGTTCCTTTATGTTATTCATTGCTATCTACAATGCTTTCATTGGCTTTCTAGCCAATGAACGAATGCTATAGCCTCTATTGGCAACTAGTTGATATGAGGATTATACATACTGTTCATTGATCATTCTATTCTAGAGTGTCATTGGCTCTACAGTCAATGTGTCCTTTATCCCATTCCTTGCTATCTTTTTATGCCTTCATCGGTTTTCCAGATGATGAATGAGTGTTACACCCTCTATCAGGAATCGGCCGATAGGAGGAATCCATATACATGCTTATTGGCTACTCTATTTCAGAACGTCATCGGCTCTACAGTTGATGTATCTTGTATTCCCTTCGTCTTTATCTGCCTACGCCTTTCATTGGATTTTCAACCGATGGATGAATGCTTTAGTCCCTATTGGCAACCAACCGATAGAAAGAGTGCATGAGATGCAACCGATGGCTATCGGTGACTAGCCAATAGTAGTAGTTCGTATCGACCTATCGATCGATTGATTCATTGGTTTATTACCTTGTCAATTATAGGGTCAAATTGACTGGCATGCCTGCAACTCCAACAACCTCTAGCATCCACGACGAAGGGATCTCGAAGCCAAAGGACCTACACTGGAGCAAAGCAGACCTCCTAGGCCTCGACGTGTTCGGGCGATCGTATTGGATCTCCATCGGCAAACACGGAGAATTGATTTGGCTTGAACATGTTTTTGGCACTCCCGCTCCAACGAGCCGAAGGACCTACATTAGAGCGAAACAGACCTCCTAGGTCTTGGTGTGTTCGGGCGATCGTATCTGACCTCCATCGGTGAACACAGAGGACCAATTCGGCATGAATAACAACCCTAAACACTTAGGTCATGTCAAAGGCATCTCCATGACTAACTGGAGGCAAGGGTTCCCAAAGGATGTGAGAAGTTACAATATGCAAGGCACTAGAAGCAAAATCTTAGAGAAGATTTTAACGCAACCTAAGTGTAAGCAAAATCCACTCAGGGAATAAGTGGAAGAACATTTATTCAAGCTAGTAAGTCAGAAACCAAGTGTTGTGCCACAGCGAATGCATACTTAGCAACATATTGGTGTAGTGCCAAGCAGTGTTAGATTTTCCTTTGCAAACTCATATCTGGTAGACGATATAACAAGTCATATGCCTTGCAGGCTTGTTGTCCGGATCGAAAGGGTTGGAAGGACAAAGGAGATGGCCATAGGCCTAGCGATACTGGGATGAGAATTTCACTACACGGTCATTCCAGTTGACTACGCAAGGGTGCAATGGCTAAGGTTCATGCCAAGCATGCCATGTTAGAGCTTGACATCATCATGTTAGAGGGGATCAAACTTCTTGGAGATGCGATGAAACAATTCGTATTGTGGCATCGTTGAAATATCATCTTCGTTGGCCCTTCACCGTTAACCATGACTACAGGCTGAAACCAACTCTCGCTACCACCTCAGCAAAAGACAACTCTTGCCCTAAATCCACAATCTCCACTAGGTTCGCCATCACCAACACCAAGTCCTTCATCCCCACCATGTAGACCATCCTCACCACCTAGTCCATTCCCAATACATCTACCATTACTAGTACACTAACCATCTTCATTTGCTCCACCTTTCCAACCATATCCGTCATCACCACTAGCTTCATAAGTTGCTCCTGCCCTACAAGCTCCCCTAGTAGCTCCACCTTTCCCATAGTATGTTCTTGCCCAACAAGCTTCTCCTCCCCTAGTATCTCCTACTACCCCATAATCTTAGCCACCAACAGAAGAAGTATCCCCATTAGCTTGTTGGGTAGTATTCCACAAACGGCCCGAAGGCCAAATGTAAAGATATGGAGAAATTTATGTTTATGCCTTTTAGAGGGAGAGATACTAAAGGTAAGGGTAAAGATATTCACAAAGAAGTGGAGATATTTGATTCATACAAGACAATATTAAGGGCCATGGAGGATTTGGAGTTTAGAGGTATTGATGATGTGCCAAAAAGATTTACAAATGGCAAGCAATTCTTACCAAAGCACGTAATGGATAATTTACCATGGCAAATGAGAAAGTGGCATGAGTGTTACATTAAGGCAAGTAGAAAGGGCTTTAATTTTGTAACTATCAAGGTCTTGAGAGATGCTTTTATGAGTGAACCAAATGGCATATTGATAATCAATTTTGGCGACATGAATTCCATGTTTTGACTAGAAAGATTGGATGTTAATCTCACTGCCTCACGGTGCTTGTAAGTGAAGATAACAGTCTTCTTTTTACATAAAATTTACTAATGTGTAGGTCATAATTCCACGATGCAGAATGGATGAGGAAACCTGTTAGCTATGTGGATCCAACAAGGATTTGCTAAACACAATATAATGTGAAGATGCGTGAAGATTACGAGGCACTCTAGCGCAAGAAGTACTACATGATGACAAGAAGTTTGACGTCGTGGCATACATAGGACGGGCCATATTCTACCAACAAGGTAAGGAGATAAGGAAGTAATAATGGCCTTGTATAACTTTTATAACTTTGAGTAAGTTCGATGTTTCAATTGTAATGAACATAAAGTTTTTGCTAGTACTTCTTTAATAACTCACTCTATTGGCTCTAGAATAGACCACTACATTTTATTTCTAAGACCACTTGGTCATAGTCATTAACCTAGCAGATAATAACACAGATAGATATAGCATTCCTTACTATTATGAATTTATAAGTAAAATTTCCTACGTATATTCTTTAATGATATCCTCAGTAGATTTGTAACACATGTTAATATAATTTGTTAAATAGTACACATAGGTTATATGTGAAGAAAGGGGGCAATAAAAGAGAAAAATGCAAGGCTAAATGTTAAAACAAAATGGTCAGTAATAATATGTTAGTGATATGCCCGAGCTAACATAAAAATGTTATATATGACCAGTATGTTTATTATATATTAATTTGTTACTTAAAATATATATTATTATTAATTAATGAGTATGTGACTTATTAATAAGAATTCTAATATCAGATGTTGCTATTTCTAAATGATCAAACCACATAAATATATATTTTGATATATTTATAAATTTATATATTATTCTTTTTGAACACTATATTATGTATGTAAGATGGTTAGAGTCAACTGGAGTTATAAAATAAACCGTTCAGATATTTTTTTAAAAAAAACTATTCAATAGGGACGCAATCTCTAAGTATAATATTTTTATTAGAGATTTACAATATCACAACGGATGGAAAAAAACACTTATAAATCTATGTGCAACATGTGCCACTTCATCTGATATGTTTTTTATAATAAAAGAACTTTGATGACAGGAGATAAATACAAGACCTTTCGAGCGTGTGAAAAAGCATAAGCATATGTGAAATAAAACTTTATTTTTATCAAGCACCTTTTGTAATCAAAATTTTTTTAAAAATATGTTTAGATGTCTCCTTTTTATACAAATTTAATATATTTGTTATATTATATATGTGTGTGCGCAAGAGCGTCACTTAAAAACTGAAAAACTTTAATTGGAGAAATATTTTAAACGAAAAAAAATTATCCCAACCGATCGGTCTACGGTATATGTGTGTGCTAGCTTTATGGTAGTGTGTGCATGTTGCAGGATACCCTGGCACTTTAATTGCCGCCAGTGTCCTCGTGTCCCTTCTGCTGCTTAATCTGTCATGCATGCTAATATTAACTTTTACTGGCAGGCCAGTATTACATATACATCGGTACGGTAATTTCAGTATCTGATGTTTTTTTATAACTCATGTATTTATTTATTAATTAAAAATGAAGGCATAATACATGAGTAGCTACAATGCTTAGAGCACAGATAATTGGGATACATCCAATTTTGCAAATGAGCCCCTTAAGACTGAGCAAATTACACTTTAGCAAAACATTTTACAGAAAAAGACTTGACAAGAAAACGAAAAATCAATCAAGTCCTTCTCCCTTGACTGCCTTCAACGCTGACGGCAAAATCCTGCAGCTCGACTCCAACGGAGGATGCATCTAGATGAGCTGCATATGATTAGGTCAGCACACAATCCCTAAAGGGCCTCACACAAATGAAGGTTCAGATGATGACAAGCAATAAGAACAATCAGCAACATCATATAGGGTTTCTATAAGAGCTGATGAAGAGAATCGATGTGTAGACAGTACTTCTAAAGATGTCAAATAGATCCACCCACCAGCTAGAAAAAACAAGAAAACACGACGATATGTGACAGAAATCAAGAGTCATACCTTTTGGGGCCTCTACAAATGGGAGGTTGGAACTACCTCAGCAGATCTTGAATATATCACTCGTCTTAAGGTAGTTTTTCACCGGAGTTTGAAAAGAAGACCATCTTTGGAAAGAGCTCACTAGAGAAAGAAATATAGGCCGGTGCTACCTTTGACTCCATGGATCTGAATAAGCCCTATCTGATGGCACGTAGTAGGAACATAGCTCCAACGAGAACCATCACCGGAGTTGAATTCGACAGTGCTCATCTTGGTGCCACAATGTAGGGGCCAGCGGCGGAACAATCCCGACCAAATGAGAAGATCTAACTAATACTACAGCTACTAAAAGAAAGAAAAGAACGAAGGCTGGAAAAGGGGGGAGAGAGAGGGGCTTAGAGTGAGAGAGGGTTTACTATATTTGGAATTCGAGGGAGGAAGCTGCCCTTTTGTGAGCCTACTACTCGATCCCCCATTATCTGATGTTAGCTAGGTTAAGCTTGTGCATGCATGAACATGCATGAAAATAATTAACTAATGAATTGTTTGTGCACGCAGTTAAGTAAAGAAAAAAATACGTTGGTTTACTATCGTCTATTACAGTGTCGATTGGCTTACTCTGTCCCTTTTTTAATACATGAATTTTGATGGGTTTTAATTCCGATATATATGACGCAATTATTTTCACGTGAGAACATTTGAAAAAATAAACACCACAAATAAAACATTAAATCCTTGTGACTTATGCACCACTCGTAGGAGCCCCAGAGAAAAGAATAAACGTACTTCCTTTCTATTCAAATAAGTGTCACTTCACTATGTTCTCTTTCGAAAGTAGGATTTTTAAAATACAGGATAAGAAAAACGTAAGATTTAAATGTCTTATCATCTCAAATTCAATGAAAAAACATAGAAAAACTAGAATAACCATTTGGATAAAAAAATATAGGAACAAGAAGAGAGGTGGACACAAAGCAGGTAGAACTTATATTTAGAATCCTCCAAAATTCTTACTATTTAAGGTAATCCTAGGATATTTCAAAGGAATTTAAGAAAACCATTCCTTTGTTACAAATAATCATATAAGATCACATAGAAATTCTTTCCGTCGAAATCCAACCCTCTAAAATTCCTTTAAAATTCATTTGTTCTATAGAAGCGTTGATAGTATTTACCTTTTAAACTTTGACAGCTCACCCTTTTTGCAAAAGAAATATGTATACTAAAAGTACGCCAAATAAACAATGTGTGTTATGTCATAAATATAAATACAGTCATACAACTTTCAATCACTATCACAGGACATACTATTTGTGCCGGTTGGAAAGAGATTATAGTGACGGTCGGTGTCCAAAGTGAGCACCGGCACTGATGGACATGCACGATTTTTTTAAAAATGAGCCTGCTCAGCTAAATTTCGAGCCGATGCTTTGAGTCAAACCTCGGTTTTCATCACAGAAATTAAATCCATACATCAAATACACAACAAATTGGAACAAATGACCATATCAGAACACAGATAAACTGATTTGCATTGCAAATTTCGGTATTAATCGACAGCCATTTAAATCCATACAGCAAATCCACAACAAATCAGAACATATGACCAGATCGGAACATAGACAACCATATGAACAGGTAACAATGAAGAATACAGGAACAAAAAAAGGACATTCACTTCCTCCGTCTTCACGGCCATGGCGGGCGGCACGGGGACCTTTGCAAGACCAGCACAGATCGAGGAGGTAGTTACCGTCGGCGGGCGTCCCATGGGTCTGTTGGTGCTGCTGGTGGCAGCCGGATCCGGCGGCCCGAGCTCGACGACGGAAGCCAGCGGGAGGCGCCGCGCCAGAGGGCAGAGAAAGAGGGCGCCGCCGCCGCTCGCCGGTGGGGAGAGACTTCCGCCGTTGCTTGCTGGTGGGGAGAGGCCGTGAGGGCGAGTGCGAGCACTAGAAAAATCGAGAGAAGGGGAGTAAAAGAAACGGAGAGAGACGACGGGGAAGCGAGGAGACAGGATCGAGGTGCCGGTTATTAGTCATATTTTGGCACGCGGGCGGGATGAGAGGTGGGAAACCCTACTAGTATCGGAGATGATATGTTCTGTGATAGTAATTAATCATAAATTCATTATCTAAAGTTATTAATAAACAAATTTAAAATACTGATTTTCAACGATGATAAGTAAATATCCAACTTCTTGTGCTATGTCTTTGTGCCTTTATTTTCTTGTGTCTTTCTTTGTGTAAACTCCAAACAATTTGAACATTCTTGCATTCTTATAACTTATAGCCGCACGACCTTTAATTCTTTTATGTTTTCCCTAGCTACCATATCGTTTTCATTTTTTTTTTTGCATCCGAGGGCCTATTTAATGTGTTTCATCATTGTTTACAATAGATATTTTACGGCTTTGGAAAGGTACTAGACATATATACCTTCAATCAATCTAACATTAACCATATTTATCAAGGGGACAATATCATCAAGAATACCCTGTACGTAGTATTTGTAGGTTTGCTGGTTTGAAATCTATTAATATCTGCTGTTTCTTCAAGAAAACATACTTTAAGTCCTTCCGACCACCGTAAACACCTCGACTATTGATATACTTTTATTACAGATATGGTATTTGAGTATCTTTCAAGCACCTTAGTTCATAGAGCATGTCTTTTACTAAAAACATCACACACTACTTGTCATGTTAATTGCTACTTTCTGGATTAACCTGTTGTTATCAAAAGATATTTGTTTGAATATATTGATGTAAACGCGTAGCTAGAGCTAATAGTAGCTAGTACTGTATATTGTCCATCCAATATGTATGGATGCATTCTAGCAAGATTTGTATGTATAGTATAGGACACACATTTCCAAAATCAAGGGTTCACTAGCCGTCTAGCCCCACTCCCACATGCATGCATAGCTGACATGATAGAGAGAATGTTTGTCTCTCAAAAAAGTGGGAAGGCCAGCTTTTGACATAACTGACAGATCATATATATACACATAAGCTGACATATGTAACAGCAAGAACAAGTCATGCATGAACGACACCCAATGAAAAGTAGAAGTACGCATATAGTACGACCTACTAGTTTCTTTGATTGATCGATTCTCTCCAATCTCCATATTATTATTAGCTCCAAACACATAGCAAATACAAAGAACTAAGAAACATAACATAAGGTGGCTTGATTAATTATCAGTAGTAGGGAAAAAAACTTAAGCTAATCACTCAGCTGATAGTAAATACTATGATCCTCCCGGCTAGTAGCTAGCTAGCTAGCGAGTTTATTCGCTTATTTCTTCCATAGACATGTGATCACTCTCTCTCTCTCTTCATCCTGATCTTTCCTCACACAAAACAAGATAACAAGGCGCACATACACAATATTGCGAGTAGTACACTAGTACGAGCACTTCGGCTGATGAGTTGTTGCCCTCATCGATCGATTAACGGTTACTATGATCAGCTCGCTCGCTAGCTGGCTAGCTAACTGCTTACGAGGCCACAGGATAGGGTCATGAGCAGCATGGCGGCGTCGGTGATCTCGTCGAAAGGGAGGCCGTGGAAGAAGAACGCCGGAGAGGAGGCAGCCGCCTTGGATATGGGGCACTGCGCCACGGCGACGTCGTTCTCGCCACCGACGACGACGTGATCGTGATCGTTCTTCGGAGCAGCGGCCACTTCTCCAGCCGTGGGCTTGGTGGCAGTGACGGCAGCTGCGGCAGCATGATCGACCATCTTGCTCCGTTTCTTGAACGGCAGCGACCGGTCGACGTCCGCCGTCCTCTTCTCCTTCTTCGCCGGCTTTTTCACTGCCGCGCTCTTTGTCGGCGCCGCAGCGGCACCGCCGTTGGCAGCAGCGGCCATCGCCCGCCGCGCCTTCCTTTGCCTGATGCCGCACGCGTTGCAAAGGGACTGCACCATATGCATAGCACAGCACACAATTTAAACCAAGGAAAATCAAAACATATGCATGATCATCAGGTAGCTGGTGACCTGGTGTAACAAATTATAAACCTATGCTGTCGTGTATACAAATTAAGAGAAAGTAATGCACATATTAATATAGCATCGCACCCAGACAGACAGTGAGACAGATCAACAACACATGAGTTTGGGCAGTTATTGATAGCTAGCAAGTAAATCACCTTGGGGCCACAAGGACCACTTCTCCACAAGGGGGTCTTGGTGGTGTTGCAGTCCGAGCACACTCTAACGACACCCATAGCTTGCTGCTGTTCTTGCTGGCTCTCATCTTGGTGTGCTTGTGCTCTTCTCCTTGGCTTTCTCACCGCCCCGCCCTCGGGATCGGTTGTCGCCCCCTTCCTTACGATCCTCATCTTCACTGGCAGTGTCGACATCCACTTGCTGGTTGATCCGTTAGCATGCTTGTTATTCTCGATATCGTATAGATCATAAGACGATCGCTGGATCATGTCGCTGCCGATGCTTTGGATGGTTGGTTGGAACGGAGACGGTGCGAGGAAGATGTCTGATCCGCCCATCATCATGTGATCATTGAACTGCAAGAGAAAAAGAGAAAAGAAGAGGAATATGTTAAGATTATTAGGGCTAGCAGTATATATACTAAGAAAGAAGCACTGATCTACATGTTTATAAGAAGCTTGTTCTTGTTGCTACACCTGCATGTTTATGGTTGTGATCGATCCCCTCACCTGTTGATTGGATTCACCCAAGACTTGCTGCCTCCTCAAGCTCTGATCTCCATAGCTTTGCCCTTGGTGCTCGACGGCGCTGTCGATCATGAAAGGAAACAATTTAGGAGGGTCCTTTGCTCTTTGGAAGGCTGGGTAGAGCCCCTGATCATGATCCCCCTCCATTAGAGGGAGAGTAGCAGGTAGCTGGCTCATGTAGATAGTAGACATATCACAGAGGAGAAAGAGGGGGAGGGGGGAGCTAGCTAAAGAGATCTGGGAATTATATTGGTGTAGCTTCAGGCAGTACATACAACTGTATCAGGGATATTGCATATAAGGAAGATGGAGATGTGGAGAGGAGAGTACTGTAGCTGCCTAGGGGGAGATCTGCTGTTGGAAGGGCAATTTACAAGGGCCCAGGGTTATCATGGACAGTGGAGAGGGGCATGTCCCTTTTATAAAAGGGAAGCAAGAGGAGCCAAGAGCTGCCATCAATCCCTCTCCAGCTCGGGCCTAGGAAGATTTAGAAGGATGCCAATGTGTGTGATCCCTTTCCTGAGAGAGAGGGAGGACACGTTAGCACAGGAAAACCAGAGGCAAACAGTGGGAAAAATACACACTACACGCTATGCAACTGTTAACGTAAAATTTGATAAGGCCACTTCGTAGAGCTGATTAGTGGAAAGGCTGATCGGACGAAATGTCTGGAAAAAGCCGATCATGGATTCGATTTATTTAAAGAAAATTATATAGGTGAGATCGAATCTAAGAAAGAGTTGTGAAAACGATAGCAGAGTGGTCTTGTATCTATAAAATATCTATTGTAATTATATAAAAGTAGTTAATTTTGTTATCGATAGTTTTATTTTTTATTTAGGAAATAATATCCAGAGCTTATTTGTAACTCATGTAATTTTAGATTATAAATACAAATACGCGGGGTCTTACAAGATATATCTCGATCAATACAACTTTAGCACATTGTCAGCTTAGTTTTTCTAAATTTTTTTTCTGTGAGTTCTGGCTCTCGACGTGGGACTGCATCGATTAAGTATGATCTCTGACGAATGAGTAAGTCCTGCTATTATTTTGATATATCTGCTTTGTCTAAGCCTATATTAGTTGAGTCCGTCCCTTTAGTCCGATTAGATATATCAGATCATGTTTGCGTGAAATCTATTAGCTTATCGAGTTTTTTTTATCATCATTAGTTTCATTATATATTAGTTAGGTTCGACCTTCTAGACCATTGATAATAAATTTAGCCGATGCCGATGGGCATTTATACAATGTTTCATCGAAGCGTCTAGCCAATAAGTTATCTTTTATTGTATCCAGCCAATTTATATTATTAGCATGATTAATCTAGTTTATGTTGGTTTAGTGTTGTTAGCTTCAACCTTATACTATTTCGGTTCAATCTGATCTATTAAATACGATCATCGGTGGTTCCTAGGTTTCATCTCTTTATTTAGACCATCGTCGGATTTTAACCTGATGTATTTGTGCTTCAATTCCTATCGGCAAACAACTAATAGTAGGAGTTCGTATCAGGACAATTGACTCATTGATCTAATTTTTTTCTATCTTCTTATTAATTATGAAGTAAAATTGACTAGCATGCCCGCAAACATCGAATTAAGAATCTACAACTAAGCAAATTTCTAGTCCTTTCTCATGTTTAACTACATCGGACTGAATTTCTCTCAGTGAATACGTCTACCAATTTGGATTGAACAACGTGCAACAACATTCATTCCAAAACAACAACCAATTAAGATCTGATGCATGCAGCTGCGGCAGCGTGTGCCCTACCTGGCGCAGCAATATTAATTGTTTTTCACAAAAGTATTTTGCCTGGTATCTCAAGACCATGGTGCAGGATGATTGCAGCGTTGTATGATGTACTCTCTCTCTCTATATATATATGTTTCAAAATCTCATCCAACGGCTCATGTGACGGGTAAGCAAATATTAATGAATTAGCACCCATGATGGAGTATATGTTTGCACAATGGACTAGATATTTCCCCTTGTATAAACAGCTTAGTACCTTAATTTAGGTAATACTTCCTAATGAAATATTGCACGGCTCTCCGCATATATGAGGTGTTTGGATTTGTGGGTTTTGACGTGTGAAAACCTAGCATTGCTCGGTCATATATATGTGGTATTGGCAAATACAACAGGCTGCTCATGAATTCCTCAAGAACACGATCAAAGAGAAAACAAGGCATATAATTTCACTAAACCAGGGAAATCCAACCAATATTTCTATAGCTTTTGGTTTAGAGTATTATTATTAATTAAAGGGTATCAGTTGGGATATATTCGACCAAACTTGCTTCCAATACAAAGATCTTCTAACTTGTAATTGTAGAAATCAAAACGCACCCCCCCCCCCAAAAAAAGGTATTTCCCCGCAAAAAGTAATGCCATGTTTATACAACAAACCTTCCTTTACAGAATTGATCACACTTTTGAAAGTTTGACTACATGCACGTAATCTAAAATAGCATATATTAATTTAGGACACAACAACATAGTGCATGTGCACCAATTAGTCTTAACTAGCTACCATTTCAACAAATGCCAAAAATTATATGCATCTCTTTTCTACGTGGATGTATGAAGATATGTAATAAGAAAAAGATTAATAACACCTAAACTTTAAATAAAATTTTATCTTAAATTATTTATCCAATAAACAATCTAATTATAATATTGTGTTTGTTACAATTAAATCTTTATAATAAGATCTTATATGATTATATTCTGATAAAACAAATATACATATTATAAATTACTTTTATTATGTGTAAATTATTTTCATCATATATGTAAATTAAATTAATTCTTAGACATTCATAATAATATTGTGAATATGTTACTTTTTATTGTTGTTTTTAGTTAGTTACAAATTAATTTAATTTAATTTCTAGATAGACTCATGTTTTACCCCCACGCCAGATTTGCTTTTAATGCTGGGATAACTTACTTTATTTTGTATTAAGTTACTTTTATAATTTATGTAAATTACTTTTAGCCTTTACTGAATTTACTTTTATAAATGTCTAAGAAGTAATTTAATCAAATCTAAAGGTAATTTACATATATGATAAAAGTAATTTACAACATATATATATTTCATCAGAATATAATCATATGAGATCTTATTATAAAGATTTAATTATAATCCGATCATAAAAATAATATCTAGTTTTAAAAAGTATAGGTTGTCGAAAAATTTACTAAAAAAATTGATCGTACACTAGTTAAGGCATAACAATGCCTATTTAGATTTTGTGATTAATTTACGAACAGGAGTTATTACTCCAATGCTCTCTCCGGTTATAGTGACATTTTAGACATCAGCACGGTCCAACGCAACCTTAATGCTCTATCAATAAAACATATTAAATATTGACATAGTATTTTGTGGAATCACTTCTGAGAGCAATCTACATCAATTTTGTGTACCAAATCTGAAACTTATGAATATGCCTGAGGGAGTAGCTAATTAAATCTACTAGCAAAATCAAAACCTCATTGCAAATTGAAGAAGAAATATATGATAAAAAAACAAGTCGTGCACATTATTATTATTATTATTATTATTATTATTATTATTATTATTATTATTATTATTATTATTATTAGTTTGAAGATGCATAGATTTAATTAGCATCACATGAAGGAGTTGTTTTGTGCTCCACCGAAATGTGTTACACTTACCCCACTGTCTTCAGCCAGCACAATATTTCCATTTTTAGGGGAACATATATATAGATGCGTTCCCTGTATGAACTACATGAAAGTTTACATGCAAATAGCCTGTAGAGCCGGCAAAACCTACCCTACACCATCGAAATCCTGTTACTGCACAAGCACATTCGAGTAACTATTTAATTGCACATTTAATAGTCTAATCAGCAATCATTGATTGAGCCACATATGTAAATCACTGTATGTTTATTGTGACATGGTCACATCTAGCTAGGGCTACCTAGTTAACTCTCTCTCACATGCCCATGCATCGATCACCCTGTCTCTCGCATGCAGCAAGGTGCATGCACGTTTCCCAGCACTGTAGTATAAACGACAGATCGGTTGAACAAAAGCTGGAGCCATTCAGCGGGGAGGCCTGTGTAGGATCGGGTGAATCGGTGCAGTGGCTCTAATGGATAGGTTTGCATGAAGAGCCATTAGCCATCCCTCTCTCTCTCACACAGTCACACACGAGGTGGAGACAAAGAAACATTAAGACATGAGCAGGCAATGAGACACTTCCTGCGCAGGGCCCCATGCAAGCATGGCTTTTGGATTTAGCGGCAGCAGCAACTGTAACAGTAGTAGTTTTGCCTCTAGCCAAAAGCTAACACCGGCAGTACGGGTCCGGGTTGATCGACTAACAAGATAAATCATAGTGTCATACGAAATTATACCAGATAATTTTCTGGCGGCAAGGAGAGAGAGAGAGGGAGTACCTTTATTAAGATGCCAAGCACGGAGGATCAAATTCCAAGTTCCAACACAGCTAAAATATATGATATATTCCCGGCGCCTACAGCAACAGCAACAAGATGTCTAATCTAGTAAGACGCATTTATACCATCATCAGTTCAAAGATCGAAAATGCAACTGCTTAGGCAAAATATTTTACCTGCCACGATTTGTGATGAACAGAGGAGACCTAGGTCCATTAAAGGGCATATCTTTGCCAAGACTCAGAACAGGATATACTGACTGCATGATCTCGTCACACTGCTAATCTACAGCCTGCATGCCTGCTGACTATTCAACCAGTCTTTCTCATCACTCCGGAGGGTTGAGGGACTAATAAAGCCAAGCTACAATAAACATGGCACATCCCTCAAACGCGCAACCAATCTCATTTATTGCCATGAGCAAGAGAGAGGAGCAGAAACAGCTTAAACCCTGAAAACGACGGCTCTTCCCACATGACAAGCCCACACACATCCATTGGCATGGGTCCAAAATCTGGGCAACTTGTTCTTCCCCCTTCTCGTGATCCCATTGGAGACAAAGAGCAGCAGGGAGCGCTCCCAAACAAGCAACTAATGGCGCCGATTTGGGGGCGGGCAGGCAGGGCAGCGCAGCGAGGCCGCGCCCACTGCGCGCCTCTGAATGTACGTGCCACCCTCTTTCGCGATCAGATGAATTGTACAGATCACGGCGAGGGGATACGTGGTGTACATGCGTACAAAGGAGACAGACGACGACAACGAAAGCGCCCGTCTGGCGAGATCGTTGATCGATCAACCTACAATGGAGCGCGGAGAGAATTAGTGATCATCAAGATAGCTACAACACGTGTCGTTGTAGGCATTTCCCGGCGTGCATCGAGATCGGTGATGCACCTCTCAGCTGTGGAAGATGCATACTGAAGTAGGAGAGCTGGGGCTGGAGCTCTTTTGGTATTCTGGAGAAGCTAGCTAGCACCTGGGTTGTACCATCTTGACGAAATGACGAGCCTATCTCTCCACTGAACTTTTTTGCCTCGGTTTGCGCAAAAATCTGTGAGGCATGGTTCAGTTGTGAATCGTCAAATCCTCAGACAGAATGCAGAAGTTGTCTTCGCGACATGGGATCTAGACCCTCCATGATTTGTCCGGAGTAATGCTTTCATAAGTAAAGATACTGCAAGAAGAATGCAGCTACACGTCAGCGCAGAAATTTGAGATTGCTAAGGTGATATTTATGTTATCAATAATTAAGCATCTTAACGAATTTGTCACAATCATATCGCAAAAAGTGACCAAATAATCCTCCGTACTACCGCAAACAGTACTGTCCTTGCCTCATCATTGAGTAATGAGCCGTTTTGTTATGCATGATGCTTTCATTCAAAGGAGATTGAACCTACATTTAGCATCTAAACTCTTATGATAAAAAAAAATCTGGCTGCAGCTGTCAGTTCCATACGATGTTTATATCACATGTTTACTTATGGTGACAATCCATGAGCTTAAGCTACAGTAGTAGCAATACATGTAAGCATGTTTCTGTTAAGACATGTATGCTAGATTCTCCCAGGTTAACAGAAGCAAGCAATAGTTCTCAGCTATAGAATAGATCTACTAGAAAATGACTGCTTATCCTTGAAACATTACACAACACCATAAGATACTTCTGTCTCACTCAAGATGTCCAGTGAAATATTGGAAAAGTATGCCACAAAAATAAAAGTTATATATAGCCTGTAAGCCAAATGACAGCTTTTCGCTAATATGGCACTAGAGATAGGCCGTATATATGTTCACAGATAATTACATGAAAACTTCAGGCCACATTACCGAATTCTTATTGTACCACTCGTATAGCTGGATAATGTTCACTTTGATAGACAACCAGCTTCTGGTTGTATGATGGGGTTAATATGTATACGTATGAGCCTTTTGAATCACTCCTTCAGCAAGAGTGTCTGTGAGAATAATTCACTCACTGTCACAAGATGTAAGGTGCCCAGTTCAATGATAGACTTGTGGCCAACAAATATGTAGCTTTCACAAGGCTCTGGAAATCCAACGGGATCATGGCTTTGAGCAAAAAGACACTACACGCTCCATGCCTACGTGAACCCTCATGTGTGTGTGTGTTGGGGGGGGGGGGGGGGACCATGATACACAGAAGTGAAAGGGTTTATGTATATACATGCACTTTGTTAATGAATAATAAGAAAAAAGTAGTATTAACATCAGCGTGGTCTAATGGACGAACGATTACAGTGTTCAACTTTGAAGGGTTGCTGAATTTCATGAAGAATATCAAAAGATATACTATTGTTGAACATAAAATGTTCCAAATAACTCCAGCAAAAAATGATTCTCTGTTAGCTCTAAATATTCATTTCACAGAATCATGGTAAAATTAGAGCTAGAAATGAGAAAAGGGAAACCAAAAGGAGTAAAAAAAACTAAATAGTAATCTTGAGTGAAGAAGCTGAGGTGTTCATACCAGACTGCACCTTTCTCTTAATTAGGAAAAAGATAGGCCTAGATATTTGAGAAAAGTAGCGCTGTAGCCTCCAATTGTCAAACATCTTCCAAGAGTAGGCAATACCAAGTTTATCATCAAGAAAAAGGAGGCCTGCAATGACTCCAGGAATAATATCGAGAAAAGTAGTAACTGCTGGTAAACATGTCAATCAATGAATCACAACAACACTAAAAATAAGAGATATGATCATAATTTGATTTACTTTTTTTAAAAGTAATCCTAGGATAATATAATAAGACAATGATGTGATTACCAAGCAATGCAATAAGTGGTTCTACTGTAGAAATATGTACAATAACTAACACCCCGAGAATATACAAGGGGATCGGATATATATATATACAACCTAAGCCAGTGGTCTAACACCCTCACAGTCGCAGCGGGAGGGGAACGAACGTAGAGACTGGACCGATTATTGATGAACAAAGACGTGGACAGGCCTTTGGTCATTATATCGGTGAACTGATGCGCCGATGATACATGGAGCACTCGAACATGTCCTAATGCGACCTTATCACGGATAAAATGGATATTGATCTCGATGTGCTTAGTGCGTCGATGATAAACCTGGTTGACGGTCATATAGACGGCACTGACATTATCGCAGTAGACAACGGTTGCAGAGGAGAGGGGTGCACGAAGCTCCTGGAGAAGCTGGCGAAGCCAGCAGCACACGGCGACGGCGTGGGCGATGGCGCGGTACTCGGCTTCGGCGCTAGACTGGGACACTGTAGTTTGGTGTTTTGAGGACCAGGAGACTAGAGTGCCATCGAGGAAGACGCAATAGCTAGACGTAGAGCGTCGAGAGTCGGGGCAGCCTGCCCAGTCCGCGTTAGAGTACGCGGTGAGGGAGTCAATGGGGCTAGAGCCGAGATGCAGCCCGCTGGAGAGCGTGCCCTTCACGTAGCGTAGGATGCGCTTGAGCAGCGCGAGGTGAGTTTCGCGTGGAGCGTGCATAAAGAGGCACACTTGCTGGATGGCATATGCGAGGTCGGGCCGTGTGAGGGTGAGGTATTGGAGAGCCCCAGCAAGACTCCGATATTGAGAGGGATCGACAATGAGTGCGCCATCGATAGCGGAGAGTTTGGCTCGAGTGTCGACTGGGGTGACTGTGGGGTGACAATCAACCATGCTCGCACGCTGGAGAAGGTCGATGGCGTACTAGCACTAGGAAAGAAAGAGCCCGTGAGAGGAATGGGTGACGGAGATGCCAAGAAAATGGTGGAGAGGACCAAGATCGGTCATGACGAACTTAGAGTAGAGTCGGGCCATGGTCTGGTCGAGGAGAGATGTCGAAGACGCTGTAAAGACAATGTCGTCGACATATAGAAGGAGATAGGCAGTAGCGGAGCCGATATGAAGAGTGAACAGGGAGCTATTGAACGCAGAGGCCACGAAACCGATGTGCCGAAGATAGGCAGCAAAGTGCTGGTACCAGGCACGAGGGGCTTGTTTGAGGCCGTAGAGGGAACGTTGAAGAAGGCAGACATCGTCGGGACGAGAAGGGTCGATGAAGCCTAGGAGCTGCTGGCAGTAGACTGTTTTCGTCAGATGGCCATGAAGAAAGACGTTCTTCACGTTAAGCTGATGGATCGGCTAGGAGTGCGAAGCAGCCAAAGTGAGGATGACCCGGATGGTGGCGGGTTTGACGACGGGACTGAAGGTCTTGTCGTAATCGACACCGGGACGTTGGGAGAAACCCCGAACTACCCAGCGTACCTTATGACGGGCAAGGAAGCCATCGCCGTGGAACTTGTGTTTAAAAATCCACTTGCCGGTCACAATGTTGGCGTCGGGAGGACGGGGGACGAGGCGCCAGGTCTCGTTGTCTATTAGGGCCTTGTACTCGTCGGCCATGGCCACGCGCCACTGAGGGTCGGCCAGGGCGGAGCGAGAGGTCGCCGGGATGGGCGAGATAAAGCTGTGGACGGCAGAGAGCCCGTAGCGCTTGGTGGGGCGGAGAGACCCGGTTTGTGAGAGAGTGACCATATGAGAGGTGGAGGGAACTGGAGCCAATGGGAGTGTGGGAGAGATGGGAAGAACTGGTTGGGTGGGGACATCATCGGCTCTGAATCGACGGCTATAGGTGAGAGAAAAGGAGGGAACTAGATCAGCCTAAGCCGATGGAGTCGGATGGACCGATTGGTCCCGTCGGTCCGATGGAGAAGAAGCAGCCGATAAAGAGGGGGAGCCGATGGAGGCTGAGGAGCTGATGGAAGTGAGGTGTCCGATGGAAAAAGGACGGGATCGATTGAAGCCGATGAGAGTGGTGGGGCTGATGGGGGTCCGATGGGTGGGACATCGGACCGAATAGTAGTGGGATAGGTGAAAGGTAAGTCCTCAGCAGCGTCCGATGAGGGGGCCGATGGAGAGAACAGAGGAGGAGACCGGGTCGACACGGTATTGGTGAGGAGGAAGTCGAGATCTTAGAGAAGGATCTCGGATGAAGCAGACAGAAGGGAAAGCATGTCTCGTTAAAGATGACATGACGATAGACGATGACCCGTCGGGTAGAAAGGTCGAGACATCGGTATCCCTTGTGAGAGGAGGGATAGCCGAGGAGAATGCAGGCAGTGGAGCAGGGAGCAAGTTTGTGGGAAGCAATGACGGTGAGGTTTGGGTAGCAGAGGCACTCGAAGACGCGAAGGTGGGAGTAGTCGGGCACCATGCGGTAAAAAAGGGTATATGGAACGCTGTTTTGAACGGAGGAGCACGGGCGCTGATTGAGGAGTTAAGTCGTAGTAGCCAGAGCTTCTGTCTAGTAAGTGACAGGTAAGTGGGCTTGAAGTGGCATAGTACGACTTATGTTGTTGAGAATGCAAAGGAGACACTCGGCTTTGCCATTCTGGGGAAAGGTGTAGGGGTAGGAGAGCCGTAGATGGATGCCCTACGAGATGAGGAAGGTTGTAACAGTATGGTTAACAAATTTCGTATCGTTATCGGCTTGTAAAGCTTTGATGGGGAGGTTGAACTGAGTAGAAATGTATGTGGCGAAGTTAGTGAGGTGAGAGGCGGCCTCGGATTTGCTGATGAGCGGGAAAGTCCAGTAATAGTGTGTGTAATCGTCAAGTATGGCAAGATAATACTGATTACCGTAGATACTTTTAACTAAAGATGTCCATACATCACAATGTTTAAGTTCAAACGGACGCGAGGTACAAGAGAGAGAACTAGAAATAGACAGACACACATGTTTACCAAGTTGACACGAGTGGCAAACTGTAGAGCTGCTGTGGGTACATCGGATGGAGGCGTTGTGACGGAGGGTGGCAACAACGTCGGGGCTGGGGTGGCCGAGGCGAAGATGCCAAAGGCTGGTGGAGAGGGCGACGCTAGCGTGTGGAGTGAACGGCACAGCGGGAATGGTGTAGAGGTCTCCGCCACTATTGTAGCGAAGGATCTGTCGTCGGGTTGGGATATCCTTCATAGAGAAACCAAAAGCGTCAAATTCGATGGAGCAGTTGTTGTCTCTTATGAATTGGCGAGGTGGAGCGAAGCCATCGATATGTGACCGTAGGCCGAACTTTCCACAGAGGGATTTGAAGAAGAAAACCCACTTGAAATAGTTGACGTTAAGGTCAAGAGAGATAGGAACGTGAGATTTCACGTTCACAGCAGTGTAGGGAGGGGAGAAGATTGGCGAGGTGGTGCTCGAAGTGTGGTCTAGGCACCGAGAGCCAGAGCAAACTCAACGACTGGGAGAGTGCCGGAGCTGAGGGCAGACTCGGTGGCCATGACGAGAGAATAACAGGGACAAATAGCCGATGGGAGGACGGATCGGCCGATTAGAGAGATGAGAAGCCGATAGAGAGTGGGCCGGCCAACCGATAGGGAGTGATTGGCCGATGTGGAGTAGGCAGCGGAGTAGGTGAGGAAAAGGTGGTGGCAAAGTAGATAGGTCAGAGAGTGGTTGGGTCACGGACGTGCGAGGATTCACGTCCATGAAGGGAAGATTCACGTCCGTGGACTCGTGAAGGCCAAGGAGTGGAGCGGACGTGAAAAAAGCGGAGAGGGGTCGGACGTGAAGAGAAGATGTTCGCGTCTGGGAGGCAGGGATTCGTGTCCGTGGACACGTGGACACGTCAGATTGGCTCAGACGGGAGGGAAGAAGGTTCGCGTCTGAGAGCCGTTGAGCGTGTCAGAGAGGTAGGAACCGAGGGAGGGTTCCAGCCGATGGAGGGTCGACGAGTTCAGTCGATAGGAGGGTGGACGAGTTCAGCCGATAAAGATGACGGGCGCAGAAGTGCGCCGGCGTCAGAGAAGAAAGGATGCACAAAGCAAGAAGAAGAGCGGAGACGGGTGCGAGACAAGATGAGGAGGCAGATGGAGACTGTCGCCTTGTCGCACGGAGGTGGAACAGAGAAAAAAATGTGACTGCGGGAAAGACGGGGAGAAGAGAGGAACGGAGACGAGAGAGCGAGGAGAGTACCAGGAAGAAGGTCGGCGACAGGGAGAAAAATATCGACAAGGAGGAGAAAAGAGGTCGGCTCGCCGATAGGAGAAAGTTAGTGCGCCAAAGATGTCTAGATTTGCTCTAATACATATAAAAATAGACCTTAAGAGTATACAAGAAGGGTCGGATCTATATATATACAATACAGGCCAGTGGTCTAACATCTGCGCGCGGCATACAGCCACAACGAGCAGTTGCTATTAAAGAAACAACAAAAAGACAGAAAACAAAGAATGCACTGATCGGAAGGAACTGGATAAGGAAACCTAGGGGTGTGATGAAGGGCTGAGCCACAACCAGTTTTTTTTTTGGCTAAATGTCACTCCACATGATTTTGAGATTATGTTAAGCATGAATGATTTACAAGATAATTTTTCAAAACTAAGAAGGGTAAAAGGGAAATGAGGGTTTGCCAAATCAAGGATGAAAACTCCTCCCTTCATTTCAAATTACTTTTATGTTCTAGCTTTATCTTAAATCAAATATTTTAATCTTTAACCATCAATTTTTATAAACTCATATAGTTTAACAGCATAAGATTTATATTTTAGATTCCCTCTAAGAAATACTTTTATAATATATGATTCACATGTTAAATTTTTAAAACTTAATGGTCAAAGATAAATATGTTTGACTTAGGACAAATCTATAACAACAAGTAATTTGAAACACAGTGAGTATAATATTTTTCCCAATTATTTTGATAGTCTCCCACTTTGATACAACATAAACACACAATATCAGAACAATCATAAGATTGGATCCGTCGATGTGCCACTTTATCTGGTTCATTGCATGTTCCTAGAAGTCTAATATGATGCCTCACCATTAAAACTTCCACGTCTACATTTTTTTGTAAATTAAGCTGCAACTAAAGACATGTACAGGATAACTAAGAAAACATAAACAAATAACATGCCATATGCACATAGTTGAAGGGATGGATTATGTTCAGAGCTCTGCTGGGAGAACATTCCTGATGTGCTACCTCTCGCTATGTTTCCATCACATGATTGAATTTCATTTATATGAAGAAAGTAAACAACATAGCATATGCAGTAACTACATGCACTTTCTCTCTCACGCTTAAATCTTGCAATCATGTCTCAAAAAGTTTAAATAAAATAAAGGTGTATCCATGAAAGTCTGAAAAGAAACATGACATTGACAAGTCAAGACAACAGACTAGCTAATGGATAGGATGAGGAGAATCGTCCGGGTACTGATTTCTTAACATACAAATGTGATGATAGGCAGTGCATGAGTACATTTTCTGGTGCCAGATAATCTATAAAGTGTTCCATTTTGGTGCCTTCTTTTTTGCATTTTGTTAAAAGTAGACAGGAATGCTACCAGATACCAAAGCAGAGGTCTTAGATTCCTATTTTCTGTAAAGAATATACAACTTTTTTTTTTACATTTCAACAATAGGAACAAAGATACACAAGCTGCTTTCACTTGATGGAACTTGCTCAGACTGTTTGATACTACACAGAGTTATAAGTTTTTAATTAGATATTGTTCTAAGCTAACAGAATGATCCATATAGATCCTATTTGTATGTTAATAAAAGTGCAGCATACATGTATATAAAGAAAAATGTCAGACAAAAGGTTCTGTATTGGTTAACAGCTAAACTTATGGAGCAGCTGCAGATTTCTCTGAGTTCAAATAGACAAACATATTTAATCTTAACAAATAAAGTTACATTTCTTAAAGTATTGAACAAAAAATATGATTGAATAAAAGGTCTGGAACATGCTTGAAGTATTGCATCATATTAAAACTAGTGACCTGACAGCATCTAAATAATTTGGACACAAGATATACCTGTACTCCTGTAGTTCAAGGTATACAAGTGAAGTTAAGATTGACCTTCATCACACTGTATGTAACTTTTTTACTAGAATCCTCGTTTAAGAAAAAGTTTCCTTGTGAACTGCATCATGACCAATTTGGCCTTCCCTCCCAAAACATTCATAAACATATAAAATGCAACTTAAAAGAGGGCACTTAGATTTCAGAAATCAGAATTATGCAACGTCCCTAATATGACACGATATGCTGTTGTTTAAGAATATTGTAGCAAGGCACATGAGAATACATGAATGAACTACATCAATCTAAGAATAAAGAACAACCACAGTACCAGTTTGGCCATTTTTATGTGATAGAAACAGTCTAAGAAAGGTATATCTCCACCATCTCTGTTGGCCTCATTTGGCACTTGGACAAGTCAAATATAGAATAGGATACTATCAAAACTATTAAGAGGCATCATAAGCAAACTATCACTATCTTTAATCAACAGCCACATCGCTCCAATCCAGTTACTTAAGCACATAGGGCCAGTACCAAATCACAACGCCAGCCGCCAGGCCTTGAGGCCCTTGACTGACATCATGATCTTATCTCTTACTAGACACTAACAACATGCTAGCGAACGTGGAGAGTAATTGTCTGTTGCAATGAGTACCGTGATTATTAACAATGTGTGATAACGCAGCCCATGACCATGCTCAATCCCCCACACTACTTCTTTCCTAGAAAGGTTCATGCCAGTGCAATGAAGCCGTACATGGTAAAAATGCCGAAAGTTGTGCCCAAAATTCTGCACCAACGAAGGCACCGAATGTTTCTCCCACCACAACATCCGCAGCCGAACCCAAGATCAGGGATGCACAGAAACCTCTACGAGATCATAGCTCCCAACGCCCAGCATCGCCACACGCAAGGAAGGTACCAGACCTCAAAACTTTGTTGGGGGCACATTTCGCCGAACGCGTGGTGAGCGACGACGCAAGGTCGCAGAGCAAATCTCAACCAGAGCTTCCATCGCACCAGCCAACGCATAAATAGGAGCCGAAGACGATGAGAATCCGCGTATACCTACATAAACTCATCACCGCCCGCCGCCGCCGCCGCCGGGAATGCCGACGCGCGCCGCGGCGCCGCGCCGAGAGAGCACAGCCCGACCTGGCTGGGAAGAAGCAACAACTAATCAGCAAAAGAAAAAAAAGATCCATGGTGGGCCCGCCCATGTGGCTTACGAATGGAAGACCACATATATAAGCCCAACCGAAACCGCACTATAGGCCCACCAAGTAAGGCACTAGGACCATTTGAGCCCAAGACATCAAGACAAGGCTTGAGGCCCATTTTGATCCAACGGGCTCGACTGAAAAGGCCCAGACGAATGGCCGCCTCGGAGATGTCGAACCTGATCTTATCCGTCCGATCCGCCTCAGGTTCCCTCATCGGACGGTCGATATCACTCGCGCGGCAACCCTAGGCGAGATCGCGAGGCGCCTCCGCCTCCATAAGTAGGCGGCGTCGAATAGCTGGGCTGCTGCTACTTCCCCTAGGGTTCGTCTTGCTGCGCCTCTCTCCCGCTGATCGCCTCCCCTCCGCGACCGTAAAATTTCCCCGACTTTCGACACCTAGTGTGCTTGCGCAATTGTTGCGATGTTGATTTTGCGGAGTTCTTTTTTTTTAATATAATATTGGTTTTCCTCGTCACGTGCAGATCTGAGACCGGGTGAGTGGAGCTAGGCGGCGGCCCGGCGAGATGGCGCTCGTAAGTGCTTCCTGATCTATCATTCGTTAGCTGTTCTGCTTAGCACGTGTTGTTACTTGTGCGTATTGGTTTGATCTATGGGGATTAATAGATTAAGTGGAAAAGCTTGGCCTGATGCGGTGGGGGTAGGTTTTTCATTTCAAATTACAGCATATGTGGATTGTGTTGTCTGCTGTAAGATTATCGTTTTTTCTGCATGATCAGGTTTGATTTGATGCGCATTTCTACCAAGCGTTTCGTTCTAGGAAGGGTTTTGGTAGGGTGTTGATAGTTTAGGTGTTAAGGATTTCATTTAGAACGGTGACAATGTTTGGTCTATGTCTAGCATCTCTGATTTTCTTCATGCTGGCTTGCAAGCTCGTTGATATGAAGATTTCTGGTGTTCTTTACTTTGTTACATTGTGGTTCAAGTGTTGGTGGATGAAGAAGATTTCTGGTGTTCTTTATTTTGTTACTTTCTGGTTCAAATGCTTGTGGATGAAGTAAATTAATTGATTTTCAGTAAGGAAGCAAGGACCTGTTTTCGAAATTTTTCTGGACTATATATTTTTTTCGGATTATCTCATTGGATACCAAGTTTAAACACTATTGCCAAAGTAAACCCAAATTCAATGCATGTAAATGAGAACCCAGTGTCATGCCAGTTTGTTAACATTATACTCATTATCCTGTAGAGATGTGCACAGGGAGGGTTGCTTTCCTAGAACGCTTAGAGCTTTCTGTTTGATGCAAATGGAATCATTTACAGTTTCAGAAATGAGTATTATTCGCTTTCTGAAGATCTGATGAGCATGTAGACATGTCTCACAGAGACCTTATGTAGCTCAGCACTTCTGCACATAAGTATATAATTTTATTCAGAACATTGGATGGCTAAAGTTATTATGTAACATGTGCTTCTTGATCTGTGAATTGGTTCCGCTGCGTGTATCTTTTTTGTTTATCATGTTTGTGTCTCCAACCTTATGGACATGCTTGTCAAACTGTCTTCGTAGTGTTCTCATGTCATGCACTTCCCTAACCTGTTTTCATGGTCAACTGTGTAATTTGCATTGGTGTAGGTATTGCATGCTGGCAGTGGAAACAAGAATGCATTCAAGGCACTCATTGCTGCCGAGTACTGTGGTGTCAAGGTTGAATTGGTGAAGAACTTTCAGATGGGTGTCTCCAACAAGACTCCTGAGTTTCTCAAGATGAATCCTATTGGGAAGGTTTGTACATAAACCATCTCCAAATGTTGGTACATTCTCACAGAATCTGATTTGGACACGTTTTCTTTCAGATTCCTGTTTTAGAGACTCCTGATGGTCCTGTTTTTGAGAGCAATGCGATTGCACGATATGGTAAGTCATACATAGCAAGGAATTGTTGTTCCTTAAAATCTTTCTGTCTCTTGTTTGATTTAGTTCTAAGTCCCTCTCATTTTCCTGAAGTTACTCGCTTGAAGGCTGAAAGCCCACTCTATGGGTCTTCACTGATTGAATATGTGAGTGATTTTTCATAGATATTTAAGATCATTCTTGATTATTTTACCAGCTCCTAGAATTTTGTGCTTCTTCTAGGCCCACATTGAGCAGTGGATTGACTTTTCGGCCACAGAGGTTGATGCTAATATTGGAAAATGGCTCTACCCACGGCTAGGATATGCACCCTATGTGGCTGTGGTAAGTATGGCCAAGTGGGTGTCGTAGTGGTTTCTTTGTGTCAGCAATTTGTGGTCTAATCTTCTTTCTGATCGACAGAGTGAGGAGGTAGCTATTGCTGCTTTGAAGAGATCATTGGGTGCCCTCAACACACACCTCACGTCAAACACATACCTTGTTGGCCATTCAGTGACTCTTGCTGATGTTGTGATGACCTGCAACCTCTACCTGGGCTTTGCTTGCATCATGACCAAGAAATTTACTTCTGAGTTCCCTCATGTTGAGAGGTACTTCTGGACCATGGTTAACCAGCCAAACTTTAAGAAAGTCATGGATGATGTGAAGCAGGCAGAGTCTGTCCCACCAGTTCAAAAGAAGGCTGCACCACCAAAGGAGCAGAAGCCAAAGGAAGCCAAGAAAGAGGCCCCAAAAGTGGCTCCAAAGCCTAAGGCAGTTGAGAAACCAGAGGAAGAGGAGGCACCAAAGCCAAAGCCAAAGAACCCTCTTGATTTGCTCCCTCCAAGCAAGATGATCCTCGATGAGTGGAAGAGGCTATACTCAAACACAAAAACTAACTTCCGTGAGGTTGCTATTAAGGGTAAGTTTCTTTTTGGAATCTAGTAGTCACTGAAATGTTTCCACATAGAAAAGTTTATTACATTGCTTTATTCGGATTGATATGAGTTCAAATTGGCTTACAAATTATAAGTTGATAGTGTAGCATTATAAATAGCAAGTATGCATGACTTTTTAGTAGCTGTTATAATTTGTGTTGTTAGATGACCTATCAACCGTTAATCAGTTATATCTCTTGATTACCATTATGTCATCTGCATCAACTTTTGTTGAGTTTGAAGTGCTGTGAATTTAACTCAACATGTCTTCTCGCATATTGCAGGTTTCTGGGATATGTATGACCCAGAAGGTTACTCCCTGTGGTTCTGTGACTACAAATATGATGATGAGAACACTGTGTCCTTTGTGACTATGAACAAGGTTGGTGGATTCCTGCAGCGAATGGACCTGTGCCGCAAATATGCTTTTGGGAAGATGCTTGTGATTGGCTCTGAGCCACCATTCAAGGTGAAGGGTCTTTGGCTCTTCCGTGGCCTTGAGATCCCCAAGTTCGTTATGGATGAAGTCTACGACATGGAGCTTTATGAGTGGACCAAGGTTGACACCTCAGATGAGGCCCAGAAGGAGCGTGTCAGCGCCATGATTGAGGACCAGGAGCCATTTGAGGGGGAGGCTTTGCTGGATGCGAAATGCTTCAAGTGAGCCATTGTCGGAGCAAGTATACCGTGGAAAATGAGCTATTTAGTTTTTGGATTTACTGTTCTAAAATAGTTCATGAGTATGGAAAAATAACTATCAACTTATGGCTATATTAGTCTATATTGAGCGTACTGGTCGTTTCTTTGTGTGCTGTTTTTAAGAATTTTGGCCCTTGTTAACTTGTCGTGCTGAGTTGTTAAGACATTAACCATCGAATTATCATCTTAAACACACCATTCCTTGTGAATCTGCTGCCTTTTATGTGGTTAACATGTCAATCTGATGATGTTTTTGGAAATAGGCAAAAAAAGAGGTACCGTGTTGGCTACTTGGTATTTCCTGTATTTTCTTGTGCTGTTCATGTTTGTTGAGGTTTTTTTTTCAGCGCTGTGCACACAAGTCGTAATGAAAATTTGGACTTTCTGGATTATCTGACTTGGAGATAGCTATTTATAAAGGAATAAATTAATTCCTTTAAAGTTAAAATTTTTCTTTAAAAAATTCCAAGAATTTTTTAAATAGAAAAATTTTACATATAGTTTAGAAGCTTGGAAAGAGGGATAATCTGAGATCCAGAATCAAAAAGGGGATCTACAACGCATGGAACTGGGATTTGTACTTTGTCAGTATGTCAGCTTGCCTAAGCATTGTGCGGAGTCTGCACTAACTGCGATTCTTCATATTAAAATTTTCGTACAAATATATGCGTATAATCTAGCGAGTAGTCTTCGGGGCAACAGTGGCGTAGGCCGTCCGATCAGTTACTGATGGCTAGGGATGAATTACGTGAGCAAGAAGCATGTCCAAACCAACTGCGTGACGATCACGCCTATTCGCATGCGCTAGACTCCAACACTATCCAGGCAACCGTCAGCTATGAGCTTACGCTAGTCTTTTTTTTTAATGAATCTTTGACAACTTAAATCTTTAAAACCATGTATTATTATTTTTAACAACCATTTGCACCACCGTACTCCACTCAAAATATATAACAAAATGAGTTTAATATAAAATATATTCAAATATTTAAAAGTAATTTACTTAATTCTAAAAGTAACTATGTTCTTCATTGCATTAGAAGCAATTTCATAGCAAACGGATTAAAATTAGGAATTATGTGAAGTATTACTTCACAGGTAAATTCTTGAATACATTGATTTTCTTTATTTGAAGTAATCACTATATTATTTTTTTCAAAAAAAGTAATTTTGTGTTATAAAGGAAGTAAGAATTAACACTTCACGATTTAGAAGTTCTGAAAGTAACTCTGAAAAGTAAAAGGTATAAGTTAACGGTATTAAGAGTTACGAATAAGAATAAATTTGAATAATTGATGAATGCATTAAATCTAAAGACAGAAGACATAAATCTAAAGGAATTGATGTAGATTAGGCAATTTAAATGGTGCTATTTTGTTTTGGTCTGTTGCTTATGTCTTTTGCATGATTTGGCATAGATTTAGAGACGAGTGATAATTTTTTATAATTCTAGATATTTTTTAATGTAAATTACACATGTTTTAGGTATAACTTAATAGGAATTAGATGTAACTACATGTAATTGTTACTTTAAAAAATTACAATGTTTCTGTTTTTTAATTGATTTAAGATTTGGGGATCAAATCTGAAGTTTCTTGATTGAAGTTGTTGAAGTCAACCAAAATAATTTTTTTCATGTTTTGTGGTTGTAAGGCTTCCGTTTCCGTTCACCGTTAAAAACTATTTTAACTAAAAACCCATCATTAAAAAAATTTGGTTACTTGTGTGTATATAGGATCTAAAAGTGTCAAAAATCTTATCTAAATCCCTCCCTAAACCATCTACCAAAAGTCTCCCAAAAATTCTAAATTCTAGAATTTCAATTTCATAAAATTTGAGATTTTTTTGAAATTCTTTCTAAAAATTTCTCTCAAAAATCACTCAAAATATCTTTTCCAAAATTTCCTAAAATCTCTTAATTCAAACCTTCAGTTTAAGTTTAAATTCAAAATCCTTCATAAAATCCATGAAAAATTCTAAAGTTTCACTATTTATTCTTGGGGCACCTCTTTTCTTTTCCCTTTCCAACCCAAGATCTCTCTTGCCCAGCTCTCCAAGCCCATTCCCATAGCACGCACCTCAGCACCTGTTAACGTCAAATTTTGGTAAATTCACTAACAGATTCGGTTAAGAATCGGATAGCCAATTAGCTTATGAAAAGCGATCTATTGATTCATGGAAGGGCATCACTAGGGGTAAGTCTCTTAAAGTTCTTATTCTTGATAATTACCATCATGCGATCACACATCTCTTGTGACATCTCATCATCTTCCATCATGAATTTCTTGAGTTGTCCTTCTAATAATTTAATCCTTGATTCCTTCACGCTAGGAGATCTCTCATGTGCCAATTGGAGAGTATTTCAAATCTCTTTGGCTTTCTCTAGTTGATCCACATTGTTAAACTATTTCCGGCTCAACAACTCGAGAATCACACTTACGTCTTGAGCATTGAGGTGTACGAGAGCCTCTTGAGAAGGCATGAGTTTAGTGTCCTCATCTTGAACGTTAACACATGTAAGCCAAATTTTTCATACACTAGAATGCAATAATATTATATACAACTTTATCTTGTGCTTCCAAGCGGTATAATATATTCCATTAATATGAGCATGTCCAAAAGACATGGAGATGAAGTGTGTAGAGGAAACATGTAACTTGAGTTTGTTGTAATCAAGAGGAATGCTTACTTTCTTCTTACGGCTACTTTTAGAAGTAGAGCTATCCTCATTGTCTTCATTCTCCTCATTCTCTTTGCTTGGATTAACAGGTTTCTTTTTCAATTATGATATCTCTTCAAATAGTTAAACCTATCTAAAGATGATACTAATACCAACTAAAATGATCTTGAGTCGTATAGATAGAGGGTGAATGCGCACACCAAAAAACCTTTAAGAAACTCGCAGTGGAAATTAGAACTCTCTCTAGAGTATCTGGTCCTAACTACCGGAAACTCCGATCGAGGTTTACTGCTGGGCAGCGATGCTCGTCCGAACACTCCGGTCCCTCTTCATTGCTTCCAAAAAAGGATGCGTGAAGGGACCAATCTTAAGAGAGAAAGGGGTATAGTATGTAATCCAAAGACAGTAAATAAATAGTAGAAACACTTTATAAGGAGACACAAGATGTTTCATCAATGTCAAATTGCGTTCGATTCCTAGCCTCACCAAGCTCAATCGTAGGAGGAGGTCCGGTCTCTAAGGCAACCACCAAAGTCTCCAGTAGGACACGATGCTACAACCTTCGGTAAAGATTGCTATACTAAAACTAATCCCTAAGAATGAGCTCAGTATCCACTATAGTTATATTTTTCCTTTTGGAGGTAAGAAAGACCTTCACAAACTTTTTTCGGATGATTCACAATTTTAAATCCTCACAAGTGACATCTAGCCGTTTAGGAGGAGAACCTCTAAGAGTAACAAATTCAAATCCTCGTCGGGTGTTGATCTACAAATGCTCAATCAAATTTCTACCCTCTCACTTGGTAGCTCCAAAAGATCACTCACAAAGATATGATTTTGATATAGAAGCCATGAGAGAGAGGTGTAGGAAGGCTATGGGGGAATAGGAATAAAATAAATGAACATTCTTTTTCTTAAAGTAGGGGTTAGTGAAACTAGTCATTACTCACATAGTCAAACTCCATAGTATTTGCCCCTAGGCCCAGAGACTTCGAACACACTTGAATCTGATGCAACATAGCTAGTCCGGAGTATCCGATCTAAACCTCTGGAGACTCCAGACAGCCTTTACTATCTGACAAAGAAAATTCTCCAGAGACTCCTCTACTTAAGGCCGAAGAATCCGATCCATTTTCATTGTTAGATAATGAAAGTTGCCCAAAAATATCCAGCGACTTAGACAAAATATCCGGAGGACTTTGTAAAGAAAAAACAAAACATAGAGCTGCATATGGAGGAAGTGTTCACTTAAGACAAATAAAAAAACCTAATTGATCACTTACTTCACAACTTAGGCCATATTTATATCCCTCTTGCTAAAACGACAATACTAGGATTAAAAAATAAAATATATTTAAAGCACAACGTCAAGTCCTCTTCGATGCTTTTCTTTTATGGTAGGGTTTTTTTTATCAATTTAATTTTCTGAAAGCTAACTTTTGTACTTTTCTTCACTTAGCATATTAGTCCCCTAATTTTTTTGTCATTTGTCATTCAAAACTCACTAGGGAGCTAGATGTACTTTCAAGGAATACTTCATAAACTTTTCAAGCTATCCATAAAATTGAATGCTTGTGGACAATACCTAACTATCTAGGAGGAAAATCTCCAAGAGTAATAAGTTCAAGAATGTGGCTAACATCGATCCTAATTGCTCAATCCAAATAACCCTAGCTCACACACTCTAGATCCAAATCACCTCTCTCACAAAAGAATTTTGCATAAGACCTATTCTAAAAACTAGTTGTAATTCACATATTCAACCACTAGAATCTTTGGTGTCAAATTACTGTCATGTTGAGACAACTACCGAAGTCTCTAGTCTCTGGTACTAGAGTCACCAGTAGCATTTTTAGCGAGACAGCAGGTTTAGAATAAAGACTCCAAATATTTTGACCAGATACTCCAATAAAACTTAAGAAAATAACACATTTTCCTTTGTGAGTGCGATGTCTAGTGTCTTTTACTAAAGATCAAAGGACTAGAATTGATCACTTGACACTAACTTTGGCTAACATTAAGAACCCCTAGTACAATGAACCTAACACTCAAATCAAAATACAAAAGCTAAAGCCACATAATTGATATCTATAGTAGTGTTGAATCTTTTGTTGAGTGTTTCTTTTCATCTCAAATTTTTTTTCGAGAACTAAAACCTACACTTTTACTTCAAAAAACCATTAGTCCCCTAATTACATTGTTATCAATAATCCAAATCTACTTAGAGGCTAGATACACTTCTAATCTTAAAGTTTCAAAATTTGTCACCTACTAAATACCTGCGACAAACAACATTGTAAGTAATTGTATTCTCTTTTTAATTTTTTCCTTCAAGGCCATGAATTCTTTTTTTCATTGTGTTTTTTGAAGGTTTGATTGTGGCTACTTATGCATGAATTATATGAAAAACTGGGATGGCACTAACATGAAAGATTTTAGCAACATGTTGATGTAGAGTTACAAGAAGATCATCACCCACGAGTTACTTGGGCACTATCTCAGCATGGTGGATTACAGCCAAATTGTTACTTCAAACTGGCTGTGCAAGCAAAGATGGACATTAGATGATGTTTAGGTGCTTTTCCCTTTTTTTTAGCAAACATCTTGGCACAACAAATGCAAAGCATTTCTCATGTAAAGGTGGTGGTGTCTGCGTGTTTTGTGTGGATGTTGAAAGATTTATCATGTTACTCTATTTTTGGAGGATACTTTATTCATGTTTGTGAGCATCTAAGGGCTGCAATGGATTTGCATGTCTTCAATCACTGGAATGTTTCAATGTGGCTATACATAATGTTTCAATGTCAACATTCCGATGTTTCACAAGAAAAAATGTTTCAACTTACATGGATAGTATGTTTCACAATAAACATCAAAATGCTTCACAATATGGTGATGTTTCACAAGAAACATAGAAATGTTTCAACTAATATGGATGATATGTTTCACAATAAAAAGAAAAAATGTTGCAGAGCAGACAACATGGTGGCAGCTAGCTGTTTTTAACCAAGCAACAGCTACGTGCGCAACTAACAGATCAACGACAATCCACTAACTGATAGTAATATATAAAATGTTTGCTCTTAACAGGAGACAATGTTTCAACGGTCTTATAGATTTTGTTTCTTACAGGTTATATAAATGTTTCTTATATATTAGATAAATGTTTTATATAATGTAGACAAATTTCTGTCAACTTGAGACTAGATTTTTTTTTCATAGCTTCAACTCTGTATCCTGTACCCTTTTTTAGTTTTGCAGTGTTTCCCGCATGTTTACCATCTCAAGATACGAGCATGTTTATACACTATGGGTGTCCTCTTGACAATATGAACATGATATTATCCTTTTCTTGCTCTTCTCAACTAACATTTCTCCTACTGGTTTCAATATTTATCTCTTTCCTCTTCTTCATAGGTGAGTGATATCTCTTCTTGATTCGACACACCACCTCGTTGCTCAGTTGAATTCAATATAGGGCTGCTGCAACTATTGCTGCAATATTTTGTATACCAACTGAAATAATCATGTATGTCTTTTCATTCGCACAAGCATTTGAAGCTACATGCATCATTTTCTTGCATAATGCATTGAATCTCAACTTGCTTGTTGCTAGAACACCAGAGGAGGGTTTAGGCCTATAGTATTCATCAATAATTTGCAAGGTTGTCTCTTTAAACCATCTTTTTTAGCAAGTATTGTTGCAGTATTTCCTTGATGTTTATCACGATCATGACCTTCAGAATATGAGAACACAAAAGCCCATCGCTTTCAAACTTGTTGCGTAATGATAGCCTACTTCATAAACTTGCACTCTAAACACCTTTTGTGTGCTTCCTGATTGACTTAGCCAAACATTGTACAATCTGCACAACATGTTTCACTATTTTTTTAAACAATGTTTTAATACATTTTTAGATCATGTTACGATATAGGAGTAGTGTATGTTTTCAAGGTGCATAGGACTTGCCGAAGGGTTCTCATTCAAATCTTAAAAATCAACAATCCGTAACGGTTTCCAAGGTAGTAGGCAGAGAAGGCAGCATAGCTACCACCACAAGAGCTCGCCGCCGCAATAATTTGATCCAAGGCTGCAATCTGCTAAAAATGTTTCGTCTACCACACAACAATGTCTCAATGTGTTCTGGAAACATGTTTCGTTCAGGGAACAAAAGAACGGTTGAAACCAACCCATACAATACTGCACATGAAGCGACCAAATCTATCTAGGTTAAAACCAAGCATCTATAGATAGACAAGAACAATGTTCATTTTCACAGTAGTTTTGAGCAAGTTCATCAGATTTTTTTTAGGCAAAAATACTACAACTACAACCCTAGAAACCGATTTTTTTTTTGATTCACCGCTAATTGCGAGGGATTCCTATGAAGGAGGGGAGCAGATAATGCTCCATGGCTCGCACCCGAAAAGCTCGTCGCTGGCCGAGGTTCGATTGCAACATTGGGCGCCGGTTTCACCGGTGGACGAATCGAATGGATGCAGTGCGATGGCGTGGATCAGACGGCTACGACGGTGCCCGATTTTTGGCCCGATTTACAGCCGCCTGTAACGCATGAAGCAAAGGCCTGAGGCCCATTTCGATCCAACGGGCTCGGCTGAAAGGAACCAGATCTGCGCCGTTCGATCTGTCGCCGGCTCACTCATCGGACGGCCGGGATCCCTCTGTGCGCAGCCCTAGGCGAGATCGCGAGGCGCGCCTCCGCCTCCATAACGTAAGTGGGCGGCGTCGAATCCCTCGGCTGCCGCTGCTACTTCCGCTAGTTCGTCTTGCTCCGCCTCTCTCCCGTTGGTCGCCTCGCCTCCGCGACCGTAAGATTTCCCCGACTCGCTACAACTAATGTGCTTGCGCGATTGTTGCGAATGTTGATTTTGCGGTTTTTTTTTAAAAAAAAATTTGGGTTTTCCTCGTGACGTGCAGATCTGAGACCGGGTGAGTGGAGCTAGGCGGCGGCCCGTCGAGATGGCGCTCGTAAGTGCTTGCTGATCTAGCCTCGCTAGCTGTTCTGCTTAGCTCGTGTTGCTACTTGCGCGTATGGTTTGATCTATGGGTTTAATAGGTTTAGTGGAAAAGCTTGGCCTGATGCGGTGGGGGTAGGTTTTTCATTTCAAATTACAGCATCTGTGGGTTGCTATATGAGTCTGCTGTAAGCATATCGTTTTTCTGTATAATCTGGTTTTATTTGATGCGCATTGCTACCCAGCGTTAAGTTTTAGGAAGGGTTTTGGTAGTGTGTTGACAGTTTAGGTGTTAAGGATTTCATTTAGATCGGGGACAATGCTTGGTCTATGTCTAGCATCTCTTATTTTCTTAATGCTGCCATGCAAGATCATTGATATGCAGATTTCTGGTGTTCTTTACTTTGTTACTTTCTGGTTCAGATGCTGGTGGATCAAGTGAATTAAATAATTTGTAGTAAGGAAGCAAAGGACCCGCCTTCGAAATTTTTCTAGGCTATATTTCTGATTATTTGATCCCAAGTGTTAAACATTGTTGCCAAAGTTTTCCAATAGTTAGCCTTTCTTATATAATTTGGACAATGTAAGAGCAAATTCAATGCATGTAAATGAATGCCCGATCTCATGCCGGTTTGTTAACACTATACACATTACCCTGTAGAGATTTGCACAGGGCTGTTTTCCTAGGCCGGTCACAGTTCCTGTTTGATGCAAATGGGAACATTTAGAGTTTTGGAAATGAAGGCTTATTCACTTTCTGAATAGCTGATGAGCATGTATACATGTCTCATGCAGACCTTATGTAGCTCAGCACTTCTGCACATAATTATATAATCCGTATGTATTGACCATCACTCTGCAGAACATTGAATGGCTAAAGTCACTATGTAATATGTGCTGCTTGATGATCTATGAATTTGTTCCAGTGTTTGAATATTTTTTGTTTATCATGTTTGTGTCTCCATCCTTATGGACAAGCTAGTCAAACTGTCTTTGTAGTGTTGTCATGCTGTGCGCTTCCCTGACCTCTTTTCATGCTCAACTGTGTAATTTGCATTGTTGTAGGTATTGCATACTTTCTATGGAAACAAGAACACATTCAAGACACTCATTGCTGCCGAGTACTCTAGTGTCAAGGTTGAGTTGGCAAAGAACTTTCAGATGGGTTTCTCCAACAAGACTCCTGAGTATCTCAAGATGAATCCTATCAGGAAGGTTTGTGCAAAAACACCTCTGAATTTTGATACATTTGCACAGAATCTGATTTGGACACGTTTTCTTTGAGGTTTCTGTTCTAGAGACTCCTGATGGTCCTGTTTTTGAAAGCAATGCGATTGTATGATATGGCAAGTGATACTTAGCAAGGAATTCGTGTTCTTTTAATCTTTTTCTATCTATTGTTTGATTTAGTTCTAAGTCCCTCTCTTTTAATCTTTTACTCGCTCGTAGGTTGACAACCCACTCTATGGGTCTTCACTGATTGAATATGTGAGTGATCTTTCATAGACATTTAGGATCATTCTTGATTATTTTTACCAGCTCCTAGAATTTCGTGTTTCTTTCAGGCCCACATTGAGCAGTGGATTGACTTCTCAGCCGCAGAGGTTGTTGCTAATATTGGAACATATCTCTTCCCACAGATAGGATTTGCTCCCTATGTGGCTGTGGTAATTATGGTCAACCAGGTGACATGAATTCTGTTTTCCTTTTGTCAGCAACTTCTGTCCTAATATTGTTTCTGCCTAACAGAGTGAGGAAGCAGCTATTGCCTTGTTGGCCACAACACACACACCTCGCATCAAACACATGCTTTGTTGGCCATTCAGTGACTCTTGCTGATATTGTGATTACATGCAACCTCTACAAGGGCTGTGCTCGGATCATGGCCAAGAATTTTACTTCTGAGTTCCCTCATGTTGAGAGGTACTTCTGGACCATAGTTAACCAGCCAAACTTTAGGAAAGTCATGGATGATGTGAAGCAGGCAAATTCTGTCCCTCCAGTTCAAAAGAAGGCTGCACCACCAAAGGAGCAGAAGCCAAAGGAAGCCAAGAAAGAGGCCCCAAAAGAGGCTCCAAAGCACAAGGTAGTTGAGAAACCAGAAGAGGAAGAGGAAGCACCAAATCCAAAGCCAAAGAATCCTCTTGATTTGCTTCCTCCAAGCAAGATGATCCTCGATGAGTGGAAGAGGTTATACTCAAACACAAAAACTAACTTCTGTGAGGTTGCTATCAAGAGTATGTTTCTTTTTGGAATCTTAGTCACTAAAAAGTTTCCACATAGACAAGTTTATTGCACTGCTTTACTACAAAGGATACGAATACAAAATGGCATATCCATTAGAAGTTGATTGTGTAGCATCATAAATAGCAAGCATGCATGCGACTTTTTTTTTGTAGCTGTTATATGTCGTTAGTTTACCTCACCTGTCAACTAGCTGACCAGGATCAGCTGAAGGCCTGAAGTTGCTGCTTTGACTACAACTTTAGCAGTCATCACGTCCAGCCATCCAACAAGCTACAATGACTATATCAAGAGCATCTCTTATCCTTTCTTTCTTTACCTAATATTTCCAAAACCCTTAAATCAATAAAATAGAAAACTAATAGAAGAAATATTAGGATGAATATAAATAAAAATGCCTTGTTTTCAGAACTTTAATAAATGACTTTATTAACTATGCTATTTTTGTGTTAGTTTTTATCTCAAACATTCGAGTTTAGAGAAAATTAACATCTTGGCTAGAGAACTATAGCATGCCTCTTGTTGTTGGGTGGAGAAATTTAACATCTTAGCGGAGAAGATGCTCTTGATCTAGCCATGGGTGGCTTGTTGGATGGCTGTATGTGATGACTGCTAAAGTTGCAATCAAAACAACTACTTCAGCTGATCCTGGTATGCCAACTAGTTATATCTATTGATTACCATTATTTGTCATCGACACCAACTGGTATGCTTTGGGGAAGATGCTTGTGATTGGCTGAGCCGCCATTCAAGGTGAAGGGCCTTTGGCCCTTCTGTGGCCCTGAGATTCCCAAGTTCGTTATGGATGAAGTCTATGACATGGAGCTCCACGAGTGGACCAAGGTTGACATCTCAGATGAAGCCCAGAAGGAGCGCGTCAGCGCCATGATTGAGGACCAGGAGCCATTTGCGGGGGAGGCTTTGCTTGATGCGAAATGCTTCAAGTGAGCCATTGTCGGAGCAAGGATACCGTGGAAAATGAGCTATTTAGGTTTTGGATTTACCGTTCTAAAATAGTTCATGATTCTGGAAAAAAAATACTATCAACTTATGGCTATATTAGTCTATATTGAGTGTACTGGTCGTTTCTTCGTGTGCTGTTTTTTAAGAGTTTTGGCCCCTGTTAACTTGTAGTTTTGAGTTGTTAAGACCCCATCCATCGAATCATCATCTGAAACACAAACCATTCCTTGTGAATCTGTTGCTGTTCATATGGTAAACATGTCATTCTGATGATGCTTTGGAAATAGGCAACATAAAGAGATACAGTGCTGGCTATTTGGTGTTTCCTGTTTGTCGTTTTTTTCCCTTTCAGCGGAGCGCCCACAGACGAAGTCCTTGCGATTAGCAATCACCTCCTAAATTCTCCTGTATCGTCTAGGGGTTCGATCTAGAACGCATGGAAGAGAGATTTGTAATTTGTCGATGTGTCAGCTTGCCTAAGCATTGTGCGGACTGTGCACTAACTGCGGTTTTTGTTCGTGTAGTACATGATTATGGGCACCAGAATCTAATACAGCTTCACCACCATGCAGCAATATCTCCACTAATAACAATACAGTATGATAGGAAAGAAATGGATTTTACCTTCAAGAAAGGACCAAGAGTAATAAGATATTAAGATGCATATTCATGACCATGCAGAGTTAAACTCTGTATAATTGATATACAAGATTGCATATGGTTGAATACTGGGCCGCAACTTTTTGCAGACGTTACAAAACTTTTGACTTAGTTTGTTCTTTTCCATTTTTTTTTAACCTGACCATTTCTCCTTTTCAATTATGAAGCATGAAAAAAAAAGAAAGAAAACTAAGATCCTATCTTTGTGGTAGATTCTGATTCTCAGAATCCTCGTTCCAAATTCCAGAACCGAACAATTATTTACGATGGCACAGAGCACTTAGTGTTGCACCACATTTCTTCACTTTTGGACTAACACACTATACTTTCTCCAGCAGTGCCTTCGCACGGCTTCAGAGTTGTCACATTTTTTCACGAAAGGATGCCAGAACCTTCGTCCATGCACATCCATCCGGCATGCAGAGACTCGGAATACATCTCCACAAAGCTTCAACATGAAAAACTTGGCCTCTGTAGGTAGAGCTTACATACTTTTTTTTTTGTTCGACCTGAGATTTTTTTCTCAGGAAGAGATGTCAGCAGTTTTCTGGAACAACTAACTGCTCTAATTGCTTTAGCGGTGACAAGAGCTGGGAGAACGACGGTCGTTTGCTTGGATCGCTGCACGAAAGAAAATTGGGGGTCATTATCAGTGGAGCAAGTAGCAAGTAACTAGGCAAGAGAGAATGAGATGAGTTGCATGTTATCCGGACTGGTCTTTTGTCTTACTTTTCCCAGCATGAAGATATTATGGTAGCCACCAGTGGGTCAATTTCTTTGGGAATTTCTAGTCGTCTGTTCTGGAACCCAACTGCTCCTACTACTTGCATTGGATTCAGTCCGCTCCATGGTACACGCATTGTTGCTAGTTCCCATAGGATTACTCCAAAACTGTAGACGTCACACCTGATGCCAGCATTCAATTTTCAATCAGCAGCAGAACATGACAAGTAATGGGAAGGCCAAGATGTCATGAGAAAACTAAGCAACTCACTTCTCATTAGATGGCTCATTACGTAAAACCTCTGGTGCCATCCACTCCGGCTGTAGACCAACATCAAATACGGCATGATGATGGAATAATTAGTTAATTACAGCAAACACGCACCAAATGAACAAGAAAAATAAAGAGGGAAGGGAAAAAATGCCACTTGTGAAATCATAAATAGACAGTATTAGAAGAACCAGAGTCCAAGAAGTTTCTTCTCCATTGGACCAAACCAGTAACTTAAGAAAGTGAATGCATCCTCTAAAAGACAAACAGTGCACTGTAGCAAGCATGGTGTGTTCTCAGTATCACATTTGACATTTTCCAATTCGTGTACAATAAGAGGTTACTACTGTCAACAATGGCAATAACTAATAACTATGAAGGACTATGTTTCTCTCGTAGTGTTGAACTTGTGACTCTGGCTGCAGCCCTACAGTATAATTCTAGGTACATAGCGTCCCAAATCTCTCCATATTAAACAGATAATAAATCTTAGAAAACCTATTGATGTACATCAACAGACATCCTCCACAGCTTCTTATATGTATATAGTACATTTTCTGCCTAAAAATTATCTTGGATTAACAATGAGTTGTCTAAAAAAGAGCGAGGCTATACTTCCAGAAAAAACGGACCCTGCAAAAGTAACTAGGGTAAAATGAAAATGGATTGAACTGATCTACAAAATTAGCTGTGCAGAGCAAACTACCGTGCTATATCTTTTGCATAAAACCATTCTGTTTCAGGACACTAGCACTAATGCCTCAAATATCGCGTCTAAACACCAGGCAGAGCATTCCAATGTGTTCTAAAGTTCAAATGATTTGCACAACCTAGCAGTGTAAAGTGCAACAGTGCAATACTCCAGCATTTCTGGAGAACAAAGATGAAAAAAAACACCTTATCATACAATCAAAACAAAGTGATGTTTACCGTTCCAGCTGTTGATTTAGAGGACAAGAAAGTGTGATGTTTTAACCTTGACATACCAAAATCTGACACCTGCATGAAAAACATGCATTTATTTACAATATTATTAGTCTATACAGCATGAAGCTTTTTGTGATGCAATTGTTAATCAAAGAGGAAAATTGATTCCTCTATTTCAGTGGGTATTACTGAATTCTGATAAACAATTTGTTAAGTATTCTACACCAAGTTTAGCTAGATCTACTTAACTCACATGTATAGTAGAACCGGCAACTTGTTACCAGTGAATCCCTCTCTCTAAGCTAACAAACCCTTGATTTTAAGTTTTTAACTACCCGTCCATAAATGTCCACCAAGCACTCAAACAGTAGCTACTGACTAATCAATCTCCACTAGTATACCTTTTCATGCTCTTTTTGGTTTGATAAATGAGATGGTGAATGAACCATCCAATTCAAACTCTAAACTTACCTACTACTGTGATTTGAGGAAAGAAATGGGTTGGTCCATGTGACCATGTCCATAACCATCTCATCCATCAAAACACCATATATAGTGAAATATGAGAAACAGGGTTTTTTCCCAAAATCATGGGATGACTCCATAATTCCATATGCAACAGCTTAAAACCAAGCAGACCATAAATTCATTTGGTACAACATCCCATTTTGATATCTTACAGTCTTACTCTTACCTAAGAATACCCAGAAGTAGGGGGATTATTTAAATGGTCACTCAACAACTTGGTTTCAGACAAGCTGATCAGTGGCAGACTGGCAGTCACCACAAGGTCAGTTTATGAAATAATAATATAATAATCGAGAGCATGTAGTCCAGTATATCCAAATGTTCTGTTCCATGTAAAAACTACAGTGGAAAAATAAGAGTAGAACATCTTTTTGTTACCAAACAAATATCATATTGACTTTAGCGGTTCAGCCAATCTTAGATTCTTGGTATGAGAAAACATTACAGGTTTATCCAACATGAAAGCAGAATAACAAGACTAAAAAACATTTTTTTTGTATTGAATGAGAAGAGGATTGTGATTTGTGAGAAAATCACCTTAACAACCCAATTTTTATCCACTAAAAGATTTGGGGATTTCAAGTCACGATGCACAATAGTAGGATGGCTAGCATGCAAGTAATTCATCCCTTTTGCCTGCAAGCCAATAATAAACTGTCAACACTGTATAAAAATAAGCATCAACAATGAAAAAAAAAGCAGCTTCCTGAAGCTTACCACATCCAATGCCATTTTTAGCCTTCGTGTTTCATTGATTTGACTATTTGCCCTATGCAATAAGCGGTAAAGGCTTCCTCTGGAAAAATGATGTTATCTTTGTTATAATATCTCTTTTCACTCGTATGATATATCCACAAAAGTGGAAAGAGACTATGGTTATTTTGACTGAATAAACTAAAAACAGAGTTGGAGGAACCTTGGAAGGTATTCAGTTAATATAGAGAGATTTGGTGGTTGTGTCACATATCCCAAGAACAGAACTACATTTGGATGCCTCAGCCTTGACATGATCCCAACCTTGAAGAGAAGGAATGCACACTCAGTTGACAAAAAAGAAAGTCAATAATATTTATACACAAACTCCAAAAGAGGTGCAATGCATTAAAAGTGGACTCACTTCACATTTGAATTGATCTAGTGCAACACCCGATAAATCCTGGTCAAGAAATTTCTTAACCGCAACCTCCTGCAATGAATGAGGACAATAAATTAGCAGAGCAAGAAACTCAGAAAACTATGGCAATTAAGGTGAAATCATATATGTTTGTTTCTTCTAGCTTGGTGAATTTGTAATACTGGACCTGATATTTCCCAATTTTTGTTTTCTTGGATTTCCTAGGCAACAAAACATTGATATCCAATATTTACTTGCTAAAAGCCACTGCTTTGCAATGCAATGGACCAATGGTGGCTCTATTTAAATAAACTTTTACAGCTGCATAAACTATATGAGCTAGTTCATACAGAAACAGTAGTTACCCAGTCCTGTACTGTCTTACTATAGGAACTATATGGCACAGGTACTGCCTTACTACATGAGCTACAGACCTTACGACCACTTTGTACTCCTAGCAAAATAAAACATAAGAATTGCTCTTCAAATATGTGACTTACAGTGCCATTCCAATCTGCATGATACACTTCCCCATATGAACCTGTAAAAACAAATTTAACTTTAGACCATAGAGAGTAATGGTACCAAAGAAAAGTATCCAATACATTAGAGAGTAATGGTACCAAAGAAAAGTATCCAATACATTAGAGAGTAATGATATAGAAAACTAACACAAAATTTAGCTTGGTCCACTATGCGAAGAAAAAAACTTAAAAGGAAATAATAATGGGGATCACATTGCAAAATCCAACTTAATTATTACACTCTGTAGCCTGAATAAGTGCAGTTTTATTTATATTTTTCAGAGTCTCCATAATACAACTTTGGCCGATTATAATGCGATGAAAGTGGTGTCGGTTTAGTTGTAAAAGTTCATAATTTTTAGCACCTTCATTCTAAAACTGAACCATTAGCAAGTTCCTGAATCAAAGAAAAAGGACCCATGATATGCAAAGCAGATATCATATATTCGGGAAATTAGAGGCATTTAGACAAGCACCAGTCATTAGAACAGAACAATGTCTGTGAAACAAGATCGATTTCACAATACAAAACTAAAAGAAAATAAGTGGATTACTGCCAAAGATGTTAAGGAAGAAGCATAAAAAGTCTGAATTTTCAATCAAATAAATGAATGTATTTATTATTAAAGTATTTAGTGCCAGTAGAGAGCAAGAGATATTTACTATTTCTGCATATATACTCATGTAACTTAGTGTTCATTGTAAACTTGAAATGCAGTATTTTTTCCCCTTACAGCAGCTGTCTATTAAGTCTTAATTAACTACTTACTGCTATACTGGTAAGTGGTAAAATAATGCAGATACCTAGACCAATGCGCTCTCCAATATGAAGATCTTCCCATGGTATTTCATAGTCAGCAACATCATCTATAACAGAGCTGATTGTTTTTGTACTAGAACAGCTTGACTTGTCCAAATTCCCATTGCTACTTCCTGGCATCTTTACTAAAGAATCCTCAGAAAACTGTTGGTCCTCATTAGCAATGGCATGAGCTGTATGATTGTGCAAATCCAAATTTCTGCCAATTGCCTCTGTATTTCCAACAGGATGTTGTGCATCTTCATGGAAACAACTCGCTACTGCTAGTGCTTTGGTATTTCCATGTCGCAATGGAGAATCTTCCGCTACATGACCATTTGGCAAATTTTGACTTGTTTTAGCTGTTACCAACCATCCTGTAGTTTTGTCATCTTCAGAAGCAGTTTTTTTGCCTATTTCAGATTTCTCATATGTGGGTAGCAAAGCACTGCCCTCCAGGAGCAAGTCGTGCAAATTTTGTGCAAACTGCGGGTCCACTTCTGTGGGCACTAAGTACATGGGAGCATCGTTGACTTTCATCAGATGCGAAATATCCCCTTCAGAGTTTAGAACATTGAATTGGCCTTCATCAGATATGATACTTGGTTTAAGCGGGTTCTCTGTGTGGAAGATGTCTTCCAGCTGTGAACTCACAAGTGCTAAAGCAGACTTTTGTTCAGATGAACTTCCCCCAATGTCACTTGTATTCTCACATCCAGCACTAATTTGCTCAAGGGATATGCATAGTTCTGCAATACTCTCCTCAATGGCGTCATTGCTCAGTTGACTATTGTTGGAATCCTGAAACTCACTGCCAGAAATATCTGAAGGGATTAATGTGCCTGGAGCTCCCATCAGATCAACTATATATTCAACACTGCAATAGGATTGATTGTTATAGATCAATACAGAAGATATCCTAATATCAAATAATGAAAGATAGTAAAGATACAATGTAAATACCTGTCAAAATCAATTTTAACCAAGTTAATAGCCCCTTCATCTGTTCCTGTATAATATATTCCTTTCACAAGTTTGCATGGTAGATTAACTCGATCAGCTAGTACCTGAAACCAATTTGATCAGTTATTTTCTTTGTCCAACAGAAACCTACTTATGTAGAAAGCTGTCACCAAGATATGCAGTCAATGAAACAAAGTTCAAAGGTGTTTCTTTTTCATCAACCATTTCAATTATCCATCCCATGCAGCAAATTCAAGATTTACCAATGCCCATAAATGAACTAGACTGGCTTCCATAGTTGGACTACCACAGCTCGTAATGGACTATCTAAATGGATGAAGGTAAGTACTAAGCCTCTAAACGTTTTTCAGTATCATAACCAGAGCCAGGAAATATTTATATTTTAAACAACAATTCCACAATGTAAATTGTGCAATGAGATGGAAATTGTTCCCATGCTCTATTCTCCTATTTTCTTACACTTGATATAATATAATGCCATATGCGAATGATTGGATTCTGCAGAGATGCTAACCTTAAATAGCAACGATCTGTGGCGCGACAACCCAATGCGAAGCAAACCAAGAGGAAGAACAATACTATTGCACTGAAGGCATAGCGCACGGGTCGTCGCTCCCCATTCCATGTTCATTTCATCAGCATCGTCCACTGGACCGCCCATAGCATCAACCACGAGGTTTGTGATCTTCTGCACAAGTTCGGGCGATGCAACTCCGCCATGCTCTGCCCTATCCTGCGCGGCAATTGCCAGAGCCCTCCCTTCGAGCCGCTTCAGCGCTGGATCACGCTCCCGATTCACCAAAACGGCCACGTAAGTGGCGTCTCCGTCTACGGGAACCGCCCTGAGGGTGCTCAGGGAGGGGAATTTGGCCTGGAAGGGCGGATGCATCCGCGCGCCGCACAGGTCGTAGAACCCGTCGGAGAGCTTCTCGTCGTAGTTGACGACGCTGTGGTCCCAGTAGCGCGAGGAGAGGGCCTCCATGGGGCCCCGGTCCCCGGCGGCGCCGCCAAGGCTGATGCGCTCGGCGGCCCGGATCTGGACCGAGTCGGCGTCGACGAGCCCCGCGTGATCCGACGCCGAGATGGCCAGCGCGAGCCGCACCTGGTACTCCTCCTCCAGCCGCGTCATCGTCGCGTCCGCCCCCATCCCCCTCGGCTCCTCCGCCGCCACCGCAGGCGCCGGAGCCGCGACAGGAGCCATCACCGGCGCCTCGGCCGCCGCAGCGACGACCGGCGGCGGCAGGTGCGGGTGGGCCGACGACCGCCGGTGCTGCCGCGGGCGATGGTGGTCGGCCGACGACGGGGCCCCCGCCGCTCCCCCGCTCCCTCCCCCGCCCGCGCCACTCGACAGGTGGAGCTTCCGCAGCAGGTGCTTCATGCGGGACATGGACTACCACCACCGCGGAAGCATACGACTCCTCCTCCTCCACCACCTCCACCTCCCTGATCCGATCAGCGTACCCAACCCAACCAATCAGCTCACCCCGATCAACTCACCTCCTCCACCGATCTACCGATCCATTTCCGCCCTCCTCGATCACGTGGCGGCGGCGGCAGCTATATATTCGTTGCTTCGCGTGGCCTTCGCCTCGCCGCGGGGTCGTGGCTGGCAGTGTGAAGCCTAGAGGAAGAAGAAGAAGGCATCGGCATCTTCCCCTCTCTCTCTCTCTCTCTCTCTTCTCTATCCACTTTTTTTTCTTTTTTGCCTTTTGTTTTTTTATTTTTTATTTTGGCTCGACGTGTAGTAGTGGTAGACTGTTTTGGTTTTGCAGATGGGAGAAGGGAAGGGGGATCGGATGACGAGGGGGAGGGAGGCTGACGTGGCAGGTTTGGATCGTGCGGCTGGGATTGGTTGTCAAGCCCATGGTCCTAGAGGCTTTCGAGTGAAAACTCCGTTTTTGAGGGTTTGACACTAACCCGCTTCTAGATTACACTAGCTCTGGATAGACGTGTTCGGTAAATGGGTTTAAAGAATAAAGGGTCATTTTAGTTTAAGTAACATAGTATCGATTATTTGTAGTTTGAATAATTTTTAGATAGTTATTTGATTGAAATCAACTTTTACTTAATATATTAATATATAGAGTTGATATACATCTATTCAAATAAATATTCGACTATATTAAAACTTATGATTTATCATATTGATAATATATTATAAAAAAATTATGGTTAAAATATAATATTAAAAACTGTGTTTATAGAGTTTTCTATTACATAATTTAGGGTTTTTTTTGTTGTTTGAGTTTTTTATTAGTTATTAGGTATGTGAGTCAGGAAGGCTTATATGCTAGGTTTTGATAATTAAATTAGTGAAGAGTTTATCAGTACTGTCATTTGCTCATATATTTTACATGTTCTAAATTGTAGGGTCCTATGACAGATATATTATTTACTATAATCTATCTTATTTTGCAAGAGAAGAATTGGTAGGGCTTCAAATCAAAATGACCCAATATCCCACCCTCAAAAGAAGTTTTAATCTTAGCCATCCATACGTCTCACACCGTTATTATTCTAACTCTCCACTTGTTTGTATTTTCTAATCCTAGCCTTCATAACCTCAATTGCCCGTAATTTGACAACTACTTGGTAAAAAAATCATTGTTCTATGGGCAAAAGTTTTTTTTTCACTTAGCATACATTCATAATAGTTCAAAGTTGAAAGCCACAAGTTAAAAATGAGCTATGTATAGTCAACCTGATTCTCTTTGTTTTCCCTCTCACAGCATAGTTTCTTTTTTCTTGTCAATATATCGTTACATTCTTCCCCTCTAACAAGAAAAATAGCAACGGAGAGTAGGATCCTCGTCATGCCTCCATTAGAGAAAAATATTTGTGATTCTCCTTGACCATCTACTACTTTCTTCTCCATCATGACAGAGATCATCATTATATTGGAAGCTTAATGTCAATTTACATTCCGACAAGGTAGGTAATTATTAGAGTAACATAAATTCAGTTGGTTCCAAAATTCTTCTTTTACCATGTGTGTTCAACAAGTGTTTTAAACAATGAAGAACTTTTATACCATTTTAACTATGAACACCTTAATTATATTCTAGCTGTTGTTCGTGGACACTTGATTGGTTTATACATATAATTTGGCATTCAGCTATAGATAACTCCTTCCTACAAACTTGCATTACTTTTATCAATAGTTCTGCTGTATTCATACAAAGATATCAAACTTATTACACTTAAGCGATCAAATTCCTTACAACAATTTAACGAGGCTAAGAAAATATTGCCATATTTTTTATTAATTAGAAAGAAATCTTATGCACCAACCAAGCAGTGACTAAATTGGTTAACCTAAATATAGTAAAATGTGGCCAACCACTAAACACTCTTTAAATATTCAAAAACTATCTTTGGAATTCCAAGGTTTGACCAAAACCTACTAATATAACATTGATCTTCCTCTCCTAGTCTAAGCTCAGATCCCGTTTCAACATCCAATTTTTTTTCCCTTTCATTTTCAGTGCTTGCCAAAAAAGTGGTTGCCTCTTTGCGACGATGAGTTGTATTAGCCGGCAAGTATAGCCAGGAAGGTTTGTTTGACTTTCAACGGAAGATTGGAACCATGCAAAGTTGCAAACACGCACATCCATTGGCCTACAGGCCGAGAACCGTATCCACGGTGGGCCCTCCCGTTGCTTAATTTTGTCGTTTAATTACTCGATTTGTGACCGACGCGCCGTGTCGCCGTCGTCTGACGGCCTGAGCGTCTCAAGATACAGTAGAATACCTACTTGGCTCTATCCAGGCCAAGCGTGCAAGTATTTTCGCGAACCCGGTTAGCGCTAGCTAGCAAAACGAGTACTGGTTAGATAGGAATGTACGCAATTGCCATTATCATTAGATTGTAAAATATAGGTATTTTTATGATTTAAAATTTATATTGCAATATAATTATTTTTAAGACATTGATTCCATTACATAAAAATCTACACATTTTTAACCAATGAGGTATTTGGGAATGGAATCTAACTAATTTAAAATTTAGTGACAAGAGAATCTTTTCTCTCTGCCTTACTTATTTTTAAACACTACCATGAAAACTTATCTTTAAACACTACCATGAAAATAATCTTTGGTACAACTACATAAATATATAAATATACTGATAGAAATATACTGATAGTATCGGTTGTAACGGTCATATGATGGTAGTATCTTAATGTCATATAGTATCAAACCAAGAAGTAAGGAAAGTGCTATTTATGGATATTGTATTTCGTGATTTTATAACAACTTCATTCTGTATAGATATTATATTTCTAGCTATATATATTATACTCTTAAAATATATAAAAATAAATGAGAAAAAAAATAAAATTTTAAAGAAAATAAGTGTATGTCTTAATTATAAAAATAAAGATAATTGAGTAGTAATAAAAGTATTTTGTAAGCAAAAATAAGAAATATAAGAAAGGTAAAAAAAGAGGAATCAAATAAAAATTATAGAAAGGTAGAGAAAAAAATAAAGAATTAGAACTTGAAGGTTTTTTTCCTCAATGTTTTTAAAAATAATTATCCTATTTTTTTTCTTAAATTTATTTATCCTTCCATTTTTCCTATTTTTAAATTATTTTTCATATTTTTTATGTTTTCTAAATTGTGTATCATATTTTAACTGCTTAAAAATCTTTTGTAAACACAACAAATGATATTAAAGTGTTTTTCTTTAATTCCGATTATTAATAACAACCGAGACTTAAAAATATCATTTATATATATATATATTATCCCCTCTTTAGTCTCAGTTGTCAATAGTATCTAGCAGTTGCATATAAAGTATTAAAGAGAAAATCATATATATATATATACCAATCTCTTGTTTTCTCCGATCTATATGTCTAGATTACGTTCTTGTTGTCTCTTTACGCTGACGCTATCCACACCGATGCCACAATACGCTCACCCACCGTCGTCGTTGTTGATGCGTAAAGTAAGAACTCCTCCTAGCCAGTTATATAAGAGTTATTTCTTAATCCTTGATCCAACATCTCTATCAGAACCATGTAACTCTTGGTTACTGACTGGGTAGGACAAGCACACAAAACAATAGGTAAATCTTTTCAGGATGATTAGCCTGACTTTTATGATGTGCGAGAGAAGATATACAGCCAGTGGCCAGCCATTTCATAGTTAATGAAAATTAATAGTTTGGTATGATATGGGTATAACTTTATGTATGCCAACACATGAATGGCATTGATTTCCTTTTTTATGGTTTTATGTTGATGAAGAGTCAAAGGTACTAAAGCAAGGAAATGTGAAAGGAGACATGCACACAAATCGCATACCCTGTGCTTTCCACAGTATACTCATTTACCAACTAAATGCATGTGAAGTATCCTGCACTATACTCATTTCCCTCCTGCTGACATCAGGTGGAAAGTTTTTCTTTTAATTTTTTACATTCATCAACCTTGGGCTGCATTCACTCGCAGTTATTGATGATGCATTTTTCCTCTGGATCTCTATCCCCTTCGGAGGTTATATGAAGTCAAGTGCCTGCCTGGGCTATAGCAGATTCAGTTATAAACCTCATGAAGAAAAACTGGATTTAGGTATCCGGTAGATAGAAATTGAGTAATCGTGATAGGTATATATGCCTCAAATGCATGCCTGACGGATGAATTTGGGTTGTATATAAGAGTATAAGCAGCAGCGTGCCGTTTGCATGCACTGATGCAGATATTTCAGCATGGGATGTTGCCAACAAGATTGTCGAACAGAAAGTTACTTTGCATTTGAAAGCTTTCGCTACATGACATTTTGTAGTGTGAACCCTTTTAATTGGTTCCATGTTCATAACTGTATCTTTTGTTTCAGCAATCCTGTTAATATTCAAGGTCAGAACAAGAATGGTTCTACCTTATCCTACGAAAGCTCGTGCTGCTTGACAATGTCATAATGGATTGCAGTCAACCTCTGATGCTTGTATCTGAAGCCTCCTGCTTGTTTCCATTTACCGTGGAACCTAGATGAATCCCGATGAATTGTGGCTGAGAATGGTTGTCTGATTGCAGTCATTTTCATGTGCCCTCACTTCACTGGCGCTTGACCTGGGAAGAAAGGTACACATTTGTTCCTATTGCGTTGTTGCTAACTTGTCATTATACAAGAAAAAAGTTCTATAAAATATGATGACTAGTAAAATGTCTGAAATAAAAGGCAAGCAATTAGGTACAAAAGATAGTATAACACGTCATCGCAGTCAAATCGTCGGTGGACCGAACGTTTAGACTAGACCAAAATTCGGTAAAAATGGAAGATGGTAGTCTCTTAGTGAAGATATCAGCAAACTGAGACATCGTAGAAATATGAAGTACACGAATATCACCAAGTGCAACACGCTCCCAAAGTTAGCTGATCTCCATATGCTTAGTTAGCTGATGTTGAACAGGATTAGAAGACATAAACTGCAAAGTTATTTTGCACAGAGGAGTGTGCAGTTCAAACAACAGATGGCATAGCCAAGTGACTTTAGCAATAGCATTGGTGACCATTCGATACTCAGCCTTTGCACTGGAACGAGAAACTGTATTCTGACACTTGGATGACCACAAGACTAAGTTGTCACCGAGAAATACCGCATATCCAGAGGTTGATCGATAGGTGTCAGAACAACCAGCCTAATTAGCGTCAGAGTAAACAACCAAGTCAGACTGAGAAGAGGGGCGCAAGAACAAGCCTATATACAGAGTACCACGGACATAACGAAGAATGCGCTTGAGTGCAACAAAATAAGGCTCCCGTGGGTCATGCATGTGAAGACAGACTTGCTGAATTACATATGAGATATCCAGTCGAGTGAAAGTGAGATACTGAAGAGCACCCGCGAGACTGCAAAAATCCATAGAATTAGACACTAGGGCGCTATCTATAGGGAGCTTCAGATTCACATCAACTGGCGTGGAGCAAGGTTTACAATCAGACATGCTAGCACGGTCAAGAATCTCAACTATATACTGATGCTGGGAAAGAAAGAGTCCTAAGTTCATGTGTTGAACATGCATACCCAGAAAATGATAGAGAGTGCCTAAATCCTTCATAGAGAACTCCTGCTGAAGAGCATCAATGATACGCCAGAGTAAGTCGATAGAAGAAGCTATTGGTACAATATCGTCCACATAAAGCAGAAGATAGATAATATATGTGCTATGGTGATAGACAAAGAGGGATATGTCTGACTTGGCTTTGACAAATCCGAGCTATAGAAGATGAGAGGCAAACCCGCTGTACTATGCTCATGCCACCTGTTTGAGCCCCTAAAGAGAGCGATTGAGGTGACACACGTAATTAGGATGATTGGAATCCTCAAAACCAGAAAGCTAAGCACAATAAACTGTCTCAGACAGAGTACCATGAAGAAAGTCATTGTTGACATCTAGCTGATGGATAAGCCAAGAGCGTGAGAGAGCTAGAGAAAGGACAATCTGTATTGTTGCTGGCTTGACAACGGGACTGAATGTCTCTAAAAAGTCAACACCTGATCGTTGTGTGAAACCCCAAAGAACCCAGCGAGCCTTGTAGCACTCAAGAAAACCGTCAATATTGAATTTGTGTTTGAATACCCATTTGCCTGTTACCATATTAGACCGCCGTGGTCGAGGAATAAGATCCTAGGTGTGGTTGGATAGGAGCACTGAGTATTCTACCTCCATAGCGGTTCGCCAATTCGGATCAGCGAGAGCGGCTCGGTAACTCCAGGGAATTGGTGACAGGTGGGCAGCCTCGAGTAGTACAAGTTGTCAAAACCCATGCTTACTGCGTGTGACCATACTGTGTTGATTTGTCACAGGAGCAACTAGAACTACACCGGGAGGAATAGGAGCTGGTGCTGAGGGACTGACACCCACGGCTGGTGCTAGGGAAGGCGGTGCTAGAGCCGGGCATCAGGAGTAGACCAAGTCCTGGTACAGGCCTGGAGCTGGAAAAGTAGCTAGGGTGGAGGAAGCTGAGACCTGTAGGCAACCCCCACATACGGACGATAAAGGATAGGTGGGGAGTGCCGTAGGTGAAGGTAGATCATTGAGCACCGCCATCACAGGCACCATAGGACATAGTGTTGCGTGATGTGATCTAGATGATGCACCAAGTGATGGCATAGGTCCAGGGGCACCAGCCGCATGTGGCGATGCGGTGATGGTGTCAGATCGTCCTGCAGAAGAAAAATGTGACAACGTGAAAGGAGCTGGCACTAGGTTAGGGGTATCCTTCAAAAAGTCAAAGGCCGCATGTGTGGGCGAAGAGGGATTCTCTGAAAAGGGAAAAGAGGACTCCTCAAAGACCACATAATGCGAGATGATGATTTGATTTGTATGATGATCAAGACAAAGATAGCCTTTGTGGTTCGAAGAATAACCGAGAAAGACACACAAGGAGGAGCGAGTGGTAAGTATATGAGTAGTTGTGGCAGAGAGATTGGGGTAACACTTACAACCAAAGACCCTAAGATGCTTGTAGGAGAGATGCGACCCGAACAGAGCAAAGTGAGGTGTCAAGAAATTAAGTGTTTTAGTTGAAAGAATATTAAGTAAATGGGTGGCGACGCTGAGAGCCGCAGCCCAGAAAGTAGGAGGAATGCTGGCTTGAAACAATAGAGAGTGAACAACATTATTAGTGGTACGAATAATGCATTCAGCTCTACCATTTTGAGCAGAGATATAGCGACATGACATTCAAAGATGAACGCCATGGGACAGGAAAAAAGTGCGGGCACGGAGATTTTTGAACTCGCAGCCGTTGTCGCACTAAACTCCCTGAATGGTGACCCCAAACTGTGTGCGGACATAAGCAAAGAAGTTGAAAAGAATGTTAAAGGTGTCAGACTTTAAACGTAAAGGAAATGTCCAGAGGTAATGAGAACAATCATCTAGAATAACTAGATAATATTTATAACCAAAAATAATAGTGACAGGAGAGGTCCAAAAATCACAATGAATTAACTAAAAATTGTGAGTGGCACATGAAGACGAACTATGAAAGGGTAAGTGGGTATAACGACCTAGCTGGCAAACATGATGGAGAGTATCGCTAGTACTTTTATTACAAAAAATGGCCAAAGAATATGCTAGTCTGGATAGGATGTCCTGTCCTGAGTGTCCAAGATGCTGATGCCAAAGTGAAGACGAGGAGGACGCATATAGAGCAATCGTCAGGAAGCTCAAAGAAGTAAAGGGGTCTGGAGCTGTCACATCGAATGATTTGCCTCTGAGTAGGAAGATCTTTCACAAAACAACCAAAGGGGTCAAACTCCACAGAATAGTTGTTATCAGAGGTGAATTGGCGAACATAAATGAGATTTTTAATGAGGTTTGGAGACAAAAATATTATTAAGATAAAGCTGAGGAGAAAGATGTGTAACGCTAGTGAAAGTAATTGGAATGAGATTTCCGTTACCGACAACAATGTTAGAAGGAGAGTGACAAGGAGGAGTGGTGTGAGAAAGAATACCAACATCGGAGGTCATATGATTGGTGACGCTAGAATTGAAATACCACTTATGCTGTGGTGGCTACTATAGAGTCATGGTCTGAAAATTAGCCGCTAGTGTCTATGTATTCCATCCTAGGTCCGTTGATGGACATGACACCATAGAAGGCGGTGGGACCCCTACTGATCGATCCACTGTCTGTGCGGACCAGTGAGCAGGGCATGAGATGGCTCAACTGGAGGACGAGGCGTTTGCGGCTCGGGCCATATTTGAATAGATCTGAACCATGGGTTGAAGACAGTGGGCCACATATCATTAGGAGGTTGTTCTGCGGGAGTCGTAGGAGTAGTATAAACAGAACTCACGCTATCTCTCGTCCTAGCGCTTGGGCCCACACCAGCACCCGCGCTTGCACCGCCGTCATTGCTGCCGGAGCCACCTCGACCTCCTCGTCGACCATGCTTAACGCGCTACTGGTGGAAGCCGCCGTCGGACCCGTCCCCAGAGTTGCCGCTAGGAGTTCTTGGTTATGGATGAGCCCGATATCCGACTGGTAGAGTAGTTGGTTGTGGGTAAGGCGATGGCGACTTGAATCCGTCTATTCTAGAGGCAACAAGGGCTGTGGCGGGGGAGTTTTATCCATAGTGATCTCTTCCAACCGCAAGTCATCGCACACCTGCAGGAAGAAGGGGAATGGATTGTTGCAGTGGAGATGGAGCCTAATGGCGGTGAAACGCTCGTTGAGTCCTTGGATAATGTTGAGGACAAGGGTGTGGTTGGTAATGTGTTTGTCGAGGTCACGAAGGTTCTCGGCCATCCGTTTGTAGTGCCGACTATACTCGACGACGGGGAGGTCTCTCTGCTAGAAGGAGCGGAACTCCTAGTTAGCATAAAGAGCATGGGTTGTACGATTGCTAAGGAACTGAGACTCGATGGCGAGCCAAGTTATCCAGGCGGTGGCACCATGCTAGGAGATGGTCCCGAGCAGCCAGGTGTGGACGACACAATCCATGTGCACCTAGTCTGGGGAGTGGGGCGTGGTGCCGTCGAAGAGAATGTGGTGCTCCAAGGAGAACTTCCTGATAGTGAGAAAGAATGAATCGCACCACCGAGCGTAGAAGTTGAAGGTGACGTCGAGGAGTAGCAGCACGAGAGCACGGATATTTTGCACGGTGACAGCCTGGACATGAGGATTCAGAAGGGCGGCCGCCTCGTGTTGAAGAAGGGTGGCGTCGAGAGCGATAGTATCATTGCCTACGACAGAGCCGTCGGCTATGATAGCGTCTTCTTCGCGGTGCAGCTCCGTAGCTGTGTGTTCTCGGGCAGCGCGGTCGAGGGCGTCACGGAGGCAAGCGTCGGCCGCGTTGCACTCGATTTGGGCAAGAACAGCCTCGCGCTCTACTTCTGCCGCATGGGCGAGAGCAGCGTTGTAGGCACCTTTGGTCACCCACTCGTGATCCTCGTGGGCAGCTGCGTCGATGGCGACGGGTTGGAGAGGATCTTTCAAGGTAGTAGCGCGAGTTTCCTCGGCGTGCTAGAGAGCAGTAGCGTCAATGATATCCATTAGTCGTCGTGACAGAGGAGAGTTGTCGTGGCCGCGGTGGAGAAAGCGAGCGACGCATTTTGGATTGGCATGCTGAACAATGATGCTCTGGAGAGGTAGGCGCGCTGGACGGCGGCACCGAAGGGGATGGCATGCTGGTTGGCATTGGTGTGGCATGTGAGATGGTGGCGCCGAAGAAGAATCGTATTAATGGTACCGGAGAGAGATCACTGGTGGTGAGCATGATACGTAAAGGACAGCAAAAAGAGCAAGGCAATTATCTAGGCTCTAATACCATAAAATCTGCATTTCGTAATATATACATCGGTTTGTATTACGGGTACATATAGATGAATACAAGAAAGTAGATTTACAAAACATGATCACTACATGGTAGAAAACCTATGATTTATAGATCACTTTCTAACTATACTGTAAACTATCCTAATGAGATTAAATCCGGCCGATGGAATATAGCTGATACAAAAGTCAGTCCATTAGTCTAACAATGTCATATCATGGCATTATTTGTGATGTATGACTCTGCAATGTTTGATAGGTAACTTGTTTGAGAGCAACTGCTCAACTTGAGGAAAACCCTTCTGGACTTGTCGTCAATGAATTAGAATCGGCAGTGCTGTATATATCCAGGTAATTTGTCATGAAAGCTCATGTCAATCGGCATGTCACTTTAATATGTAGACTACATAAACTTAGAACTTTCCATGCAGAAGTTTCTTATGATATTACATACTGCCTAGCTCCAAATTCCATCTGCAATGTGCACTGCCAACTGTCCAGTTAAAGAATGGAAATCTTTTCGTGCTATTTTTCTTTCGATGTCAAGGCTGATGGATGATTTTAACCAAGTAAATTCTTTATTGCATCAATTCAACTCACACACTGGTTACTTACAGTATCTCTGAATTTTCCATCTTTCAAACCTGGTCAGTACTCCAACATAGCGGCAGACATGCTGTTTTTTTTTTTGGCTAATTTTGCAGACATGCTGCCTTGCAGGGAGCAGATCCGTTCAATTGTGTAGTTGTAACCGTCAAATATTTTTCACTCCATTGAACGGAAGTGGCTGTCAAATTCTTTGCTCCTTTAGTGCATGACTTCCAAGTAGTACTTCGAAAGTGCAATACGGGATTGATGTAAGCTTCGGTGGCTCTTCGCCACCCGTGTTGTTATTTGACCGGGATATTATGCATCCATGGTCCATATATGGATCTATATCTGATCCCTCTAGATTCTTCCTGGGTAGTTTTCCAACAAAATTCAATGACCATAACATCCATGAACATCCGCAGGAACTCATTAGGCAGGCATGTAGGGTTTGACAGCGATGCCAAAAGATCCTGTCTGGTTGGTGTCTGGTGATCGGCAGCAGCAGCAGCAGCTGGTCCGAGAAGACGGATGACACACAAGCGGCTCACATTGCCACCCAACCAGCACAAGCCATAACGCCCAATCTTAGCCACGCCATGCCATGTTGGTTGATTTCTGCTACCATATGGCAAGCCACCCTTTGTTGTTGTTTTGGTCCACTTGTTGCTTTAACCAGACTGTCACCAACAAGATGTCATGGTTCGTATGCCGCTGACACACCTTAACTAACTTTTGTTGTATTGAAGTTACTTATGAAATAAATCCTTTACCTATTTAACTTTTTAAAGACGTGGCGTGCCACAAATTTGTATGGCCAACAGATTATTTTCCATGGGTGAATTGGGTCTATAATAGGTGGGGGGTACTAACATAAGGTTTTGTGGTGCGTGAAATTGTAGCAGTAAACTAAATGATTACCTAGGTAAGTTTCGCCAAAGATGTAGCAAGGCGTGGTCACCAATCGAAAATCCTGGTAGCCGCAAGCCGGCAATCCTGAACTTCTTCCACCGTTGGAGGACTTCCAATTAGATGGTATGTACTATTGAAAACAAGCTTATTGACCATCCATGTCAATTATTCAGAACTAGTATCTTCATGGGCAACGTGATCTAGAATTAGGGCTCCTCCCAAATAGAAATCATGAAACAGTGAAAAGACCATGTCATACAGTAGCTCACTCACAACATGTCTGCTCGTTGCTTTATTAGCCATAGGCAAATTTTAAATTTTAAAACTTAATTTTAGAATTGATTTTTTTGGGTTTTTTCGTCTTAATCTATTTTCCAACCTTGTCTTTTAAATCACATAATAATATAAATATAAAAATTTTATCCATAATTATTTTTAATTGATTTGTTTGTTTTTCTACAATCAGCTGTAGCTCAACTGATAAACGAGTATTGCCTATGAAGCAAGGCAAAACAAAATGCACGAGATGTTTTGGTTGATGGCTAACTTTGCCAAACACATCCTAAGCAAATTTAGATAAATATTTGAGTTTTTGATATGGATTATGTGATTAGTATGGCCAGCCACGATTGTGGCCATCAACCAAATGGCTTCTTAACAACCTATGTGGCAAGTTGAGGCACTCCGTACTCAACCAAACCTACATGCTTTGCTTCTTGAACCTCTTTTCCATATACATGAATTTTGAAGAGGGTAACACATACATAAGCAAACACAATTCTCCGTGTATAGAAGGGGAAGAAGATGGAAATTGTTGCCAGGATCTGTAGGATACCATCGGCCGGTGTTCGAACTTCATAGGATTTCCATTCATTATAGTTTGACCAGTTTCCCAAGATTCTTCAAGATTCCAAGCACTCCCTTCAAGATTCCAAAAATGAAAAGGATCTTGATTTGACACTCATCTTGAGCATGCGTCCATCGTCAGCCTGGTTCCAAGCTCCAAATGCGTACGTGTGCGTGCGCCACCTAGCTACTCCCTCTTCTCGAAGAAGGAAGCACGCGTCGATCGATCCATCCATGATAGCGACATCGATTGATCGCGAGCTGGCCGGACCAGGTCGAGGTGAGGGTCAAAGCCGACGGGCTACGGCGGCGGCGGCGGCGTCACCAAACTCTCGACGGCCTTCGCCACGGCTTCCTTGAGCGACGCCGCGTCGAACTCGCCCGCCTACAAAGGTTGTAACAAGAATATATAAGATCAATACAATCATGTATGGATCTGGTAATTAAATTCTTCACCAATATAATATATCCACGTGCTTGTAATCTGCCTACAGGTAAAATGTTTACCGTAGAAAGACATGGTTGTATTTGTGTGCATTGTATTTCTTTATTGATGCGGTGTGAGGACCTTGGAAGCTTGGGCCATTGCTTTGTACTGAAATATAATACTAAGTTCCAATGTAATTTCATAATGGTATGGCATCATATTTGATTTTTTGTGCATCAAATCTAGGTATGATTTCAAAAGTTTTATCACATGTACGTTTGACATCAGTGGTGGACAAAAAAAAACTCAGAGCTCATGGCTCAACTTAGCTTACATCAGCTCATTGGTAGCTCAGTCCGGATTTATCTAAAATTATAGTCAAGGTAAGATTTCAGCCTATTTGTTTACCAAGCTAAGCTTGTGGCATCTATTGAGCTACTCGATTAACTTGTCAGTATACGAGCGTTGTATCTTTGTATACTTTATGCTTTTTAATGCCTTTTAATTAGTAATTAGCCCTTTAAGTTACTTTCAACCCGTCAGATAATTATCAAGTATTTCACTAGTTCCTGTTTATTATTTCCATAATATATGATAAATTGGTACATGCTGAAATTATAGATGCGACCTAAATGAGTCTAGCTCATTATCCACCCCTATAATTAGTTAGTTTGGTAGGAGTACGTACTTTTGGTCCAAGCAAAACACCAGGATATTTTCATGGACAGGGGGAAGTACTAGTAGTAGCCAACCACTGGCCCGGTCAAGTCAAGGCGACTTGATTGAAACGACTGGGTAATTTTATCTTATGTTCCTCCTATGGCTGAGAAGAAAACTCAACTGAGCAAGACAAGCACCTCTGCAGATTGGGTGCAGTTGCCAGATGAAGCTCTTCCTAACTGTGTGCTGAAACGAACACGGCGTCGATTGGGATTTGGATGGAAGTGAATTCAACCGGGGCATCTAGTGTTTGGCCTTGTATGCTGTCTGTCCGTGACGTCATCCCGCAGCAGCAGCAGCAGGGGGGCAGTCAAGTTTTGCAGTTGAGTTTTCTCCCGTGGGCCCCACCCCCGTCGCTATAGGGTGGCTGATCCGGTCGACTTTGACCTAGTTTGTTTTTTTTTTTAAGAACTACTTCGACCTAGGTTTGAACACCCAAATCGATCTCTTCGTCACTCACGCCTCGCTCTTGTCATGAGCCCATGACGATGAACACAAAATGGAGCAGTTCAAGGTAGTAGACCAGCTACCAGTTTGGATATATTTTTTAGAAAAAAAATTGATCATTGATTATGACTAGCAGGTGGTGATATGAAACATAGACGTTTGAAACGTAGGAATCGAAAAGGTAACCTAGAAACAATACAATCTCTCTATATGCGTATTTTCAAGAATCAATCCTGTGCTTCAAGTAAGGTCTATATAAATATTATAGTATTAAACTCGCACTACCAATGAGTAATGACATGCATATAAATCCATATAAATATGAACGAAATATACATTTCCGAGAGGGTAAGCAGATGTCCGTACCGTTGCTCGTAGTGTAAGGGTGGCCTGAGCGACGCCATTGTTGCCACTGCCCGGCTTCCTAGCGTCGACGGACACCACCGTGAAGCCGCCCCTCCCGTTGAGCAGCGCGAGCACCCGGAGCACGAGCTCCGACACGTCGGCGCCGCCCTCCGTCGCCTTCACCGCCACCCTCACGGCCACGTCCGGCGATGTCGATGCGCCGTCGCCGCCGTCGATCACACGGACCTGCACTCTCTCCGGCGAGCCGCCGCCACCGCCTAGCCATTGGTGGTGCTGATGAACTTCGTTAACTGTTCGGATCATTGAGCCTGATGATCCATTGGCACGTTGGTGGATTTGGGTTTGGAGTGCTCGGTTCTTGGCTTCGAGCTCCGAGATTTGAGCTATGAGCAAGTTCATGTATTCTAGGGTCTTAGCAAGAACCGTGGCCTTGTCTTTCTGCAATACCAATGGTTGGGACTAATTAATTAGGCAAGCTAAACTAATTAGCTGAACAAATTACAGATCGAGTTAATGTACCACCATAAATCAACAATTAAAACTAGAAAACAACGTGTAGTATTTCATTTGTTAGGTAATGGAAAAGGAAATGTTGATGATTCCAGCCCCTGATCTGTACTATGTGCACACAATCTGATCGTTCTGACATGAAAATATACTAGAATTCTAACAATAAAAACTATCAAATTAACAATGTCTAGTATTTCATGTTGAATGTGAGCAAAATTTCTCCAAGCTAATTAAATGGGTTTAAATTGCATTGCAACAAGGTCATTAACATGAATTAACTCATGTTAATTAGGAGTATATATATATAGTTACCTTTGCTCCGGGAGGAAGCAAACCCCTCAATTGCTCGAAGCTCTCATTAAGCCGCTCCCGCCGCCTCCGCTCCGATATCATATGGTGGATCTGGCTGCTCGTCGGCGCCGGCGGCGCGGCCGTGGTCTCCTCGTCGTCGCCGCCGCCCCGCTGCGCGGCAGCAGCGCTGGCGCGCTCCTGGCTGCACCTGACCATGCGCATCGTCCTCAGGATGGAGATGCCCATCTTGATCATCCGCTGCCCCGGGGCGCCCGGCGGCCGCCGCAACGCCGTGCGCGGCGCCAGCGCGGCGTTGTACGCCCGGAACGCCGCCGCCGTCGTCGTCCCCCGCCGCAGCGACCTGATCTGCGCGCGGTGCTTGGCGGACGACCGCGGAGCGTGCAGCACCGCCGCCGAGGACGACGTCGAGGGGGAGGAGATGACGTCGAGCATCGCCTGCGCCATGGCGGCGTCGTCGGCCTCGGCGCTCGGGAAGTGGAAGACGCCACCGCTGTTCCCGTGGGCACCGCCGCCGTGGCATGCGAACGGCGACACGTGGTGCGGCGGCGGGCGCGGATGGAGCAGGGACGACGACGACGGAGTCGTCGCCACCTGCACAGCCAGCTCTCGAGGCGACGGCGTGGCGGACGACGAGGCCATCATGGGCGTCATCGTGCGGAGCAGCGACGTGGAGGCGCCGTCGGCCGGGCTGCCGACGAGCGAGGACGACGACGACGACGACGGCCGCGTCGGCGGTAGCTGGAGCAGCTCCTCGAGCAGCGACTGCTGCAAGAAGTCCTCGGAGAAGACCTGCTCCAGGCTCGCCTGCAAGTTGATGCTGCTGTCGTTCGTTGCCGCCGTCGAGAAGCCGACCTCGATCTCGCCGCTCTCGCATCCCATGAACGCCGCCATCTGCCACCACCAACAATGGCCATGTCAGCTTCATCCATCTCAATGTTTCAACACAAAACAATCGGGAAATTAATTACCAACCTTAATGCCAGCTTCCTGAAACAACTTAGCACGAAGATCATACGAATTAGTTAGTTAACTAATTAAGAACAGAATTTTGCAGCTGCTGAAGCAACTAATCAAATGGAGGGAGAAACGAACGAGCATGCACTGGTGATGAGTTCTGACCTGGTAGAAGCTTTGCTGCACAGCCAGCGAGGCGGATGCGGCGAGGTCGAGCTCCGACAGCTCCATGTACGCGCCGCCGCCGTCGACGTACGCCCACCCGGGCACGCACCCGGTCACTGCAGCGCAGACGGAGCCCCGGTACGCGTCGAACAGCGCGCGCACGCCGCCGATGTCGTCAGAACCCGCGGAGAGCCATGCGTCGAGGCAGTAGAGCAGCCGCGCAGCGGCGGCGCCGGAAGAAGGAGGAGGAGGAGGCTGGTGCAGGCCGGCGTCGACGGCGGGGAGGAGGGGCGCCCATGCGCAGAGGTAGGCGCAGCCGGGGAGGCGCGCCGCCACGCGGTGGAGGATGCTCTGCCGGGACTCTTGGCCGAGCACGAAGATGGTGTCCATGCAACGATCACCTTGACCCTCTCTTGCTCATCTTCTAGAGGCCGTTCTCTATGTCTAGCTAGCTACGATGGTGCGGTTGCCGTCGACGATGGACCGAGCGGCGTGGGGTATATATATACGCGGGGAGGAGGGGAGCATGCAGGGAGGGTAACGACCGACGACGACGGCGGCGGAGATCGGATGCATGGGAATGCATGCATGTGTGGATGGGAAAAGTAGTAGGAAGCTAGAAGGAGTAGGGGAAGCAGCAGCATGGTTGATGGTGGGGTGGATTGGTGAATGGGGAAGGGTTGATTTGGGGAGAATGGATGGATACATTCATGGATGAGAGGGAGAAAAGCAAGCAAGCAAGGAGAGGGTTGAGAAGTACTAGTAGTATTATCTATGGAGAAGTCCCTCAACTAATGGCTTGTTGATTTTCTCTATAATTTGTATGGTGATTAAAGAGATTTAAACTTGATTTTGGAGGCAAGCCTAGCTGCCCTAGGCATGCCTCCGCTCGTAGCCATCACCATCAAGCTATATGTTTGATTAATCTCTATGGTATGGATGAGCCTCTTGTTATTTCGATTTTGTCCTGTTTTATTTTTGAACGAATTGCACAAGACGACTGTGTGAAAATTTATATTGATATAGAAAAAAGAAATTATAAGATTATAACCCTAAGAGGTTATAAGCAGGAAAAAAAGAAGTAAAACACTTCACCAGGTGCTAACAGTTCTTGCACACTACACTTCTAAAGAAATAGATTAACACTAAACCATTTACCGCTATGTGTGAATGGATGATATTAGCCCTACAAAGGGGTCACAAACACATTGTCCTTCACCAACTCCAAGCAAAAAGTAACCCATGGACTCTTAGTTGTCTCCACAAAGAAAGGTTGTTAAGCGAAAGGGCGAGAGAGAAGAAGATTTACTCATCCATCACATGAATCTAAAGGTGACAACCAAGAGACTCGCTAAAGACTAGGATACTTGGAGGTGGCAAAGGTGAGAAACGGGACCTCTAGACAATGTCTTTATAGACGTCATGATGCTAAGAGACTCACTGACATCCATCCAAGAAACCCTAGAACTTAATTGTCACCTGAAGGATCCCACCAGGAAGGGAGAGTGAGATGCCTCGGCAATGTCCGAGCCTAAGGGGGACCACAATGCTCAAGGCTTCACTATTGCCAGCCTAGCAAAATGCTAGACCAGGCTTTCACCTACATCCCCTCTTCTTTGAGGGAGTTCCATAGGAGGAGAGTGTCCGGTAGAAGAACAACTTGCTACCACCGTCCTTAATGTTGCACGGTTGAATCCAGCATGCCATCTAGCCACCCTTCTTTCTATCATCGCAACCACTGCCCTCACTTGCTACAAAGAGACATCAGCTAGCCTCCACAAAGGCAACCCACCCACAGTCCTCCAGCAACATTCACTAACCTCCACGCCATGCCCGCTACCAACCTCTACCGCTCGCGCCAGCCACCCGCTATTGTCGCTCATGCCAATTCCTATTGCAGCCTCAAGGGATGTCATCACGCTCCTGCTTGACCTTGGCTAGACCTGCCACGGAGGCAGCAGATACGACTGCAGTGGCACCAAATCTAGTCACCGATGGCAATGACTTCTAGTGGCTTGTTGTGGCGACGACACAACATAGAGAGAGAAAAAGAGAAATGACAGAGGTGGTGATAGTGAGTTAAGCCTGTGTCACCCCTAGAGATGATGCGGAGGTTGTCGTGTTTTATTATGTCTTTTTTAAGAATACAACGATATAGATTTTTTTATAGATTTATAGAAATTGAATTGACGAAGTCATACGTGTTTTCCATTGTATTAGTTTGGTTATCATGCATTTTGTTATATGGTTGAGTTGGACTAGACAATACTTAGTAAGTGCATGCAGTAGTTTAATTAGTTGTTTTTTATATATCAAATATTTAATTCTCACATAATGAAGGGTTTTGAAAGTGCAGAAAAAGCAAAAGGAGAGATAGAGCAAGTTAGGCTATTCTCAACTGTTGTAATAATTTGACATTTTTTTATCATTTTTGAACTTATACCGCGAAAACTCATATCATTGAACTTCTTTTGCATAACTGAGGGCTATATAAACAGTACCCTATGGTCAATCTGATAGGTTTGATTCTTTTTATCAAAGACATGATAGTGTCGTTTACTAAACGCCTCCTTAATTAGATCTCAAACCACAAAAAGTACAACATCTGATGTCAAAATCATTGATAGACACAACAAGAGACGAAAGGGTGGTTATCCTTATATTACATCAGGTAAAAACCTGAGAGATTCAGATTCTTTCTTTTCTCCCTCCCTTTCGTCAGTTGATTTGGCAACAAGCAGTTTGTTTTTTATAATATAATCAAGATACATAGATATGAATACATGGGGTCCATGAGATAACACCGTGCCCTTGGTCCATTACTTCTGTGCTTTTCTCGCTGCTAAAATGGGGTTTGGTCTACGCCCGCGTACCATTCTACAGGCCAGGTCAAGGATGCAACTCCTGGTGCACAGCATAGGTGTCCATGTGCAATGGACCATGGAATCTTTCGTACTCTTCTCAATAGAAGAGATGTTAATTAATTAATTTCGTTGTTACATTGCACAATACATATTGGCAGCAGTACTAGTGCTAGTCGTAGTAAAAAAAATGCAGTGGCTAATGTGTGCTTGCTTTGCTTAATTAATCAGCTGATCATATGAACATGTACAGAACGTGACGCTGGGTCAGTTCTATTTATTAATTGGGAGATATTTCATTATTAGTTAAGTTGATGTTGGAATATTGCATACTCCATTTGGGTGTACAGCAACCTCGATCACAATCTGGTTGCAATTGACTATTAGATGCACGCTGTCAAGTTGTACAGATTGTAGTGATGAATTAGTGTGATCTCATAACATTTGATATTTAGAGTTTAGTTACTCTAGATCGCTAGAGAAGATGGTGCATATATGGTAATTCAATTCCTACATGAGGGGCTTCTTTGAACATATGAATTTTACAGGATTTTCACATGAACAATTAGTTAAATTCCTGTAAAATTCCACAAAACCCCTCCATTTCAAAGGAGGATTGGATAGGCAAAAAAATTTCGCATTCCAATCAGTATCTTCAAGGGGGGTACTAAATCCTACCTGGGAATTAAAGGGCCTTTCATTCACAAGTGTTCACCACCTATGGGTCAATTTTAAATGAAGCCTTAGTTAACATGGGTGCTAGTTTCAGAGGCAAGTCAAATTGCAGTCTTCTTTCTCACACTTTTCCCATAAATTTAACTAAGCTTTAGATAGCACTCTGAAGTTGATTAATTAAATTTCTTGTCTCTGAAAAAGACCACAAAATTATTAGTATTCTCCAATCTTTAGATCCTGCCAAACTGCAGAGATGCCCTCCAAGTCCACCCGGACAAAATTAAAACTACATGCATGCCCAACAGAATCTTGATGCTATTGACAGTATCTGATTTGTCGTAGAAAAGTCGTCACATACTTGACGATAAGTCTTGTATAATTTTTCCTTTAATTAATACAGATAAATGTTTTGATTAGATCATTTGCATAGTTGGCTGGGATCCACATCCACTCGATCGAGTAGAACACAAGTTGAGTTTACCACTTTTAATTGATTCCAAATCTGATACCTATTTATGTATTATCGATTAATTAGTGTCACATGTCTTCACTTTTAGAGGTTTGTAACCCGCCTGATGTTTTATATGCCGATTTTACTGAAATTGAATCATTTGATCGACCTTTAATATCTAATTTATCACTAAAAAATTATACGGTAGTTATATATTATTTTTATAGATGTGGCTACATGTTTTTAAATACTGACGGAGCGGAGCCTAGACTCAACTTTATTATTTTATTCTAATTCTCTACAAAATAATACATATTTTTTTAAAAAAACATATAAAATTTCCATAAAGTTTGGATGCTAAGCGGGCTTGAGCGAATGCTCTAGGCCTGGATCCACACCCCTGTTTGAGACAATGCTGTGCACACGTCAAATAAAAAAAACCCAATGAGTTGCAAATAAATTAGAGGAAACTTATAAAATTCTAGTGGTTGACAGAAGATTTGTCTTGGTAAAAGGCTATCATATGAAACGGGGACATTGTTTGGAAAAGAATAAAGTTTGCAGAAAGAAAAAAAAGAGACATTTGTATCGTTTTTTCAATTCATGCCGGTGCAGTCTCTGGCTGGTGAGTAATTGGAACTACATGAAGCAGAAGCAACACTGTGACACGGGTAGCTTCGATCGTTTTCGAGACTTTCTCAAAGAGAAACAAAATCAAAGAAACCTCCATTTAATTTGTAATAATTTCTTAAAATTGAAAAAAAAATTGTTCGTACTGATTAATGGTTTTGCGTGCGGTCGTTTTCGAGGGTCAAATTTCGGTCAACGCAACCGCGCAGGTCCTCCCTACTCGAGTCTGTAGCTATAGACTTAATCAATGATGGATTAGTAATTATTATTTTCTGTCACTATTGTACGTGGATGTGACGGTATGTGCCCAGCCGGTCGTAAAAATGTGATTAGTCAGTAATCCATCTTAAACTGCTCCGTTGGAGAGAGCCAAGAAATTCCCTTCTTTTTCACATACACACTTTTAAAACTAATAAATAATATGTTTTTAAAAAAATATAGAAAAATATTTAAAAATCATGTTAATCAATTTTTTAAATTTAAAATAATTAATACTTAATTAATTATACGTTAATAAATTACACCTCAAATACGTTTTCTCCATTGTCCTTTCGCTGCTTTCAAACACAGGCATGCGTTTATACGTGCAGACGACCTGTCTGTGCAGCTAGCTGCGTGTACTGTCGATTTCATTTGCCACGTCAGCTGTGGTCGCCATGTGGACTGGGAGCAGGACAATGCCATATCTCCGTCAGATTGTACCTATGTTTTTTTCTTTATATATTCTAATGAGAAAATTTCCTATAGAATTCTTTAGAATAAAGGATTAATCCCTACACATATCTTTGAAATCAAACCAAATCACAGGACTTCTAGAGAAAAATAAGTATAGAATTGTAGCTCGTATTTTCTTCTTCCCATGTGTTATAGTTTTTTTTGTTATATTCAAATGGTAGTTTTAAAATTTCCCCTATACTTTTTATTCATGTAATGTGCATGACATTCTATCTATGTGTTTTCACAATTTAAATGTTTTTATCCATATTGATACTAAGCACCTCTTAAGTATCTTACATTTTTTTTCTAAACTTTATCTCTCGATATCTTCTAACTCACAGTGAAAATTACATAAATACATGGGAAAGAAGATATTATAATATATGTGAAAGAATATACCATAATTCAAAATTTACTATGTGACAACTCTAATTTTATTATGGCATTTGATATATAACACTATATGGATACTTCTATTTACCGAAACACTCTATATTCACTGTTTTAATATATTTGGCTCAAATAGAGAGACTCTTTTGCAAACGATGCTTATGCCCCTTAGCCAAATCATTGCGCCAGTTGATTGCCGATTCGAGACTCCAAATCCCTTGCTACTCCCCTCCCCAAATCAAGCAGCCGCGGCTTCACCCTGATCTGTTGGTTTAAGTAAATAAGAGTTTGGAAGCCGATCTAACGAAGCAAGAAGAGAGTTGATATAAGAATAGAAGGATTTGATATAAGAATAAAAGATTATCTAAATGAGACTAAATTTAAAAAGTAGCTGTAATCTGTAAAAATCACGATAAGTTATTCTATCTATGTAAATCGTATCAATATTTAATTAGTTTAGTTAAATTACTTAGAGATATTTTTCTTTTATATTTGTTAGAAAATAACATTCGATGTTTGTTATAAATGTGTCGGACTCTGAAATGCCATGATATAAATATAGACAGATATAAATATAAACCCTCTGGGAGCCTGTAACATATCCTTCGATCAATACAACTTCGACGTCTCGTCATCCTAATTTATCTAGATTTTTACTGGCAGGTTCTGGCTCTCGACGTAAGGCTGCATCGGTTAAGTTCGATCTCCAGCGAAGAGATAAGTCCCACCACTATCTTAGTATGTCTCGGTTTGTTTAAGGCTGCATCGGTTAAGTTCGACCTCTTAGTCAGATCGGATGTGCCACATCACATTCGTGCAAGGTTTATCGGTCTATCAAGCTCTCTCTGTCGTCGTCAGTCTCGTGTTGCATTAGTTAGGTTCGACCTATAAGGTTACCAACAGTAGATTGAGTTGTAGGCCTATAGGTCACTGTACGGCGTTTCATCGGAGTATTAGCCGATGGGTTATCTATACCTCAAGCAACACACCCAGCGTATTGGCTCCTTGCCTGATACGCACCGGTCTTCAGAGACTTTCCTCGAGCGCCACACCAAGCCCATTGGCCTTTCAGCCGATGCACGCCTATCTTTAAAAAGACGTCCTCTCATCGGCTCAGCTAGTCGATAGTTTTATTTCGCCCTTACTTCAGCACAACCGATCCAGTGTCCACCGTCCTATTATCGTTGGCCTTGATCTCGTACTATCTTGATTAGGTTCAATCTTCGAGATTCGGTGCTGGCGACGTCGTCACAGCGGGCGACGGGTCTCGTGCTGCCATATCTGGAGCGGCATCGGCTTTATAGCCGGTGTCTTTTATAAGATTCATTGCGAGTTCGCATATGCCTTCATCGGCTTTTCAGTCGATGAACGAGCGGTACAGCTTTCGTCGGTAACCAGGAGAGATCCCATGTAATTTATTGTTCTCTAAATACCCTTTGTTGCCTTCATTGGCTCTGCGGCCGACGGATCAGGATCTTACTTTTGTTACACTCGGAGTCATCACGTCCTTTATCGACATTTATCTACACCTTTATCGACTCCCCAGCCGATGGAAGAGCGTCTCAATACCTATCAGCGACCAGTCAATAACAGGAGCCATCCAGACGTAGCCGATGACCACCTCGATCCTATTGGTAGCCAGTCGATAGCAAGTGATTGTATTGGTTTATCGTTCGACTGACTCGTTCGCCTCATCTCTTTGTCAATTACAGGGTCAAATTGACTGGCATGCCTACATTCGCAACGTCATGTTCGAGCCGAGCGAACCTCACGGCCTCGGCGCGTGTACCTCGAGCCATGGAGAGAAGTCGACCGGCCTGCACTAAAATTAAGTAGACTTCTCAGGTGTCGGTGATCTGTCAGATGTTGGCGTGGTAGCCCAAGACATTTTCGCCGACTAGATTCCATCATTAAATCAGCTATGATTGATTAGATTTCCTCATTTATTTCTAGACAGGCCTAGGCATGCATCTGAATTGTGGGTTTTCTCCAAACAAGCCTATCTATTTATAATTGATCGATTATTGTCTCGTGCACAAAGTTACGACTTTTTCTCTAAAAATAGTATTAGTTATGAATCGACACTTGTCTCGAAATAAGTAAACACTGTAATAATAACTTATAAAATCTGCACGTGAGAAATTAAGAAACTATCATTGCGCAGAAAATAAAGTTAGACTTATGACAATACAAACTTCTTGACATCTCTTCTTAATTAGTAAATCCTAATTACGTGAGGAATTAAGAAACTACAATTACGCGGGAAAATAAAGTTGGACTACAAACCTAAGACATCTCATCAGTAAGTCCTAATTATGCAGGAAATTAATAAACTTTTATTGTGTGGGAAAATAAAGTTGGACTCATGACATTATACCTCTCCTTAGCAAGCCCTCAGGAGTGTCACGTGTTAGCTGTTCCAACTTAAAGACAGATTAAACAGCTTATAAAACCCAAGAAGTACTCAAGACTCACGAGTCAAGAGGCAATCTCAGCCTTTTCGTTTTCTTTCCTTTCTTCCAAGGATACATCATTCGAAGGTACTCTTGGTTTTTCATTTTACTAGTGATCATCCAAATGCATTGTACTAAAATTTGTGAAAGAAGATAGAGAAACTGTTCACATTTCAAGACCGGTAGTAATTAAATGGTACGTGCCTAAACAGAAGCAAACGTCACCTCCAAATGGATCCAACTGTCCAACACAATTCTATACAGCTCTGTGCCACCGAATAAGCAATGCATATTTTTGCAGCAACGCAAGTACAAAATTGCTTATTCACAAAACTAAAGTTTCATTCCAAATAATATTTTGTGCGTTAGTGACTAAAGTGCAGAAACACAGATCTAGGTTTATTAATCCCTCCCAATTCCCCACTGCACTTCACAGGCTCATCGACTTGTTCTCATCTCCTCGCCGTCCTCAGTGCAAACGCATTTCCTCGGGTTGTCGGCGCAGTGCCGCACGGGCGGCGAGGTGCTCTGGTTATCAAACGCCGTGAAGATCCATCAGTCAGGCAAAGGAAAGGTCTGCTCCTGTTTTCTTCTCATGAATCCTTTGCCCCTGTAGATATGTAGAAGCAGATTAGAAGCGAAGCAAAACAAAAAACAAAAACCGTCTGCATATGAATCTGAAATGGAGGTTGATTTATGGTCTCTGATGTTTTCCTGTTCCTGACTGATTTTGTTTGGTTGGTTGGAGGATATATGTATGATCTTTTGGGGGGAACATGAGACCATCTTGTGGTTTATTTGGCTAGAGGAAGTGGAGTGGGGTTGTGGTTTCTCTGATGTTGTTCTGTTCCTGATTGATTTTGTTTGGTTGGTTTGGAGAGAGAAGAGACTAACATCACCTGTATCAATAGAACTTGAATGACCATATGGGGGACCATGAGACCATCTGATCTGAGGTTTGTTTGCCCATGCCCTTGTTTATTTGGCTGGAGTAAGTGGAGTGGGGTTGGGGTTAGGATGGTGGTGATGGCTACAGCCAATATACTCCCTATGGACCATGCCCACTTGACAAAATTAGCCTCTCGACCATTGGGATCGAATGGTGCGGATTGACCTGATTGGACGATCAGGGTTAAGTCCTCACGTTACAATGGTCTCTGCAAATAGATTTGTGGGGTTTCATTTGTGGTTTTTAATAGATTTTGTGAGGTTTTGTTTACCCTTCCAACTGCTGGAATTGAATGGCGTTGATTGACCCGACTGGACTATTAGGGGTGAGGTCCTCGGACCCTTAAGTCCTCGGTCTCTGGAGATAGATCTGTCGGATTTTGTTCAACGTTTTTCAATAGATTTGTAGGGTTTTATTTAAGATTTTTCTGGGCTATGGTACCAAAGATGCTGTACCTTGGTTGGTTGGCATGTCTTCACTGTTTTTTTTTGTGTTGCCAATTTTTGCTGAAGCATATCCTATCATCAATGATGGAAGTTTGCTACCTACTGTATTACTAAGGCTGTGACATTTCTAGATGTATTCATCATTAAGTTACTCATTGAGTCCTGGTATGGAAATATCACAAAAACTGTGCACTTGAATACCTCCTGTCTAATATGGTAACCAGTCGTTCTTTCATATAATTGCAGTTAGTTGTTGTGACAGCTTAGAAAAACTACTCTAAAATGTTTTTCTTGTATTGCAAACGAAAAGTGGGATGCATATCCATTTTATATTGATTTCTTTTGTCAAGATTGTTGCAAAATCAGAAAATCCAATTGCTCTGTAATTGTGCCATTTTTTAAAAAAAATATATTGAATTTACAATGAACACAATGTTTGACACATTACTGCAGTACTACAGTACTAAGCTATAATGTTGCATCTCAATATGCATTTAAAAGCTTTGGTTCGCTTGCATGCATGGGCGCCGCTTTTACTCATTTGCCATTAATGGTGGATGCCAGTGTAACCTAGACATGGACATATGTCGGAATCCGACTTGGATTTAGTTGTCCGATTTGGCTCCCAAAAAATGACATTTGGAATTAGACTCAATTTAGAGAATCAAACTCAGATGCACTCATATAGAGCAATGTCACCCTTTTAGGTTAGTACATATAAATTTATGTGCACTTGTTTTCTTCTTTGAAGGATGTGGTATTGATTTTCCCCTTTCTTCTGTCATCAGGTGCTTACATAGGCTGTTATAAACAGCAAAGTGTACATGGCACAACAGGAGCACAACATGGTTTCAGAAAGTGTTGAGGAAGAACAGGTTTGTGCACAAGCTATGGGAAGTAAGAGTAGCGAAAATAAGGCTGTGCAAGGGCAATCAACTGGTTTATCCAATAAAAGAAGGTGTTTTGCATGCAATGGGACATCACACAAACTGGATCAATGCAGCATAAAACAAAGACTGGTTACCGGTGCACAGCTATTTGCTCATTCTACATGGCAACCATTCTTCATGATTCAATCTTCGGAAGAAGCAGTTGAGAAGGAGAAATTCTATCGTCAATGCCTGCTAATCACATCTGATATCAGTAACTTGGACCCGAGAAAAGTGAAAGTTGAAGTAACCAAGTTTTGGAAGCTGATTAACTGGGAGATAAGGACAGGTGGTAGACAGACTTTCCTAGTGTCTTTCAACTCAGAAGATGACCTAATAAGCTGTTTAAAGACTACCAGAATAGAAACATATATCGATGCTAAGGAGGTGAACTTCACTGTAGCAAGGCGGAAGGAAAACGATTAAGGAAACATTGAATTGATTAGAGAATAGTTTTTAGTTTATGGGGTCCCAAGGATATACAGAAACTGGAAGGAGCTATATCAAATTGCGTCAGCAGTCGGGGGTATTGATCGATGTGGATGAGGAGAGTTTGGAAGGTGACCGTAAGGAGCCTATTAAGTTAAAGGTTGCATAAAGAAGTGTTGATGGTGCTCCTTGCTCATGTCACTTTGTGTTCGGGTGGTATTCAAGATGTATTTACGTTCACGATAGAAGACAAAATACAAACCACAGAGTGTGGAAGGAAGGTCTTAGAGGATTGCAATGGTGAAGATCATCTTGATGAATTTGGTAAGGAATAAAAAGACAAAACAGACGAAGTTATTGAAATACCTCCAGAAATACTGAATAAAGGGATAAATTCGGAGAGCAGTAGTAATGACAATGGTATTGTTGTTTCAACACACAACCATACATTGGATGTTAAAGGCTGCTCTGACAAGGAATTAGAGACAATAGAAACAGCTGTACTAGTGGAAGAGCCTAGCTTTATTGAGGATCACAACACAAGTGCTCCAGCACCCACTACAAACATCTCTAAAAAAACAGCAGAAGACAGTCCCAGAGCTGGAAGGGAGCAATCCATAAGTGGAAGTTCAACTAGCATGATTGGAGACACGCTCTTCAAAGGTGAGTTAAAATTTACACAAATCATGCATATATGTATGTTAATGTGTTTGACATAATAGGATAATCCATTTTCAGTTTCTCCAAAAAAACAATAATAGGTCGTGATTTTTGATTATTGACATCATCTTCTTTATGCTTCACCGGCAGCCACTGTGATCCACTCCAAGGAAACAACCGAAGGCAGTCCAAAAGCTGAAAGGGGGCAATCTACAAGTGGAAATTCAACAGGCATGATTGGCGAAGCACACTTCAGAGGTCAGTGAGAATTCTATATTCGTAAAGTTTGTTTTGTTGTAAGGATTTTCTTTATGAATCTCATTAGAAGGAAAATACTTTTAAGTAAATCTAAACTGATTCTCAATTTCTGAAAAATGTGGTTTTAGCATGTGTGTAGGTAAATGTGTCAGGTGCACTAGGTAGGGTAATTTTAGCAACTATGTAGGTGAATGTGTTAGGTACACAAGGATAAATAGTTGCTCTTTTTGTTGGTTGACATTATGTACATAACACTTCCCTTGAAGGTACACAAAAACCACCTGTATGCAAGAAGAAAAGTGCAAAATAGATCCAGCTTCCTAGAAAAAGAACATCGAAAGAGACTGGAAACAGCTCTAGTGGACCAAGGACAGAAGTCAGATAATGAATCTGGAGAAGATGGAAACAATAAGGACAGCAATGCAATTGCTCCATCTGCTGGTGCAATCAACTCTAAGGAGCAAAAAATAGAAGACATTGTGACAACTCACAATCTATCAGTGATAGTTCAATTGGAGAAATTCAGGCAAAAGGTGAGCAAGAATCCCGTTTGTGTAAACTTTATTGTCATGTATTCATTATACATGTCTTAAACAAATTCTTCTAGTAGAACTTAAAAGGAAAATGCATAAACATCATATTGTGTTAGAAATTATTTCTGATGGAAGTATTGGATTAGAAGTATCTTGTTATTACTTAGTTGTGTTGAACTGTCCCTGAAAGTGTTGGCATGGCTGGAACAGGAACTGGAGGAGCTCAGTCTGAAAAGCAACATGTTTCTCAAATGAGCAAACAGTATGTGATCCAGCATTTTCTTTTTATATAGTAGTTTCCTGTCTCATTGTTTCAACATTATGGTCTACTTGTCAAAATCATATTTATGTTTGTCATCATATATGAGTATTCAACTATGTGCAACAGATGCATGGCATGATGTAGGCTAACTCACACAAAATGAGATCTTTGAGAGTTTCATTGAGATGGGTCTCCAAGGAAACCTACTGGAGGGAATATATGCATATGGTAATTCCTATTTTGTCTGTTATTTTGTTGAGATGCCTATGTATGTAGCAATTACCTTTTGACAGAGCTTTTACTGGAAACCTTGTTTACGTTTACCCCTTGGTGTCATGTTTTACAGGTCTGGATAAGCCTTCTGCAGTCCATCAAAGAGGAATTGTCCCACTATGCAAGGGTCTGGACATTATCCAGCAGTCACTGTCTGGAAGAACTGTGACATTGTGCGGTGGTGTTCTGCAACGACTAGATTATGCATCTACAGAATGCCAGGCTTTGGTTCTTGTACCAACACGTGACTTAGCACAGGAGACTAAAAAAGTGATGGGAGCACGTGGTCACCGCCTAGGTGTCAAAGCTCATGCCTTTTATGGAGGGACTAGTGTCCATGAGGACCAGCAAGTTCTGTCTCATGGAGTTCAGGTTACTGTTGGTACTCCTTGTCACGTTCTTGGCATGCTACAAGCAAGAACGCTCTGTACAGATCACATTAGAATGTTTGTCTTGGATGAAGCAGATGAAGTACTAAGAGGTTTCAAGGACCAGGTTTGCTATGCACTCATACCATCACATTTGTAGCAATCACAAAAAATTACTGCATGGGTCAACCTAGTACATAGCATGCACTATTTGGAACTCCACAATTCCACATACGGTTCTTGCTAACGATCATTTATTATCTTTGCAGATCCATGATATTATCCAGCTTATCCTGACCAAAACCCAGTTTGGGTTCTTCTCTGCTACCATGTCCCATGAAGCTCTTGAGATGTGCCGCAAGTTCATGAATAAGCCAAGAGATGAAGAACTTGAGGGTATCAATGTCAAGCAATTCTATGTCAATGTTCAGAAGGAAGAATATAAGCTTGACAAATTGTGTGATCTTTTTGACACGATGTCAATCACACGAAGCATCATCTTTGTCAACACTCAGCATTAGGCCAAGTCACTGTCAGAAAAGATTGGAGGCAAGGGGTACACTGTCTCAGCAATTCATGGAGGCATGAACCAGGGAATCAGAGACAAAGCTGTTCAGGAATTTCAGTCTGGATCATCCCGTATCCTCATCGCCACTGATCTCCGTGGAATCGATGGCCCCTGTTGCCATGATCTACGATCTACCGACACAACCAGTCAGCTACGTCCGTCAAGTTCAAAGAAGTGGGCAGCACAGAGGGAAGGGTGTGGTCATCAGCTTCATAACTCATGCAGATGAACATGTGTTCTCTAGTATCCAGAAGTTCACCAGCGCACAAATAGAGGCGCTACCCTCCAACGTTGCTGATCTCCTCTGAGAAATTTCTTGGTCGCTTATCATGTGCAAGACTGATCCAAGGGGGTAAACGTTTACCCAATAGCCTTATATCTAACTATCTGTTCCTAGTTGTGTTGGTCAACTGGAATTGCTATTTTGCGTAGGGAAACTATGCGTGACTCAAAATTTTGGGTTGAATTTTATGGAATTTGAAATTGAGTTTACCAGCTGTTTATCATCACTCACTTATATATTGGCTGGATGCGTGAATTATCTTGTTGCTTGAAATGTTCGTATGTGTTTATCTATTATTTTTTAATGTTCTGATTTCTTGTCCATGATCATGCTATATGTGATGGCAGAGCATGTCGCAAAGATGGAAAATGCCGTGCACACACAGGACAAAATGTCAACATTTTGGTCTTTCAGACTAAATAGTGTGGTCATGAAACACAGCACACAAAAGGTTTTGCTTTGAACTTTGGACTAGCCTATGTTGCAGTAACCATATCTAGCTGTGAACTTGCAATAACTTGTTGGACGAATGCGCAATAACTTGGTAATTAGTATGGTCATTTATATATAAGAAACACTTAAGAGAAATTGGCTAGGTTCAGTTCAAAGCTGATGCAATCATGCAAATACTAAAATAGCATGTCATTGCAACACAAGAGGGAGCAGCATTAAGTACACAGCTTCAACCCAAGACAATAATTTCCATCCAAAAAAAGAAAAAAAAATGGAAACTTCTTAGTGCAGCATCATCTAAAGCTGTAGACACAACACTAACACTAGATCTTTTGCAGGTTCATAACTTCATGATTACGAAGAGATCCATTATTTTGTGTCGCGATTTTTAGAAGTCAAAACACCGCAACTCACATGATCCACAAACAGTGTAGTAAGATAGATAGATCCCGCTCACCTCAGGAGCGGGGTCGCTGGCACCAGATCCATCCAGCACCGACGCCGCAGTGGAGGAGGCCGGCGTGACTGCTACTCTGCTCTGCCCGGGATGCTCCTCACGCGCACGAAGGACGAGGAGGAGGATCGAGGCGGCCGCCGGCGAGCGTGAGGCCGACCGCCGACAGCGACCGCGGCGACGGCCAGCGCAGGATGCGCCATGCCACCGCCACGGGCAGCCGCAGCGCGTCTAGGCAGAAGCGAACCCTAGTGCTTGGATCGAGCAGGAAACCCTAACGAACCGAGGGATCCATGCTTCCGATCCGAGGATGCTGCTCTGCTCCGCGATTCTCTTGTCCTCCAGTTTAGCTCCGCATCGCCTCGCAGCGCAGGCACGCGGAATGAAGGAAAAAGTCCATTTCGGCCATCTCAACTATTGCCGAGTTTTCCTCAACCATAAAATCAAATATATAATCTTCTTAAATATTAAAAACAATGAAAAAAATTATCCGTTATTCCAAGAATGGTTTTTAACCGATATAATGCCCACATGACAGCCAAGCATAAAAAGAGATATATGACTCATGTAAAAGAATATTTCTTATCATTTTATTTTACCTTATCACAAATGCTCCACGTGAAAACTATCGTCTAGATGGATTCGTCACCACTACCATCGATTTTGGTCTTAGTAGCCAATGGCGAGCACTTTGAGCTCCGCCATGACAATAAGACTGGTGGGGACGATATAAGCTCAACCACTTCATCATCTTCTTTTGCCTTAAGTTTGGCCTCTACCACCGAGGGGCTGAGGATCTGCCAGAGCATCCTCCACGTGATACACAAGTGGTTTATGGGGTTTTATGCTTCACAGTGTGGGTACTACATGCCCAACATGTGCATGTCCTCACTAGGGCACTTGTGGGCGCCGAGTAGAAGGGAAGGGTCGTCGCCTTACAGGGATGACACATGTGGTGTTTGGTGCATCGAGAACAAGCGACGAGACCGGTGAGCTCTCCTCTGGAATGTTGTTGTCATGCACTTGAAGAGATCAATAGGGGCGGGGTTGTACTAGGTAGGAAGAGAAAAAAGAGAGACAGAGAAAGGACGTTATTTCACTAATGGTTGGGTCCTATTGTATTGTTTTTCCATGATTGTAATGTCACTTAAGAGCCATGTATGCGTCACTTTAGATGAAGATCATGTCAACCTACCATATAGGATGAACCGCTGTCAAAATCGCTCGGGAGGTAAAATGAACTAGATTTAATAGTTGAGAGAGTATTTATATCTAATTTTACGATTGAAAGATACGAATCAGATTCGAATGATTTTTTTCTAGAATGAATGGAGGATTGAGGGATCAAAGATTTGGGCTTAGTTTGTGGGGCCAGTAAGGCCTATAAATTTGGAACTAATCATTCAATTTTTTAAATTTTATATTCATTTTTACAATATTTACAAAAAGTATTTATTTTCATTATTTACAAATATATACTTTAACACAAAACACCCTAAAGGGCATTTTATCTAACGTGGCAAATGATCGTTTACCACATTTAATGATGGCCCGGTCATGTGATGCAAAGTTTGTAGGCAGTCCCCTTGCCTCCTTGGTAGAGGGCATTTTTTCCTCTGCTAGAGACCTATCTACAAAACGTTCCACCCAACTAAGGGAACTTGACTTAGGGAGCGAGGGCAGGGGCCATGCATTTCATAAGTGGGGTTTTTTTTAGTGTAGCGATATTATAAATTTATTTCATGAGTAATATTACATTGAAGCACAATTGGGAAATACTAAAGGAGTACAGATAGGTTCAGAAGCCAACATAGTTTATTTAACAATAGAGAAACATTACACAATTATGGATAGATTGAGTTGCCTAATTAATTAATGTAATAATAGAAACATATTGTACGATTACTTATAGGTTGCCACTCTAGGGTAGACAGATAGCTAAAATACAAACATCGGGACACTCCTGATTTTGTAGCAGCGTCTGCTTGTGAGCTTTTGCAACTCTTCATCATTCCTCCTGTTGTAGTCACTTGTTACTAGTGAAGTTCAATGTTCACTCATACTCTACTTTTGCCTATATGTATTATGAAATTGTTTTGACTTGTATGATCAGCTCTTTCTCGTTTGATGTTCTCTAAATATCTATCTATTATTGGAATTCACATCGTCTTAGCTTTTTCTGTGTAAAACAAATTACATAAACAGGTATCATAGAAGAAATATTTAAATAATGTTATGTAGTAGAGGAATGTGAAGGACATTTACAATGAAATCATCGTCAAGAATATTTGGACAATCGATGTACCTTCTATCAAAATTAGCACATCGTATGGACCTCACGACCTAGAAAGGATCACCATATCTACACTTAGAACGCTCCGGCCATGTAGGTATTTCCAAAGTATGACGCCTCCAGTCTAACCATTCAGCTTGCAAATGTCGATCAATTTCCTCTTTCCTCCTCCTATATTATACAGATGTTTCTAAAGGGGCATACCAATGTGTCCCATTGAAAGGAGGATTCTTTGTATCAACCCATTGAATGTAGCAATAGAGTAACCTGTTGTCCTGCTAAACAATATATTAGTTATAGGATGATGTTGAGTTAACAAATTGTTGATAAACATTTAGATAAGAGAGCCATAGAATTCTAACCTCATGATAGTTTGGACATTGGAAGAATCTCCTACTATAGGTGTTTGGGTTTTGAGATGTTATGAGTTGGCATTGATCACCACATATGCACATCAGACAATCATAACATGATGGAAGTAGCTAAGCAAAATGATCACTCCTCCATTCCGGATCCTTAGTTAGAAGGGTTTTAGCAACCATTGTTTATTTATTTCTGAAGGGAATAGGTGAAATGAGAGAAGGGGCTATGTATGTTTCTAAAGAGCATTCTACCCTTGTATGCCTAAATATAGCGTTGAGTGTTATGCCATGGGAACTTAAAGCGTCAGCGATTGAAGCAATGTGCTCTGCAATGTAACATTCACTAATCTGCACCACATGATGAAAGCAACTCAATGTTCACACGCCAAAAGTTTGTTGTCATTTGTATCAGTAGTGGTAAGATTCATGTAGTGGACTATACGATGAAAATGACATGACATGCATGCACGAAAAGCTACTAGATGTGATGCGTTAATTATGACTCGATATTGACACAAATAGTACTTCAATGAGAAATATAAGGTGCATAGATAAAACAAGTATGAAATGTTGGTACAATGAATACACAACCGTACAAAAGGGATAACAGATGTACAAGAATGTACTATTGGAACCTTGAGCTCGCAATTGGCCCTGAGAGTAAGTAAGCTGGTCTAATGGTAAGGCATGGCTAGCGCGGGGCTTGGGCATGGATGTAGAAGTGGGCTACTCATATATCTGTGATGACAGAACTCCTCCAAGCTAGTAGGAGCAGAGCACCTCCTAGATCTCTAGGCCCTCCAAATCATTATGGTCGAAATTCTCATGCACCCAACTAGTGCCCTGTGCGGAGGAACCATCACCCTATAGGCCCTGTGTGCCCTACATGGAGGAGTTAGCACTAGCAAACATCCCCATGGTGTAGCATGGAACTTTGCAAGAAAGATATGTTAACCATTGGAATTTTATTGGCGAATAGATAGTAGATCTGTGTATGTAGCCTAAAGAACCGCCTAGTAGCACCATAGGTTTGTGCGCTCCTTGGGTGGATGTGCCAACTCTAGAGGTATTGAGGTACGGTAGACCAAAAGCTATACAGAAGCATATTTGTGCAAAAGGCCTAAGTAGTGCTACAAGGAAACAACGTACGGATAGGTGGATAACGGGACTTATATCTCGAAGGGGGGCATGTGCTTGAAGCCAGTTGGCGAGCGAACTTCGATAGAGGATAGCAGGTGAACTCCAGTTGCAGCGGAGTGTGGACGGTGCTAAGATACTGTTGCTAGAGAAACCGTGTCAATAGTACAACAAGTGAGCGTGTGCATCACCATGCAAATCTGGGTGCCAATCCTGCCAAAAGTCATCATCTACTCCTCCTTAATCAGCACTATCCTAATGTCCAATCGTCGGAGTGCCACCTCCACATCACCACCAACTTGTCGGGCAGCGTCCACCTATTTGAAATGTTAATTCATACGTGTAACAATCATAGAGATAGACAAATGATGTACTAAAGTAATAACAATGAATGGACTCACCGCACAAAAGTAGTCCTGGTCACAGTATCTAGCGTACATGTCTGTGACCACAGCGACGTGTGTTTGTGTATCTACAGGCGTGAAAGTCACTCGTGTGCGAGTGCAAGGCTGGTACTACCTGAAGTATCCGATGTAGGTGGCCTCTATGGATGACTACACTTTGTTGATGACATCCTCTGTCGCCAACAACCAGTTGTCAACATAAGGCTATAAATAGGAAACCCATAGGGTGTTAGCTACATGTCCCCTACATGAGTATCTAGTTGCAGAAATTGTACTAGTGTCAACAATATGAGAACTATTTAATTGTACAAAGGCCTATTTCATACTAACTGGTGAACGGTAGGTACCACAACATGTTTCACGACCATAAGAAGTGCTGATGAAGGCCAAGCTATCACATCACCTGCTACAGGTAGTGTGGCTTTACAAAAATATCGAACACCATCGACGTCGTCATTGGCTAGTACGTCGCATCACGCATGCACAGCAAAGAGAGACCGTGCAGTGCACAAGCCTTGATGGGCTCTTTAGTGTACGGCTCCCACATAATGTCATTGAGTTGCAGGCAACTGAACTTCAAGATGAACTTGGAGTAGCTCCTCCTCACTTGCAAGTGGGTATGAATGACGCTGTAGTGTACAATACAAAGAATATGTTAGCGCATGATAGATAGTTAGAATGAAAGAAGTTGGCACATTCCATACCTCATGTTGACATTAGACTATCGCCATCATGGGATATTCCTCGGTCGGCCTTTGTAAGTACAAGGTGTTCTCGTAGGGGAGTGGTCCATCACGGGGTGACCAATCATGAACCGCTCGACCACCCATAGTTGTAGAAGGCGAGGGCAACTAACGATAATCGATCCCGGATCGTTCTTCGTGTATGCATCACAAAGCCCACACTACATCACCGCAAGCATAGCGGCTCACCAACTCTATTGAGGTATGCTACCATCATCCACATGAACGATCGCACATGCGTAGTGGATCCCTCTTGTCCACCACATAGCCTGCCATGTTGGTGAACATCACCCAGCCAAAAAGCCAGAGAAGGTATGCCTTGAAGCTACATCTAACTAAGTACTCATTGGCTTCAAGGTGTAGCTTATCAACTTGCTGGCACAAAATCAATTATTAGAATAATAAATGCATGGTATTTATGCATGAATAGTAATGTAATATATGCGTGACTTACAGTGAAGTATAGTTGCCGCTTCTTGGCTAGGATGACTGTAGTGCAAGTAGGGAGTGCCTCCAGGGAAGGAAGGCAAGGTAGATGGTGCATGTAAGAGAACTATCAATGATGTCTTGCACCTATCCATGTAAACCATCAACCATAGACCTAACAGGTATGAAATGTCCTAAAGTATGGGCATCATCTCTCCACACGGAAAGTGGAACATGTGCGTCTTCAATTACCAGCTGTCCACTAGTGCTACCAAAGGAGACATGTCTACATCGTAGTCTCGATTAGCCTACACAACTAAAGAAAGCCAGCCTCACGCAACCTACAAACTTGAGGGAACATAGTTAGTACTTTTTAACATAAATAAGCACAACGGTAGGTAAAAATAGTACTTATGGTCTCACATGTCACAGAAACATGGGTCCACATTGTCGGAGAGCAAGCGCCTCTAGCAGGGAATCATCAAATCCCCTTTTTGGATTCGTCTCAGGGAGCGTGGATGCTAGATCAGAGATGCCCTAGTATGAAATGAGCCTAAAGAAATTATGCAGGTTCAAGCTGTGCGAAGGCGTAATACCCTACTCATATTATGTTCTTCGTTCTATTTTTATGAAAGAACTCTATTACAAAGTTTACACTCTTGATTTCCTAAATTTTGAATCCCCTTCTTGAAGGCCTTGGTTCTCCTCTTATAGTCATGAGGGAATACCTCAATGGTCCTAGTTTACAGGGATTAAGTATGTGAGGTCTTGTCGTTTCCTATTTTATAGACCTGGTCGTCGAGCCCTCGTAGGGCACCCCTTGGGGCCAGCTTGTGATGAGGCCATGTCACCCTACCACGTGTCCATTGCGGTTGCAAAAAGCTTGAGATGGAAGCTTGGATCCATGCTGCCGATGGTATGGCCCACTTGTCTGTTGTACGCGGTGGGATGTGTGAAAAGGCAATAAATCCTATCAGGTATCATGGACCATGCCCCTTCCCACGTATGGGTGATGATGACGCACCCGATGGTCATACGAGTGTCATCCCATCAACCTAATTGCACATCAGGTTGTTTTGCATTGCTTCACATTTAATGCAAAGCTCACACATGGACGAACACAACAACTCACAATGTCCTATCGCAATCAATGCATGGTCTATGCCCCCAAGCTGCTTTAAATCCCTGAGCTCAGGGGTAGGGATGCCCCAAGCTCGACCCCTAAACCCTAGTGGGAGGCGAGCTTGGGTCATTATTTTGTTTTTCTTAAAGCATATATATGCCACAACCTTGGAGTTGATTACTATTTGAACAGGCCACCCGGCTTGATGACGTGTCACCAGGTGCCCCGAGCAGCTGCTAATGGAGACCCCAGTTTCCACTTTATTGACACACGCACAAGAGCTCTCGCGGAGGATGTGGACAAAAGGTGGTCAACTTCGCACCTTGACCGGTGAGAGGTAAGACCGGTGGGACCAATCAATCCCCCTCTCTAGCGGCTCCAGTGTCTGGTACTCCGTACCTGCATACAATTTAAAAGTTAGCCTATTTTTGAATATGAAAACAACAAGAAACAATAAGTAAATGAACTAAAAGATAGTAATACATAACATTTTATGATAAAATTCGTACTATTAGTACATCGTGTTCATACAACATATCAAAAGGTCTATGATGCATATGACAAAATAGCACATACCGTTCAAACAACTTAGCAACATAAGGTCTAGGACAAAGTTTGATAACTTAAGTTACTCAACCATTATTATAATAATACATGAACTGACACTAAACCACCCCACCAGTAGGTGCATACACAGAGGTTGCGGCAATTGTATAAGAACATGACTTGTGGAATAGATATGGCTTTTAGCATGAGCAAGTGCAAGTTCTATCATCCTTCAGGATACATTCATGTACAACTCTCTTATGGTAGATGCCACGCCCGCTCTTGTCAACATACAAGATTTTGAACCTATGTTGTTATGTACCTTAGGGTATAACTTGATATTTTTAGGCCTTATTATCTTTGTCTTGCATGTACTTAGTTATTAATATGCCAAAGAAAAGACAATTGTCTGCTATAGAAGGGCTAGTTGCTTTGTACAAATCCCTGAAGTACTTATGTGTGCCATACAAGATAAATTTAACTATGCTGACAAGTGGCAACCTAAGAACACTGTGCAACACTCAATTGTAAACCTCTACCAAATTTATTGTCATTAGGACAAATCTAGAACCACCAACGCCATATGCTAGGGTCCATTTCTCCTTTGGCTCATTTTTAATCCACTCAGAAAATCGACTAATCAAGCCTGCCGACCTCCTTCTCATGTGCTCATCATGAGTGGGACGAGATCCAAAAGCATGTGAAGCCTCATCCCCTATAGGTGATGGCCTCGTAGACTGCTCCTCTATCTGTTTGGCAGTCAACTCATCCATCCTTCTCTAAAGCTCATTGAATTTCTTCTCTTGATTCTACGTGCACAACCTCTTAAGCATATCCATAAGGTGCTTATTCCTAAATTGCTTGTAGAAATTTACACCCATACGGCTTCAAATATCTGCTTCGAACATTTGTCCACTTTGGTAGGTAGCTCTTCTCTATGTTGCCTAAGTGCAATTTCTCAATTGCCCACAGCATGCCGGTGTGACGATCATGTATATGACATGCATCTGACCTTATCCTTACAACTTGTGAATGAACCCTCTCTATAAGCCAATACCAGCTATCGGTATTCTTACTCTCAACGAAAGTGAAAGCTATAGGTAACACTTGGTTGTTCCCATCAATCCTACTAGCTGTCAATATATGGCATATGTACTTTCCTATAAAAATGTCACATGGATGCAAAGGATGGGATGACAATGCATGAAAGTATTAATGCATGCACCTAGTGTGAAGAATGCCCTCTGCAGGACACTCTGGCCAGGATGCTTAATTGATAGGAATGATTTGATGTTAGTGTAGCTCCCTATGTTCCTCTGAAAAATGCAAGATAGAAGTCGAGACAAGTTATCATATAATGCTTTGAATGTTTCAAACATCAAGTCTGCAACATTCTGTTTCATCCTCCATGCTTTCGTATAGCTAATTGTATACTTGAATTTCTCTTCGATGTGCCGAACAATTAACCTTGGTTCGTACCCCAAGTTGTTAATGACGTGGGCATACATATCTGATACAACAAATACAGATGTCATATTTTTACGGTATTTAATGGCCCCTTCTAGGTGACAAGTATGCTCAATCATAATTGACACTTTCGAATAATTCTTCTATTTACTCTTGAATGCATGCAATCGTTATGGACACTCATCCTTCATGCACTTCACTTTGTATAGTGGCTTGCTTAACTTGATAACCCAGAACTTTCTCTAAAGTGACATAATAAAGTGATTCATTACCTTCTTCAAATCCTACACATCAGCATAGTTAGCCTCCTAAATGACCACGTTGTCTTTGTACTTATATGGCACATGATGTCCCTCCGAGATAACAAGACTGATAAAGTACTCGTTGGCCCATTCTATAGGAATTACATTATCCACCTCTGTTTTGAATGATTCACCATTCTCTACATGCTCGTTATCATAATCTTCCATATCCATATCATTAATGATGGTGGCAATTCTCTCTCCCTCATTCGTTGCTTCTCTCAACTGCTTATCTTCTTCATCCTCTCTCATTTACCACCACTGCTCTAGCATCATCTCCAATCACACTTAGATCCTTATCATCTTATACAACCATTGCAACAGTGTTGTCCTTCTGCTCGCCGCCAAAAAATCCCGAGACCGGGGAGAGACGGCGGCTCGGTCACGCGAAGGTTTGGGAGGTCTACTTATCTCCAGTGCAGGTCCTTAGGTCTCGAGGTTCGCGGGCGTGCCAGTCAATTTGGCCCTGCAATTGACAAGGAAGTGAGACGAGCGGGTCCGATACAGGCGCTCGCTATCGGCTGGTTGCCGATAGGATCGGGACGTTGTTTGATCGGCTGGAGAGCCAATGTAGACAGGTGTCGACGAGGGGTCGACCGCAGAGCTGATGAAGGAACCAGAATGTGCTCAGAGGATATCGAGGCGCACGGGATCCCTCTGGACAGCCAAACAGTGATTCATCGGCTGGAAAAACCGATGAGTGCGCATGCGGCCTAGGCGATGATTAGCGCAAGAAGACACGGGCTGCAAAGCCAATGCCGCTCCGGATATGACAGCAAGAGATCCGTCGCCCGTCGTGACAGCGCCATCAACACCAAACCTCGAAGATCGGACCTAACCGAGACAGTACAAGACCGAGGCCAGCGACGATGATACGGAGGATGCCGGATCGGCTATGCCGTAGCAAGGATAGGAACGAACTCATCGGCTAGCTGAGCCGATGAGGGGACGCCTCTCTGAAGGCGGGTGCGTATCAGCTGGGGGTCCGATACGTTTGGCGTTACGTGTCGTGGGACGCCTCTAAAGGCTGATGCGTATCGGCTGAGGGGCCAATGCGCTGGACGTGAAGTACAGAGCATGGATAACTCATCGGCTAGCACTCCGATGATACGCCGTACAGAAGCCTATAGGCTTGAAGCTCGATCTACCGTCGGTAGCCCCGTAGGTCAGACCTAACCGATGCAGCACGAGACTGACGACGGCAGAGGGAGCTTAATGGACCGATAGGTCCAGCACGGGCGTGATGTGATACATCCGATCGGCCTAAGAGGTTGGAACTAACCGATGCAGCCTCAGACAGAGCAGGACATATCGGGATGGTGGTGGGACTTACCCCTTCGCCGGAGATCGGACTTAACCGATGTAGCCCCGCGTCAAGAGCCAGAACCCGCCGGTAAAACCTAGATGAACTAGGGTGGCAATGCACCGAATTTGTATATGATCGAGGGATATGTTACATGTTTTCAGGGGTCTATATTTATACCCTAGATTTACAGACAGAGTCCGACGCATTTACGACCATCGAACATTATTTCCTAGTAAGAACAAAGGAAAATATTCCTAAAGCAGTAGCTAAACCTCCCTAATTGAGTAATGTTACAATTTACAAAAATAAACACCCCGCCGTGGAGTCCACGGCTCTTCCGCAAACTCGGTTTCATTTGAATAATCTTCCAATTTGTAACCGAGCCTTCCTTTGCTACAACCTGATCGACTTCTACACTGTAGCTATCGGACCTTCTTTAAGTCAAGCCGATCCTTCTCTTTTCTTTCCTCGGGCTTCTCGGACCTGATCCCGATTGGACAATCCCCTGTCTTCAAGCCGATCCAATCTTCTACTAATCTGATCGGCTTTTCTACAGTTCTCCATCGGCGTTGACTGCATTAAACCCTCCATCAAACCTCTCAGCCGATCGGCTTTAGCCCCATCGGATCTCCCAGCCGATCGGCTTTAGCGCCATCGGATCGTCCAGATTTTAGCGTTAACACCTTCTCATATACAAACATGAGTATACCTAGTGGCAAACCGCATTGTAATGCATTCTCCGCATACCAACTATATGTCTCAATGCTATCCATCAACATAAGTTTCTAGAAATAACCTTTGGTTACATGACTGACTATAACATACATAGTTATTATATTGATTAGGGGTTGATTTAAAAACCTCGTATCAATCAGTTATACACCTATCCGAAACTTCTCACCTAGTACATCAATGCTCTTAGCCGTTAAACTGAACTCTAACAGATCTACACTATAAAAACTTTACCTAACATTCACTTGACCATTATATGGCTTAAAAAAACTAGCTTATTTGACATATTTATTGATAAAAAATTGGAGTAACAAAATACTAATCATATCTAGTACAATTGATTTTTTACATGACCTACGAAACTACAGATCTACAAAATAAACAATTTATTTTTATATTATATTATACATAAAATTAGTTTAATACTATACATAATATGTTATTTCATCGGTGCGAATGGACATTACAAAGGAGCAAGATCTTTTACTAAGTATTTGTCCATAAACTAATAAGAATTCGTCGTTTTCCTTCTCCTACCCCTCAGCCCTCTCTTCTTTTCTTAGAATGTAACTGAATTTTTATGAATTTTTGGAAGCTGGGATTATACCTAACTTCTTGAAAGAGCAAGGAAGCCGTCTATAAAATTTCCTTCCTCACCTCTCTCTATCGGCCTAGATTGGGCACTTTGCGGGCAACCCGTTAGTAAAAAAAAACCTGACAGAAAGTGGCAAGGGCCGCCGTGCTAGGCGTGAGGGCACTCTCTCAGCCGAATGGAGGAAGTAAATGATAGACTAATGATTATTTATCATGTAGAATAAAATTCTCTGAAGGGTTTTTTAAAAAAAAACGTTGGGTATAGATTTGTAAATAATAAAAATATATGCTTTTATAAATATTAAAATTATATAAAAATAAAAAAATTCCATTCAAATTTTGAGAACTGGGACAAATTTCATTAATTCCACCCGAAGGTCTACTTGGGATTTACGATGCCTGGTTTGGTTGGTCCGAAAATTTGAGCTCAAATCTTGTATATTTTATCACTCTACAATCTTGGATATCTTTGTTATATACAGATATGACTACATGCGTCTTTGAGACACTGAGCTGCACACGTCAAATAAAAATATCAAACAAAAAACAATCAGTTGCAAATAAATTAAAGGAACTTATTAAATTATAGTGGATGACAAAAGATTTGTCTTGGCAAATGTCTATCATATGAAGCGATGACATTGTTTGGAAAAGAATAAATTAAGGTCGCAGAAAGGAAAAAAAAGAGACATCTTTGAATCGTTTTCTCAATTCATGACTTTGTCATACTTCCAGTAGTGCATTGTGCCATTCTGCAACAGAGACACAAAACAAACCAGATCAATTTGTACTGTCCTAATTTTGGGACAAATGAATAGCCCAGTCGATTATTTGAAATTTCCAAAAGCAACAGAACAAAGTGCCAGTATCGACCCCACACATCACACAGCTAAACTTGTTCTTAAATCTCATTCTCCAAACATGACAGAAAAAATAATCCCCTCTAGATGTTCTATTGAAACCATCCATGTTGCATCAGCCAACAGGTGCATCTTGGTAGAACATCATCAAATTAAGAAGGCATTCATATATATATATATATATATCCAAGAGAAAACTACTGCATGTCATTTGTCAAAAATCCAGAGAATCCACATATAGGCCAAAGCAAACAAATTAAAGGCATCCACAGTGAGTGCTAACCTTGAGCAGAAAGTGCGCGGCAATTTTATGCTTATTGCCTGGTTGTGTACACACACACAAATACACGGTTGATCGACTTGCTGCGACTACGAGGGAATCAGTCATGGCTGCTGCCGTGCCGTGCTGCGCGTCGTCGCCCACGCTGCTGACGTCCTGCCTCGCCGGCGCCGTCCGTCACGCCTCGGAGGGGGCGGCGCATTCCTGCGCTGCGCGGAGCGAGGCAGAAGCGGCCTCGCCCTACGACGGGGTTCGGCGGCGCCACGAGCCCTAGCCCCTAGGCAAGGACGCAGGTGAAGGAAGGGCACGGCGCGGCGGGGTCCCCTCCAGGGCAGCGGAGTGGAGGACGCAGGCCGACGAGGCAGAGAGCTGCGGCGTCCGGAGCCCGCGACGAATTGGCTTTGGCGCGAGGGGAAAAGAAACGCCGCGGGTGGCCCAAACCTACGCGATTTGATGCGATTGGGGACGCGTACAGGTGGGACCACCTTTCGGGTATCCCTCGGAGAAGCCGTTTAGGCTTAATTCCTAAAAATTATCTTTAGAGAATCCGTTTGCGCCTCAATTGGAGATGCTCTTACGAGGCATGAGTACTAGTGACTAAGATATATTTTAATGGCAAGGCCTCCTCTAGAATAGAATCAAGGAAAAACGAGAATTTCAGAGAATTTGCATCTTATGGGAAGACTTTCTATAGAAATTCCTATACAATATGCCAATCCATGGAAATTTTGGAGAAAAAAATAAGTATGATTTAAAGTTTCCGCAATTTTCCGATAGTTTCAATTTTTTTCCTAAAATTTTTATTCCGATTAGAATTCAATGAACATGGTATTTTATTTCTTTGTTGTCACAATCCAACATTTCAAAGTGGTCCTAAATTTCTACAGTGAAGAGATAATGGGTACATGAGGATACATTGATATGTAAAAAACAATACCAAAACATCCATTATATACCTCTAATGATACACGAGTGTGTACTGCCTATGCAAGAAAGTCCAGATACACAAGATATTCACGAGTACAGAGCCCTATTTTCCGTTTTTAAACGTGGAATTATAGATATATAACAAAATCTCCGTGATATCTAATCGTCTATGAACTGTTTTGTTCATTGGTTTGGTTTGTGCTACTACTCCCTCTCACCCAAATGAAATCAATTCCTAGCATTCTAGGTAAATTTACTTAGTGATAAAATTTTAATTTTTTCCTCATTAATAGAGAACTAGTACAGTGGGTGGTAGGTATTAAAGGAATAAATTTTTTTATTTGCAAACCGATGATAAAATAAAAAGTAGAAGTTGATTTATTTTAGAGCAAGATTTAAACCTATAGTCTAAACTCTAAAGTCTAAACAAATTTATGTATCCACATTAATACTAACCTAGTATCTTATATTTTCTTCTAAATTTTATTACCATATCTCATAAGTTATAATGAATATATATAAATACATAGGAAAGAAGATATTATAAATACACATGAGATAAGATATTATAAGTTAAATTTTCTTATTGGACTTTAGTCTTGCAGTATTTAACATAGGACATTGTGGAATCACGCTATATCAGGGAAACTTTTTTTTTGCAAATGACACTTGTGGCCCTTAGCCAAACCATAGTGTCTGTCATAAGTCTATGACGTCCCCCAAATCCCTTTGGCAGCCTCTCCCCTCAAACCAAACAGCTATAGCTGCAGTCTCCGTCGACGGCGGCTATGTTATCCGGCGACAGGACCTAGTTGTGGACAATGGCTGGTATTGATGCTCTTGCTAGTTCGCTTCAACAAAAACATCGGTTGGATCGCCAAATCCCATGTGATTCCTTCGTTAAATCCCATATAATTTATTAGAATCCCTCTTGCATTTAATTCCAGATCCTAGGCATGCATCTAAATTGCAGGTTTTCTCAAACAAACCAAATATATTTATAGCAAACCATAACGAGCGAAAAATGTTGTTTTGTGCAGCTAAATTGCACCTTTTTCGCCAAAACATAGTATCTATTTATGAACCAATACTATCTCCCAAGTTCGTAGGAAAAAAATAACCTATTGTGCAGGAAATTAAGAATTATCATTGCGCGGGAAAATAAAGTTGACAGTACAAACCTCAGAAATCTCTAATTAATTGCGTGTAAAATTAAGAAACTATAATTACACAGGAAAATAAAGTTAGACTCTAGACAGCACAAATCACACAGGACATATCATTAGTAAGTCCTATTTACATAGAAAATTAAGAAACTATTATTATATAGAAAAATAAAGTTGGACACGGGAAAATAAAGTTGGACTTATGATAGTTTACAGATCGCAGGATATCTGCTTAGCAAGTCCTCAACAGTGTCACCTGTTCTCTGTTCCAACTTAAGATAAATTTAAATTAAACAGCTTATAAAACCCAAGCAGCACTTAAAGATTCAAGAGGCAGTCTCCGCCTCTTTTTTTTTCCTTTCCTTTCATTCAAGGATATAATCATTCGAAGGTACTGTTGGTTTTTCATTTTACTAGTTACCATCCAAATGCATTGTACTAAAATTTGTGAAGAACCTGTTCACATCTCAAAATCGGAAGTAATTAAATGCTACGTGCCTAAGCAGGAAGCAACGTCATCTCCAAATGGATCCAACTGTCCAACCCAATGTTTACAACTCTGTGCCACCGAATAAGCATATGAGAACATTCAATTTTTTTGTAGCAACGCACAATACAAAATTGCTTATTACAAAACTAAATTTCATTGCAAATAATATTTTGTGCATTTGTGACCAAAGAGCAAAAAAGACACCCGGATCTAGGTTTATTAATCCCTCCAATTCCCCCACTGCACTTCACAGGTTCATCAGCTTCTTCTCATCTCTTCGCCGTGTCCTCAGTGAAGAAAAGGCATTTCCTTGGGTTGTCGGCGCAGCGCCGCCACACGGGTGCTGTGACGGAACGCCGGCGGCAGGGGGCCTGCAGAGTGCTGCGGTGGCCGGCGGCGAGGTGCTCTGGTTGTCAAGAGCCGTGAAGATCCATCAGCCAGGCAAAGGAAAGGTCTGCTCCTGTTTTCTTCTCACGAATCCTTTGCTCCTGTAGATATGTAGTAGAACAGTGGAAGCAGATTAGATGCAAAGCAAAAAAAAAAAAATCATCTGGATATGAATCTGCAATGGAGGTTGATTCATGGGGGCCATGTGTTCCCTGATGTTTTCCTGTTCCTGATTGATTTTGTTTGATTGGTTGGAGAGAGAAGAGACAAACATCACCTGTATCGATAGAACTTTGAATTATATATGTATAACCTTATGGACCATGAGACCATCTGGTCTGAGGTTTCTCTGCCCGTGTCCTTGTTTATTTGGCTGGAGGAAGTGGAGCGGGATTGGGGTTAGGATGGTGGTGATTGCTACAGCCAATATACTCCTTATGGACCATGCCCACATGAAAATTTTAGCCTCTCGACCATTGGAATCGAATGGCGCAGATTGACAATTTGACATGATTAGGCGATTAGAGCTAAGTCCTAACTTGAGGATGGACTCCTCAAATAGATTTCTTGGGTTTTATTTATGGTCTTTTAATAGAATTTGTGAGGTTTTATTTAAGCTTATTTACCCTCGACTGTTGGAATTCAACTGCATAGATTGACCCGACTGGACTGTTAGAGGTGAGGTCCTCAGAGTCTCCGCAGATAGATCTGTCTGATTTTGTTTAAAGTTTTTCTGCAAGGTTTTATTTAAGATTTTTCTGGGCTATGGTACCAAAGATGCTGTACCCTGGTTGGCTTGGCATGTCTTCACTGTTTGTTTGGCGTTGATGAAGCTATCCTATCATCAGTGATGGATGTTTGCTATCTACTGTATTATTACTGACGCTGTCACATTTCTAGACGTACATCATTAAGTTATTCATTGAGTTCTGGTTTGGGAATATCACAAAACTTGTGCACTTGAATACCTCCTGTCTATCATGGTACTAGCCATTCTACATTAATATAATTGCACTTAGTTGTTATGGCAGCTTAGAAAAACTACTCTAAAATGTTTTTCTTGTATTGCAAAGGAAAAGTGGGGTGCATATCCATTATAAAGTGCATAATAGTCACTTTATATCAATTTATTTTCTTAATATTTCGCAAAATCAGAAAATCCTATTGTTCTGTAATTGCACCATTTTTAAAAAAATATATTGAAATTTACAATGAACACAATGCATTTAAAAGCTTGGGCTCGCTTGCATGGGTGCAGCTTTTACTCGTTGCCACTAATGGTGGATGCAAGATGCCAGTGTTACCTAGACATGGACATGTGTTGGAATCCGACTCGGATTTATTCGTCCAATTTGGCTGGAGCAAGTGGAGTAGGGGTGGGGTTAGGATTGTTGTGATTGCTACAGTCCTAATATACACCATATGGACCATGCTAACATGACAAATTTAGCCTCTCGACTGTTGTGATCAAATGACGCGAATTGACCAGATTGGATGATTAGGGTTTAAGTCCTCATGTGAGGATGCTCCACAAATAGATTTGTAGGGTTTTATTTAGGGTCTTTTAATAGATTTTGGGAGGACTTATTTAAGGTAATTTTCCCTCCCAACTTGAACAGCACAGATTAACCTGACTGGACTATTAGCTGTGAGAATGTGAGAACCTCATGTCATGACAGTCTCCGTAGACAGATCTGTGAGATTTTATTGATTTTTTTCCTATAGATTTGTATGGTTTTATTTAAGGTTTTTCTGGGCTGTAGTACCAAAGATGATGTACCTTGGTTGGCTTGGCATGTGTTCACTGTTTTGTTTGATATTGCCATTTTTGGTTGAAACTATCCTATCATCAATGATGGATGCTACCTACTGTATTACTGAGGCTGTGACATTTCTTGATATTCATGATTGAGTTATTCAGTGACAGCTTAGAGAAACTACTCTAAAATATATTCTTTTATTGCAAAGGAAAAGTGGGGTGCATATACATTTTAAATGAACGCTTTATATTGATTTCTTTTGTCAAGATATTGCAAAATCAGTTAGTCCTATTGTTCTGTAATTGATCCATTTAAAAAAAATATAGTGAAATTTGCAATTAACACAATGTTTGCCACATTACTTCAGTACTACAGTTCCAAGCTATAACACAAGCTTGGGCTCGCTTGCATGCATGAACGCAGTTTTACTCATATGCCATTAATGGTGGATGCTGGTGTTACCTAGACATGGACATGTACGGAATCCAACTTGGATTTAGTTGTCTGATTTGACCACCAAAAAATGTGAAATACATTTGAATCAGACAAGATTGACAGAATCAAACTCAGATGCACACTTTAGAGAAATATTGCCCTTTTAGGATAGTACACTTGCTTTCTTCTTTTGAAGGGTGTGGTATTGATTTCCCCCTTTCTTTTGTCATCAGATGCTTACATATGTGATATAAACAGCAAAGTGTACATGGCACAACAAGAGCACAACATGGTCACGAAAGGCATTGAAGAAGAACAGGTTTTGTCGCAAGCTACAGGAAGCAAGAGTAGTGAAAACAATGCTGGACAAGGACAAGCATTTACCTTTTTATCCAATAAAAGAAAGTGCTTGGCATGTAAGGAGACATCACACACTCCAGATCAATGCAATATAAAAGAAAGACTGGTTGCTGGTGCACAGCTGTTTGCCCATTCTACAAGGCAACCATTCTACATGATTCAACCTTCGGAGGAAGCTGTTGAGAAGGAGAAATTCTATCGTCGCTGCCTGCTAATCACATCTAATATCAGTAACTTGGACCCAAGAAAAGTGAAAGTTGAAGTAAGCAAGTTTTGGAAGCTGACTGAATGGGAGATAAGGACAGAAGGCAGACAGAATTTCCTAGTGTCTTTCAACTCAGAGGATGACCTAATAAGCTGTTTAAAGACTCCCAAAATAGAAACATCTGTAGATGATAAGGAGGTGAACTTCACTGTAGCAAGGTGGAAGGAAGACAGTGAAGAACACATGGACTTGATTAGAGAATGGTTTTTGGTTTATGGGGTACCAAGAATATATAGAAACTGGAAGGAGCTATATCAAATTGCATCAGCAGTTGGGGTATTGATTGATGTGGATGAGGAAAGTTTGGAAGGTGACAATAAGGAGCCTATTAAGTTAAAGGTCGCATTAAGAGGCGTTGATGGTGCTCCTTTCTCATGTCACTTTGTGTTTGGGTGGTACTCAAGATGGATTACATTCATGATAGAAGACAAAGTACAAAACACAGACAAAGATTGCGATGGTGAAGATCATCTTGATGAGTTTGTGAAGGAATGCAAAGACAAAACAAGCGAAGTTATTGAAACACCTCCAGAAATACTGAATAAAGGGATGAATTCAGAGAGCAGTAGTGGTGACACTAGTATTGTTGCTTCAACATGCAACCATACATTGAATGTTAGAGGCTGCTCAGACAAGGAACATGAAAAGGAACTGGAGACAGTGGAAACAGAAGAGCCTAACTTTATTGAGGTGTTAAGAGTTGACACAGAGATCAAAAGCAAAGATAACAACATAAGTGCTCCAGCACCCACTACAACCAACTCTGAGAAAACAGCAGAAGACAATCCCAGAGCTGAAAGGGAGCAATCCATAAGTGGAAGTTCAACTAGTGTGATTGGAAACACACTCTTCAAAGGTGAGTTAAGATTTTCACAGATTATGCATGTATGTATGTTAATGTGTTTGACATAATAGGACAATCCATTTTTAGTTTCTCCGAAAATAAACATTAACAGGTGCTATTTTTGTTTGTTGACATCATCTTCTTTACGCTTCCCCAGAAGGAATACTAGCGCAGCAGCAAGTTTCTTCACAGAAACTGGATGAAGATATGAAAATGGCAGAGACAACTCTAGTTGTGAAAGGGCCAAATTCAACTGAAGAGTTCAAAGGAGATGGCGAGGATGTAGAGATCAACGTAAGTTCACCAGCAGCCACTGTGATCCAGAAAACAACTGAAGGCAGACCAAAAGCTAAAGGGGGGCAATCTGCAAGTAGAAATTCAACAGACATGATTGGAGAAGCACCCTTCAGAGGTCAGTGAGAATTCTATATTCGTAAAGTTTGTTTTGTTATAAGGATTTTCTTTCTGAATCTTAGTAGAAGGAAAAACTTCTAAGTAAAAAGTAAAAACTAACCGATTCTCAATTTTTGAAAAATGTGGTTTTAGCATGTATGTAGGTGAATGTGTTGGGTACACTAGGTAGGGCAATTTTAGCATGTATGTAGATGAATGTGTTGGGTACACTAGGATAAATAGTTACCCCTTTTGCTGATTGGCATAACACTTCCCTTGAAGGTATACAAAAACCACCTGTCAAGATTGTGTATGCAAGAACAAATAAAATGCAAAAAAGATCCATGGAGAAGCAGGATTCCAAAAGCTTCCTAGAAAAAGAACATCAGAAGGAAATGGAAGCAGCTCTAGTGGGCCAAGGGCAGAAGTCAGATAATGAATCTGGAGGAGATGGAAACAATAAAGACAGCAATGCAATTGCTCCATCTGCCATTGCAATCAACTCTAAGAAGAAGGAAACAACAAAAGACATTGTGACCACTCAAGGAGCACAATCTATCAGTGAGAGTTCAATTGGAGAAACTCAAATAAAAGGTGAGTGAGAATCTTGTTTATGTAAATTTTATTGTCACATATTCCCTATGCCTGTCCTAAACAAATTCTTCTATTAGAACTTGAAAGGAAATTGCATAAACAGCATTGTGTTAGAAAGTTTCTGATAGAACAGGGTAAGCAAACTCGAATTATAAAGTGTAGAATTAGAAGTATCTTGTTATTACTTAGTTGTGTTGAACTGTCCCTGAAGGTGTTGGCATGGCTGGAACAGGAACCGAAGGAGCTCAGTTTGATGCAAATCAACATGTTTCTAAAATGAGCAAACAGTATGTGATATAACATTTTTATTTTCATATATTGGCTTTTGTATTTATATTTGTCATTGTATATGAATATTCAATTATGTCCAACATGGGCATGGCATGATATAGACTAACGCAAAATTCCAGGGAATTTACCACACACAAGGAAATCTTTGAGAGTTTCAGTGAGATGGGTCTCCAAGAAAACCTACTGAAGGGAATATATGCATATGGTAATTCCTATTTTATCTCTCTTTTTTTTGTTGTTGTTGAGACGCCTAGGTAGGTAGCAATCTTTATTTGGCAGAGCTTTTACAGGAAATCCCAATTGTGCTTACCCCCTGATGTTATGGTTTACAGAATTGGATAAGCCTTATGCAGTCCATCAAAGAGGAATTGTCCCACTATGCAATGGTCTGGACATTATCCAGCAGTCACTCTTTGGAACAACTGTGACATTGTGCTGTGGTGTTCTGCAACGACTAGATTATGCATCTACAGAATGCCAGGCTTTGGTTCTTGTACCAACACGTGACTTAGCACAGGAGACTAAAAAGGTTATTGGAGCACTTGGTCACTTTCTATGCGTCAAAGCTCATGCTTTTTGTGGAGGGACTTGTGTCCGTGAGGACCAGCAAATTCTGTCTAGCGGAGTTCAGGTTGCTGTTGGTACTCCTTGTCACGTTCTTGGCATGCTGCAAGGGAGAGCACTCTGTCCAGATCACATTAGAATGTTTGTCTTGGATGAAGCAGATGAAGTACTAAGAGGTTTCAAGGACCAGGTTGGTTCTGCACTCTCATACGGTTGGACCATCTCATTTGTAGCAATAACAAAGAATTACTGCATTGGGCAACCTAGTTACATAGCATGCACTATTTAGAACTCCATTTCCACATATAATAATTACTAATGGTCATCTATTATCTTTGCAGATTCAAGATATTATCCAGCTTCTTCCAACCAAAACTCAGTTTGGGTTCTTCTCTGCAACTATGTCCCATGAAGCTCTTGAGATGTGCCACAAGGTCATGAATAAGCCTGTGGAAATCACTGTGCCAAGAGATGAAGAACTTGAGGGTATCAATGTCAAGCAGTTCTACGTTAACGTTGAGAAGGAAGACTGTAAGCTGGACAAATTGTGTGGTCTTTTCGACACCATGGATGTCACACAAAGCATCATCTTTGTCAACACTGGGCGTCAGGCCAAGTCACTGACAGAAAGGATTGGAGGCAAGGGGTACACTGTCTCAGCAATTCATGGAGGCATGCACCAGGCAGCCAGAGACAAAGCTGTTCAAGAATTCCAGTCTGGATCATCCCGTGTCCTCATCGCCACTGATCTCCGTGGCATCAATGTTCTGCATGCCCCTGCTGCCATTATCTACGATCTGCCGACACAACCAGTCTGCTACCTCCGTCATGTTCAAAGAAGTGGGCAGCATGGAAGGAAGGGTGTGGCCATCAGCTTGATAACTCGCGCTGATGAGCATGTGTTCTCTACCATCCAGAAGTTCTGCAACGCCAAAATAGAGGAGCTACCCTCCAATGTTGCTGATCTCCTCTGAGAAATTTCTTGGTCGTTTATCATGTGCAAAACTGATCCAAGGGGGTAAATGTTTACCCAATAGTCTTCTCTATATTATCTATATGTTCCTAGTTGTGTTGATCAACTGGACTTGCCATTTTGCCTAGGGACACTTTTCATGAATTGAAATTTTGCTTGGAATTTTATGGAATTTGAACTTCGATTTACCAGCGGTAGATCATCACTCTAGTATATACTGGCTGGATGTGCGAATTTGGTTGTTGCTTGAAATGTTTATACGTATTTATTCATTATTTTTAACGTTTTGATTTCTTAACCATGATCATACTATGTATGATGGCACAGCATGTCGTAAAGACACAAATGTGCAAATGTGTTTGCTGGTCAGCAAAATGTGGTGCACACACATGCTGACATGTCCAACTATTCTGGTCTTCTTTTTAAGACTAAATATTTGTGAGCTTAGCTAGATTCAGTTCAAGGCTGATGGAAATACCAAATTAGCATGTCACAGCAACACAAGAGAGGGCAGAATTAACTACACTGCTTCAACTCAAGGCAAACATTTTCCCTCCAAACAAAGGAAAAAAATCTTAGTGCGCCATCTAGAGTTCTAGACACAAGACGAACGTGTACCTCACCCGTGATTAAAGTTGAAACGTGTACTACATACATGATTAAATTCGAAACTAATTTTATGAAAGCTGGTGTAACTTCATCAATACGAACTGCCATCGATGATTTCTTTTCTCTTTTTTTGCAATTTTTTAGAAGTTAAAAACCGCAGCTCAGACGATATGATGCACAGGCAGTTTATCCCTACAGCGTAAGACAGAGATATCTCACTTACCTCAGGAGCATGGTCGCTGCACCAGATCCATCACGCACCGACGACGGAGCGGGGAGGAGGCGACGACAGGCCAGCTACTCCCCGGGCTGCTCCTCACGCGCGTGGAGAAGAAGACGGATCGCGGGCGGGCCGGCCGGGCGGCGAGCGTTGCCGCCGATGGCGACCGCAGCGACCATGCCGCCACCGCCCCCCCATCCGCGCGCTCCTGGCCGGCTGACGACAGCAGGAGCAAAGCAGGCCGAAGCGAACCCTAGTGCATGCTTGGATCGATCTGGGGACGAAACCCTAGTGGAGGAACGGATCCATGGATCCGATCGGAGGGAGGCTGCTGCTCTGCTCCGCGATTCTCTCCCGTCCTCGCGACCCCGAGCTGAGCTCGCAGCGCAGCGCAGGCACGCGGAACGAATGGAGAGAGGGAAGTACTGTGATCAGAGATGCCTGGGCTTACTATGTGGGCTTTGTGGCCCATTAAGGCCTAAAAATTTGGAACCAATCGCTCCATCCTTTTGTTGGGAACCGGTACGAATAATGACCAAATATATATTTAACAAATTTCATTAATTCCACCTGAGGGTCTGCTTGGGATTTGTCAGGCCTGGTTTGGTTGGTCCGAAAATTTTGAACTTAAATCTTGGACATTTTGCCACTCTAGCTTTTATTATTTGACACCCTAGCCCATATGTCATTCAGTTAGATGCTCTCATATATCATTGTCAGAGCCTCACATAGCTGTGACATAATCAAAGAAGCAACGAAACATTTCAGTCTATGTGTGGTTGAAACGCCAAGGATAAGGTCCACGTGACCAGATGGTAAATGTATTTTCGATCAAGTTTCACGCCATTTTAATATATATCTTACATTCTTTTTGTTTAACCCGAATATGTGTCTTGCATTCTTATCAAAAGCACTAGTTTTGTCTTTTGTCAATGGTGTTTGTCACCAGTATTGATGTGCTTCTACCTGTGGGCTGTGGTGAGGTTTGGACATCCAACCTCCTTGGTAGGGAGACCCCTTTCAACACTCATGACTACTCATGAGTCATGATCACCAACAATAATGTCCAGATAGCCAGATGGTAAGTGTATTTTCTTTAAGTGTCACGCCATCTCAATATGTACCTTACATTCCCCTTTTTAAAAAAAAAAAAGTGAACCTTACATTCTTACCAAAAAAAAACGATTGCCTTTATCAATCGTGCTGCCACCACTACTATTTGGTGTACTTTTTTTACTTGGGCTGAGTTTTGGTCATCCGACCTCCACCGTTTCTTACGACCAACGGCGATGAGATCCCAGATGGCCTGCTCATCATCGGCATGGAGGATGGCTGATAACAAAATACCTCTACTTCATCGTCTCCTGTGTTCACAGCTCGAGCCTGCTTGTTTGAATCCATCCACCCACGATTGAGGTAGAAGAAACGCCCATCTTGGTTGCAACGTCATGTCAGGGGCAAACTATCAGCACTCATCTCCCATGATCCCATCAGTTCGTCACATCAGACTTATAAGCAGTTTACTGACTACTGAGTACAACCAGACGAACACACGTGTATACTAGATTTGAAGTGGAGGATATAAAGCACTCTTCACTGCCGTAAGAACTGGAAATACTGCGTATTTCCAGATAACACGTTCAGAACAATTATATATGCATATAGATTATAACAGCAAGGTCAATAAAAACAGTCCAATTAGAAGCTTAAAGCAAATCCGTTAACGGTTCCCTACATATAATCGCAGATGGCAACAGTTAGCTTCTTGCGAAGACAATGTCACTACCGCACAAAATATAATAGGTCAATCATACCAATACTGTTCCTAACACAAGAGGCTTTGTTTGAGGGTTCTAATTCTCTCAGCATATGAAAACTAACAGAATACAACATAGCTTTCATGTGTAGCTTCTACAGCAAACTACGGATGGGTCCAGCGACTAAAATTACAGTTGGTCCAGTTACGAGATAATTAGATGAAACTAAATAAATGTTCTGGTGCCGCTGACTGGGTGACCCAAGATAAAACGCTGATTTTCCAGGAGAGGTGCACTTATTGTATCCTAGAAAAAACTCTCATGAGTTGGCACTCATTTCCCATATGGATGGTACCTGCTGGAACCCCGGCCACCAGCACCTCCTGCTGCTCCCCCATAACTGCCATATCCTCCAGCACCACCATAGCCACCTGGAGCACCACCATAGGCACCACTGCCATAAGCACCTCCACCATAGGCACCTCCTCCATAGGCACCACCGCCATATGCCCCGTAAGCACCATAGGCACCTCCGTACAGGGAGCCACCATAGCCACCACCATATCCTGACCCAAATCCAGCATTACCTCCATAGCCATACCCTCCTCTGCCATAACCATATGCAGTACTATCATAATAACCTCCTCCAGCTGATCGGTAACCACCACCATACCCATAGCCACCGCTGCTGCCACTTCCACCACCGCTGCCGCCAGAAGCAGCAGCTCCACCACTACGGTATGAACTGCGGTAACCACCCCCACTCCCATGGCTAGATCTCCCGTTACTACTGTGATCACCCCCATGTTTCTTTGGCTCGGCCTTCTTTATTTCAACCTGAAAATTAGAAGAGTGATAATATTATGAAGCTACCATTAAGGGTACAACAAAAATTATGTTTACCAAAGCTAACACTTAAACTAGACAACAAAAACATCTGAGATTAGTTTCCAGATCATTTGACCCAGCAAACAGTTGAGTAGCAATTCATAAATAACTACATCTTACAAACTATGGAACACAAATTGACTAGTATTGAGAATAGAAGAAAATGAAATCCACAAAAACACCAACTGCTTCGAATTGCTTACTCCTTCATAATTTGAGAGCAACCTCGGCTCTTTAGATTTATATGTGACCTGTGTTTGTTTCTTGCAGCATATGAGCATCTAAGTTTATTAGCATGTTTCCTTTGTTTCTATGCTTCCTACCAAATGCTCCTACAGAACCAGAAGGCATGAACATAATGATTGTAAATGTGTTTAACAAGTCACCAAGTCGGTAACTACCCAATAAAGTCTGCAAACAATTAAAGAAGATTCTAACCTGCTTTCCACCAAGGTCACGCATTCTTCCCTCTGATATAACCCCTTCCACAGAATCCTCACTTTCAAAAGTGACAAAACCAAATCCTCTAGAACGCCCAGTGCTATGATCAAGCATTATTTGATGTTCAACAATCTTACCATATGGGGAAAAGTGCTCCCTCAACTCATCTAAAATTTAATATCTTGTCAGTTTTCATTCTAACTACAAAATGTTGAAGATTTTTATTCATAAATCTAATAAGTACCTTCAGTTAGTGATGATGGTAATCCACCAACAAAGATCTTCCTTGTCTTTGGGCCATCTTTTGATGACATTTCTTCCCTTGGGACTGTCCTTTTAACTTCAACCTGAACAAATAAAAAGTTAAGCAAGATAAACAGAAGCCAAAATAAAACCCAAAAGTGTGACTTTGCAAATGAGTGTCAACTGTAGACTGAAGTCCCACGTAACGGCTGATCTAAATCAAGATGTCCTACCGTTCTTCCATCTATAACGTGTTCATCCTCCAAAACCTTGTCTATAACAGATGGATCAGAAAATGTAACAAATCCAAATCCACGGGGCATCTTAGTATGCTTGTCCTTCATAATTACAGAATCAGTTATAGCCCCATACTTCTCAAAATGCTTGGAGAATGATTCTACATACAAACAAATAAACCATACAGCTTTGTCAAATGGGAAAAAAGGAATTATCAGCAAAACAGAGAGAACTGGGAGGGGCAAACAACAGAGTACTGAAGAGCATGGTAACTTGGTAAATCAGAATTAAGTCATGATAGAAAAACAGTTCACATAAGGGCAGTGAGCATAGAGATCTCCATTCAGAAATCAAAGATAATATTAGATGCACTAATGCAATTCTACATGTATTATACTTCCCAAAGCTCATATTATCACTTGTTCTTTCACTTAAAGCATAAATCATTTTAATCTGGTCACAGAAAGCAAATGCGGTGTCAATATTCTACCATTCATAGGATTATATGATCATGTGCAAGTTATTAGTTCAATTTTCTATATTCTTAATTTGATATAGGAAAGCAAATATTGGCACAACATCCACACAAAGGACCATTGGTCCCATACAGATCCACAAAAAAGAAATGCAATTTGAGAATCCACTGCACAATATAACAACGAAAATTCACAAAGAACTAGAAAACATGGGAAAGATTAAACAAGTCCCTTCTTGTTTGTAAAGCTTTCATACAAATATATACGAAAAACAGATAGTGTGCAATAAAATGTGAAAAACAAATCAACACAGGACGCAGAACAATACAGTTATACAGGTAAACTGATAAGCATATATGCTGTATATCCATATAATGACCCCCAAACTCTTGTGGTTCAGTATGGGTCTACTGGTACTTTGACCAAATATCCAAATCAAACACCACAGTCAGGAGTGCTAACAAAGAAAAGTCTTGTTTGGCAGTGATAAAAGCTGAACTTATTTGGAAGACAGCAACCGTATTATGTAGACCAATTTTGGATCCATTAACCTTTATTCACTGTCGGGCAGAGTAATAGAAGTCATATACAATATTACAACAGCACATTAGCAAAAAAATAAATTTCACAGCACGAAATGTCAGATAAGACCATGCTTATGTTGGACCTACTACTATGCTACTACATGTTTCTACCAATGCTCCTTTAACAATTTTCCACAAACATAGCTATGCACTTCCTCACCACAGCTTGAAGGTGGAACTAACGTAAACAGCATCCTAGAAAAAGTTAATCCTATGGTGCGCTACCAGTACTAAATTTTAACAAAGCAAAGTCATCATTCACCTTCAGTTGTCTCCCAAGCAACGCCTCCGACGAAAATCTTCCTGCAGAAAAAAAAAAGCAAATCATCAGCTCTCAAACCCCTCTCCGAATCCGAAACAAACCCAAATCCCTAGACAGCCCGAAACCACTCACCCCGACGAGTCGCCGCCCGGCGCCCTCCCGTCGTCCACGCCGGCCTCGCCCCCATCCCGACCGGCCCGCCTCCCGGGGCGGCCCTCCTCGTCGAACCCCTCCACCTCTTCCACCTCCTCCTCCTCCTCCTCGTACCCGTTCATCCCGTGCTGGCTCTCCTCCGGGTACCCCGCCATCCCACACAACAAGCTCGCAAGCCGACGCCGACGCCCTGCACCGGCCACAGGAAATCTCTGAGCAAACTAGCGAAACCCTAGCTCACGGCGGGGGTGAAGGGTTAGAGGGTGAATTACCTCGGAGCCGGATCGATCGGGGGAGGGTGGTGGGGTTTGCGGGGAGAGGAGGTGGGGGGGGAGCAAACCCTAGGAGCGCCGCTTCGGGTGCGGGTTTAGAGGGGGGAAGGCGAGGTAGTCGGGGGCGAGTGGGAGATTGGAGGCGGCGGCGTGGTGAGAGTCCAACGCGTAAGCCGCTCGAGCGCTCGCCCTTATAAAGCCCCAATATACAGCAGTACAATTATCGCGATGAGAACTGCTCCTAGCAAATTCTGTTGTACACGTTTCAAACTGGACTTGTTTTATAAACAGACCGCATCAGTCTATGAAAAAATATTATTCGAAATTTGCTCCGCGTTACATCCGTGACGGGTGTCATATACTATTGGCCAAAAGAAATATTATGTAAGATGATTTGTCGTAATAAAGCTCTTCAATTGAGCAAGATTCTCCGTGGTAATAAATCTCTTCAATTGAGCTGCACTAGAATCTTTATTATCTACTTTTATGTAACCCAACGAAACATATCCATATATTATACATATACAATTCACTTTGTAAAAAGATCTACAAGCCCATTGCTCTGCTTCAGTTGTCTATTCGTTAATTACTCTGCTTCAAGTTCTCATGTTAAGATAGGCGCTTAAGAGGGAAAATAATTATGTTTGCTGCCATACTGGCATTTTGGAAGCGGCTGGGCGCTAAGTCTAGTGCTCGGCTCCTCAGACTCTTGCGGGACACATAAAAACGGTTTTGTTGAAAAAAGTAATGCTCTTGAGAAAATGCTCTTCCCTTAAGCATATGTCTAAGCGTCTATTTAATTGCACATGCTCTTAGATGCTATTAAAAAGGAAGGTTCAGTTGTTATCAAAGCATGTGCTTTCTCTTTGATTTCCTAAATATACCGCTAGTATTGTCGGAAAATCTAGGCATTTCTCTCTTTTCAAATTTTCCAAGCAAATAATATAATTACAAGCTCTATCACCTTCTATGGTTACACGGTGCTAGCACTAATCTTTCCTGCCAATTTTTTATATTAAAATGACATTGTTTTTGTCGTGGATTGTAAGGGACCACGGCTTAACCATGAGTCAACTGTGTGGTATATATTTACCCATTTTGTAAAGATATGATATAAGTTTGTTTCCCACTATTGCTAGCTGTAATAAGTGTCGTTAGTTTGGTTTCGATAATTAATGATAAATTTAATTGTGTGAGACTAATATAATTATTAAATATATATATTTTTAAGTTTCTTTAGGATATAAAAATAAAAATAAGATATATATAAATCCCTTATGTTCTTGTTTCATAATATAGAGTAGACTTATCCATTGTCCTTTATATTTATATACATGCATATATTTAAGGTAGCTCATTCTATATATTTTGTGATTTATTAGTATTGATATATTATTTACTCATATTTATATAATTTATATCAGCTTGTGATGCATCATAAAAATAAAAAATATTGAGAGATTTATGATCAAATAAATATGAATAATTAGTGTTTTAATAGTTTGTAACAAACCTGTTTTTGCATGATTAATCTCTCTCTATGAGTTGAGAGTTGGTGGATAGATTTCTTCCAAACTTAATATGAGTAAAGATAGTGATATATTCTTTGATGATGAATCTTAATTCTAATAATAAAACACAAGGAGATCAAGTTATCATTCTTTCTCTCTATCTTATATTGACATATATGTGTTTTTCATACTATTGATATATATTCTTGTGAGACTAAAATTTTATTTGAGCCACATATTTTTAGTCTCAATTACTTTAAGAACATAAAGATCACGAAGGTATATGTCTATGTTTATCTATATCAATATCATATGCTTTCTATATATATAGAGGATAAAACCTCATTGGTTCACTATTTATATATACACTTGCTTCTCATATATATATCTTGTATGCATGTGTTTAGGGGAGCAAATTATATTTTAGATCTATATTATTTACCTTCTCTTTAATATTGGATCTTTAAAATTGAGCATATATGCGAATACATGATATTTGATGTTAATGGATACTCAATAAATTAATTTATATCATTCATATGCAACCGATTGACAACCAATTTGTTAACACTAATGTTTTTCTTTAAGATACGTAAAGAAATAGGTCCTATCATGATAAAACTAATGAATGATACTATAGTTTGATGGCTATATAAGAATGAATTTAAGCTTGTAATAATAAGTAACTTTGAATAAAGGTTGATCAAGACCCAACATAAAAATGGTTAAATCATATTGTCATAAGTATTGATTTTAGCTCAAGCATCGACTTTAATGTGGATGGCGCAAGATAAATATATAATGCAACTAAAAATATTTTTGTTAGTCTTTTGCCGGTCTTGGTGTTTGGTGAAAAAATCGGATTGCTAAATAAGCGTTGTACTATCAAGAGGGTTTTATAAAGTAAGCATGTGGATGATCTTATGCCATGTTAATTTACTTGCATATAGTGAGAGTATCTAGTCAAGTGTGGTTAGCCTTATCTCAAGTCACATGCAAAGAGATGGACATATTTAATAGAAATGAGTAATCTCTTATGGCTATGCCCACTCGAGTGTCTTTTAGAGTTTAAGTCATTTCTCCTTAAGAAAAGTTATAATTCTTGAATGGATCGTTCATAGGTTGTATATCCCTTTGAATAAGTTTTTCATATAGTCTAAGAACATTGAATTCTGACACCCGAGTCCTAAGATATCGTTGTTTTTGTGTTAGTCGGTTGTATTAAAAAAATGGCCTGCAGTCGGACCGCTAGGTGAACTACGGTTAGATCGGCCCCCCGGTCTGACTGGGGTCTTTTAGAAATGTTTTGACCTTACCAAGGAGGGTGCCAATTAGACTAGAACTAAAGGCCAGTCGGATTGAGAGTTTATAGAAATTTTTTTGAAGGTGCTGGTCGGACCGGGACCTCAATGTCGGTCAAACCAGGATGTGTATTAAATGCATTGCAATGGCTTTTTTTACCAACTCTCTCATAGCGGTTGGACCGGCAATGTCCAGAAATTTGAGGATTTCGCCTCCGACGACAAGTTTGGCTTTGTGAGTATATAAATACACCCTCCCAGAGGTAAGGTTAAAGCTTTGGTATTTTATTGCATTATTTTTTAGCCTTTACAAGAACTCTTATACTCCTGAGTACTTAGATCATCTAGTGAGGTATTGAAGAGTGAGTTGAGCCGAAGCCAAGTTCATTGTTTTATTTTTATAACTAGTGTGGCACTTAATTATCCTCAGCAAGCATTCTAAACTTGTTACTCTTGAAGGTTGTCATCTCCTAGATAGCTTGGAAGAGTTTACTCGATGACCTCTTCAAAGAAATTTGTGGAGGGGGTTCGATATTGATTGTGAGTGGCTCGGTGTTCGTCACCTCTGAAGTAGGGAAAGAACAATCTCTAGTGATCGAGACTTGTATAGAGCACTTGAGGACTAGCTCCCATCTTGTACATCTTTTAATGAGGAGATTCGAAGACTTGGTGGTTTGAGAAGTGAAGTTGGGCTCGCCTCAATGAGAATTAGAAAACTGAAAAGTTTTCAAACCTTGGGTGAAAAATTGTTTCTCTTGTCTTATTTACTTTGTTATATATTTACTTTAAATAAATTTAGATCATTTATACTAATATTATTCTAGATTTGCAAAGCTCAATATATGCTAAGCTTCTTTGTGCATATAGTTGAGACTAGTTGTTTTAGTCTTTGAATTATGTAAAAATTATTTTAATTCTCTTCCGCATTTAAAACCCGATTTTAACCAAAAGTTTTTAATCACCAATTCACTCGGCTTCCTTAATCCTACACTAGCATAAGCTACAAGATCATTGATGAGCCACCCTCTTGTAGCTTTGTAGCGAGATGTTTGTAATCATTGATGTTTCAAAATATTACATAACATTTCCGATCCATATAAATCATTTTTACGTCGTTTGGATTACCCACTTGACAACATGAGAACTTAACGTCTCGGGTTGTCCATGTCATCAATAACTAATCATCTTCGATGTAACATAACATATAATACTGTATTTAATACCATCTATGTCTGGCGCCTGAGCTATCTCTTCGTGAAGAGACAATTTGGTATTTAATAACTATATTATATTTGTTAAGAGATATAGCACTGTACACGCCCTTAAAAACATTTTTCAACATATCTATAGAAACAACAATATATATAGTTGACACATCAAAATCCTCCATCGCTGCAGCAACATGTGGGGTTCGTCTAATAAACTCTTACTAACATTGTTCCCCTCTCACTCCTCGTGCTCGTGTCCCTTGAAAGAGTAACTTCATATCTAAACTTTTCCCCTCTCATTGAAATACAATATTGCGTCATTTACATTTAACCATAACCCTTTCATCTGTTTTCAATGCGTTGTACTAATTTAGTAATGCCATTCGTTTGATCTAGCATACAAATATGTTGTTGGCCACGTTGCTTTCAACCTCTTTCTGAAAGCTCTATAATTCCACAATGGCTGGTTTAGGCATGTTGATGTCAAACCATACCATCACCATTTGCCAACTACTCTGCCGCTTCTCAAATACATAATGTACAACAAATATTATTTTCTACTTCAATGATAATAAAATATACTAAGTATGCATTCGTTTGAACAGAAAGTAAAAAAAATCACTCACATGTATGCTTTTTAAGCGTTTTTTTAAAAACTTATAAAAAAGTTGTTTAAAAAATTATATTAATCTATTTTTTAAGTTTAAAACAATTAATACTCAATTAATTATATGCTAATAATTTATCTTATTTTACATATATTTTTCTTCTTCCTTGAGACCTAAAAGCGTAAAGATTTTGTGTGAGAATAATATCAATAAATATATCACAAAATACTTTCATTTAATATTTGAATATATCGGCAGATGATCAAGGAGAGTAATGACTAAACATTACATATCGTGTTGATGTCAATAATTTTCCTATGGTCAAACTATACTTGTGCCTTTGGTGTACACCGAAGCTTGCCGCCGTGTCTTCTGCTCTCCCGACGCCCATACGGCACACCTCATCGGATAGGCACCGCCGACCAGAACCTAGCAACTGACATCTGGGCCCCAAAAACTATGGGCCCACATGTCATAGTCTCCCAAAAATATCCGAGTGGACTAGCGATCCGAATTGCCAGCTCTGCCCACTTCGTCTCGAAGCAAAGAAAAACCCACAAAAGTAAAAACCGAAAGAGAAAAAAACAGAGAGAAAGAGAGGAGTAGCCGAGTCGAGACGCGTTGGCCATGGCGCGGCCGCCGGCGGCGCCCACCGTCGCGCTAACACTGTTCCTGGCCCTGGCCTCCGCGGGCCTCCTGTTCCTCCTGGTCCACCTCTCCCCGCACCCGCACCCGCACTGCCGCCTCCGCCTCCGCGGCGCGCGCGCGGCGGGGTCCTCCCCGCGCCAGATCCCGTTCGACCCCGTCATCGCGGACCTCGAGCGCCGCCGCGACGACCGCGAGGGGAGCGCCTCGCCGCCGCGGGGCTGCACGCGCAGGGGTTCGAGGCGGCGCCCGTCCCCGAGAACTACCTCGACGGCGGCGGCGGCGAAGGCGCCGACCCCGACGAGGACTACATCAACGACGCCGCGCGGTTCAACGTGACGCGACGGGTGGAGGCGCTGTTCCCCAAGATCGACGTGGACACCGCCGACGGCGCCGTGACGACCGCCGAGCTGACCGCCTGGAACCTCGCCTCCGCGAGCCGGGATGTGCTGCACCACACTGCCAGGGATCTCGACCTGCACGACCGCGACCACGACGGCCGCATCGCCCTCTCCGAGTACGAGCGCCCCAGCTGGGCCTGGCGGTTCGATTGTACGTATGCGTGTTCACATCTCGAGCTGACACCATCCCAGTTTGGTTCATTGGAGCTCGGCATTTGCATCTTTAGAGGAAAAAAGTTCGTTCTTGGGAAGATTCTAGTGGACTTCTAGTTGCCTATCTTGGGTGAGCTCTCACGATCTTGGTGGGTTGAATTTGGCGATCCATCAGCGGATTTTTGGATCACTAGGTTTTTGGACTACATTAAAACGTTGTGATGTCCAAGTCATTTACAAATGGAGAATGACTTCACACCTCAATGTAGCCATCACCGGCTCTACCATAGCGGAGAAATAGAACTTTCAAAATTTCTCCAATTTCATTTTACTAGAAATGCTGTTTTACAAAGACATTGTGTCATCTTTTTTCACGAATTTCCTGCGGGGGGACTTGTTTGCACTGCTGTTTAATGAACTCTTAGGTTTTAACTTTTAGTAAAATAGACCTATACTATTTTCGGCTGTTCTTAGAAAATCTAAGTAATTTACATACATTCTCCATGCCTGAACTTTACACATATCTGGTCTTCAGAATTAGCTGCTCATGGGGAACTTTTTTATTTTTCCTGTGATATAATATAGTCTCTAATCGACCTAGTTTCAATCCATATGTTGGAATTAAACTCTTGTAGGTATTGTCCTACGTTGGCCTTCTCAGCCACATATATTCTAATGCTTGTGATTGGTAGTTTGGTACCAAAACAATTGTTCATAAGCATATTTAAAAGTGCATTTTTGACATGTTTCATCCCTTGGTCAACCAGTAAACTTAGAATTTTCATGTTCTGTACATACTCTGTATTTAGCAACAATTGACATGTACAACCATCCTGGATGGTTCTTGTGTGGACTGACCAAGTTCTATATATTACACGAAAAAGCTGGTCTAACTGCCTACCATACTCATAATACACACAATAAGAATCATTAAATAAAGTATGATCAGTTTCATCCAATGTTCTCATTTATGCCTTATCAATGTGAGCACTAAGTGTCATCTTTGTGCAGATCATAACTCATCCAATGATGGGGTGGGATGGTGGAAGGAGGAGCACTTTAGTGCTTCAGATATGGACGGTGATGGCTTCCTAAATCTGACAGAGTTTAAAGAGCATAACTTTTCCTCTGACTACTATTAATCTTCTGAAGTTCCTTTCTTGTTTTACAGTATTTTATTTGGTTTACTTTGTGCAGCTTCTTACATCCAGCTGATACTAAGAACCCAAATCTAATACATTGGTTATGCAAAGAAGAAGTCAGGTGCATCTTTCCCTCCAAACATTGTTTCCTTACACATCTGTAGTCCATGCTCCATTTGTGTCCTCCTCTTATTAGCATTTCAGTTCCGCACAAATAAGAATGAGATGAAAGAGGTTTTTTTCTTCTTGCTCGATTTAGAGAGTTAAAGACTTAGAGTTATCAAACAAAAAAGAGCAATTATGAAATTCTAGAACATATTCTTAGTTGTTATTAGCTGAAACAATGCAATTGATGCAGTGATGCTACATCCTGGCTTGTGCATCACTGTGTTGTGCAATGGTTATAATTGGAGCACTTCTTACTTTTCTTACTTTAGATTGGTGATAGTACTGGATATTCTTCAGAGTCTTGATACTCAGTTAGTCGACTGTGTGAAACAGCTGCATGCATAAACCCTATTCATTGCTTGTAAATTTTCAATAGTCAAAACAAGCAGGTTTAGGAATTGAAATCTAGAGCTTCCACAAAATGTATGCTTTGAAGTTTGTTCTGCCATGCACAAGTTATGGGGATACTTGTTTAGTTCTAGATCATTTTTGCACGCAAATATAAATATAGAAAACCTTTCACGACAATATTCATTCCTTGGTCCTGCCACAACCACATCTCTTTTAGCTTATTTTATGGGCTCAGCTGGAGATTTCAACAATTTCATTATTTTAAGACCAATTTTTTGTTCTATTCAGGGAAAGAGATAAAGATAATGACGGAAAACTCAATTTTCAAGAGTTCTATAATGGATTATTTTACTCAATTTGTCATTTTGATGAGGAGGCTTCAACAGATGACTCCAATGCTTCTGATGCACCCGCAAGAAAATCATTTACACAGCTTGATCTGGATAATGATGAGTATATTACGGCTCTAATGTTTTCTTGTTATCTTGTTTAACGAAGAAAGAATTTGTGAGGACTGAGTTAGGATGGCCCCCATTTTGCAGGCTTTTGTCAGCAGATGAGCTAAAACCTATTATTGGGAATCTCCACCCACCAGAACACTTCTATGCCAAGCAACAAGCTGACTATGTAATAGCACAGGTAATACTGGCAGACTGCATCTCATTTTACTTTCAGGGTATTTTGACTGCCTTTCAGTCTAACGCAGTCAGAATTTCATCTAGATTCTGGAGTCATAAAGTGTCACCAGTGTTTATACAGCAGCTTGCACTTTTTTCTGTAAACATACAGCTTCAATCAAGTTGAATGAGTGACTTAACAATATGTTTCACTTTGCTGGAAGGGTCTGGTGATTTGCTATCTAATATCCCTTCTGTCGGTTTCTCCAATGTAGGCTGACACAAACAAAGATGGGCAGCTGAGTTTGCAAGAGATGATTGAGAACCCATATGTATTCTACAGTGCTTTATTCACAGAAGATGATTATGGGTTTCATGATGAGCTCCGGTAGTTCCTTAATGGTGTGTAAGAGACAATAATGCACATTGTTTGCTTTTTTAATCACTAAAATTTCACTAACCCATGAAATTGCTTTGTTTGCTAAGCAGCAAGAGGTACCCAGGAATTACCCACCTATGGAACACTTCATTAGACATCGATGTAAATAGATAACTTCCATCATCTGTAGGTTTCACCTATGGGCTGCAAGAACATTCGAGGGTATATAATTTGAGCTGTTCTATCAGTTATTCATTTCCTCTGCACTTTTGTCGAAAATATTTGTCTCAACAAACTTTCTTTTTCCGGCAGGTGATTCCATGTATAACACGAGCGTGTTTCATGTACACAATTCTATAAGTAGGGCGTTCTTTTGTAACCTTAACCTTTCTCGATTTTTTATTTTTTTCATATGTATGATGAGGTAGCATCGGTTCTTTTTATTGCAAAGTATAACCTTATTTTTGTATCACACACTTGTAAAACTACACAAGAAGGAAAGTGCAACCATAGGCTGCATATCAGCTTTCTTGAACTCAACATTGTGGAAACCTCAACGTTTTGAAAGCGAGTTTTTTTTTCTTCTGCATGTGTAACACTGTGGCGGTCGCAAATGCTATCTATTTTCCAAGAAAAAAGACGCTGTTTTTTTTATGGCAGGTGCAATCAAATGATATGCAGAACGTTCTTTTTTTATAAGACTAATGATGCGCGGAAGCATACAGCACCTGAAGCGTGGGTAAGTAAGGGAATATCTTAATGCTCATTTCAAGGGGCACAAAGTTAATATTTTTCACATATCAAATAGTCAACTCCCTAAATTTCGACTGTACATGATATAAATTGCTGTATACTTGATAAATATCTACAACCATCGCAACTTGCGATTTCTAAATTACAAATTACAAACTAGCTAGATATGTAATTTGCTCTCTTAGCAAACAAACTAGCAATATACACATATTTCACACTGCGTGGACTCTGTCGGTGACCACTCAGCTAGGCAGCTCAGGGGAGCCTCCTCTTGATGGCCCTGAGCTTGACGCCATGGCGGAAGGCGAGGACGAGGTCGAAGTCGAACTGGATGGGTGACTCCATCGCTGGAGAGTGGCGGAACACGTAGCGGCGGTAGAGGTGCACGACGGCGAGCTTCACCTGCTGTAGCGCGAACCTGTGCCCCACGCACGCCCGCGGCCCGATCCCGAACGGGATGTGCGCGTACGGGTGCCGCGCCCGCTCCTCCGCCGCCTCCGCCGCGAACCTCTCCGGCCTGAACTCCTCCGGCTCCGGGAACTGCGCCGCGTCCCTCGCCAGCACCCCCGGCGCCAGCCACACGTACGTCCCCTGCTCCCATCCACCTAACACCCATCAGAATCAAGAAACGACGAGCTCGCGGCGGCAGCGGCCAGGTGGTGGGGTACCTTTGGGAGGAGGTGGCCGGCGATCTCGACGGGCTCGGAGGTCTCCCTGGCGATGAGCGGTGAGACGAGGTGGAACCGCATGGCCTCCTTGATCACCTGGTCGAGGTAGGGGAGCCCGGCGTGGAGCTCGTCGGCGTTCGGGACGCGGCTGCGCGGCGCGAACCCGTCGATCTCCCGGAGCAGCTTCTCCTCCACGCGCGGGTGGCAGGAGACCAGGTACACCACCGAAGACACCGTGAACGCCGTCGTCTTGGTCCCGGCGATCAGGTGCTCGTACGCCAGCGCCCGGACGTGCCGGTCCTCCAGCGCGAACTCCCTTCCGCCACCGTGCCCACTGCCGCTCTCCCTCGCGTCCAGCAGCGCCGCGATGAAGTCTAGCGTGGCGGCGGGTGACGACCCGTCGCCGCCGCGGCGACTTTCGCGGTCCCGCCGCCGGCCGGCGATGATGGCGTCGATGCGGCGGCACAGCCGGCGCTCGTTCTGGTCCATCTTGTAGTCCGCCGTGCCGGGCACACGGCGCAGCAGCCGCTTGCACGGCGTCTGCACGCACGGGAGGAAGAGACCCAGGATGGTGGACAGCGAGCTCGACAGGTCCATCTTGATGAACTCCATGGACTTCTTGTACTCCCTCAAGAACTCCTTGACGTCGTCGTCGCCCTCGCCGCCGTCAGCGTCGTCACCACCCGTGTCAGCCGCCTTCCTGGACAGGCCAAACTCGATGCCAAAGGCCGTCTTGCCAATGATGTCGATGGCCATGCACAGCGAGAGCTGGCAGAAGGGGATGCAGTCCTGGTCCGGGCAGCCGGCGATGTTGTCCACCAGAGCTTCCACGTACGACTGCATCGTGGGGACGAGTCCGGCGAGCCGCGCCGGCTGGTACAGCGGGATCACCATGTTCCTCATCGACGACCACGTCGAGTCCCTGGCACCATCAAAAGATCAGTATTGTAATACACGCATCAATCCATTCTTTCAGATTTCCGACAAAGAAACAAGCCTTGCCTAGCTAGTTGCCTTCTCAGGTTCTTCTGTCACATATGTTCAGATTCTACTGGCGTCTTGGGCACAGATATGCAAAGTTCAGTCACCATGAGCATGATGGTTACCTGGTGAGGAAGAGGGCATCCTGGTGAAGCGTGCCGACGTTCGGAGGAGGGGTGCTCCGGTTGCGGATGTCCTTGAACTTCTTGATGCCGACCTCCTTGCACAACTCAGCATTGGCTACAATGACCAGTGGCTGCCTTCCCATGTGAAACCTGCATGCAAGGTGGCCTTCTTCTCCATGAATAACTACCGCAATGAGAAATGAAACTCTGCTTTGCTCATTAGAAGTTCAGCATTACCTGAAGATCGGACCATACTCCTCCGCGATGGCACGAAAGACATCCGGCCCGTTCTTGGCAAGAAGATGAAGGTGGCCTATAGGGAATCTGATTGGAGGCCCTGGAACTGTCCTCAAATTCCAGAAAGGTGCATAGAAGTATACCAGAAACACACCAAGCAGAGCCAGTGAAGATCCAAGCAACAGAACAGGTAAACTTGGGGATGCAACATGGCCGATTTCCAGTGCAATGGAGCAATTGCTTGCCTCCATGGTAGGTGCTTGCATGCTCACAACTTTGTAAGTGAGAGTTACTAGCTAGCTGCTCCGTGTTCTGCCTTCTGGATTGGTGCTGCTCATGCCAATTTAAACGTGAGGCACGCGTGATTGTCCTCTTCATGCTGCTATTCTCAGACTTTGCTGTAGCAGTGGGAGCCGTTCCACAGGATGGATGCTTTAGAGTAACGATAGAGAACGTGTGGTGACACGCGTCACACACCAGCAGTTCTTGACCTTTGTAAAACCAGTTACAAGCACGGAATTTTGAATTCTAAAAGTGCTGAACTTTCATTACTACCAATCGTTAGCAAGTTCTCCTACATATTGTCTACAGCCAACAGTTTACATACAATAGCAGATTTTTTTCCTGATTTATCACCTTATCTTTGACTGTTTGTACCAATATTTGCTGATCAATTGGCCTAATCACCACACACACACAACTACTTGCATTACCTATAAGCTTTTTAATTACAACTATAATTTTGTTAACAAGAGAATAAATTTCATCACCAGCTGTTATTTTATAATTTTTATAACCGAACAACGGGGATAAATTGTGGGATCAAATAGCAATAATATAAAATGAGTGCAGCAGTCAAATCTGTGATTTTTTCTACAAAGTGTCCACTCATCTATCTGAACCCACAGATTGAATTCCACTTAAACCTGCAGCCAACAGAAATACGACAGTACAAACTGAAGGAAGCAGAAACGTAGGGATCGTTCTCCGCATATAATTTTCGGATGGAATTGGGTTTTGGTGGTTCAGCCATTGATTTCTTTCTCATACCACTTAAAGCACATGTGCAGTGACAACAAGGATATCACTGACAGCGATCATGAAGGCACTGGAAGGAGGAATCAAACGGAGACAAAGTACACAGATTTTAGCACTGTAATGTGGTCAAGAAATTTTACTCTGGCTAGTACCACTCACTGGTTTGCAATCTTGGCCAGTGGCAGTCAAAATGGCTGCCAATATTAACACGTGAAAAGAATAAACTTTGAAAGTATCTCAAGATTCCAAGTGGGATGGAATTGTCACCTGGATTCTGACAAGGATGGTATTCGCACCACAATACTTGGGCGGCTAGAATCTTCCACACTTTCTGTGGTGCTATGCATTATGCATTATAAGCTCAATGTGCATGTGCCACTCGTGGGTCAGATCATTCTCTTTTCTGCTAGTTTGCATGTTAACTCACTAATCCACCATGCCACCAGTTGTACACAAGTGGAAAATTATTCGTGAATCATGATGTTTTGAATATACAAACTTAACCACGTGGGATTGGATTAGACATACTTATGTCAATTGAAAATTATGCTAAAAGCAGCATTTTTTTCAATATTTTATTGTCAAGTTCTCATTTGCTGCGATATATATAATGCTTTTTAAAACATTACTTCAAAATTGATAATATTTGGCCCAACAAATTGCAAATCAGTTCAATTCTATGGGATTACATAAAGTCCATACCTTATCAGAAAACCAGGTATTGGCAGTTACCATCTGGTTACTAGCATTCCTCCCTTCCCCAGTTGATTCCTGATGATGTAGTACAGCAGTAGCATCACTTAGGTGTCTGAGAGACTCCAGGATCCAGTTCTCTTCAGCATGGCCTACAAAATGAAAAACAATGGTCCACATTCTCTGGATATTGGTTGCAGGGTTAACATTGTTTCTCCTGTTGCCATCTCCCAGAGGAAATATTCTCTCCTCGATGTACCCTTTTCTTCAAGGCTGATATAAAGATGGAGCCATGACACATGGCCCCTCAGCCCTGTTCTTTTTGCAGCCATCATGGGGCCCAGCTCTGTTCTTTTTCAAACTAAGACGTTGTGCTTGTAGTATATAAACATGTTCCATTTCCAGCTCTGTTCCATTTTAGAACTATAAGGTTATTACTATAGTGTGTATTTTCTTCTCATCTGTTCAGTCCACTTAGCAAGTTGCTAATAAATACTATCTAATTAAAACTTTGGTTTAAGTGTTTATCTCGATATTTTCGGTTTCCATCTATTAAAAAGATGAAGGTTCCTTTTCAGTTATAGAAAATACATATAGGCAGTGGTACCATAATATACATATTTAGTTACTATGAGTTTATTTATGCTGCAACTCCTCTCCACTTGATTCATGGTAATGCCTCAGAGTTTACAGGGCTAAGCACATTTGGGACTATGCAGAAATATCTAGTCCAGAAGAGTAAAAGAAGACGGATGACAAAGCACAGAGAGATAATATATTTCAGAGTTGACCTACTCTAGTCTCCTTTATCAAAGTTAAAAGTCATTAAATACATGAATCATCATAACTGATAAGATACCTGTGCATGGATCAAATGGGAGAATGTTTAACCTATTCACATTATAATATAATCAACAGGAAAAAAATATGGAAAGGATGACTGAAGATATTTTGTAGGCTGATGGGCTCTATCAAGAACCTAAGATATTCGTGGGCACCCACCAAAAAGGAAGAAAAATACCTCAGCTGCACAGTAGTTTCCATTAAAAATGAGTGAATGATACACGGGCCAACAAAGGTGACCGCCAACCTGTCATTTTTTGACCCTACATGCAAATGCACCAGACTGAGAATGACCATAGTTAAACATAGATCCAAGTCATAGTGTACCATGAACAATCTCTTGGTTGTGTACCTGTTGTCATAACGAGGAGCTGGGTTCCAAAACTGAACAGAAAAGGTAATTTATGATTATTGAACAGACTCCACGGAACTATATTACCGTGTCATTGAAGCAAAAAGTAAGCCAAGTGTACTACCTCTTTAAAGCGAATAGATGTACTTCAACAAGCCCTATAGGCTATAGCATGAAGCTTTAGCATTTTTGACATATTTTTGCATCGATGCTGTTGTGTTCAATCTCTAGTGCCAGTTTTTAGATCGCATGAAGCAATTCAAAGAGGATGAAGGCACAACAACTATTGTTGGCCAGTTTAGAGCCCTTCAGTACAATATTAGGGTTGATGGTGACTGTAGGAGTAAAAGGTCAATGGTAAAAGAAACCCTACTTGGACAATTATTGTACCAAATCACCAGGGAGATGGGGAATCTCCAGCTGTAGCCGTTTTGCATGGCTTCTAATATGTGCTCCTGAATTTTGGAACTCTCCTTTTCTGACAATGATGTGAATGAACCCTCATTCCTGGTCATGCAACCTGACGGCTCAGTGTTTAGCGATGAATGCTGGGGAGGCTCTTCCTCTGTAGGCTAAGGTAGTGGACGAGTGGCTGTATCTCAGTAGGCAGATAGCTAGGTAAGTATGTATGACTTGATGTGGATACCAAGGATTGAGGTGTTAATAGCTGAAAGTGAAATGTTCTCACCATATCATGTGATGACAATCATCTACTTCCATTGGAACATTCTTCAATCCTTGTACACAATCAACTACTCCAGCCTGTGCATTTGGAAGGCAAAGGAGAAGGCCCAGATCATGCATCAGGGTGCCATTGAAGGTTTCAAAACTGTTTAGGGCCTGTTTCAAACATAGCCACATAGAAACTTTCCAGAAAGCAGTATAAATCTATAAATAGTCCAAAATTCCCATAAATACTCCATTCACGAGGCCAGAGGTCATTGTATCCGAAGTTAGGCAACTCAGATGGAGACGAGGAACTGTGGTATACAGTTACATTTCAACGATTTCGTATCTACCTCATCTTTGCTGGTGACTTCTAATCGAACCTAGGCCTCGTGGGTGAATAGTACTTCTTTGGACCATAAAGTAAAAAAAAGGGGAGAGGTCATGAATCCAATCTAGATACTGAAGAATATATGAACACTGGATAGGCAACAGACACATAACCAATGACAGCAACCTAAAGTTGTGCCACCATTGGTGTGTATACAAGAGTATTCTCTTGGCTAGTTGGAAGTTGTCCCACTCCATACCTTTACATGGAAGGTGAACATAAAGTCTCATATGCCATGATAAAGTTCTTTTGTGGTCTTTGAATTTGCCTTGGCCTAATTATTCCTTGCTCCTTGTGTGTGACAGGCACTAATGGACAAAGGTCACAGGGTACTTCTCTAAGGTCAAAATGCTATTGAGCTAGTCCAGCAAAAAGTTATGTCATGATAGTTTGATATGTAGATTCAAATAATTGATTCGACTAAAGTGGCTGATATAATTTTCTCATATTTGGTTTATGAAATGAATTGAATAAAAATATGTGCGGTATGTAGAGTTCAAGCATCAACCTCTTTGTAAAAGGAAGATCAGAGTGAATAAATACAGTCAACTCTCAAGTCTCAACGAATGTTTTCTTAAGAAATCTAATACAACTGGGAGGTCAGAAGGAAGCATATTTATAATTCATAAGCAATATGATACTAAACCAGCTGCAGTCTGATCAGAAAAAATAAAGATGATCGCTACATAGCACATACCTCAGTTCTCCTTTTAGCGAGTAGGGAAGCTAGTGAAATCACAAATCTTTGGACAACTCTGCTTTGGAATATACCATCTCTTATTGATGAATAGGCAACTTGCTACTTGGACTTGCTACCAAGTCACTTTTCCAACCAGGTCGTGGTGTTAATAGTGCTTGCCATTCTTTCTTTCCAACCAGCTAAACTAAAATAAAATACATCAGTCGCTGCCTTGTGTTTCATAGCATTTGGAGTAACTGATAGCACGATGATAAACAATTCAACATGGATAATTCTCATTTTCTTCTGACAGTACATAATGATTTGTAATATTTCAATTTTCAGGAGAGAAAAAGCTATGTTCTGAAAGAAGCATTTCTTTTTGGCAAGGACTATAGCGATTACAGAAGTCGTTGTCTGCATATACTGTAGGTGATTGTACTGTTGCCAACTGATTGATTTAAGGACACACGAATGATATGTATGTTGGCCTATGTAATAACATTGTCTCTTGGGGGCCAGTGTCTGCTACACTAACTGTCCTCTAGGAATGCTCATATTATGTGTCTGATATAGCGATATAGGCTTAGTCCAAGCAAATAATAGGCGGAGCTCCATAAATTAAGGGGTTCTCAATTTGTAATTGTGCATTTTACTTGCTTATAAGATATTACTAACCGATGAAAACGAAATTCTCACGGTAATTTTGGCATTTCGCGGACAGCAATCTCACAAGTTTTATTATTAACGAACTGCACAAATTATAGTCTGAATCGAGCTTTCAACTTCACACATGATGCATGAGAACATTTATAATCAGATCAAGGAAACCCAAAGCGAAGCATGTGTTTCGAAGTTAAAAAAAAGGAGCTGATCAGAATTTGATCACACGCATCCTGATCACCTGATGATTTCGAGTGGAAGGATCGGAGGCGCGAGGCAGGGGGACCGCGAGCCGCGAGAGCGCGCGAAGCTACCTCCCGGCTACCGGGCTACGGCGGGGGATCCGTACCACCGCCGCCGCCGACTCTGGCGACTGTGCCATGCGAATGCCGCCGCCGCAATCATGGGCAGAGTACTCTTCCGCCGTCGCCGTCGCCGGAAAAGACCGAGGTGGCGGCGGGCGGCGGAGGGGAGAGAACAAAGGGGAGGGGTAAAAGTGTAAAACCGTAAAAAAAAGCGAGAGGAAGGTGGAATCGGTTGGCCACTGACAAGCGGGCCCCGTTTGCAGTGACACGCCATCCGTCCGGTAGGGACCCGTCCCCTCCGATACCGGCGGCGACTCGACCGCTGCCCAAATCCCTAGCCGCATGGGCAACACCTCCACGGGCGGCGAAGTGCCGTACGCCGGCCACGGCCACTCGCTTGTCCGCTCCGGCAAATGCCATGCGCTCTGTCTTCTCTCGATTACTCGATCAATCACCCTCACGACACCATTCCAATCCAGTTCGGTGTTTACACAGCTTGGAATAGCCATGAACAGTTCTTGGTATCTTGATGATTTGCTCTTAGCTGCTGTTCTATGCAATCGTCCAATACAAGTGTCCAAGATTTTGTTGTGCAGCGACAGCGTCCATTTTTAATTTTTTTTACTAAGTTGTTTCAGGTTATGCCGCATTTCGTTGCTGACGACCCCCACAAAAATTGCTGCATATATGTTGGGGGATTTGTTGTGACTTTTGACAATGCTTCTTCTCATCGGCATGGGCTACGATTGGTTGCCTTGCACTCCAAGCAGCAAATTCTAACTCGCTTAGAATTGATGTGGTCGATCCAGGCCTCCAGCCAATTGGTGGATTATGGTGTTCTTTATATCATGTTTTGGATATTATATACTCCACATTGATTAGTCTCGTATGTCAGTGAACTAATATTTTTTGCAAGTTGGACTGAAGGGAAGGTTCATGGCTACCGCTGTCTGGTTTATATCCACATCTTTGATGGACTCCCTTCCACACCCAAATTTAATCTATTCATTTAGATATGTATATATAGGCACATAGCATGCTTGAGCACCCTCTACATCTTCTAGCCATCAATTTGTTCAAGAGATTTGAAGTTCAGTTTTTGTTTGGTTCTTGTAAATTTAAGTACTACTATAGAATGGAGATGCAGGAAGGAAGGAAAGGGGTTGCTTTCATCCCAGGGGAGTGCATTGCATCCAACATCACACAGGTTATATATTTAAGTTTCTGCGAAGTTTGCTGCTTTTGCCATTAGATTTGGTTGAAGTAAATTCTGTGTTTCTGTGTTTCAGTTGATTGGTTGGACGCCACTGATAGAACTGAAAAATATTGCTAAGAAGGGTGGCATAGCTGCTCGGCTGGTTGGCAAGATTGAGCCCATACCAACCCTTTTCCTCTGTGAAGGATCGGAGTGCTCTCAGGTGATTGCTCCAAATTCTCTAAATCATCTTGATGTACTAACATATTATTCAAGGATTAACTAAGGTTAGAGTGTAATAACACCATGCCAACATGTTGAGTTATAACACAATAGTTTTTAGTGCAAACAAGAGTCGTTTCGATAGAAATTACTTATTACAAAGCATTTGATCATAGAAATGACATATTGGCAAATGTCTCTTGTTTCAACAACATGGTAGGGATAAGTTATTCCCCTCAAATTCACTGATTATGTTTTGAGTTTTGACAACAATTTGAATGAAGCCATTAAATTGCTAACATTTTAAGTATGAATGATAACATGAAGATTGATTGAAGATGCAGAGGAGAAGGGCTTTATCTCACCTGGGGTCACAACACTAGCAGGGGTCAAAAGCGGTAATTTTGGTATTGGCATGGCATTTGTCTCTGCTCAGAAAGGCTACAAATTCATTGCTGTCATGGTTGCTAAACTCTTGATAGATAAACAGATCCTGTTGAGATACTTGGGAGTTGAAGTGATATTAGTTGGTAAGAAGCTTAGCACCATGGCCCTTGTATGGCAAGGTCAGATGTAACATGATTGCCTCCTGCAGACCCGGCACTGAATGGATTCAAGGGGCTACTTGATAGAGTAGAACAGTCGAAGAAGGATACGGAAAATGTGTTTGTTATAGATCAATTCATCAATCCTGCTAATCCCGATGCGCACTTCAGATGGACAGGTAACATAATTTTCTTTTAAAAGTAAGATTTATGTAGCCATGTTCAAAATGTTCGTTTGATGTAGTAGTACTTTAGCAGTGGTGTTGAGTAGCATTATATGTTTATTCTTGTTGAAACCAGGCAGTTAGAAGGTAGACGCACTGTGCTCTGCAATATTGTTGAAATTAGTTAAACAATACCATACAATAAATGCATTAATGTAATTGAATTTTGTGTTGGTTTTTGTATGGTCATGCTTCCATGCAATCGGCCAATTCTTGAGTCTTGACCAATAATTTCAGGTCGCATATTTGACATGAAATATGTACTGAACTATGACTTGTTTTCAGGACATGAAATATGGAAAGATACAGCAGGCAAAGTGGACATATTTGTAGCTGCATCTGGTTCAGGAGGCACAATCACAGGCGTAGGGAGGTATCTCAAGATGAAGAATCCATCCATAAAGCTAATATGTGTTGAATCAGCTGAAAGTGCGGTAATTTCAGGTAACATATTGAACCACAATGTTGATATTTGTTCTCCGCTAAGGAATGGAACACAAACTGGTTGTAAAATTGAGCGAGTGTGGTAAATTGATTACGCTCATTAGCACTCCTAGTTTTCATTTCGTACTGTGTATTATTACTTGTAGGAGGTGAATCAGCATTCCACAACATCCAAGGCATAGGGCCAGGTTTGACCCCAGAAATATAGGATCGATCACAGATAGATGATATAGTAAGAGTAACCACTCAAGAAGCTATGGACATGGCAAGAAGGTTGGCAAGGGAAGAAGGATTGCTCGTTGGAATATCTTCAGGGGCAAATGCTGCTGCCTGTTTGAAGGCAAGCTCTTCCTTTCATTTTTTTGGCAAATGCTACAGTAATGATTTATTATAGAAATCTGGTTGTTAATTACATGGTCCTCTCAATTTATGTACTGCCTGATAGGTTGCAGCAAGGGAGGAGAACAAGAGCAAGATAATCGTGACGATGTTTTCTAGTGGTGGGGAGAGATACCTGAATTCGGAGCTATTTGCGCAGGTGAAGGAGGAATGTGTCAATATCAGCAATGCATTCTAATGTTCAGCATAAGGCAATGACAGTGTATGGGTGATCATGTAGTGTAATCCTTCAAGGCCTAATTCTTGATTTGATTGTTTTACCCTATTATAAGAATTTTCTTTTGGTGTTATTATTCTTAAGAGATCAGAATGAAATTGATGTTCCACCATAGGCTTGTCTGTGGCCTGGTCTGGCTATATGCTCGTTTGGAAGGAAAGGAAAAAATATCAATATTAACCGTCTCTTCTATGAAATGCCAGAATTCTAACCATACGTCTCAGGATACACAAGGGACAATAAAACTCAATGTCTGTTCTTCCCATCTTCCAATCTGCTGGTGCACCTACTACACTGGTCCTTGCACAGAGTCCAACTTGAGGTGCAGTGAAGTTTCAGTCACCAAATTATTTTTCTTCAAAGTTCATACTGATAAAAGACACGTTCAAGTTCTATAAAATTTTCCACAGTAGTCGGTTCAGAGATAAAAACTGTAACTTTACAAGGGAAGTGCCAAGCAGAAACAACGAAGGTTCCAACTCCATGAGAAAGGCATCGCCGAAAGTGCAGGGTAGCTAAGATAGCTAGCCACCTTCTTACATGGCCTCCTATAACTACGTAATTCATAGACTTTGAGTCTGACCACTTACAGAAAAAAAAAACAAAGCGTTCGTCGCTTGTTTGTGCAAAAGAAAAACCAGATTCTTCAGCTGGAAGACTCACCTGTCAATTAACTATAACAAAAGGAAATCTCAGTTCTCACTGCCTAACGATCCTATAGAGTATAGCGAAACACCTTATGCAGTCATGCATTCCTCATCTCTTGGCAGGAGATTTCCAGCCGAAAGGATTCATCAGAGATGGCCAACAAACGGAAAGTAAGATTCTTCCTGTTCCTTATGATGCCGTTTTCTCTCCTTCACAAATCGTACCCACAGTCGATAAATCAATCTAGTGATGAACACCAAATCCTCCTTGAGCTCAAGAAACACTGGGGGAGCTCACCTGTTTTGGGTGGATGGAACTCCAATTCTGCTGCTCATTGCAACTGGGGAGGAATTACATGCACAAATAATGCGGTGACCACCAGCTCTCTACCAAGTCATACCTTCAAGAAACCACTTCCTCCCTCCATTTGCCTCAAGAACCTCACCTACTGACCTCTCCTAAAACAACATCTCCTCTCCATTCCCTACCATGCTCTACAATTGCTCCAATCTCAAGTTCCTTGACCTTTCCAACAACGCCTTTACTGGGCAGCTCCCAAATGACATAAATAGTCTATCAGTGCTGCTCGAGCATCTCAACCTATCATCTAATGGTTTCACTGGAAGAATTCCACCATCACTTGGATAGTTCCCAAGGCTCAAGTCGTTGCTCCTTGACACCAATCAGTTTGATGGGAGGTACCCAGCTGAGGATATCAACAATCTTGCTGACCCTGAGAGGCTGACACAGGCAGTCAATCCATTTGTGCTAGCTCCTTTTCCAGTGCAGTTCGGCAAGTTGACACATCTTAGGTACTTGTGGCTGTCAGATATGAATATTACCGGTGGAATCCCTGAAAGCCTGTCCAGCCTCAGAGAGCTCAGACTTGTCATCGAACAAGATGCAAGGAAAAATTCCAACGTGGATCTGGCAACATAAGAAGCTTCAGTACTTTTACTTGTATGAAAACAGACTCACTGGTGAGATTGAACCCAATGTTACTGCCTTGAACCTGGTGGACATTGATCTTTCTGCAAACGAATTAACAGGAACCATACCAGACAGCTTTAGTAAGCTTACCAACCTTACCTTATTGTTTCTCTACCAAACAGACATATTGACTTGATTGACGGTCTTTTATGTCAGGCATATTCTGCCAACCAGATCTAATCTTATTAAGATAATTATAGTTTAGTTGAAAAGTGATCATGGGTCTCCTACTTTTTGGTGACCATGTTTTGTAGATTCATTTGTACACTTTTATATGCACTTGCAACAGATCAATGTATATACTACTGAATTCAGATTTCATACTATCAGAACATAAATAATTACCTGCTCTTTCCACTATCCTTTTTGCGTCATGCTCACCGCCGCCGACTCCTCTCCGGCACCGCCGTCTAGCGCATCACTCCTCTTCGGCGTCGCCATTCTGCGTGCCATCTCTCTGGCACCGCCACCTTGCGTGCTTTCCTGTCTAACGCCGCTATCCCGCGTGCCACCTCAGCACCAACCCAGCGTGCCATTCCCTTCAGCGCCACTGCCCAACGCACCTTCCTCTCCAGTGCCACCATCCAGCGCGCTACCCTAGCACACCAATCTCTATAGCGTCGTTGCCCAGCACGTTGCTCGCTTCCTCCATCTCTGTTGCTGCGACACCTTCTCTCCTCTGTCGCGACGATTGATGGATCTCGCCGATGCTGCTGCTCTCTAGTGTGCTGAGGAAACTCGTGTTGCTGTCCTAGAAGATCCTTTTCGACACTCCTCCCGTCGCCATCAACGCAGCTACCCAGGAGAATCACGAGCGCGTGACCAAAGGTGTCCGCAACTCTTGCCCATGCGACAAGCAAAACACGAGGCCGCTCTCGCCCAAATCGAGCGTGATGTAGCCGACGCCTGCGTTCATGACGCCCTCAACCGCGCTGCCCGAGAACGCGCAGCTGCGAAGCCTCACTGTGAAGAAGACACCGTCATAGACGATGGCTCCGTCACAAGCGGCAATACTACCATTCTTGATGCCACCCTTCTTCAACACAAGGCGGCCGCCCTTCTGAACCTACACACCTAGGCTGTCGCTGTGAAGAACATCCATGTTCTCATGCCGCTGCTCCTCGACGTTACCTCTAATTTCTATACTCAGTGGCGTGAATTGTTCCTCCTCATCGTCGAAAAGTTCTCCTTGGAGCACCACATCCTCTCTGACGACACTGTGCCCCACTCTCCAGACTGGGTTTGTATGGATTGTGTCGTCCGCACCTGGTTGATCGGGACCATCTTTGACGACATCATCGACACCATTTCCCAGTGCGGCACCACTGCCCGAATGACTTGGCTCACCATCGAGTCCCAATTCCTTGGGAACTATACAATCCACGATCTCTACGCCGACCAGGAGTTCTACTCCTTCTAGAAGGGAGACCTTCCCGTCACCGAGTATTGTCGTCGCTACAAGCGGATGGCCAAGGACCTTTGCGACCTCGGCGAACACATCATCGACTGCACCCTCGTCCTCAACATCATCCGAAGCCTCAACGAGCGCTTCACCGCCATCGGGCTCCATCTCTACCATAGCAATCCATTCCCCTCCTTCCTGCAGGTGCGAGATGACCTACACTTGAAAGAACTCACCATGGATAAGACCTTCCCTGCCACAGCTTTAGCTTCCTCTAGAATAGGCAGACTCAAGCCACCATCCCCCACCCGTCGTCAACTGCTCCGCCGATTGGATATCGAGCTCGTCCTCAATTGAGACTTCTAGCGGCAACTCCGGTGGCGGATTCAGTGGTAGCTTCTACCAACAGCGCGGTAAGCGTGGTCGACGAGGTGGTCGCGGAGGCTCCAACGGCAATGGCGGCGGTGCTGGCGCGGGCACAGGGGTTGGCACGTGCGCTGGTGTGATTTCTAATGCTGGTGTCGGTTCTGTTTATACTGCTCCCAGGAGCCTTGTAGGATAGGTTCCTAATGACATGTGGCCCATTGTCTTCAACCTATGGTCCGAATCTATTAAAATATGGCTCGAGCCGCAGGTGCCTTATCCTCCAGTTGGGTCAGTCTAGCCATCCCATGCCCTGCTCGTTGGTCCGCACGGATAGTAGGCTGGTCAGTGGGGGTCCCATCTACTTTCATGCCGTTGTGCCCACCAATGGCCCTAGGATGGGATACACAGGCACTAGCGGCCAAATTTTAGACTATGACTCTGCAGCAGCTACCACAACATGAGTGGTATTTTGATTCTAGCGCCACTAATCATATGACCTCCGATGCTGGTATTCTCTCTCACACCACTGCCCCTTCTTGTCACTCTTCCTCTAGCATTGTTATCAGTAACGAGAATCTTATTCCAATTACTTTCACTGGTGTTACACATCATTCTTCTTAGCTTCATCTTAATAATGTTCTTGTGTCTCTGAATCTCATTTCTGTTCATCAGTTCACTTCTAATAACAATTGTTCTGTGAAGTTTAACCCCTTTGGCTGTTCTATGAAGGATCTTCCTACTTAGAGGGAAATCGTTTGATGCGATAGCTTTGGACCCCTTTACTCCTTGCGCCTCCCAACGGTTGCTCTCCATGCGTCCTCCTTGTAATAAAAGTGCTAGCGATACTCTCTATTATGCTTGTCAGCTAGGTTGTTATACCCGCTTAACCTTCCATGTTTCGTCTTTGCATGCCACACACAATTTTCAGTTAATTCATTGCGATCTTTGAACATCTCCTATCACTAGCATTTCTGGTCACAAATATTATCTAGTTATTCTAGATGATTATTCTCATTACCTCTAGACATTTCCTTTGTGTCTAAAGTTTGACACCTTTAACACTTTTTCTCACTTCTTTGCTTATATTCGCACATAGTTTAGGGTCATCATTCAGAGAGTTCAATGTGACAACGATAGCGAGTTCGACAGCCTCCGTGCCTGCACTTTCTTCCTATCCCATGGTGTTCATTTTCGAATGTCATGTTCCTATCCTCTACTCAAAACGGTAGAGCTGAATGCATTATTCGCACCACTAATAATGTTGTTCACTCTCTGTTGTTTCAGGACAGCATCCTTCCCACTTTCTGGGTTGCGGCCCTCGGCGTTGCCACCCATCTACTTAACATCCTTCCAACCAAAACACTTAATTTCTTGACACCTCACTTTGCTCTGTTCGGATTGCATCCCTCCTACGAGCATTTTAGGGTCTTCGGTGGCAAGTGTTACCCCAATCTTTTCGCCACAGCAACTCATAAACTTCACCCCTTGCTCCTCCCTATGTGTCTTCCTCGGTTATTCTCCAAACCACAAAGGGTATCTTTGTCTTGATCATTATACAAATCAAGTCATCTCAGGCCATGTGGTTTTTTAGGAGTCATCTTTTTCCTTTTCTGAGGATCCCTCTTCACCCACACATGGCCTTTGAATTTTAGAGCATAACCCTAACCCAATGCCAGCTCCCCTCATGCTGTTATCTTTTTCTTCTGCAAGACAATCTGACGCTATCACCGCATCGCCACATATGGCCGGTGCCCTTGGAGCTACTCCATCACCTGGTGCATCATCTGGATCGCATCACGTGACACCGTGTCTTGTGGTGCCTGTGATAGTGATGCCCTGCGACCTACCTTCACCTGCGGTGATCCCCACTGGTCCCTCATTGTCCGCAAGTGGGGGTCGCCTGCAGGCCTCGGCTCCCTCTGCTCTAGCTACTTCCCCAGCACCAAGTCGGTACTGGGATTTCGTCTACTCCCGGCGCCCGACTCCAGCATCGCCTTCCCTTGCACCGGTCATCACTATGCCACTCATTCTAGCTGTGACTGTTAGTCCCTTGTCTCCAGTGCCCATTCCTCCCAGCGCAGTCCAGTTTCCCCCGTGATAAATTAACACATCATGGTCACACACGGCAAGTGCAGGTTTCGTCAGCTTGCATTGTTCGAGGTTGTCCAACTGTCACCAATTTCTCGGAGTTACCGTGCCACTCTCGCTGATCCGAATTGGCGAACCGCTATGGAGGCAAAATACTTAGCGATCCTATGCAACCACACCTGGGATCTCATTCCTCAACCACCGTGGTCCAATGTGGTGATAGGCAAATGGATATTTAAACACAAATTCAATACCGACGGTTCTCTTGAGCACTACAAGGCTCGCTGCGTTCTTCGGGGTTTCACATAGCGACTAGATGTTGATTTTTCAGAGACATTCAATCCCGTCGTCAAGGCAACAACCGTATGGATTGTCCTCTCTCTCGCTCTCTCATGCTCCTGGCCTATCCATCAGCTAGATATCAATAATGCATTTCTCCATGGTACCCTGTCCGAGACAGTTTATTGTGCTCAGCCTTCTGTTTTTGAGGATTCCAGTCATCCTGATTACGTGTGTTGCCTCAACCGTTCTCTTTATGGACTTAAATAGATGCCACAAGCATGGTACAACAGCTTTGCCTCCCACCTCCTGTAGCTCGGTTTTGTTGAAGCCAAGTCAGACACGTCCCTCTTCGTTTATCACCATGGCATAGATACTATCTATCTCCTGCTTTATGTGGATGACATCGTGCTGATAGCTTTATCTACCGGTTTACTCCTGCGTATCATTGATGCCCTTCAGCAGGAGTTCTCCATGAAGGATTTGGGCACTCTCCATCATTTCCTAGGTATGCATGTTCAACACACAAACTCAGGATTATTTCTTTCTTAGCGTCAGTATATGATTGAGATTCTTGACCGTGCTGGCATGTCTGATTGCAAACCTTGCTCCACGCCAGTTGATGTGAATCCGAAGCTCCCTGTGGACAGCGCCCCAGTGTCTGATCCTATAGATTTTTGCAGTCTCACGGGAGCTCTTCAGTATCTCACCTTCACCTAACCGTATATCTCCTATGCAGTTCAGCAAGTCTGCCTTTATATGCATTACCCACGGGAGCCTCATCTTACTGCCCTCAAGCGCATTTTGCATTACATTCGTGGTACCCTACATATGGGCCTGTTCTTACGTCTCTCCTCTCAGTCTGACTTGGTTGTTTACTCTGATGCTAATTGGGTTGGCTGTTCTGACACCCATCGATCAACCTCTAGATATGCGGTATTTCTCGGTGACAACTTGGTCTCGTGGTCATCCAAGTGCCAGAATACAGTTTCTTGTTCCAGTACAAATGCTGAGTATCGAGCGGTCGCCAATGTTGTTGCTGAAGTCACTTAGCTACGCCATCTATTGTCTGAACTGTACACTTGTCTGTGTAAGACAACTTTAGTGTACTATGACAACATTAGTGTAGTTTACATGTTTTCTAATCTTGTTCAGCACCATCATACTAAGTATGTGGAGATCAATCTACACTTCATTTAGGAGCGTGTTGCACTTGGTGATATTCGTGTCCTTTATATCCCTACGACGTCTCAATTTGCTAATATCTTCACCAAGGGGCTACCATCTTTTGTTTTCACGAAATTTTGGTCCAATCTAAACGTACGTTCTACCGATGATTCGACTACGGGGGCGTGTTAGAAAGCATCCATATTAGTTTGATTGACTGCCTTTTATGCTAGACATATCTCGCCGGTCAGATCTAGCCTCATTAGGATAGTTAGCGATCTACACGTCTCTATATGTATCTGCGACACAGATGTACTACTGAATTTAATACCAGCAAGCACCGGGTTGCTGCCAAAGCTTGCTGACATCCGCTTATTCACTAGCATGCTCTCTAGACCCTTCCCACCAGAGTTTGGTAAGCACTCACCACTGGGCAATATCGAGATCTCCAATAATAACTTTTCAGGCGAGCTACCAGAAGGCCTCTGCTTCAACAGGAAGCTATGTGAGATTGTTGTGTTCAATAGCAGCTTTTCTGAAAAACTTCCGTTGTCGTTGGACGGCTGCTATCTGCTGAACAATTTGATGATGTACAATAACAATTTTTCAGGAGAGTTCCCCAAGAGCCCTTGGTCAGTGGTGACAAATCAGCTAAGTACAGTTATGATACAGAACAACAGCTTCTCTGGCACATTCCCCACAGCTCCCATGGAACTTTACACTTCTTGACATCAGCAACACAGATTCTCAGGTCCTATTCCAACATTGGCAGGCAAAATGAAAGTATTCATAGCAGCAAACAACTTGCTGTCTTGTGAAATTCCCTGGGATCTGACCGGCATTTCATGTTACAGAATTTGACTTCTCTAGGAATCAAAATAGCGGCTCACTACCCATGACAATTGGAGTGCTGACGAGGCTAAACACACTTAACCTAAGTGGAAATCAGATATCTGGTAATATCCCAGCGGCGCTTGGGTTTATGACAGTACTAACCATCCTTGATCTCTCGTCGAATAAGTAATCTGGTGAGATCCCAAAGGATTTTAATAAGCTGAGGCTCAATTTTCTGAATCTCTCTATGAACCAACTCACCGGGGAAATTCCAATATCATTGCAAAACAAAGCATATGAACAAAGCTTTATATTCAACCCAGGACTCTGTCTCATCGAACAATTCAGTCCATAATTTCCCTATCTGCAGGGCGAGAACAGACGTCAAAAATGATCTATCCAGGATGCTTATAGCCCTCTTTTCTGCTGTTGCCAGCATCATGCTTTTGGGTTCAGCAGTGGTTGGTTTCATGCTCTTAAGGAGAAAAAAACATAAACAAGACCACTTGTCATGGAAGCTAACACCATTCCACGTATCACATTTCACCGAGAATGACATTCTTTCTGGGCTCTGAGAGCAGAATTGGATTGGAAGTGACAGGTCTGGCAAGGTGTACTGTGTTTATGCTGGGGATAAAGCAAGTGGTGGCAGGATGGTGGCTGTCAAAAAGATATGGAACACACAAAATCTTGACGACAAACTGGAGAATGACTTCCTTGCAGAGGTTCAGATATTGGGATTTGGGAGAGATCAGGCACACAAACATTGTCAAGCTGCTCTACTGCGTCTCAAGTTCAGAGGCAAAGTTTCTTGTCTATGAGTACATGGAAAATGGCAGCCTATATCAGTGGCTTCACAAGAGGGAGAGTATTGGTGCGCCAGCACCTTTGGATTGGCCCACAAGATTGCAAATTGCCATTGACTCAGCAAGAGGTTTTTGCTACATGCACCACGATTGCTCGCCTCCCAAAGTGCATTGAGATGTCAAGTCTGCCAACATCCTTCTGGATCCCAACTTCAGAGCAACGATGGCAGATTTTGGGCTTGCAAAGATTCTTCCCAGGGCTGGATATGACGAGTCATTTTACGCAATAGCTGGAACTTTTGGCTACATGGCACCAGGTGAGAGCTGAAAAGAGCAACTTTGATGAGTATACACTTGCATATTAAGCTGAAACACTAATTTGATTGCACTTTGCAGAATATGGACATCGTGAATGAGAAGATCGATGTCTGTGGGATCATTGTTTTGATTTAGAGTTTTGTGATGAACAATTGGTTGTGTAAGTGATTGAATTGATTTTGGTAATGTGGTGTTACGTTGGTGAAGTGTCAGAGGGCAAATGGTTGGACCGGTTTGGCAAGTCTGGTCAGACCGAAGGAGGCCTTGTGGTCAGATAGAATGATAGCTACGGTCTGATCGGAGGTGTTTGAGTGGTCAGACTAAACAGCCCGACAGTCAGACCGGTAGATTTTTGGAGTGAATTTGAGTCTCACAATTGATTTTTAATGATTATAGCTTCTAATTGTTTCATATATGTATCATATACAGTTATGTGCTAAAGTGAGTCAAGCTTAGAAAAAACTTATACTCAGATATGGTTTTTTGATTGTTCATGGGGAGAAATATATGTTCAAACGATCAAGGAAATTATATGAGATGCTCAGGCTAAAGAATAATATGAAGTTTTCATATGACATATGATGTATATGTGTATGAAAAGGAGTCAAATTTGGATAGGAGTCTAAGATTAGAAACTTTGAGTTCGAATTTATTGAGAGATAAATTATATTCCTATAAGAGAGGGTTTCTATAAGAATATGAGTCCAAAATCTAGTTGGATTTGTGGCTTTTGAGTAGTCATGTTTGGGTATAAATAGAGAGAAAGTCAGACCTAAGGTACACTGTTTTTAGAGGAAGAAAGTTAGGGTGTAGCCTTAAGTTACAACGAGAGTGGAGTAATTTTAAGAAACTTTATTTATGTTTACTACTTTTTGGCAGTCAAACCGATGGTGGTCAAATCGAAGGCATTAAGTGGTTAAATCGATAGGTTGTTATAGTTAAACTGGTGATTCAACATTAGTCAGATTGGATCTTTCAGATTTGAGGGTTTGTTTTTATTTCGTAAAAAAATTGGTTTTTTTAATCCTATCATTCAAGTAAATTTGATTATTGTATTTAATCTCTGTAGCTTTGGTGTGGTTCTTCTGGAACTCTTAACTGGTCGATTAGCAAATGATAGTGGAGAATACTAATGCTTGGCACAATGGGCATGGTGACAGTACCAAGAATTTGGTTTGTCGGTTGATCTTCTTGATGAGGGGATCAGAGACCCGACCCATGTTGAAGACGCATTGGAGGTGTTTACACTAGCTATGATTTGTACTGGGGAGCAACCTTCAATGCGGCCATCAATGAAAGACGTACTGAACGTACTTATCCAATTTGACTGTAAATCCAAGGGAGGAATCCTGTAGCATGCTATATCTGATGAAACAGCGCTTCTTGAATCCTAGCTAAACAGCAGAAATAAGAGTTTTTTGGTTGATGAAGTGTGACGATCATGAGAATGCATGGGGTTCAGATGCTGTTGGTGATTCATCTGCTTCAACCGGCTTCTAATGATGCTGTGTTGATATAGACTAGTAACTACTGCAGTTTCATAAAGATAATTGCTGCTCTTTTATATTGACATAAAGCATGTGAAGTGTTGATGTAGTCACTAACTGCTGTTAAACTTGCAAACTAAATGGCAGCACCTGAAGTTATCTTCAGATTATAAGAAAGACTCCATTTTTTTTCCAGAATAAGGAGATGGATAGTATGGATGTTGCCATATTTGACTATGAAATTTCTTGAATTATTTTGGCCAGCATGTTTAAAATTAGCTTTAAATGACAGCGTTGTTAATAAAAAACAAATGGTACTGCATGTTAATATAATTGGCGCTAGATGATATTATAGATCATAACTAGATCGCATATAGTTACGTATATATGGAAGGTTACAAGTGACCAATGACAATCAGGAGACAGTTTCAAATATAAATGATCTCTTATTAAATATAGATTACACAATTCTATGTTTAACATCCCCTCAACTTGGACGGAGGTAGACTAGGTTTAAATTACGTCGTAAATTACAATAGAAAGTAACCGAAAATGGCTTAGTCATAATGTCGACCACCTGGTCCTTGGATGAGATAAAGCGAACGTCGAGTTGGCGAGAGGCAACACATTCACGAAGAAAATGGTAATCAACCTCAACATGCTTCATGCGACGATGAAATATGGGATTGGTAGAGAGATAGGTGATATCAATGTTGTCACACCATAAGAACGGTGGCCGAAGCTGAGAGATCCTAAGTTTCCTTAGCAACACTTGTATCTATATTACTTCAGCGGTAGTATTGACGATGGCCTTGTATTCAGCCTCTATGCTTGAGCGAGAAACAGTTGATTGTTTGCGAGAGCTCCCAGAAACAAGATTGCCACAAAAAAATGGCATAGCTACCTGTACTGCGCCGATCATCTAGGTTCCTGGCCCAATCGGTATTAGAGAACGCACTTAGCAATGAAGACGCAGATTTAGTGATGCATAGCCCCATATCAGACATGGAATGAAGATAACGCAATATGCGTTTTACTGGCGCTCAATGAGCCGTCATTGGTGCTGATAGAAATTGGCATACCCGATTGACAGAGAAGGAGATATCGGGGCGAGTGAAAGACAAATATTGGAGAGCCCCAAAAACACTATGATAGCGTGTAGTATCTTTAACTGAGAGAGGGTCGCCACTCTTTAAGACTAACTTGTTATTAGGAAGTATAGGTGTTGAAACACTAATAGAGAAGGCTATATTTATGCGCTGCAGCAAGTCTTGGATGTATTTATGTTGTGTCAAGATGAGACCAGTAGAAGTATGATATACTTCAATGCTAAGAAAATATCCAAGAGTGCAAAGATCTTTCACGGTAAACTCAGCTTCAAGTTGAATGAGTAGGCGATCCGTAGCTGATGACGAAGAGCTCATAATAATAATATCATCCACATAGATGAGAATATACATCTGAATGCCACCTCTGTTGAACATGAAAAGAAAAACATTAGCCTTAAAAGCCTGAAATCCTAGTTGTAATAGTTTGTTACTAAGACGAGAAAATCAAGGTTGTTCCTCATGGTAAGACTCATCCATACGATATCAATATTTGATGACAGTATAACCTGTACGACTGCAGATCTGATAGGGAGGGGCACCGCGTCCACATCCTTGGGTGGAGGACTGCCACTGCCACAGCCTCGGGAAAAATAACAGTAGCGTACTACATTAGAGCATTTGCTCTTGCCACTTTGAGAAAGAAGTTTTTTTTGTTAGCGGGCGCGGGAGGGGGGGGGGGGGCGGCGCAGAAAAAGGGTGTACTCTTCAAGTTAGACGAATCCCAAGCCAAAATATTTTGGCATACCTAACGGACGCATGCATGATTTGATCCAACATGGAAACAAAAAGTGTGGAGTTCATAGGTACACGGGCAAGCTTACCCGATGGGGCTACAGAATGGAGGAGCGAGGGGGTGACGTAGGCTCGACGATGAAGGAGCCACCGGTGCCGGTGACTGCGCCATGCGAATGCCGCCGCCACCGTCGATACGGGTAGCCTACTAGGCAGAAAAGGTGAAAATCACCGGCTTTTCTACAGGAAGGGATCGAAGTTTTGGGGCGAAAGGAGCACAAGCGCAAAACGGTAGTACTCTAGATGTGAAGGCCCTGGGTGGATGACTGACATGTGGACCCACCAGTCAGCCGCTCGTCATGCCGCTGGCTCTGGCTACAGCAACGCTGTGTCAACCGCTACTGTACCATGACCGATCATGAATAATGCGCTCACCCTAGATTAGAAAAAAAAGAAAGGAAAAACAGAAATTGTGAATTGGATGTAAGAAGAAAATCGCAAGCATTTCATGAGTTAAATGTCTGGTGAAGAATAAACAAAAGAGCTACAAATTTCATGAAGTAGATGTTGTCAAGGAAAAGGGCATCAATACATGCAATTATGCACGCGTTACTGCAGGGCTAAGTAGGCTGTTTCTGTCTGTTACACAAATTCAGTGGTACATTCTTATATAAGCGGTGAAACTAGCTACTGTCGTGTTCTATGACAAATTCAAATGCACAATGCTTCTATACATACAGCTGCCAATTTAACAACCCAAAGTCCAAAGTCGTTGTCTCCTTTCTTTCACTTTGTTATGGTTTGGTATAATGTTTAAAAACTATGTAATTAGCAGTTTAAGTATGAGATATTGGGGTAGGACTAGCAGCTATATGCGTCCCTATCTACAAAGTTATTCGATAAGCTACTACATAACAATGGCTACCAGATTAGTGACTTAACTGGACATAAAAGGTAAGAGAGAGAGGTCAATTCATACCTGGACATTAATTGTGTCTATAGATCTCAATCCATAATCAAACATTATTCTGGCTACGGATATAAAGGTGAGGATACAAAAGGTGTCAAATCATTAAGTCTCCACCACGCATCAATTCCATGCATGAGATACAGATGACAAAACAGTTTCTGACCATTAGAATGGAAAATTGAAGTGGATGTAATATAATATTAGTTCTCATTTGTGTTACTTAAATTGATAAATTAATATATATTTACTAGCTCAACAAGGGGTGACTCTCATTATCATATCCAGGTTTAATAGTATAATACTAGTGAGTCTTGGAGAAATGTTTGATTATTTTATTCTCATACCATATCACAAACTTGGAAGCGCTCCAGTTTTGTGGTACATGGATAGTGTTTTTACCGAGTTCATGAAGAGTGTTCGGCCTAATTTCTTTTGGGAAAGGGATGGTGTAAAAAAAAGCCATGATGGTACTAGGGAGTAGTGGAAGTCCTTCGATACATGCATGACTAAACGGGAAAAATCTGGATGAGCTAGGAGTTAATCCGAGTGCTTTTGAATTCAAGAGCAATCATTTTAATATAAATACTGAAGCTTGAGACATGTCTTGTCGTGGAGATAGTTCATATTTCCATGTTTCAAAAACACTCTCAACACGGTTCAAATGCAGGTGTAATTCCTCCCCACCCCGCTCGCCCCGGCATGCAGCTGTCTCGTCCGAAATTTTCCCATTTTTCCAAATTTTTATGAATTTGATCAAAAATTATTCAAATCCAGTCAAAAATTTGTTTAAACTTTAAATAATTTCGTGACAAAATTTCCCGAAATTTCTGAAATTTCATGCTTTAAAATAGTAAACCCTCAAATGTCCAAGGATAAAATCCTGAATCAAAATAACTATACCGAACTTATTTTTCATCCATGATTATTTTTGGTCTATCAGAGTTTGAAGTGAAACAATAACCCTTTTGGATGAAATGAACGAGGAGTCTAGATTACCCTATGGGAGTGCTCAAAAAACTTCTCGGGCGAAGGGAAATTATAATTTGTTACTCCAAACAAGTACTAACTATGAACTACAGGTTACTCCAAGCAAGTAATTAACTAGTGAGTCTTTAATACCGATGAAGGAATGATCGTCCGGTGTTACAAAATTTCTTTCTTTTTACAGGAGATCTAGAAAAGCGTTCAAAAGCGTAGATGTGGTCATGGAAATCCGTGAGCTACTGATATGTAAGAGTAGATTATATACATTTATAAGGGTGAATACGTGCATGAGCACCTACGTTAGTACTGTGTTTCTAAGAAAATATACCAAGACCCAACTCATAAGTAAGGCACACATGTATGATGACAAAAGAATTATAAACTACATGTAAAAAACAAATAAAGAATAAATTCATGAACTAATTAAAGGCTCTTTGAAATGTAGGATTGAGAAAACATAGAAATAGAAAAAATAATTTTAATATGAATGTAAGTGTAAATCAAATGATTGCAAAATACTATAAAAATATGGGGATAACTGTTTGAATATAACACATGAAAAATGTAGAAACTAGAGGAGAGATAAACACTCAAAGAAAAGTTTGCTTAGGTTAGACTTGTGTTAACTTGACTCTAAAATCTACTTGTCTTAAACTATTTCATAAAAAATTAAAGGACTGTTGAAATCTCGGTCTTTGAAAACCGATAGGATAGTTTCATATAGGATTTAAATTGTATAAATTTTCTATTTTTTCTCCAAAGGCCTAAATGTCTAGTGAAAAATATAAAAAATACATCTCATGAATTTGATGCCGCAAGTGCATCAGTATATGCATGACTCTTGGGGTAACCCTTGGGAGCAAGCTGTTTGTTACACCCAAATTCAGATTCGGCGTCCTTCTATATAAACACTACGTGAAGAAGATAGATTATACACAAGTTCAGTGACCACCATATACATCTATGGACTCATGATCATGTTCTATCAAGCCCTTCTTTCTCCTATCCACCCATTGAGATTTGTTTGGTTTGCATTGCACAGTGCTCAAAGGTAGAATACGTATCGTTTGCTTTGTATTGCACAGTGTTTAAAGGTAAAATACATGTGCATGTTAATTACCAGTAGTTTAGTTATGAGATGTTGGAGCGAAACAAATCTCAAAGTCGATTAATAAGCTATGGACTACCGATGCCAGCCAGATCAATTTTTGTTATAGAGAGGTGGAGCAAGAGAAAATGATTAACTCATTTGTAATCACCCACTGTGATGAATTGGATCGGTTTCTGTGAGAGAGAGTGCAGAGAAAATGATTAACTCCTCACCGGATCATGCATTGTGGTATCACCGGATCTGTTTCTGTTATAAATAAAGAGGTGGAGCGAGAGAAAACATTAACTTTTCTCTAATCATCTACTTAATGTCTCGGATTAATTTGTAAAAACAATGAATTGATTTAGGATCAGTTTATGTTACAGAGAGGTGGAGCTAGAAAAAAACTATTTACTTCTCTAATCATCCACTTGGATGTCATGCCGTTGCAAGCTGCAGACATAGCTGCTAAATGCGTAACATTTGAAAGTGGAGGTGGAGCTATAGAAATGCTTTACTTCTCTCCAATTATCCATCCACCTTTATGCTGATAGCTCATGGCCATCGTGATAGTGGATAGAGTTATTTGCACAAAACATATGTAAGCAAGAAAAACAAGATACTCGCTATTGAGTTTTAGACATGTATCAAGATTACATAATTATTCTAAAAATATTTTTATTCTTTATATAGCTGGAATACACATAACTTATAATTATTTAAAAAAAACGATATGACTAAAACATAACGTAACTAGCTACAATCACAAGCTATCTTTTATCTATCTTTATCCATACACACCACCAAAACAACTCTTGTATTGTGACGAAGGCACTTTAAATAACCTATCTTTTATGTATCTTTATCCATACAGACCACAAAACAATTCTTGGATTGCGGCGAAGGCACTTTAAAAGTAATATTTCTAAAAAGAAACAATGCACGCATGTATCGTTACTATGATCCAATCAGTAAAGAACATGCCATAGTTTTTTAGCCTATAGAGAAATTTCTCAAACTCTAGATAATGTCTTTAACAAGAAAACAAAAATCGTTATTATCAGGCAAGACAGGATTTAATCCTAAAGTTAAGATACCGATACTCGATCAACACCGCTCTCTTCAAAAGCAACGATTCTAAAAAGAAACAATGCACACACATGTCGTTGTATGATCTAATTAGAGAAATTCCTTAAACTTAAGGAAGTGAAAATCGCTATTACCACGTACAACCAACTAAGATCAGACATAGGGATTTAACCTTAGAGGCGAGATACGGAAACTCGATCAACACCGCTTAATCGAAGTTCTCTAGTACAACTGCCCTTTGAAATTCATTTCAAGTCGGTGCCATCGTGCCTTTCAATCTTAGCCCAATTATAATCGGCCACAAACAACACGGTAACCATTTTTAGATGCGCTACCCTATGATGATTGTGTCACAAGCAAGCCAACCCAAAATGCACAGATGAGTAGTCGGCGTAAGCGATGCCGTGAATCGAAGACAAGATGACTCTGCTCTAGATGTTAGTGTGGCGGCCCTTAACTAATCCTTTCTTGGTATGTAATTGGTACCCATTACAGGCTAAAGCTTGCGCCACAGCTCACCATGTCATCACTGCATATTAACTGCCCGATTTTGAGCAGATGGTCCCGATGTCACCGTTTCTGCGCAATCAAACAAGCCTAGTCGAACGTTTCCTAGCTGCTGGCCCATTTAGCCTCTTTGCCGATACGTATGGATCAACTTTCCGTCTCCCTGCCGCATAGCACGCTCAACTTAAATGGTGAGTAGTTAACGGACTAATGTCCGTTTCCCTAATAAAATTGGCAACGGAAGTGAAAGCGAGCAGTCCACCTCACACGGCTTCCTACTACATATAAACATCTCTATATATACCAGTCATCTCCTCCCCATTTCCTCTCTGAATTCCTCGTGAGTCTTCTGATTTATCGCAGGTGATTTCGCAGCAGCTCGAGAACAATAGTCGCGTCCATTACTTCAGTCCTGTTTTACGCAGATGCCGTGCATTGAAATACAGTACTCAGAGGTTCGTTCTAGCCAAGCAACAATGACGCCTGGACATCATCTCTCAAAGGCTATATATTACTGTCTGTAGTTGTGTTCTATAATGGAACACCTCTTATGTTAGTGTTCTGCTGTGTAATCATCGTATGCAACTTCAGATAGTAACATAGTTAGGTTGTTTCATTCTGGAAGTATCCAGCTTGAGAAGAAAAGCAAGCAAGCAAGCGCGCGCGCACACACAGATATTTATATATTTCTCAGTTGCATGTTCATTTAAAATAAGGCAATTTAATAACTAAACCAAAAATTATTTACATCACCGCTCGAGATCGCCGCATTTTTATTTCGTCACATCCATCATAGTGTATACACTTAAAATGTTTCAGAAAGAACAAAGTATTCTCAATGCATGAGCTCTAGTTAAAACTTTTATAAATAGCCAATGTGAATGCACGAGTTACTGACTAGTACAATCAAATTAGGATTCCTAACTGAAATTTCTTGGGGGGTTTTCCATTAGGCACAATATTTTATAATTATGATAAATAAAATCCTTTCACACAAAATTTTCACTCCAGCCCAGCATGAACTAACCATGCAAAATCAGGAGTTGCTTTTGTCTCTATCCAGTCCAGCATGGATTAAGCATGACAAATAATGAGTTATTTTTTTAGATAATGAATTGATTTTGCCTGCAGAGGTATCCCTCAATATTCTACCCAGCTGAAAATGCTATTTTAATTGGTTGTAGATGCGCAGTGTCAGTGCTGAGCTGATGAGGAGGTACACATGTGTACACTGCTTAATTCAAAAGGTTGGTAGCAGGGGATCATGAATTAGAAGTGACAGTCCTTTAACATAAATGCAGGACTAACAGCAAAACTGAATGAACTGGCTGTGGTTGCGTGGATGCAATAGTAATTATAAACTAGATGACACTCCATGCTTTGCTGTAGGATATTTAAATCATTTGCTAAACACTACACTATGATCGATGGTTTATTTACTAATAAAAAAGGGTTGCATAATCATGGCCAATGAAAATCTAAATAACCAACTGATATGAATCAAATTATGGAAATCCAAGAACTCAAACATGAATAGTTGATTTAGTCGACAAATATATATTTGGATATACTCATGTATGATTTTTGCCGAGTATGATATTCGATTAAGAAGGAATTTGAACAAAAGGAAGAATGTACCTGTATAAATTATCTAATAACCTTAACAATGACTGCCAGTTCAGTCTATGCTAAGGGTTGTAGCATTGTAAATCTATAGAAATATGTATCGTCTGTCAGAAGATTCTTCTGCTAGAAAACATTATATTCCTTAAGGCCAATTAAAATACACTATCAATCTTTGGTTTGGTTTATGCTGCCATATAAAATTACATGCGTCATAGAATTGCACGTAGCAAGCACCTCATAACAGGTGAGCACAATTCAAGTCAGGATATATATGTTGTTGATAATTGATCCTTGATGACAATATGCAGGAGGCAGTTGAGTTGACCCATCCTTCCTATGCAATGCACATTTGCTGGCATATAGAGGAACCCTGATCAAATAATTGAAGTGATAAAAAGAACCTGCAATTTGTAAGGTAAACCACTTACAAACTGTAAAAAAAACCTGTTACCTAAAGTGTGACATCTAAACACAATTCAATTTGTCACGGTACTACATGTCCTCACCGAGTCACCAGCACGAATGGCCAAATATTCCAAAGGTTTAACAATGACAGGATTAGTTAATTGTTGTGGGGTTGCTAGCTGGACTTAGGCACATAATGGCGATAGACAAAATAACAATATAATCTCTGTATATCAATCAAAAATTAGAAAATGGACAAAATTAGAGAATCAGAGAGAGAGAGAGAGAGAGAGAGAGAGAGAGAGAGAGAGAAAGAGAGAGAGCGAGGATCAAAGATCACTGGAAACATCGGGAAAGGTATATGCCGTAGAAACAAAATTGGACAGACCAAGACTCTTTCCTTCATGTCATTCATATGAGCAGCAATTTCTCTTCCAAAATGATTGCTGAGCCCTAAGCATATAAGAGGTATATTAAATAGGTGGTGTTGATCAGGCTGCACATATATATATATATATATATATATATATCTAGATCAGGCGGCTTGCTGAAGCTCTCAACTGATTTGTGTGTTGATGATCCAAGCATTGGAACAGTCATAGTGATGTTGAGTAAAACGGTTGTGCATCCCATTGATGGTAGTGGAGAGCGCTGGACTGCCCAGCTCCTTGACGGTTTTCATGGTGCATTAATTATTTGGGCGCCATTTACTTGATACTAATAGAAAGAAAGCAAAGTGGAAGCGGTATTGTGCGTTTTACTTTCCTGGTGGCCGAAGTAGGCATGCAGGACTACATACACGTAACGGTAACAGTCATTCCATGGATGGGCCAAAACGACGATGGGGTATTGTTGGACAGGGTCACTTATGTCCTGTGTAGGTGTTCTTTTTTGCTGCAAGATGGCATGATCTAATTAATCCAAGGGCATGAAAAGGAGTGCTGACGTGGCTCACGGAGGGTTGAGCTTTAGGATCATAATTGCACTTAGTGGGTTCCAATTATATAGAGAAAAAAAGATACCCGGTCCTTGTCTTTCACGACGAATTCACGGTCTTACCCTAATACCCTTCTACGCTATATGCAGCTTTTCCAATATGCTTTTATATATATATATATTTCAAATTTCTAATATATATCTTTACTAAATCTGATGGGTATCTAAACCCCTCCGTGCGCATCTTTACTTGTGGTAGATCTATACCGCTCTATATCATCTGTACTTTACTAGATATGAGAAATGTTGGAGTGAAACAACTATAGGTATCCAATATTCTCAAAACAAATTAAGGATAAGGAGATGATGTTTTGAATAGATTCGATCTCAAACGACAGGTTTGAGTACATCTGTTCTGGTTAATTCTAATTTGTGAAATGTTAACCAAAAAACGAGAGCAGATGAGATGTAGCAGCTTAGCAATTACGTACAAACAAACCTTTATGTGACATCACAGGCTAGTATATAGTCTTGAGGGTAAATCCGTAGGTAAGATAACTAACAGTTGTACCTTTAAAACCCTTTTCCATATATTTGCAATTCATTTTCTCCTTTTTCATGGCTTTTACCCAATTGAATTTTTTTTCCTATTTCAACAAAAGAAACCTCACCTTTTATCCCGGCAATGTTTTTAAGATGTTATTGATTTCTAATAACTGATTAGCGGTAACGTCATCAACTGCTCGGTCGAATTCCGAACTGCAGAGATCTCTGATGTGTCGCAGAGACACGGTCACCAACGAACGCGTCTTCGCGTCCATCGCCGGAACGTGAATCTGGCTAGGCATTGGCCCGGAGGAAGGAAGGAACAAACAAGGAAACAAGAGGCCGGGCCGGATAAACACAAGAGGAGAATTAATGGGTTAAACGAAAACAATTCCATTTGTGCATGTTTTTCGCTCAATTAATTATAACCATGTTCCCCCGGAAAAAAAAACACGCTCTTTCCATTTCAGTTACAAGTAGCTAGCCCGTATTCTCTTAGCATGTAATAAAAATGGAATTTCACCGGTGTATACTTAGTGTATATACTTTGGAAATTTCCGCAAGAAACCCTTGGGGGTTACTTTGATCTGTTCTTACCACTAATGTCATAAATTAACTCATAATGTTTCGTTAAGCTTCCTGGCTAAAACTCAACAATGTCACACTTAACGTGAAATTATTATAAAATTTCGTTAAGAAAATGTCTAAACAATTTTAATAAAAGCAATTTATTGTAAATGTTATACGTTTTCTTTAAGTATATTCTTTTTGCAAATATCACATGTAGATGTCCATGTAGCAATTATTTCACAACAGTATGTGCTCCTGCGGTTGGTTGTGGCTAATTTATATACCTTTTTATTCATCTGATATTGATTGTATCAGCTCACATTAAAATTTACTACCAATACAGCCAAAACAGGATCTCTAATTGAAAATTATTAGCTTGCCGTTAGGATTTACGAACAAGTTCTGATAAATACTCCTATGTCCTCACACATGGATCTCTAACTGCACTTAGGGACGATGGAGGCGGCACTCGGGGACGACAGAGGTAGCCTCGGGGCAGTGACGCTTGGGGATGATGGAGGTGGCGTGGAGGAGGCAACTAACGATGCTTAGGAACGATGTGGAGGTGGCATGGATGTCGTGGAGACAAAAAGATTAAATGGATCTAGGGTTGGCCTGGTGAAGTTGGGTCCAACCCTAAATTGTAGTTAAACTTACCTATGACGGGCCTCAAAAGTGCGCTCGTCATAGATGACTTACCTTTGACAGGCTACAACCGCACCCCCATCATAGATGACTCAGCTGTGACGGGTTCGCTGTTGGAGCTTGTCACATGTGACTCATCTTTTGTGCCCATTTGATCATGGTCAAGTCAATATGTGGTTTTTCTAGTAATTTTTTACTAAAATCATTTTTTGTTGAAAACTTGTACTATAAAATCTAAGTTTTAACCCAAAATACTTATACACCAATTTAAATCTAATTATAGCTTCCTAAAAGTAGGTACTTGGCAAACCATACTTAACCATAGATTCACTTCAAAGTCCACCGTGTCACATTAATAATACATAGTTGCAAAAATAATCATAATACATGTAAATTGGATTCAATTACATTAATGTTCCTTTATCATGGTTGATGTCTGCATGCTAGACCTCATCTTCCACTTCCTCTTCTTCTTCTAGAGTTCCTTCTTGGCCAATGGTGTAGATGTAGTGGTTATAATCTTCCTCGTCTACAAGGTTGTCCACACTGACAATTTTACTTTTCCCTTCACGAATGGCATGGTGCTTCTTATTTACTAGATGGATTATGTAGAACACTTGAACAACTTATTTTGCAAGAACAAACAACTCATCCTTTTATGCATTCTTCAATAGATTAACAATTGTGAAACCTTCCTTACTAACTTAACATCTCATTCAAAACCCTACGATGACCATTTGAGGGGTTCATTTGCCATGTTGTAGGAGTTGGCAATATGATTCCTGAACTATTCATTGAAACAAGCATGTTCTAGCTCTCATATCGGTTGATGTTCTCCTATCGGATCTACATCTCATATTCTTCCGAGTACAACACTACTTTGGTCATATGCTAGAGGACCATGAAATGATCTTTATCATAAACGTTGCGATCTAGCTTGATACTTTTCCTCCTGACAGTGCCCATCCCTTCTAGCCTCTCTTTAAGATGAGACCGAGGAACTCCAATTGAGGTGGTCTCCAGCATGTGTTCAACACAAAATTCAATTACCTCCTCGACGTGCATCCTTCAATGATGCTTCTCTCAGGATAGGACCGGTTCCGTACATGGCCCTTTAGTATTTCCATGTATCTTTCAAAATGATACATCTGCCTTAGGAATACAGGACCATACATTTTTGTTTGCTTCACCAGATGCACAGTGAGATGTACATTTATATCGAAGAACGCAGGTACATCTCCATATGGCATATGGTTTTCACAATATCTACCTATAGGTCATCTAGTTCTTCTGAATCAATAATCTTCTAGATAATTGTATTAAACAAGGAGCACAATCACATTATATTGTGCCGTACTTTCGACAACAAAATATTCCTAATCACCACTGGTAAAAGCTGTGTAATTAGGACATGGCCGTCGTATGACTTTATTCCATTCAGTGTAAGGTCATCCATCGATATGAACTTACTAATCCTGAATGACCTAGATGAAACCTTAATATCATTCAAGCATGTCAATATGTCTTTTTTCTCCTCTTTTGACCTAGTGTAGCAAGCTCAAGGGAGATACACTCTTCTTGACTTCGTGGTTTTCTGATATAGATTTGCACAAATATTCATATTTTCTAAATCTAGACTAGTGTTGAGTCCGTCCTTTGTCTTTCCTAGGATGTTAAGCAGTAACCCGACAAGTCTCTCACAAACATTCTTCTTAACATGTATCAAATCTATATAATGGTGGACCTAAAGATGCTACCAATATGGTAGTCTCCTTAATACTTACTTCCTCTTCCACATTTTCCTTTCCTTTGGGTTAGTGTATTTCTTCTTTCCAAAATCATTATGAATTTTCCTCATTAAGTTATACACCTGTTGTCCTAATAATTTTGGCAGTGCACTTGCTAGATCCTTCTTACTATTGAAGGGTGATACTTTGGAAGAAATCTCCCATAACCCATATAGACCATCTTGCGTAAGTTCTTCATCCACCTATTGCATGTTTCACCCATATAGTCTGAACATGCTTTTTTTCCTTTCATAGTTTGGCTGAAAAAGTTACCAAGTGCTAGGTAGTTGTTGATGGTGTAGAACAATAACATGTGAAAGCTAAAGTACTCCCGTTCATATATGTCCTATATTTGTGACCCCTCTTGCCAAAGACTTTATAGGTCATCGACTACTAGTTCTAAGAATATATCAATATCGTTGCCAGGCTACCTATGTCAACAAACATGCAAAGCATAATATACTTTATCTTAAAACATAATCAAGGAGGCAAGTTGTAGTTCATTAGAAGTACTAGCCATGTGCCGTGATGACCACTCATATCATCAAAGGGATTTATGCCATCCATATTCATGCCAAACCTTATGTTTCTTAGGTCATCCACAAATTTTAGGTAAATCTTATCAACATTCCTCAATTGCACTGAATCTGCCGAGTGCCTTAGCTTACCGTCGACCTTTCGTTCTTTAGTATGCCAGCGAACTAACTTAGCCTACTTGAGATTCGCAAACATTCAGTTGATGCAGTCAGCAATTAGGAGGTACCACACAACCTTTGTGGGGCTACCCCACTTTGACTTCTTACTTTTAGTACTACTATTATCTCGCTTATATTGAGAAGCCGTGCATATAGGAAAATCATCTAAGTTGGCGTATTCTTTGTAGTATAATATGTAATCATTTTGACAAGCGTGAATTCTTCTAAACTCTAGACCCAATAGGTATAACAATTGCTTTGTTTCATATGTCGTCTTCGGTATTTTGTTCCCCTCTAGCAACAAGTTCGTTAGTAAGTCAAGCAATTATGTGAAACTCTTATCTAATTAACCGTTTCTTGACTTACGCTTCATAAGATCCAAGACAATGGGTAACTTGGTGTACTTTGGTTTGCATCCGGGATATAGAGGCGTCTCAAAATTAGCCACCAATATGCAAAACTTCTTAAAATTCCTCTTGTTGTGGGCTGGCTCTTCAACATCATGCAACTTCACCGAGAGGGCATCTGGAATGAATATGTCATCTAGAGTTTCTTGCTTGTTAAGTAAATCCGATACTTTATCAACTAGAATAATTGGAGGCTCTTGCTCTTTATGCTTGGTCCAACATGTATACTCCTTCATAAATTCTCTACGGATTAGATGAGACTGGACTACACTCTTTGTAAGAACATCTTCTACTTTCTATAGTCTACGCATGGAAATACTATATATTCATTTATCCTAGTTTTCTTATCATTCTCCACAATATTTAGGAATTCAACAATCTCATTCTAATACTTTTAGCTCAAGCGACTAACATTGTATATCTAACTTTGATCTATCTATGATCACAAAATAATTATTACAGAAAATATTTCAATTTTTCCTTGATAAATTATTTTTTTATCTTCAAATTTTAAAGCAAACAATCGCATCCAATCCTACATTGGCTAGGTTGTCAAATAATTAGAGTGAGGGTTTATATAGAGGATAACCGGATAAGTAAATAAAACCCGTCAAAGTATACACTGTACAGTCAAAAAAAAAATGAGGGGTCACCTCTGAGGTGACTTACGTTAGGTGCTTATAGACGTTCTGTAGCTCCATCTGTAGCAGGCTCTTTTTAAGCCGATCGTAAATAGTATCATCCGTGATAGGACACTTCGGTGCCTTAAAAATGTTCTGACGGCTGCTCTGGCATAGTGATCACCGAATGAACTGGCTGTTGCCCAATGCAGAGTATTATAAACACAAGAGTTATTTATTTCATCACGAGTTCACAGTAGGAGTTCGCAGTTCTACCTTTTTACACCCTACATAACTGTTGAAACACATCTCACTTTTCCAACATGTTTATTGACTCTGATCTATACCTAGTATTTGCTTACAGTAGATACGAGATGTTGGAGTGAAACAATTTATTGTGTGAATTAGCGGAAGATAAAGTCCGATACAAGACCACCAAGCTGATCGCCAAATGTTACAAGATTTCAGCAGCTTCGTGACCGATTGATCAGAGTGTTCTAATTTGTACGTGCTCGACAATTTCGACTAAGCCCGCGATCGATAGCGGTAGCAAAGGAGGGGGCCAACACCAGTGGCATGATCCTTCTGATCAGCGCTGACAGGGAGCACTTCGTGCCGTAGGCGGTGGCGAGACTGTCACTGGTGTGTAACATGATTGAAGACGACTGCGCGGACAACGGGATCGAGGACAATTGCATCTACGACGGGTCCCTCTCCTCAACGCCAACTCGAGGGATGTTCTTTATATTTTGGGTCAGAGCGAGAAAAAAGTTGGGAACCTTTGTTCAATAGATATTAAATTATATATATATATATATATATTGGTGCTATGTTATCCTAAATATAATATTGTATCAGAAAAAAATCTTAAGAGAATTCTGTGGAAAGCAGACAAATGAAAAACAACGAAGTAAATTAAAATTTCAAAATACTAATAGAAGTTACGTTATAGCTTTTGCTCTTAGTTCTCGATCATATGAATATTGTGTGGAGCTGATATTTATAAAATCAATCAAGCTAATAGGATCATATTTGAAAAAATGCACCATGTCAATGATTTCCCTATGATGAAATTCCAAACAGATGTAGCAGCTCCATAGTTTGTTTGTTGTTTGGTTTATCAGTTGCGGTCAAAATTAAAATTCTAAAATTTAATTTTAAATTGATTTTAGGGTTTTTTTATCTAAAAGAAGGTAGATATAAAAGTTTTATTTATAAATTATTTTCGGTTGCCTTCGTCCAATTTTACCTAGTTTTGCCTAATCTAGTTTAAATGTAGGCAGGGCTACGAAATTGGCTCCTCCTTCCTTCGTTAATGGCAACTTACCTAACACATAGGAGGGACGTAAGGACATGGACGCTATTATTTATTTTACGGAAGAAAACATTGAGCTCGAAATCGACAAGCAGATATAATACGTGTAACTCGTGAAGTTTAGAACATGGGCAAAAAAGGACTGAATTAGACGGAAGGAAAGCTTCACATTTTCGTTCCTTTGATATTATCAATTATAATCTAACATATATACACTGCTATTTTAGATAATGTGCACTGCTATTGATTGAATGGCATAGATTGCTAAGACATGATAGTACTTATGCATAGAGATATATACACTGAGTGGCAGCCCCTAGGCGGTTGTCCCTCTCGCCCTGCTTTAGGAACGGCCCTAGTCACCTGTAACATCCTCGCCAAGACTGTTGTGTACTGCATGAAGCACGCTGCCATCAGCTCCAAGCCCCACAGCTCCTTCTCCTCTGAGGTCGGTGCCATCGCCGCTGCCATTGACGTGAAAAAAAGCCACGGATTGAGGAGCTGAAGAGCTTTGACACCGAGTTCATCGGCATGGACAAGGGGATGCTGGTCGACTTGCTCACGGTGGCCAACTAGATGAATATCAAGAGCCTACTTAATGTGGCAACCCAGCGCGTAGCGGACTTGAGCAAGGGCAAAGCACTAGAGGAGATCAGGAAATAGTTTAGGATCAACATCGACTTCATGGCTGAGGAGGACGAGCAATCGTCATGGAGAATGCGTAGGGCTTCGAATAGTCTTAGTCTTCTGGAAGAGCTCTCATATTAATTAGAAAAACCTAACCGTTGATTAATTCGATCATGTTATGTTAACCGTAGATTTGTACGGTCCAATCTACGTTCAAGGTCACGAGACTATTTTTAAAACCCATATAATCTGTTGTACTGTGCATACAATTTTTTCTGTACGGAACCAACAATAATCTCCGTATCGATCTCAGGATATTGGCAATTATCGTAAGGGAACGCGAGCAGATGACTTGGCCAGCGATGGACCGCCGCCATGAGAACGTATATACTTCGTGTTCCCCTTTCTTCTTATCAGCGGCAACATCTGAGCAGATTGGGAATACGACGGCACGCGAGACGATGGGACTTCACCGGCGACGGTGCAGTCATACACGGCACGAAATAAATAGGTAATACTGTTTCTCCGTTCCAATCGGATGATGTCACTGTACACGCGTTTTCTGAAACAATAATCGATGTTGTAGATGTTTTGATGCTTTCTGCAGTCAAATACGATACATGCTATACTCCAGCTCCGGTAGCTGTTGCTATCTTTTCTTAATGAAGATTTGCCTCGAACTTTTTTTTGTTCCTAATTCGGTTACATGTTTAGAAACACGACTCACTTACGTCACTTTTCGATCCTAAAAATTTGATGTGTTGAGATGTTAATCCACAGAACTAATAGGTTCGCTTGCACCTTGCATGCATCTACACAATCCACTGCTATTCCATCAAACTTACCTGTTTCGCAATTTCCAATTTTGGTTGAAATAATGGACTATATGTTGCCTGTCGAGGGAGTTGTTTTATCAAGGTCGGCTGAGAGCAAAAAACTGTTAGTTCACTAAATGTTGATCTGTTTCATAATAATTTTGAAATAGGGAACATATATATATATATATATATATATATATATATATTTGTGAACATAAGCAAGCAACGAATAATTAATTTTTCATGTGTCACGTCTGTCTTGGAGTGTGTATGTAGTGTGCCATTGATTAATGATTTTCATGTCGTTGGATTTTGATCCATATGTCAATTTTTCGGATAACTGAAAGGTTTTATGACATCCTATATCACTAATAATACTATCATATGCTTCATCCAATGTTACCACCGTTACCCGCTGATGGCTAGATTCCAGGCATTTAGCTCGGTGCAAGCTCGAAGAGAGGCAAAGGTATGGAACCAAATTCTCCACTTTGGTGACAGCTCTTCTGTCCCTGTGAGTCACGTGGCATTGGAGTATGGGAGATTGGGGATCTAGGAGGAGGTCGAATCGAGAGTGAACGTAGGTTGTGTATAACATCATGTCCAAACTAAGAGCATTTCCTATCTTCCATTATTATCTTAATCTTAAATAAGTTCCAGATCTCTCATTTTTCTATAGATTGAGTAAGGAGAGGCACGTAAAAAGTAGAACGCAGATCGTATAGGAGAAGAAAACGTGAAACGTTGATGTGTGCATCCTACAATGAAGGTATAAAACTGGCTATTTGAAACAATATTATCATTATTTCGAACTTGCATACATACCCCAGTAATGCTTTCTTTAAGATTTAGAAGTTAGAACAATTCTAAGTGATTTGCTATTTCAATATTGATTATAATCAGTTAGTCTTTCATTAATCATAGTGCCATCCATCAAAGAGATTTTAAGAAGAATTAAACCAACTTATTCAGCCACATGTAGTATTAGAATTTTAATTTAATTTCTTTAGATAACTAAAACACTAATGATAATATCTCATGCAATACACAGGTGGGTGACTAAGTCAGATTAGCGTGGTTCCTGCTTAATTATCAGTGAGACGCATTGCATTGCTTATACTTCTATTCCAAATTAATTATCGTTTTAGTTTTGTGCTCACTATTAATTTTTAAATATATATAATTTAAAATTATAAGATTTATGTTTTTAATTCACCGTAATAAAACTATGTGAATATTTAAAGAGTTACGGTCAAAGTTAGAAATAAAATATTTGATTGATGACAAAGCTAAAACGACGATGAGTAATTTGAAATGGAGGGAGTATTACTCTGTAACAGTTTTGAGCCCCTAATTTATATTTGCAATATATGAAGTGTCGGTTTAGTCTATAACTGATTGCTTACTCTGGTGGCCCCTAAGTGACGGTGTCGTCCGGACCAGCTATGGCCGCATGGTGCTGGACGGCCCAATCCTCCAAATCAAAAACAAAGTATGGTTTGTATACGATAGACCATTAGAGAACAATCTTTGAGATTAATTTTTTTATTTAGATAATAAAAATGACAGCCATAATTTTCTTCAATAAAGTAAAATGAGACGTAAGGTGATGGAACAAACCCCCAACTCTGTCTTATTATTAACTAGATAAACCATATTGTAGCCAACAATTATAATGGAACTATGCCACTCATAGTAAAATAAGAGATGATTAACTACTAATTCTAAAAGTATAACACTATTATGCATAGTATCATGCTTATGATAGCATCATAAACCAATAGCGGAGCCAATAGGAAGACATGACATTTAAAGAAAAGATGTTAGATTGTCTTTTATGCATAACAAAAACAAGAATGTTTGTCTGCCTCAATTTCTTTTATCTAGGCTATCGATTAATTTCATGTAAAGAACTATATAAAAAGATTGATCTTCAGTGGAATCTTTAAATCCCATAGAATCCTCTTGTGGATTCTAACATTGGAGTCCATGGTCACGGTATACACAGAGTGAACAAAAAATTTGGTCATTTTTATAAAGCTACCCTATAAAACAATCTTTTTTATTTGAAGGTTAAATTATCTAGCCTCAGGATCAAATGGATCCATTCGATTAGCTTTTGGCCAATGGCTCGCCTAAAAGAAATATTTAATGGCATTGTGCTCATAACCAGATGGTTTCTTTAGAGCCATATTATATATAGCAGGTATTGATCCTAACCACGTGCCTTTCTAATATCTTATTTCTGTTCCATTGCCACACATATTTTTTAAAAAAAAGTCTTTCACTTTTATTAAACCGGCCTAGAAGGACACGCTAAAATGTGGATTACCCATTAATTATTTATTTCACAAAAGGTCTTGCCATATGTCATCACCATTAACTAAGCTGGAAAAGCCATTTTCTTATGAAACATCTATTTTTTATATCAAGGATTTGGACACGTAGTCTATCTTGATCTTTTGATCGGCATATGTTTTCTCAAGTAGTCTGTATTTTCTTTTTTAAGTCATCATTACTGTAAAAAAATGTGACCTGTAATAATCCAATCTTTGAAGCATACCTCATGAAATTTCAAAGAAGAATAACATAAACAAGGGAATGCTCAAAAGAACTATGTTTAGAAGGACCAGTCTCCCACCATATGACATGTTTTTGCCCTTCCATGTATTGAGTTCCTCTCAAATGTATCCTCAACTATTTTCCAATCAACATTTTGGAGTTATTGATAGTGAGGATACCAAGATATCTAAAGCAGAAGATCCATAACTGCAAGCAAATAGTTGTCTATATAGATCCTCCACTTCCTTGACTTTCCCAAAGTAGAAAATCTCACTTTTTATAAAAGTTTATTTTTTGCCATGAGAATTGTTCACACGCAAAGAATAGTCTTCATGTTTTTAGTCTGATCAAGGTCATTCTCTAAAACAAATTATTATGTCATCAGCCTATTGTAGAATGGACAAACCATCCTTCACTAAATGTGGAATGACACCTCTAATTTAACCATTGGCTTTAGTTCTCTCAATGAGAATCGCTAACATGTCAATCGCAATATTAAAAACTATCACCTACATTGGTCCCCTTGTCTCACACATTTGTTCATTTGAAAATTATTATCTAAGTCCTCATTGACATTTACACGAACACATCTCCCTTTAACCCATTAAGAAATCTAATGACACCACTACGGAGAAAATCCTTTCATGCACATTGTATGTTGTAGGATTGCTATTTGAATTTATCATAAGCCTTTTCAAAATCAGTTTTGAAAATGATCACATCCATTTTTTTCTCATGCAATTTATAGATAGTCTCATGTAAAATCACCACCCCTTCCATAATATTTCTACTAGGCAAAAAAAAAAAAACGTTTGGGTTGGGCGTATGACTTTATGAACTGATGTAATTCTATTAATGAAAACTGTTATAAAAATTTTAAATATGAAATTTAAAAGGAAAATTGGTCTATACAGTTGGATTTGTTTTGTATCGGCTCTTTTAGGTAATAAAACAATAATGCCAAAATTTAAGCTAAAAAGAGGAAGTGTCCCGTAATGAAATTCCTTGAATATAATCAATAGATCATTGATGACATCTAAGAAAACTCGATAAAATTATATAGAAAACCATCTGGACTTGGGGCTGAGTTATGTTCCATTTCAAAAACCGCTTTTTTGATCCCTTTTCTGAAAATTCAACAGTGAGGATGTCGTTTTCAAAGTTTGATTCTTGTGGGATGTCCTTGTTATGTTCCTCAATCATAGAGACATTATTCACTTCTATGGGCCCAAATAAATCTTTATAATAATAGGTAATATACTCTTTTGAGATTCTTGTCACTAGTTATTATAGCCCCGCTCTACTCCAATCGGAAGATCATCTACTTACGATGCGCTAAAAGGTGATAGATTAATAACCACTATAGTTCAATTTGTAATAGTTCAAATTTAAAAATGTCAAAGATTAATAAATGTATATGCGTAACTGTTGAAAGCTTCGAGCCAAATCATTATAGAATTGTTAAGGAAATGTTAGGATGAAGTGGTGAAATGACTTATAATATGGACCATTAAAAGATTTTCTTTTTCTTATGGGCTCATACTTTAAGCAATAGCTTAGAATTTTCTATTTCTCTCATTACGTGGGAATTTCTAGACTGTGAGAGAATGTGGAGTCTTCTTTTTATATTACTTTATTAAGATAAAGATAATAGATAATTAGATTTACATAAATGTCACATTAAGTTAAGTGCCCATGTAGCAATTATTTATCAACAGTAGGTGCTCCTACGGATGGCTGTGGCTAATTTACATATTTTTCTTTCTTTGATATTGATCATATCCGCTTATAAGAAAATTTACTACTAAGCCCCTCTTTGAAATGCATGATTGCAAAAATAGGCAAATAGGAAAAATGTATGAGTAGAATAGCATCTCTATTGAATTTTTATAGGAATTAATTTTTTAAAACTTTTCTATATTTTTAGGAAAGTTTAATCGACATATATGAGATACACATGAATTTAGACTTATAGGAAGAAGAAAACATAGAATCTCATGTTTATTTCCCTAAAATCTATGTAGAATTGTCCATTTCATAGGAATTTCAAAGGAAGTGATATAATTTAATTCTTTGTTTCAAATGACTTCATAGGAATTTTTCTAATAGGATTGAAATCCTCAAAGTTTTCAATGTTTTCCCAACCAAATCAAAGGGCCTAATATAGCCAAGACATGATCTCCAATTGAAAGTTATTAACTTGCCAATAGGCACAAGTTTCAATACTGTTGGACCATATAGAACGATTCACTTTGAACGCAAAAATACCATCAAAACAATATCTCAGTTTTCTTATTAAGATGCTATTGTGAAGCTAGATCTAAATAATTACTGAGAAACTATCTTATAGATATAGCTATTGAGAAAGCTAGATCTAATAGATATCACCATGAATATTGAGCATCTCTCGATGGAGGGTTCTCAATCCCTATCACAAGTCATGGATGACAATCACAAGATCCAAACAAAGGCTTTCAAAGAACTTGAAATAATCTTTCTCTTATAGAGACTTTAACCCCTTAGATTTTCACTAAGTATATTTAGAGGTTGACTCACTTTTCATCACAAGACAAATAAGTTCCAAAAGAATTTAGAGAAAGGGAGGAAGCATACTCCACTAGAGTATAGAAGTAGGAAAGCAATACCCGAAATTTACATTGCGGAACAGAATTTAAATTGCAAAAATGTAAATTGAAATGACAAAGCAATTCAAAAGTAAATCACAATTTCATTAATTGAAATGCGCTTACATAGTTTGCACAAAGCTTATAAAATTATCTCAAGAGTTGTAAAAAGAGTTCAACTGTTTCCTCTAACTCTCATCACAAACATGCCTCGCTAGATCTCAAACATGTGTTCAAACCCTAGTCATGGTCACTCTATTTATAGGCCAGGGGTGGCTGGAAATCCCTTGTGAAATCCCTAAAACGCCTTCAAACCATAGCCCATTCTCAAACTCCTTTTAGCCATCAAATTCGAATTGGATGCTCCAGGAGCATCCACGTCATTGCCATGCACACATCACCACGAACTCTGCATGGCCATAGAAGATCCACCACCATGTCCTTTCCTCCACATCGCATGGGTGAATCAGCACGTGACATGCATCCCATGCCGTCTTAGCCTTGCCAGGCGCTCTTCTATCCGGGCCTGCTTGCTAGTGAGACGACGTCATTTTCCCACATGTGAAACTAGTCTTCATGGGCCCCACGATTTGCTCCACCTCCACCAACGCCAATCATCGCATGTGGTGTTAGCCCATCAATCTATGTCATCATATGGATTCCCACGCGAGCACGCCCTCTCACGTGCCTCGCTCGCTCCTTCGAGCCGGGTTGCTGTCACCTTGCACGTGCACCAAACTAGCCTGTTGCCTACACTGCTTGGGCTGATGCCACGTTGAGACTAGTCGTGCTGAGTACAACCACCATCGGTTGTCGCTTGGACCCGGCCAGCGTCACGGAGGGAGAAGGAAGGAAGACGACTAGGCTTCTTTTGCTTGTGCCACCTCTTTCTCTCCCTTTTCTCCTTTTTTTCTTGTCCAATTTGCCGCCAAATTGCAACGATTTCTTCACATAACGTTCATCCACCATGTACACTCGCATTCAACCTTATCATTCGATATCTTTAACCATGCTAGATCCCAACTTCTCCTGAGTTTGGTCCTAGTCCTATTGTTGACTAAGATTAACCAAGTTCCTACATATAGATCAACCAAACCATAGAGCACAGATATCACAATCTAATTCATATTAGTCTATGACCGCACTTTTTATACTTTTGATACTAACAATTTTTCATCACAAATAAACCAAAATGACACTTGGATTCATAGATAAACAAATTCTCACACCTGACAAACTAATCATGAGTCATTTTCCTCCAGCTCAGCATGAATTAAGCATGAAATATCGCAGGTTAATTTTGACTTCATTGCAACTCATATTGGTCAGCAGAGAACACTCCTATTTTGTGCTAGATGGACAGTGTGTCAGTCCCAAGTACATGAGGAGGCACGTATTAATGATCTGCTTCGTGCAAACATAAATGTTTGGTAGTAAAGAGGGATCATGAACTGAAGTGGAAGTCCTCCAACACATACGCATGTACATATGCATGACCAATTAATGCCAAAAACTACATGAGGTAGCTGTTGCCCGAATGCATGAGTAATCAATCTCTCATAGTATAAATACTCGAGCCAAGTCTTAGCAGTTGATAGTTTTACACCCTACAGAATTCTTGAAACATTTCAATTTTCGATCATGTTATTTGAATCTGACTTAGCATTTGGTTATAGTGAATACGAGATATTGGAGTGAAACAACTGTTGGAATTCGTCCTAGCTCGCTGGGTTGAACACCTCTTTATATGGCCAAGCATTACAGTAGTCTTTGTGGGTGATGCCCCATTTGCACATAGACTCCCCCAGCTGCCTACCTATTGCATTGTACATGTTATATAGGCAGCCCTGGCTGAGATAAGGAATCCATCGGCTTACCAGATGTTTGCTGATACCATCGACCACAACTCCCGTGACCACACCTCAATCGACATGGCTGACACCAACGCATCCTTTTTCATAATGTCTCCGAGCGCTTTTATAATTTGAAATCCTTCTCTATGAATTTCACATTTCTTCTATTTTTTCCATGTATTTCACCCTTTTTAACTTTTCTATAAATTATAGAGTAGATTTCATGGACGATCTTTTTATTTCATTATGATGGTTATGCAGGTGTATGAAACAACTTTAAGTAAGGAAACACAAGAGGATTTTTAATTTGATCTTTATTGGAGTTAGGCGCGAAGCTAAGCTCAATTCATTAGGTTCAGCTGATTTGAAAAAATTCCAAAATCCTCTAATGAAGCGGTTGGATTTGCCCTTATTGGAGTGCTCAAAGATGTAATTCAACGTTAGATACATAACACTAGATATGTACTAACAATGTTATCCGCCTCTTTGGTCATAAACTTCAAAATTCAAACTAGTTAGTTGATAAGTATAAAACTGGAATTAGAGGTACGTGTTGTCAAAGCTAGATGACAATACAGCATATGGGTTAGCACCATTATTTTCATATGAAATCAAATATTACTCATAGTAATCAAACTCTAGTATATTACCCATTGTTGTGGTCACTAAAATCTTCGTTGCCACACCAGCTCTACCACGTTTGATTAGCGGGTGTATGTCATCGTCACCATGGCCTTTGGCTTTTCTATGTGTGTCAGTAATGTAGGAAATAGGGTTCTTCATATGGCGGATAGGAGGCTGCTTGGCGTCATGTCGTTCGACCCTAAGTCCCGAAGGGTGCCCCTAGTCAACCTTGAAGGCCACGTGCCACCTTCCTCGGGCTTAAGGGAGGGTGTGCTTTAAAGATCAGTGCTTAGGACTTCAAGTAGGTCGTCTTCTCGAGCACCCCTCTGGACCATGATCTCAATCACCTAGGATGAGCGGACCCAAGGTAGGTCTTTCCTAAGCATTGGCCAATCCAGTGACACAGGAGAGTTCTAGGGGCCTAACCACTACCAACACATTTAATGTGTTGTGATGGGTCGCGTCGTCCTACCTCTTTTTGTGAATGTTTCCTTCGTTAAATGCGATGCGATGATTATCTACTCTTCAAAGTGTGCAATGAGGAGGATGAGATGACCCATGCTGCATGTCCAGCAAGGATGGGCATGGGCTATCAGATGGCGTGGAGGGCTAGGTGTGTGGTTTACTTCGTGAAGCCCACCTGGTCCTACCACCTTTCCACCTGCTTTGTTGGAACGTCGATGGGTCGAGCCGTAGGGCATCGACTATTGATGATGCTACCCCCATTAAAATGTCTCGCACGCTAGCCGGTACTATTAGGGACATGTGGCAAGGGCCTATGCCTCTGGCCCCACTAGTAGGGGAGAGGGGCCACTACAGCCAAAATAACAGACAAGTTTGTTAGGCGCATTTGGCACAGAGTTTTTTATCGACTAGTCATTGCCATGATGGGTGGTAATCTCAATCCATAACTTTAGTACGGTCACTACGGTACTCTCGAAGTGTATAATGGAAGGACCAGGACCAAGATAAGGGAAGAGAACACTCCGACTTGTAATCCAACAAAGAAAGATACAACATACATATGAGTAGGATGTTACACCCCTAAGCGGCCTGAACCTATTTAAAACTCGCTAATTCAATTGTTTCTTTATTCCATAGTACTCGAATTAGCTCAACACGTTCATCCCCTTAGCTGAATCCAAAGGGGTCTCGTTAGATCCCTACTACCAGTGTTCATCCACTGCCAATACTACCATCATGTGGACTAGAATAAGCATGGGGCACCTTTTGTTGAAACAACCCACACTAGATAGTGTGAAGTTTCGTATTGATGTAGTAGGAAAAAAATACAAGATTATCGCCCTATGAAGCTATAACCAGGAAAAGAAAAGAAAGGCATACGACGACCACTCTACTAGCCACTCTTGGCACCTAGGAGAATGAACTAATACCAAGCCAGCCGCCATTAAGTTCTACAAGGAAGGCACAAACGCCTCACTAGAAACCAACACCACATCGAAGATCGTCAACGGGCTCCCGGTCATCCTTATGTAGAAGGGTTGAGGAGGGAGATGTCAAGAAAGAAGAAGATCTACTCTTCCCTCGCACCAACCTAATGATGACAACCGAAAGATTGTCGAAGATCAAACTTAGAGAAGACGATGAAGGCGAGGAATGAGGATCTCCTAGACGATGCCTCCAAGGAGGTCACGTCACCATAGGTGCCACTATCGCACATCCAATTGTACTAGTTTTCACCTAGATAGTTTTGCAAGGGAGAAAAAGGGTGACAGCTTGACAACGTCCCAAAGGGGGAACATGGTGCTCGAAATCATCGTCATTGCTAGCTTAGAAAACCTCGAGCTAGGCTTTCGCCCGTAGCATCCCCTTCCTCACACATCATCTTTGCCCCAAAGCTCCACCACCCAAATGAACTCTGCTAGCAAGCAACTCTACTGCTCTAGTGCCCCACTACCGGGCAACCCATCCATGCATGGCCAACGCTGCCTCTCCATCACAGCCATTGTTGCCTCCTACACCTCCACCATGCCGCCCACTCTCGTGAAGCCACGCCACTAGAATGTTCGCTTCCCTAGCCACCACCATCATCACCTCACCAAAGAAACTCCCTATGACCGAAAAGGAACAACCATAGTAGGGGAGAAGCTCCCTTGAGAAGAAAATAGGGGTGCGATTGGCTAGCAAGGATGATCCAAACACCGTAGCCTCAGAGCTGGTACTTGCCTTGGTACTCGACCATCAGCCCCATCACCGCTTGGTTACATGTCGCTTGCTACAACACCAAGAGGCACAAGCTGGCTCGGCTTCCTCCATCTCACTGTCCTCTAACACGACCATGCTAGATCCAATTGGCAAGATCTAGGCACCCATCTCTCCATCCACCTTGAAACCCTAGTCGATGTGGTGAGAAAAGAAGAGAGCTAGGGTCGTCCTTGTAGCCCCCGACTTGCCAGTAGGCCGCTCAAGTGGCTACAAAATGGAGAGAAGAGGGAGGGTGTGGTGGTGCAGTGGTTGGGTGCCGTCTGTGATGCCCCTAGGCTGGGAGCGACGCAGATGGGAGACTTATCGCAAGGTCATGCATAAGGCACCTATTGGGTAAAGAATTAAGAAGAAGAGGGAGAAGAGGCCAGTAATAGAAACAAAATTAAGAAAATGAGAGAAGGGAAGAGAATGAATTTCTGGATATATATAGGAAAAGAATTGCATTTAGCTTAGGAGTTTTTCTAGGCTCAGTTGTACTGTTGGTTCATCTCAATGATGGCAGGCCAGCTCATTGGAGTTCCGAATAGCACGTTCTATTTGTATTACATGTTTGTGATATTCGGTATTAAAAAAATAAAAAAAAACACATTTCACCTTTTCAAACTAATTCACCATGCAATCAAATCCCTAAACTTTTCTTGGTTCATTTGATCCATAAACTACTAAACACCCCTTAATAACGATGTCTGTCTGTCTGTCTTTATTGTACTCTCTACACAGAACATGTTGAAATTTAATGGAAAACCCTGTATGGCAACGTCAAATGGAAACCATGTGGTTGGCTATGTTAAAAAAATGATTTTTTTTCATAATAGTTTACATAAAGTTTTACATCTGATATTTGAATCAGTGATACATGTTTCTAACAAAATTGCTTTGTTATCTCGAATTCAGGATATATATATATATATGGGGTTTATTATCTTGGGAGAAGGAAATTGTAATGTGTTACACCAAACATGTACCGTGCTGCAGCCAGGAGCATGACGCAGCGGTAAGGTGACTGTGAATAGGTTACTCGAAGTAAATACTTCATCTGTCCCATATTATATATTATAAGTACATTTTATTCGTTTTATATTATAAGTTAATTTAATTTTTTAAAATTAAACTTTTTAAATTTAATTAAATTTATAAAAAAATAGTAATATTTACATCACCAGTTTTATTAAGTATGTTTATTTTATGTTGAAAATATTACTATGTTTTTTATAAATTTAGTTAAAACTAAAGAATTTTAGAAAAGAAATCAAAACGACAGAGAAAATAGTAATTAACTAGTGAGCCTTCAATAAGTAGTAATAATGAACTAATGATCATACATATTTCATCCGGCGTTACAAAACTTTTCTTTTTCACGGAAAGCATAGGCGCGCAAAACCGTACATGTGAAGCCACTGAGCTATTGATAACATGTGAACCCACCTGTCAGCGGCTCGTCATGCTCTGCTGCGTCAACTACCAAGACCCAACTCATTACTCATGCTTAAGGCAAAATACAGATTAAGAGTTGATTATATACGTACTGCCCTTCAGCTGGAAAAGTAGATATACAGTGTCATGTCCCGAGCTCATGGGAAGGGAGGCACAACTGTTGTGCTTCCTTCCTGAAAAGTAAAAAAATCAGGTAAAAAAGGATGATCATGAACTAGAAGTGAGTCCTTCAACTTCAATAGATGCATGACAAGGCAAAAACTGAATGAACTGGGTTGTTGGTGCTTGAGTGATCTTTCCATTATAAATCTTGAAGGTATGGACATGTCTTGTAAATTAGGAGGGTAATTCACATTTTCACACACTCCATTAATTAAACTCAATATGCTCAAAATTCAAACTTGTTTCGGAATAGGGATACTGAAGCAATCAACTATACGGCCATGGTTACTATGACTGAACACGAGTTATTGGAGTCAAACAACATTAAATAAGGGAAGTGAGGATGTGAATATAACCTGAAACTTTATCTAGAAAGGAGCTCAGTATATCAATTCCATAGTAGTTTATTGCTACTAAGAACCAAATGAGGAATAAATAGGCAGAACCAAACATGTGTATATTCATAAACAACATTTGTGCACACTCTGAATTCCATTTTAACAATTAACAATTACTATACATAATTAAATTCTCATATTAAACAAACTTACATCTCCACTGTTAAGGTGATGTTTAATGTAGCTGTTCTCTGTATTATGCCAGTCGGTGCCACTCTACCAGCACGCCAGTGGTCGTCACTGGCGACTTCCCAAGAGCGTGGTCAGATCATCACTGGTAGACGCCAGCGATCCGACTTCCTGGGAGCGTGATCTGCTCGAAGCTGGCAGCTAATTAATTAGAGCAGTGGAGAGAGAATGAAGCAAAGAAAAAAAAGTTGGCCAAGGAACTAGGAAGGAAAATTCTAAGAAAGGTTGAAGAAGAGAGACTAATGGTTACATGCGAGCTTCTCTATCTAGGGGCCAAGATTTGCACTAACTAATCAATCATCTCATTAAAATTCTGTAATACACTGCCTCCATAGGAAATTTACTAGTGATACAATCAAAACAGGATCCCTATCTGAAAATTTTTGGCTTCGCTATTGGTCACAAGTTTTAAAATTCTGATAAATAAAGTCCCCACACATGACAAAGTAACTCGCCTAGCACAAATTAAGCATGGTAGAACACGAGTTAATTTTGTCTCCAGGTATCACTCATACTGATCAGCTGAAAACTCGCCTACTATTTGGTGGCAGATCGTGTCGACCATGAGCTCATGAAGAGGCACACGCTCTGCTTGTTTCCTATTTTACTTGTAATAAGGGGGATCATGCACTAGTAATGAAAGTTCTTAAGCACATGTGCACGCACTACTATAATGTCAAAAACCGAATGAGTAGCTATTGCTCAAATGGAAGAGTAATCAATAGAAGACTGGTATTGAAGAAATCAATGAGTAAGTTGAAACTCCTTTAAGTATTGAATTTATACTCAGGAATTCCCACCTTCTTTATATTCAGGAATTTAACATAAATTCCTTTGTATGCAGTTGAGTTGAAAGTAAGCTAAACTTGTACTCGCTCCATTCTTTTAATAGATTAAATTGTTGATTTTAGAATCATTTGTCTTATATAATTATCGTTTATTTTATCATTAAAGTTAATTTAAGTATGACTTATATTTTTATGTATTTATATAAAATTTTTAAATAAAACAAATGAACAAAAGTGTTAAAGACTGAAAAACAGTGGGAGTAACACTTCCACAGGTCAGCCCGTGAAGTTAAGGGATGAGAGAGGATAAGATAATTCTGCTACTAGAACTCATCCATTGTCTCACATCTGAAATTTCTTGAATCCGCCATAGGGAACAATCCCTCACACACACAGCAAGAGGGGAAGGGAGGATGAACAAAAGGACTAGGGTAGGCCTGGATGACAAGAAAATGGATTGCATTTCACTTTCTTGTTTCTGGGCTTAATTATATCCTTCGTTTTCTTAAAAAAAACTTATCGCACTCCTGCTCATTTCAGCGCTTTTGGTAACCTATTCCATTTTTATTAGCATACGCGTGCTAACGCTACCGCAATATTTCATCTCACTCTGCACATAGTTTACCATAGCGTGAACCTAAATTTAGACCACAAACATGAGTTTTTATTCCTGAAATTTATTCTACATCCTTATAAAAATAAATTGACTGAGCAAATTTGCTACAGGCATAATTGAGAGTAGTTTGTCATGGAACAGTTTGTCATGGAAAATTTAAAATGTTAGAGCTAAAACATGATCTCATAAAAATCAACAACCGGCCATACGGGTGTAGAGTGCAGATTAACCATTCAATTGCAACACATCTAAATTCATAAATACGTGCATGATCAGGATTATGAAGCAAATGATACACATACATTTTGGTTGCTCTATCACTTCAAATTTAAAATTTCTTTTCCTTTCGATTCCAGAATAAACATTATAGCAATTATAAAGCTCAATTCATCGCATTACGATCGCAACGCTAGAACATCATTAATGCATACACGTATGCATTCTTAATTTCTTACACAAAAGAGTCTACATGTTGCCTTAGTAAATCTGCCTCAATCTTCTGTTAATCCACAATAACAGCATTAAATGAGTTAAGAGTGAGAAGATCAGTTGTTAAATAAAAAAAGAAGAGGATATCATTGGCATGGGGCATCCATGGGACCTGTAAGACAACTAAGCCAAATTTGCATGGTTAAATTGGGCGTTGGAAAGCCATCCTGTACTTCGACCAAAGCTGCTCATCGCACTCTGGAAGCTCCCTGGCAGCTCCTGCACGCCCATAACTTCACAATTTCAGATTATTTCATGAGATAAATACAGCTAGAACATAACAAAGGAAATGTATGAAGCTAGGTTCGCAACACAAATCTCAAAGCCTGAAGTAGGTGAAGCAGCCCAAATGTATGAAATTTTAGAACGATGGGAAGCAGGTGATTCAGAGCAGATGTATTCAGTTCCAATGTGGACAGGCAAAGTTCTGCAACTGATTAATGACCTACTCTTGTGCATAGCTACCAGAATGGTAATGCTTGCTCTAATCTGGCCTCTATGGAATGGATAAATCGCATCATATAACCACAGCACCACTCAAGCTTCAATGCTTTCCAGTCCTGGAAAGAAGCACCGAGTTTAGGTAGGAGAATAAGTGGTTAATAAATTATAAAGGCTGAAAATTGCTAAAACATGTCTCCAAAGCAATACTGCCTGCCAAATTTCATATAAACCTCATAAATAACCCATATAAAAGCAAACTGGAAATACATGAAGCCATATCATCATGAATTGGAACGTAAAAGGGAGTAAGTTTGTTATATACTGAACATCTCTGCACCCACCTATCGACCACACCCTTCCAATTCTGACTACAGGAACCAAATCTTAGCTCCAGAGACCATGCAGCTTGCCATATGAGCTCAGTGACTTTTCAAGTCCCAATAGTACATGTTCAGAAATTCAGAATAATTGTATACATTCAGAATTCAGCACTGGCATTCATAGTGATGGTACAAATTCAGAATTTTTTTAAAAAGAAAAGAAACCAGTACTTTGGTCAGAAAGAACTTTCAAATCTCAACTTTGATTCAGAAATTCAGCATTGAACTTTGAATTATTGGGTCGTTATCTAGGTTACCTGCTGGCTTCCTTGAGCTCAGTGGCTGCTGGCGGGATGTAGTCGAAAGCCCAAGAGCATCGAGCGTCGAATGCCCCGTCCACGGCGGTCACGGTGGGCGCCTGCATGAAAGCCATCCTATGTTATAAATCATGGAGAGCACAACAGTGACACTACCTTAACTTAATAAATTTTTCGGAGTTAATCCACATGTTTTTTCATGGTAACACCTAGAAATTGCATAATGTGTATTTTGATGATTCCACTGTATTAGCCATATGAAGTATGGATCATCACTCTTCACCATGTAATGTCAGTTACATGTGGTTCAGTTGTGGTGATTACCTTGTTCGGTCGTTGCTGTGATGCGTCTCCTACCATACTGTACTCCTTGCTGCACTACTCAGTCAGATATACCCTCATTGTACTTTTCATGGGTCAGCATATCCGGTGGAAAATTTGCAACAGGATCCTAAGCAATTGCAAAATTTTGTGTTATTAAGTGAATGTAACAGTATCCTAAATTTAAAGGGAATTAATAAAATTATTAAAGAAATATCAAGATTATTTTTCTATGTTAGGATATCGGTCGTAGATACAACCTCAATGCGATATAAGGCAGAATTATATAAACAAATTATATCAAAAATTACAAGATTACATGATATAAATTTTTTTAGAACATGATGATATACCGAGTGGATATCTAAATAAAGTGTCACTGAAAAAAAATAAAAAATTAAGAGTATGTATTGACTTCAAGGATTTGAACAAAACTACACCAAAGATGAGTATCTAATAGTGATTATAAATCTTCTGGTGAATACAACATCACGGTATAAAGTTATCAGTTTTAATCAATTTTTTATGGCCGAAGGGATATTCTAAAAAAGAGTGTTCAGATATCTAGAGCAATTGTTTTATATGAATGAGTGGTTATGACATTTAGACTTAAAAGTGCCGATGCTACTTACTAAAGAGTTATAAATTATATATTTTATAATCACATCAGCTTAATAATGAAAATTTATATAGATGATGTGGTGGTCAAATCCAAGAGTATAAAAGGGCATCCAGTCGATCTACGAAGGGTGCTAAAGAGGACAAGAAAATATGGATTAAATATGAATCCTAACAAGTGCGCTTTTGATATATCGACTAGGCAGTTTTTCTGGTTTATAGTGCATAAAAGAGGTATTAAAGTCAGTCAACGAAGCATCAAAACTATTAAAGGCAAAATTATTTTTATAAGTAGGTTTATTTTAAATTTATTAGATAGAATTAAGACTTTTACTCCATTATTGAAGTTAAAAACTGATCAAGAATTTTTATGAGGACCTGAATAGATATTTGATGAAATTAAAGATTATTTAAGTTTTCCATCAATTTTGGTTTTGCCGAAAAAGAGAGGTAGTTCAAGTTATACTTGTTTGTCGATGAAAAATCTATTGGATTTATTTTGGTTCAAAAAGTTTGAAGGAAAAGAGCGAGTTATATTTTATCTTAGCAGAAAACTTTTAGATATTGAAACAAGATACTTAGTGATGGAAAAACTTTGCATTTGTTTATATTTTTTATGCACAAAATTAAGGAATTATCTTATGTCGGCTAAATGCATAGTAGTGTGTAAAGCCAATATGGTAAATTACATGCTATCAGCTTCAGTGTTGAAGGGGAGGATTGAAAAATAGATCTTTGCTTTGATGGAGTTTGACCTACGGTATGAATCAGTTAAAGTAGTAAAAGGGCAAGCAACAGCTGATTTCATTGTGTAACATTGTGATAATTCTATGGGATATGTGGAGCTGTTGCCTTGTACTTTATTTTTTGATGAATCAGTATGTAGCTACGGGTGTGGCATCGGCCTAGTCATCATATTGCCTCTAGAAGTAAGTTTTGAATTTATTTTCACAATTAAACCTTATTATACTAATGATCAAGTAGAATATGAAGTAGTGCTTAAGGGACTTTAGCTATTGAAGGAAATTGGAGGCAATACTATAAAGATCGTGGGAGATTCATTGTTGGTGATCAAAGTATTGTCTAGGGAATATGAGTGCAAGAATAAGATTTTAAAATTATATCATGAAGACTGCCAACAGTTGCTAAGAGATTTTAACATTGCATCGATGAGTCATGTTTCTAGAGAGTAGAATATAAAAGCAAATGATCTTGTACAAATTGCTTCGGGTTATCAATTGATTAGAGAAGATGTGGAAGTTAAAATAACTGTTATTGAGGTTGATGACTAAAGAAAGAAAATTATAGATTGCTTACAAAATCCTTCACAATCAGTTTCAAGAAAGATTTGGTAATTATCTTTAACTTTGGTAACTTTATGATTAAAGCTTTTATAGTTGTGATCTATGGTTCCCTATTCAAAATTCCTAAAACCTGATTTCAGCAGGACATGAGGTGCACGGTTTGGATATGTGCATCTTAGTCACCATAAGGACCGGTCTTCGAGCCTCGGATGTGAAGCATAATCCATACAACCATCTGTCTAATAGGTAAGGCTTAGCTTAAAACCTTGTCTAGTTCTAGTCACAAGGACAAGGATGAGGCGGAGGAAGTGTGGGTGCACGGATGTCTCGGCATCGCCGCAGTCGTGCAGGGAATACCTAGGGGCATAGCCCGTCTCTTCTGTCCTAGTTGGTACTAGCCTAGGAGGTCTATGTCAGTTCTTTTTATTAGGGTTAGGTTAGGTGGATGGTTATGTCACAACTTTCGCTCATGTACCGTGGTGGTATGTGGCACGTGGTAGCGTGAGGAAGGCATGTCGGTGGGTAAAGTATACACCTCTAATTAGAGTAAAACTATTCGAATAGACACGCCCTCATTTATGGGCAAGCTTAGCAATATCCCTAAGTTAGATGTTTATCTTCTCTATGGTTTTACAACTCCATGGGAAGGATGAAAGTCAAGTGCATGTTGGTGCGTGTCTTGGTTTGTATCCTAATATGTTCAACTTTACATCGGTGTGTGACTTATCTTTAAATCTTCAGTAGAATCACGTCGGTACGTGATTCAGTAAACAACTTGGATTAGTAGTAGGATTGAGTTAAAAACTGTATTGATTAACTAATGATTTAAAACTATTGTTTCATACAAATGAACCCTATAATTATTTTCTCCTTGTACTTCCTCATATTATTTGTGCATTATTCCTTGGTATGGCTTGTTGAGTACGGTAGAGGTACTCAACCTTGCTTTCTTTCCTCCAACCCAAATGAAGAGTATCAGGATGCTGAAGGATTTGAAGTTTAGCTTATGCATGTCTTCAAGTGCCTGTGGGGCCCATTAGTCTTCAGTGGTTTTTATTTGTTTATTTTTTAGTTGATGGGCATCTAGTAGCCCATGTAATAAACTTATTAATGCTTCCACTATTGTACTCTGATATTTATTATTCAACTTTGTAATATGTACCTTGTCTTCTAGGATAAGAATTTATGCACATGTGGATGGGAAATATGTGAGCATTTTCTAGATGCTATAGGGATTCTGTGCGAATAGAGGATTAGGGTTCATGGTTGGGCATCGGGTGGTTGAAGACAAAAGAAGCAGTTATAGTGGAGGCAAACAAAATTGAGATGAATCTTTCTACTGGAATTTATAATCCCGCGACAACGATTTGTTTTTCGAGAAAAGTGGTGTGAAATTCTCGACGATACCAAAGTTGTTCATATTTGGTGATTTAGATTCTAGCCTCTATCCAAATTCACATTCTCACAATGTTATGATAAATCGCTTGGAGTAAAGTAGGTTCATAATATCAACAACATAGCTCCTCAGGTAATATATTCTTGATAACTTTGGAGCATACATTTGCATAGAGGTTGTGTGCTACTATTAATAGATAAGGCATACCTTATATACCTATGTTGGTGATCACCGAGAATACTGCATATCTAATATTATATGAAAGGGTATATCTAAATATTGATAAGATTATAGGTAAAGAACTAGTCCGCCATAGTTAAGGAAGGAAGTCCTATTCAGGGGTGGTAAGAACGTGTTTGCTCATATTCTATTTAGGGTCCTCAAGTCCTATTTGAATAATGGGATATATTCTTGTAGCAAAAAAATAAACCCTTTGAGAGAAAGAGGATCAAGTCAAAAGTTATAGACACAAACTACATCGTAATTATGCCATGAGAAAACCCTACATCTAGTCACCAACTACAACCAGCCGAATTACATTGTCAAGATTAGCTTGGCAGAATAGAACAAATAACATGCTCCCCCTTTGTATTCGGTGCGACACATTTCAGATCTATACATATAAACTGGACTAGATCTATTACCCTTTCGGGGGCCTAAATCAGTATAAAAATCCATGTTTCCTATCTCTTTACTTTCTTCTCATGTATACCTTAGTTCTAACCATACTCTATGCCCCTAAAATACCATTGTTGGGTATAACCCATTGATAACCAGTTGTATAGTCCCTTCCACTTGATCACCATCATCTTAAAGGCCCAACAAAAACAACAATAAACAACCTCTTAACAAGGAGAATGATGAGGTTTGTTATCAAAGAACTAGACTCACTTGTCGAAGTGGGTAGTAGACCATTGCCACTCGACTTGAAATGCCACCCTCGATGCCAATTCACTTGTTGTCGGTGGATGGAAATGGAAATGGTCCCGTTGACATGGAACTAGGTTGAGGAACATTGAGAAGCACAATAGGCACCATCGTGCCCTTATGTGCAAGAGCCTCATCTTGATAGGTGAGTTAGTAAGGTGGTGTTGGTTGAAGAGAGAGGTCTTAGGTTTCATTCTTGTGAACCACATGCGTATACTATTATGCATAGATGCTTAGTAAAATACAAAATAGGTTTTTGGTTTTTTTCACGCCTATAAAAATAAAAAAGTGGTGCACCATATATATGTCTTCTAAACAAGAACTACCACCAATTACAAGCAACTCTTATTAGTTCCGCTATTGGGGTGCCGATTTCAAGCCGATAATTATGAGGAGTTTGTGTTTGCACCAAAATTTGGTAAGTCCCGTAGACAGAATTAGAGAGATGATCGGCTTGTGGATGGAGCCAATTGATACAGTGAGAAAGCCGATCAAATGGGTTGAGGATAGATTCGGTCCAGACGAAGACGGAAGGCTATCAAGATAGGACCGAGTCTAAGGAGAAGCCCTGAAAACCATGACATGATACTTTATCTCTACATAATATATCTTGTAAGATAGAGGCAGTTTCCTTTTATGTTTAGGAAATAACGTCCGAAGGTTATTTATAATCATATCAAACTCTTATAACTCCACGATATAAATATAGACCCCTAAGACCTTGTAAATCCATCTCTCAATCAATACAACTTTGGCGTATCATCACTCTAGTTCATCTAGCTTTTTACCGACAGGTTTTGGCTCTTAACGTGGAGCTGCATCGGTTAAGTTTGATCTCCGATAAAGGAGTAAGTCCCACCACTATCTTGTTATATTCGTTTTGCCTAAGCCTATATCAGTTAGGTCCGATCTCTTAGTCCGATCGGGTGCATCACATCATGTTCATGTGGTTCTATCGGATTATCGAGCTTTCTCTATTGCCATCGGTCTTGTGCTGTATCAGTTATGTCTAACATACTAAAGCGCTAATAGTAGATTGAGTTGTAAGTCGACAGGACTTTACGTGAACGTTTCATCGGAGCGGCTAGCTGATGAATTATCCACACATTGAGTCTCATGCCTAGTGTATCGACTTCTCAGCCTATATACGTTTATCTTTAGAGAATTTCTCTCATCGGCTCAGCTAGCCGATGGGTTCGCCTGTTCCTTCCGCCCGCATATTCAATCTAGTCTCCGTTGTCTATGTGCCCTTAGTCTCAATTTCATACTATCTCGGTTTGGTCCGATCTATTGAGGCTAGCTCTAACGGTACCGTCACGATGGTCACTAGGTCTTGTATTTTCGAGAGATCGAGTCTTGCTCCTTGCTACTTATCGCACATTCTATTTTGAGCGCCATCGGGTTTGCAATCGATGGGTCATTTATCTTATTCAGAGTGTCACTCTATTCTAGAGCGACATCGACTCTATTTGATGTGTCTTTTAGCCTATTCATTACTATCTACCTATGTCTTTATCGGTTTTCCAACTAATGAACGATCATTGCACCTTCTATTGGCAACCAGCCAATAAAAGAAGTTCATATACGTACTTATTAACTATTATATTCCAGAATACCATCAACTCTACAGCCAATATATCTTTTATTCCCTTTGTCACTATCTGCCTATGTCTTCATCAGCTTTCTAGCTGATGGACGAGTGCTTTAGCCTCTATCAGCAACCAGTCGATAGCAGGAGTATACTAGACGCATCTAATGTTTATCTCAACCCTATCACGATGAGTCGATAGCGAGAGTTTATATCGAGCTATCGACTAATTGATTTATCTTCTTGTTAATTATATGGTTAAATTGCCTGGTACATCATGAGAACCAATTCGACGAACAGTTTAAAACTGGTGTTTATTTACTAGTGTGACTTCATCAGTGTGACGGCATGGGTAGCTGGGAGAGTTATTAGACCATATGAAAAAGTGGCCGGCCCATGAAGGGACGAGACAGCCAGAAAAGTTGCAGAGAGAATTTAATGGGCTAGACGGCTAGAAAAGAACTCGTCTTTTTTTTCTCAATTATAGTCCTGTTCCTCCGAAAAGAATCTGCTCATTCCAGTTCCAATTAGCTCATTCCAGTTTTATTATATGTGTGCATTCTTCGACAATTCTCCCATTTCTATATCATTATATTCAAGATACCATATACGCTTAAAATTTTTCTACAAATCATATTCTCCCTACATTAGCATTAACTAAGATTTCACAAACGTCACATTAAGAGCCTATTATATCAAATTTTAATAGGGTAATAAACCAAACAAACTCTTACCATCACAACCTTACCAATTACCAAAATTTGATAATTTTGAAACCTTCCATTCATAAAACTACAACTGAAGTCCTCAAACCAAAATACACACCTATGTTCTTGACCCTACCAAAGTCGATGCCAAAGTTTGGCGTCAACAAATTAATCTAAGTTTGGCGTGAACAAACTAATTTTTGGTAGGGTTTGTTCTGGGCAACAAACCAAATGGGACATAAATGTCCATGTAGCAATTATTCCACAATAGTGGGCCGGTGCTCTACAGATGGTTGTGGCTAATTGCACTTCCCCATCTTTTTCTTCCTCGTCGCACGCACATGTTTGTACAGAACTAGCTCTAGCATTCATGTGCCAGCTGATTATCAAGTGTCGGAAAATAATATCGTTGAAACGAAGGGCCGCTTGCTGGAGCCCACATGAAGTTGAGTCTTTAGAGAGTGCTTGCAAAGATAATACCAGCTTAGCTTCCCATAATTAAGCATGGACGGTGACTTGACAGAGAACAGTCACACGGGCCCCCGTGAATTAACCCGACCAGCTGCCCAATCAATTATATATATGCACAATAAAGGCATACTTCGTCTGGTACTTATTTCTAATTTATTTAATAAATACTAAATAAGATTAAAGGTAAAGTTTTCTTTTATTAATTATAGTAGTCAAATTTTTAAATTTTAATTCCCCTCCTAAATATCGGATTGGCTATTTCCATAAATGTGAATCAATATCTAAAATTGCTTATATTATGATACAAATTTTAAATTCCAGATATGTTTATATTTTAGAGCAAAGGAGTACTTATTGTAGATATTTTCATGAAAAAGGACGATCTTCCTCTAGGAAGTTATTAGTATTACATTATTATTTAGAAAATGAAACTAAAATTGATGTCTCCGATTAAACATCCCAGGACCATTTTTATTATAGATCTCGCCATTGCTACGGACGGGCGTACGGTACGGCGGGCTGGACAACCCAACGAACGGTAGAGCTCACTGATGAGTACTACTCCTCCATTAGGCTCTCGCTTTGGGCGAGAGGTCGAGAACCGAGCTACTGGTTCTTGGAATTTGATCACTGATCATCCGTGGGTAGTGATCACTGTGGTAGCGGCTGCTGGCATGTCGCGGCATGGCTGGAGGTAGACGAGACGTACAGCAGGGTACCGGCAGACGAAGGAGAAGGACAGCTAGCTTGCCGCCAAAGAGAGAGATCGCTCCGCCTTTTTGGTGCGTACGTACGGCCAGAGCCGACTGATGATCCGGGATCGATCTAGCCACCGATAATGATTCGATCGTGTGGCTATATCTGTTGTTGTACCGACTCTAAGGCCTCTTTCGTGAGGTTTTACGAGTAGCAGCTAGCTGCTCAGGTACACGTAGAAATCGTTTTTAAATGGTTTTACCGGTCTTTATAAAAACCATTTAAAACCGGTGAAATTTTTACCGAATTTCATCAAAAAATTTCAAGTTATGTTTGAAGTTTTAAAATTCGACTAGTTTACCAAGCGATTTGTTAACTTAAACTAAGTTCATAATCTCAAATTTTTAAAAAATTAAGTGGTTTTTTTCATTCTTTATACCCTATAGCTACTTTAAAAAAACATAACAACCGTTCTAAGATTTAAAATCTTCTGTAAACTATTATTAACCAATTGTTTGTTATAATTTTCAGTACTCCTGCAAAACGAGATTTATATATCCTTAAATCTAGAAATTATTTTTTTCTCAAACATGAGAAGTTGTATTTCTTATCCTTATGTTGTATTACAACACCTTTAGGTGATAGCTAGAGTAGGGGCATACCTACTGTGACACTGTAGAGTGATCTAAACTCCACTTAGCTCTCTCGGTTGATGGACACGCTCTTATACCAGCCACTGTATACATCATATCGTATATAGTTTCCACACTTACATAGCCAGCTTATGTTCTTAGATATTTTTATGTTTGTACCTCGAGTGCAACAAAAGGTAGGTCGACATTGATTTACATTTGCGGACAGGCGTGTGTAGGCAAAATCATATACTATACCTCAGGTTACTATCGTTTCGTGTCTATCCTTGTAGGGACATGGTCCCACATGTGCACATCTTGGTAGGTGTCTACATTGTACTAAAACAAATATCTAAAGATGGTTATCTGTAGTCAATTTCCAATGGTTCCATGTAGAGGAAGTTTATTGAAAATTTTTTGTCTCTTAACCCAATCCTATTACCCCTAACTGTATTCTTAGCCTGATATCTCCTTACTACTCCTATTTCCAAGATAGATTATATATGACATTGAAATGAAAATAGATTATATATATATATATATGACGTTTTAAAATGTGTGTAGTCACACCTCAAGATCTTAAATCACTGATGTATGGTCGATGACCAAATACTGAAGACACTGTTGACATTCTAAACAACAGAGTTAATTGCACCTTGGGCGACCATGTTTACCTGTGTTGCCGATTAGACTGTGGTTATGTTCATCTATTTAATTTTGACCGGGTAACTTCACAAAAGTTTCATAGTTTTTTTTTCTCCACTCTCCCCTCTCCTCTCTCTTTCTTCTGTGTTGAGATGAAGACCCTGCTCACCGGCCCAGACCATGAAATCTAGCTCTAGACCAAACCTAAGCTCTGTGTTGCTCCCCACTCTTGCATCTACCGGCGAGTAAGAAAGATTACGTTTACTCCCCCTGTTCCATAAAAAACAAATTTCTAGCTTTATATCTAGACAGAGGTTATATCTAGATTTAAAACCAGAAGTTGGTTTTCAAGTATATAAGAAAGAATAGGAAGATATTAATGGTCATCCCCAACTCAAGGCGAACAAGAGCAAGGGAAAATGGTGTAGCCACTGCGATGAGAAATATGCAGCGACCCTAGCTTGGGATTGCGTGTGGAGAGGCTGCCAGCAAGGGGGTGGGTTAGGCCAGGCTTGCTGACCGGCAACCGTTGCCTTCGGCCCTATAGAGAAGAAATCACCAGCGGCTCGTGCATTTGGCTCTGTGGAGAAGAAAAAAAAAGAAGAGGGCGGATGAACCAGAAGAGATGGACATTGTCAAAGTGAAGCCATTTGTAAAGTCATAAAAGTGTGAAAAATATCGATTTAACATTGGTCTAAAGTACAACATTAATAAAATTAGATAGCTCAAGGTGTAATTTACTCGACAAAGAAATAGGAATAAAGGGAATAGTTAAAACTTGAACATGGTTATGGTTATGAGAATACAACGAGAAAGTAAATTCACCTGTTTGTTTGTCAATTTAGCTACTATAACTATCCAAAAGGATTGTCACTCTAGAATTTAAAAATATTTATCTTAAAAAATTATCACTTTAGAGTAGTATTTATCATATCAATTATTTTCTATTTAAATTTCTTCTTTATCATATCTCTGATCTTCATTTCACACCCAACCATACACTATTTAACAAGATATCCTATAGTTTTTTCTTCTTAAATATTCAATTGTTCAAATGCTAGGTTTGCATTCTGTCCCACCTAAACCCATGTTTTGTAAGTAGGTTGAAACGTGGCTTGCTACTGACCCTATATTGCACAAACTGCATGCCTATAGTACCCCCAGGATAGCACGCAATTCTATAACTGTTATGCAAAACAATGATAATCTTTTTGGACAGAAGAGTAGCAGTAGACGGGGAACATGGGGTTAGCGTACAGATCATCAAGAAAACGACGACATAAAGTTTAGAACTTGACATACCTTGGCAAGAAAGCTTGCTAGTGCTAGCAAAAGAAATTGAGAAAAGCAGTGCGTGCGAACAATGAACCCTATGCTTAATTGCAAATTTGAAACTCGAAGTTTATGCACGGTAATCATACTTAATATGAATATGCAATATTTTCAACCAGATTTTTATATTTTGGAGTAAAAATGGGCTATAGCCATAAAACTTTGGAAATATTGACACAAATTGTAAAAAAAATAACAGATTTTCACTAAATCCGAATATCATTTATAAATACAAACAAATTGAACAGGTTTTCAAAAAACAAATCTGGCACATAAAACCATTTTTTCAACTTATACATCCGACATGGCACTTTAGCTAGATCATAAAATCAATCCTCTTCCTTGCTACCTGTGTTATGTCACGGCAAGAACTCTATAGAAAAACTCCTTTTTTCATTCTAAAATATAACTACAATTTATGTATAATGATTTAAGAGATAAGTGAAATTAAATAAAATATGATTTTGATTGATTGAAATTTTAAAAAAAATAAATAGAGAAATTAAATGAGAGATGATTATAATTATTTTATATAAGAAAGTAGATAACAAAGCAACTATATTTTTTAATAAAATTTAAATCTATACTTTTACGACCGAGATAATAGCTATATTTTATAATCCTTACTGTAAAGCTCCCGAACCAACCGAAAATATCGGTCGTCCTCCCTACTGCCTCCGCCTACTCTGCGAGCAGCATGCGTTCTCCGTCCACATGCGCTCTTTACGTATGCTAGTACTACAAGTACTCCCTTTCTCTCTCCCAACCCCTCTCTTATTACCCATCTCACTATCAAACCTTAAATTAGTTTTTCTCTTCAAGTACTAATCCGATTTACGATCTGATCATATCGCTATATTGGTTACAATTAATTCTTATATCATATAATTATATTCTAGTAAAAAAACCTATGTTTGAACAATTAAAATTTAATGTTTAATACGTGATAGCGAAATATTTCAACGTATTGTTTCACCGTGTTTTATAAAGTTTTAAATATTTCAATGGCTTTCTTTTACACAACTTAATCTTTTACCTATGGATAAGCAAAATATTTGACCGTATAATTTTTAAGAGAAAATCAGGTCCCATTTATAGTAGCAACCATAAAACCTGTTCGTTCAGACTCAGATATTGCAAAGCATGTTTTCAACAATATACGACCCACACTGATGATCTCGTAATCAATACAAAATCCGTAGGAGTAAAGATGTATCCCCTCCGTCGTTTACGTCATGACAAGAACACTCTATCCAGACCTCCGTGGATTAAACTTAATTATAAACACAGAAATTACGTACAGAACTAATGCTACCGGGCCGGTTATTAACTTTAGCTAGCTAGCTAACTCCTCACCTTGACGGATGATCCGAGACCCAACTGATGGATGGACGGAAGGCATCAATCATTGATGGTGTTGCCGCCGCCGTCGCCGTCAGCGAGGAAATAATGAGAATTCGACCGCCTCCGGATGGCTTTCAGGCCACCACCACCAATCCATCGATCACCGCCGGAGCCGGAGGCATTTATATGCTGCTGCTGCTGCTGGCAACCAAGTGGTGTGTGTGGGGTACGTACTCTCACCACTCCAGCGAACGCAAGCTACCCGCACTAGGTACGAACGGACACACGCATCTCTCTCTCTCTCTCTAATATAATCTCTCTCCTAATTTTTTAGATGAAAATGTCTTGGATGAAACTATAGTTTCCATATTTGTTTTTATATTTATTTATTTGAAAATAAAAGATGCTAACAAATATTATCGAATACATATATACATTATAATACAAGATAAAATGAATATGATCATAAATATTTATCAGTATAAAAACCCTTATAACGAGCTTTTCAAACTAACAGATAAATATAAATTATTCTTATATGTAAAAAATAGATAAATTTTAGCAGTCGCATATATAGAGTGGTATCATATGTAAGTATCCATCTTAATTTAATATTTTATAATATAATTCTAAAATAGAATGAAAAGAAAAAACAAGTGCCTAACACAGATTTATAGTTAGATGCCATATTTCGAAAATAAAAATGCTTCAAAAAATGAGTTGGGCTAGAGATATAGCCTTTGTTTCTGGAAACTACCAGGGTACTTTTCCGGATACTTTCCCACTGTTTCTATTTCCACTGGATATTAGTATTTTTTATTTGTTTCCATATCTCAAGAAAACGGTTCAAATTAGTTTTTGCATCTGATACATTCTGTTTCCAAAAATTGTCCAGATCTTGGAAACTATCTGATCTATTTTCACTGCTCTCATATCGACCTTGCAAGAAATGAAGAAAATAATGTAGCCATAGCCTCATATTTGTGTGTGTATATGTATGCGCACGTATCTGTGTTTTCTATGTACACAAACATCCCACAACAGGATACCGTGTGCTATTTAAATTAAAATTTAGAGGTCCATGAGTTTTATAAATATTGGTATTGTTCTATTATAGCGGAATGTAAAAAGGCTATCTAGTTTTTATTCATTTAAAAATACTCATAAATTTTAGTCATTTTAGTATATCCAAAATCCTAAGCATCTCTTTATCTCCTCCTCCTTTCTCTTCATGCAAAATACTCATTTTTGATCGAGCACACCTTACTCCTTTCCATCCCTATGCACCGCCCCCCTTCTTCCTCGCCGGTGCTAACGGTGGTGCCAATGAGCCTTACTTGACCAGCTATCAGCGTCATAGATATAGGGGTTTCCAATACCCTCACAAACAGGTTAGGGCAAGGCATTAGCCCATTTCCCTTAGCCCACTAGGATATGTGTGGCCAAAGCAGCTAGCTAACAGTTAATGAGCCAATTGGATTGCCCAGAAACAAACACATGGTTGTAGGCTCAGCTAGAGGCTGACCACATGGAGGCTGCCCTACCTGGGATCCAACACGTGAAAGCATGCCTAGCCTAGGACCATCCATGGTGAGACATCTCAAAATTCTAACATGTGGCAATGTGCATAGATAGGGGATGCCTGCGTGAAGGCTACTCGGGAGTCAACACGTGGCAGTGTGCCTGCCTAGCATCCGCCTACAAGGAGACTACACTAGAGGACACACGTGGTAGTACTCGAGCTAATGGTCGGCTAGCTACATGGGCATCCCTGGTGCCTAGCGCATGGCACACCCTCACATTAGGAGCGGTTGTGCACAAGAACCTAGACGAAGAGGCCATGTGGGTCCTAGGTCCTGACACCTAGGGTATAGGTGAAGGGTGCACTCACACGCTCCATCATTCTACATTAATCAGGCATGCTCATGTCCAGTCAAGGGATAAATGCGGGCAATTCAATGAATCATGTCTTCCTCAACCAAACTCTCTTTTCAATTGACCCATTTTGTCAAGAGGAAGGCATAGTCACTTTGGTGGCAGGCTCGAGGCAGGGCTACACAGCATTGTAGGGAAGAATGACAAGGGGATAGACGGCATGGTAACAGCTACAGTATTTGCAATGATGTGTGTATATAGTGCCTTGTCATGTCAAGGCCCCTCATGGTGGTTTGGTAGAACTAAGGGATATATAAGCTAGCAAGGGCTCTCTGAGAAGGGAGTTGGACTTAGTTAGACACTCTAGAATGCACAGAAGCTCTCCAAGCTCCAGACTTTGCCATGTGGGAACTTCGCCTAGTGCAAAACTTCTATATTCCAATCAAGAAAGTAGTAGATCTTGAAACTACATCTAGACTCCCTTGTGAGTTTTGGATGATAGATGAAAGATACTTTGGGGTCCAATATTTTAATTGAGCTAAAGTGTAGGATTTAGTCTTCGGAAGTTTATATTGATGAAGAGAAACCTCTACCACAAAAGAAAGGTGTCACGAGAGGACTTCATGACAAGTTTAATTTGTATTTTATTTTTGTTGAGTTTTAGGATCGTCATACTATTAATAGGGGGTTCAAGTTTTAGTCATCGTTGCGAAGCAAGTGCTCAATTTGATCATTTTCTTTTTCTTAAGAGAAACACTTACACCACTTGCACCTCTGGTTTTTTGCTTTTAAGTAGTAAGGCCTCCAAGTATTTTGTCAAAGCTATTGGACATTTTTGGGTTAACTTACTCTACCAAGCAAACAAAATACATTGGAGTCTCCACCCTTTAGTGGTAGAGTCTCTAAAGAATTTTCTCTACCTGACAGAGCAAATTGACTAGTCTCCAGAGGTTTTTGACTAAATACTCCAAACAGCTTTGCCTGCTCAAGCTTAAGTATGGCTAGAGTCTCCTGCCTCTAGGGGTGGATACTTTAGTGTTTAAATCTATGATTAACTACTAGTTTCAAGAAGAAGGCTTGGTTTTTAACTCTACCAACACCCACTTTGAGGAGCTAGCTGTCACACTCTTCCACACCAACCCCTATAGGCTCTCTAGGGTTTCTAAACATTCTCTTTTGGATCTTGGATCAAAAGCATCCTCTTTTTGAATGCTTTTTGGATCTAGTATAGTATTCTTGAAAATTTGATTGAGTACTTGTGGATCGACATTTGGTGAGGATTCATGCTTGTTACTCTAAGAGGTTCTCCTTCTAGATGGTTAGGTGTCGCCTGTGAGGATTCATGCTTGTTACTCTAAGAGGTTCTCCTTCTAGATGGTTAGGTGTCGCCTGTGAGGATTCGACCATGTGAATTGCCTAGGAAAGTTTGTAAAAGTTTTCCTTACCTCCGCAAGGAAAGAAATAATCTAGATTTCTAGGAGTTAGTTCAGTATAAAAGCTTCATCGGATGTAGAAGCACCATGTCCTAATAGAGAACTTGGTGGTCACATGTACATTGTGCTTGTCTTGGTGAGAGCTTAGAGAACAAACTTTCTCCTAGATTTTAGATTGGTAATGATTGGGATCAAGTGGGATTCGTCTTGTTGGAGTCTCTCAACAAAGAGTAGGATCTTTGTATCCAAACTTTGATAAAAAAAATTGTATGTCACTCATTTTGTTTATTCCTCTATTTATTTGCTGTTAATTTGGATCATTCTTCACCCCTTATCTCTTGAGATCATTTTTTCCACATGTCTCTTTGGACGTGGTGAAAAGGGAGTGGAATATTTTGACCTACTAGAGTATCTAGTCAAGCTTCGTTGTCTAGCAATGAATGTCGACCGGAGTCTTCGGTGCTTGGGGCCGGATACTCCGGTGATGAATTTAATTCTACTGTAAGTTTTTAGGTTGCACATTCACCCCTTCTCTATACGATACAAGATCCTTTTAGAGCTATTATCCTTCGAGAGGCTTGAACTGGGTAAATCTTGTATGTTTAGTTTGTTCAATTCTAAAGTCATGCTGTCATAGCCTTAAAACCCCATCATCGAACATCAAATTCCTTGAATATTATTCTGACAGCTATTACACGTCCACACCGACCTCCATCTTTCTCCTCCCTTTCCTTCCCCTACTACTACTCCCTAAGCCCAAGCAGCTACGACATGTCCCCACTTTATTCCCCATCTCTGATGGCTCCCTCACTCATTGCTGAAGACATCACTGTTGTTCCCACCATCTAGATCTCACGCCCTCATTGCTAACCCTATCTACCACCCTCCAAGCCCACGGCTTTGGCATCGTCACCTTGTTGCCTACCCGTATCTAACGTCCATGACCGATCCTCCATCTCTCTAGCCATCCCTCTTAAGCCAAGGGAAGCCCCTCCTCTTCACCATTGATATCCCCAACCCCTACCCCAAAACCCTAACCCCTAACCTAACATCGTCGTCAGCACCGTTACCACATCGTCACCAAAAAAGATGCCATTACTATCACCAAAGTATGAATCTTGGCTAGATGTTAGATGACTAAAATCTTATAATTCCCATATTGATATTATTCTATTATAACAGTGTCACCGTCTAGCACTGGCAGATGTGAAAAACCACGAATCTAGGATAAACTAGGGGCTTTGGGTGCAAATAGTGTGTCTGGGTGTGTCCGGAAGCGAGAAAGAACACAATCGTGTGTACAGGTTTAGGTCTCCTGAAGGATAACACCCTTACTCATGTTCTTGGTCACTACCAGAGGAGCTCGTACAAGTTTTAGGGAGCTCTGGAGCTAGTCTAGCAAGCCGAGTGTTCTTGCCGATTCCTCATGTCTAACACTTTTACAGGGTCCAATATGGGTTTTTATACCCTATAGCTACATGCACTCTCTCCAACAAGAGACAAAAAAAACACTATATAAAATCATAAGCCTAAGCTAACTTGTTGAACTCCTTGCTTGATCTATTGTAATAGCAGACATCCCGTGGGGTTGGACCTACCTGCAATCTCCTCAGTCTCACATGGGTCTGAAAAACCATGCTTGAGAGAGGTTAGTTTTTGGATACATTGTATCTCTCAGCATTAATGTTAAGAGGTAACTCGAGGGAATCTATAGTTAATGTGATGGACTGGCTCTATAACCCACACATCACTCCTAAGGGTGACGTGGTACTAAGCTAGACACACATCCACCTGTCTTAGAGACATGAGAACGCCACTTGGCCCTTCATGGAGGGACAAAGGGTTCTCGCAACACAACACCTAGAGTGCAGGGTATGCCCTCTTCCTAGGTGCGATTACGTGGTGTAATCTAGGAAGGGGTGACCTGACTGTTCTACTTGACTTTATTGGTCAAAATTCACCTGGCAATCCCCAGGCATCCTAGAGTCATGGATCCTAGGCTAGGATAATGCCACAACTTGGTTCCTAGGTGGCTAGCTAGTATGCATCATGCTCTAACACAAAAGACATGTGGCTATCTCCAAGCAACTATGGGGGCACGACCTCGACTTGGGTCAACTAAACTAAACAGAGTCTCGAACGTTCGGCCTTTCTTGAGCATACCTCTGGACGGATGATGAACATGTGGACCTCCCCACAAGACCTTGGATTTGGTCTAAGCAAGAGAGGCATTGGCCTATGATCCCCGTAGTATCGATAGCTTGCCTTTCGAAACTAAGAATGCTGGCCAAGTAGGGACCCTCTTGGCCTAGACGCTAACAAATAGATATTAAAAACTATTTGTTGGAATCCAAACATAGTTGTAGGGCTATCTCTAGCTAGACTGGGCCACAACCTGACAATATAGGCCTTATTTGTATTATGCATGAACTTTGATCTAATGACTAGACACGTTGATCCAATGGTTAAAACAATTTTGATGACATGGCTCAATATGTTGGCTAAAGGAACCATAGCCCTACGATTGGAAAAACAAAACAAGCAAAAAATGAGGATCAGGCGATTGGTTGTGCCACACCATCACCCAAGCACACTGCCGCGTGTGGGTGCAAGGAAGGCGATAGTGGGTCTGTCTTTGTGGAATCAGGTCAAGATGGCAACAAGATAGAGGTGTGGCTGTTGGCCACCGCGCATTGTGGCGATGGAGACGACGATGGGAACGAGATGGAGGTACGGCTACTAGCCATGACGTGGTGAGGCAACTAGCAACGAGGAGATGGAAGGGGCTGTTGGCGCCGTCAGAAGGGATTCATCTCCACAGCCATCATCTAGATCTAGACCATGGAGGTTCGGGCGCTATGTAGTTGTTGACGCCACCAACATCGGTGACGCCTGTGGACACTACACGCCTTCCTAGATGTGATGTCGCTAACGCCCTCTTCCTCACCTTTGTGACTTCAGGTGGACTTTCTAAATGAAAACCTAGTTCTAGATGTCAGAATAGCGACGATGACGTCCTTGATGTGTTGACCTTCTTGAAGACGTTGTATTGGAGATTCTATATTGGTATAGCATCCTTCGTGGCTGTCTCTACTAGATCGGCTTCGATGGATGGGTCTTGGCGATTGACTGTTTACTGCTCACTTACTCTCTCTAACTTATTTTCCACTTTACTTTAATGTCAGTCGCCGATGGTGATACGTGTGAAATTCAATTAACACAATGATTACCCATGGATTTTGGATGTTCTGCTTTCAGTTTGAAGAAGACAAGAACTATATTCAACTTGTAAGCTATTTGGAAAAAAATGATGTTATGCATATTCTCATCAACCATGGATGAAAATTCTCTATTTTAAGGTGGTTTTTTTTAAATAAGCTGTGATATTTATAATTTATAATCATTTGTCCTGAAAGCATGGTTGTAACTTTTTTTAAATAAATGTCCGGATGAATGCCATTATCTTTTTTTAAAAAAAAAGGTTTACTAATTGGAATGCATATGCACTTGTGCATGCTCCAAAAATTAACTAATATCCACATCAAACCTAGACTTCAGACCCTAATAAGGTAGGTGCATCGCCGTACCATGTAGGCATCTTATACGTAGAGATAGCAAATATATATGGACCGGATGAAAATGGATTAGAAGCTGACGAAAACTACCATATTCGTTTTTATATTTTTTTAATCAGAAATGAAACTCCAAATACAGAAACCAAATCAAATATTAAGATATGGAGTAAATACGAATTAAAAGGAATACGATAATGAACATTTATTGAAATATGAAAACGCCTCAAATTAAGCTTAGATGAATTAACTAAGAGATAGATATTATTATTTTTCTAAAATAATGTATTAATATTTTAAAACTTTAACAACTAATAATATCACTTTATATCACAGCTACAAATCTCCACTTTGTATATTATAACCGACTGATTCACCGTGTATTCGCAGCCCAAGTGCCCAACAGCAGTATACAAAAACTAGTTACTAATCCAAATAAAGAAGCAGTTATAGTTTTAAATGTAGGAATTAATATAAAAGAACATAGTAATAAATAATACACAATGATGTCATCATATCGTTTGTGCCCGGTACGGTGGATTCATATGATGTGGCAGTTATGCGGCTAGAATAGTTGGGCTGGGCCTATACGTGGATATTGACCAGCCCTAGCTTTTTGATATCCGATAAAAAATCCAAATAGTTTCTAACTTTTTTGACCGGATACTAGTCTATTCGTTTTCGTTTCAAAAAATTATCTGTATTCGTTTCTATTTCTGGTACTATTCAAAAATTATCCATCCGAAACTATCCGTTTCAAAAAATCATCCGGACAGTTGGAAACTATTTAAACCAATTTAATCCCTAATATGGGCACACAACTTTGCAGAGAACGAACAAAACGACGAGGTGTACTATAAACTGAAGTAGAAGCAGGAGCAGGAGATAGAGGATTGGGCTTTGTTTCGTTTTCTTGGCACTTTGTCTCTTCCTGAAACGGCAAGCACGCGTCTCTAGTCTGTAGATGTCGAGGCGATCTCGGCTGCAGATGCTGAAATCGAGCTGAAAGAGTAGTCCAAGCCGTTGCAGCCACATTTCTACAACGATCTTGATAAACAGATTAAATTGCCTGGTCAGATCGTTCGCAAATATTAAATTTAATTTCTGATGCATTTTTTAAGACAAGGGAAATAAATTACATCCCGGCCTCTGATGTACACAACTTTTTCTTTTAAACACAGTAATAAGCGATTCTATTACTAATTCAACCATTTTTGAAAATGAGCAAGCTATAGAATCCCTCGTATACAGAGAAAAAGAAGGGAAATAACTTGGTCATTTTTTTTCTAAAAATTAAGGACAGATAAAAATAACTATAATACCTATTATTATTAATGTACGTAGTGAGGTGGTTGGGTTAAGATGTGGAGAAATTTTAATGAAATAATTGATACAAACAGTACTCTCTAATCCCTGACAAATTTTAAATGTGTGACTCCTTACATTTGGGGATGGTGGGAGTATCATTTGGGATGGGACAACCTGCATATACATGCTTTATCATTTATCCTTTTGGCCATATCCTGATAAATTTGTTAAAAATATTTTTCAAAAAATGTTAAATGTGTTTTTATGAGAATCTATCAGTACCTTTTTCACAATTCAAATATTAGTATATTTCACATATTAAGGAGTTAAGATAAGATTTTGTGGTTTTAACTGCACATATTCTAAATTACGCCTCCTGTCTACAAATCCACAAATATAAATAATTTTAGAATACTATTTCTCTCACACAACCACGCCTCATTTTAAAACCAAGAGCACAGTAACAGATATAATAGACTCGCTTCCTATTATTTTCTAGACAAGAAATGTTTGAGTAGGAAACAAAGAAAGAAAAGGCTCCCCATACATACGGCCACTCCGTATCTCGCGCGAAAAGATGTGAATTATTGGGGGGGGGGGGGGGGGGGGGGGGTTTAGCGCGCGTGGTCCAAAGGTAGCGAGCACGCGACCCTGCCCCGGTATGTGAATGGCTTGGATGCAAAGCAGCGCTTGGCCTTGTGCTGGATAGCTTTGCGGTGACGCAACGTGGAACTCTCAAATCACGTACGTGTCGCTCCTGCAACCCAAGATAGTACTCGCATGGGATAATATGGAGCGATCGTGCGCTGTGGCTTTCGCTCGCGGCCGGCCCTGCATCGCCCTTCGCATAATTCAATAAAGCCTCCTGCACCTGTCGTGCCTCTCTCTATCTCACCGATCGATCGATCAGCCCATATACACTGGGATATGAATATATCTTGTCTCCAGTAGCTTCTTTTGAATGGCCATTTTGTTGTTGGGTCGTAAATTTAAACAAGGTCGTTTCGCCCTTCCATAATTCCTCGTTAACTCGGGCTTACAGGCTCTGCAAACACCCACATTTTATTCGACTTTTGTATCCTAAGTCTATAATTTTTTTTATTAAATCAGATACACTCTGATACTAATTACATGATCATAAAAATATTCCTCGTATCAATAGTAGCATCCCTTATATTTATATAAGCTTACTTCTCTTCTATAAATAATATAGGACTATTTAATATTTATGCTATATGAATCGTACTGTTATATACTATATAATCTAAATTTTATGTACTCATTGATTTGAAAGTAAAATAGGGGGGCTATTATGAATTAACAGGTCATCCAAATTTAATGCACTGAAATTTGTTTTTTTTTTCCCTCGCTTCTTACGTCAGTTGTGCTTGTTTTCCTATTGGATTTCCGTGTCATGAGTCATGACCATACCCTGCATAACTCAGCTCAGTCTTTTCTTACGTGGTAGTAGGACCTGTATGCATGGTGCTGCTGGCCTGCCACCTGTCCAATGCACACAAACTTACACCTTTCCCCTTTTCTTAGAAAAGACCATGCCAGCATCAATATTAGTTCATTTGTTAGCCATTTTTCAAAATAAGAATTGCTTGAACATTACACTATATATTGCAGGGCAGTTTGTACTTTTTATAATGCACAACATAGTGCAATCCCTGTCAAGACAGTTACGTGTTTCTTGTAAAAAGTTTATCATTTGAACAATCATCTGAAAAAGGAATCACACAAGATCTGTTTATCTTTTTAACTTTCACATTTTTCAGATAAAAACAGAGTGGCCTGGAAAGGCTATCCTCCTCTGCATGCTCCCTTTTTCTCATCACATCATCTGATAACAGAGCACACGTACACAATTGCACAACTGCAGTTGCACACTAGAAGCAACATGACAACGCACGCATACATTCCCAGGCCCTTTTGACTCTCCCCTATAATCTGTGCACACGCAGACAAACAAAATCTCATCCTGAATTAGTGAAGCAGGCCAAAAGAAACACCAAAAAAACACAAAAAGCGAGCTACGATCGACCTCGATCTCCTACCACCACCAGCACCTGTCCCTGCAAAAATTGAGAGCCGCATTCTTCCCATTCTTGCACGCCTCCAAATTAAATCTTTCGACTGCAATATTATTATGACATGAATTTTTTATCATTCAACTCTAGCACTAATATGTATATTATGTTGTTCCGTCGGTTCAATGAAGTAATAAAATTTTGGTCTCGATAACCTAGTTTGCCACTGGCACGGTTTGGTTTGGACCACTCGTTGGCAGCTAGGAGTTGTTTTTCTCCGTTCTACGCAAAACCGCCCAGTTTAACCAGTTTCGGGTTAATTGCATCTTGTCTTTTAGTTAAAACAGGCTGGATTGGGTATTGCTTCTGGTTGAACTGCTAGTCCGATCTGATTTTAACAACTATGCAATCGACATGGCAACGAAAACAAGGGTACATTCCAAAAACAACATAATTTGACGCATAGGTAGGTAAATCCTTTTCTCAAATGACATAATAGCATTACGCAGCTACCTTATACACGTTTACAAGTATGGAATAGAAATTTCATCTCTAGGAAGGGATGTCCTCTTCGTGTGCTATCCAAATAGTTACGAAAGAAATGTGAAAAAATTTAACAACATAGATAATATGTGATATATTGGTACATAGATATGCAAATTTAAATTTAACCAATGCAAAATTGCAACAAAATAACAAATATGTGTATGAATAGTACACATATTTAGAATCATATCTGCACTTTTTATAGGTTGTATAGATTGAATTTAAACTTATGTTTATATCATGTCAAAAATTTTATGAAATGTTCTCCTCGGATGCTCGATAAAGACCAACGGATCGTCCAGATGGTGCATGTCCCGCCTCCTGCGTGCGCTCTCTCTCTCTCTCCCTCTCTCTCTCTCTCTCTCTCTCCACAGCCGCATGCACCATCTCTCTCACTCTCTCTTCATGCCAGGCTCTCTCTGCATGCGTTACCAAACACTAAACAATTTTTTCCCATCGTTATAATTAAATCTTTATAATAATAATAATAATAAGATCACACATAATTGTATTATGACAAAATAAATATATATATTTCAACCATTAAAATTTGATATTTCATAACTAGAATTTGACTTCGTTACATATTTTAAGTTTTGATTTTATTTTTTTATGCTTAAATTGTTAGGACTAAATGTTTCATATAATACGATTGTTAGTGTTTCATTCAGTATTTTTTACGAATCAATGAATGTTCCTTTTGAAATATTTGATTAACTGAATTGAAATATTTAAGCAAGTGATCAAATATTTTTCTCTAAGGCGCGGAACACCGTCCCATTTTTTTTCTTTCAGACCTTTGATTTGGAGTAGCACCCTAAATGTTTTCATAACTATTTGACAAATAATAATAATAATAATAATAATAATAAGGCATTCCTGAGATAAAAAAAAACCATCGCCTGGCATATCCAAGACTGACACGTCAAGTGTTTCTTTTTTTCTTTCCTGTTGAGATGAACACGTTCGGTTCTTGATGCTGTCCAGTGTCCATGATGCTTTGATCAGGCCGCTTTCAATCCTCGATATGACACCTCTTTTTCCGAATCGGACGGGTCAGCAAATGCACGGCTCTGGACCCGTACCCGCTAAACCTAGCACTATTCCTCCCTTATCGGATCCCGGTCCCCCCGAGCTCGCGCCCATAAAATGGCCTCGTTGATTCCTCGCCTCGCTGCCATTCTCGGCACCACTGAGCTGACCTCTCCTCTCCTCTCTTCTCCGCAAAGATCCACACCCAAACGAGCAAGCTAGCCAAGATGCCAATGGAGAGGTCGGTGTCGTGCGCGGAGAGGCCGCCGGCGGCGGCGGCAGCGACGGACCTGCGGTGCTACAGCGCGTCGTACGTCACGTCCTACAAGCCGGCGGTGGGGGCGGGGGCGGCGCCGAACACGAAGGTGAAGCGCGCCACAAGCGCCAGCTCGTGGTCGCGGCCGTCGTCGGGCGGCGCCGTGCAGCGGAGCGGCAGCACCAAGATCGTATCCTCCGCCGGATGGGGGCGCCCCGCCGGCGGCGGCCCGACGCCCGGGTTCAACCTGCGGAGCTACAGCGCCTCCTACGCCGCATCGTACTCGCCGTTCGAGGACGCCAAGCCGGAGAAGAGCGGCGGCGGCGGGGGAGGAAGCGCGGCGGCGACGTGGACGTCGTCGGCCGGGCGCCGGTCCGTTAACCTGAGGGGGTACACGCCGTCGTTCGCCGCATTGGATGACACCGCGGAGGCACCCCCGATCCCGGCCAAGAAACAGATGTCCCCGACGGGCAGCTTCGTCGTCGACGAGGCGGAACTGCAGCGGCGGAAGCGGCTGGTGGCGTATAAGGCGTACGACGTGGAGGGGAAGGTGAAGGACTCGGTGCGCCGCAGCGTCAAGTGGATCAAGGGCAAGTACTCCCGCACCGTCGACGGCAAGTGGTGATCTCTCTCGCCATGGCACGAGCTTGAGCTGAGCTGAGCTGTTCTTCTTTGCTTGCTTTCGTCGTCTTCCTCCTTGTCGTCGTCTTCATTTTCTTCTTCCTCCTGGTGTGTTTCAGTCACCGTTGATTGCTACCTTCCTCCTACCTGCACTGCACACCTTCATTCGATTTGTTACTTCTTCTTCTTCTTCTTCTTCTTCTTCTTCTTGGATTTTAGGATTTAATTTTGACGAGATTTGGTCTGCATATAGCTGCTGCAGCCATGTAATTAGTAGTATATATACTACTACTTAGTAATTCAGTATGAGGAGATACATATGAGCAGTACTAGCTTTCCCTTGGTGTTTTGCTGCAGTGCAAAAAATCCAAGGGAAAAGCCAGTGTGTGGTGTGCTTGTTGTACATATGTGTCTGAGTCTCTGTACCATACCCAGTTTACCATCACCTGCTGCTCCAGCTGTGATATATCATAGACAGTATACTGTAGTAGAATAAGATTTTGGAGGTGTGAGATGTAAATAAATTACATGCTATATATATATACTTCAGCTTCTTCTTCTTCTGTTTGTATTATTGTCTGCATGTATTCACTTGCTATATATGAACTGTGCAACAAGAACAGTCCAATTATTGAGGTGAGGTGAGAAAAGAGGAAAATTTCGCAGCATTTCACTGTGCAGCACAGCAGAATTGGTTAGCTTCTATTCTTTTTCTTCTTCTACTTGAGGATGCTAAGCTACCGGTGTTACTGAAAAGGCAGATAAGCTTCAGAAACGCATGGGGCCTCTGCGCCCACTCATGCAGGATTCTCTACGGCTGGAAAGAATGGATGGATGGGAATAGATGCTCCTGCAAACTAATTTGTTAATGCTTTCCTGATTTCCTCCCAGCAATTTCAGATTGGGTAGTGCAGGCTGCAGGATTCCCCTTTTTCTTGTTCTGTTTTGATGGAAAAGATTTAGTTATTCAGTTCCAACTAACTGGATACCTGTAAGTGTAGTGTAGTGCTCTACTTTGGGGTTGTGGACTCTGTTTTTTCACTCCTCAGTCCTCACTCCTCACTCATTTATCTTTCTCAAATAAATAGATATTTGAAATTTTGATCAAAGTTTTCCGAATTCCTAAGAAAAGGTACGAAATTGGCAGTCAAGGTTCTGGGATTCGATTGCATAAAAATTTCTCCCTCCACCGAAATGGACAAAATTCAAAAATCTCAGGCGAAATTTGAGCAAATTTGAACCAAATTGGGACAAAATGGGAGTTAAATGTTGTCTCAGACCTCACCAAAATGGATCAAATTTGCCGAATTTTGGACCTTTCAGTCCAAATCCCAGAACCCTGCTGGCAATAGCTTATAGATGAACTAGAAATTCGCAAATCCGAAAGCATCCAAAATAGCGGTCACTCACCATTATATCTTGCATGCTGAGTGTGTGTTTTAAGGTCATTGAGAAGGGAGAGAATCTCAGGTGTTGCGAAACAGTGACATGATATCAAACTTAAAAATACATCCAAAAAGTCGCAAAAAATATTAAAAAATTCTGGGATGCATAACACTATGATATGTAGTACTACACAAAAAATCAACTCAAAAATTGATTCGATGCACATGTGAAGAAAAAAAAGACAAATTCATGTTCCAAGTAGTGTTCAAACAGTTCACAGTACTATTCACATGAGATATTTTTCTCTTTACGTGTACATCTAATTTTGAGTTGATTTTTTTACTACGTGTCATAGTATTGTACATCTCTTTTTTTTATTTTTTTGACTTTTAAGTGCACTTTTTAATTTTAGTAGCGCCGGTAGCACAAATAATCAACATTATTTGGTAGTCCATGAGATTCTCTCATTAAGAAGGTACAACGTATTTACAGTTTTCCTTATCAAGCACCGCTAGATGCGGTGCTCGTGTCTGTTGGCTTCCCCAGATTTTTTTTACATAGTGTTTTTTGGCTTCAAAAAAAAAAACAATCTGACAGCGTCTTCCCTGCCGCTTTCCTTGCGTTCGCGTGGTTCAACGCAAGTCCATACGAAAAACTGAAAATCGTTTCCATTCGATCGCTCAGTGATAATTTCTTATGCTACTTGCTTGCAGCCTAGGACGAACGCGACGGATAAAATGATCAATTCGTCTGTGAGCTCTCTTTACCCCTACCGGAAAGAGATTGCTCATGTCGTTTTCTTGATCCCCGTCTCATTCCACAAAGAAATACTCCTCCTAGATCTTGCCCTCCTAGACTCTTGTATTTTTTTTTCAATCTTCCATTGAGCTTTTGCTGAATTTCTAAACAACAAGATCGTTCTACATGGAAAAAGTTGGTATGACGTTTGCCTCAGACGTGTGCTGAGTCTCCATCTGCTGTGACCGTCCATGTATGTAGGACATGGTAGCTCGTTGAAGATCATAACAACTTCAAGAAGAAGAAGAAGAAGAAGAAGAAGAAGAAGAAGAAGAAGAAGAAGAAGAAGAAGAAGAAGATGGATGCTTTTCTGAATTCTGAATTCTGAATTCAGAATGTATCTGCACTTTTGAAGTGAGCAAATACACATCCCTTTCTTTGAGAGATCCAACTGGCATCCCATTTGTCTGTAACTGCAGGTTCATGACATTTTTTCTTCCTAGGTGATAGCAATAGCATTGCATTGGATTAGGGCGAGATGTCTTCAGCTGCGGTTTTAGGTTACCTTTGATGAGCAGTTTCTGGTGGCGAATCCATGGTTTTTCAGCTTCAGATGTTCAGTTAACAGTTAGCACACGTCCTTTCATCAGCTTGGATGCTCTATTTAGTACAATGGATTCCCAAATCTTCGTCTCCCTTCTTGTTTATATTGACAGACATGTTGATAATTGTACTTTGTGTGGCTAACTTTTATGATGAAGACAATAGGTGAATAGTATTATAGGACATCAAGATTTGATCATATGAAACAATGAAAGTTACTTAACGTTGACGCAGAAGACTTGTGAATCTTTTTGCTCTGAAAAAGAGTAAAAAAAGGGACATGACTTGTTCTTTTTACTGTTTGTGATAGTTTCAGTCCATTGTAACCAGCCAGTTTCTTCCCAGTTGATGTACTGTCTTCTTGTTTAGTTTTTATCTTCTTGTGAAGAAACCCTGTAGAATGAAATGGAGATTAGAAGACCCAATCTTCTGCACATGGCTTTAATTAATCCAATCAAAATGAATAAAAAACACACAGTTTTGAAAAAATTGTGTGTTCCATATTACAGTTGGGCCGCCTTTGCTTGTTGCTGAGCAAGTCGGCAGAGGACTTAATCTTTTTCTTTTAAAAAAGTATAGAAAGTTTGCATGAGCAAACACACATGTACAGTTGAAACCACTATTTCAGGATGCAGAAACAGTGCAGTGTGCGTCGGCACATTCACTGATTTCCGCTTCAAAAATACTAAATATCATGAAACATCCACTGATTGCATCTCTCTGATTCTTCTGCAGTGTATCAATCAAAACACGTCAGTGAATAATGCGTGAGCTTGTCAAGATGTGATGTCTCCGTTGAAAACTTGCAGTTAGGCGCCAATGGATGACAAGTTGCGCCATCAAGCCCTAAGTGCCCCCATTAATTTAAGCAAATCAATCGGCGTTCTTCTTCTTGTCTTGATATAAGATGAGTTGTCCATCCAACCATCCATGATCCATCCATCTATCTCTTGTGATATCCACATACATAGCCGATTAGCCATTGCCCATATTATTATTAACCCCATTATTCAGAATTCCAAATCCTAGCTCCGCCACTGATGTGTCCACAACTCCATACAAATGGTAAGTAAGAATGATCGATGTTCGTGTATCGTCGTCATACGCGGCTAATGAATTATGCATGGCTGAAATTGATCCTATAATATAATTCTTGGATGGAATGATGGCAATGTGCAGTGATCAATGCGCACTTGATACATACATACACCTGGTCGATCGGTTGGGGAGTCAACTGAATGAGAAAAATGCAGTTGCACTGCAGAACTAGTGTGCAGTGCAATGTAGCCACTAAAAAGATATCCATGAATGGCGGGGACCTCCAATATCGCCGGCTGCTTTTGATTCGATGTGGGAGATTATTGGAGAATGAATTGGTGGTTATCACAGGTTTGTTTGTGTGGTCATGCAGCTAGGCTGCCGGTCCACGAGTTACAGTTTGCTTGCCCCTGTATGTAGGTACAAGGCTTTGTGGCTGCATTGTTTCAGGGTGAAGAGAAAAGCAGAAGAGGATATCTGTTTCACGTAGTGAATGAATTGATTTGATTTAACCCTCCCTGTCTGATGACTTTCGTACAGTACGTAGTTTCAGAATTCAGAAATGTGTGTATGACCTGAATACAATTGGGGTCACAACGGTTGGAGAACTGTTTTGGATATTGCTCCCAGTGTCAAGTCATACAGTACTAGCTAGCTAGGCAGATAGCTATAGCACATTCAGTGAAGAGAATTGAAGGACACTGTTTATTCTGTGCTGAATGCCTGAATACATGAAATTATCAAATCATGTGATGGTTTTAAGTTTTTTATAAATAAATGAGCAAATATTTTGAATATGTCATTGGATTTTGTGAAATGATATTAAAATTGGCAAAGTGACCTGTGTACGATTAGACGATAGGACAATTAGATCGATGGTATTTGTATGATTAAACCGGCACATGTGTGGTATTTAACATGTCAGACCAATGGCATGTGTGCGGTTAGACCGCGTTGTCCGATGGTCTGATCAGTAGACTCTTATTCAAAATCAATTTTAGATTAATTTTTTGGTTTATAATATTTACTTCATATTTATGATTTCTTTATAGTTTTTATACATAAGATATTTTGTTATATAATGTGAGTCAAGTGAGAAATTATGTTTAGATATGATTTCTTTGATTATTTATGTGCAAGTGTTGCTTATGAATCGAGACTATACTTGGAAGAAATTAAGATACAAAGAATCAAGAAGAACATACGAAATAATAAGACTAAAGAACAATGCATGTAAATTAAAGTTTCTATATAGTATATAAGAGAGATTACGGACGTATAGAAAATGAAGTCAAAAAGAAGTCTAAATTTAAAAAGATTAGAATTTGTATTTTGTAAGGATTAGTTAGATGCTTATATACACGAGAGTTTCTATGTGATGTGATTACGACATTTTATTCTAGATAGATTTGTGCCTATGGACAAACATATCTAAGGATATAAATAGAAAGGATGCCATACCTAAGGATAAGCCGAAAAGTCAAAAAACTAGGATTGAAAGATTTGAGAGTTAAAAGCTAATATGTGAGAAGGTTCCTGTGGGTGTATCGTATTTAATTATCAAGATGTCAACGATGTCTTCAGGTTATATAAGTTTTACGTTTTTAATCGGTTCATTTTTTTGTTTGGTTATGATTTTGTTCGAGTTAATTTATCCAAAACATTTCTAATACTTCATATATTAAATATAGAAAGTTTTGTTGATTGATTTTTCAATGTTTCAATCTATCAAATTTTAAGATTTTATTTAGATTTGCTGAAATTTATTAGACAGCTGACTTTCGTGTGTGTTTTCTCTTTAAACATTGATTAGTTTTAAAATCCCTCCAAAGTTGTTCATTAGTTTATATACTTTATTCTTTGCAAGGGAATTTATTTGTTGTGTTTTAATCCTACAGAATTATTTGCAGTAATTATTTGAAGATAAAAAATAATGAATAAAGTATTTATAGAGTTGAAAATAGATTTAAATAACATTCTAAGAAAATCACATACAGATAGTTTCTGCAAAAAAAAAAAACAGACGCTAAGGAGGTTGGAAGCATGCGCAATTCACCCATCTGTTAAGCAGGAAATAATATAAATTATATTTTAAAATTTAAAATTTAGTTATGACTGATAAGCAAACAGCAAATGACGAGGACTTTAATTTGTTTGTTTCTTTTTGTGAGCCAAGGATCAAGAAACTTGTGTGGGATCGTTTTGGAAGCTGAGACAGCAAGCGGCTTTAGGAGCAGGAGGAGGTTAGGTTGGCGTTTGACCTGTGCGATCGAGCGGTGAGATGTTCACTTCAGAAGTTGAGGTGAGAGCTAGCCCACTGGTAGCTGGTTGTACGGTAATGGTGGCTTCAATTGAGGACACTCCTCCCGTCTCGTGGCCGCGTGTTGTATAATATGGTGGGGTCGTCGAAACGAAAGGGAAGGGATGGCACGGAAGGGGACAAAAAGGGCGTGCGGTGTAGGAACTAGATGATCAGACGCGGACGTCGCGGCAGGACAAAAAGGCCGGAAGCCCAACCCGGTCGCAGAGGCGCTTCTTTCTTAGAAAAAGTCCGCTTTCCTGCGTATCGAGTTTTAATCGCACAATTCATTTTTTATCTTTTTAAAACCAATATAAATATAGTCAGTTTTAATTGACGTGACGTATGGACTGTAGTTATCCCCATGATGCCTACATAAAACTTATATAAAAAAATATTGAAACTCATAAGGGCCCACTCATTAAAGGCCATTATTCTTCCTAGCTATCCTCTTGACCCTTTCTTCCCCATCTCTCTAGGCCACCAAGGCGGTAGCAGTCATGGTGGCCGCATTGCCCCACCTCTTACATCTACCACTCCTCTCACATGGCTTCTTGCCACACTGCATTTCTTCCTACTATGGCCTCCTCGGGCGGCGGCACTAGCAGTGGCACCATCTACGGAGGCTCCTAGTGACGGCCTCACTCCCTCCACTACTGCCTCCTGAGAAGCTGCTGAACCAAGCGACGGGACTGGTAGCAGTGTCGTAGGCAAATTTCATGCTAGTCATTGCTAGGTTTGTTGTGGCAGTCCCTTAACGCTTACCTGACCTCACCCTAGTATGCCCCTCCACCTACCTTGATCTCCCGCCATCATCGTTGCTGTAGCAGGAGGAGGAGCAGGGTGGGAAGAAGGAATTGACGCTAAAGGACCTGGTCCTAGCCACTCCTACCCCCACTCCTCATGAGCTCGCCAAGGTCGGACGCCACTTGCCTCCCTCGTGAGCTCAAGCTTGCTTTTCGTATATAAATCAATCACATATATAAAGAAGGGGAAAAAATGAGAAGAACGGAAGGAAAGGAATCCCCAAATCCATACACAAATCAATGATACTCGCCATCATTAGCCTTGACCATCTCTGACAACCGCTTCACCACCAGCGTCCTACTTATCCGACTCCACCTTGTTGACCCCACAAGATCCCGATCCACCGTCTATCCCGTAGCTCAATCTAAACGCCACTACTTCATATTTACCATCGGTGTCTACTTTGTCTCTAGCTCCTTGTGGCCAGTGTCATCCCATGCCACCCTCTCATCTGGAGCCCGCTGCAGCAAGGGCCATGGACATGGAGAACGTCAAACCTAGGGAGACCAATAGCCGAAGCTAGAAGTCGGCCCGCCCCCTCTCCCGCGGACGAGGTTGTCACCCCTAGACCTCCACCTTTGTCGCCGTCTCTCCCGTTGCCCCTTTAGACCACTAGGTGGAGGCCGTGGAGACCTGAGAGTGATGATGAAGAGGGAAGGAGAGGGTGAAGGACAAAGACAGTGACGCTAATATATGGGTCCTATGGTTTATTTATTTTTATTTTCTTTCTCTTCAATACTATCTTAGTTCTATAGGATGAGTAATACGTTACATCTGATTTTACAGTAAAAAAACACGATTGAAACTCGTCCTCAGATGAGGGTAGTGAAGTGACCTTTTTCCTACTTTCTTCGCCTGTGCAGAGCGGACCGCTAGTATCGCCGCGACGCGCGACCTAACTGCGCTTAAAAGGCCCACTACGCTTAGTGTGGTATATACGTCGCAGGCGTATCCCGGCCTCTCGTTGGACGGGAAATCCGGCCGTGTAGGCCGTGTGGCGTTCGCAGTTAAAAGGCCAACTACACTTAGTGTGGCGATTCCAGCCCCAAAGACCCAAACAAACAACAGGCCCAACTCCCAAGCAGGAACTTGAGTGAATGAAAGAGAGGAAGAAATTGTGCTGCCTGCGTACGGTGTGCGTATGATCGATCCTCGACATGGTAAGTAGTACGTCATACGTGTAGCTACATACTGCCTTCATCCTGAAACATATTAAAATTAATCTTAAAATATAAGTTATTTATTTATATATCCTCTTATCTCAACCAATCATAACTTCTATTTATTTTTTTCTTTTTCTGACTAATAACAATCTTCTACCACATAATTTTACCTACTTTCTTAATTTCCGTGAAAACTTTTAGAGGCTATTACATTTTGAAAAAAATGGAGTATATATTATATCGTCATCTCTCATGTATTAGCATATACGATTTACGCCTATAGTATAGCAAAACTATTCTACACATTACATAGAGAGCCGATCGATACAGATTGATACAGGAAAATAGTCAATTAGATGGATGAGGATGGATTTAGTTCAGTTAAATATAAAAGATTATTTTGTATGAGTTTCCTTTCTTGTTTAATTCAGAGATTGTTTGTAAATATATCGGACTCGTGTAATCCCAGAGTATAAATATAGATTTAACTTATAAATCATTCACACAAATTAATACAATCTTATCGCATCGCCACCTTAATTTGTCTAGGTTTTACCAGCAGGTTCTATCTCTTGACGTGGAACTGCATCGGTTAGGTTCGATCTCCTATGAAGGGGTAAGTTTCATCACTATCCTAATGTATCTATTCTGTCTAAACCTGCATTGGTTAGTTCTGATTGGATATATCACATCACGTTTGTGTGGGCTCTATTGGCTTATCAAGCTCCTTCTACCGTCATCGGTCTCGTGCTACATTGGTTAGATTCGACCTACTAGACTGCTGATAGTAAATTGAGCCATAAGTCGATACATCTTTACGCAACGTTTCATCGGAGTAGCCAACCGATGAGTTATAACTTCATACCTAGTATATCGAATTCTCAGCCGATATACATATATCTTGCCCAGCGATTAATCCGCTAGCGATCGATCTGGTTCTGTTAGATCTAATATCGAGACCTAGCGGATTCTATTCTCACTATTGGCTCAGCTAGCCGATGAGTTTATTTATATGCTTGTATCGGGTTTACCCGTTACTTCCATCATTAGGTCCGATCTAGCTCCCATTGTTTCGATGTCGTTAGTCTTAGCCTTATGCTACCTCGGTTTAGTCTGATCGATCAAAGTTGGTTCTAACGGTACCGTCATGGTAGTCCCTGGGTCTCGTATCTTTGGGAGACCGAACCCCACTCTGTACTACCCATCGTATATTTTATTCGGAGCGTTATCAGCTCTATAGCCGATGAGTCTTTTACTTTACTTCTCACTGTTCGCCTATACTATCATCGGCTTTCTAGCCGATGTATAAGCGCTATAATTCCTATTGACCATTAGCCGATAGCATGGGTGCATCGGACCCTCACCCGATGGTTATCTTAACCCTATCAGTACATACAGTCGATAGCAGGAGTCCGTATTAGCCTATTTGCCAATTGACTCGATGATCTAACTCTATCTGTCTTTCTTGCTAATTAAAAGTCAAATTGACTGGCACACTCACAAATCCAACAACCCAAAGACTACAACGAGCTGAAGGAACTACACTAGAGCTAAGCAGATCTCCCAAACCTTCACATGCTCACGCGATCACATCGGACCTCCATCGGTTCACGCTCGCTTGCCCTCTCAGCGTGTCTCTCCGCCAGGTTCAATCTCCTTGCACATGAACACACTCTTATTAGCACCCCCGGTGGGACAATCAAGAGTACACTCCAACAAATCTCAAAGCCGAAGAATCTTTATTGGAGCTAAGCAGATCTCTCAAGCTTTCGCATGTTCGGGCAATCACATCGGATCTACATCGGCTCACGCTCGCTTGTCTTCTCAGTGCGCCTCTCTGCTTAGTTTGATCACACCACGCGTTAATATATTTTTTAGAGTATATTCAAATATTCCACAGTATATGAAGCTAATGCTACAACTTGGACTTAAGCGATGAATGATTAGTAGAGATGGCCTTCCAAGGACTATCAAGACACATTAGAAGGAAGTTTTTCTCCCAAAATTTTAACAACTTGACACATTCAATGCAGACAGTATTGGCTCATGAAAGCTGATTGCAAGAAGTAGGGGAGGAGATTTTAGAGTCGTGGGAGCATAAAGAAGATAATTTTAAAGCATGAGTCATCATACTTCGAAATTGGGGGTATGCGTTAATACTAAAATTTGGTAAGTCCCACAGACAGGATCGGAGAGCCAATTGGCTTATAAATATCAACGCTTATGAAAAGAGGTCAATTGATACAGGGAAAGAGATGATCGGATGGATGAGGATGGATTTGATTCAGTCAAAGATAGAAGATTGTCCAGATGAGATCAGATCTGAGGAGGAGTCGTAGAAGCCACGGCAGGCTGTTTGTATCTTTGTAAAATATATCTTATAAGATATACAAGTTTAGTTGGTTTTGTTAACTTCTTAGAGAGAGTTTTCTTTTCTGTTTAGGAAATAACGTCGAGAGATTGTTTGTAACCATATTGGACTCGTGTAACCCTAGGGTATATAATATAGACCCTTGGAAGCTTATAAATTATCCACATTGATCAATACAATCTCAGTGTATCGTCATATTAGTTTATCTAAGTTTTTACCGGTGGGCTCTAGCTCTCGACATGGGGTTGCATCGGTTAAGTCCGATCTTCGGCGAAGGGGTAAGTCCCGTAGTTATCCTTGTGTATCTGCTCTGTTTAAATCTGCATTGATTAGCTCCGATCACTTACTCCAATCAGATATATCACATCACGTTCGCGTGAGATCTATTAGCTTATCGATCTCCCTCTATCGTCATTGGTTTTGTACTGTATTGGTTAGATCTGACCTACTTTACTGTTGATAGTAGATTAAGTCTTAAGCTGATAGGTTTTTTTCTCAGCGTTTCATCGGAGTACCCAACTGATGAGTTATCTCTACACGGAGTTTCATAGCTAGTGTATCGGCTTTTTAGCCGATATACATATATCTTGTCGAGCGATTAATTCGCTAACAATCGATCTAGTTGTGTTAGATCTGGCATCAAGACCTAGCGATTCTCATTCCCCATCGGCTCAGCTAGCCAATGAGTTTACTTATATACCTGCATCGGGCCCACTGCCGATAGCAACCGATGAGTTCACCTAGTCCTTCTGTCGTTACGTCCAAGCTAACTCCTGCTGTTTTGGTATCGTTAGCCTCAGCCTTATACTATCTCGGTTTGGTCCAATCTATCAACGTTGGATCTAATGGTTCCGTTATCGATGATCGCTGGGTCTCATCCCTTCGGAGATCGGATTTATTTCTCTAGCGCTTATCGCATATTCTGTTTACAGCGTCATCGGTTCTACAGCCGATGAGTCTTTTATTTTATTTCTCGCTATTCGCCTATGCCGTCATTGGCTTTTTAGCCGATGTATGAGTATGTTGCTATCGACCACCAGCAGATATCAAGAGGTGCATCAGACTCACAATCGATGACTATTTTAACCCTACTAGCTACTAGCCAATAGCAGGGTTGCATCAGACTCTGCCGATGGCTATCTTAACCCTATCGGCACATCCAGCCGATAGTAGGAGTTCGTATCAGCCTATCGACCGATCGGCTCAATGATCTAACTTTATATGTCTTTCTTATCAATTAGATGTCAAATTGACTAGAATGTTCATAACTCCAGCAACCTGAAGACTTCAATGAGCCAAACGACCTGTATTGGTGCTAACCAGATCTCCTAGACCTTCGTATGTTTGGGTGCGATCGCATCGGACCTCCATCGGCTACCTCATTCGTCTTCTCGGTGCGCCTCTCTACCTAGTCAGATCTCCTTCGCGCGCAAACATATATATTTTAGCACGCCCAGTGGGACAATTGGGAGTGCGCTCCAACGGTGGGACCTCAAAACCAAAAGAATTACACTAGAACTAAACAGATCACCCAGGTCTTCATGTGTTCGCACGATCGTATCAGACCTCATCGACTCACGCTTGCTCGCCCTCTCGACACATCTCTCTACCTAGTCCGATCAATCAATAATATTCTATAAACCCATTAAAAGGACCAAACCTACCTTCTACCTCTTTCACAAAACCCACCTCTTAGCACGGTCAAAGTACCCCATCTCGATCAAACCGGTTTGCTGAACTTTCCCCACCACCCTCCTTTTCTCACCTCTCATCTCTCAGAAATGATATAATAACACGATGGCCATTATGTAGTAATATCATGGCTAACTTAAAGTAATATCTATAACCATCTTACTAAAATATTATTATGATGGCTTTACTTTTGATAACCATTTTTTTATCATGGTAAAATCGATTTTAAAAAATAATACACGTGGTATGATAGAAAGGTTGCATTTTTAAAGTTTAACTTTTCATGTGCAGTAAAAGTGTAGCATTAATGTTAATCATGTTTATGTTGGGTTATTGTGGTTCATTAAATTTACATAATATGCTGATAATGTAAATATAATAACCAATAAATTTTACAGTTATAAGTGAAATCGGGCTAGCTACTGTGGGGTATGGTCGGATTATGGTATTTTCATATTTTAACCCATATTTGACTTCAAATTCAAAACCGGCCTAGTATGGGATAATAAATCACTGTATTATATCTTTTTTCTCTCAAAATCAGATCCAGAAACATATATCTATTTATATTTTTAATTTGTAGATATTAAATCTAGTCAGGCAATTAAAGTGTAAAAAAAAGAAAGGAACGTTAAGAAAAATTATATAATATTACTTGTAAGCCTTAACTAATATTTCATAATATTTGTAGATGTATTTATAAATTTTTACAGATAGATATAACTCTTCTCCTCTCACGTATTTTTTTTAATAAATTCAGATTCGAAATTAAATATTACAGCGTATCTAATTTTCTCTGCTGTATCTTTTCACGAGCCTCGGGTGGGTCGGGCGGGAGGAGGATGGCTCTACCGATTTTTTTTTTCTCATGAGGGATGGGAGATCCAGTTTTCTTGCGGAGGGAGATTTTATGGCGGCGCGATCTCTCGCGCACACGATCGATTCGACACGTAGCGATTGCATATGCCCGACATGAATCAACTCCATGTCCTGCCACCAAAACATTTTAACTATCCCGTTTGTTTCTGCTATAAGAGTAAAAACAGGTACGTAAAACAAAAAATCTAATGTATAATTAATTAGGTGTTAATTATTATAAATTTAAAAATAGATTTATTATGCTAATAGAAATCAAGAAAAAATATACAACTTTAAAAGAACGGGCCCTATGTACTACTGCAGCTATATGTAAAGGCGGTAGCAAACGAATACAAATTAAATTAAGTTCAACAGGCCGATCGATCTACGATCGATGAATCTCAGCTTGCCGCCCGGGGCATTTTATATATTTCTCGTCGAAGTTATCATCGAGGAAGATATTTGGATTGTACCACCTTTATGTTCATTTCCTTTCCCTCGTGAATATATGTCGTTTGCACCTGTCCTAAGTCAAAACTTATAAAACTCTGATCCCTCCGTTCCTACGTATGAACATTTCTAGTTGAAAATCTACTATTCGGCGAAAATTTTCTGTTTTGTTTGTCTTAACATGTTTATGACCCTTTTTTTTTAATATTTGTACGATTTTGAGAAGGGAGTGTCTATATTTCACGTGAGTCACTTTTCTCATCCTTCCATGACAATCTAATGGTACCCATCACTTTCTCTTTATTAGAAGGTTAAGCAATAGATTATTCTAACCTTCAAAAATTAAAAAAAAAATACAGAACTCAATAAAGAGTTTACAAAATTACATGTAGAAAAAAAATTAAACTCAGCTAAAATAAAGTAAAATCATATATATATAATTATTGTTAAAAAGAAGTAAAATTGCATATTGCATACCTCTGTAGTTTTAGGTTTAAAAATATGTAGTTTTTAGGTGACTAAAATTTCACAAATTTTAGACGCCTGAAATCTAAAAACACCTTTTGAGAATTATTACATCAGGCCGTGCTTGTAACCAAAATTATTGTGATTTTTTATTGCCATTGCAGAGCAATAAACCGGCCAGTGGGAGCTAACATATATGTGCACCACAGGAGCACGTATTGACGCCGCTAGAAAGAGCTATAGTTATGAGACGAGACAAATTACTGTTTACACTTTTGTTCTCTTTGGAGAGCATAGTCAAAGTGCTGATCCAACAACAGCATCGCTTGCATTGCTACGGATCGAAAAGGACACGGCTGGCTCTGTGGCTTTGGCTTTGATAATACAATACGTCGCAGCTGGAAATTCCTGTCAAGTGGACAATGACCACCCGACTTTTTTTCGATTACACGAAAATGTACACCACTATGTATTGAATTGCTTCAAAAGCTACCTAGGCAAATATTTTTACTTATCATTTAGGGCATCTATGAAGTCTTTTCTCCTTTAATATTCATATTTTATTGTTTTTAATAGTTAATAGTGTATTTGTAAAAAATATTTAAAATATAACTATACAAAATAAAGTGTTTTATGTAAATCTGCTAGCACCGTTTTTATTAGTGATTTAGGATTTTTGAAATTTAACTGCATGCTTTCTGGAACATATACCTATATTTACTAATTAAGTTTTTTTACATGTATTAGTTGATTGAGACATTTATATATGCATTTTCAAATCGAGAAACCTGAAAGATCCTATGATGAAGTCTAACACACGCGTTTTGTACATTTGTATACCAAGTGGGGTTAATATATCATCTAGATTTGACGTGTTAATTTCAACTGCCGACACTGAACGCTAGCTACAAACTTTTACCTATGGAACAAGAGAGTTAACAATTAATTGTTGATTGAAACAACGTGGTGTCAGAATGAAGAAAATACGGCTATAAAATCTCATAAAACAGTGCACCCACGGTGACTATGAATTCATCAAATTTGGTAAACGTGAAACTGTGAAAATAGTGCTAGCTAGCACAGTTCGTCAAATTTGAACAATTAATTCACTCTTGGGGGAGGAAGTTTGAAGAGGTGTAGCGAGCTAATGCATCTATATGCGTATATGGATGCCTACAAAGGTTGATACTGATATTTGCAGTATTCTTTCTGTTTTAATTTTAATATATAATGTCATTGACTTTTAAAACGTACGTACGTTACATGATCAGTGCGTCGTGACACCGATATATCAATCTTCTTCTTTATACATTCGTCCATGTTTTGCATAATTAAGCATCGTTACTTTAGTCGTGATTACGTTTGTGTTACCAGCTCTCTTATCCAAAAGAAGTAAATTACTCTTACCAAATTGGACTCCAAGGTAGTACTGATTATAATGCTGCGGAAGACCTTAAGCGTTTTTTTTTTTCGAGGTTTAGTCAAGTTTGACTAACAAAACAAAATTGTTCTGGTTGCTCCATACCTAGGTCAAAACATAATCAAACACATTAGCTCGATGGGTCTCTGAAGTTGCCTAATTAACTATCATCCTGTAACAATAATCAAAAAGAAAAACATTGTGTCTATGCCTTAGTCTGCGTGTTCGTATCAGAGTTTTAGCTTATTAGCCTGTGACCTCCTCAAGAAGATATATAATTAGCACATAATTAATTAAATATTAACTATTATAAATTTGAAAATAGATTTGTTCCTATTTTTAAAGAAACTTTTATATAGATTTTTTAAAACTGTTTGAAAAGTGTGTCTAGGTATCAGATGAAGTATTTTGATAATGCATCTACAGTAACAAACTCCCTTATATTTGGAGATTAAGGTAGTAAGTAGCCACAGGCTAAAAAGAACGGACCTTAATATATTAGTTAATAATACTCATTAAACCTTCTTTGGTTCCAACACGACCTCAACCAAAATAGCTTGGTCATGCTTATTCCACAATGCGAATACGCATGCAGTTCAGTCTAGAAGCTCCCTATTTTAATTTGACGCTTCAATGCAAACCAGCGGGGTTGTTGAATAACGTCAAGTAACAATTAATTCATTAATTATTGTTGACAAAACATAATTTCCAACTTTATTTAAAGAAGTTAAAATCTTAGTTCTTACCAGTTCTTTATATATTAATTTGACATACTTCCTGAAATATTAATAAGTTGCTTCAAATTCATTATTATTTTTTACTAAAAAAATTAAAAAAAAAGTGGAAAATATGGAAAAAAATCATTAGGTCCCCAATATTAATTGTAACTCCATCAGGCAGGTCTGGAACTCATCTCATTTTGGTCAGCTATGGTGATGAAACAGTAAACTAGCTACAATGAGAGCAACTACTAATTTATTTTAAAAATGGCTTATTAGAAAAAAAATTTATAGGTAAAACTTTTATATATGTATTCTAAGCCATTTTAAAGCCAATGCTGAAAAAAACTATATTAAAAATATTTTAAAATTAACTCTAAAATTAAATTTTATTAACGGTTAATTTATTGTACGACAAACCATGAGACCTGTAGGGAATTTATTATAGTTTTAGCTCTATGTATCTAAGTACAGCAAACATGTCATCCACAGAAGTGACCTTCACATCTAGCTAGAGTTAAGAGTACTCAGCCAAATTTATAATTTGCAGGTACAAGATGGCATCATTCAGCAGAAACATGGATCATCTATTGCAAACAATTTCTTTCAGGTACATGCATCAGAAACAAAATTTCAACTACCATTTCAAATAATTGAATTTAATCATCACGTACCGATCTATAGTTCAGTCAAGACATGAAAATTTAAAAAAATCTGGCCAATGGGTGGTTACCACATCTCCTTCGCTAGCTTGTCATGAGAACTGACAAATATGCCTTGATGCTCTTAACGGCAAAGGAAGCTGGCTAATTAAACACTGGAATGACGCATGCCCTATAGAGAAATGGCAAAGCTGATGTAAGAACATTAACAATATAGCTGCCCAAAGAACATAATCTTATTATTTGTGGGATAAGAAAAAGAGAAGAAATTGTTTATTTTCTACGCGTCTGTTTCTAGATCTAACCTTTTTTAAAAAAAATTATAGAAAAGTACTTTAAAAATTATATCTATTTTTTAAGTATACTCAATTAATCGTAAAAAATCATATCTATTTTTTAAATTTAAAATAATTAATACTCACTCATCTCATTTTACATATCTCTCGGTCCTCTCTTTTTCTTCTCTATTTAAACACACCCTAATCATGTTGGTTAATTCTTTTCAGGTGGATGACCACCTCATTTAGCTTGTGCATCAAGAGACGAATGGGAATCAAGTCTAACTGCTAATTAATTAAGCAGATGTATGAGTTGGATGATTTACATCATGTTACACACTTACAAACAACAAATGGAATTAAAATGAAACATCCAACCCTTGAATGCACACTTAATTATTCACCAACTGGATTATCAGCTTATCGCGGTTGCTTTTGATAGTCACCAAATTAACTGCCACCACTGGCCAGTACATCAATTTGCACCGAAATTTGAAATGGACACTGTTGTTTTGACTGTGTTAATTTGGAGTAAAGTGAGTGACCTTTACCATTTGTACATATGCATGCATGGTGGTGGTGGTTTAATTTGGAACGTACGTACCTGATATAAATAAATATAGAAGGATAATGTTAATTAGGGTAAGGTTTAATATTGTTATCTTACCCTGATATGAATCCACTAAAATTTTATAAAGCCCCTTGCGGATTGGAATCGCAAACCATGCATGTATTGAGTCCCCATTCAAGAAGATATATAATGAGTTCCATACTAGAGATATGCAAAAAGTAAGAAGCATATATATTATGGATTTCCCAATAGGTTAATTACTTAGTTACAATAAAAAAAACATTGAGCAATTTAGAATACTAATTTAATTATGCTGGCCTATTAGTTTCTTCACATTTTCATTGAGGTAGGTGTTTGATGGCTACTTTATGGAAACAAATGGTATTGTTGAATGAAACTATCCGAATAAAATAATTAAAATGATATTTTTAAATAAATTTTATAACACTGTGTACTAGAAGATCAAGCCTATTCAGGGGCACTGAGAAGGGTACACATCAACCACACGTAGATGTCAACTTTGGAAATCAATTGTCATGTTGTGTTCCTCAAGAATTATAATTAACCTAGAGAATGACATGCGGACAAAATAAATATAAGACCGGCCATACATTTTTGCATAATGTTCAAAAGGAAAAAGTCCAAATTAGCCCTAAACTATATCACGATCGTCTGAATTACCGCTAAATTTATTTTGCATTCTCAACTATATATACCGAACAAATTAACCCCCAAGCACTATTTTAGACAGTTTTGGGCTAAGCTGGTTAACATGGTATTCCAGCATGGCAAAAAAACACTTTTAAAAAAATGAGCCTACCTGTTAATGCTTCATCTCTCTTCTCTTCTTTTCTTCTACCTCCTTCCCCCTCCATTTCTCTATCTACCCTTTCATCCATCTCTCTACCCCATGGACTCCCCCTCTAAGAGATGCGGCAGAGGCGGCTATTAGGCGGAGGCAGCTTGAAGCTTAGGCTAGGGACGGTGGTCGGTGGTAGAGGCGGCTGAAGTTGGAGCTTGATCTAGAGGCATCGGCCAGTAACAGAGGTGGAACTCACCACCTACTCACCTGGTCCTAAGCTCCCACCTTCCCTTAGCCTCCATAGGTCTTGAGGAGGGAGATGAGGGATTGCATTGGCTACTCAATCGCCACTACCATTGCAACCTCTTTGAGTTCAACATCCAGTGGCATGACAGCGATGTACCGTGGTAGCAAGAAGGGCTTGAGCTCCTCTACAGTATCCCAACCCAACCAAGAGCTAGCCACTGCCTCTAATCTACGCCCAGGCTATCTCCCGCTAGTACTCCTCGTGCTCTCGCCTACCAGACCGCCCCAAGGAAGAAGGGAAATTAAGGAAGAAGCAAGCGATGCCACGATAGTGACGAGGGCCTTAGCCACCGCCTCCCCTCTTCCTTTATTTCCGAACCTCAACATGTGACACTAACAATGGTGAGGTGATGCGGCTGTGGAACTTAGCACCAGCCCGTCTCCGTCAGTCGTACCACCCCGAGCTCCATCGATCGCCCGCCTCTTCCACTTGGTCGAGCTCGATGAGGCGATGGCTAGAGAGTTTGAGCTCTGCTGCCCTTCCAAAGGAGAGCTCGACTCTGCCACCATCATCCTTCTCAAGTGAGCTCAAGTTCCGCCAATGACTCTCCCCTGACCTCGCTGCAAAGCTAGAACCATGGATCTAGGGCATATGACCACATCCTCGCCTGCCTCTTGTTGCGCGGCATCTTCCTCAACTTCGTCGAGTACCTGCGCCCACCATGAGCTTACTTCATCGATAGGGTCCCGCTTCAAGGTTGTCGCCGTCATTGCAAGAGCTTGGAAGAGATGATGATGTCTCTCCCTACCATCGTCATCACACAAGCACGGAAGTCATTGCTATCACACGATGAAGAAAAAGTTAGAGAGAGAAAGAGGGAAGAGAAGAAATTGGCATAAACAAACATGTGGGCCACTGGATTTTTTTTTTATTTTTTTCCTACTGCACGTCAATGAAATTATTGTCACATGTGTATCACGTAGGACCAAAACCGCTCCAGATTGATGGAGCCCTCGCATACATACCATCATGCACACATGTTTTTAAACGTATGTGTGGAAATATTTCTCGAGCTTTCATAAATTGTTGAATACTCATTGGATGTACAGCACTATAGTCTAGAAGGTGTGCAACCACAATGTAGCACAGTAGGTCGGTGGTTCTTATCAACAAGAAGCTACGAGCTTAATTATTTTCACAAAGACATTCATGGAAAAGTAATTGTTGGTCCTATCAATACAGACACACGCTGCTTGTGGTTTTGGTGGCTGATCTTCCTGGCCATCATATATGGCTTGCTCAGGCTTGGCGACGAACAACCTTTTGTGTTATTGAACGGTCTGGTGAGAGCATCATTAGTACAGAATCCATTTTTCCATACGTTCAAAACCTGTTTTTGCACATGTCTGGATGGCCCGTGTCTTCTCAGAGGTGCACGTAGAAATGAAGATTTTTCCGGGCGATGGCGATTCGTTTAGCTGCATAGGAAAATAGATTATGCAGACGGCCCGGTCAAATAGATTAACAAATAGCTTTAAAACAAGTAAGTAGTCTAAATAATGCCATAAAAAAGTTTAAGTTTATTGAGAAAACCTATTTCGAAGAATAGAGAAATAATTTATTTCAATAATTCGGTGAATAAGCTGGCATCTAGGACATCTGTACAAGTAACTACATAAATCCTACACATATTTTATCATTATTTTTCAAAATATTTAGGAAAAATATATGATGCTTTCAAATAAAAATATTTTCATGGAAAATATATCCATATTTCACATGATACTTCTTCCATTTCTTATTACTGTTTGTATCAGCCCTCAGTTTTAGAAATCGAAAACATCATGTGTATTCATGTAACAATCCCTAGATTATTAGTTGGTACATATATATAGCCAGATGAAATTAGGCTACAAGAGTTTAATACATATAATAAAGCTAATAATGACATCTTATATCATATAAACAAGAGCGGAAATCCAAATTAATAATAGTCCCAAACATCTCCACAAGTAATCGACTGAAATTGTGATCAAGTATCTACTAACACTCTAATGATCGTACTAAGTAGCAAGGTCTTCTCTTCCAACTTGCTAACAAGGGTGAATGTCAACCATACTCAACAAGTTACCACTACATAATATATTTTTGTAAATGGCCAAGTTATGAGGCCTACTTGGAAAAACAATTTTCTCATGCAACCATGCGACCTATCTAGGTCGCTGGTTGGCAGTTAGGCCACCTAGGATATAATTTTCCAGCTAGTTTTTCCCTAACATTCATATGTATAGTTTTAAAATATTTCTCCAGTTTTTAAGTGGCACTATTCTATAACAATTGGCATCTATATACAATATAACAAATATATTGAATATAACAAACGGATACATATAAACATTTTTTTGAATTTGATTATAAATGGTCGATCTAAGAATAAAATTTCACTAGACATGTTCTTTTTCCCACTCTCAAAGTTCTTATATTTATCTTCTATTGCTAGAGTGCTCTTATTATCGAAAAACAAATAAAGTCTATTGCAACAGTTTCATTAGATGAAGTGGCACATGTCAATGTAGATATTCATAAGTGTTTTTCTTCATCAATTGTGCTATTTGAGGAACTTAATAAAATCTATAACAAAAAAATTGCCCTAGAGATTGTATTGTTGACGTCCCTAATGTTTCATTACTACGAAATAGTTTTTACAAAGAACATCTTAACTTAAATTTCAGGGTTTGTTATGTGCCTCCCGTTGACTCTAAGCATCTCACCCACGTAATATCACATAATACGGTGCATGCGGGTTACATAAAAAAAATAATAACACTATAAATTAGATATAAATTTATAAATATTTACAACAATATGTGTTTATGCAGTTTGTCATTACCGACCATCTTGTTTTTACATTCAAACTTTCCTTTTTCTCTTTTATTACACCTTATTTCTTCATGTACAACCTATATGTGCTATTTGGACAATTTAATTAGCATGTGTTACAAAGCTATCGAGAAAAATCGTTAAAGAATATATATAGAGGATTTTACTTACAAATTCAAAATAGTAAGGAATTCCATATATCTATTTGTGCCATAGTCTTCTAGGTCAAGTACTACAACTAAGTGGTCCATCGGATATATTAGGAATAAAATATAATGGTTGCTACATTCAAGACAAATGTATTAGAGTTGATAGTGTGAGCTATTAAAAAAGTAGTAAAAACCTAATGTTTAGTATGAATGAAACATTGAACTTACTCAAAATTGTATGGGACCATTGTGACCTTCTTATCTTGGTGGGAGAGCATTGCTCATCCTAAGTATGCAGTAACGTCGAATTTCTTACCGTCATGCAGTTTTCTAACGCACTCTACCTTCTCATCAGATGTCTTGCCTTGGTGTTCCTCACAATCTTTACGCATCTTTGCAGTGTGTTGTATTTGACAAATCCTTGTTGGGTACATATAGCCAATAGGTTTCCTCATTCTTTCTACATCATGAAATTGTGACTTAGACAATAGCTCATACAAATTGACAATTTATAGGTAAATTTTGTGTAAAAAGAAGAGTGTTATGTTGGCTTACATGCACCATGCAGTTGAAACATCAAGTGCATGTCACTGAAATCAAACCACTCATGAAAGCATCTTTTGGAACTTTGACAGTTATGAGCTTAAGGCCATTACTACTTGCCTTAATGTACCACTCATGCTACTTCTTATCTACCATGGTAGTTTCTCCATTACTTGGTAAGAATGGCTTGCCATTTTTAAATCTTTTTGGCACATTATAAGTATTTCTAAATTCCAAATCCTCCTTGGCCCTTATTAATGACTTATGCGAATTAGATGTTTCTACTTCTTTGCAAATATCTTTGCCCTTATCTTTAGGATCTCTCCAAAGACTATAAACATAAACTTCTTTATATCTTTATATTTGGCCTTCGGGTCATATGTGAAAATCTTATGTGGCACTACTCTATGAGCTACTGAGGTTACCTCCTTTGGTGGTGGCTTAGCTTGTGGGGCAGTAGGAGTTTGTTGGGCAGAAGCAGATTGTGGGGAAGGTAGAGCTATCAGAGGAACTTGTTGTGTAGGAGTAGCTTAAGGAATCGGTGACAATGGAGGATATGGTGGGGAAGGTGGAATAGATGAGGATGGTTGGTGTGTTGGTAACAGCGGAGGTGGTGTGGAAGGCAGGAGTGGGGATGGTCTATGTGGTGGGGATAATGGACTTGGTAGGTAAGGTACACCTAGTGAAGATAGTGGACCTAGAGAAAGAGCTATCTTTGGCCGAGGTGATGGCAAGAGCTAGTTTCGGTCCATAGTCAGGGTTGACTGTGAAGGGTCAAAGAGGATGATATCTCGGCAATACCACAATATGAACTGGTTCACCACATCTTTGAGAAGTTCGATCCCCTTCGACTTGGCGATGTCAAGCTCTAACATGGCATGCTCAGCATGAATCTTAGCCACTTGCACCTTTGCGTAGTCAACTAGAATGACTTCGATGTAAAAATCTCAACCTAGTATCGCCACGCCTATAGCCACCTCCTTTCTCCTTCCAACCCTTCCGATTAGAACAATAAGCTTGCAAGACATGTGACTTATTATATCGTCCACAAGATATGTGTTTACTAAGGCAGATAAACACTGCTTGGCACTATACCAATATGTTGCTAAGTATGCATTGGTTGTGGCACAACACCTAGATTCTGACTTACTAGGTTGAAGAAATGTCCTTCCACTTGTTCCATGATATCATCTCAAAGATTTTGTTTATATCTTTGTCACCTCTTGTAACATCCAATGTCCTTTGGGAACATTTGCTTCCAGCTAGTCATGGAGGAGATCCTTTGATGTGACCTAAGTGTTAGAGTTACCCAATGCAACAGTGAGCTAGTCGTTCTCCCGGTTCGACATGAATTCCCATTTTTATCCTTCTCGATGATCTCCTACAAATTAGTGGCCACATGCTCGATTTGGGGGTCTTTGATTATCAATTGTTCATAATCAGTGATTTGTCTTGTGCTTTGCCCTTAAACCCAATTCTTGTTTCGTTCATCTTAGCCATCCACCTGCAATGGTTTTTTTTTCTGCCTTGAACTTGTCTTACATTGCTCTTCATTTATCAACGTGCCCCTCATATCCGCTCAAACCCAATCAATGTGGATACAAGTTTTTCTTTACCAACTCGGACATCCGTTTACTCTTTTCTAAGACTTCCTTTATTGTTTTCTTCACATCAAACGTGTCTTAGTCGACATGAGATATCTTTCCAAAGTCTTTAAAGATGGTTTGATTCTTCTTCACGTACGAGATTAGACTTCCATTGCCTCTAGTGTTGTCCCATAATATTAAGCGCAAACTCCTTTCCTGCTTTCTCTGTACCTGATGGATATATCAGTATTTTCTAAACCTTCGTCCATAGTAGCACCTTCACCCCATCTGATACATTTTCCTATTCATCTATATTTATTAGCCTATGAATCCTAACCAGCAATCCGCATGAGTTGTTGAATTTAGGATTCACTATTGGAGGCTCGAAAGGCTTTCCTTTGCAGTCAATAGCTGTCATGACAAATGTCTCATCTGTTAGCTTGTTTTTACTGCTCTCTCTACGTCTCTTTTTCGTATGGCTTCTAGCACTTGCTGATGTATTTTTATGTTTTGGTGTAGAGTGGCAATGTTCAAGTTGTGAAATCAAATGAAAAATTGGTCTATATTAAAATTAGCATTGTATAATTGAGTTATATTAAAATTATAATGGTAAAGTGTGGCAAGCATGTGTGTATACTAACATGGGTCAAGTTGTGAGAATCTGTACCTAAAAAATGTTTTCTTATATATAAGAGCTGGTGGCCCAACAGCCGGCGCACACGATGTGCAAGCCCAATTAACATAAGGAGGCACGAGTAGGCCAAGGGCCGTAGCGGGCTAGCGTTCATGGAGGCAAGGCCCAATAGAGCAGTGATGGCCCAACGGAGTGGTGATGGCCCAGCGGAGCGAAAGTACTGGCTGACATGACAGGCAAGCCAGAACGGCGCGCACGTGAAAGTGAGATAGGCGGGCGGTGTGGACATGGCCAGGTTGCATGGTGTAGGCGCAACCAGAGTCAGTAGTGGGCTAGCGACGTACACAGTAGTTGTCCTAGTCTGCTATAATGATAAGCTGTGGTCTGTTACTATTCACTATAAAGGGAAAAAGTTTTTTTCTGGGAGATTTAAGGATAGAACAAATTAGATAATAGATTAGAGTTCTAATCTAGGGTTTTAGGAATTTTGTGGAGAAATCTTCTAGATGATTTAGAGACGCATCTTGTAAGTACAATCTTGGTAATAGAGGTAAAGTTTATAGATGATTAGTACGGTAATTCCCTCTCTTTCTTATTTATTTTTGTAGGTGACTAACGATCGATTTTATATTGATTTGTTTTTCTCTGGGATTTGGATTTGTTTCGTTGATCTAAAATGTAGCTAGGGTAGTTTGGTTAGTTAATTATTTTCGGATCTTGTTTAATCAATTAATTAAGGCTTAATTAATTTTCATCAACCTTATATGCAGTAATTTTTTTGTTAATATATTGAAATACAAATGTCTGATTGATGTGATTTTGGTTGGGTTTGTTTGAGAATTTTATCTAGTTTATTCTAACAAAGATTGAGGTCGATCGAAGTTACGGATGTACGGCTATAATCTATTTAGTAATAAAACACTGTTGTGTCGAAATTTTAAAAACACGGTTTTTTAAGATTTGTGATTGGAGAGAAGTGTTAAATTTTATTTTTGACATCTGCAATCATTCACCTCCCTCTAATTGGTTATCTTAGTGTAAGTCAATCCTACAAATGGTATCAGAGCAATGTTATTTATCTTATTATCTTTTCTAATTGATCTTAACCAGCTATTAGAAAATATGTCGACCTATAGTTATTCTATAAAACCATCGATTTTTAGTATTGGAAGTCTAAGATGGAGGTATACATTAAATCTTAAGGCTTTGTAATATATGAGAAGATCTACAAGCTATACCAAGTTTTCGAAAACGATGCAATGACAACAGTGAATATGCCACATGTGAAGGCCAATAGCAAGACGAGGAATTTGATTATTCTAGGGCAAGGAAGAAGTTACTTTAACTGTGTGGTGCATCTCATGTCAACATATGATGTATGGAGAACACTTTATGATTATCATGAAGGGTCAATCATAATAAAAAAGATACATCATGATAAGTATAAAAAGGAATACATATGTTTTGATATGAAACCTAGTGAATCTCTTAATAATTTTTTGCTCGATTTAATAAGATTCTTAGTAGCTTGTGGTATGTTAATGTTATATATAATGAGGCTAAAAATTCTTACTAATTGCTAGGAACTTTAGATGTCTATATGGCATATGAAGGTAACATCAATTAGAGAATCTACTATATAATTATAGTTATATTAGATATGTTTTATTCTAAATTGAAGACTCATGAGTTAGATGTTTTTACTAGAAAAAAATATGGCTAATAAATCAATAGCTCTACCATTACAAACTATAACTCTATTAGTGATAATTCTTCATCTAGGTATGCTTTGTCCTCTTTGCCTTCAGTAACTGATGAACAGTTAGAACAACTTCCTAAGATAAAATGTTCATTCTAGAAAGAGAGAAAATGGTGAAGAAACTTGGAGATGTTTTGAATACAGCTTGCTTAATCACTTTTGTTTTAAATGTCTAAATTTCTAGCAAAGATTTTTATGGATGAAGATGAGGAGGAAGATATGGTAGAGAATGACAAGAAGTGCACACTCAAGAGCACCAAGAAGAAGAGGTGTTCTTTTCGCTTTTAAACAGGTAAATTTAAGCGATGTGAACACCGAGAGAGATGCCACTCCCAAAGACAAAAAAAAACTTGACTAGTCTATATATGATGGTAAGTAGCAAAAGCGTCACCAACAGTGATATCAACAACAATAGCAACAATGAATTAGAACCTTCTTATAATAATTTAGGTTATGATGTTGAAAAACTTGGTAATTTATTAGACAAGTGAAACAAAAAGATTAAGAAATAAGATGCTTTGATTGAAAAGTTAAATGCTGAAATTTTAAGACTTAAAAATTTAACTCCTATGGATAATTCTTGCAAATCATGTGACTTAGTTTATACTGAATTTACTTCTCAAAGGGATATGTTTGCTTCTACCTTAAAGAAACTTAAACTCAAAAAAGAGAAAAATAATAAACATGTCTGTGTAGTTGATAAATCTGCCTCTTATGATAATTGCAATTCTCTTAAGATAAAGTAGAAAGATGCTGATGCTAAAATTACTCAACTAAAAGATGATTGTGCTACTTATAAGTTACTTTCATGTAAAAATGATAAATTTCAGCTTATCACTTGTAAAAATTATACCACTCTTTTGAGACGTATTGATTACTGGTAAGAAAAGATGGAAACTAAAAGCTTGAATTAAATTTTGAATCAAAAGACTAGTTCTCAAAAGTTTAAAATGGGTTTGGGTAATGGTCCTTATGATTATTTTAAGATTTTTGCTCTAACTATTATTAAATATCCTGGTAATGGTATAATTGAGATAGTTGATCAACCTAAAAAGACAATCTTCAGATGTTGTGGAATCATATTATCTTCTGGCATAACTAGAACAAATGTAACTTCTACTTCTAAAAGTAAATATAAAGTTAAGTACACTTACACTCACTATGGTAGAGATGGATATAAAAGTAGATTTTTTTTAAACTTGCTAAGCAACAAATGACTAATTTAAGAAAGTCGCGCCATCTTGTTTCTAAATTTTACATAAAAATAATTATGTTATGTCTACTCGTATACATCATATGTCTTAGTACTGGATTACTAAATATTATATTACCAACACCAGTACTGAGACCTCGACACTGTTTTCTTCTATGTAGGCACTTCACGTGAGAAAGGAGAACATTTGGCTAGTGGATTTCAGATACTCACGCCACATGTCTAGTGACAACAATTGGTTCTATCTCACCAGAGCATTGCATACTGAAAATATAATTTTTGGAGATACTTATACTTCTATGGTTAGGGTTAAAGATACAGTAATGTTAAGTGCTAAGTTTATTATTAAGGATGTGGCACTTGTTGAGAACTTGAAATATAACTTGCTTTTCGTTTCACAAATGATTAATGAAGATATTGAAGTGTGCTTTTAAAAAGATAGATGTAGAGTGTTAGATGTTTCAAGAGATCTTGTATTTAATATTACATATTTTGGAAGAGTGTTTAAAGCTTGTTTTGAGGTGTCATCTTCTATTAAGCACATGTGTCTAGTTTCCAATGACTAAAGACTTATTCTTTTGGCACTGTAGACTTAGCCATGTTACTTTTGATCATCTAACACATGTTAGTGGTTTGTATCTTATACGTAGTCTACCTAAACTTAAGGGTGATAACGATATAGTATGCTCTTCTTGTAAGATGCATACAGGTTCATATTCACCTCTTATTATGGTGATGACAAATACACCGGGACAACTTTTATACCTTGATATTGTTGGACTGTCATGAGTTAAATCTTTTAGAGGTAAGTGGTACATGCTGGTGATACTTGATGATTACTCAAGATTCTCTTGAATTTATTTTATGCCATGTAAAGATAAGGCTTTTAATCATTTTAAATGTCTTGCTCTTATATATCTATTGATCTCTCAAGAGCTCTCAGAGCAATTAGAAGTGATAATGGATCTGAATTTAAAAATTCCTCCTTTGATCACTTTTGTTCTGAAAGAGGCCTTGATCACCAATTTTCTTCACCTAGAGTACCTCAAAAAATGGTTTAGTTGAAAGGAAAAAATACAACCTTGGTTCAGATGGCTTGGACTATGTTAGATGAATTCTCTACTCCTAGAAAATTTTGAAGATGGTGAGCTGGTTGACAAAAAGATGTATAGAGGTTCACTTTTGCATATTTTTGCTTCAAGACCAGATATAATATTTGCAGTATGTTTATGTATATGAATTTTAGCCTTCCCCACATGCTTTACATTTTCAAGCAATTAAGTGGATTCTTAGATATGTTCAGGTCACTAAAGATTTTGATATATGAGTATCTGTATCTTCATGTATAAGTTTAAGAATTTTTTTCTAACGTTGATTTTGAATGATGTAGACTTGATAAAAAAATACTTTTGGTACTTATTTCTTTTTGGGTAATTCAGTTGTTGCTTGGTCATATAGAAAATAATTTTCTATAGCACAATCAACTGCTGAATCTAAGTATGTAGCAACTGCTAGCAGTTATTCTCAAAAACTTTAGAATTATGATGTTATTTTAAAAACACAAGGTCCATTTATCTTACTAAGAATCAATACAACACTCTAGGACAAATTACATAAATATTATATTTTACTTTCTTAGAGATCATGTTGAAAAAAAATATGGCACTTCATCGTACCGATAATGAACATCAATTGGCAGAAATTTTCATAAAACATTTAGATTCTTCTCGTTTTACTTATCTTCAGAAAGAACGTAAGGTTATTCATACAATGGAGTTTTTTTTTGAGAAGTAGCATCAATTTTTATAATATTTTTTTCTTCATTTGAAGTGCAAATTATATTTAACATGGCGTGTGCAAACTGTTTACATTAATAATTTGTAGTGCTCATAAAAAATATATATATAATTAAAAAATATTATTTTTTATATATTCTTGATGAATTCATTGTTAAAAAGGAAAAGGAAAGAGAGTGGTAAATGCTAATGTTCAATATTTATATATTGTTATTAATGTTTTCATCTAAGGAGAGATTACGGAATCAAAAGTGATGAAAAATTTACCTATATTAAAATTAGTAAAATTGAACTATAGCATTAAATAATTAAGTTATATTAAAATTGTAATGACAGAGTATAATATGCGTGTATACATTGAAATTAGTTAGGGTATAAGAATCTATGCCTAAACAATATTTTTATATATATATGAGCTGGTAGCCCAACAGCCGACGCATAGAGTTGGGTGGACACGCGCGGAATGCAGGCCCAACTGACGTGAAAAGGCGCAAGTAGGCAAGGGCCAATGGGCTAACGCGCGTGAAGGCGAGGCCCAACATAGCAGCGATGGTCCAGTGGAGCAGCAGTGCGGGCTAGCGTGGCAGGTAGGCCGAAACGGCACACGCGTGGAAGTAAGATGGACTGACAGCGCGGACATAGCCCGGTTACGCAGCGTGGACTCGGCCAAGTTGGCAGTGGGCTATCAGCGTACACTGTTGTTTTTCTTTTCTGCTACAGTGGTAATCTGTCCATTGCTGTTCAATGTAAAAAGATTTCTTTTTAGTAGATTTTATCATAGAACAAATTAGATTTCTAATCTAGAGTTTTAGGGATTTTAAAAAGAAATTTTTTGAATAATTTAGAGATGCATCTTGTAAACATAATATTAGAAATAGAGAGGTAAAGTTTATCGAAGATTAGTACGGTAATTAATCCATCTCTTTCTCGATTACTTCTGTGCTAATCGATTTTATATTGTAAAAAATTTGGTTGGTTAAATATTTTTGGATCTCATTTAATCAATTAATTAATTAGTTCTTAACTAACTTTTGTCAAACTTTTTTTTAGTAATTTTGATTCATTAATATATCGAGATCCAAGAGTTCGATTGATATGTTTTTATTTGTGTTTGTTTGTAATTTTTTTCTAGTTTATTCTAAGATGATCGGAGTTACAAATATACAGCTATAATTTATTTAGTGATGAAACAGTGTTCATTGTGAAAACACGGCATTTTAGGTTTTATGATTACAGAGAATTGTTAAATTTTATTTTTTAACTTCCGCAATCATTCACCCCATTGATTGTGTCAATTTGAAGTGTAGATTAATGAGTAGTCTCAGCCACTTATAAAGACTACATAAAACACTATATAAAAGCAGGGAGCATGATGGTATACCATCTTCTTGATAGGTATGTGATCAGGATCATCATTAGTAGCAACCCAGAGTTGTGCCACGAAATTTCATGGTCTTAGCAGTTTTTGGAATTCAGTCTTGTGCTTCTGTGGCTATATCTAATCGTTGCTGGCGATTGACCTCAACCGGTTGAGGTGTTTCCTTGTCTAATTGTATTTCTATAGTTGGGTTCAAATTACTATTTGATTTTTTTTGATGGACCTTTGTTGGTTTTTCATCATTGGTATGGTCTAAAACTACATCCATTAGGCAGTATGAAGCAAAGTTATACATATAATGTGATTAAAGAATATATTGAAATATCGACTATAACCATTGAATAATTAAAAAATTTACTATACATAAAAATTAAATCATAAATTACAAAATACAATAAAATCATTTTGAAAGCAATGTAAAAATGGAAGCATGCATCGTTCATTGGTATATCATCTACATATATTCACAAATATTTCTAGACTTCAATAAAGCGGAGTGTAGCAGAATTAGGGGACGTTTACAACAAGAGGAAGGAAAAGCTTATGATTCATCACGGCTGGCAAGTAGTACTTGTGCAACAAGTCTTGTCAATCCATTTTCATCGTAGAGCAAAAAAAATCCTAAAAATTTATAAATATCATAAACATCATAACTTTAATGTAAATAAAATCATCCCACGTTCTAAAATCTAAAATCATCCAACATTCGCATACATTCAAAAATAAAAAATCATACAATATCCTAAAAATTGCAACCATTTTATTAATTAACCTAAACATTCATAACTTTCGCCACAATGAAAATTAGTAAACCAAAATGGCAATACAACCATTTTATTACAATGAATATTAATGCAATATATACAAATAACTATGCAATATATGTACACATCAATGTATATTCTATTTTCTCTCCAATATATCCAAAGTTCACCCAAATTTGGAATTAATAAAAAAATTGACCATTTCATATTTAATACATCAAAATTCCCTAACTCTCAAATTCATCCATCACGAATGAGCGGCCGGGCAATGGTGGGTCGACGAGAGGTTGGAGAGAGGCACGCGCGGCAGTGAGACGAAGCGGGCTACGGGAAACAGCGGCGGCTATGGAAAGTGGCCAGAAGTGGTGATAGTGATTGGAAGAGGCGAATGCGGTGGTGCGTGAAATTTCGGCAACCTGACGGCAGGGCAAGGGTTTTCGCATGCTCCGAGACTTGAAAATCTTCCATGTCCCACACGCGACGCATATACAGGAGGTCAATTATCGTAAGCAGCGGCTTAAGTGCCTACTTGCGAAAAGGATTATTGCAAGCGAGCCATGTATGCACCTGCCTGCGATAAGAATGCTGGGCCCACCTTCCAGTGACACGAAATCTATGATTAATCGAAATATATGTTTATAAATTCATAACTAATTAAAATAAAATCTAAATTTTGTGTGACTTGTACCCAAATTTTTGTAAATTCATAACTAATTGAAATAAAATCCAAAATTTATGCAACTTGTACCCAAAATTTTGTAAATTCGTCACTAATAGAAAATTCATAACTAAGAAAAATAAAATCCAAAATTTATGCAACTTGTACCTAAATTTTATAAAGTCATAACTAGTTAAAATAAAATCCAAAATTTATACAACTTGAGTCTAAAATTTTATAAATACATAACTAATTGAAATGAAATAGTAGGCCAACATTACATATGAAACAGTCTTTTTCATACACCATCAGTATGCATATAGAGCATAATTTTTTTATCAATGATTTACTCTATGTGCTTAATCCTGTTAAGAAGCTCGGTGAATAACGTTGTATCGTCGTACTGGTTGTATTGTTTGACATTTTTAACGTTGTCAACGTGTATGATGTGTTGTTTCTCGGTTATAACTATGTGCTTGTTCTCATTTGCAAGAGCCAATTACATCGACCCGCTTAGGAAGTAACCATGAGTCATCCTTAAGCGGTCCACTTGTGAAAAATACCCCATCTTCACAGAGGAACATCTTAAGTGGCCAATATGTTTTTTATAAACGGACTAGCGAGCACTCTCCCAGCCAACCTAGATTAAGATTTGGAGGGGTCGTTTGCGAAAAAGACAATATGGAGTAGTGCATTTTTATAGTAAATATTTACGCACCATGTACACATCTACTGTCCGGGCTAAAAAAAATCATGGATCCTTCACTGCACACACCATGTATCCCCTACTGTCCGACTTAGCCAATTTGAGTTCCAGAGTTCCAATCTTTTTTTCTTTTTGGTTTTGTAAAATTACATATACGACTTAATGTGTGGTTTTATTTCGGGTTTTTCCACGGTTAGTCTATGGATTATGGCTAATGATCCTCAAAAATATTAAACATTTGAAAACAAACGTCGCCTTCGATCGTTCACATAATCTAATACAATCTTGGCACCATTTGATGCATGCGTTACTTCTTCTATACAGTACGAGCGATGCAAACAGTGCCAGCATTTTATATATATATATATATATTGCTGTACACACATACAAATATACGATCAACAAAGTGTCAGCAGTCAGCCAGCCTGCCCCATCTCGACAAAAAAATAAATCGAGTCAAGCCAATTATACTCCGTACATTGAAGAGACACCCTGATCTGCCTTGACGACTTCTGATAGATCTCCACCGTCCATTCTGTCTCGATCGTCGATCACGGCCAGGTGCATGCAAGTCCAGATTTTTCGAGTGGTCGCCGTCCTCTCAATGCACGAACTATCTAGACTCTCCGGCTAAGCTATAGCTTATTCAATTCTTCAGGGCTAGAGGTGCAGGTCGAGATTGACAAGGCATGGATGCATGCTGTTGCTGAATTAAATGGCGGGACCACATTTGAACATGTCGGAACGTGTAAAACTTTGAAATTGTTTGCAAAGTTTTTGAAAAGATTTGTGCCTGTTACCCAGTCTAGCCCTCTGCTGATCACCATTGGTTAGATGGTGACATAGTTGGTGCAGGGTGGCCATGTGGGATATGGCGGTGGTGGAGGGAGTGGCGATTCCAGTAGCGTCAAGGCTAATTAATTAGAAAAAAATATAGTGAAAAGTGGGTGGTAGCAATGGCCGCTCAACGACGCAAATGGCGTTCGGTGTTCGGAGACAAAGAAGAGGGTTGGCAGGATAGGAATAGGAGACACCGCTGACCGCGAATGACCATAGGCAAGGGTTGACGATGGCGGTGGAGTCCATAATCGGCGTGATGTGATAGGGAAGGTCTAGGATGAAGTATACTGAGGGGGTAATTAAGCATGTGGACAACAGGACCTGCATGACAGGTATAGGCTATGGCAGCTATTTTCAGAGCTGGGGATACTCACAATAAGCAACTCGTGAGTATCCAGCGAGGATCAATCTAGAGAGTTAGATAACCCTGGCCTGCTTCCGGCGACTAATCCTATTTTTGAATTCTATAGCTACTAAGTTAATCTTAGCGAGAGGACCTAACAATTCTAAGAGTAACTGTAGCTAATAGAAGCTTTCTCAAACATGACTTTAGGCTGTGTTCTGTTTTAAGGCTTAGAAAATATTTATTAAGTATTAGTTATAAAAAAATCAAAAAATGAATTAATATGATTTTTTTTAATAATTTTATAATAGAAAATTTTAAAAAAATTAATATCGTTTAACAGTGAGTTTTGATTGGTAACTTGAATAGCCCAAAGCAGCTTATTTTTCCCTCCACGAAGTGCAGTTTGGCACCGACCACCGCACTACTAGTTGTGCACTTTGTGATTAACCGTGGACCATGGAAAATATGTATCTAGCGTACCACCATATACTATGAGCGCTTCTTGATTTCAAAGGCAATCCTGCATGACTCATATTTTTTGTTGGCTTGTATATATTGCCTTATTCGAATTCTGCATGTTTCAAGTCTGGCTGAAATCATCGGCTCTCTGTGACGATCATTTTTGCTTCTAGTAGCTTCCACAAGTGTTAAATTATATGCTTATTGTCCTGTTGTTAGGTCCTACCAACCTTCGGCAAATTAATTTGAGGATGATATTTTCCCACAATCGAAATGTGCCTGAAAACCTAGGCCCTTTTTTAAATTTGTTATGCCTCTGTCACGAGATGTCCTTGACATCTTTAGCTTAAAAATATCATGATTTTTGTGGTTCCAAAACCAACAAGATGTGTTAATCGTCCTAATAAAAAGACATGCATAATAAAAATTGTCCGTTGAGCACCACAACCTATGAATTTCAGTACAACTTAGCTATTTTCATACTTGTTAGACAGCCATATTGGTCCGCGTGACTAATTCCTATGTTAAAGTGTGTTTAGCCTGTCAAACCTAGAACTAGTTGATTAGTGATCCATAAAACGTGGATCTTCAGCCATACGATGATCACATTTAGTGAATCTCCTAATCTAGATGGTTAGTGATCCACAAATCATGGATCTTCTGTCATACGGTGACCACGTTTTATGGATGTTCTAACCTGTACACTTATTCTATATGTACTCGCAACACCGATTAATCTATTTGTGATTACTTTTATGGGAGCAGAGCGTAGGTTAGTCACCTGCACTTTTTTCGTACCCAGCATGCCATCCTCTCTCTCCTCTCTAGCGCTGCTCGATGGACCTCACCACCAACGCTACTGCCCTCCAGCGTGCTGAGAAAGCTTGCGCTACTGCCCTAGAGGATCACAAGCGCGTAGACAAGGCTATCGGTGACGCTACTCTCGCCCACACACGCCATCCTCTCTGGCAATGCCCCGTCGCCCCTCAAGACCTCGCCATCGATGCTGCTGCCCTCCAATGCGCTAAAGAAACTCGTGCTACCCAGGAGGATCGCGAGTGCACGGCCAAGGGTTCTCACGACGCTGCTATTGCCCGTGCGGCGGATGTAGAGCGCAAGGCTGCCCTTGCCCAACTCAAGCACAACGTGGCCGATGCCCACCTTCACGACGCCCTTGACGCCGCTCTCCTTCAACACGAGGCCACAGTCCTTCTGAACCTGCAAGCCTAAGCCATCGCCATTTAAAACATCCGTGCCCTCGTGCCACTGCTCCTTAACGTCACCTCCAACTTCTACGCCCAGTGGTGCGAGTCGTTCCTCACCATCGGGAAGTTCCCCTTAGAGCGTCACGTCCTCTCCGATGACGACGTGCCCTACTCCCTGGACTAGGTGTGTATGGACTGTGTCATCTGCACCTAGCTCCTCAGCACCATCTCCGACGATCTTACTGATACCATCTCCTAGCGCGACGCCACCGCCCATGTGACCTAGCTCACCATCGAATCCCAGTTCCTCGGGAATTGTACCACCCGCGCCCTCTACACCGACCAGGAGTTCCACTCCTTCCAACAGGGAGATCTCCCGTCGCTGAGTATTGCCACAGCTACAAGCGAATGGCCGAGGACCTTCGTGATCTTAGTGAACACATCACCGACTGCACCCTCGTACTTAACATCATCCGAGGCCTCAACAAGCACTTCACCGCCATCGGCCTCCACCTCCGCCATAGCAATCCATTCCCCTCCTTCCTACAGGTGCACGACAACCTACACTTAAACGAGCTCACCATAGACAAGGCCTTCCCCGCCACAGCCCTTGCTGCATCAAGGACAAGCGACCCCAAGCCGCTAGCCCCCTACCCGCTGTCGACCACTCCACTAGCCACATATCAGACCCAACCGCCCCAACGCCCTTAACCGATGACCTATGAGGGCAACTACGGTGGCGGGTTTGGTGGTGGCCCCTACCAGCAACACAGCAAACATGGCAAGCGCGGTGGTCATGCCACCTAAGGCTCTAGTGGCAACGACGGCGGCACTAGCTCTGCTGCTCCCGAGGATGTTGCAGGACAAGCTCCCAATGGCATTTGGCCTACCGTCTTCAACTCGTGGTCTGGATCCATCCATCTATGGCCTAGGCCATAGGTGCCTTGTCCTCCGGTTAGGCTGGCCTAGCCACTCCACACCCTGCTCGCTGGTCTGCACGGGAAGTGGGCCGATCAGTGGGGCGTCCACCTCCCACCATGTCGTCTAGCCCACCAGTAGCTCTAGGATGGGATACACAGGCCCTAGCAGCCAATTTCAAGACCACGACTCTTCAGCAGCCACCGCAACATTAGTGGTATTTTGATTCTGGTGCCACTAATCATATGACTTCCGATGTTGGTATCCTCTCACACACTACTGCCCCTTCTTGTCATTCTTCTTTCAACATTGTTGTCGATAACAGGAATCTCATTCTAGTTACTTCTACTAGCGTTACATATCTTTCTCTGCAGTTTTGTCTTAATAATGTTCTTGTATCTCCAAACCTTATTAAAGATCTCCTTTCTATTCGCCAATTCACCTCCGATAACAACTGTTCTGTGGAGTTTGACCCATTTGGCTGTTCTATGAAGGATCTTCCTACTCAGAGTGAAATCGTCCAATGTGACAACTCTGGACCCCTCTACCCCTTGCGTCTCCCGACGGCTGCTCTCCATGCATCCACCTTGTCTTCACTTTGGCATCAGCGTCTTGGTCACCCTGGACATGATGTCTTGTCTAGACTAGCACATTCTTCAGCTATTTCTCGTAATAAAAGTGCTAGCGATGCTCTCAGTCATGTTTGTCAGCTAGGCCACCATACTCGCCTACACTTCCACGCGTCGTCTTCGCATGCTACACATAATTTTTATTTAATTCATTATGGTCTTTGGACATCTCATGTCACTAGCATTTCTGGTTACAAGTATCATATAGTTATCCTAGACGATTGCTCTCATTACCTCTAGACGTTTCCATTGCACCTAAAGTCTGACACTTTTATCACCCTTTCTAACTTTTTTGCTTATGTCCACACACAGCCACGAGTTTGACAACTTCAACGCCCACACTTTCTTCCTATCCCATGGCATTCACCTTTGAATGTCATGTCCCTACACTTCCACCCAAAATGGTAGAGCTGAATGAATTATTCGCACCACTAATAATGGTGTTCATTCTCGGTTGTTTCAGGCCAGCATACCCCCCCTACCTTTTGGGTTGCAGCCCTCGGCGTTGCCACCTATCTACTTAATATCCTTCCAACCAAAACACTCAATTTCTCGACACCTCACTTTGCTCTTTTCGGGTCACATACCTCGTACAAGCATCTTTGGGTTTTTGGTTGCAAGTGTTACCCTAACCTTCTCGCCACATCTACTCACAAACTCACCCCCACTCCTCCTTGTGTGTCTTCCTTGGCTATTCCCCAAATCACAAAGGCTATCTTTGCCTTAACTGTCACACAAATCAAATCGTCATCTCGTGCCATGTGTTTTTTGACGAGACCTCTTTTCTTTTTTCTGAGGACCCCTCTCCACCCACACATGCAGCATTTGATTTTTTGGAGATGACTCTAACCCAGTGCTAGCTCCCCTCGCGATGTCACCATTTTTCCCATAGGAAGTTATGGCGCTATCACCGCATCGCCACATACGGCCGGTGTCCCTAGAGCTATGCCCCTAATGCCGCCTAGTGTCACAGCCCGAGTCTCGATAGCTGACGCGCCAACCTTGGCCACTCTCCCTTCGTCATGGCTCCCGCCACCTGGTGTACTGTCTAGCTCACGGTCGCCCCATGCGACACCACGCCCCACAGTCCCTGCAACTGTGATTCACGGTGACTTCTCTTTACCTACCGCGATCCCCACCGACCTAGGCTTCCCTAGCTCCGGCCGCTTCACCAGCACCAGGCTGGTACCGTGACATCGTCTACTCCCGTCACCCGACCCCGACGCCAGCCCCTATAACACCAATCATCGCCGTGCCACCCATCCCTATAACACCTATCAGCCCCTTAGCTCCAACGCCCATTCCTCCTAGCGCAGTCCCAATTGCCCCTGTGACCAATCAGCCCAGCATGGTCACGCGTGGTAAGCGTGGCTTTCGTCAGCCTGCACTATTCGAGGTTGCCTAACTATCACCGATTACTTGGAGCTATCGTGCTGTCCTCGCTGATCCAAATTGGTGAACCGCTATGGTGGCAGAATACGCAGCACTCTTGTCCAACTACATCTAGGATCTCATTCCCTGACCTCCTCAGTCCAATGCGGTGACAGGCAAATGGGTGTTCAAACACAAATTCAACACCAACAGCTCTCTTGAGCACTACAAGTCTTGTTGGGTTCTTCGGGGTTTCACTCAGCGACCTGGTGTTGATTTTTTAGAGACATTTAGTTCTGTCATCAATCCAGTAACCATACAGACTGTCCTCTCTCTCGCTCTTTCATGCTCCTAGCCTATCCATCAGCTAGATGTCAACAATGTATTCCTCCATGGTACTTTGTTCAAGATAGTTTATTGTGCTCGGCCTTCTAGATTTGAGGACTCTAGTCATCCTGATTACGTGTGTCTCCTCAATCGTTCCCTTTATGGACTGAAACAGGCAATCCATGTATGGTACAGCAGGTTTACCTCCCACCTCCTACAGACCCAGTCCTATTTAGCTAGTGATCCACAAAACGTGAATCTCCTGCCATGTGATGACCACGTTTAGTGGATCTTCTAACCTAATTGGTTAGTGATTCACAAATTATAAATCTCATACTATATGGCGATCATGTTTTATGGATATTCTAACCTGTACATTTCGTAGTCGTAACAACGATCAATATATTTGTGATTGCTTTCAATAATTAATTTCTTAATGACAATAGTGACATATGGTAGTCATTTTATTGTAGTAGCTTCCAATATCAATGGAGAATCTACCTTCAATTTGCCTCTCTCCAACTGCAATTTGAATTGATCGTAATGTGCCTTAAACATTACGCACTACAGAGTTATATATGTTTAATTCAGTTAATGCTTGAAACAAACAACCAAACCCTGGACCAAAACTAATTCCTCAGTATTTCTTCGTTCCAAAGCGAACGTGATTTGTTCCTACCACATGTTTTCCAGCTGCTCCACAAATCTTAGGTCAGGACAGATGAATTGATTCCACAAGGTCCACCAAAATATTGTCAAAGGTAAAAGATATTCACAACTTAGGTCCCATTTTAATTAGAGAACAGGAATTTCGTAGAGAACAATTCGATTCCCATAGGATTTTGGAAATTTTCCAACTTCCTAGGGGTGCCCTTACTGATAGCCAATCAGATTGTTCAAATATTGATTTCTTCGGATTTATAATTCCACGAGTTTAATTTAATATTGCAATTCATGAAATCTCCACTTTGACAGCAGAAAATATGTGGCAACATTTTTTTCCAATTCTAATAGAGTTTATTATGTAATACATTCTTTATATAACAGTTTTTGTCTTATTTTACAAATTTGAGTTTTTTGGGGGAAATATACAAATTTGAGTTGACTAAGGTTAGTGCAATCGGAAAAAAGAAAAACAAAAGAAAGAATAGCGCAAATGCAGAGGAGGCTTTGATGCCCCAAGAAAAGGATAGTTAGAGAAAATGCTTATAATATCTAAGCACCAAACTTACAGGGAACTGACAAGCCAATCCAATGTAAACAGAATTACGTTAAAAAAATTACTTAGGATACCAGGGGTATTTTGCTAGTTTAGTCATGGTTTAATCAACGCCCCGGCCTTTCTAGGTCGTTGTAACATAACACACGGTGACCGTCGATAAATGTTATGTAAAGTTTCTTTTGACATGCCTATATATCATAAAATATGGAGAGGACTAGTAAAACACTCAAAAAAGCGGTCAATCCCAGCTGTTTCTATGAAATTCATCCTGAATTATAGATACTTAGTCGTCAATCCGTGTGTTACACAGAATATTATAATTGATATATTAAAATTATAATCACATCATAATTATACTAACTTAGATTAGAAAAGGTCTAATTACAAATTGGTAATTATATATTTTGAATTTGAAATTAAATTAATAAGATATTAAATGTGAGTTCAAAATGAGTTTGACTATAAATTTATTAATTTAAAATTTTGTTAAATTTTATGTTGGTTATTTCTAAAATTACAGTGCCTCGTATTAAAGAACTACAGTCTATGTCAATTACTACTTACTAATTATTAATTTTTAAATTCAAAATTAGTTTATGATACTCTAATTTATTAATTTCAAATGTAATCAAATTTTAAATTAAACTAATCAAGTTTAAGATGGATATAGCACCATATTTATTAATTCTGAATTAAGTAAACTAGCTAAAGAGTGCATATTATCTCTAATTTCACGACAAATTTTTAACACCATGGCTATGATAATTCAATTCGAGTCACGTAGAATGTGTCCAAGTCGAGTCACGTAGAATGAAAGTGATTTATTTATTACTAGTCCTTAAAAAACCGGTTATCAACAAACCGACGAAACGACAAGAGATTAGCTCACTAATCACTAATCAACCTAATTAATGCCACCCATCCTAAAGCCATGGGCACTGGTTATAGCTGAGCTAGCTGGTAACTAATTAAATTGCAACGTAAGCACATGTTTTGTCAACCAAATAATCGCCGTCACCTTACGTGTCGGATTATGTGTAGTGTAGCTACCCGATTAAATTTGTTTGCTCATAATGCAGTTTACTTTGTCACTGGCAAATCACCAGCTTGCAGAGAGGGTTAATCAAGCTGACGTGGCCGTGTAGTATGGAATGAATAGGAGCTAGATATATGTCTTGTTTAATTAATTCGCACCATCGCGCGGGCATCTCTTTGTTTCTAAACGTTAAAATCTTTTATGATGACTTAAAATTCTTTGTATATATATGCAAAGTTTTTTAAAATGTTTATATACATAGTTAGTCAGTCCAGTATAATGTAGTCGGTCTTGTTGCTTCAAAGCTTGATTACAGGTAAAAAATTTAAGGCCTTGGTTGCACGTATAAACTTTGAGGAATAAAATTATAACCGACATCTTTGGATAATACATGACTAATTATTCTTTGAATTTTGGTATCTCTATTTTCCTTAATGACTCAAGAGGAATTTATTATGATTTGTAGTGGTGCCAAATTGATCATTCACAATTTTTATTGCAATTATGATAAATTTAATTAAATGTGTTGGCAATGATTAATATAAAGTTTAAAAATCCCTATGATAGATATCTACAGTTTGGTTAACATTTGATCCATGACTCCCTAGCCCATTAGTAGCCTATAGAAGTGGTGTAAACGAGGCTCATATATGCTTAGAAATTGTTGCAATCGGTGGTTTAGTAACACCGTAGAAGTTCAGGTAGACGAACGGCTGCTTATAATTCAGTTTTGGCGCTTTAAATATAATAACTATAGGTTAACTATTTTATATATATAATGAGTATAAAAGTGTAAGAGTGGGTACTATGCATATGCATACCCAATCCATATATGATCTAGGTTAATGCAGCTTTTGGAACCAATGTATTACATAGTCTTATTCTTGTTTTCCTACTCCAATAATAGTTTGTAATATTATTTATTATACTATATAGAATTATGATGTGGTAATAAATATATGATGCCTCATTAAGGTTTTTGTTAGTTTTGTTCTCTAGACATGATACGGAGAAGTTGTTTAAGTATGTTTTCATCAAAACTTATCATTAGATACTACATCAAGTAAACTATTTTGGATATAATTGCCTACTTGCTCTACTCTTAAATAGTAGGATAATACTTTGGAATAAGTAGCATGACGAAGTATCACATATAAAAAACACTCACCTTACAAATTGGGTAATATTCACCTAACTATTTGAACTGCTCACTCTGTCTCCCTCATTCTAACGATTAAAATTCAATATTAAAATGAAAGATAAAAATTTGTTACCACTTGAGTTGTTGCTTAGTATTATTATTCTAGACTAAGGGAGATTAATTAAATGTTTTAGTATGTAACCTCTTTATTGCAAAGATTTACTATGTTATCAAATTGTATATGTTTCAAGCAGATGTGCCATTAATAATAATGCATAGGTAAGTGAGTTGAGAGAAGGTTCAGTCATCACAAATTAATTGTCATAGGTTTCGCTTATTGCTTTGTCTTGGTGGCTCGTTGTGACCCCAACTGAGCTCTTTTAGTGATACATTGGATGGCTGGTAACCTCATGCAACTTGACGCTAGTCACCCTTGTTATAATTCTATGCACATTGCAATGGGTCACTACGACACCTCAAATGTTTTTTCTATTAGATAACATACTTAGATTTTTTTTCTATTAGATAATGTATACAAAGCTCTGACGGCTAAGATTTATGGACTATTAAATTAATGGAGAATTAAGTGTCGGATGTATTGCCTTTTATCGACAATTTTTAAAGTTTTCAGGCTACGATAGGAGGGTTCTATAGGATGCTTAATGTGCGTATAAAATGATAGTTTATAATTTTATATATCCTTGAGATTAGTTGTTGATATTTTATTTACTATTAGAATCTGTGCCCTTTAATTTTTTTTCTATTGTTAAAATTTCTATAGATTATTATTATCATGGACATTTATGTTTTTTTAATTTAAAGTAAATCACATGCGTATTCAGCTATGTATGCTTATAATATGATATAGGATGATATAATCTATGTTGTCAAATTCCCTTTATCTATCTATGTTAGATAGCTGATGTGATGCAATTACTCCTCATTAGCAATTGTAACTCGATAATCGGTGGATATGGATTTGTACGTATGTCTAATACATGAGAGATTAGTGAGAAATATGTTTATTTTCATCACAGATCTAATACTTATCACAATTCCATAATGAAGGGAATATTTTATTGAAATATCACACTTAGGTTTTATTTTATTTCTTATGGCATCTTAGATATAACTTAATTATCCATGTTTGTGAAGTTATATATGATGATATAATTAATTTTATATTTTTTTATAATTTTTATGATGGTTCAGATGGCAGATAGGTTTTGACCTAAATTAATACTTTCGTGATATACATTAAAAATATAAATAAATTAAAGTAGCTTCCTTATAGTTTCTGTTATAAATCTAATAGTAAAGTTATTTTAACATATCATAATTTCATAACGGCGCTACTACTATAGTTTCATTTTTTACATTTTTATGATTATTTGAATGGCAGGTAAAATTTTAGAATATGAGCCAAAGTAACATATTTTTTAAGTTAAAATATACTCCAAAGTAGTTAATACGGCTCTTGTAATAATCTAATGGGTTTTTTAAGTTTTTTTTAAAAAAGGTTACACTACGTTAAAACCGTGTACATAAAGAATACTATGGTGAGTTCTTCCAAACCGGATACCAAGCCTCGTGCCTCCTTTGAACGCAGGAGTTTTCAGAAAAAATTAGTTCGATTTTCACAGGAACTGGGAAACAAAAAATCTAGTGAGACCTTCAACAGTTCCGTCAGTGACTTGCGATGCAAACGCACTGTCAGTCAATTTCTTGTCAGGGCACTATTTGGGGTGTGCACAGGCCGGTTGGGAGAAATATAAGTAGATGCCGTTGAAGCTTGCGTTAACGGTTTGAGTTCAGATCGGAGGAAAACATCAATTGCCCTAAACTATGCAATCGTATGGCCGAAAAAAATACGTACATACGGTGGGCAATAGATTGCATTGGCTTAAAGAGTGGTCCACAACATTAAACGTAGATTAAAGTACACAATCTACGGTTAAGATACGAATGATCGGTGAAGCGAAGCAACCAAAACAAATATATACAGCGAGATCGAGCAATGCAATGCAAGCATGGCAGGCATAGTGACGATCGAATCAATCAAATATTAATTACACCATGGCCTGTTTGTTTAATAAATCTAATCTAATGTGGTATAAAATAACGTGTTTATCGTTTTAAATAAAAATTAACGGTCCGATGTTTTTTTAATTTATAGGATTTTAAACACTATGCTTATGTGTATTTGTAGTAACGGTTTAAGAATGTTTTTAGAATGTTTTTAGAATGTTTAATAGATTTTTAAGTATATAATAGATAATAGATAGATAGATAGGTTGTTCTCGCCAATAGTTTAGTGAGAAGGGTTTACCTATTATCCAAAAAATTGTTAATTAGTGTGGTGTAGGGGTGATTAATTAGCTTGGAGGTTAGCCACTTGGCGTCATATGGTTGGGCATGGGACGGAGGGTTTTAGAATGCTATCAACACGGACGGAGATCAGCAGCAGTCAGCGAACTCCCTTGGTCTCACCGTGACTGCATGCAAATTAATTATTAGAAAAGGAAAAAGGTTCTAGAATAACGATATGAATATTACGTTCACTGTTCAAACACACGTAGAATTATAGATTTCTAGCTGGGTGTGTGTATTCTTCCCTTGTGCAGTGGCGGAGCAACATGGAGGACGGGAGGAGGCCTGGCCTCTCCCAACAGAATTAGTTTTCTAAAGCATCAGCTAAGTAATCGCATGATTATATCAAGCATTCAGTGCGTTAGGCCCCTTCCAACGCCAGCAAACCATATATGGCGAGCATGCTTTCGCCTTTTTAATCTACGCCGTTGGGCTCGTATTTGCCCTGGCTGTGCATGTAACGATCCTGTAACACCAAATTGCTATGGTTTTGACTGCTCCAAATCTCGAAACTCTACAGGATTCCTTGATGGCTGCTCTCAGTGCTAGCTCTATTTCAGTTCTAGCTCGAACGTTAGATATTTTGCTAGGACATTTTTACTAGCTAAGTTGTAATTTCTATGTATATCTGCTTACGTAGGCCCCATTTGTTAGTTTTAAGTTAGGCCTAATATTACAATATTTATGATCGAATTGGTAACTGTAAGATTATATTTAATCAAGATATGTGAATTTCTATCTTTCTTTTCTACTATCATTTAGTGACACTCGAGGCCTATTAACATAATTGTTAAAACATATTTATATATTAATATATTTTATTATTTATGGTGTTTGAAACAAAATATCATTATACTATTTTTTTATTATCATTGTTACTCGGTAAGTTGGTCCTCTTATATTAAATTTTAGCTACACTACTTACATTGTACTAAAAAAATCATGTCACAGCTTTATTTTTAAAAAAAAGATTTATTTCATATTTGTTGTTTTAGATAAGCATGCCAATTTGCGAAAATTGATGCTATGAGATACAGCTCAATTTCAAAATTTAGAGTTTGCGACAGGAAATAAAAAATACGACAATAATAAAAAAGATCTCGTATCTTAAAACATATCCCGTATCTTCTCAACCAAACATCTTCTACTTTACACCATTTGGAAGTATTAACTTCCCTAGTTTTCAAGCGGAAGATCCTACAAGGACAGCTCCATCATCTCTATCCCCTATGCCATGGATGATAGATAGCAACAGCAATAGCCAAGCCCCTCTCTACCGCACGATACGTAAGCAACAACCAAGATCATTTCAGCCCATGAAGCACCTAACTTGTTTGACATGGAAAGCGCACCCATCTAGCCGACAATGGCTAATGAGCGATTGACAAACCAGGGCACAAGAGAATTAGCTATGGGTACCAGACACGCGCAAACTTAATTATCTGCATGTGACAATCTGTAGCAGATAGATTATTTTAAATAAAATATTAATATAAGTATGTTAAATATGTTTATGCTTATACTGAATCTCGAATTACATCATATTTGTATTTAAGCTTTTTTATTGTAGAGTCTAAAATTTTTACGATGAATTATGAGTATAAATAACATCTAAATTCATGTCTCAATTCGTAAATACATTTATATCTATCTGATTTATTTAACTCGATTGATTTTGATATACATATATTTTTAATTGTAAGAAATTGTATTGTTGGCCTGGGCCTCTCCATCTATAATTTTACATCCTTAAAACGTATAACAAGATAGCAAAATTTATATAAAAAGTTTAGTGGTCATAAATGACCTTAAGATCACTCTATTACGAATATTGTAGAACTTGAACTTACCCAGAAAGCTGGAGAAGAACACAACAAATTTAATTAAAGAGATCGAAAGAGAGATATCGATCGATCGACTGGGCACTCGCTGCTGATTGCTTGCTGGCACAATTGTACAGTGGTACAAAACATTACGTTCGCTTGATCAGTCAATTAATTGGCAAGGTTAATTAAAGGATTCAGGAGAGAAGGCCTCCACATGTAAACACGGTACTACAATACATTTTTGCCAGCTGTCACAATCGTACGCAGATGGTCACGGAATGACGGCAAGATCCGACGGCTGACAAGATGCTCTCTTGTTAAATCTGACGACGGATGGCCGGCCGAGCTAGCTAGCCTGCCTTCCAATCCAAGCACCGGTTGGTATAGTAGTAGTTTTCTTTTCCTTTTTCCTAGTGACAACGAAATGCTGATGCAAAATACTCAAGAGTGAATATGGAACATGTGTTTGCAATTACACTCAGATGTGTTTGTTGTTATATTTTTCCCGTCTTCTCCTGATAACCTGCCTAGAGTAGAGCTAGGGAGTGGTTATCAGTTAAAAGGATATTATTTCAACAAAGTTTAGAAAATTTTAAATTTAGAATTCTTCTTGATGTTACTGATCGAAAATTCAAATTTTTAAAATTTTTGTCTAGTGGAGTATCAAATTTCGGGGAGTTACGGTATTTCTGGAAATACCGGTAATCCAAACATTTCTTCTGGTCATCCTTAGAAAAAGTCAAAAGAACTGGGCTGATTCACTGTAAAATATTGTAAATTTGATGAATTAAGCTGATTTGTTGTTAAAAGATTTCTATGATATACCAAAATATTTTAAACTTGAAAACATATGCCACACTCATGTATTATTCCTTTTGACCTTTAAAAACCAAAGTCAGACCATGGAACCGAAAGGAAAAAAAAAAGCTTGCTCCTGACGTCTCCACCTCTGGCATCTATTATTGAGTTATTTAATCTCCGGCCTTTTAAGACCCCTCCAATCAAAGCTGATTGTTGGTGTTGCTTGCGGCTGACCAGCTCTTCGTCCTGACATCCTCATCCCCTGCAATTTGCAGTCTCCTCCTCTCCTCCCCTTCGTTATATACCCAGTCTTAGCAGCAGCATAGCTACCTGCCCTGCTCTTCTTGAGCTTCTTCCTCCTCCCTCTCTGTCTCTCTGATCAGACAAGAAAGATTCAGAATCTTGGAGGGATCTTGATGGGGACCTGTGCATCTTCAGAGCAGCTGGAGCAGGTGCAGGGGTCGGATGAGAGCATTGTGTATGTGAAGGATCAGCAAGGAGGAGGTAGGGGGGTGGAGAGTGGGGCCAGGAAGGTGGCCTCCCTCTTCTCCCAGAGGGGCAAGAAAGGCACCAACCAGGATTCAGTCATCCTCTGCCAGGTGCATCTTCACTTCTACTAACTCTCTGTCTGAATCTTGACAGAGATTCAGCTCAAATCAATTTGCTCAATTTCTCCTCTTGCTTAGGCTGCTCAGATCAATTGTTTGGTTTTGTACTCAAAGGGTTTCAGGTTCTTGGGTCATGATTGTGTAGTTAGTTTAGTTCAGGCCTTCAGGGTGTTCTTGAGTCCATGATTTGAGCGTCCATGAGCTTAGGTCAGCAGTTAGTAGAGTACTTGGTAGAAAGAGAGAGAATATTTTTTTTCTTTCCCTTGCAGAATTGCTTGGTTTTTCCTTGATATGGTAGAATCAGTGCCTTTCGTGTACAATTATCTGTAGAAGTGATGTGTGGTGTGTAGCAATTGCCTCTTGCTGGGGTGTTCTCGATTCTCAGCTTTGTTTTCTTCCTTTTTTTTCCATTTCTTGAAAGTTCTGGTGGCTGTGTATAGTTGTAGATATTTAGTTGAATAGTGGGATGGATGGATTCATTCTTGAGGGTTAAATTATTGCGTTTAACTTTCTTTTCTTCTGTGTCTAATCATGAATATATTAACCTTGACAAGAAAAAATGTAGTTTTGGTTGGTCTTGGCTAAGTCTTATCCCCTTGGTTACCTTCTTGACTTTCTTCACATCACAATACTCCCATATAAAAAAAACATCTTTGGTATTTCACACTGTAAGAACAAATTTCCTCTCCATGTTGTTACTTGTTACAACCAATCATTAACACTAAAAAATTAGTTTAGAAGCTGACTAGCTGTTCCAATTTTACTTCTTCTGAAGACAGATGATGAAGGAAAACTGTCAAAAGGTCAAGGGGGTTAATCAGATAAATTGAGATCATGAACAGTGATTAGTAGTACCTAGGTTGTGCTAACCTACTAGCAATTACTGTTAGATGTGATCTGCCAAAGGACAGTTTTGCACTTAAAAAAAGTGTAATCACTTGAGTCTTACTACTTTTTCTCCTCAATGATTTTACCTCGTGTCCCAAACTTTAGGCACACACACCATGATGCTCGAAATCTGCTCCAAAAAAGGTTGCTTTTTTGAACAAACACAACTATCCTCACCTACCTGCCATCTTAATTTGTTAACAGCACCATCAGTCTCGAGATTTTCAGAGATTATCTGAAAATTTTGCAATTTTTTAGATGTTTGGGTGATCAAAGCTCACATGCAAAGATGCAATGTGGTCTGAATTCTGAACCTGATCAGTGTTTCTTGGGTTTCTTCTCAGGGATTCGGCATGGAGGACGGCGTGTTCTGCGGCGCGTTCGACGGTCATGGCCGGTGCGGGCAGTTCATCAGCAAGCTGGTGAGGGACTATCTGCCGTTCATGATCCTGAGCCACCGGAACGCGCTTTTCCTGGCCGCCGGTGACGACGACGGCGACGGCGACGACGTGGCGTTCAGCGACGATGCGGCGTCGCCGCCGCCGTCGTCGTCCACGGACAGCAGCGGCAACTCGTCGCCGCAGCCGTCGGCGTCAGCGTCGGCGCAGATGCTGGAGGAGTGGAGGCAGGCCTGCGCCAACGCGTTCGCCGCCATGGACGGCGAGCTCAAGCTCCAGGCCAACCTCGACTGCGCCTTCAGCGGCACCACCGCCGTGTGCGCCATCAAGCAGGGGAAGGACCTCATCATCGCCAACCTCGGCGACTCCAGGGCCGTCCTCGCCACCATCTCGGACACCGGCTACCTCCAGGCCGTCCAGCTTACCGTCGACCACAAGCCGAACGTGCCGGAGGAGGCGGCGAGGATTAAGCGGAGCGAGGGGAGGGTGTTCGGGCTCAAGGACGAGCCCGGGGTGATGCGGGTGTGGCTGCCGGGGGAGAACTTGCCGGGGCTGGCCATGGCGAGGTCGCTAGGGGACTTCAGGCTGAAGCGGCATGGGGTGATCTCGACGCCGGAGGTGACGTCGCGGCGTGTCACCGGCGCCGACCTGTTCATCGTGCTGGCCACCGACGGGGTGTGGGACGTGCTGAGCAACGAGGAGGTGGTGTCCATCGTGTGCGCGACGCCGAGGAAGCAGCACGCGTCCAAGGCGGTGGTGGAGGCCGCCGTGCAGCGGTGGAGGACCAAGTTCCCGACGTCCAGGGTGGACGACTGCTCCGCCGTCTGCCTCTTCCTCCACGACCACACCTGGGGCACCGCCGCCTCCGCCGCCGCCGCGGCAGCCAGGAAGGCGCGCAGGGCCGCCGCGCCGGCGAGCTGAGGAGAGGAGGAGACCAAGAAGCTCGCGCTCCGGCGAGCTCGCTGGATCTTGTCCGTGTTTTTGCAGTTTTTGTTGCCCTTGATGTGCTGCAAATAGAAATATAGACAAATATAGTAACATAGTTTGGAGAAGATGGGAAAAAAAGCAATTGCCAAAATGCAGATGTTGCCATGAAAAGAGGGGGGAAAAGAAACTGTTTTTATTTTATTTTCACTTTTGATGATCATAGTGAGGGGGGAGAGATTGTAATGGCTGAAGAATGGCAATCCGTCAATCTGATGGTGTTTGTGGGATTCCAAGCGCTTGTTGGCAATTTGGAACTTTGGAATGACATTGTAAATACGTCGCAAAAAATTGTTAGTTGACCATGGTGGCGTCTATACTCAGCTATGTTCGTTTTTCGTTTTTTTATTTCAATTTTCTGTCTTCTTTTTTGAACATTTATTCTTGTCATTGCCAGTAAGCTCTGACATGGCTGATGAGATAAAACCCCAAACGACGAAGTAGTAGGACACTAAAACCCTACATAAAAACCCAAACGGAGAACTAGGACAATAAATCTTATGATTACTATTTACTACCTTTGTCGTCAGAGGGGAAGAGCTTGGAGCTCAAGCTGTCCAATGGTAAAAGGCAAAACGGATAAAATGTTTGTTGACTTTTGTATAGCAACAACTTTTTTAAGGCGCAACAGCATTTCGAGCACACTAATAAGGTAAAAAATCGTATATATTAACGATACAATTTTCTCCTTCCTTTCTCTCTCTTCTTGAGCAGTCTATTCTAGGCTCCATGTAGCATTAGGAATTTTGTAGGAAACCATCATGCAAGAATTTAAAATATCAAACCAGTTGATGCAAGTCATATTGTAATTAGTAAGAGTTGAGAAATACAAGGATGAACAGCACGGTTTAGGCATGATCTTCCAGGACAGCATACATGCATAAAATTCATCGTGTATGCCATAGCTGCCACCAGCGAGCATGCAGGGAAGAAAAAACGCGACCCACCTGGGCTGGGCTGAGTTTTGGAGTTATTAGCGTATAATTAATTAAATATAATTTTAACAAACTGACTTGCACAGGTAGACTAGTGGCATTGGGTTTATAGAGGAAACAATCAGGCATCGGTGTGGGAGAGACGCCGAGTTGAACGGCTGCCGGAGCTAACTCGGCCAGTATCACCGCAGTCGATGCTTCCTTTGAGTTTGACGATTGCCGGCGACGTGTCAGCACCGCTGCTTTAGTCTGGCATGGACGGGTGAGATGGAGAAGAGAGCTCCAGGCCAGTGAGGGCTACATGTGCTGCGTGCCTCGGTACCATGTCAGCAGAGACGACCCGCCCAAACCATTTTAGGGACGATTTCTTATCGGGCTCAAGAAAACGGTGGAGTTAATTGGGCGATTTACAAGCTGGGGGTTCGTTTGGACCATCTCGCTAGGGTGTGCAGTAGCCTTGTAGGCCTGTTCCAAAAAGGAAAATTTAAAGGCAGACGAGATCCACCACAAAATGGAACTAACGCTTGGGCATTTCGATCGAGGCGGCTGCATCTCCAAACCTTCCATCGGCCCTACTACTACTTTTCAACGAGGCATGACCGTACGGCGTACGGTGAAGGGTGTTCCAAACCGAAGGCGTTGACAGCCAACCAGAGCACCATACCAAGGCCAGTGTGGGCCCACTGCAGTCAGCCTGGGCCCCACCGGTCAGAGCCGAGGTGGGGCCGGGTCACAGAACAACGGCAACTACGGTTTAATTCGAGGGTATACGAGGAGGTCGGGTCTAGCCCAGGCCAATAGTTTGTCTAACACCCCCAGCAGTCGCAGCGGGGGGAACGGACACAGAGACTGGATCGAAAATTGATGAACAAAGGCGTGGGCAGGGGAAATGGTGTAGAGGTCGTCGCCACTATTGCAGCGAAGGATCTGTCGCTGGGTTGGGATATCCTTCACAGAGAAACTAGACGCGCCAAATTCAATGGAGCAGTGGTTGTCTCGTGTGAATTGACGAACAGATATAAGATTGTGAATGAGAGAAGGGACAATAAGAACATTGCGTAGGGGCGTAGGGGAGGTTAGTGGTGGATGTAGACAGAGAGGAGTCACCGCGGCATTGGACAGGAAGAGAGTGACCATTGCCGATAGTGACAAAAGGGGAGGAAGAGGGGTGACAGGAGCAAAGTATACCAGCCGATGACGCCATGTGTGAAGACGCCCCAGAGTCCAGCACCCAAGGGTGCTGTGGTTGGAGCGTCATCTGGTTGAGGGCAGCGACGAGGCCAGCCTGGTTCCAGGAGGGAACCGACTGGGTGGTTGGGGTCGGTAGCATCGGCTGAGGCGGCAGAATGGGAGCCGATGCTAGGTGAGCCTGGGAATGGGCGCCGAGAACTCCAGGTTGCCAGCCGATGGGGCTGCGTGGCTAGGGCTGGGGCGCCTAGGAGTTGTAGCAGAGCCACGGACCCGTGGGATCGACAGGGTGGGTAGGGATCGAGGTAGGTCGTGGTGGCGTCGGACCCTGCCAGGTCCTGCATTTGCCTTTGCCCTTGCCTTTCCCGGTGCAGGCTGTGTTGCTGTGGCTAGAGTCATGGCCACCAGGACCACAGGAGGAAGGAGCAGCGCAAGAAGCTCGGCAGCCATTATCGGCTGCGGCCAGAAGAGCGGTGTGAGCCACTGTCTTTTCATCATTGGCCAAACAGAGTTCTTTAAGAACTAGCATGTCATGAGCCCGGGCGAACGATGGAAGAGGTGTGGCGTTGGCGATGTCATCGGCGGTGTTGGAGAAGCGGGGATTGAGGACTCGCAGAAGGGCGAGGACGAGTTGAGAGTCGGCTACAGGGTGGACGACGTCCCGGAGAGCAGCAGCCTTGACTTTGAGGCGCTTACAGTACGAGGAGACAGAGGAGTCGCCTTGTACCATGGAGTGGAACTCATTGAGGAGGAAGATGGCGCGAGGCTGCTTGTTGGCCAGGAAGATCCGCTCGATGGCCACCCAGAGGTCCTGGGCGGTAGGGTCGGTATCGTCCATGGCGAGGTCGAGGACAGAGTCATCGACCGAGCCGAGCAGCCAGCTGCGCACGCAGCACTCGGCGATGTCCCACTGAGGATCATCGGGGTGAGGTGGAGCGGAGCCATCAATATGGAACCGGAGGCCGAATTTTTCACAGAGGGATTTGAAGAAGAAAACCCACTTAGAATAATTGGCGTTAAGGTCAAGGGAGATAGGAACGTGAGATTTTACGTTCACAGCAGCGTAGGAAGGGGAGAAGATCGGCGAGGTGGTGCCCGAGGTGTGGTCTGTGGCACCGAGGGCCGGAGCAGATTCGGCGATTGGGAGAGTGCCGGAGCTGAGGGCAGACTCGGTAGCCATGACGGAAGAATGGGAGCAAAGAGCCGATGGGAAAGAGAAGCCGATGGGAGGGGGAAGCCGATGAGAGGACGGATCGGCCGATCAAGGACGTGAGAAGCCGATGAGAAGTGGGCAGCGGAGTAGGTGAGGAGTGTCCAGCCGATGAGGAGTGGTTGGCCGATGGGGAGTAGGCAGCGGAGTAGGTGAGGACTGGCCAGCCGATGAGGAGTAGGCAACGGAGTAGGTGAGAAGTGGCCAGCCGATGAGGAGTGGTTGGCCGATGGGGAGTAGGCAGTGGAGTAGGTGAGGACAGAGTGGGTGGGTCAGAGAGTGGTTGGGTCATGGACGTGCGAGGATTCATGTCCGTGAAGAGAAGATTCACGTCCGTGGACTCGTGGAGGCCAAGGAGTGGGGCGGACACGAAAAAGGTAGGGAGTGGCCAGACACGAAGAGAATATGTTCGCGTCCGGGAGGTAGGGATTCGTGTCCATGAACACGTGGACACGTTGGACTGGCTCGGACGTGAGGAGAGAAGGTTCGCGTCCGAGAGCCATTGAGCGTGTCGGAAAGGGCAAGAACCGAGGGAGGTTTTCAGCCGATGGAGACGACGAGCACAGAGGTGCGCCGGCGTCAGAGAAGGAGAGATGCACGAAGCAAGAGGAAGAGCGGAGACGGGTGCGAGAAGGGACGAGGAGACGGATCGAGACCGTCGCCTGGTCGCGCGGAGGTGGGGCGGAGAAAAGGTGACTGTGGGAGAGACGGGAAGAAGAAGAAATGGAGACGAGAGAGCGAGGAGAGTACCGGGAAGAGAGTCGGCGACGGAAAGAAGACGTCAACGATGAGGAGGAAAGGGTTTGCTCGTCGGAGGGAGAAGCTAGCGCGCTGAAATGTCTAGACTCGCTCTGATACCATGTAGAAAGTGTACAGTGACTATGAATACCCCGAGCGTATACGAGAGAGTCGGGTCTATATATATACACAGTCTAACGCTGCAAATTCCAAGTAGCCCCTGCCTTGAATTGAGTTGAATTCGGGACCCCAAAACGACATGTGGGGAATCAATGGTCAGAATTCAGATGCATGCACTAGAAGAAACAGTGGATTTGGGCAGCCTTTGGAGTGCTGCCGATCGATCGACGTGATGGGGACTGTTTCAACGTTGAAAACTTGAACCGTTCCATTTAGGGATGGCAGCAAATCATCTACTGGTTATTAGCTGACTGATATTCTCTTCGTTTTAAAATATAGTATTTTTTAGTTATGAATCTTTATAAATAAGTATCTATGTTCGTAGCTAAAAGCTACTGTATTTTAAAATCGAGAGAAGTATAATTTGCATGCATGGGATTATGTCGTAATCAGCATCATAAGGTTGACGTTTGAGGCACCAAAATTTGTCATGTATTTGTCTTGGAGTAGTACATGCAGCACATTCTCTACGCCATTAATTACGTAGAGCCACTTGTATAGGGGGATCGTTGGAGAATTTGACTCTATCCATATGGGGCAGCAGCACAACAGCAGAGAGGCCAGAGGGGCCCACTTGACAGGCTTCACAGGTTTGGTTTTGGGTGATTGCATTTTTTTTCCTTCAATAGAAATTCTTTGGGTAATTGCTAGGCGTAATTTGAGTGTTTTCTAACCTGAGTTTTGACATGTGAGTACTCAAGCACCATCCCTCATGTATGTTTAAAGCATTTGTCTGTGCTCCAAATTCGTCTGATAGCCACTTAGTGAGCATTAATGTTGATCGTGATAGGGTTTGAGGATGAGGGTGAGGGTGGCAGAGGAGAAATTAGAAAGTGGAAAAGGTCACAATGGTCTTGCCAAAACCATGTGCGAAGTACTGCATCGCAGTTGTGTTGTTCTATTCTGTGTGTGCACCCCATCACGCGTTATGGTGGTTATATAAAGGGTATGTATGTTTACTAAGATGTTCCAGATAGATAGATGAAGATGAAGTTAACATACATAAAACGAGAAATCTATTAACATATGATTAATTAAGTTTTAATTATTATAAATTTAAAAATATATTTATTTAATATTTTAAAGCAATTTCTATATAAAATTTTTTTAAGACAGTTTAAAAAACGTGTTAACCAAAAATCTAATGGCCTAAACGTTACTCATGCACCTAAGAGGTAGGTTCTCTAAGTCTCTAGATTAAAAAAAAAAGACGTTATATGCGCACATTTGTATTCAAATGGTGTGGAGTGAGTGTACGCCTTACATCTACCATTCAAAGAACCATGTGCCAAAAAGAATAATGGCAGCAGAGGAAGCAAGAAACAAGAGGTTAACAAAAAGTCGACGCGATGGTAGCTACAATAGAAGAAGAAGGCGGCTTACGGCCTCATGGAAGGGTGGCTCGCCCAAAACGATGATGTGGCACAGGTGGGTGTTGCACGGCAGTGATGGCCTTCTAGTACTCAGCGTTGGCGCCAAAAACCAGCAACAACGTGGCAGTGAAGGTGCAGCGCCACTGCCCGCTAGGGTTTGGGGAGAAGGAGATGACGACAAACGGCAGCCAATGTGCACCCTGATGACAACAAACGTAATATTAGCTGGAATCACATCCGGTGAAGAAGATAAGCCCGGTTGAAAAACCGCGCCAGGTGTCAAGGTCACACGCTCCTGCGTTCAAACACAAGTGTCGTCAAGGTCAGGAGTACGCACATAACATAACCTGTCAAAGATTAATTACTGGGCCCCAGATCCCAAAAGAAAAACATTGGATTGATCCGCATTCATTCCAAGCACGGTGAAGTGTAAGCGTAACTCAACTTGCACGGAGGCTCAAGTGTTGATGTGACAGCAGCTGGGGTTGAAAAAGTGCCAAGCAATCAACACCGGCAAACGAAACCAAACACTGTGAAAGAGAAACCTGCGTTCTCCAGCAAGTAGCTGAAGCTGCAGCTTCTATGTCACCTTCCAAGGCACCAACCAACCTTCCTCAGATGAAGGCTAAAACCAAATTTCCTTGTACGACCGGCTACAGATAAAACCCTTGTTATGGAAACCAAAATGCCTATGAATGGTAATCATATTATCGCTACAGCTAACAGAAAGAAAAGTGTGTTATACACATTTCAGTTTAGGGGAAGAAAAGTGTGTTATACACATTTCAGTTTAGCGGAAGGTCAAGAAGAATTGGAGGTGATACAGGCCACAAATTTTGATCATGCGTGGATTAATGAATTAACAGGGCAGCAAAGAATAGCTACAATAACTGCAGTAAAATTTGATGTTCAAAGATTTGCAAGTTCATGACAAGAGATGGTTAGCCCTGGTTAGGTGGCATTACATGTGAAGAAATGAAAAAAAAAGAAAAAAATCTTACAGCCCTGTTAAGCAGAGATTCCTGTGACCTTCGGTGAAATTAGCATCAGCATTGTCTTCCTTCTGCTTTATCTTTCAACTGCTGGTTCTGGCTACAAGACAGCTACAATCATATCTTGGGACCAAAAATGTTGATATGATTAGATATATTTCACATTTACTAAATAATCGGAAGGGAGCAGCCTGCTATTGTCACAAGTAGCATCGGGAGTGGTCTCGTGGAAACCGACTGCCTCTTTTGGCCCCAATCATGGAATTGACAACAATGTCCCTGGTTGCATGTGAAAGTAGAAGGCTTTCCCATCAACCAAACCAAAAACATTTTTCTCTCTAGCATGTTACCTATGCATAGTACATGTACAAGCTATTTGCAGCAGCACACGCAATGGAATTCTCCGTTGGGTGCCATGCAAGATGGAGCAACTTTGTTGAAAGGTCGTTAGAATTTCCATTGGCATCAACTCCCGGATTTTCCCCACCTGTTTCATATGAGCTAATGTGATGAGAAAATGGACAATGAAAACTGGACCAGAGCTAGGTCAGTCCTAGTCCATGAATGTGGCTGAAACTATTAAGTCTGGAGAAAATAGTCACATACCTCTCCTCACGGCCCGGGTCAATGAGGTCAGGGTCCGGGCAGGCCTTGTTGGATTAGCAGCCTGGCGCCTATGTTTTTCAATTCCAACAATAGAAATGAAGTTTAGCAAGGTTTAGAAAAAAAAGTCTGCATTTGAGTGTGTGTTGGGTTGGTGGTGACATGATGTGTTTATACCTACTACTAAATGGTCACTGGTCATCTATGTTGAATGATTGGAAATCCAACCAACTTTGACAAAGGAAACTCAAATAAAATATTGTTTTTTCTTCTTTGTAGGTAATGACAAAATTAGAGGAAATTTAGGCAGCAGTACTGAACTAACATAGACAGGAAATCAAGGGGAACAGCCGAACAGGAGACAGCTGATTCAGAGGATAAATAACACCAGCTCACAATAATACCCACAAGATGAGACATACCTCATAGGATTTCTACTTGCTTCCAAGGTGGTTGCCTCCGCACTTCCAGGAGTACAACCAAAAACACGAAATAAATTGCTGCAGTTGAAGGCACCACAAGGAGAGTTAACATACAGTAGTTCCAAATAAAATAATAGTTAGTGGCATTGGTAACTCATAATGAGAGCAAGCAGATACCTGTAAGAGCCAGTTGCAACACGAAGTCCACCCCCACTCAGACAACATTCAAATTTGTCAAATATTGAATCATTTTCATATAGATCACAGAGCTGAAAAAGATGACATTAACATGGCATTAGATTGTGACAGGTCTTGACATTGCTATTTTTGCCATCATTCAGGTTATAAAACTTCACCTTAGGTCTTAAATATTCATGAACTTGGAAAGTTGCAACTGGGCCTGAATCCATGTTTAGATCCCATAACTGAAGAAAGAAAAGGAACAACATACTAATGACATTGCAAGTAGTAAACCACTTGATATACGATACATAGTATTAGAATCCGCTGCAGAATATATAAATGTTTTAGCAATAACTTCAATATGGCCTAAAATGTCAACTCTTAAGAGTCTTTTTTGTTCAAGGCAAAACAAAGACAAGTGAAAATATTAATAAAGCTAATATTTCTTTCTGGCCGATCAAAAATTACCATAGGACATTGTTAGGTATTTGCAGAGATCAAGGGAAAGGTTCAAGCAACTGCGATTGAAGATAGTGAAAATTGAGGGTTGCAGAACAAGAGAACCCCAAATGCATATGTACTGAATACAGCTAACATACATTTCATAACATCATAAATGAATTCAATCTATCAAAAGATGCATTACAACAAAAGACAATGCAAGATGAGCATGTTGACACAACTTTTAAATCAAATCGGTGCCAACTTGTCAATTTATATAGAAAGCAAAAGCCTAAGAAACTCAGACGAATAGGACAGCTTGATAAATTACAGACCTTGAGAGTCATATAATCACGACTAAGAATGTGCCTTCCATCCCTTGCAAACTTTATATCTGAAACCGATGCAATTATCTCTGTAAAAAAGGATCTCAATCCAGGTGCTTCATGCTCCTCAAATCTGTACAGAATGCTCACTTTATTTTAGAGAACAGCTTGTGCAAATTTTAGCCATATAAAAATTAACTTCAAACATTTGCATCTTTTGAATTCCATTAAACATTGCCTTCTAAACAATGATAAATGTTCCATTAGGAAGTGCAAGGGGATTACTAACAGCTTAGCATGGTTGTCACACAGTGCTGATTGCCGCAGATCAATAAGCCTGATAGAGCCCTTCGAGCTACTATAGGCTAATGTATTACAATGAGTTGGGTGGAACTCCGCACATGTGATCACCTCTGAAATTTCACAGAATTTATTAACATGCGAAGCATGTTGCCACAGAACACATAAAGAACATAACCAATAGGAATTGTTCCAGACATAAGATAAAAATTTTACAGCAATAGCCAAAGGTGCTGCAGTATCAGCCGATCAACAAATATATTGGGGATCACAAATGCAAGTAACATATCGATTTTTGTGTTTGACCAACAATAGACTATACAGATTATCCATTTATGTTTACTTTGACTTCCTCCATTTTTCCAAAAAAGCAACGGCTACTCTAATTCGTTATTTTGCAGTCTTGCATGAAAGCTTCCAGATAATGATTGTCAACACTGAGCTACAGAGCGTTGACATTCACAAGGAACTGCTAGCAAGAACACCAACATATAGTTGTAGACTGATGATTCCTCAAGAATTTGCTTTCCCATCCAATCTCCCTTTAACCATAGTTGAGCATGGACAATTTTCATGCCACCCAAATAGGACAAAAACTTCAAATTAACACATAGTGATGCATGTTACCATTCCAACAATAGGGTCAGTTCACAAGGGAAATGCAATTAGTAATTAGGAATATCAAGAGAACTTCTACCCCGCATACCATTTAACACCTGTAGGATGGCAATGGTTGCATGTGTAGGACATCAATGGTTGCATGGTAAAAGGACTCTGGTTACTTCGCCATGCGTCCTACTCCACTAATAGAGAATTCCATATGGAACATCTTGTTATTGGACTGAGGAGTAACCAATTAGGTAGCATTGTGTGTGTAACATTTAAAACTAACTGGAAGCCAAATGCACAGCATGCCCAGTTTATCTCAGACAGAAAATTTTACCAGTTAGATCCTCCATGTTTGCAGGCTTCACATCCACAATATTAAAGCTCTGGTTGCTAATTTCCAGGTTCCAAAGATTTATTCGCAGATCATCTGCTGATATGTATGTCTCCCCGTCACTGGGAGTAAAACAACATGAGAACATGATATCAGCTTAATGCTCATGATTTGAAAATAAGCTGAAGCAGGTAGTATCATAGGTTCAGAGAACTCACACAGGAAAGAGGCACAAATCAGTAAAGAAACACAGAGTACACACATAAACATATGAAAAAGGTAGATGAATAAGCAATGTAAAAGTTTGGAGCCAACAAAACAACAGAACAAGAATCAAAATTACAAGTCCGATCAGATATCCATAAGGAAGGTAGCTAACCTATTATTTGAAATGGAATTAATATGGTAATCATGAGCATGTGCATATACACGCCGGCATCTTGCTACAAGGTTCAAATCTTGGCCAGTTACCTGCATACATAGTAAATGAAAATAAATACTCATATATTGTAATCATATGTTCAGTTTGTCAGAAGAAGAAAATCTATCTATAAGTATCCACGCCAAAAGGAGACTTATTTTACATGCAAACACCAGATTTAGTGATGTGCAAAACAACACAATTACAGATGAGATAATGAATAAAGTGGGATAAGTACAACTACCACAGGAAGACGCAATGAAGCACATCCTCCAGGAGGAAATAATAGGTCATTGTTTGGGCAGTTGTATGACTTCTCTGAGCATCCACCATTTGGAAGAAGAGCTCTAGAACTACTGCTGCTTGAACTGGAAGTTGTACCATTGCCTGAACTTTGAGAAGTATCCAAATTCATCACTGAAATTCGTTTTACTTTGCTCTCTTGCACCTGTACAGATAGTAAAACTGTAAAGTATCAATACTACATAGCTTAAGTAATAAGAGCTGAACAAAGAAAGAAATAGCATGCAAATCATTAAAACTGTGAAGTAATTGTATGGTTCATTTGTATCTGCAAGATCAAAGAATGAAAAGCATGTGTTCCCTGATAGAACCAGCCTGTGTAGACATGTCCTGTCCTTACCAGGAGCAACTCTGAAATAAGTTTATTGCAGCACATGGCCTCATGGGGCAAAAACATGTTGCAAACTAAAATATTGGATACAAGATTCTGGCATGACAGAGCTACAGAAACATTATGTATGCAAGTGATCATACCCATAAGAAACGAAATGAGCATGGAAACTTTGTGATGCAACTGTACCTTCCAATACTTGATTGTTTTATCATTTGTCGATAAGAGAAAGAGGGCATTGTTGGCTGTTTGGCACCACTTGATCTTGTTAATCTTCTCCTCTATTTCCAAACTTTTTAGGTAGTCAAACTACATGGATTACATATAAATCAGAAAAACAAATTGAGAAATTCAAGGATAGTTAATAACAATCTAACATGCAGCGCATATGGCTTGGTAAGATAATCCTGGATGCCTGCAACCAAAGCAGGAAAAATTTTGCTATAATTTATACTTTCTGCCCCTATGTGTACAGACTTGATACAGTCATTGGTGCACAAGCTTGACAATCCTGTTGCTATAGACTCTGATACTATCTCCATTGTACAACTTTGACAATCAATTTCGTGTTAATTAATATATTAGTATAAGTTAAAAATGTTATAACATCAAGAAAACACATTTAGCAATAATACATAGTAAGATCACTATCATGTTGGTTTTATAAGGTTGGATTTACAATAGGCACGTATTCATGGATGAAGGGTACTACCACTTTACACCTAACTGGATGTTTTTTACCTACCATTGTATGTACTGTCAGAATTGATAATTTCATACGCTTATGTTTCAAAATATAATGTGATTTCCTCTGACTTCAAATTTTATTATAAACTCTCAAGTTTAAGTACCTGACTTGACTCGAGGCTTTCAAGAAAGTTAACACGGCAAAAACACATGGTCAGATCAGATATTGTTGTTACTTTGAAATTCTTATCAAAATTATACAGTCCAACTGGGGGAGATATATATGTCACTCTGATTCATGGACCAAGGGAGACACTATAATTATAGCCATTTTAAGTTTCACATACCTCAGGTTCATGACTCTGAAATTCAGTCTTGTAACGGAATTCAGGATGCCTGGCAATCGGGTAATCTTGTCTCTCAAGTTCACTCCGACTGGAGCTCTGTGTATAAATTGACTTCTATGGGAACAAGAGATTTAAGCAAGAAACCTATATAACTTAGATAGTGTGCGGTACTTACATCCCTGGAGTCAGTCCTTTCAAATAAAACTACACGACCACCTCTATCTCCAGTGGCAAGATGGTCACCGGATTTGTCAAACTCAATTGAAGAGATGATGTCAACTGAAACAAGAAACACATGTAATTAAGATACCTGTCATGATATCAAATCTGCCTTGTGAAAAAAAGCCATGCTCAAGTCATTTGACACAACCATCAAGCAAAATGAAAAAACCCACAAACACCAGTACATTTGAATTGAAGAGAAGAACGGACAATTCTATGTTAATTAACCTGGGACAAAGTATTCAAACAGGTTTGTATGGACCGTGGCAATCTCTAAAACAGATAAATAGAGAGAGAAGAAAACATCACTGCTGTTTGGATAAATTTGAGCTTGCTCGTTTAGTTTTGTCAACTATGTGCAATCATTGGTTGGCATTGATTGATTTTTTCCATCCGCTGCACAGCAGCAGAGTGCATTTTCCGTTTAGAAAAAGGATGCTAGCACAATATTAGTAGGTGCTGAAATCATGTTAAATATGCAACAGGTGGAAGAACTGGATCCAACAGGGCTATAATTTTGCAGGCATTTTCAGCTTTATGCTCCGCATTCATATAAGTATAGGTGACACTTTGCCTCCCCTAAACTGCACCATCAGAAGATATCAATGCATTTTTTGTATTAAATAACATACAAACAGAAGACAACTAGAAGATCCTGAGTTCCTGAAGGACAACTAATCATGGAACACTATGGTTGAAACAAGAAAGATGTGCCGGTAATGTGAGCAAGTCAAAGACCAAAAATAAGCATGTAAGCACATGCAGGTCATATGTATATCTTGTTACAGGGGAAAAGATAATAAGAAATATATCACTATTCATTGAGAAACTGTTACCAAACCAACACATCTAACCACAGAACCAGGACAAATTGAAAATCAACTAAGAAGCAATATATCACATAATCCACACGTGCCTAAGAGAAGATGGCCCATTCAAAGTGAAGAAAGAAAATATGAAATAACTGTGCTCTTGACATACTTATCAACCCTCATAAGAACATTAAGAACACAAACATTACCCTCAGCAGCTCCGCAGATCACTTTTAATTATGCGATCCCACTTCACATGCCAAAGCTCATAAATATATAGCGAAACCACACTAGGACAGTAAGAAACCTTAAGCAATACACAACCACCACACATCATCACACAAAGATTCAAACTTTAACACTCCCCCGCTAGAGTGCCATGCTGTAAAGCACGGGGCATTATGACCAGGAGATCCACCCCCACTTTCCTCCTATCCATGCAAACCCACTCTAAGGACAAAAACATCTCAGTTCACCAACAAACACTAACTACCAGCTACGAAGTCTTCCTCCGATGACAGGCCGCTCTTACCAGTCTAGCGAGCAAAGCCTACAGCACGGAAGTGATCCATCCCCGCACCTGACATAGTTTGGTAAGCCATTATTTTCCCGGTGAACCCGTCCTAGATCGCTTCTGCGGAACATGCTGCGAGAAGAACGCCTCCACGTACGCAACCGAGCGCCCCCAAAACTCAAAATCGCCAGCGAAATCCCCTCGATCCGCCACCGCGCCACACACACCCGAATCCCCACGGAAGAATGCGCGGCCACCCGAGGGGGGGGGGGGGGGCGTCAATCAAACCCCCCACGCTCGCCCCGGACGACCGAGGCAGATCTCACGAACCAGGCCGAGCAGCGAAAGCACACCCCCCCCCCCTCCCCGACTCTCACCTTCCTGCACGTCCTCGCCCGCCGCGCGCTCGCCGAAGACCTGCGCGAACCGCCACTCCAGCGTCTGCGGCTGCGCCGCCGCCGCCGCCTCGGGGCGGTCGTCGTTGGGGGACTTGGAGGAGGGGTCCATGTTCCGCGCCGGCGCCGCCGCAGACGTCACGACACCATGGCGTGGGGGGTGGAGGAGGGTGGGGGCAGGGATCGGGAGGTTCTGGAAGGTCCTGGAAGAATGGGGGGCGGCGAAGGGAGATCGATCGGGGGAGAGGTGGGGCGTGGAATGATATCGGGAGAGCGAAGAGGTTGTATCGATCGATCTCTCGATCGCGGCTCGCGCTTTCCTTTCCTGGTTTCCTGAGTTGTACCTGATGCCTGTCTGCGGGAAGGGGACATTTATCGCTTGGTCCTTGAGAATGTACCAATTCGCATTCAATTCTAATCTTTCCCATTCATTACTCCAAGCTTTCCCAGATTCATTTTTACTTGTGGTCGGGTTTTTAATCCGGGCAAGTGTGTTGCGACGGGCAAAAACTAAAAAAATTACGATACACACTAGATGTGATTTTCGTGGTCAGAGTGTTCTATGAATATATTTCTTCACGTAGACCTGACAAACTGTCTTTTTCAAACTAATCTATTTCTTGCCCATCGGCTCAACCTCTGCTAAGGTTTTGCTAGCCCTGTGAAGTAATAGCATAACTTGTCAAGCAATAACAAGGTTTTAATTTTACATGTGAGAATCACTATTATTTTTCCTCTCTGCCAGTCACCAATTTGGTGGAAGAGACCAATACATATTTTGATAAATGTCCCCTTGAAGATTTTAAATGATGGATTGATCAAGTTCTATGGGTCACAGAGTTTAGTAGCCATTATGCGTGTAGAGCTCTTGGAAAGGAAAAGACAACACAACTATATGATCTTCCCTAGCCAATCTTTTTAAGTAAAATCATATTGTTTTAGTGGTACCTTTTTATGATATGATAGGATGGCACGTGCGCAACACATGAAACCATCAAACATAACCACAAGCGTGATGCGAGACGACGGACAAAAGACAGATCAAATAAATAGGTAAAGTCATGACAAATCTATTAGCACCAATTTTTACATAGCAAATAATTATATTTTTTCATATATTGGTGATTTAATATTTCTAATGTTTGACTGCACGCATAGTACAAGTCTGCACTCAAACCTGTCCTGGTACGACCTTGTCATGTATAAAGTGAATGTATATCTCTATATACTTTGTATGTCGATGATGGACCGAGGTTGATGGTCATGTAGACGGCATTGACGTTGTCGCAGTAGATGATAGTCGCAAAGAGGATAGGTGTACGGAGCTCTTGAAGAAGCTGGCGAAGCCAACAACACTCGGCAATGGCGTGGACAACGGCGCGATACTCGGCTTCGGCGCTGGACCGAGACACTGTAGTCTAGCGCTTTGAGGACCAGGAGACTAGAGTGTCGCCGAGGAAAACGTAGTAGCCGAACGTGGAGCGTCGAGAGTCGGGGCAGTCCGTCCAATCCGTGTCAGAGTACGCGGTGAGAGAGTCGATGGGGCAAGAGTTGAGATGTAAACCGATGGAGAGTGTGCCCTTCACGTAGCGAAGAGTGCGCTTAAGTAGAGCGATGTGAGGTTCGTGTGGAGTATGCATGAAGAGGCACACTTGCTGGACGGCGTAGGTAAGATCGGGCCGTGTTATGGTGAGGTATTGGAGGGCACCAGCAAAACTCCGATACTAGGAGGGATCGACTACGAGAGAGCCATCGGTAGCAGAGAGCTTGGCGCGAATATCGATGGGAGTGGCCGTGGGGTGACATTCGGTCATGCTCGTGTGTTGGAGGAGATCGATGGCACACTGACGCTGGGAAAGGAAGAGCTCGTGAGAAGAGTGGGTGACATAGACGCCAAGGAAGTGATGGAGAGGACCGAGATCGGTCATGTCAAACTTGGAGTGGAGTCGAGCCATGATCTGGTATAGGAGGGACGGCGAGGACGTTGTAAGAACAATGTCATCAATGTAGAGGAGAAGATAGGCAGTGGTGTTGCCGATGTGAAGAACGAAGAGGGAGGTATCGGAGACGGAGACCACAAAGCCGATGTGCTAAAGGTAGGCAGTAAAACGCTGGTATCAGGCCTGAGGAGCCTGTTTGAGGCCATAGAGGGAGCACTGAAGGAGGCAAATGTCGTCGGGATGAGATGGATCGACGAAGCCTAGAGGCTGCTGGCAATAGACCGTTTCTATCATATGACCGTGAAGAAAGACGTTCTTCACGTCGAGCTGGTGGATCAGCCAAGAGTGCAAGGCAGCGAGAGTGAGAACGACCCAGATAGTAGCGAGTTTGATGACGGGACTGAAGGTCTCATCATAGTCAACACCGAGACGTTGGGAGAAACTCCGAACTACACAGCGTGCCTTGTGACGAGTAAGTGATCCATCGGCGTGGAACTTGTGTTTAAAGATCTACTTACCGATCACAACATTGGCACCAAAAGTACGAGGAACGAGGTGCTAGGTCTCATTATCCATAAGGGCCTTGTACTCGTCGGCTATGGCCGCGCGCCACTAAGGATCGTCTAGGGCTGAACGAGGAGTCGTTGGGATAAGCGAGATAGTACAATGGACTGCTGAGAGCCCGTAGCGCTTGGTAAGGTGGAGGGACCCAATTTGTGATCGGGTAATCATATAAGAGGTGGAGGGGACAGGAGCCGATGGGAGAGTAAGAGGTGGGGTAGGGACTGGTTGGGAAAGGGCAACATCGGCTCGGGATCGGCGACTGTATGTTCAGGAAAAGGGCTGAACGAGATCGGCCTGAGCCGATGGGGGTGGGTGAGCCGATGGATGTGGATGGGCCGATTAGTTTGGGCGGTCTGGTAGAGGCGGAGCAGCCAATAGGGAGGGCGAGTCGATAGAGGCGAAGGGGCCGATAAGTGAGGGCGAGCCGATGGAGGCTAAGGAGCCAATGGAGTTGATGTGTCCGATGGAAGGAAGACAGTATCAGCCGGAGCCGATGAGGGTGGTGGGGCCGATGGAGGTCCGATGTGAGTAGTATCGGACCGGAAAGGAGTGGGATAGCTGAGCAAGAAGTCCTCAGGAGCGGCTGATGAGGGGGTAGGAGGTGAGATTGATGGAGGGGATCGGGAGGGTACAGTGTTGGTAAGGAGAAGTCGAGATCGCTGGATGAGGATCCAGGATGAAGTAAATCAAAGGAAAAGCAGGACTCGTCAAAGACGACATGGCAGGAGACGATGACCTAGCGGGCGGAGAGATCGAGACATCGGTATTTCTTATGGGATGAGGGATATCCGAGGAAAATACAGGCGGTGGAGCGGGGTGCAAGTTTATGAGGAGCAGTGGCGATGAGATTGAGGTAGCAGAGACACTAGAAGACGCGTAGGTGAAAGTAGTCGGGCGCCTTGCGGTACAGAAAGGTGTAGGGGACATTGTGGCGAACGGAGGAGTAAGGGTGCCAATTGAGGAGGTAAGTCAAGGTAGTTAGTGCTTCAGCCTAGTAGGTTGCGAGTAGGTGTGCATGAAGTAGCATAGTGCGACTCATGTTGTTTAGTATACGAAGAAGGGAGAGGTGTAGGGACAGGAGAGGCGGAGATGGGTGCTACAGGAGGTAAGGAAGTTTTGGACGATACGGTTGACAAACTTCGTACCGTTATCGGCCTGCATGGCTTTAATGGAGAGGTTGAACTGGTTGGAGGCAAGTTGGTAAAGTTAATGAGGTGGGAGGCGACCTTGAACTTGTTGGTTAGTGGAAAGGTTCAGCGATAGTGTGTATAGTCATCAAGTATTGCGAGATAGTACTGATTACCAGAAACACTGTTAACTGGAGAAGTCCACACATCATAGTATATTAACTCAAAAGGTTGCGAGGTACAAGACATAGAGTATGAGAAAGACAATCGCACGTGTTTGCCAAGTTGACAAGAGTGGCAAACAGTGGAGCTATTGTGGTTACACGTGATGGAGGCGCTGTGACGTAGATTGGCGATAGCGTCGGGGCTGAGATGACTAAGGCGAAGATGCCAGAGGTTGGTGGAGAGGGCGATGCTGGCATGCGGAGTGGATGGCGCAGTGGGGATGGTGTAGAGGTCACCGCCACTATTGCATCGAAGTATCTGACGCCGGGTCAGGATACCTTTCACAGAAAAACCAGAAACGTCAAATTTAATTGAGCAACTGTTATCTCTTTTAAATTGGCGAACAAATATTAGATTGTGGATGAGGGAGGGGACGATGAGGATATTTCAAAGTGGAAGATTAGTTGTGGGTGTAAACAGAAAGGAGTCACCACGGCATTGGATAGGAAGAGAGTGGCCATTGCCGATGGTGATGAAAGGGGAGGAGGAAGGATGGCGAGAGAGTAGTATACCGGCCGATGACGCTATGTGGGATGACGCACCAGAGTCCAGCACCCAAGGATGCTGAGGTTAGAGCATCATCTGATTGAGGACGGCGACGAGGCCAGCCTGGTCCACGAGGGAACTGACTGGGTGGGTGGTGGCGGGAGGATCGGCTGAGGCGGTAGTGTGGAAGTCGATGCCAGGTGGGCCTGAGGATAGGCGTCGAGAACCCTTGGTTGCTAGCCGATGGGACTACGTAGTTGAGGCTGGGGTGCCCAGGGGTTGTAGCATAGCCACAGACCCATAGGACTGACGGACGGGGTAGGGACTGGAGTAGGGCGTGGTTGCATCAGACCGATTTAGTTCTTGTCCTTGTTCTTGCCCTTGCCTTTGCCATTGCCACCGATGCGGGCTTTGTTGCCATGGTTAAAGCCATGGCTACCAGAGCCGCGAGAGGTGGTAGCAGCGCACGGTGGTCGGCAGCCGATGGGGTTGGGGCAGCCATGATCGGCTGCGGCGAGGAGAGCGGTGTGGGCCACAGTCTTCTCATCATTGGCCAGATGTAGTTCTTTAAGAACTAGCATGTCGTGGGTCTATCCAAACGACGGAAGGGATGTAGAGTTGGCGATGTCGTCGGCGGTGTTGGAGAAGCGTGGGTTAAGTCCTCGCAGGAGAGCGAGGACGAGTTGTGAATCGGTCACAGGGTGATCGACATCGTGGAGAGCGGCAGCCTTTACCTTGAGGCACTGGCAGTATGAGAAGACAGATGAGTCTCCTTGTACCATGGAGTGAAATTCATTTAGTAGGAAAATGGCACGCGACTGTTTGTTGGCGAGGAAGATTCGCTTGATGGCCACCCAGAGATCCCAAACGGTGGGGTCGGTATCCTCTATTGCAAGGTCGAGGACGGAGTCATCGACTGAGCCAAGCAGCCAGCTGCGCACTCAGCACTCGGCAATGTTTCACTGGGGATCATCGGATCGAGATGGAGCAGAACCATCGATGTGGGAACGAAGACCGAACTTTCCACAGAGGGATTTAAAGAAAAATACCCACTTAGAGTAGTTGGTATTGAGGTCGAGGGAGATTAGAACGTCAGATTTCACATTGACAGCGGCGTAAGGTGGGGAGAAGATCGGCGAAGTGGTGCCTAATGTATGGTCAGGAGCGCCGATGGCTGGAACAGATTCGACGACTAGAAGAGTGCTAGAGCTAAGAGCCGACTCGGTGGTCATGACGAGAGGGTAACGGGCGTAATAAGCCGATGAGGATAAGGGCCGATGAGGAATAGGTGGCTGATTGGAGTAAGCCGATAAGAAGAGTGGTTAGCCGATGGGAGTAGGTGGCCAATGAGGAGAATGGTTGGCTGGTGGGAGTAGGCAGCGGAGTAGTTGAGGGAGAAGTAGATGACAGAGTAGGTAGGTCACGGATGAGAGAGTAGATGGGTCACGGACGTGAGAAGATTCGCGTCCGTGAAGAAAAGTGTCACATCCGTGGACTCGTGGACGCAAAGGAGTGGAGTGGACATGAAAACTCAGAGAAGGCACGGACGCGAAGAAAGGAGGTTCACGTCCGGGAGGAAGAAATTCGTGTCAGTGGACACGTGGACACGTCGGAGTGGCTCGGACGCGAGTTGAGAAGTTTCGTGTCTGAAAGTAGGTGAGTGTGTCGAAAAAGTGGGAACCGAGAGAGTTCCAGCCGATGGAGGATGGATGGGTCCAGCCAATGGAGACAACGAGCGTAGAGTTGCGCCGGCGTTGAAGGAGAAAAGGTACGCCAAAGCAAGGGAAGAGCTAATACGGGTCTGAAACGAGACGAGGAGGTGGATGGAGGCCATCGCCTTGTCACGTGGTGGAAAAGGGAGGGGAGAGGGCGGTGGAGGAGGAAAAAGCCGTCTGTGGAGGAGACGGGGAGGAGAGAGCCGAGACGAGAAGGCCGAGGAGGAATACCGAGAAAAAGATCTGTGATGGGAAGGAAGTGTCGGCTCATCGGTGAGAGGATACTAGCGCGTCGGAAATATCTAAACCTGCTCTAATACCATGTAGAAATGTGGTGTACAGTGAGATTAAGACTCCAACTTTATAAAGGGGTTGGGTGTCCGGTCTAAATGTTTAAATCAGAGAAAAAGACGGTGATGTAAACAAAACAGTAGTTTGCTTCAACCTCGAGAAATGATGAGGCAACTCTAGCCTATGTTTGAATGACAGTACATCGCGATGAAGTGAGTTGAGCCATATTTTGGAAGTTTTTGGCAGTTGCAGCTTATTCCAAAATCTATATCTTTCTTAAATAGTTTTAGATTCTCATTCAAATTCTACACTAGTAGCCAAAATCTAGATTTCTAGATTTTCACTAGCAGTTACTCACAGACAACTTCTCAAAATCCCTAGGTCCCTCAACAAAATAATTTAGCATGGTAGAATATAATTTTGTTGCAAATGCCTATATGAAAACATGTTAGGCCTAGTTTTAAATGTGGTATAGGACTGTAGCTGTCGCGGCTCGGAAAATAGTAGGTATTATTAATTAAGTATCAACTATTATAAATTTTAAAAATAAATGTATTTGATTTTTTTAAAAAATAATTCTATATATAATATTTTTTAAAAATGTATGTTAAAAAACATAATAAGAGCTGTTATAGCCAACAACCCAAACTAACAGGGCCTTAGTCATCAACCTGTATTTATAAGTCAAATCCTAACATGCAAACACCATATATTGCCAATTTTGCTTGTGTTAACTACTTCAAGCAAACACTCAACCTGGCAATTCATCATTAGGCCCACAATGTTAGACATCCTTTGATACATCATATTTCTAACATCTGAAGTCCGTATAAATCTTTTTGCTATGTCCAGTGATCTAACAAATTTTGTTTATCTAATAGATATTGTTTTAATGACAAAATATTTTCAATTCCTTTTTATTTATTAAGCAATCTAGTGCAAAAAAAATGCTACTGTGCTTCAATCCGGAAGAACTAAGAATATAGTTTTACCTAAAGTAGTTAAGTGGCTTGATAAAAAAGTTAAAGAGTGTTTAATTGTATTTTGCTGCTTAGTTATGAGTAAACTATAGACACTAAGGTGATATAAAAAGGGACATACATATGACATGGGTTAATTAATATTTTTTTAGTTTAAAAATATGTGTTATGAATAATGTAATTCACGAGAAAGTATGCACTCATAAGTAGGCTTTTCTAGATCATCTTTATGTGGATTTCCAAATAAAGTGATATAATGCATAAAAGGTACACACTTACGACATCACGGTGTATATAGCGAAACGATTTTTGTTTCTGGAATCTACAGAATCATGGGTTGTTGAAGACAAGCTTTTTATTCTACGATTGGATTTTAAGTCCATGGACCAGAGATCATATCCAAAGTGTATATTTTTAAGCATAATTTGATCGTCTACACTCCCTTTAATTTGGAATTAAGGATTTATCCTCCTGGCTCACGTGTTAGTATCTTAGATGACTCTACATGTTAGTAAAACGAATGAGTAAATCATTAGTTTTCAGTCTAAATGAGGGTACAAAATCAAATTTTCCTTTTCTATATGCGTAATTGAAATGCGTATGGACAAAGCAATTTTATTCAAATAATTACATTAGATTTAGACTTGTCTTAGAAAAAGGTAGAGCTATGTGGGGTTCAACTGATACATCTAGGACAACAGATTACTCATTGTCCTCGTAACAACAAGCGTAAGCTTTAGATAAAAAAAGGTAAATTACATTGCGGGTGCTCGAACCTGGCAAGTAGGTGCATATAAGTATATATTGAAATTTGATCGGTACATTTCATTACAACAACTTAGATATTAAGCATACCTATAGCCTATGTGGGTGCATTCTAAGTCAAGCTAGATGATGCACACGTTTTGTTACGAAATGCATAAATAAATATATGTTAAATATTATATAAATTATGGATGGATATATGTTTATATTATGAAAAAGATACGTGGATAATAATTTGATATGCTTGCACGTTGAACTCTAAAAAAATATAAATTATAGATGATCTATAAGAGTTTTAAAATACTCTAGAATAATAATTACTAGTGGGGTGATATGTGACATGTGCTATTAAGATTTATGAGCTAATAATCGTTAATGGGTTCAACTATATAGATAATGTGTAATATATGATATTTTTCATATTAGTAGCCTAGGTTGGTACGAATCATAAGCTGTGCAAAGCTTAACTAAGAAAAAATAGTCTTAAAGCAATCGACCTGGCCATCTTTCCTATACAGTGTCCCGAATATCTTTGAAAGTGTTCATGACTAAATATCGTTTCATTGTTGGCCGATCTAAGGCTAACACTGACTTTTTACGCTCTTTGTGCCATTATTCATGATGCCTCGATGAATTCAATGGTGTGCTCCACGCAAACTCTGCTTAGATCTGTATGGCACTCAGGCTTTTAGCTTGGTTGACCTCACTGCAATGGCTTTGCCGTGTTTATAAAAGAGAGAAAAGAAGACAGACACATGGCTATCTAGTTGCTTTGAGATTAGTTCTGCCAGGTGTCGATCATTGGATAAAGATCCTAAGGATGGAGACATGACATGTGTCATGTACAATTTTCTCCGTGGCACAAGATCGTGCAGAACGCTTCCTTTAATTTGATGAAAATGCATCAAAGTAGCAAAGTTGTCGCACTGATACACTCAAATTTTCAAGCTTCTGTGCTTAAACGTATCCACTTATCAAGCTCAATTCTTAAAGTTGTTCTAAGTACACCCATCCATCTAGTTCCTATACCTATAACACAATTTACTTATTAAAAAAATAAGCGCAAGATTATAAAGTTTGAAAAGTAGTAATTAAATCACCATTGGAGTTGAAATTAAGAGTAAGAACGGAATTGCACCATCAGCTATATTTCCAACTAATTTAGAAAAATATGCGGTGGAAATCTTATCTTAGGTGAAAACTTGGAAGCTAAAAGTTCTCCAAAATCTTAAAAAACTCACAAATATAGGTGAGATGTAAATAGACAACCATATAAAGTTATAAAAACAAACTCACTTCATTTATGATATACAAAATTGAAAAATTGCAAAGAAGAAAACGTTAGTCTTGTTTTTTAAAACTTTTTGTCTTTTTTTTATTTTATATCTGAGTTTATTTTTTTACTTTTGCATTGTTGTTTATCTTCTTACGCTTTGTATGATTTAGGTTATTGAGTGAATTATTATCATAGATTATCTACTAAATTATAGGCGAAAATTAAAAATTTTAAAAAATAAACTTAACAAATAAAAAAAATCTAAGCGAACAAATAGTCTGTTTTAAAGTTTATATTTTTTTGGATTATTTGATTTTTTTTCTCATTTTTCTGAAAACTTTCATTCACCTCGACGCGGTTTGCGTATATTTAACCTAGGTATACACCGAATACGGTACGATCCGTATTGTACCGAATACCAATAGGTATCAAATACGAGAACGCCTCAGCCTTATTCGAGAAAAATACTGCATAGGTGGAGGAAAATAATAAAAAACCTGGAAGAAAAGGCCATCTCTATAAATTACGGCAGTCCGCTAGGGTTCTCCGTCTTCTTATCTCTTCGCTTTCTCTCGTCGCGGTCGTCGCCGCAGCCGCCTCCTCCCAAACCCTAGCTCCCCGGTCCGCCATGGCCGACGACCACTACTCCTCCAAGAGGAAGTACGACGACCCCTCGCCGCCTCCGAGGCGCACGGGCTTCTCCTCCGTCCAGCCGATCCACTCGCCGCCCTCGGGTGGCGCGCCGGCGTCGTACAACAGCGTGCCGCCGCCTCCCACCGACGAGATCCAGCTCGCGAAGCAGCGCGCGCAGGCGATCGCGGCCAGGATATTCAACGCCGCCGAGGCGAAGCGCCCACGCGTGGATAGCGGCGACGACGACGACGCGGGCGCCGAGGTGGGTTCCCTGGGCAGCAGCGGCCGCGCGACCGGGCTCGGCTTCTCGTCCTCGGCCGGTGGCGGTGAGTTCCTCCGCTGTCTCGTTAAACCCCTTGTTAGATCGGGAGATCTTGTTTTTTTTGTCCTTGTTAGTGGCAGGCTGGCAGCTGCTGTGATGTGGATTTAGGGTTTTCCTTTTGCTTGAATTACTCTTCTATTTGTCTGTTGGATTACATGATCTATCAGCCTGAGATGCTATCCCTTTGATAGTTTGATTTCAACCTTTAAGATTAGGCAGTGAGAAGTATGGTTACTTTGGTTACACTCTGCAAGTTAGTAAGCTGCAAGTACACGTGCAAAATCCCTGCGGTTTACAGGCAGTTGCACCATGCCTTGTTGATAGCGGGAAGCCAAGTCATGTGCAGATGAGGATTACCATAGTATCATGTACCTGCATACAGTTAATAACGCTGTTCTATTGTTCTGGGAACACCTCATTGGGCAGAATTATGTGTTATCAGGTTCATAGTTATGTGAATGCTGCGGTGTGATCCGTCTGTGTTATCCTGATTGTCACCATTATCCTCTGCCTCCTTTTCATTGATTGATTTATGGATATTCGATTGTATCCCATTCACTTTAACGTGTTTTTTTATCAATTACTGTTTTATGATTGTATTATTCCCTTTTCTATTGAAAGTACCCCTATTTTATTGCCTATTGTTGTTTCATTTAAACTGTTTGTTTACTTCTCTTTTTTTGTGGATTTACTCATCTACATGCTGCCTGTGATATCATTAATACATTTTTTTCAGGGCATGGGTCTGCTATCCCATCGTTATCTTCTCATGGCAGCACACCTCAGTACTCCTCATATGGTGGATACCAGGGCACAAGCAAAACAATTGAAATTCCAAATGGGAGGGTATGCTTTCCTAGATTTACCTGTTCCAATGATTTTTTTGTGATGGAAGGAATTTCACCTGAACTGGTCTTGCTAACAATTCTGATGGCCTAATGCAGGTTGGCGTTATCATTGGAAAGTCTGGAGAAACTATAAAGAATCTCCAACTTCAGTCAGGAGCTAAGATCCAAGTAACAAGAGACCTGGATGCTCAACCTGGCTCACAAACAAGACCTGTTGAACTTTCAGGCACTCCTGATCAGATAAGCAGAGCTGAGCAATTGATCAGTGAGGTCCTGGCAGAGGTATTACCTGTTATGCTCATGGCTTCCCTTTTAACATTTTAGGGATGAGTTGACACTGGTTGTGCATCTTGTTCGTTAACCATATTTATTACTCATGTAACCTCTGCTGCAGGCTGATGCTGCTTCATCTGGCAATCTCTCTGGCCGAAAGTATAATGCTCCTCAACCTGGTGCTGAACAATTCCAAATGAAAATTGCTAACAATAAGGTAATCCACTTTTCTGAGTTAAGTTAGCTTGATGCTATTGAAAAAAATCGCAGTTCTGCCAAAAATACTGTGAGGATGAGAGTCTTGGTGACAATTCCACATCTGACCTAATTTTGTTTATTTCAGGTTGGTCTGGTTATTGGAAAGGGTGGTGAGACTATAAAATCCATGCAAGCGAAATCAGGTGCTCGTATACAGGTCTGTGGTCTTGCCTTGCAAATTCACCCTTTAGGAAAGGGTGTTCATGACATGGCACTCTATCGTTTTTTTGTGGTAAAATTTTCCTGCATTGTATGTATATTGTTGGCTAAGACTACTGAATTGATTTCATATCTTAGTTGTTTATTTATGGGTGCCTCTTTTGTGTTTATACGAAATGATACACGAGTGCCTGCCTGTTTGCATGTGAAATATCTGAATCATGCTTTGCTTCCAGCATTTCTATACCTTATATATTCTCATATGTACTTTTGCAGGTTGTCCCTTTGCATTTACCCCCTGGTGATCCTGCAACCGAAAGGACTGTGTATATTGATGGTACACAAGAGCAAATTGAAACTGCAAAGCAATTGGTGATTGAGGTTACCAGTGAGGTCCGCTTTTTTCCCTTGTCATATTTGTTGCCTGATTTCATGATTGCTATGCCAATTTGCGACTTACCTATGGTGTTAAAACAATTCTGCCTTCTCATTTTTTTTGTTAATTTTGGATCCTTCTTCTGATTTAATCCTTCCCCTCTAATTGGCCTTCCTTTCTTTCCATGGTTTTTTTAAGAAACATTTGCCTTATTTTTTGCTCCTGTGATGAGCTATGATTCTGTCTATAATGTTCATGATACAAGTCTTATGCACACATTAGTCATGGACCCAGGTCATGCCGTCAACATGCTCCCTCACATGAGAGTGCCATACTATCTTTCTAATACATGCATCTCTAGTTTTCAATATCCGATACACTAACCGATTTATAAATTGTTTTTTTTGTCTTCATAGCTGCTCTATTAATTCACATTTTAAATATCTACAGTTAAAATCATCTTATAACTATTGATGCAAATATCTCCATTATACCCTGTTAGTACTCTTGGAATTATCTGTTCTTATGTCTTAGCTTTATATCGTGCGTGTGCTTGGTGCTGTCTATTCAACTCCCAACTATGTTCTTATGTTGATTTTCTTAATGTATATTGCCCATCTCCAACTATATTTTTATATTGATTCTCTTAACATAATACTGTCCATACCTTGGTACGTGGTACACACATCTACCCTGGAGACCAGGTTTGTTATGGCATAAATTTTCATACACAAGATCCTGCTTGATAGAAGATTAATTTTTAACTGATAGCTTTGATATCTGTTTGTGTTCTAACCTCATATACCTGGTGGTCTCGTATACCTTTGAAGTTGTCATTGGCTGGTCCCTTATCTCTTTGTACCTGATTATACCTGGTTTACTCAAGTGTTTTATACCTGGGTGGTAATGTACAGATTTGACAGGTTGTGCAATTTAGGTGCAGGTATTTAGGCTACAGTTTTGTTTTGCTGTTTTAGTGCGCTATATATCATTTTTTGGCGTCTTTGCCTTGCTCACTATTTGATGATTAATTCTCAGTAGGGATGGGTGTGGGTCACTCTACATGTCAACCCACTCTAGTTCAACCATCTCATTTGATTAAACTAGTGGTCCGATGGTACCCACATGGTGACCTGTGTCCATCCCTAATTCTCAGCCCATGATATTTGCTCTCTTCCAGTTGGGAGTAGCATGTAATTCAAACTTAAAATGTTACACTTTTAATAACCCTGAAAATCTATATAGTTCAAACTTAGATTCATGTAACAAGAGAACGCTGGATTCCTTATTTGTTTGTTTCTCGTCTATATTTTCTCCTGTGACCTTGCAGGTTACCATACCTAAGCTGTTAGAAAACTGCAAAACATTTCTCCTTTGTCTATACCATATTCTTGGAGGAGACCATGGACAAAAGAAATTATTGGTGCTTATCTGTTTTGATTATTGAATTCACTTAGTTGAGTAGTGTCATCACTTATCTGTCAATTATTTTGACCTGTCAACATATATGAACTGCATGGCACTCTTCTATTGCTATTCAATATGTATGTTCGTCTAGATGTCCAATCTTCTTTAGCCCCCATAGTTTTGCACATGGGAGACGATAGGTGGGCATCACCAATGTTGCTTGAGAATATTGATCGGTGAGTTTTGCTCCCTATATTTTCTTGGTGGTTCTGGAATTTCTGTATATTACTTTGCTTTGGGTTTGTATATGTTTGTCTGTCTTTTTCACTGCTGTTCTGCATGTTTTGTCATATATTCTTTTGTTGTATATACATATACAGATGTGCAAACTATATTTTTGCAGAATCGTGCTAGAAACCCAATGTCAGGTGGCTATTCTCAGCAGGGCTATCGCCCTCCTCATCCTCAGTCAAATTGGGGTCCACATGGTGCGGCACCGATGCAACAGCCTGGTTATGGCTACATGCAGTCTGGAGCCTATCCTGGGGCACCCCCACAGTATGGCGCTCCACAGCAACCTTATGGTAGCTACCCTCCAGCGTCTGGTAGTTATCAGACTGGGTGGGATCAATCGTCAAATCATCAATCTCAGCAGGGCCCCCCTGGCACGGGCTATGATTATTACAATCAACAACAGCAACCTCAACAGCAACAATCTGCCCCTGGGACTGTTGCACCTGGTGATGCTACTAGCTATAATTCCAGCCAGCCTCCCACATATGCTTCCCAAGGCTATGATTCTACCTATGCTCAGCAGAGTGGTGGGCAGCAGGCATATGGACATGATTATTCCAGTTATTATCAGACCCAAGGGCAGCAGCAGGGCTACTCTCAGCAGACTGGATATGATCAGCAGGGCTATGGCACTTCTGGCTATGGGTCAGCTGCTAATTCAACTCAGGATGGGTCTGCACAAACCTATGGTGGTCAAGGTGGGGCCAGTCAAGCATCTCCTGTACAGCAAACTTCAACTCCTGCTGCTGGAAGCCACCCTGGTTATTCAAGCCAACCACCTACTAGCACTGCTTCAAGCTACCCAGTGCAAGGGTCTGCGGCTCAGTCTGCATACGGGGCGCCACCACCACAGCCTGGCTATGGTACCCAGCCCCAACCACAGGGAGGGTATGCTCAGGGCACTTACGGTCAACCTCTGCAGGGACAGAAGGCTCCCAATTCTTCTTACGGACAGGCGCCGCCTCCTGGATCTGCTCCTGGTGGTTATGGCCAGTATGTTTACTCACAGAGCCAAGGATATGGCGCACCCCCACCTTACCCTGGTGTACCTGCTGCAAGCCACCTGGGCTATGGTCAGCAGCAGGCTTATAGTGATCCGTATGGTAGTGGAAAGCTACGGGCAGCCTGCGACTTATTCTACTGAAGCTGCAGCTGCTGCCTCCCAGGATCAATCTGCTCCCGTGCCTGTGGCTGGGGCTGCACCTGCGACAACCGCAGCTCCTGCACCTGGGCCTGAAAACAGTGGAACCCAAAGCCCTCCTAGTTAAACCTTGCACCTTAAGCTTAAGCTTATTTAGAGAGAGGTTTCCGGATTTGTGTTGAAATTGTTTTTCTTGCTCCTTAATCTTGACTTATTTTAAATATAGACTATTATTGTTTTGTATTGCGTTATGCCTTTGATACATATGCATGGACTGTACTGAGGCTTATTGTGTGCTTAATGTGCTGCGTGTTACCGCCATGTAAGCTGGATGTGGATTCGCAGTATGCAATCTGAGCTCTACTTTGCAACCGTTTTGTCTTGTCAAATGTTCTATGCAATTCTCGATGACTTGTGGTGAATTGGACTGAGTTATGCTCAAGCCTGTGAATTTTTTTAGTTGCTCTGTTTCTGTTTCATATTACAAGGTATCTGTTATTTTTTAAGTCAAAATCTGCTTTCTTAAGTCAAATATTTTTGAGTCAAATATTTTTAAGTTAAGTTGATCAAATCTATAGAAAAATATAATAATATTTAGAACACTAGTTTCATTAAATATAATATTAGATATATTTTGGTACTATCTTTATTTTTATTAAAAATATTATTATGTTTTTTTTATAAATTAGATTAAATTTAAAAAAGTTTGATTTAAAAATAATTTAAAACATCTTATAGTATGAATAATATGAAACGGAGGGACGACTCGGAAGTCTTTCGTGTAGAGAGACACCACCATCCCGGAAACTCTCAAATTACTCTAATTCGTTACGATAATTCTACTTTGATCCATTACGAAGGAAAAGAATCATTCTAATCTATTGCCGCATAATTCAGGTATTCTAATTGATTGTTGCATAACTAGATGGGCTCGCGCGACAGTTGTGGTTCCATAAAAGATATTAGTGATCTGTTCTGACGGCTAGCTTGTTAACAGTGTTTTCTATATCATCTTCATTTAGCCTAAAAATATATATCTACATGTATTATAGTGCCAATGACTTATAAATTAAAAAATAGGACCAAACAATCTATACAAAATTAGTAGTTTGTTAACATAGCATCACTATAATCGTGCTTGGTGGTATGATTGATGCAACGTGAAAAACATGAGCCTACCAAAAAAACTCAGAGCACTATTTTGGTGTGGTCAATCCCCTGACATACATGGGATTGGAACAACCACGCATATTATAAAACTGAGATTGAAATCATGATCATCACATCCATCCTGATGATTTCAGAAAAAAAATGATGCATTTACACCATGGCTGGTGTCCAGAGCTCAGAGTTGACCATTTACTTTTGCCAAATGCCCAGCTAATCGCTATCATATTGACGCAAATGACCTAAGATGCATTAAGATGAGGAAGCAACTTTTTACACAGTGCTAACAGAACTACCTTCAGAGAAGGCAGGAAGGCAAATTGGTAACAAAAGGAATAGTACTGTTATTAACATGGCATTGTGCCATTTTCGGTGTCTTTACTCTTTATAGCAGGAAGACGACCTTGTATCTTGTTTTGCCCTTCATCGCACTTATTTATGATCCAAATCAACCTGACTGTTGCCAAAAATGTGTTTTTTTTGTCTTTGTGCTACAAATTGGCAGATATATTCTTTTGGCAATATCCAAATTCGCGAAGTCAATGTTTTTTATTGATGATTAACATACACTTAGAAGTGAAATTGTCAACTGACTGTGTATATGGCATATCCAGCTCTAGAACAAAAACACTGTTGAAGCTAAGGGGAAAAAAAAGCACAGACAGCGCGCAGATTACGCACTACTCAGTTGGCTAGCATATCGATTCAGAGAGGAATGAATCAAGCTATGAATTATTAACCAGTATCTGGTGCAAGCAAAACCATAGACAAGGGCATAAAGCAATACATGATCCAAGAAACAACATGGCATCCGGAGTTACTGAAGCCACCATGCTTTTTCACCGAATCAAACAAGAAGATCAAGGAGCCAAATCCATGTACATTACCAAATTGACAGGAATATGCAGCCTCATCTTATGGCCACCAAGCGAGGATGAACTCCCTGAGCATGGATATCGTGGTGGATGGGGTCGTACTTGCTCGGGCCGATGCCCGCACCGTCCAATAGCCAGAAGTTGACTTCGATCGGCTCCTTCCCGCCGGCCATCTCCCAGCACTCCGTGAGGATGATCCGGCATCTGCTTGGCGGAAGGGCGAGGATGTGGTGCCGTTGCTTGGGAGTAATGGGAGGGCAGCGGCGGAAAGACAGAGGCGAGGACGGCAGTGGAAGAGAGTGACGAAGGAGAGCGCGGGGGGGATGCAGGGAGTGGAGAGGGGAGGGGGTTTGGAACGGGGCGGCGACGGGACGAGGCTGGGCCCGTCAGAGGCGCGATGAGGGCGGCGGCGCGGGAAGCGTGAATGGGAAGGCACCTCCGGCCCGGGAGCGAACGGCGGATCCACCCGCCGTGCGGAATGAATTTGCCATCCTGGGTGACGCCGCTGTGTGGGACGGCGTCGGGTTTGAGCGGGACTCCGCCGCCTGTCACACTGCCTTGGGATGGGGAGGGCCGGCAGAGGCGGCAGGAGGCACCGCGGGCGTGGGGAGGAGAATGGGGGAGGGATTGCCCTCGTTCCCTACCCGCCTGACGATGAGGCGCAGCGGAGGCGGGAGGCAGGTGACGACGGTTGAGGCAGAGAGGTGACGGGAGGTGGGGCTAACGCGCAGCGCCGGCGGTGGCCCGAGGGAGGAGGAGATCCTGGGTGAGGAGGCGAGAGAGGCCGGTGGAGGAAGTGCCTCCGGCGAGGCGCGGTGGCTGGGGCCGCCGCCGGTGAGCGTGAGGAGAGAGAGGGGACGGGGGTAGGGTTTGGTGGGGGTGTGAGGGAGGCTAAAAAATATATTAATATGATTTAAAAAGCTAACTTTTATATAAAAAAATTATAAAATCAAGAAGCAATTACGTGAAAAACGAGAGATGTCATTCAAATGAACATTTCTTTGGAAAAAAGTGTCGGTCCGTGAGAGGACCTGTGCAAGATTTTATATATAGACAAGGATCTTTTTACAAAATAGCCTATTATGTATCAATTTCCCCTAGGAGAATTTTGTTTCCCTAAAAAACGAGCAAATCGGTCTGTTTTTGGCTGTTATATGATTTCCATCTCACCTTATTGATTCCTTGTTTTTATTACTTTTTAGATTGTCAATTTGTGGCGTGTATTACGCAAAGCACAAAACCATCCTAACTTCGTTTCCATCTTCAAATCCGTCTACAAATAAGACCTAAGTTATATTTGGAAATTTGAATTTATTTAGAACTTCTTAAAATCTACAGGCTATATATAGCACGCACAACGGCCTAGATTTCTATTCTTCGGACGAAATCGAAGTTACACGTATATAAAACCAATAGCGCAGACGTGACGATTCTGAAGTCTGAACTCCCCAACATCTCCGGCAATGGCGGCGGCGCCGTCGCCCCTCTCCTCCTCGCTCGCACCCCCCGAGGTGCCCATGGAGCTGCACGCCGGCAACCGCGACCGCCTCGTCGCCGCGCTCCGCGCTCACCTCTCCGCCTCCGGCCGCCCCCTCCACGGCCTCGTCCTCCTCCAGGTACAGCTTTCGTTCGCCCCTTTATCCCCCTTTCCCCGGAGGGTTTCCTGAGTGTCCGGCGATTGTTAACTCTCGTTGGTTTGTTTCGGTTCGTCTTCTCCAGGGCGGGGAGGAGCAGACACGGTACTGCACCGATCACCTCGAGCTCTTCAGGTAGTAGCTGCTCTGGATTTCTCTCAAGTCCGTGTTCTTTCTGCATTATTTCTGTTTCATGGGGCAGTCAGATTGGTAGGTTGAGTGGAAATCCGTGATTTTTTTTCCAGGCAGGAGAGCTACTTTACTTATCTCTTCGGAGTGCTGGAGCCGGGGTTCTATGGCGCAATCGTGAGTTTCTCTTGTTCCTCTTGCTATTGTTGCATGGACTATCCTTCTTTTTTTTCCTGCAATTATTTGGACCTGATCTATTTGTACATGAATATAGACTGCTTGCAAGATGGAATTGTCCCTGTGATTATTGGCATGGTGTGTATGGGTGAAAATTGTGGGACTTATTCTTGCATAGAAATGCTAAGAGCTACTCAATATATAGGTGGAATGTTTCTATGAATATATGTACTCACCGAGCTGTTACTGTAATTTAATTAGGTACTCATTGGGCTAACTCAATGCTCCATCCTGCTTAGTGGTTTATTCGCTTTCTGCATATCAGTTAGAGCCACGGAAAAATATTAGGATAGATTGGTGGGTTGGTTCAACTCAGTTCACTTGTCTCCCTGCACAATCATGCTTATAAGGCAAATTCCTGTGACAATTATTTGGATCCTTTTGTGTTTCTAAGAGCTCTTTTGACTGTGTGGCAACAAGCCCCTGCTACTGCAGGTTATCCTGCATAGTTTCATGATACTGCTTATCTGATGTGACGTGTCCTAACTCAGTCTTTTGTTGTTCTGAAAGGACATTGTCTCTGGACAGTCAATTTTGTTCCCTCCAAGGTTACCAGCTGATTATGCTGTGTGGATGGGTGAAATTAAGCCCTTGTCTTATTTTAAGGTATTTGATCTTCTAGATACTGCATTTTGCATTTTCTGCTAAGCTTTGAAGTTTGAAATAGCATAATCTTTCCATGAATCTGTACAGGATAGGTACAAGGTCGACATGGTGTTCTATGTTGATGAGATCGCACAAGTTCTGCAGGACCGTTTCAGTGATCATGGAAAGCCTCTTCTGTTTGTGTTATATGGAAAGAATACAGACAGTGGAAATTATTCAAAGCCTGCTAGTTTTGAGGTACTTAAAATTTCAATGCATGCATCATTGTGAACATTAATTTTGTATTTGTAAAGTGCTGTAGATTGAAAGCATAAGCAGTCACGTTGCTCTTACAATACTGTTTCTTCTTACGGTCTTCAATTTAGTCTCAAACAAGATCCATTTAGTTCTTATGGTCTTCGACTTATTCTCCAACAAGATCAAAATCCATTTGTGTATTATGATATGTGTCTCTGTCAAGGCACCCAATTTCTCTCACATTTCTTCTCTGCTCGCATTGTACATTCAGGTTGCAATGTTGAAATTTTTTCCTGTTTTTTTCCAGGGGATGGAGAAGTTTGATTCCGATTTAAGTATGCTTCACCCTATTTTAACTGAATGCCGTGTTATCAAATCTGAAATGGAGCTTGTCCTTATTCAGTATGCTAATGATGTGAGCTCTGAAGCTCACATTGAGGTAACCATTATTCTTCCACTGAAGCCCCATATCTCATGCAAATAATTTATAATATTTTCATGGGTGTTTTACATATGTTTAGTCCCTGTCATAACCAAATATTGTAGCTCCAGTTTGCGAGCTATTGTTGGCTGAGATTTGACCACATTGATCAGTTTTGGTCGTGTTTGATTTGAATAATAAGTGGTTTTATTGTGCATGGGCATATATTTTGCAGATGGTTTCTGCTGCTGCACGTGTGACTTATTGGCAAGTGGCAACCACTCAAATACCTTGCATAGTCATTCTCAGTGTTTTGGAGTACGAATTTAGCTCATTTTGGTTCTGGAGTAATTCCATGATAGTATGTAATCCATTTAAACCAAGTAGTAGAAACCTAATCAGCTGTTTTTTGGTCATTAAAGCATGGGTCCTATAGCTGGTATGGACTATGGTTAGCATTTAACGCATTTTATTTTATACTTTATCTTTAAGAAGGATCATTATAGAAGCAGAAAAATACTTGTAAAGTTACGAAGAAAACTGATAAAAGCATGATACGCATTGGTCTGTCCTACCACAGCAGGTTCTAATGCATCAAGCAAAATGCAATCTAATAAAGTCATAATACTGGCTGGGAATAACTATCTCATCCAATTCGTAAAAAAATATGTTTGGCATTTAGGTATTACAGTTACTTATTGAGATGCAAGTTAAATAGATGCACTTATTTACTTGCACTTTACAAGGTTATGAGACGATCAAGACCAGGCATGAAGGAATACCAGTTAGAAAGCATCTTTCTTCATCATGTTTATATGTACGGAGGCTGTCGACATTGCTCTTATACATGTATATGCGCTACTGGAGAGAATAGGTGAGTATGCATATAATTCTGTTGTGAAGCAAACGCCTATATATGGACTGACTGATATATTTAAACGGTTTTTTACCCACTTTTGGGTATAATTCAATATGTATAAGCCATGAATAGAAAGGGAATGATGATAAAATCCTAGATCAGTATCCATTATCCGCTGTTGTTTTGCATGGTGTTTCCATCCAAAGTTGGGACAGTAATTAAAGCATTCTGACACCATGATCTTCTAGTGGTACCCAGAAGAGGTAGCAATTTTTTGCAATAGAGCAACCTTAGTTCTAGAAATAAGATTATTCATTCCAACACTGATGTGTCAGTAGGGTTTCTCTTTTACTAGCATTCATATCGAAACAGGTAACTACTTATTTTTAAACTTATTTCAATACAAATGAGTGAATGACTATGCAGACGTATAGCATTCTTTTAGCTAGAAATATCATGGCCAAATGTGGCATTACTGAATGTGTTCTAAGTTTACTACTCTGTCCTAAGTCTCCATCTCAGATATTCATATTGGCATAATTTTGCCACCATGATTCAGCCTACACATGGAACTATATTATATTTGAGTTTGTTGAATTATCAGGTGTTATAACTCTTCTGCTTGTTCTGCAGTTCTGTTCTTCATTATGGACATGCTGCAGCACCAAATGATCGGGTACTCTTTTTCAAAACTCTATTACTGTGGTTAATGTTTGTGTGCTATTTATTTACTTGTTATACCCACCAACCAAAGCTTAAGTTGGCCAAAGTGGCAAAGTGCTAAAACCTCTTATGATCATGCTGCCAGCTAATTGAAAATGGGGATGATCTGTTTCAATTTTAAGACAGTAGAGCTCACCTACCTTGTTCATCACTAGCTACAATTTATTAAGTACCATAGGGTCTCAAAATATTGGAAGTCAGAGCAACTTTCTCTTCTCTAGCTTATGTCTCTATTCGTAGCAAATTTAGGGTTAATGGTCTAACGGAAGCAACCATAAGAGGACGAGTTGTTCTGATGTTTTATTTAGTCCATAACTTATTAACTAGGTAGTATATCAGTGTATGAGTATCTGTTATGTTAACTCTTTATATCAAGTTAGCAAAAAATTGAATGGTCATTATCATCAATGAAGCATGTGAATGTGAATATGTGGTGGTGTCATAGTACTACTGGAATACTGGGACAATGAAACACTAGACCATGCAGTCAATGATTTAAGCTACAGTGCAGGTCCGCATTACTTGCTAGCAGGAAAACACTGCAACTTAAATTATCATTTTTTCCGGACCTTGAATGATGGAGACATGGCACTAATGGACATGGGAGCTGAATACCATTGCTATGGATCTGATATAACATGCTCATACCCTGTAAGTTTTTTGGAATATCCAGACATCTACTTTGATAGACATTGTGTTCCAACTTCCTAGGTATTAGAACTGATTTATTGCTATTTATTGTTGAATCTGTGACAACACTGTACTTGTTATACTAGAAACATGTACCGATACATGGCACCTATAATTATATATGATGCTAACATATGAATGATTTTATTCTTACAACATTTCTGGCAATTGAAAGAGGTCGTTAGTCCTATATATAGTGTCAGAAAATGGTCTCTTGGGTTCTATCCAAAGCAAATTTGATTTTTTTAATTTTGATTTTTAAGAATAATTTTAGGTAGATCTTTTTACTTGTCTTAGTAATCATGAAAAGAGAGCTCGGCAATTGAAGTAACAAAGGAAACCCCTAAATTAATCTTAAACTCAAATTCTAAAAATTATAATCTGAAGATCAGCCAAGCAGGCATGTCTTTGTTGCTCTTTGATTATGCACATTTCTTGCTTAATTGCCATTGTCTACAGTGTAGTTTGCTGAAGTTGTAGGATATGGATGTTCATTTCTGTTTCCCTTTCTATGTTAGTCTGCTCTGACATCTCCTTGACTGTGTTGGCTATTTTTTCTATCCCTGTGGGACTCTTTTGTCTCCACCTTGTTTAGTCATCTTTATTTGTTTTTATCATCACATGTCAAGGGAATCTGTTGGATGTATATGTCCAATTGCTATAGTGTCTAGCTGCCCTGAGCTTTTTTGCCCATCCAATATTATTTAGTCTCATCTGGGTGCTATCACATGTTCTCTCAATTCAATCTTCATGCATTTTTGTCTTATGATTCCTTTTGATAATACTTGAGATGACTTTGGCCAATTGGCTTATAGCTGACAGAGGTATCATCACATTGTTGCTGTATGTGGTATTACTCTAGAATCTAGTTTGATACATTACTTGATCAAAACCACAACAATTGTCTCTGTGTCTTATTATTCTGTCTATCGATATGATCTAAGTGAGTCTATATATTGTCAGATAAATGGGAAATTCAACAGCAACCAGACAATAGTATACAATGTGAGTACTGATAAAAACCATTTTCCTTCTTCCTGATCTATTTCTTGCTTGGGCGTGTTTTAGCTTTTGCAGGCCTCATTAGGCTACTATCCTCATAGAAACAGTTCATGTGAATTAAACTCATATGCATAGGTGTCCATCTTTATATGAGACTGTGTTTTACAGGCTGTCCTTAAGGCTCATAATGCTGTCATAGCACACATGCGGCCTGGAGTAAATTGGTTGGATATGCACAAGTAAGAATGCACTACTGTGATATAAAAAACCATGCATTTTAAACACGTTCTTTATGAAGTTCTGTTAGTGAGTGCATTCAATTATGATGCAACTTTCAATGCATGGAACTTTATTCTATCCATCTAATCCAGGAATATTTGCAGTTGAATTATGTAATTTATCATGTTGATTCGTGCAAAATTGCGTAATTTGATGGTATTGCAGGCTTGCAGAGAAGACTATACTTGAATCTCTCAGGAACGAAAGAATTATCCATGGGTGTGTATGTTTGCATTCATTGTACTGAATTACTGATTGAACACCAACCTGCAAAGCTGTGATGCTGATTTTGCTGGTGTTTTGCCCTTGGTCATCATTTGTTCAGGGATGTCACTGATATGATGGCTCGAAGGTTGGGTGCTGTTTTCATGCCTCATGGTCTTGGACACTTGCTTGGTATTGACACGCATGATCCTGGGGGTTATCCTGAGGTTGGTTTAATGCATACTTTATACCATGAATTATCTTGAGCATAGCTTTATAGTTCTAAATTGCTTCCTTCTTTTAACTGACATAGACGTCTTTTTTCCTTGATTTCAGGGCTTGGAGAAGCCAAAGGAGCCAGGATTGAGTTCCTTGCGGACCATAAGAGAACTTAAAGAAGGCATGGTTAGTAGTTGCTTGTCTGATTAATATCTGAAGATTTAGCAGCGAAAATTCTTTAATTTTTTCTGTTAACTATATGTGTTTTGTTGCAAATGTGACTCAATTCAACTCAACATAGTTTTTTCAGTCCCAAACAAATTAGGATAGGCTTGAGTACATCTGACAAGAATCTCCAAATCATGGTTTAGCTGATTTCTAAACATTTTTATTTTATATCCTATTCTTTCAAGTTTTTTCTTATTGTTTTTCTCTATGTTAGTTTTGGTCTTGCTCTACTTTTCTTCAAGAATTTTATAATGTACTGATTTCTCTGGGGATCTCCTTTAGACATAGTCAAACCATCTCAATCGATGTTGGATAAACTTTTCTTCAATTGGTGTTACCCTTAATCGATCACGTATTTTCTCGTTCCGGACTCGATCCTTTCTTGTATCACCACAAATTCAACGTAGCATACGTATTTCTGTAACATTCAGCTGTTGAATATGATGTCTTTTTATATATCAATATTTTGCTCTATATAGTATAGCAGGTCTAATCGTCGATCTATAAAACTTGTCTTTTAGCTTCTGCGGTATCCTCTTATCACAAAGGATGTCAGATGCTTAGCGTCACTTCAACCAGCCTGCTTTGATTTTATGACTAATGTTCGTATCAATATTTCTATCCATTTGTAGTATTGATCCTAGATATCGAAAAATATTTTTCTTAGACACACTTAGCCTCTTACACTTATATTTTCCTACTCGTGTGCGATAGTGTCAAAGTTACATCTCAATTATTCAGTCTTAGTTTTGTTTACTCTAAAACCTTTAGACTTAAGAGTTTACCGTTATAATTTTAATTTTCTATTTACTCTTGTGCGACTCTCATCAAGTGATATCCTCTATATGTTTCTCATAATCTTATTCATTATCAATGCAAAGAGGTAAGAACTCAAGGCTGATTCCTGATATAGTACTATTTTAATCGAAAAATAACCTGTGTTATCATCATTTGGTTCGAATATTAGTCATAGAATTGCTATATATATCTTTGATGAGAGAGACATACTTTAATCAATTTAGTTTCTTGACTGTTTGAGACTACATTTTCTTTTTAGGCACTCTGATAATGTTTTACTTTTTTCAGCTTTTGAGAATTCCAATCTGATTCTTTTCATTGTCCCATATACGTTGTGTCTGATTACTTGAGACCAGTTTATTTGTTTTGTTATCTGTAGAATTCTGCAATATCACAAACTTGTTCCCACTTCATTTCTTGTCAATTCTTCATAAGCAAGCTACTTTATTGTAGACATCAAGCTCCTGAGATCCATTGTCCTTCATGTCTGTCTGGAAATGATATAATATAATGACCTTAATGGGTTCTTTGTAAATGATAAGATTTTAGTGCAAACTGTTCAGGTGCTTCATTATATATCTCCTATCTGATATCGTAGCTGGAACTTAAACCCCCTTTTTATCTCTAAAACTTGGGGAGATAAATGAAAGAAAAAAGTTGTTTGTGTAAAAACGGTACCACACTGCCATCCTCCATCCTAGAATTTTGTGATTCTTGCTGAGAAGGGTCTGGACCGTGGGTGCCCTATCTATAGCAAAAATAAACATTTGAGCTCTTTATGGTATGTGTTGCAGGTTATTACAGTTGAGCCAGGCTGCTATTTCATTGATGCTTTGCTGATACCAGCCAGGGATGATCCAGTTTCATCGAAGTTCTTCAACTGGGAAGAGATCGAAAAATATAAAAACTTTGGTGGTGTTCGTATTGAGAGTGACATGGTATGTCTATGTTTCCCTGTTCTACATAACTAAACTAGTACTTTAAAAGGATTATACAAGTGTGCTCTCTTTAATGCTAGCGCTAGAACTTGGTGCAACACTACTAATAAGTTTTAACAACTTACTTCCAGAGGGTAGGTACTAAATCTCATATAGAACTTTGAAACCATGATTACAATTTAAGAGACACAAAATCACACCTAATTTGAATAACTAGAGTTAGCTCTAGGAAGCTGAGAATTCACTGCTGACTTTGCCAACAGCTTCCATGAGATATACATGCTGATTGTAAATGCATTTTAGATTTTTATTTAACTAGTTTTTGGTCAGTATTGTTTCAAGCTTTTAGACTTAATATTGAAGAATTTCTTACAACTTGATGAAGATGTTCTACTTTTCATAGTTAAGCTGGGATGCTTTGACATGCTCCATCACCTTTACAGCTATCTTGTTATTCCTTGTGAACCTCAAGGAATTCGATAAGCATATTACACAATGATGACCCTTCTCCTGCCAAGTCTGAGTAGACAATGACACAAGTTCTACAAATCTTATTTCCCACTTAAATCTGTAGTGTTATCAATAAGCATATTTAATGATGTCTACAATATTGGCTCCTCCCCTGTAAAGTTTGAATAGATGTTGGTATAAATTCCTCGAATCTTGTTTTCCTACTAAACCAATCATATCTCAAAAACAGCACAAATTCCTGTGCAAATGTGTGTTGACTTCATCTCTTTCTCTAGTAAGAATTACAACGATCAAATTTATCTTTGTATGTTTTAGCCCTTGATAGAATTTTAAACTTATCTTGACCATTAACATTATAACTTTGTTGTTTGCAGTATGTGACGGCGCATGGATGCAAGAACCTGACAAACTGCCCCAGGGAGACCTGGGAAATCGAAGCTGTAATGGCTGGTGCACCATGGCCTGTGCGTGCTTCCTCTGCAGTAGCGACAGATAATGTCTTTTCCAAAGCGTCTTGACCTTACATCAGTTTTCAGTGCTCCTGCCTGTCCAAGCAGATACATATGGAGATAAAAATAGGTGAACCTCCGGGGGTTGTTGGTCTGATGTTCATCAGTCATTTCATATGATAAATCGTAGGATTTGTTGAAGACGGTCTCGTCGGGGATCGTCCTTTGAAAACCGAAGCGTACAATAAAAAGATCAACTGGAGAAGAAAAGATGCCGTTCAATTTCCTTGCGATTAGTTCAAACGTCTCTGTTCATAACCATCAACTCTATTGGCATGATAACAGCATGAGGTGCATAATCATGCAAGATTTGTTTTGTGCAATCACAGGACTAATGTGGTATCATGAAATTGTCTTGCTTCATTCTACAATCTAGTCAGTTTCAGTTTTAATTATGTTACTCTAAAATTTTCCTTTATGTCTGTTCCTTTAAATGTATTTTTTTTGTTTGTTTTGGCAGGGACGTACATTAACTTGTCATAACTTAAATGAATCTTTATTATGTTTGGTAATGGACCATGCTAATTTATATGTCACGTGGGAGCGCCACTACACACGCCAGGTTCGCGCCAGGGACGCGGCTAGAGCTGTGCCGAGCATGTCAACTGCGCCTAACGCACGCGCTAACCGCACAATCACCGCGCGATCACTGTGCCTGAAGACCTAGCGATTGCCGTTATTTAACTGCGGCAAAAGGGGAGGCAGAACAAAGCATTCCAAAATCTCTCTCTTAATCTCATCCCCTTCACATTATCGATCAAAGGTACGAGCTGCGTAGTCAAGGTCCAGCCACTCTAAATCCTAACGACCTCGACATTATAAATACCACACTTGAAGAATTTGACAAATAAATGAGCACTAACCTTTAGAGTTGGTGAGTTGGCATTTTGCTGCTTATTCGGCATGCACCTGCTAATAACTCTGTCTTCAAAAATTGTGCTAACTCAGCACAAGATGCTCAACTAGCATTATTTTTTGGTTGGGTTTAGATTTAAATTTTCCTGCACATTATTTATACAGGTTTTTGGTATGATTTGATTAGTAATATAAATCTGAAGCAAAATTGTGTCTTCCCCATCTTTTAGAGCTGTTTCCGTGAAATTATTTCCTTTTCTACGGCAATTTGACAATTTAACTCTTTTGCAGTTGCATGGAAGAAACTGCTCCAAAATTTTGCTCTTTCTGGTATATTATGCTCTCCATTTTTTTGTTGTCTGACGACTTACATTGAACCTGCAATACATACATGGCGAAAATTGAAACGTTGCACTTATACTAAACCGGAATTTGCGATTAATTTTCTACCTGACATACCTTCTACACATGCATGAAAGAAGCTTATACTTCAGCTTAAAACATGTATATACTCAAATATTTTAAAATCCTCCGTTGCACTGGTAAACAAGCTGGAAAACTGGCAAATCTGAAGAAGCTTCTCAAAACACGGTAACAATCGGATGGCTTCTGTTCCAGATAATTTGCATGCTTACTACTAACTACACAGAAACAAAAGAAAAAAAGAATTGCTCATTGCAATTCTGAATTCTCCAATTGGTCAATATTTTGTGGCCAGTGCCAGCTGAAATGATGCGAATTTTCTTCAGAGCAAAGACATTTTCCAGTTGTCTGCATTTGGCTGCAACATATGAAAGAACTGGATTGAAGACGTAACTGAAAAAGCTCAGACAGAAGGGTTGCTTGTATTGTTGTGAACAAATTCCTTGTTCTTTCCGCACCTCACTACACGTGGTCTTCCATGAAAGCAGCCATGACTATACAATTGCTTGCAATAGTACGGGGTTTCTCTTCTGTTCTGGCGTCTATGTTTGGTAAACTGAAATTATGCCCTCCTTTGAAACACAAAGTTTTATAGGAATTTCATGAGAATTAGTTCAATTCTTGCAGGAATCTTCCAAATTCGTATGTTCTAAAGGAGTTCTATACTTGTGTGTTTTCAAAGTATCATCTGAGTCCATTTGAGTAGCTAAAATTGATGAACAATCTAATTTCTGTTATAGCTATTTAAGTGTATAAATAAATGAATTAGAGAAAATCCAATTAAAACGTCCTATTATAAGAAATACAATCAATCAACATAACTTTAAAAAATACCATTGTACCAACCAATTTGCTCCAAAAATGCCATCATTGCTAGTACTCCATCAACTGAACTCCATTAAACTGAGTTTGTCTATACATTGCCAAAGAGTGAATTTTCTCTTCTAATATTTGCACTAGTAATATTCTTTCTAAAACTAAAAATGAGTAATTATGATATATTCAATTTTCACACACAAGTAATATAACACAATTATATAGGAGCTAAATTTTAAGTTCTAGAACAAAATTTGTCGACATTTATTGAATTTTAGTAACCATCAAAATTAAAGGAATGGCCAAATAACTAAGCAAGCAACTCACATGAACACCATTATTGTCGATGAAGTGGGGACCGGAGTCCCCATCACTGGTTGCTCGGGATGCCTGGTGACACATTATTAGGTTGGACTGCTCGCACAAGCATCAATCAACTATAAGCAACACTTGCTATACACCTAGAGAGAAGCATAACAAGAACCTAAGCTTGCTCCTAGGTGGGGCTAAGCTCAGGGTGTTACATAGGACCATAGGTCACATTCTGAGCTCAAGGCATGGTCTTTCCTTGCCCCTAGTTTGCTATTCCCGAGTGGCTCGGGGGTAGCAACGATGCATTTATCATGATGGGACGTGGCGTGCTGTTGCTCTTGTCCACACATGAGTTTTTTATTAAATGCGATGAGACACATATCTATTCGGTGTGTGACCGAGGCGACAGGACGATGCCTATACAACTGTTGCGCAATCACCACCTCTACTGGAAGAGGGTGTGAGTTGCCAGGTTACGCAATTGACTACCGTGCAGCTTGATAGGGCCCACCACATTTTCCGGACGTCTTACCACACAAGGCCGATAAGTTGGCCTTGTTGTTAGCAAGAGGATTTAGGCTTCTAGCTCAAGCCTTCTATGACCATGCAGGACACATGGCGGATTGACGTTGCATCGTTATAGGCTAGCCTCAAGGGAATCCACTAGGGCTCGATGTCTGAGCCAACTCATCAGCAAGCGACAAGACTTTCCATACTTAACCCCTACGTGTTGAGGTCCATATTCTAGCGTCTGGCCATTGTAGTATTCCCCCACTAAGTATAAGAGGGGAGCTAAGGCCTTCGAGAGGAGGGAAGGGGTTCCTAACTGAAAAACCAAGTAGGAGGTGTAAGCTTTGTAACAGAGACTCTTAATTAAGAGCAAGGGAAAAACACCACAGGAGTAGAGTATTACACCTCTATGCGCCCTGAACTTGTATAATCGCTTTTGCCTCATTTACTTCCATATCGACTCCTGTCTAGCACATTTACTCCTTGGGCCAAACTCACAAAAGGGAGGAGGGTCCATTGATTCTCCGCTAGAGGAGCTTTCTCTTCGACAGTTAGTGCTCTAGGTAGGGGGTGTGTTTGCATATATGAGTTTTTGTGGTTTCCTGTTGCGAAAAAAGGTCATGGCCGGGCTGACATCACTGTGGTCATTCTGACTCTGAGGATGGGGCTGGTGTGCTCGACATGGCACGTCAGACCACACCGCCACCTTCTCACCCCCCTCCGGCGTGGCTTGATTGTGTCTTGCCGGCATCTCATCATTGCTCTCATGCAGGGTAGGTCACCTTGGTGCCCTCGCATGTCAAGAGAGCTAGGACGGGCTTGGCCAGCATGGTTGCAACATCCTCCATATGGCAGGAATGTGCGTGTCATGTCCCGGTTTGTTGCCGTCTCAACTTTGACTCTGCTAGGCTAGAGAGTGCTCCGCTCACTGTGCTGGTGCTTTGTCGCCACCCTCCTCTCTAGGCCATCAAGGAGACCACAAAAGGTCACTGGCTGAAGGAAGTAGCCGATTTGGTGGGCGCTCCCATTGACAGGTCATCGTTGGTAGTTCTCGGATTGCCTTGAGGTTAGCTTCCAAATTGACTCTACCCTTTGTCTTGTCTCCTAGACGACGAGTCCCTGACACTAGAGATGGACGCTGGCAACCCACGTGGGCCACCGAGCAGTGCATTGCCCCCTTGGGCGGGAGGAATAGTAGGACCATTAAGCACAAATCAACGGGCTATGGGTCCATAAAAACATGTGTGTCACCATCGGGCACCAACATGAAAGTCACCGTGAGGTGGAAGAGCGCTTGGAGGACCAGGCTTCATCTAGGGTGCTACATTCCTAGCCTACGAGTTGAACTACTATGTGCCGCTAGCTGATGGCATGCTGTATCGCATGGGGTGCCACGTGTTCTCCCTCAGGCTTTGCTAGGTACAATGGCCCACCAAGTTTTGCCCCAACATCCTAGAGAAGTATGATGACTTCGTTGACCTGGCAGAGTTTTTGCAAATCTACACCACTGCCATCCAGGTGGATAGTGGGAGCAAGAAAGTTATGAACAACTACTTCCTCGTGGCCCTCAAGGCCCAAACTCACTCTTGGCTGATGAATCTTCCCCTATCTCTATCTACTCATGGGAAGACATGTGCCACCAGTTTGTGGCCAACTTTCGAGGCACATATCCACACCCTGGGATGGAAGTCGACCTCCAAGTGGTGTAGTAGTGGAAGGACAAGACACCGAGGTAGTTCATTCAGCGCTTTAGCCAAGTTTGCAACATTATAGCATAGATCCTCCCGCATGTTGTCATCTATGCATTACGACATGACATCTATGACAAGTGGACGTCGGAGAAGCTCAGCACCCACAAGATTGAGGCCACCGTGTAGTTGTTTGCCTTCACGAATAATTGCGCTAAGAAGGCAGAGACCTGAGCATGGAATAAACCACACCCCGAGCAGACCCTTGAGGGTGAAGGTACCTCCTATTCTGCTGAGAAGTGGGAGAAGAGGAAGTGCAAGAAGAAGAAGTGCATCACCAAAGATTTCATCCTTGCCACTGACGAAATGCAGCGCAGATCGCTGTACGACGAGGGTAACAATAGCAAGAGAAAGAAAGTGGCCTCGGCCCCCTAGGTCAAGCTAAAGATGAGCTAGTGGTGCTCGGTGCACAAGACTGGCCTACACGACCTCACGGAGTACCGGACAGTCCAAAACCTTGTCAAACACACCAAGAAATAACAGTAGGAGTGCCAGTGTAGCAAAGCCATTGGCGAACAATATGAAGACATTGGGTTCTAGGAGCTTGTTAACATCGAAATTTGGTGAGCCCCGTAGAAAGGATTGGAGAACCGATCGACTTATGGAAAGAGACCGATTGATATAGGGAAAGAGCCGATCGGATGGATGAGGATGTATTCAGTTCAGTTAAAAATGGAAGATTATATAAATAATATCGACTCTAAGGAGGAGTCGTAGAAGCCATGGCAGGGTGTTTTATCTTTGTAAAATATATCTTATAAGATAGGCATGTTTAGTTAGTTTAGTTAACTTTTTAGAGAGATTTTTCTTTTCTGTTTAGAAAATAACATCCGGAGGTTGTTTGTAACCATATCGGACTTGTGTAACCCAAGCATATAAATATAGACTCCTGGAAGGTTGTCAATTATCTTCACAGATCAATACAATCTCGGTGCATCGCCACTCTAGTTCATCTAGGTTATTACCGGTGGGTTCTGGCTTTCAACGTGGGGCTGCATCAGTTAGGTTCTATCTTCAGTGAAGGGGTAAGTCCCGCCACTATCCTGATATATCCACTCTATCTAAGGCTGCATTGGTTAGGTCCAATTTCTTAGTCTAGTCAGATATATCACATCACATTCGCGTGGGTTCTATCGACTTATCGAGCTCTTTCTACCATCATCGGTCTCATGCTGCATCGGTTAGGTCCGATCTACTAGATTGCTGTTAGTAGATTGAGTTGTGAGTCGATAGGTCTTTACGCGTTGTTTCATCGGAGTAGTCAGCCGATGAGTTATCTCCACACTGAGCTTCACGCCTAGTGTATCGACTTCTCAGTTGATATACATATATCTTGCCTAGCGATTAATCCACTAGCGATCGATTTGATTCTGTTAGATTTGGCATTGAGACCTAGTGGGTTTTTGTTCCCCCTATCGGCTTAGCTAGCTGATGAGTTTACATATATGCTTGCATCGGACCCATAGCCAATAGCAACCGATGGGTTCACCCAGTCCCTCCATCCTTATGTTCGATCTAGCTCCCGTCGTTTTGGTGTCGTTAGCTTTAGTCTTATATTATCTCGGTTTGGTCTGATATATTGAGGTTGGCTCTAACTGTGCCTTCATCGATAGTCACTGGGTCTCGTCCTTTCAGGAGGTCAGACCTTGTTTTGTTGTGCTTATCGCATATTCTGTTCAGACCATCATCGGCTCTATAGCCAATGAGTCTTTTACTTTATTTCTCGCTATTTGTCTATGCCATCATCGGCTTTATAGCCAATGCATGAGCAATATAGTTCCTATTGGCCACTAGCAGATTGCAAGGGGTGCATCGGATTATAGCCGATGGATATCTTAACCCTATCGGCCACCAGGCGATAGCAGGGGTACATCGGACTTAGCCGATGGCTATCTTAACCATATCGGTACATCTAGCCAATAGCAGGAGTCCATATTGGCCTATTGGCTGATTGGCTCGATGATCTAACTCTATCTATCTTCCTTATCAATTAGAGGTTAAATTGAGTGGCACGCTCGTAACTCTAGCAACCAGAAGACCCCAGTGAGCCGAATGACCTACATTGGAGGTAAACAGATCTCCCAGGCCTTCACATGTTTGTGCGCGATCACAGTGTACCTCCATCGGTTACCTCGTTCGCCTTCTCGGCACGTCTCTCCGCTCGGTTTGATCTCCTACACGCGCGAGCATACTTTTAGGCACGTCTGGTAGGACAATCAGGAGTGCATTCCAACAAACTTTGAAGCCGAAGGACATGCATTAGAGCCAAGCAGATCTCTTAGGCCTTTGCGTGTTTACGCGATCACATTGGACCTCCATCGGCTCACACTTGCCCACCCTCTTAATGCACCTCTCCGTCTATTCCAATTGCCCCGTACATCAACAAAGCTCGAGCAGATGGTCGCCACCCTTGATGGTGGCGCTTACACCTATGCCATGCACTGTAGCTTCAAATCTATGAATCATGAGTAGTTGGCGACCACCTCGGGCACATAAATGACTCGACGGATCAAGTGGTCAGATGTCCTAATCACCTTTGACTAGTCTGACCACTCGACGAGCATCGCTAGGGGAGGCCAGCTCACGCTGGTTATCTCCCCCACGATATGCAACATCAAGGTGGGACGTGTCATCATCGATGGGGGCACTACCCTCATCATCATTGTCCCGGAGATCTACCACAAACTTAAAGCCCCCGAGATGCAGCTCGAGCCCTCGCTATCGTTCCTTGATATCACCGAGGGATACACTTGGCCTCTAGGTTAGATCGCGTTGCCGGTCACATTCGATGGCAGCTACAATTTCCACACGAAGCACATCATCGTTGACATGGAAAAGTGAAACATGTCATACAACATTGTGCTCAGGCGTCCCACGCTTGTCAAGTTCATGGTGGCCACACACTACGTATACTTGATGATGAAGATGCTAGGCATGATCGCCTTCGCCTGCGCCAAGCAGTGCACTGCGGACATCTCCTCCATAGGATTTGATCATGTTGACCATCCTAGGACCTTGGGTCCCTACATCCCCAAGCAGCGGATCGCTACCAATGATTTGGTGACCATCAAGGAGGCCATGCTTGGTGATGACACGTATAGGACTATCAAGATTGGCAGTGGCTTGGATGACAAATAGAAAAGTGCACTCGTTGCCTTCCTTCAGGTTAATGTCGATGTGTTTGCCTAGCAACTATCAGATATGCCCAGGGTCCCTAGGGAGGTGATCGAGTACCACCTAGCTGTGCATCTAGATGCTCGCCTCGTGTGACAAAAGGTGCGATGACAAGCCTCGGAGCGCTAGACCTTCATCCATGCGGTCATCCACCAGGAGTGGCTTGTGAACCCCATTATCGTCCCTCAGTCCAATGGCAAGTTATGGATGTGCATTGACTACACCGACCTCAACAAGGCATGCCCTCAAGATCCTTTTACTTTGTCACACATAGATTAGATAGTCGACTCTATGGTGGGGTGTGACCTTTTGTGTTTTCTAGATACATATTTATGTTTTCATTAGATTCACATGGTAGAGGTTGATGAGGAAGAAACTTCTTTTCTTACCCCGTGGGGACTTATTTCTATATGCGCATGTTTGAAAAATGTTGGGCCCACGTATTAGCACACAATGCGCATTACTCTTAAAATGTAGCTAGGTCACAACATGGAGGCCTATGTCGATGACCTAATGATGAAAACACATGATTAAGCCATGTTGCTCAAGGACTTAGCAGACACTTTCGACTGTCTCCACACCACGCGCACGAAGCTAAAGCTCGAGAAGTGTGTCTTCGGGGTGCTGGCTGGCAAGCTTCTTGAGTTCCTTGTCTCCAACTGAGGCAATGAGGTGAACCCCAAGAAGATATAGGCCATCAAACAGATGCACCCACCCGCTCGTTTGAACGATATGTAGCACCTCATGAATGTATGACAGCCTTGGGTAGATTCATCTCTAAGCTGAGCGAGCGAGCCCACCCTTTCTTCAAGTTACTCAAGAGGACCGAGTTGTTGAGCTGGATGCCTGAGGTTGAGCAGGCCCTATAGGGTCTCAAGCATTGCCTTACCTCATCACCCGTCCTCATGGAGCCTAGGCAAGACGAACCATTGCTACTACACATCACCACCATTCTGTAAGCCATAAGCGAGGCATTGGTGGTTGAGCACGGCTTCCATGAGCTCAAGCCCTATCCTAACAATCTCTTACAGCCCAAGCTCAGAAGAGATGTGCCCAAACAACTCGGTACCTTTGGGTATGATGTCTTGGCCCCCGAGTGCGAGGCTGAGCTTGAGCTCTCAGATGACATTGGGTGCAAGGTCTAGCGTCATGTCTACTCATAGGCCTAGAAGATGTTGTACATGGTCTTAATTGTGTCTAGGAAACCGTACCACTACTTCCATTCACATAAGGTCTCAATGGTTACCTCATATCCACTGAGCCAAATCTTGCGCAACCATGAGAGCATTAGTCATGTCATCAAGTGGGCGATCAAGCTCACGGAATTCAACTTGCACTTTGAAAGCTGCTACACCATCAAGAGCCAAGCCTTGTCTACTTTATGGCTGAGTAGACCCCGATGCTCAAGCTAGAGGAAGAACATGTGTCCGTGAACCCTGACAATGGAGAACATGAGCAATGGGTCATGCACTGGATCATGAATTTTGATGGTTTCCTCTTGCTACAAGGCCTAGGGGCTAGAGTCATGTTCTCCTCACAAATAGGAGATGTGCTCTAATACGTTGTGCGGCTTTACTTCTGGGCAACCAACAACATGGCCGAGTACAAGGGCCTTCTTGGTGGCCTACGAGCTACCGTGGGCCTCGGCATCTGGCGCCTGCTTGTTAGGGGCAATTCTTATCTCATGGTCAAACAAGTTTCCAAGGAGTACTAGTGCATAGATCCATAGATAGTGGCATAAGTGGATGAAGTACAAAGGTTGGAGTGCCACTTTGATAGTTTGGAACTTTGGCATGTCCCCTACCGCAACAACATGCTCGCTGATGAGCTCTCGCTGCTAGCATCTACTTGGGTGCCAGTCCTAACAGGAGTTTTTGAGGAAAGATCCACGCGACCATCTATATTGGCTGCTAGTCAAGATGATGAAGGAACCTTATGTTTGAGTGAGATGAACCAAACGACGCCCTCACCAGGGCTTCCTGTTGGGGCATCGTCGCTCAACGAGCGTGCCACACTGGCTAGTTGTGCTTAAGAGTCCTTGTGGATGGATGAGATTCGAGGGTACTTAAAAGAGAACATCCTTTCTAGCAATGATGCCACTGCAGAGAAGATTGCTTGACTATCAAAATGCTACGTCTTGTTGTATGAGTGAAAGCCTTGGAGATAGCCTAGGGAGGGTGAATAGGTGTTCCTAAAATTTACTTCAATGCAGCTACCAAATTCAAACTTGACGGGAACTTTTGGACCAATGGGTTGGATTTTCTGATCAGCTCTCTCGGGCAAGTCGAGATGGCTAGTCGAAACCTTTGGTCTATTGAGGTAGGAACTTCCAATCAAGTAGGAGATGAACTCTTTTGAGTCCTTCTTCACAATCTTAGGAACACAAGTAATAGCAATGGATGTAGTAAACATGTGCACTAGTACTGTAATATAGGAAATAGTAAACAAAATAGAAAAGGAGCAAGTTTTGACACAAAATTCACTAAAGCAAGAGAGAGGGAGACACAAGGATTTTTTTCTCGAAGTTCAGATCAAAAAGATCCTATGTCTCTATTGAGGAGCTCTTGAGAGATGAGTATCTCTCAACCCCTTACCTTACCAAGTAGTCATAAAGATTAACTTGGTTCTCACTTCATTGGTTACCACTTTTTCTTACGGAGGCAAGGTTCACCCTCACAAACTTGCTCAGGACAATCCATAGCTTGAGGAAACTCACGGACGACGCTTAACTATCTAGGAGGTAACCCTCCAAGAGTAATAAGCTCTAAATAGTGACCTACGCCAATCCTCAAGTACTCAAAGATCCTCTTAAGTTTTCTCACAAGAAAACACACTCCAATCACTCAAGAACTTTACTCAAATCCCCATGGAAGATCAAGAACTTGATGGAAGATCAAGAACTTGATGGAAGAGATGTGTAGAGCCCTAAGAGAAGATAGGAGACAGGAAAACAAAAGTGGAAAGACCTCAATGGCTTTGGGAGGGAAAGGAGATATTTATACCCACTCTCCTACGTTACCTAGTTGTTACTCACATATTTGAACACATGGAGGTTTTGTCCCCTATCCCGAAACCTCCAACCTAACAGTTTGCCATTAACAGACAATAGTGGACCAAAACCTCCTAGTCCCCAAGATTGGAACCTCTGACCCATAGGCAGAAGCAAACTCACAGCAGTGCTAGCGTTGTGTAAATGTGTCTCTAAACTAATAAATGGATATTTGAGCACATGAGTAGATTTGGAGCACTGTTTACAACCCCTCTTAATAGAATGACTTTGTGAGACTCAAAAGAAATTCAAAAGAAGTTTAAAATAAACTTCGAGTCTTCTCACCATAGCTCAATCTTAAATTTATAGGGGTTATTATACTCACAATTAGTTTCCCAAGGAATAATCTCTGTATGTACCTCAATAAACATGTTAGTCTTTTAACTATTTTGTCATTTAACATCCAAAACCAACTTAGGAACCTTGATGCACTTTCAATGAGGTCATCTACTAGCACGATACAAATGGTGTCCTACTAAAGTGCATTTTGTTGGAAAAAGGTAGTGACCTCCTCACTGACTTTCATGAGGGTGAATGGAGTAGCCACACTTCTATTTGCCCTTTGGTTGGAAAAACTTTCCACCATGGATTCTATTGGCTAATAGCCCTCCCGGACACCTTTGAGTTGGTGTAGCACTACAAGGCATGCTAGTTCCATGCAAAACAAATCCACCAATTAGCTCAAACACTTCGAACCATCCCTCTTTCCTGGGATTGTTCCCTCGCACCATCGGAGGATATGAGTACCTCTATGTTGCCATCAACAAATTCACCAAGAGACCAAAGGCATTCCTGGTCATCAAGATTGATAAGCACTTAGCACTTAGGTTAATATGCAACATTACCAGCCGCTTCGTCATCACTAGCCACTTCATCATCACCAACTGTATCATCACCGACAATAATACATAGTTCATGAGTGAGATGTTCAGGGACTATTTTAAGGACATTGGGATCAAGGTTTGCTACGCCTCACCTACCACCAGAGCATTGACCAAGCAAAGTGAGCCAACGCCGAAATCTTGAAGGGCATAAAGATAAGAACATACATTGTCCTCAAGAAACATAGGCCGGGTTAGATCGATGAGCTACCCATTGTAATCTGGGCTAATCGTACCACATTGAGCTGAGCTTCTATGGAAACACCTTTCTTTCTCATATATGGCACTGAGGCCGATCTCCTATCTGGGCTCACATCGAGTCCACTTGTATGTGAATGTGAATCAAGAACATGTAAGGCATAATGGCGTCGACTACCTCGAGGAACGCCAACGTTGGGCTATGCTACGAGCTGCTAAATACTAACAGAGCCTAAAGTGCTATTGTCTACACAATGTTTTTGGCCAGTCATTGCAGATTGGGGATTTGGTGCTTCGCTGTGTCCAAACATGTGACGGAAAGAACAAACTATCCTCCATGTGATAAGGCCCATTCCTCGTGACCGGTGTCTCCTGACTAGGTTTCATAAGACTAGCCATGGAGGATAGGACCCTCTCCCGAACCCATGGAATGTCGAGCACTTGTGCAAATTCTACCCCTAAGTGCTTTATAACTAAGGTAGTGCTTGGGCCAATCTGGATAAAACTCTATTCTCCTTAGGCTAGCCAGGGGCTCTCATCATGTACATTACATCAAACATATATGTACATCTTATTTAATTGCCTACCTCAATAGCCTCTTTTTAAGTTTGTTCTTAGAGAATCTTTCTCCTTTTTATCCATCTCCAAGTTGGCATATTGTCATGCAAATTGTTACTATTCTCCCTCTATCACGAGTAGAGGCTAGTCACAGTGCGTACTTGGGTAATTAAGATATCTTGGTCTAGCATGTTAAGGATATGTGCCCAGGATGTGAACCATGCCCCCTAGCATCATCGAAGTCCTGAGGTCTCGAGCAAACTCTAGTTTGGGATAGCTTATACCCTAATGACAAGCTACGGTGCTTGGCCCAGCCAGTTCCACCTTAGGTACTATCAAAGTTCGAGCGTCATGAGCTACTCAATTATCCTTGTGCATTGCCTAAAATTGGCTCCCTAAGAGGCCATCGAGAGGTGAAGACAGGTTAACTAAGTGCGTGATCATGTATAACCCTTGCAGGCAAACATTTACGCTCAACTGTGTGCATATTTAAATAGAGCCGCAAAGGATGATGTGTCTCTAGGAGTGCTTGTAGCCCATTCACCCTATCACTGGATCATGGACGTTGCATCTTTGGATCAAGAGCCTTCAGTCCGTGTGCTCGAGGACTCTCCCCCCTCCCCCAAGCACATGGGGCACCTAAGCTTAGGCATGGGCAAGCAAGGAACTGGCCCCACCAACTCCCATCATTTCTAAAGCCATTCACACCACTCCAAAAATATGCAATTGCCAAACGGACTGAGTTTGAATGGCAAAAATGGAGTAGTTTACACTAGCAACCAAAAGTTTTCAAATATACATGTCCGAAGGAGAATACAAGCAAAATTGGAGGTGGGCACATGCACACTGTAGTGATCACACTTCTCCACTGCCACTACTTGCCACCGTGCCACTCATCGTCTGATGCTGAGTTGGAAGAGACACAAATCTCCTTGACCTCCTCCTCCTCCTCTACCTCTAGCTTGGGCATTGGTGCACCACGCTTGAAGAAGCAATTAATCTTTGCCACGGCCTTAGCCACCTCCTCGCTGGTCACAACCTCACTCACCTCGATGATACCTTCTAGTGGCAGCTCCAAGGGGAATCTAGGGTCACATGCGGTATGTGGTGAGGGTGTACTTAGTCATAGACCATGCCAAAGTGTGCCCCTCCTTTGTTGCCACCTTGTGTATGCACGCCAGCACCTTAGCAAGGCGATCAATGATGTGCGAGAAGTCCAGCACCTGCAAGAAGAAGGCCAAGAATGGTGGCATCAACCCAGCGAGGGCATACAAAATGAAGAAAACCAACTCGTTAGGCTCCATCGGGTGGGTTTGCACCTCATTGAGCTTCATCATCACCTCCTGCCTTTAGGCGCATGGCGCCGACATCAACTAGTGCACTTTTGCCGCCCTTGTTTTGGTGGAGAGTCAAGATGGTGTGATAGCACTCTATCCTTCATGGCACGTTGGTGGTTCCTAGCTCTGGGTATGGCGGCGAGCGAGGAGAGGGAGAGTTGTTGAAGAAAAAGGATGGAAACTAAGAAGGTGTATGGGTGCTAGAGCTCAAGAGAAATGAAGAACAATGCAAGTGGGGAAAAGAGGAGTTGGTGTGCCTTATCTCCTCTTATAGGCCACACAGCTCGCTCGCCCCCCTAAGAATCCAAGGAAATCTACTGCTCTGCATGTGCCACTCACCTGTTTGCGCGAAAATTGAGGAAGCATCACCTTGAACCGACGCAGGTATTGATTATACTTCCTGAAAATGCATGTATGATTAAATGGGAAGATGGAACGGTTTGTACCACCCCACCTTCTCCACCATTGCGCACCCATCCATTAAGATCAGTTGCCTTTGGCCCATGAAATGGGCCAGGAGCAAGCAAGTTGGGTCACGGAAGGATGAGGCGTCGTGACACCACCTCGCTGACAAGGTAGGCCTCAACCTCGGTCCCTAGTAGCTTCATTTCCGGAGTCGAGGCCAGGGGCTACTGTCGATGAAGTGAGAACCGAGGACCCCATCATCAGTTGCTCGGGGCATTTGATGATATGTCATCAAGTCGAATGGCCCGCACAAGCATCAATCATCTCAAAGTAACAACTTTTATACACCTGGAGGGAAGCATAACAAGAACATGAGCTCGCTCCTAGGTAGGGGTGAGCTCGGGGTGTTCCCCAAGACCATTGGCCAGACTCCGAGCTTAGGACATGGTCTTTCCCTACCCCTAAGCTCAGTATCCCTTAGTGGCTTGGGGGTAGTAGCGGCGCATTTATCATGATGAGATGTGGCATGTTGCTATGCTCGTCCACATGTGAGCTTCTCATTAAATATGATGAGACACATATCTACTCAGCATGCAACCGGGATAACAGGATGGCATCTGCTTGACCGTCACGCATTCCATCATCACCCCTACGGGAAGAGGGCGTGGGTTGTTAGGTAGCACAATTGATAGTCGTGTTGCTCGATAGGGTCCATCACCTTTTTTGCATGTCTTACCACCTGAGACCAATAAGTGGGCCTCGCTGTTAGCAATAGGACTTCAGGCTTATAGCTCAGGCCATCTATGACCACATAGGCCATGTGGCAGATCAATGCTACATTGTTACAAATTGGCCTAAGGGGGGTTCACTGGGGCTCGATGTCTAGACCTACTCGTTAGTAAGTGACAAGACTTTTCATACCTAACCCTTACGTACTGGAGTCCATATTCCAGCATCAAACCACTATGGTATTCCTCCATTGACTATAAGGAGAGAGCTAAGGCCTTTGAGAGAGGGGTCCTAATCGAAAAACCAAGAGCAAGGAAAGAACACCGTAGGAGTAGGGTATTAAGCCTCCATGCGGTTTGAACCTATATAATCACTTTCGCCTCGTTTACTTCCACATCAACTCCCATCTAGCACACTCGCTTCCTTAGTCAAACTCAAAAAGGAGGGAGGGGTTCATTGATTCCCTGTTAGAAGAGCTCGCTCTCTAACAACTATGCTTAGAATTAATAACAAGTTTTCACTATTAACATCAAGACAATAGCTTGCCATGCACATGGTTTGCACAACAATACAATAGTTTGCCAAGCCACAATCATAACATAGCTCTAGGCATTACAATAGATGGCAATGGAGAAATTAGTCAATAATTTTCTTTTTTCTTCTAGTCCCCATCGATGGACTCATTTTCTTTCTTCTAGTCTCTATTGATGGGTTGTCTGATGGTAACTTTCTCTTGCGCTTCCCCTTCCCCTTCTTCTTTGCCTTCCCCTTCTTCCTCTTCCCCTTAGCGATAGATGCAACAACTTGTATTAGTGGGACAATGACCATAGAACTAAAAAGCAATTGTTGTTACAAGTTTTAATTTTACTAAGGGGAAAGTGATATATGTAATGGGTACAGTAAGGGTACAATTTCAATTTTACAAATTTCAATTTTACTTGAAGATGGCTTATTCAAGTACATGCAATGGGTATATAATGGTACAATAAGGATAAAAATAGTTACATGGTAAGGATGGTGATGGCTGATTGTCAGACTCAAGTCCAGCATCACTAATTGTCCTACCAACAATACTTAAAAGAGAGAATTTAAAATTAGTGATGCTGCTACAACCTAAGAGCAATAAATGAATAACAAAGTGGAAGATGGAAATTTTATCTTGATAGGCTAGCCAAGACTTAACATAGTGGCAGGATCACTTCTTTTGGTGGTAGAAGAAGTAGATTTTTATTTCCTTTTCAGTTTTCTATAGAAAAAAAATGAAAAATAGTGATGTTAGCTCATGGAAAAAGTAATCAACTTGAGGAAGATATGCATATATAATTCACTTTGTTTTGCCACTAAAACATAGGCCTCTTTGGCATCTAGATCTGCTTCTTTGCAACTTGTCCATCTATGCCCATAGTTTTTGTAAATAGGGCATTTTTGCTGGTACCTACTTTGCCCTTGTCCTTCTTATTCCCCTTAACACTATCCTTGTGCCTTAAAGTCTTAGGCTTCCTTGTAGATCCCTTCAATATTGAAGGATAGAGAGAAATCATGTGTATTCTTTGGCCATAGGGAAATGCTTGTTAGAGCTAGAATTCAGTTTGCATGTGTGGCTGTAAACTTAGCCACACTACAACATTCATCAACATAGTCATGCACCTACAACCTCCTAATAGATGTGATGAAGCACAAGGCTTCCCAGACACTTGCCACTCTCTACATGTACATGTCTTCTCTTCAAGATCAACTACATGTCTCTTGCCACCTTGTGAGGAAATGAAATAATAATATTATGTCATACAAGGTTTTTAACATGACATATATAAAAATTTAGCAAGATACACAGCATAAGTTTACCTGGGTCTTTTTGCATAACCTCAGCAATGCAATCATCACGTCTATCTATATTAAAATTTAGTCCTGTACTTTTCTTAAGAAGCTCCTTCATGACGCAAGGTAGAATTACATTACCTTGCAGTTTGGCTACAACCTTCTTCCTCAAAAAATATATTTTTTCATCTTTTCTTTGATCTTATCAACCAATTCATATGGCATAAGACCTTTATGCTTAGTGATCCAATTGCTGAAGCACTCCACTAAATTGTTATGTAATCAACTTCAGAATGAGTGGAAAACTTGCTTCTCATCCATAACCTACAAAATAAGCAAGATAAAAGATTACATTCAACGAAGGTGATGTATGGTATATGTGCATGGTATGAAATATTTACCTCTTGTGGTGTGTGTTCAAGCATGCTATAGCTTTAGGCTTTAGTTCACCTATTGAAGCCATATGTTTATCAAATGCTTCAGGAGTCCATGAATATATGGCTGGCCATAAGTGCTCCTCAAAAATTTTGCAATGGAACTTGAGCTTGAAATTGGAGACAAGGTGCCACATGCATTCCCTATGCTCAGCATAACCAAATACCTCTTTAATAGCTTATGAACAGATAGCTAGCCCATGTGGTTTGCCAATAGCTTGATGCAGTTTCTACATGAACCAAAGCCATGTCTTTGAGTCAATAACACCATAGGACACTAGGTACATCCAATTGTGGCCACCAATAGCACATAGAGTTGCTAACTAACCTGTATTGTGTACTATCAATTGTTAAGTATGGCTTACAATTTGCTAAGAAGCCTTGAATGCAAGGGTGCAGTGCCACAAATAACCTTGTGAATCTCTTCTTGTCCTTAAATGCCATATGGTCAATGACAACTATACTTCCTAGAGATCTCTTCTCAATCTCTACCTTCCAACCATATAGCTTGTCAAAGATATTATCCCAGTCACCATACAATTTACTCATAGCTAACTCCCTCCCAGAATATATTCTCTTCTAAGGGATCAATTGTAACCGTCCTAAAAATCACTAAGTTTTAAAACCAATATTCTTTTCTTGTGAATTGTGAAAATTCGCATTGAGTTTTACATTTCGTTCTATTTTAAACTTGTTCTTCATTCATCGTCTTTCTTTTTTGCATCTTTTTCTCCTTTGTTCCTCCTAAAGTTCAAACCCTCCATCTCAAAGTCCTCATAGACGTGTCTACACTACCTTTGGCCATCCCTTTTCTTTTCGTCACCAACCTATTTTTCTCTTGACCTACTTCCCTTTTTCATTTTATTTCCCTCACTTTTTTCTTTTTCCTCCACTGGTCTAGACAGACCAAGCTAGCCCAGCTTAGCCTAGGCCAGCCCATCATCTCCAACTGCCTCTCTCCCTTGTCCTCTTTGTCTTTGCCTTGCTCACTCATTTGTGTGAGTGCCGATCATCACACGCCTCTCTATGCCACGCAGTTGCTTCATAATGTCCATGCACTGCTTGCTCGTGCGCTAACCAAACCAGCTATCTCCATCACCAAGCCAAACCCAAAAATCATGCCTATCCATTTTGAGCTCTTGAGCTTTAGCTTGACACCACTACCTTCACCGTTGCCATACTCCCTCTCCCGGCCGCTTCATCGATAGTCACCAACAAAGAAAAGAGCCACCATCACCTCCTCTTCCACCCCTCCTGAGCCACCACACCTTCCACTGCTTCAATCGTTGTCGCTAGACTCAAAATTGATAAAACCCTAACCTTGGCCGTCGACTTCAAACCATGAAATCCACCATCATATTCTTCAGGACCTTTCGCCTCTTTCCCCTCTCCTTCTACCGCTGTTCCACCACCAGATCTTATCGATGCTGCCCTCCGTGCCGCCTACTCTACTCGGCCACTTCTAGGCTGCACGGTGCATTGCCGCCTTGTGCGTCCTCACACCCAACTCTCACCACAAATGTCACCACTTCTCTCTATTCATGCTCCCAAACCTCACCACCCTCACCATAGATCACCGGAGCCACCGCCACTACTTGTGCCTCTGTCATTGTTCACATCGGATCTTGCGCGCGCGGCGCGACCACACCGAAGTGTGGGAGGTCTGCTTAGCTCTAGTGTAGGTCTGTCGACTTCTCTCTATAGCTTGAGGTATGCGCACCGAGGCCTAGGAGGTTCGCTTAGCTCCTGCGTGGGTACCTCGGCTCGCTCACTGTCATGACGATGTAGGTGCGAGCGTGCCAGTCAATTTAACCCTGCAATTGACAAGGAGGTTAGGCAAACGGGTCAGTCGGACGATGGACCGATACGAGCTCTCGCTATCGTCTGGTCACTGATAGGATCAAGTTGGTAATCGACCACGTCCAGATGGCTCCTACTATCGGCTGGTCGCCGATAGGGATTAGGATGCTCTTCTATCGGTTGGGGAGCCGATGAAGGCGTGGATAGATGTCGACGAAGGACGTGATGACTCTGGGTGTAGCGAAAGCGAGATCCTGATCTATCGGTCGCAAAGTCGATGGAGGCACCAAAGAGTATTCAAAGAACAACAAAGCACACGGGATCTCTCCTAGTTGCCGATGGAAGCTGTACCGCTCGTTCATCACCTAGAAAGCCGATGAAGGCATATGCGAACTGGCAAGGAATCGTATAAAAGACACTGGCTGCAAAGCCGATGCTACTCCGATATAGTGGGCGATGAACAAGGAGCGGGGCTCACTCCTTCCACAGCACGAAACCCGTCACCCACCGTGACGACGCCGCTAGAACCGATTTCGAAGATCAGACCTAACCGAGATAGTAAGAGACCAAGGCCAATGACAATGGGACGGCGGGCACTAGATCGGTCGTGCTGAAGGAAGGGCAGAGTGAATCCATCGGCTAGCTGAGCTGATGAGAGGACATCTCTGAAGATATGCGTGCATCGACCAAAAAGACCGATGCACTAGGCGTGACGTTTGATGGAAGTCTATGAAGACGGGTGCGTATCAGCTCAGCCGATACGCTGGGCATGTTGCTCAAGATATAGATAACTCATTGGCTAACCATTCCGGTGAAACACCGGGCAGAGACTTATAGGCCTACGACTCAATCTATTATCGGTAGCTTCGTAGGTTGAACCTAACCGATGCAGCACGGGACCAACGATGGCAGAGAGAGCTTGATAAACTGATAGATCTCGCACGGACGTGATGCGGTATACTTGATCTGACTAAGAGGTCAAACCTAACCGATGCAGCATTAAACAGATCAAGATATACTGGGATAGTGATGGGACTTACCCCTTTGCCGAAGATCGAACTTAACCAATGCAGCCCCGCGTCGAGAGCCAGAACCCACCGGTAAAAACCTAGCGAAGCTAGAGTGGCAATGCGCCGAAATTGTATTGATCAAGAGATGATATACATGCTTCTAAGGGGTCTATATTTATACCCTAGCATTACAGAGTTCGATGTGGTTACAACAACCATCAGACGTTACTTCCTAAAAAATATAATAGGAAAATATCTCTAAGGAAGTTAACTGAACTAACTAAATCTTCCTATTATAAGATATAATTTACATAGATAAGTTACCCTACCGTGAGTTCCACGACTCTTCCTTAGACTCGGCCTCATTTGAATAGTCTTCTATAATTGGACCAAATCCTTCCTGTAGCAATCGAACACTTTTTTTACTAAACCGATTGTTTTTCCAATCTTTCCCTGGGCTTACCAAATTTTGGCGTTAACAGCTGCCTTCCTTTACTCATCGTCGCCAGGCTTGCTACCGCCACTTTGGCATTGAGTGACCATAGGAATGAGATCGCATCAACCCCTAGACCACAAAACTAGCCTCCCCTCGCTGATCCCAAGCTCGCTCCACCCCTAGTGCTCTTAAACTGCTGATGGCCTTGGTTGACCGGAGAAAACCAACCGATTTTCCCTTTTCCTTTAAAAAATAAATCAGAAAATGCCATTTTCCTTGGTTCAATTGGTTCACTATCCATTTGACCTCAAAATGAAAATCCAAGACCTATTCCCAACTCTTGAAATCATTTTGAATCCATCTTCTCTAGTTTCGTTGCAATTCTAGCATCCGTTGATAGAACCTTAATTTTTTTTCCTAGGGTTTGTCGCTCACCAAAAATTTTAAAAATCCCCAAATCCATCCAAAACCCTTATTTTTTTCTTCTCTTCCACTTTCTGAGTTTAGACATTTATTTGGAGTTATTTGCTTACTTATTTTATTTTGTGTATCCATAGATTACACTATCGTAGATCTAGAAGGAGGTGAATTAGAATTCACCACTGACACACATGCCATCACAGCCATAGAAGGTGACGTTTGGTACGACTATGCCGAGCTTGAAGGCAAGTCATGCACTCTACGATCATAATTTGAACCTAATCTGGAGCTAGAGGTTTATTTTGGGTAGTTATACTTACCTTGAAGTACTTATATAGCTTGCATGAGTCGATTTACTTTTTTTTTTCAAAATAGAGGTATCCTATTGCATATGTGGATATATATATATATATATGCTCACCTTGATTTGAGCCTATTATGTCTTTGATAACCTTAGTTCAACACGATATTATGATAAATATGATATATTTCATGTGGAAAGTGGAGCTGTGGTTGTTCTATTAAAGTTACTAAGGACATTCCCTCTTATGCCGGTGTAAGTGACAGTTTTCTCCCATCTGCATGATCGATTTATTGAACCTAGTTGTATGCCGCTCCTATGGATCAAGTTTCCACATGCCATTTTGTGTATTGGTCAACCTGCTATCATGTGTCTAGCCACCTTGTGTTTGTTTGATGGATATGAATTGTTTGGATGATGCATCATCCCTCCCATGGAGTTAGGGAGCTATAGCCTACCTAATGTCTCGCAATGGTAAGTAGGTGTTGAGGTATATCGGGACAAACCCCACCCAACATTACACCCTTTAACTTGCTATGTGGAAAGGAGAGAAGCTAGGAATATTACTACACTTTGACCCCGATCCGGTTGTGAGTATCGCCGGCGGCGGTGCAGAGTCATTTGGTATTTAAGTATGTCATGCTCCTGGTTAAAGGAGATATGTCTATGGGTAAATTCAGAGTATCCACATAAGTAGATTTTGATGGCATGTTGAAAATGAATGAAAGAAGGCCACATGAAATGATCAACCCTTTAAATGCAAGTTGTTTACAAATGGGTGACTATGAACTACTAATAAGGTTTAGAGTACAACTAGTTTCCATCCTTGCTATACCCTGTATTATTATATGTTTTCCTACATGGTTTGTGGAGTACTTGTGCACTTAGTCTTGCATATTTTAGGCTCTAGTCAATCAGGGAGAAGTGGCAGGTGAAGTCGAGCAAGTCGTTGATCCATAGGAGTGGGACAAAGATGAAGGCTATGACTTCTAGGTCAACTCTACGCTTAGGTTGTTCCTATAGTGTGGAGTTGCAACTTTTGGTTGTAAGTGTATGGTTATGTGCCCGTTGTGTGCGTGTGTTGAGTCTGGTGTTGTATTAGAACCTTATCAGTTTGTATAATTAATCGAAATACTACTTTTGTATCATTTTACATGTAACCGAACTTTTTGGACGATTACATAATCGTGGGACGTTTAGACCCCTATTTGAGCTTCCCCTCATCAATACCTAATGTGTGTCCTTTAGCCTCCTTTGCAATTCCTTGGTCCCTATGCTAGCATCCTCACATAGTCACTCTATAACCTTATCACAAATCCATGCTCTCTTTGTATTCTTAGACCTTCTTGCTTTTTCTAGTACTAAGACAGTCATGGTTAACCTCATAGACCTTAATTTAAAAAGAAATAAAATAAAATAAATAAAATAAATACAATTAGATATTAAGCAATATAGCTACTTATTTAACAAAAAATAACAAAATATGCAATGTACCAACACATACCTACATTGCTAGACCATCATGAATGGTTGATGTATCAAGCCTCCATCCACAGCCTTCTTTGAGACATTTAGCTCTAAATCTACTTAGGATTAATTTTTTCAACAAAAAATTCCAATTCTTTCTTAATGGAATATTGAGCCATAGCCAATCTACATTGAAGGATAAATAGTATCAATAGTCATGGGTGGGTTATCGTTGTCATATGCAACTTCTAGGATTACTAAATTTGCCTTAGCATCTTGTGCAATCCACTCTTCATCATCACTATTAGTGATATTCAAATCATCTCCCTCTTCTACCTTAGGCACATTATCAGTTTCAACAATACAGTGATTACTCTCAAAGGAAGAGTCATCATTCTCAGATGAAGAGTCATCAGTACCAACTGAGTACTGTTTCTCATCGTATACACCTATATGCTTATAATGTGGGAATGGATTTTCTAGGTAAGCAACACTTTTGGATGGCTGACTAGTACTGCCTTGCTAAGTAAGAAATGCCTGAGAGGGACTAAAAGTGATGGAGTGCAAGGCATGATAGTTTGGGACAAATAATTTCGGTTTTCAGTCTGATTACCACTTTACCCCTTTTAGTACAATCAAAACACTCAAACATTGTTATCAATCTTGATCTTTGCATATTGAAATGAGTTCTTTGCTATTAGCATGAATATAATGCAAAGATACAATTTCATTTGAACCCCAAGGATATTTTTTGCAAATATCACCTAGAAAATCTTTGAAGTTAGTTATGTCTGCATTAACAAGCCATTTGAAAAAAAAAACATCAGAGAATTCAAGCCTACATGTCTTGTACATTAATCTCACCTCAAGTAAATAAGTAGAAGATGGTCCCATTCTGTTGATGAAAAATATAAGTGGTCGACTTACTAATACAATTCTAATTACTCATATGGCATAAGATCAAAGAGATACCCATCCATAATTAAAGATGAATCCATCTCTTCACGTTTAATAAGCTCCTCTTCACCCTGGTTCAATCCATACGCAATAGGTGTTAGTGCAAGAAAAAATAACTATTATCATTCCATATATCAATCATTCTTTTGCATAGGTGGGAGCCACTCAGTTCATACCAAATGCATCTTAAATTAGCTAGGAAATGGATCTAGAACAAGAATAATACTACTAGAAGACCAAATATGTGAACATGATGACAGCACAGTGGGAGAAATCTGCCATAAATTGTAGCATTAGAAGCACAAGCAATGTTCTAAAAAGTGTATCTTGAAAAAACAACTTCACATCTAAATAAAAGCATTATAAACATCAATAATCCTATATTCATAATTAAATCATTACAAATCAACCCATTTTAGTGGACAAAATGGACCTAGAGCAATTTGAGTCAATAACAAAAGAAACGTGGATTTCCATTACTTCTAGACAATCTATTCTAGAGGACCTTGACATTAACAACATTTCACTCAACAACATTTCGTAAAATTTCTCTTCTATTAAAGCAAACATAGAACTTAGAAGGGCTACGCCACCTGCTGGGATCACCGCGCCGCTGCCTCGGAGCCCCACTCCACCGCCTAGGGCCCCTGCTCGGTATAGCCCCCGCTCGGTATAGCTCTGGCCATGAGTCCCGCCTCGACGCTGCCTCAGCGAGGGACGAACACAACACCGCTTGGATTCACCCCCATCACCATTAATGCCTAGGAGTGTCACACCGCTGCTAGGATTCACTTGACTGCTACTGTCACTGGCTGGGAGCGCCGCCTTGTTGCTAGGATCCAACAAGCTGCCTTGGACTAGGGTTATGTCTTTTTTCCACTTTTGGAGGATTTTTCTTTACAGTTGATTATGATAGGTAAAATGGTGAGAGTATGTATAGTTTGTATCAGGGAAAATTAGGGCATTTCTTAAAAAAAAGTAATAGGTGTATTGGGGTGGAATCAAAACAAAATGGTATTCGATGGCATTTTCTAGAAGTTATATTCATTTCTTGGAATAGGTGTTTGTCAATGGTATTTATTGGATTTTCTCAATGAATTAATGGGTACAAAGTTGATTTAGAAAAGTATTCCAAGATATTTTTATGTAGAATTTTTTTTCACAAAAATACATCATTTGAGAAGCGTACAAACAAAAATCTAGAACGTAGAATTAGAAAGGAAAAGGGCCTGTGGTATTATTGGGAGCTAATTGCAGATATTTTATTAGCCTTAAACTCCATTTGTCATTTTTATATGATTGGGAAGTAGTCAAGGACTTGGGAGGATATCAGCCAGTTTTGTATCATGTGCCATGGTTAGTTCATACATCACTACATAAATTGAGAAATCTCATCAATATATTATGTAGACGTGGTTATTATGACTAAGTACACGTTTATGTATCTACATCAAGAAAGGTACATTACAAGGACAAGATTAATAATTCGGATTCGGTAAGTTCTTCTTTTCTCCAGCTGTCCTTTTGGGCCCTAGTGATCAGGTTTCTCAACTCTATGCCTTCATGGTTGAAACTTATTTGTATTTTTGTGTGATTTCTCTTAGTTCTAACGAACCTCTCCTTTTCACACAAGTGGCCAAACTCCTAAAATGGGGCTTCCAAGGAGAATATTCATTAGCAGATGGTCCAATTCCAGTTTGACCACATATTAATTAATTATTACATGTTGAATTTAAGAGCTCCATTGGAATATTGTAAGAGGTTTATAAGGATTTCAGAATTTCACAGGAATTATCTCATTTCATGCATGATGAATCAGGAAAAAAAATTAGTGTTCCAAACAACCCATGAGCAATAATCACAATTGCAAGTTTGAGAGATATAGATATTTTAGTAGGAAGTGTAGCTTGATGGTTTATAATAGCAAGTCCATTTCTCGCCGCAAATTGCGCTTTTAAAAGTCCTTATCGTTAGAAGTATTTTATTTTAATTTTGTTAGGGTTTTATGTGCTGAGGGATACATCTTACTGGTTCCACATCAGTTAGGCCATGTAGAAAAAAACTAATATTCATAGGAATTATGATGATGCTGTGTAAAATCCAATTTCTTCACCTCCCTGTTCTATATATGGATTTCGACATGACATGGATGTTTTAACTTGTAGTAGGTAATGCTGAATTGTAGAGACAAGCTTAACGTCCATTGTTTATAAATTTTTTTATCTAATGGCGTTTCATTAGGAAAAAAACTTAGGCCTAAAAATGTTCTTTTGTTGGTTGCTAACTTGATGCATATGTTAAATTGAGCTGTGATATCCACTTGATGGATAAGAATTTGCAAGACAATAACAAGGCGCAATTTTTATTTTTTATTTTTGTGACTTGCCAAACTGTGCTGCAAATTGATAGGCATTTTCTATATGGCTTTTCCAGAATAGTTGCATTTTGGGCATGCCAATTTATGACAGGCTGAGTCTCAAAAAAAAAAAAGGACAGGCTGGTAAGTAAGGACTAAGGTGTTATAGTGCAAGCAGAATTCAGTGAGACATCATTGTTGACTACTAGTGTGTATTAGCATGTTATGTTCACATATGTGTCGTACAGAATAACATTGCTTCATTGACATATTTTGTACATAACGACTCCTTCAAACATGGAAAAAAGAAGTGATATATTTTCAAAGCACAAATCTTTATGTTATTTTTTCATGAATTAAAATGTGGACAACAATAATTTCTCCTCTGATATGAGGGGCAAATAATGGATTAGGTCAACTTTCTGGGGCAAATAAGTATTTTATTCATAAAAATAAAGATTGAATATCTTGACATTGCTAAAAACAAATGAATGTAAGTTCTTTATATTGCACACGTCCATCGTAATTTTGTACATGGAGGAATTGACAATTTGACATAATTCTATAAGGTTAACTCTAGTACATAATTCTACAAAAAAATGCATGATAAAAATTTGTGTGGAAATCTTGCATTAAAAACATACCCTAATTATGCATACAAACCAAAGTAAAATGCAAATTACATAGAACCCATTTCATCTGTCTTTCCATTTGATACATCATCCTGGCCTGAAAGCAACATTTGGTTTTCCCTCCCTTTCCCCTTTCTAAAAGAAAAGTGTGACAGTAACACTGAAAGAGATTCCCTCACCTAAAAGAAAAAAAGAGGCATGACAGAAGCAAAATATGTGAATTTTTTTGGTACTCAGATAGAGACTGAAGTACACAAGAGTTCCCTCTCCTGTGCCAACCAATCCAGCTACCTCATCTTTGAACAACACTCCAATGATTAGTTTTGCAACTCAAAGTTCTTTTTATGCAAGAGCCAATAAATAATTAAAGAATTAAGTTCTCTTTTGCTGTGTACATAAATGGTATGGTCCTATGATACTGGCATATCACTATTCCAAATATGTAGAGTTTAGGTGATGAAATAGAACAATGCATAAATACATCTCTCTTTTAATGACATTATGAAATGCCTGAACCTCACAATCCAAAACAAAGAAACGAGGAACACTGGAGGCATATATACAGCGAGCAAATCATGTTATCAGTGGCATTATATAATGTGATCACAACTAACATTTTCACCTGCAGACACTTGTTCTTGTTCATCAACTGCTCTCCCCTTTTTCTCCCTAGCTTTAATTAATTTACATCATGGCAATTGATCTTCAGATAGCGTTCGGCCAATACCAAGCGGCCACAACGCGCACGCTTCGATCCAGCCACATGATTACTATATATTACACGATTAAAGATAAGCTAATATAATTAATATCAGCTATGTACTGTACAGTGTGTAATGAGAAGCATTCATTCGATCATCTGCAATGTGATCTTGTAATGTATAGGACAGTACGAATAGCAATTAATTGATTAACTGAATTTATGGAGCTCTTGACACATGGCCTCACCTACGAGTCTCGGATCGTTCCAGAAGATACGCAATTAGCGTTAATTCCACGTGCATCTGTCTCTTGATCCTTCCCTCTCAACCATGCTTTGGTGAGGAATCAAGGAAGCTGCGCATAGCTTTGCAAATCCATTTGTCTTGCTTCCTTGCACGGCTTTAATACTGCTCCCTCTATTGCCAAATACTTTGATACATACTATTTATATTTAAACTTTAAACTTTTATCTTTTTTAAAAAAAATAGGTAATTAAAAGAAGTTGTATTATCAAACTGTTTCATCCATTAGTTTTTTTTACACGATTGTCTAACCTAAAAAATTACTACCTCCCTCTAAACAATTATAAGAATTGGACACCAGTTTTAAGAAAGTGGTAGAACTAAAGTGAAAAAAAGATTATGATCGGTTCATAAGAGTAAAATGAGTGAAAAAATTAAATAGAAAAATGTTGTGATTTTTTGAGAAGAGAATATACACAGAAATTTCTATATGTTAGAATGGAGAAACTATTAATGATCAAAGTTATCTATGTCAATTAAAAGTGACAAATATTTAGGAATCAAAGCATAAGAATTGTTCTTGCCTCAGTCAAGTATTTGCTATTTTGATGTCTATGCGGCATCCAAAATACAAATTCAATCTTTAGTTTATGATATATTAACAACAATTTTTTGAAATTGCCAATTTTTAATAAAAGTAGTGGTGACCATGTTTAATTAAATTAATCACGAGATTATTAAAATAGATTATTTGCTCTATGCTTTAAAAAATATTTTTATAAAATTTATTTTTTAAAATATTTAAGTTATTTCTATAATTAAATATATAATATATAATAATAAATTCACTAAATAATCTAAATAGGCCACTTAAGGCCAGGCCACTCAAGTTAACCTGATGTATTAAATATATATACGAGGGTTTCAAGAACACTACCTCCTATATCTACACATATCCCAACAACCTTTAGCAACAAATATATGATTTTTTGCAACCATCAAACACGATAAGTAGCAATCGCCTAGTTATTTTTTTCGAAAATATCCACATTATGGAACCACTAAGTTTTTTTTCTAAAATTAATTCATTTATAACATTATAATTATATATTCCAGAAGAACTATTTTGACAAAAAAAAGTTAAATATTTTTGAGTGAATAGAACAAAACCTACCAAACCGACACCCCTATTCCGAAACGTGTTCGTCCGGGAAGCATGACAGTACTCTAATCTCACACCTAATAGCCTGCATTGCTTCACGTAGCTTTGCAACTTTCTCTTAACAGCAGCTTACATAATTAAATCTCGTTTGCTACCCGTAACAATGACACGAACACCGCAAAAATTACTGTGAGTCTAACAGTAAATCCGCACAATTATTACTGTTCTGGAGAATATTCCCAGGGCCTCTGCAGAATTACTGCTTTACCCCCCTCGCATCGACGTTTGCAAGCAATTAATGCGGCACGACGGAAATGACAACGACGTTTGCCCGGGGAGGCCAGTCTGCCACGCGTACCCTCGCGGCGCGCGCTTGACACAGGCAGGTGGGGCCCGCGGCGGGCAGGCGTGGCCCACGTGTCGCAGCGGCCGCTGATCCTTGCCGACACCTGGGCGCAACGTGTATGGGCCAATGGGAGATCGCCACGTGGAAGGGAGGCCAATGGTCACCTGGTGGCCCCGCAGTGGATCCGTATGACACGTGGGCCCTCGCGTGCAGAGGTCGCGGATCCCTGGTCGGCGCGGGGAGCGTGATGACGTGTCTGGATCTGGAGGCGTCCGATCGGGAGGAGCCAACGGTTGGGATTGATTTGTTGGGTGGCTGCGGTCACCGGCGTGGTAAGGGGAGGGGGAGACACGGCGAGCGAAGCGTCGGTGTCTCCTCTCGTCGTCGGCGGCCGGTGAACGGAGAATTTTTCACGTGGGCCTTTGTGGGGTTCCGAAATTACATTTACTTGGTTCAGGGTTTACCATCTAATCTCACTGTCAATCTATGATCGAGTGTTTTGCACCATGTCACATTAATCTCACTGTCAATCTATGATCGATTGTTTTGCGCCATGTCGCATTACTCTATTCGTTGCATTTTTTTTACGAGAGACCTTTTGTGTTCACTCTCATCGTTTGATCAACTTATAAGCCGTGAAAAAAAAACTAAGCCACGAAAATAATTTATGGACAAATTTTTACATATACGTTCTTAGCAGTCAAACGCCAATACTAAGAATATAAACTGCTATTTAAAAAACTTAAAATTAGCTATAGAATTATATTTTAAAAATTAAATTTTAGTTGTTGTTGATGATGAGAGTTGTTCTATCAATATGCAACCAGTATCAGTCACCACGGTTAGGATTTGAACTAGTTAGATTATGTCTCTAAATAAGTAAATTATGGGCTTATTTAGAATGGTTTAACTTTTAAATCTAACACCAGAAGCAGAGTCTAAAGTGAAGCTGTGAGTGGTCACGAGTCTATTTTTTTATATCACTTTAACCCGTTTTATTTTTACGTGAAGCTGAGCTCTACAGAGATAGAGTTGAAAACTTGCCAAAGAGTCTCTACACGTTGTATTAGATTTGTGATGTAGTTTTACTTATACCCCACAAATATAAGAACTGTAACTTAGTTATTGCCCACGGACCACTCTAATCGAGCTGGTCTAATAGAGTTGGGCTCTCTCAGTCTCAGTGGGCTATGTTGTGAAGTGTCTTGACCAAGATTAGACTTTTACTTGGACTGATTTACCTTTGCATCATGATTAGTACTTGACCATTCTTGTGCTTTCCTATTCCTTTCCATAAATGACGAGTAACAAATAACCCGGGGACTGAGCTGCAATAATAGGAAAGCACAAGAATGGCGGAGCGAATATGGCAACCCTCGTCAAGGGAGAAGAAAGACGACGACGACGACGAGAGAGAGAAGCTGATGCTTCGTTTATAAGCGACGCCAAGACAGGCGGGGAAGTCGGAGTGGAGAGAGAAAGAGAGGGGGGAGAGAGAGTAGATAGGGAGGACATTTATAGGGGGGAGGAGGAGGAGGAGAGGGAGGGGGAAGGAGGGAGCAGGCGGCCCGTCCGGCTTCGAGGGGGCGGCGCGGCGGCGGGGTGGGGGGATGGGGGGCTCCGGCGGCTCCGTCGTGTCGATCGACGTCGAGCGCATCTCCTTCGGCGGCAAGGTACGGGACCATCTCTGTTTCTTGGCATCCCTTCGTCTTGCTTCCTCTCGCCGTGTTCGTCGTCTCGTAGCTTCTTGAGGGGCGATTCGGCCTCTCGCATTGGGATTCCGTGCTTGCTTGGGATGTTTGTGCCCGTATTTCTGGGAGATTTTGTTGGATTTCGTCGGTTGCGTTGCTGCTCTTGATTTCTTACGTTCACTATTCCTCCTCGCGTGTTGATATCTCCCTTGTTTGGAGGAGTCGAACCAACGAGAGATTTTTACCCGAATTTGCGAGTCCAACCGTACGAGAATTCGTCTCCACGCGCTTCTCTGTATTGTTTTTCCCCTAAAAAGGGAGGCTGCTTTATGCGCGCGTTTATGGCGTATTTCTCTCTGCTTGTCACAGCAATCTGCGTTTCTGTATGCTGCATTCCGTCACCTGCTGGAGTAAAACCATAGCCGTGTTCGTAGCTGCAACACGGTTAATCTTTCGCCGCCGCATCGTCGTCGTCTTCAGCCTACGTATGCCGAAAATTCCGCCTGCAAAGTGCAGCCTGCTGTTATATGGTCCTTTTGCCTGTCCTCGCGTAGAAAATTAAGCTAATTTAACTCGTCAGTCGCCATATGCGCTTAATTGCGCAATTTTTAGCAGCAAGAGTCGGAGTTGGACTGTCCTTGCGTGCTTGCTTCGTTGCCCTAACCACTGCTTTTGTTGCAGCGCTTGTTTCTTTAATTGTTTCAGTTCTTTATTTGTTTGGCTAGGTTTCTTGGTCATTAATTTCCGTCGAGTATTTCACTGTACAAATTCCTTTTTCTCCCTACGTACGAGAGAAATAGGAGCCTCTTGCAAATATATGTGTGTTGTGTGTGTGTGTGTTTGACCGTGGACTAGTGTTTGAGTAAGTGGGTAAAAAAATTTGAGTGTAGTTTACAGGTCACTTTCATTTGAATTACACTAGTTTTTAATAGGATGCTTGTGATGTGGCTGCAAAATCATTCCTCTTCACAGAATAACCACTCTTCCTGTGTTAGAAAAAGCGTAGTAATTTGGTGTTGCCATTGGCCTTTTGCTTCTGTAATCGCTTGTGGTTCATATCATGATCTGTAGTACTTTCCTTTGTCCTACAAGAGATGGTTGTGGAATCATCGCTTTAGTTCCACTCATCATAATGAAACTATTATATATTCCCCTTTTCTTTTGTTAGCATCTTGTTAGCTTTTAGTATAATATGCAGAAAACAAAGATCCTTCAATCATGAAGTCATCCCCTTCGCGTCATTTTGGAGAAATTCTTTCCTTCAAGCGTCAGGGGAGGACTGGCACCTTTTCTCACCTGATGGAAATAAAAAAAAAGGAGATAATCTCTTGCTTGACCAAGTTTAAAGGACCATTTCTCTTTGTATCGGTGTTTCTGGGGTGCACCACGTTGGCTGCTGACAAACTTAGTTGTAGTATGGTTACAGGAAGCACGTGAATTCTTAGTTGTTAAGCATTCTGTAGATGCATATATGTTTACTTTGATTGTAACACTTCTGTTATCCTTGTTTGTATTTGGGGACTTAAACCTGCCATCGTGTTTTCACTTGAGTGCTGCCATATGGTGCGTTCGCTTATTTCAAATAATAATTGAGTTTGGTATAGTCCAAATCGAAATACATTGTTCCATTTATTTTCCTCCTAGCAAGTTTTAACTTTTATACTGTCTGTGTTTTTAACCTTTAAGGGTTGATAAACTGAAATTTATATCTATTTGAAGGCTTATCTTGATTCTAATTAGGATATTCATCTAGCTCAGGATGTAGACATGTTGTTGGTTTCTCTAGTCCTGCGGATTCCATGCCTATCTATTTTGGACAGATAAGGCTAATTTGACATATCTATTTTGTATTTTAGTTAGGATTGGGTTTTCATGATGATGCTTCACATTAACAGCGATATTTTATTCTTAGCTGATTTACCACAGTATTCACCTTTCCGTATCCACAGAACATTTTTTGTGGTTGGCAAAATATGGCCTTTTTGTTATGTAAATTCATGCAGCTTCAGCAGATGCATGCCTGCCACTGTAGATTCTTTTATGTGCTTTGCTATGTGCAAAATTCTTTTTCCTGTTAGATGCTTATTTTGATTATTCAAATTTGGTCTCATTGTTTTTCCTTGTTTAAGCAATTCTTCCACCCTCTTGTTTCTTCAGGAACATCATATACATACAAATCATGGACCCATATCTGTTGTGGTGTATGGTGACCATGACAAGCCTGCTCTTGTTACTTATCCAGATATTGCTTTAAATTGTAAGTACCACATAATAGTTTAAAGTGCAGCGCTTCTCTCCACAAATTATTCCAGTAATCTGACATACATTTATTTACCTCTCCAATTTTACTGTTCAGATATGTCTTGCTTCCAAGGATTGCTCTTCTGCCCTGAAGCTGCTTCATTGCTGCTTCACAATTTTTGCATTTACCATATCAGCCCCCCAGGACATGAGGTCGGTATTATGCATTTCATTAGCACTGAAATCTGCATTTGCCTTAAATATGACAAACTATATACCCACAATTCTATTGTCTCGTTTTTGCCCTTTTATGCCCTAATTTGAGATTCATGCAGTTGGGGGCAGCTCCAATTTCGCCAAATGCTCCTATACCATCTGTTGATGATTTGGTTGATCAAGTTGCAGATGTTCTCGATTTCTTTGGGTAATATTCTATCAAATTACCTAAAACCTAATAAATATCAAATGGTCAGTTTTTGTCAAATTTATTCTCTGATCAAATTTGCTCTTTCCAGGTTAGGTTCTGTAATGTGCTTAGGTGTCACTGCGGGTGCTTACATTCTTACTCTCTTTGCAGTAGGTGTTTGTTCAAACCAGTGTTTTGTCCACTGCTTATTCATCGAAACTTATTATTGAACTATGTATTTTTTGTTGCAGGTGAAGTATAGGGATCGTGTACTAGGTCTTATTCTTGTTTCTCCCCTATGTAAAGCTCCCACTTGGACTGAGTGGTTTTATAATAAGGTAGCTGTTGCTAAATGACCTACCAAGTTAATTTGATAATAAGTTTATACTGACTAATTCTTTTTAGGTGGCATCCAATTTGTTATATTACTATGGGATGTGTGGACTGGTGAAGGAGGGCTTACTGCAGCGGTACTTCAGCAAGGTATCTAAAATTAATTTCATTTATTCCAATTTCTGTATTACATTTCATGCCTTTTCTTATGGCATCCTTTAATTCTATTCTTAGGAAGTGCGGGGGTGCTCTGATTTACCTGAATCTGACATAGTGCAGGCTTGTAGAAGTGTAAGTAGCACAAATTTTCCTTCCTTGATTGATTACTCAGCTGCTCTTTAGGTCTATTAAACGTTAACATTCTTTGTACACATGTTCTAGTTGCTAGATCAACGTCAGAGCATGAATGTGTGGCGCTTTGTACAGACAATGAATGAGTATGTACACATTCTACACTTGTTATTATTTTCAATAACTACAGGGTCAACTTCTACGACACTAAGCTGTAACAAACCTGGCAATGATTTACAGGAGATATGACTTGACAGAAGACCTGAAGCAGCTTCAGTGTAGGACCCTTATTTTCGTTGGTGAGTACTCTCAATTCCACACCGAGGCTGTTCAGATGGCATCAAAGCTCGACAGGAGATACTGTGCTCTAGTTGAGGTAAAATTCACTAGCTTATTTAATTACCTCAAAGTTTTCATTAAAATTTAAAAGGATGGTTTCTTAATAACCTATTTTGCCATCTGTTCCAGGTCCAAGCATGCGGGTCTCTTATAACGGAGCAGCAACCGCACGCGATGCTTATACCAATGGAGTACTTCTTCATGGGTTATGGCCTGTACAGACCAAGCCAGTTGGACTGTAGCCCGCGCAGCCCCCTCAGCCCATTCTGTATATCGCCTGAGCTCCTGTCACCCGAGAGCATGGGAGTAAAACTAAAGCCAATCAAGACAAGAGTTAGGCTTGAAGTGTAGCACACAGTAAATAAGAGTGGTGTGGGGGTGTTGCTTAGGGCTGACATGTTGTGAGTTTACGGTAACCCGATGGTCGTACCGAGTTATAATTTTTTGGGTGGTAGAACAAGATAATTTTTGTACTGTCATGTAGATAGGAAATGCTAGGTTGGTCAGGTCTGGTGGGGGTGGGGGGTGTATTCCATTGATTTGTAGCCATAAACTTGTAAATTGTTACACATTGTTTATCAAAGCAAAGGAAAATAATAGCCGAAAGGTGAGCTGTTTGTGATCATTAGAAATTTATATGTGCACATCGCTGTCTCTTGTGCTGCAATGTTCTTGTGAACCTAAATTCTCATTCATTCATTTTATAGTTTTGTTCCATCATTCTAGATGAAACCCTTTTATTTTATTGTGTGCTTTAGTGGCAAGTTGTTGCCTTATTTCCCATGCAAGATGCCTTGTCAAGAAACGGTATGTGCATTAAAATGTGACCTGCGTATATGCAATTTCTGTGGCGTTGGTTCGTTGAGGGTTTGGATTTGGCCAGGCAGGTTTCATTTGGATTGGAAGTTTCGAACACTGTCAAGCTGATATATCCTGTTGTAAGCATAAATACTAAATTATTGAATAGTAAGTGATTGGTAGCCATCTTTGTTAAATTAGAGAGCATGTGACGTTTTTTGTTCTTCGAGAGATGTTGAATGTGGACATGGAATTGCGCTCAACCAGATTCTTCCATTGTGTACCCTATTTATAATGTCCCTGAAACTCATTCCTCGGACCTTGTGCTTCATGCAAACATTCCTTGAATTATATAGTACTATATCTATTGCAGGATGGCCATTGCCAATAAGCATCAAGATGCCAGTAATTGCAATGGCAGTGCATAATTTCCCAATGCTCCAGAAGCAGATGTCTCGATACTGTTCGCATGATTTTGGGCCAAAATTAATATGCTCACCATACATATCTAGTGCAAGGCCTTCAAATGACAGTGCAGTTGTAACCACCTGATGATACGTCTTTAATTGTTTCTGTTGTCAGCTTCTTTCCCTCGTAACTTTAGTCTTGCAAAGCTGACATCTTTATATTGCAGGCGTGATTAGTAAGTAGTAGGCTCATGATTTCAAAAGTTTAAGAGATTTTGTTGGTTGTTACTACTGGCATTATTATATTTCTGTCTCCATGTACGTGTTTTCTGTTTGGTGATCGACCTCCAATGATTTGGTAGTGAAATCCTGTTCATCTTCCAGAGTTTCACAGATTTACTTCGTTTACTGATGATCAGAGTGTTATTCGGGCTGGTCAATGGTGAATGTGCACTACGTGGGCATTTTTCATATAATTAAAAAAAACGAAGGATTAATTTGAACCATATGAAACGTGAGATAAAGTGGCACCGAGAATAAAATTTTAAGTACTTTTGTCAATGTTTTTTAGGTGAGCCTCCTAGTAGTCTATTGTCCACTGATCCCCCACAGATAAACCTATCTGCGTGGCACTACATGTGTAGTAGGCAACCCACTGCGTAGTGACTCATGCAGCATTCAATTACTAGTTTCTTCCTAAAATAATTTTATTTTTTTGTCATCTTATTTATCTTAAAATATTTTTTTAAGTAATTATTTCTTTCTAAAATAAATACATTGGTACTAAATAAAGTAGGAGATATTTGTATTAGGATTTGATAAAATAGAGAGTATTCTAGTATCTTTATTTTATATTAATATATATGAAATAGGTAAAAAATACAATTATCTACTAGCTACTACCTCGAGCTGCCCTACTACTAGTACCATCATGAGGGGGACAAAAGGAACTAAGGGAAGAGCTTGCTTATGCCACACTACATCGATTATCATCTTTAACAGTCGTTCGCCCCATTTGGATGTGGGATAATGATCATTGCTTGAGATTTGCTGTCTTATGAACTCTGCAGATTGTTAGGTATAGGTAGCCGCATGGAAAGAAAAAGCAATAAGTAGGTTGATGCTAGTAGATGAGGAGGTCATGGTGTCTGACAAGGCATGCAAAAATTAGTGCTCTTTTTACCTCCTCTAGGAAGATATCGGAAATTGTTCCCCTTTGGCCCGTCACAGTTCAAAAACAAAGTTTCTTTGGATTCATATCTATTTTTTCATGGTATTTTCAAACGTTGCAATCTTTGAATGTACCATCGTACCAAATTTGCTCTTTTTGTTTTTTTTTCCCGTGAAGAAATGCCACTACTTACTTTGGGCTAGTTTGCAGGGCTTCAACTCTTCTGGAGCTAAAGGCCAACCAACAGTTTTAGCTCTACCTAGAAAGGAAGAACAGTGGGTTAAAGTGATCTGAAAAAATAAATTCGAGAAATATAACGGGATTTAAATCACTTCACTTCAGATTTTGCTCTTGCTGTTAAATGTTAGATATAGGAGTTAAAGCCTGCCAAACAGCCCTTCGGTAGAAGGCCCATCCGAGAAACTAAAAACGTTGGGCCCATGCATGCGTTTGGTAAAATTGGCAATATATCTTCCTTTTCCTTTGCTAGTAGGCATCAACTCTAATTAATCCGGAAACCTAATTACAATCCTACACAGATTCTGGAGCGAATAGATTCACGCAGCACGTACGAATCCAACTCCGCTCCGGCTCCGCGAAGAATCCCTGTCCCTAACTAGCTCCCCCATATATATCAGACGTCACACAGATCGATCGATCACCTCGTCGAACAGATCGATCGCCACGGCCGCCAAAGCAGCGGAGGCGACGGCGACGGCGACGGCTAATAATGGCGGCGGTGGATACGTCAGCATGGTGATGCTCCCTACTCTAAAAATTGATTTTTTTTTTGAAGAGGATATCAAAACATTTTTTTAGCCGAATTATAGGCGTAAAGACTCTCGTCCGAGCTTTTTGTATGGCCGCTTGAAAGATCTAATCATCTTCGAGTCTTTCTGCGTGCATACTCTTGCCAGGGAAAAAAGAAAAAAATAGGTGAAAATATTCTGATCTCGAATCGTTATTTTACTTTCTTTTTCTAATTTTAAATATTTGTTCGAAAGGAATAAAAAGAAAATAATGTTTTTTAATACTTTCATAAATTTATATTGCAATTATTTTTTAAGGTGTTTTACACCTAATAATTATAAATTTTATTATAATTAGTGCCAGATTAAGGTGGGTGGGTCTCCCTCTATATACTTTGGCCCTAATTTAGCTGTCTAGTTTTTTCAAATAATATTACCCTTTTCCAGTAGATTCCTTTTTAATTTACTTCTTTTAGAATCTTTAGTACGTGAAGGAAATAAAAAAAGTTGATTATTTGAAAAATATTATATTTATAAATTTAAAAAAGTAATTCATAATTAAAATAAAGGAAAAATATTATTTAAATTGTTTGTAAATTGTATATTATAATGTGGTTTGTATTTACAAATGGATATGCAGGAATGGATATATAAGTAATCTTAGTGGTTTCTTAATGAGTTGTGTAAATTCAGAGTAAGATGATAAAAAAATATATTGCCCATACTTAAACTTAAACCATAAAAAAAGCATAGAAAAAAAATAAAAATTATTAAGTCTCACTTAATTTGGTGTGTGTTTGATATGGTATATACAGCTTGGTGTAAACATGGCTAGACGGTCAAAGCCAAAAGTAGCATTTTAAAATAACCTAATATTTTTCTCGAGAGTGATATTCATAATTTTATTTATAATGGTTCTGTTGTTGTGATAGACAACTAAAAGAACCTTAAGTTGTACAGAGGGGGTGAATGTAGAAATTTTTAAATCTAAAATGTACTTACAACGAAAATTAGTCTCTTCTTCAGAGTCTTCGATCCTAATGTTCGAAGTATACGGACAAGTGTTTATGCCATATAGAGAAGTTAGTTTGGAGTCTTTGATAATGTGGCCCGTAGATTTCAAACATCTTTCAAAATGCCCGAGAGACACTTAAAAGGAGATAGGAAGAAGGTAATAAAATCATAGTAAATATAAAAGACAAAGATAAGCTAGGAGACAAGATAATTTTTTTACCAAAGTTCGAATTAACCGATACTACGTCTCTATTGAGAAGCTCTAAAGAATCAGATCTCTTTCGATCCCTTGCCTCACTAATTTTAACCCTAGAAATTAGTTTGGCATTCAAACTATCACCAAAGCGTAACACATTGTCCAAGGCGACAACTAAGGTCTCAACTAGGACATGTGCTCCCACTTACTATGGAGCTTGCTCAACCAAATTAATCTCTTAGGAAGAGCTCGACGAATTACTTAGAATACCTCTTCCTTGCGGATGTAAGGAAAAACTTCACAAACTTATGAGACGATTCATAAGTTAAATCCTCAAGATTCAACATAGTAGAGTGGAGAATCTCTATAGTAGAATGGATGAGCAACCAACCCCTTAAAATAGGAGTTGGTGGGATTAAATACCCACCTCTCTCGAAACTAACCATTACTCAGAAAATTCAAACTCTAGAGTATACAAACAGAATATCCTTATACTTTGAACGGGCCTTTTGCCCTAAATAGAGACTCTAGTGTGGAGACTCTAGCTAAACAGTCCGGAGACTCTAGACATGCTTTTCACCCTAGTCAGAGATCTTAGTCCGAAAATTTTAGCCAATGGTTCGAAGTGTCTAGACCGCACTTAGTCTCAAGAAGAGAAAGAGTTCGGAGTGTCTGATCTAAACTTTCGGATGCTACAGACAGGTCTCTCTGTCAGGCAGAGAACTCGGTCCAGAGGCTCCGGATAGATTTCTCTATTTGATAGAGAATCTTGTCTATAAGTTTCCACAATGCTTAGACATAAATATCTAAAACATGGAAGATAAACAAATAAAAAATCCTAAGGTATACGTAGTGCGGATGTTTGCTTCTCAACACAATTAAACATTAGCTCTTCTTAATAGTACGATTTATCCTAAGACCTTAAGGAAAATCAGAAAAAAATTATCTTCTCCATTCCATATCTCCTTTTCTTTTTCTATTATTTTTCTTTTCTTCATGAGGATATTCTTTTAAACAAAACACTGCTGCGAGATTCTTGATTACAAAATATTAGCTCCCTAATTTCTTGTTACCTATCACTCAAAACCCACTAGAGAGCCTAAATGCAATTTCAATAACAATGACCATATAATGTTAGATGATATTAGTATCAAACTAGAGGAGATGATGTAGCATATTAAACCATAAGTCATAATGGGGTAGGTGAGAGACCTAAATAATTTTGAGACATTGTAGAAGGCATCAAATCAACTATTGTATAATGAGTCAAGGGTTATGACAAGAACTTCTTCACACTTTGTTATGTGCTAGAACTTCTATGGCCCATCATATGTGATCAACTCTTGACAAGCTTACAACATTAACGGTCACATATTTTGTATGAAAGCAAATGATAAGAAGAGCATAGCCCAAAATAGTAGCATTCGGGTAGAGATAATCGATATAAATAGACAGAGGAACACTTATTATGGGTTCATAGAAGATATCTAGGAGCTGAACTATGGAGTAAGTATTCAAATCTCATTATTTCAGTGCTAATGGGTGAAACACCCATAAGGCATGTTTGTGGCAAACTTCGGTCTAATAATTATTAAGCTCGACAACGTGGGTTACAAAGATGACCCTTGGGTACTTACTTATCATGTCGCATAGGTTTTATATGTAACCGATCCCATGGATAAGAAAAAGGACATTGTGATTTCTAGAAAAAAAAGATTGTAGGAGTTAAATATATGGAAGATGTCGAGAACTATAATTAGTATGACTAAATATCGCTATTTACAGATTTTCATAATAATATAAAGCTTGTAGTGGCAACCATTGACAAAAAAACTTTCAAATTATATATGTGGTGATAATGTATAATAGGATAATTTGTACGGATGTTGAAAATATGTAATTTGATAATTTGTGCGAATGTATAAAATTTATGCGCAATATATGTAAAAATACATAAGAATTATAATTGAAATATAAATTTAGGAAAAAATGTAGTTGTCAGTTTTGGAGGCAGTTGCAAGCGGCACGTGCTTTAGGCTACCTATGAAAATCATTTTTGCAGGCAGTCTGTAACTTCCACTACCTATAAAAACCATTTTCATAGGTAGCTACAACGTCCCCCGCTTGCGAGAATGTCCCTCCTATAAGATGCGCAGGAGCAAAAAAAATTTACAGTCCCGCGCATCAAACCTTAGTATTACACCACCAAGCTGCCAAAATTCAATTGTACACCCACGCGCCGTAGCTCGACCTCCTCTCTCACCACCAGCCTTAGCCTCCACTATCACCCCATACTCCAGCCTCTACCCTCCAATCGGTTCATGACCACTGCTCCCCCATGCAGTCTCAATCAACGCTGTCGAGGCTCCTTGCCTCAACACAAGCCGCCTTTGCCACCCTCTATCTCGTTGCCCCCATCGCTCTTGGCCTCCCCTCCACCACTGTCGGCCTCCTTTGCCCTTTCCTCACGTGCGCCGTTCTCAACCATCTTGCCCTAACCCACAACGTCACCTCCTTCTTTCCTCACTGACCGATGCTTGCAACCTAGCCGCTATGCCTCATCGTCGCTGAGTCTTGCTGTCGTCCTCGTAGGCTGTCCCGGCCTCGTCGTCATCCCTTCTCCACCAACTAGCCAACCATACTTCGCCACCACTTCTCTAGTTAATTTTTATTTGTGAAGAATTTTTATTGTGTGAAATTTATATGAATTAATATTATATATTATGTTATTTTTTAGGAATTTTTTATAGATTTATTAATGTTATATATTATGTGAATTATCTTATTATTATTATTTATTGAATTACCTTATTATTTTTGTCGTATTTTAAATATTTGATAAACTATTGCCATGCCATTCAATAAAAAATCTAATGTCCACGTATATTACCCATGTGCAGGTTTGTGAATTTAATGAGGTTAGAATTTAACGTTGGTCCATGATCTACTAAGAGCTTCTTTAGAAAGATGGATTTTTAGGATTATCAAAGGATTTGAACATGTAGGATTTTCTCCTATGTGCCCCTTTGGTTTGGTTTGTAGGATTTGATTGAAAATGTTCCTTGGATTCAAGAATCAGATCAAACCTCATGATTTGAATTCTTTTAGGAAGTCCAAGACACACAAGCTCTATTTCTCTCCTCTTAACTCTACTTTAATGATATTTTTTTCTCCAAAATTTTTATGAGTTTCCTGTGAAGTATACATACAACCAATTCAACAAGTTACTATGTTTTTAATTACTGCGAGATTTTATATGGCATAATATTTGATTCCTTTTTTTTCATATTCTTGTGGTTTTCATTTCATATAGTTCCAAAGGAGCCCAAAGTGTGCAGCAAGAAAACATGAGGGATTAAGCGTTCGCTTATATCTTTTTAAGTGTGCGGGAAGAGAACATAGGAGATGGATTTTTCCCAACATACTTTGGGTATTTGTGGTGTATGTGTGCGTGTTTTATGTAATACAAAGAAAGAAATGATGACCTAAGGAAAAATAAGTTTGTGTAGGTGATCAAAGAACCAATGAAACTGTTATCCTATATATGTTGACCCTTTTTTCAGTTTCTAATTAGTACATGTACAAAACAAGGTTGTTGCTACACTTCACAGATCAACACTAGACTATACTGTACTATACTATACAGCTAATTAACTGTGCTCCACTGGATTAATTAATGGATCTAGACCAATTTGCCGGCAAAATCCTTGATGTCCTCGTCCTTGACGGCCGGCGAGGCCATCGCCCTGAACTGCTTGAGCTCCGACGGGCTCCGGCCGAGCTGCAGTGCCACCTTGGTCTCGAACACCTCGCCGTTCTCCCTCCGCTCGACGTCGGCCTCCTCGAGGTTGGCCTCGATGTCCTCCTGGATCTTCCGGTAGATGCCGGCCACGTTGCGGCACAGCTCGAACAGCATGCCCACCTGCCCGCCGTGCTCAACGGTGTTCGCCGCCGCCGCCAGCGCGCCGCCGAGGACAGCAAGGCCGGACGCCCACGTGCCGGCCTCGCCGGAGCCCATGAACGCGGCGGCGAGCGCGGTGGTTCCGACCAGCGCTGGGCCTGCCACGGCGAGGCGCTTGTTGAGGGTGAGGACCAGCTTGCCGACTGACACGTACTCGTTCTCGTCCTAGGCCTTGACCACCCAGAGGATGCTGCGCATCTCTTCCTCCAGCTCTTGGGTCCAGCCGTTCCTGGCCATGGCAGCTCGCCGGCCGGCGCTATTGGTTGCCTTTGGCGTGTTGACAGGAGCGCGTTGCTGCTTCTTGCTCGGCCACCAATGGGCGGGCTTGACGGCCTTGGGGAACTTGTCGAGCATGACGGGGAGGAGAGGCAGCGGGTAGGCGGCCTCGAGCGCGAGCACCCGGTCCATGACGTCGCGGACGTCGGCCTTGGTCGTCGCCGCCGGGGTGAGGTCGAGCGTGGCGCGGACGTCGCGCTCCAGCTGCCTCCATAGCCTGGTGAAGTTCCGCTGCTCCTCGGCGAGCTGCGAGGGCTGGATCTTGTTGACGGCGGCCATGGTCACCTCGGCGGAGGCCAGGAGCACCCCGCCGAGGCCTTGAGCGTGACCCCACCCGGCGCGGTGGGCGCGAGCGCGGCCATGACGGACGCGGCGAGCAGGAGGGAGTTGTTGGAGTGGAGCAGCAGGTGGTTCCAGCTGTCCCTCTGCCTCCCGATGATGTCGTGCATCTCCGCCCGGTCCGCCGCCGCCTCCGCGATGGCCCGGAGCTTCTCCACCTCGCAGTCGACGGGGAGCTGCGGCGGCGGAGCGCGCCCGTTGGTCGTCGCGGCGCCGCGTTAGTCGACGAGCCTTAGCTCATCCATGCCGCCGCCCACCAGCTGCCGCCTGTCTGACGTGCTCGTAGTTGTTGTACTGACGCTGACGCTTCCCCCCCCCCCCCCCCCGGAGGTTCGCCACCCTACTACTCCTCTTCCTCAGCGAGCTCGCTGGCGCCGGGAGCATGACGCCCCCGCCGGCCAGTGACCGCATGACACTCTCCATCACCTACAGCAACTACACACTACTACTACACTAGCTCCGACCTCCTCGATCTGTCCAAATCAATGTGGCGATCGAGCTCACGAGATCGATGCCAGTGATGAGATCGATGCGTATGGTTGCTATATAGTCGGAGGAGAGAGAGTGGCTTGTTGACGAGGGCATGGGAGAGACTTGAAGCGGCCGGGATTGGTTAAGCAGCGTATTCAACGGAACGGAACGGAAATAATGGAACAAGTCAAGCTGGGCGATTGATTCAACTTGGCTTGACCAAGACCATGCACCACCACTACGTTGGGAAACTCCTTTTATCTCCTAAGGAGGATATATCCTTATTTTTTACGTACTACACCTAAATAGTTGTCAAAAAAATTTTAAAAATTAATTAGATAGATTACTATGAGATATGTTACTTCATAAACATGTAAATTTAAATTGGCACATACAAGTTTAGAAAAAAACAAATTCAACATCTAAAAATAATACTTTTCACAATCATATTTATTATTTTTATTCGTCTAATTTAAACTTGTGTTTTTTGATTGATATATCTCGGAGGACTATCTTATCAAAAAAATTTAAAAAAAATTGATGATCGTTCGGATGCCATGCAAAAAATGAGTCTATATCCTTAGGGGATGAAAATCCTCCTGCTAGTTGTTGTTAAACCAAAACCACCAGTTGATTCTCTCCAAAAAAACACAACAGTTGATTTGATGGTGAGTGTGTAAATAAGCCAAGGGAGAAATATATTCATCATTTAATTTGTTTTTTTTCAGTAGATCTGTGGCAATTAATTTGTGGTGATGAGATATAAACTAAGAGAAAGCATTTCATGCTTATACGGTTTTTTTTTTTGAGGTACTACTACTACATAGTTACTATTGAGTTAGAGAGAGTTACTACATAGTTACTTTTGAGTTAGTGAGAGCCTGAGAGAGTCACTGTTTCACACTAGCTAGGAGATTGACATTGAAATTTGAGAAAATAACGGGGTAAATCGCACGGTCAGGATGAATTCTGGCATTTATGATCCGAGATTGACTGTTGTTGCTTGGGTGTGGTCTGCGGGGCCCAATTTTACTTTTACGCATTTCCGCATTAAAAAATTATACAATTAAAACATTAACATATTTTTTACGTCAAATTTAGTGCTATGGTATACTCTCTCCATATTTACATATATAAAATTATTAACATATTTTAAAACTTTGATCATTAATGGCTCACACAATATTTAGTTTGAAAATATAAAAATCATATAGGTAGATTTTAGTTTATAAGTAATTTATAGTATTATAATTTTTTTAGATATTATCATTATATTATAATAAAAATAGTGGTCAAAATTACATAGCAAAGATTATATAAAATCAATGGTGCCATATATTTAAATATGGAGATAGTAGATGGATAGGTCAGATTTTAAAAAAATATATGATTACATGAATCAAAACTACCGCAAGAACTATCATTTAAATGACAATTTTGCAAACTAAGAAAAACTAGTGATGAATTTTTAAATGCCCGTTTCATTAAACTTCAAATATCTATGAGCATATTAAATATAGTACAGCTCGGCAAAGGCTAACTTGCAGTTCGGAGCAAGCTAGAATTGTTTGGAGCTGGGGGTGTAAATTAAATAATTGTGTGGTTTGTGTTTCTTCCCGTATATCACCATACCCCCTTCTTTGTTTGAAAATATTTGTTCAGGCCTTTTATATAAGAGCACATAAAACTACAGTAGTATTTAATAGAATCAGAGAAACTTTGATTCCATTGCATATATGTATGTATATATATATATATATATACACTTTGATTTCTATGTCTCTAATAAAGGCTATATATTAATATACAGCAATTTTCTATGCCCTACATGGCATGGACAAATACCATGAAACAGAGCGAGTAGCATCGATTAACTGGTTGCTTTGTATCTTCTGAAATCTACCGTAGCTTAGCTAGCATACTCTCCTCCCAACCGAACCTTTTTTTTCCATCGAACCTAATTTTTTTAAGAAGTGTAATATATTCTACTAATTGACCACTAACCATCATACAAGAACATGATAGCTAATACACTTAACACCAGTCAATTAGTCTCCTCTGAACCACTCCCTAGCTACCATGTTACAGTACTAATACTATACATATAGTATATGCATGAGATTTGATCGATTCTAGCTTGTTCATATAAATTCATTCCTGCCCTGAAGAGTATTCTATCTTTTAGTTATCAATTCAAGGATGGATGCATGAATTTTGTCTCAACTAGATGCAAGTTGATCCTACTGATTAAGTATACTCTGACAATTTAAGTAGCAAGTAGTAGTACAAATCACTCTGCAGCCAGATGATGTGCCTTCGTTTGGACGACGCTTCATGTACTCTGAAACCCTTGGGCACACGGCGGCAACAAATGCATACATTGTACTAATTTTGGCGAGAATTTGTGATTGATAGGCGATACCTCTGTCCTCCAACCAATGCAAGCGTTTTGGAGCACACGAATTTACATAATTACATCTAATATGATCGTGTTTTAATCTTTTTTTTTCTGGAGGATTCCCAGCCCACATCTATGTACATTTTGCCACAACTTGAGTTAGCAAGACTTTATATTAGCTAGCTTGTGCATTCATTTGGCTCTAGCTATAGTAACAATATTTGAGTGAGTCAGCTAGAAACATAGGTTTGACTTTTTCTGTGGCACTGGTTATAAATTTACAAGCTAGCAAAATCCTATGGATACATGGATGCGAATCATCACGTGGGTTAATTTATAAGTTTGATTATTTTGACCAGAATTCAATCTAGCTAGAAAACAATTCGAGGCAGCTATTGTGTGTGTACATGTACATGCATGATGTGACACATCACATGACATCGACTCTGTTGTATGCGTCTGATCTGATCGGAGTACAATTAAGCGGCTAGTATTATTTTTTCCCAGAATAACTTCACTTTTTATTTTGTGGTGCAAACAAGGTACTAGTGGAGAAAAAATGATCGAAATAATTCTCATTGATGTAAAAGTTATTACTTGCAATTTGTAATGGGAATCTGATGATTGCAGCACAAAGATAAGAAAGAGAATCAGTACCAAATCCAATCTGATCCTTGTACGAGGAGAAGGGCTCGGGGCTGTCCTCCTTGGTCGGTGCGATGTCCCTGACGAGCTCGGCGTACTCCTTCCTCTCATGCATCTCCCTGAGCTTGTACCAGCCTCGCCTTCAGCACATCGCTCTGCGCGTGCATAGCCAGATCAAACCATAGAGAAAAAAAAAAGCACTAGAATTTTCTCCAAAGGCTAGCAGTTGCTTGATGACTGACCTTCTCTCGTGGCTTGGGCCTGTAGAGCAGGAAGCCGGTTCCATCGAGGAGACAGGCGGAGAGACTGACAGGCGTCGGGGAGGCAGTGCACCAGATTTCACGGAGGGAGCAGTAGGGGACGGTGGACTGGGAAGCGAGGAAAGAGACGAGGTCGCAGAGGTTGGTGGGAAGGTTCTTAAAGGTGATGCCGGAGGAGAGGAACGAGCGAAGAGGATCAGAGGTGGCGACAACAAGGTCCGACGCCATGGCCGACACTGATTAGAGCAACAAGGGAATACTCTGATCAGTAAATAAGTTTTCAGATCTGAAATTTTCTATTTGCATAATTGCAGGCTTTTCATGTTGTACCTACTTACAACCCTATGAATATTTGATATTACCAAATTTTAATATATTTTTGTGATACCAATTTTAATAGCGTTAGATATGTTCAGTTTAAAATGTATATTTTTTTAGACTGAAAATTTCTAGAATTACTAAGATAGCATTTGCAATCGGATGTTTTATCAAGATTCGGTAATGCTAAATTTTTATAAGGTTGAAAGTGACAACAAATTGAAACCCTGTAATTAGTCCATCAATAATCCATAGGAAATGTACAAATTTGAAGGGGAGAGACAAGGGGAATTTTAGGGTTTGAGGAGAATACCGTGCACCGTGACTTTGCAGCCGCTGTCTCCTGAATCACAGTCAGCCATGGTGCACTACCACCTCCTAAATAGCTGTTGCCTGGCCGTTAGCTGGTGGAGGAGACAGAAGGTACGAAGGCAGGGGTGAAGGAGGAGACTAGAGGGACCAAGAAAGGAGGGCTGCCGTCACGGCACCAGTCACGTGGAGGTTGATTCCCCTCTGTGTATCATCGTCACCAATGATTTTCTCGGCCGTCGCCCACCACTACTGTGCCTAGGTCGGGAGGATGGGGATGCGGTAGACAGTGGCATTTGTGGGTAATTTTGTCAAAAATCAATGGACACTTTTGTAATGAGGTCCAAGCAGAGCCTGTGGAGCGACGAGATCCGCTTCACATTTTACAGCATCAACTTCAGCTCTAATTAAAACGAGCCCTCCTACTTCTACTTGGATATTGATTGAGGTTAGACTAGTCAGGCTAATTAAGGCTTGGAAAGAGCTAAGGTTTGTCGGCCTAAATTACTTTATACGGGCCTAAAAAGAAAGAGAAAAGAATACAGCACTCATGTATTATAATGTATGGGTATTTTGCTAGTAAAAAAGTAGTGTAATTATTAATTTAAATCATTTTTACTATGAAATTTTCACAAAGATAATTTAGGCAAATAAACTTAATATGAATATTCAAAATTATGCAAATAAATAAAAAGATGAAAAATCAGGATGTGATTAGGCTTAGCTGCTAATACTCGTGGAATTTTTAGCCGATGGTTAATACTCTGAACTGAAGTCTCTTCTCTCTCAAAGATTTAACTATTAAGTACAAGAATTGTGGCAAATGTCTTGTTGCAAATTCAACGGTAATTTTCTATAATCCAATACAAATATGGTTTTTTGATTGACATAATGTGAATTTCTTTTAGAAGTGTCTTTAATGTGAAACGTTAACATTGGTCCAACTTTATCCCATATGGAAACAAGATTAGATTTGTAAGGTCATTGTAAGATATTTATTATTTGAGGACATTACACAAAAGGTTCCTAGAAGTAGAATTATTTGTATAAAATATCTTGTTTTTGATATAATATATTTTGTATTAGATTTTTTTTTTGGCTTGTCAAAAGGACATATATAATACATGGCAAGAATCCAGTAGCATTATTAATAAGGTGATTGCGTTCCTCACAGAAGTTAGTAAATCAATAATGTGATTGTGTTCCTCACAGAAGTTAGTAAATCAACAATGTGTCATTTTCCATATGATTCTAAGTGTAGATTTCTCAGAAGTTAGTAAATAAAAAGTGCAGTGTAATTAATTAATTTAAATCATGTTTACTACAAATTTTTTAAAAGGCTAATTTAGGCAAATAAACTCAATATGGTTTTTCAAAATTAAGTAAAAAAAAGGGCAAAAATAATTAGGATGTAATATAATACATTGTTGCGCACAACATTCATACTCGTGAAATTTTTGGCCGATGACTAATATTGATGTGTTTATTATATAATAAATTATTTTTATTTTTGACCGTTAGTAACTAGAACGAAGAAAACAAAAGAACAACACGCTTCTTTTCATTTGAATTAGTAATCCTGTAACATCATGTGAAACCAACTCTGCACCCTTTTATTTTTGTGGGTATGTGTTCTTAAGCACATTTTTGAATAACAACAATGTTACACTTGCCAATTAGCTGCTCTAGATAAAGTTAGAATGGCAGGAAAAGGTGTCAAGTACAAAGGTTGAAGAACTCCATGGAGATGAGAAATAAAAATAGTATCAATTCATTAGTAATTAAAAATATTTTCTGAACTACTACTTCACAAATATTATGTTGTATCTATTGATTATGTGATGATAATTAATCTGTATTTTAGTGATTAACTCGAGGACATCTTAGCAACATAGATATTTGATCCTTGTTGATCTTGCGAGGAGTGAACGTCTTAACAAAAATGGTGCTACTGGAGAAAGGAAAAAGGAGACCCAGACAATCTACCAGAGCTTGTTATGATTAGGCAATGTGTTATTCAGAATTGCAAACCAAGACTAACATGTGTCTTTTAGGTCGTTAAAGTTAACTCATATATTTTCTGCACTCAATGCCTAATAAGCTATGCAAACTGTATAATTTGTTTGTTTGGTTTGTTCCTTGGACGTAGCAGTACCTCCGAGGAAACTCAAAGACCTTGATGTTAGTCAATGTCTCTCCAGATATTAACTAATCATGTAAGTCAATTTGCTATCTTCAGTTTGCTGCTTAGGTAAACTTATGTGAGATTACCATTCATCGTCAGTTGAGGAGAATTGATGATGCCGCATCATCCGTTTGCAAGACGAACCCTCACTCTGTCCGACCACCAAGAGGCATACACCTGTGACTGCATACGGTTGGAGCGAGAGGAGAATACATGAAGATCTTGGAGTCACAAGATCACCTTATGCATGCTGCAGCTAGTGGTCACTGCATCTTGCCAATTGTATTTTTGTCTTGTATTTTTTTTGCTTGTTTCTTGCCAATAATAATTCACACCCTTCGTGTGACGCGCAATCTTTAACATTCCAGTTAAACTTTTTTATTAAAAATAGAAAGACAAATAGTATACTTTTTAATGGATATTTATATCTTAGACAGTTGGGCTAAAATTGGAATTCTACTGATGAAAGCATGGCGGTGATAAGTATGTTTAAACAAATAATTTGGGTAAAATTGGAAGCTATTCAAGAACTGACGGAATAATAAATAGGATATACTGATTGACGTACATATAATTGCTTGGGTATATATGCTCTCTTCCTCTTTCTTTTTGCATAATGTTTGTAAATTTGTATATATGGCAAACATGCAACTTTTACACCTCTTCACACAGTAAGATAAGATAGCGCAACTAGCCTACTGTATATTGAAATTTTTCTTTCATAGAACACAACATATATACAGCTAGCTCGGGCAGGTGACGAGTAAGTTAATTAGATGGATGCATGGTGTATGCATGGACGGAGCAGGGACCTTGTAATTGCGGCGCACAAAGCACCGTCCATCGAAATGTCCAAACCGATCAGCATCCGCGTGATCATGATCGAGGCTGTCATGGGTCATTCCTCGTGTCGGTCTCATAGCTAATTATGTCCTTTTTTTCCCAGTTACAACTATATTTTATGTTTGAGTCTTTGAAATAATAAATATATATTATTATATACAAAAGTCTATTTTTAAATGATACTCCTAATGTAACGCTTTAATATAATAGAGAATTTGTGAGAAAAAATAAAACATGTGACCATCAATTTACACTTAAAATAGCCGAGAACATAATAATTTTAAACATTAGATTAAATCTATTAAAATAACCCCTCCCTCCTAATCTTCAATCTTCAATCTTCAAGAGAACAAAATCTCAAATAAAATCCCATCTCCTCACGTACATACGTGCGTACCTATGTACCTGGTGGACAAGTACGTACACTCTCCCCGTCCCAACCGAAGAACCCGATAGTTTTAACCATTCTATCACTAGATCTATCTTCAAGAGCACAAAATCCCAAAAAAAAATCTCCTCCAGCTCCCCTCACGTAAGCACGTATACGTACTCTCCTCCCCTTCGAGCCTGGACTCTCCCGTTTGCCCAATTCCTCCTCCCTCTAGCTAGCAACTCAATATATAACAATCAGTAATTAGATAGCTACAAACAACATTTTTTTACATCTGATTTGATTTGTAATTTGTTTGAACCGTCGTTCCATTTATAATTAAACCGCTTAAATCAGTAAACCCATTATTTTTTTAATTAGAGCTTTTAAAGTAATTCCTCCCACCTAATCTCCTGTATATATGAGAGGGAAAAAAGTGCGACTATTCGTCCGAAAAAAGGCCAAAGAATTAAATGCCTAAGCTAGCAAAGCATTGTCAGAATCGAAGAATACACATGAAGTCTCGGAGAAGCTACAAATCGATAACTTGTGGATCCGCCATTGCATGCGGCAGTGGGTGCTCTGCCATGCTGGAGAGGGCAGATAATCTTGCCTGTCTGCCCAACTAATATAACCGTGTTGCCTACATGCAGCAGCTAGCTTAGATCTGGCTAAGGCTAAGTTGGTTTAGCAACTCAAGTCAACAACTTTGTCGCACGTCGTTTTATATAAAATAAATTATTTTTTAAAAAATTATAATAGTTAATAGATAATTAATTACTTGCTAATCATTTTTCTTGTTTCTATACACACAAAATCTTAGTCATGCCGTCCAACCAATCGGACCCTAAGCCCAAACAAACCATATCTAGCTATATAGCTAGCTATAATGGGTTGATAGCTCGTAAGCCAGTCGGCATATTTGCCTTCACATGCATATTTGCACTAATAATAAGTGCTTGCGGGTCTTATCGGTGGATAAATAAATAAATATGCTAAATATCGTATTAATAGAAAAAATAATTTATAATTATATAGTTTTGTTATTAGTGACTTAAATGCTAATGTAAAAAAGAAACCTAGATAAAAACCTTTAAAATAATTTCAAAATTAACTTTTAAAATTTAAATTTTTGTAACGACATAGATGTTTTAGTCCATCCTACATCTTTAATATAATCTATCTCATTCTGAATTATCTGTCACATAAATATTATATGGCACATCAATTCTTATAAAACTATATGCAAATAGCTGTCAAAATGTGTTCACTGTACGTAAATATAGTACATGATTTTTTTTCCTTTCTGGTTTTCATGTTAACATCTTTTTTTTAACCAAAGGAAATTTATTAGTCTCAAGACATAGTTCAAGGGGGATAAAACCCCCTGTACATCTCCTGGAGCAAAGCGCCATACATAATAAGACCAATTCTTTGACAGTTAAGAGTGACTAGAAACAACCCTACAACTGAAAGCATAAAGCAGAAAATGATGAGATCGGCAGGGTGCTGAGCCTCTACTACAAATGTACACATCACATGACAGATCGGCATTTTCTTTGCTGTCTCCATGGGAGCAACACGATACGAGATTTTTTTTCGCTGATGCGTATATTTCTTTAATAGGCTTCATTGGACTTAGCAATGAAGTACTAGGGAGTCTTCCGATCAAATTTAAGGAGGAGCACTAACTTCAATCCTAATGACCGGATTCGCATAGCAACTTTGCGCTCAACCCAAACGGAGGACAAGAACAGTTTCTGCTGCACACAACAGAAGCAAGAGACAAATACAGCCAACCTTAATCTTGGTAAGATTTAGATGGCAGCGATTAAACTCCTGTCTTGCTAGACAATCGACGACATGGATGGTGACAAAGTGGGGAATTGAGAGCCAGCAGTAGACTTCGGTTGCACCACATCGTTGGTGCCAGAGCTAAAGCTGCAAATGCCGTCGCTACCACCGCAGGTCCTCTTGCAGGCCACCACCCTAGCAGTTAGATGGCACCGGGTGCCTCACACCACCAGATCCACTCTGTGGTACCCGCTGTTGACGTATGTTCATATTAATATATTACACATAAGAGGTTTACATAGCTTTAGTATAGATTTTAAACTCTTGATATTAGAAGCTTGTCAATCAATTTAATATAAGACTAACGAGTCAATCGATCAATAGGTAAATATGGGCTTAAGCTATTGGCTATTTAACCTATAGAGATTAAAACGAGCGTATAGCCAATAAAGATTAAGTGAGATAGAACCTACAAGACAATCTTTATAGATTAGATTAAATCGAGACAACATAAGATTATAACTAATTACATTAGGTACAATTGACAGCAGATTAAACGTGATATGAAAAGTATATCGGATAACGATTTGACACAGATGAAAGTGAAATCATCCATCGGCTAAAATTCCAATGAAACATTAAATAAAAACTATCGACTTATTAATATTTACCTTACTTAAAACGATCGAATATAACCGAGACAATATAAAGTTAACAATAAGAAGATAAATATAATGAGCCGATAAGTTCTATACCAACATGATAGATACAACAGATTAAACTAAAAAATTAAATAAATGTAGTCTTAAGTAGAATTGAATGTATCAAGATAACCAACAAACGTATAAATTTAGTTAAGATATTGGATCAAACCAAAAAAATATGTCTTAACTGAACCAATACGTTTACTATATGATAAGACTCACCTCTTGCCGGAGATCAAACTTAACTAATCCAGCCCAACCCTAAGCAATGAACTCGTAAAAAAACTATATTACTTCTAATCCTAAGTTGGCAATGCTCCAAATTTGATGTATTGATTCCTGAATATACATATTTACACCCTTGAGTTCACATGAGTTCGACACATTTACACGCAATCGTGTAAAAAAAGTGTTTCCTAAAAAAAGAAAATATTTATTCTTGTCTATTTACAAGAAATATTTACAAACACAAAACCGATTTATAACGGTTTCAAGGGATAGATTCTCTTTTCTTTATTTGTAAAAACTTCCTTGAATCCGGTCTTTATTAGGCAATCACCATTGACTTAATTGTTTTTTTTCTTCTGACTAAGTATTAACATCTACAGAGGGGACTAGGTGGCTTGGCCGGAGAGACCATAACGAACCTCCACAGGTGAGAAAATGAAAGAGTCGATCCACTGCTATGGGCCTAGCCATGGATGCCTCCTCAAGTGTCGCCAAAACGGTTGTCATTAAAGAAACGGAGCTCTAAACACCTCAGATCTGACTCCTTGAAGCCTCTTTTCCCTATATTATTACTCAACTTACAATCCCCAACTCGACCGGCCTGAATCATTTCACAAGAACCACTCTACCTCCCACTGTTGGGCTAAAGAAGCTAACCTTGGACGCTTTGCACCACACAAAATGGGACGAACCCCATGACAAGAAAGACTCGATTACAGGAGAAACCAGATAAAACCTAAACGAGAAAGACTGGATTACAGGAGAAACCCGAATAAAACCTAAACCTAACCTATGGAACCTGACCCTCTCCCCTCTTGCTGGTGACCGGAGAGGTCGCATGAGGTGGAAGGAAAGGAGCTGGTAACTGGGGGATTTTCGACCTTGTTGTTTTCATGTTAACATCTGTGCAGTTATGTTGAAGTAAAGACTGAAGAAGCGGAGAGCTAGCGGCGTCATCTAGCCCGAACAATAAAGAGTGTTTCCCAGCTTATCCGTAATTTTTTTACTAGTGTTTCTGAGTGATTGGTATTGTGTCAACGTCAGGTCTGAAGCCCGACCAGCCTGAGAGCTTACTCCACCACTGTTATTGGAGTGTTGCAGAGAGTGAAGCGGGAGATGGTTGGGTAGAAGATTATTCCCATTATGATTTCAAGATATATAAATTTCAATCGCGCCAATTTGAATTATAGTGAGTTTCATTCGTATAAGCACGAGCCTTGCCCCCATCGAGAGGTATATATATAATAGTCTATCCAGCTTAAGTACTGTACGGTGCAAAGCAAAACATACGATTTTAAAAATAGTATGAGATTGGTAGGAGCAAGAAGCTAGTGTGGATCCAGTGACCACGGAAGAGGTCGTACGGATATACCATTCTTCGCCCAAAGCCCCGTCAAGTTGCCGGAAACGGTCGCCTTTAGACGCAATCCAGCATCTAACTACGTTTTCCCTGAATTGAAATTTGACCCGGCCCAACTTAACCCAGCCCCGGTCAAACCTAACCGCCCCTACAAATACCTCCTCGCCCTCTCGCTTCCTCCATCCATCACCTCCCCCTCACCTCCGGCGACTCATCCGCAACCGCAAGACAAGCCAAGCAGCCTCTTCGCCGTCGCCGTCGACGTCGACTCTCGAGTGAACGAAGCAGCGAACGCACTTCTTGTGATCAGTCTCTCAGTCCATCGATGGCGGCCATCCAGTCTCACCACCGCCATTTCTTGGCGGCGGCGACCTGTGGGCAGCGGCGACAGAGGCCGAGGCCGAGCCGGATCGCCGCTCCCTGCCGTGCCGCGCTGAGCGGCGGCGTGCGCACAGCGCCGAGCCCGTCTTCGGAGAGCGGGAGCCCTAGCCTGAGGCTTAACCTTGACTGGATCGACCCGCGCGTCGTCGCCGTCCCGACGAAGGGCGCGTTGTCTCCGGCGAGTGACGGCGGCGCGGCGGAGTTGGAGAAGCTCCGGGCAATCGCAGAAGCGGCGGCGGACAGGGCGGAGATGCACGACATCATCGGGAGGCAGAGGGACAACTGGAACCACCTGCTGCTCCACTCCACCAATTCCCTGGCCCTCGCCGCGTCCGTCATGGCCGCGCTAGCGCCCGCCGCGCCGACCATGGTGGCCCTCAAGGCCTCGGCCGGGGCGCTCCTTGCCTCCGCCGCGGTCACCATGGCCGCCGTAAACAAGATCCAGCCGTCGCAGCTCGCCGAGGAGCAGCGGAACGCCACCAGGCTGTGGAGGCAGCTGGAGCGCGACGTCCGCGCCACGCTCGCGCTCGCCGCGCCGCCGACGAAGGCCGAGGTCCAGGACGCCATGGACAGGGTCCTCGCGCTCGACGCCGCCTACCCGCTGCCGCTCCTCCCCGGCATGCTGGAGAAGTTCCCCAAGACCGTCGAGCCCACCAGGTGGTGGCCGAAGAAGAAGCAACAGCAGCAGCGCGCTCCGGTCAACAAGTCGAACAGCTTCGGCGGCCGCCGCCGCCCACGCACCACCTCCGGCAACGGCTGGACGCCGGAGCTGGAGGAGGAGATGCGCGGCATCCTCCAGGTTCTAAAATCCAAGGACGAGCACCAGTACGTCACGTTCGGCAAGATGGTCCTCAACATCAACAGGGGACTCGCCGTGGCCGGGCCGGCCCTCGCCGGCACGGCCGCGGTCGCCGCCGCGTTCATCGGCTCCAGCGAGGCCGGCACGTGGGCTTCAGGCGCCGCCGTCCTCGGCGGCGCGCTGGCCGCGGCGGTGAACACGATGGAGCACGGCGGGCAGGTCGGCATGGTGTTCGAGCTGCTCCGCAACTGCGCCGGGTTCTACCGCAAGATCCAGGAGGAGATCGAGGCGAACCTCGGCGAGGCCGACGTCGAGCAGAGGGAGGACGGCGAGGTGTTCGAGACGAAGGTGGCGCTGCAGCTCGGCCGGAGCTTGTCGGAGCTCAAGCAGTTCAGGAGGATGGCGTCGCCGTCGTTCAAGGACGACGACGTCAAAGATTTTGCCGGGAAACTCTTCTAAAAGCAAATTCTAATCACTCACTTAATAGTCATCTACCTCATTTGAAATTGTAGATCATTCAGAGGCTCTCATTGAGCGAAATGTCCATATAGGTTAGGGATTTCATTGATTATTTTTGTAAAGATTCAAAATGAAATTAGTGACAATTATTTGATTCCTCATTCGTTTGAAAAAGGTTGATGCAGAAATCGAGGTAAAATCTATATCTTATTAATCGGAAAAAGAACATCGCCTAAATAGTTGTATATATTTTTTTAAAAAAAACTACTATCAAAAAGTGGTGATGATATGTACGTAGATCTTGAGACATATCCGATGGTCTATTGATCTCGGTGCAAATTTCCTTTTGTGCAGGCGTTGTTTGATGCCGCTTTTCTATAGGGAATTAATATGCATGTGTTAAGGTTGATGTTTATTCGTTTCGAACTGTTGCCAAAGTGTGCAAATGTCCTGAAAATTTTTCAGAAATGTTCGGTGATGCAAAGCATCCTCCGTGACTCCAGCCCGTTTGGAACACAGAAGGTTTGGCATAAAACAGTTCGATTACGAAACATAACATTCACACGCACACATGGCTCAACGGCTGATCCTGACTGTTGGCACGTCGGCATTGCAGATGTTCATCGATTACTGCTGGAGCCATGGTCGTCGCTCGTCTTCTTGCGACCATTATTTGTCCCATTACACTACGGACAACAGGCGAAATTTATTTGTTCCTGAAAGACAGCAACTAATCTCTGACCGATAGTGCAGAGCGCGAGCCTATGGATTTGACTCTCTGGGTTTTGCATGCCTCAGGTCACACGTTTCAGTCGATTTTGGATTAAAATGGAAATCAAGCATTTGAACTTTTTTCCGAGGGAAGATCCCAATATACGATTTTCATAGAAAATAAAAGAGAATTGAATTTATTAAATCGGGAAAAAAGCAGTGTCATGGGAAAATTTTCCAGAACATAACTCCATGTTTTTCAAACTGATAAACTTGTATTCGACTAGAGATTCTTCTGCTTGTGTATAGGATGAATGATCACTTTAAATAAATAGTTTTTTATTAGTCACAAACTTCTATACATACTCTTTTTATTATTGTTAAAAAATTTAAGTGGCCTGGTAGTATTTCCTTTAAAAAAATAGGGAAAAAAGAAGTGTTGTATTGCTGATAGAAAAATTGATCTCCTGTTCAAATTAAAGCAAATCTGATTATGACATCAGCTAATAGCTCAGGTTGACAAAAAGAAAAGATCATTTGGCAACATGCCATTGGCTGGCAGGTGAACATGATTGGTTCAGAATGTGGGCGTTAAGAACTATCAACTACATCCAACGATCACCTCGTTAGACCTGGAATTATTCAAAGACGGCAGGGTGAATTCAAACAGGGCAGTAGGGGTTCAGTTTCAACACAGCGAAAACTGCACATTTTTTTACAGGCGAACGGTTTGAATCAATCACAAAAACTCAATGGTAGGGCAGAAGTTGTCCTACAAAAATTCAATGTAAAACTTCAGTTCGATCGTAGCGTGGACAGAATCAGTTTCATGTGCTTTTGACAAGAGAGCTAAGGTTTGATTTCAGGCTCTGGTCTTGCATGCCGAAAAATACCCAGTAAGACACGGATAAAACACAAGCTTGATAGGATGGTCTTCTCCAGCGTGAAATTCTGAACGGTCAAGCGTAGACTCATTCCAGGACCATGAATTTACTCCAAGCGAAGCACATTTTGCCGGAGAACAGAATTGCAGGTCAGAGCATTTGAAAACAACCTTTATATTTGCAGAGAAGGAATTGTTACAATAGAAACAATTGCATATTTTCAAGAAATGATAAAGCAGATGGACAAGCTGGATTTCAAAAGCAGGCCAAGCTCATCCATAGATATCATACTTTGGGTTCATCATGAATCATAACCGGTGTCAACAGAATACCTTTGTTAACAATCTGACAGTTGTTGACAAATAAACCCAACTAAACACAAGATAAATACTCGAAATCCTGAACCACTCGTGATAATTTGTTTCTAACGGCATATTGCGTAGCACTCAGCATCCTTGTTCTTTAGTCAGTAAGAATCAAGTTGGAGAGGTGCTGCAATATTTCCTACTAAACTCTCTACGACTGCTTCAAAGACATGGCCCTTGCACGAAGGTTAAGAAATATCCCCCTGCAGAAAAATAGAATGACTAGGTAAGGGTGAGAATTGGAATGCCATCCGTCCGATAAGTTGCCTAAGTGTTCAGGCCAATAGAAAATTACCAGCAACATGCAACAAAGCTGTGGAAAATCACCCGGAACTGCAACGGCATGTACATATGGTTTATCCAACCAACTATTGGCCAAAACTGCATGTTGATCAGATATATTAATGGGCCATGTATGGAACCTCGAAGGCAAGCAGCAATGTTGAAAGTAAATCACATACCATCCAAGCAGACAATTGAACCGAGGGATATTGTTTCTTCACCCTGGTCTTCACCTCATTAAAAGGCCTCCCTACATGACAAGATACAATTAATGATAAACAACTATTTATTTGATTAACAAGACATGGTCTAAAGGTTTTTGCATTCAACACTGACATTTACATTTAGATAGATATCCATCTGATCCAAGAAAAAAGAATAATTCATAGTAAATGTGCATTACTGTATCTCGGTCCCTTTTAGGCCCTAGACAACATTCATTTTGACCGTACTATGTATATTGTTGTTTACTCAGTACGTTCCAACCATCACATTTAAAAAAAAACGACTAGCAGAGTAGATTCCAGAAACCACCACGTGCTAGGAAGAAAATACATCAACTTCAAAATTATCACTGCCAACTTGTCATAGAATAATACCACAGAAACACTTCCATTGGCATGAAGTTGCAAACTGTACTGACTTGACAGTTAGATACTTACTCTCAACAACATATCCATAATAGAACAAGAACAGAAGATTGTTCCAGGGAGAAGAAGTGGTCTGCTCCAGTAACACCTGAAAAGGTTATCATCTATTAAACATCTTAGCAATAATATCAAGTACAGCCTGTCAACCAGAGGTAGTATGACTTCAATCATGGTTTCCTCCAGTGTTCTGGAAAAGGACCTAAATTAGCGTAGTCTAAAAGAGTAGTTTGCATTTTGCAATAGAATTCATAACATATTTCTGAGGATGGAAGTCGAAACATTTACTAGATCAAGATGTGCTTCTTTGACATATAAGTTAATTGAATTCGTAAAGTCTGCACGAGGACTCTTATACACAGCCCACATGAAAAGAAGTGAAAGATATTGCACAGTTCATCAGAAGATAATTTTATACCTTCTTGACTATAGTTTTGGTATCCTTCTTCCCTTTGAAGATATAATCTAACAGTTTATGGAGGAAATGACCAAAAGGGCCACCATAAGCAAACCCAAAGAGCTACAGGAAAAAATAGTACACTGTCAGAATTTTTAGTACACAAATACATTTTTTTTTGACGTAAAAGTACATAAATACATGCACAAAAGCATCATAAATAACAGAAGAGAAAGTTACTTTAGGAATGCCAATGTGATTAAATTCTTCCAAGTTACCAACATCAGAGAACAGGTTAGATATAAATAAATGTGGAGCACCATTCTTTTCATAAAGAAAAGCAAGAAGTAGAAGTGAAAAAACAAGGGTTCAAGCCTTTCCTGTATATTATCTTAAAATGTTAGTTGTTTTTAAATACTTTAATGGCCATGCAACTAACCATAATTCAGTGTACAATGTGTCATCAAAATTGAAATCCAAGGATCAGGTAACTCAATGATAATTGAGACCAAAAGTAGTAGACAATGGCAAACAAAGAACCGCCTTCTACCTGAAAGTACCAAACATTCATAAATAGTTGGGATGAACACCCTCTTTGTTACAACTATACATAGTCGCAGCAATTATGCAACATATAACATTTACTCTTTTATAATTCATCTTCACAGGATATCTAGCAATCCCCAACGCTGTAATTTAATAACAACTAATTTCTATTCACGGAAACTCAATGACACAAGAATAGCAGCAGATCTAAGCAAACCCCATCAGCTGATCCACATTGTGCCAATCGATTAGAATGTCTGAAAGTACAATCCTGCATTGAAATCCTCAACGCCCACATGAGAATATGACCCAATTCCACACAAGGAGATCAGCACACGATCAATCTCGCACTCAAGAACTAGAGCACATACTAAAAATCCAGAAAAGATCCACCTTTACCCAATCCCAGTTACCCCCAGGAAGGCAGGAACTAGCACAGGACAGAGCACACATCCGTACCATCTTGAGCAGGAGGCGGCGCTTCTCGATCTTCTGGTACCCGGAGAGCTTCTGCGCCACGGAGTCGCTGACGCCGGCGAGGCACCCCGCCGTGATCATCTGCAACACGCACGCACGGACCAAAACCCAAACCCCCAAAATTGAGCAAACATCCCCTCCGGAAAACCAACTGAAGACGATCGAATCCAAGAGCACAGGAAAGCGAAGAAGACTGCACCTTGGTCCGGAGAGGGTGGAGCTGGAGCTGGCGCAGGTACTGCCTCCACGCCCGCCGAGCCAGCGACCCCTCCTCTCCTCGCCCAACCCCTTTCCCTGCTGCTGCTGCTGCTGCCATGGCGGCTCGCCGGAATCCTGCCTACCTCACCCTTCGATCTACCCAAAACAACCCAATCAACTGCTCCTGCTTTGTATGCTCCGCTCGGTAGCGCGGCGAGATCTTTTTTATCCTTTTTTTATTCTGCGTGATCCTCGCGGGCGGTCGCGTCGCGGTGGTGCCTCGCCGGCCGGACGCACGGTGGAGTACTCAGCCCCGTGGGCCGCATGGCCCTTGTTTTTTCAGCCCGTGGTAATGACTGGGCTGGGCTGTGGAGGTCCAGCCCAATAAAGAAAAGGGAACGCTTGGGATTTTTAGTTTTTTCATGGCCCTCGATTCTGGAACATAGGGTATTATTCAAAATTCCTTTGAAATTGTTTGGTCACTTTTAACTGAAGACTTTTATTTTACTTTCATGTTCTTTTTTATTACATTAAGATAGTCACATTTTTGCATGTGAGAATCTACATTAGCTACTTCTTTATTATTATACTAGCAATATACCCATGCATTACAACAGAAAAAAATAAGTACATCACAAATATAAATATAAAATAAACACAAAACCTTGAATAAATATATTTGTGAAAAATTTTAAAATGGACTTGCTTTTCCAATATAAAATATATGCAGTTATTCATAGAATTTACCATGGGCATTAAAAATGCATAGTCCATCAAATCCAGACTAGACTATTAGTTAAACTAAAAGACCCGGTGTCACAAAGCAAGCTCCTCTTATGGGAATCAATGACCCCATTTTATAAGTTTATCTCAGGGAGCAGGTGTGCTAGATGTGAGTCAATGTGACAGTAAATAAAGCGAAATCAATTATACATATTTACACCACGCAAAAGCCTAATACCATATTTCCATGTTGTTCTTTTAACCTTAATAATGAGTCTTATTTATAAAGCTTGCTCTTGCTATTTAGTTTTCCCATTGGGAACCCTTTTCAATTCCTTGGCTCTTCCCTTATAGTCAATAGGAAAATACTACACTAGCTAGACACTGAAAAGTAGACCCCAGCACACAGAGGTTAGATAAAGGTAGTCTTGTTACTTGCTGATGAGTGGGCTCGGGCATCGGGTCCCAATGGGCCCCCCTCAGGGCTAGCTTATGTCAACGCCTTGTCATTCCACCATGTCCTCCACGCTGAAGAAAACTTGAGGTGGAAGCCTAAAGCCATATTGCTAATAACAGGCCTACTTGTTGACCTTATGTGGCAAGACATGTGGAAAGGTTGTGAGCCCTATTGGGACATGGAAGTCAACGGCCTCGTCTAATAGTCCACACCTCCTTCTTGAAGGGGTGATAATGGCTTGCATGATGGTCGTGTAAGCGCCATCCTATTACCCTAACTGTACGCCAGGTAGATATGCGTCCTATCATGTTTAATGAGAGGCTTACAATCAATTGGGTGTGACAGCACATTGTGTCCTGTCATAATAAATACTGTGCTACTATACCCCAACCGCCCAAAGACACCGAGCTCAGAGGCAAGAAAAGACTATGCCTTGAGCTCAAAACTCAATGCACAGTCCTAGGGAATACCTCGAGCTCAACCTGAACTAGGGTGAGCTCAACCTGAACTGGGGTAAGCTCAAATCCCTATTATGTTTTCCTCCGAGTGTGCAACGAGCATTATTTAGAGCTGATTGACGCTTGTGTGGGCTGCCCAACTTGATGGTGCGTCATCAGGCACCCCAAACAACCGGTGGTGGATACTCTAGCCCCTACTTTAGTGACATCTAATCCCTTTGGCTTAGGTAAGCTTCATATTTATATAATTGTTATAGTTATTATTATTTAATTAGATTTTTCTAAAGGATATATATATTGTTCTTATAAACTTAACTTATAAAGGCCCACCTTCAGTCTCTCTCCCTCTCTTCTCCTTCCTTTATCCTCTGCTCCTTCTTCCTACGCTGAGTTTAAAAGTAAGTTTGGCTATGGCAACACGTAAAATCAAGCTATTAGCATATGATTAATTAAATATTAAATATTTGATTTTAAAAAAACTTCTATACAAAATGTTTTTATAAAAAAACACACATAGCTTGAAATGCATGCTAACGAAAAAACAAGAATGTTGCCAATGACAACAGCACATACGAATGGGTCCTTATATTAAGTACGCACGCATAGGGAAGCATGCTGTGGACGCACAGCTCAGGGGCAGCAAGCAGGGCGCAACGCTGGTACGACTGGTGAGGGCGCCTTTAGCAGCTGGTTTGGGAGCGGTGTGGAAGCAAGGGCACGCACATGGCAACTTGGTGGATGAAGACACCTGAGTGAGGGAAGTAGTGGCGCTTCGACAGTCTAGTCAAGCTCATGGGTGAAAAAGCTCTGTCTTGGTTAGAGAAGCTTGTTTCTTCAATGAAATGGCTGCGAGATGGTGGAGCATTGTGCATTTTTTTTGCTCCTCATGGCAGCCGATGGTGGTGAGGAAGGTAACTCTATGGAGATGGTGCTATGGCTAGCAGTGGACAAAATTGGTGAGAGAAATTGATATAGGGTGGCAAGGGGAAGCTTGGGCAGACTACTCTGTATTCACCAATATTTCAAGGGGCAATAGCAGATGATGGTTCGCCAATCACGATGGTGGGTTGGTGGCAGGATACAGAAAAGCAACACGTCCACAAGATATTCGATACAATGTCTATCTCAAACTATACATAACACTACACAAGGGTGGAAAGCGACCTTGCGACACACATGCATTGGACAAGATGACATGCGAAAAAAGAGAGAGAGAAACATGCTGGAATTGGGCTAGCTGATGACACCTCGTGATGGACGCGGCGAATTTAGTGGAGGCGTGCTGATGAAGTGTAGCATACTTCCTCTATTTAAAAAAAAAACAACTTTTATCTATGTATCTAGACATATGGCTAGGCATCTAGACATAGACTATGTCCAAATACATATCCAGAAGTTGATTTTTTTTTTCTGAGATAGAGGGTGTAGGCCACAAGCTTGGTGATGAAGTCAGAGTTGTTCAGTCAAAATCGGGCTTGAAGTGGAAACACCTCTAAATCGGATTGGATTCCATTCCATCCGCAAAATTATTCTAGACTCACTCACTCATGAAGCGGACTCAGGATCAGCTGGTGCGCCCCTGCACAATTGACGCCTAGAGGCTCATCCCCATGATCATGTTTTCATTCCGCGTGAGAAAACAGAATAGCACCCGACGAGGAAAGCGCTAGCGTTGGATCTATCTAGCACGTCACGAAGGGCGTGGGAACCATGGACACGTGATCCACACGGACTCTCCTCTCCTTTGCTCGCGATCTACGTGGACTCACTGGTGATGGAGAACGGAACGACAGACCGACGTAGGGACGATATATCAAAGGTTGAATAGAAATGACTTCAATTTTTATAATGTAGTGATAAAGAAGAGGTAGAGATAGCTGATTAGTCTTACTATAGATTCCAGATAAGAATATAAATTATTGAGGAGGCTAGTGATTTTGGGAGTAGTTGTAGCTGTTAGAAGCTCCCGCCCAGAGGTACAATGACATCATAAACATACATGTATAACATGTATAAGCTAGGTGCATTTTCTTTGGAAGGCAATCAAATATTATAGACTTTAAGTTTTACCTGTATTATAATTTTTTTATAAAATTTTGAAAATTTAATAGTATCTCAATCACATAATCCCATTCTACCATTCAATACTATCAGGCAAAAATTAACCCAAAAGAAAATCCTCACTTTGTATTCCCATCCTAACAACATTGCTCCAGACTTCACCCACGATGGGCTACTGGGCTTATCTCGTAGTGTGTGACTGGTGACCAACTTCAGTAAGATGAGTGCGTGCCGTGCACGATGCGCAGAGAGCGAGCAGTTTCTATTGCGCTATGACCAACTTCAGTAAGGGATACTAATAATTCGTGATTAAAACCTACTAAAATTTGCATTTTTAGTAGGATAAGACCTTGGAAGTTGCATGATCGGCAACTTAGTAGTGGTAGCAGTGGCTGAAAATTTCGTCAGTTTCAGTCGCACTTAACTACCGCCTCAGCTTTGTATATACATATGCCAATAATTCGGTAAATGTGTGCTTTTAGATACACTAATACTCTATATAATTGTATACTTAACTACATATACCAGTAAGTACTTAACTACAGCCTTTATATAATTGTGTACTACTCCTATTTGTGTGCAGCCGCTTCGTCAGAGTTGTATTGTAAATGCCTGCTCAGTTTCACGTTGGGTGTCAGTGTGCTGGCATTGAGCATTTGATCTGGTGCTTGTTCTTTGCGTGTCGTCCATCACATCATACAATGCTGTCCTTCTCATCACACCTTAAGAATAATTATATAGTACTCAATACGTGTGTGCTTCCATTTGTGTGCCCCTGCTAGAGCTGTAAATGTCTTCTCCCTAGTTTCCCGGCAGCGCACTTGTTGGAAAATTCACAGTCCTTGCAGGTCAAGGTCATTTGGATTGAAATCAATTTTTCACTACCAAATTTTTGACAACTTCAATAAGTATTGAATGGATATTTAGTTTGATGTTAAGTTTTGTCTACATTAATAGAAGTACAACTCTTACAAATTTAATAGTGTCAAAACTTACTAAGCTTTTAGGCTTTTGTCACACTAAAATTTTGATAGAGTGAAAATTCGCTTCAAACCAAACTAGCTCTTAGTACTTCCAGATAATGCATTCCATGATGTGATGGACGACACCTAAAGAACAGTTCTCAGTGAAGAGGCTTTGTTCATCGATGTGATGTACTTCTGGTGTGTTCTGTACATTGTTCGAACTTGTCAGCGAGCTGCAATTGCTCTGGAGAAAGTTTCCTCTCTGTTTGGATCGTCAAAGAAGTGCGTGTAGAAGGAACAATGCCTGGCTATAAACATTTTTCTCCTTACAAATTTGATTCACTCGTTTATTAGTACTCCAGATCATGTCCAGGAATTTGTGATGCGTGGTGAGCATGCGCGAACTATGAACTGTAAAGGCTGATTTTGTGCTGTTGCAATGCATGCATATGGGCTGGGGTGGTTGCTTTGCCCTGGAGAGGGTGTTTCCTCCTTTTGGATCATTTCATTGGGGTTATGAATTGCCACTCCATACACAACATGCTCCAAAGTTGATCTCATTAATGGAAAGCATTGCAAGAGATTATGGCAATCATCATTCATAGCATGAAGATCGTGTATGAAAGATATTCGCCATAATTGTTGCATGACGTCACACCTCAATTTATCTAGTAATTTTCGGATGTGAATAAATAACACACAAATTAAATTCAATGGTTTCCTCATATTTCCAAAAGTTTTCCAACAATCAGTTAAATAGTTGTCACGTTTACTTATAGGAAATAATTGTTTTCGAAATTTGTATGAATGAATCATATGTAATATACATGTTTGTTGCATGCATGCTGCTGCATATTGTTTCTCTATGCGCTTAGATTTAATTTTCAGAATTTTTCTCTAGGTAAACATATCTTCGGAATATGTAGGACAAGCAATTTTCTACATTGGATGAATTTTCTAAATTTTCCACATATCGTACTACATAAATTTTTCGGTTTTTCTAAATAAATAAAGTGCCTATAAAAATTTTCTTGCTTCAACTTCAAAATAATAGAGCATCTTCAATAGTCTCCTTAACTCGTATTGCATTCTAGATGGACTCTTGTATGTGAGAAAATCAGTCTAGCCAAAGGCATGCCAAGAAAGCGTGTTCGTTAATAAAAGTCCAATATGATGCGCCTACACATAAATGCTTAAGAGATCTACTTAGCTCTAGTGTAGACTCTTAAAATCTTTGGTATCTTTGTGTTGTTGAGGTTCAGAGTGTGACAGACCTCTAATTGATAAAGAAGACATAGAGTTAGATCGACGAGTCAATCAGCCGACAGACCAATACAGACTGCTACTATTGGTTGGTTATCGATAGAGGTGTAGTACTTATACATCGACTAGAAAGTCGATGATAGTATAGGCAAATAGTATGGAATAAAATCACATATATATTGACTATAGAGCCGATGATGGCCTGAATGAAATAGATGATAAGCAGTAAATAGCAAAATCCAGTCTTTCGAAGAGACGAGACCTAACAACCATCGATTACTGTACTGTTGAAAATAGTCTTAACAAATCAGACCAATCCGAGATAGTATAAGGCTGAAGCTAACAGCACCGGAGTGGCAGAAACTAGATCAGTTGTGCTAACGGTATAAGCGAGCCAATTGGCTGATAGGCCGATACGAACTCCTGCTATCGACTGTGAGTTCGATATAGGCATAGAAATACGATATAAACAAATAAACCCATCGGCTAGCTGAGCTGATGGAAGGAACGAAAGCTGCTAGATCACGATGCTAGCATTATTAAACGTAACCTTATTAGATCGGAACTAACCGATATAGTATAAAGCTATATCTAATAAAACCAGATCGATCACTAGCAAATTAGCCATGGGCAATCTATATATATTGACTGAAAAGTCGTTAAGTTAAGCGTGAATCTCAATATAAAGGTAACTAATCGACTAGCTACTCTAATGAAACGTCACTTAAGGCTCAATTTACTATTAACAGTCTAGAAGGTCGAACCTAACCGATGCAGTACGAGACTGATGATGGTAAAAGGAGCTCGATAAACCAATAGATCCCACGCAAACCTGATGTGATATATCCGATCGAACTAAAAAGTCGAACCCAACTAATATAGTCTTAGACAGTAGATATAACAGAATAATGGTAGAACTTATCCCTTTGTTGGAGATCGGACCTAACCGATATAGTTTTACGTCGAGAGCCAGAACCCATCGTGAAAAACCTAAATGCACTAGGGTGGCGATCTACCAAAATTGTATTGATCTATAGAGATAATTTATAAGGTCATTACATGTTTGCATTTATACCTCAGGATTATATGAGTCTATGATGGTTGCAAATAACCTCCGGATATTATTTTCTAAATAAAAAAGGAAATTATCTCTAAGAAAATAATAAAATTAACTACTCCTGACTAATTATAAGAGATATCCTATAAATATAAAACTACTCTGCTATGGATTTCCCGTTTATTGGATTCAGTCTCATCTGTATAATCTTTCATCTTCAACTAAACCGAATTCATCTTCATTGATTTGATTGGCTATTTCCTTATCCAAGATCATCAATATTTACATCTATTCGATCGGCTTCTTCATCTATCAATCGACCTCTTTTAATAAGCCAATCATCTCTCCATCTATTAATAAGCCTCTTTCCATAAGCCGATCTGATTTCCGATCCTGTTTGTGGACTTACTAAATTTCGGTGTTAACAACTCTTTCTTCAATATTCTTTGTTTTTTATTCCACATATCAGATATTTATAAATTATATTCCTACCTAAACTCTATTTTCCTCCGATTCATGTGGGAATTTCTACCGTTAAGATTAAATTTTTATTATATTTTACTTCTAATTTCAATGATTTTTTAAGTTCATTTGGAATTTGTAATGAAATTCAATTTCTAATTTTTTTAATTTTAATTAATCCCATGTTATGTCTACATGGACGGTTCTTTCACTATTCCATTTTTTATTCCAAATTTTATTTATTTCTAAATTATATTGCTACTTTATTCTGAATATTCTTGATTTTTTTCATTTTATTTGAAATTAGTATTGAAAACCAATTTTGGAATTTTAATTAGTCTTACTTTTGATATTTATAAATTATATTTTGCTATGAATTCTTCTGGGTATATAGTCTTTTAATTATTTACTTTGTTATTATAGTTTTGTTTTAAATTTTAATGATCTTTTTATCTGAAATTCTTCTTATCAATCCTATTTTGGAATTTATTTTTGGCGATAGCTTATACTCAATAATGTTATTTTATGGACATATGGTACGGTTAAAACCAAGTATACGTGACAAGGAAATAAAGAGAGAACATAGGATTTTTATACTGCTTCATGACTTCGAAAAAGGTAAACCAACATGTTTGATAACGGTTGCAATAGGAGAACAAACTACGACTTAACTGGGTGGACTAATTATATATATATATAATATTATCCATAATATGTATGTAGTACTCTCAACAGTTATCTATATAAGTTATATAGGGTATGTTATATCTATAATACTAAAAACATTATTTTTTTATTTCAAATTATAAGTTACCTCTGTTCACGCTGGATCTCACGCGCGCGATGCTACCACGCCGAAGCATAGTAGGTCTGTTTTAGCTCTAATACAGGTATATCGGTTTCTCTTTATGGCTCAAGATACGTACACCGAGGTCTAGGAGGTCTGCTTAGCTTCGGTCCGGTACCTCGGCTCGCTCGCTGTCGTGACGATGTAGGTACAGCGTGTCAGTCAATTTAACCTTGTAATTAAAAAGGAGGTGAGACGAACGGGTCAGTCGGATGATGAACCAATACGAGCTCTCACTATCGGCTGGCCGTCGATAGGATCGAGTTGATCATCGGCCGTGTCCAAATGGCTTCTGCTATCGGCTGGTCGCCGATAGGGATTGGAACGCTCTTCCATTGGCTAGGGAGCCGATGAAGGCGTGGACAGATGTCGGCGAAGGACGTGATCACTCCGGGTGTAGCGAAAGCGAGATCCTGATCTATCGGCCGTAGAGCCAATGAAGGCACCAAAGGATACTCAGAGAAAAACAAGCACATGGGATCTCTCCTAGTTGCTGACAGAAGTTGTAGCGCTCATTCATCGACTTTCCAACCGATGAAGGCATATGCAAACTGGCAAGAAGTTATATAAAAGACACCGGCTGCAAAGCCGATGCCGCTCTAGATATGAGGGACGATGAGAAAGGAGCGAGGCTGTTAACGCCAAAATCTGGATGATCCGATAGCGCTAAAACCGATCAGCTGAGAGATCCGATGGGGCCAAAGCTGATCGGCTGAGAGGTCTGATGAAGGGTTTAATACAGTCATCAGCCGATGGAAATACTGAGACAAAGCCGATGGAGAACTGTAGAAAAGCCGATCAGATTAGTAGAAGATTGGATCGGCTTGAAGGCAGGGGATTATCCATTCGGGATCAGGTCCGAGAAGCCTGAGGGAAGGAAAGAGAAGGATCGGCTTGACTAAAAGAAGGTCCGATAGCTACAGTGGAGAAGCCGATCATGTTGCAGGAAAGGAAGACTCGGTTACAAATTGAAAGATTATTCAGATAACACCGGGTTTGCGAAAGAGCCGTGGACTCCACGGCTGGGTGTTTATTTTTGTAAATTATAACCTTACTCGATTAGAGAGGTTTAGCTGGTTAGTTAACTTCTTTAGGAATATTTTCCTTTGTTCTTACTAGGAAATAATGTCTAATAGTCGTAGACGCGTCGGACTCTGTCTGTAAAACCAGGGTATAAATATAGACCACTTAGAAACATGTAAGATATCTCTCGATCATATACAAATTCGGCGCATCGCCACCCTAGTTCATCTAGGTTTTACCGACGGGTTCTGGCTCTTGACGCGGGGCTGCATCGGTTAATTCCGATCTCCGGCGAAAGGGTAAGTCTCGCCATCATCCCGATATATCCTGCTCTATCTGAGGCTGCATCGGTTAGGTCCGACCTCTTAGGCCGATCGGATGTATCGCATTATGTCCGTGCTGGATCTATCAGCCCGTTAAGCTCCCTCTGCCGTCGTCAGTTTCGTGCTGCATCGGTTAGGTCTAACCTACGAGGCTATCGACGATATATCGAGCTTCAGGCCTATAGTATTTTACACGGCGTCTCATCGAAGTGCTAGTCTTTTGCACGGCGCCCCTCGGCCGATCCGCATCAGTCTTTAGAGGCATCCCACGACGCGTAACGCCAAACATATCGGTCCTCTATCCGATACGCACCCACCTTTAGAGAGGCGTCCCCTCATCGGCTCAGCTAGCCGATGGGTTCGTTCCTATCCTTGCTATGGCATAATCGATCCGATGTCCTCCATATAATCACCGTTGGCCCCGGCCTCGTACTATCTCGGTTAGGTCCGATCTTCGAGGTTCGATGTTCATGGCGCTATCACTGCGGACGACGGGTCTCATGCTGTCATATCTGGAGCGGCATCGGCTTTGCAACCTGTGCCTTCTTGTGCTAATCCTTGCCTAGGCCGCATGCGCACTCATCGGTTTTTCCAGCCGATGAATCACTGTTCGGCTGTCCAGAGGGATCCTGTGCATCTCGCCATCCTCTGAGCACACCCTGGTTCCTCCATTGGCTCTATGGTCGACCCCTCATCGACACCTGTCCACATCAGCTCCCTAGCCAATCGAGGAGCATCCCGATTCTATCGGCAGTCAGCCGATAGCGAGCGCCTATATCGGATTCGCTTCTCTCACTTCCTTGTCAATTGTAGGGTCAAACTGATTGGCACGCTCACGAACCTCGAGGCTTAAGGACCTGCACTAGAGATAAGCAGACCTCCTAGGCCTTCGTGTAACCGAGTCGCCGTCCCTCCCCGGTCGCGGGATTTTTTGGCGGCGACAGGGGCCCACTCCTCCCATAGCACGAGACCCATCACCCACCGTGATAACACCGCTAGCACCGATCTCGAAAATCGGACCTAACCGAAACAGTAAGAGACCGAGGCAAACGGCAACGGGACGGCGAACGCCAGATCGGTCGTGTTGAAGAAAGGGCAAATCGAACCCATCGGCTAGCTGAGCCGATGAGAGAACATCTCTGGAGATATGCGTGCATCGACTGAAAAGGCCGATGCACTAGACGTGACATTCGATGGAAATCTCTGATGACAGATGCGTATCGGCTGAGGAGCTAATACGCTGGGTGTGTTGCTCAAGGTATATATAACTCATCAGCTAAACAATCCGATAAAACACCGGGTAGAGACCTACAAGCTTAATGCTCAATCTACTATCGGCAGCCTCGTAGGTTGAACCTAACCGATGCAGCATGGGACAGACGACGATAGAGAGATCTTGGTAAACCGATAGACCTCACACGGACGTGATGCGATACACTTGATCTAACTAAGAGATCGAACCTAACCGATACAGTTTTAGACAGAGTAAGATATACTTGGCGGGCCTTACCCCTTCGTCGGAGATCAAACTAAACTGATGCAACCCGTGTTGAGAGCCAGATCCCACCGGTAAAAACCTAGATAAACTAGGGTGGCGATACGCCGAAATTGTATTTATCAAGAGAAATCATTTATAGGCTCCTAGAGGGTCTATATTTATACCCTGTCATTACAGAGTCCAATGCGATTACAACAACCATTGGACGTTATTTTCTAAAAATATAATAGGATAATATCTCTAATTAATATGATTTAAATAGATAAATTATCCTGCCGTGAGTTATACGGCTCCTCCTCAAACTCGATCTTATTTAGATAGTCTTCGATCGAATCCTTCCACGTTTACTTCAATCGGCTTCTTTCATGTAATAATCGGACTCTCTTTTACTAAATCGATCGTCTTACCTTGGGCTTATCAAATTTTGGCATTAACAATCTCATGGTGTGTTGAGGATGGACTTTTCTTTCAATATTTTTTATTTTTATTCTTAATTTCAGTTATTTTTAAATTGAGCTCTAACTTGAATTATTTTTTTTCCCTCTAATTAATGTGAGAATTTCCATCCTCCAGGTTGAGTTTTTATTATATTTTATTTTGAATTTCAATGATTTTGTAGGTTTGTTTGTAATTCATATTGAAATCCAATTTTGGAATTTATTTTATTTTTTATTCTGATTTTTAATTAATCTTGTGTTATATTCTAGATAGACTGTTCTTTCAATATTCTTATTTTTTTCTAAATTTTGGTTATTTCTTAATTGTATTCCTATTTTATTCCTAGTTTTTATGACTTTTGGAAGTTTGTTTGCAATTATTACTGAAAATTAATTTTAGAATTTATGTTATTTTTTTATTTTTAATTACTCTTACTTTTGGATATTTATATATTGTATTTTCCTATGAACTCTTTAGTATATAGTCTTTACTTATTTAATTTTTATTATATTTTTATTTCAATTTTAAGTTTGTTTGGAATTCATATTGAAAATACAATTTTAGAATTTATTTTATTTATTATTCTGAGTTTTATGTAATGTTCTTACTCTTCTTTTATTATTCCTAATGTTTTATTCCAAATTTAAGTTAGTTTTAAATTGTATTTCTACATTAACTCTTCATTTTTTTATTAATGTGGAGAGTTGTAGAGTCTAGATCAAGTTTTTATTATATTTTTATTTTTATTTGTAATTATTTAGGTTTATTTGGAATTCATATTGAAATCCAATTTTGCAATATATTTTAGTTTTTATTATGAGTTTTAATTAATCTCGTGTTGTGTTCTACATATTGTTTCAATATTCCTTTTTTTTATTTCAGTTATTTCTAAATTATATTCATAGTTGAACTATTTTTCTCTAATTAATGTGAAAATTTAAAGCCTTTAGAGCGAACGTGGTGATTTCTTTTAAAACTGTCTTAATAATAAAATAGATTGGCTCATCACATGAAGGGAGAAGGTTGAGTGCAACAATAACTCAATGAAAAGTAGACCCATGTAGAAAGTTGGAAGACTAAATGGACTTTGAGGAGTGTTTTTCATGAAATTAAGTTGCAGGCGAGAGATTAGAAAGACCATTGACTTTATGGGATTTTTTTGGATTTTTTCTATTATAAATCATATGCACAGGGAACATAATACAGGGTAAGAGTTACGCATATAATTTTTAGAGTTGAGTTACACGTCTAGTGGTTCATTTGACACGTAGGATTTTAAGAAAATGTAGTAACAGAAAAAGCACAAGAATTTGACATCAAGCTTTATAGAATCTTATTAGTAAACCCGTGATTTCTTTAAGACATTTCCTACCTAGAGTATATTGGACTTCTCATAGGAAAATAAAAGCATAAGGTTTGAGATCATATTAATTTCCCTATGAAATTGGGGTACAGAAGACCGATCCATAGAAATTTTAGCATCCTAGGCTTCCTTTGATTTTTTTTTTCAAGAATTTAAATCCTCTATAAATCCTATAAATTTATTTATAATCAAAGATTGATGGATAGGTTGAGCTCCCTGTCATCATTATGATTGTTGTGGCTGCAAACTCATGTTTTGCAACTCTAAATATTTTTGTTAAAATATTTTTCAACCTGGGTAAGTTACATTTTTTTAAGAGATCCATCGCTGAAAAAATTGCCGGGAGATGAACCCAGAAACGGGAACTGCGCCTAATTTCGCCGCTGCTGTTCTTTTCTTCTTTTTTTTACTCGCCACACACGGTCCACGTGGCCGACCGCAGTTGCTTCCATGTGGGCACAGCCGCCGCCTGGGCCGCACGCACAAAACTCCTCGTCTTCGTTATTCCCTCTCGTCTCTCTCGTCTGCTTCTCCTCCGGTTCGACCTACCTCGCGCGTTCGCTTCCCCCCTCTCGCTTCCCTCTCCCGCCTCCACGGGCGCGGGAGGCGGCATGGAGGCGCGGGCGAGGGATGCGGCGGCGGAGGGAGGAGGTGGCGGCGGCCTGCCGCTCGCGGTGCGGGAGCTCGTCACCGGCGGGGTGGCGGGGGGAGCCGCCAGGACCGCCGTCGCGCCGCTGTAGCGCGTCAAGATCCTCTTCCAGGCACGTATTGCTCTCGATCCTCTCGTCATCAGCTCGCCTGTTGAATTCCACGGTAGTTGTGAATTGGGACGGCCACGGCGATTCTTGGTTGCCCTACGCGACGCTCTAATGTCGCATCCAACGTGGAATGCTCCCGCGATGTGCTTGCCCCGGTAGGCGACGGAGAGACGCGGCTCCGTGTGGCTGGTGTTATCCAGGGATCTTGGGCGCCGAAAGCTGTCCTAGTTGCAATTCTTGCCCTCTTTTTTTAGAGGAAAAGTTATGCTTTTTGCGTGGTCATGCTATTCCTGCCGCGTCTGAAAATACGATGGCAGGGTTAATCAACTCTTTATCGTGAGAGATGGAATGTTATGAGAATCTGGTATGTACCAGTGCATTCTTTCTTGTGCATGGGAGGCACAGCGCACGCATGAACCGCAAATTTGCATCCTTAGGTGCTTTGATAAGAAATTGCATATTTATACATTCTTTGTGCTGCTAGTAACTCTGCTTATTGAACAATTGAATGAAAGCTGACAGGAAGGATTTGATTTAGATGATTCAGGTATTGGACACGAGTTGCAATGTGACCTCAGTTTGGTTCAGTCCCTAAGTATCCTACATGGCAATCTCTTTCTGAATACACGTATTAAAAAAATACTGAAATTTCTCGATTGATAAATTACAATCTTTAGAGGCTTGCAAGGGTTGAAATGTTCATCAGGGATTCAAGCTCAGCTGAATTATTAGATGATCACTGTACCATGTATTCGTAAAGATCATGTCTGTTTTTTTTTTTTGAGAGGAAAGGTCACTTCGCAATGTCATGTATCAATTCAGTGAAACAAAAAGGTAAGTTTATAAGGAGGAAGTATTTTGGGAGGCTTGGCCCATGCTGGATAATTTTCTGGTAGTGGAGTTGGACGTTCCTCGAGTAATGTTAATAATGTTGAGCTGTTGACAATATCATGTACTGGAAGTCTGGAATATATTTGGATAGAAGGAAGCCTCACCTGAAAGTACTAGGATTTAACAAACATTTCTGATCATCCTTATGTGAAAATAGTTGGACTGCATCATATGGTTCGAATAACATTGGACGATAAGGATCAGAATTTATGGTAGTGTTTAAGAAGGCAACAGGAATGTTAGACCAATGACAGAATTGAATCCCATGGGGATTTTCATCATTATTGACATCATCGTTAAAACATTTTAGTTACAAATAAATTAAATAAATTAAGATAGTCTAAAAATAAAAGCTAATAGAAATCACATATCAAAATTTAGACATAGAAATAGTTGTTATACGTACGCTCCTATTAAAAACAAAACTTTAAAAATATTTCAACATTTTGAATCTCTTTCTATTATCTCATCCTATGTCAATTTTAGAATTTCCATGCCTTTTACTATATATGTGTGTCTATGGATATCTTGATATGCCTAAATCATTTTAACCGGTGTTTGACAATCTTTTTTTAATTAATGCTACCACTAATCTATCACGTATATTATTCTTCTGGATATGATCCATTTATATATACCTATAAATCCAATGTAACATACGTACATCTAATTGTTATTCTATAAAACTTGTTTTTAAACTTTTTGGATATTTTCTTATATACTTTTTACTATTTCATCTATTCCGCTTTAATTTTATGACTTTTATCAATATTTTCATTTCTCTGTAACAATGTTCCCAAATAGCAAAATTTATCTTTCTTGGTCACTACTTGACTCTCTAAATTAACATTTTTCGTCTCATGTGTAGTAGTGTCAAAGTCACATCTTATATATTCAGTTTTAGTTTTTCTGAGCCTAAAACCTTTTGATTATAGAATATGTCATCATAAATCCAACTTACTATTTATTCCCGCTCGACTATCATCAACTAGCATTACATCATTAGCAAAAAGTATATAACAAGGTATATCACTTTATATGTTTCTTATGATCTCATCAATGACCATGTCGAAAGATAATGGCTTAAAACCAATTATTGATGCAATCCTATTTTAATCAAAAAGTCGTCTGTGTCTATCACTTGTTTGAACCCTAGTCATAATATTGTTGTACATATACTTAATGAGGACAACGAACTTTATTAGGACTTTATGCTTGTCCAAAGCTCACCATGTAATATTTATTACTATTTTATCATTGTCACTATCCGGATCGGATTTTAATTAGTTTTTATCATTGCCACCAAGTTCAATCAGGGGATGGGCCAATCTAGAAGAACAATTTCACAAACACTTCTTTGTAGGGATCCACGAGATGCAGCTCACGAATTTGATATCAGTGAAGCAAAGAAAGAAGAAATCGGTTTTGAAATATATTGAAAGATTTTGTAGTATACGAAGTCGATGCTATAGCTTGGACTTAAGTAATAAACAGTTAGCAAAGATGACCTTTCAAGGACTATCAAGGCGCATCAGAAGAAAGTTTTTCTCTTGAGGGTTTGACAGCATAGCACATTTGATGCATAGTGTATCAGCTCATGAAGCTGATTGCAAAAAGCAAGAGAGGAGATTTCAGAGTCGTGGGAGTCTAAAGAAGATAATTTCAAAGCATGAATTCTCGTACTTCGAAATTTGGGTGTATGTGTTAACACCAAAATTTGGAAGCCCCGTAGATATAATTGGAGAGTCGATCGGCTTATGAAAAGCCGATTAATACAGGGAAAGAGTCGATCGGACGGATTAAGAATGGATTCGTTTCAGTCAAAAAGAGAAAATTATTCAGATGAGACCAGGTATGGGAAAGAGCCATGGAAACTATGGCAGATTACTTGTATCTTTAGACAATATATTTTGTAATATAGGTAAGTTTAATTAGTTTTGTTAAACTTTTTAGAAAGAATTTTTTTTTGTGTTTAGGAAATAACGTCCGGAGGTTGTTTGTAACCATATTGAACTCTTGTAACTTAAGGATATAAATATAGATCCACTGCGACCTTATAAATAATCTCTTTATCAATACAACTTTGGCGCATCACGCACCCTGGTTCATGTAGGTTTTTATTGGCGGGTTCTGACTCTCAACGCAGAACTGCATTGGTTAAGTCCGATCTCCAACGAAGAGGTAAGTTTCGCTACTATCCTGGTATATCCGCTTTGTTTAAGCCTGCATCGATTAGGTCCGATCTCTTAGTCCGATCAGATATACCACATTACATTCGCGTGGGTTCTATCAGCTTATTGTGTTCTTCTGTCATCATCGGTCTCGTATTACATCGATTATGTCCGACCTACTAGACTACTGATAGCGGATCGAGTCTTAGGCCAATAAGTCTTTACGTGACATTTCATCGGAGCAGCCAGCCGATGAGTTATCTATACACAGAGCCTCATACCTAATGTATCGGCTTCTCAGCCGATGTACATATATTTTGTCCAGCGATTATCCACCAGCGATCGATCTGATTTTGTTAGGTCTATCATCAAGACTTAGCAGGTTTCATTTCCCCATCAACTTAGCTAGCTAATAAGTTTACTTATATGGCTGCATCGGACCCACAGCCGATAGCAGCCAATAAGTTCACCCGGTCCCTCTTTTGTTATGTCCAATCTAGCTCCCATCGTAGCTATGTTGTTAGCCTCAGCCATATATTATCTCGATTCGGTCCGATTTATCAAGGATGGCGCTAACGGTATTGTCATCGGTGGTCGCTAGGTCTCATACTTTCGGGAGATCAGATCTCACTCCTTACCATTCATCGTGAACTCTGTTTAAAGCGTCATCGGCTATATAGCCGATGAGTCATTTACTTTATTTCTCACCATTCATCTATGCCGTTATCGGCTTTCTGGTCAATGTATGAGCACTACAGTTGCTATCGGCCATGAGCCTATAGTAGAGGTGTATCGGACTACCATAACCCTATCGGCAATCATTCAATAGAAGAAGTACGTATCGAACTATTGGCCAATTAGCTCTATGATCTAACTTTATCTGTCTTTCTTATTAATTAGAGGTCAAATTGACTGGTACGCTTGCAACTACAACAACCTGACGAAGACATCTCGAAGCCAAAGGACATGCACTGAAGCGAAGTAGATCTCTCTAGCCTTGGCGTGTCTGCGCGTGCCTCCAACAGACCTCCATTGGACTTCCATCGGCGAACACAGAAGATTGATTCGGCTCGAACATATTCTTTAGCACGCCCGATAGGACTATCGGAAGTGCACCCCAACAAGCCGACGGGCCTACGCTAGAGCTAAGTAGACTTTCCAGACCTCGGCGTGTTCATGTGCACCTCCTTCGGACCTCCATCGGCTCACGCTCGCTTGCCTCTCGACATGCACCTTTGCTCGGTCCGATCTTCCTCGCACACGCATGAACACCTATAGATGGCCTTCTCTCTTTCTTTCGTACTCAATCATTAATAAATATCCTCGTAAGCTTGTCTCTTTGCATCACTCATAGCTCGTTTTGTGGACTTTTTCGCTAACTTGTATTTCTTTATGTTGTCCACACTCCTATTATGATACAAGAGGCTTAGCATTCTTTCTTTTACTTAATAGTCCTTTGGACTTTTTTGTTCCACCACTAATAATCTTTAGATTCACATCTACTCTCTTTGGTCACTCTAGACACCTATGAAGCCACCTTTTGAATGTAGGTTGACATCTTTACTCACATATTGTTTGCGTCATCTTTTTCATTCCAAGAGCCCTCTTTGATAACTCTTTCCTCTAAGACAACTGACGATTCTCTTTTCAATTTCCACCACTTTGTCCTTGCAATCTTGACTTATTTATCCTAATGGTCACACACCTGAAATTGAGAGTCAGACACCAAAAGCTTATATTAAGAAACAACACTCTCTTGGTATTACCATACAATTCAAGCATACACATTTGTCTTCTCTTCTTGTGAGGATAAAGTTAATCTGGTTAGAATGTTGTCCACTACTAAAAATCATTGAATGGGACAGTCTCTTCGTAAAGAAAGTGTTGCCTAACAATAGGTCAATAACTATAAAAAAAGTCCAAGACCTTCTCTTCTTCTTGATTCCTTCTACCATATACAAAACCTCCATATGCTGCCTCAAAACCTACACTTATAGACCCTACATGACCATCAAGGTTTTGTCCTATGAAAAGTTTCTCACTAATAGGTACAACTCTAACCATACTATGTAAGTATTTTCAAAACTGTCTTTTAGCACTCTCATCATTGTCTACTTGGAGGGTATACACGTTAATTACGTTCAAGACCATATCATTTAAGACAAGCTTAATTAAGATAATCATATTTCCTTTCCTTCTCGTTTTTACCATATCATTCTTAAGGTTCTTATTAATCAAAACTTCTACTCTATTTTTATTGACGATTATCCCTAAGTACCAAAGCTTAAAGTTAGTATTTTCTACCTTCTTCGTCTTGTGACCGTTTCGTTTAGTCTCTTGAATGTATAAGATATTTACACATCTCATAATAGTTGTATCAACTAACTCTTTTAACTTATCTGTAAGAGACCCTATATTCTAACTAGCTAAATGGATTCTAGTTGACCGAATTAGTTTCCTTGCCCTTCACACCCGTCGAGTCAGATATAAAGGTTTTCTTATTTTTTATTACACCCAGGCAACGATATAGTGCGCCACTAAAAAAGCGACGACCCAATCTTTGCTTACTTAACACCGTGTCCAGATCATGACATGGCGCGTTACCAAGGGGGTGGCGATCCGGCCCTTGCCCATTTAATAACATATACAGGTTTCGATATGGTGTGTCGCTAAGAAGATTATGGCCCAATAATTTTCTCTTGAGTTTTATCTTCATTTGATTAGCTATGTTTTTTACATTGGCTCGTCCAGCCTAATACAATCTTTAAGATACGAACCCCCTCCTATTTTATCAGGGCTCGAGACCTGCTATGTTGAGATAACATAGGTGGAGTTCCCATGGGGATTTTCATACATGGGAAAATTGGTAGCTACTTGCCGCACAAAAAGTACAATTGTTCTCCTTTTTGACCGAAAACAATTGTTCTCCTGATAAATGAAATAAGCAACTGAAGAGTACTTCATTTTGTGAGTCAGGTCATGTACATTCGGAAGCAGACCTGTTTGTTTTGTTCATAATACTTCAGTCTACAACCAGATTGTTTTGATGTATGATCTGCTTTGATGTGTCTGAACTTAAAATTAGTTATAGTTCATACAAATATTAAAAAGAAACAACAATAATCTCAACCAATTAGTAGTTTTTTGTCACTACCTTGAAATTAATGATCTCATATTTATGTCTTAGGTAGTCCTCTGATATTTGAATGTTTCTTTTGGAACTTTCAGACTAGAAGAGCAGAATTCCATGGTTCTGGATTAATTGTATCATTTCAAACAATCTTTCGAACAGAAGGGCTTTTAGGGTTTTACAGGTTGGTTTTGCCTGCTTTGCTACTTGCATAATAAACGACAATTGCGCTGTTGAGCTTGACTTTGGAACCTTCCCTTAGGGGAAATGGAGCCAGTGTTGCTCGGATTGTTCCTTATGCAGCTTTGCATTATATGGCCTATGAAGAATACCGGCGATGGATCATTCTTGGTTTTCCTACTGTTGAGCAAGGTCCTATTCTTGATCTAGTGGCTGGATCAATAGCTGGAGGTACAGCAGTCATATGCACATACCCTCTTGATCTAGTTCGCACAAAGTTGGCTTGTCAGGTTGGTCTTACACCTTTCACCCTTCATTCCAGAGGAAATTCACACTTCTTCAAGGGGGCTTTCAAGCTGCTCCTGATGTATCACACATCAACATGCTCTCTAAATAATGATCTAATTGACACCACACCACTCTTGGCAATGTTGATGTTGCGGTGTTAGAGAACCTACTTTCTATGAGTATATGACCCATTTCCTTAGATGTGGAGCTGTACTGTTAAATCAATCATTGTCTGATAATAACTGCAGGATAAAGGTGCAGCAAAACTTAGTTTAAGAGAATATAAGCCCTCCGAACAGGTTTACAAAGGGATTTTTGATTGTGTCAAAACAATATACAGATAAAATGGGTTTAGAGGCCTATATTGTGGCATGGGTATGCTTATTTTGCATGTCACATTTTGTCAATTTCCAACTACTGATACTGCTGCTGTAACAAAGATTTTGGTTTTTCAGCTCCATCGTTATATGGAATCTTCCCTTACTCTGGTCTTAAATTCTACTTTTACGAGAAGATGAAGACTCATATACCTGAAGAGCACAGAAAAGATATCATCGCAAAACTTGGCTGTGGATCTGTGGCTGGTTTATTAGGGCAGACAATAACATATCCCCTTGATGTTGTTGGGCGGCAAATGCAGGTAGAATTTTCTTCGGCATGGGATTATAAATTGTTTTGAATGCTCTAAAAAATAATTTGGGATGCATTGTTTCAGGTTCAGGCCGTTTCATCATCCAACCTAGAAAATGGAATGGGAACATTTGGAAGCCGCGCTATGATAGCGAAACATCGATGTTGGCGGCAACTGTTCTCAGAACTATCTATCAACTATTTGAAGGTGAGATATTGCCTTTCCTGTGTCACTGTTAGTTTATCTGGTAGTATTTTGTTTGGAAGACATTTTTTCGCTGACGACAATCATGAAGGCATATGACTAGTAAATTGGGGTATTGAAACAATGCAATCCCATTTGTCTTAAATGTAGAACTTGACTTTTGGGCGAGCTATAACTTCTCATACGTCCCATATGTGTAGTCATTGTCTCACTGAAAGCATCAAATGTCTTAGGGTCATTTGAGAACCTGTGATGTTATGTCAATTATTTATTTAATTTTCTTTGAGCTGTTCATGAGTTGGAATACTTCATCGATAATTGATGCTGCTTAGGAACTATTTCAATTCGACACTTTAGTATGTGCTTTTATTTCTGTGCAATGGTGGAGGAAAGGTGTATTGTGGATGTATATGGATTGAATGAATAAAATTGAATTTGGGTGTCAATTCTTACTGTTTAAATTGATACCAATATTCTTCTTGGTATCTCACAATCTCTTATGTTATGAAATTACATAAGTAACGTTCATCTCCTTTTGTGTTACGAAGGCACCTCTGTAGTTAAGGCTAGAGGCAAAATATGACTTCATAAGTTCTCTTTTTCACAGGTGGTCCCATAAGTAGCCATAGGATTTACTGTTTATGACTCGATGAAAGTTTGGCTTAAAGTTCCGTCGAGAGAGGAAGCAGCTATTGCTACGCTGACAGAAGAAGTAATATTGCCCCTGCTCACTCCAGTTAGTACAAACCATAGTCTTTCGGTGGTGCAATCCCCTTCATTGCCTTGACATTTTTGGCATGTAACATAGTATTATTTCTTGGGGCTGTACCACCACAATTCTTAGGCTCCTCCAAGGTAGTGCAGAAAATAATCCAATCTTCAATAAGCCCATAGGAATGGTTTATAGATATCCAATCGATATAAATACGGATGCGAATAATAGCATACGGATTTGGATACGGTTATCTGATATTTTAACAGGATTATCTGATAGATAGTTTAACGGATAATTTGATTTTTTACTATCCGATTATCTCTCTATTCTCTTTAGCTCACACCAACAAGCTCAAGGACTCTATATGTTTGTTTTTTTATCTCTGCTATGGATTGTTATCATATATTGCTATTATATTGTTTTTCGTTATATTGATAACTTAATATTATATCGATTACATATACACGTCACATCCAATGAATTTAATCCATTTTCGAGTTGAATCTATACTGGCTCCGCACCGAATCCGGCATTCGAAAGAATCCACTCCACGTCCATATCGGCACACCATCTGCACCCTTTCCGAATCCAGTTAATATGGTACCGTTCAAATCCGATTCACTTTTATCTTTATGGTCACTGATGCTAAAAGATTGGGATTTGACTAGAGAAGTAGAATTCTTTACTTGTTCTAGTGGAATTTCACAATGTAAAGATTCTGCATATAATTGAATAGCTTGTATCCAACTGAAAGCTTGGCAAATTCACAATCCAGAGCATTTCACCAATATTTGAATACTGACCCTTTTAAAGACAACTCTGTTAGTACTCATTGACCCCCAATCATGTTCCTTCAGCAGCCTGGCTGAGAATGAGATGTCCTGTTGCCATAGGTAGGTCTGTAGGAGTAGCTTTATAGGTTTGAGTGTTTGCTTCCAGTCTTTGCCTGAAGTGCATGCATCTACCATGCGCCTTGCTTTCAGCTCCTTGTTGGATTCTTGCAACACGGCATGTGTTGGGCTTGAACCAGATTCTTGCAACATTCAGATTCCTTGGCTTTGTGGCCTTAGCTTGTACCGACTCTTTAGAGTTGTTCCAAAGCTGAGTTGCATGATGAAAAACCAGACCACTGTTGTGTAGAATGGCCCAGTTAACTACTACTTATAACGGACTGATATGTGAACCTTTTGTAATTTGTACTTAAATCGGAATTTTAGCTTCCATCCTTCCTAAGTGCTGCTCATGTGTGTCACCAAGGGTTTGGTTGGAAACCTTAACTTAGGCATGCTGTGTCTTATTAGCCATGTGTCTGGTATATTGCCACAACCCGTATGTCATGGACTCAATTGCTTGCCTAATTTTCTGGCATTTGTGGCTTACAATTTGTTGACCACAAAAAAAAAAGGCTTGCCTAAGGTTAGCTATAGCAATATTAACCATGAAATGTGATTTCTCCCTAAACTTCATATGACTGACTTGGAATTATTAGCAATATGCACTGATACGCACATCGCCGTGCTGAGCAGTTGGCTGTTCCCCAGTTGCCTTGTTCTCTTATTACTGCTTGTAATCACCGGTTAGAAGTTACTAATGGTTACTCAGCCCTCTCTTGTCTCGTTTGGAACACAAAAATTTTATGTTTTTCACCCGACAAATTAACTACTTTTGTACTAGTACTAGTTTGTACAGAATTTCTGGTAAATTTCTGCCCTCCAAGCAAACCCGGCTGGTATGCCAGTCTTGAGTTTCATCAATCTAGATCAGGCTCTAATCTACTGCCAATTACCAGTAACAAGAAAGATTTCTTCGGTACTAGGCACATCAGCCAAATAGACAGTCAATTAGAGTCCCCCAACTAGACAGCATTTTGGTTGAGGTTAGCAGTTGGTTAGAGTAGATACAGGAATACCACCATAGTAAATACAGTGATGTGTGGCACAGAGACCTACTCTGCTCAGGTAGGAGTAACAGGGGAAGGACAGGCTAGGATCCATAGGCTACTGGCAAAAACCTTCTTCAGGGGATCACCTCCATGTGCAGTGGTACAATGGCATGTACAGCCACAGCACAGAGGCACAGAGCACACACTGCACCTGACTACTCTTTGCCCACCTGGATATTCTCATCCTTCACACCCTTCCCTATACACAGTACTTGTGGGAGTATGTGAGCTAGGAAGGGTATTGTCCATCAATGCACACGCAGCTCAGTTGTTAGTACTATTAGATCAATGATTTGTTTTTATAAAACATCATTTGCATTGTCTCCCATCATACAACGAAATAATTGCTCGAGAATATAGTCACTGGTGCATTCTTTGGAATATATAAATTTGAAAGGATTTTCAAAGGGATTGAACAAAACCACGTAGAATTCCTGCACTCTAACAAAACATTGAGAAACAAGAAATAATAGTCACTTATCAATTAATGGACGTGTAAATGGTTGGCTTGTCAACTGCAACCAAAATGTATTATTTAAAATTTAATTTTAAAATTAATTTTGGATTTAGTTTATTTTTTAACATTAACTTTTAAATTACTCGTAATATAAAGTTATACTATAATTTTTTTTCTTCGTTTCTGTTTTTTTTCGTTGCATTTGTCTTTTTCTCTCTTCCCTTATCCGGAGGGTGAAAAAAAAGAAGGGACAAGAAAAAGGAGACTCTCCAGTCCAGTCTCCTTGATTTTGGAGCTCAAACACTACAGCCTACAGCATGCATAGCCTTCAAAGCCTATTTTTCATCCATCTTGGTACAGTGACGTGCCAATGATTACCACCTCCATCCCTGCATTATTCCCTAACCGGCAAAGTGATACACTTTGATACTAGCTCCGTTATAAATAAGTATATTTCTAACACAATAATTATAAATTACTATGCTTTTAATTAAATGAGGAATGGTTGGGTAGGATGGAAACAAAATTAATAGAAAAAGATTGATAGGATATACCGTAATCTACAGAGTACAAGAAATTAGGGACCGAGCAAGTACTACTCCTACTGGTACCTCTGGACCAAAACCACCTTGTTTTGTCTTCAAACAAAACTCCACACATACACTTGACAAATGTGAAAAGGCCATTTGGACCTGTACTTTGGAAGATTTGTACTGATGGATCGACAGCTAGGAATATTTGGATTCCATTGTTTATTAACTTCATTGTGATTTGGAAGGATACGTAGGGGATATAAAAGTTGCCACAGGTGGTGAGTGGGAGTACTTCCATTGGTTAATTTAGATGGCTATTGCCTTCTCACCTGCAGGAAGTGAATAACCACTTCCTTAGAGCCAAATTTGTGATTTCAACTCCTTCCCTTGTAGGCTTCTTTGGAACATGTGTGGGTAAATTCTTAGAGTTTGTAAATGTAAGAACTGTTGTATCGTTTTGATTCTCAGTAGGAAGAGCATGGATTTAGAATAGAGACAAGGATAAAATTTTCATGGTTGTAGGAAAGGAGGTTTATAGGCTATGTTAGTTTCCTTAAAATAACGGAACATTCCATAAGAATCGAATGATGTAGTAAATGGTAAGTCCAAATATCTCACCATAAACTATGATTTAAAAAAGAGGAAGTTTTGGTGATATTAGCAGTAACGATCTTATATACATGCATAATGTTTATAAGCAATTAAAAAATATTTTATAAGTAAAACTTTTATATGTGTATCCTTAGCGATTAAAAATTAAATGCTATAAAATAAGAAAAAGATATACATATGTGTGTTAAGTCGCATGTAGGGGGTGATTATATAGACTTTTAAATTAAAACAGTAGAAATTAGTCTTCCTTAGAGTGTTTAGTTCCACAGTCCGAAATATCCAGACTAACTTTGTGTCAAACAGAGAAACTAGTCTAAAGTTTTTGATAGTATGGATTAGAGATTCTAAATCTACTTTAAAATATCCGAGAGACACTTAAAGAAGGTAAACCCAACGAGTTAAAGAAGGAAGCAAGGCAATAAAATCATAAATAATATAAAAGGTAACAGGTAGCTAGGAGACAAAGCAATATTTCACCAAAATTCGGATCAAACGATTATACGTCTCTGTTAAGGAGCTCTAAAGAGTCGGATCTCTTTCGATCCTTTGCCTCACTAAGTTTAACCCTAAAAATCAGTTTGATATTTAAGCTCTTATTAAAACATAGTACTTAGTCCAAAACAACTAACAAAATCTCCACTAGGGCACCGTGCTCCCAGAGCTTGCTCTACCAATTCAACCTCTAACATAAAACTCAGGGATTCACTAGTATACTTCTTTTCTTGCGAAGGTGAGGAAGACCTTTACAAATGTTCTGGACGATTCACACGTTGAATCCTCATGGATAACGTCTAGTCATTTAGGAGGTAATCCTATAAGAGTAATAAACTTAAATCTTCACCGACGTTGATTCACAAGTGCTCTTACAAATCCCCTTTTTCCAACCCCTCCCAAATCACCCAGAAAAACACCATCAAAGTGTAAATTAAACTCAAGATCTAAGATAGTAGAGTGAATATCTAGAAAGCACTTAGAGAGTAAAATAGCAATAAATGAGTAGTCCACCCCTCAAAAGGATCTTGAGGGATTAAATACCCACACATCTCAAAGTAAGTCGTTACTCACATAATTTAAACTCCAAAATGTGTAGAAAAAATATCCGGTAACTCCGGAAAATCCTTTTAGCCTAAACAGATACTTCAGTTCAAAGACTCCGGCCAAATGATCCAAAGATTCCAGACATGCCTTTTAGCCTATATAGAGACCTTAGTGTGGAGACTTCAACCAATAATTTTGAGACTCCGGACAACACTTAGTTTTGAGAAGGAGAGAAAGTTCGGAGTGTCCGGTATAAACTTCAGGATAATTTGGATATGTCTCGCTGCCAGATTGAGAACTCAGTCCGAAGACTTTAGCCAAACGTTCGAAGACTCTGGACAGATTTATCTATTTGATAGAGAAATTTGTTCATAAGTTTTCACAAAATCTTGACATAATTATCCAAAACACCGAGAGAGAAAAACCAAAACCTAAAATAGTATAATTTGTCCTGAGGATGAAAAAATAAAATTATATTTTCACACCTTTTTTTCATAAGGGTCTTCTTTTAAAAAATCTCTCTTTGACGAATTGTTGTGAGATTTTTCCTATTTTTTTTATAATCTATCACTCAAAAACTACTAAGGTATATATATATATATTTAATCTTCTATTTTTGTAATCGATAATAATACTTATAGGACTCATAAGAGATATCAAAGAAAATATTTTGACTGAAAGAAGCTCTCCTAAATACGTGCATACACAAGTAAATTTTAAGGCTATACACATATAAAATCTATGGTGGAATGTGTAGAAATAAAAGACAGGATAAATTAATATGCATGTGATATGGTATAGCGTAAAGAACAAAAATAAAACCATTACCATTTAAATAAGCATCTTAACATAAGAGATTTAGAGTAGCATAAACATAAATTAACAATCATAACATCACATATAAATAATTTAGATAAATGGAGTAAGTTGGGTTAAGAAAAAACTTTAAAAAAAGAGTCGGTACTACTTTTTCTTTATCATAAAAAAGCTATGAAAAAAATAGCTAGACGCATGTTCTTCATTGTCGTCGTCGATGTCTCCATAATCATCGCTCTTATTTTTGAAATTAGTCGACCAAGAGGTATACTAGAGTTATAGCTATCACTATAACTCTCTCTCTCTCTCCCTGTAGCGAAAAGGCAGAGGATAGGATCCAACAAGTACGGCCACGGAGTGTAGAGGGGAGGGGTGCTGTGCATGAGGTCAGGAAACAACAACCCCTGTGCAAACGCTCGGATTCACAATCTGTTGCTCCCTGGCCCTTCCCGGCCATTGATGGCTGTCCATAGATCTCATCTACCCACCTCCAAAACCCTTCTCATTGCAACCTTCCCAATGTTGCATCTGCATGCAACATGGCACGCATTCTCTACTGTACGGTGCTCGTGGCATCTCTATGACTGTTGTATACACTGGAGAAAGACTGAGACTGGTAGTACGGTGTCATCTTCTACTTTACACATGCTGTATCGTAAGCCCCTTTGAGAAAAAATATAGAAAATTTGAAATTTAAAGAATTTTATTTCTATAAAAATTTCTATGAATAACCATAAAAAGGATTGAATCATATCATTTTCTTTAAAATTAGTATGAAATGAATAATCCTATAGAGATTTTGGAGAAAAGTTAGGAATAGCTTTAACCTTTTAAAAAATTCATTTGAGTATACCTCTCTCTCATCTGATTCTCCTACGGTCTAATTAAATAAACATTACTGTGTTTTCTTATATTTTTTATAATCATTTATTTTGCACTTACATTCATATCAAAATCCTATGTTTTTCTATTTCTTTAGTTTTTTTCAGTCCTAAGTCATGCCATACTGCTAAAGGGATTGATCAGCATCTTCGAGAGGAAAAAAAAAATCTGAAATACTGCTCTTAGAGCTTCTTTCAATTGTAGGGGAATAGAAAAAACACATAGTTTTGGTAGAAATATAAATATAAAATATAGAATTACAAAACATGGGAATGACCATTTAATTAGATTGTAGGAAAAACATATGAATTTGAGAGATAAATACTCAAAGGAAACTTTCCATGAGGTTAGACCTTAGGTTAATTTCCTTCAAAACTTACATGGAATAGGAATTTCCTATGATTCAATATAGGAGTAACATCCTCCGAAATTTCTTTTTTTTTCTTTAAATTAAGGGCTACTTTGGAACATAGGAAATATTAGGAATAGAAAAAACACAGAAATATAATAGGAATTTATATGTAAAACAGAGAATTAAAAAGCACGTGAAACTTGCGCAAACATGTGTTTGGATAGGGCATAGGAAAAGAGGATTTTAACCACTAATAAACAAACTTCACACATTAGAGTGTAACCGGCAATCAATAAGTACAGCACTGCTAGCAAAATATTGTTTCTTATCTATACTCGAGCTGCTTGATTACCTCGATCCACGCAGAGGAAACAAAGCAAAGAGCTCGGATTGTTATTTTCCTCTGGAATAGGTGGCACGGGAACTTTTTCTTCAGCTTTCCTCTAGCTTTCCTTTGAGCCATTCCTTATCCAAATGATGCTACAGTAATTGAATCCATCGGAATGCAAATCATTTGATTTTCCTTTGTTTTTTCTTCAATCCAAAGGAAGCCTAAGGTTGTTCAGAACTTCAGATTTCTGAGGTTGTTTTGTTAGAGATGGTGAATTTTTGTGATGAACAAATGCAGTTTACTCATCCAATAGGAGGATGATGGTGGTACCGTGGGCACTGGGCAGTAGGAGTACTCGTTTGTCTGAGGGTGTTTGACAATTCTTGGTGCTGATGAGGAGAGAAGCACAGCATAGCCTCTGCCAGACTGCCAACACACAGCAGGCAGCTGCTGCCTCTGCCTCAGGCTCAGCCCTGCACAGAGATTCCAGATCTTTTGGCTGCCTGCCTAGCTTGAGATCATTTTTGCACAGAGCACACAGAAATGAAAACATCAAGCTGGTGTGGTGACTGCCAGACTGGTGAGGTGAGGTATGTGCATATGTATCTGTGTGCAAAAAAACAAAGCAACATCTAAAATAAATTAATTTTAAGAGTTTAAACTGTTTTAAAATAAGTTAATTTCTATCCCTAGTTTATAAGCTAGGAATTTTTATCTCTCTAATATCTCTTATTTACCCACCCATCAATACTATATTTTTTCTCTATGAATAAAGAACATTAGTCTTTTGCACTAAAGTTTTAAGAACGCTTTTATTTTAGAACAGGGGAGTGCATGTAGAGAGAGAAGAGGTGTGTCCTTCAAAAGCCTGCACAAAGTGCAGTGCTCAATGATCCCACAACTTTCACAAAAACCAGCCCGCAATGCCCTCTCTCCCTTCCCTTCTCTCTCTCGTCTTCTTGTGTTTCAACAAGATCAGAGCTTTTGCGTGCATCCATCTGATTGATATGCATGATCAAACAAGCAGCCCAGGAAGGAGTGCCCATGTTGTAGTTTTGTAGTGCCTTGCTGAAAATGAGATACGTAACTTTTTGTCACATTTAGATTTGGTGTTTACTTTTTGTCATCTTATATATTTATAACATATAGGTCCTGAGTTCACATGTTATATATACATGAGTGACAAAAGATTAAACACTATACTATCTTAGGAGTGGCAAAAAAGTTAAACCCCGCTCATAAGAGGTCATATAAAGCAGCATCCTTGGACCCATTGCCCTCTGGCCTCCCTAGAGCTGAACATTTTGCATTTTTGCTTCTGGTTGTTTGCTCAAACAAAGACTGCAAGAGAAGAATCAAAGTGTGCAAGCAACCTTATCCCTATCCCCTATTAAAGGCAGGTAAATCTAGGAGTATAATCCTCTTAAGTTTTGTGCTGGTTATTGGATCTCTCTCACAGTGCTGCATGCTTCCTTCCACGCATGGATTTTGATTAATTTAAGAGAAACCTACCTTTGCTTGTTTGAGTGTCTCTCATTGCCAACACTGTTAACTGTAGTAGATGAGTGGTGGGACAGTCATTTTAGATTTTAGGCACATGTATGATCCACATTTTTATAATGCAATGTGTATTTTGGATTAGGATTCTGACCAATGAGCCTACTTTTTTTCTTATGCTCCTTGTGTATATCTATGGTTTGTTCTTATGCTCCTTGTGTATATCTATGGTTTGTCTCATCGGTGGCCAATTATAAATCCCATATGCTTTTGTCACTCCTGCTCCTTTACACCCTTCCTCAAGTCATAGGAGTCTGCTCAGCTTCTCTAGTACGCTTACTCCCCTGGGCTCAAACGAACAACTTTTATACACGAGAACGAGAATCTGAATATAACATACATTTAGATTCGTGTATAAAAGTTAATTTATTAGCTATATCCACATTCCAATTTAAATAAAAAAGTACTTTATTTTAAAAACCATATAGAGTACAGTTGTATATTGAGTGAGCTGGTAGTTGTGTTTGGACACCAACACCTTTCTCATTGACACTTTACCTCAAATTCCTTATATGTTATTTTAAATTGGCTGGTTTTCTTATGTACCACTTGGAATTGGCTCTTCTATTTTATGTCACTGGTTTAAGTTTGTCACTGGTTAAGTTTGTCCACTTTCTTTTGCCACTACCGTTACTACACCGTCTGTCGATTGCTAGGATTTGGTCAAATATCATTTTTTTCCCTAAATGACCAATATGTTCTTTGGCCCAATTCACACCCACCCAAACCATAACTGAATCGACGGCCTGCGGCGACGGCGACGGTGGTTTGGGGAAGTATCGGCGGTGAGGTGGGAGCACGTGGCGACCGGGGAAGAGCCGGCTTAGGGCGCTGCGCTCGCGGCCGTGGTGGCTATGCCCGGAGCAAGCGACTAGGGTTGCGGCTGTGGCCGGACTAGTAGGCAGCAGCAGCTACGGCTGCGCTCGGACCAGCAGGCGGCGGCGACGGTCTAAACAATAGGCGGTGGCCGCGTCCAGAGAAGAAAGAGGCGGCTGTGGCTATGGCTGAGCCGAGAGATCTCGGCGGCAGCAGCAGTTCCCGTAGAAGGCAAGACAGGCAACGATGAAAGCGGTGGTTCCAGGAGCAGCAGTAGTTCATCTGATGAGATGAATGCTCAAGCAAGGCAGCATTCTCACCAAGCTTGGGTACCTGAAGGATCTCTCTCTCTCTTTTTTGCGTATGTGGTTGGTAGGATGCAGTTTTGTTGCATTTAGTAATTTGTTTGCATGTATCATGCATAGCATACATCCTGGTATGACATTTGTTAAAAATCAGGCTCCATGGTGCACTGTATAGTGGTGATGTATTTGAAAATCAGACCTCAATGTTTAATGCATGTTCAAGCTTTTGTTGGAAACCGATATGTTCCATGCTTTTGTTGAAAATTCATTTGCGATGGTAGTGTCTAAAATTGCATGTGATGAAAAAAAAATCAATTTTCACAATAGCTACATTAGTACTAAAATACTACATGCATATACATATCAACCAGCTTCTGTGTCAAGTTAAAATCCTATCATATTACACCTGGTTGTATAACAACTTCTAAGGACATATGTGTCTTTTTACTATTGAGTTAACAGTCAATATATGTGCAGTGACGATAGTGACGTGGACAAACTTAAAACAGTGGTATAGAGGAGGTATACAAGAAAACCTGGGATATAAAGAATTCTCTCTTGGTTCTTTGATAACCTCCTCCAAGGCTAAAAAGATTTATGACCCAGTGTCAAGATCAGGGAGAGCTGCTCCCTTGCTGGTGCTCCCTTGCTGGCTTTGATGTTTGCATGGGTTTTTTTCCTCCTGCCCTTTTCTCTTTGCTGATCATTAGGCCTACCTGATAGTGAGTGATAAGTTGATAACTCTTCCCCCTGCCCCCATTGTTTTCTTGTTCCTTGTAGAAGTAGATACTGGTGGTCTGTTTGGAATTCTTCATCTTTCCATTTTAGGTCCTGCGTAAAGTGGGCTCAACAACTGAAGCTTCACAGGCTTCGAACTTAAGTGAGTTGTTCTGTTCATCTTGTGGTGTCTTATGTTCCTGACTGTCTTGTGTTACTGTTCATGCATCAGTTCATCTGCTATAATCCAATAAATGTGTTTTTTTTTCTAAACAAGTTCTCTAGCTATTTGTTGTTTTCAAGTTGGAATATCAGTTGTGAGTTGCAAGATTAAATCTTTTTTTTGTTCCAATGGAACAATCCTGAGGATCTTTTTAGAGTTTGTACGGTTGATTCTTTTGGTACTGTGAGGTAGGAGTAGTAGATGAAAAGATCAAAACTTTGATTTCAAATGGTACCTAGTACAAGCCTGATATGTCAAAAAAAATATCGGGAAGAACAGTGTGTTTGACGATGCGTGTTGCTGTTTTTCTCAGGTTTTGATTATACTAGTTCCTGCAATTCTTGGAGATTTCCGAGGTGGCCATGAACGGCAACCCATCGTTCTCGCAGTTCGGGGTGGTGGACGCCATGAACAGCGACTTCATGGCGGCGAGCGGCAATGGCCTGCTCGGCGCCGCCGATGTGCCGCTTTTCCATCCGGCCATGGCGCCGCCGCATGATCATGGCGGGTTTGGCTATGGCGACGCGGCGGTTGGGAGCGCCACCGCGGCGGCGAACAACCTCGTGCTTGCGTCCCTGGCGACCCAGCTCGGAGCGGCGCCGCACGGGCATGGTGACTACCTCGGCGCGAGGACGCCGCGGGAGGAGATGGAGGGGAGATATGACGTGGCCGTCGGTGACAGCTCTGGCGCGGTGAGCCTCGCGTGCCTCGGCCAGTCGGATGCCACGGCGGCTGGTTGGTCGCCGTCGTCGAAGAAGCGGAGCTGCAACTGGAGCAACGCCGGTGCCCATGGGTCGTATTACCTCGCCGGAGTGCCAGAGGCGGCCGGCTTTGTATACCCGCTCGACGCCGGCCACTCCACCGCGACGCCGGCGAGCGAGCTCTCGCTGAGCCTGTGCTCGAAGTCGTCCTCGGACAGCATGCTCAATGCCGGCGACCAGTGCTCGTCGGCGGCGAGCCGTTCTGGCCTGACGCAGATGAGCAGGATGGTGGAGCCCGAGCTGCCGCTACTACCGTACTATCCACAGGCGTGCTCCAGGCCGGCGGCGAGCTTCGCCGTGGTGGTGGCGCGGTCTCGGTACGCCGCTGTGGCGCAGCAGGTGCTCAACGACGTCGTCCGCTGCGTGCTGGGCGGCGTCGACAGCGGTGGTTCCAGGCCGTCGAGCTGCTCGGTGACCGGCGCGACGTCGTCCGCCGTGAGCTCCAACAACCAGCTCATGGCCTCCGGCGAGCACCCGCACGGCGGCGACGCTTCATCTCAGAGGCTCAGGAGCGAGCTCCTCAGCATGCTGCAGCTGGTGAGCCTCGACACGACTCCCGACTCCGAGGCACACATTTAATCAAATTTCGTGCCCTTTCGATCAGAATTTGAACCATTTTGAAGCAAATTTGAAACCATTTTGACGACGGCGCATGCACGCGCAGATGGATCAGAAGTACAACCAATGCCTCGACGAGATCCAGAGCACGACGGCGAGGTTCAACAGCCTGACGCACACGACGGAGCACGCCGCCGGGATGAGCAGTAGCAACGGCGGCGGCGGGAGCATCTGCGCGCCGTTCGCGCACCGCTCCGTGTCGGCGATGTACCACGGCCTGAAGCGCCGGATCGCCGGCGAGATCATGGCGGCGGCTGCAGGGAGCGGCAGGCCTTGCCGCGGCGAGTCGCCGTCGGCGGTGACCGGCGAGAAGGAGCGGAGCTGGGAGTCGGCGTTCATCCAGAAGCACTGGGCGGTGCAGCAGCTCCGGCGTGGCGATCAGCAGTGCTGGCGGCCGCAGCGCGGCCTCCCGGAGAAGTCCGTCGCCGTGCTCAAGGCCTGGATGTTCGAGAACTTCCTCCGCCCGTAAGTATGACACACCCCTCGATCCGACGCCGCCATTAACGCCGATCTTGCTGCGTAATACATTTGATCAAACACGTTCATGAAACAATCTGGTTGGTGTTCTTGCTCAGGTATCCAAAAGACAGCGAGAAGGAGATGCTCGCAGCAAGGAGCGGCCTCAGCAGGAACCAGGTACTCCTCATTTCCAAACTTTTTTATCAAACAAAAGTGAATCGAAAACCAAACGCTTCTTCGCGTTTTCGACGAAACAAAACTGGGCAGATCATAAATCGTCCACCAACGAGCATGTTCTTGCCTGGATTATTCTCTCTACAACATATTCATTTTTCTTGTGGAAAAACACACTGTACATTTTCATCATGATGTTTTTGATTTCCCGTGGCTGATTTGGGCGATTTGCGCGGCGATGGCAGGTGTCAAACTGGTTCATAAACGCTCGAGTCCGGCTATGGAAGCCGATGATCGAGGAGATGTGCGAGGAGCTGAAGAGGAGCTCGGGTGGTGGTGCTGGAAATCAAGCTCTTGCAACGGAGCATCTGAACAGCCAAGATGTCTTCAGTTAACCAGTAGATTTGGCTGGTGTGATGGCAATGTTAGCTGCGGATTAAGATCAATGCTATTGATCTATTTATCGGCCCCCAATTGTAACTCGGTTTAATTCAATGGTTTCAGTATATATAATCTGCCGGTGCAGTGATCGCATTTCGTAGCAGATCATGAGCACCTCATTGGGAGATCGATGCAAATTGCTGAGTTTTCAGTTGAGCGTAAGGATGCAGCAACAATTCTGGGCTTGATCCTTGCCAGAGTGAATGGGAGGATGACATCTTAGGCATGCCTTCGTCCATCAGGCAATCCTGAAGTGAAACTTGAAAGGATTTGGATTGCCAAGGTACATAATGTGGTGCTTCTCTAGGAAAGTGTGGCATTGAATCAAATAGATCATAAGTATATCAACCTTCAACATTTAAAATATCTTAGAACCTCGGTCTCTATAACTTTTAGTGTTCAAAATGTCTCTTAGTAAATTCTTTATCTATTTTCTAATCTCAATTAATCATAAACATATATCGTTTAATTTATCACTTATTTTCATATATCGACCCATCATAATTATTTCTATTTAATTTTATTTATCTCTCTTTTATTTTCTCTATCTATTTTATCCGTTTCAACTAATCATAACCATTATCGTCGATTTTCACCCTTCTCCTTAATCCTGCCTGTGAAAGTGTTGTAAAGAGTTGTGCCTATATTTTATCATAAAGAGAGTAATAATTTAGTAATACGAGTTGAATCGACAGTTCATGGGAGAAGAAATACCCCCGATTCCATGTTGGGCTTTGAACACATGATTTGTTTTGCTTCGATTCCTGTTGATATTCAAACTATAAAATCCTGTGAAACTAATTTCATGATCTTCAGGAGGTTTCAACCCTATTTATTAAATAAATCTAAAACGGTAAATGAACCGATGGAGCTCTTCGTTCCGGTCCAATGGTCGGATCGTCGGTCGCGATTTTATAAGGCGATAGTATATATTATACGTTTATCCCTGGGCACAAGTAGCATGGCAGAGGACGGCAGTGAGCTCTAGTTCCAGTTTTTCTGTTGGAACACCGGTCCGGTCTGCTCCAGTTTTAAGAACTGGTAGTAGCATGGCAGAGGACAGCAATGAACTCAGTTTTTCTGTTCAAACACCGGTAACATAGAGGATCTACATCCATTTGAACCAGTGTCTAAAGATGACAAGAAGAGGTTTAGTGCTTTGTTTTTTTTTATAAATACCAACCATGCAAATATTTACAATATGCGAGGGCACATGTCAATGAGACATCGTATATGCATAATGTAGATCGATTTCTAGGGTTTTTTCCTTAAAAAAAATGGAGCCAAATAATGGCAAACGAAAGACCCAAAAATTCTGAACGATGTAGGAGTAATAATGTCTGCCAACTGAAGATGCAGTGGGGATGTGACGCCGCTTGGCCGTGCAGGAATGTTGTTAGCTGACGGCTCATGGCAGGATGAGGAGGATAGCATGCTCACCCCTGTGTAGTGTACCAGTGTCGAATGGAGTACACTTGTACATATGGTCCAAATACCACGGGATGTGATTCATCCTCAAGCGTCACGTACTGAGAGCACCGCCTTGTCTCTCTTTGTTGTTGGCTACCCCCTCTTCTTATTCTTCCCGGTCTCTACAGATCTCCTGTAGAATAGCTAAATGAGTAAATAGTTTATGCTAATTTTTCGATGGTACAAATAAATCATGAATGAATTATCAATTGTAAAATTTAAAAATAGATTTTAAATAGTTTATATAAATTTATATATTAGAAAGCTTTTTTTATAAAGATCGCACTATCCTATGAATTCGGAAGCATGAGCATTTATCCACTATACTATAAAGCAACCGGTGATAACAGAAGATACCTGCTTGCTCTACAAGATAGCAATGGGACACAGTGGATTGTGTAACATAGCGGCCTTGTAAGAGTAATAGCGGCTAAGAGTGGTAGGAACACTGTTTTGCAAAAAATGTCCGGCTAAGGGTACTATAGTATTTTATTTTCTCTTAGCATACTCACCTATATAGATACACATGGATGTCTCATTGTTGACAAATATGTCATCTACTACTTAAAAAAATTAGTCGTAAATATAAACTTAAATACTAATAAAAGAATTTAATCAGTTGAGCCATGCTTATTTTATTGTCTCAAAAGTTTCTAGCCATTGGATAATTCATCTATATACACATCTTAGCATATGAAGTAGAGCCAAACTACAAAGTAAATCTATGTTGCACCTCATTTTTAATTGCGTAGATTCCCCAAAAGTCTATCCCACGCTTCACACTCTCACAATTACATGGATTTTACATATAAGATGTTATGGTAAAATCCTACTAATAAAAGTGTTCATACGCGGAGCGATCGGACCAGACAGAGAGAGACGTCGAGAGGGTGAGCGAGCTAGCCGATGAAGATCTAATGCGATGTACCTAAACATGCGAAAGTCTGAGAGATCTGTTTAGCTCCAGTATAGGTCCTTCGGCTCTTTAGGATCTTTCTTTTATTGGATTTGTGAGTGTGTTAGTCAATTTGACATCTAATTAACAAGGAAGATATAGTGTTAGATCATCGAGGTTGAATATGTTGATAGGATTAAGATAGATATTATCTGTGAGTTCGATGCACTCTTGCTATCGGTTGGTTATCGATAGGGGTTGTAGCGCTCATACATTAGCTAGAAAGTTGATGACGGCATAGCCAAATAGCGAAAATTAAAATAAAAGATTTATCGGCTGTAGAGCCGATGACGCTTTAAACAGAATAAGTGATAAGCATTATAAAGCGAGGTCTAATCTCCTGAAGAGACGAGACCTAGCGACCATCGATGACAGTATCGTTAGAGTCATTCTTAATAGATTTGACTGAACTTAAAACTAACGGCACTAAAACAGCGGGAACTAGATTGGACGTAACAACGAAGGGATCAGGTGAATCCATTGGCTGTTATTGATTGTGGGTCCAATGCAAGTATATAAGTAAACTCATCGGATAATTAAGCCGAGGGAGGAACAAAACTTGCTAAGTCTTGATGCTAGATCTAAAATAACCGGATCGATCGCTTGTAGATTAATTATTGAGCAAGATAGAACCCATACGAACGTGATGGGATATATTCGATCGGGCTAAAAGATCAGATCTAACCGATATAGTCTTAGACAAAACAGATACATCAGGATAATGATGGGACTTACCGCTTCGTCGAAAATCAAACCTAACCAATACAGCCCCGCGTCGAGAGCCAAAACTTACTGGTAAAAACATAGGCGAACTAGAGTAGCGATGCGCTGAGATTATATTAATTTGTGTAGATAATTTATAAGCTTCCAGGGGGTCTATATTTATATACTGAAATTACACGAGTCCGATATGGTTACAAACACTTTTAGACATTATTACGTTATTAAACTCCGTGAAAAAAATAACTAAACTTATCTATTTTATAATATATATTTTATAAAGATACAAACACCGTACCATATCTTTCATAACTACTTCTTAGATCCTGTCTTATTTAAAAAATGTTCTATCTTTGACTAAATCGAATCCATCCTTATCTATCTGATCGATTTTTTTTCTGTATAAATTGGACTATTTCTATAAAATAATCGTTCTACGGGCTTCCTAAATTTCATTAGCATGTTTGGAACTAGCACTCTGGTAAAAAAAAAGGCCTAATTGGCCGAAGCGCACGAGCCCGGGCCAAATCTAGAAGCGGCCCAGATCCAAGCATAATGCGCTGGAAGAAGATAGCTGCCAGGTTGAGATGCGGTGGGCCGTCGATGCAAGATCCTACGGTGGGGCGGCACGGCACGCCCGCAGGTTATACGAGATTGGCAGTAGCTCTAATCACGTGATTGGCTGAGCCACGAGCCCACGACCCACGAGATGTGTCATTAACTGGGAATGCAGTAATTAATCACGTTATTAAGCGGCCTTCTGTCTCTTTTTTTCCTTCTTCTTTTAAGGCAGATTCATTCGTGCGATTCATTTGAGGCTTTGGACACGTCAGTGTTTGTAGTTTGCAGTTTGCTTACGTGTCCCTGCATGTGGGCCCTCTCTTGGTCTTTTTCACAACCACCCCGCTGCCAGGCTGCCACCTCGTCTGACCTCACGAGTCGAGGGTGCCGGAAAAAAAAAGCACACACCATCGGGGACTAACAGCACGAATCGCGAGGACATCGAACGGTAGATAAAACCGCGCACTCGATCGATGATTTGCAAGATTAAATTGCAGGGTAGTACTCAAGATGAAGTCATGAAACTTCATGAAATGTTTTAAATATGCCAAAAAAATTGTCTTGAAAACTGCAATTTCATATTGATTAAGCCAGCGCGGCAAGGTCAAAGTATACGATATATCCTTTTTTTGTGGCTGATTCGATGGACGTAAGTACAAACTAGCGCCTAGAATTTGTAATTTAGAGTAGCTTTTGACTCTGTTGCATCCAGGCCCCTGCTCATGCCGTATTCTCCTTGTGTGAAACTAACGCATGAAACGAGATTATCTTAATCATAAGTTGCACGTACGTACGGGTGTATAGTGTGCTCAATGAGTAGATTAAGTAACAAGTACTCTTAAGTGTACGTTAATGCAGAAGCTGATGGTGCATGGAACAGCTAATAATCAATTAAATATCGTACTCGTATTCAACGAGAGTCGAGAGCAATGTATCTATGTGGTCGAATCATGTGGTTCTTTCTGGAAACTAGTATGATTCATTAATGGTACGAAATTGTTAAAAAAACAGAGGAAAAATTTATAGAGTATATTATTTGTGCTTATGAAATAATCAGATATCTGCCAGTGTCATGATAAACTCAATATTTTAGATGCAAGTTGCTCAAAATCAGTGAGAATAAATTAAAAACTTTTCTCATTAATTCACAGCCATGGATATATCTGTACTTGGAGAACCTACCAAAGGAAATTATTGGGGGGAGGGGGGGGGGGCAATTTAAGCATTATATGTGCTAATAGTATTTATTTTGTTTGTGTTCTTGTGTTCATTGCTTAACTTGCACGTTTATGGACTATAGTATATACATGTGTCATGATGAATTAAAATCAATATTTTAGATGCAAGTTGCTTATGTTTCTAGAGGCATCCTATTATTGTTTAATTCGTTGCAATAAATTGACCAGCGATTTATTTTTGTTATTTTTTTCCTGCAGCCACATAGTGGCGCTTAATTTAATTTAAGGATAGATAAAGTATATAACTATATATGTAGTAGTTCGCGGGTCATTGGGAGTTTACCATTTCCTGGGCCCTACATATATAGAAAAAAAATTCTTTTGTGTCTTTCTTTTTATTCTCTCTAGCATGGAGTTAGTACTGGTTCTTGGGGTTGCTTTTGTTTGTTTACCAAGCAATGCTAGCCACAACTTTTCAGTTGCAACTTGGCCCTTCTAGTGATACACTCATGATTCGTCAGGTAATAATTTGCTGCAAAAGATATTAATATATATGAATAATTAATTATAAGTAAATAACAACAAAACAAACATATAAATACACCTCCCTATTACTCCTTCTGTCTTTATATAACTCATATATAGTGCTATTAACTTTTTTTTTGCTTTGATCACTTATCTATTTTAAAAAAATATTTACAAACACATAAACGATGCTATGTTCTTAAAATGTAGTATATCCCAAGAAACTTTTGTTTACTTTAGTCTAACGTTTTAAGAGTAATTAGTGGCCAAAGTTTAAATTATAAAGTCAAACAACTTCCATCACTTGGTTGTTAGCATATAGCCAAAATTTAAAATTTGAAATATATTTTTAAGTTAATTTTAAGATTGTTTTATTATAGTTTATTTTTTAGCATTGGCTTTTAATCATAAAGAACATAAATATAAATGTTTTACTAAATAAATCATTTTAAGCTACGGAAGAATGTGGGTAAAGTTACCAATTATTTAAAAAGAGAGAATTTCTACTGGCTGCTTTTCGTCGCACAATGTATTATTGAGACTTGCGAACCAAGCTAAATAAACAATTCATAATTTATCACTATTTCGATCATGTTTTAAAGTGCTACTCATTAGAGTATTGTCGTGGATTATTTGCTCACGCCTCTAAAAATAGGTTTTATAAAAAAATCTACTATATTGCTTATATCACTTGTTGTAAGTTATCTGTTAACTTTATTTTTTAAAATATTTAATTTATCTCTATAATTAAGTGGATTATCTACGGTAATAATCCAGTAAAAAATCTGTTCACTCATGGGGTCACAATATAAATAGCATGCATTATCTCACTGCTAACTAAAGTGATCAATATGAAGCAAAAAATTTGGAATGTGCATAATATATCTGGTTTTTTTTTAGAAATTAATGATAGCATGCTCAGACTAAATTGATTCTTAAAAATACACTAAAGTGATATAAGCATAATTAAGTGACATGGACAGGACCTACGGGAAAAAACATGTCCTATTTTTTATTTTAAACATTTTTCTAATGACGTTATAAAATATAATTCCATAACTGCCATAGTCAAAACGTTGGAAACACCATGAATTCCCCGTGTGGCAGCTCTCCTGGCTTGTTTATGGTCACAAGATTCAAATTTAGAAAACAAAGACGACTATACGAGAGAGTTTACTTTTAAGTACTACTAGAAACTTTATAAAAAAAAGTACTACTAAAAAGAGTTAGATAATAAAAAAAGTCTATTGTTGAAAATTGAGATCAAGGGTTCATATGCAGTAACACTGAATTTACACTAAATGCGTCTACCATTCTTCATTGTTTTCTATTTTCCGTCTTAATTCTTTTGAACGCTAAGAATATAAGTGTAAAAGTCCTACCTTAAAATTATTTTGGTTGCTTCATTTGTTTTTCTAGGCTTATAAACCATAACTGCAACCAAGTCAAATTAAGGGATAAGATTTTCAATGTGATGATTGACAATATCGATCGTGTGGTCCGCTAACCTGAATCTAGAAAAATGAGGCAAAGTTATCAAATGAAGCACATGAAAGTCTCCTTGCATTGGTGTATACTAGCAATCACTCCAACTTACACTGTTTGCTCTTCCTTCAGTCCTTGTGATCTTGCCAACTAAATTTTTTTTGAGCCCAAAAAAAGCATAACAGAAAAGGGATTCCTCAAAAGTATGACTAACCACTACCAGATCTTAGAGATCCACCGAACAAACTAAAGAGAAGTACTGATATCCATGATGACATTGCAAGATAACGATGTAATATATACATACAAATCAAAACTAACACCAACTTGCATTGCATTCTCTTTTGATGTCATCAACCCCATCAGAATTGCAATAGGTAAATAATTAATGGCAAACTTATAAACATCTCATTTCTTTACTTTAATTTTTAGGTAGAAAAAAAAAGAAAAAAAAGAAGCATCACTATGCACGCGTGCATGAATGCATGTGGATATACTACACCATGATCGATGGAGAAGAAGCCGCCATGAAAAAGATTATTACTAATGGTGGTTATCGGCGGGCGGCGGCGAGGAGGAAGAAGATGACGACGACGAGGTGGCGACGGTGGCGAGCTTCTGGAGGTTGAGCTTGACGACGGTGTCGGTGAACATGCGTGTGTCGTCCTCGCTGTTGCCCTCGGGGACGTCGACGACGTAGGACTCGACGACGACGCAGAAGGGCCGCCGCCGCTCATCCGGATGGGAGAGCTCGGTAACGGAGGTGACGGAGCGGTAGTTGCGGAGTCGGTGGTCGCCGCCGATGACGCGGAAGCTGAGCACGTGGCGGTCGTCGTCGAGGATCTCCAGCCGCTCAGTGCTGATGGACGCCGGGAGGCCCGACACGACGGTGACCTCCCTGACTGTCCCCACGGTGGCGCCGTCGCCCCCCGCGATCTCGCACGACTTGATGAAGTGCTTGTACCGCTGCGGGTTGGCAAACCCGCGGACGATGGGCCATACGGCGGCGAGCGGCGCGTCGACGCGCTGCGTCACCAGCGACGTGCACGTCCCCGGCGCGCGCACCACGGCCTCCAGCTCGCGTCGCTCCGCCTCCGTCACCCCCTCCCGCAGCGCGCTCTCCATGTGAGGCTCCATGGACATGCGCCCTGATCGTTCGCCGTCGTCCTCGCCGCCGCCGGCGAAGGAGGAGGAGATGATGATTGCTACAGTTTAGTTAATGAGAGATGAGGCGACTCGCGCCTTCTTCGGTTGGCTGGTGCAGGCGGCTTGATTTTTTTTCTTGTGGGGGTTTAATTTAACCGAGTACTGGGAACAATGATAAAAAAAAGATCAAAGTGAGGTCATATCGATGTTTTCATTTTTTAAGGCACCTTAAAATTTTAAAAATTAAGATATTAGGACTGTTTTTAGCGTATAATTATCTTTATTGTAGCCTAAAGTATTGATTATAAATGTAATAAAATATGGTTCCAAAATAATTGTATAGTATTAGTTTACTAATAATTTAATTTTTGGCACGCTTAAATTTTGATATGGTATACTTAGCCGTGAACATGGACCAAAATAGTCCAAAATCACAATATTTACCATGATCTAAAAACTGGAAATAAGATGGTTTTTTGTTTGTGATGGAGATGCAATGCACGGGTTGGAACTTGGAACTGGGGAAGAAGAGTTGGAAAGTGAACACATTTCACGGAGTCCAGCGAATCATTGCACATTTATATACATGCATGTGACAGTTAGATGAGACCTTTTAACATTGGAATGATCTTCTAAGCATGATGCAAGATCGTTGACCATGGGATTGTTTATTGATTCCATCTTTACTACATTTATTAAATAAAACTTCCATAGTTAATCTTGACCAAGCAGGGGTATGCACCACTCAAGTAGGTGATAACTATACTCTCTCTCCGTTCTAAAGCACTATTTTCTTAGCTAGTTAAAACAGATGAGAAAGAGGTTAAAAGACTGTATCGTTTTCATTAAGGTGGAGAGAAAATAAGAAGAAGGAAGGAATAGTTCAATGATTAAAAAAAAGATGAAATAGTTTTAAAAGAGATCTTGAGGACCCTAATCTAAATATAATTTTTATGGACAATTTTTTTTCTAAAACTATCATCTTTTAGACCACTGAAGGAGTACTAACTAACTAACATACATACATACATACATACATATATATATATATATATATATATATATATATATACTCCTTCCATCAAAAGTTGTTTATAAAATATATACGATGATTTTTTTAAAAAAAGTGCAATGATCATATATGCATATTGGAGCTGGCGTTGGTTGGTATCCTTAGTGACAGAAAAAAGAACTAACAATGAGATTTATGGTTGTATTTTGATATATCTCTTAATGTATAGGCACACACCATTGTATAGAAATATCATACTCACACACACACTCAGACATACCACGCTTACATACTCGTGAAATCACAGACACATGTTAAAAAAAATTGAGACCAATGATAAATTTTAGCCTCACTAAAATCACATTAAAAATACACTTCCATACTCATATGTAATATATATGTATATTAGAATTTAAACATTGATGGGCGATGTCATGCCTCTACAGCTTCTATCACCGCACCGATACTTCACCCCGGCCATCGCATGCTGGTAGCCAAGTGCCCAAGCATCAGAATTGTTCTTTCATGCATGCGTAGAATGTTCGATTAATCATAAAGTGCGCAGCCCACTGAGCCTACATTTGTTGTTAACAGGAGATTTTGCATAAGCTGAACAGCATGCGACGACGTACGTGAGCGTGAATGGTGAGAATGGCCAAGCAAGAGTAGATTGGCTGACCGCTGACCAACTACTCGTCTTTCTGAGTTCTTAATTACCCAGGCTCCTTTTTTGCAGCCCAACAAGAGCTTCTTTGTTTTTACATTCCGTTTTAATGGACCAAAATCTCGGCCAGTTTGATTCTATGGGCTCGGGTTTTGTTCAATTTTCCGGCCTATGTGGATAGTCTTGGATTGAGGATTGAGAGCTTTGGATTGATGAAAAACGTGCCCTACTAGTTCATTTAACGAACTAGTACATCGTGCCAATTTTATTTAATACAGTAGATATAAAAGTATTTACATGTTTAAAGTAAAGCCGGAGCTGTACAAAGGAGTCTTATGGAGATATACAAGCTCCCCTAGTCTTTTTCTTCTGCCAGTACTCAAGTTCTTACTTCTTTATTTTTGTTTGCCAAAATACGTTTTGATTTCTCTATTTCTATATTTTTCAAGTTGTTAGAGCATGATCACATCCCTTAGGCACTCTTTGACATGTTGCCAACGCCTTCCACCACTCATAGACCATGGATGTCGTCTTTCATAAATTCAACTTTAGTTGTTTACTTGTGACCAAGATTAGGAGCATGTACTATATTCTCATTGTATATCTATAGTATTCTATTAGGAGGTAAAAAGATGTTTTGAAGGCGTGACAGCAAAGCGGGCAGTATGTGTTATTTGGTTATTTGTGGGCTACCGGTATATTTAATGTCTATACTCTATTTTGCATGGCCAACCAAACGAAAGATTTACGCTTGTGTAGAGCCCAAGGCTTCTAGATTAGTATGTCATGGCGAGCTTCTGGTAGCTGTAGTTTTTTTTTAAGAATCTGCAGCTCCCTAAACAGTTGAGATTTTCATCTAGATTATAAAAATCTATAGTTGTAGAATGTAAAAAATAAACTAGAAGTCAAAAACTGAGAAACCCGGTTTTTTTTAAATTCTCATCTGCTGACTTCTTACTAGTTGCTGCTTAGAATTTTGAGCTCCTCCAAACATGGTCGTAGTTTGTCTTTATGGAGCTGAGAAATTGCGCTCCGTAGGTTGAAGCAGTTGAGTAATTTTCATGATTTGTGACATTCCATGTGAGTTCCATTTGCTATACTTTGTTCCATAGGGTTACCGGTTAATCAATGAGATCAATTGTCATGCCTTGCATTATTGGTAGCTATAGGTCTTGCAACCAAATCCTTGGTAGTGCCAATACTTTATTTGTGCAAATGAATTACTTTCTTTACCAAACTAAACATGAGCAAATATAATTCTATTCTACCAATAAATTGGTAGTGCCAAAAATTATCTAACTTTTGGCATTAAAACATAGTAGGGCAGGTAACGAAAATGGCCTGATATCCATCAAAACGAGACCTGTGGTGTTACAATCTATTAAATGACAGTTTCCTTTTTGCTAATGATGTTTTTTTAGCATGAAACGTTCCATGGGGATTTACATGTGCCTGAGTGCTTGCCAACTTCATGGACACAAATTGACTATTCGACTTAGAGTTGGGCCTATAGAGCTTAAGCTGTCGTGGTGATTGTAATGTACAGTTTGATTGGGTCAAGAGGAGCACTAACTTATTAGTACGTCTGTTCGTACGTGCCTGATGTAATTAACGAACAAATTAATTAACCTCTTTAGTTTATTCCACTGATCTGCTGGTGGGGAATTCACTGCGTGCAAGTGGTCAGTCTACTGCGCGAGTGATCGCGCGTGTGGTATCACCCGCGCAATGGACTACATATGTGGAGGAGGAGGGTCCGATCTTCCTCCTCTACATATATATAAAAACTTTTGTATATAGATATTCTCTGCGTAAAAATATTTGGTTTTATAACTTAACACAAAAAAATATTTGGTATAGAAATTTTATACGTAGAAACATTTGGTATAGAAACTTTATATGTATAAATATTTGAATTAAAAAAGATACAAATACTCAATTGGACCACGGATGTTCAGCCCAGATCGGATTGAGATCCAATATGTGCCCATAAAGGAAACGGCTCAAGCCTAAAAATAATCCCTCCACGCGTTTGGCCCACGAGAGGCACTAAGCAGCACCCCACAAGCAGCCCTGTCATAGCCGAAAATGGAAATAGAAACGGACCAACAAAAACACACCTAGGCCGAAAAAGGTATATATTATATGGGCGCATCCGATCGCGCGGATCGGACCACGCACGATCGATCGCCTATTAGCCTTTTTCCCGTGCAAGTCAACATACCGCTGTCCTTCGGCAGCTTCCACTTGATTCGCTGCTTCAATCAATATCCAAAGAAAATATCTGGAAAAAAAATGCTCAAATCAAACGCATGCAATTGGTAGAATTAACATGATATTGTGGAGTAGTACGCTTGCTAGATGTATGCCAGACAAAAAAAAAAGCCTGCACATTGTTTTGTATGGTTTTAACCCGACTTAAACATACGGGACACCAATTTGACTATTTAATAAAAAAATCCATAGGATCCAGCTGTCACTCTTTTCTCCTTATTTCCTTTCTCTCTCTTTGCTGCTCCGCCTCCACAAAATGCTCGAGAAGGAGAAAGCAAGGTTGAAAGAGGCGCCATGACGGTCGTTGGTAGAGAGCTCTAGACAAAAAGGAGGCCCATAGTGGGAATGTGAGCAAGCGAGGTGCGGATGTGCAAGATTAGGTGTTAGTGGATGTGGCATCGCCAGCGCAAGAGAGGAAAGGTGATGGCACGCTGGAGCTAGCTGTGGTTGGACAACGGTGCCTCCTTCGGATTCCTAGTTTTCTCCTGCACCACCAAAAATCGCCACCCGTGGATACTCTTTATCTCCTCCTGAATGAGTTAGCCTCGATTGGATCCCCGTGCTCAGAAGTATGTGATTCCCTCACCTTCTGCTAGCTAATCGCACAAGAAAGCCAGATAGATGACAGTTGCTGCATCCTGCATGCATAGCATGATACAGTGATTCACTTCTTTATTTGGCATGAAATTATTATCTTGATTTAAAATTCTATAACAAACAATTGGCTGAAAATTTAATTAAAATTTTTTAAACGAAGTGTTTTTATCTATATATGACAAAACAACGATTAGATCGGTAGGTACTTGTCAGTCGGACCGGTAACAAGAGGACGGTCGGGCTGACGATATCAAAAAGATCTAGAATTTTAATTACAATAAGATTGATTTCACCATAATCCTACCATTCACCCTACTTTAGTTCTTGTATTCAATCTTACAATCTTAGCTATGGGCCTTCGTTGGTGACATAGCTAACCACCTTCCTCGCCCTGTCGATGACCACGCCGCGCTAGTTATAGTTGTCGAAGAGTACGCACAGCGAGCATGACGAGTGATAGGGGATTAGGAGTTGGGGAACATTTTATGAAAAATTCTAGGATTTGGGGAAATTGTGAGTTGGCGAAGTGAGAAGGTTGTGGAGCTAGCGACGTGAAGAGGCAGGCTCGAGCTCGATGGGCCGCCACGTGGCACCTCTATGACCTTGAACTCAGAAGGGAGGGGTGAGACGAAGAAGGACAATATAACGTGCGTGCCTTATAATTTTTTTATTTTTTATATTGACTAGATTGTCACGTAGGATTAAAACCACTCTCGATTGAGTTTAGAGGTTATTCATCTGGTTTAAAGAGTTTGGGGTATATAATGTCTGGTTTTGTTATTTAGAGATGTAATTCGAACAGTTATGATAGTTTATGAGTATAATTTAGACATTTTTCTTTTTTTTAATGACGCCAGACTCAAGTTGTCATTAAAATCAGCCGAGCCTAATCTCTACTATGATTTCTTAAAAATTCATCATAATGACATTTTCTGTTAATCACATAAGGCCAGATTTATAGTAGTGACTACTAATACATGAATTTGTCATTGTCTTTTAATCTTTTTATGTAATTTGAGATAAAAAAAATTGCATGGTATATATTGTTTCAAGGACTAATATTTAGTAGTAAGAGACAACATATTTGTATCTTTCCTGTGGCTTTATTCCACTTAGTTTTATTTTCAGATTATCTTGTATACCTTTTCTTCTTGTCTTAGTTATTCAAATGGTTGTCGTCCTACCTTTTCGTTAACAAAAAGAATTTTGCATGGTCATACATACACATCTCAGATTATTTTTCTAAGTGTTGCTACACATTTGCTCTCTATCCCTTGGATTGAGATCCAATGGTTAGGTAGTTGTCTTAAACCTTCTGCCAACCAAGGGAGAGGTAGAAGAGGCGATGATGGAAGAATTCACCGGCACATTCTTTCCTCCATTGGTGCTGCAGTGGCAACGATATGAGCTCAAAAAGTGTTAAATGAGTTTCCTACAGTTGGGAGTAGGTTTTGAAACCTGTTTTGGATGATAGGCCATGGGAGAGGAACATATTAGTGGGCTAGTGTCAGCGGTGGGACATGCTCATTGAAGTGGTAAGGAGATCAGGATACGACATCATGAGCCACTAGAGATGAAGAGGAGAGGCAACATATGAGAATTCTTAGAGTTATCAAAGAGATTAATAAATTTTAGTTAAGAGATAGATAGGAGGTGGAAACAGAGGGAGAGAGCGACTATAGGAAGGACACAGCTAGTGGGCCTTGCTAGGGCCTTCTTGCTCGCAATGTAATGGGGAGCAGCACTAGGGGGTCAGACCAGAGCCAGAGGGGGATTAGATAGTGGAAGTAGTGAATGGGATACCTAAGGATGAGGAGAGTCAGACTAGAGCCAGAGGGGATCAGGTAGTGGAAGTAGTGGAAGGGATACCTAAGGATGAGGAGAGAAGTATATAACTGACGTATGAAAATCTTGAAACTGACTAAGATTTATGACTAAAATCAGTAAGCTGACAAACAGCCAGCCTTTTTATGAAAAAAATGATAATTAGATAACGCTTTTGCGAATTGGGAGCGTGGGACTATGAGAGCATTGGTTCACTACAAATTTGCTCGCACATGGGAACTATCCTCGGAAAGGAGCTTCGTTACAACATTCAAAACTCTATTCTACTTGCTGATCACGATACATTTCACTCACTACGCTGTATGCATACATGGATCGCACACAGAAGAAAAATCTCCAAGGCTGTCTCACCATCGTTCTCAAAGGAACAAAAGCTTTATTAACTGCCTTCGGCCAACTACAACAGTGAGTAAAAAGTTCTTGAAGAATCCTGATAGTTTTAAATAACAGAATCTTTGTCCAATAGCAGTTCAAACATCGTGTGATCAATCGGATGATCCCTTTATTGAATTATAAAATACATTTAAAAAACAATAAACAATGATCTTATGAACCTCAATTGCACACTTACACTGAGGGCATACGTGGCCATACACATATCCATGACTCTTTTAGGTGTTGATTAGCAGAGGGGATACGCAGGTGTTGAGTAGGGCTAGGAAAAACCGAACCGACATGACGAGACCGAAATAGAAAAGTTGGGTCAGCAGTTTCAACTAATCGGATTTATTCCGGTTATTTCGGACATCTTTCATCGGTTAACCCAAATAACCCAGGAAAACGAACTAGGGCTTTGCCTGTCGCAAGCCCACCAAGCAGACGCCCACAACGCGATGGCGGCGTCGGCGTCGTTCCCGTTCCCAATTCGCATCGACATCAGCGGGCTGCCACTCTCGTCGTCGGCGTTGTCCCTTCGCAGGATAGGCGTCATCTCTGTTGCGGGCTCGTGGCATTGGCGCCCACCGCCACTAGAGCGGGCCGCTCTGTTCCAGGCTTCCGGCCGTTGCCAACGCCGCTCCGTTCTGGCCGCTGCTGCCACGTCCGGCATGCCCAATCCTACTGCCGCCGATGTGCGAGGCAGCTACGTAATTGGTGTGTCATAAACTTGTAATCGGTGCTATCTTGGACTCTAGGTGAATTGGTGTTTGGGCAACATGTTCTAAATCCGTCAAATTTCAGTCACAACTGAGCCCCGACCGAAATGATCGGTCTTAGCTCCTTTTTCCGATGTAATCCTGTCTCGACTTTTAGATGACTGAATTTTATCAAATACTGAACTGAAACTTTCGGTTAGACTGAATGCCCAGCCCACCCCTATATTGAGGCCCATTCCTCGGCCTAAAAGAAAAATCTAACGCAAGAGAACCACAAGCCTAATTAATAGGAGAGAATATGATTGTTCTGGCCAATTATCCTAAAAATTAGGAACCACGAGCCCACGTGGATCGCTCCAAAAACATCGCTTCTCTCTCCTCTCTCTGCTTTCACAAGTGTTGATGTCTCCCTCTTCTTTCTATAGTAAAAAAGCCGGTCCGACCATTGAACCGGTCAAAGCCTTGGTTCATTGGTTCACTAGTTTGACCGGCAGTTAAACCGTGGTTCGAAAAGCTTTACTATATTTCAAGTAGTGGTGGAGAAATGTATTAATTTCTTAGACATCATTTCAATTATATTCACACTAGAGTTAGTAACAAAAATTTTAAAAAAAACTATGGAAGACAAATTGGTAATCAATTCCTGCTAATTAACCATTGTTTTGCGCTGTAGACCGTAGTTAATTACCATTTGTGACGCCTGGAATTAGTCAAGGCTTGGCTTTTAATTCAAAGTTTCCAACCGGAGGATTTCCCATTTGTAAATGTATAGAGAAATACAAACAAGGTAACACAATAATGTGTCGCCAAACTTAACACTGGCTACAAATTATGTAGGACATACAAACTTAATATTATCCATGACACCAGTCTAGCCGTGATCGATACTTGATAACGAACATTTATAGCGTTAATAACTTCGCCAATATATACATATATTGAGGTGAACCACGCACGTACGGATCAAACGAACCCTGCAACATCACCCAGAAGATCTCACGTACAAATCCTCCCAAGAGAGCTAGCAAGCACACACAAAGCGTTGCACGAATGGAGAAGTGCATCAGGAACAAGCTGCAGGTTGATGCCGCGGCCGTGGTGCTCCTTCTGCCGCTTGCTCTTGGATGCTTTGCTACTCAAGCGCAATGTAAGTGCCCGTAAACCACAGTTATAAATCAGGTATGTGCTGGATTTCAGTCGTCCGAATTTTTTTTGATCTTATATTGTTTTTGGTATACAGGTCGTGGCCTGGATGGGAGTACTGCAGGAGGTATTAGTGACGAGAAGATCAATGCACCAAAAGGGGTATGCTTCAGGTGAGGCACCCAGCTGCCAGTTTGCACGTACCTGTGCTACTGCCAGTATGAGACGGAGGATGAGTGCCATCGCAAATGCCCGGCCTATGTCACCCCAAGAAACTGACCATCCAGTTCTCATGTACTCTTCTTCAGAAGCATTTCGTGTTCTTATGTGCTCATGAACTACTTGTAGCTGGGAATAAGAAAACGAATTAACATGCAGAACACACTCATTTCGCATGCATGTTTCATAGTATATAATACTACCATTATTATTTTACAAATTAACTTATAATAAAAAGATTAGCTCGTGCAATTTTAGTTTATAAATCACATGTATATACGAATTGAGGATAGTTTAACTGGTTATCTTTCTAATGATGGAAACTAGGTACCAAGTTTCAAATTAACGTGGGATCTAGTTTCAAAATACTACACTTGAAACAGGTGCTTGGTGCTCGTATTAGTATGATTTAATCTTAAGATGTAGTGTGTGTTCAGTGGCAAACTACCTACCTAGACTAATGTATCTCTACCATATTTAGACGAGTGATAGGATGCATCTACATGGATGTGTCCACGTCTGACTTTATTAGAAAAAAACCACACGTATTGATATATACATATATTAGATACATATATTTACACACACACACTTGAGATTTCTAAAGGAAAAAGTTCATTTTAACTCTCTCAGGATTTGATTTGTATCTCAACCGTAAAATTAGATGTAACTACTCATCTAACTACTAAAACTGTACAAAACGACTCTCTTGACAATATTAACGGTGTTTTTTTAATGATATGGTGTCCACGTGGTAGCTTAGTCATCAAAGAAATAAAAAATACACTTGAAGCCCACATGTAAGTGACAAGGAAAAAAAAAGTCACCTCCACCTATGGGTCTGCCTGTCCGTGTGCAAAGGAAAGCAGTGTGGAGGCAATCGACAAGTCCCACATGAGATTGAGCTTAGCTACTTGCACGTGTGAAGGGAGGCAGCGGGAGGGGCTGCCAGCATCGGCTACTTCTACCCAGTGGCAGGGTGCAGCAGGTATAGGGAACGCCTAGAGAGGGTCTAAACATTACACCAACATATGTAACCATCCAGAAAGTTTAGTTATACGTAAAAATGATATAGAAATAGTATTGTATTTAATTATATAAACCGACAAGTTTGTATTACAATACAAACTCAACTTACGCATACAACGGGTCAATGACCAAACGCTTATAAACAAGAAAACGTAGCTCCACACCACAAGAATAGCCTAAGCGTAGAGTTGACCTAAAAGTCGAAGCCTTCATCTTCATCCCACTCTTGTAGATTGATAACTTGTTCAACTTCACCAACAGCTTTGCCCTAATCAACTAAAGCCCAAAAGTATGTAAGGCTGAGTACACAAGTACTTCGTAAGCTATGCAAGAGAAACTTACACTAAATGTAGGATATAATAATAAGAGGAACTGTCTTTACTCTAAACCTTACTCTAAACCTTATTAAGTAATTTATAAGCATCCTATTTTATAAGCAAGTTATTTTAAATAGTTTATCATTTCATGTCACCCATTTCTTAGGTTAAAACATTCCTCAGGTCTACTTATACCGATAATATGAATTCACACATAGACATATCACCTTTAACCAGGAGCACGACATATTCTAATACCAAACGACTCTAGAGCATTTGTCCAACTTTACCTACATGATACCTACAATCTGATTGAGTTGAGATAACAAAGCATAATACTGCTTTAAGCTCATCTCTATTTTGCCTTGTAGGTTATTGGATGAAATGAGCATTGGCTCTCATTTTGATCCTCGCAGGGGTGTGTTCCAACCAAACGTCTCATCCACCTACTATTACACAACCTAGGGGTATGCAGCCCCAAGCCCGTAAAAGGGTACCATTGCACCCACTCCCATAAATTCATTTAAACCATCTCACATCTCAGTGGTTGTTACACACCTACGGCCTAGATTGTTATTATGCTGAAAGGTTGCAGAAGTTCAACTCACTGGAGCAGCATATACTAAGTTCAATTACTCGATCATGTAGATGGGCGATAACTATGTCATTTATATTGGCACAAGCGGGCAAGTCCTTAATAACTTTAAATAAATCGTTGAAATTCCAAAGTCATCACATGAAATAATAAAATTCATATGACAATTACTAAGTTCAATATTACTAGCATGTTAAGCTAGGGTTACCAATGACATAATAGACTCAATTGCAAGGAATGGCAATATATATAGAAATATAAAATAATTGGTTATCACTATTTTGAAAGGTTTTTAGTAAAACAACTCATACAAACTATATATGTACTTCAAGCTAAGCATAGCTATCCAAAATATGACCTAGTTTTTTATTAGGTTCAATTGATGTTCAAAGGGTCATGACTTGCCTTCAAGCTCAGTGTAGTCGTACCACTCTTTTCCACCTACGGCTGGGATGGCGTGTGTGCCAGTGGCAAACTCCGACTCACTACCTTCTAGATCAATGACGGTGAAATCTATCGAACACATATACAATAGCCAAGCAAATAAACTCCAATTGAATAACCAAACTTAGAAAAGTGAAGTATGTAGCATAAACTAGAGAGTAGTGGGAGTATTTGAGAATTTTAGGGATTCTGACAAATGGCAAACCCTAGAGCTCAAAATTAGGGTCGTGTCAACAGATGTTCGAATTGCGACAAAACTGGTGTGGATGGATTTCCAAGAATTGGGAATAGGTGGTGGATTTTGGTTTCGAGGTCAACGGCAGTTTGATGGCGCTAGCAATGGAGGAGGCCATTTCCCTACGAGGGGAGGTTGGTTCTAGGGTCTCAGGGTGATGGTGATCCCGTTTGCCCAGTTGCTTGATGCCGACGAGGTGGCGGCGAGGCTAGTGACAACGAGCAAAAGGTAGTGGTAGGGGTGCTTCACGGCGGCGACACTCCGACAGAGTCCCAGTGAGGTGGTGGGGTTAGTAAGCTTTGGAGGATGATGGCGGAGACATTTTTGGTAGTGGCTTGGGGTGAGGGAGCAAGAGGTGGTGGGGTATCGTGCGGTTGGCAGCAGCCGAACAGAGCAGCAGTGGCGCAGGTTTGTACTAGCCATGTTCCAGTGGTAGACAAGAGGTAGAAGGTAAGGGATTTTAGAGAGTGAGACATAGTGAACATGATGATACCTTCAATTTTTGGCAAGAGGTTGCAGTGGTAGTGATTTTTGGGGTTTGAATCTAGCGGTCGAAACCCTAGCTTCGGCTCAATTGAGCTTGGCGGTGGCAATTCCAGTAGCCGAGGGTGAAGCAACATGGAGGAGATGGTAGAGGAGAGGACGGTGACCAGCTTTGATGTTGGTGATGATCGACGAGGAGAGGAGAGGATGGTGTCGGCGGTGGAGCTTGGGATGGCTGAGTAGATAGAGCTCGAGCTCTAGTTGGGCTTGAACTCGTACTACTGGCATAAGGACATGCGATGCATGGGGCATGACTCGGCTTGAGCTGAGTAGCTGTGTGGCATCGGCGAGACAGTGGGCGAACGTGCGAGAGCGCTTTGCCTCAGGGCAAAGCAGAAGCAGCTGGAAACCGGGTTGGCTTAGGCTAGCTTGGGTATGGTGCCAAGGAAGGAGGAAAAAGAGAAAAAGGTAGGAAAAGAGAAAGAATGGACTAGGCCGGCATTGGGATGGAAAATTGGGTCGACAACCCAAAAACGAGGCGGACTCATCCACGGCGGGGTGTGGGATTGAGAGTTTGCACTTTAGGAGAGAAGGAAAAAACGAAAAAGAGAGCAATAAACACCAAACTATTTTTTATAAAAACTGAATGAAACAATAAAACTCGACATGAATTTTCGCAATTCTCAAAAGAAGCAAAATGGTTTTAAAAAGTAGTCAATTTTAGGGTTGTTATAGCAAGAATGAGGGGCTCGTTGTCAGCTATGGGGTTCACCAACGACCTCTAGGACAGGGCTCCACCTGGTGACATCCAAGCAGGATACGACGCCGTCCTTGTAATCGTTGTCTTCCACCTTTCCTCGGTGGCTAGCGGCTCCCCAGCCACCAAGATTTTTCTCTTATTGCTACTTTGCTGTTGCCTCCTCTTCCCTCCCCCATGCTATGGTTGTGGTTGAGGAGGCCACGATGGGAACGAGCTAGCTAGTGCGAGGAGAAGAGGAGCTAGCTAGCATGGTCCCTACCTTATTGTCACCATCGCTAGTCCACTCACTGGCACCGCCTTGGCCCAAATCCACTCCCCTAAATCCAACAACCTCCCCTAAGAATGTTAGGACCTATTCACCATCGTGCCACTTGCCCTCTGCTCCGAACTGTCGAAGGAGACAATAGTAGCATAGCTCATTCAGGTGTGAGGCGATGGTGGCAAAGCTCATATAGGAGCAAGGTGGGGGGCTCGATTGTGCCTCTACATTGTTTGGGCTGCTGCCATGGCCTCATGTTGTGTCATCACTCTTGCCTCTTTGGTCCACCATTGTTGCCCTTCTCCCTCATTGGCCACCTCAACCTAGATCAAGGCTGTTGGTAGCTGAGACGACAATGAGGGTGAACTTATGGTCATTGGAAATGGCACCACCTCCCTTCCACTAGCATCACGAGGTGGCAATCTTGGCTTGGTCATATGGTTGCGACGAGGAAGCTTGAGTGATGGTAGAGGAGAAGGATAGAGATAGGAGGGGAGGGAGAGAAAAGAACAAGACAGAGAGGATGACATGTGGGTCCTACTATAGTTTTAGCAATTTTTTAAGAGACTTACATGTGAGCCTACCCATTTTTATTTGCTGCCTATAATGTTTTATGAGCATCACATAAACTCAACTTAATAAAAAGACCAGGTCACACATATACAATGTAAGTATTATGTAGGACAAAACCATCCTGAAAACAGCTCGGGGAGGTAAACTAAGCTGATTTTACTCAGTTGAACGAGTTGGTATATCTGATTTTGAGGTTAAGGGATAAAAAATAGATTTGACTTATATGTAAGGGAGTCCAAATGGACCTTTTCCATTTCTTAATGACGATAACCAAAGAAGAATTGAGGCCCATACAAGCACATGGATGGGTTAGATTCGGCCCACTAAATAAGCATCCATATTTGGTACGGGCCTACGGACAGCCCATTTAGGAGCGTCACTTAGCAGAAATATAAGGGCCCACCTGTCAGTGAAGCCCGTAAGCACGGCGCCGTCGGGAAGCCCCCACGGCCAAGTACAGGCTCCGGCGCCTCCTCGCCGACGAAATATGCCCCGCCGCATCGCGACCACCTACTCCGGCCGCATCGCCGGCGCGAGGCCGTCCCCGGAGGGCCCCTCCCTCACCGTCACCGTCGCCCCGACTCCTCCCCCGACGCCGCTCGACCCGCGCGGCTACCCGCTCCCGCGCCGCCACCTCATCTGCGCCGCCGCACGCATCCTCCGCTCCCAGGCCTCCCCAGCCCCGCTGCTCGACCTCGCCGAATACCTCCGCACCCTCCGCCTCACCCTCACTGCCGCCGAGGCCTCCGAGGTCGTCAAGGCGCTCTACCGGGACCCGCCCCTCGCGCTCTCCTTCTTCCGCTTCGCCGCCGCCTCCCTCCCTGGCTTCCGCCACGACGCCTTCTCCTACAACCGCATCCTGGCGCTCCTCTTCCGCTCCAGGGCCGACCCCACCGAGGCGCTGCGCCTCGTCGCCGACATGGAGCGGGACGGCGTGGCCGGTAACATCTCCACGATAAACTTGCTGGTTGGGATGGGCGGAGGCGGCGTGGAGGTGGAGAGGTGCCTGGAGCTGGCGAACAAGTGGGGGCTCAGGCTCAATGGATACACCTACAAGTGCATTGTGCAGGCGCATCTGAGGAGCAGGGAGGTGTCGAAGGGGTTCCAGGTGTATGAGGAAATTCGGAGGAAGGGCTACAAGCTGGATATCTTTGCGTATAACATGCTTCTCGATGCACTTGCCAAGGCTGGAATGGTATGATAATCTGCAAAATTTGCGTATGTTTAAATTGGTGGTTTGTGTGGAATAGAGTGCTTATCTATTGATGCTTCTGTGGAGTCTTGTTTCATGCTGTTTGATATGTTTCTCTCTGATTGTTTAACCTAGCATTAGAGTCAGATTTGCAACTTTAGGAATGAAGAGGCTTGGTATAAATAAAGGCTATTCTGATGTTATGTGACATAAGATGGCATCAATAAAAAAATAAAACTGAAATTGCAACAATGTAATGTCCTTATTTATAACTGAAATTGCCTTGTATGATGGATTGAAGGTAGCCCTTTCTATTTCTTTTCTTTTTTTTAAATCTACTAGCTGAACTCAATGCAACTAACATGGACCTAAACTCCCATTGCCATGGTTTTAGCATACTAGCATATATTGTTAGTGTTGTAGTCTAAGTTAAGATTTATAAGTTTTGGGCCTCACCCCCTCAGTACCTCACGTACTAAAAGACCACGCATCGTTGGTTTGTATAATTGAAAAAAAAATTTGTTTGCCACTGGAATGATGCAAAATAGACTCTCCCTTCTATGCCATCGCAGTAGCAAAACCTTGCTCTTATGTGCCACTGCCACTATTACCTGATTTCCAGTAAGATGTGAGGGGACAATGCAATTGCCACTTTAACCTTGCTCCTTCTTCTAACCCTTCTCTTCTCTGAGTTCCATCTTTCTCTCTTCCCTATGCGTGCGGCAGGGGGTGGCCTGAGGCAGCGAGAGAGGAAATGAGGTCGTAAACAGTGAAAAACTGGGGGGAGTGGGGAATGGAAGAGGAAGAGGCTAGTATCTTGTGAGGGTGGCATAGAGGAATATTACCTCAAGGTAGATGTTAAAAGTAATACTGGAAATGGTTGTGTGAGACAAGAATAGTAGACTCTGGTATCTTATCTCTTATGCAATATTGTTCCAATTACATAGGAGATAATGTTTGATAACTGAGAATGAGTTTTCCACATGTACATGCTAGTACATGTGCTATTACTATCCTCAACTATGTATCAAAATTGATACAACATTAAAAAATGCAAAGTAACCAACTCATATTTTATTTATTGAAGTGCTCTCGCATAAATCTTGAAGCTTTTTGGATGCTTAGAATAATGCATGCCCACCTGCATACATGTGGAGAAACATTTCTCTTGATAACTTGCACAGCTGTGAAATATCAATCGAGTGGTAGTGGAGCATAGACAGGAAATTGCTTGGTTTGTCTTTAGACATAACCATTCAATAAGAATCTTGCCTAACCTATCTCATCCTGTTCTATATTTTTTAATATTTGACATACCATACATCTTGAAAGTGCATATTTCAACAATTCAGTGCTTTTTCCTAAAACTTGGCAGCTGATCTTTGTTAGTTAATTAGGTTGACCAAGCCTTTCAAGTCTTCGAAGATATGAAACAAAAACACTGTGTACCAGATGCATACACGTACACTATACTAATCAGAATGTCTGGAAAGGCTGGGAGGACCTCAAAATTTCTCTCATTTTTTGACGAAATGGTATCAAAAGGATGTGTTCTTAACCTGATTGCCTTTAATACTATTATTGAGGCTCTTGGCAAGAACAAAATGGTGGACAAGGTAGTTTTTGTACTCTCCAAAATGGTCGAGAGTGACTGCCAACCCAATCAATTCACATATAGCATTACATTGGATATTTTGGCAACAGAAGGGCAACTGCACAGACTGAATGAGGTTCTAGATGTCTGTAGTGGATGTATGAACAGATCAATATATTCATATTTGGTGAAGTCACTCTGCAAATCTGGTCATGCAAGTGAGGCGCATAGTGTATTCTGTCGCATGTGGAACTCCCATGAAAAAGGGGACAGGGATGCTTTTGCATCAATGCTTGAGGTGTTATGTAATACAGAGAAAACATTAGAGGCTATTGAGCTACTACATATGATGCCTGAAAAAGGGATTGTTACAGATGTTGGCATGTACAATATGGTCTTTTCAGCTCTTGGAAAGCTCAAGCAAGTCTCTTTCATAAGCAATCTCTTTGACAAGATGAAAGCAAATGGAATTATTCCTGATGTTTTTACCTACAATATTATGATTGCAAGTTATGGTAGAGTTGGCTTAGTTGATAAGGCGTCTGAACTTTTTGAAGTGATGGAGGCTAGCAGTTGTAAACCTGATGTTGTCACATACAATTCTTTGATAAACTGTCTAGGAAAAAATGGAGATCTTGATGAAGCCCATATGCTTTTCAAAGAGATGCAAGAGAAAGGATATGACCCTGATGTGTTTACTTATAGCATTTTAATTGAATGCTTTGGTAAATCTAATAAGGTTAAGATGGCATGCAGCTTATTTGATGAGATGATATTGGAGGGATGCACCCCAAATATTGTAACTTACAACATTTTACTTGATTGTTTGGAGAGATGTGGAATGCCAAAAGAGGCTCATAAACTTTATGAAACTATGAAGCAACAAGGGTTAATTCCTGACTCAATAACTTACTCAATACTTGAGCGACTAGAAAGTAGATCTCAACGAACAGTAAGAATACGTAAGCCAACTCGGATTTCAGGTTGGGTTGTCAGCCCATTGAGATGAGAATGGCCTGGTAAATTTGAGGGGAGCTCTCTAGTTCTTCAGGTTCGTACCTTCTGTGATGTGTATCTGGGGACTGTGCATAATGTTTCCAGCGTGTTTCAGTGCCCCAACAGCGCCAGATTGGCATCTAACCACCAACTGAAAATTTTGGTTTGCTTTCTCCTCCAGAATGATAGCCAAGGATCACTGGATCAGGCATACCACACAGCTACATATACCTTGATTCTGAGCATTCAATGTGTCATGGACTTCCAAAATGTCAAAGTGTCCTCATTTCAAGTTCAAAAGGCATGCAGATTCATGCAGTTACGAGGATTTGGAAATGGAAGTTGTAACAAAGGTATCCTTTGTAAGTGGGAATATGTTAAGGTTCGTAACTTTTGAGATTGTTGGAAGAAAGGATCAAAGGATGCTTATCAGGGTAAAATTCTGGTTTGATATTGAAGACATTTTCAAAAGTGGTAAGAGTTCTGCTTTGACATCATATAAGCTTTCTTCAATATGTGATCAAACTATCTTTTAAGTATTGGAGATCATATATATGGTTACCAGATGATTTGGTTATGAAATAGTATTCGTTATTATTTTCACTATATCTAAGTGCTGATTATGCATCCAATTTGTTTTTAAGATGTAAACCCTGCTGTTTTCTTCCCTATATTTTGAGGATGATTATAGTATTGGAGAACATTATAGCCAACTGTTTCTGTAGTATTTGATGTAATCTGTAATACATGTACACATATAATTCAAAAGTTCATCTACTACTTGATTACAGCTTACCTGTAGAAGTTGTAAGTTGTTGCCTTTTATTGGGATGTATTTGTGAAATTTAGAATATTTAAGTGACATGGAGATGTTAATTGTTTTTCTTAGAGTTCTAACTAATCAATAGATATTTCACAAGTACATTGTGAACAAACAGATGCCTTTTATTGTCAGATCATTATTAGGCTGGTCGGATTGCCCTGTCATGGTGTTTTTATGAGATACTTGGATACTCCTCCACAAGAGAATGTACCTATACATCCCACCTCAATATACAGTGCAAATGGCCATATCTAATTGTCAAAGAATTTAGTTATACTGACACAATATCAATGTACTATGCTACAATATTTTAGGACTCATTTGGGAGGCCCCAAATTCCAAGTCGTTCTGTTGGATGGGCCAGAATTTTTTGGCTTCCCAAACAGGCCCTTTAGGGTATTTAGGTATATGCCATTCTAGACTACCCAGTTTCAAGATTTGCCACTTCAAAGTTTTTCCTTTGACTAAAAAAATGCCTGCTCTTTGAGATATGCCTCTATGAAAAATTTAGGGCCATAGTGTTCCTTCTTCCTTTTTCTTCTCTTTCCAATCTTTCTCCCTTTTTTTCATTGTTCTATTTCAATTCCCTTGTGTATATATTATTTACTATAGAAATTAGCCGGTTACATAAAAACCGAGTAACCAAGTTGTAGCTCCAATGGAGCTACACAGTCTCAAGCAAAGAATGGTAGTCTGTCTCAAATTGTCAAGTAGATAAGTACAACTGTAAATTTAGCTATTTATTGTCCAGAATATGTTGCTTTGATGTTAAACTGCTGAAACAACATGGATTGATGGATATATTGTTCTTTTAGTACTGTTTGGAACATGGGAATTTTACATGGAACATTTCACCTACTGGAATTTGGAAATAATTCCTGTATCCCAAACATGGCCGCAGAGAGTTTTTTTTTTTGCAATTTTTTGTTCATCATTGCTTTGTTTTGATCATATGTTTACGGTAACCCAAACATTGTATTTTAGTATATAGAACACATCGTGTTTCAATTTTCATTGATACTGATGGTGCTGTCTAGGACTCTGGGAGCCTGTTACTGAGTAATTACTGCCTACTGTAATCAAGCAAACATCATAAAATATGTTGTAACATTCCTATGTTGCCTTTGTATTATTCATGTCCATGAATGTTTCGTCCTGCTACATTGTTTTCTATTACTATTTTCATTTACTTTCCATTGTGTAATGCTTCTATTGCTGTCTATGAAAACTGTTTTTGGAATTTCTGTGTTTGGAATTTGTAGCAAGCCTAGTTACTGGTTGTAGCATGTATTTAAACCCCTTTTCTTTCTTTCTGTAGTATGTACAATAGCTGTATAAATAAAATTGTTCTTAAAAGTGAGAATTATTTTGGCACTCTGTGGTCATTTGTTTTAATACCATTGTGTTTCCTATTGTATGACCTCAAGTTACTATATTAATAAAATAGAATATATGTAACACCTTCACTATCCAGTATCTTTTCCATTAGTCCGGCAATTGCAGTAGTCCATATTCTTGTGCCTGCTGTCACCACTCAGGTAGCAATCAAGAGGAATGAAACCAGATTCCTTCCCAATAAGTTTCAGCTTGAAAAGGAGTATTCCAAACAATTGTAAATATCTTAATTCATTGTATTCTCAGTCCTTGTAAGTTGCCATAAGAATTTTTTGTTTCAATAGGATAAGATATGGATGACCTTTTGTGTGGGTAGGATTTGCTGCTGTCAACCTTTCCAGACAACATTAGAATATGCTTTCAAATTGTCAGGTGATGTGGCATCTAACTGTGAAGATTTCTTTTATTTTAAAAGAGCTTCTGTTGCTGAAAATGTTACTTTTACTTGTACATAAGTAGTTTCCATACAAACAAGCCGTTGGTTTGATGTGTTGTTTGTCTATGTTTAGGTAGGCCACTGTAAACTTTGCCATACTGTGCCTTCCCATGATAGTTTTGTTTCCATTTGTCAGATGTAATGGTTGCCCAATGTAACTTAGTGAGTAGTGATGGTTGGAGTGTCTTCATAAGTTGCACCAATAGGCCAGCTGCTTGTAAGTGAGGCTTCTCACTTATGTTGTCTGGAGTCAAGTTGGATGTTGGAAATGAATGATAGCCATGCATGTGGAATCTCACAATTTTAGAGTTGTAAGCACTCTTTTGGATTAGTGGCATAGCTTCAATTTAGGTTGCCGGGTGTTGCAAAATATGTGGCTAAATGTTAGCATCTGTTCAGTGAAAATTTTACTGAAAAGACAACCTCTAGCACAAGTATTATAATCACGTCTAGTAACTTGGTGAAGGAAAGAGCAGATTAATCTTAAGTTCAGATACTTCATTTTGCATCATGATCCATTTCCTGTTCTTGGTTGAACATGTGTGCCGCTTGCAATAGCATTACAGTATATCGTTCTATACAAACATGTTTCAATGAACAAATCCGATGTTAAGTTGTTTTTCTCTTCTGTCAATTCTATATTTTCATGATCATTACCAATTTAGTGATGCTATATTATTCAGGGAGCATGGAGGTTTTGCAAAAATATCTTTCTAACTATTCTTCATTGCTATGCGAACGAAACAGAGTTTGAAAAACGTAAAATATTATATTTTCTTCCATAGTATTTGACACTGAATGATTTAGTGCTCTTTCAAATACTGAAAACAACATAGCAAAAGAATGGTGGCTGCAGTTGCGTGATACTTGATGCCTCGATTGCTTACATAAGAATATTGTGCTGGGGAATATGCATATTAAAAGGGAATGCCTAATACATTCTCAATATTCTGTACTGAGTATATGTTGTAAAAGTTAATACATTCAGGAATAGAATGACGCAATGACAGCTTCAATCTTTTACAACATTTACTCAGTACAGAATATTGTTAGATTCTTCACTCACTGTATTGTTCAAAGTTGATCAACTGTACCTTCTGGCCATCATTTTCCTACTACATGTTTATTGATGGTCCCGGACCTACCATTATATTTGATTGTAAGGCCCAATTTTCCAGACATGGATCAAATAGTGAATAAGTTGGTCTTGGACTCTTGACGACATTATCAAAAATTGTTGGAACAGCAAGAAGGGTTATCACCACACAACTTCAAATACTCTTTAAGCAAAACGTTGTGTAGTTTTTCTCAATCCAAGGAATTGAACTATATGATGGAATTCGATTTTTGTTAATATTTATTTGAACTGAACATGTCTCCTTTATTTTGTGGAGTCAAGGACAAATATCAAGTACTAAGAAAAGAAAGGACAATCTTACAGTGGAATCTGCAGATTTGGGAAGTTAATGAACTTTATTTTTTCAGTAGAAATTAAAATTTGATACTTGCTAAGGTTGTTTTTAATGTCAAATAAAATTTGAATTTAATGTAATATAATTTTTTATAATGTTTGTATTTGAAGAATTTTACAGCAGTTTGATAAATTGACCGTGGAATTGCCAATGATGACAATTGATAGAACATGCTTCCAGAGACTTTCACCCAATTATTTTTAATTATGTGAGGTTTACTTTTGCAATATTGTTGTGTATTCCATTAGAGTTCTGCTCTCAATTCTTTGTAATCCCAATAGGACCTTAACAATATGCAAAGTTGGGAATCATTCCATTGAGGCTCATATGGCATGTTCTCCCACTTAAAAAGGCTATTTTCTGGTCCAAATTGGAGTGAGATTATAGATGGCCTCTCCTTGAAACAACAGCAGGTGACACCACTTGGACATGTGTGGGCGGTATATATCATATTGTGTGCCTCGTATAAATTTCCCAGTTCTATTTAAGAGGCATAGGTCTCTTAGGATTGCCACAACTTCAAGTTCAGTGAGTGAAAACCAATGGCATTTGTTGTGCCTTCATCATATGCAATGAGTTACCTTTTTTTGCCTTATCGAAGGATTTCAAATACAAAACAAGTTGGTTTTGGCATAACAGCAGGTGACAATGTGTGAAATCTTTATTCAACTTTTTGATAAAGAAAAAATGTTAGTGTGCAATCTGCTTCTAAAGAAACAAGAAGCTGCAATCAGTTTATGATGCTTTTCATGTAAAACATGTTGATTTCTGCTATTTGAGAATATTAGGCTGTTTTGTATTTTTACTTGTGTTTCTTTATTTGGAATAGCAAACCTGTTGGTCTGGTGATTTGATTGATTTCCTAACTCAGTGTACTATGTGATAGTCCTTTTTCGTTGTGCAATGTGTTACACTGACTTACCTTACTATATTATGCATAATTGTTCTGGAAATCCGGTTGTTGTATCTTATGGTTCTATGTTTTGCAGGTTCAGTGTTCGGAAAGCCTTGCTTGAAATTGTCAATATTCAGCGGTGGCAAGACAATAAACAAGGGAACTAATGCAGCTATTTCAGATACAACATTGCTTGGGACTATTGATGTGCTGGATGCCTTTGAGGATGATTATGGTGGCGTTGTGGTTAACCCTACTTCCTTACTAGATAGATCCAATGCATTTGCTTCATCACTCCAGTCCTCACTGTCTTATTGGAGTAAGCAGGTAATACACATACATACCACTAAAAAGTAGTCAGTGGACATAAAAGGGGTTGATTAATTCGTACTGCAGGGGAAAAGGGGGGTTTGGTTGAAGATACAGGAAGATCAAGCTGATCTAGTTCCAATTGCAATAAAGGCAAGTTAACCTTATATTGTTATAAGATTATCTTATTGACCTTAGTCTAGCATCAGACTTTTCTGAAAGAGCATAATATTCACTCTGAAGGTGGCTACTCTATGCCACAATTGCTGGAAAAAAAATGTTCTATGCCAATTTTCTTTTCATGTTTCTTACTTTCTTTTGTTTGATAACAATAATTCATTACCTCTGACTAATCAGTTCAAAAATTACAATTGACCTTAATTTTATTTGTTTTTCCTTTTCTTTAGGTGGGCTTTGTTTATCATCATGCAGAGCCAGGGTATGTGATGTTAACTTTCTGGCTTCCAGATGGACCTCCAGGTTTACCTTCCACTTCGTTGCATCAAATTGGTGTTGGAGCATTCGTCATGAATGACAAAAACGAGGTTATGATAATTTCTGGGTTACCTATTTGACTAATCGTATTACTTTCTGAACAAAAAAAAAGCAACCATTTATCTGCATATGTAATTGTGTTTGTACTGCATACCTTTTCTGATTTTAGGTGCTTGTCGTCAAAGAAGGGAAATGTCCATCACACTGTTCAGGCATCTGGAAGATTCCTACCGGCTTTATAGATAAGGTGCAAAACGCAGAGCAGAAACTTCCTTGTAAAACAAATGACTAATATCTGATAAAGCAAAACCCTTTTTTTTTCTCCCTGAAAAAAGGCAATAGCCAAGTCAGGTCAAACTTGTTTAATAATGTCTACATTCTCTGTCTTGTTGAAGCTATTTATGTTGGCTTAACTAGTCATATATATATATATATATATTCTGCTATCAGTTTGAAGACTTGTTTTCTGGAGCCATAAGAGAAGTTAGAGAAGAAACTGGGGTAATTACACTGTTTTGACTTGTTTTACTAAATTATGCTACTTTAGATGAATTATTTTGATGTTTTACATGCTACTGCACTGCACTTTTCAGATTGAAAGTTGTTTCCTGGATGTCGTTGCTTTCAGGTAATTGTCACGTACAATCAATGAAGTTATTTGAACCTTTTACTGTTGAGAGTTCCTTCATGTAGGTTTATTATTTTTTTAATTTTCTGCCTCTGTTCATACAGGCATGCACATCAAGCCCTTTTTGATAAATCAGACATACTCTTTATATGCACACTCAAGCCACTCTCATTTGACATATCGATCGATGAGTCAGAGATCAAAGCAGCAAGGGTATTTACTCCCTTATCATAATTCAGATGCTCTGTTGTTTAGTTGACTTGAAGTTAGCTCTCACTAGTGATCTTTGGGCTATACAATTTTCAGTGGATGCCAGTTGACGAATTTCTCAGCCAACCATTCCATCAGGAGGACGAAATGTCCAAGGCCATCAATGACATATGCATTTCTGCACATCAAAAGTGCTACACAGGACTCTCCGCGCATCAGGTGATGTCAAAGCTTGACAACAGGGCGGCTTATCTCTACACTGGGGATACTAGAGAAGCAACTGGATGCGTCCCTGAGATGTGAATCGTAATAATCTTGATTAATTGGTGAGCAGCGCAATCGGTAGAATTGTTGCCATCACTGTAGTACACAGGCAGTCAGTTCAGTTACAATCGGCTCTCTTATCAATTAGCAAAACATGTCATGTATGAGTCTATAACCTGGGAATAACAGTGACGGTTGTTCTGATCAATTAATACTATATACTATATCTGTATTACTAATCTTGAGATTACACTGTATGGAGGAAACAGGCAGGTTGCTCCCCAGCTGTGTCTCTTGCCATCCTGACACTGTAACTCATGAAAGCTGTGTTGTACACTTGTGCTACAAACGTACAACTTAGAAATGAATGAAATGTTGTTTTGTATTCGTGAATCGTTCATACTAAATAAATTGTTTCTGAGATATTTCAAGATTCAAGTCTTGTAAAGCAAAATACTTTGAAATAAATCATCACGCATTGTTCAAGATTGAAGTCTATGATGTTTTTGCCAGTTCATGAGTAGGGGGTAGAGGCATACTATTCAATGGTGTCGCAAACCGTTGGTTAAATTGGCCCATTTAGGAGGCCCAATGGAGGCTAGGCCCGAAACCCTTCTTATCTCGCTCCCGCCGCCTCCGTCTTCCTCCATGCCTCTGGCTAAAAACCTTCTAGAATCTTCTACACCCCTCCCTCCCCTCCATGGCGCGCCTCCGCCACCTCCTCCTGTCCCGCGCGCTCGCCTCCCACTCCGACCACCTCCTCCTCCCGTCCCCGCCGCCCGCCTCCAGCCTCCGCCCAGCAATGCTCCCCTTGTCATCACGGACGCGGACGACTCACCCGCTCCGCTCGCCACCGTGTCCTCCTCCTCCTCCCCATGGTCGCGGCATGGCCCCCTCCTCGCTCGCCGCGGCCTCGCGGCACTACGCGTCGTCGACGCCGGGACGCCGGAGGCGCGCGCCGCCGATGCTGCTGAGGCGGAGGAGGGCAAGGAGGCCACCGCGGAAGGGCCCCGCCGAGCTCAACGTGCAGATTGGCATCGAGGAAGCCCTCCCCGACGACCCCAGTATCCTGGTAATTTCTTCTCCACCCTAGTTAATGAGAAACGAGAAAGCGTGTGTTTCTCTCAACACTTCCATAAAAATATTTATCGCATTTGATGATTTGAAGCTAATATGCTCTGTTTGTTATGGCTCTTGCACTGAAAAATGTTGAATTGTTAGTCCCTCTTATAACCTGAGTTGCTATGCAGAGCATTGCAGAAGCGCTTCAAATGGATCTCGCTAAGGCAATGAAGGTGGCCTTTGACCACCTCGAAAGCTCGGAGTACAAAACCAGAGACAAGTGTATAAGCGATGTGAATAAGTACGGTACTGTTGAGGTCTCTCTACTTCTTTGTGATGACGATTTCATTCGGAAACTGAACAAGGAATGGAGGGATGAGGATCACGCTACGGATGTCCTATCAATGTCGCAGCATATCCCAGGGCTGGACATTCCCATTGTATGTGTACCGTTGAGTTGAATTAGCCTATGAGTAACCTATCGTTTGATTACCATTTTTCTGATATGTTGTGCTTGTTCAACAGCTGCAGTTGGGTGACGTAGTAATATCTATTGAAACAGCCCAGCGGCAAGCAGAAGAAAGGGGCCATACACTGCATGATGAGATAAGGATTCTCATGGTTAGTTTGTTTCGCTTATTTCTAGTATCGCTTTGTTTTTTGGTTCTAATGTGGTAGCCCACTGCATTTTCATCGTCTTATTTTATTTCATAATTCCCAATTTTGGAGTAGACTGCAATCCTATTCAATGCTAACAAACTCCAACAGGTTCATGGACTATTGCATTTATTAGGCTTTGATCATGAGCTCAGCAAAGTGGCTGAAGAAGAGATGGAGAGCGGAGAAGAACATATATTAAATTCTCTTGAGTGGAAAGGCAAGGGACTCATTAAGAGTGCATATGATTCCATTCATGACATGGATCATTCACAAAATTATATTGGTAGGCATCTTCATACATTTCAGCATTTTTTTTCTTTATGTTGCCAGTCCATTTCTTCTAATTGGAGTTCCCACTGATTTCCCCATTGCATGCAGAGGCCAGTAGAGATAAAGATGAAATTAACCTACGGGAAGCTCATCAACCAAAACTGAGCCATATCATATGTGATATAGATGGTGAGTTGATGAAGCATACAGAAGATGCTGTTTGTGTTGGACCTTTCCAAGTTCTAGCTAGTAACTTCTTCTATATAAATTTTAAGGTATTGTGGATAATGAAGGGCACCCACATGAAGAATCAATAGAATCTTTGAGAGAGGCAGTTTCAAGGGGAATAAACGTTATCATTGTGACGGGAAAGGTGGGTTTCATGTATTCATGCATGCAAAGTGAATGTCACACCTATCTGAAGTGATTACTAATTGTAGACTGCTTTCTTCATCATATTATCAATGCTATTTCTAGCTTTCTTGTAGGAGAACAGAGTATTAGAAATTCGGAATATCAAGTCCCCTGATAAAAGGGGAGTTACTGCAGGAGGATGTTTAGTGCTTAAATGAATCATATTTTCTTATTTGCAAGCCAGCTTAGTGTATCAGTATTCACTGTACTAATGTTCTCTTGATTTATTTCCGTTAGACCCGGGCTTCCACAATAAGAACTTTCAAGCTTCTTGATTTGGAAGGGAAAGATAATTTTATATCCGAGAGTTCACCGGGTGTATTTCTACAGGTACATACTCTCCAGTTTCACCTGAATAATTTGAGGATGTTGATTTGGTTATTAGAGCTTTGTGGCCATGTTACCTTACCTTATCTGTTCCCCTGTGATATAATGGTGATTGGTGAAGATGTTTTCCATTACAACTTCTTTTTAAATAAAACATTTATTAGAATCAGAAATCCAGATCATTCAGTTTATTGCATGTTTATTCTATGGTTAACATCCCAATGGTCTAATGTGTGGATATGTCAGTATGTGCAGTTTAGTGTATATGTCTCCTTAAAAGTTACTTTTGAGCACACAATTTATATATGACATGCAATGCTTCTTTTACATAACTGGCTCTTCTAGAGGGGACATAGCATAATATAGAATGCCATAGATTGTTAGTCTATCTGTTTATCTTCAATTTCTTGAATTAATATTGAACTGCTCAAGGTTTTGTCAATCCATGTGAGCTGTCTCTGCAGTTATGTAAAAAGGTACTCCATGCATTACATATGGAAGTAGGATTTTATTAGATTTTTTTCTGCAAGCCTATATGAGAGCATAATGTACAAGGCAGCGGATGTTGAGATCTCATCATTCTTTTTTTATATTTGATCTAGTCACATCATATTATTTTGTATTTTTGCTGACAGTTTACCCATACAGATTTTTTTTTAAAAAAAAATCGTGTTGTTTCCTGCAGGGTTCAGTTGTTTATGGAAGGCATGGCCAAGAAATTTACAGAGCAACCTTAGGTGTGGATATCTGCAAGGAGGTACAATCATGATGTCAACTAATTATTTCTAGTTTTCTACTACCAGGTGTACTTTGTGGTAGTATAGTTACTTATATGTTTCATCAGATCTGCCCTTTATCATTGAAATGTTAATGTTGTACCTATTATTTCTTTATCAGGATAATTTACTGAGCGTCTTATTGAGACTAATTGAGTTTGTTGAAACTTTTCTGTTCTTTATCATTGATTTTGGATTTTAGGATTTATGAAATGCGTTCTATTTGGTAATGTTCTGTTGTTTGTATCAGTGCCATTCTTTCCCTCTGTTAACAATTATGTGTCTCTTTTTGGCATGTGTAACATTTGTTAGATATCATGCTCAAGTGTCTTTCCCTCCATTTGCAGGCATTTTCGTACTCCTTGAAGTACAGTATACCTCTTGTTGCATACTGTGAAGAACAATGTTTGACCCTCTTTGAACATCCTTTTGTTGACTTGTTGTACACATTGCACAATGAGACCAAGGTCTGATCTAAAGATATTTGCCACACAAACTTCTCTTTTCTTCCTTTTTAACTATGTTCGGCAGTTGAGGACTGAGCAAATGTTGAATTTTCTTCATAGGTAAAAGTTGTGCCTTCAGTTGAGGACCTCTTGGGGTATTCATCTATTCAGGTTTGTCTATCCGTAACTTTGGAAAACACAAATTGATATATCATAACTGTGAAGGATACTATGCTTTTCTATCTTACTGTGAAATGCATTAGTGCATATCTCTACAACCTTAAAAGCGGAGTCGTCCTCCTTCCATCCCCTTCTCCCACCACGCGCAGCGCGTCATTCTGTGTGCGTAGCCACTGGATCCAATGTTTTATCCTCAATCACCCTCCTAGCTCATCCCTAATTATATGGGCATGGCCTGGTATAACGTATGGGCATGTTACTATTAGTCGAATAATTTTATAGGTAACACCATAATGTGGTAAAAAAAACAGCTGCTGTTGAGATATAACATGAGCACCCTTCCAAAATAGACAGAATTTTAGTTAATTTATCCACATTATCTGGTCACCCTTGTCACTAGCAGTAGCAGTAGAGCTGCTATTTTCTGAAATCCTTTTTTCTCTTTTAGCATTCTGGAATACAGACAAGATCTGTCATTCTAATTACTTCAGCCACTCAACTAGTAGTGCTAGATGGAGTAATTCCTGATGTATGCTCCCTTCTTGGCTGTCCAACATAAAAATAAATCCATAAAAGTTAAGCTAACCCATAGGAAGGTTTATACAAATCTCTTGAAGATGGGGTTTTTAGAATATGGCTGAAAAACTACTACTACCTTTATCCTAAAATATAATAAGTTTTATGGTTGAACACGTGTATTAAGAAAGTAAGTGGAATTGAATGGGGTGAGGTTACGATTGGTTGAAAAGAGAAAGTAGATAGATAATTTGAATGATGGAAAATTGTGATTGGTTAAGAAGAGAATGTAAGTGAAGAAGTTGTTATAACAATTTTTGAATATTAGAAGTTTTTATATTTTGAAACGAAGGCCGGAGGGAGTACTATTTAGCAGCCCTCAGTGAATCTTATTAAGTCAACCAGATAGATGTTTAGATCGGTTTTATTTGGACTGGACTTACACAATTTATTTTGTAACTTGCAGTTTTATTTGGATTGGACTTACACAATTTATTTGTACTTGCAGAAGTTGCTTTTCCTTGACAACGTGGATGGGGATTCATCTGTACTGAGACAGCATTGGTCAGAACTGACACAAGGAAGAGCACGTGTCATCAAAGCGTTTTCAAATACAATTGAGATTGTCCCCCTTAATGCTTCAAAGAGTGGTGGTATAAGGATTTTGCTTGATCATCTTGGAATAACTGAAGATGTATGTATCTGTTTCCATCAAATAATGCATTTACTTTTTCATTTTGTGCCTAATTTCGATATCTAGATTGTGCTCTCTTAGAATGGAAAGCCGCTGGTAACAATACATTTGTTTCTTTTACAAATGTTGTTTCTCCTATGCAGTCTGATCTTGATGCTGTTGGAGACTATAACAGATGGCTAAGCAACTTATTTACTTAACCATTCTTAAGCAAAAGCTTGGTGATAAGCTTGGCATATTGGAAGAAATGGCATGCATATGGGATGTGCAAAAGGAAAAAAACAAAAGGATTCCATTGGACATGTCTATTTTGAAGCATGTAAAAACGGAACTTCATAACACCCGTCCTTTTGGGCTGCGATAAAAGTTACTGCACCTTTATACTTTGGAAAGGGATGTAAGTGTGCATAGCAAGTTCACTGCTTTCTTCAGGTAATGCAGGCTTTAAAATTTGAGTATGTTACTGTAGTTACTTTGGATTGTGTGAGAATCATTTGTCCTTTGTTTAAATTTAAATAGCATGAAACTCATCCCTTTGTTGTTCACACTACACAGATCTCATTTATGGAGGTGTGTTGGAAATAAAATCAGACGAGCCCATCCGTGATGTCAAGGAAACAAACATCAAGAAAGTGCAGTTTGCAACTTGCGACACTTTTAGTGTTCCCCTTGCTCTGAGCAAGCATGTCAAATTCATGCCAATTTTGTTTTTCTGTAGAATACCTGTATATTTGTGTGGCACAAAGCATTGCTAGTTGTTGCTCGATCATGTAATGCAAGAGTACTCTAGTTCCCGTCTGATAGAATTTTGCCTATTCGCTTGCTGTATTTCATTCCACCCGTTTTTAGTAGTTGAATTTCATATGGATGGACTTAAGGAAATGTAAGAAACCAGGTTGATCCCTGAAGGAAAAATAGTTGAGTTTCCTTGTAAAAAGGAGCAGTACAAGAACAACACAACATGTTAGCTGAAAGTGGATACCTGAAACCCTAGTACTTATTAGTTTCCACTTTCCAGGGTCTTTTTTTTGTTATGAGGTAATATGCATTCGTACATCTTTCTTGCTCTGCTGTGTAGGTGGTTTAGCACTGCTGTACAGGAGGCTGGTACTGCTTGGTCTTGACAGCAGACAGGTAAATGATCCTTTTGAGGGCCTCTTCGCTATCATCTTGTTGCATGGCCTTGGCAAGTGATTTGACCGTTGATTCATGTCTAGCCCTGCTGCATAGCTTTTGCACGCCTTCATCCTTTTATTGTAAGTAATTTTCTTCGCAAGATCTTGAACACATGTAGCAGCAGATATCGACGTGAATGATTGGGATTTTCCTTGGTAAAAATTGGACAGACCTCTCCTGCAGAAATTGAATTACTTGTTAGAAACCATGTGATTTAATGTCGATTTTGCAATTGAAGTAGATTTATGGAAGTGGTCTGGAACGTTTGATCCTTTAATCTTGACATTGTTTCCTCCAGTCATTCATTGTGTCTTTGGAGCAAAATGTTCAAATAAGACCTGATATTGCATACATACATAGATCAAGCCCAATTTGAACATTTTGATTGTTATAGATGTTATGCAAAATAGAACCTGAACAATTTAGCAGGCAGGCAATATCATTCAAATTCAACCGACCAATCTGAAAAACTATTCAGAGAAAATCATTGTCTAGTGGGAAAAAAGGAACTAGCTACTATATCATTTGCAAAATCATGTGTTCATTCTATAATTTTATTGGAGTCAAGTGACAAATCCTTGTTTGCTAGTACACATTGGGAACACAAGCGAAAATTTTCACGTAGTTTAAGCATCTACCAAAACTTCAGATGCATATATATAAACATGGGGCGATTTTCTCTAACTACTAGTACTTCTGCAGGGGGAGCAAAGAACGCACCTGACAGGAAGCTGGGCTATCAGCGAGGACAAGTCACAGAGCGGCCCTTCAGAATCCAGCTGCAATGTGCTTGAAGATGCTGACGACGAGGACGATGGCTCAGGAGAATCACCAGGACGGTAAGAACTCCCATCATCACTCATATCCGATGCCGATGAGCACGATGACCCGATGGACGTCCCCGACAACGAATCATCTTCAGAGCGATCATCAGCTTGTTCTGTGCAGGCCTCCTCATGGCAAAGAGGAGCCCCAGGAGGCAGCGGCTTGCAAGCTTCTCTCATTCTTCCAGGAGCAATGGCTGACTTCAGAGCGTGGAAGGCAAAGGCAAGTACCCAAGTTAAGTTCCCCCTCCCTTCCCCATGTGCATATGTAGTCGCAAGGAAGAGATAGGGTGAAAGAAAAAGAAACAGCCGTTCCGGTGGGCTGATGGAGTCATAGATGGATAGATAGGTTTCCTGTATATTCAGATAGGCTTCATGGACTCTGGCGCCGAAAAGTAAGCAGAAGCTATCCTTAAGTTCCTTGCTCCATCAGGTCTTCTAGACTGGCTGGTGATAAACACGCCATATACATATTAGTTATTAGTGTAGACAGATAAAGTAAAAACATATTTATCATGCAATCACATATTGAGAGAATTGTGCATTTATAAGTCAGATGCGTCTACTTGTGTAAATAGGGAGCAAGTGGTAGTAGTGTGAGTTACAGGGAGCATGTGAAAACGACGAGGATAATCTTACTTATGGGGTTGAGATGAGCATCCTATCTGATGTGTTTATCCTCGAGGATTAGGATAGATTAGGTAAAATACGGTGGCGAGAAGGTGGTGTCGGCTGGGCAGCTGGAGATTGATTATGCTAATTGAGTATGGGATTAGGTTGTTTATTGTGGTCTGGTAAGGTGGTTACATGGTTACAGCCAGTCGGTTCGATGTCGGTCAAGTCGTGTTTGTTTTTTTTTTTCTTAATGGAACTGTGAAAGCAACCCCTAGTTGCTCCCTTTCATCCCTACACGTTGCCATGAATGCTTCCTTCCTGTTCCTGTTCCTGGAGGCTTGACCTGATCATGTTACTTGCAAGTCTCCTCCATTTTCGGTTTTTTTTTATAAAAAATGGATGAAGCTCCTGTTCATAAGGTGAATAGTGTTCTGCAGCCTCCACTGAGATAAACGTACTGTTCTTCTCTGGAGAAAAACAAATTTTCTTCTTTTTTAAGACTTATCGGGGTTTTTTTTACCGACACCACTTTACTTGAATTCCACAATTGCCACTATGATTTGTATTGAGATTCAGGAAGAAAATTACCAGAATAAGATTCTAATTTGGTTAGCTCACGGTAACAATAGTTGTGTTGCGTGCTTTACCTTCTCTTGATGTGCCGTATGATCGCAAAAATGAACGGGTTACACTTGCACACAGGATGAGAGAGTGATTCTCACGTCAAAGGTTAACCACGTGAATTCTTAAATCCGTTACCATTAGTTATACGATGCTTGTCTTGTCAGCAGAAAAGCCACAAAAAAAGGGCATCTTATATGGAGTTTCCCTGAGAAACCAGTTAACCCATGTATTACCAAACAAGAATTCCTTTTGTAAATATCCGATTTCCGAAAGATTTGCTACATTCGCAACTTTTTCTTGCAAGCTTAGAACGAAGGAGTCGGATAGGGATGGATAGAGGGAAGAACACTTCACTACTCCTCGCTCTCTTCGTTCAATAGCCTAAAAAACAAGCAAGGAGAAAAAAAAGAAGGCATCAATTTCGCTTTATATGCAACACAACTGAGCTCAATTTGTGCTAAATTTTTAGGGGTGCGTATGTCGTGTGTTGTTGCGTCACAAAAATCAGAACCTGTTCTCTATCGTTTCACTCTGACGTCGAAGCTGCAAGCCGTGATCTATCATACCTTGTCCAAGCTTCAGTTTCCTTTTTATATTTTCATCACTAGAGTAGATCTAACCAGTACAGTAAGACTAAAACCCCGAGTATATAAAATGGAGTCGGGTCAGTCTAATGGTTCAGTGGTCTAACACCTCCCGCAGTTAAAGCGGGAGAAGAGCGAACGCAGAGACCAGACCAAAAACTAATGAACAAAGACGTGGGCAGGTCTTTAGTCATTATATCGATGAACTGGTGCGCCGATGATATATGAAGCATCTGAATATGTCCTAATGTGACCTTGTTATGGACAAAATGGATATCGATCTTAATGTGTTTGGTGCGTCGATAATGAACTGGGTTGGCGGTCATGTAGACAGCATTGGACATTGTCATAATAGACGACGGTCGCAGAGAAGAGGGGTGCACGGAGCTCCTAGAGAAGCTGATGAAGCCAACAACACTCGACGACGGCATGGGCGACGACACGGTACTCGGCTTCGACGCTAGACCGTGACACTGTAGTCTGGCGTTTTGAGGACCAGGAGACTAGAGTGTCATCGAGAAAGACGCAGCAGCCAGACGTAGAGCGTTGAGACTTAGGGCAGCCTGCCCAGTCCGCGTCGGAGTACGCGGTGAGGGAGTCGATCGGGCTAGAGCTGAGGTACAGCCCGTTGGAGAGCATGCCCTTCACGTAGCGCAAGATGCGCTTGAGCAGCGCGATGTGAGGTTCACGCGGAGCGTGCATGAAGAGACACACTTACTGGACGGCGTACGTGAGGTCGGGCCGTGTGAGGGTGAGGAATTAGAGAGCCCCGACAAGACTCCGATACTGAGAGGGATTGGTAGCAAGTGCGCCATCGGCAGTGGAGAGTTTGGCTCGAGTGTCGACCGGGGTAACCGTGGGGTGACAATCGGCCATGCCCGCATGTTGGAGAAGATCGATGGCGTATTGGCACTGGGAAAGAAAGAGCCCGTGAGAAGAACGAGTGACGGAGATGCCAAGAAAGTGGTGGAGAGGACCAAGATCGGTCATGGCGAACTCGGAGTGGAGTCAGGCCATGATCTGGTCTAGGAGAGATGTCGAAGACACTGTAAGTATAATGTCATCGACATATAGAAGGAGATAGGCGGTAGCGTTGCCGATATGAAGAGTGAAAAGGAAGCTATCGGGCGCAGAGGCCATGAAGCCGATGTGCCGAAGGTAGGCAGCAAAGCGCTGGTACCAGGCACGAGAGGCTTGTTTGAGGCCGTAGAGAGAACGTTGAAGAAGGCAGACATCGTCGGGACGAGAGGGGTCGACGAAGCCTAAAGGCTGCTGATAGTAGACCGTTTCCATCAGATGATCGTGAAGAAAGGCGTTCTTTACGTCAAGCTAATGGATCGGCCAGGAGTACGAGGCAGCCAAAGTGAGGACGACCCGGATGGTAACGGGTTTGACGACGGGATTGAAAGTCTCGTCGTAATCGACACCGGGGCGTTGGGAGAAACCCTGAACTACCCAGCATGCCTTGTGATGAGCAAGGGAGCCATCGGCGTGGAACTTATATTTAAAAATCCACTTGCCGATCACAATGTTGGCATCGGGAGTACGGGGGACGAGGCACCAGATCTCGTTGTCTATAAGGGCCTTGTACTCGTCGGCCATGGCCGCGCGTCACTGAGGGTCGGCTAGGGCAGAACAAGAAGTCGCTGGGATGAGCTAGATAGAGCTGTGAACGGCGGAAAACCCGTAGTGCTTGGTGGGGCAGAAAGACCCGGTCTGTGAGCGAGTGACCATATGAGAGGTGGAGGGAACGGGAGCCGATGGGAGTGTGGTAGAGGTGGGGAGAACTGGTTGGGTGGGGGCGTCATTGGCTCTAAATCGACGGTTGTATGTGAGAGGAAAGGGGGAACTAGATCGGCCTGAGCCGATGGAGTCGGATGAGCCGATCGGTTCGGTCGATCCGATAGAGATGGAGTAGTCGATAGGGAGGGGGGAGTCGATGGAGTCTGAGGAGGAGCCGATGAGGTGAGGTATTCGATGGAAAGGGGATAGGATCGACCGAAGCCGATGAGAGTGGTAGGGTCGATGGGGGTTCGATGGGAAGGACATCTGACCGAATAACAGTGGGATAACTGAAGGGTAAGTCCTAAGCAGCGCCGATGAGGGGGCCGATGGGGAGAACGGTGGAGGAGACCAGGACGGCACGATGTTGGTGAGGAGAAAGTTGAGATCGCTAGAGGAGGAAGTTGAGATCGCTAGAGGAGGATGTCGGATTAAACAGGCCGAAGGGAAAGCATGTCTCGTCAAAGATGACATGACGAGAGACGATGACCCGTCGGGTGGAAAGGTCGAGACATTGGTATCCCTTATAAGATGAGGGATAGCCGAGGAGAATGCAGGCGGTGGAGCGGGGAGCGAGTTTGTGGGGAGTAGTGGCGGTGAGGTTTGGGTAGCAGAGACACCCAAAGACGTGAAGGTAGGAGTAGTCGGGCGCCGTGCGGTAAAGAAGGGTGTATGAAACGTTGTGTTGAACGGAGGAACACGGGCATCGATTGAGGAGGTAAGTCGCAGTGGTCAGTGCTTCTGTCCAGTAAGTTACAGGTAAGTGGGCATGAAGTAGCATAGTGCGACTTATGTTGTTGAGGGTGCGAATGAGGCGCTCGGCCTTACCGTTCTAAGGAGAGGTGTAGGGGCAGGAGAGCCGTAGATGGATGCCCTGCGAGAAGAGGAAGGTTGTAACAGTACGGTTAACAAACTCTATACCGTTATCAGCTTGTAGAGCCTTGATGGGGAGGTTGAACTGGGTAGAAACGTAGGTGACAAAGTTAGTGAGGTGAGAGGCGACCTCGGATTTGCTGATGAGCGAAAACGTCCAGTAAAAGTGTGTGTAATCGTTAAGTATGGCAAGGTAATACTAATTACCGGAGACACTTTTAATCAAAGAAGTCCATACATCACAATGTATAAGCTCAAACGGTCACGAGGTATAAGAGAGAGAACTAGAAAAAGGCAGACGCACATGTTTGCCAAGTTGACACGAGTGGCAAACTGTTGAGCTGCTGTGGGTACATCGGATGGAGGCGCTATGACGAAAGGTGGCGACAGCGTCGGAGCCGGGGTGACCGAGGTGAAGATGCCAGAGGTTGGTGGAGAGGGCGACGCTAGCGTGTGAAGTGGACGACGCAGTGGGAATGGTGTAGAGGTCTCCGTTACTATTGCAGTGAAGGATCTATCGCTGGGTTGGGATATCCTTCATAGAGAAACCAGAATCGTCAAATTCGATTGAGCAATTGTTGTCTCGTGTGAATTGGTGAACAAATACAAGATTGTGAATAAGAAAAAGTACGATAAGAACATTGCGAATGGGGAGGTTAGTGATAGATGTAGATAGAGAGGAGTCACCATGGCATTGGATAGGAAGAGAGTGGCTATTACCGATGGTGACAAAGGGGGAGGAAGAGGGATGACAAGAACGGAGTATACCAGCCGATGACGCCATGTAGGAGGACACCCCAGAGTCCAGCACCCAAGGGTGTTGTGGTTGGAGCGTCATCTGGTTGAGAGCGGCGACGAGGCTAGCCTAGTTTCAGGAGGGAACCGACTGGGTAGGTGGTGTCGGTAGCATCGGTTGAGGCGGCAGGATGAGAGCCGATGCCAGGTGAGCCTAAGGATGGGCGCCGAGAACCCCTGGTTGCCATCCGATTGGGCTGCGTGGCTGAAGTTGGGGTGCCCAGGGGTTGTAGCAGAGCCACGGACCCGTGGGACCGACAGGCTGGGCAGGGATTGAAGTAGGTTGCAATTGCATCAGACCCTGCCAGTTCTTGCCCTTGCCTTTACCGGTTCGGGCTGTGTTAGCATAGTTAGAGCCAGGGCCGCCAGAGCCGCGGGAGGGAGCAACAGCGCAGGATGCTCGGCAACCATTATCGGCTACGGTGAGGAGAGCGGTGTGGGCCACGGTCTTTTCGTCGTTGGCCAGACGGAGTTCTTTAAGAACTAACATGTCATGGGCCCGGGCAAACGACGGAAGGGGTGTGGCGTTGGTGATATCGTCGGCGGTGTTTGAGAAGCGGGGGTTGAGGCCTCGCAGAAGGGCGAGAACGAGTTGAGAGTCGGCCACAGGATGGCCGACATCCTGGAGAGTAGCAGCTTTGACCTTAAGGCGCTGGCAGTACGAGGAGACAGAGCAGTCTCCTTGTACCATGGAATGAAACTCATTGAGAAAGAAGATGGCGCAGGGCTGCTTGTTTGTGAGGAAGATCCGCTCGATAGCTACCTAGAGATCCCGGGCGGTGGGGTCGGTATCTTTCATGGCGAGGTCGAGAACAGAGTTGTTGACCGAGTCGAGCAGCTAGCTACGCACGCAGCACTCGGCGATGTCCCACTGGGGGTCATCGAGGCGCAGTAGAGCGGAGCCATCGATATGTGACCATAGGCCGAACTTTCCACAGAGGGATTTAAAGAAGAAAACACACTTAGAATAGTTGGCGTTAAGGTCAAGAGAGATAGGAACGTGAGATTTCACGTTCACGACAGCGTAGGGGGGTAAAAAGATCGGCGAGGTGGTGCCCAAGGTGTGGTCTGGGGCACCAAGAACCGGAGCAGATTCGGCGACTGGGAGAATGCCAGAGCTGAGGACGGACTCGGTGGCCATGACGAGAGAAGAACATGGACAAGTAGCCGATGGGAGGAAGCCGATGAGAGGAAAGATTGGCCAATCAGAGAAATAAAAAGCCGATAGAGAGTGAGCCGGCCAGCTGATGGGAAGTGGTTGGCCGATGTGGAATAGACAGTGGAGTAGGTGAGGAAAAAGGTGGTGGCAGAGTAGATAGGTCAGAGAGTGGTTGGGTCACAGACGTGCAAAGATTCACGTCCGTGAAGAGAAGATTCACGTCCGTGGACTCGTGGAGGTCAAGGAGTGGAGCGGACGCAAAAAAGGCGGAGAGGGGCCGAACGCAAAGAGAAGATGTTCGCGTCCGGGAGGCAAGGATTCGTGTCCGTGGACACGTCAGATTGGCTCGGACGTGAGGGGAGAAGGTTCTCGTCCGAGAGCCGTTGGGCGTGTCGGAAAAGCGGGAACCGAGGAAGGGTTCCAGCCGATGGAGGGTGGACAAGTTCAGCCGATGGGAGGGCGGACGAGTTCAGTCGATGGAGACGACAAGCGCAGAGGTGCACCGACGTCAGAGAAGAAAGGATGCACGAAACAAAAAGAAGGGCGAAGACGGGTGCGAGGTGAGACGAAGAGACTTATGGAAACCGTCGCCTTGTCGCGCGGAGGTGTAATGGAGAAAAGAGTGTGTCTGCGGAGAAGACAGGGAGAAGAAAGGAATGGAGACGAGAGAGCGAGGAGAGAGTACCGGAAAGAAGGTCGGCGACGAGGTGAAACATCAACGATGAGAAGAAAAAAGTCGGCTCACCGATGGAAGAAAACTAGCGCGCTGAAAATATTTAGACTTACTCTATGTAGAAATATGTACAGTGAGACTAAGACCCGAGTATATACAAAAGAGATCGGATATATATATATATATATATATAGTCCAGTAGTCTAGTGGTCTAACACTAACCCTCCAAATTGATGACTTACAAAGGATGAACACAAAATGATGAACCGAGGCACAACAGTGCAGGTCACATGGGCATAAAGAACATTACATTTCTATCTTTTATTCAACTTCAAATTGGAACCAAACTGGATTCGCTGGTTTAACAGGCAACAGTTCGTCTTTACAATGCGAGGTTAGGTTTTCATATAAGGAATTAAGGATTAAAGCAGAAAATTGCTGATTCATTGCATAACATATCCTATCATACATGGATGAACGGAATAATAGAGATGGATTCCTATTGCTCTCATCAACCTCGCCTGCTATTGGAGAAATGGATAATCAGTACAACGTTCTCATCTGTACAGTTGCGTGTCAGGTTGACCTGTCAATCTTCCCAATGGTGTTTTGTCTTGCGTTCCGTAGAATGGCCTTATCAGCAGTGATGAAGAAGCCAGCAACGCATGCTGTAAAATAAACATGAAAAATGTTTAAAGGCTTCCAGGGTGGTCTTCAATTCAATTTTGTTTTGCATATGAATGCCAATTTAAGAAAAATGGGTCATGAAGTCTGTACTGAAAAGAAACTACATAAACAGAATCTACTACAGAAAGCTAGATCGTTATATGCCTAAACTTAAAATAATGGTGAGAATTATAACATACACTTAAACATGCTAACTTCCACAGTTCCATACAGCAAGGTAACATTAATCTGCTACTCCCTCCATCCCAAAGTATAGCTACCTATCTAGTTAAAATTTGAGCCAGCTATATTTTGGGACAGACTACGGAGGGAGTAGCTAGTTCCTACTGCGTATATCCTTGCGAGGCTAATGCTACCAAGCTCATTAGAACAGCTGAAATCATTCAATATCATTAACAGGGTTAAATCAAGTAACCAACTAAAACAACTGCTGAAGTTAAAGTGATTTGATATGTGTCACTTTCAAAATTAGGAAATATTGAATAGAAGAATGTGAAAAGATGCAAGTGGCCGCTAATCAGTACTTGATCAAGTACTTCACTTGAACAGACAGAAACACTAGCAAGCTTCATTTACTGCCAGTGCCAAGCAGAATATCTCTGCAGCATCTTGCTCGGTACTAAAATCTATGTGAATCCTATTCTAGAATCCAATGAGGGCATGACCACATGAGGCTATTGAAAGGTAATGAATCCAAATTAAAATAAAAATGGAAAAGGTCAGGCTGTGAACTTGTGAGTTGAGACACCAGTTAAACTTGAGCCAGTACCATTTTCCCTTTTTTTTTGTGACACGAATGCCCTCTTCATTTTACCTAGAACATGATAATGAAATACTTGAAGTGTGTCACTGAAACACAATCAACCTTAGGTCCAATTTCTTGCATGTCCTAAGAAACAAGCCGAATTATGCATGTCCTAAATCCTAAGAAATAAGCACACCATGTTATTTTATTGATTGTGTAATTTCCTGCTATAGCTCTGTTTTGTAAAACAGTATATATCCAGCAAACAAGAGTTTCAATTACTAGTTAAAATAGTGACAGTGGCTCAATTAGGTTTAGCTCAATATTCAAGGTACCAGTAAAATAAGTTCGACGAGATGTTAGCACTTTACAGTAGGCTTTGGTCATAACAACTATTATACAGTTTGAAAAATTATAGCTTTCAGTAGTATAGTAGACCGTACCTGCCGATATGATGAGTGCTTGTGCGATGTAGTTGAGATTAGCCTTGGCCCAAGGAAGGACACGGCAACCAACCAACTGTAGCAGAAATGTTATTTTTGCAGATGTCAGAATATATGCAACCAGATGAATCAAAGTATTCCAACATATGACCACAAATTGAGCCAGGTTGTAAATAAGTAGTAATTTAGAATAGAAGTCCATTTCCATCATCTATTAACTTAATAAAGTAATAGAAAACGGAGTCACCACATTTGCTCTAATAGCCTAGAAATTCCCACATTAATCGAAGAAATAAAAAAAGTAGAGTTCAAGTAGATATACAACTTAAAATATCTGAAATTCGGAATTAGAAAATAAAAAAAATAAAAGTAGAGTCCATATAGAAATACAGTTTAGAAATACTAAAATTCAGATTAAAAATTGAAAAATAATTAATATTAAGATAAGAGTCCATGTAGAAATACAATTTAGGAAAAATCTGAAATTCGGATTAAAAAGAAAAAAATAGAGTCCAAGTAGGTGCACAATTTAAAATATCTTAAATTTGGAACAATAAAAAATAAAACAATTAAAAGAAGAGTCCATGCAAAAATAAAATTTAGGAAAAATATGAAATTCAGATTAAAATTTAAGAATAATTAATATTGACAGGCGACTCCATGTATATATACAATTTAAAAACATCTAAAATTCGGATTAAAAATAAATAATATTAAGAGAAAGAGTATATGTAGAAATACAATTTAAGGAAAATCTAAAATTCGAATTAAAATTTAAGAATAATTAATATTGAGAGAAAAGTCCATGTTGAAATACAATTTAGAAACATTTAAAATTCGGAATAAAAATTAATGATAATAAGAGAAGGAGTTCATGTAGAAATACAATATAGGAATACCTAAAATTTGAATTAAAAATTAAATATTACGGAGACAAGTGTTCATCTAGGAGTACAATTTGTAAATATTTTAAAATCGTATTAAAAAGAAATAATATTAAGAGAGAGTCCACGTAGAAATACATTTTTGAGATATCTTAAATTTAGTTTACAAATAGATATTATTGAGAAAAAAGTTCATGTATGAGTAAAATTTAGAAAAGAATAAGTCAGAGTCCAAGTAGAACTACAATAAAACAATATGTGAAATTTGAAATAAAAAATAAATAAAATTTAAAGATGAGTCCATGTAGAAACATAATTTATAAAAATCTTAAATTTAGATTAAAAAATAAAGTAACTAATATTGAGAGAAGAGTCAATGTAGAAATAAAAACATCCAAAACTCAGATTAAAAATAATAATATTAAGATATTCACATAGAAATACAATTTAGAAATATCTGAAATTCAGATTAAAAAATAAATATTACAGAGAAAAGAGTTCATTCATGACTGCAATTTAGAAATATATGAAATTCGGATTAAGAAACAATATTGAGAGAAAGGGTCAACGTAGAAATACAATTTAGAAATATTTAAGTTCAGGTTAAAATAAATATTATTTATTAAGAAAAGAATTCATGTTGGAGTATAATTTACAAATATTTTAGATATGAATTGAGAATAAATAATATTGATAGGAGTCCATAGCTTTGCTTATATTAATTGAAAGCTCTTTTAGGAGCCCCACATTAATCCTATGCGATAAAAATAGCTAGAAATTCTCACGTTAATTGAAAAATTTAGAATTCACATGTTAATCGAAGAAAAAGAAAATGACAACAGAGTTCCTAAAGTCCAAATCATGAGCAACAGCAAACAAAATAAAATATAAGAAAACAAATAATAAAGAAGTGTTGGTGAAGATGGATATTTCTTATTTGAAATGGGTTATAAACTATTATGGATATATGACAATACGTCATCTTTAATAGATGGAACAATGTTACTAAGAAAATGTCACCAATAGTCTAAAGACAAAGATGGAGAGAAGAAAAGAAACAAATATACCATAAAATTTATATATCTTTGATTTATTATATCATTAACAAAATACTAAAGGATCCATCATGTTTGTTTTATAGACATAGGAATTACTATATTATTAATTAGAATATTAGATATTGGTTAGTTTGGTCATGTTAGGGCAGAATTTAAAATTATGTACCATTTTAATATTAAGTATAAATGCTATTATGTGTGAAAAATCATAACATATTAGCCGTGCAATCTATGCGGACCACCACACGCTAGTTATTAATACTTGAAACGAAAATGTAAATGCTTGATGGAAACAATGATTTGAAAGGGTGACAAAACCATATTGTGTGGCCAAGCTAATTACATAACCGGGGTATATAAGATTCTTCCTAGGAAGAAATTGCAGTTGAAAGTACATACTATTGATCTGAAAAAAAAAGAAACTACATAATACTGGCAGGGCAAACAGCTACGTACCGTGGGAACCGCAACCACGGTACCAGAAATGGCGGCGTTCTTCAATCCCAGCGTGACAGCCTCTGCGACGAACAAAACACAAGAAATCAACCTTGCTGGCATTAAGCGCATCCATGAACCGGAATTCAGGGCTCGGCAGCTACTTCACTGAATCATTACACGCACACTGCATTGCCTCTCTTGGACCAACAATGCATATTATCACAATCTAGCAACATCACAAGCGAATTGTGTCGAGGCACCCAGAAGGGGAAGCCTCGGTGGAACGGAAAAGAATTACCCGGCGGCGACAGGAGATGAGCAGACGGTAGCCATATGATCATCAGATAATAACCACTAAAACAGTTTGGAAAGACAACCAACCAACCCATCGGCGGCGGACCCAAAAACCCCCCAACCAAGGGGCAATCGTTCTCTCTCTCTCTCTCCCAAGAAATCTCACCGTCATTCCTACTGCACGGGGTTCAGGGCAAGAACGACGCGAATTGACTGCGCACGACCCCTATTTCCCCCCTTCCCTTGCGCAAGAAGAGGAAATCCCACTCCAACGGTGGATGGATTCGGGGCTGGGCCACCAGGGGGTGGGCAAGGCGAGGGCTTCTGCGATGGATGTTGATTACCTCGGACGGCGGCGTCGGATTCCTCCTCCTTGGGGGACCGGGCCTGGAAGTTTCTGGCGGCCATGGCTCCCTTGTACGGTTCTCTCCCCTCCCTGCTCTGCTCGATCTCCTCCTTCGCTGCGCTGCTCTGCTCCGGTGGAACGGAAGGGAGAAGAAGGTGAGTTTTTTTAGAGGAGAGGAGAGGGTTTTTTTGGTTTTTTTTTTCGGGGAGGAGAGGAGAGATCGATGCCTTCGCTAGGGCTCCTAATCCACTTGGTAGCAGCCGGCGGGTCACGCGCGCGAGGGCAGAGCTCATTGCTGACATCACGTCTACACATGTGCGTGTGCGATTGCCGTGCAAACACGGTGATTTGTAAATGGCAAATTACAGTTCGTTTGGTTACTACCCTGAGTTTAGGGCCTCTTCGGTTCCTACCACTAACCGACCACACGAAGAAAAATTCGAAGGAAAGTGTCCTTCATGACAGATTATCAAACAGAAACCGTGAAAAACAAGATAATTTGGAGATTCTCACCATGCTAAATACTCTATGCAGTCATAATCTTTCCTAAACAATATGGATTTTGAACCAACTTCTTACCATCCTAAATCTAAAATCTAAGATTACATTATGAGCGAGTAGCTAATCAATCTGAACTTCTCATAGATTATTTATAGCCCGCTTTATAGCCTACTTTGGATAGTGCCACTAGAAGTTAGAGTTAATTACCCATAAAATACCATGCAAATCCCTATCCTAGTCAGGCCAGTTCATTTCTTCATCTTGCACTACGGAAACAGGAGAGCCCGAGAAAGAGGCAGCTAGGGTTTTATCAAATGTGCCAACAAGGAGGAACGAGGGCTGAGATTAGCTTGTGTCTACTAGTGGGAGGGACTCTGCCATCGGCTTTGCTTCCTCGTCAACTCTAGTGGTGAGCTTCCTCCTCGTCGACTCCGACTCCCTAGCTCATAGGAGGTTCACTGCTCCGGTACTCTTCCCTATGCACAGCCACAAAAAGGAACTAATGTTGCCTCACATTTGCAGGATTTAAGCAAAGGTATTCTATTGTACCTCTCTTTTCTGATGTGTGATTTGTGATTGTTTGGTAAAAAAAATTATTTTTCTTATGGATGGTTTATCGATCTAGATAATAGTCTACATTTCCCATCTAAATAGTCTACTTCACAAATAGTTACTTGTTTTGATGCTTCGGTAGAGTAGAGTATGTCATCGTTGAGATGCAGTGTTGAATGATGCATACATTTTCTTTATACTCAGGATGCGTGTAGTATCTTTATAAGTTACGAAAATTACTCTACGTTGGATAAAGTCCAGCTCATTTACCCGCTCATTTTAATTGCCAATGTTATGGATATGTGATAAAATAGATGGAGAAACCACAAAGACACCAAAAGCACATTAGGATGCATTTGAAACTAAAGTATTTTATAAGATTCGTAGGGATGAGGTACTGGCTAGAAACATCCCAACATCAACGTTAAAATAACAGGCTACAAAACCTAGAAGAAAAATTTAATGCAAAGACAGAGAAATTATAACTGGATAAAGCTAAAGAATCGAGGAATACAAATTATGCCGTAGTTTTGGAGTGTTATAGATAAAATGGAGAATACTATTACCTATACCGAGCTATGAAGACGAGACGCAAAAGATGATCATCATTGCTTGTGTGTCACCTCATAACTTTATTCGAGACAGTGAATTGAGTTACCTTCTGTTTGAGATGTGCGATAATGTTAATACAGGAATTTAATTCAGCCTGTAAACAAGATTGACCAATGAAAAAATACTGATCGCCTCGTGGGGTGAAACCGATTGATGCTGTAGAAGAACCGATCAAACGGGTGGAAGACGGATTCGGTTTATTTAAAGACGGAAAGTTATCTAGATGGAATAAGTCCAAAGGGAAATAGTGGGGATAACGGCAGGTTGGATGTTTGTATAGAATGCATTATATAGGCTAACCAAGTTTGAGTAGCTTTATAATTTCTTAGAGATTAGTTTCCTTTTATATTCTTAGAAAATAACGTTCGGTAGTTGCTGTAATCGCGTAGAACTCTATAATCCCAGGGTACAAATATAGACCCCTAAAAATTTATAAAAAAGAACATTAATCCAATAAACCTTTGGCGTATCGCCACCCTAGTTCGTTTAGATTTTTATCGGTGGGTTCTGGCTCTCGACACGGGGATACATCGGTTAAGTTCAATCTCCGACGAATGGGTAAGTCCCGTCACTATCCTAATATGCTCTACTCTGTCTAAGACTGTATCGGTTAGATTCAACCTCTTAGTCGGATCGAGTGTACCGCATCATGTCTGCTTGAGGCTCACCGGCGTGTCGGTCTCCCTCCTCTGTCCACAGTCTTATACTGCATCAGTTATGTTTGACCTACAAGATCGGAGGCGATGGTTCGAGCCGACACCTCGTCGGGTCTTCGCGTGGCGTCTCGTCGGAGTGAGTAGCTAATGAGTTATCCTCACCATAGGTCTCACATTTGTCCCGCGTATTGTCTAACTATCAATCCGCTAGAGATCGATCCGGTCACGTCGGACGCGGCCTGGTACTATCTCGGTTTGATCTGATCTACTAGGGCTCGCATCTGATGTGGCCTGCGTCCAAATATAGAGGATTTCGTTCCCCATCAGCTTAAATAGTCGATGGGTTTATGTGTAGAACTATGTCGGATGTTCGGCCGGTAGGTAGCTGATAACCTCATATTTTTCCTCCCACGTCGTTATGTTCGGTCTAAGCCTATGTTGTCTCCACGCCGTTAGCCCTGGCCTCATACTATCTCGGTTCGGTCCAATCTATCGAGGTTGGTCCTAACGGTACTGTTATTATGGTCGTTGATCCTCGTAGGTTCATGGGGGATTGGCCCCGCTCCGTGTTTCGGATGCTGCGAAGCATTATCAGCTCTTTGGTCGATAAGTCCTCTGCTCTGTTCCACACGTCTATCGCTCACGTCTCCATTGGCTATTCAGTTGATGCTCGAGCGTCGTCTTTCCTACCGGCACCCAGCCGAGAGGGTGAGACGGATAGGCCCACCGACCGACCGGCTCGTGGACCTTATTCTCTCTCCTTGTCAATTACAAGGTCAAATTGACTGGCACGTCTTCGGACCTCAAAGGTAAGGACCTGCATTAGAGATAAGCAGATCTTTTAGGCCTTTATGTGATCAAGCCATCGTTTTTTTTCGATCGGACCTCCGTTCGGCTCGGTCGGATCTCTCTCTGCAAGGTTTGGCGGTGAGCAGATAACAATAAGGAGTATATGTCAGATGTTGATTTATTCCTAAGAGGTGGTTTCATTGGCATGGCATCGAATAATGGTGACATATGCGTCTTTTGTGATTTCATAGCTAACAGCTTGATGACAGGACGTAGCTTCTATATATAACATAATAGATTAAATTAAGCCTTTTGTATGTATCTAAGAGATATGTACAGCCTTTTGTATACACACATAATAGATTAAAATTAGCCTTTTATATATGCCTATTAGACATATAACAGATTAAAGTTAGCCTTCTAAACACATAATAGATTAAAGTTAGCCTTTGGCATGTGTCTAATGGACACCATAGATTAAAATTAGCCTAATGGATGGTTGCATGGAAGTTATGGACCTGAACTATTACAATTGTTTTAAGTCATTTACAAGGTATAACCATATTGTCATGTATATTTAAATTTATTCTTGCCAAAATTTTATATTTTATAATGTCTTAATATTACATTACAAACTTATTGTACAAAATGTGAAAGCATAAACAAAAACATTTACATAAACCAACACTCAACGCAATAATCTCGACATCAATTCTATCCAGGGTATTTCATACATTCCAGCTTTCAGCATGTTCTCAGGTTACTAGCTGGCCACCCATAATCTAGGTCGCCAAACAGGCTTGCTACTCAGACCAGTTAGCTACTCAGGCTAGCTAGCTAGATACTTAGAGTAGCTACTTCTTAGAATCTGCACCTTCCTCAAACAGAACCTAATGTAAGCTTCATATCTTCTTTCCTATGCATAGCCGAACGACCTCAACTTCTGTGTGTTTTAAATCATACATGAATTCTTTTCCTATTCTTATGGTTTTCCTATTATACGTTTTTCCCAATCCCCTGTTTCGAACAAGCTAACAAATTCGGTATGAGTTTAAGGCTGTAGCTTACCTAAGATTTAATTATTCCAGCTAGATATTCTACGTAAGCAAACTTGTTTGGGCCAGGTGTAGCAAATCAGTAGCCTAGATAAGCATGCCGAGCTAAAAAAATATTGGAAATGAATTACTATTTAGAGATTAATGGATTAAAAATGAAAGAAGGCTGAAAACAGAAAATTCCATAGCCCACATATTATTCAAATATAAAGAGAGAAGAATTATAAAAAAAACTGAATGTTTAACAAAGGAATGTGCACTTTAGATCGTGAATATATTGACTAAAAGATAAATAAAAAACTTGGAGAAGTTTCGCCTTAATGGAAGAAGAATTTAAAGCATGAATTTTTTAATTAATTAATGAAATAACTACATTTAAAAAAGAAGCTATGAAAAAGCATATAATGCAATATTTGAAATATTCTTTTTCGATGTTAATGCCATAGATATTGGTGGTCATGGACAACTGGAACAATAAAAAGCTAATAAGTGTAACATGTAAGAAAAACCTAATTGATAAGATATTATCAATTAGTTGGATATGGTATATTATATTATTATACTCCTATTTCTTATGAAAAGTCTTTAAAACCCATGCTAGAATATTCCATGGGCATTAAATAATTGGCATAATGAACTTGTTTTGTTTGGAAATAATTTTTGCCCTACCAAATTTTTAGTACTGAGTTTTAACATTACCAAATTTGTTAGTATAGATTTTAAATTATGTGGGTAAAAATTGGTAGTAAACCAACATCTTGTATATTAATATTGAAGTTGTCAAAATTTTGGTTAGGCAATTTCAATCTAAACAAGGACATCGAAAAAATCCAAAACTAATGAAAAATCACTCTTGAAGAATATATATTTTCAAAACATAAGTAATGCTATCAGTGATTATGTTAACGCATGAGGAGATTGGACCATATAGAGAGCCACGCTGAGAGGGAGCGCAAGTTCGCCGATGTAAGTCCAATGTGATACGACTACACACGTAAAGGGCTAGTAGATCTAATTAGCTCCAGTACAAATCTTTAACTTCAAGGTTTATAGATGTACTAATCAATTTGACTCTACAATTAACAAGAATATAGATGATAAGATTGATGAGCCAATCGGCTGATAAGGCAATATGGACTCATGTTATCGGTTAGTTGTCAATAGGGGTTATAGCACTTATACATTTCTTGGGAAGCCGACAAAGATATAGACAAATAGCAAGGAATAAAATAAAAAACACATTGGCTATAGAGCCGACGATGCTCTAAATAAAATATATTATAAGCAGTAAAGAGCGAGACCCGGTCTTTCGTAGGGATAAGACCCAGTGACCACTATGACCGTATCGTTAGAGCCAACCTTGATAGATCGATCAAATCGAGATAGTATAAGGCTGAGGCTAATGACATCGAAACGATGAAAATTAGATCGAACGTGTCGAGGGAAGGAATAAGTAAACCCATTAGCTGCTATCGGTTGTGGGTCCGATGCAGTTATATAAATAAACTTATCGGCTAGCTGAGTCAATGGGGGGAATGAAACTTGCTAGATCTCGATACCAGCCCTATCAAATACAACCTTGATAGATTGAACCTAACCGAGACAATATAAGATCAAATTTAACAGAATCAGATCGATCACTAGTGGATTAATCATGGGCAATATATATATCGGCCGAAAAGCCGATACACTAGGTGTGAAGCTTAGTATAAGGATAACTCATTGGCTGACGGCTTCGATGGAACATCGTGTAAAGACCTGTCAACTTATAGCTCAATCTACTATCAGCAGTTTAAAAGGTCGGTTCTAACCGATGTAACTCAAGACCGATGACAATAAAAGAAGCTCGATAAGTCGATAGATCCTATGTGAATATGATGTGATATGTTTGATCGAACTAAGAGGTCGAATCTAATCGATGTAGTATTAGATAGAGTGGATACACTAGGATAATAATGAGACTTACCCTTTCATTAGAGTTCAGACCTAACCGATGTAGCCTTACGTCATAGGTCAAAACCGGACAGAAAAAACCTAAACGAACTAGGATAGCGATGCGACGCGATTGTATTGATCTATGTGTATTCCTTATAAGCCTCCAGAGAATCTATATTTATACCCTGGGAATATATGAATCTGATGTGGTTATTAAACATAAAAGAAAACTATAAAGGTTTATGATATTCATGTATAATTATAAGAAATAATTTATAGATAAAAAATATATTACCTTTCAAGATTTTGAGTTGATCTCATTCGGATAGTTCTACCTATCGATTAAATTAAATTCGTTTTCTAGTAGGCTCCCGTGATCGATAAATGACGCACAACTCCACAAGGTGAAATTGGAAAAGTAAAAAGTAAATTTGGCACCTTCCGGGGTGGGGGGCGGTGTGCTCTGGGTCGGCACGTCGTGGTTGGGCGAGCTGAATCGCGCGGGCGGCTTGGTTTCGTGAGAGGAAACCCACGAGTTTGCCGTGATTTCGGCGGCAATTCGTGGTTTCTGAGGCACTGGTAGCTGCCGCGCAGGGGGAGGGGGGGGGGGGTCTCCATTGCGCGCGTCTAGGGTTTGGGTGGTTCCGTGTGTTTCAATGGCGGGATCTTTCATCGCGGTCAGGGGGAAACCTCGGTCGTCTCTGAAGCGGAATGGCGGCGCGGATCCGCCGTTGTCTCTGGCCATGCCGACCGTCGCAGATCTCCAGAAGACGGCTGAGTTGGAGAAGGTTATTCGCTGTTGGTTGCTTATGTGCTGTGGCTTAGGTAGCATGCCTGGGTGGGTATAGTGATGATGTTGCTTTTGTGTCACTAAGAAAACTTTGTTTTCAGTTCTTGGTTGAAGCCGGCCTTTATGAAGGGGAGGAAGAGTCGGCGAAACGGGAGGAGGTGCTACGGGAGATTGATCAGGTAATTAGTTCCTTCCAGTCTTACTTGCTATCAATGGCTAGTACTAGTTACTCCTATTCTTTTTAACTCAATAGAACTTAATATCTCTGAATACTATAGAAGAGGGATATATAATTATTGCTTTACATTCATGCACTTTGTTGCCGGATTTTTCTTAGGCGCTTGTGTTGTTTCGGTTTTATATTATTCTAACAAAAATGATTTACTGTGCATGAATGTGTTGATGCCTGCAATGAGTATGATATACCAATCGCTAATGCTTCCTCTGGGGTACATAAGTCCTAACTACCTATATATAAACAAAATAATTTTGATTTGTAGCGTGTCTTTACAGTTCTAATTACCTGCACATGGTAATGCAGATTAACTTTATTTATGTTTCCATGTTTTCTTTGTATAAGAATTAACCCTTTCTTCTTGTTTTATGAGGTCTTCTCTGTGATCTTGCAGATAGTCAAGGAATGGGTGAAGCAGGTAACTATTCGGAAAGGATATGGCGAGCAAATGGTTAAAGAGGCAAATGCAGTCCTTTTCACTTTTGGATCTTACCGACTGGGGGTAAATGCTTCTTTTTTGTGCCTTTTCCTTTCTATCACATTTAAATGATCTTGTTGATAATTTCTTTCTAAAGTGAGTCAAGCGCAACCAAATCATTATCACCTGAAATTGTCAGTCTTTTTATCTTCCATTTACACACACAAACATAACCTTGTTAGAACTATAGAAGTACTGTTGTTGCTGATACTTGGTTTCTTGATTTGTTTGAGGAGAAGACCATACCCTAGCTTCGTTCTTTAGAGCCAGCAACTACTTTCAAATTGTTCAACTTTTACTGAATTGATGATATATTAAAGTTAAACAATATCTGATAATTGTTATTTGAGATAAGAGCTGTGTAGAAGGAATTTAGAGTCTGTTTATTTGTGGTCCACAATCTATTGCATTGGTAGATGCTGCTTAGTTGATGGTAGCTTTTTCTCTGTAAGGAAACCTGATAACGTGAGTAACTCCTGGCTGAACCTAAGCAAAAGATGCCCAAGAGGCTGAATCAAAGAACAAATAGTACCCATAAAAAATAAATAAAGAAAGAATAAAAAGTAATCTTGAGTGGATAAGAAGACATACGATTCTTATTTTGACACAACAACCCAAGGGTAGAGAAAGACCTTTTGCGCCAAAAAAAAAACCACAAACGAAACTAGCTTCATCATGTACTGATGTATTTTGGAATTGTAACCAAAGTTGCCTCAAAGCTATTGCTATATGGCGGTAAGGCGTGGCGACACCCTTTGAAGATGTCCTGCTAGCGATTAGAGGAGAAATACGGAATAAATTGGTATGGAAAAAAAATAAAAAATGGCAAAACAGCCCATTAAACCAACCCTCAAATTGGCCCACAAAGTCCAATAACAAGCATCTCTGCCCTAAAGGCATTGTGCATCAGATGTCCACAGCCACTGTCACAGGAGAAAACCAAGAGAAAGAAGTTACTTGCTGGCATAGTGCACGGCAGAGCTGGAGGTAGAGGAGGAGATCAGAGGAAGGAAGCGTGAGGTAGAGAAGGAAAGGAAGGAAATGGGAGGTAGAGGAGGAGAGCCGAGCTGACCAGAGTAGATGGAGGAAGCAGTGGATGGCACAGTACCTTGCTAGGCTAAGGAGATGTTGCCGCCGCTGCTAGGGTTCCAGATGAGATGGAATCCTCTCTCTCTCTATCTCTTTCTTTCTTTCGGTGCTGGTTTGGGGTTGCCATAACCCCCTCTCTTTCTCTGTAGCACGCTCTGGTTCCTGCGCTCTGCTCTGTGGCGGGCGCTTCATGCGACGCTGACGTCACACGACGCAATCGCGATGCCACATGACACAATCGCAACGCCACAGGGATGCCCTGCCCCTGAGGCGGACGCCATAAGCTTGAGGCTGTGGTGGCAGGATGGGCTGGAGGTTGCCGACCGCCACGACGCTTTTGTGATGCCATGGTGATGCTTTATCGATGCCCTAATAACCATGATTGTAACAAGCTCTTCCCATGGTTTCTATGACTGATTAATAACTAGAAAACTCTCTTGTCCTTCACTAAACAATGCTAAAAGTCAAACATATCAAAACAGGAATTAAATTTGTTATTATTAATCTCCAAAAGAATACCATATTAATGAAGAAGAGACATAAATGTATTTATACAATTTATGCAGTTTATAGTTTTTCATCCTTTTCTCAAACAATATACTCTGAATATACTGTTTAGTGCAATTATAATCTCACAAATTGCTGAGAACCATTCCTGATTGTGTTTGGCACAGATAAAATCATAGAAACCTATTAAAGATTATTAAACCGCCAAAAGTGAGATGAGTGATGTTTCTGTTAATCATTGGGAATTCACGGAGGCAAGATAATAATGACTTTTTGGTTGCTGTAAGTACTTTCCTAGTAGATCAATTTTCCTTTGTGTACTTTATAGTGACCTCTTTGTTAGGTTCATGGGCCTGGAGCAGACATTGATGCACTATGTATTGGACCCTCATATGTGAAGCGAGAGGTGAAGTCTTCTTTTTGTTGCATGCTGTCTATGGATTGCTTAAGTTTTCATGATGGACATTAGCATTATTATTTCTGCAGGAGGATTTTTTTGTCACGCTACATGGCGCATTATCAGAAATGGAAGAAGTGACTGAACTGCAACCTGTACCTGATGCTCATGTACCAGTTATGAAATTCAAGTTTCGTGGGATACCAATTGACCTTCTCTATGCCAGTGTATCTCTTCCAGTAATACCACCAGTAGGTTTTCATTTCCTAGGATTTCATATGTGTTCTTAAACTTATGCTATTCATACTGGGTATAACACATGCTTGAGATAGTGTTTTATGATTGCCTATCCATCATCTGTTAGTTTGCCCATTTCCATTGTCTTCAATGGTTGTACTACCCCATTAGTTTCAGCAACTATGGATGGATCTGCTGTGTTGAAACTTTTATATCATCCAACATGTTGACTATGTAAGGCTGCTATTTCGAAGTGTTGTTGAAGGACATATATAATGTCTACTCTAACTTTAATAGCATTAGCAGCTATTGTTGATGCCAAAGGCAAACAGTTAATTTGCCAGCTTATAAAATGTTTATATTAATCAGTATGGTTGAATTCATGAGGGAGTTTTAACTTGTTAAATCGTATACTATTTTTAATGTTTCTGCTGCAGGATTTTGACATCTCTCAGGGATCTGTACTTTGTGATGTTGACGAAGCAACTGTTCGAAGTCTCAATGGGTGCAGGGTGGCAGACCAGATTCTTCGACTTGTTCCAAATGCGGAGGTAATTTAACTAAGAAATCATCATTTTCTTCTTATACAGTTCAAACCATGTCATTATAATAAATATATGCTATGTAGATCTTCCGGAAAACACTCAGATGCTTGAAGTACTGGGCACAGAGAAGAGGAGTTTATTCTAATGTAAGCCTGGTTTTATCATCTATGATACACTTAAATGTGTTTGTGCTTGGATCAAAACCATTAACATCAAAAGGAGCTGAACCGTTATGACGCCAAACGGCTTTCCTTGTTAGGTTACTGGTTTGCTGGGGGGTGTCAGCTGGGCCCTATTGGTTGCTCGTGTCTGCCAACTTTATCCCAATGCTGTGCCAAGTATGCTGGCTTCAAGATTCTTCAGAGTTTTCACCCAGTGGCAGTGGCCAAATCCTGTGATGCTTTGTACCATTGAGAATGATGATAACCTTCACTTTTCTGTGTGGGATCCACGTAAGAATCCTCGTGATAGATCGCATGTCATGCCTATCATCACACCAGCATATCCATGCATGAACTCTAGTTACAATGTTTCAACTAGCACATTGAGGGTTATCATGGAGCAATTTCAGTTTGGTAATAAGATTTGTCAGGTGCATTATCTATGCCTCAAAACTTTATGCCTCAGAGCACTAAATTCTGCATATAGCGTCATTGCCTATCTTTGATGCAGGAAATTGAGCTTAATAAAGCTAGCTGGAGTGCTTTGTTTGAGCCTTTCCAATTTTTTGAGGCATATACAAGATATCTAGTGGTTGACATTGTTGCAGATGATGATGATGATCTTCGTCTTTGGAAGGGATGGATTGAATCTCGATTGAGACAGCTGACTCTCAAGGTTGTTATATTGTTGTAGGAGTAGTTTCTTGTTACTCTTCTATGTGAATAAACTGCAAGTTATATATAATTTGATGTGAACATTAAAATGAGGTCTATGTCATATATTCCGTAGTTAGAAACTTATGGAACTTTTATCTTTCTAACATGCAGATTGAGCGAGACACTAAAGGGATGCTGCAATGCCATCCTAACCCATGTGAGTATGCAGATCCTTCAATACAGTGTGCTCACTGTGCCTTCTACATGGGCTTATCAAGGAAAGAGGGAATGAAATTACGTGGTCAAAAATTTGATATCCGTGGAACAGTAGATGAGTTTATGCGTGAAATTGGAATGTATACACAGTGGAAATCCGGGATGGATCTAGCTGTTACTCATGTCCGTAAGAAGGAGATCCCCTCTTATGTATTTGAACAGGGCTGCCAGAAAACTTGCCCGCCAACGCCAATATGTGCAGATCAGCAAGACCAGTCTGATAAAAATGATACTGAAGTTTGCACAACGACAGTATCTCTGGCAGGTCAGCTCAAGCGAAAGTATGATTCTATTGGAGGTGCTGATGTTGAGTCATGCAAATCTGTTAGAAGGGCTTCAGTTAGCTTGACTTGTGAGGAAGCATCAATTCAGTTGCATGATGATGCAAATTTTGGACTGACTAATTACTCCACCTCACCACATGGATCTGAGGGGTCCACAGTATCAGGCAACAGCTGTGCAGCAGTTGGTGCTATTGGTTTGGTTGATGAAACTAGCATACCTGGCTGCTTGATGCCCAATGTTGAAAATGACCCAATTCAAACAATTTTAGAGCAGACGCCTTCGCTAGAAGGAATTGAAAGCTTGGCAAGCAGCAACTGTACTGCATTTATGGAGGTTGCAGAAGTGGTCACTAGGACGATCCTTCCTGAGAATGATAATATACCCTAAAGGGGACATGAAGTGATTTGAAGTGGCCTTCCAGATGGAGGTTTTGCTTTGTGCACTCACTCTGTACTGTGCTTGTCCTTTCATTCTTTCTGTTTAAATTGATTGATCTATAAATATGAATATTGTGTTGGATTGGTTTGCAAAGATCATGCTAGTGTGGAGCCGGAGGCATCCCAGGTTTGAAAGCATTCTCGTGGCATGTCTTGTACTCACCTTTCAAATATAACATTTGAAATATTCTTTTGTTGTCTATCCTGTGTTGTTTGGCACCTTTTCTGCGATGGCAGAGCTCGTCTGTCATGAACTGAGCAATTGGTGAGGAGTTGAAGGGAACAACCACGCTTGACACACAGAATGCTTTGTCACAGATTTTGTCAGTAGAGGGCGACTTGAAGATGAGAAGCTGGCGCTCAAATCTTCATCAAATTATACACAGAGGAAAAAGAATGCCTTTCGGTTGCTTTCAGGATAAGAGAAGCTCTGGGATTGAGAGCCATGGAAGCTCAAAATATGAAGTTGTTACGCAAGGGTCTGGAGTTATGGTTGTGGTTGTGGGAGGGTACTTAGCGAGCATCAGTGTATACTGTTAAGGTAGTGCCTTGCCTTGGCTTCTAGCTAGGTCTAGGTCTGTAAATTTGGTAGTTAAAAGAAAAAAAAATAGAATGCCATTATTCTTGGCTATTGATTTTCCCGTGTCCCCTTACCTGTACTTGCTTCAGATTCGTTGATAAAGTACTTTTGTAGTTGTACTTCATTAGGGTTTGTGAAAGATTGATATGACTCTATAAGGGGTGTTGGAAAAAAAAAGCTTGTTTAGCCAGATTAGTGGTTCAGTTTAAAATTGCTCCGATTGATCAACTTTTTTTTAAAAAAAATAAAAGATATCTAGTTTGGAATGGTGGCTATTTTCAGCTTGTTAGCTTGTTAATAAAAATTGTCCCAAACGACAGAAAAATATAATAAATTATAAAAATTAATTTTGAAGAAAGCTCGATAAAAAGCTATTTACCTGTGGTATAACTATAGGATTCTATACTACGTGGAGCATTCAGAACCTTATGATTTTTAAATAATTAATAATTGCATAATTAATCAAGTAGTAAATATAGGCTCAATGGCAAAACTAATGCAGAATTCAATATATGATTGGTTTTAGAAAAGCAAACAGGAAGTACGCCATATCCATGTCGTGTATGCATATTTGTATTCCTGTATTGGGGTAACATAGGCAACCACTATTAATGTTTGCAAAATCTTATCAACACGTTGAATTGGATCGTCTGATCCATCAGCTCGGCTCAGACACCCGAGCTTAATGAATGCATTATCCCATCATATCCATATTAAGTATTCCTTCTGTTATATACATTTAATTGTTACCACGCCACAATGGTGGAACTTATAGAAAAAAAACACAATACAAGAATTTCCCAATTGATTTTCGAGATAACTGAATACATGTTGTGTAATATCTTTTTTGTGGCTTCTTTTTTCTTCAATGGCTAGCCCTCGTAAAACTAGCCCTATGTAATTTAGTTTCTTCTTTCACTTTTAATCAAGGAAAAAGTCTATTTGTACTTTCTTAACTATATTTTTATCACTTAGCTGTAAAACTAATTAATTTATCTTTTTAAATGGTTTTAAGAATAGTTTTGTTTGATTTTTTGATGTGGTGTTTACGCGACATCCTTAACTATAAAAACATATCATTTAATAGTGATTTTATTTTATCTAAAATGGTCTTTTATGATATGGCGTTATGAGGTGCTTCGATAAAAATAATTTAATAAAATAAACGGAATGCATATGTAATTTATAAGAAAAAGTTAAAAAGTAGGGGCACATGTTATCCTCTCTCTTCAACTCTTTTCTCTCCATCTCTCTCACGGCATTATCCCCGACCTCGGAGCGGCGGTGGCGGCCGGCGCGAGTACGCCCTGGACGGCTCCGGTGGAGGGCGGCGGCATCTTGGGGCAAGCGGGGGCCGCGGTGCTTGCCCGAGCTCGAGCTCGCTGCGGCTGTGGTGACCGACGAGACCCGTCGAGCTCGGCCGCTCGTCACGGGGAGGAGGCGGGAAGTGAGGCGGTGCAGTTCTGCGCCGGTGGCGGCGGAGATTACCGGCGATGGTGGCCAGCCGCGAGCGCCGGCCAAGCCGGCCCGAGTCCGGGAAGGCCTCGGCGAGGATCTTTGCCTGCTTGCGCTACTCGTGCCTCTTGCTGTACTTCATTTCCATGCACGTGAGCTCTTCCATGTAGCCAGGAACTAGCAATCAAAGCCATGTGCTTGAGGTATAGCTTGGTTTCGGCGCCATGATCGCCGCGCCGTAGTGGAGGTCCCTGACGAGCCGGAGCGCGATCGCCAACCGCGGGTCCGCGTGCGCGACCTTCTCGGCCCACTTGGTGGTCACCGTCGTAGCCGCCTTCCCCACGTCCTTGCCGGCATCGGCGATCTCGGTGCAGTAGCTTACTACCAGCTTGGTGCAGTAGCTTACTATTATTCCGGATGAATTGCTTGAGTTGGATATCACATTACACTTGTCATCTTTCCACAGGTTCCCTTGCAAAGCTCCAGAGTCGCATAACAATAATAGTTGAGCATACAGCACCAGCAGCCTTTGCAGTTGTCCGATGATAATGCTCTTGTTGCATGGTAGCTCTGGTGGCATGTTAATCTTCTCTCTAAACATGTCATCCATGGCACGGCCTATTTGTGAAAAATTCAAAAAAAAATATGGATAGTACGTTAAAGGGTTAAACCATTGTAAGAAAAAAAATGGATTTGAATTTTCTCCGCAAACAATTTTTTTTAAAAAAATGAACGAGAAAACACTTACATTGAGCATGGATAACAAAGCACCCGAGAAGAAGCAGCATTAGTACTGCATAGACGGGCCCATTCGCACACCTCACCATGCTTGCTCTTTGGATATGAAATATGTACTGATGGTCTGATTACTGGATACTTGCTTAGTATGTATGGTTTGTATATATAGAGAGAGGGTGAATGATAGGGGGATAAGGTAGCTAAGATTGTTACTAGTGACTTCCATTATAAATATATAGCATGAAAAATGATTTGTCCACAAATATATAATATGATCTGATGACTGGATGCTTGCTTGAGTGGTGGGGGATAAGACAGCTCAAATAGTTACCAGTAATTTCTATCTATCCTTGTAAAGCTGGCAGGTGTTCCCAGTATTAGATTCAGCATCCTATCACACCCTGAAAAATCCAATGTTGTCATGTAAATGAGTAGATGAAAGCAAACATTAGTTAATGAAATCACATTAAGAAGCACTTGCGGATACATACTATACTATAATAACACCTTACTGGAGTGCACATAGACACACAAAAAAGGACAACTTTGTTTCCAGGTCAATCAGTGCTAGTGGAAGATAAAAATAGCGTGGATGAATATTTTGAGCTAGCAACTAATTAGCGAGCAAAATTTACTCAGCTAACAAATAGACTGGTATGGATGAAAATGTCAACTTCCAAGTTCCAACCTTGACAATTTACCAGTACAATGAGGCATCTACTAAAAATTTGAGGCTTGAACAAATGTCAGCATTAATTGAAGAGATTCTAAAACATGTTTCCAGGGAAATGTCTGAAAAAATGAACTAATGAATAATGACACAACCTTAGGTAATATTTGTTTGCTGGCAACTCTATTGTGATTCAAACAGCAGAGAAATGCAACCTTGTCACTACTAAATACCTCTTCCCATTCAGAAAAAAGACCAGTAATATAGAAAATTAAAACAAATTTACATCATGGCTATGACTACGAGCACTAATGCAATATTAATGTTTGTTTTGACTGTAATGAGCTCCAATAGTCTAATGAATAATCTGGATAAGATCCAACAATTCAATATTATATCAGTTTGCTTAGGTAACTTCCATTCAACATAAGCATCATTATATTGCTAATGTTTACTTCTGGAAATTTGGAACACAAGCAATTAGAAGAAACTGGTTAGACTATCACATGGACCTAAAAGGAAAATGACATTTCTAAACTGAAAGATATAAATGACCTCACGTCAGCTAGGAAGGCAATGGTCAGTGGCATATGAAGAATGAGAACAACATTTGACGGAAGACCCTCAAAGATGAAGTAAATGACATAGTTGAAAGAAATATAGGCATACATTTTGCTGAGTGCAAACAGTCAATGAATGAAGGTTTATGTTTTAAATAAACCAATTAAATTACCTGACAAATGTATATCAAACTACTTGTGTATTTTCAGAAGAAAAAATAATATGCAAAATCTCTTAAACAAAGTTATATTAACCAGAGTAAAGTGTGAATGAAATTAAGGTACACAAACTTTTGCACTTCCTTGGTAAATGGAGATGCCACATAATACTATCTTTATGACAAGGTGTTTTTGACTTTTTTTCCAAGACAAGATAGTTGATAAGGCCAAATTTCGAAACATCTTTTGTAGATCATTCTCTTGGTACAATTTATGGGCAACAAACTAAGACAAGGTACTGCATGTCTAGACTTGTTAATCATTGTTTGGGTTTATATAGACTGATTCTTGTTCCACAAATAATATATATATATATATACACATATATATATAACTGCACATTTACCAGAAATAAAGAAATTGCTTTCGGTATATTAAGCAACAAAATGTAGTGACAGACACTTCGAAAACATGTTGGCACTTGTGTTCTACTAGACATTTTTAATGGAGATAATTGTTTTTCATATTGTATAAATATGCAGAGAAGTATAAAAGAGAACATAGTTAGCACCTTGTTTAGCGCAGGAACTTCCCTGGAGTGACGAGACTTGTTCTTGATTGTGTCCATCATCATCTCTTGGCCAAGTTTGTTTTCGAGCACTCCTCGCGGTGGCTCCAGATCAACGCCGGCCGGCCAAGCCACCCCAATTCACACTGCCATGCAGCCTGTCCCCATCTTCCTGATCGGTGGCGGCGATGGGCCTTCCTGTATACTCGGCCAAACGGGTCAGCTTGACCGACACGGCTTAGGTACCGCTGTAGCAGGCCTTGTCTAGCTCATGTGTGTAACACCTCGGTTTTCGTCTGCCGTTAAAACCTATTTTAACTAAAAACCTATTTTCTAATAAAAGTGCAAAAGATCTCAAATAAACTTCTTGAAACCCTTCACCAAAAATTCCAAACCAAATTCAGATCTCAGGATTTGAATTTTAAAATTTAAAATTTCTCCAAAAATCCTTCATAAAAATTCATCCCAAAAATCATTCAAATTTCACTTCCAAAATTTTCCTTAGGTTTTCCTAAATTCAAATCCTAAAATTTGAATTCAAATAAAAATTCAAAATCCCACCAAAACCTCATTGCAAAATTTCTAAAATTATGGAAAAAGTCACTGTTTCACCTAGGTTGCCAAATTTTCAGCCCAACCCACCGTTCCCTCCTATCCCTTGCGTGGCTACCACGGCCCACGGCTTAGCTATGACAGACCAGTGCACGTGCGAGCCTCGCCAGCTGATGAACTAGGCCCGCTCGCTAAGCTGCCTACATGCTTGGCCCTACCTACCGGCCGCTACCGCCTCACTTCTCTCGCCGACACACAGGGCCTATGTGTTAGCTTCATCCCTCATCGTCCAGTAGCCCATGCCATGCACGCTAGGCGTTCGATACAGTACCACGCCCATGCGCCACACTCGCATCGCTGCGCCATGCTGTGTCGCGCTCGCGTCACACCGAGGCCTTCATTGTCGCGCATCGTGCTGTACCCACCACTATCGCTCTGTGCCAAGTGTCCCCTATCATAGCTGGTGCACCGCTTGCACCAACTAGACCCCATCGTTGCTGCTCCATGCCAAGCACCCCCTGCCATGGCCGACGCACTACTTGCGTCGACCGAGCCTATCGCTATTTCCTCGTGTGCATGGCCCGTCTTTCCCGCTGTCGCCACATCGCCCTCGAAACCTAACAAAGTAGCCATGTCCTTTTCTCACACCACCTATAAAATCCTCTCGGGCCACTCTCATTGCCGTGCCACCCCAAGCCTCTGCGCACCATTGGTCTACAAACACATGATCGATAGACCTACCTACTAGTTACACTATTTTCGAGAGGATCCCGATAACTCCACTATAGTAGTGCCATGGTACCTACGCCCTCTGGATGTAGGTGTACATCCGTACCATTCTTTATTTTATATTATTAACATATACGCTGGATTGTCATTATAGAAAATATGGATTATAAAAGGTTTAGAGTCAGCAGTTTTGGAAAACAGAAAGGGTTTTATGGGAGAACTTGCAGTACGAATCCTCTCCTGTGTGGTTTGGTTTCATAGTCGCACGTAAGGACCGATTCTCTTGAAAAATTCATCCGAGCATAAAACAGTATAATCATACGGACAAGATGGGATGTCTCTGATAGAATAAGTAGGTAAAACATAAAAGGAAGAAACATCAGGATAAGGAGACAAAAGACATGTTTTTGAGATGAGCGTTTGTCTTAACCGTAAGATACGATTGGTGCTATACGACATATCCTGATTAGATAAGAGCTCAACATATATATCCACAATTCCACACAAACAATTGATCAAGTTGTATTGATCTTCAGCTGGCTGATGTCTTATGGTCTTCAAGGATAATATTTAGGATTTGCAATCTGATACTGACTTGAGAACATGTCGAGAATTTTTCAGGCTTTCAGACAAATAAGAACCAAGTGTTAGTCAGGTAGATCGATACAAAAACAGATTCTCTGAAACAGATATTGGTAGATTCGTGATTGAAAGTTGCAAAGAATGTAAATGCGAGGAAGAAGCAGAACTAGGGCCGACAAAGATAGGGCTAAAGACTACAATATTACATATCAGAATGTATGACAATTTGGTCATTGACCGACTGGCGCTCCCTGTATGCATTGAGACAGATGATCGATGGATGAACTTGAAAACTTAAATACACCTGGCATAACTTTGAGCTGGTTGAAATGTTCAAGCTTACGCGAGACAACTAGTCAATGTTGTCGGCGTCGCCAAAGCAATTGCTTGACGGATTGATGAACCGCTGTAGGGAACTATGATGGCTAGGAGGGTTCGGAGCTCACCGTCGATGGTTCTTCGCCATGGGATTGGTGATGGGGAATAGGAGGGGCACGATGAAGATAGGATTGGAGTTGGTCTTTTTTTTCCCCTTTAAATAGCATCTGTAAGTTTCTTTTCTTGTTTGATGTGATATAATGAGACTCACAGAGCCCTTAAAATGATGAATAGCGAAAAGTCCTTTACTTGTGGCACTGGTCTTAACATGTGCACATCTTGGTAAGAAAGAGCCAAAGACTCAAGACTGCAATTGGTCTCTTCGACAACAAAAGCGAATCTTTGTTGGTCTCTTATTTCAAATGAAATTTGAGACTAGGGCCACATGTCTTTTGTTTCTTAAAAAGAAATGAACTCTAGTGGATCCTCAGATTGACGCCAAAAAGTACTCAGGCTGGACGGTTTTTATGTGGAAAATGTTCTGATGTTATTCCTGAATAAACTAGAGAATGGATTCCAATACATCCCCTCGTATATTTTTCTTTTAAATTTGATATAAATGATTGTGAAAAATCTGAAAAAAATGAATAAGTAACAACTATCACTCTACTACTAGAATCAATTTCAAAATCGATTTACACATTTAGAAACAAAACAACAAATTATGGTATACATAGTACTATTTATTCATACATCGAGTTTATTTATTTTTTATTTCTCGATGCGTGGGTTGAGTTTAGATTTAAAATTTAGTAGAGTGGTATATGTATGTTGTTATTTTTAAAATATTTTTTATAACTTGTATCGAGAGTTTAAAACTGCTTCCAATAAACTAAAACTGTAAAACTCAGTTTCAGTTTGGAAGAACTTTGTGTTGTATATATCAACTGATATGCCGGCATTACTGATCTCATGTCTCCCACAAAAACTGATCCGTTAAAAGATTGTTACTCCTGTATAGAGTGGGAAAAAAAAAGATGGTGGATTCTTAAGGATATCCAATCGTGTATATTTTTCTTTTAAATTCAATGCAAATGGTTGTGATAAGATCTAAAAAAATAAACAATTTAGAGTAACATCTATAGCTCTACCAAAAAATAATTTCAAACTCAATCTATACTTGAAGAAAAAAACAAATTCAGAAATAAATAATACTATAATCTTTTTTATTTCTCGATATATGAGTTGAGTTTAGGCTTAAGATTTTGTGAAGTAATATATGTATATTGTATTAATGTTATCAAATTTTTTGAGATTTTTTCATAACTATTTGAGTGGTGTTTGAGCAAACAAAAGAATATCCTCTTGAGAGTTTAAAAGTGTTTAACATTACAGTTTCATCGCTATAACACAGTTTAGTCAAACAGTTCCGCTACGGTGCTCTTCCCGTTCGACTAAAATTTATATCTTCGAACAAGTTGATTTATTTGAATTTTGAAGCACTCATCTCTACAAGTTAACGTAATTTCCAGAGTCATGTTCTAAAACCAAATTTGTTTGTCCTTTTAAGCCTTCGTCAATTGGACACAAATATGGTGGACACGTCACTGTTACCCTCACACAACATGTTCTTTCACTACGCTCTACAGTAGAAAAGTAGCAAACGTTACATCGAACTACATAATTTACAGCGACTCGTGTCGGTGCCACGTCAGCATTAAACCGGATGCGCCACGAAGCTGCCGCTGTCCTCGTCGCCGTCGCCGGCGCCCCATACTTTTCCGGTCGTTAATCCCACCGACGAGCTCTTCCCCTGTCCGTCTTTTTTCCCCTTGGAGAACGGCACGCCGCCAGAGTCGTCGCGGCACGCGGCGGCCACGCTGGACGTGCGGTCGTACTGGACGAGCTGCTCGAACACCTCCTTCATCGACGGCCGCGAAGCCGGGTCGTCGCCGGTGCAGATCACGCCGAGCAGGAACACCGCCACGGCGTCCTCCAGGAACGCCGCCCTGTCCTGGACGCTCGCGTCGACGACGTCGTGCAGCGGGCCGCCGGCCTTGTACCTCCGCCACGCCCACTCCGCCAGGCAGCAGTCCGCGCCGCCGTCGTTCGCCACCCGCCCCGTCGTCAGCTCCAGCAGCACCACGCCGAAGCTGTACACGTCCACCTTCTCGTTCACCTTCACTCTGCACCCGTACTCTGCAACCACGACGAGATTGATCTTGAGCTCGCAAGCAAAATAAAATGGCCATGAGAAAACAATCTTGTGATCAACTCACCTGGAGCCATGTAGCCGAAGGTGCCGCCAATGGCGGAGATGGACTCCAGCTCGCCGGACTTGACGAGGATCCGTGCGAGGCCAAAGTCGGCGATCTTCGCGCGGAAGCTCGGGTCGAGCAGGATGTTGCTAGACTTGACGTCGCGGTGCATGATCGGCTGCGCGCACTCGTGGTGCATGTAGCTGAGCCCCCTCGCCGCGTCGATGGCGATGCCCAGCCGCGTCGGCCAGTGGAGCGGCGCCGATGCGACGGGGAGGTCGCGGTCGCGGCGGTGGAGCCACCGGTCCAGGCTGCCGTTCTCCATGTACTCGTACACCAGCAGCTTGGTGTCGTCGCTGGAGATGCAGCAGAGGAGGTTGACGATGTTGTTGTGCCGGGCCTCGCCAAGGATCCTCACCTCGGCGTCGAACTCCTTGTCATTCTTAGCGTCCGACTTGCCCGTCCGCCATAGCCGCTTCACCGCCACCACCTTGCCGGAGTTGCCCTTGGCCCCGACGCGGATGCGGTACACCTTGCCGGAGCCGCCGCTGCCGATCACGTTCTCCTCATGGAGATTGCCGAGCACGTCGCATTCGGAGAAGTCCAGAGCACGGAACGGCGTCATCTTCCACACTGTGAGGTCCTGCCGACGCTTCTGGTGCCGGAGGATCAGCAACCAGATGGCGACGGCGCCGATGAACACGACACCAGCGAGCACCGAGAAAACGATAATCAGGCTCATCGACAATTTGTTGTGGCCTTCGTAGGGACAAGCCGGAAGGTTCAAGTTCATGTTCACCGTGGCACATAGGCCACGGTTGCTGAGGAAGCTGCCGTCGTAGGCCGGGTTCTGCAGCGACTCCGGGACCTCACCGGAGAGCTGGTTGGAAGAAAGGTTGAGAGAGTTGAGATGAAGATTGTTGAACTCTTGAGGTATGTCTCCGGTGAGCTCATTGTTGGAGAGGTCAAGCATGTTGAGACCTATCAACCCGAGTGCTGCAGGGATCTCACCTGAGATCTGGTTGCTGCTAAGGTTGAGGGAGGTCAGCCTTGTCAGTGATTGGATAGATGGCGGAATCGAGCCGGACAACCGGTTGCCGGCGAGGTTCAGCTCGGTGAGGCTGGCGAGCCTGGACAATTCAGCTGGCAGTGCTCCGGAGAAGTGGTTGTTCTCCGCCGTGAAACTCTTCAGACCAACGGCGGAGGATGGGACTGCACCGGAGAAGCGGTTGTTCCCCATCTCAATCCTCGAGATGTTAAATGATATCTCACTCGGTAGAGTGCCGGTGAAGTTGTTGCGGTAAATCATAACAGTGGTGAGCATCTTGAATGACCACATCTTCTTGGGGAAATCCCCCACAAAGTGGTTGCTGTATGCCATGATGTTGTTCAGCGTGTCGCAGTCCCCAAGGTTCGCCGGAAACACTCCAGAAAAGCGATTGTTGAACACCACGAGGTCATAGAGCTTTTTGTTGAAGCAGAGAGTGTCCGGCAGCACACCGGAGAGGTTGTTGTCGGACACCTCAAAATTCCCCAATCCCGAATACTTGCCGAGCTCCGCGGGTAGGGGCCCGGAGAGCTTGTTGTTGAAGAGCCGGATGTCGGTAAGGTTCGGTAGCATGCTAACGCCTTTCGGGATGGGTCCCGTGAGGTTGTTGTAGTACATGTATAGCAATCTCAACTTCTTCAAGTTCTCAATGTCTTCTGGTATTGATCCGGTGAGCTTGTTCATGGACAGATCAAGCTCCTGCAAGTTGAGAGCTGTGATGTCCGGACCAATCCCACCAGTAAAATTGTTTGCGTAGAGGTACAACATCTCGAGCTTCGGGTGCTTCAATACCCACTCGGGAATTTGTCCCTGCATCTTATTTTGTGACAAATCCAACAGTGTGAGCTCTGTCAATGACGACAGATCAGCAGGGATGGCCCCAGTAAGGTTCATCCATGACAGCCACAGCGTCTTCAGCTTTGTTAGCTTGCCGAACTCTTTGGGGACTGGACCAGGCTCGAACGGATTGGATGCCAATGTCAGCGTCTCGAGCTCCACAAGGCCTCCAATGGCAGCACCTGGATAGCTCCCATTGAAGTTGTTAGTGTCGAGGACCAGTGACTTGAGCTTCGGGAATCCTGCAATAGCCGAAGGCACATCGCCGACGAAAGCATTGCTAGACAGGTTGAGGTGCTGCATCCCCGAGGACAGCATGTCGATTTCGTCGGGAAGGCTGCCGGATAATTTATTGTTGGATAGGTCAAGGTGCTGCAGAGCTGAGCAACCGTAGAGAACCGTGGGGAAATCACCTGTGAGATTGTTGTAAGAGAGGTCTGTGTAAGTTAGGCTCTTGAGGCTGCAAATGGAGGCTGGGATTGGCTTGGCTATTTGGAAACTTGGGAAGGAGAGGCCAGTGACCTGGCCTGTATTGTTGTCGTAGGTAACGCCGGTCCAGTTGCCGATGCTGCTCCATGGACTGAGTGGAGCTGGGTTGTCCCAATCTTGCTTGATTGTTAGGAGTATCTTTTGCTCGTCGCCGTTGGGCTGCGCCGTCGATAGGGAAATGGAGTTGGAGAAGAGCAATAGTAGTAAAAAAAGGACGAGGATGTTATAGACAGCCATTTTTGCGAGTGAGGTGTGTTCTTGGATGTTCAGACATGGAGTCGAGTGATCTTAAGTAGATTGCTAAGCTGCAACAGAGAACACTCAAAGTGCCTTTCTGGTCAAGTCTTCGGTGTTAGCTTTCTTAGCACTACTATTCTAGTGAAAGATATTCTGATAGAAACATATTAGTTGAGCACTATGCGGTCATCTCTGATCCTATTTGCATGTAAGATTAGCATCATAAAAAAGAAAATCGCCTTCTGGAGTTGTAGAAGACAATCACTTGGAACATATCCCCATTTGCTACGCGATTATCAGCAAGATACGGCACTTGAAGGAAGGACAGTGGAACTGCAATCTCCTAGTTTCCAGAGTTCTTATTCTGTTCTGTCCAAAATTCGTTGTGCTTTGCGTACGTCTCCTCTCTTTTCGGCAGAGAGGGGAGATATTATATGCACCGTCCCTTGTTGCTAAAAGAGACTAGTGTGATTCTTGTGTGAGCCGTCTGTAACTCTGAATAATTGGTGCAGGTTCAGTTAGTTCAGACTTTAGAGTACGCAACACTCTGTTTCTGAATTTCCGATTCGTTTCGTTGTGCACTGTTCTTTTGTCACGTACGTGCTGTGTTTGTATATCATGGAATTCTCAGAAGATCTTACTAATCGAGACAAAACTAAGCTCTCTCGAATGGAGTGGCTTTATGGATTTTTGTTGGTATTACGTATGGAGAAGGGAAGGTGCGTGGGTCTCACGGTCATGATGGATTTTAACATCAATAATTTGGTACAGTAGCAAACCACCGATGCTAAAACTTTACCGAAATTTTGGATAACACCTATACGTCAATCTATCATTTCGAAAAATTCTGACACTAAACAGTACAATCTGTCTTCTCTAAAAAACAAAACACAATCCCTACATATGTCAAAAATTACGGAAAACTCACACGACACAATCTCTATCTTCTCTGCAAAACCACAATCCCTATCTCTATCTTCGAGAAGAGTAGTAGCATTACCAAATTTTAGTAGGCCAAAGAAACTGAAGTCTGATATTCCCACGTTGATGCCAGCAATTTGTGGACAAGGAGGTGGTTGCTCATTGTCGGGTTATCCTAGTGAGCTGATGACTGACGAGTGAATTAAATTAGCTAGCTAGCAGAAGAATTCTCTAACGCCGACGATCCTGTCATCGTCGGTGTGGAAACTTTCTGCTTGTACAATCCATCTACGATATGGCCATTTGGAAAAACAAAAAAAGGGAGAACATTTTTCTTTCTTGATCATATCTAGGGCTGCAAACTATTCGAGGTAACAAAGCGAGCTTGAACTGAAACATCAGAACTCAGAAATCAGAAACATGGTCTGAACACCAACCTTTCTTAGGGCATTTGCATCACTGTCACTGTCTGGCATGCTCCTAGTTGCTGTTTCGATTGTGAGTTAATTGTGCATTTGTGTGGCTGCCAGTGCCAGTGATTGCCTTGTCAGAAGTCAGCAAGTCAATCTTCGAAGTCTTCTCCCCAATAATGTAATTGAGCATTTGTCACTAGCACTGTGGTGGCAGTGGCTCCCACCTAGACTATTCCACGTCTGATCTGTAGATGAAATTTAGTGCTTACTGATGGTTGTGGGGCCTACATGGGATGCATTTTTTTTGGTGGCGATTGAAGACATGTGACCAAAGCGATGAGAAAATAATTTTATGGTAGCACTATTATAGTTTTAATAGTTCTGAATCTATTAAACCATTGTAGAAGGGAGAAGCTCAAAATACGTGTCCCCCACATCATCTCTCACGCAGTGGCATGACTGGAACTCGCCGTCGGCCGTCACTCCTCTTTCCTCCCTGTGGCCTTGCCGCCATCCAAGCGAGCTGCCAAAAGACTTTGCAGACAAGGCCACAATGAAGGTGGCGGCGTCCGTGGTTTGAAGGTCCGAAGTAGATGTGGCCAGATCTAGTACCCCTGTGGAGGATCTGGTGGAGTCAAGCAAGAGCACGATCACATCTCTAGCTAGCGTAAACAGTAAAGGCTAGCGACTACCATGGCTTCATGACGGTGGGCATGGCAACGAGGTCGATGAGCTACCAATGGCCGTGGGTGGGTCGCCTATGTGGAGGCTAGCGGATGCCTCTTTGCAGGCAGTGAAGCCAATTGGCTAGAGGGCTAGATCCGGTCGTGCAATGTCAAGGATGGCGGCAACAAATCATCTTTCCCTATCGGCTGCGCATTTCCCTCCAATGTAGCTCCTCCCCTCCTATGGTTGGTCTTCTTCACATTCGATCATGGGAAGCTCCATAGTGAGTAGTATGGCCAACGGCTTGGGCAGCTAGGACAGCGGCCAAAATTTTTTGGTGGCTGTGATGGCAATGACGTGAAGGTTCGGTCATGAGGTATGAGTGTGAACAGGTGAGGTGCCAATGGGTGGGTGTGAGTGTGATGGTGGTAAGAGTCAAAGACCCCATGTGGTCCACTAAATCGAGCAAGGGCTAGCCGGCAGAGGGGCGCCAGTGCGACGGAGAAAGCATGCTAGTAAAGGTCGGATGGTGATAGAGTGTTAGGGGTTACTACAATAGGATGAGAGAGAGGCTGTAGGTGAAAGCCTAGCCCGACATTCCCAAGTCAACAACAGTGACAACTTGAGCATAGTGTCCTCCTTGGAGGCATTGTCGAAGTGTCTCCCTTTCCCTCCCTAGCGGGGCCCTTTAGGTGAAAACCAAGTCCAGGGTTTCTTAGACGAGCAGCCTCTTGATATCGTGACCTCCCTAGAGGTGTCGTCTAGAAGGTCTCATTCTCTCATCTTTCCCATCTTTAGGCATCATTGTCTTTGGGTTCGCTCTAGGGACAAGTGGATCTTCTTTCCTCTTACCCTCTCCCTTGGCAACCTTTCTTCATGGGGATGGCTAGGAGTCCCTAGACGACATCCATAGGGCTAGTGTAACGTCTTTCTCCCATTAAACAATATATAGGCCAATAGGAGTGAAACACCTATATCTGCATCATCTATACCAGTCTTAAGAATCCAGCTGATATAGGCAGAACATCAAAGGATCATAGCCAAACCTACTTTATTTATTAGATAAAGTTCTCTTATATAGGTTATAGCCACAAATAGAACCCTAAGCATGTAACGAGGCAACACAAAATACTACAGCAGAAGCAAAAAAAAACTAGACCTAACCCACTAGCATAGCTTGGGACCTAGACCATTACTCTAAAAGTCTTTGTATGCGGCTTGTTCTTGAAGGAACTCAGTAACAGTTGGATCTTCATCTTTATAAATTTCTGAAGAGAAACATATTTAAGTTCTTATAAGTTATTGGTAGTTGGATTGTGGTGCAACTACTCATGTTTCCAATGTTAAACATGGACTCCATTCTATCCGACACATAAGAGAAATTGAAAGTTATGTGTACATGGGAACAGATCGAAGGCACGAATCAAAGGGATTGAGACTTAAAAGAATAATCCATAATACCGTCTAAATGTACTAGAAATATATAGTATCTATAGGAAGGTTGGATGTAATATGTTTTAAGTTAATTGTTGGAGACGGTATTACCTCAATATATAAGAATAAGTGCTATCATGGTTATGTTACTTTGAATGATTATTTATACTGCTTAAACTCCACGATGATTTTTTAAATATCTATTTAATATTGAACATAGTTTATTTTGCAAACAAGTTTGGTTTGAAACACTTTATAAAATTCTAAGTGTGTTTTTTAAATTGTCAAAAAGAGGCTCACATCTCAATTTATTCTATGAGTTGTTTTGCAACAACCCATCATAATTATCAAGAAGAGACTCATGTCTTAACCTATTCCACAATTCGTTTTAGAATGACTTGTCACATTTATGATTTTGACTATACTATCCTAAACAGGATCTCCATTTAGTTGCATTGAACTTTCTCTTTCATTTTCAATCACATCTCAACTCTTATCTCAAACAACCTTAACTATTGTGCCACATGACACCTTAGGTCATATAATCCCGTTTTAGACTACACAGGTCTTCTATTGACCACTCAAACCAATTCAGGTAACGATTTTCATCCACAAACAATTTTCACAAATATTTTACAAAAAAATCTACATTAAAGTAATCACTTCACATCTGCATATAACCATAAGCACAGTTGTTCGAATATTTTTATCTTTTACAAAGAGTGCATGTTTTACCCACATGGTATGGGCTTACTCCAATCACCCGACACGTATTGATCGAATATGGTTGGTAAAGGAAGGTTTGTGACAATGCTTTACCAAAACAAGTCTAGGATAGCCCATTGCCTCATAGAAGGGTCATAGACCAAGTGCTAGGAAAACACATTTCCTACACTCAAGGTTACGGGTATATCGCCTACTTGGTATCCTAGCGACTCTACATCTATTAGCAACCGAGACTATCATAGATCCATTAATTAATCAGCTAGGGGCATCTCATACCACCCGTGTGATCACACTATACTATGATCAGTGCAATTTCTCAAGAGAACAATCCTTATAAGCCATGTGAAGACAATCCTTATAAGCCACGTGAAGTCATAGCCACATAGGTGGTGACAACAAAGTTTGTTCTATCGATATATTATGTGATAAGTGACTGTCGTCAATACTTGTACTCAAAGGGTACAAGTATCATGACGACAACAAGGTTACAAAGGTATAGCTTAATCAACAATTAGGAAGGCCAACGCAACAAATGGGTTTAGACCTATCGGTTTGGCTTGTGAAACACATCCACATATGTACCTAAACATGCAAATTTTACAAACAAAATGTTTTAAAAATATTAGGAGCAATACAGTCAAAAGGGTGACTTGCCTTGCTCAGGTTCTTAGACTTCTCATTTGTATTTCTCGATCAGCTGCTCCTCAGTATCGGCTACTATGTGTAAAAGCAACACAAATAAAAAGGGCACATAATTAGACCTATTTTAGATAACTAATAGTATCATTGTATAGATCTCTTTTTTTACAAAATAAAAGTTGAATAGGCTCAAAAGAAGTTACAATTAAAAAGATATAAATTTTTGGATACTAGAAAAGTATTAAAAGAATTTAGGAAAAAGAAATTGTTTTGGATAGAGGCTAAGAGCTGTGGTCGAGTTGAGAGAGATAAAATAAACTTTATTTATTGAGTGGAGAGTTAAAGGGGATATTAGGCCGAGGCTTGCTGGGTTGTGAGGTCTGACAGGCCAAGAAAATAGGGGAAGGGAGAACATGGACCATGGCATGTTGGGTCACATAGGTCGCCCTAGCAGCCGACAGCTTGGCTTGGGATGGCAATAGGGGTGGCTTGTGTGTCTGAGCTGGCAACCACATGGCTTACCATGTTGGCACGGAATGGGTGGGTTTGTCTTTGATGTTTGGCCAGACATGGTGGCTCATGATAAATGGTAGTCACAGTGACAACAAGGTGAGGAAAGCAAATTGAGCGATTTGGATGGGGCTATAGGTCACCAAAGACGGCCTGCGATGAAGGGTGGAGGTGGCTCAGTGGCACATGGGATATGGTCGCCAGTAGTGACCATTTGGGTAGCTCTCGGGTTCGAGTTTGTGCGCTTTGGACACGGTGTGATCAGATGGAGGGATTTGGCCATACCTTTGGTGGTGCCGAGCTTGAGCAGGGCGACAATGGCAAACGGCGTCGGAGGCCGATTTGGGAAAAACAATAACGGTTGCGTGCCGATGGTGGCAAGGGGTAAAATAGGGTCACATAGGGATGGGGAACTTGATGGCGATGGTGGCTTGGTTGATTGGAGGCTAAAGGTGTTGGAACAACGCAGGTCAGAGGAGAGCAACGGCGATGGAGAGAGAGTGGGATCGGTGTGGGTGTTCGAGGTAGGGAGCTAGCAATGAGGCTCACCCTCTATTTATAGTGGCGGAGTGGCACATAGCAACGATGGACTAAGATAGTGGCTACAAGCGACGGTATCGCACAGCTAGCTTGGTCGCTCGACGAGATGTGTCGATGGCGCAGTGCTATGGCCATCATCATCATCATCGTCCTCGTGTGATAGTGAGAGAGGGGGGTGAGGCCAAAGTGATGGTGAGATGACAAGATGAGGAAGGCTCGTGAGCTTCCTTAGCTCCGGTGACGAGATGGAACAAGGAGTTAAGGAACTTGGCTAGATTTTGACTTCGTTGTGCTCGTGGTAATGGTGGGGCACGCTTCTTGCTAAGCTGGTCCTGAGAGGATTCAAGAGAGAAGATAGAGAGAGGGCGGATAGGTGGGTACCGTGCTTGGGGAGAAAGGCGAGCCAGTCGAGGGAGTTGGGTTAGGGAGCGGCGGCCTACTGTGCTGGTGGAAGGAGGAGAAAACAGAAAGGATGAGGCCAGTTGGGCCGAGAATGAGAAAGAGCATGGGAGTGGCACAGTGCACCTAATATTTTTCTAGAGAAGATTTTAAGAATTTTTCTAGAGAAGATTTTAAGAAGATTTGAAGATCTTGAGTTTGGATTTAAAATTGAATTAGATATTTTGAAATTAGTGGAGCAAGGGGAGTTTTTGAGAGGGCTATAGGGTTGATTTGGAGAAAATTTAATATCACATTTTGGTACAAACTTTGAGAATGATATTAAAAGCTAAATTTAGCTATTAGGTTTTTATTCAATATAGTTTTTCTATAGGACAAAAACATGAGCTAGCAGCGTACAATCAAGCATTGCAACGACTGTCTTGGTGCTAGTTTGTCTATTTGGAAGTGCGTGCAGGAGTTGGCAGCACGTGGTAGACTATTGTGTTTTCTTTATTATATCCTCCCAAGGTTGCAATTTTGTATATCACATTATCTAGTGTGGTTTGTTTAAAAAATATTTCTGAATCTAAAGTTAAGTGATGAAAGCCCCAAAACCCCCTAAATTATGTTCTAAAATTCAAATTTGGTTGCAGGTTATATAAGCCAAAACTCGAACGAACAGGTCAATGATTTCTACATATATGGAATTATTTTTGGCTGCACAACTGGCATGTCGTATTAATAAGTGTTATTGACCTGTGGTCTTCTATGTACAGAATGGCAATTGGCAAGGTCGCTATTGACCTATTTTTATATTAATAAACCACTAAAATAACGAAAAAAAGGTAATGTTGAATAGGTTATTGCCCAATGGTACATAACGGTCCACAGAGATTATTAGTATAAAGAATGTGGGTGTAGAATCGAAGAACTATCCATCATGACCAACGAACTCGAATACTAAGGGTTGTCGGTGTATATCAGAACAAGGTATCCATCAAATCTATGATGTTGTTATTTCATAATAAAATAGAATTATCAGAAATTAATCCCCCTCTGTAGACGAACTTATGCCGTCCGAGTGAAAACTGAAAAATGAGTGCTTTATATCTAAACGATCTCAAACATGCATATTTGTATATGAAAACGATGTTAATGTTCAATATTATTACACGGAGGGAACCTCACTACTCAAGTTAACTTCTAGATTTGGAACATGTGTCGCATTTTACTGGAATTTAATCTTATGAGGTAGTAGTATATGTATGCACATTTAGGTGCGTTCGCTTGTAAAACGTGTATCTATGGTAATTGAGTTTAGGTTTTCAATCTCATTTATAAGTGTGCTACGATGCACTCGTGTGTGGTGTGCATGTGAGCGTGCATGTGTGAGTCTAACTTATACTTCCGGTGGTATTTTTACCCTGTATATGTGAAGTGAGCAAAACCATTTGAAAAGGACAGGTTTTCTTATATATGTTCTAGTAGCATAAGGATGATGCTTTTTTTTTTATCTTGAGAGATGTTACAAGTTGATAAATCGAATATAACGATTCCAATTGTTTAAAATATATTCACAAATATAAAGATTCTAGTACTAAATTTCTTTAATCTTACCTCTCTAACTAGTCCCTCACTTTATCCATTTCTTATTTAACGAAAAACAATAAAATATTTTCTTCTTACCATCTCTACGAAGCAATCTAATTTTTTATATTTATCTAACAACTTAGAAATGTTTATATTTATATTTATAGACAGAGGAGTATCTATTAAGCACTGGAATAAAAATAACTTTCTTAAAAAAGTCGCCGATGGCACTGTAAAAATGAAAGGGGGGTGAATACGCTGTGGATGTAGTAGGTCGGTGGCTTTCCAATATATCTACATCATGATGCGCACGGCACCAATTTTATCATGTAATTATTGCGTAGTCACGATCGTTGTGACTGGACGTCTGGGCTTAGTGGTTCACGGACAGGAAGTACAGATCAGGCCCCCGCTCATAAAAATGCACTAGTAGATGATGATGAAGTTACAGGGTTGCAAAATGCGACTGGTCACTCAAGACCACTCACGGGCGGTTTCGTCGATAACCATGATTAGCGTTTAGTTGTTGACAAAAGCCAGTGAAATTTAGAAAAAAAGTATTATGAAAAAAAAATGAAGTTCAGTTTTATTTTTGGAAAACTTCACTAGAGCGGTTTCTTGATGCGAACCAAAATAAAAAAATCCATAAGGCCAACAACCTCAGTTATCGTACTAAACCTTGGCCGGATAGAACCGATTAAATTTCACTCCTGTTCTTTTCTTGCCTACAGTACATTTGTTTTCTATTATATATAGAAACTGTATGCACACATCATCAGGCCAATGAATACAAATGACACATTTGTATACCTCACATATTTTAACTGAAAATATCGTGATTTAAACACTAATAAGTTATGCATCTGTAATTTTTACCACATTCCCATTTGTAGAGTGTATTTATCATTTTCTTTTTCAATTAGAGGATATACATCCATCCACTTCAACCCTTACACACATTGACACACATCCATAAATCTATCTCTTAGTCTAACGGGTAGAATCTAGATCGGATAAATAATTATGCGTGAAAAAAATAGGGATCGGTTGTCTAGCTCGATGATTAAGTTAAAATATTTAGTTTATACCTATAATAAAATTAATAATCAACTATAATAATTCTATCAACAGTCTAGCTCAAACGGGACCTAATTCATTTCTAGATGGAGAAGGCGTGGCTTGGCATCGAGGCATAATCATCGATCTGGACAACCCGCGTAGCACGCCGAAACGAGCGAAAATGACATCCATGAACGAGTGGCCTGATCCTAGGCTAGCTCAGCTCCTACACACACATCACCATAGGAAGTGTAGCGTATACCATCGTGGAGTTAGATGCATCTTCTTCGCAACAAGTGACCCACTAGCTACTGTGGCTGTGTGAGTCTTTCTTATCTATAGAAAAGATAACACTGTACCCAGCCCTGAAAACAATGCGTCCACAGGGACTGCACATGAATATGCGATAATTTAGATTATCGGATAAATTATTGTCATATATTATCTATTTAATTATAAAAATATATTAAATATTTTTAAGAAAATAAACTTAACGAATAGTTTTAAATAAGTGGTCTAAACAACAGTGGAAGGTTTTTTTAAAAAAAACATATTTCCTGAAGTGATGAGCAAATAATCCATTTTTAATAATAATCCATTTTAATAGTTTAATGACTAATTATATTTCTGTTTTAATAATCGCGTGAACATGGCTGAGATAGATCCGGCCGGTTGAAGGATCAAACAGCCCGTACTACTTCACCATCCCAAACATATCCAGACCTACAAGTTCCAACCTTTCGAGGATTTTAGCTGCAGTGATCCAAAACAGCTAGCCTGCATAATAAGCTTTGTAGCCTTGTTAACAGTTTAAGGCTCCGTTCTTATTTAATTTAATTAAGATACAGATTTTATGTTGATTTTTGTTAGCACATTTTTCAAACAGCTATATTTCGTGCGAAACAAATTGTTTCAAATTATCAAATAAATCTATTTTTTAAAAATTTATAATAATTACAACTTAATTAATTGGTGCGCTAACTGGTTGTAAGATTTGTTTACACCAATGGAGGCAGCATGATTTCAAGCTTTCTAGCTAATAACATATTGGGCCTTACCAGCTGTGGCCTGTGGCTTCAAGCATGATTTTGTGCTGGCTTGCGTTTCTACTCGCATGGCGGTACAAAATGGAATTTATTCTCCAAAAGATCTTGAAATTTCAAAGGAGAATATGTGCCTCAGTGGACTGCAAGCATAATTTGACCATGGTTATTCGATCCCCCTCTGTTTTTCTCAGAAAAATAGGTATCATAGGGTGGTCTAGTTAAACTACAAGCCGAATCCATTATATGCCATCCAAAAAAAAACATTATATGCGGTGAAGCGTGGATAGATGACTTCACCCAAAAGAGTTGTATTCCCTTTATACCGTATGTTGCCACCACAAATCCACTAGTCACACTACTTTAGATAGAATGAAAAGAAATTTTTGCTCCTAGCTATGTTATCATGCACCATTGTCATTTGAAATAGTTTTTAGATAACACTAAAATTGTGACAGATGTGGACATGGAAATGATGTATTTTTTGGTAAGTCTTGGGAGCAACAACTCTAATTTAAAAGATCCATTCTATTTCAGTACTTGTGGATCAAAATCTTTTAGCCTACATGCAAAGTGATCTTTACTTAGCGTAATGGAGGATTGCTTACAGATTTTTAATGCCGATTGCATGAGGAAATAAAACAACGATTTGGGCTTTTTTTTAAGTGGTGTAATGTGCAAGGGCTTTTCTGTCCCCACATAATGGATTTTCTCTTAAATTATGGCATAGGATAATTATTCTTCAAACTTAACTGGCTACTCTTCATAGCCCCCATTTACTTTAGTTAGTTACTCCGGTCAAATACTTGATGCTGCCGGTGGAGGGAGTACTTCATGCGCCTAATTCACCTAACATTAGTCGATCATTATGCACGCAATGAGTATTGTATGCATATATATTGCTCTAATATAAGTGTAAGTCCAACAGAGTCTTTTTTTTTATCAGAAGCAATACCAAACAAAGGAGGACCAAATGAATGCCACAACAAGAAGAATCAAAATATTGAAAAAAGAAAAAAAAGACTTGGTCTAAACTTAAAAAAAAGATGCATATATATCTGCCAAAACTACAAGGAGAAGTCCAAGATTTGGGCTGAACCTGATGGAATGGCCATTTCAGTGGCAAAGAACCCATTCAATACAAGCATATAGATCAACATATAAAAACAGAGCCATTGGTGTTTTTTTTAAAAGCCCTTTAATGTGTGCATAGTTAGACCGTGTCAAAAGCTAATATGTTTTATATTTATCCGCAAATTGCGCATCCTGCTGTCAAGCTAGAATTTTGATCCATTGTGCCAACCACATGTCCTGACAAAGCTAGAAGTTCCAAAAGAGAACTCTACGACGACCGGCTGGGCTAGCTTTGCCATAGTGCCATATCGTAGTAGTACTTACATATGGCCTCCATTCGTTTTCGCGACCCGGCTGCGCGCATGCGCAGAAGCTGGGCCACCAAACTGATGGGTAGACGGGTGCCCATACATGTTGCCATCGTCGACGCCACATACATGCTTACGAGTTGTCCCTTTTGGCACCAACCGAACTGACTGATCCAATCTATCGATATATCTCAGGCTAGTGGTAATCGATTTGTTTATACACAAGGATAAGGCTGTGATGTAACTTGTAATGGATTTTAGCTTTTTTGATATGCTTTATTTGTTTAGTGGATGAGTCCAAGAACACGACCTTTAAATGTCGAACACTGCTCATTTAATTAGCTAGCATGCGTAGGATGTGTAGCCATGCACTCCAATTATCAGATGGTGAAAGGTGAGGAGCTTTGGCCTTTGTATTAGGAGGTACGAAATGGAGGATCTAGGAGGCAATGATGCGGCAGGAATCATCATTATATATAATGGAGAGCAAAGTGGTGGATGAAAACCCACCATAAATATAATTTATCCTCGTCTATGGGCCAAGACATGCCTAGGACTGGTATGGCTTGAGATCCAGGCCAAACTCCCTAATCCAATTTAGACCGTATAAAAATCTTGAAAGTATATAATAGCTAGTTAAGGGCATATTAAATCAGCCCTAGCCTTGCCTTGCCTTATCCTTTGGCTTGATCCTTGTCCACATCAAAAGCTCATGAGCTTTCACCGAAGCTTCGGTAGATAATTATTATATATTCTGCTTGCAAGGAAGTGGTACAACGTCTCTTCTGAAGTTACAGTGAAGTGAAATATTTTCTTCAAAATGAAGTGTTGTGATCAACCATCAATGAAACAGCTCAAAGATGCGTCTAGGACATTCTTAACATCCTAGATACTGCTTGATTGCAACTGTACATCTATCTATTATTTTATTTATTATTTATATTACTATTAAGAGATGACCACATTCTTAAGATGTTTTTTTCCCTTTTGAGAGGACTACTTAGTCCTTACTTAGGATGTATCTGTATGAGTTCTTGTTCTACTACTAACACATGTTCATCGAGGCTAACATATTTTGCTAAATCTTGCCAAAAAGTTGTGCACTGGAGACTACAAAAGCTCACTGTATATTGGGAATCGAGAGAAGGACAGAATTCAGAACTACTGAGAAAAGTCATCATGCAGTAGCAAACTTGTGTTACCTTCATGCTGATGGCAACATCTCCTACTCAATCTTGTCGAAGGATGAGGAAGGGTGGATGGCGATCGATGGCCGTGGCGCTATGTTAGAGGAGGATGGATGACCACGTCACGTCCTCCACTGTCATGGGATCTGTTTCCTTAGCAGAGTAATGTGACTATAGGCATGAGATATGTCTCCTTAGCGAAGTAATGTGACTATAGAGGTGGAGTAAGGAGGAGAGGCTCCGTAGTCGCGTGGAGAGGTTTTGGAGGAGAGGCGTCATAGTCATGTGGAGAGGTTTCTGAGAAGTGTACGTATCAGTATTCATCACCGCTATGGTGGTGGCAGCAACAACGAGGACTACTCCAAAGAGGTGGAAGACGAAAGAGATGGGGGAGAAAGAATCTTCAATTGTAATATAACGGCCATAATTTCTCTTCCGCTACGTTTGTTTTTAAAAGGATCCGTAATTATGATCACTAGTATAGATACTGATACCACATTTATCCAGAGGGAATTGCTAGTTCTTAGGTGATTGGAATTACATTATTGGACTTGGAAAGAGAGGAGTGAAGGAAGAGAGAATCTCGTCGATGATGGTAACCCCCGACATTTGAGGTACTAACGGTAAGGTCCTCTTCTCCCATAACGGAGTGATGGTGGTGAGGAGGTTAGAGTTTAGAGTTTTGAGGTAGGGGTTAAATTCGAAGGAGGATAAGAGAATAAGGAAGAACAAGGATTTTTTAATTTAAAAAGAGTGATGGCCTTGGATGACGACTAGACCTATGGTAGTCAGGAGCGTGGTCAGAGCTGTAGGACTAGAGGTTGGAGGTGGAAGGGATTGGTGTGGGGACAATGGATGTTGTGGAGTTAGTTGGTGACGACAAATCCAACAGTGTGAGCTATTGAATATTGGAAGGTGGATAGCGTGTAGCGAGCTCCTATGCGTGTGGGTGCGTGGGGAAGGAAAAAGAAAAAAAAGAGAATAAGATTAATTGTTTATGTACGAATCTCGATGTAATTTTAACTGTCTAAAAAATTAGCTGAAATTTAGGGTTTCTCAGCCTTACACAAAACTCCTTATAAAGTTTTACGCAAAACCCTCTAACCGACGGCAACCGTTGGTAAGCGCTCCGTACTTTTACACAAAAGTCCTGATATTTTGCAAAAGAACCCGTGGTGAATACCGCAAACAACGATAGCGGTCCAGACATTTTTGTCAAGCACCTTTGATTTTATCATATTCTACGATCTGGATGTGAACCACTTGGCCCCGAGGTAGGGGGTTCCGGAATCGCGGCTCGGCTTCCGACGGCGATCCACGAGGACGCGGGCGCCGGGCGACGCATCCTTGAGTATGAGGGCATGGAGGAGCAAGCATAGGGCCATCCACGAGTTCGCAGGGTCACCACTCTCCCGTGTCCTGCATTCGCCGGCTCCGATGGGCGGTTGCCGGCCGGGTCATCGGGTGCATCGGCACCACGACGCCCTTGCTTCAACCCCACGCCGAGCGCGCAGCGATGCCGAACTGCCGGAGCAAGCGCCGGCATGCGACTCTTATGGAGAGCAGATGCTCGCGTAGGATTTCTGACGTTCATCAAATATTCAGTTTGGTAATACGCTACTCTCCGTTTTCAAATAGATAACTTTTAGATAGGATATTGGACCATTATTTTTATTTAAAACCTAGTTCAAATAATATATATATATCATGCTTAAAACACTTTTAATAATAAAATAAATAATATTTACGTATTTTTTGATAAGATGAATAGTTAAATATCATGTTTGAAAAATAAAAACCAAGGTAGTGGTTTCTTCTTAACATACATTCCATTAAACCGGTAATCCAGACATTGCTGGCCACCAACTCATGAATACACGAAGGTTCACCGTGTATTATAAGACATGTTGGTGGTGTTTCATAACAAATCACTTCTCTTATTTTTGTTCATAACAAATCAAATTGCTACGCTAGCCCAATTAAAGCACAAAAAAGCACAAGGAGAAAAAACATGCTGAACTTTGGACCCTGATGGGCTGATGGGCCACTGATCGGATGAAGCATTTTCAAGTTGCAACAGTCCAACACACCACACATCGAGCCAAGGTTTTATGCTGGATCAACGTTTCCAACGACAGATTTCATGCAACAAAGCAATCAATCAAAGTTCATCAACCAGAGAATAACTGCATAAATGTAGGGCTGATTTGGCTGAACATTTACATGATGGTCATGTCAAAGTGCACTGACCTCACAGAAGTGTCTTACAGAGAAGGAAGCAGGCTGGGTAAGTAGGAACTGGAAAAAAAATCCCAAAAGATCAGCACAGCAAGACATTGAGAGAAAGAGACGATGATACAAGCTCAGAAGATCATATTCTTCTTCACGGCGTCACAAGTGTCAAAGCAGCTCCAAAAAAAGGTCAGCACGAAGTTATTAGCTACAAATTTCAGAATAATGTAGGGATAATGGCAAATTTGACGTAATAGAAGGATGGTGGAAAGATGTACTGACAGATGAAGAGAGGTCAGATGTCTTCAGTACCCGCAGTCTCTTAACTGAAGAAACAAACATCCTGCATGAATTGGAGTATCAGACTATCAGTTTGGAGGCATGGCCCGGTTTGATGATAAGATCATTTTTTTCCCAGTTTGATAATCAACAAATTTGCAAAACTAAGGCACTAGCCTTCATTTCATTTTTAAGCATTGCTGTTTGTGTAATCAGTATCCAATAAAAGTAGTAACTTTGTTTACTACTCTCTGAAAATTCAACGGTCAAATGGAAAACTCACCCCCATGGCACATCTCCAACCAGCACCTTGTCGCCTTCATAATCCTCGTAAACCAAAGTGTACTCCCCAGTTCCATCTAGCAAGCCAGATATGGCCACATCTTCCTGTGGACAGTTCTTTGCTCCAGCAGCAAGAGTGTCTCTTTGGGCTTTACATGCAATGATGCAAATTGAGCACATTGGTTCATATACTAATCCGATAACTCATCCATTGAAAAATACTGAAATTAACTAGGAAATAACTTGCGAGCTTTGAAAGGAGAAATAGGGAAACAGTTTTTGCAGTTCCATGGTTCAGTATCAGTGGAAAACTATGCAGATACTCTCTATCTTAAATTACAATTACAGTTGAATGAGTTTGTTACATAAATACAACATAGTTGAGGTTCTCATATACCTGCAAGAAGGCCCCGGAATAACTTGTCAACCGCGAAAGAAAGCTTCTCATAGCTATCAAAGGCATTCAAATCGATCTTTCTACCAATAGGTATACCATCCATGTTAATCTTTATGAATGGGGCTCTCTTGATCTCTTCCACTTTCACAGCTTTCTTTCCATTCTGCAGTTCTAGAGATGCTTTGCTGGATGTAGCCAGATTTCTTCTGAATGTTCGAACCGGAGGCCAACCAACAACAGGAGTACTAGGAGATCTGCATTTGGAGGTTACAAGGTTGAAAAGCTCAGACATGGTCTCATGTATCATTTTGCAAAGAAGAACTACATCAAACTAAAACTAAAGTATCTGACTAGCTATAATAGTTAATTTTCGATTTTCTTGTTTTGTGCAGATCCTAAATCACCTATGCATAAGAAAGTATTTCTCTAGAAAGGGATGTTTAAATTAAAACATACATATTGTAGCTAAGTGCATTAAGATCAGGAAGCTTAGTGCCTGATGGTGTACAGAACCAGCAAATAATTACCTAGCTAATGCCAAAGCTTTGCCTCTATATGATGACACAAGAGTGGCTAATTATCAATTGGATGCAATCTAAAGAGTGGCATATGATCAATTTTCCTGACAGTATAGTTAAGTATAAATAATCCGGCAACCAGGCATGTGTAGAGTGAAATACAACAACTGATCAGAAGGGACAAACTACAAAGTAAACAACACACAGTACTACATGTTGATAAAGACAACTGCATCCCTCATAAATGGGGTAGGAGATCTATCTGTCTCCATGGATGGCAGGCAGGCAGAAGCAAACAAGCAAAACAGGCCCCTTGAATCCTGGATGGTTTTTGTCATAAATGAGGAGCAGTGCATGCACGAGATGGAGGCATCTCCCTCTTCAATTCATGCCACAGGCATGCAGATGGTGAGGAGGAAATGAAGGAATAATGAATCAGAAGCTACTAGTAGCTACCAATCCAATAGTTGAGTTGCCCGCTCATAAAAAGTAGAAAGATTATGTGTGGAATTTTGACATGTGAGGGCCTTATGATTCCCAACCTTGTCTGGGAGCCATTATTGTTGGATGCAAGTGCATTATTCCCTGTAGCTGGTGGATGTGCTTCTTCCTCTGGGGACCCCTTGTTGTTGTTTGCCTTGCCTGCACAAGAACAAGGAGGAAGAAACAAGATGTGAAATCATGCTTGAGATAACTTTTTGCCCTTCTATTCTTGACTTTTGAGCATGGTACATACAATCAAAGATGGAAGAAGAATCAATGCTGCAATCTACCCATACTATGTAGTAACACTTTTATTTTAGAAAATGGATATTTCATTAAACAATGAAATTATATCCGTCTCATAGGTAACACTTGCCGCAAGTATTTTGTTGAGCAGTATTTACTACAAGTATATATAAAAACTAAATCTCTGAAACCATACTAGTAAAAGTTCAGTGCACCGAACAGCTGCCCCCAATAAAAGCACAAAGTTTATAATGTCTCAAAAGAAATGTACTACTAGCCATTCTACTCGAATCTCACACAACAATCCTCTCTACAACTAATTTTATTTTCAGGTTTTGTGCTCATTCTTCTCAGCCAAAAATTAGAAACTACTTCAGAGTTCGGAACAATGATGGCACATTTGTACTCAGGTATCAAACGTTGCATTAGTCATATCTAAGTTTCGTCAGAAAACAAGGCACCATTGTGCTATGCATGTCACAACACCAAAGCACTAACAAAAACACATGTATAACTATAAGTCTATAACATGCAACAGTCATCGCAAGAACATGAGATCAGTTACAAAGTTGTGAGATTTTTTTTTTCGTACCTTGCGAGTGGGAGACGAGTGTGGAGTAGCCCAGGGAAAGCATGGAGCTCTTGTCACCATCAGCAGCAGCAGCAGGAGCAGCAGCAACGGAGGAGTGCTTCATCCTCTTGTCCCTACACGTCGCTCGCCAGCCTCCTCCTCCTCCTCCGGGGAGCCCAAGGCTGAGCTCCAGCGTCTTCTCCTTCTCCTGCTCGTCGCCATGGTGACGGTGACGGTGATCGCTTGACTCCCCCATCCAGCTGCCGAGACGGCCTCTGCTCTTGCTCTCCGCTGCCTCCCCCATCCGTCGTCTCCCTGTATATCCTTGCCTTGCTCAGTCGCCTAGATGTGAGTACAGCTCGCTCGCCCGAAGAAGAAGAAATCAAGAAAGCAAAACTAGCTAGTGAGCTAGCTGCTGCTGCTGGTTGCTCAGCTGGTTGCTGTCTTGCTTGGCTAGTGTAGGAGGTAGCAGCAACTAGCAAAGAGACGAGGAGCAGAGCAGGGTGCGGGAGGTAGAGGAAGAGAGATTCCACGTTGCTAGAAATGGTGGGAACGGTAGCTGCACGCAACGGCACACGGCAATGGGATACGAGTAGTGTCTACTCCTACTCTGTAGCTGCCGCCCATGACATCCTATCCTGCTACTCCTATCATGCTCATGCCCTGATAGAGATGCGTGTTTGCTTCTGCCTCCATTCTCTCTCTCGTTTCTCTATATTCCCCTTTCTCTCTTACTATATATATATATATAAAAAGGTGGCAGAAGAAGCAGCGCTAATAATGGGGCTTGCTTTAGGCTAATTAAGCTGCCATTAACAAGCTCATCAGCTAAGTTAGTTGGCAGTAGTAAGAGAAAGTATAATAATGTGATATAATTAGGCCATAGAAATTATCACTTTATATTTATATTTATGCTCAGTTGAAAGAAGGAGAGGGGAGATAAGAAAAACAAACTATAGATACGTTGCTCTGTGAGAAAGTAAGATGCGATCAAGGATTAATAGTGTAAGTAAGAATATATAGTTAACTGTTATATAGATAGATTATTAATAACTGTTTGGTAGGCCTTCAAATTTGATATGAAGCTAGAATTGTGAAGTTAGAAAAAGGTAGCTTCACCGTTCCTACGTATTTTATGGAGTAGATTCACCCACTTTACTTTTAAAAATTTGAAGATATAGTTTAAATCCTGCTTAACATACTCTTGTATTTATTATAGATGATATAATAATAGAAAAAGTTAGATGTTGCCTCTATTAGCCTCGCTCTAATAGAGTAGAAGACGACGATGATGATGGAGACAAGATTGGCAGGATCCTGCTCTTTTGGCCGCTGCTGCTATTTACTGCCTACTCCACACACACAACACAAGCATCCTATTCCTATTCCTTCTACTCCTCCATATAATCTTTTTTTCTACTCTCTCTTTATCTCTCACGGCCTCTTTCTCTCTCATGGCCTCTGTCTCTGTGTCTGTCTGCGTTGGGCCGCGAGCACATTGCTGTTGTGTTGCCCTGTCTGTCGTGCGTCGTCAGGGTCATCAGGATTCAGGAAGCAAATGCAATGCAGAGAATCTTCAGGGCAGCACTGAAAAGGCTACAGTGGGCACGCTAAGGTGAGTGAGTTACAACCGTGATCGAAATATAAAAACCAAATATATCTATAGAAGAATTATTAAAAATTAATTTTGTTAATAAAAAAACCTCTGATGTAGATTAAATTACAATGCCGTATACCGTCGGTATTATCCAATTATCCTACTGACGAACTGCTCATAAATAAAAAATACAACTCAATAAAACTATTTAAAATATATTAATTTTATTTTATTGTATCAAGTGTATATAAAGTATTTTTCTCCCTCTTAAACTAAACCCTTTTTTTACAAAATTTATACACATCAATTCTTCATCTATTAATAATCAAAATCTTCATCTCAGTCTTAAAAAAACAATTAGGTGTATAACTCATATTCCTAATAGCACTTAACATATTATGTTGCAAACCTTTTATAATTTTATAATTTATTTTTTCTTAGTCCCACTTTGAATTTATTTATAGTTTCTCCGATACATAGAACTTATGAAGCTTGTTACGAAATTCTCTCACACGATGTATATCCACTGTATATCATATTGTGCTTAACTTTATCATCTAGCGTTATTGACCGTTTTAGACCTTACCTCTCTCAAACCTAGTCCTATTTCCGTCATTTATAGATGTTGACACTAAAACCTTCTTACATTAGTCTAACTTTGTCACATTATGTCTTAATCATGCTAGACCTATACTTCTTTTTGAGCATAGTCCCGATCATCACTATTGAAAAGGGTTGATCTTAAGTCGATTGTACACAAATATACAAAACAACCATTTCTAAATACGGATATCGTAAACTAACCTACATTAGTCACACATACTCACACAACACCATAAATATTTTATTTGTAAAACTAATTATTTATTATAAAATATTAGTTATGATAATGATTCAACAATAAACACATTAGCAACATCTCTAAAATACAAATTGGTGTCTGTGAAAAATAAAAACCAAAGATATGTCCAGAAAACACAAATGGCTCAAAAATCATAAAAATAAAAGAAAAACTCTCCTCTTTTTAAAATAAAGATTTTTCTCTCCCATATTTTAAATTAAAGCATAAAATTGACTATTTTTAAGAATGATGCATTTTGACCTTTCATCCCATTTGGCAATGAATTCTTGAAATCTTTCTTTACTTAAATCAATCTTAAGATATGTGTTGAAAGACAAGAGAAATAGATTGCTCAACTAAATAACAATCATCTACAAGAGTACAAATTACAATATTAGATCAACACTAGTTATTTATAATTTCAATAATTTATAATACAATAGATTCAGTGGTACATAGATTAAACAAAATAGCTCTATATCTAGACAAGTTGAATAAATTATTTTTTCTCAAATATTTTACTTCAAGTAAATAAACAATTTATAGCATTGAGAACTTACATAATTTCGAAGCTTTGTGCTTAATTTTATCTCTCAATTTTTTTGCTACATTCTAATATTTCTAAGAATTTGGAACCTATTATTTTCCTTTCTTTGAATGCATGCTTGTGGTGAATACTTTTGCTAAGGATTCGGTATCCATTTTTTCTCTCTTAATGTAAAGACATTTATTGAGCATTAATTCAACAAGAATAGATATAAGCATAAATCATCTAAATTTAGCACTATTTTCAATATTGCATATTTATTTAATTTAAATAGAAGAGTTTAAGCATCATGCATCATATCACTCAAAAGTAATATAAAAACTCATATATATACTAAAGTCCACACAAGCTATACTAATGACCAATAAACTTCACTTATATTGTTACTAAGCAAAAGATCTACTCATAGAAAAACTAAGCTCTAACTTTTCATCTTTTAACCTCTTCTTTATAAGCATTCAAGCTTTACTCCCCCTCAAAATATACCAAACGAATAAACAACCCCCAACTCCCCTTGAATATAAGAAAAACGAGAAGAATACAAAGTTTTTGTAAAGATATCCACCAATTACAATTTTGTATCAATAAATTGAAACACAATATCCCCTTTTTCAGCACAAAATTATTGAAAAGAAACATTTTTAAATTCTCCACCATTATCACTTTTAATAATTCTCCAAACAAAAATACAAGTTTTGAAAGTGATCAAAAAGATTCATCTTTAGTTTTCATAAAATAAACCCAATAATATCGAGAGTAATCATCTATAATAACCAAAATATACTATTTTCCTTCGACTGATTGCACTCGATCTTCTGGTAGATCAGTCATTACATGTGAAGAAGCATCCATCTTAGCATGGCAACAGGGGGAATAAACCAAATCAAGATCCTTTTAGGTTTTGGCAAACCACGAATAAAATCTAAACCACTAATTCTAGTGAGATGATCAAAACCAACATGACTAAGTTTACCATGCCAAAACATTAAATCCTTTGAAAATTTAGCAACTAGACATGTAATCTTAGAAGAAACATAGTTCTCCAAATCAACTATAAAAACTATTCCATATTCAGAAATTCCCAAGACACAGAAACCAAAAAGAATCAAGAATTTTACTTTTAGATTTCTTAAATCTAACTTTCAAAATCCTCATCAATTATTTGAGAAAATTTAAAATTTTCAACCAAAGCGACATCTTTCAAAGAAAATTTATCACTTACCTTAACTGATCCTATAGCAAGAATCATCCTATAGAAGCATATCCAAAGATAATCGATCTCGTCTTAGATGCTGGTTTGAGAGAGAAGGACAAATTTTTATCACCGGTCATGTGTGTTAACGCCAAAATTTGATAAGCTAGCAAACATATTTGGTTAAAGATCGAAGAGCCGATCGGCTTGTGGAAAGAGACCAATTCATAAATAGAGAAACCGGTCGGCTTATGAAAAGACCGATTCATAAATAGAGAAACCGGTTGGCTTATGAAAAGATACCGATTGATATAAGGAGAAATTCGATCGGACAGAAGATGGATTCGGTTCAATCGATAGGTAGATGATTATTCAGATGAGACCGAATTAAGAAAGGTATCGTAAAAACCATGGCAGAGTAGTTTTGTATCTATAATATATCTCTCTTAATTAGACAGGAGTAGTTAATTTTGTTAACTTCTTAAAGATAGTTTTCTTTTCTATGTAGGAAATAATATTCGGATGTTGCTTGTAACCATCTTAGACTCGTGTAATCATAGGGTATAAATACAAACCCGCAAGGACCTTGTAAGATATCTTCACAGATCAATATAATTTCGGTGCGTCGACACCCTAGTTCTTCTAGGTTTTTCTGGTGGGTTTCAATTCTCGACACGGGGCTACATTAGTTAGGTACAATCTTCGGCGAAGGGATAAGTCCCACCATTATCTTAGTATATCTGTTTTGTCTAATGCTGTATCGGTTGGGTCTGATCTCTTAGTCTGATTGGATATACCACATCATATTTACGTGGAATCTATCAGTTTATCGAGCTCCTTTTATCATCATCAATCATGTGTTGTATCAGTTAGGTCCGACCTTCTAGACTGCTGATAGTAGACTAAGCCTTAAGTCGGTAGGTGTTTACATGACGTTTTATCGGAGTAGCCAGCCATTGAGTTATCTTTACATTGAGCTTCAGGCCTAACATATTGGCTTATCAGTCGATATACATAGATCATCCACGATTAATCTGCTAGCGATCGATCTGGTTTATTAGATCTAATCTTATACTATCTCAGTTAAGTCTGATCTATCAAGTTTATCTTTTAATAAGACTAACATCGTGATCTAGTAGGTTTCATTCCTTACATCGGATCAACTAGCTGATGGGTTTACTTGTTTATATCATATTTCTATGTCTACATCGGACTCATAGCCGGTTTGATCTAGTTCCTATCATTTTAGTGCCATTAACTTTAGCCTTATACTATCTCGATTTGGTCTGATCTTTCAAGGCTGGCTATAACAATACGATCATCAGTGGTTGCTAGGTCTCATCTCTTCAGAAGACTAGATTTTATTCTCTATTGCTTATCGTCTATTTCATTCAAACCATCATCGATTCTATAGATGATGTGTATGTGATTTTATTTCTTGCTATTTGCCTATGCCATTATCAGCTTTCTAACCAATATATAAGTGCTATAACCCCTATCGGTAACCAGTCGATAGCACGAATCCATATCGGCCGATTGGCTCGTCAACCTCATTCTTTTCATCACCTTGTCAATTGCAGGGTCAAATTGACTTGCATGCCTGTGAACCTCGAATTTAGGACCTGTACTTGAGCTAAGTAGATCTCCTAGGCATTTGTATGTTTAGCGCATCGGACCTCTATCAGCAAACATGCCTCTTGGCGTGCCTTTTGGCGGGACCGATTCCTAAGCCATCTTAGCTCGCACTGGCCATCTCAGCCCTCGAAGTAAAATATCACCCAAGTCATCTTGGCTCACAACCGACCATCTCGGTCCTCAACCTTCTTGGCATACCACCCCGGCCATCCCGGCCAAACAACAACTTGGTGCCAACCGACACTCCGAAACACACAGACTCGTTCCCAACCATAAATGCTGGCTGTTTGCCACAACGACAAACTCTAGTAATGGTAACCCATCCCATAAATCTTTTTCCACAAAATATTTACGTAAAAAAACTACGCCAAGAGAAACACTTCATATCCATCCATGATGTGAGCATGCTTGTTTAAACAGTTTAACTAAACTCTGTATGGTTGCATGCTTTACTCACACGTCATAAATATTCTGTTTTACCCAATGCATGTGGATCAGACATGGCCAATAAGGGAGAGTTCACTATAAAAAATTTTCATAACCAAACCATAAACATCGCATGTCACACAATTAAGCTACTCTCTAAAACCAAGCATCTGACTAGTCTAAAACCCTCCTCTACTTAGGATATACTATATAACACCAACCATATTTCAGTTAAAATAAACTCCCATCTTAAAAGAATATTTTTATCTCTCTATCTTGTTTCTTATCATACCCATGTTTTTTCAACAACCTTTCTTCTTTGTGCCCCTCTGTCCATGCCAACGGACGGGTTGTTGGCTCAAGAAAGCTGCCTTTCTCGTCCTTTCTTGTGAGTTGGGATCAGAGTAGTATTCAGCTCTGATCGATCTGGGTTTGTTTGTTTCGGTGTCTTACATTGCACCTGTAAACCATTGCAGGAATGCAGGTTGTGGCATGCATTGATTCTTGGAGGAAACAATGGAGTTGTTTTGCAATAGAAAGAGTCCTCATGGTGTGTGATAATTCCTCAAATATAAGGTTTATCGGACAGTAGTTTCGCACGCTATGCTACTTCGGCGAGGGCACTGTTTGCACAATGCAACTCAGTGGACAATGACTACGCACGTCAGTCTACATTACAATCCAAGACTATTATGCCTTTAACAGAAGTGCACCCTCGAAGGGTTACTCTCTCATGTAGCAGCTTGAATCTGACGAGGAAACACAAAACCACTCATGATATATTATAAATGTCCTTAGATCGACTCACGCTAAAATAAGTAATTAGAGATGTGATAATTAGAGGGTTAAATAATTACAGAAGTAAAAATAAAATTTAACACTTTCTCTAATCAAATGTATTTTTTAAATTTAAACACAACATATTTTCATTACTAAACAAAATATAGCCGCAGATCAATAACTTCGATGGATGTAAAAGTTTTCTAAAATAAACTAGAAAAAATTTACAAATAAAGCTAACTAAAATCATCTCAATCGAACTTCTAGATCTCAAAACATTAATAAAATAAAATTACTTACATAATATAAGCTTGATCGAAATTAATTAAAATACTAACTAATTAATATATCTGGAAATAATTAATTGATAAAAATTTTCACAACATTAGAACAACAACCTAACTAAATTTTAGTTTAAACAAACCAATCAAGAGAAAATAAATTAATCTAAAATAAACACTAGTCATGCACACAAAACATAGATTAATTACCTCACACATATTCGATAAATTTTACCTTTATTATCAAAATTAATTATGTTGACAAAAATCACACAAAACTCTTTGTAAAAATCCCTAATACTTTACCCATCTTTATAGGAAAAAATCCAAAAAAAAAGATTTTGTAACCACTATTATATTTATTCTTACCAGTCAAATTTGAAACGGACACTCAAGATTGTGCCATATCACCGGATCACATAATCCAACATGTTTCTATAGAGAATTCAGCTCACACACTATTCCTACGCTTCCGAACCAATCTTGTTACAACATATCGTCTTTGGATCTCCTGCGCACATCACCTTGTCTGGCCCTACCTATCAATCGCAATGCCACTGTGCACCCGCGTCGACGCTTGCTGATAGACCTAGCCCGCTTGTCAGCCACTACGCCTCCGCACGCCCACACTAGTGCCCGCTGATAGGACAGGCCTGCCTGTCAACCTCACTCTCTTTTGCTACGCGAGCGCTCGCACTACTGGGTCATTTCCTGCCGTCAGCCCACTCCGACGACCTGTTGACTTCTCGGCCTGCCTACTAAGTTAGCCTACTCATCAGTTTAGCTGAATTTAGCCTCCTTCAGCCCATGCCAACGCATTCATGCATCGCCTTTGGCCCAGTTGGGCCATATATGAACTATTTATTCAGCCTACTCATAATATTAATCTATTACTATAACAAATTCTAGAAATTAATTTCTTAATTTTCATCTGAAATTTCTTTAAAAAATTTTAGCGATTTTTTATCTATTTCCTACATTTAATATCTACATACAAATAAACAAAATAATAGATAAGAAAGTTCAATCATATATGCATTATCAGCATTAAGAACTTGATTGATTTCAATCATAATATAAATTATAAGGAATTATTGATCGTGTTGGATCTCACACACGCGGCGCGACCATGCCAACGACGATTAGGAGGTCTGCTTAGCTCCAGTACAGGTCTGTCGGCTTCTCTCCATCACAAGGTACACGCGCTGAGGCCTAGGAGGTCCGCTTAGCTTCGACACAGGTCCTTCGGCTCACTCTCTAGTCTCTTAGTCACGATAGTGTAGGTATGAGCATGCCACTCAATTTGATCCTACAATTGATAAGGAGGTGAGGCGAACAAGTCAGTCGGACGATAGGACGATACGAGCTCTCGCTGTCGGCTAGCCGTCGATAGGATTGAGTTAGTCATCGGCCACGTCTAGATGGCTCCTGCTATCGGCTGGTCATCGATAGGGACTGGAATGCTCTTCCATTGGCTGGGAAGCCGATAAAAGCGTAGATAGATATTGATGAAGGATGTGATGGCTTCGGGTGTAGCGAAAGCGAGATCCTAATTCATCGACCGTAGAGCTGATGGAGGTACCAAAGGGTATTAAAAGAATAACAAAACATGTGAGATCTCTTCAAGCTACCGATGAAAGCTGTAGCGCTCATTCATCGGCTAGAAAGCCAATGAAGGCATATGTGAATTGGCAAGGAATAGTATAAAAGACACACCGTTTACAAAGCCGATGCCACTTCTGATATGGTGGGCAATGAATAAGGAGCGGGCCTGACCCTCCCACAGCACGAGACCCATCGCCCACCATGACGATGCCACCAACACTGATCTCGGTAGATTGGACCTAACCGAGACAGTAAGAGACCGAGGTCAACGGCAACAGGACAATGGACGTCAGATCGGTCGTGCTGAAGGAAGGGCGGAGCGAATCCATCGGCTAGCTGAGCCAATGAGAGGACATCTCTAAAGATATACGTGCATTGACCGAAAGATCGATGCACTAGGTGTGACATTCGATGGAAGTCTCTGAAGACAGGTGTGTTTTTGCTGAGGAACCAATACGTTGGGCATGTTGATTATAGTATAGATAACTTATCGACTAACCACTCCGATGAAATGTCGGGCAGAGACCTATAGGCCTATAGCTCAATCTACTATTAGCAACCTCGTAGGTCGAACCTAATCGATATAGCATGAGACCGATAACGGCAGAGAGATCTTGGTAAATTGATAGATTTTGCATAGACATGATGCGGTACACTCGATCTGACTAAGAGGTCGAACCTAATTGATGTAGCCTTAGACAGAGCAAGATATACCGGGATAGTGGCAGGACTTATCCCTTCACCGGAGATCAAACTTAACCGATACAGCCCCGCGTCGAGAGCTAGAACCTGCCGGTAAAACCTAGACAAATTAGGGTGGCGATGCGCCGAAGTTGTATTGATCGAAGGATATCTTATAGGCTTTCAGGGGATCTATATTTATACCCTGGCATTACAGAGTTTAACACGGTTACAACAACCATCGAACATTATTTCCTATAAAATATAAAAGTAAAATATCTCTAAGAAAATTAACTGAACTAACTAAAACTTCCTATCAATATAAAATATGATTTACATAGATAAATTACCCTGCCGTGAGTTCCATAACTCCTTCTCAGACTCGATCTGATTTGGATAGTCTTTTATAATTGGACTGAATTCTTTCTCACTTTGTTCGATCGGCTTCTTCCCTGTAGCAATCGAACTCTTCTTTACTATACCTATCATCTTTCCAATCTATCCATGGGCTTGGCGTTAACAATTATATACATTATCAGGCTTACTTTTCAACCCGTTCAAACCTATGTTTTTTAATAATTAAAAGCTTAAAAATGATGTTTCGGTCATACATAACTTCTTTCAAGTTTATACTAAAGTGTAATAGTAAGCAATCTCGTTAAGAAGTACAACAATGTTTATTTTCTTGATCTTTTCTCATACATTTTATAGCACATATTATTTATCTTTCTCATATTTCTTATAGAATATTAGCACATTTAAAATAAAATCGAAATAGATAAGAAAGTTCAATCATATATTCAAGTTGTCATTTTATTTGGGTAGTCATGCAAATATCAATAACACATATGTAAAAATATGAAAGCACTTATACTTAATGACATGAATATGGGTTTAAGTAATACATGTGAATCATATGTAATACTCATTATTTAATAAAATTTTCTTTTCATGTAAAGAAAAAAAATGTTACAAAGGGTGATACTCCGGCTTAAAACAACCCTATAGAATAAATAACCACATGTTCTCCCCGAAGATGAGCAAAATGAGAAGAATACAAAAATTTTGTAAAAATATCTGTCAATTGATGTTTAGAATTGACACGTTACCTTATTCAACATGATCTCTAAGAAAGTAAAATCTAATATCAATATGTTTTATCCTAGAGTGTTGTACTGAGTTTTTGGCAATACAAATGGTGCTTGTGTTATTACAGTAAAGTGGAACATTTTTTAAAGTAGCACCATAATCTTTAATTGTAGCTATTATTCAAAGAATTTGAGAACAACAACTAGTAGCAGCCACATATTTAAATTCAACAGTGCTACAGAGAATTACTCCATAAGTACTTTTCCTATTAGGTCTACATCCTCCAAAATCAGCATTAGAATAAGTTATTAAAGTAATATAAGAAAATACAGATATTCATATACTAAAATCTTTAGTGCTACAAAAATACCTAAGAATGCACTTAATTGCTTGAAGATATAAAGCACGTAGTAAAGCTTGAAATGGTGCACATAAATATACTACAATTTGTATATCTAGCCTTGAAGAAGTAAGATAAAAAATGAACTAATAATACTTCTATACTCCTTTTAAACAATAGGTTCACCATCTTTATCAGGATCAAGTGTAGATGTTGGTCCCTTGGGTGTCATAATAAGTTTATAAATCTCCATTCTAAAACGACGTAGAAGGTTCTTCGTATACTTACTTTGATGCATAGATATATCTTCTCTTGTTGTTTTCTTTACAATCCTAAAAAGTATATCAATTTGCCTAACATACTCATCTCGAATTCAGTGCTCATAGTTTCTAAAAACTGAGACACTAAAGCATGAGAAGAACAATCAAAGATAATATTATCCGCGTAAATCTAAATGAATCATTGACCATTGCCTTGCTTAAAAAAAGTTTTATCTACTTTTGCTATAGTAAAACCCTTTTCAAGTTAAAAGTTTTTCAAACTATCATATGAATTTCTTAGGGGTTTGTTTTAAACCATAGAAGACTTTAGATAGTTTAAAAACATTATTTGGATATTTAGCTCTCTTAATTGTGCCAAAAAATCACACAAAACTCTCATAATTTTTCTGTTAATAAATCCATAACATCTTGCCCATCTTTATATTAAAAAATCCCAAAGAAAAAGACCTAAATACTCTTGATATTTCATAACCACTATTTGTTTATTCTCAGCTGTTAGATTTGAAACAAATACTCCAGATTGTGTCACGTCACCGGTTACAACAAGGACCATAGAGTCTAATGTGTTTCCGTAGATAATTTGACTTGAACACTATTCCCACGCTTCCGAACCAATCTAGTTACAACACATTGCCTTCGGATCTCCTCGTTTAGCCCCACCTGTCAGCCATAGTGCTACCGTATGCCTATGCCCACAGTCGCTATCAGGACTCCTGTCAACCACTGTGCCTCCGCGCGCCTGCGCCCGCTGAAAGGCCTTGCCCACCTATCAGCCTCACTCTCTTACGCCGTACGCGCGCTAGCACTGCTAGACAATTTTTCACCGTCAACCCACTTTGCCAGCTTGTTGACTTCTCGGTCTGCTTGTCAAATCAGCCCACTCGCTAAGCCAGTTGCATTCAGCATTGCCATCCCATACACATGCTGCCTTCAACCTATTTTCAGCTATTTTCAGCAATACTAGCCTGTTATAGCAAATTCTAGAAATTAATTTTTCAATTTTCATCTAAATTTCCTCCAAATTTTTTCAATGATTTTTTTATCTATTTCTCGCATTTAATATCTACACATAAATAAATAAATAAACATTCTTTGCTATAGATTTTTATAACATAACAACACATACGCTTGCCACACTTTTTATAAATATTTTTAATAGAAATAAATTAAACAATACCAATTTTAATATAAACTAATTTTTCAATACTAATTTTTATATTGTCCAATTTTACTCTAAACCAATTTTTCAACATTTTTATTTAACACCCTTACAAGATAATAATGAGAGAATAGGGTATGTTTGGATTGTTACATCTTTAGTAAGCATTCTGTTCGTACCAAATTTTGGCATTACCAGTATTTTGTTAAATTTTAGTAATACAACAAATTAAACATATTCTTATCATCACTATCCTCACAAAATTTGGTCATTCTAAAAGTTTTCGCTCTTAAAAACTCTTATCAATTTTTCGTAAGCCTGTAAAGCAAATACATTCAACGCTATCAAATTTTAGTAATAGCAAAATTTATATTTTGGTATTACCAAGTTTGGTAGATTTGGCTTGGACTCCTCTGCATCGATAAATGATGGACACAATATGTATGAACGTTAGGATTTGAATCCTAGTGATTAGAGTTGACTTATGTCACCACGTTGATGGTGCTTTTCAAATGGAGTTATTTTTGCATTTTTTTGATTTCCTATTTTGTAAATTTGTAACTTCTGTTGGCAACTGAAAAAGAATGTTGTAGGATTGAATCACTTAAAAAAAACAATAAGAGGGGTTAAATGATTGCGAAAGATAAAATAATAATTTTATTATTAAAATTAAAATTACACAAAAAAAACTATCTTAATTTTCTACGTCTTAATGCTGAACATTAAAAACAGTATTAAAATTAAAATTCCACAAAATAATGAGTTTTCCGAAAACCGTTTCGTTTCTAAATATTCAAAATATATGTAACTCCAATTGAATTGGAAATTTTGCATAATAAAGTAGATAAAATTTGTAAACAAACCCAACTATAATCACCTCAATTGGATTTCTGGATCTCTAGATATTAATAAAACAAAATTACTGAATAGAAATTTGAATGAAATTAATTAAGCACTAATTAATTAATTACACAAGATCTGAAAATAATTAATACATCAAACTTTGTTAAATTTTGGATCAAAGAAATCAAATCAAATAATTTAATCCAAAATCAAACGCTACTTATGAAAAAAATTCCAACAAAATTTACTTTTATTCCCAAAATTACGCTTATAAAAATTAAAAAAAACTATCTTAATTTTCTGCATTTCAATCCTTAATATCTTATCCTCTATTTATACTAAAAAATTCCAAAGTAAACCTATGAGATTAGGAAGCAATGCTTTGTTTTTTTTAAATGGACGCTCCAAATTACGCCACATCACGATTCTACACAATTCTACTTGAATTAGGTTACTATTCCAACGCCTCCGCTCCAATTAGAATGCACCACGTCACCTCTGGATCTTGTGTGTGGCCACCCACGCGTGCTCGCGCGCTCGACACGTCCCTCTTGCCTACTCTACCTGTCAGTCGCTATGACTTCGTAATGCCCGCGCTCATGCTAACTGAGTCTAGCCCGCCTATCATTCACAATGCCTCCACACCCATACCTACACTCTCTGACAAGTCTGGCCCACCTATCAGCCACTCCTCTACTATCGAACACGTGCCCACTTTCGCTGATAGCTTGGTACGTGCCCACTTTCACTGATAGCTTGGTACTACCTGTCAGTCCTATATTGTCATTACTGGTTCAATGTTTTATTAGAACTGTTTCACTAGGCTGCTAAAAATCAGCCTATTATTGTCTAAATTCAGAAAATTCTTTTCCCAATTTTTATCCAAAATTTATCCAAATTTTTTCATCAATTTTTCATTTTTTTTCAAAATTAATTTCTACACATAAATAAATAAATATATTCTTAGACATAGATTTTTCAAATTAGGTTAAGTATACACATGTCACCATATTTTTTTCAATAACTAATTTAAAATAAAAATTAATTAAATAATACTAATTTTAATATAAAATATGTTTGCCAATTTCAAACTATACTTTGTTTAAAACTAATTTTTCATCATACACATTGCACAATTTGCGAAAAAATGTTCTGGACAGCTGCAATTTCTTCTCCCTACGTTGTCAGTTTCACAATGAACTCAATGCCAAAATATTTCAAAAACCTTGCTTGAAATTTCATGGTACCAAACACAGTCGTGCAAAATTACTTGTAGCAAGAAACCAGCCAAGCAAAAATTGCGACAGCACAAGAATGCACTTTCTGCATGTAGGAAAGCCAGTGCCCAGAGGTCAATAATAATGAGCTGGTAGCAGCTTCCAAGCAACAACAGTGCTGCAGGTGGTGACTAACTTCAACTTGGGTGCCTTTTTGGAGGGAATCCATAGTTGTAACCTCCTCCATCACCACCTTTGCATAAACCTTTCTCTGGTCCCTACAACTTTGCCTCCTCTTCTTGGTGGCCGGTGGATCAAGGATTCCCCGATGGAGCTGCCCTCTAGGTAAAGCTTGGCCGTTCCTACCGAAAAATGAACTGATTTAGATGTAATTTTCGTATATCTAATAAATTATACGGTGCAGTTTAAAACATGTGGATCAAGCAATTTTATGATAATTATAGTTGTTTTGTTAAAAATAATTTATTTTTTATATTTTTTTAATCTAATGTCCTAAAGCTATCTAGTAGTGCTTAAAGAAATTAAGGGATTGAAGTGAAAGGTATAACATAACTCTCATTAATGCATATGGATTGATGAGATTAACGATAGTATAGTTGGGGGTGTAGGTGTGTATGGCTAGTGGGGTGATAGAGCCTACTAATGATAACATGGAGAGTAATGGGGTAAAATCATATTTTATTTGTTCTAATTAATTATATTTAGGGTAAATTTTAAAACTACAAGTAGTAATATTTTATGAAGGAGTGAGTATTTTAGAAAACTACATCCTCGTCGGCAAATGAAACATCATATGTGTGCACTTGTCATAGACACAAGGCCAACTTGGGGTAGCGTAATGTGCTTCCGTAGTTCCGTCAATCTCATAATTTGATCGATTTATTTCTTCCTTTACGTAACCATGCGAATGTTGCATTTCTAGATTTACTAATAAAACATCATCATGGATAATAGCATATTTTTCTTTAAAAAATACCCAATTTTTACTAGACTATTCTTTACAGATTTCACCAAGGAAAAAAATTCAAAATACGTGGCATTCATGCATGCAGGTGATGCGTATGTTCGATCAGAAGACAATAACTTGATGTGGTATCGTTGGTGATACCACCATCTTTAGGCCATCGATAGAGTCGATGGGCTAGGCAAGCTACTTTCTGTTTAGTTTAATTAGGTCATTAGGACGGTGGTCCAATACTCAGTATATACTGTACGTAGGAATATAAATTGCAGAAAGGTTGGTGTGGCCAGCCAGCGCCGCCGCCGCCGCATCGCTGCTCGCGTGCTGCCGGCCGCCGCGCGCCAACCTTTTGGACGGCCGGCCGGCTGGCCCAGCTAGTGGCTCACAAGATTATCTGCGGTCAAATGGCCCTGCTGCTGCTGTGCTTGTGCTGATGACCACTGGTGGCAGTCCCAGGGAATCTCAAGATGAGCTCGATCGCACGAAATCCATTTCGATCGATCGGAGGTGTTTGGATCATCAATTTCATCATTCAAAACCAGCAGCATTCGTAGAACGTGCTTATCGATCGGCCTAATTAACAAACTAAAGCAACATTTGAGTTTTAGAAAAACTCAGTTTCTCATAAATCTTCGCGTAAGTTGAATTTTATGAGAAACCACTCCAACGGTATAGAAAACACAGATAGCGTAGACTTAGGGTCCATCCTTCTGCCGTGCGCCGATGAGTTCGGGTCGTTGTTGCCACTATTTAATGAGTTTTTTTAATAAAACAATGTCCTGAGTATTTCTATGATTCTTAAATGGAGAAGCATAGATACAGTAGTTCAACCGGGTTGAAAGAAAGGGTGGATGAGAAGTTCTTAGAGGTCGGGTTTTAAGAAACATCATCCTATAAAATAAAAGTAAACAGGAGGAAAGACGTTACTTTGTCAATTCTTGCTAAATCAACACGATTTAAAGAGAGGAGTGGAGGTGAGGGGAGTTTGTCTCATCTTAGAGGTAGGCACTACCGTATCTAGCGTTGACCTTTAGCATCAATCTCTCAGCGTCAAAAACCTAACGTTAACTTATCATCATATCATTGTCCACCGTTGTTTCGCTATCACTAGTGGTAGATCTCTTATCTCTGAGAACCAAACGTGTCTATTTTTCAATAAGTTTTATAGACTTATTTATAAAATATTTTTTAAAAAATTATATATATATATATATATTAAAAAAATCTAAAAGGGTAGTAGTATGACTATACAGCTAATTAACTAGTGTTGCTATGCCATGTTAGAGCAGGCTATAGGAATTGTCATATTAGATTTATAAAAAGTTAGAGAAGAGAAGAAATGAGAGAGAAGAGAAGAGAAGCAAGCTAAGCTACAGATCTGTAGTATGCTATAGCATATGCTCCATGAAACTCTATGAGCGAATGGTTATTTAGTTTCCTTTGGGAACATTGTCGTATACTTATTTGTCGTGTGTTGTCGTGATCGATTCGAACATACACATGTTGGTGCCTATCCACTCCATATCTGTCTGCGTTATAGTGCTAAAGATTTTGCATTTGTGGTAGGCACGAAAGGGCACAACTCAGGGGCCTAACATTTTTTTTATCCTTGTGGCCATGGTCGGCGCCAATTGTAGTGGCGCTGACATTGCATACCTCAGTGCCATTTCCTTTGGCGCTGAGCTATGTATACTTAGCGCAAGGAGTATTGGCCATGTGGTATGAATTGTGGGCAAAAGGTAAAGTTCACTTCCTTGATTGTGTCGTTGTTTACTTGTCTGACAATTTGTAACATTCACACTGTAATAACAACACATATTCATCAATCACCTTGAAGCAAATATGCATGACATGCCATTGCATACTAATTTATGAGGCAATCGGATTGCCGTCTGTATATTGGCCTTATTCCCCCAAGTCAGACAACCACAAGTCCTGTGCAACAGACTACCCTTCTAACGGCTAGTTTGACGTGCCGTACATATATATATATAGATCATATAACACGGAGCAAATTAAGCCCTACGAACGCCATCTGTCCAAATAGAGCAAACAGTTTTCTCCAACCCAATCCAATCCAAGCCTAATTCCAATTGTTGTCCTAGTCAACAATCCAGGTCTGCGTCACCTCCATGGTGGAAACTACCGCATACCAGGAGAGCTGGCGCCAAACCATACGACATCAGTGCCATCGACGGCCATGCAAGACGTACATGTAGACACGTCCAGCCTCGTCGTGTTCGTTGCTACCGGGGAGTTCCCTGAGAAGTCGTCGTCAGTGTCGTGCCATCTGTCCGACTAGCAGTAGACTCCTTTTCTGACCATGGCTCCATTAGCATCATCGACACCTCCTCTAGGTAGGGCACCTCTCCTCTCTCAGATCCTCACGCCATATCGCGCCACCGCGGATCGCCGCAAATCGAATGGTGTGTTTCCTCGGTTGATCTGTGCTGGTGCAGATTCCCTTTGTGTGCGTGTGGATGCAGCCTGGATCGCAACCATGATATGATCGCCGAGTGCCAGACGGCGGACGCGGTGGTGCTCACCTACTCCTACGGCATTTCCACCACGCTGGGGCGGATCACCACATTCTGGCTCCCCAAGCTCCGGTGCCTCCAGATGTACGATTGGATCAGCTGTCATGGTTTTTTCGGGAGGGTGGGGGGCTAACCGATGTGATTTTGTGTTGTTTGCTGTTGCATTTGCCTGTCCTAGTTGAAGGCACCCGTGATTCTCGCGGTGTGTAAGTTAAACCTTTGGGACAAGCAACAGGCCGGCCTTGAGCATGTGATGGCGCCCATCATGCACACATCCAGAGAGGCTGAGACCGGCCTTGGGAGCCCTGCGCTTTGCAAGATCCACGTTAAATGTGTGATGATGCATTCATACTTCTGCATTCGGTGATCTATCTGAATTGGCTAGGGTAACAAATGCTAGCTCATCAATTTCTATGTTTTTCTGGTTGTTGGTTACACGTAGTGAATTCATAATTAAATATATCCTAATTAATTACTTTTTTATAATCGACTCGGTGAATGATTGTAGAAGTTAAAAATAAAATTTAAAACTATTTCCTAATCACAAAATCTAAAAAAATACAATTTTAAAATCTTGACAGAGCACTATTTCATATATATTAATTATACAATGATAATTTTAATATAAATTAATTTTACCTAGACTAATTTTTTTACTTTTAATTTCACACCTTTCTCCATCTATTTTGCTATGCGCTTGGTAATTTTAATCGATGCATGCATATAGAATTCTAGATATTGGATTATAATTTTTTCCCGGAAAAAATGAATATTTGCATGTGGCTGAGGTCTTCTACTATGCCCAAATGGCAGTGCTTCACCCAACAACTCTATTTGATCAAGCGACGCGATCTATAAAGCCATCGTGCGTGAGGGCGTTGCAGCAGATATTCTCTTTGTTACCATGGCAGGGATGGCGCAATCAATGATGCGGAGATTAATGAGTTTCAGGTTCGTACTCACTTAGACCAAATAAAATAGTGTTTGTTTATGGTCATGGTATAAAAATATAAGACACATATTTCGCCTTACATTTGGTCATATATATGAGAATGGAGTACGTAATATTTATTGATAAGGAAGCATTGACCTTTTTTGTTGCTAATTTACAGTCCAGATGCTTCGATGCTCGTCTCCAGCCTGCTGACATTGCAGGCGTGAAGAGAGTGGTTCAACAGCATATGCCTGAAGACATGAATGATAATTGCCTTACCTTCGTCGGATTCCTCTACCTTCATTCTCTCTTTATTGAGAAAGGACGAGTGAAAACTACATAGACTGTGCTTTAGGAAGTTTGGTTATGATAACGAATTAGTATATAGCTTTTCTTGGTGGCCATGAGCATTGACCCTGCGAGGCTATCGATGACCTAGCTCCGAGATGAACTTGTTATTTAGTATTGTCGTATGCACAATTCAGTACGATCATATGAACATGTTATTTAGGATTATCGTATGCGCAATTTAATACTATCCTCCCAGATGTAAACTTAAACATTTTAACTTACAATGTTATTGGTATTGGCGGTGTTTCTTCGGCCTATGTAAATAAATTATTATTTCATTTCGATGTTTGTTCCACTGCTCCACCATACAATGTACTCCTACCTAATTACAATAAGGGTAAATTGTAACGTGTTAAAAATTATTTTAATAAAATCTTAATTTTAAAATTTTTAATTCTTTGTGTGTAAAAAATTTTAATCCTTTGGACCCTCTCTTTTCTCTTCCTGTGCTTTCCTCAAAATTCCTTCAAAACCTCCTTTCAAATATTCAAAATCCAATTAAAATCCATTCATTTGAAATCCTCAAAATCTTGTGAACTCAAATACCAAAATTTGAGTTCAAATATTCATTCAAATAATTCAAAATTTTCAATTACCCTTCAAATAAATTCCCTAAAAAATATCAAATGTCACTGTTCAACCAAACCACCATGGCTTGTTGGCCTCGTGGCCTAGTCGAGCTAGTGTCCGGATACCTCCCTCATATGCACAGTCCATCTTCCCATATATCATCACGCTCGGCCCATAGCACGTCGCCCCTTCCTACATGTGGCCGTAGCATAACCCACGGCCATAGCATAACCTATTGTTCGTGTGCACATGGACCAAGCGCTGAGAGGGAGCATAGGCGTTTAGCCAACGGAGGTCCGATCCGATGGCATGTGAACAGGCCGAGGCTTGAGATGTCCGATTCGTTTCAGTGCATGTTTTTCAGTTTTGAGGTCCCTTTGTCGGATGCTAGAGTTATGATCATGCCAATTAATTTAACCTTACAATTGACAAAAAGATAAGCCGATGAGTCAGTTGGCCAATGGACCGATACGAGCTCATGCTATCGGCTGGTTGCCGATAGAATTGAGATAGTCATCGTCTGCGTCTGATATACTCCTGCTATCGGCTAATTGTCAATAGGGGCTAAAACACTCGTCCATCAGCTGAAAAGCCAATAAAGACGTAGACAAATAGCGACAAAGAGAATAAAAAAATACATCGATTGTAGGGTCGATGGTGCTCCGGAGTAAAGTAATCAATAAGCACTATGCAGACTCTTTCTATCGACTGGTTGTCGATAGAAGCTATAGCACTGTTTTATCGGTTAGAAATCCGATAAAGACATAAACAGATAACGAGAAATAAGATAAAGGACCCATTGATTGTAGAGCCGATGACGCTCTGAAATATAATGCTCAATAAGCAGTATGTGTAATTCTCCTATTAGCTAGTTACCGATAGAGGCTACAGTGCTCGTTCATTGGCTAGAAAATCAATGAAGGCTTATGTGGATAGCAAAAAATAAGATAAAGGACTCATGGGCTATAAAGACAATGACGCTCTGAATAGAATATGCAATGAATAGTAAAGAGCAATACCCAATCTTTCAAAGATACAAATGGCTAGATCGGATGCGCAGATAGAAGGAACAGGCAAATAAGAGGAATTCTCTAAAGATATATGTATATCGGCTAAGAAGCCGATACACTAGGCGTGAAGCTCAATGTGTAGATAACTCATCGGTTGATTGATTCGATGAAACATTCATGTAAAGATCTATCGACCTACGGCTTAATCTATTATTAGCGGTCTAGTAGGTTGGACCTAACCAATATAGCACGAGACTGATGGCAATAGAGGGAGCTCGATAAGCCACTAGAATCATGCGAACGTAATGTGATGCACCCATTTAAACTAAGAGATCGGACCTAACCGATACAACATTAGGTATAATAGATGCACCAAAATAGTGGTAGTACTTACCCCTTCGCCAGAAATCATACTTAACCGATACAGTCCTGTGTCAAGAGCATAACCCGCTGGTAAAAACCTAGATCAACTAAGGTGGCAATGCATCAAGATTGATTTGATATGTGTGAATATCTTATAAGGTTTCAAGTGGTCTATATTTATACCCTTAAGTTACAAGAGTTCGATGTGTTTATAAACAACCTCCAAACGTTATTTCCTAAATATAAAAGAAAATATCTCTAAGAAATTAACAAAACTAATTAGACTTACTTATCTTATAAGATATATTATATAGAGATATAGACTTGCTTATCTTACAAGATATATTATATAGAGATAAAATATTCTGTCGTGGTTTTTCGACTTCTTCTCAGACTCGGTTTTATCTAGATAACTTTCTGTCTTTTAACTGAACTGAATCCATCCTCAATCTATTCGATCGACGCTTTCCCTATATCAATTGGACCCTTTCTATAAGCCGATCAGCTATTCAATCATGTCTATGAGGATTACCAAATTTTGATGCCAGCACCCACTCCACAGGCCTGCTTATCAGCGACTGCCTCCCCACATGGGCCTAGCTATCAGCCCTTCTTCCTCATCCTGTCTTCTTTCTCTTCTCGCTGCTTTCTCTCTCTTCTCTCGATTCTTCTGCCACTCTCTCTCTTGGCACAACACCGTACACGCGTCCATACCTCAATGTCATGAGTTGTTCATCAAACCTCATAGGATTCGACTCGAAGCGAAACACGCTCCGCCACCCGTCGTGTTTGCCGATCAAAAAAGGTTGTGCAGTCGCAACTTTTGCAGCTACCACAATGAGAAATCTCATGAGGCTTTCCCATTTTGTCCCATCTGTGTGTACCTTTTATTTCCCCTCTCTAGCTGACAAGGTCCAGCACCGCCTTGTCATCATCTCATCGCATTCTCTAGCTCTTTGCATCGTCTCCTTATTCAGCGAGAAAATATCTCATCGCGCCTCCTATGTCGCTTCGCCTCTCTCCCTTGTCGCCATCCGCTGCTCTTGCCTATAAATGGGTAGAGCCACCCGTTGTTCTTCCCTACTCCAAGCCACAGCTGAACTTCCTCGATTGATAGTGTCGTTGCTCTGCAACCGAGCTCACCACTCTGATCCACACCATTCCTACTACTCCAAAGTCTATCCACCAAGCCTCCACCTCCATTGAGCTCTCCATGACCACACGACCTTGCCAAGGCCACATCATCAATGGATATGAAACCCTCAAATCCGCCACCACCGTCTGCCATGGCCACTGTGATGATTTCTTGTCACCAGTCATGGTACTAGCCAATTCTTCCCTCTTTTCTTTTCCTCTCATCACACCGCGCCCCACTAAGGCCATTCTAAAGCCTATCCCCAATGGATTGGTTGTCGCCAGCAAGTTTCTCTCCTCGGTGGCTGCTAGAGTGAAACGCCACCGTCACCCACCACTGTAGGACAATGTCCAGCCAATCAAGCTGCTTATCTTTTTCCATTCTCTTCATTCATTGAAGCAATGCCTCCTAGTCGCTGATATCCACCATTGTTTGTCGTCTCAACACTGGCCGTCATAGTGTGAGGTTGAGGCTATGGATGGCTCTGGAAATCAAAGCGATGATATATGAGATGGGTTAATGCCTAGTGGTTGATGAAAGTGAAAAAATAATAGATGAGAAATAAGTTGAAAGCTTCCTATGGACAGAAAGCTAAAGCTATGTATCGAAGTCATAGTAGGGCAATCAGTAGAGCAATGGTCTTCATCAATAAATTTTAATCAACTAAAACTTGTTCTATCCGCTTGATTTGTTGCAAATCAATTCACGAACATGATTGAAGCGAGAACCTCTTTCCAATCACATATTAAACAACCCACACATAGTGTTTTCAAAAATTTGCAAAACAAACCTAGTTCTTCTTTGAAACCTGCATACTCGTATTTCCTGTGGCTTGTTGAGTGTGTATGTACTCAATTGTTGTTTTCCCCTCTCTTAGGAAGAATGAAGTGAATTTGAAGGTTATGGTTTCTTTCCTAATCCCAATCCGTTACTTGTGAATTAGGTCTAGCTGTACTAAGTTTTCGTTGTTGCTTCTTTGCTTATCAGTTACATGCTCAGAGTTGTTCTAAAGGTGTAAACTCCTAAAGGTATAATTTATCTAAATTATATTTAGTTATAATGATATATCTTTATTAGCCGTGGATACTAGCATAATGTCCTAGGACAAGTACCAACATTACAGTTCTACGAGAATCAGTTCATATCAATTTCCTACCTCGCACCCTCTCTAGTGTCACTATAGCTAGTGTCAGGGTGGGGTGTGACCTAAACCTTTAATACAAAGTTGGTCTTGTTAATATTTCACCTCTTGGCCCTATTGTGCCATTATTCAACATGATGTAACACCTAAAATTATGGGTAATAGGTTTGTCTTTAGTGGAGCTATTGCGTAGAAGTGCTAGTGAGGATAAATTCATGTTAACTTGGTTTTTATAGTTTGTTTCCATTGTACTTCCAAATACCACCTTTGTATTTAAATATATGTTAACTTGGTTACACGGTGTGTATCATTGCATTGCACCGGTTAGCTATTTATGGGACCTGGTTGCAACTCGTAGTCTCATAAGTTGGTTGCTTTGACTTTGGAGTTGGATAGGAAGAAATAGAGAGAACGAAATGTTGAATTGGAAGGCCTAATACTCAATCCTCACGTAGGCTGATCCTTTATGTATGGCCATAGTCAAGGACCATACAAATTAGGCCATAGTCAATAATGAACGGTTGAGGGATTGGATTAGATGGTCTCTCAAAGATAACACTATTGCATTGCCATCGTAGTGATTGCCGTCATGGAGTCAACGTCTGCCAAAAATTTGAGTAGTTGACCCTTTTCATAAACTTTTTTGAAAATTGAACTATGACAAAAACTATATCCATGGACCAGTGGCTTAGCGCCAACCTCGATGGGCTAAGGTCATACAGTTTGGCACTAGCTCTTGTGGCAAGGAGGTAGTTCCACTGTGGAGGTGAGGCCAACCTGGTTTGCTGACTTGGGTGACGGTTGGGATCAGGCTTGGTTGGATTGGGTTGGAAAATCATCTATGACACCGAGCATAGTGTTTCATCCAATTAGTTTTTTGACATCTAAGTTGTGACTCCTCCATGGATCATTTCTCCTCTTATCATGATGGACTCTTCCCCTCCTCCATCTCTTGCTTCTCAGGCTGATCTTAGGTGAGTCACATTGACACCAATTGCATTGTTTCTGCATAGTATTGTGCAATTGCATATATTATGTCAATTATTTTGTACAATTGCTACCTTCCATGTAGTGTGTTGCATGCCATTAGGCGTCGGTGCATGTGGCTAAGCTTGTTCAGAGGAACGACAAGTTGGAGAAAACCCTTGCTCTACTTGGCATGATGCATATGTTTTTAGTGTGTAATATGCGCTAGGCATATGTACTGTATGTCAGACTAGCCGTTAGAAGAGTAGATGTATTTTGCACAGGATTTAGGGTAGACTTGTGGGGAATGTATGCCAATGTAACTAGACCTGTAGCTTTTGATGAAGACCATGTGGTGTGTTTTGTTGTTATGTGGTTATGTACTGTTTAATGTTGTCTTAGTTGGCAAGTCAAGTCAACCTTGCCTTCAGGATGGCAATCACCTCTGCACCACGAGAGCTGTAGCAATTACCTTTGCACCATGAGACTTGGCACCAAATCATACAACCTTAGCGTCATTAAGGCTAGTGCTAAGCTTACGGTAGTTTTTTACCATAGTTCAATTTTTAAAAAAAATTAAAAAGGTTAAATTAGTTAAATTTTTGGGTATGGCAAAGTATTGGCATCTTGGCTAACCCTAGGATATACCACCTCCGTGAAACTTTCTTTTAGTTAATCCTAATGTATGGTTACCTTTATGTGTCATAATAAAAATTTAGGACTGCCTCCATCTCAAAAAGAAGTCATATTTCTATATAAGTTATTTCTCCTATAAAGATTTTTTAGAGAAATTAATATGTTGAAGTTTGTTAAAATAGAGGATAAATATATTGGTATTTGCTAAAGTAGATAACAAATATATAAGTATGCTACAGTAAAGAACATTTTATTATTTTTATTGGTATATGTATAACATCGGTAAAAAAAATAGTCTATCTAAAACGGAGACGGAGGTAGCACCAGCCGATAGGAAGGAGGTAGACAACCGAAGAGGACGACGTAAGAGTACATTAGATTGGTGCCAGAAAAAAAAAGTTTGCTTTAGTCTTAATGTATTTTAACTGAGCGCTTTACCTTTCTTATTATTTTTTATTTTATACCTTAAACTATTAAAAATGATTTTTTTAATGGTATTTTTTATTTCTCTTTTACACTAAAAATTTTGGTAGGATGATATATGCATTAGAACTTACATCTTAATATTTTAAAAAATTTTATCATACTTTATATTGTTAGAAGACTAGAGGTTTTAAATTTTAAGCGAATGGTTGTAACAAAATTTTAAAATATTTACGAACTTGATAATGGTCTTATCTATGCTAAAAAGTTTTAGTTTTAGAAACAACTTGTATAAAGATGAAAAAAATGAAATATTATTAAGAGATAAAGTGAATTTTTTTTAATAGTTTAGAGGATAAAATAAGAAAAAAATAATTTAGCAGTTAAATGAATCAATAAAATAGTTGGGATACAACGGACCTTTTTTTTCAGCCGGATTAACTTGTCCACGTGGCGATGGGCTGAGAGGCGGGGGCGCAGCTTGTCTGGGTCACGACTTTTTAACCGTTTGGGCAATTCGGCCGAGTGCACGACAACGGTTTCTATGAAATCGTACCGTTTTTGCCTGTATTACTATTGCAGCTACTTGTGTACGGGCCATGTTGGATTGATGTCAAAACATGCCCTACAAATTTCTTTCGGTATCTTGGTAAATATGACGGTGCGCTACACCTGTTGAGCCGTGCAGCCCACTTGAGTGAGCCTGGGCCTGGCCGCTAACGCCGTCGTTCGCTTTATGCGCGGGACGCGGCGCATGCGCATCACCGCACTTGAACAAGTTAAAAATATGGTGAAGAGAATCCTACCAACGTTTGAGAAAAATATGAATAGATAAAATATCTAAAGAATACTAGGTTTAACAAAACTTCAGTACTTAACAATTGAAAATACAGATATTTTATTCTTATATTCTAAACGCGCCTTGCAGGAAAAAAAATCAAAATAAAATATCGGATTAAATGAATAGATGCAAAGTGCACTCGCAAAAACCACTTTGAATCCGAAAAAGAAACTAGGAATGCATGCCACATCTTACAAAACTAGCAATTTTACTAAAGGGAGAAACACTGTCATCTATTTTTATGATGTATTTGATAAGTGATAGAATCATTCATAGATGATTAAATTATGTTTTTTTACAGCCAAAAAGAAAACCTAAAAAAAAACTCGGCTGGCAAGCAAAAGACCGCCCCGCAGCGTTTCAAGCTAACAAAAAACATCAGACAAAACCATATGAGAGAGGCCACGAACCCTGACTCCTTGACACGGAGATACGCCTAACGATTTGGGTCTTTAACTCATGTTTTGAGGCCCTACCCCGTACGATGTTCTATCAGCGTCCGCGCATATATGTGTGTGTGATTTCCTCCCTTACTTGAATGATCCCATGAAATCATTTCATATATGTGTGTGTGTCTTTCTAGGAAGGGAGCAGGATATCTCACCATCCTAAGGAGATATTCTCTTATTTAGCATTGGCCTGTGTATAGCAGTCATATGGATTTTACTAAGTTTCTTAGTTATTCCTTTGGGATATCACTCTCTTCCCTCAATCTGGGTTTGAGTTGAGTTGAAGGGTTTCAACTTGGCTCGATGGAGAGTTTCTTTGAAGAGGAGGATGGAGTTAGCTGAACATTGAAATATCCCTGTTGAGTGGGTTATGCACATCGTTTCTTTAACACGTGTTTTAATCAAGAGACTTAGCGATTAACCTTTTTTAAACAACTCTGAAAATTCGCTCTCGAGGGTAGTCGAATCCAGGAGTTAATAGGTGTATCCAAGAGCTAATAGGTGCCACTAGAGCGCTATAACGACGTAGGCTTCAGATCCGTTCGAGAAAAAAAAAAACCTGGTTTTCTCAAATAGAACAAATTTAACCACAATATGCTACGATAATCCTAAACTTTTAAGTAAATACTATTCCCTCTGTTCCACATTCTTCATCATCTCATAGCTATTTCTCACCAAACTTTAATTTCTGTTAAAATTCTATAAATGCTCATTCTAAAATACATCTTACAGGTTACATAAAAAATTAAAATATCATTAAGAGGCTTTATTAAATGTATGTCTTTTGAGGTATTAAATATATGACTTATATAGCATATACCTGGGCTAACTAGCTGATTTTCTAGTTACTACAAAATTTGGCTCTGCATTGGTAAGAAATCAAACACGCACAACAACATAACTCTACCCTACCACCAAATTGGTGCAAACTAATCTGTAACTGTGTATCACTATTTCCTCAGTAAAAAAATTGATATAGTTCCTCAGACTAGGCTGTATTACTGTCCTCAGCCTTGTAAATACCTACCAGTTGGTCAGTACTTACTATTACAGACTTGAGAATCCAAGCGAGACGGATTTTCGATTTTAGGTTCTATGGTTGAGACCTGAGAGAACATCCTATGTTCAAAAGCCCATCTGCAAACTGTGCAATTCTGTGGTGCTAGTGATCCAATGGTTGGGCCCGGAAAACTGACTGACAGAAACCCTTTTGCTTATCAGCACACAACGACACACGGTAGCCTACGGCTACCCAGGATGACCGACCACGATTGCTCCAAATCATTACAGTTTACATAAGGTAATACGATGTCAAATTGCAAACCAAGGTCAGAAATTTTCACTGAATCAGTGACATATGACTACAGAACAAAGGGCCAGAGTGAGGAACAAGGCCACCAAACCTTGTGTTGGCAAATTCATAGAGAGCAGGGAAAAGATGATTTAAAGCCAACTTATAGACACACCGAAATGGTAAGCTGATCAAAAGCCAAGTCACAGTAAACACAGCAATGTAATGTAGCAGGGGGGCGGATGTCAGAATGCTCAAAAATCTTTTTCCTAGCGGATCAACCCATAATATCCTGCGCGGAGCCACAATGAGATGCTCTAAGAGGTACAAAAATTGATAGTGGGAGGAGAAAGGCAGCTTAGGTATGTCAATTCAACGCCTTTGCTTACTTCTTCTTGCCTGCGTCTCCAGCCTTTGTCTGCAAAAGCAATCCAAGGAAGCAGTTCAGTTATATCAATTGATAATACGGTTAATTTTTTAGTACAAGAACATGGCGGTCAGGACAGCGAAAGTGTACAGACCTTCTTCACTCCACGGATCTTCTTTGCTCTGTTCTTCCTCTCCTTCATCTGTTTGCGGGACTTCTCTACCTTGGTAGCAAGCCCATTCTGTAGGAATGGCATTAAAAAATGAGCAAAGCAAAACTCATAAAACATTGATATCATGGTGGTACTTCAAGTTCAGTTTCCATAACCTATGGTATGTATCACAGAAAGGTTGAATGCCACACAAACGACCTATTGTTTGGGTCCCATGATGCCAGATAATAGGTACTTTCAGTTGCGCTTGCCGCCTGAAGCTTTAGGCAATGAAACTAATAGAGCTTAGCGGTGTTCAGCAATGCATAAAACTAGCATACAGTTCAGACTCAAGCATTACAAGCAACAACATATTATGCATGTGAAAATATGTATTCAAGAATGACTTGATCATTTTTATGTTCAGTTTACTGTAATCAGCATGTAGATCAGTATGAACTACAGCTTATAAATAGTAAATAAATTACAATGCTAAGTTCCACATTGTTGCAGTAATTTCTAGGATAAACACATGGGAAGCCAATCCCATACCAACAAGCAGCAGAAGTACAACTGACAGGCTAGCAGTAAGACTTCATTGTAACAACTCTCACGATACACAAATGATCTTGTTGACATTGCATAAATTTTGATCAACTGATAAGCTAAGCCAGCATTGAACAATGCAGAATGATGCACAAAAACAAACATGATGACACAATAATCATCACCGGATTTTTTTTCTCAAGGCAACAATGCTAACATTATGATCCTTTTGATTAACAGGGACGTGTTTTATCAAAGATGTCTTTTAGGTGCTATTACCGACATGTTGATCTAAGAATATGTGGATATATGTTGTCTAACTCAACATTTTACAGGAAATGGCGCCATAATGACTTAATGATAAACTTCATTCCTAAGCACAGCCAGCAAAAACAATTCAGAAGAATAAACAATCAATCTAAGCAGCATATATCGCGCTACAACAGTAGCAGAAACGGTGCTACGGGAAGCCCAATATTGGATTTTCATCATACAGTTGTACTAGATTATGCAGATTCAGAACGTCATTAAGCGTAATGATCCAGAAGAAGCCGCGAGCACGTACCCTGATGAGCCTGTACTTGGGCTCGTACTTCTTGGCGGCGTCGAGGTTGTCGTAGATGAGGCCGAATCCGGTGGACTTGCCTCCTCCGAAGTGGGTGCGGAACTTGAAGACGAAGATGCAGTTGGAGTCCTTCACCTCGTACAGCTTCGCCAGCTTCTCCTTCAGATCCGCCTGCACATACAGCGCCAGGTGCGTCAGCCTCAGGCGGCAGAGCCCTAAACAGACGATCGCCGGAGGACGCACCTTGGAGACGTTTGCGCGGCCCGGGTGGAGCACCTCGAGCACGAACTGCTTGCGGGAGAGGAGGCGGTTCGTCATGAACTTGCGGGTGCGGAGCGTCACCGCCGGCGCCGTCTTCGTCTCCGTCATGCTTGCGCCCTGACGCGTCGGTGCCCTCGCCGGAGGCTCCTTGCTGCGGTGGCGGCGACGAAGAGAAGCGGGCGGCGGCGGAGTAGGGGTCGCTGGGAGTGGTGATGAGGGGTATATATAACCCCCGAGCAAACCCTAGGTCTGGATGACTAGTGGGAGAAGGGAATGATGGGCCGGGCCTAATGGGCCTTCAGATACAAATGGGCCTCTCAGCTAACGGTCAGACCACATCAGCCAGTCAAACTTGGCACGAGCAGATGAACACAACACACGGGCTACCTAACCTAACTTCTCGCTACTACTACAAATAAAACTCACACAGGTAGTAGCTAGCTAGGCTCTGAACTGAACTGAAGCACTAGTCAGGTAGGAGTATATAGCTACTACCTGAGCAGTACATATGTGCAAGTGCACTAGCTAACACCGATCGATGATCGATCAGTGGGCAGTGGCTTAATTACATGCATTAGTCCAAACCAAACGAGCATTAATCGATCGATGTGTCCGGCGGCGACGGGGACGACGCTGTTCGCGGTGGGGGTGATGCTGTGCCCGTTCCCGGCGCTGGTGCCGTCGTGCCGGAACCTCACCGCCGTGCTGCCGGAGCTCTGGGGCCTCCTCTCCGCCATCTACGTCCACATCCGCGACGAGCTCTCGCAGCTGCTGCTGCCGGCCATGGCCACCCTGCACCGCCACCGCCGTGATCGCTAGCTACTAGCTGCGGTATGACGCCGACTGATGGCTTAATTATTCTACGATCCTGTGTTAATTGGCACTGACCGTATCATGGATATGCACGCATGCATGTGTGCTAACTCACACTGTTGATTCTTGGTTTATATATATATATACGTTACCCCTTCATGTTGCTGATTGTCTCTTTGTAAAGACATTGTTGAAATTATTAATTAAGCTAGCTAACCCATTTTTGGCTAGCTTCTTTCGATGAATATGTGGTAATGGTCGGGTTATGTATGATGATCACCTCGCGCACACGGTCACATGGACGAGTGCAACAAGTCAAGAAGATTAGTGTATATTCATGCTTTTTTTTTGGGTAATAGATGGAACCCCTGTAATATATGGGAGAAGCCAATGCAGTCCCTGCGATAACATTGCAAAGAATGCATATGTATTGCTGAACAAATTAAGGAAGATATATACTTTATGCAACAAATTAATAAAATAGACAATGATCGAGCTTCCAAACACAAAATCATCAAAGCAACATCTGGGGAAATTTGATGCAACGGTTTCTAGTACACATATTGCAATACATAACTGATGAAAAAAAATGGTTGTCGGACATAGTGACGGACGCAAGATTTATTGATTGATCGGGTATTCACTCAATAATTATAGGCATCATTTGCTTGATGTTTGGTGGACTAGAGTTAGAAGATTTGAGATAGTTGGGTACTAGACTGTAAGTGTTGTGAGCTAGGAGTGCAGGAGGAGAAGTGCATTTGTTGAGAAAAATAAATATTAGACACATTTGAGTATATATACATGTAATATATCTACATATATTAAGTTTTTCCACTGCTTCCACCACTGGTCGAACATGACAAAAGCAGAATATAGCAATAAGTTTTTTTTAATGCTCACTGCTCTATATTTTATAAGATATTTTGGGTTTGTCCCAAGTCAAATTTCTTTAAATTGATTAAGTTTATATAAAAAAATAAAGCAATATTTTGAAGAAAAAAATAATGTAAAATATATTCAATAGTAGATTTGATAAAACTAATTTAATATTATAGATATTGCTGTGTTGATCAAAAATGAAGAAGTTTGATTTAAGAAAAACCTAAAACGGCTTAAAATTTGGAAGGATGGAGTAAGTATGCAGTCCGTTCCAATTAATTGATGTCTCAGAATGCTCCGGATATTAGGCACGTAGCATCACTTTATTGAGGGTGCATTTGGTTGATGGTGTTTTTAAGAAAGGATTGAAAGTTTAGAGGGATAGGGCTATTAACTATTTTATTTGGTTATGAAATTTAGGAGTTTCGGTGAGATGGGAATAAGAAATTGAGGGAGTAACTCATTGCATTTTAATACCTACACAGAGGTAAGAGCTGGAAGGAAATTCCCCTTTATATTCACTAGACAAATCTCAACCATTCATTTTTACTTAAGATCTACCCTCTATCTAAACCCTCTACTAATTCTCACCACCTCTACCAAACAAGAGATTGGGACTAAAACTCAAATTCCCATGCTTTTTCTCACCACCAATTCTGTCATTTAAACTTTCAATCCTCTTTCCAAAGGCCAAACTCGCCGAAAAAGAAAATGCTGGCAGGTTTTGCTGGGAAAGTGCCGTGTCATGTAAAGTTCAAAATTCCGGCCCACATAGGCCGAGATTGAGGTCTATGAAGGCAAGGCCTCAAAGCTTAGTTGAACGCTGCAATTATTTGCTCCGCTTTGCATTATTACTTCATGTTAGACTTGAGAATTTCTTAGGCTGGGCCAAATAAATTCCCTGCCTATATTGGACAAAAAGCCTGCTCTGCCTAGGCCCAGTGGAATTGCATTGGAAAATTCAAAAGAAATATTTGTAATTAGGGCAGGCCTAGCTCATTTCAGGTAAAAATTAGTACTTGCCAAGCCCAAACCTAGCCCGTAACTTTTTCGGTCTTTTAGGGCACTTTTTTTTAGATAGATTTGGGGCTGGCCAATTTTGTTTAGTCCAGTAAACTATTTTGGGTTAAGACAAGATTTAAATAAATAAATAAACATCTAGTGGAAGAGATAGCATCGAACAACACTTCAACTTAGAAGCTGGCCAAATGGCTTGGTGTGGTCCGACTGTGCATCCAATCCAACTGAGATTTATAGCCATTATTTTGCTTATGCTTATGTTTATAAGTTAAAATTTGAGTTTTAAATAATTTTATGTTTTTTCATCATAGTTTATTTTACATTATTTATTTTTGAATTACTAAGAATACATATATGAAATTTTTACTTATAAATTTTTTTCTACTAATAAGCCGTATGGATAATTATAAGCATAAAAAAAGATGATGTTGTCAAATGCTAGAGTGATGTAGTGTCCACCATTTTTTAAGAAATATATACAATATGTGGGTGTATGCGTACCACATTTTAGAAGTAGAGGTTTTTTATACCTCTGACAATATCTCAAAAGTGTGTATGGTATCCAGAAAATTATTTGGCTAATGCTACGCCTCCGCCAATTTTGCACTCCATTAGGAAATTTGGTACATTTGAAACAGAGGTGATATGCAATAGCATAGTAATGTGGCATATATTTTTGCACATTGTCTCTATGGTTGATGATCATTTTCTCCTAGCTTAGTTAACCAAACTAGCAATGAAATATGTACCTACGGTACAGTGACTGGAATATTTACTCCGCTATTACAAAAATTCACGGAAGTCTTAGTTACAACTTACAAGGTTTGTGTAAATGCATGAAGAGGATACCAAACCAAAACTAGAAGTAAGCAAACCTCAAGATGAGGTATTTTGGGGGGGGGGAAAACGCAAGATGAGAACAGAAAAACGCTAGCGTCCAACCATCCATAACAGTTGGCGACTTGTACCTTACCAACCTTTTTCTAAATATGCTACATTTCATTCTTGCTTTCAAGGAATATGCTGCTGGTCTCCTCTGAAATTCTCCAACGATATATGATGATGATGATCAAGGTACCTCCAAATAAGCCCATGTACATGATAAAATACCCTCCTAATATTCCGATGTTCATCGAGGGTCTATTTTAAACATAGAAAATTCATCTACTCTCTCCAATCATAAATACTTAATGTTTGTGACAAAATCCGATTAATCTTTTAAAATTTTGACCATCAATATTATATTAAAAAATCATAATAAGTATATGATATTTTGACAATATTTTTTAAACAAAACTACACGTGCTAATTGTTTTAAAACTAAGCATTTTGAGAAATAATTGATGATAAAAAGACCGATAAAATCAGACCCAATAAATCAAATACTTAGGACAATAATTCCCATATGAACTGTGAAAGAATTCTAAGGCGTTGAGCAGTTTGTCATGAGAATCCAAACCGGATCCCATGGCGACCGGGACGCACGCCCCTGTCACAGGGACGATGGGTGTCGACCGTGAAAGGGAAGAGAGAAAGAAAGAAAAAATCTGGCCAATAATTTGATGTAACGTAGGGCCAGATTCCCTCCAATTATTGGTGACCCTAGGTGTTTTGGCAGCAGATCGTCGCCATAGTTGATAGCTCGTCAGACGATCCGCTGATCTTTTTCGAGCCCCATGCATGGCGTACACGCACAGGCTAACTGGGACAAAAACAAAATACTATTTAATCCGTTCTCCAATAATTAACACAGTTGATTATATTATGATGAATAAATTTATATGATACACTATATATTTTGATAATATAACATATTTTTAAGTATTTATAAAGTTTTGCAAAAAGATAATGGTCAAAGCTAAAACCTAAATAACGCAAGTGTTGATTATTTAAGAATGGAGTGACTGGAGAATATGGTACTATGTACATTTGGTCTCCATGGCTATCGATCATCGATCATGGTGGTGATTTTCTTCTTGTGATGCGTGCCATTTGATTTGGTCCATGATCCAAGCAACTGTTTGGGATGAAACTGGTAGCACATGTGAAGCTGCAGAAGCTGAACTCATGCATGCTTGCTTAATTAGCTGTTGATTAATTTCAGATCTTGTTATGCTGTGCTCCCAAGTCTTTTCTTAGCATCATTTTATTGCAATTATTGTTCAAAAAGGAGTGGGAGATTTCGTTCTGTGAGCTGAAATGAGCTTGCAGGAGTTTCAGAAGGAAATACTACTATTTTTCAGTAACTACAGATCATGGAATTATTTTTTTTGACGAGAATCGTGGAATTATTTATTGCACAGACCTGACCACAAAGATGACATGTCTTGTGGCCAATGTAGATCTTGATATGGGCCCCTCGTTGTGTTGTTGTTTTCAAATAACAAATCACTCTCTGGTCCATTGATTCTTTTATGGGATCCCGACAATAATTTCAGAAAATGAAACTTCTGTCTGCTGGTTATCTCTCCTAGGCTCAGCTCAGATGCACTGGGACAGTGCTCACTTCGGCTCTTCTTTTCTAGATAAAATGCTTGAACATGCCTTTACATCTCAATTATAAAACCAAAGATCTTACTTCTCTAAAAGCAGAGGTGTCCTTTCGTCCCTTCCCACGTCGTGCGCAGCACACAATTACTCCCTAAAAACTAGAGAAAAAAAACCAAGCAACCATGCTTTCTGTTGTATCCACCCTCCCAAACCATGTCCAATCGTCTGAGCCCATGAACACATGAAAAAAAAATCTCCATAATATTCAATGTCTGTAGCGATGCACGAGCATCTTACTGGTTATGTAAAAATATAACAATTTGCCTTCACAATTTTGGAAACTCTTCTGAAATATCTCAGAGCACGAAAGCCACTGATTGGAACACGCACGTTCTTTCTTGAGTTTTCAGTTTGGACTAATGACAAAAGAATTTGGCCGATTGTGCTTTCAATTTGGACTAATGACAGAGAACTTTCAGACTGTTCTCAATTTGGACAAATGACAGAGAATTTTCAGACTGTGCTTTCAATTTGAACTAACGACAAAGATGTAGCTCATTTTGGCGCCTTATTATTGCAAGGGAGAATCAGGTGACATGGGCGCTCGTTGGAGTAATCGGCATCAGATTTTGACGTATGTTTTGCCAGTGTTGGTTGTCATGTCAGTTACCAAAAAGCGTCCGTTGCTTCTGGCGATGGGAAAACAACTTTCTTTCGTCAGAATGCACACCACTACGCTCTATAGATTTCTTGTTGGTTTTGCATTCGGCAGAGTAGCTGTTGCTGAACCACTAATTTCGTGTGTTGTTGTTGCCATCACCTTCCGCTTTACAGATATTCATGGAGCGAAATTTGAAGGTGTTGTATGGCCATCTGAAGAAACAATGGAATTTTTTTATACCTCTGCCTACAAAATGCAATTATTATCTTAAGATTAATTACCTAGCGTCAATACATTGATGCAAAAGCCATGATATCACAACAATATAATAGTAATTAGAGTTTATCATTTTTGACACCTTGATCTCAGGCATGCAATTTTTATCATGATTACCATTATAAGCGGTAGGCAAAATGTAATCTTAGAGGGCTGTTTGGTTGCTAGCCTCAACTTACCACGTCTAAACTTAGTCATGCTATATCTTTATAGGCAATTGTTTGGTTCATTATCATAAACGTGGCTCACCATACTTTTTAACCATATGGTCTCACGTATCAGTGACTTAAATTTTTTAACTAAGCTTTTCTAAGGTGTAACTAAGTATTCGCTAGTCATAACTTGTGGTAAGCTACAGCTAACCTCGAGTGTGATTTTGAAAAGTTAGTTACTAACCAAACAACCCCTTAGAACCACTACAGTAGTAAAAATTTAGTGAGTTCAGAGTTTGATGTTGGCATCTATCTCATTGAGTATGTTGAACATTTTTTCGGTAGTGCTGTTAAAAAGGCTCGAAGCTCGCAAACCACTCAAAGAGATAATTATTTTTATCAAAATATTTTCTTAAAATATACATCATACTATTCACAACTAAGCTAAATAGCCAAACTGAAACCGAGAATGCTTAAAAGCTCGAAGACAAGATAAGCTTAAGCTTGTGTTGAGCGCAAGCCTAGAAGGGCTAGCTTATCCTCCTTGAACATCACAACGTCATGATTCTTCTAAACCAAACCATACCAAATTAACCACCGATTTCATCATTCTTTCTAACCAAAACAAACCCTTAAATTTCATATTAAATTTTACTTTAGCCCATCTTTTATTACCAATATTTCGCTTTAAAACACTCTTTAATCAATGATTTCATTTTGGACCAAAAATCTTACCTTTGTTATGGTTCATCCCAACTCTCTTTGACGATCTCAATTACGTCGGCTCATACTCATTAATAAATATACGATAAGTTAGATGTAGATGGATAAAAGAATTTAGAGTGTGCTACATAAAATATAAAGATAAAATTATTAACATTGGACTTAAAAGATGATCAAAAGTGAAACAACTGCAATAAAAATTGACTAAAGTAAAATTTACTCTAAATTTCACTATAGTCCCGAGAGATTTACGATGGAAGGACCCTGGTCTGTTTTATTTTGTAAACCTTGCCACGTTGTGACGATCTGGAAGCACACCTTCTCTTCCCCTATCATTCGGCTCCACGATCCAAGAAGACCGAGGGACTGAGATGGGGAAAAACAAAGGAATATTTGGCCGAATTCGAGTGGATTCCATCAGCTCAGCTCACATGCACTGTTGCCACGAGATGCAATCCTGGCCGTCCAATCCGTGGTGTGTTGGTGGTGGTAGCGGATAGAAAAATTAGCGCAGGAGGGCGTCGTCGAGGACAGATCAGTTGTGGGTGGTGGCTCTTGGCGCGACGCCGCCCGCGCAGCAGCAGCCACCGTGCGCGTGTGCTGTCCCCAGTCCTCCGCGAGGACGAGAGGAGATCCGATCCCCCTCGCTCGCGCCGCGCGTGTTCCGCTTCCTTCTCCTTCCTCTCGCCTCCAGGAGGCGGGATCTCGGGCCATCTTCCTCGAGGGGATCTCGCTCGCCGCTCGTCGCCGAGGGGGAGTGGGAGGAGGAACAAAAGGTGGGATTTTTTTTTTAATCTTTGTGACTGGGGAAAGCGTAGCCGGTGGGCATTAACCAGATATTAGTGTAGTTATCACCGGGTGTTTAGTTTAGTTTACTGCCGCCGCCGCGTCTGTCCGCCGGTGTGTGTGCCTGTGCGCCTCGCATCCATGTGGCATCTGGGCAGCGGCAGCTGCAGCTTCTCCTCCCCACTGAGCCTTCTGTCCTCACTCGCAGGTGGCCTGCCCTTTCTCTCTTCTACTCTGCTGCTGCTGCTGCTTCCAGCCTCCAGGGAGTGGCTGGCTCTTGGCTTCCATTTGAGCCGCCCTTGATTCTGATCTGGGCCTGTGGTCGCCGCTTCCTTCCTCGGTTCTTGGCCGTTTCGTTGGTCTTCTTGGGAGGTGCGGTAATGGAGTTCTGCAAGAATTGGGAGTCCTATGCTGTTCTTGTGATTCGTGTTCAGTGTGTTCATTTCATGCTGTGCTTTCTGGATGCAGGGATCGTAGAGGGTGAAGATGTCGGGGGCTGCGCTCGTCGCAATCGCCGCTTCCATCGGCAATCTGCTGCAGGGATGGGACAATGCCACCATTGCAGGTAAAGACTTCTCGTGCCGTCGTAGGTTGTGCTATTTGGTTGTGAGTTATGACTAGGAATATGAACTATCAACTTTTCTAAATTATCAGTGTTGGTGTGCCACCTAAGTGATGTATTGTTTTTCGGATTAATAGACTGCTTTAGATCAGATGTTGTTGAGTACTAATTATGGTCTTCCAGAACATGTTTGGTGGTGTTGTTTGAGTCCTGAGAGTAATTGGCACAATTGTTTAATCAGCAACTGGGTCTCATGATATTTGCCATTTTTTATTCTGAAAACCTGTAAAGATTGTTCTATTCAACACAAGAAGGCGTAAATGTTAACAAGGCACAATTATTAACTTCTTCAGGTGCTGTTTTATACATAAAGAAGGAATTCAAGCTAGAAAGTGAGCCCACTGTGGAGGGGCTAATCGTGGCCATGTCACTGATTGGTGCAACTGTCATCACAACATTCTCGGGGCCAGTATCAGACTGGATCGGACGGCGCCCTATGCTCATTCTCTCTTCGATTCTGTACTTCCTCAGCAGCCTCATCATGCTATGGTCCCCGAATGTCTATGTATTACTGCTAGCACGCCTTGTAGATGGATTCGGCATTGGCTTGGCTGTCACACTTGTACCTTTGTACATCTCAGAGACAGCTCCTTCAGAGATCAGGGGGTTGCTGAATACACTGCCACAGTTCAGTGGGTCAGGGGGGATGTTCTTGTCCTACTGCATGGTGTTTGGGATGTCACTGTTGCCAGCACCTGATTGGAGAATTATGCTTGGTGTTCTCGCAATCCCTTCGTTGTTTTTCTTTGGATTGACAATATTTTATCTGCCAGAATCGCCAAGATGGCTTGTCAGCAAAGGGCGGATGGCAGAGGCAAAGAAGGTGCTGCAAAAATTACGTGGGCGGGAGGATGTCTCAGGTATGTTTAGCAGAAAATTTTGATGTTCATTTCGCTCATATTTCCAGCTGAACCAGTTTCAAGAATTCCTCCCAGATGCTGAACTCATGGTTAATTTCTTGACATGAACTTAATATCCGCAGAATTATAGTATATCTTTGAAAAAACTACAAAATAAAAATCCATTTAGCACCTTGTATCGGTGCTCTTTTTTTTAAAAAGCTTATGAATCTTAAAGTAAAGTTACGTATTAATTACTAAGTACACATAACTCTGCCAGTTCAGTTTAAATAGAAGGCAGAACATGAAATGCACAATAGTTTTCTCACCAGGTAGAGCCCTGATGAGGTGTCCCAACTTTTTGCTGAGTACTAATATGGAGAAAAATAATTAGGTGATGTAGATAGACTCCGTTCTTTTTCTTTGGTAAGGCTGACTCAAGAAATTGTGGGTGGGACCTGCTGGCATAATGTGGATGTGGACCGACTCACAGGTCCTTCTGGATCAACTCTAGTTTAACTAAATGAGCTAAATTTTACTTTTTGAGGCTTTAAAACTAAAATTTAGTCTATTTAGTTGACCTAGGGTGGACCAAGGAGCACTCACAGCGCCCATCCCTAACAATTATGATTGTTCGCAAAAGTCAATAACAATTTAATCCTTAAGTTCGTGCTTTCCACAAACTAATTACATAATTCAGGTGTCAACATCAAAACAGGCTTCTGCTGTTAGCAAGTGGTTTCTCTACGGCAGATTACATGAACAATTTTTGGTTGGCTGAGAGCATGATTTTTTGCTATTATTTGTTTGTGGCTCACCATTCATATTTCAATTGCTGCTTTATTCATAGTTACTACTTATTTTTGCCAATCTTTATAGCCAATGCCCACAATAAAGCTGTGTAATCTCCCATAAAAAATAAAGTTGTGTAATAATTTCCAATATCAAATTGCGCAGGAGAAATGGCTCTTCTTGTTGAAGGTTTGGAGGTTGGAGGTGACACTTCCATTGAAGAATACATCATCGGACCTGCTACTGAGCCACATGATGAACATGTTGTTGATGGTGATAAGGACCAAATAACACTGTACGGGCCTGAAGAGGGCCAATCATGGATTGCTCGACCTTCCAAGGGACCCAGCATTCTTGGAAGTGTGCTTTCTCTCACATCTCGTCACGGCAGCATGGTGAACCAGAGTGTGCCACTTATGGATCCTATAGTCACGCTTTTTGGCAGTGTCCATGAGAACATGCCTCATGCTGGAGGAAGCATGAGGAGTACATTGTTTCCCAACTTTGGTAGTATGTTTAGTGTGACGGATCAGCACCCCAAGGTTGATCAATGGGATGAGGAGAACCTTCATAGGGATGATGAGGAATATGCCTCTGATGGTGCTGGAGGTGACTATGAAGACAATGTCCACAGCCCATTGCTGTCCCGACAGACCACGAGTGCGGAAGGGAAGGACATTGCGCATCATGGTCATCGTGGAAGTGCTCTGAGTATGAGAAGAAGAAGCCTCTTGGAAGAGGGTGGTGAGGTGATGAGCAGCACTGGCATTGGTGGGGGATGGCAGCTTGCATGGAAATGGTCAGAGCGAGAAGGGGGGGATGGTAAGAAGGAAGGAGGATTTCAAAGGATCTATTTGCACCAAGAGGGAGTGCCAGGATCAAGAAAGGGCTCAGTTATTTCACTTCCTGGTGGAGGGGATGCTCCAGAAGGTGGCGATTTCATACATGCTGCTGCTTTGGTAAGCCAACCAGCACTTTACTCCAAGGATATCATGGAACAGCGTATGTCCGGTCCAGCCATGATTTATCCATCAGAGGCAGCTGCCAAAGGTCCAATCTGGAAAGATTTGTTTGAACCAGGAGTGAGGCGTGCACTGTTAGTCGGTGTTGGAATTCAAATCCTTCAACAGGTAGAAATGATACTGATTTCATAATTTTTTTTCTTCATATGAAGTATGTTTCAGTGTTAATGTTAACCAACCATGCACACATGAAAATGAAATAAACATTTTGAGTAGTTAAATTAATAATAAATTTTCCTGAAGAGCATTTCATTACACCTTTTGTCCTGTTTTATAGTGTTCCAACATTGATGGTGTTTAAGACTTGTTGTATACTATCAAGAATTCACTAATTCCTTCTATGTTCTTTCCTTGTGCAGTTTGCTGGAATAAATGGGGTTCTCTATTACACCCCACAAATACTTGAGCAAGCTGGTGTGGCAGTTCTCCTTTCCAATTTTGGCCTCAGTTCATCATCAGCATCCATCTTGATCAGTTCTCTGACCACCTTACTGATGCTTCCTAGCATTGGTTTAGCCATGAGACTTATGGATATTTCTGGAAGAAGGTAACTTGTTTCCTTGGTTTACATCATCTTAGTACTACCAAATATACCAAACAAGAATTGCACCTGAGTATGAATTATATCATACATTGTTTCCTTTTCTTCAGGTTTTTGCTCCTGGGCACAATTCCAATCTTGATAGCATCTTTAGTTATCTTGGTTGTGTCCAATGTTATCGACTTGGGTACAGTGCCCCACGCTGCGCTCTCCACAATCAGCGTCATCATCTACTTCTGCTGCTTCGTCATGGGATTCGGTCCGACCCCCAACATTCTATGTGCAGAGATTTTCCCCACTAGGGTCCGTGGCATCTGCATTGCCATCTGCGCCTTGACATTCTGGATTGGTGATATCATTGTCACCTACAGCCTACCTGTGATGCTGAATGCCATCGGCCTAGCAGGTGTCTTTGGTATATACGCAGTTGTTTGCTCAATCGCCTTTGTGTTTGTCTTCCTCAAGGTCCCTGAGACGAAGGGCATGCCACTCGAAGTCATCACCGAGTTCTTCGCTGTTGGCGCAAAGCAAATGCAGGCTGCGAAGGCCTAATTCCTTCAGCAGCTCTGCTTTCAGTATTTACACTGTGAATTGGAATCTGAAAGATGGAATCATGAGGCAGGAGGAGCTTTTTGAGTTGTAAATGAGAGGGGAAGAGGATTGCTGTTCATGCCCCTTATGCAACAGAAAAGAGTTTATTACCGGCAAAGGGCAGCAGTAAAATAGGAAAATTCCATGTTATTCATGGCCACCTCTTGTTTATTAGCACTGTATTAGGTAATGTTGTTATTCATTATTAGTTGCTACTAGGGATGCTCAAAATAAGTTTGCTAATCTGATTTTTAGCTACTATGTTGGGGTTCACAATAAAGTAAAATAATGTTTTATGTGTCACCTTTTAAGCTTTTGCACCTTGTTGTAATTGTATAGAGAAGTTTGTTTAGTAATTGGTGCCGCTCTAAAAGCAACTACAAAAGGTTCTCGTGTACAACCAATAGTGATTTTTATAATTCGGATTTTACGTCAGCATAGTTGCAAGGAGAAGTGGCTGGTGTAGGGAAAACATATTTCTTTGAAAAAAAAGAGAAAAATATGTTGTTGGACTTTGAAGAAACAATAAATATTTTAAAGCACTGATATTTTTGCGGTGCATCAACAAATTACAAAAAACAATATTGGACTTGCATTCAATTTCATTGTGAAAAACCATTTTACTCTTCATACTATAAATGTCCACAATGTTTTCTCATTCTCCGATATCAATGTAAGGCACATAACATCTAGCCACTGTAAGCTTGCCATCTGCACAAGAAAACCAGATGGTAGCTTGACTGTTTCAAAATCCATGTATCCATGTCAATAGCAATAGCCTTTCTGTCCATCTTTTAAAAAATTCTTGAAAACTATACAAAAAAAAAGCTAACTGAGAAGTAGTTGGCTAAATGTTTATGAACTTGATCTATGGCCCTCTCTTCAAAGTGCTACTAGTTCTTGCAGGGGGAGGAGTTGCTTGGGAAGTTGTACTTTTTCGTACACCTGTTGTCGCTGCAGAATTTTTTTTAAAGAAATAGAAATAGCATATATAAACTATAAAGCATGGAAGAAAAAACAAAGCATATATAAAAACTAGGTTTTTAAATAGTTTTGGGACTTGGGGTTAATACTATAAGTTCAGTAACCATTATTCCTAACTGATAGCTCGGTGAGCATTGAGCATTGAGTCATATATATACTATATGCAACTACAAGAATATAAGTAAATTTGTGTCAGACTATGTCAATGTGAATTTGTGTCAGACTATATCAGCGGTGTAATAAATTGATAAACTGTCTAAGCATGTTATCTCGGGATTTAGTTATGGTGATTGTCAATGCAAAATTTCAAAAATAATTTTAAAAAAGGTTTTATCCATCTACAGTCAACTTTGATAGAAAAGTTCAGTATAGCATCCCTGTTTACTGTGTACTACATATAGGAGGCAAGCTATCTGTATAAGTATTGCTGACAGATTTAGATCCATTCTACCATACACCATTTCCTTAAACCCTACTTTACCTGAAGATCTAGGTGCAGGAGGATCTCTTGGTTTAGGTCGCAAGCTTGATGACTGGCCTACTTTCGGCAATGTTAGCTTCTGGACACGATTCACCGCCCTAGACCTGCATGAGAAATAGCAAATTACAGATAACAGTGGAAATGATTTCACGTTACACAAATAAAATTTTGAGATAATGACCTTATACAAAATAAGCATGCACTAAAGATGTCAAATTCAGAAAAAATGTTAGCAAGTATCAGAATATGGCAGATTGGAAATACTCACAAGCGCTCTTTCGCAGCAGCGTTGGATGTTTTCTCTTGCTCTTGATCTACTACATTGCTTACTGAACTATCAGCTTCTGCACCCGTGGAAATACCACCATCGGAAGCATCACTTAACCTTCCATCTGAGTCAACATCCCCAAGGCCAGAAATCTCAGGATCAACGGAGAGCATGGACCCAGCTTCAGATTGCCTGTCACTGGTGTCGGAGAAGTTATCAAGATCAGAAGCTGCCCCACTGCCAACACTTGTGCCCTTCCCTAGGGATGTAATGCCTGGGGAAGAGGACGAATGCTTCAATATGGAATCGGCTTGTCTCGTCGACTTCAATCTGGTGCTACTATTGAGTAATTGAAGCCTGTCAATTTCGTCGTCCTTCTTTGAAATGGTATCTTTGAGAAGTGAAAGCTGCAAGGAAAACATTACATAACAATAGATGTAACAATATTTCATGGTGAATTACTATTCCGCTTACATCGCGTAATGTTTTGACATTCCAGAACAATATTCTTAACCTTTTCCCATTTCAGTACTGAGATCAGTATGTTAAGAGACATGACTTGATAATTATTGAAAAATTTGGTTACCTGATCCATTAATTCTTTGACATCTTTTCCCTCCTTCCCCTCCTTATTGGTCCGAGCAACACCAAGTTCCACCCCAGACACTCGTTCCGCAAATTTCAGAGTACTTAAAGTTTCTGTGTACGATGAAACATCTGGGTTGACCTGCACAAACATTAGGGTTTTTGCATGCCCACCTGCATATGAAAACTAGGCATGTTAATACAACATTTATCATCAGTGTATGATATGCAAAATAGTTCTTAAGTGAAGCAGAATACCCAGAGAAGTTTGCAGGACTTGTGTGAGCTTGCTATTTCTGTATGGTACATGAGCATTCTTTTGTGATAAAGAAAATATGACATCCCCGAGAGCAGCCAAAGACTTGTTGATGTGTTGTGCTTCTTTGAGCCTGTCCCCTGTAACTGCAGAACGGTCCACCCTCTCACTTCCAGCAAGGTCCACAAGATGTAGAGCGCCACGCAAAGTGTTTCCAGTCTTCAAATCTTGGCCTCGGATATGAATGGTCACAACACTGCAAAAAATTGCTCTCTAATAAGGTCTATTCCTACATAAAAAGAAAAGGCAAGTAAATTACCTGTGAGATCTGCTACTTCTCTCATTCAAAGCTGTTGCACTCATGGCTCTATTGTCATGCCCTGTTTGCATTAGCTCGATAACATGAGCAGTTGAGGTGACAGGACACATTGTTGCATCAGGAACAGCAAGTCCATTGGGTTGGGTGGTGTTCTGGATCCCTAGTGTGTGGAAGTCAAGAAAAAAGAAGATATTTCTTTACATCAATTCAGTCAGCAAAAATCTATGTATGGAATTCCTCAAGAAAAAATAATGGCACTAGCATCTGATGAAGGATGGCCATCGTATGTGTACACAATTAACAATTGCAAATTTTAGTGTAGACCTAATTCAGACATTTTATTCTATTTGATGAAAGGCTACATTAATGCAAGTCTGGGGAAAAAGGATATTTCTTCTGCACACCACCACTGCCAAGGAGATCACGGATTTGCTCATTGTAGATCTCAATCATCTGAACACCAAGTTCGTAATCGATTGTCTCTCTACGGTCATGAGAAATATTGAAAAGGTCATTTAATGCCCTATAATTGACTCCCCATTCCTTCTCAGTTGCCTTTTCAGGTCCCATCTGAGAAATTGATAGAAACAGGTCGTTGTAAACACATTGTGACTGCAGAGAAATCTTCTGGCATGGAAACTGAAATAAACAGACCGAATGTTTTTGCCCTGAGCTTCAGCGTACCATAGTGTATGTTTTTCCTGATCCAGTTTGCCCATATGCGAAAATGCAGACATTGTAGCCATCAAGAACTGATCTAATTAGTGGCTGTATGTCCTTGAAGACAGCATCTGTTAACAAAATAAGAGGGATAAGAGAATTGATGTATACGACTTACACTATTATGGAATATAATCCTTTGCAGGACTTATTAGACTAATTTGATGCAATAGCTTCAATGGAAACCCAACAGAAGATAAGTTGTATAGATAACTTATCATGGATACCTTGTGTAGTGATAGGGCCAAAAACTTTGTTAAATGTGAAATTTTTGCCCCCTTCCTTCCCTTGTTTTGTAGGGTTTGATAGAACTAGTTCACCATTGTCCCCAATATATTCAACTGAACTGGACTTGTCATCCTCCCCAGGTCGAAAAGGTCTTATCCGACAATATACTCTGATGTTTCCTGCTCAGAAATACTATGCCAAGGTGATATCTTTTGACCTAGATAACCAGACTAAACTGACTGATGATTTTAGTTCACATGTACCTTTTAGTTCCTGGATCTCATTGAACAATTTTCTGTTTTCTACAAGAGCTGCATGATATTTTTCTGCAGCATTTGTTACCACCTTAAGGCTTTTTCCTAGTGAAAATTGCAACTGGCAATGTTAGTTGCAATCCATCGATGGTAAAAGAAGTATTTGTATATGAAACCCATAAGCAATCACAAGGTTAATTCTTACCAAGGCCAGCTAGTTCTTCAGACCACTTATTTTGACAATTTAGGATTTCATGCCTAACGGAAACAGAAGACAGCTTCAAATCCTGATGAAACACAACAGTTTTGACTAACTACAGAATTTAGGAACTCCCTAAATTTGAAAAGGAAGAATAAAACGAAGTTATTTGTCTAATACCTGAACGTTCTGTACTTGCAAACTTACAAATTGATTGACCACTACTTCTTTGTTTTTCCAAAATTGGATTCTAGATTCAGATAATTCCTCGAGTTCTCTTCTTCTCTTGGTAGAATCATCTAACATAAGCTTTACTTCTTCTATCCTGTGTTCCAACTCCTTATTTACTTGTGCAGCCGTAGTCTCTAATTGCTGACTGTGTGCCTCATGCAATCTCTTTGTTTCTTCAAGCTCTTTCTTGAGTTCTAAAATTATACTGTTATTGTTTTCCTTGTCCATGAGAAGCCTGGCCATATCTTCCTTCTTAGATTCTAACAACCTGCAGCTCTCCTCGTATGATGATCTTAACGTTTCTAATTCCTTCTTAAGTTTCAAAATCGTATTGTTACCATCTTCTTTCTCCTTCATCAACCTAATTATCTCCTTCTCCTTAATTGACCTGTCTGCATCTTCATCCGCGATTTTCTTCAGTTCAGCCTTATTTTCCTTCTCCCTGATAGACATGAACATATCTTCCTTCTGTTTCATTGATCTAATTATATATTCCTTTTCTTCAAGCAACTTAATTATCTCTTCCTTCTCCTTTGTCAACCTAAACACTATATCATCTTTATCCACAATTAACCTGTCTTTATTGTCATCTGCCATTTGCTTTCTATCATCAACCTCGCCTTTTTCCAAGTTAACCATATTTTCCTTCTCCTTCATAAGTACAATCACATCTTCCTTTTCTTCAAGCAACGTAATTATCTCTTCCTTCTCCTTCGTCAACCTAAACACTATATCATCTTTCTCCTTAATCAACCTGTCTTTATTGTCATCTGCCATTTGCTTTCTATCCAAAATCTCACCTTTTTCCAAGTTAACCATTTCTTCCTTCTCCTTCATAAGTCTAATTATATCTTCCTTCTCCTTCAATAACCTAACCATCTCTTCCTTCTCCTTTGTCAACCTAAGCACAATATCATTCTTCTCCTTAATCAACCTATCTTTATTGTCATCTGTCGTTTTAGTTCTACCCTCAACTTCACCTTTTTCCAAGTTAAGCAAATCTTCCTTCTCCTTAATTAGTCTAATTACATCATCCTTGTCCTTCAACAACCTAATCATTTCTTCCTTTTCCTTCACCAATCTATCTAAAGCATCATCCTTCTCCTTAATTAACCTATATTTATCTTCATCTTCTATTCGTTGTGTTTCTTCAGCTTTGACTGTTTTCAAGTCAACCATGCCTTCCTTCTCCTTCAGCAATCTAACCATATCTTCTTTCTCCTTTAGCAACCTAACCATATCTTCCTTCTCTCTCAGCAACCTGACCAAATCCTCGTTTTCTTTCATCAATCTAACCACATCTTCCTGGTACTTCATTAACTTTGCCATATCTTCCTCTGCTAGTTGCCCTTTATCGCCAAGCTTTTCTTTCTCCATCTGCGTAATAAGAGTGAATCAAAATTATCCATTACTTCTCAAGAACTAATGATTTAAAGGCTTATCATCTTTTACGGAGTGAACAAGAATCCCAGTCATTCTAGTGGTATTTCAATCCCAGAGAAGAATAAAACAAAGCAAATTGTGCCATTGTTGCCATTTTCCGCCATTTTATCTTTTCAATATTTAATGGTGATGGCAGGATCTTCAAACATTTAGGACAGGTAAATAATTCACTTCAAGTACACAAAATTCTGGCAGCAGCCCAAAGATAGATGGATCAGAGGAGTTGCAGGAGTTTACATGTATTTGCCTGCTTGTCTCACCAGCTAATGCCTCTAGCACTCTTATCCTTGACTGATACTTTTCTTCACGAGCTTTAATCAGGTTATTTTGCTGCAGACAAGTAAGAAGTCACAAAGGACTAATCTGGTATAAGAACACTTATAGAAAATATTTATCTTACGTTCCGTATATGCCCAGCCTGAGTTGAACTGCGCCTTTCAATCTCCACTGTGACCTTCCTCAGCAAGCAAGCAATGCGCTACAATGAAACATTCACATTCATTTGTACAAGGAAAGGTGTTAAAACATACAGCGTGAAACCACTTAAATTTGGAAAGAACAAACTAACTGCATTTCTTTTCTGAGAAGCCTACATAAGGTATTTGTCCATTCTTCCTCTCAATGCTCTCGTCAAGGATGCTGTTGACGACACCCAGAAGTGACTGGGTAGGTGCATTCTGCAAAATATGTTGTTCAGTTCACGCCATGAACACGCCAAGTCAGCATAGGGTGACAATGTAAAAAAAATCCTTTTAAAATAAAACATGTTCTCTCATTACTAGTGGGGATAATTAGATGTACTTACATCCAAGCTAGTGGATTTCATCAAGTCTGAATATTTTCCACCGGGCAGATCAGCATATCCTCCTTGTTTCAGCTGAAATACATGTGACGGCGAATATGGGTCGATTCCTGACAAAGGAGTGGACGGTTCTGAATACAAGAAAACACAAGATGTCTCAGCCAGCAATTGGATTCATCATCATCACAAACAGTTGCCATTGTCAGTTGGTGACTTCAAGTGTACAATGTGCAGTTCCAACCTGACATAATTGGACTAGTGAGCATCCTTTGCAGCTTGGATTCGACGCGCTTTCTGCCTCCTTCGCTGTCGCATCTGGTCAGGAAATTAGGGCTCCGGTGGCCTTCGGCGCCGCGCGACCCGAACCGATCCATGAGGGCAAGGATGCAGGTCACAACAGCAGACATTTGGCCCTGGATGGAACAGTGTCTCGAATCAAGAAGGGGAATATAGCATGGCGGCAGCGCAATTAGCAAGAAACGCAAACCCTCTCGAGGTCGGAGGCGCTGAAGGTGGCGACGCCCATCCGCTCGACGGCGGCGCGGAACCTGCCGACATTGTCGGTGGAGGCGTCGTCGAGGAGGGCGCCCGGGCAGAGCCTCCGGAGCAGCGCGCAGAGCAGCCTCCCGCTGGCGAGCGCGGCGCGGAGGTCGTCGTCGGAGGCCTCCGGCGGCGGCGGGAGCGGCAGGTCAGGGAACAGCGCCAGCAACCACCCGACAGCGTCCGCCCGCCGCCTCGCTGCGCCGGCAACAACCAATCAACCAAGAAATCACCGAGAGATCCAAGCAAGAATGAAAGCCTCAAGGCGAATCAAGATCAAAGAAACCAAGAGAAAACACGAGGGATTACATGGGTCGGGCGCGGCATTGTTGTTGGGGTCGCGGAGGGACATGGAAAGCGAGGTGAAACGAAGAGATGGAGACGGCCATGTGGGGGATTTAAGCCGGGGGGCATCATATCGAGGGGGGAGGCGTCCCCGACGAGAGGTGAGGACGGGAGGGAAAGGAGGCGCGCGGGATGAGTGGGCGCGTGTACTCTCTCCTTTCCTCTCGCTCACTCGCTCTCGCGGTGGCCGGCTATTTTTAGGTGGCGCGGGAGGAGACGCCGACGAGACGCGCGCGAAGGCTGGAGGAAGAAGAGAGCACGCGACGCGATGCAACGTGGGTGGAGGAAGACGACACGAGATGGGCCCGGCCCATTTAGTCACCTTGGGCTCAGCCCAATAGAGACCAAACACCTGAGGTTTCTGTTGGGCCTAAATGTATTAGTCCGTCTATCTTATCTTAACATTGAATTAAGAGCGATCAGATATACCAAAATTTACATATGAATATCATTTGGTACTTATAATACAACCTAAAAGCGTAAATTTGATTGTTTTTTTCCACATTTGACTGCACTGGAGGATTTGGCACTCTTGTTCAGCCAAAAACATAGGGCATGTTTTGGTTTTCTGCCCGAACTTGCCATGCAAAAATAAATGGTATCCAATGAAGAAGCACGTATCTATTTGCTTTGGTGTCAAAAAAAAAGTGGCATTGTCAAATATTATGTCTAGAGAGCAAACTGACGTTAGGTCGAACACATACCAAAATTTGACAATAATCCAAACAATCATACTGTACCAAAACCTTTGGCTTGTTAAATCTTGCCATTACCAATATTGGCTTGGATTGAAATGATCCAGACAAGCCCATACTGACGCAACCCTAAAAGTGAAAAACACACAGTACATCGGGCGCATCGTGTACCTGACTACGACCTTGATCTACTTGCTGTATAGTCTAGATACAAGAAATCAAATCAAAGCTTGTAACCAATAACGGACTGTCTACTTAACTATGAGGATAAATTAAATATTTTAGAATAAACTTACAATAACTTAAAACAAAAATAGAAATTTTTTTAATAAAAATAATTTTTTAAAGCATAGAGTAAATAATTCTTTTCAATAATCTGATGAATAATTAAAAAGAACATAGCCTCAAATCCACTTATTTACATCCACTTAATTAATTTACCAATACATATGTTTACTATTGGGATCCACACTCAGCCTTATAAAATAGCGAGAGTCACTCTTAGAATTGGTTGGTAGGTGTCTCTTTTTCCCCTTACGAGCAGCCGCCTATAAGTAAAATTTGTAAGAGCTAATGATTTTCTTTTATAACCGGTTGAAGGGAGTCGGAAGCTCATTTTCTCTCCTTTTGTCCTTACGGCATTGCACGCGGCTCATGTTTTGCAAAATCTTATTGTTGTATTATTCTACAATCGAAAGAAATTCCCCAACACATATTTAGCACATTGGAGATCAAAATTGTGAACATTGCCAGCTTGCACTTACACATCACATAGGTTGACCCCTCAGATACATAGCTAGTAGCCTAAGTACTAAAGGCTAATGGAGAGATTGAGGCCAAGGGTGAAAGAGACGCAACTCATAAACACTCTCAACTCAACTCCAAACCCAAATTGAAGGCGACATTGGGCAGGCAGGCAGCTTGCATTATTGCGTACCAGCAGGTCGATCATATCAACCGTGACAGAAGGGAAGAAAAGAATCTCATATATCTGCAAGCGTCAACGGCTGCTGCCTGCCCGCGTTGATAAGCTGGTACATTCACACAGTAGTGTGTGTCAGGTGATCTTGGACTGTAACAACGTCTGCCCTTTTTGCCCTCCCTTTCTTCCTCCTCCCTCCAACCAAGGTAGACTTCAGAACCATCTCATAATGCAGCCTGAGCCAGTCAAGTGGCTTTGCAAGGTTACTGAACAGCAAAGTTGCATTGCTTTGATGCTCTATCCTTAGCTTCGGTCCTACACTAGGGCTTTAGGGAAGTAAAGAGATGATAAGAGAAGAGTAGTACAAGTAGTACATGACCATCTCATCATGCAAGCTTATCTTACCACAAGTGTAGTATATGAGAGACCATCTGATCATGCAAGCTTATTTTATATTATTTACCATTTTGGTTCATATTGAGTGATTTAGTCTCACGTATCAGTGAGAACGGGAATTACACCCTCTATAAGGATGACAAATTATTAAAAAAATCCCCCCTTATGATTCATAGGCCTAATTAAAAATTTAAAACGTTCTTTTCTTAATTATTAATCAATTACTGTTTTTTAAGAAAATCAATTAGCTTTGGTTTCCTGCCTACTTGCTGCTGAACCGGCTGCATACCCATGGCCTGTAAGCACTGCAGGTCTGCATATTCTATACCACCTTGTGACCCAACAGCTGATTAAATTAGTCTATCCCCTTAACTCCTAGTCATGGAGCAATTGTTGGTCAGTAGCTGCAACTAGTGGAGTTCTGCAATGATTATAATATTGCAAAGGTGGAATTAAAGCTGGGAGTTAGGCAATTGAGATGGCAATTCTAACTAACTCCTGCTCTGCCATGAGATATGCAGGTTTCAGGCAGGGGTAACCATGAAATTACCATGGCTTTAGTTAGCTATACTTAATTAACTGCCCTGATTAGATCTTCTTTTAGTGACAGTTGACTCATCAACATGTAATTGCCATGCTGATCATAAATTCAGAATGATCCCTATTTTCAACAATGTGTAGAACTCATTTCCAAGAGAGGATTACTGCAATGTGCTCGTGAAGCACTACTATGGCTCTTACTTTCATTAAGCACTACTATGTCTTAGAGACAAAGGGATAAAAAGATATCCAAAACTTAATTACATTTTGCTTAATTATTTTCAGCTGCACAATATCGTATAGTGGATTATCAAAATATATATTTCTCATATTTGTGTGCTAAATAGGTCAGCATTATGCAGATCGACGAAAAACAGAACATGGGTCAATCATGCATGCAAATTTGTGCTATGCTGCTATGTACGCAATCTAAGGCTCCCATGGCTGTTCAGCCGAATTTTTTTCAGGACGAAAAATGGGACAAATCAAGCGTATAATTAGTCGACTATTAATTATTATAAATTTAAAAAATAAATTTATTTAATTTTTAAAAACTTCTATATAAAAAAATTTACATAAAATATACCATTTAAAAAATAGAGAAGCGTGTAACAGAAGACGAGAAGTTTGCCACCGCCTAGTTGTTCACAAAGAATTTACCGAAATATTCAATTGATCCGTGAGATGTCACATATCAAACTTTTTTTTATCTTCTTAAAAAAAATCACATGTGTATAGAAATCTATGTTCCCTGATACCAGTCATTTTATTTAGGGATATTAGCTTGAGAGCCGACTGATTGTGATTATGTCTTCTTCTTGTGGGATGAAAAGTGTCAATCATGCTTTATTGCTTTATTGGTATCTAAGAAGGTCACTATCTAAAGAAGTGACAGTGTCTTTTCCTACACCATATTTTTAAATACATGCGTGTAGTGTTCTAACACACGATTTAAATCAATGGTCCATGACTTTCTCACCTTTTTTGAGCTTTTGACTGCTTGCCACAAGCGTGTACGTGTCTTCTCTAGGACCCTCATATTTGTCACACTTGTGCGATTTGCCATCCTTAAGCCCTAAGAAACTTGTAATATATTTCAATAATTAATAAGAAGTGCAGTAGTATACTGATAAACTTTATATTTCAATAAATGATAAGAAGCTTTGTGCATGGCTAGGATTTTTTTTACAATAGTTTGCCATGTTTTTCTTTTTTTTTTAAAAAAAAGAAAGAGCCCATCCTTTGGCCTGATTGGGATAAATAAAAATTTACTGTGAATTTTGGATAATTTGTCTCGTGTTTCTTATAGAATTCCTCCGTTGCAAAAAAGCCATATTTGATGGAATGCTTTCAAGATAGAATTTGGAAGAGAGAGTGAACCTATCGGGGGACGTGGAAACTGCCATGTCGGATCGTGGATCTCGAGGCACATCCAAAGGTTTAGCTATATCTGAGTGGTTGAGTAAAAGAAAACATATAGATCTGGCATGCATATTGTTCTTATAAAAAAAACACCTCTAACAAATCTTGTCATTCATACATAGGTCTAAATTTTTGTTGCAGTTAGAGAGTTCAGATAAATAAATAAATATATATATTATTTTAACTTACACAGTTAAAACTATGACAATATATACCTAAAGTGGCTTGTGTAGCAATTGAGCATGAGGAAAGAAAGAGAGATATTATGGTTTCCATGACTAGAATGTCACATGTTGAAGGGTACGCAAAAAATCACACCTATTTGACAAAACATATGTATCATTCTAGTCATGATCGTAAACATTGAGAAATAATAAAAATATTTACATACAAAACAATCAAGAAATTAATTCCCAAATTTAAGTATAGAGTAATTATTATAACATTTATAAAAAAAGCCATAAGGCAAGAATGTGAACTTTGTATGCCACATGGTGACATGGACAGATGGACGATGCCAAGTGTGCCTCTTGATTTGGCAACAAGTTTCCCTGCTAGCTAATCACATCCAAACCAAATGCATAACATACAGCCAATCAATGGGTTTATGTAAGATGGATTAAACTTTTGGTGTGATCTAGCTAGGCTTGCCACGTATTACTTTCCCAAAGTTAGTGAACGGAAAGAAGGGCAACCGATCAACAACAGGTGAAACCATTTCTTGCTTTTTTGGAGCAATCATAATCTTGTTTTTACCAAAAATTGATTTTTTAAACAGAGTTTAGAGCCTAACAATCTAAAAGCATGAATCGAGGCTCATCCAAAGGTTCAGCGAAAGAAATTAAAGCATCTAGATCTAGCATGTTCTTATCAAAACAACCTTTATGTTTCCATATAACAAAACCCATAGGTTAAAATTTCTGTAGCCATTGATAAGTTTTTTGACAAACTTAATCATTTATAGGTCTAAATATTTAGCAGTTGACAAGTTATAGGGATACATATTGATTATTTTTTTATAGAAGAGCCCGCTTAGCAAAACTATGTATGAGGAGAGACATATCGATCTCATGGCTCTCATGACTATTAGAATGACCTTTGGTTGAAGGTACATAAAATTTCACATTTCTCTTTAACTAACAACCCCCATACAAATAAATATATATATATATATATATATATATCAGGTCGCAATTGTAAACATTTTATTATGTTTTTTTCTTAGTGGAGAAATAATAAAGAGTGAAATGCCACAACTTGTAAGATGAGTATAATTTAGTCACCTTCTGATAAATTGAACAAAAGAGTCACACAATTTAACTAGTGGGTACAAATTCAATTTGATTGGTTTCAATGCTAGACCTGCTAGATACATATGGCATACTTGATATTAAAATAGACCTAGGTCTAGTGGAGCTAGAATTTGCTCAAACCTAGGGCTATGCTAGCGTAATTTGAATAATTTTGCAACTATGTTAAGTTTTTCCAAAAATTTGAAGTGCAATTCGCATGTGCATTTAGGCTGGGGTAGGGCTATTGATTTAAGCCGATGCACATGTGTCGGTGTGGCACCCCATTCAACCCCGGTGGTTGATGGTTTGGCCTAAAAGGATTTGCACACAAACATTTTGTGTCGTCATGTGTGAGCTAGGGCAAAATAGTCTGCTTTAACGGAAGAAATAGTGGATTTGAACTAATGATAAAAACCAAAACCTTTTTATCTTAATTTCATTGGTATCCAAATATATTATAGACTTTTAAAGCTATATTTCTAAAGTCGGGATATTTCGATGTCACATAACCAATTCCTAAACTTTTTTCTAGTTTATATATATCATGAGAAACCTTATTGACATACTTCTGAAATCGAGATCTTTCGATGTCACATAACCAATTTCGAAACTTTCCCCCTAGGTATATATATATATATATATATATCATGAGAAACGTTATTGACAATAACTGAAATTGTACAAACCAAATCTAACATGCATGGTAATTAAGCTTACACTTCCAAGTTCCAACCAATAATGTAGAGGTCTCCATCCATTCCATGAACCCATCCCATCCTGCCTACCCTTTCTTCTTCTCTTTGCTTTTGGACCCAAACAGCTGCCACAACTGTTCATTACCCCTCTCCTTTTCTGGGACTTTATATACCTGCCCCTCCCCCAACTGGCCGCTTCAACCAACGTTAGCGTCAACCCAGTGACAGACAATAACACAGACTCTCCTCTAGCTAGCTAGCTTACCGTCTCGGCGAACACTAGCTCTTAGCTCCCTCCCATGGCGGTCGTCAGCGGCGGCAAGGTGGTGGCGGCGGCGGCGGAGCCTGGCGTGGCGCGGCGGCTGTGGCACGTGGTGCGCGCCGTTCTGTACTTGCTGCGCCGCGGGCTGCCGTCCGGGCGCAAGCTCGCCATGGACCTCCACCTCCTCCTCCACCTCGGCAAGATCGCCGGCAAGGCGCTCGGCCACCTCGTCACGTTCCACCATGGCCACGGGCAGCGCGGTGGCGCGATCTCCGCCGCGGCGGTGGCGGGGTTGTCGCTGTCGTGCCGCGCGATCGACCCGGCGCTCGCGGTGTACGAGCCCTCGCGTGGCCGCCGCGAGGTCGAGTTCAGCTGCAGCAACACGCCGTTCTCCACAACCGGAGGCGGCGGTCTCCTTGGGCGCCGCCGCCGCAACCGCCACCACCGCCGCGACGACGAGTACTCAGCTGGCGCCGGCGGTTACTACGACCACAGCTACGACGCGGCCTACGTCGCCAGGGTGTTCGAGATGCTGAACGGCAGCGAGCACCTCTTCAACGACGACGGCGACGATGCGCTCGCCGTGGCGCCGACCACCGCCGAGACGACGACGCTGTGCACGCCGGCCCGCTCCCGCAGTCCGGCCCCGGCGGCCAGCCGGCATCGCGCTCGCATCACTGACTCGCCGTTATTCGCCTCGAGCGGCGGCGGCAACGTCGACGACTCGGCGTCGGCGTCGTACGGCGTGCAGCAGCAGGTGGACAGGAAGGCTGACGAGTTCATCAGGCGCTTCTACGAGCAGCTGCGCGCGCAGCGCAGCGTCGCCGCCACGCCGGACTACTACGGCTCCAGCCCGTACAGCGGCCGCCGCGCGCCACGGCCGGCCGCCGCCGGTATCGCTTAGATCGATCGCCATAGCCATGCACGATCGACAAAAGCCTTTCACCAACTCCATGTTGCTACCATGCTACCACGTACTTGCTTATCAGTCCAAAACCCTAAAAACCTGTAGCATCTGCTCTGCTCTTCCATGTTGAAAAATAAAAAGAGATTAATTTTTGCTGTGTTTAATTGCTCCACTAATACATAATAATCACTAGCAACTCTACACAGTTTGCACTAGCTAGCTCTTACTACTACTAACCAGTTGCTAATTAATAGAGTTGTAACAATTATTCATTAATCTGCTCTTCAATCTACATATGTAGATATACTAGTAATTAATTTTTTTAAAAAACAATAAAATAGATTAATATAAGATATATATCGTTAAATTTGACTTCTATAAACTGTAACAATAAGACAAATTAAACTAAAACTAGTTAACACATTCGTGATTTTTTTACAACTCGTAAAAATCAAATTTAAATTTACACTATTTAGATGATATATAAAAAATAAGAGGATATTTCTAAAATAATTTTATAGGGATGAAAAGTTATGGGATATGATTTGTTCTTGTATAGAGGGTACAGGAGCAGCCTTTAGCCTGTTGGTTGGGTGTGTCGGAAGGTACAGCAGTATTGGCGGACTTGGTCACGTCCTTTAAATTTTATGATTGCAACCTTTCTTGACTACAAAGGACAATAGGACAACCTGTAGTTGCGACCAAGAATTTCGGTATGTTTCAGCTTTAATGTGGCCACAAGCTCAGTTCCTCTATCCAAATGATAATAAATCTCTAGCTAGATGAACCTTGGTTGCAATTATAGTTTGATCTTCAGTTCAGTTTTCCTTTTACTATGCTACTCTTGGAGGATGGTTTAGCTCACTGTTTGATATCTTGTAGAGCTATAATTAAGTACACCTGAAGGAGTGTGTACCGTCCAAGTTAAGTAGGAGCAATTAATTAGCGTGCAGATGAAGACCATGGAACAAACGATCAAAGAATCTTCTTGTTCCTTATAATTAATCTTAAGCTGAATTTCGCATGCATTGTGTGCTGATTTCTTCTGCTGCTTAAGTAATCCCCTGCTGGGAGATAAGGACCCACAGTTAATTACCCATAAATGGTTGATGGCAATGTAGAGCTGATCTTTTGTTCCAAGACTTAGCCAAAATTAAGTACCTTCTACTAGCTGATTTATGCGATCTAGCTGACCTGATCTAATTAATGATTTTGTTCCAAGAAACCAGAAGTTAACTTCTTGGTTCTCGCAGAGTACGTACGAGCTGCCTTTTTCTCTTTCTTTTTTGTCATGATCAGTCATCGGTTTGAACTTGCAATTTTATCAAGAACAGTAGCCACAGTACGGCACCAAGTGACCAAGTCTAAAAGATGCTGCCGTTGTTGCCCGTTTTCTTTCGTGTCCGGTCTCTGACACGCAGCCGTAGCAGAGCGAGAGGGTTCATGGCCTTGACTTTGGGCTCACAGCCTCACACTGCCTGCCTGACTGGTACAAGCGTGGTGGCCACAGCGCAACACGAGTCATCTGTTCTGCGTACTGGCAAATTAAACTGCACCTTAGTTAAGCAGTGAGTAATATCTGGTTAGTTTTCATGTGTGTAGTTTTGGGGTTTTGGCATTGTATTACTGCTTTCATAATTCATCCCTTGTATAATTCTCGTTCTTGCATCTGGCCAGCTGCTACTAGCAGCTTCACCTAGGCCTGTTCTGTTCTGATTTTGATTAGGTTAGAGATTTTGTGTTGGTTTTTATTAACACGTTTTTCCAAACTGTAAAACAATATGTTTCGTGCAAAAAATTTTCTATATATAATTGTTTTAAAATATCAAAAAATATATTTTGAAATTTATAATAATTAAAATTTAATTAATTATACACTAATAAATTTCTCGTTTTAAGTGCACAACTAATTATCATCCTAGACGTTTAAGCTAACGGCCCCTAATTGCACAGTTCTCATGAGACAGACTTGCATGTCATGCTGCATGCTTAGAGAGATGAATGGATCGATCGATGATAATTATGCCCTTAAGATATATTGAGAAGCCTTTTCACCACTATATTATATGCAGCAAATAATCTTTAGAAGAAAGAAGCTAATTAAGGCTCATTTTTTTAATTATTTACCAGATTATTATAACAAATTATTTACTCTACACTTCAAAAAATACATTTTCTGGGAAAACCTTTCTTCTACTGCTTTTTTTAGACCATTTACTTTAAAATATTTGTTAATTTATTTCTCAAAGTATTTAATTTATGCCACGCATTCGCCACGAGTCCAGTTCAGGCCTAACTATATGGGCCGGCAATGCATGCCGTTTCAACCCAAACTGCCGTGTTCTTCCTCAACCGATGCGCCCTCCTCCGAGGAGATCCGGCTCCACCTCTCCACGGATCCTCTCCGCCGCGGCTGCTGCTCCAACTCCGGCCATGACTGACTCAACAACCACCGGTGCATGCGTGCCCGCATCCGGCATAAACCTTCTCGCTGCGCACTCCGCCTCTAGCTCTAGTCTTCAAGAAAGCCGAAGATTCAGAGAAACCAAAGCTTCATCAGGTTGTAAAATGGTCTGTGAATCTCTTCAGGCTGCACGAATGAAAGCATGATCTCGAATATATTGGTTTATTCAAGATGCTTCCCAGCCCAGGATCGAGCAAACACCGAAACAGAGACTAGAAGAACAGGAGACAGGCACATGGATCAGCAATTAATGGCTGCAATATACAAGATAATTCTCGCCGTTTCTCGCTGCAGGACCTGATAAACTGCTGGTTTTATATTTATTTAATTTTATTATTTTGATACAAACACAAAGTCATCACCTATCAAGGCTAGGATGAATCTAGCTCAGCTCGGTACAATAGATTAAACGTAGCACCATGGTCATTCTTATTCATCTATTGATTGATTTTCCTTTTGTGAATTACAGTTACAGTTACCAAGCTGATAAGGCCAATGTACATCCCCACAAACAAGGCTAATCAGCTGATAAGATCATGCATCGGCATCACAAAGATGATCACTTATCACTGCTTTTAGTTACCTCTCCTTTTCCAAACTCGTGTTGATTTGCTTGCATGGCAGATATCAGCTTCCAAGCTTAACATATGTTCTCTTTTTCTTTTACAACACTTCTTAATTAATTGGCATGAAATCGTTGGTCCGTGACCATGAAAATGACATGTAGTCGTCATCATAGTACGCTAATGATGAAGATCACCTGGGCCGAATAGCTTACACATGATTACAAGCCCAATCACCATTAACTCTGTCGCTTCGTCGATGATCTGTCGCTTCAGGACCATTTACTTTTTGTGTGGTTAGTTAATAATCGGCAATGGTTATTAATTACTGCACGAAAAGTTGTGATCGATGAGTCACGAGAAAAGATATAAGGGAGGGGCTATAGGTAGCTAGCTGATGATAAGGTCATGGCTAACGTAACTGTGATCACCAAACGCTCTTATACGAATATCTTCACACCTCTCAGAGGGCAATATAGTGGTGGTCGATGAGATCGATGGTTCTAGAGGACTGAATTCACGATGGCACTCCCCCTGTTTTTATAATTCTTGATATTTTAGATAAAGTCAAAATATATATTTAACTATAATTTTCTAGTATAATATATAAAATAAATAAATATATATATTTTTATTATAGCACTTTTTAAAGACTAATATATATGTTGTTGTAGTGCCTTTAAACTAAATATTTTTAAATTGGTAGTTAAAGTTTTAAAAATTTAATTTCAACTTATCCAAAACATCAAGAACCGAATGAAGTACACGGACGTAAATATATATGTGAGTGTTAGTGTACAACCAATTTTACAACAATTTGGGGACTTGAGTAAACACTTGAAAGAGCCCTGAATAAGTGTATGTGCATGGCAAGTATAAAATGTTTGACATTATTAAACAGAAGAATAATAGTATATGTCAATATCCTTGTATAAGTACACGAAAAAACCACTAAAACAACTGGGAGTTTCTTTTATTTAAAGATAATGGAATTTACATACACAACGGGGAGTTTCTTGATTGTTTAGTTTGCAACAAGCTATCTCGAGCCTTCTGTGCATATTTACCTATGCACCTACAATTAGTACGTCATCACATACATCAGATACGAAAATATACTCATGAAAGTATGTTACTCGTGTCACCAATCATGAGACCACACGACACAAGCTTTAATTTGCTGATAAGTAGGCCGTAATAATGAGTCAAGCTGATGAGCACGCAGCGAGCACCTTGTCCACAAACTTTAATCTGCTCGTATCAAAGAAATCAAAATCCTGTGTGCTAGACACCGGCCTGCTTGGCTGCTCCAATCTCCTCCTTAATTTTGATCACAAGATCTGATTATGTCATTGTCCATCCTCCTTTTGATTCTTCTTCTTGCCTCCACACAACCACACAAAAAGCTCTATAAATTAGCTCCCATGGCGTAGTAGACTAGTAGTATAGCCTTGTAGCTACTAGCTAGCTAGGCAACTCGAGCAAATTGACACTAACAAAGAAGCAATCAGCAGCAAAGCCTCCATGGCTCCCAACGGAGAAGCATCGTCGGCGGTGCCCGCCGTGGCGCCGTTCTTGGCGACGTTCATCGGCAACCACCTTGTTGGACACGGCGACAAGCGGCAGAGGACGCCGTCGTGGCACGAGCTCCAGGGCCGCGCCACCGCCGACGACAGCCACATGGAAATGGAGCTGCCGGTGACGACGACCGGCGACGGCATCCAGGCGGAGCAGCAGCTGCAGGTGGTTGTGGAGGAGGTCGAGTGCGAGTGCTGCGGCATGTCGGAGGAGTGCACGCCGGCGTACATCTGCGCGGTGTGGCGGCGGTTCTCGGGGCGTTGGGTGTGCGGGCTGTGCGCGGAGGTGGTGACGGAGGAGGCCGGCAAGAACGGCGGGGAGCGGGAGGCGGCGCTGGCGGCGCACATGGCCTTGTGCAAGCGGTTCAACGGCTTCGGGAGGACGCACCCGGCGCTGTTCCAGGCCGACGCCATGAGAGACATCCTCAGGAAGCTCTCCAGCGGCGGCGGCCCTGGATCAACCAAGCCTACCAGCACAAGCCGTAGAGACTTGACGATGGCAGAGGGCGCCATGAAGGCCACCGGCGGCATGCTGATCAGCTAGCTAGCTGAAGTTGCATACAAGTGTACAGCAAGCTATAGCTGATGAGCTTTTGTGGCTAAGCTTGTATGTTAGTTTGATCACTGAAGAGTGCTTATATAGGGGTAAGTATATGGCTTAACCATGTAGCATATATGGCTTAACCATGTAGTTTTTGCCCTATAGCAATGTTGCATTGCATAGGCTTATGTTTCAGGGTGTGCATGCCCATGTCTAGGGTAGAACTTGGCACATCCTTTGACTTGATTCCATAGGCTTCTGTTCAGGCTTTTTTATGGGCTTTTGTTGCTCTTTTAGCTGAGCTTAATGAGTGTAATATGCTCACATCGTCCAACTACATGCTAATTTTGGGCGCGCATCTTCATGTAATATACAGCTAATAATATAATTGTACTTGTCCACCTAGATTTCAATAAATAAAGTAGACGGGTGATTCTAATACACTTGGTAATCTGCAATTTCTGTGAATTACTATCTGATGTCTCGTGTAGACGAAGCAATAAAAGATCCCAGAGAGGTATATCTAACCACAAACATTTCTGTATGCCAAAGTACGACAGCAACTACAATGTATGAGCGCATGCTCATATAAAGTTTAGTTCTGATTTGGATGAAACAGGCAGCAGTTGGCCCAATTCAACCATATTCTTTACAAAAGATAACCCTGTTGAGTGGACGCTTGAACTTATTCGAAATGCAAAAAAAAAAAAAAATCAATTGCTTCCAGGTAAGATGTGGTCATAGGCGCATACTATCATATTTGTGGATGTCCCTGAATAATACATAAGTCCACACTAGCAAAACGGATTATTGAAGGAAACAAAGTCTGCTGCTGCTGCTCCGGAGTGTCATCTTTCATTATCGAGGCACGCTGAGACCCGTCTCTGCAAGACATCCAGGAGATCATGAGTTTCAGGTTGTCCTGCAGCAAAAACATCTACATACATCTGCACCAAAGATGGGGTATTACAGCTATGGAGAAATTGCTTAATGTGATGGCTCAAAAAAAAAACAGCACTAATGAACTTGGTACTATAAAATCATGGAAAGGGGTATTTGCTTTGCCGCTATTGCAAAACTATACGAATATTGATAACGCAAAAACTTAGTGGTTGCTTTGTTTGGCACCAATTTTTGGTAGGGTGTAATAACACCCATGGATATTTGGTAGCAGCAACAAAATGTAGCGTAAAAAATGAAGGCAATGCAAGTGCAAGGAAATTGCTAGAACATTAGCTATACAAAAATTTGTCTTTGCTATAGTCCAAAGTATAGGCTTTCTAAGTTTTGGCATTAGCAAATTCTGGCTTGGCTTGCTGGAAGCATGAACTAAACAAGCATCAAGGATTCATGGTAAAAGCTTGGAGACATGAACCAAAACTTTGGAATGCCTTGCAGGATGCAAGGACATGACGAACACAGCATCGAAAAAGACAAGTCTGTATATAAACTATTAGGCAGTATGAAACAATTTCATGATATGCAAAAAAATTGTGAACGCTACAACTAATGGCAATATTGATCCAAAATGTCCTAACAGATCTATACTAAGTTAATGTTAACATATATAAAATAATTCTATTTCCAGATTGAATAATGCATCATAAACTTCAGCTGAACAGCAAAGTTCACTAAATGGAGCACTTTGGCACCTCTAATGGACGTTATATGTTCTGGAGCAGGGTTTGAGATTTGCAATGTTATTGATTATTCCTTTTTTGGCAGGGAATAGGATTAATTATTCTACTGGACCTTGCCATTAGCTTGGTATAATGTTGATTAAGCCCTCTGTGTGTAATCCAAAATAGACTATGTAGAAGAAAACAGAAAAAAAGGGAAAACAGAAGGCATAGAGTAAATATTGCATTTGATGACCTGAAAAACGATAAGGTAATTTTGAGCATTAATCTTTTAAATTATTCAGTTATAGTAAATGAAAAAGTTTATGGTTACATTTATCATGAAAGTTAATTTGAAATTAGTTTTCAATTTGAAGATTTTGCAAATTTCTTGACAAAAATAATGGTGAAAATTTGGATATGAGAAGTCAACTGTGTCAAGTATTTTGAAACAGAGAGAGTCAGAAGTAGAACCTTTCTAGAGTCCTATAATGTAGCAGTAGTAATAGACTAGCACTACAATACAAGTACAAAACATTTCGCACAAAGTTATGGGTATGGTAGCACATTGTGCATGTGGCATGTCCTTTTCAACAACAAAATATATATATTAAAACTGAATGTTAGGCACCCTATCAAGAAACAAAACTGATAAGCAAATAACATATTTATGCATCCTAACAAATTGTTCTCTTGTTTCCAATATGGAAAATGGAAAACATTGGTTATCTTAACAAGCCAAATGCAAATAACATTTTTATGCATCCTAACAAATTGCTCTCTTCTATCCAATATGGAAAATGGAAAACGTTGGTTATCTTAACAAATCAAATGAGAGTGGTCAGAACAAGTTGCCATTTCGTTGCATCAAGGAAAAAAAAGGCGGCATTTCAAAGTAAAATTCTTATATTCATGACTTGTCTACACTTACTCATATGAATGTGTTCGCGCTGGAACCCGGCGCGAACACGCCAATCGTATAGGAGGTCTGCTTAGCTTTAGTGCAGGTTGGTCGACTTCTCTCCGTGGCTTGAGGTACGCGCGCCGGGGACCATGGGTTTCGGTCGGCTCCGATGATACGGTGCGGGTGTGGACGTGCCAGTCAATTTAACCCTGTAATTGACAAGAAGGTGAGACGAAAAGATCAATCGGACGATGGGCCGATACGAGCCCTCGCTATTAGCTAGCTGCCGATAGGATCGAGTTTGTCATCGGCCGCGTTTGGACGGCTCCTGCTATCGGCTGATCACCGATAGGAATTAGGACACTCTTCCATCGGCATGGGGAGCTGATGAAGGCGTAGGCGGATGTCGACGAAGGATATGATGGCTTCGGGTGTAGCGAACGCGAGACCCTGATCCATCGGCCGCAGAGCCGATGGAGGCACAGGATTGTACTCAGAGAATAGCAATGCACACGAGATCCCTCCTGGTAGTTGACAAAACCTGTCGCGGTTGTTCATCAGCTGGAAAGCCAATAAAAATATATGCGAGCTGGCAAAGAATCGTATAAAAGGGACTGGCTGCAAAGCCGATACCGCTTTGGATATGGCAGCACGAGACCCGTTGCCCGCCATGACGACGCCGCTAGCGCCGAATCTCGAAGATCGGACCTAACCGAGACAGTAAGAGATCGAGGCCAACGGTAACGGGATGGTGGACACCGGATCGGATGTACTGAAGTAAGGACGAAGAGAACCCATCGGCTAGCTGAGCCGATGAGAGGACGTCTCTTTGAAGACAGGCGTGCAACGACTAAAAGGCCGATGCGCTTGGCGTGGCGCTCAAGGGAAGTCTCTGAAGATTGGTGCGTATCGGCCGAGAAGCCGATATACTGGGCATGACGCTCAACGTATAGATAACTCATCGGCTAACACTCCAATGAAACGCCGTACAGATACCTATAGGCCTAAAGCTCATTCTACCGTCGGTAGTCTCGTAGGTCGAACCTAACCAATGCAGCACGAGACCGATGACGACGGAGAGAGCTTGATAGAACAATAGATCCTGCACGGACGTGAAGCGATACATCCAATCGGCCTAAGAGGTCAAACCTAACCGATGCAGCCTTAGACAGAGCGAGACATCGAGATAGTGGGGGGACTTACCCCTTCGCCGGAGATCGAACTTAACCGATACAGCCCTGCGTCGAGAGTTAGACCCCGCCGGTAAAAACCTAGATGAACTAGGGTGGCGATGCGCCGAGGTTGTATTGATCGAATGATCCTTTATATGTTTCTAGGGGGTCTATATTTATATTCTGGGTTTACAAAGTCCGACGCATTTACAACAACTATCGGATCCTATTTCCTAACAAAGATAAAGGAAAATATCTCTAAGGAAGTTAACCAAACTAACTAAATCTTTCTATCCATATAAGATAGGATAGAATACCCTGCTGTGAATTCCACAGCTCCTCCTCAAACTCGGTCTCATTTAGATAACCTTCTAATCTTGGACCGAATCTTTCCATGTTTCGTTCGATCGGCTTCCTCCCTATAGCAATCGGACTCTTATTTACTTAAGCCAATCTTTTTTCCTATCCTTCCGTGGGCTTTCTAAATTTTGACGTTAACAGAATGATACCTAGGGATGCTAATGTATTTATTTCCAAAATGCCTTAAGGATGGATACACTGTCCAACAAAGCGTTAGATCGTTGGTACAATTGATCTAGAGGTGTCCTTAATGGTCTTTCAAACAAGAAACCAGGTATGTCCTCTAGACACAATGATGGCATACAGAGCATGAATTCTACTTGTTTTTAGCATGAATTTATATTAGAGTGACCCTGTGAGTTTCCAGCATAGTTCATAGTAATTAAATTTACGATGTCCTTAGGACTTCGCTTCAACAGGCCAGAGCCAGGGGAAGACATTTAATCCCATATCCAACAGTTACTCAGGATCAAAGAATTAGATTTGATTGATGACTAAAACTTAAGCAGTTGCATAATCCAACAACAATTACACCAGCCCAGCCGGATCTAGGCACTCCAAATTGTGACAGACACAAGATGAACTAGAATAAACAAAGCACAGCAAAGCAACCGGGTGGTCACAACTCACAGGCAGGATGCAAAGATTAGATTGATATCAGACTCAGACTCCCGGGAAGGAGCTGCAGAGCGTACCCAGCGACACGGCCCGCGCCACCTCCGCCCCCAGCCGCGACGTCAGCCGTGCCTCCGACACCGCGCTGTGCAGCGGCTGCAGCGACCGCGCGAGCCAAAGCAGCCCCCCCACGGACGGCGTCCTGCGCCGCACACATACATACACAAATCCCCACTAATCGGTGAAAAAGAAAAATCAATCTCAGCGAAGGGGAAATGCGCTAGGGGGGCAGTCTGTCGCTATACCTGGGGGCGGGAGCGAGGGATCGAGGCAGGGAGGCGGCGGGGATCCGTCCCGCGGCGGAGCGGAGGAAGGCGGCGGCGGGGCGGGAGAAGGAGCGGAGGCTTGACGCCATGGCCGGGGAGGAGAGAGAAGAGACGGCAAACGAGACGAGGGTTTTAGGGTTCTCCTGGACCTTCCAATTTGAGGAGCCCAATTAGTGGGCCTAATGTAATATTATTCCAATATGGGCCAATACTAGGCCTAGGCTGTCGAGCCCAACTAGGCCCAACGAACTAAGTCCAACTCAGCCCGTCCACTTGCAATATCTCGCGTGTGCTTCTCTCTCGCCTTCAGTCCGCGGCTTGTTCCAGAAGCTTCTCGAAAGTCGGAAACACCATGGCGTCCGACGATCCGGTGGACACGGTGGCGACGGGGGAGGTGATGGAGGTGGAGGAGGCGGAGGCGGAGCGGTGCCTCGACCTGACGAGCTGCCAGCTGCACGATCTGAGCGAGGTGGAGATCCCGCCCACCCTGGAGGAGCTCGACCTGACGGCCAACCGCCTCGCCGCGGTCGACCCCAGCATCGGCCGCCTCCCGGGGCTCCGCAAGCTCTCCTTCCGCCAGAACCTCCTCGACGACGCCGCCGTCGCGCCCCTCTCCACCTGGGGCGACATCGCGGGGCTGCAGGTGATTCCGTCTCTCTGTTGGGAATCTAGGGATTTAGAAATGTGTGGTTGCGAAACTCTGGTGGGGCTCGTCCGATCGTGATAATGCTATTGTTTCTCCAACAATTAGCTTGTGTAAATCATTTCTACTATTTCTTTTATCAAAGCAACACATTTTTTCTTGCAATTACATCATGACACTAGGATTTTAGTCGACCTACAAAGAAGATTTCTATAAGAAGAAAACTTTAAACGACACTTTGGTAGTAACTTTTATGCATTAGTATTGAAAGCGTTTAAATGAGAAGTATGTAGAAGACTCAACGTAATAATTGATTGATCACGGGACCGAAACTTTCCATAACTGTCCAACTGATTTATAGCAACAGTATTGGGGACGTTGGGAGAGATTACTGGCGATACAATACCAAAAATAATATATGCCAAAAATAATATAAGGCTAACAAGTATTTAGATGAATGTAGAGGTAACAGAGATTTACTTCAGAAATTGAACCTTTAGAACTATATGGTTAGATAAATAGGTATAGGTACTGTGCTGATCAATTCGGTAATGTTTCCTTGTTTCAACCAGTAACAAATACAGGCAGCTAGAGTAACTGCATCTATGAAGAAAAACTCCATTTATTTAATTTAGAAATTGCATGACTTGTCCACGTTACATCTATCCTGAAAATACAAGCAAACCCAACATGTTATACTAAATTCATTTCGCATGGTTTCAAAGTGATTAATGACATAATTTTTTTCTTGAACTTATTCGGCACTACTTCTCCAATGTCACTGAGTGGAAGTATTCATGTGTTCTGTCAAAATATATTGATAATAATATCTGAAAAACATCCCCCTGTTTCAGGAGTTGGTCTTTAGAGATAACAAACTTACAACAATTCCTGATGCTAGCATCTTCAAAGGTCTTCTGGTTTTTGATGTATCTTTCAATGAGATATCTTCCTTAAAGGGGCTGTCCAAGGTTTCCAACACACTGAAGGAACTCTATGTTTCAAAGAATGAAGTTGCAAAGATGGAGGAACTTGAACAATTCCATGCATTAGAAATTCTTGAACTTGGTAGCAACAGATTAAAAGTAAGCAGTTTGAATTGCAATTTAAACTTTTGGTGTTTATTGGAGGTTACTTCCACCAGCCAGTCAAGTTAGTCAGATTTGATGAATAATGATGCATTGTGTACGTGTATTCTTACTTATCTACTGAATTTCAGGTGATGGAAAATCTAGAATCCTTGGCAAATCTGCAAGAGCTATGGCTGGGAAGAAATCGAATCAAGACAATCAACCTATGTGGTTTGAAATCAATTAAAAAATTAAGCTTGCAAAGCAACAGACTGACTTCAATGAATGGGTTACAAGTACTATAAGATTACTTCCTCACATCCCCTGCTTTTCTGGTTTATGTGCTACTTGGTAACCTGTCCATTGTTCTCTTATTCAGGAATGTACTGCACTCGAGGAACTATACCTCAGTCATAATGGAATACAAAAGATGGAGGGCCTCTCTACCTTGCAGAACCTTTGTGTTTTAGATGTTTCATCCAACAAGCTAACTGCTATCGAAGATGTTGAAACCTTAACCAGGTAACACTGTACTTAATAGATTGCTTCTCACCCTCAGACACAAAAATATGTAAACAGCATGACCAAATTGTTGGTTCTGACTCCTTTTGTTACCATACTAACTGGCTATGCAGGTTGGAGGACTTGTGGTTGAATGACAACCAAATACCATCACTAAATGGGATAGAATCTGCTTTGGCTAGTTCACGGGAGAAGCTGACTACTATATATCTTGAGCGAAATCCTTGTGTAAGTACTGCCAATCTTATGTAGTTAGTCATCGACTGTTCTTGTAAATTGAAACTTGATAATGATCTGAAAGATGAACTGACCTGGGAACAAGCAAGGAGCCTTCTCCATGTAGGCCAAGGTAACACAGTTGTATTAGTATATTTGCTAGCCAGCTTCTGAGGAATTTAACCACATATGATTCATCAACTGTGAAGGCCTTTTCATCAATTCAGTGTCTTCGAAATCTGAAACAACTCCATTGATTTTGAATGGAAAGTTACATCAGAGTGTCCTGTTGCTTGAATTTTTTTTCCATCCTTGATTTCTCATGAATCTTTGTAATCGTGCTACAGTTGAAATTTAACTACCAACAATTTATTTATTGAAGTACAAACAAATAGCTAGGATGTTATTGAGCTTGAAGGGTCTGTACTAAAAACTCTGTTGTGCTAGTCAGATTAGAATATATAATGTTTGTTAGTTTTGAAGAACTGCATATAGATTCCAGTGACAGAAATTAATGTTCTTTCCATGTATTTACTATTGCCCAGTGCTATGTTGAGATTGAATCATCATTGCCTATGTCTTTTCATTTTTGCAGGCAAAAACTCCAAACTATTCATCCACATTGAAGAAAATATTTCCAAATCTTGAGCAACTCGATTCAGATATGCTAGCATGAAACTGATGACCTTCTATAAAGATAGGGAAGACACTCATGGAGTAGCTCTACTAGCGTTGTTTTTTTCTAACAATCAAAGCGTGAGCAGCCTTGCAGTGGAAGAACAAGTAATAGTAAACCATGGATGAAGCAATGCAACATTATTGTGCTCAATTTGGCTTCACCTTTGTCCTGCTCCATGTTCTGATCCTGTTACTGGATGGATCGTCGCAGGCTTGTCTTTGTCAACTCTATCCCATATACAGAGATCAAGGAAGATGGGTTAGAGAGGTAGAGCGTGTGGGACTGAATGTTAAACCAATAAAGCCTAGCGAACTGACGTTTGGGACTATTTTGACAGATGATGTTGCATTTGATGTTACCTGTGCTATCTTGAAAGATGCTTATTGTATTTGCTGTACATGTTTGAGGTTGATTCAAGTTTATGAAAGCAGCAAACGTTTGAATGTTTTTGGCTTAACATAAAAGCGTGTGTAGGACTTTCCAGTTGCTTGTAATCGTTTCGGTTATTCCGGCTGCTGTCATGTAGGAAAGTTTATTCATGATGAATGTATCAACCTATTTGTTCCTCCCTCAATACTAGGAGATTATCGTTCACTCTGTGTTCTTGTTCGTTCCATCTTGTGAAAACAATGACCGTCAACAATTCTCTTCGGGGCTCAAGTAAACCTGAACTTTTAATTTGGTGACAGAAGGCAGGATTGCAATTACATTGGTGAAAACAAGGCAGGATTGTACTTAATATTTAGATGTGTTACAGAAGAGGAAAAAAAAAGGAGAAGAAATTGACTAGCGACTTGGGTCCGTGTCGATCGAAGGAGAGATAAGAGCCCACGTAGGGCCTGTTTGAAGTTTGGGCCGTGGCGGCTGGGCCTTACTTAGCTAGGCGTACGCGACGCACGCACGCGCTCGCGCGCCGTCTCGTCGCGACGCGCCATGTTTGAATGCCATCGAGGTCGCGTGCAACTGCAAGAGCGGGAGATCGAGTCCAAGGCCACGTTCTCCACTTCCTCCACCCCTCCCGCGCGGCGGCGACGAGGTTTGACGCAACCGCCGCCGATCGACTCCACCGTGCACGCTCCCCTCCATCAACGGCCCGCTCGATCGCCTCAGTTTATAAATTCTTGCCACTTCCTTCTCTCTCTACCTCCACTCTCGCCGTGATAACTTCACACAACACAGGCATCTCTTCCTCTTGTTTGCGCCTCCTTCTCCGGTGATCGCTCGATCGGCGCTTTGATCGATCAGGCATTCAGGCATGGCGGCTGTTGCGGCTTCGTCTCGCCTCTTGCTCGTCGCCGTCCTCGCCACCGCGGCGGCGGCTGCGGCAGGGGAGCAGTACCGGGTCGGGGGCCCCGACGGGTGGATTGTTCCGCCGCCTGAGGAGAAGGAGATGTACTACGCCAAGTGGGCGTCGTCCGTCGCCTTCTACGTCGGCGACTCCGTCGGTAACCAACCGCAGTTTCATCATTTCTCATCTCCATCAACCTCCTGTTGTTTTTGCCTATGCGATTAACGATCTATGCATGCATCTCGCATCCATGTCGTGGCAGAGTTCCAGTACAGGAACGACTCGGTGATCAAGGTGAGCAAGACCGGTTACTACCACTGCAACGAGACGTCCGGCATAGACGCCGGCGACGTGCCGGTGCCGAGCGATGGCATCAGGGACTTCTACCTCTACGTCCCCGGCTTCACCTACTTCGCCAGCGCCGACCTCGACCGCTGCAACAAGGGCCAGAGGCTCATGATCAACGTCCTCGCCGCCGAGCCGCCTGCAGCAGCGCCGGCATCGTCGTTCCCAGCAGCGCCAGATCAGGCACCGGCGCCGTCCTCCATGCCGCCGCTCTCGCCGTCACCGGCGCCGTCGACGGACTGCGACAACGGAGAGGGCTCCGCTTTCACGGCTTCCTTCTCTCCCGTCTTGGCGGTTGCCGCGACGGCCATGGCCGGCTTGGTTTGATGCACTATCATGCACGTACCTACTTCAGGATTGTTTAGTAATCTTCGTCGCTGTTGATCATTTAGGATCAGTGATTGCTCAAACTTGCTTAAGGCTTGTTTAACCAGTGTCGTCTCTGTAGATAATTTAGGATCACTGTTTGTTCAGACTCTTAATTCGTGCTAATTAACTCGAGTGTGTCATCTCGTATTTGCCTTTCTGATGAATGTAGCGTTTCATGTGTTCAGTTCAGTAATTAATAGTCACTTCTGTGAGATTAGTGCTGACTGTTCTTGTTTGCAATTGATTACCTGAACTAATGCAAATGCAATGGCTCAGACGAACAGCCCCAATCTTGTGGTAAAACAACGCATGATTGCAGCCTCAAAGATTGGGCTGCGAAGCCTGGGAGAAGTGCCAGGTTACATGTAGAGCCACATGTTAAAGTTGTGAAAAGCCACGTATATTATGACTTGACATATAACTATATATTTTTATGGTCTAAATGTTTCACAACACCCCACCTTTATTTAAATTTTAATTAATTTTGTATATATGAAACAATATTTTTAAAATTAGTGGAGAGTCAAACCACAAGCTCAATCAAGAAATTAACAACTAGAAGTTTTATATACACTCTATATTTTAAAGTTTGAAGTAAATTGTTGCCGAACATGTATAGGGGTGATGTTTTGTGAAACCTAGAACCACAATAGTATAAAATATAAGGTTATTTGCTCCTACATGTATCTAATTAGGGGCTTCGGTGTTCGCAATGCTAGGCAGGACAATTTCCTTTGATGGGCCGCGGCGCCATTAGTGGAACGGGCTGTCTCAGAGCAGCAATGTAGCCCAGCGGATAAGCTAATGGAGGCCTATATGGGCTTATTTGGGCCCATGATTCCGTCCTATCCACATGGTGGGCGAGAATTATTGGGCGGGTAAAGATGATGGTCGAGTTGAGTTATTCCTCGCAATTAAGTCAACTGCTGGAGAAAAGTCTACACGTTCCTCCTCTAATCCATTCCGAGCTTAAGATCTCTCTCCATTGCCGCCGCCGCCTAATCGCCGACGAAATGGACGCTTTCCTCGCCGGAATCCCGCAGTTCCGAAGGCCAGCGGCGTTGATCGCGTCGTGGTGCGCGATAGTCCTCCTCGCCACCGTCCTCCTCCTCCCACGCGCTCCTCCGGCCCCGGAACAGCTAGCCTCCGCCGGCGGCGGCGAGGGCACGGCAGCCGTCCACCTCGATGCGAGGGTCGAGCAGAGGAGCGGAAACGAGGTGCTGTGGCAGCTTCCGCCGACCCCTCCGCGCGCCGCGGTTTTCGTGGCCCCAGGATGCACCATCCGCGCCACCGATTTCTTCGACGCCTCGCCGGTCTGCTCGCGCTGCACGGGGCTCCCCGAGGAGCGCCGATTCACGCGCGAGGCGCTCCGCCGCGGCTACGCCGTCCTCGCGGTGTCCAGCCGAGCGGAGTGCTGGTCCCTCGACACCGGAGATGGGAGCGAGCTGGCCGCCGTCGAGTCCATCATCGAGTGGTGGGTCAAGGAGAAGCACCCCCAGCTCGCGGGCCTCCCGCTCGTCGGAATCGGCGCCTCGTCGGGCGGGTACTTCCTCTCCGCGCTGGCGGCGAGGGTCAGGTTCAGTAGCGTCGCCATCATGATCGCGGAGGGCGTGTTCACCACGATGGAGGAGATCCCGGCCAGGTACCCTCCGGCGCTGTTCGTGCACATGCCCAAGGACGACGAGAGGGCGCGGGAGGTGGCGGCGAACATGGGCAAGCTCAAGGGGAACCGCGTCAGTGTCCGAGAGATCCAATGCGGCGAGTTCGCCGTGAGCGCCCAGTTCTTGGCGGCGAGGATACCTGGGTTGACCCGTGCCGTTGCCGATGGGCTGGTCAATGTGCTTCGCCAAAAGGAGTTTGTGGATGAGAAGGGGTTTCTGAAGAAGGACGGGAGGAGTACTCCATGGAAGAAGGCGGCGGAGGAGGCGAACGCCTTGCCGGAGGGGTTCCGGCTGGAGAGGCATGTCACGGAGGAGCTGAATCTTGCATACGCGTACCATGAGTTTACCAGCCTCAAGAATGGGGAAATCTTTGAATGGTTTCAGTCCCATATGCATCATAAGAGCTGAAAGTGTTCCAATAGCAATGCTACTAAAACCGATTAGAAGCGAGCAATTTCATGGTGGATCCAGCTGATGCTTCTGATTTTGAGGAGTGGAATGCACAATCATTGGTTCAAGAGATGGGATGATGGAGGAAAACCGTGTAAGGTTTCTGCTTGCAGTTCATCGTCCACAATGCCCTCTAGTTTCTAATATACGATTACATTTAATTATTCCATTGTTGTTGATGCAATGAGCAACGTGCGTACTGCCCCCATTTTGTTAACATTGTATCTTGGGAACAGAGGAATGCCTTCAATCTAGAGAAAAAAAAGATAACATTATTGAACAATTCTTGTTGATGCAATGAGCAACGTGTATACTGGCCCCATTTTCATGTGCAAGGCAACAACTCTTGCTTTGCGCTGAATAGCAAAGACATGCAAAGCATTTTTTTTGTTCTCTAATAAAATATTTCTATTGTAATAGTGTCTATACTGAAAATATAGGATTTTGCATTTATCTTGTTAAGGAATTAGTGATAGGCAATTTGTCTTTTCCAAGTAAATCATAGTATCACACCAATGTCTTGCAAAAAAAAAAAATCCTTGCAGGTTCTTCTTTACTATGTTATTTGAAGTACTATTTCACACAAAAGTGCACATTGCCATTTCATTAATAAGTTATTGATCAGCTGAGCAATCTGCAAAGTCTGCTTAAGCAATGCCAATATGCATGTACTTTTATAAGTACAAGTTATTTGTTTTGTTGTATTACCTCCATGTATATACATATACTGTCAATTATCTATTGTCCACCTTGATATTGAAGCATCACCAATTCATCATGTAACTTTCCCTCAATAAGTGACCCTTCTTCTTGTCATAAATTTTCTATAACATGCTCTTAGTCATCTTATCTGATGGAGAGGCAATAAAAAAAGATTTAAAAGATTAAGATATATCTAAAGATCTGTATTTAAATATGAGTGTTTAGAAAATAATACATAAACCGTAATTTGAGACTTTCAACTTTAGTCTATCTTAACTTGGTACTAAAACTCTTTATTGTTGTTGGTGGTTTTGTTAATGTAATTTATTTCTGCGCAACAATTCTTGAGTATATGTTGGAAAGGTTGCAATATTGGAATGTTATGATAGAGGTTTGCTCTTCAAGATCAATGAACCGGAGGGTACTCTTCAGCTGTGTACTTCTAAATTGTGATACTTGACTCTGTAGATATGCATAAGCCCACTTGGAGGTTCTCAGCATGTTCATGAGTACTTTGTTTTATGATATCATCATGGTTGGTGTTGAAAAAATTGTGAAGTGTGATACATCCATTTTTAGAAGAATAAAAATGTTGAACAAACTTGTTTCAGTATTGAAGCAAGTTTCAAAAAGTGTAAATTCATATTTCTTCTTCCATCTCACATTCGACTTAAATGCTCTGAAAAATGTTGAGTGAAAGTTCAAACTTAAAACTCATTGCCAAAATTTAAGGGACAAAGGTTAAATTAGGATTGACCTTTTACTTTTTTTCCGTATCTCATAGTTCTGGTGTGATCTTGTGAGTACGTTATAGCTTCTATAGGTAGCTGAAGCAAAATTTTGCAGTGCCATCTATGATGTATACATAAAAATAAAATATTTTAGCTGGTGATATGACATGGCAAACCAAAAGAATACAATAGATTCATCAAACAAGAAGATAACATCAATCAAGAAAAATACATAAGCACAAACAGTTTAGCCAGGAAACCTCTTGAACTAATACTTGTAGTGGTAATCATTTGCCTTCTTGAAGATGTCAGCCTGGGCAGAAGCAGCACCATCAGAGGTCATGGCCATGATGATGCAATCCTTGACCTGTTGGGTGCTAAAAGGAAACTCCTTGTTCACAATGGAGTTGAGGTATGCAGCTGCTCCCTCACGAAGCAGGGCACCAGTACCATCAGTTCCAGTATTTGACAGCGCATCATGAAGATTTTCTAGCTTCTTTCCAGTGATCAAACTGCAAGCAGTACCGAGTGTCTTGCCAATGTTGCCAAGGGACCCAATAGCTGCGATGATGACATCTGGGTGGCTCTTCCAGTAACTGTAATTTTAGGTAAAAATAAAACCATTTTAGGCTTAGTTCTTTGTGATATTTGATAGTACTTATGATGTGAACTCATATACTGGCTCTTACTTGCAGGATCCACAGAAATCATGCTTTCTCTGAACTTCAGGGACATCAGGTGAAGGTGTGCTGGGGGTGCTTGGTGTAGTGCTGTAAGATGGTGTTGGTGTTGTGCCATATGATGGTGTTGGTGTAGAGTTGTAAGCTGGTGTTGGGGTTGGTGTTGTTTTGTAACCACCATCTGATCCATATGACGTAGTTGGGGAGCCACCACCTGGTAACATATACAATATCACATCTGTTATAACTGTGAATTCTGAAAGATATAAAAAACGGTATGGCATATCCTCGCAATCCTGTAATATGGTCAAACAATGTGATATACCACACGTTATAACAACATCCTAGTTAACAGTGAGTTAGCACTACTCGTAGTTATCAGTGGGAGCAGATGCATGAAGTTGCTCGGCATAATTCTAATTGTTTTGTATTTGCATTAACAAACTAGATGCTGTATACAGTGTTCTTTAAAATCGCCACATCGACCATGATGGATACAATATAATAATGGTGCATTGCACAGAATGTATGGGGATAGAAAAATACACTGAGGAGTAGAACAGTAGGTCTTCTGTTCAGACAACTCTCCCTGGCTCCTGCATGAACTCAGAGAAAGGAGCCCCTCCAGGACAGCACTGATCAGAAGAACCTTGCCACTCATCTTTGTTCTCAGTATCTGCAGAGAAGACAGAATAGATGTCTGGACTGGTTGAGGTGCTTGAGCTGATGAGTTGAATTGCCTTTGTACACCTATATATACATGCGAAAGATGCTCTACAGTTCCACTGACACTGTTAATAGTTGTCTATCATTTAATTGTTTGATTCGTCCAGCTAGTTCAGCCTGACGGTGATCTACCTGCTTTCAATTCGCATGATGAAGCTTCCATTGTGAGTTCTTTATCCCAAATCTCTGTCTACATTTGTAGGTTAGAGCGAGGCCATGGCATTTTTAGCTCCTATGGATATTGGACAGCCTTCTTTCCATGCAGAATGGATTTCCTCCCAGGTAGTCTGCTGATTTAGTTGGGATCGGTGCTTGCCACCTACTCAGTAGACTTAACTATGCCACGAGCTGGATTTCATGCCGTGGTGGCAGAATTGAATTTCTCAATTTAATGGAAGCACAGGTTTGGTAAGATTCCCTGGTCCCGTTGTTATGTGGAGACACCAAATTTGATTTTACAATTGTATTTGGGTAACAAGAGATGTTTTGGTCTAATCTGGATGGTTAATTCTTGTACATTTTTTGGCGCTGATTTGTGCTGCAGTTTTACATGCTATACATTACAAGTACATTATATTAGAGATTTGTGTTGCAAAGTTCTCTACTTTTCTGATCCTTCTGATTGCTTCTAGCTAGCGTTAGTTTACTTGGTGTGCTACTGTTAAAACAAATATATAGCAATTGGTGTAATGTTGCTGGTCATTCATCAACATCACACCTGTTATTTTATCATGCTATCCATCACTCACATTTTTGTCTCTCCTATAAACAAAATTCCCACTCCTTATCTTGGCAGTGTCTGACATTGCAGATGAAAAAGAGCTATGCATGCATGATCTCCTGTCTACAGTTACTTACAATGACCACAAAAAAGGCAGAAATTACCAGGTAATGTCTAGCCTGCATTCAACTATCTGTTATCCTTAATTTCTGGAACAGTCAAACTCTCTGAAACCATACGTACATATGAGACTTAACTAACTGCTAGAGCTGAGCAGGACCAGGCCAGGTGATAATAGAGGAATGCTTCAAGATACCAGCAACGGCTGTACTTGCGCAAGATGTGATTGGCCTGAGGTACTGAAACTCCATGACCCGTCGTGCATTTGCCGGCCGGGCAGAGAGTTTGGAGAGGACAGTACTATTTGCTGGATATCACTGTGTCTGTATGGCTGCCTTTTCCAAAGGGCAGAGACGCAGATTTACATTGGTGATTGTTGGGTCCCTGAAAGCTGGGGTTAGCACACATTTTTATTACCACAGCCCAAATAATTCACCTAAGATGTTTTATATAGAATCAAATGAGTTGCCACGTAAGATTTTTATGATTTGGCAAAAGATTTAATGGAAATAGAAAAGAAAACCAGCTCTTGCATTAGACTTGGTATTATACATGTTGTCCAAGTGACAATGAGATATGAGTGATATTAAATTAGCGTGTTGAATTAATAGCGTGTGTATTGGGGGAGTTAGGTTAGTTTAAGTAACGATGTTGTCTAGCACTGGAACTACCCTTATCACACCTCCCTCACGTGTTATGGAATGAATAAATCCACAGTGTTGGCTACTGTCGGTAAAATTTAACTGCCGATTGATCTCTGTTCCACCATATCATTGGGCAGAAATGCACAAACAAATTGATGAAAAAAGAAATGAAGTTGGACCTTAATATCCGACTGACTGTCTTCGCGCAACTTTCAAAGTATTTAAAGAATTATTTCTGAAAGAACCACAGCATGGAAAAAAAATAGAGATGTGGTTTAATTACCTATAGTTATAAAACAAGTGGATTTTTTGCATTTTACTAGGCATAACTAATTATCTGCAATCTACACTCTCTTCACTAGCGACATTGGTATCGATTCAACTTATTTCATTTTAAATTCAAGCTGTTTTCCTTAAAGTAAATTCAGGTGGTTGATGCTACTATAGTAACTAGTGTTTTGTCGGTGAAGGGACTACTTAATTTCAGGCTATTATGAGCCCATTTTGGTAGCTCCGGCATTTAAAGGAGGCATGTTGTTTAACTGTGCAAACTATGCATGTGATCACAGGGCATTTGGGTTCATACGCATAAGAAATACTATACACAGTAGAAAGGGAAAAGGATAGTCCATGCATCCTATTGATCAGCCACAAGATTAATTATGATGTTATAACCATGATTGGCCTAGTATTAATGTTTCTAGACAATAAGAGTTAATTAATATACTCCCTGAATCTTCAAATACTTATTACTACACTATTATTCATCTTTAAATTTTGACCACTTATTTTTTTTCTCAAAAATATATATAAATACTTAAAACATATTGCATATTAACAAAGTATGTTACGTCCTAAGTATAGCAATGAAGCTTTCGTACATCATGATTGAACTATTTTAAATTTATTGATGGTCAAAATTAAAATTTTACTGGTCAGCACTAATAGTTATTTGAAACATGAGGGAGTATCAATGTGTGTGTATGGATAGGGAAGAGGGAGAATAAATTAGGAAAAAGAAGAAGAAAACTATATACGCATGCGCTCTTTATGTTTTACAAGCCGGGAAAAACATGCATGTGAACCGAAAGGGGCACATTATCTTAAGCTCTTTATTCAGACTTACACGCATACAATGAACTAGAAGGGCATGCGCCACGCCGCGCACGATGGAGGATACATTAACTTGTTAAACACAAGAAAATACGTTGATAAAGATAAATCGTGTTCTATAAATAAACAGCAGTACAATAATAAAGACAACTAAATGCGAACAGATAAAGAAACTGCACCAAGGGATTACAGGCATCTAAACGCGAACTAAGGAAGGAACTGCAGTGACATCCTGTAAGGCAAACATAGCCTACGCTCTACCATTACATTCTTTCACATTTTGTTCTCACTAGTATTTCTCAATTTTGTCGGTGATGGCCGTGACGGCGACCATTGTCGCCTGGCCCTTATTGGCATTGTGCACTCGTACTCCAGTCAATGGCTTACCACGATTCTACTGCACTAGTGGTGCCTGATCCATTGAAAGTACAAATGATGTAGAAATTATCATTCCTGTAAATATGTACTCCTGCCATCTACAAAGAAAAATCGCCCACAGATATAAGTATTTCTAGATTTAGTAAATATTAAGGTTGAGAAAAAAAGATTTTGATATCTCTTGCAACAAAATCTTATATTTATAGACAGAGGAAGTAAAAATAAATACAAGTCAATTTTGTTGATTTGAATTTAGAAAGTTTGCATCAATTCCGATACATTTGATGACGCTAACGGTTGTATGGACCTTAACTGTACATTGCATATCAACATCGAACAGCAAGGTGACATACGTAGGGACAGGTGGTTTGTTGGGAATTTTTTATTTATATATTTTTTTATTAAAAACTATATAAATATATATTTTTAAAAATTCAAGATCTTTGGGAGTTTTTATTTTTTATTTTTAAAAATACCTTCTCAGAGAGCGTTAATTTTGATGTGACAAATATCTATTGAACTCTGTTAACGGTGCGTCGGTCGGAATAAGAAATTTGCAGTTGCTCCACTTGCCATCCTAACCAAAGACAATTTTATCTTGTGGCAAAAGGCCATGTGCAAAATATCATAGGACGCACGAGAGAGGAGGAGGGCCTAAAAACGGTGGCCCATTTGTTACCTTTTGTGTGGGCGTTTTTTCACCCATAAGGGCCACTTATAAAATTGTATGGCCCTCTCTTCTCCCACGGGCGGGCCTGGCAATCTTATAGGCACCCCCTTGCTGTTCCTGTTAGGGCGTTTTTGTCTCTACCGTTAAAAAAAGAGATTTTAAATGAATCTATTTTTATTTAGAGATTTAATTGTAAAGAAAATTTGGTAGTAAATTGAGATACATAAATTATACAATAATTCAATGTTAATATTAGAAAATCATTACATCATTAATTAGAGGCCTGACAATTAATATGTTCACACATAGACTTTATTTAGATAATAGTGACAAAAATATTATTATGTAGTTACGGAGATGTTTATATGTTACAGATAAAATATAAATACAATATAAATAATGCAGTGGATAATACGATATGAATGCTTATTTAAAACTTATAGAGATCACTATCTATTGTCCTCTTGTAGTCATCCATTGCTAGAGGAGTTGTCTCTTCACTCATACTCTACTTTAGTGTGTATGTATTATTCAATTATTTTAGATTATATAATCACTATAAAGTTGTACGATAATTTCTTCATGTTTATCAATTGTTTGAATTCACACCTTCTTGGCAGTTTTAGTGGTCAAAAGTGCATATATAGCTATTGTAGTCAAGGTGATAACAAAATTGAAGTAAATTAGAGTGATATACAGTGAAATTAAATTAAAATTATCATCAAGAATGTTTGATAAACAAAATACCTTCTACCAAAAGAATCGTCACTTATTGACCTCATCACCTAGTAGAGATTACCGCAAGCACACTTAGAACTCTATCACCTTAGAGGTAGCACGAAAGGTTGCAGTCTCTAGTCTGACCATTTGGCTACTAGCTATATGTTCTTCTCACAACTAGTCGTTTTATTCCAAGTGTAGTGGCTGCTTAGAGTCCTACCAGAAGAGCTTCGCACTAAGTGGTATTATTGGAAGCCTTGAACTCAAGTTGGATTACCTACTTGAGCTTTTCTTCAATTGGTAGCTTTTCTCCAGTTGGTGATGTCAACATAACACCATTCTCGCTCCTCGTCTATTTATTACTCTATCGAACATCATAATCTAGATCTCACTAAGCATATCATCGATGTTGGTTTCCACCTCAGTGGTCCAGTCAACAATGAAATCAGTTAAAACCTAGGACTTTATAGCTATTTGAAGAACAAAGTTGATGTCAAATTGGCCGAGCTCTATGACCCACTTGGTAATGCGTCAAGCCACTTCTTTGCTTCAAACCACTTCTACGAGTGGAAAGGAAGAAATGGTTGTTGCCTTGTGAGCTTGAAAATAATGGTACAACTTTGTCGATGTCATGAGAACAACATAGAGCAACATATAGATATAGATGTATCTTATCTTGGTGTCATGGAGTACTTCGCTGACATACTAGATAGGTCATTGTGTGCCATCTCATTTGACCATGAGGACTGTGTTGATTGAGTAGGGTGTAGCTAAAATATACATGAATAATTCCACTTAAGGTCGAGGGGCGATAAGGATGAGAGGACTTGAGAGGTAGCTTTTGAGGTCGAGAAATGCTTTCTTAGCGTCTTAGGTCCACTCAAATTTGTCATGCTTCTTCAAAAGGTTGAAGAAAGATAATCATTTTTCTCCTATCCGTACCTTAATTTGCTTAATTCAGCCATGCACCCTGTTAGTTTTCGCACCTCCTTGAGTCTTGTCAGTGACTTTATTTTCTCAATTGCCTTGATCTTCTTAGGATTTGCCTCAATTTCCTAGCCAGATACAAGGAAGCTAAGTAGTTCCCCTGACGGTACTCTAAATGTGTACTTTTTTGAGTTTAGCTTTAGCTTGTGTTCTTGGAAATTGTTGAACTTTTTCTCTATAGGACTAGATGTATGCTACGATAGCATAAAATAAATTTTTTCTACTACGCACACCAAAACATTATGTGAAGAAGGGATCATGGACCGCTACCACGAGATGCACAGCACAAGAGAAGTAGGGTTGGAGAAGCCAATCCGACCACGCGTGTGTCGAGGTAGTAGACAAAGTAGTTAATCACCGCGATCCTGATTACTGATCAACACTGCAATGAGCAGCGCCTCTACTGGTATCCACACGTTCGGGTTGGAACGCCGATTGTGGGTGTACTAGCACTCGTAGGCGGCTAGGGTTTGTCTCAGGAGGTGACAGCTAGGGTTTTGCTCAAGGTGAATAGAGATATATGTCCTCGATCTCCCCGTCTTTCTATATATAAGCTTCTTCACTTGGGCCTAGGGAACCATGGCTTAATAGGAGTCTACTCGGATCTCTATCCAAACCGAGCCCTTATCCGAATCACATTCGAATAAGCATTTTAACATGTTAAGTGTGCGACCCTGTAGGTTCACGTATATTTGGTCGTGACCCAGAAACCCTTTTTCGGTCACCCTGTTAATAGTGGTCTCTAGCAAGTCATATTAATCGAAAGTATACGTAAAGATCATATCGGCTAAATCTATAATGTTCTCATATACGAATTGCATTGTCTTACAATATCGATCAAGCTTAAAGCAAGACTTGTATTATCCTCTTAATAGCTCAATACTATCTCAATCCTGTGATAGATTATAAACTTGTGATTGACTTCTCAATCACTTTAGCATGACCATACACTTCCATAATCTATTATATCGAGAGGCCTAGAGATATTTCTTCCACAGGAGGGGCAAATTCTATTTTGATCACTCACATCCCACTACATATTTCATAGCAAACCCCAAAACTACTTTTATGACTACCCTATTACGGAGTAGCATTTGATAGTCTTAAAATAAGCTATTACGTATATTAGGAACCATGATGATCTCAGATCTAAGGACTCCACATAAATACTATTTGAGATTAACTGATGACATATAAAATCTTTGTAATATCTTATAGCGGGTCTATTCAACATATATTCACTAACATATATCAATATTATCGACTTGGTATCTCCATACCATAATCTATAAGATATGATCTTCAATCAGTACATTTGTTGATCTTACAATCATATTTGTTACTCATGTGATATATGATCATAGATCATTTAGAAATAGCAACATATGATATTAGGAGTCTAATGAATAAGTCACATAATTATTGATTAATAATGATAATGTCTATTTTAAGAAATAAATCAATATATTATAAATATAGTATGTGATATTTACAATATTTTCTTGTTGTCTCTAGGACATATCACTAACACATATATGCAGAACGGACAATCACTGCAAGGTAGAATTAGCAAGTCAAAAGATCACTTCTCTAGTTCGAATCCTCATTAAAAGCATATTTAGTAGCCATTATTATTTGATTTGATAGGAGATAGAGTAAATAGGTGGTGTGAGATTTACAAAGATATCAGTAGGCAAAAACCTTAAGGTTCATCATGTATACAGAGATCTTATATAGCATGGGTTGTGTTAGGTGTGAAAGATATGACTGACAGCATTAAAAACGATGTGATATTCATGCACAAAAAGTGTCGTGGCTGCCAAAATCCTTTGAATGCGATGTGTTCCTGTTGATTATACCTAGTTACAAACATGATGTTAAAATAAGTACGAAGCATATAATTATATGTTTAATTTTGTATCAATACTTACTGGTGCACGTCAGCTGACACAGTTAGCATGACTGGTAGAGGGTACAGCTGACGCACACTAAATTGTCACAATACGCTTTACGGATAGTGCGGCTCGACAAAGTGTTAAACACTATCAGCTAGGTCGTCAGCCAGTAGGCCTGGTCACATATGCATAGAGTTAAAAGTCCAAGTGATGTAAGAGCCAATAGGGTTGTTTGACTCCCAAATGATGTCGTTTGGCTACAGCTGATTGATCTCTAGCAAGAAGTTCGAGTAAGACCTCATAACCTACAAGTGGGCCCACTGTTGTTGTAGAGCATTTTTTTAGGTACTAATACTAAATTAACACATTACGTATCTGACTATGACACCACACTGTCCCTATCATGGGAAAGTTCTCAGGTAGCCTCTGTGTGTACATGTCATTGCCATAGGCGGTGTGGTCCACTACTGGTCGATCGATCATGAACCGGTCGGTTGCCTAGAGAAAAGTAGTGGACAACCGGTGATCAATGAACCTAAGTCGGTCTTTGTACATGCATCACAGATACCCCGATACATCGTTGCAAGGACAACAGATTCCTAACTCCACTGAGGTATGCTTTCGTCCTTAGCATCGGTGATTGCGCGAGTGTAGTGGATAAGCCCTTTGTCCATAGCGTGGCTTGCCGTGCTAGTGAACATCACCTAGCCAAAGAGTCATAGTAGGTATGCCTCAAAGCTGCATCGCATTGAGTAGTCGTCGATCTCATAATGGAGCTGATCAGCCTTTATAGGGAGAATGTTATTTTCACAAATAATTAATTAGGCTTAAGTACGCACATAATATCATAGCAACTGCTTTATTTACAATAAACTTAAGTAGACACGATTGGGTGGGGCTGCCCATGGTGTAGTGAGCGAGTATGGCTGGAGTAATAAGACCAGGTAGGCGCTAAACATGAGCGAAACACTCCTAGATGTCGTCGTGCCATCTCTAAAGTCTATCAACCAGACCTATTACATCCTTCACGAAGGGAATACCCAAAAGGTATGTGACATTCTTAAGCATAGGGGTCATCTTCCCACACAACATGTGGAACATGTGTCTGCAACCTCCAGCAATTCAGAAGTGCTACGATAAGAGACTGATCTGTAAACAACCACTTTGCCAGGTCCTTTTCATGTGCTGCCGCCTCAACTAGCCTGCACAATAGAAGGAGGCCACACGCAACCTAGAAAAAGGAAATGCATGTATTATCGGTTAAGAATCATATTTAAAGGTACGGTAAACAACATGGATATATCTTACTTGGCACAAAAGTGAGGGTCCATAGGCAGTATGTGTCACGAAGGGCATGGGCGGATGGTGGTTAGCACAACGTTCCTAACTGCTAAGAGGTAGGAGCGGTGTGACCGATCAAGACCACAGTCTAGTAGCTCCGTTGTCTAGTATGCCATACGTATATTGAAAAAGAAAGTTAGCATTATTATTAAAAATAAAAAACATAATATATAATATAGTTCATAGAATTGGTGATATTTTTGTTAGAGAAAACGAGCAACATTTATCATTACTATAAGACCGAAAGCATACAACATTACGATACATATAGTTTATACAATATATAAGAAAAAGTTCATGACTCTCTAAATTATGACAACTTTCCCTCAACTATGATATAACCAAAATATACCATTACTACAAGACCGAGCTCTGATAGATCTACACCATAGACCATATCTAACATTATCTTGACCTCAATATAACTAAAATATGATATATTTATTCACAGAAAAATAGAGTTAAACTAAGTAAGAAATTAATCATCATATTTAGAATCATGCATTTAATATTTATGGATTTATGAATTACAAACGAAACTATTTATGAATTTATGAATGAAACTAACAAATCAGAGATCTAGAAATAAAAACAATACTACATATACTATTTTATTTGATCACTAAGAATAAATCTTTCACCTCCATATGAATTTACAAGCCAGCTGAGTTTTGCCACTTCCCTTCACCTCATCTCAATCCTCTCTTCTTTTTTTTTCTATTTTTTGATAAAATTAAATTTTTAGATGGCTGGAAGTGATTTTATAGTCCACCACCTAAACAACACCCTAATAGGGGTGGCAAGGAGGCCACCAATAAAATTACCATGCCACCTCCCCTCCCACGAGCGAACCTAATAATTTGACGACCCTTTATAGGAAAAATACCCCAGCAGAGGGTGGCAAGAGGGCCGGTTGTAAAAACGATAGACCCTCTCCTCCCTCGTGTGCCTTGTGCGGTATTTTATAGGTGGCCCCTTGCCACGGGATAAAACACCCTCGGCTAAGAAGGTAAGAGAACCGACTGTAAATTTTCTAGCCTCCTAATCGACTCGCCGTTAATAGAGACCAATAGATATTTATCATATCGGATTTAACGTTCTCTGGAAGAGCCTTTTTTTAAAAAAGCTGAGGTATAGATTTATAAATTTTTTAAAATATTTTCTAAATAGTTTAATAAAAAATATAAATAAAAAATCTGTTTGTTGGAAGGTCATGTCATCATGTCTAGTACAACGCTATTGTATGGCCTGCATCGACGATGTAGCTACAACGCTAAACTCTAGCCCAGTCTGGTTTTTCATGCTGATGTTTGAGGCCTGAATTTTATGATGAGGTAGATTCCCTAATATAGTGTTACATACACATAACCTAGCCTGAATTTTCGTGGTAAGGTTTGAGGCCTGAATTTTACGCTGAGGCAGATTCCCTAGTGTAGTGTATATGTACGGACAAGTAGTAAAGTGCGATACGTAGAGAGCAAATTAATAATTGCATCTCAAAATTATTAAAAAACCCTCTCCCATCTAAGGAGATTGCATATCAAAATTAGTAAAAGAAACCTCTCCCATCTGAGGAGACATTAACCAGGCATTGCCAAAATTTAGGTATATTGGAACATCTGAGATAATTTATATTAAGTAACAACATATCATATAGAAAGCATATGAACAATCCACTGTAGGCCTAATATCACCAACAACCCACTATAGAAGATGTGATCGAGGAGAACAGGGTAACGACAGGTAAGGAGGGCGAGTGTTGGCATGGTGCTCTAGTGGGCTAGACGCTGTTGCCGCTCCCTTCATGTAGTGTGGGGCAAAGGTGGCCGAGCAGCAAAATGGGTGGATGGGGAGAGGGCAGGGGAGGGGAGGGTTTGGGGGTAAGGAAAGGGTTTTTTAAGAAAACCTGTACTTTTCATGTTTATCTATTTCTTAAAGGAATAAAAAAAATATTCCAGAAAACGAGAAAAACGGAGCGTTTCTAGCTGTTATCAGGTTTAGATTTGCCATGCAAAATATTCTAGCTAGGAGTTTGGTAGAAACTGTTTTCATGCTTGTGGAGATATTTTTTGAAGTAAAAGCAAGAGAGCACCTCCTAGTATAATAGAGAAGGAATAAATCTGAATACAAAAGTAGTACTTGGGAAAACAAAGTGTACTAAGACAGTGTGCGGAGCTTTTCCAAATTCTCAAAGATCCTTGTTTGGTGTTTGTTATGGATCATCCATACAATTGCGAGTTTGATGATCTATGCTCCTCTCAAGATCGGCCAACTGTTGATTAGGGTTTTTGCACGAGTTCATCAGTTGCATGTGAAGATTATAGTCATTAACTGAAATTCTCTCAAAACAGCTCTATTTTTCTTAACTAGTGAATTTGATAGATAGTAGCTCGTTCGTACCATTCCTGTTTGAAAATAAATCAGTTTTAGATTTGATACAACTCAATACTATAAATCTGAATATAGATAGAGGGGTCTATCCAAGTTTGTAGTACAGGTCTAGTACTAGGTTTCTATACCATATGTCTATACTCGTAGTACTAGGTTATGTTAAATCCGATACTAGATTGCTTTAATTCGTATGGTCTCCTAGTACATTTCCCTCGAATAATTATGCCTACTCCAATGATACAAAAGATCACTATAAAAGGAGAGATAGGGAAAGATACAGAACATGTTAAATGTGATGCTCTATTTGTGCTAGTTAGACAAAAACTAACGCTAATATAGTTACCTGATTAACTTTCACCTAACCTGCATGCTTTTTATATTAGGCAAAAACCGGCACCGATGAGACATCCGTGCTGGTTCTTTATACAAACTGCAAACTAGCTAAAAAAACACTATTAGGACAAACTGAGTACAGAACAAAAATCTTTTTAGTCGTCGCTCTCTCCTCTCTTCCTCTCGCTCTCTCCCACTATCTCTTGCTTCTCTCCCTACTCGATCCACCTTCCCCCAATGAGTGGCATTCCCTCCTCTCCTCAGATCTAACAGTCTAGAGCACAAGGCCTTCCAATCCGGACACTCCATATCGTCATTTCCTTCTCTCCTCATATCCAACGGTCTAGAGCCTAAGGCCTCTCAATTTGAATGCGCCATAATGTCGGGAGCGGCTACACCATTACTGTCTGAGTTCAGAGGGTCGCGGGCGGGCGTACTGAATTTTCCACCAAGCTCATGAAGGCTTGATCTCACCGCCTACCGGGTAGGCGGGTGGATTTCACCATGGAGAGCCGTGGTGGTGGCTTCAGCCACGGGTGACCTCTTATGCATGTAATTTTGTTTTTTAATATTTTTTTGATATGATAAATGTTGTGACTTGTTAAAGATTAATTCCGTGATTTGTTTGTTTGATTATTTATTTATTTTAGATTCAAAGCATCGGCTAGTCGGTGGAAACCCATCACCGTGCTCTTATTTTTTTATGTGCGGAAACCCGTCAGTACAGATTCTCACATTGGTACTGATGATTCCCTCGTCAGTGGCACTGATATCCTTTACAAACTGATATTAATTTTAAAAAAATGGATTAAAATCTGGCCTCTACATGAACCGACGCTGATGAGTTGTACCGGTGTAATGATAGCACGTTTGGATTGATACGCAGCGGGTCTTGCCTTCTCTTCTTCACGACCAAGATCATCATGCATGGTCGCTCCTCACCGTCGTCGGCGCAGACTCTCGCAGCCTCCGCGGCGATCTACGTGCTTGTGATCACAGGCAGACATGGTTCGTCGCAACGGCGTCCGGGCGTCGTGTCGCGCCGACGAAGAACAAGGGTGGCGCGCGTGCCGCGCCGGCGCGGCGTACGGGATGGATTGCGCGTGCTCCGGCGCGCCCGGCCGGTGGTGATCGAGCTCACCCCAATTGCTCCGGAGCAACATATAGTACTGCGGCGCGTGCATGCTGGGCGCGGCGCCCGTTCGATAGGCAGCTGCCGCCGTGTGCTGCAGCGGTTGCGGGCGCGGTGCGCCACCGGCCGTGGCGCACGCACGACGCGGAGAACAGTGGCGCCTGCGGCTGGCCGGGCATGAGCCGGCCGCCGGCCTGCCGTGCGCGTACGGTATACTTGTACGTTTTTCCGATCCAATTTGTTATGTACTCACGTGGTGTCGTGGGTGTATAATTTTCACAGTTTCATTATTTTGCTGAGTTAATACTGTACTATATTACGCTGTACTCTCTGTCTACGCTGTGTAGATGTGCGCTTAGTATTGAAGATGACAGTACGTACGGCATCACCAAAACGGCCTGTATTATGGAATTTGGGGGGATTAATCTATATGTGCCTCTTTTTTTAGTTTATCAAGTTGAATTTATATATGTTTTTTTTTCACGTTGCATTGAACTGATCGATCGACTAGAGCGATTTCTAGAGTTCCAAGCAAAGAGATTGAGTGCTCTAAGAAAAAATGAGTTTGATTTTATGAAACAATATATGTTAATTTGTCGGCTTCACGGTAGTAATAAAGGTATCTACTGGAGCCAAAATAATGATATTCAGTTTGAACAGAGCAAAAGACAAAATGCACTGTATTCCCTTTCTGGGGAAATACATCATAAATGCTCTAAAAGAGTTTCAGAAAGAAAAACTCACATATAGCTAAAATGATATTAGACAACCATATAAAATTTAAGAGAGAAATCAACTCCGCTTATAAGACATGAAATTGTCAAATAGGGAAGAAAAAGACAAAAATAGTCTCTTTTGTTTACCATTTGTTAATTTATATCTCACAAAAGGATGTCAAGTTGATCTTGATTTTTTTATGGTTGTCTAGCTAATATCAAATTCCTTACGTGTGTTATTATTTTAGAATCTTTTAGAAATTTTCTGAGGGTTTCAAGTTTCGCACGTGCAAGTTGTGTTTTTCACCATATATTATGGAACATATGAGTTTTACATTAAACATAAGAGAATAAATATATTTCTCATAATAATTAAAATTTCTCCTTCAGAAACAAGGTCTAAATTAACTTGTGTGTTTGATAATCGCTAATTTAACTGTAAATGGATCTGTTTAATTAAGAAAAAAATGATACATTTGTGACATGTATATATGCAATAGCTAGGAAAATTCTTGCACTTCACTTTCTTCATGTAGTGACAGGAATAGATTCTAATCCTCTGAGGGGATGACCCCTTGATTTTTACATTTAATTAAGATGGATTAATATGTGGTATATCATTCTATTAACATACAAATTTAAATTTGACACATACAAATTGTAAAAAAACTCTAGTTAACTTGTATATTCGCAGTTGTATTTGTTATTTCTATATAACTTAAATTTAAATTTGCATGTTAATTTTGGAGAGTGATATATTAGATATTAATATACCATGTCAAATGTTTTAATTTTTTCATAAATATTTGAATGATATGAAAAAAAACGAGGCGATATCTTCTCGAGTGATTAGAATACAGGACACCAAACTGCACTTGTTCCTATTATTTGACATCTTAATTCAAACAATCTAAATTTTTGTTCAGTCAATACCATTATATATATAATTATATTCCTGCATATATTTTTTAAATAAATATTCCTGCATACAGTCATTCATTTACACATACAGCATGCCGTGGAGATCGAACAACACACCCAACATGATCATATACATGCTCAACTCAAATTCTCACTGTGGTGCTCTAAAGCATAATTAGTTAATTAAACACCAAGCCATAAAATAAGCAAGTGCATACAAATCAGTTATTTATCCACGTGCACGCTCAAATTAACACGCCTGATACACACAATATGACCAACAATTAATTGATACACAATCATCATAGGGTAAATGTTTTACCGCGTCAGAGTCAAAGATCGAATGGATCTCTGCCTTCTCACTCCAGTGCGGTGTACGTGTAACTGTAGCTACCGACGAACTAGTCGATATCATACCAAATAATACCAGCTGCTGCTGCACAAAGAGAGTAGCGGGATCATCGTCGCGTCACTCGTTGACTTGGCCGTCAGATAGCTAGTCAACGCACGCGTTATTAGTCCTCAAGCTCTATAATTAACTAATGCATGCACCATGCACGCGTGCAGACAAACTAGCACTCCATTGCTAGTGGTCAGGGGCTGCACTGAATTCAAAGGTTTGAGTGAAATTTGGCAGGCTATATAGGTTTTGAATCGAAATAGTTTAAGACCATCTTGTAGCTGGCTAGGAATTTCAGAAGATTGCATGCATAACAACCTTAATTAATTGCTCCCTATTGCGTCCTTTAATCCCTGTACCACCCTCTCAATGCTTCCATATCCTTCTCCGATCTACAAGCAAAGTCATTAGCAACATTTATTGCTAATTAATTACAATTAATATTGGTAATTGAACTGCATGCATGAGTGTGTAGGAAGCTAGCTAGCTATCTGAAGCTCACGAGGGCGTGGATGGTGTAGATGGCCTTGCCGCCGACGACGGAGAAGTGCGAGTTCTGCACCTCGCCGCCGGCGTCCTCCACGGCGCGAACCGCGCGGTGGAACAAGGCGCCGTCGCTGGGCGGGGCGCCGGTGACGAGGATGGCGTGCAGGCCGGATCCCAGGTGCTGCACCTCCACCTCCAGGGCGACCGCCCCGGCGGACGAGGAGCCGGAGCCCTGGGTCGTCGCCGCCATCAGCTCCCGCTTCTTCTCCCTCAGCATGTCCACCCGCTCCTGCGTCTGCCGTATGTACTGCGCCGCCGCCTCCAGCCTGTCTGGCCTCGTCGTCGCCGGCGGCTCGCCCTGCTCAAACAACAAATTAAGACGTGCACGCACGCACGAGCATGAGCATGGGCTAGAAATTAGTGACATGATTTTATCGGATTGTTCGTCTTGCATGAGTGATTTGTACTGTGGGAGGAGCGCCGCCGGAGCGAACGAGGGAGTCGAGGTGGGAGTAGAGCTCGTTCATCTGGTTGCGGCGGTTGCGCTCCACCGTCTTCCGGTCGGGCTTGCTGCCTCCTTCACCAGCTGGCGGCGGCGGCATCTCCATGTCTCCGGAGCCGGAGGCCGGAGGCCCGACGTCGATCGATCCGGGCCGGGTGTGGACGTCGCTGGCCGGCGGCTGGGGAGCTAGCGATCGATCGAGCTAGGTTTCGTTGTACGTTGTGTTCTCGTGCGCCCGCGCATATATATATACGGCTCCATAGCGGGTCGGGTCTATACCCGTTTAGCTTAATTATATTACTAACACTAATTAATTGTATATATATCAAGTCCTCGTCAATTTTACTCCAGGGAGTCGTAGCAAGTGCAGTGCAGCTCGGAGAATAATCCACTTTGTATGAGAACAATCGATACCATCCTCTTTATTTCTCTTGATTCTTTAGTGATATAAATGATGGGCTAGTTCAACAGTGTGGGTACATTTACATGTATTACTCCAAAAGGAGAATGGTAATTCTATATGTGTACTAGGGCAATCCAGGACCCAATCTGGCCTATTTAACATTGACATCCGCCACCATGCATAATACTTCCTCTTGCCACAATTAAGTTGAGGTTTTAATTAGACAAATTCTGGATAAACTTTTGAAACTTTAACTATCATTGATTTTAAATTACTTAATTTGAAAGCATAAAAATGATATGTGTAGATTTATTTTGAAAGCACTTATTGAATTTTATACACTTAATTATTCTCATTTAAAAGAGGAAATTCCTTATATGTCCCTAAAATTTCAGCTGATCACTTTCATGCCCTGAGTTTTGCCAGTCCTGGTATGCCCTCAATTTTTGGCTTTCATCTCTTGTACACCCATTCCATTATTTGACTATTAGTTGACTATTTAATAGCCGTGAAAAAGGTTGATTTTATCCTTCAACATAGAAAGAATGTAGGAATCTGTAAAGTCTACAGTCAAAAAATATATGAGTTTGTTGTTTGAGGTTGTATTATATATATAAAGTTTAACATATATTCATAGAAAGGAATGTATAGCATTTTTAGATGTTATATATAGCAAGACTGGTATAACATTTTACATATGTACTATATACAAAAAACCATTTCTCCATACGCCTCTTTTTTTTTAAGGGCGGCCCAAAGAAAAACGCCAGGTCATAGTCCACTTATGAAAGCCTTTTTGTGGTGGGTCACAAAGAAATTTGCCTGTGAAAATAAGTCTATTTGTACTAACATATATTTAAGAAATCAACCTATACAAATATGTTTTCGTGTGTAAAAAAGAGAGCACCACTAGAATACGACAAAAACCATAATACAAAATTTATATAAAAATTGTATATCTCGATGAGATATACAACTTTTATGTTGAAAGTTTTTGCATTTAAGATCATTTAGTAGTTTCAATACTCAATTTTCAGGAATGGTTCTATATAGGAAAACCGCTGTTAGAAATAAGAGCATGACCAAAATTAGACAAAAAATTATGACTCTTTCGTATGAAATCAGCTCATAAAAAAATTTATATAAAAATTGTAGCCCTTGAAGAGATCTATACAGAAATTGTTTCATTTCGAGATCATTTGTGGGTTCAAATATTTATTTTTCACTCTCAGATCTATTTTTGAAATTGTCCTTTTGAGTTCTAAAAACGATCTTTGATGAAGACATGTTCTCTATCAAAACTATAGAACTCGATCTCGATGAGGTCTACAACTTTGTAGTTAAAAGTTTTTACATATGAGATAGTTTAGGTACTTAAATATTCATTACAAGCTATGTTACCTATTTTTACAAGGGTTTTCTTGGAATGTCCAAACTTAAAAAAAATCTAGAAAAATCATATTATGGAGATTGAGGTAAACCAAAGCTATATGAGATTCTTGTAGCATTTCCTGTAATATGACATAGTTAAACTTTAATATAATATTATATTTACTATGATCATTTAGTAGTGCCAATTTACATAACATATAACTCATATAGATAATATAACATAAGTGAATACTCATTTTAAAAGAAGTGTTTTAAGTAAACATGAACCCAGCCATATTAAAAAGAATATTGTAAAGATCATACAGAACTTTGTTCACCAAAATTGGACTTAAAACCAATTTTCTACAAATTTTTAAAATGGTTCATTTTCAAAAATAAGGAAAAATGTTTTGCAGGCGTATTTATTTATGAACTGCCCATAAAATATTTTTTATAGGCTGCCATTATGACATGTGGCTCTCCTTAAGACCATCATAAAAATGAAGAGTACCACTAAAATAAAAAAAATATTCTTCCATACGAAGTCGGATCATGACAAATTTTTATAAAAAATATAGTTACCGACGAGATCTATTAACTTTGTAGTAGAATATTTTTTTCATTTGAGATTTGTAGAATTTTTTTTCATTTGAGATTATTTAGCATGCCAAATGTTCATTACAAACTCTCAGATCTACTTTAAAATATGAATTTTTAATGTTTTCAAATGTGCTCGGATGGAGATATACTTTATATCAAAATTATAGAGCTTAACGTGATCTACAAGTTTGTAGTTAATGATTTTTTTATTTGATGTCATTTAGAGTGAAAAATATGTATTACAAGTTTTTATAGAGATAAAATCAAAGGAATAGCATCATCCCATAATCAGAAAATGCTTTATAGGTGAGATGATAAGAATACTATGTGCTGAGTGAGAGCTCCTGGGTTTGAATTCTACATACCGCACGCGCACATGTTTCACGCGTAAAATTACATAAAAGTAGATGAAAAGTTGTGTAAATATATATCTTGGCCAGTGGTGACTATTTAGGAAGTTTGCTACTATATACTAAGACATCCAAATACAAAATGGAAAACAATAATTCTGGTGAAATTTCTCAGGTCAATTTATCCTAATTAATTGGTCCTAACACAAACCACACATATTCATCTGAACCTTTTTAAAATATGTAATAACTAACTTTGTTTGATGATTTTTTTATCGGAAAGCACGTAACTGGAGGTGCTGTCTACTAATTAGTGCATGAGTGCGTGATCCACATGTTAGACTAGAGGACCAATAAAGGCTGCGTGCAGTCGAGATCTGGGAGAAGCACGTGTAATTTTATACACCAAAGCACCGAAATAACTCAGGTACATGTAACTTGGACGACGGTTTGATGGAAGAGTTTTCAGCAAGAAAAGCTAGTTCAATTGGGTTTCCACCATGTTCTGGTCAAGGTTTTTTTTTCAAAATAAGAAAAAGAAAAGTTTGTATCCGGTGGAATTAACTGGACACACAAAAAACTCAAATATTTTTAATTTTTTTACTGGTAACCAGCTAGGTGACAATAAACGTCTAGAATAATCTAAATTTAAATTTAAATATTTATAAATATGAACATTTTAACTTGGTCACAGCTGATAATATAACCAACATATATAAAACGACCGGTATAGTCAACCTGACCTGGTTTTGGCTTCCAAGTATATAGATCATTCATATTTATCTAAAATTATGGAGAGTTTGATACTTCCTCCGTCTACAAATATAAGTGTGATTTAGAAGAGATTAAGGTTGAGGAGAAAAGACTTTGGTGCCTCTCATTAAACTAGCCAACTCATAAAAGTTTGGTTTGGAGTGCATTTAAATTTAATAAAAGTTTGTGAGATTGGCCTACGAAAGAAGAGTACTATCATATATCAAATGTGCACGATTGAGTATGTTGGTGGTGAGGGGTGGGGGGTTGTTATGCGCATGATTCTATATACTATGGTTCAAATCATGTAACAATTATGTGGGTGTACTTTTAATTTAAATTTTATAAGGCTAGGAACTTATCATTTGTCTCATTGAAGTGTAGGTTAATAGATACACTCACGAATATATATATATATATATATATATATCCTATAGAATAAATATTCTACACTCCCTTCCTTCTAGATGGACTCATGCCTCCACTCCCACACTCTCCACACCACTCCTCCCATGTTCGCTCTCTCGCGCTGTCACCCCTCCTTTCATCCCGATTGAGGGGTGTGGCAACACCATTCATGCTCCACCTAGCCCCCCGATCTCCCTCTCTCAAAGAAGGAAAAGCGCACCTTCAGGCTCCTCGATCTCCCTCTCCCAAAGAAAACCAAGAAAACCCACTCCCAAGAAAAATGGTTCTCCTCTCTTATCCCACTCACGAAGAAAACCAGGAAGTCTGAACCGACATCCAATCCTAAAGAAAACTAGGAAAACCGATTCCGATCCTTCCATAAACTGATCTCCACCTATCGATCTTCCCTATGTTCTTACCTCCTACTCAAAAATAAAAGAAAAAATGTTAAGAATTGGACTTAAACCCATGATCTCATAGTCATGAGTTAGCTACTCTAGTCAATAGAGCTAGTGAAAATTTGTGATCAGGCAATACTGTTTTTTTATATTCGTTCAAATCAAGAATTAGTAGCCCTTTTGTATATTCGTTCAAATCAAGAATTAGTAGCCCAACTCTAATCATTTTCTTTACAACAATAAAAGTTGTAGTAAGAAGTCAACTATGTTACTTAAAAAACTTATAAATCTTTAATATACTTTTGCAATAACATCATCACGAAATTACAGTGTTACTATGAATCTTTTAAGTTGTTACTACACTTGTAGTAACGTCATGATAAAATCGTAGTAACAGGAAACATATAGCAGTAATAAACAATTCAATAGTACTGGCTTGTACAGAGTTAAACTCTAAAATCCAAACCTTTGTAGAGCAATATCTTTAACATTGTATATTATTTTTTTAATCTATTTGCACTATGATGTCTGAAAAAAAAATACTTAACAAAACTAGATCTATGGTGACTATATTTTAGCAATTTTGCTGCAAGTATGCAACCATGTTACTGCACGGTGATTGTAGTGTTATTGCATCATTCCTACAAGAAAGGAGGGGATGTAGGTTTGACCATTGGGAGGAGGGTGTAGAATAGATTTGCTCTCTCTCTCTATATATCTGACAGCTCTATGCTATACCTTTCTGATAGAATAACTATTCTACACCCTCTCCCACTCTCCATTTCCACCCAGCCAAACTAGCCCATATGCCACCTCTCCCTCCTGATTCCCCTCTCAATCGACATGTGCCCTCGACTGGCCCCGCTCCTTGCTCTCCCTTCTCTCTCACTGCTTTTTTCTTTTTTCTCTAAAAAAACTAGAATGTTTCTTCATCTCCCTCTGTCAGTTCTCTTTTTTTTCCGATCAATCTCTTTCTTTCCTTTCTCTCAAGAAAACCAGTTAGGATCGATCAATCTCTTCCTCCCATGAGAAGGTTGGCGTCATCTAGGAAAAATTAAAAATTAAATTAGCAATATCAAGACTTAAACCCATGACCTCATAGGTGATAGCAAGTTCTTCTAACCAACTCACCCTATCCATACTATGTGTTTATGGATTGTTTGCTTTTTTTAATCTCTATTCAAACTAGCCTGAGAGAAAGGAATATGATGACTAATTCTAATCTTTCTTGTCTATCACTCTAGAACAAATCAGTTCTGTTACTATGAAAATCATAACTTGTTACTAAGTTCCTATAGTAACACTATCGAAGAAGTGCAGTAACCCAGCATGTTATTACGAAATCTATAGGTTGTGCAACAAAATTGTGATGAAATTATAATAGCCCAGAACTAGTAGTAACAGTATTGTTATATAGTACTACTACATGCACATATAGTTAAAACTTTAAAATTCTAATATTTGGAGAATAATATCTCTCACGTCCTATATTCTTTTTTAAATCCATTTGCACCATGATGTCTAAAAAATGCTTAATAAAATTTAACGTTGTTATTGTGAGCAAACAACCGTGTTATTGGTCGTCATGCTACTACACCGTTCCTGCGAGACTGCCAATGCACCTAGGAATAAGTATGGGTGTAGTTGAGCGTTGGTTCATTATTATAAAAATTACACAAATAAAAAATATCTGGTAAGAAAATTAGGGCTATGGTAATATACTCTGTTGATTGAGCTTAGGGATATAGATGCCCATGGCCACGAGTTGGCGCAACATGCTAACAATACTTTTCATTGCACACACAAAGATGCATATAAAGTAAGTACAAGTGATATCTTTAAAATTCTAAACTTCAAATAATAATACCTCTCACATCACATAATATTTTCTAACAGTTTGCAACATAATGTTTTTTTAAAAAAGAGTTTTACAAAACTAGATTCGTCATGATTATATTTTAATGACGTCACTTAAAAAAGTAGTCGTGTTACTACACGTTGATCGTCCTAATACTGCACTATTTCTGTAGGACGAGGACATAAAAAAAAGGGCATGGCAGAAGTCATCAAACAACTTTAACCGATATGAGGACATTTTTATTGCACTTTAACCATTCTTTGACTGAAATGGGAAGTGGGTTTTTTCTTTTTTTGCCTGCGAAGGCAAGGGAGGTGAGTTTGTCCTTAGGAGAAGAGAAGAGATGTGTAAAATAGATTTGCTATATATATACACACGTGGTGTATAGCGGTATCTATGTATAAATGTAATGAAAAAAATGAGGCATATTTACCTCTGACACGTGTATTGCCGCTTAATTTGGCACTGACTCCTGCATGCAGTGCTTAGATTTGGTTTGATAGGACATACTGATTCTAAACGTGCGCCGCGCGTACGCATTGCTTGCTGGCTACTACTCACTCCAGTAGCTACTGTAAGGAATGCGTGAAACTTCTCTCAAACTGTTATAGGAACAGTAACTAATTAATTAAGAACGTGCAAAGTAGCTCCTTTTTTGTGTGTGTCTGTGTGTACGGATGAATTGCGTTCTGGTTTTCTTGCTCAACGATCGAGACCAGATGTTACGGCTGCCTGAAAAAAGCCCAGCCGGTTTGGCACCTACTATTAGCTTAATTATTATTTCAGTCGAAAGGAGACATTTTCCCTTCAGTTAATCAATCACAGTTTGAACGTACAATCGTTCACGAAATTGTCATAAACAGATGGCAATTTGCACACGATGATCAGCATTGTCTCGATCCAGTTCGTTCTTAGTATTGACCTAGCAAATGTTCTCACCGTAAAACAATGACGTTTATGCAAGTACGCATGCGTAATGATCCATCTTTCTTCCTTTCTGTGATCGATCGAAGTTGCCAATGGGTGCATGCATCTGCACGTTAGGCAATGCAGCAGAGACGTACTTGGCTCGCTCAGGAGTTCATCAAGACTGGACGATCGAACTCGCGATCGATCGGTCGGTCCCGGCCGGAGGTAGAAGACGACGACCGCTGACTAGCTGACGGGCATCTGGCGTGGGAATGCACTGCAAAACCGAATCTCTTGACCTCGATCGAATTGCATCCAACGAGGATCACCACCACCACTGCACGACCACGACGTCGACGTAGTCTCTATATGCGCTTTAAATGCGTCGCCTCGTTCTCACGCAGCCGTCGCCCGTCGGATCATGATCGGACGTCGATCGCCGGACCTCGCCGCCGATGGAACAGAGGTGTGGACAATCAGCCACCTGATCATACCTTACCTTCGTCTCGCTCAGTCTCGATCCAGCTTGGTTTGTTGCTTAATTAATTTGGCCGGGGCATATACGCTACATTAATTGGACTTTTGGAAAAGGAGTAGCCAGCAAGAATTCAGGCAAGCTGAAATTATTTACCTTTTTTCGATCGATCTCTCGCGTCAAAGGATGACGCGTGCAATTGTTACTACCAGATGATGATGATCTATGGCCGTGACATGATCAAATGCAGGCGTCCTTTTCTCTCCTCGCAAACACACACACACACACACAAAACAAAACAAAAGAAAAGAAAAACAAACAAACAACAGCGTCGTTTTCTCAGGTATAGTGGCCACGACAATCGTGCCTTCTGGCTTGGCACCAGCTAGCAGCAATCCATCTCTATCTGTTGATGATACCTTACTTCCCGGCCTCAGCTTAGCTTAGCTAGGGTTTTTGGTGGTCAGTTCAGCGACGACCGGAGAGAATATTGTTACCCATCACTTTTCTGTCACTATTCCACTGCTGTAATGTTGGAATAAAGAAGGCAACTTGTTCCATGGATCTATCAAGGCAAAACCATATACGACTAGGACGATGTATCTACATAACCGAATTTGGAAACGCATCGATCTTTACAATTAAGGTAAATACAATGTACTTTTAGCAAAATTTTAGTAAGATAGATAGTATAATATAAGCACTATTTTAGCGAAATGCACTTGTTATCCCCAATGCTTTTGCAAGAGCTTTTATTTAACTTACATACTTTAATTTCAACCCATACTCTATTGAGGGTTTTGTGCAAATTTTTGTTTTTATTTTAAAGATCGCTAGAGGCCAAAATAATACAATTTTAATAACAGTTCTAAAATTTAAAATTAGAAAAATTATATATCTAGAATTAACCTATCATCTCATCACTTTCTATTATATATCTATCTATTATTATATACTAAAGTCCATTAAACATACTATAAACGCTCCTAATCCATCACGTGGCACTCTAATAAATTAGAGAAAAAAACATACACCAATGATTTTTACTTAAATTGGAGTATCCATTATTTTTAGCCACCATATCTAGTTTAAGAAAGCAAAATCCCAGCACCTCCCTTTTCCTAGAGAAGATCTGTTTTTAATGTTAATCACCTAATGCAATGGTGCCTAGCATCCTGGGAAGAAAATAACAGCTTGCCCTCCTTTATGTGGTCGCTCTGTCATCCTCTCCTTCTAGGGTACACCCGGCCACATGACGTTCTAATAAATCCATGAAATTCTAAGAAAATAAAACATCCGACTCTTGATGTCACTTAATACAATGGACTCATTTTTTTACAATATTAGTTTTGTCATTAAAAAACAAACCGGAAGTCACCTTCTCTCCATTTACCTATGTACATGAGCGCATGCATCGACAATTTATCCCCTTATCTTACCCTCCTCTTTTTTTCTCTATAGTATAGTTAACATGGACTTCCAAGGAAGATTCCTAGGGTCAATCTGCCTTTGAGACATGAGAGCAAGTTGGTGGTTCTCTCGTTGTCCCCAACTTTCCCCTCACCTCCTGCTACAACAAATTTCCAATCTCTCTGCCTCTTGGCCCCTCTTCCTCCTCCGATTCTGATGGTTGGCCACCGGTGACGGTCAAAGGAGGGGTTCAGCCACCTCCCCTTACTAGTGCAATGTAGTTATGTTAGTTTCTTTTATCATCAGCCCTTCTTATAGGTTGGGTTCTTTCCAAGGTGGTGTTTTCCTAGCGATGTTCCATGGATGCCGAAGTGTATGGTGGCATCGGTGGTTGGTGGCAATGGAGCTATGGGAACTAACGATCTATGGAGGAATTAGGTGGAGGTGTCTCCTTAAGATGGCACTGGCTTGCTCATAAATGGCTTTGTCTTCTGGATGGCCTAGGAGACAACAATGGATTCTCGTGGCGATGGCTTGGCATCCCGGCATGGTAGCGCTACCTCTTAGTCTAGTTGGAGGCCACGATCTCCTGACTAGCGGGGTTGGCAACTTGGGGTGTCCTTAACTATTGTAGCTAGTTCTAGTGACTAGTGGCTCACCACTAGAGAGTTGGTTGGTGTCAGCAGATTGGAACTTCCATTGACAAGGTTCTAGCAGTCAAGATTTGCAGTTTTCCTCTCTCTCAACCTCGTGTGTCAACCCAAGAAGGCAGCAATTCATTCGCCACCAATCGAGATCTTTAGTGATTATGGGTGGCTGGATTTGGGTTCCATCTTCCTCTTTGTTTCCTAGAAGTAGTATCTATGCAGGGTTTGTCATTTGGGTTAAGCTCAAGCTCCTTAGATTCAACGGTGAACTTCATGGACAACTCCTACTGAGCCTAGTGAAGCCCACGCCAAAATCTAGGGCTTAGCAACAAACCTCCAATATGTGTCATTTCCATGGCAACAAGACAATGGGATCACCGGTTTGTTAAATGGTGTGCATGTTAAAGGAGACATAAGGATGCAATCATCATGACAACACCATAGCTCATACCTCTTCTATTGTTTGGTTTCAATAGGAAGTTTATGACATTCATGTAATCTATTTAGCATTGTACTTGGGCTTATTTCCCTAAACTCTATCGTTATATATTAATTAATGTTTATGTGTTAAAAAAAAGGTTTCCAAGCCACCAACACCAAGCCTCCTCTTCATGAATGGCTGCATGTATGCGTGACCTATCTACTAACATACATGCAAATTTTTAGAAACTATAACCTCTAAACATGTTGGGTTTATTTTTTTATTACATAGCAGATAGGCGCACACGCCACTACAATTATAATACCACACTCACATACCCACAAATACACTTTCTAATACACGCTAAAATAGACAAAAACTAGCGGCAAGCAGTATATCCTTGATCTCACTAAATTTCAATTAGAAGCCTACTTACGTGTGTGTAATATTTGTGGTCACTAGGATATGATCGGTTAGATCCATCATATTTCTTATAATTGAATCAAAATTTTAAGATTCATATTTAAAATGTTTTGTTATTTTTTTAAATAAAACGTGTGGGCCATATCTTCATCATTTGCATGTTATTAACATAGTTATGAAAAACTATGTGAAAAAACTAAAAGCCAAGATTACATCATTGTATATGATAGAAACATTCATAGCTAATTAGATCTACACACATAGATATATATTATTTTTAACAAAACAAAGTATAAACATATACGCTTATATAGACATGGACACACTAATCCATGTAAATATACAACTACCCATATGAGCTCCTCGAGAGATAAATATTTTTAATGTGAATAGCATTCTCAATGATTATATGCAATCCATTAAAAAATTAATTGGACCAAACAATCAATTGCACACTTTCTATTTGGATTATTCATGTCACACTTTGAACAGCACAGTTTCTCAAAAAATATATATAATCTACATCGGCATTGCACTATATAATATTTTATTCATAGTTATAGTTAATCTATTTTTAGCATCACACTGTATAATATTTTATTCATCCTTATAAGAAATTGTGACCAATTAGTCCAATCATCTAGCTAGGTGCCCTAAACAAAATGGGTTGATGAGTTGTTTTTTTTTAAGAATGGCATCTAATATTTGTGTCCTTAAAAATTAAAAAAGTTTGTAGTCCTCAAGAAAGGGCCAAATTTTAGAAACTCTAAACAGAAAATAAAATATCCAAGCAAATAATGTGCATTTAGTTGGACCAAGAAAGTGGTATGCTAATAAAAAAATAAACAACATTTAGATTGAGTATGAAATATGAGTAAATTCACATGAGAACCAAAAGTCCAAGCGATTGCCTGGATGATTAGTTTGCTTATATAGCACCAAAAGTCATTGAACATTATTTAAATATAAGGATAAAAACAACAAAAAGTTGAAATTATCAATAAAGAAATGAAATTATCCAGCCTTCAATACGTTCTCAATTTGGTGGTCACTAAATGTTGGACTTGGGTGATTCGATCACGACAACTCCAATATTTATTGCTCTGCATCAATAGATATTTTGCACGATAGGAGCGCAGATGGTAGGCATGCAAACCAATTAGAGACGCTCGATGATACAAGCAGAACACATCCATCAAAAATTTGAATGTGTCCAACATTAATAGTCCATTATTGTCAAAAGGCATATTTACAAATGAAATTAATCTACTCCCTCCGTGCTACCTTTGAAACTTTCCACAGGGATTAATAACATATGTGGAGTTAAATAGTATATTGTTCTGATTATTTGAAATAAGAAGGTATGTAAAGAAATTAAATGAGAGATAATGGTTTTATTGGCTAAGATGAGAGGTAGGTGGAGAAATAGTTATATTTTAGGATAAAATTTAAACGTTAAATATAGCTGTATTTTAGGATAAATTTTAAATGCTAAATATAGCTATATGTTAGGATAGAGTTTTTTTTGTCAAGAAAAAAACAAAATCTACTATCCATCCCATCAACATTTTATTTCTAACTATAAACTAGACTGTTAAGAGAAACAGAACAACTAAACATTAATTTCAAAAAGATATCCATCTTTAATTTGTCCTTAGTTTGCTACGCTCGCTTCGTGCACAGATTAAAGTTTATACATTCTATAAACAAAGATGCCCGCACATGTGTGGAGGACACCTTCCTAGTTACTTTAATAACATTGAAGTTAAAATTAGTAAATACAAAGTTGTAGATGTCTTGGAGTTTTAACTTTAGTTTCTACTATGGTATTAAAAAAATTACACCTGTCTTAGAGTCTCTATTATCTTAGTAGCCACAAAGTCTCACAATTTTTTTTTCATGAAACAACTTATGGAATATGATACTCAAACCTAGAACCTATTTTATACATAGCCAACTTAGTATATATCTTACTACACGTGCACGGTTTTGACTTTGTGTCACTTACATGTGGTCCGTCTTGCTAAGGGCCCACGTAAGTGACATGAAGTCAAGTGGTGCATGTAAGAGGATCCTGTTCCCTCACTACACATTAATATTGCTAGCATCAGCATTATTTTAGTTCCTTTTAATTTCACCCGACTTGTCCGGATCAATTTGTAACGCATATTAATATCACTGCCGGTTCAATTCCAATTTTCAATTTTTTGTCTCGTCCATTGTTATTGATGTTTATGTAGTAGCGTTTTCCCTCATTGAACTACAATAAACTTCAATTAATGTACAGGCCTCAAGCTATTGCACTTGACATATTCCCTCCATACAGAAAAAATCCACTCAATGTTGTGTCAAAATAATCCATCAGATTCTATTATTTAAAAGAACCATTTAGGTGCCATGGCCGGAGTTGAATTGTATGCAACTGTTGGAATATATAATACGACAGATGTCGTCGTTTCAGATCAACGGATGATTATTTCGCACACAAGCGTTTTAACGAATTTACGTGTGTGCGGATCTGGAATGTGCTGATCGATGTGCGTGAGCACGAGTCAAAAGACGCATAGCATCTATCCTTTGCAGCTCTACTTCCAGCGTTTGGATTGGAAGCAACAAAGCGCTGCTAGCCAATCGATCGATCACCATCTGGTGTTGGTGACGACTAATGAGATGATTTTATTGGCTAGGTAGCTAGTGCGCGACGCAACAGCACAAAAATCGATGTATAATATTCCTTGTTCCCAGTCCCCCCTATCTAGCATCTCCTAATAGGTCATGTTAATTAATTTTATTGATTGCTACCTTTTCAAAACCACATCTTATGCAACTTCTGTGGCTAGTGAAATGGTAGCCACAACTTATTTCGATTCACATTTGAAAAATGGTATGCTAAATTTAGCTAAATAATATAACCTTGCTACATTTTCACAAGTTTTATACTACTCCTTCCCAAGTCCCAAGGATGAAAACCGTGACGGAATTCTTGATCGGCCGAACATCATTTACCATTTTTAATTTTGCCATATACAAATTAAAATGTGAGTTTTCTAATTTCTTCTAGATAGTTAAATTGATAAATATGGAAATTCCTAACCAACCGACTAAAAATCGTTACTGACAGTTTCGTTGTTCCCTTCATTCAGAAATATAAGGTGTATTAATTTGACTCCAATTTCAGTCTTTGACCAATCCAATACTATTTAGATTTTTCATAATAATGATACCATCATATTCATGTTCGAATGTATTTTTTATGGTTAAATATTTTTTTACTGTCAAAATATGCCATATATTTCTGGACGGAGCAAAAAAAACTAGCTGTGTCTCGATAACATGTCCATAATATTTTCAATTGCAAGAGATTTATTTCACACAGACTCTCAATACGATCAACAACACGATAATACGTTGGATCAAATCATCAATCAGATTTTCTTTGGAGTTGGCGCCATATTTTTTTTAAAATAGTCAAATCATATTTACACTATAAATTACCTACACTTATACTATAAATAAGTTTCAATATTTACATTGTAATTTTTCTAAAAACAGAATTATGATTAAAAGTAATTTATTATTTACTTGGAACAGGAGATAGGAGAAATAGAAACATACTTGTATATAGAAGAGAGAATAGTCACACAAGAAAAAAAGGTAAAAATGAAAAATACAGCAGCACACCTTTTTTTTCTTCTGTTAACGTGAGAGTTCTCCCCAAGTGCTCGGGCATAGAATAGATAGATAGATATGGCCCAACGGCTTTTGGGCAAAAGATAGCACTTAGTTCATCTGACCTTTCTGAGGTGACGTCGGAAATTAAAGCCCAAACTGAGAGAGATGTCATGGACCACGCACGTGACGGGCCGGCCTAATATTGATTGGGCCGAAGCGCATGATAGCCCAACATCACCTACCGATCGGACGGCCCACATGGATTGTGGTTGATTAATTTATGATGGCCTAGTCTTAAACGACAGCAAAAGGGGGCTCAACCACTCAGGGACTTGGCTGTAGCCACTCCGTTTTGTACCGTGAATCCATTCATTGTCTTACGAGAGTATATGTTTCAGCATACTTGTTATTGCAAGTTTCGATCCTCGAATTATTGCCGGTGGTTGTACATTTCTGCACCTACGGGTCGTAGTGCTGTCCTAATTAATTTTGTGCTTTCTTTCTGCAGGAATGGGACTGTGTGCATGCACGGGCATCTTTCCCAAAGTTAAATGAAGTTACATAGTACTATATTATTTCATTCTTTAAATAAAGAGAAACATACGAAGGCATTGCATGTAAGGTCAAGTCTGCTCTTACCCATTCGGGGACACTGTTGCTACGTACCATGTCTTAACCCGTATTTAGGAAAGAACACATAGCCGAGGGGGCCTTTTTCTTTTAACCAGGGTTCGAGCCCTAGTTGGTGCCTTACAACGATAGAACTTACCACCGTGCCGCAAGCACGTTCTAATATTATTTCAATTTGACAATCTATATAATTGCTTGTAATGGATCTAGATCCTCTACGTTAAAATGCAGAGTGGCACCATCACTACAACAAAAATGAGCATGTTGCAATGTTTTGAGATGCACAGTAACAGTACGGCAGTGGTGAATGATCGATGATGATACACAGTGTATCAAAATATTAGAATTGGTACTGTGTCATCTGATCCAAGACATTCATATTTGATCTAGCGGTTTTTTAAAGACTATTTGATCTAATGTTTGATATCCGCTATCAATACACGGTACCAGACATGCTCTATATTAATTATGATTTTCAAGGATCCATTTCCACAGTCTATGCATGCCTACCATTATGCCCTGCTACTATCAAGTCAAAGGTGAGAGTAGGTGAGGCTTCACCCTTTTCAGAGAGGCCAAATCGTACGTAAAAGCATATATATCAAAATCACACAACCAAATCATACGCTGTTGCTTGCAATGCAAGGTAAGCTAAGCTGCATGCATCGTCGTCGATCAATATTAGAGTGACCCTCTTAATTATTAGCCGACTTATATTAATCAGCTTTTGGTAATCAGCATCTATAGTTTCACCTCATGACAGAAAACGAATACGATCGAGCTACACACGCACGCATACATAGTGCCAAGCTAGCTAGCTCCGAGATGCATGCACTCACAAGTTAAACTAGCTAGCTTCTGGGGTCAGTAGCTCGATCGATTGCAAGTGGTTAATTAATTTCTGTGTTTAATTAATTAACTAGTGCTAATTGAGCATGGCGGTATAGCTAGTATACGACGTAGTATGCATGCATGAGTGGAGTGGAATCGGCTGAATGGCTGTGGCAGAGAGTCGCTGTCGCCGATTCAACTATTTGGTGACCTCTCCATCTCAATTAGATGGTACTCTCATCTCATCTAGGGTCAGCTAGCTAGATCCGATCATAATCTCCTTGGATGGCAACAGTTAAATTCTCTATTAATTGGCCAGATTACTCTGTCATGGCATGGGTTACTCGTTAATTATTACGTACAGTGAAGAATATATATTTCAGGTGGTGCATATTGTGGGGCCAGGCTGATGAGAGATCTTTTAGCTAAACTAGCTAGGTAGCAATATATTTTGTCCAAACGTGTTCACAGTAAATGGATTACACAAAACCATACCCATGCGGGCTAGCTATCAGCTGATTATTAGATAGCTAGCTACTAGATAGGAACCCTTGTATTCATGGGCCGTTTGATTTAATTTAATCATCTTGAATTTCGAATAAAATTAAGGAAATTATTGAATATACGTACCTGTCTGGTCGTACAAAATCTCGAAATTACTCTGTTTTTCAAAGAGGAAAATACAGTCGCAGACTTTGCAGTACTTCTGACACGGCGCGAGAGAGCTGGAAGAGAAGCGTAACCTATCGCAGCTGTTGCACATGCAGTTGATCGATCCAAATGCAGGTAGACTAGACTACTGAAGCCTCTCTCTCCATCGATCCCTGCGTGTGTGTGTCTCTCTCCCTTTCTGCTGTGTTTTGCAACAGGTAAATTAATCTCCAATGATTAACAAAACAAACATCAGGGCCTAGTTGTACGAGTGCAAGCATCTGGTTATGCGCGCACACACACTTGTGTGTGTGTGTGTGCTCATCATGGTCCTGTCATTTCCATTTCACGGAAGCCGCTTTTTGACCAGTAGTACGTGCTGCCGGTGCTCCCGTTAACATGTCGATCGATATGATCCATCTGTCATCTTAGGGATGAGATAAAACTCGAAACTCGTGTCTTAATTAGATCGGTTGGTTTAAAGCTTAGCTTGATTGGCTTTTAGGTTATTAACGGGCCGAGTTCAAATCAGCTCGCGAGCTAATTTAATTTAGCTCACTATATTATATCGAATTACTTATTATCTATTTGTTTTTGAATATTGGTATTTAGTATTTTATTAACATATGATAAATTGGTAAATATTTAAATTATTGATGTAATATAAGTGAGCTAGAGTTTGCTAACCCCACTTAATGAACTTAATGAGCCCGCCTGGCTTCTTGAGCTAAGCTATGTTCCTATCTACCCATCTCAGTTTAAGCATGGGAAAGTGTGAACTGATCGTTTTTGCATCAGCTGTAATGAATTGGCTGACGTGCGTAAACATGTATACAGCCACACGTTCTCATGCATAAATATATATTAACTGGGGCATATTTGAAAAGAAAAGGCCAAAAGCATCTGCGGAAACGTCTAGACGGGTCAACAAAACAGTGGCAATTTCGTCGTGGTCCTTGATCAGCAGAAATAGGATCTTGTCATAAACGGGACGAAAAAGATGATCTCTTGTCGATCGCAAACAGTTGCACAGGTCAAGGGTACTGTGGCCTACTTCTTGATATTCCTAGAGAGAGAAAAAATATATATAAAGCGTGCACTCCAGTGTTCTATTAATATGGAGCACTTCAAGGTTGAGTACAAGGTTCAATTGAGATTGTGATGCATGCATCGTGCATGGATATAATGTTTACACTGTGATTTTGAGGATACATAACATGTTAAAAGGCTCTTCCGAAATACAGTTAATTTTATAGAATTTTTACAAGAAACAGTTTATTTTCTCCGTTACAAAGGGGCTGAAAAATCGTACTATCTGAAAAGATCAGGCATGTCGTCGTTTATCCTTAATGTTCGTTGTTGCCAACTGCCATATATGCATATGCATGTAAACGTGCGAGAGCTTTGGATCATGAACGGCAGGAGCCAAGCAGACGATCGGTCGACAAGAAGCCGACGCATCACCTCAAGCTCCGGTCCATGCATGCATGCCTGCCTTCCTTTTCTTCCTATAGCAGCTGGCCCCTGCATGAGTGGTCAAATCGAAGAATGACCCGTGTTTGCGGATGCATCATGCATGCGTGATCTTAGTATGTATGATCGACACGGTTACTACTCGTCGACACTTTTGGTTTTGGTAATAGGAATTAATGTAATTGTTTCGATCAGTAGTAGTAACGGTATAATCTTAGTTATCTCCAATATTAATTTTGCTAGAAACATGACGCCACATTTCGACTTGATTTTAGTTTTTTTTTTCTAGGTGGTTGCTATCTTTTTTATATACGATTTTAAGTAGATAATTGCTTACTTTTAATTTTAATTCTCTCATACATTGTGTATTATAGCTACAAGAACAGTATGTTGCTCAGCTGGTAGTGAGCTGCCATGAGCAAGCCACTGGCCAGGGTTCAATCCCTGGTACTCACCACCTTCCAAAATTAAATTTTGAGCAGGATTTAGTTTCTTCTTTCTTAAAACCACTGATACTAGGCCGTATCCCATATTTTATACCTTAAAAACTTATTGTGTAAGTTTTAATATTTATAATATATTTACAATGTAATGTGCAGGTAGAAATATCGTTATTAATCCCATCTTCATGCAGCCCAACACTCCCTTAACTTAATTAACTCTACAAATGGAGAGAGCAGTTAATTAATAATACCTACGTTCTCAAATAGATAATTTGATGATGTTATAGAACATGTGCAGTTAAACCACGAAATCTTAAACTGTTAATATACGCAGAAACAATAGGATTTGGATCGATATGTAAAAATGATATCACAACAGAAACGTCCATTAATATCACAACAAGAACGTACAATAATCTCAAAGCTCTGGCAATCCCATGCTCTTATGGTCGGCAATCCAATTTACTTTGCATTTGAAATTGGCATTTGAAAACAACCGCTCAGTGACTCAAAAACTTGTGTAGGATATGTTGCTTTGTTGGCCTTTTCGGAGCGAATCCTTTCTTGGTTTGGTGTTATACCTTTTCTTCTCTGTTACGAGTAATTAGCTTTGTTTCGTGGGGCTTTGTGAACAGGGACGTGCGATTGGACTGTTTTTTTTCTATGCATCATCTAGTGCTAGCTTATGCATTGGTTGGATTACTATGGACAAATATATATGTATGTATGTATATGCGCGCGCTAAGCCACGCTTGAGATCAATCATGCCTTCAACATTTACAGAAACCTATATAGGTACTAGATATAAATCTAGTATCAAACGAGCGTCACGCACGGATAGCTAGCTATCTGCATGTCAGGCCAATATCGATCGTCCCCAAACATGCAAGCATACATACAATCTATGACCTCCATATGATTTTTATTCTTTTTTTCCATTTACCTAAAATGGCTATAAGATGCAATTTCACCGTTACATATTGGACTTTTTCATTAAGAAAAAAATGTTCATTTTACTCCCCAAACAATTTCGCCAAAGCCTTTAACCCTATAAACTATTTTTTACTTATTTTACACACTGAACTAAATATAGTTCACTTTACTCCCTAACAATATTTCACTCTTTTTGTTTCTCTATATTTACATTGTATTTTACACTACAATTTTGGTTACGATGATATATGCATTTTAAATTTTGAGGTTTTAAAGTTCAAATAAACGTTCATGAAAAAAATTGAAAATATTTTTAAACTTTCATTACGGTGTCACCTATTCTTGTAGAAAGTTTTAGTTTAAAATATAACTTTGTATAAAGAGGAAAAAGTGATGTTATTTAGAGGTAAAGTGAAATATTTTCAATAGTTTAGGGGTAAAATGAGAAGAAAGAAACAGTTTAGAGGTTAAGTAATCCAATGAAATAATTCAGGGAATTAAAAATGATATTTTCCCTTTAATTATAATATAATGCATCTATTTTTAAATGTATAACGTTGTTTACTTTTGAATATTTGTGGTAAGTATTATTTATTTTATTGTGATTTTTTATTATTAAAGCTACTTTAAGTATATGTTTATGCTAAATTTCTAAAATAAGACGAATTATTAAACATTATGTCTCATATATTTAAAAATATAGGGAGTACTGATTAAATTATAATGTATATGAAAATGTTAATTAAAAGTGAGTGTCTGACAATACAATTTAAAATACCTAACCATATTGAGGTTCTGTTTGGTTTATATTATCTATTTGTTTATAGAGATAAATTAAATATTTAAATAATAAACTGAGCAGCCACTTACAAGTGGCTTAAGTAAGCATTAAAAAAAGATTTTAAGAAAACAGATTTTTTTAAGTGTGAAGCAATTAATCTATTTTAATAATTTGGTGAACAATCAAAAGAACAATACCTAAGATGGTTATTGCCTTATTGGTGGCCAAACCCCGCATATAGAAAAAGGTTGACAGCATCGATTAAAACATTATATAAACAAATCATTAACCCTCATCAACCAGATAATTTTGTTGATATGTAATTAACGGGAGTAAAACATGCAAGTTCATGGATACATGGGGACGCTAGCTAGCCGGCATCTATATAACTGGAAAGATCTGCATGTGTTCCTGACAGGGACTCCTGCAGTACTGTCGACGATTCAAACTAGGGTGCCGACAAATAATGGAGAGGACATTATTTACTCAAAACATCGATCGAAATTCCAGTAAATTATAGATGTATTCAACTACTTTGCTTAAGCAAATAGTAAATCTGAGGAATCGCTTGGGCATGCAATTTTTGAAAAGTCAACTGCCAATTTAGGTCTATAGATAAGTTGACAGAAGTGTTTTTTTCTTCTAAGATAGCGAAAAAACCGGTACTATCAAGAATTTCGATTAATTCACTAGGAATGATATATATCAATCATTGCTAAGAAAGCATAGCCACTGAGGTCCTGTTTATTCGTGACATTATTAATGTTTTAGATCAATGTGAAATTCGAACTGTTTCTGTAACATATTTATGCACAATTCCTGCGTCCGTGCAACACCAATAGCTCTTTCTGGCCGAGGGTTATATTGACGTACGCTGACATCACGACACACGTCATCATGCTAGAGTAACCTAGGCTGATTTTGGCTCGGAGTTTCAGCTGAGTTCATTAGCACAATGTAAAATAAGACGAGTCTTTGAAAATAAATTAAATCCATGAACCACCTATGAAGTAGCTAAATTCTTTTCTTTTGTTCCCTTTTGAAAGGTGATTTCTCTGTTTTGAAATTTTGCGGACAAGATTATACACCTATATACCTTGTGGTGTCTAATTGGGCCTTATCCTTTTGGAGGCCTACCAGTAGGTTGATGTAATGGTTAATTGATGGATTCGTTCTAGAATCTGGATCCTCAAGCCACTCTAACTAATTAATTACTGTATCGTTATCATAATAACAGAGGTTTTTTTAAGGGGACCATATATACGGTGTAAGAAAGGTCAATAGATAAGGTTAATTAACAGTGATATGTCTATTAATTGTTCGAATCTATCACAATTGTTTGTAGTCCTGGCAGGAGGATGAAATCGACCAGTGATATTCCCGTTCTGTGCACAAACAGAGATAATTAACCCAACATGTATATTGATTTATATACAAAGATGTATACAAGTGATCAGAAGCTCCTTTAAAATGAAATTAATTATAGGCAAATGTGGTTTATGTGCTGGTGGGTTGTTTGAACTGCAGTCATCACCCTAGCTAAAATAACATATCGTGTAGTTTCATAACAACCAAGCCACCACAACATGGTCAAAAAACCAAGCCACCACATGATTCCTAGTTTCTTTATCATGGAGATAAAATTTGCACATGTCTTTACCAGTCTATAATACCTGGACACGTGCATGTGGGGATCGTAGAGAACATATATAGCCAGATCATTCTGCTCATTTCGTAGCTACATTTTACTTTGAGTTGCTTTATAAATCAAACTAGAAATTCTACTTAAGTATATATGAACGTAATGTTTATATTCTCTATTATTAATAATTTTTAATTATGAATATTAGTTGATCATAATTTGTATTTTTTAATTATGAGACAGCTGGTATTCAACCAAAGATACAGTATTAATTTTTTTTGTGTGATTAACGTGAGAACCAATTTTGTGCAACTATGACTCAATTCCTTAATCAATTGCACGTGCTACCAGACCAAGCGCACATATGACTTACATGGTAAAAATCAGATTAATAAACCAATATCATGAACTTGGTATAAACCAAAAACCAAAACAAATTTGGCCTATTATTTTGAGACCCTTGCTTATGAAATATTTCCCATGCCATTATTACACTTGTACGCGCCCTTAAAACTCATGCATTCCAAAGGATTCGTGGTGTACACATAAATTAAATCCAAAACTAATTGCTTGCTATAGCTGATCAAAAGTACCAAGATCAATCAGCTGGGCATGCAGTGAATTGAATCGGAGATCGATCGAAACTAAAGTAGTGCAAGGCCTGCAAGTGTACTTTATTAATAGTGCTATTAAAAAAGCTAGTGAAATTAAATAAAAAAGGTTTATGATTAGTTGAAAAGAGAAAGTAGGTGAAAACTTTTATTGTGAAAGTTTACGATTAGTTAAAAAGAAAATATAGTTTTAGATGTTTTTATATTTTTAGATAAATTTTAAAGGTTAGAAATTGTTATTTTTAGTACGGACAGTAGCTATCCTTGTGCTACGTGTGTATACTACTAATACGTCATTAGCTTGGTTAATTATACTTAAGTGTAGTGTTCAATCATAGTAGTCACTTCCTTAATTAGCCATTGAGAGGGGGGAGAGAGACAGAGAGAGGCGAGGCGCGAAGGATTCGATGTTAGCTCAGCCGTCGCTGTGACACGGAGCTCTCTTTCTCTCTCCTCTTCAGCTCAGCTCCACCCACTGCCCCCTACTACTAAAACGGGCAACCCCATTCTTCTCTCTCACTCATCCACCTCGTCGCAGCTCAGCCTCACTCCATTGTTGCAGCACGAGCTAGCTCGCTAGCTAGCTAGCTTGTCAGTCTACACTTTGCTTTCTCTTTGTGCATGAGCTGCTGGGTTGGAGAGGTGCCACTGGCAATGCCGGAGCTGGAGGTGTGCAGCCCGGAGTCGTCCGCGGGGGCGTCGTCGGCGTCGCCGCCGGAGTCACCGGTGGAGGCGGGGAGGAGAAGAGGAGGGGAGAAGAGGGGGAGGCACCCATCGTACCGCGGCGTGCGGATGCGGGCGTGGGGGAAGTGGGTGTCGGAGATCCGGGAGCCCAGGAAGAAGTCGCGCATCTGGCTCGGCACCTTCCCAACTCCCGAGATGGCGGCGCGCGCGCACGACGCCGCCGCACTCGTCGTCAAGGGCCCCGCCGCCGTCCTCAACTTCCCGGACATGGCCGCCTCGCTCCCTCGCCCGGCCTCCGCCTCGCCGCGCGACGTCCAGGCCGCCGCGGCCCGCGCTGCGGCCATGGAGCCGTCGGTCATGCAGGGCGGCGCCGTCGGCGCCGCATTGCTGCCCCCGGCCGCGTCCTCGGCAGCGAAGCCGACGGCGCCAAAGAACGGCGGTGGCTCCGGCGCGGACGATGAGCTCGAGGCGATCGTCGAGCTGCCGCGGCTCGACGAGCTGGACGCCGCCGAGCTCGTGTTCGGCGCGACGTTCCATGACACGGCGGCGGACCACTCGTGGTGCGACCCCGTTTGGATCGATGGCGGCTACGCTGCAGCCGCGGCGGCGGCTGTGCACGACGACCTGTTCGGCCTGGACGCCGACCACCACGGCTGGGCCCAGTCGGTTGGTGCCTTCTTGTGGAACCTGTGATTATAATAATTAATCTCTAATTAATTACCAAGTAATTAACAACTAGCTGCTTTTAATCCCCTGTTTTTTTTACCTCCTTTCTAAATCTGTATATAGATTTCCAGCTTTTTCTTTTTATCTTTTTCTGCAAGCTGGTTTAATATATATTTCTGCCTCATTTTCCTTTTGTTTCAAGTGCTTTGTAGCTTTGCTTTTTTGTTCAGTTTGGGGCTCTTGTCTTCTGAATTTGTCTTCCCTCTGGTCTAGTGGCTCTACCAACTAAGCTAAGTCACTAATAACTTAATTATGTAATAAATTTTTTACATGCAAGCACTACGTTGTGAAATTGGCCATCAATGGTCCATAATTGAATCGTCTTCCTCCTCCTCAACCAGGACTATATCTATACAACTCCTAGCTAGCAGCTAGGTACCTGCATATATATGCAGAGCAGGGTTAATTAATTAAGCAACAACTTCAAATGACGGCTTTAATTTAGCTAGTGTTAGTTGATTACTCATCCTAATTATAAAGTGCAAGGAAAGTAGCAGCACCGCTGACTACTGAGCCAGCCGGTTTGTGTGCGTGGTACCACTACCTTTTCAGCTTCAGAAGAAAATTGAACGTCAATTTGTAACTTTCTTTCATTGCTTTAGTAATTATTTTAGCAGCAATTAGTCTAAGTAAAAATATAAGAACGTATAGACTTAATTTACTACATAAATAAATCATGATATTAATAGCATAAAGTAAGAGAAAAATATCACGGTCTTATTCTATAGCATTAATAGCATCAACAGACCGTATCACGTGAATGATGCACAGTATAAGACGATGACGACAAACTACCATAATTGACAAAAGAGAAAGACGAGCCGTAATAAATAAACAATGAGCAGTTGCGCTGAGCATGACCTAAAAACAATATTCGCCTTCTCCCGGTGCAGGACTTCACAAGGATGAGCTTTCAAAGATCTGCTCTCCTGATCCACCGATGCACATCGATGAGTGGGATGAAGTAGGCAACGTGCGATGGCGCAACACAGAGACGATGGTAAAACACTGGATTGTTTTTGCATGTGTCGAGTTGAGACAGTAGCTCGGTACTTATAAAGATATTAGGACATCTGCATGATCTCCATAACGCGTAATCAAACCAAATAAGTCACGCGTAACCTATTCAGACTCCACGCCACTGCAACAAACTATTGGATGTAGCAGAACAAAACTGCAAAAGAAAGTCACGTCTGCGCAAGCATGAAGGCCCAATTTTAATGGACCATTCATACGCATATCATGTATGCACGCCTCGTAGCCAGTCCAAGCGAGGCGAGCGAGCGTGCATGCACGTTCCTTTAGTTCTCTTCACCATGCATTACTCAAATAGATAGGAGAGCACCCACCCTTATAAGGAGATATCTCTCTTTTAGAACTAGTAAGATGATACTAAATATGTACATACAATCATTTTCATGAGGTGGACTTTAAGATCTTTCTAGGAATTATTATTTTTATGGCCTTAGCCCATTTACATATTCCAACAATTCCCATCAAATCTCGAAGTCCTAAAGATATTTAACATTCTCTAATGTATTATTTATATATCAGTATTTCAATAGAGACCGGTTAAGGTTAAACATCCATCTAGGTCACTAGACTACACTTACTCATAACTTGAACAATAGATTATGTTTTAAATTGTAAGTTTTGCTAAGTAAATTTCACCTAGAGACTTAATTGATAGTAGGTCGTCCATAGCCTATACCTTAATTAGAGCATATAAGTCATACTCCATGGTCTCTTCATAAGTTTTCTAAGAGATTCACCCAAACACTCTATAGACTGTGACTAACAGTCAGGCTCATAAAGTTATATTCTTTCAAGAATACTATGTAGGATAGCATCTTCGCTATTTAAAGCCAACAAGACACATTAAGGTATTGACAACCTGCCTTGCAGTTTAAGAGTACATGCATCCTCACATAGAGAGATTCTAGAAGTGTACTCTTCTCGAGTTAACTAATAACTTATTTTTTCTAGGTCCTAATTAGTGGGATCTCCAATCACATAGATTGGGTTACTACCATAGTATAACTTACATGATTCTCATTCACAACTCCCTCGATGTATTATCTATCACATTATGTGATAGTCCCTTCATAAAGAGATATGCTAGGTTTCTAGGTGTTTAGATGTAATCCAATATTATATTTCTAGAGTTCCTTAATTTTCTAACAAGCTTTAATCGTCTTTTCACATGCCTAGATGATTTTATATTATTCTTAGAAATGCTTACCTTAGCAATCACAGTTTGATTATCACAGTTTATACGTATAGCTGGTATTGGTTTTTCAACCACAAGCAGATCCATTTATAGATTACACAACCATTCTACATCAACAGTAGCAGTATCTGGTGCCGTAAGCTCTGTTTCTATAATTGACCTCATCAAGATGGTTTATTTGCAAGACCTCTATGAAACAATAGCACCATCTATTGTGAAAACAGATTTATTAGTGGCTTCGATCTCATCCACGTCAGAGATCCAGTTGGAATCACTCTAACCATCCAATATTGCTGGGTACCCAGTACAGTGAAGTCCAAGATTCATGGTACCTTTTTGATAGCGCATGACTCTATTATGTGTATGCCAATGATCATCTCCTGGATTAGAGATAAATCAGCTCAATTTGCTCGTAGCAAAGGAGATGTGAGGCCTTATCATGCTAGCTATGTACACAGATGCAAGAGATGCAAATGATTTTGAAATAGACTTAAAAATGTCATCCACATGATACATAGAGAAGTCATCACCAAAGGACTTAGCAATCTTTTGTCTCTTGCTCTTTCGAGAAGCTTCACTATTATCCTTCTTAGTAAAATGTTCATGTGTATGTTCTGATTGTTCTAGTGGTGAAATTGAACTAAAAATTGTTTCAGAAGATTGACTAGAAGTGTTATGTGTGTCCCTCATTGAAAAAGTTTTCTGAAAGAATATAGCATCACAAGACTCCATAATTATACCAACATGTAAGTTAGATACCTCATATTTGACTATTAAAAATATATTAGCAATGCTTTGTTAAGTGTATCCCAGAAAGATATGATCTATAGTTTTAGGTTTAAGTTTGCACTTCTTTATTATTGGTATATTGATTTTCCCCAAGCACCCCTATATGTGCGAGTAGAAAAGTGATGGTTTTTGCTAAGCACCCCTATATGTGTAAGTAAGAGAGACCTACACTCCCGATTCGCCGGTGTATGCCGGTGAGCGGGACGGAGTAGACGACGTGCGACGGTACAGCACAGAGAAAGTGACAAAACAATAGATTGTTTTCGCGTGTGTCGAGTTGAGGTGCTGGTTTAGTACTTCTAGAGATATTAGAACGCTTGATTAGGATGCCTGCACAATCTCTAAAATGCATAACCGAACCGAATAAGTCGTGTGTAATCTATCCAAATTCCATGCCACTCTAATAAAAAAACAAATTAACTATTGGATATAGCAAAATAAAATTAAAAAAAAGCCGTGTCTATGCAAACATGTCGTGGACGCGCGTAGCCTAGTCAGATGGTGAGACTAGCGAACATGTGTTCCTGTAGTTCTCTGTATCGTGTATGATTTAAGTGGTTAGAAGAACATCCACTCTTAAGATACCTCTGTCATTGAACTAAGTAAAATGACACTAAACGCTCACTTACAACTCTTTCTATAAAGTGAATCTTTAAGATTTTTTTTTTAAAATTATTGTTCGTATGGCTTACGTTTTTATCGAATTCCAACTAGCTATAGGTTTAATTGATTAATTAATCGTGCAGTTGGTACATACGTAGTACATCTCACACGGACACACAAGCAAAGCAAGAGTTGTCTGTTGTACCCCAAAAATATCGCGATGCATCGTTCTAACGTATTGTTGTACCTTGTTTGTTCCATCCTTTGTTCAATTCTTGTCATTTATTTGGACAACCACTGATCGAATCTTGCAGAAGAAGAGCCATTCTAGATAACTTGTGGTTGGGAGAGATGCCAGCTCCTGCTGAGTAGTGGCTGGTCAGAGGTTTTCTCCAAGTGAACAGTGGTTCTTGGTGTGCATGTTTTGTGTGTGTGTTTGTGTCAATATGTGTGTGGTTTTCAGAATATTCAGAGTTTTCTCCAGGTCCTAGTCCTTCAGGTTGTCTGCACTGTTTTGGAGAGAGGTTGTTTGATTGGGTGCAATGCAATCCCTCTCAGACAACGTGCAGAGAGTTTCACACGAACCGCAAGGGACGGGATTGAAAAGGTAGTCCATGTGTGGTTGTCCATATTTGTAAAAAATAGTAAATAATATTTTCTCTATAAAAAACTTGATTTTTAGCTACACAAGTACATAGCAAGAAACTTAATTTTAAAGCATTGCCAAAAATCAAATGAGACGACGGGACGGGAGTACACATGTGCATGCATGCATCCACAACACACGTACGAGCGCATGAAGGGGCTGATTTGTACCTGTAGGGAAAACCTGGGACGGGTAAGAAAAGGCAGAGTCGGGTCAGAACCGACCGTGGACATGCAAAGGAGAGGATTGACTGCAACAGTGCAAGTCTTGCTAGTAAAATCTGATTGTATGGAAGACTGAAACACATGCCGAGCTAGTACGTAGTACTACGGATCAGACAGTTTTGTACTGTAGTCGTCTGTTACTGCACGTTACAGAAACTTACTACTAGTGCCCACGTACGTGCAGGGTAACACGACAACTATGTGAGGCATTTTGGTCTGCTTCCTCACGCCACACTAAATTTTTGCAGGGGAACGCACTAACTATATGACGCAATTTGGTATTGTTTCTTACTGTACTAGAAATCAATTTATTTTAGGTGAGAGGAGTGCTTTTCAGCGGAAGACAGGTTAAGTTTTTTTTCTTTTCTGGTCCTGTTCGTTCTTTTAGTACTTTCAATACTAACGATATTTTCTCTGGCAGCTTTTTTGAAAAAACAATTACTTCCCCCACTTGAAAATAATCGTCGAATTTAACTTTGAGATGCCAAGTCTGAAATGACAACATTCAGTACTGTTCAAAGATTTTGAGGTTAAAAAGCAAAATTGTTACACAAAATAAACACGATAAAGTTTTGCCTTCTAGATGATCGCCAAGCCCAAGCTAAGGTAGGTAAAAAGAAGCAAGTGTTACGCGTGACAAGCAGGGAAATTATAAATTTATAATCGATCGAGCGAAGAAGCGTCGCCATCGAGCGATCCATCGGTGGTTGCTGGGGATGCTGGCCGAGAAATAATAAAGCTCGCAGGGGACACTGTTAGCTGCGGATCAAATCAACGCACAGCACAGCAAAGTCTCTGCACGCACTGGGCTTAGCTTGCTACATCCATCCATCCATCCTATGCATGCATATGCATACTCTGACCTCTTGCTTCTCTCGAGTCTGAACGGACGTCAACTCAGCTGCAGTGACAAGGGTGTACTACACTACTTCTGCACACATGTGTATAGTAAAGTAAGCGAGTAGTAGCTCCATGCATCGGAGCTACAGTAGCAGCTTAGCTAGCCCTGCACTGCGTGGCCAGCCACCGGCCTGTCTCTGGATAACTTATTTCCACGGGTCCCGAAATAATTTAATTTTTAAGCTATCTTAAAAAGAACTGACAGTGAGGGAAAAATAAGAAAAATGCTCCTCGCTAATAGGAAAGTGCTCCCTCTATTCACAAATATAATTATTTTTAATTTATTTAATAAAAGGTGGTTAGGAATACGATAATTGGGTAAGTTTGGAAGAAATTTAAATAATTGATGGTTAGTGAAATAAGTACAAGTACTTTAAAAATGTTTATATTTATATATAAATATTAAAGGTTAGAAATGGTCATATTTAAAAATAGAGAAAATAAGGTAATAGTAAGTAGTCCAGGGATAAGAAGAAAGTAAAACTTTTTAATTTTTGGACTGAGGATATGTAATGACTGATATTTTTGAGATAAATTTTATACGGAACCAGAACTTACTTACTTTTAGGGCGGAAGGGATGAGTATCTTTCTCATTGGGTATCTTCCTTTAAACCGGAGTGTTTTTAAGTTTATAATAATTAATATTTAATTAAATATATAAGTAATGAAGACACCTTCTAACGTCCAAACAAACTCAGTTAAAGGAGCTGTTGGTTTGGCATATTAACGGTATGCAAAATGAGATAATATATGATTAGTCCACTATTAATTATTATAAATTTAACAAATAGATTTATTTTTTTATAAAAAACTTATATATATAATTTTTATATAAAACATAATAGATTGGAAACGTACTAACGAGAAAATTGATCATCTCTACTTTTCATTCAAACAGGCCCAGAGCATGTAGGGTATTTAAGATGACGATGAACTTAACGCCCGTGAGCATAAATCGTGCCTTAGACCGGCCAGTGGTCGATTAAGTACGTCTTGTCACATTAACGTCTCGAACCATCTTCTGACAGAGCCAATTAATGTACACCGTTATTAGCTGGCTTTGTATTTTATACACTTATTGATCCGACAAGCAGGAGCATCAATCTCTTATTGTGTCGTACGTCTGCGCACTTGCATCTTATGCTAGGCATGCCGTCTCTGCCGATGTCATGGACACGTCACTACTGATACTCCTAGAAATATTGTAGTGTTCCCCGACGGGTAAGAGCATACCCGACAGGAATAGAAGAAGCCGTAAAGAACTGTTTAGAATTTTCGTGTCCGGACGGGTGCATTACGGCATGTTTGGTCTGGTATCGTAACAGAAATATTGGCAATGCCAAAGCTTAGGTAAATTTTGGTAGAGCCAAATTTTTTGGTAATATCATTGACATATTTTTTATAGCAGATCAAACAAAGCAAGGTGCTATTTAAAATGCTAACAATTTGATAGGACATATTTTGACATCAAACTAAAATAGTCCTACAATTCTCTCGTGTCTAAAAGGAAAAGGGAATGAAAAAGACCATTGTTTCACAACCGTTCGATCTGGCATGCACAATAAAGGGAAATGAATTGGCACTGTGGACATATAACTTTCGTCCCTATTGCTACATGTGGTCACATTTTTTTTAATTATAGTCATTTCTTTTCCAACGCTACTACAGAGGGTGGCCATCCTACTTAGCCTCTCATCGTCCCCCTCCCATCTTCTTATTAGTTTTAAATTTCAAAACTTATTTTTAAAGAAGATTTTAATATTTTTTATCATAGTATAATTTTATCATTAGCTTTTAAACTACAAGTAATAAAGATAGTTTTATTGTTTATTTCGTACAGCTTATCACCTGCTGTTGTTTGAACAATCGAAACCTTAGACAAAATTTTTTCGAGGAAAAAAGAATGAGAAGACCACGTTTTCCGCATCCAATTTTGAGTTGCATGCAGGACGACGTACTCTTTCCCTTTCATCTTTGTGCAAATACAAATATTTATATTACTACATATTTGTCTATTGTTCCTATTACGGCTATAGCTTTTATGGTTCGACGGTTAATTTTAAACTTGTATCACAAAAGTTCCTTTCGTAGTACAGTACCATTTGACACATTGTAATTATCTTCCAAAGGAATGAACAAGTTGCTCTAGCTTTTGCAAATTGGCATGCACACGCTCTGCAAAAGGGCTCCATGGATGTTGATTTACCACAGGTAATTAATTAAGTTGATTGAGATATAAGTGTCACTGACTTGCTTTGCTACATAGTTTATGTTAGTATAAGTGCGTTGCTGATGAGGAGGGGGGGGGGGGGGGGGGTTGAACAGGATCGAGGTCAATCTAACGATCAATCGATCGCATGCCGTGTGCATGGTTAAACTAATGGAGGGCAATAATTCCAGGGGTACTGTGCTGCAGCGTCTCAGCATTCGTTGTGGATTCATTTAAATAATTTATAGCATGTCGTACAAGTTGGGTGACGAACAAAACGATCCCTTGGTTCACTGCCATTCCTTCTCGAACGTTCACTGGATATGTGCATGCACTTGTTGATCTCCTGTCCAATCTGTGTGAATAGAAATTGTAGTACTACGGCTCGAAATAACGACGAATAGTATAGGCAGTCGGGACTTGGACAGTTGGCAATTGAAGGGTAACTTGGGGCTCGTGGTCCTGTGACAGTATAATTTTAAATAAAAAATACTTATATTTTAAAATAAATAGGAAATTTCTTTATAATTTTTTTCAATATGTCATGTGCAAGCGTTAATTGCACAAGTACAAGCCTACAATAATATAAACAATGAAACCGTTGAAACTTCAATTGAATTCATGTCAGATCCATACTAGACCCCTAAATTTTTAATCCAAGCACAGGCGTTCCAATATGTTTTAATATTTCACATTCTTTCTTTTTTCAGTTACCCACATGGTTGTACTCGTACAGCTCATTAAATAGAGACTTATTCCGTGACATATGTTCACATTTATGACAGTGTTCTGACTATACTTTCTGATGGTTACCAACCGCTATCTTTTATATATATCTTTGTTAATTTAACTGGTACACTCTTTATATTTTACGTCGGAGGGTAAACAGGGTAAATTTTGTATTGATATTGAGAGGTTAAATAAAAAAATAAGTTAAATTTAAAATTAGTAGTATTATAGTTTGTTCATCTATACTAATTTTATTATATATGTGTAGATGGATCATAGTTAGATGTACAATACTAACTGCTTGAGCCAGGAGTTTATAGCTAAAGAGTTGAATTCCTAAATGCTGTGGAGGATGATAAGAGAAGGAGGAGCAAGTAATATGTGATCTGTCCATACATAGACTATAAAAATACGAAGATGTTTATAGATAGAGTGTAGTTACAATCTTATCTTATACGTAGAGGTTTTATGAAAGGTTATAGTTGTTGAAGTAAACACGAGGAGCTAAGAAGAGCTGAATATTTCTGTTGAATAAGTAGACAATGAACACCAAGAGGAATAAGAAGATTGAGATGACATATATGTCCCTTCTCCATTTGACAGTGATATTATTGATATCGACCATGATCTTTCTCAAAAACTTCATAATGTTGAGGAGTCAAAATATAATGAGAAGAATTATGAGAAGTTCTTAGCATTAGTGATGGATTTGAAGACACCTATATATCCTGAATGTAACCTGAATTACACGAAGCTATTCATTGTCCTTGAATTAATGAAGCTTTAGGCAATTAATGGTTGGTCAGACAAGAGCTTTATGGATTTGCTTGATTTTTTTAAGGACTTGCTGCCCAACAAGAACAAAATGCTGAAGACCAAAGCAATGCAAGTGTTATATCCCTTTGGGTTGGAGGTTAGAATAATTCACGCATGTCCAAATAACTTCATCTTATTCTACAAAGAATACACCAACTTGGATACGTGCCCTGTATATGAAGCTTCTCAATACAAGCGAAAGAATAATAGTATGGAGGATAAGAAGTCAAAGAGGGTTGGTCCAGCAAAAGCTATGTGATATCTCCCTATTGACCACCGCATGAAGCGAATGTTTGCTAATATCAAGAAAGCTAAGTTAATTCATTGGCATGCAACAGACAAAAAAGAAGGATTGTATGCTAAGTCATTTGGTCGATTCAGTGTAGTGGAGAAATATCGATAAGAAGCACTCTAAATTTATAGAAAATCCAAGAAACATTAGGTTGGATCTAAGTACAGATGACATGAATCCCTTCAATGACCTCAACAGTCGTCACAACACTTGGCAAGTGCTCCTCATAAACTTCAACCTACCGCCTTGGATGTGCTTTAAGAAAAAGTATGTTATACTTTTCATGCTCGTGTAAGGGCTAAGATAATCTGGCAATGATATTGATGTGTTCTTAGAACCTCTGGTCGATGACTTGGAAATTCTATGGCATTTAGGATTTGAGAATTGGGATGCTTATGGATGAGAGAACTTTAATCTTCATACGCTGTTATTCTGCACCATTAATGGCTACCTTGCACTTGGTAATCTTTTAGGCCAGACTGTAAAAGGATAAAAAGCTTGTTCAGACTGTATAGAGGAAACATACAATTAGTGGATGTAGAATTCACGCAAGATGATCTACATGGATCATAGGAGATTCCTCCTCTTGTATCACATGTATAGAAGAATGATGAGAAACTTCGATTGTAAGAAGGAAAAGTGCAAGGCACCACTAGAATTTTCAGGAAGGCATGTGCATGACTTATTGAGAAATATCCATAATGATTTTGAGAAGAAAACGAAAGTTACCAATCTAAAGGAGAAGAGTATGTGGAAGAAGAAGTCAATATTCTAGCGGCTATCGTACTAAGAAAATCTAAAGGTTTGTTATTGCATTGATTTAACGCACATAGAGAAGAATATTTTGTGAGGGCCTTGTTGGGTTATTGCTTAATATCTTAGGCAAGATGAAGGATGGGCTAAATGCACAGTGAGATTTGAAAGATATAAACATTCATAATGAACAACAACCAACAACCTTAGAGTCAGGAAGATTGTATCTTCCACCAGCTTGCTACACTCTATCGAAGGAGGAGAAAAAGTATATGCCATCATATCTGAAGAGTACGGGTACTCATCACGCCCAAGTAAGTGGGTTTCCATAGACGACCTCAAAATGGTTGGGATGAAGTCACATGATTGTCATGTCCTAATTACATAGTTTCTTCCAATTGTCATTAGGAATATTTTGCTGCTGAAAGTTAGGCAGACAATAATGCGGTTATGCTCCTTATTCAACGCAATTGGACAGAAGAACATCGACTCAAAGAGACTAGATGACCTACAAGCAGATATAGTGAGAACACTATGTCATTTCGAGATGTGTTTTCCACCTATGTTTTTCAATATTATGATACATCTTATTGTCCATTTGGTCAAGCAAACGAAAGTTTGTGGTCCTGCGTTCATAAGGCAAATGTACCCATTTGAAAGGTACAAAGGAATTTTGAAGTGTTATGTATGTAACTAGTCCCATCCTAAGAGAAGCATGATTGAAGGGTACACGACTAAGTAGTTTATAGAATTCTATGTAGACTATATGTCGAAGACCAAGGCAATTGGAATTCCGATGTCAAGACATGAAGGCAAGGTTGAAGGGGTTGGAACCATGGAAAGAAAAAATATCATGCTAGATAGCCCCCAATATGATAAAGTCCATATCATCGTTCTTCAACATATGACCGTGGTTGTGCCGTACTTAGAGAAACAAAAAGCAAAGATCTAACAAGACAATATTAACCGATCGGCCTGTTAGGTCCGAAGAAAGCACAATACGGGTTTCAACAAATGGTTCAAGCATCGTGTGCATAACTTGGGCAACATAACAAGTGAAACCCCTGAGTGACTGGCAAATGGCCCTGGATCAGATGTTGAAATGTGGCAAGGATACGATATCAATGGATATACTTTCTACACAACCAACCAGGACAAAAAAAGCACATTACAGAATAGTGGAATACGCATAGAGGCAGTTAATGACCAACTCGACAGTTGTAATCAGTATTATGGCCGTATAGAGGATATATGGAAGTTGAGTTATGTGAAATTCAAAGTGTCATTGTTTCGGTGTACATGAGTCGATCTAAAGCATGTCAAGGTTGACAACAATGGTTGAATGTTAGCACACAACAAATAAGTAATGAATTTGGTGTACTTCTAATCAAAGTTACATGTGATGGTTTTAGTAAAGGGTTCGTCACAGATATTAGTAACCTACAATAGTTTGTTATGCACATCCATTATAGGTATGTTACCTATGACATTTTAGTGCATGGCTTGTCACAGATAAGGTATCTGTGATAGATTTTATTGCATGGATTGTCACATATAAGTTACTTGTGAAGAATTTTATTGCATGGCTCGTTACAAGTAATCCTAATACCTTTTTTTTTGGAAGTATCTAGATATAAGCAAAATCACTCATATACAGATCTAAGCTACCGACGCCCACATCCTAAGGCTGATCCCAAAGCCCATAACGTTGTCATCGCTGCCGCCGTGCCCTCTTGTCGTCCCCGAGCTCCCTAAGCCTACCACTGTTTTGTCGTTGCTGCCAACCCTAAGCACTCCCATCATCCAAGAGCCCGTGGAGCCCGCCACTGCGCTACCGTCACCACTGACCCTAAGCACTCCTATCATTTGAGAGCACGTGGAGCCTACCGCTGTGCTGCCGTCACCACCGACCCCAAGCACTCCTATCATTTGAGAGCACATGGAGCCTGCTACTACGCCGCCATCACCGCCGACCCCAAGCCCACTCGTCATCCCTGATCTCCCCAAGCCTGCCATTGCGCTGTCACTGCCACCGTTGTGCCCTCTTGTCGTCCTCAAGCTCCCTAAATCTGCCACTATACTGCCGTCACTACCATCCCCAAGCAACATCATGGTTGAATGTTAGAACATAGCATTCTCTGTGATTTAGCTTCACATTTTTTTCTTACCACTTTATGTAGATTGCAACCTTTGCATGCTACCTCTACGATTGTTTAGTTCCTTAACTAATGTGATTTTTAGTGAATTTCTTAACTATACTATTGCCAGTGATTTTAGGTTTTTTTCTATTAATTAATTACCTTCCATTTTTGGTGATTTCTTACTTAATTAACTAATGTGATTTTAGGTGATTTTGTATTTATTAGGTGATTTACTAATGTTATTTTTAAGTTAATTAACTAATGTGATTTTAGGTGCATTTATATTTTATTAAAATATTGATCATAGGTGAGTTTAGTAAAAAATCTAAACTAATGTAAGCATTACAACATTAACACTCAACTTACAATAACTATCATTTCTTAGCTGTTAAATGCCTATGATTATAGGTTATATTTTGTTAATTAATTACCTTTATTATTTTAGTGACTATTTAGCTAATTAACTAATGTGATTTTAGATGATTTTATAATTATTTCATTGCCATGTTTTTTGTGCATTTGTACTTAATTGATATACTTATCTTAGGTGACTTCATTAAAAAACTAAACTGAACTAATCTAGTCAACGATTTTAGGGCATAAGTTGAATTATAAGAAGTGAAAATATCCAAGAACATCCACGGAACTGAAACATCAGCCCGAACCTATGCAACGACCTCAAGTCAAAACCCTTGGACTCAAAACCAATTATCTAAACATAGATTGACAATCACCAAGGTGGATGTTTCTAGAAGACCAACAGGGCCATGAAGTGTGATTGGCCCATTCGGAAATAGTTGCAGTGTTGTTGTGCGATAGTACTAGGGCATTCTTCACGCGAACATCAAGAAGATCCCAAAAAGCAAGAAAGAGAAAGCTTGACCTAGAGTCAAGGAAAATTTCGACTATTCGGAGAAAGCGAAGGCAAGACTCAAGCGATGCGCACTATCGAGGATGGGTCGAGCATGGATGAACTTAAGTCCAAGGTCGTCAACGAGTTTGTCATCCTCTTGGGAAACTACACACCATAAGCAAAGTACCCACATATAACTGAGATAGTGTGGGATCAATTCTACACTTTGAAGACCTTCAAGCAGTTCCAAGCAATAAGCGAGGCTTATCGGCAATTGCAGACTAGGAATGAGCACCCACACCGACTCAGGATGGTGGGATACATTGAGAGGGTACAGATTTAAGCCAAGGAGGATGAAGCCGCAATAGCCGCAAACATCCCTTCTTTGTTCGCTGATATCCCAGAAGAACGTACTCAAAACTAGACTTGAGCATGGAGCAGGGTCAACCTCAACGGGTCCATCTCCTTTCCCAACAAAGTTGATTGAGCGGTGTACCAAAGACTTATGAGTATTATTACTCATAAATATTGAACAAACTTCTCATTTCATTAAAAACTTTACTCTAGCTTTTGTTATTTTTGTCATGTAGATGGAGTTTATTGGTTCAAAATCTTCGCAAAGCGAGGTTTAGTTGGCCCTATGGAAGCATGAGGATGACATCCTCACACAAGTGCTCGTCAACCCCGAACATTCTAGGCCAACTAGAGGTATAGGCGTAGAAGTGTCTTGGAAGTATATGTTGCCCCAATACAATGCGCAACACAAGAAACAACGGGTCTCAAAGGAAGAGAAGGAGGCCCATATCAAGGGATAGCTAAAGGAGGAGGGGAAGGCCGAGCTTAGCAAGGAGCTCGACGCCAAGCTTCAAACAGAGGTGGAACATGTGAGGATCAAGATGCAAGCGAATCTATCGAGAGCACCTCAAGCACCACATCTGACTAATCCAACTCATATGGATGCTAGCCCAACTCAACAACGTAGCAATTGTGCATCGACAGAGTTGGCACATGAGAGTTCAACTCCATGCACAGTCGACCATATAGAGGTAATAAGGTAGTACTACCTAACTAGGCTCGTATTTGAAGGACGTATATGCTAATATTCCATGATCAACATGCAGGATGCAACTAGGTGCGTTCTCTAAGTTAGGGTCACTTCAACATTCTACGTTGATGCTGCCAAGGGAATGGTTCATAAACCATCACAAACATAGAAGGTGAACGGTGTAGACTTGGTTGATGGGTATACCAAAGTCAATATCAACTAAGTCAATAATACTTGGGTGCAATATCCAATTCCAATCCTGCCAAATGATGAGATATTGACTCTTGGTGCTACAAGAAAAACCTTTATCCAATGGCCCAAGAGAGATATTATAGTCAAGCTGACTCCTCGTCAAGATTAGCCTGTTGATACATCTCCTCCATCTCAGAAGACTCAACTTTCGATAGAGCCTCCACGTGATCCTGCGATGATGGAACCAACAGATGTTGAGGACACCATAATGGACTTGGATGATATACCGGCCAACCTATCTCCGATTAAGATTTGCTCCAAGTCTGATATTTCCCCAACACAAAAAAGAAGCCAACGTGGAAGGAGAAATGAAAAGGGTAAACAAAAAGAGTCCTTGACCCCTCAACAACTTCAGCTAAGTCAATTTATGGTAGGTATGTCTTAGGTGGAGGACAATTTGTTACGACAAATAGGTAGTGCCTGCCGAGAACTACACAAATACTACATAGAGGTGACCAACTCCAAGAGGAAGCAGCGGGAGAAATCAATCGTTGAACATCATAGTCCTAAGCCATTCCTGTCCAATGCAGCTTATGTTATTGTGGGCTTCAATGATCTCTCCGATCTTTTTAGGCTGGAGTGGTGGACATGGGTCTTCTGAAGTGCTACTTGTTGTAGTTGCACATAAACCTACTTTATTGCACAAATACTCATGTTTAAATTGTCCTAACTAATATGAGCACAGTTGCAGGTTATGTTGGAAAGAAGCCCGTAGGTCGTGGTATCAGGTTGGTTTCCTTGATCCATCAGTGATCAATGAGACCAGCCTGAATACCAACACCGGTGATGTCATCAAATACTTAAACCATTGCTTCTCGATCTACTTCCAATCTTAAGTTTTTTTTATTTTCATTACATTGTACTAGTATTTTCATAGACCCCATGTTCCTTATAGATCATGGCTCATGCAGGTAGTATTGGGTTCTCTTGGTAATAGTGCCAAAATAGAATAAGGTTTACTCAATTAACTCCAACCATAGTCGACCATACAATTTCAAGTCTTGACTGTTGCAATGGATGTTGCGTGAGCACCTTACATGCAGAAAGGAGGCAGACACATGGAGAAGAAGCAAACCCGTTATCATCATAAGGACTTCCAATGCATGCAATAGGTCAGCGATCAATGAAGTTTTCATGTCTACCACAACATGGCTACTTCGACGAGACATGTGACCGACTGTGATCTCGAGGTTCGTGCTTATACGTGTGGGTTGTTTGTACTTTTTATTGTCATGAACTAACTATAGTATCACTATACAAACAAAATAGATGGAAAATCCGTTAAATCAACCCAGCGCACATTATATGACAAATAGCCGCTTTCATCCTCCAAGAAATCATTCACCCAAAAGAAATGTTCTAGCCTAAGTAGAATGAAAGTGAATATATATTGTATAATGATCCAATGTTACCTATTTGATAATTATACCATACACTTCATATTGGTATTTGTGTATTTGTCTATATATGTGCTTGTGTATGTATACCCTTGGTTGTTAAATGATTATAGAATATAGAGTGCTTGGGATCCTAAGTGGTTTGGATGGATTAGTGCATATAGTACCCAACTAAGACACCATGCCCCTAGGACCTCGTACTCTATCATTTATTGACAATTTAGAGTAGGTTACTAAATTATCTAAAAAAATTCCATAAATTATATTAAAAAAAGATATTGGCTGACTTACAAAAATACACAATATATTATTCAATTCTTTTTTCATTTTAACTTCACATGTCATCATTGTTCTTCTTTGAAAATGTATGGACGGTATATACATGACTATGGGTAAGTTTGTGGATTCAAATAAAAATTGTAGTTATATGTAATTTTTAGAAATTAATGTATATGTATGTTAATAAATATCTAACTGTGAATATATGAGGAATCTATATATATGTGTGTGTGAGCTTATTGATTTATCAGTGTCAATATATTACTTTGGTGAAAATTTGGATACTTAATTATGGCAATGTTGCTGCTGGAAATTAGAAGGGCCTGATAATATATGTGCTATTTGTTTTTCATAGGGCATGGCTAGCAAAAAAATAAATTTATTTTTTTTAAAATAACCACGCCATTTTCAGGTTTGAAGCAAAAACCATCACATATGAGTACTACCTATGACTGATGCTAATCTACGCTATCACATATGACTGAGTCATCTCTAATTAATTATAAAACATACTCATTAAAAGTATATTATCTTTGATGTGGGTTATAAGCGCAATAACATATTTGAGACATATTATCTGTGATGGGTCACGGTCATTAAAGCGACCGTCAGAGCTATATTATCTCTAACTGGTCATAAATACAATCAGTTTGTAATGCTACATCACATGTGATGAATTTTTTTTACAAAGCGTCCGCTCTAATAGGTATTAACCCATAGGTAACGTAAAGTTATTATTGACCACCGATGGTTTACAGCCGTCATAGTAAGTATATACTTCAGCATTGCTATCTTATCGATCCAACAGTGCATCCGATTCGAAGTTTCCAACAATAACATTAATTAATCGTTCAAGATAATGCGTAATAGAGTTAAGTTGAGCAGCGCACGTGTGTAAGACTGTACCAGAAGTACGAGCTCACAGTGTCATGTAACTGTGCAAGAGCTGGCTAACCTTGCTAACCGATGCGTACTGCGTACGGACGTGCATGCTCCATGCTCGGTGATTGATCGATCGGCTGTTCAATTGGTTGGTTCGATTTAACTATGGCGCCAGTGCTGTTTGCAAGATGTGACAGCGTGCTAGCTCCATTAGATTGTAGGACGTTCGTGCGTCGTCTTCGGCGGCGTTTGGTTGAGGAACTACTTGCCTGCTTGCATATACCGATGCACAGTAGGTAAGACACGTCTCATGTTGTACCTGTCCTGAGTTCAACTTTCAAAACAATTGTAAATATGTTTATGTTAGATTCATGAAAGATGCGATTATGTTATTATCATCACTTTCAGCTCTAATTATGATTTTATTCCTATTTTTTTAGATTGTGATTTTATCTTTAACTTTTTAAAACAAATTAGCCGTTAGTATGAATGGCAGTTAGATAGGCTAATTGGGTTAAAGAAATAAAAAAACATAAGAAAAAATGATTTATAAAATATTAAATATCATTCTACTAATCATTATAGTATACTCGAGTAGGACTTACCGGCACAACTATTTTCCATCCCCAAACCAACCGGGACGAACAGGCTAGAGCGACGGTGGCAGCGGGCGCAGCGGCGACAGCAGAGGCGGCACAGCCGCTGCAAAGAGCATCCCGCTATCGCGGTGTCCCCTGCCATGGCGGCTTCCTTAAACCAGTCAAATTTCCTCGTATTAGACAAGTTCAGAGCAGATTTTTTCCCCCTTCTTCCTGTATACTGTACAGGGTTTTTTAGGGACGGTCAGGATTCTTTGCTCCGAGAGATAAATGGTGAGTGTTCTATCAACTGTGCATACGAGCTTGGGTCCAAATGTGCAATGTAATCCCGTCCGTTCTGAGGATGTGATAGCTCTCATTCTTTGCTCCAATGATAAACAAATATAGGAAGAGTTTGTTTCATATGCAAATTTCTATATTGGATATCGTAAAGATATCCAGATTTTCATTGTAATAGTGAGAGTTTGTGATGCTTGCTACAAATTCTTATTGAAATTATGTCGAAATCAAGTCAAAATTATTGCTGAAATTCTATCAGAATTCTGTAAAAGTTATTGCTGAATTCTTGTCATATTTGTCGAACTTTGTGAATGTTTGTCAAAATTTAGGTCAGATTTGAAATAAGCAAAAATCCATTCTGAAACATGTCCAAAGTCTATGCAATTATGGCTGATCTCAAAACATAAGGAAATACATATGTGTTGTACAAACAAGTAGGGGCAAATATGTAGGTATATTTGTCTTTTTTCCACATATTTAACACCATTAACATTAGTTAACAGAACTGGGGCAATCAACTGGTTCGTTTCAAAAAAAAAAAAACTAGGAACAAAATCATAAATCTAAAAAATAAGTTAAAATAACTGAAAGAATGGGTAATAACGCATTTGTTTTGAATGTTGCATTCATAATATATTATATTATTGGTCTATAAATATGGTATAAGTGTAGTGTACTATAAATGAGTGACCAAACTCGTATTTTGGAGATTACGTGTATATTCGAAATGATACACTACCACCACAGATCCTTTCATATATATATATATATATATATATAAGCTTTTCTTAGATAGATCGAAGTTAAGGGATGTGCTTTATCTTCTTACATAGTAGAAGGCCATGCACTGTCAATTATTGTGTTAGGATCAAATTAATTTTTGCTTATATACCCATGGATATAAGTGGAGGCCATAGGGACACCTATATGTTTATTAATAGAGTTTTATCCACGGACACGTGGGTTAAAGTGGTAAAATTATTTGCTAATCCATCAAGATACATGCATTGCTAGCTGTCCGCTGAACAAGAGTGGCAGCAGTGACATGGAAAAGGAAACATCCTATGAATCCACGTGAGTAAATTGGGATCGTTGGACATTTACACAATCAAATTAAATGATCGTGATATGATCGATGTGGTCCAGTGACGTCCAGATTTTGCTGTTGGGTGGGAAACACAAAAGGGCACCACGTGTGAATACGTTCAGCTGCTAGCTCTTGGCATGTCATCGACAAGAGGACCAATCAGAGCTATCTCAAGAACCTATGTCCATGTATATATACATGTAGAAATAATATATGGTCTGTTTATCATATATACGTACCTACTTCAGAAATTGCAAATCCACGGATGGGCCTTAGACTCCAGATATGACTCGCTAGCTACCTCTTTTGAGTCTTTGGGTGAGCTGGTGATATTTTTCGAATGTTTTTTTAAAAATAAATTCTTTTTTTAATCTAATAACCTTTTTTTAGTTTAAAATAATTAATATATAATTAATTATGGACTAGTGTTGTATTAGCTAACTTGCTCAGTTTGTTTTTCTCTAACAAACTCGTCCTAAATCAACTTTACTTACTGGGCCATGGAATTTACTCTCTAGGTGATATATTGAGAGAGCGATGTTGTTGGTGTTAATCAGGAGGTAATGAGAGATGTACTCCCTCCGATAAAAATGTACTTTAGAATTTGAACAATCAATATAATTTATGCAACTTTAACCATACAAGAATATACTTAGTAAGAAAATCATTTTTACATGCAGCTATATTGCATTTGCAAGTGAAGTTTAGCCAACTACCTCTATCAAAACCCCTATGAAAATGTTGCATTTCCAAAGACAATCCACCTAAAGAACCACCAACGATAATCCTATTTTTACATTGATTACTTGTATGCATCAACTGCCTGTGATAATCATTCTAAACCCTAAAAATAACCTAGCACCTTAGGAATCTGTCACCGCATCATGCGCTAGCTTTGAGAACTATCATGGCATCTCTAACTATGGCTCCATCCCAGCCACTCTTCAAACTCGCCTAAGCATGTAGGCGGCATAAGAGCAGAGACCTTAATCTTGATATCATCAACATGCAGTAGATGCCTCTACTTGGTCAGACACCAATGTCACAGTAGCTGTCATACCTTGCAAGCCACCTCAATTGAGAAGAAGAGCACAGGGGCAAGATCCAATGGCCCCAAGCTCAAGACCACTGGGTCGGCTAGACCCAAGCAAGGAGGTGATGTCTAGCCCTAGTGAGAGGACCACAACCTTGATGTCATCAACATGTCATAGTTGCCTCTACCTAGTCAACCACCAATGCTAGAAACATCGTTGCACACTCTGAGCAACCCTAGCTAGGAAGAAGTGAGCACCAGGGAGAGGGGATAGATCCAGTAGCCTGCGTGCTCAAAATAGTTGAATCTAGTATGCTTGAGCTCATGGGCTGCTAGATCTAGCTGTAATGGCCAACGAGAAGCGAGAAGCATGTGATAGCGGCAGTAGACGAGCACGCGACGACGCAGTTGGGAGTGCAGTAGCAAGTGGGTGTGCCAGGGCGACACGTGGAAAGGGAGAGAGAGGCGTGAGAGGTTGAGGGAGAGAGGGGGGAGATTTAGGTAAATAGCTTCATTGGACTTTGTTCGTGCTGAAACTCGCAGGGACCGATCAAACTGGGCAGAGCCGGCGAAGGTCCGATCCGATACAAACGCATGAATACGCCGATGCATGAGAGATCTGTTTCGCTCCAGTGTAGATCCTTCGGCTTCGTTGTATGGTGTGCTCTCTTGATTGCCCTTCGGCTTCGTTGATTGGTTCAAGAGCGTGTCGAGATCCTTCAGCTTTGTTGTCCCCTCATCAGGACGATGGAGATGCGGGCGTGTTGGTCAATTTGACCCTGCAATTAACAAGGAGATAAATAGAATAGATCAGTTGGATGATGAGCTGATGCAAACTCTTACTATCGGCTGGCTGTTGATAGGGTTGAGATAGTCATCGGTTGCGTCTGACGTGCTCCTGCTATTAGTTGGTTGCCAATAGGGGCTGGAACACTCTTCCATCAGCTAGAAAGCCGATGAAGAGTTAGTCACAAATGTGTAACGCTGGTCCATCAGTTGTAGAGCTAATGAAGGTATACAAGAGTATTCAAATAATAATATAATGATTCTATCGGCTACAAAGCCGATTGTACTCTAGAAAAGGGTATTAAAAAATAGCAAGTAGGATACTGCTATTAGCTAGTTACCGATAGGGGTTATAGCGCTCGTTCATCGGCTAGAAAGCCAATGAAGCCATATGTAGATTGATAAGGAATAACATAAATGATCCATCAGTTACAAAGCCGATAGCACTCTGAATATAATGTGCGATGAATAAGGAGCGATATCGGATCCTTTGAAAGTATGAGATCTAGTGACCACTGTGACAGTATTGTTAGAGTCAACCTCAATAGATCGAACCAAACCGAAACAGTATGAGACTGAGGCTAATGGCAATGAGACAACAAATGCTAGATCGGATGCATGGACAGAAGGAATGGACGAACCCATCGACTAGATGAGCCGATGAGAGAAGATCTATAAAGATATGTGTGTATTAACTGAGAGACCGATACACTGGGTGTGAGATTCAGGAGAAATAACTGAAGACGTATGTGTATTGGCTAAGGAGCCGATACACTGGGCGTGATACTCGATATGTGGATAACTCATCGATAAGCTACTCCGATGAAATGCCGGGTAAAGATCTATTGGCTTATGGCTCAATCTACTATCAACAATATAATAGGTCGAATCTAACCAATGTAGCACGAGAATGATGACGATAAAATGAGTTTAATAAGCCAATAGATCCGAAACGAGCGTAATGTGGTATATTTAATCGGACTAAGAGATCGAACCTAACCAATACAGTCTTAGCATAGCGAATATACCAAAAAAATGGCGGGACTTACCCCTCCACTGGAGTTTGGACCTAACCGATATAGCTTCGCGTCGAGAGCTAGAACCCACTGGTAAAAACTTAGATAAAATAGGGTGGTGATGCGCCGAAGATGTAATCAAGAGATCATTACAAGTTTCAAGGGGGTCTATATTTATACCCTAGAGTTATAATAGTCCGACACGGTTACAACAACCATTGGATATTATTTTCTAAAAATATAAAAGGAAAATATATCTAACAAAATTAACAAAACTAACTAAATATATTTATCTTTACAAGATATTTCCTATATAGATAAAGTAACCTATCGTGACTTCCACGGCTACTTCTCAGATTCGGTCCTATCTGAATAATTTTTTATTTTTAACTGAATCGAATCATTTCTCGATCCGTTCGATCAGCTTTTTTCCTATATTAATCGGACTCTTACCAATAGACCAATCAGCTCTCCACTTTATTTATTTACGAGGCTTATCAAATTTTGATTGAAGATTTGTTTTTTTGGCTGATCCATCGGTTTGGCCCGGCTAGCTGCTATATATGATGAACGTCTCAAGTGGAGATGGTATGTTTACAGGCAATCATTTAAGCTGATGCCTCTAAAAATGGCCTATTTTCAGATGCGATTGGTTTAGACAACCATCTCTACTAATATGAATTTGCAATGAGGAAAGCTTAAGTCATCTGTACCTGGAAATGGGCGCCATTTAATTCTTCAAGCGATTGACGACCGGCACTAAAATTCAATTTTTAGAGACGGGCTGTAACTGTAGGATCCCCAGACCTTATTACACAGCCTGGTTCCCTTTTGGGTCACCTATATATGCAGCGAAGGGGTGTCTTCCATAATCATTTTAATAGTAGTGATATATTCAAGTTTGGTATGAACAAGTGTTTTTATAATATTATATTATATAAATATTTTTTCAGTTTATGCTAAAGAACTAAATATAGTAAGTAAAAATTGTATACTGTTGACTTGAAATGGTTCAAAACGACTCATTATTTAGACCGAATGGAGTAGCTGTCAAGATGAGTCATTGAGAAGGAAAAAAGTCTAAATACCCCTAAATTTTTATTGTATGTCTATATAACATCCTACACTTTAAAACTTGATATCCAACCACTTTAAACTACACAAAACTTTGAAACTCAATATCCAACCACTTTAATCTACACAATACAGTTCACATAACACCATAAGGTGCAAAACAAATTACACAATACAGTTCATATAACAACATAAGTTGGTTTTGCAAAAAAAAATTATCTAATTTTTACATACATTGGATGAGTTTGATAACGTGACATATACGTTAAAATCTCTACCCAAATATTTCGTTTTTATCTTTTTTGCTTACTTTCAAACGAATGTTAATATAATATTAGTATGGCATCACTATAGAATATAAATTGATAAAAGATGATTGATAATATGCAAATGTGTGTTATTAGTTATTCAAAACCAATCTTTTAAGCTTCTAGCACTACGTAGACCTAGGTCACTACTAACGGGCCCAGACTATCATCTTTGATGGGTAGGGCCTTTGTCAGAGATAATTGGTCAGTGATGATTCTACCTCATCTCTGACGGGTGAATGCCTATTAGTGGTAACTAACACTTGTGACCAGGCACAAGTTGGACCTGTCACAGATGAGGCCGATCACCTTGACCTGGTGGTCTTGCCACCTATAACAGATTACTCACTTGTGACGGGTGACAATTTTTAGCCCGTCACAATCATTTCGATCTATGACAGAGAATAAATACCACCCATCACAGGTGGTGCTTGTCTGTGATGGGGTTTAGTGTAGACCCATTAGTGATGTGTTTTTGATAAAAATAAATAAATTATAATTTTTTGCTAGCCTTGAGAATTTGCTAGCCATGCTTCAACCTCCATAGCCCATATTTATTCCTTCCATCCTAGCATGCTGAGTCAGTTTTTGTGCTCATTCCTAACTTGTAAAAGCCAATGTGCCTCCCTAGTTTCCTTGAACTCTATGGTGGTCTTCAAAGCGAATAATTATGTTGACACTTCTGGGGTTACTTGTGAGTAGTCTTCAAATAGAGTGTGATTACTTGGAGGGATGACAAACTCTTCAATGAATTTGCTCTTGAAGCTCTTCCAGACGTAGCAGATCTTCTATAATGCCTTGCGCATTTGTCTGTCTTCTGCTTCAACCTAATACTTGAACTTCTCAATCAATGTTGCCCAAGCTCGTTCTTTCTCCGTAACCAAAACTTGTTCGATGTCTTTATTAAGGATCCCCAAATGGACTCATGTGACGCAACTGTGGCCTATTTTTAGATGCAATTCCTTGAAATGATAGACCTACCACTTTTGTCAACCTCGATAACTTGCCTCTGAGTTGGTAGGCTATTTTGTGTCCTAGGGTTCCGATCAGATGTCGCTTCGCTTGTACCAACCAACATGGACAGATCATGATGTTCTAATATTTCTATTTGCAATATAATTCTACCATTGGTATATCATTTTAAAATATATGTGAAAATCATAGCATGCTTTGATATTATCGGTTTATTCATTGGTGTAATATGTAGGTATATTGCAAATTTTAGATGCTGAGGTGGTAGCAAAATGGGCAGACATATACAAGGAGAAGGAGAAAGCCATGATTCTTGGCAAATCGTGGGCAAGGATATCAATGCCAACAATCGTAACCCTTTCCTTGCCCTACTTGTATACGGCGCCAGTATTTTACATTTGTGGTGTAAAAGCCAAAAATGTAACTTATCCTATGGATCCATTTTCATCATAGAGCCAAAAAAATTCCTAATACATACTAAACATTGAAAGATTCCTAAAAGATCATAAACATACAAAATTGACAAAATAGTCACAATATCCTAAATATATGCAAAATCCCTAATATTTTCTTATACAAAATCATTATTATGCTAAATATATGAAAATCCCTAATATACAAAATACTTCTAAATAATTTCCTAAAATCATTTCATTTCTAAATAATCATTCCTAAAATCATTACAAAATGGAAAATGGGGAAAGAGTTAAAATCGTGGAGGCAGCAAGGCGAGTGGTGGTCAGGGAGGCCAAGGAGGTGGCACCATTCGTCATGGAGTCCAGGGAGGTAGCGTTGGTGGTCATGGAGGCTAGGGAGGTGGCGCCGATCAATGTGTAGGCCACAGAGGTGGTGCTCGACACTTGGGGAGGCTGAGTAGACAGCACTAGTGCTTGTGGATGCTAGAGAGGTGGCATCCGATGCTGATGGAAGCAAGAGAGGTAGTGCCGGTCTTCATAGACGTCGGGAAGGCAGTGCCTAGAGAATAGGGAGGTGGTGTCGGTCATCATGAAGACTAAGGAGGCAGTTCCTAGGATGCTAGGAAGGCGGCGCCCGATGCCTGTGGAAGCAATGTAGATGGCGGGGCCCATGATGGGCACTCGATGAAGGGCCACTGGAGCTTGAGGAGGATTGTGGAATTGTGGAAAGAGCATGGTGACGAAAGGAATGGCGCATCAATAGGTCTAGGGTTGGCCCGGTTAAGCAGGGCCCTAAAATCTCAATTGGATGCTTTGATGCCAATTTAAAGGGCATGGAGGATCGTATATGTCATCTATAGGGGGATGAATAAGCATTACCTGAAATTTCAAACCTACAGTAGAATTAGACCTAGCCAAACAGTTCGGTACCAAGTTGGATAGTCCAAATATGAAGGAGTCAAATAGTCCAACTATTGTAGGACAGTCTAGTTAATAAAATAATAGAAAAAACAATATGTGCCTAGATTGTAGGACAATCTGGCTAATATAGGAAACTTAACTTGAGTAAATAACAAGATGTAAACTTGAAGGACCACTCAAGTACACTTTCTACAAGAGCAAGATTATGATAGATAAAGCTAAATAAGTAAGCAAATATCACTACTAGCACAAGATAGAAAGTGGTAAATACAAGATAAAAGAGATGAAAGAAGACATAGATTTATTTACTAAAGTTTGGATCCAACTGATCATACCTCTCTGTTGAGGAGCTCCAAAGAGCGAAGTATCGATTAACCATTTTCCCCTTCAAGCAACCTTCAATGTAGTTTCGGTCTCCAAGCAACCACCAAGACCTAGCTCCACCTCTAAGCGACCACCAAGTTCCAGAATTTGGACGATGAGCTGCAACCTTTGGCTAAGCTTACTCTATCAAGCATCCACCGAGATGAAGCTTGGCTTCCACTTTTATCACCTCTTCCGTTCTGAAGGCAAGGTAGGATCTTCACAATGGCTCCTAGGCATACCACACCTCTTGGTTGCTCTGAGATTATAGTTCTACTCTTCCACACACTCTAAACTTAATCCACTAACAGCTCACAAGCTTTACAACACAAAGGGAAAGAGAGTTGGAAGGGAGTTTTGCCTTCTAATCAAGAACACAAGAAGACTCAAGGCTAAATACTAGAACAATTGATCTTCAATTTACTCTCAATGCTCTTGGACACATGCTTGGCTTGCTTAGGATAAAAAATGTTCAGAAGTTTTTAAACAACTCCATGGCACCATCCATTTATAGCCCAAACTCCTTCACTAGCCATTTGTTACCAGTGATAAAGTTTGTCATATTTTATATAGGGTAGGATAGTCTCGAACCGGGCTAGACTATCTAGTCCTTTATACTTTTCCAACAGTCACTGAATCACAAGCCACTATGCCGTAAAGAGACAGAAAATCCACTGCCTACAGTCCGATAGTGCCTACCAGATAGTCTGATAGGGGTAGATTGGCCCATTACTTCTCCAATCATCCGTCAAGCCTTTGTCTAGCCGTACTATAACATGTTGGGCAGTTCGATACCGAGCCGTATTGTCTAGCACCCTCTTCTCCTATGGTTCAGAACCACTTGTCCACTAACCTTCTTCATGCATCTTCACTCGGACTATCCGATAGCTCCTAGACTATCTGGTCCTTACTGTACTCGGACTGTTCGGTACCGCATCGGATTGTTCGGTCTATCATGGCTTTAGGGCAATTCAATCTTCTAGCTTCCAAAGTTTGTGGCCCATCACATTGGTGCCTATCACAGATAAGTCTACCTCTAATGAGTAGCAATTTGTGGCCTATCACACGTGACTCACCTATAATGGGCACTAATGTGAGCCCATCATAGCTGAGTTTAACCTGGTTGACTTTTGGACATGATTTTTATGCATGTTTTTTCATACAAACTATTTCTTTTAAAAATTTAAAGTGCAATTTCTATTCTTTTAACCCAACAGATGTGAACATATATTTAAGTATAATTTTAACTTCCTTAAAAATATATCCTTGGCAAAATTACAGGTATAAACTATGAATTAACCGTACTTGACCATAATTTCACTTCACAGGCAACCATGTCACATTAATATTTCTAAACTAAACAGATAATCATAATACATGTCGTAAGACAATTATAGAAATAATCCTTCTTCATGGTCAATGCATGTATACTGGACCTCATCATCTCCTTGCTCTTCTTCTAGAGGTACTTGTTATATGACAGTGCGGTTGTACTGGTTATATCCTTCCTTGCCTAAAACATTAGCCACACTGACAATTCTTCTCTTCCCTTCACAAATGACATAAAGCTTCTTGTTTTCGGATTGGTTATGCAGATGACTTAGACAACTTATTTTGCAAGAACAAATAGCTCGTCCTTATATGCGTTCTTCGATAGATTAACAACTATGAATACCCTCCTTATCAACTTTGACCACCCAAAGATCGATGCATCAAGAACGAAACAACGCTAGTTTAAAGTTCACATTACTTAGCTCTAAAATTTTCTCTATGCGATCGTAGTATTGATTGCAATGCCCAAGTTGGTCATTTGTTGCCTCTATGTGTACTGCACTATTATGCATGGTGCATTTTTCGTCTCATTTGGCCTTGTGAAAGGTGTATCCATTGATGTCATAGCCTTGCTAGGTGTTCACATTCCATTTAGGACCTAGTGACAACCATTTTAGGGCTTCACTTGCTATGTTGTACAAGTTGGCAATACAATTCTTGAACCATTTATTGAAATAAGCAATGTGGTTCTTTCGGACAAAGCTCTCTAATCGGTCTATGTTCTCTTGTCAAATAAGTGCCTCATGTTCTTTCAAGTATGGCACTACTTTGATCATATGTTGAATGACTATGAAATATGCTTTATCAAACTGGGCATGACCTAGCTTCATCATTTTCCTTCCAATATTTTCCATTCCTTCCAGCCTCCCTTTATGATAAGACCGAGGAACTCCAATTGAACCGGTCTCAGACATATAGTCAACATAGGATTCAATTACCTCCTTAGTCATGTACCTTTCAATGTTGCTTCCCTCGGTGTAGGACCAATTCTATACGTAAGCCTTCAAAATTCTTATGTATCTTTCAAAAGAATACATTTACCTTAGGAATACAGGACCCACACATTTTTGTCTACTACACCAGATGCACAATGAGATGTACAATTATATCAAAGAACATAGGTGAAAAGTACATCTCGGGATGTCATAGGGTTTTCATAATACATGCTTGTAGGTCATCTAGTCCTTCTAGATCAACGATCTTTTGGCCAATTGTATTGAAGAAGAAGCACAATCGCATTATTGTGTGCCAAACTTTTGTCAACAAATTATTTCTAATCACAACCAGTAGAAGCTATGTAATTAGGACATGACAATTTTGCGATTTCATTCCAACTAGTTTAAGGTCGTCTATCAAAATGAACTTACTAATCCTTAATGATTACCCAAATGGAACCTTAATACCATTTAAGAATGTCAACATATCTTTTTTCTCTTCCCTCGATAGAGTGCAGTAATCTGGGGAGATGTATGCTCTTTTGGACTCTGTGGTTGTAGGAAGTAGGTCTGTAAGAATATTTATATCTTCTAAATCATGACGTGTGTTGAGACCATCCATTGTCTTTCCTGAGATGTTAAGCAATAACCCAACAAAACTCTCACAAACATTCTACTTGACATGCATCAAATTTATGTAATGGCGGATCTTAAGATGCTCCCAATACGATAGTCGCTAGAATATTAACTTCTTCTTTCACATGCTCCCCTCTTTTGGGTTACTAGCTTTCTTGTTCTTTCCAAAATCATTACAAATTTCTTTTACTAAGTCATGTACCTGTTGTCCTATTAAATCTAGCAGTGCACTAGATAAATCCCTCTTACCATTGAAATTATTCCTCATTCTTCTACAAGGGTGATATTTTGAGAGGAATCTCATATTACCCATGTAGAATATCTTACATGTGTTCTTTATCCACCTACTACATGTTTCCTCCATACAATTCGAACAAGCCATTTTTCCTTTCAAACTGTAAAGGTTACTAAGTGCAAGGTAGTTGTTGATGGGGCATAATAGCATGGCATAAATGCTAAAGTACTCTCATCCGTATGTGTCCCATGTTTGTGACCAATCATGCTATAGACTTTGTAAGTCATCGACTATCGGTTCTATATACACATCAATATCGTTTTCAGGTTGTATCAGTCCTTTGACGAGCATACAAAACATAACATAGTTTCTCTTAAAGCACAATCAAGAGGGCAGGTTGTAGTTCACCAGAAGCACTGTCCAAGTGCTGTGATGACTGCTGATATCACCAAAGAGATTCATGCCATCCGTACTCATACTGAACCTTATGCTTCTTTGGTCTTTTGCAAATTCTAGTTAAACCCTATCAATATTTCTCTATTGCACTAAATCTATGAGGTGCCTTGTCATACCATAGACCTTTCGTTTTTTTACATGCTAATGAACTAACTCAGTCTCCTCGGGATTTGTAAACATTCTTTTGATGCAGTCGGCAATTGGGAGGTGCAACACAACCTTTGTGAGGCCGACCCTCTTTTGACTTAATACCTTCAGCACTACTATTATCTTGCTTGTATCGAGAAGTCATGCATACATGATAAGTATCCAAGTCAGCCTACTCTTTGTAGTATAGTATGCGGTCATTTCGACAAGCATGAATTCTTATAATTTCTAGACCCAATGGGCATAACACTTGCTTTGCTTCATATGTCATATTCGGCATTTTGTTCCCCTCTAGCAGCAAGCCCTTTAGCAAGTTAATCAGTTTTATGAAACTCTTGTCTAACTAACCATTACTTGTCTTGAACTTCATGAGTTCCAATACATAAAATAACTTGGTGTGCTTCAGCTTGTATCTAGGACACAAAGGTGTCTTAGAATCCAGCACCACTATGTTGAACTTCTTATAATCCCTCTCAATGTGGGTCGACTCTTAAACATCATGCAACATTTTCAAGAGGGTATTAGGGTCAAAATTGATTATATCACCACCTAATGGATATGGGATGAACATGCCATCTCAACCTTTCTTGTTTCATACATCTGGCACTTCATCAACTAGAATATTCAGCAACTCTTGCTCTCTATGCTTGATCGAACACATGTACTCCTTTATATATCATCTACGTATTAGATGAGACTGCACCTGCACTTTTTCAGTGAACATTTTCTTATTTTTATAGTCTACACATGGACATAGCATATATTAGCTTATCCTAGTTCTCCTATTATTCTCCACAACATTCAGTAATTTAACAACCTTATTCCTATACTCTTGGCTCAAACGACAAATATCGTATATCCAACTACGGTCCATCTATTATTAATAAGATCAAACATAACAATTATTGAAGATAATAAATTAACTTTAGCTTAATGCATTATATGTTTTTACCTCTAATTTTAGAACAAGGAATCGTCCCCTAATCCTCCCACCTAAAATATAAATACTGCACATGGCTAGGATGGCAAACAATTAAAAGGGTGGGATATATAGGGAAAAAAATCACTATTGTGAGGTAAGTAGGTCAAACCTGTCAAAGATGAGTCATAGTTATCATTGACGTGTTACCATTTTAACACCCGTCATAGATGAGTGATTACCTATAGCGAGTCTTGTTTAACAACAGATGAGGCACCTCATCTTTCGTGAGTGCAAACATAAAACCCGTCATAGGTAAGGGGTCACCTGTGACAGGCCTACATGTGCGCCCATTAGAGGTGATCTTTGTCCGATGCCCATATGGGCTATCAAAGATACCCCTTACGTATGATGAGCCACACCCCCATAGTCTCATCCGAAACATGTTCCAATTAAACTCGTCATAAATGAGGTTATCCATACAGAGACAGATCGGCCTATCATAGATGGGCGTATGAGATGTATCGATCTAGCGTAGTGTAAATATGCAAAACCAATATCCAAAACTAACTAAGGAATAATATAAATGGTATTGTAAAGTTTGATGGGTTGTATGTTTTTAATGTTCATGGTGCAAGATAGACTTTTATCTAAAGTTAAGAGAGTTATATGGATTTTTTTTCTATTGATAATTAACATTACAAGATACTTGCACCTAATTTTTGTCAGTACATTCGAATATTATTGAAAAAAATATTATTACATGGTTGATCCATCATGTTATATTTGGTGTTTAGGACATGATGATTTAGCTAAACTTCTAAAACTATTTAAATCTTTGACTATCAATTTTATATTAGAGTAAATTTAAAAAATTAATTAGTTTAGGTTATACATAATTACATTATGCATATCGTATTCTAATGATTAATCTATGAGAAATTATCTACATTCAAAATTGTAAAAGTTTGATAATTCCTATATTAATTGTCAAATATTTATTATCAGCGGGTGTAGTGATTAACTCGCCATTATAGATATTTTGATTTAACCAAAAAGTTTGAGAAAACATTACCGCACTATACTTTTGGTTAATTAAATACTACGTGTTGTTCTTTTCTGTGAACGACTTCTATATGTTGATGTAACCAATTGGCAAACTTTTCTTTTCAATCAAAAAAATCTGACCTAGTTCTGGCCTCTATATATCATAGCACATAAAATTCTCACAAAGGAGAAGAAGCGTTGGCTACATGGAAGGACCGCACACGTAATATTCTAGTTCAGCTTGCGACTAAAAGCTAGGGAGAGATAGCGCCATTAATAAAAATTTGTTCCAAGTCACTGTCACGATAATTAATTTGGACAATAACAAGCCAGTCCGTATTGTAGTCAAATGGTAGTACTGCTACTATACATATACACTATTATACATAAACATGCGGTAACATTTGTGACACATGTGTGTATACTGTGTGAGTGCATGCATGTGACAGCGATGCCTGCTGGGGAGGTAAACAGTTAGGAGATAGGAGTACGTAGCAAGTTCGTATCCATATAATTGCACATTCACTTGCATATTTTAATATGTTAATTGTGTACCAACACATATATAAATTTAAAAATATAGGAGTAGCTGCAAGTCGTAGGTCTGACTCCAAAGAGTAAAAGAAGCGAAACATCATTGAACAGTTGGATTGAGATCGGACGGCATGTATCGTGCCCAATATTCTGTTGTATTTCCTCCGTTTTAAATAGATCGGAACGGTTCAACTGGCTGTGGCTCCAGCAGCTACATAACCAGCAGTACAGCTCTAATGCGGTTACTGTGGTTGTGCAGTCTGAGCCGATAGTAGCCCCACATAACTGTCAGACCTGACTATCACTGTTTCAATTTTACACCTAATAACTCTTAAAATGATTAGAGCACTACGAACAAAAGTTCCATGCTTATGTTTAATTACAATGTAATTGATAATAAGTCACTTTAAGCATTTTATTATTTTTTTAAAAAACAGATAGGAGTAATCGTTAAGGAGGAGGAATTTTAGCGACACACAAAATGAAAAAAATTATTAGCATATGATTAATTAATTATTAATTATTATAAACTTCAAAAATATTATTTGATTTTTTAAGAAGCTAGAAATTTTTTTAAAAAAATACAGGTCGGAAAGCGTACTAACGGAAAACAAGAAGTTGTCCATCCTAAATGCTAGAATGAACGAGCTCCAAGTGGCCAAAGTTTAAAAATAAATAGTGTACAAATAATGATAATTATTTAAAAGCAAAGAGACTTCTGTAATTGGAAAATGTCATATAGAAGTTCAATCTCTGCAAGCAGTTGGAGATGCGTATATGCATGGGCGTTGTATAATCAGCGACTTGGCCGAGCCCCTAACGATCGAGGAGATACCCCTGTGTGAATGGGTGGGTGGTCCAGGATCAAATGCCAAGGAAAATGCAGGATCGTATCTCTAAGCTTGGTTGAGAAAAAATGAGCCAACAGGTGATGAACAGACAGCTAGCTACCTTGCTGTAAGGACTTCTCATTCTAGAACGATTGCCAATAATTAATTTGATGCAAGTGGCGCGGAGAATCGGAATCTCTTTCCCAAAGGACCTACACACAAAAATTAACTCGCATCGCATCGACCTAACTAGCTAGAGATCGAGATTGATCAGCACAGTATACAGTGTACAGAGCTAATTATGACCCGAGATCGGCAACTACAGTGGGCCTGCCGGCCGGCACGCGATCGATCTTTCCGTCTGGCCGGGAGCACGCAGTCGAGCACAGTACCCGGGACAGCGACGACCGGCCGGCGCCGGAGAAGACTTAGTGCCGCTACGTGACGCGGCAGCAGCCGTCGGCCACAAACACGCAGTACAGGGAGCTAGCCAATGGGATCGAAGCTAGCTATTAGCTCGCGCGCTGCGGCCATCTACCGCGCGAACGCGCGTCGTCCACGTTAAAAAGTCGCGTCACGTCGCCGGTGTGCGGGGCCCCGACCGGCCGGCAGGCTGCTGGGCCGGGCGCGGTTTTGGCGGGCGTCCGTGCGTGCGCGCCAGCTGTGCGTCGTACGACCTATCGATGGATCGATCGATCCGCCGACGGCGACGCCCGGGCTCGCGTGCGGGGACGACGACGACGGCGACGTACGCGCGCTGGTCGCTGTCGATCGATCGATCGATCTAGGTGCTTTGTCACTTCTAACCAAATACTACCTCAATTTGTTTCTTTTCCACCACCTGACAAGCAAGCAATGCATGCATAATTTAGGTCCTCTAATATTGTCCGATCTGTGTTAGTGTCGTTAATTAGCTACCTACATGTGTGGTCCATTATAATGCATGTACTGTCACTGTGGCACCCTGAACTGAACCCATATAAATTTGAGTGAGCTATATATAGCTACTGAAGTTTTGAACCACATGGAACAAAAGAAAGCTAGCTGGTCCATAGCTATAGCTGCAATATCGTCCAGCTAGGCTGTAGTTTGAAGGGCTCTCCTTGAATATCTTGCAGTACTTGAAAAATCACTGGTATGGTTTTGTACTTGTGTGTGTCGTATGAATGAATTGCATTGGCTTTAGGACAAGTTCTTTTAGCTATAACAGCTGAGCAACTCCTTATTTTTCACACATATGTTTCTCGAACTAAGTAAACGATGTGCTTTTTAAAAAATTATAAAAAATTGTTTTAAAAATTCAAATAATTAATTAATAATATGCTAATTCTCGTTTTATATATGCCATGAGTTGCTTAGCTCATTTGGCTCGCTAGAACTCGTCCTTAATTCGTTTCATTTGCTTCTTACAGTATTGTTCAATAATTAGTACTTTGATCTACGTACCAATATATCATAGAGTGGGATAATAGAATGGACAGCCTGCTGGGCTATTGCTGTATCAATGGGGCATACTTACAGCACGATATTCTACCTTTAATCATAGAATGGGATCAGATGTTCAACGGTTAAATCATCCATATGTGGTGATCACTAGTCGTAGCTGGCTAGGCTGCTACAGTCACAACCATTACAAATGGAGAATAAACCGCCGTAAAAAGCTCTTTCATTCAAGTAAATAAATCATCATCGTCATCGTCCTACAATTAATTGATGTTTGTGTATGCGGCTATATATACTTACAATGGCAGACACGGTTTCAACAGCCTAGGATGCCCTATCAGAAAATGAATTAATTAAGCTACGGTACGGACATATAATTCGCTAGGTGTATGAATAATTGTTGGAATACAGCCATCATATATATCGATCCTAAGCTATAGCTGCTGATTAATTATTAAATGGCTCTAACTTGTCTTTGAGATCCAGTGGCCTGAGCTAACTTAGCTAGATCCTCCCTCATTTCTCAAGTATAAATAATTTAGAAGTTTTTTAAAAATTAAATAAGATGATTATAATTGGTTAAGATAAAAACATATTAAAAAGTTAAATAAAAGATAATTGTATGAGTGATTATGATGAGTAAATAGATATTACATTCTATTAAAAAATATATTTTTTAGAATAGAGAAAGTAATTGTATTGGATCATTCAGAGCTGAGCTGCTCATGGCTCATGCAGAATGCTGCTGACATGAGGAATTTTGTCAAGGCGGGTCAGGCTCACAGCCCGTGCGTCACGTCAACAAAAAAAGGACGGGGCCCGGCTGCATTGCCATGCCCACCACCTGAAGGCCAGGAGGGCAACACCCAGTACTATCTAGCTATAGACTATAGCCTCTCCTTGTATGATCAATCAAAATCTATTGGATGCAAGCTAGATGTCACGGTTAGGGCACTGTCGCCACACCATCTCTTGTGGGGCATATACATGCACTAATAATCAATTCACGGAATAACTAGTCCGGATCATCATGATTAACTCCCTGTTAATCCTGACGCGATCGCCTGATGAACAGTACAACTGATTCTGCACATGTGGATTAGTTAATTGATTAATTTTCAGCGAATTGACCTGTATCTGTTGATGATGATAGCAACTGCAGACGAACTCGCACTCGTTCGTACGTACGTTTAAAAACTACGTCCCAACCAATGCTGATGAATATTAGTCTCTCAGCTCGATTGATCTTCTTGTGTTTGATAAATCATGTTGACTGCGCTGAAAAGTATTGGAGCTTTGCAGTTCGTTGTTGCTGTGAGAATTAGCAGTTTGTGTGTACTGATTCTAGAGCTATAGCGATCACTGACGGTGAAGTAGTCGTTTGTTGCGATATTCAGACATGTCCTTTTTGACATTTTCTTTCCCTTCGAGTACGTAACATGTCATGTTATATCTCTCTCTCGTATTGTACTATCTCTAGTTAAAATTATTAGTTTGACGCCAACATAGCTATATACGGTGCATCGTAATTGTAACAGTATATATATATATATATATATATATACACACACAAAGCGATTAGTGATTTGAATTGTGTTTTGATGGGGATGATGAATGCAATTAGTCTTGTTGGTGAAGTAATTGCAAGGAGAATGGCCGGCTATAATTGTTGGGATGGAGACACGTTAAGTTTGAACAGGCAGCAGACAGCGGTCTGTGTCGAGCGTCGCGACAAGCGGGCAATAACTTTGAAAGCGATTGTCGGCATCCCCTACGGACGCCACGTGGACAGCGTCCCTGGCATGTGGTCCCGGCTCCGTTCCACACCACGCACACACATAGGAGTATGAGCAGTATCTTATATGTATACGATCTCACCGGTTCCAAATGTACTTCCTCTTATCTTTTCTTCGTGGAGATTAAAGAAATCTGTAAAATTAAATACAGATAATTATAATTAAATTAGATAAAAAATAGATAAAGAAATTAAATAAAAGATAGTTATGATTAATAAAATTTGCTATAGAGCCTACAGTATCTGTTACCGGATACTTGACCGTTCATCAGGTATATATAAAAATATGATATGTTAGCAATGTGTGATGTGCATAAATACAACTATACAATTAATTTTGTAAACAAATAAATGTGTGTATATATATATATATGTTTATATAGTACTCAATCCGTCTCTTTCCGTCTCTAAAGGTTATATTTTTATTGGAAGTGAAACACATTAGTATTGCTAAGAAAGAACGCAGATGACCTTTATTAAGTCATATCTGGTAATTGCATGCTCAGTAAACGAGACTCGAGTGGAGACTCCGGAGTGGCTCGTTTTCATATCTGAGAGAAGATGATGAAATATTTTGATTAAGTGGGGCTAGTGTAACCTACAAATTAAAAAATGATATTTGTGAAATAAATCATCAAGCTAAAAGTATGGTCATTTATTCCTGTAGGGATAAAGAGAACTACTACATCTACAGGTACAGCAGCTAGCTCTATCACGGTGTAGCAGAAAATATTTATCAGTAATATTCTTTTTTTGACAAATAGAAAAAAGAAAAGAGGAACAGATCGACCAAAAGGAATGTAACTTTGCTGCATGATGTTAATATATAATTCGTGCAGCATAAAGAGGAGCAAAAGATCTAGGTCTCTGCATGCATGTCGTTCTTAGCTTCTTGCCTTCTTCCTCATGCGGTCTATCTCTAGATCAAACTGCAATCCCAGTCCTGTAAAATTCAAGCAAGATTGGTGAAATTTGTGCAGAACAAAATCGATCATACTAGTTGCGCTGTCATTGTCGCATTGCAACGTATAACTGTCTTCCGATATGTCCCATGCAATGACTAGTACTGCTCCTGATCTCCTCTAAAAAAATATGATGATATGATGATTGAAGAACAGAAAAGAAACAGTGCTAGCTGCTATGACTGTTCTTCGTTCTGATGATGAGTCATCGTGACATGAACGTCCCTCTTGTTTAAATTAATCAATGATTTGATCGAATCCGCGATTAAGAATAGTGTCAACGCGCCGATCGAATCATATGCTGTTTATTGTGCCCTACTTTTGGGCAAAGCAATTAAATAATTATCTATCTGATATTTAACCGGTTAATTTAATGGACTGAATTAGAGAAGCCATTATCAGCTAGTAGCCGTCGTTCCTACCAATACTAAAACTAGACAAGAATTCAAGACGTCGCTCAACCACAGTGCTGCAACGGCTGCATAGGGACAAGACCACACCGGCCGGCCTCTTGCTTACATTGCTTTCTTTGTTTAGGGCAAGAGGCGCCGCCATATGCATGGGTTAGTTACAGTAGGTGCGCACTCCATATCGCGAGAGCCACGTACTTACGAATCACGTACTAGCTAGTAAGTAATTGGTATATATGCTTGCTAAGTGAGTTTTATAATCAAATTAATCAATGCAAAACTCTGCGTGCAAAATTATGTGCAGAATTTGAATATGAAAATATACAAATACTTTTGCCATTCAATTATTTATGAGATTCTTAAGGTAGATTGGGAATTTAATAAACAATACGCAAATTCTGTAGGTAATTATGTAAGGGCAGATAGTTAATGAGTTTGATATCTGTAGTGCTAAACAATGCGCCTCACAGCAGCCCACTCGCTCCTCTCCCCTTTCCTACTTCCTTCTCGTATAGAAAATTACTCCCATCTTTACAACATTGGTTTTGGAATTAAATTTTAAAATGTATTGTTTTTGAATGATTTTGTGAGAATAAACTAGATTTAAAAATATTTACAAAAATATAGCCGATTCACCAGGAGGTGAGTTGACACCGCGAAGAGAAGACGCCCATGGTGTCTCCTCGCCTCCTAACGAATCGGACATATTTTTTAAATATTTTTAATTTGGTATATTCCCACAAAATCATTCCAAAATAGTATATTTCAAAATTTAATTTGTTGGTTTTGTCGCTAGGTTCTCCAACATCCCTCATCCTGCTCCCTCCCCTTTCCTACATCTCCTCTTGATGAAAAAAAAATCACTCATCCCTCTTAGCATGAAAAAACATATCTTGTAACTCCACTCGCTCGCTTTTTCTTGTCGTGATCCAATATTTTTTATAACAGAAAAATTGAGAGTAATTTTTTACATAAGAAGAAGAGAGAAGGGACGGGAAGGAGAGGGAATGGGGGAGTGGATGGGGCAGGTGTAGAGCCTAGCGACAAAACTGGGTAGAGGTGAGAGTAACATTTTTTTACATCAGAGAAGGAGAGAAGGAGAGGGGAGGGGAGAGCAGCGGGAGTGGGTGGGCACGCTGCTGTGAGACACACTAGGCATAACAGTACGCTACGCTCTGTAGTTCTAGTGACAAAGAATGGAAGTGTCCACATAGTGATTGATTGATTCTAGAGGTAAATTGGTCTTTTTCAGAAGACTTAATAGAGTTCTATGGATGGAAATCTTTAACACGGTTGCAAAAAACCATTCAAAAGCATCTATACGATCTCAATTTATAAAACTCACTCGCATTCGTTAATAGCAATTTATAGAACCAGTCACTTGTAAAAACCAATGTGATGGCTCCTTTTAACCCCTCTCTCCCCCTTCTCTCTCTAAGATATAATAGGGTGAGCAACAAAATTGTCCGTAGCAATAAGGAAATTTGCCACATCTCGGGAAGGTAACCTTTATGTATATTACACGAAAATTACGTTGAGTTGTACATTTTTTTAATGAAGCAATTCGCTTATAGATTTGTCATCACGAACTAATTCTATGATGAGGTGACAATAAACTCCAGCGAGAGATGTGGGTGACAGTGGGGAGTGGAGACATATAGAAATCAGTTAATTAATTTATGGTTCTCATTCAGGAAAGAGGTGCGTGTTCAAGTGTCTGAAGAGCATGTCAATACATCCTAAAGTATCAAACGACTACATTGTTTTTTAGCTCATATATCATCCATTCAGTCTAGTGTGATCGAGATCAAATATTTTCCAAAGAATCAAAAGGTGCTCGACCTAATAATGGCCGATTATGTTAATTAATCCCAAAGGATCAACCAGGCAGAATCCTTGAACAAGAATCGGCTTTGGCCATTTAATTAACTTGTTAATTAAACAGGTTTGGTCAGGGATTAATTAACTAACGGGAGGAGTGGTGAACCTATGCTATCGTTAATTAATTAAGCTAGGTAATTAATAGCACTGACCCGTCGTTTGTCTCTGCTTATCTGACGGCTTTTGGACCGATGCGTCTCCCGGCCAGCAATCACAATACACTAGCCATGATATACATATTCTCGATTTACATTCTCCACATAAAAAGAAAACACTATATTTTTAATATAAACATTGCAGATTATTTTTTAAATTTAATGTTATCCCTCTCGATGTTGTATAAAAATCATGTCCAGTTGGTAGATCATATTTTATGCTACAAGATAACTTATTTAATTCTATTGTTATTATTATAGTCATTGCATTCATTGCATTGTGAATACGCTTGTCCTATCGATTAGGATTTCACCGAATCTAATGATGTCAATCACGCAATGATTTAATTAGACTAATCCCGAAAGCCACTTCTCCACCACTCCTTTTGTTAATTAATCTCTGTGATTAACTAGATATAGTAGAAGGTGGCATCACGCAACATGCAAGATTTTTATTAACTATATGTGGAAGGGGTAGATGATTAATTTATGTATATAAGTTGTTAAAACATTGGTAGCACAGTTAACAGCTATAACAGGATATATATATATATATATATTATATGCAGTACAGTTAAAACACGTCCAACGCTAAATACCACTGTTGATAATATAACTCACGTGTTTTAGCTACTGTATATCCTAAGTGCATTTTAGTGTATCCCGTATATATATATATATACACGTACTTTTGTTCCAATCATGAACTGTTTGACGTAAGTATTTGTACATGTGCTGGTCGGCAGGAGGAAACAGTTAAGCTAAAATTAATCAACTTTTGATAAATTATTCTGCTTTTGTTTTTATTTTTCTTTTTTGAGCTCTTCGTGCATGGAAGATTGTGTTCTAAATGTAGAAGCTCGCTTTGGGCCAATTTGGGTTGACAAAAAGTTTGTAGCTAGTTGTAGTACGTACTAGGCCAGTTCATATGAAATTTATTTATGTGATCATATATATCTCTTCTTATTTTAATTCCATTCAATTAGGCTATAATTCTGTCAAAAAGCTTGCTTAATTACATTTATACAGCTAGGTTATTTATAAAATTAAAGAGTAGTACTTTCCATACTCCACGTTTTATACAGCTTGTTCATATGGTCAAATGGCTATTAATAAATACATGCAAATTTCCCTATTTTTTATTAATTTTCTATTTTCACTTGCTTTAAATCTCATAAAAATCAATCATTAGCTTCTTTTCAATTTGGATGAATAGCTACTATGGCCCCTAATTTTTTTCTCCTAGGTCAAATTAGTCTACCTTTCATATTGTCCAATTGAGTCCTTAAAATTTATCATATATATGGACTAATATAGTAATTGGGGGCACCTAAATCGCCACATGGGCACGCTACGTCGTCCTTCCTGCAAAATCTACAATGAGCCGTCCAATATAGTATAAAAAAGAGATAATGAATAAAAATAAAAATTTAAAAAATCTTTGTACATGTAAGGGGAAAATAGAAAAACAATTACACATGCCTTATGTCAAAATGATAAAAATAGAAAACAATATAACATTGTTTCCTATGGTATATTTCAAATTCACCCTTACATTTATTTATTTTATTTTATTTTCCTTTTTCTCTCTTCTTTTCTTATGATATATGTAAGGGTAAACTGGACATTTCATCAGAGATCGCAAGTGAGGATGATATGACATGCTTATGTGATGATTTTAGTGCACCAAAGGACTATATTTGGTAACATAACAAATTTCAAGGGCTTTTTTTAAGACAAAACAAAAGTTCAAGGAGTAAATCGATCCAGAGCAAAACTTTAGGGATCATGCCCTTTCTATTTATATATTTTGCCATTCTCGCTCTAAAAGCTGTTCTTTGATAGGAAAATCTCATAGGAACTATACATTATAATTTTTGTATATACAATCATACATATATACGTTGTTTCTACGTACGATTCAATCAAGGAATAAAATAAACATGTCGTCATCTGAGCTACAAATAAATATTTTGTCTCGATGTCCTCTTGGTATTTGCAGAACGTTCTGCCCATTTTTCAGCGGACCGGATAGAATTGAAATCTATATCTTCCTCTGCTTCTAGCAGCAGCTTGTCAGTATGCTGCAGAGAGAGAAATACCATCGCCGTCCACCACGTTGAACACTACCCGGCCGACTACTGAACGTACTCATCAAGATATAAAATTTTGATGCTGAGGCATGAATTCGACCGGTCGTTGCTGGTCCAACTTGGCCATAAGCCTAAATTGATTATATACACACACACACACACCCTTGCTAGCTGGTCCAACTTGGCCATAAGCCTAAATTGATTATATACACACACACACACACCCTTGCTAGCTGGTCCCATATATGCTGGTTAGCTCGAGCTAACTGGGTGCCAAATTGAATGCTCTAGGTTAAGTGCTTGGTCAAGATCAGAGAGAATCAGAGTTCCGTGTATGCGCCCCACCAAAACATCACGGCCATTGATATGTCTGCCTCTAATCCGATCCGCTCCCTCCGTACTTAAGTATATGACGTTCGTGGTTGATTAATTTATTCGGTCTTGAAACTTTGACCATCAATGCGGAGGTTGTATCCTGCAGTGGATGGCTATAGCATACGGGGATTCACTCGATCTGTTCTTCGTTAATTTTAGAATATGTGCAGTTAAGCATAAAAGTTGGAAGTATACAAACATACGTGAAAGTTTAACGAGAAGGTTTACTGGGCTTGCATAAAAAAAAGTAGCATTCCAACGCTTCACAATAAAATATATTATATAAAAGGTATTTAAGTATTAATAGATGTGCTTGGTAGGATGGATAAAAAGATCATTTTGCTGGTAGATGAATAAGGGTAGGATCCTCTTTCATATTAGTTGTAGGTACATAGGAACCGCATCGGTAATTCCTCCCCCCATCTCTAAGTATATGTTAAGTCATCTTCATATCCATTATATTATTTGCGTGGTTTTTTTAAAGATTTACGTTGTGTCCCAACAACACACTCGGTTAAAATATCGTCGTTTCTTTTTTGTTGTTGCCACCGGCCCGCCACAGCTCAAGCTCATTGCTTTGTTGTTGTTAGCCGCCCTGTCGCCAACGCCCCTAGCTTCCAATCGTGGAGATGAAGTGATTGAGGGAGGAGATAGAAAAAGAAAGATGATATTCGTTTCTTTTTTCTCTGTCGATCTAAATCATTGATTGGGAAGATTTACGTTGTTCTCTTACTATCGATTAGATTGAGTGTGATATTCACTTAAGAGAAAATGTATATATTTTTACTTAGTTATCGGTTACAATTATTTTATTCCATACGTACCTTGTCCCTCTACATATCTCGCAAACACCTTAGTAATTTATTGTGCAGAAAAAATGTAATTAAAGCAAGGATGGGATATGTATTGAAAAACAATGTCAATATCCTAAACACACATAAAAAGTAACAGAGGGAAAGGATGTATAAATTAATTGGATACTTAATTAAATAAGTCAATGAACAACATGTTCATATTGTATTGTATTTAAGGTATCATCACTATGTACAATAATAATACAACGTAGGAGTGTAGGTACGTACTCATCGATTAGTAACATGCAAGCACATCGCCTTTTGTTAGGTAAGGAGACGGCAACATGGCAGTGTGTATATATATTATTACGTGCATGGTATTGACCATTGGTGAACGTGCATGAATTTACATGCATATTGTAGTAGAATGTACTTGATCAACTCTCGCTCTTCATCAAATCATCGAAAGTTTCGTACATTGCATGTAATTAACTAGGTTGTTGACGTCGCCGATGTGTCTTCAACATCAAATCAACGCACATTTTCAAAAAGAGAATACATGGCCAGAAGAAAGAACAAGATGATGAGCACATCATCGACCAATCCCTAGCTAGCAACCTGTTCTCTCATACTATATGATTGGAAAAGTCTGAATTACTCCCATGTCGACTAAATTATCCTCCTAATTTAAAAACTGGACATTACCTCAACTATTAAGACTAGACAAATAATCCCCTAGCACTGTTACAGGCAATTTAGGATTCGAACTACACACGTAGATGGCCAGCTTGGCAAAAGTGGCCTTGTCTATAAGGGCGGAGTGCAGGGAATAACTATCTGGCCTCACCCTCTCTCTCTATCCTTTTTTCCCTTTTCTTCCACCAAATCCCTAGCTATTGGCGGCGACTACGGCAAGGGCTTGCTGTGCGATTGATGGCGAGGGCAATGAGCTAGGCCGCCTTGTGCTATTTGCTACAGCTCATCTAGCCTGGATAAAGTAGGCTCAAAGAAACAAGGCTTTTGAAGTTAGCGCTTCGGCTCCTAATAAAGTAGTGTGCATGTTTCTTTAGAACTACAGATCTACTTGTAATGTGTGAAATGTTAAAAAAATTATCAATGGTTGTTCATTAGAAAACAGATCGATAGTGGTTAGATATTTTGTATGTGACATAGAGTTGTGATGTCCTTAATATATTGTTTTGTAGGGGTACTTGTGCACATGTTCAATGGATCCTATAGAGTATTTAGCTATTAGATTTCACTTTGGTGGTGAGTCCATCAACAATGGGACGGCAACCTTCTTTTACTATGGTGGATCTGAGAAAATGTCCTATATTGAACATGACAAGATGTCTTTGCTTGAGATTATTGGATATCTAAAAGATCACTGTGAAGTGCTCCATGGTATGCTTCTGCAGTGGCTTTTTGCTAGCAAAGAACTTGTGGATGGGCTTCAATTTTTGCTTGATGACAAGGTCTGCCATTATATGTCAAAGTATGTTGTGGATGGTGTTGCTAAGATTTATGAGACAATAGTGGTAGAGGACTCCTATCAATCTGATAGCGATAAGGACAGTGACTTTGAAGATAACATGGAGAATATGTCGGCCACTAATGATGAACCTGATGATGAACATGGTGATGAGGCGTTTGAATTGAACACAGGGAAGCCTATTGTTGTGATAACATCAACACCAGAGAAGACCAAGAGAGATATAGAGGCAATTACAGCTTTCCATAGCACAAGCCCAATGGGTAAGGGGAAAGCAGTGGCAGTAACTCAAGATGAAGTAAAAATGAAAGAAGGTACGGGGTCTGACTCTAACAGTAATTACCTTGGTGGAGACTCTTGCTCATTAAAACAAGATGAAAAAGTGGAGCAAATCAGGAAGTCTTATAAATAATTTAAGAAGAAGTTGAAGGATGATGAGATAGGCAATTTGGATGATGTGATCTATGAGGGGCCATCAAGACAAGGAAATGATAGATCTCTAGTTTAGCTAGAAGTTGAAGGCAATGCTAGCCCATATGATAATAGTAATGCAGATTATATTCTTTTGAAGAGGATAGTGATAGGCAATTAGTAAGAAAGAAGCCCAAGTACCCTAGATTTAATGAGAATAGGAGTACTTTCATATTTGCTCACAAAATGAAGTTTGATGGCAAGAAACAATTCAAGAATGCAGTGATACAACATGCACATGATAACAAAAGATTTATTTGGTTTCCTAAGGATGAAGGATACAGGACTAGAGCAAAGTGTGACTGGGCATCACGTCCATGGTCTGTCTTTTCAAGAAAAGTAGGACAGATAGCTAGAAAATAGCTACTCTTGTTGATGAACACACTTGCCCACTTAGGAAAGACAACAGCCTGGTCACATACAAGAGAATTGCTGAGAAGTATGAGAAGATTATCAATCAGAATTCGGCATAGAATATATAGAGCATGCAGTCCACTATTTAAGAAGAGATGTTTGCAAATATGAGTGTCTCTCTGTACAAGAAGCCAAAGCCTATGTCTTGAAGAAGATATATAAGTCTACAAGGGGTGAGTACTCTAGAATCTTTAACTACCAATAGGAATTGTTAAGGAGTAACCCTGGTAGTATAGTTGTAGTCAAGTTAGGTACTAACCAACCTAACCCTATGTTTTGAAGGATATATATCTGCCTTGATGCTTGCAAAAAGATATTCCTAGCTAGTTGTAGGAGGATTATTAGATTAGATGGTTTCTTCTTCAAGGGAATAACCAATAGGGAGCTATTGTGTGACATAGGAAAGGGATGCTAATAACTAAATGTACCAATAGCATGGGCAGTGGTAGAGAAAGAAACTAATGCTTCTTGGGATTGGTTCTATGATCTGCTTTTCAAGGATATAGGAGTTCGTGATAGTGATGGCGCGGTGTTTATTTTAGACCAGTAGAAGGTACGCTACTTTACCTTTTAGTCAATACTTTCTCTTTTATTTCATAATGCCTAGTCTATAGATCATAATTAAATGATTTTGATGTACTGTTGCATGATTCAAGGCATACTAAATGCTATTGAGAACTAGGTTCCTAATGTGAACATAGGAATTGTGCAAGACATATATATGCAATTTGGAGGAAGAAGTTCAAGAAGGAGTGGCAAAAACATCCATAAGTGGAAAGGATTAGTATGTCCAAGTATCCATAAGAAACTGAATGCATACATAATAGATTCATGATATTGTCATGCAATTAGTAATGGGGTCAATAGGTTTGAAGTGGTGCATCAGGCACATAGGTTCACAGTTGACAGGAAGACATGTTCTTGTAGATATTGGGAGTTGTCTGGTCTCCCATGTTGTCATGCTATAGCCTATATCCACTTTAGAATTAACTTCCTTGATGGTTATATTGCACATTCCTTCTCAATTTATTCATTCAAGAAAACATATGGGCACTGTTTGGAACCAATTGAGGGGATAGAAAGCTGACCCACATCAGATAGGCCTTGCATAGAGTCACTAGGTTATGTTAAAATACCAGCAAGGCCTTCTAATAATGATAGAAGAAGAGAGCCACATGAGAAGCCCAAAGCAACAAAAGTGTCAAGGGTTAGGATGGTCGTTAGATGCAAGTTGTGCAAGGTCATTGGTCATAACAAGACTACATGCTAGAAAAGTAGAGGCCCACAAGCTCATGTCTATGTAAAAGACACTTCAAGATCTAATGAATGTTCTATCAATTATTGCTTGAGCTCATGTTCTATCAATTTGCAGGTTCAAAGTTCTTAACAACGCTCCACATAGGTAAGTTACTAAAACCAAAGTTTTAGTGCAAGTTATTTTTATCTAACAGCAATCATGTGTTGTAGCCTACTATGACTTCATCTACAAGGACTATGGCATCAACATCTGGAAGGTATGCAGAGGAGTAGCCATGGAAGAAGCTGAAATTTAGAAGATCTACACTGCTGAAGACTTTAGGATAGTGACTAGTTTATCATTAGGCAAAAGTTCACCATCTTTTGTGTAGTAACTTATGGCATGAAACTACTGTAATGTCAGACATGTGGCATTATTTATCAGTTGTAGTAACTAAGTTGAGCAATGTATTGAATGTTAGCAATTATCTATGTTCTTGCCCATGCAAAATCAGAATGTGCTATTTTGGTCCACAACTAGAAATTCTATCTTTTTCATTCATTTCTTAATTGTACAAAACCCATTACAAACCACCATTCCAAACCTGATATTTTGCAGCTACCATTCACAACCTTACATTTTGGAGTCCAACATGTCCTAGAACCTAAACATAATACTACCTATGGAAACAACAACAAAATTTGCTAATACATACAACAACATCATCCTACACTTTTACATCTTATTAATCCTATCAACTAGACCACAATGTGTAGCTTCCTTATCTTCTAAAGCTACTCTTAGGGCTTCAATTTCTTTGCTCTGACTCACCATTTTCTATGGAACTTTATTCTTGATGTTTTGAAGTATGGCCTTTAGACCATTGATTTCTTCTCTTGCCGACTACACGGCATCCTTAAATCGAGCAACAGTTGATTCAAATATGGTCCAGTCTCAGGATCATACCATCTCCAAAATTTATAACCCCATTCTATATTTAGAAATGAAAAGAGAAAAATGAAATCAATACAAAACCATCCACGTTTCTGGCACAACATGAAGCAAATCAATGAAACAAAGAATAAAGTACTCACACGCGCATTGTAGCATGTCAAATATCTTCTTTCAAAGTTAGATACACTCCACAAATTCCAACGAGTTGCCATCTCTTCGTACTCACAAAACATAGGAGTCTGATAATCAAGGGCCTCTCCCTATATGGCATTAGTGGTGGCAGCCTTGCTCGCTCAACACCCCCAGCTCAAGAAGTTGATGACGAGTCCCGTGATGTATTTGAGCTTCAGGACATGCCACCGCACCTTCAAAACAAGCTTTGACTCTATCTCAACGGTCGTGTTGCCCTCACCGTAGTCACTATCGCAGATGATAGCTAGAGATTCAGTGGGAGAGACAAGGGAAAAATGGATGAGTGAGACAGAGAGGTAGGCCGGAGAGTTATTCCCCACGTGCCAGCCTCGCTGACGAGGCAACTTTTGCCACACTGGCCATACACATGTGCAGCTATAACCTTAAAATGCTCATAACAGTGTTAGGAGGGTTATTTGTTCGGTCTTAATAGTTAAGGGTGTATAATGTCTGGTTTTTAAATTTAAGAGCAATTCGATCAGACTTGATAGTTCAAGGTAATTCAGACATTTTCATATATGCTTTGATAGCTCCAGGCAATGACATTGTATGTACGGCGTCGCTGTCTGAAAACAAAGGGAAGAGAAAGGTATAAGAAAGAACACAAGTCTCTTTCGCGCCACTAAGAAGGCAACCATTTTTTAGGGTTTATTTTTTGATCGATCCAGACGTCGAACACAAAAATAAACACACGAATATATCAATCGACATCGAGTAATATATTGGCCGGCCTCGATCGATCGGTCGATGTTAATTCAGCGTGAGAGTAGTAGGCAGCATGTCACTGCATCGATCGATTAATGTATCTCTCTCTCTAGGCCATATGGGCATGCATCATCAGAAACAATAGTTCTTTGGCCTAATTAATCGTCAACTTAATTGCCCGTGCTAGATAACTATAACTATGTTTAGTGGGAGAGATCGAATTATATATTCGATCTTCAAAGATATCAAGAATCCTTGCATAATGATGTATGTTTAATTTACTAATTTTTACTATTTTACAATCCAATCATGCCGTCAAATTGCCAAGAATCAGCGATAGCGTATCTCGTGAAAGTGATATCGGCTCGGTTTCTTCGCCTTGTTTTGTCCATTTCTTCCTCCTGCTGCTGCTGGCATGCACGCTTCTCCTTTAGTGTTTTGTCCACGCATATGGTCTCATGAATAGGGCCATCTTGTTTGCTTCCCTTTAAAACTACAAAAAAAATTTGAGTTGACATATTGTTCAATCTACTTTTTATAAACAATCAATTAACACCTTCTAGAATGATGAATTAACCGTAAATACAGAAATTAATCATGTTCTACACATACATACTACTACGTATAATATATATCACCTTCTTAATTAGTATAATTAATTAAATCTTGAGTGTACAAGTGGCAGCTGAGTAAAAGAAGTAAATAGATTAGCAACAAACCTAGCTAGTCGGCCAATTTTTTATTTATATTTTTTTATTAAAATAATTAATATATATATTAAATTTATGGATCCATACACCCAATGCTATTTTTTAAAAAATGTCCTCCAGGACGTGAAAACCGACGTGGCCAACTCCTGCTGGCACATGTTAACGGGGGGTGACTGGAGCTAGAAAATTTATAAGCAGCCTCCTTGCCGCTCAAGCCAAGAGTATTTTTTTTCCTACGACAGAGGGCCGCCTATAAAATATAGCATATGGCGTGTAAGGGAGGAGGGGGTTTGTCGCTTTTGCGGGTGGCCCCCTTATAGTCCTCTAGTTGAAACCTTTTTTTTCTTTCAACGAGTTGCCTGCAAAATTATCAGACCCGCTCATGGGATAGGAGGGGCTGGCAATTTTACAGACGACCCCCTGATGCCCTCTGTTAGGGTATTTTTGTCCTTACCCTACAAATATCGAAAAGAAAAAAATTTAATAAATCTATTTTCATTTAGTTATTTAATTGTAAGAAAAATTTAGGAGTATGTAGAAAAGATAATTGGGATGCCTTAATTTGGTAAGAAACTTAGTGTTAATATTAAAAAATTATTGCACAATTAAATAAAAGGCTAGACGATTAATAGATTCACAATAGTGGTAAAAATATTATACGATTACTAAGAGATTTACATATTATGGATAAAATATAAATATAATATAAATAATACAACGGATAACACAGTACAGACGTCTATTTGGAATTTGTGAATATTATCATCTATCATCCACCTATAGTCACCCGTTGTTAGAGGAGCCAACTCTTCGCTCATACTGCACTTTAGCCCGTATATATTATTTAATTATTTTAGCTTGTATGATCCCTACAGAGTTATATGATGATTTCTTCATGTATGTTCATTGTTTGAATTCGCACATTCTTGATGGTTCCTATAGGAAAAAAGTGCATATATAACAATAGTGAATTTATAATAAAATCATCGTCAAGAATGTTTTAAAAAATAAAGTACCTTCTACCAAAAGTATTATCACTTATTGACCTCAACACCTAGTAACGATCACCGCCGATGCACTTAGTACGCTCCTGCCATGAAGGTTGTACAAGAGGTTGCAGTCTTCAATATGACCATTCGGCACGTCATTGTCGTTCGTACTACTCATTTCTCGTCCTGTACTATTCGTTTGATTCTTACGAAAAACCAATGGTCCTTGGAGAACCAATAGTTATGGTCAAATTCTAAATTTTCTATATCAGCCCACTGAATGAATCTACACATCCTTTCATGAATCTAGCAAAGAAGGTATTAGTTCAAAGAAAATATTATGGTAAGGAATAATTGAAAAAACAAGAGCATACAATTCATACCTCATGAGAATAGTTTGTGTATTGGAAGAATCTCCTCCTATGAGTATTGGGGTCCCAAGATACCATAAGCTGGCAACGATCACCACATATACAGAACGAATGGTCGCACCAAGACAGAATTAGCAAGCCAAAAGATCCCTTCTCTAGTCAAGATTCTTAGTAAAAACGCGTTTAGCAGTCATTGTTCTTTGATGCTATAAGAGATAAAGCAAACGGGTAATATAGGATTTGCAAGGGTATCAACGGGTGAAAAACTTGAGCTCCACCATGCACACGGAGGTCTTATATAGTGTGGGTTGTGTTAGACGTGGAAGACATGAATGAAAGCGTTGAAAACAACGTGGCATTCACGCGTGGAAAGTGGTGTGCATGTAAAAATCATTTGAATGTGACGTGACATTAACGCGCTAAAAATTGGCTATTGGGTTATGCTGAAAGCAACGTGACGGTCATGTGTTGAAAGTTGGTCGTCAGGTTGTGTTGAAAGCGACGTAATGGTCACGCGCCAAAAGTTGGCTAACATTAGTGAGCGTCAATCGTGACTCAACAGTCATGCGCGAAGTAAGAAGTGAAGGTACCGAAAGTTGGTTGGCGTATGCTACCGATAGACATATGCATACAATAAAGAGTGAAAGCGGCATGGTTTTAATACATAGTAAGTGATGTAGATATGCAGAGCCGAAACAGTGCATACAAAGGTAATCTTCTATTTTTCCCTCCATGCCTTCACATAACTGATTATGTACTTGAATTTATCCTCAATGTATCTTATAATTAACCTTGGTTCATACCCCAGGTTGTGCACAATATCACAGTATATCTCTGTTGTAACAAATGCAAATGTTATATTTCTATGGTATTTCTTGATCCCATGTAAATAATAATTATACTCAATGATGATTAACACCATCCAGTAATCCTCCTATTTACTCTTGAATGCATGCACACTCCATAAACCACTATAAATTGAGTTTACGTACTTCACTTCGTATACCAACTTGCTTGACTTCGCGATCTAAAACTCCTGCCGAAGTGATACCACTAAATGTTTAACTGTCTCCTTCAATTCCTCTTTATATGTATATTTATCTCCTTGAATGACCTTGTTCTCCTTGTACTCCTATGTCACGTGATGCCCCTCAAAGATAACAAATCCAAAGAAATCCTCATTGGACAATTATGACGGATTTACATTACCATCCTCCTTCTCCAATAATTCATTATTCTTTGCATGCTCGTTATCAAAATCTTCTCTATCTATTACTTTAATAATAATGTTGTTTCTCTCTCCCTCATTTGCCCTCTCTATCTCCTCCTCCTCCTCCTCTTCTTCTTCTTGGTGCTCTAACTTATTTTCCTCCACTGTTTCAGCATCACATGCTATTATACTTGGACACTCTTCATTTTGCATGGCCATTGAAATAATAATGCCTTTCTCATACACTGACACAAGAATGCTAGGTGGCCAACTTTGTTCCAACACATTCTTCATGTACCATCTCCACATGGTAGTGGAATCAACTGGCATCGATTCTTAAAAAAAACTTTGGTTGTCCGATTCACTACGACATACACGATTATTACATCTGGGGATTGATTTAAAAGTCTCATATTAATCAGTTGTACACTGCTGAAAAACTTCTCTCAGCTGGCCTTTTAATACCCTTAAGGGTTGAGCTAAGCTCTGACAAATCTACACCATATGGATCATACCTAATATTTTCTCAACCGTGATATAACCGAATATCAGTTTATTTGACATATCTGTTAACAAAAAAAAAGTTAAACTAAGTAATAAATTAATCATCACATCTAGTGCCATGTATTTGATATTTCAATAATACTGATATGTCTTCAAACATTATGAACAAAACTATCAATAGATTTAGAAATAAAATTATCAAACATAGATGTAGGAATAAAACTATTTACGGATATAGAACAATACTACACATACTATTTCGTTTTATCACTAAAAATATATATTACAAAGTGTATAAATCTTTTATCTTTGTATAAATCCACAAGTCAGCAGAGCTTCGCTGCTTTCCTCGCCTCTCCTCAACCCTCTCTTCCTTTTTTTTGTTTTTTAATAAAATGGACTTTTGGACGGCTGGGAGTGACTTTATAGGCATCCATCCAAAAAGACCCTAACAAAGGGCATCAAGGAGGTGCCTATAAATTGCCAGACCCCCTCTCATCCCACGAACGAACCTATCAATTTTACAAGTGGCCCTTGGAAGAGAATAAACGTCCAACCGGAGAGTTGTAAGGGGACCGCCTGTAAAATTAGTAGGTCACTCTCATCTTTCACACGTCCTACGTTGTATTTTACAGACAACCTCCTACCGTAAGAAAAAATACCCTTGGCTAGAGTGACAAAGAGCCGTTTATAAATTTACTAGCTTCACCATACCGTTAACATGTAAAAATGAACATTTAACACGTCAGATTTCATATTCACTGTTGAGGTATTTTTTAAACAAACTACGTTCGGAGTATATATCTGTAATTTTTAAAATATATATATATTTTAAGTATTTTAATTATACATATATATTCGCTAGTCGGCTAGCTCTAGCTAGGTATATATAGCTAGGTGTTTTGAATATTTTCTTGGTAGGGGCCGGCTACGTTGCTGCAGCGTTGAAATGAAGAAAATAGACACGTACGTCTCGTCGAAATCATAGTAGACCCCACCAGTTTGTACTGCCTCTGAAAGGCCAATCAAAACCTCAAACACGTCGTCATGCATGCATGGAGATTAATTTGCAAGATTAAATTTATTAACTCGATCGATTGCTATATATAGATATAGTCCATTGCAAGTGCATATCAAAATAGTATATGATCAATCGATTTAGATGTGATTAACTGCAAATAATCCACATCTGGCAAATCAAAGCATATAGTGCTAACTATAGTTCGATCCAGTCATGATGCTGTGACGGATGATGGAATTAATAGTAGTCGATGCAGTGAGAGCCGTACGGCCTAACTGATCGTGCTCATGAATGCATTATGCATGGGAGGCATGGAGAGAGGTAATAATTATACAACCGGTGTTATACTATGCATGGTTAATTTAAATTTCAGCAAGTAATTAAACAGAGTGATGACTAATTAATACTAGGTAATAATATTTCAGACAAATTGGTTTTTTGCCGTAATGGAAATTAACAATGTAGCCTCTATGTCTAGTTTGTAACTGGCCAATGTTAAAACAAATTAATAAAACTGAATTTCTAACATTTAGAAAAGGGCAAGTTTTTATACATGACACTCAAAATTTGCGTAATTAGCTGTTGGACTTTGAAAATTATGCCACGACTAGATAACATCTAATTTGCTAGAAGACAGTACAGATATTGTTTTATTATTTCCATCCCATTTGAAAATAGATTTTTTTTTTCAAAAAGACGAGAATATCAGGCCACACGCTTCTAACCTAGCGTTGAAGTAAAGAAGAAATATCATATATGATGTGGTAGATTGAGAGTTGTGTTAAAAATTTAGGAAAAATTATAAAAATTTAAAAAAGTTGTAAAATATATACTCGTAGATTCGAGCAGAGATGGCTTGGTTTGGTCTTCGACCAAACCAAACCGATTACATGTGATGATCCAAGGGGAAATTTCAATATGGTTTTTCTTCTAAAAATAATAAAATAATAGATAGATAGAATGTACTCAAGCAAATTACCGATTTTTAATATATTCTCTAGTCATAACACGTTTTATCACATATGGTTGAACAAGGGAGCATATTCCAACACGGACATGACCGACATATTAATTGGATAATGATTAATTGGTTACTTCGATTGGAATATTATCTGAGAGTTCAGTACTGGGTAGAATTTAGCCCAAGAAGATTTGGGCTTTGTGATGCATGTGATTCCTGCAGCAGATGTAGAACAGCCAGATATGTGCCAAGCCCAATCACATAGTTAGTGGGCCAGAATTGCAATCACCGAAGCCCATAGTTACGTACATTTAGACTGCTACTTGTCTCAGGCTCAGCCCAATCTGTGAGGCTGCGATCATGCATTTTTGACCTCATTGCTGTCAAACTGCTAAATACTAATCAACATAGTACAAGATTGCAATTTTTCATTTTGTTCTAAAAAAAGGAGCATTGATTGAAGGAATCAAACATGATGCTCAATTGCAAACAAGAACTGTCAGCATTAATCTCAAAGGAACAAAACGACTTTTAATTACACTGAACTGAACACATGAAAACGCCACATTCATCGATCGAAAATGCAAATACGAGATGACAAACTCGAGTTAATTAACACAAACTAACAGTTTGAACAAACACTGATCCTAAATTATCGACAGCGAGGACACTGGTTACACAGCCCTGAAGCAAGTTTGAGTAATCAATGATCCTAAATGAAACAGCCCTGCAATAGCAACGTACGTGCTTGATAGTGCATCAAGCCAAGCTGGCCATGGCCATCGCGGCAGCCGCCAAGACGGGAGCGAACGACACCGTGAAAGCGGAGCCTGCTCCGTCGGTGCAGTCCGTCGACGGCGCCGGTGCCGGTGCCTGCTCTGGCGCTGCTTGGAACGACGATGCCGGCACTGCTGCCGGCGGCCGAGGTCGGCGCTGGCGAAGTAGGTGAAGCCTGGGACGTAGAGGTAGAAGACCCTGACGCCGTCGCCTGGATGCCGGACGTCTCGTTGCAGTGGTAGTAGCCGACCTTGCTCACCTTGATCACCGAGGCGTTCCTGTACTCGAACTCTGCCACCACATGGATGCGAGATCGTTAACTGCAAAGGCAAAAATAGGAGGTTGATGGAGAGGAGAAATGATGAAACTGCGGTTGGTTACCGGCGGAGTCGCCGACGTAGAAGGCGACGGACGATGCCCACCGGGCGTAGTACAACTTCTCCTCCTCCGGCGGCGGGACGATCCACCCGTCGCGGCCCCCGACCCGGTATCGCTCCCCTGCCGCAGCCGCAGCCGCGGCGGCGAGGAAGGCCACGAGCAGGAGAAGACGGCGGAGACGAGACGGAGCCGCAACAGCCTCCACCCTAGCCACCGGGGGCAGCGGTGTGGCCACCAGCCGCCGCATAGGGACTCCGCCACCATCATGCGCCGCGCAGGAGTAGCAGCAGCAGGCACCAACAGCATAGTCGTAGCTACGTTCGCGATCGGGAAGACGGCGACCGTTGAGGAAGAAGAGGGATTTTGAGTATGACATGAAATTTTTTGCATTTTTCAATTGAAAGTTTTTGTGATTTTTGGATGAAAGTTTTAGATTTGAATCGTATGTTTCTGTGATTTTGAGATGATAGTTTTGGATTTGAATCGAAATTTTTTGCGATTTTTGAGATGAATGTTTTTCATAGGTTTGAGATAAAAAAAATTCAGATAAAAGTTTGAGGCAAACTGAAAGTTCTGAATATATGGAGATCTTTGAATCGGAGGCGGACTCCTTGGCACGAGCGGAAGACGCGCCGCGTAAAGCAAAAACCAAAACCGGCAATGCGAGCACGCCCGTGCGCGACTAGCGTCGCTAGCACAGCTACGTCTACTAGCAACCCCCGATATCTTCTTCGACAGTAGCCTTCCTTTCACAACTGACGCATCTAATTACAATCCTGCCTTCTTTTTACCAAAGTTAAATTTTTCATTGGTTTCTGACTTAACTGATATCTATGCATGCATTTTAAAACGACAGATTGGAAGTTGGAGAAATTCGAATGGTCTATCGATAGGCCCGTGAAAATGTACGGGCCGTGAATATGAACTTCGCAAAGATTTTCAACCCATGAACTGGTAGAGGCTGGAACTTTTTTTTACCTCGTCCACACGTTTAGCCCAGACTGTTTTGTTGAATCTTTTAGCCCAGACATTGCATGCACGATATTTTGTTCCAGACTTATTTCGAACAAAAATCAAATCCAGGCCACATAACTCTCGGTAAAATTTAAACCCACAAATTAATTTGCCATCGAGAATCAATTAGCCCATAACTGAATTTGGGACAATTATTTCCGGCAATGTATGTGCTTTACAACTGAATACACTACCTTTCCTCTGAAAATGAAGCTAAAAAAGATCCACCAGTTAATTCAACCCACTTAATTTCCGTCAACCAATTCGGTCAGCAGTAAATTTGGCTCATCATTTCCTACCAACAAATTTAGCCCAAAAAGGATTTGGCCCTAATAACATTAATAGGCAAATTTGGCCCACTTATTTCTAGTAAAAGATTTCTGGCCAGAGGTAAATTGGTCGACCTATTTCCCATCGATAAATTCGGACCGCATTTTAATTTAGCTCACTTAATTATCATCAACAAATATGGCCCATTAGTGAGTCTAGCATATTTTTTGGAAAAGTCTATTTAACCTCCCTTAACTGTTAAATTTTGCTTCCACAACCACAACCAGTCTCTCAACTATTAAAAAAACCAGATCATAGTTTCATCTGGTCTATTGGTGCTGACCAGACATGGCATTTCATTGAGAAAAAGTATATAATTAAAAATTGGCTAGAGCCCGACGAAGAGGATGGACTAGCGAGGACGGTCTCGAGTGCGTCGAAGTTGTCTAGTGGCTTTCTTGCATTAATCCCTACCTCCCTTGTGTGAGTCCTACTCGTTCTCACTTGAGTCCCGATAGCAGCAACACCGTGTCTACGTCACCGTAGTTGCACCTCAACTTCCTATGCTCGATTGACTATTGCCACATTTGTGCAACATCCATGTTGAAACAGCGTCTGGCTAGCGTCATTGTCATGGCGCCACCAATGAATGTGATGTCAAGGTCGAGCAGCTAGGCAAGATGACAAGGAGTTTGACATGGACTTAGTTTGGCCTGAGATGGAAGGGGCCATGCCATGCTCCTGGATCTACCCATGTATGCCATGGATGTCAGTGAGATGAAAGTCGCTCATTGTTGGTCACATAGTTCCTTATAGACGCCTGCTAGTGCTAGATAGCTTAGCTTAAATAGCTATCAAATTTGTGGCTTCCTATTCAATCATGCATTCATGCTTGATTGTGGTTTGGTAGCAGCAATAACGGAAGCGATGGAGCAAGCCAAGGGTCATGCCCTAAGCCGAGAGTGACAAGGGAATGGACAATGCCATCACCGCCGCCAATCTCATCCCCTGACTGGCGTAAGCAGCATAGAGATAGGGAAACGACTAGGCAGCAATGGTTGCTCCTTCTTTAACTAGTGGTCGAAGTTGATGAAGATGAGGTTAGCTATCATCATGGAGTCATTGTCAGTGACAGTAGTAGTATCACCAAGGCCACCATGTTATGCTAGCACTACCTTGCCGAGCTAGGGGTGAGGACGTTCCTCTCGTGTTAGAGTGGTGGTTGGGAACAAAGACGGGGCGTATAGGAGATAGGCCGTGGCGACGCGTGGAAAGGACGATAGGTGGAGGCCTCTCGACTAGCATACGACTACGAGGAGGAGCTCAGCCTTGTCTACGACCACCTTTCATGCCGACAAGGTCACCTTAGCCTCCATCTTTGGCTCCTCTTCTCTTTTTTCACCGATTGCTACGCTTGACCCCATCGGGCGCTACCCCTAGTCCCATTGGCCTACGGCAGCACACCAAAACTTTGTCACCTACCGAGTCACCACTATCCTGATATACAAGAGAGAGTGTGTGGGCAGAGTGGAGAGAGAAGAGAGGTAGAGGGTTCACCGATTGAGGGGCGACAATGGACCAAGTTAGCACATAAGTGGGTCCCATGTTTTTTTACATGATGTTGTCCCTATCATATTCTTAATTTTTTTTAAATAGAATTGTGCCAATGTGTCGTGTAGACAATACTATTGACTATATGTCAGTCTAAACTATTATAAAAACCACCACCACCAAGAGTCGATTTGTACCAGTTTTACCAATTAGGAATGTATGAGTGGACAAAATCAAATTCGAGCAATAATTGAAAGGTGGTAAAGTAGAATTTTTCTTTTTTTCCCCAACCATCGATTTCGGATCACCAATGAATTTAAGTAGTTGAATTCGGGCCACTTGTTTTTCGTCAGCAATTTCGGCCCATAAGGATGAGGTCTACCGCCGAGACGGGCCAGAATTGGGGACTTTGGATGAGATCTGGTCTAACGTCGGTCCTTTAACTGTACGGGCCGATATGTATCGTTGGGCCATGATTTTCCGGCTCATGTACTTGTGTAGGGTGGGATGTATTCGGTCTGTTCAAGATTGTGGGCTAGGAATTCGAGCTTATAATCCATCTCATTCTGCCCAAGTTTCTTTTAGACTTTTTTCTGAGCCCACAACCTCCGTTCCACACGGCTGGGTCCATGGGCCGCCCGTTTACCTACACGGGCCAGGACTTGTGTGTTTCTTACCAGGCTTTTAATGGACTATGTTCAGACCCCACAAGTTTTATGTGGGCCTGATTTTATCTGGCGGCCCATCTAGAATTCCAGATAAGGCCTAGCTTTCTGGTAGCGGCAGGGGTTTCCTCGCCGTCGCCGGCGCCGGCGCCGCTGTCGCTTGCATACCCTCCTGGCCGTCGCATCACTCGCCCGTCGGTCGGGTCCGGTGACCTAGCTGCCTGCGTGGTTCTCCTTTTCTCGGCTGCGCGCTCTTCCCGTCGTCTAGAAGAGCGGCATCGTCCACCCCGGCTCCCCGTCTCCCTTCCCCCCGGCGGCGACTTGGGCGGCCTCGGTTACTTCGCCCTTTTTTTCTGACCAAGTTGAATGTTCCGGTTCCCATCCTCAGGTAAAAAAGCCCATACTTCTCCGATCATTGGAATAGCTAAGAGCAATCCATTTGCTTCGTGCGGCTACGAATGTATCCATAAAGTACTGAGAGATAGGATCAATTCACGGTCTATTAAATTGATTGCTACTCATGTGTAATGCCGCTATCTTCTGCATTATCTGTGCTATGGATTGCTATTTCTATTACTTGATGCGGCTGCAGTAATGTATAGGAGTAGGAAGGATTATTGGCATTTCGAAAAATCGTCCTTAGGTATCAAGGGGAACAACATTTGTTTATATTTGTCCCTGTTTCTTGTCGTCTCCATTGCACTTTAAAATGTTACCTTTGGATAAACCTTTTCTTGTGGCTTCTACCGAGTTTATACCGACTGAATGTAGTGCCCTTTGGTCGCCTACGACTGAAATTTCTGTGCTGTGTGCCTTTCCTTGAATGAATGATTTTCTCTAATGGAATCGAGGGCCTTCCCTTGAATCATTCATGTGATTTTGTTCACTTTCTGCTGTTGTTTGGAGGAATATCAAGGGGGATCAGCCATCTATAGAGTTTTCGGACTATTTTTAAAACTAGAGCAACTTAGATGGTAGCATGTGTTATGGATCATAAACTATGCGAACCACATATTTGATACATTACAGCATTTACCAATAAGATCTTTATTTCCTTCATTTAAAATTAAGTTGTTGTGTAATTTGTTCAAACTATGTAGATTGTAAAATCTTGGGACTGGGGTTGTTGCCCTGTGTTTCACACAGAAAACTACAAATATTGTTATGATTTTGTTTAACTCCTCAGGCATTTTGCAGCTAGCACTTGACTTTTTATCATTCTTTTAGGCATTTAATATTCTTATCAGCTCATCATTCTAAAATTCATCTACTTGAATTCTAATAGATTTTGAGAAAATGGATCCTGAAGATCATACTGACTCCGAGGAAGATGAAGATGATGACATGATGTTATTTATCTTGCCTGCACTATATCTTTCTTCTACTGGAACTGAAGAGCCATGTTATACATCGAAGTTGAGTGGCGCAGAGTGGATTTGTGAAGTGCTTGAAGATGACCGAGGTGAGGGCTATGCTAAATTTCGAATGGAACCTCAAATTCTCCAAAAATTTTCAGATTTCCTTAGATCAAAGAATGTTTTGCGGAATACAAGAGGCGTCTCTGTGGAAGAGCAAATTGGCATGTTCATTTATATGCTCTCTCGAAATGCCAGCTTTCAGAAAATGAGTGACAGATTTGAGCACAGTACAGAGACTATCCATAGACATATCAAGGCGTGCTTTGATGCAATCACCTCATTGACAGGTGAGTTTGTCAAGCATCCTTCAACTGAGACTCATTGGAAAATATCATCTGATCGGCAATATGGGCCTTATTTTGAGGTAGGTGTAACCTGTCTCTTTGCATTGTAGGAACTTTCTACACTTTTCTGTTACATCTGAGTTAGTGATGTGTTTCCTTGCAGAACTGTATAGGGGCAATTGATGGAGTTCATATACCTATCACAATATCAGACTGTGAAGCAGCTCCATATCGAAATATAGAAGAATCCCTTTCTCAAAATGTGATGCTGGCTTGTGACTTCGATTTGAATTTTGTCTATGTCTGCTGTGGCCATGAAGGATCTGCATCTGATGCAGCAGTCTTATATTCTGCTATTGAATCTGGATTTCAAGTCCCAAGTGGCAAGTATTATTTGGTTGACGGGGGTTATGCAAACACACCATCTTTTCTTTCTCCTTATAGAGAAGTTCCTTACCATATTGAAGAGAAGGAGCATAGCAATTGCCAGCCAAGAGACTACAAGGAGTTGTTCAACCTTCGTCACTCAAAGTTGTGCAACCACATAAAGCATGCTACAGCGCTATTGAAGATGAGGTTCCCAATCTTAAATGTTGCAACATTCTATCAGATAGAAACTCAAGTGAAAATTCCAGCAGCAGCAGTGGTGCTGCACAATATAATGCAGGGTCAAAGAGATGATGATGGGTGGCTAAGTAACCAGGCAATGCTGATTTCATCCCGTAGAACTGTAGTTTTACCTAGTGGGGATGATGCATATGGCAATGATGTTGAAGCACTAAGCAATCAATGTAGCATGGGTAATGCTTTGAGAGATGATATTGCGAAGAAGATGTGGGCAGATTATGAAAGAAACGGGTAGGTTTCCATATTCTGAGGATTGGCCTAGAGCTGCTCATGTGTGATTTGTATCTAGAATACTGCTGTTTATGGTTAAGATGGAACTAGACATGCTCTGTAGTAGTGCTTAGTTGACACCCATCTGTAAGATGGCATTTTCATGTCCTCCATTTGGCTATCAATCTGTGCTGATGTTGTGGTTGCGAAGATTTGTTTTAGACAGTTTCTGCCTGTGCTGCTGGCCACCGTCAACCATAAATTAACCATGGAAGTTCAGGTCGGTTCAGGTCACACGCAGAACTTCCTTTGGCTTCATAGATCACGTGCTAAGTTTGTTGTGTCGAGTTCAACACCTGCCTGTCAATTATGGTCTTCGATTATGTTGATGCTGGTAGCTGAACTGCAGGCTCTAGATTCATGTCCAAACAGGATACTAACAGTTTCTGAGAAAAGAAAAAAAAAAGATATAGCTAAAGACTGTACAGTGATCGCAGCCTTGTTATTTGTGGATGGAGCCATGAATTATGAATAGAGATATTGGGTAGGTACGAGCTGCTGCTTGAGTGTAAGCTCCGAGCTGATCGTGCGTACGAGTATGGTAGGTGAAAGCACCAACAAAGCCATGTCATATGCCATGTATAGGATAGCACCATCTCGGACCGGCGCAAATTAATTTAGAGAAACAAAGGGCTATTATTCAACTCAAAACTTTCTTCAAACATTTCCTTGCCTTGAATCACCATGGTTTTAGTTGGTATGGCTTTATGCAGAGAGGGACAAGGTTTCATGGAAATTGAATTTGCCTAGTCAGAGTTTTACACGGTATTCACATAAAGGAGTGGCTTTAATGAAGGATAATTCAGCTATTGCAGAAAATGATAGTAAAAATGTTGTTTTTTATGCATATTAAAACCATTAAACATATATAATTTTTTAAAAGTCATTTTGCAAAGTTTCTCTGGAGAGTGGTTTATGTCTTTTGGCTTAGTTTGATCTAATATTACTTCTCATATGTTGTTTGAGGATTGGCTTATGGGTGGATTCTAAAATCAAAAGACAAATTGACATTTATGTTTTATTAAGCTCTATGACTTAAGTAGAAAATGATGTTGTTTTTGAAAGGCTTCTATTAAATCTTATAGGTAATTACTCTACGGGTAATACATTGGGTTCGGTATTGGGCCATATTGCAAAGACTTGAGTGAGTTCATACAAAGTGCATGCCTGAGTATAGACACGACGGTTATGCAGATCTAAGTCAAATGTGGATGGAGATTTGGTAAGAGTTTTTTTTTAATTATGCTATCACTTTGTATATGTTGGAGTGTCTTTTGGTTTCTCGTCATCTTGCTAAATTTTATTAGTAGTCCTATTAACTACAAACTATATTATATAATAATAGGTTGTAGCTTTTTTTTAAGTAAAGGCTGGGATTTTTATTTTTTTAAAAGGCATCGTGTGCACATACAGTGTGTAGCGTACTTTTCTTTATATCCTCCATTATTTTTCGCTCGTTGATCGACACCGTTTCTGAAGTTCACAAAAAATATTGAAAATATAAATGCATGAAAGTATTTCTGACAATAATCTATTAATGTCATTTTGACAAGTCAAAGTTTTTAATGTTTTTGATACATCACATATCCTAGGGTTTTTCTATGCTGATACAATTTCCATGTCATCCTTTGAAAACATACATATATGAAAAGTAATGGCTAGCAACTTCGCAAACCAACCACTCTAAAATCCACCTTAGAGTTTACTAATATAACACTATTAGGGCATCCTCTAGGTCCATCTAAAAACCTATATGAGGTTCATCCTATCCTGTTGACTTCTCATGTGGTTCTAAAATAAAAAAAACCAATAGTTTTTTTAATAAACCGACACTGGGATATAAGTGCCCATTTTTTAGCCAAGCACTTTTAGAGATGAGCTAAGCCAACCACTAGCAAACCAACCTTGGTTTTTTTTAAAATCCATCCTTAGTGCCGTAGTGACAGCTCCTAAAACTCTCTCAATCCCTCACCCTTAGTGCACGCAAGCTTTCTCTCTCGTTCACACCCTCACCCTTAACTCCCTCCTTGTCATTGCCACCGTTGATTCTTTTCCTCACCTAGAGCGCCTCCTCCTCTCTTAGGTCTCTCCCTCTCTATGGGAGGCTAGTACATGAGTAGGAGGCAGCAGCAAAGAGGAGAAGGTGCTACAAGTGAGGAAGTGATGGATCTGGCCACCTCAAACTCCATAAGCGATGACAATTGTCTATAGATCGAGAACCGCTAGATTCAGCAAACTCTTTACCAGCAGCGGCGGTTCCCTCCCCTTCAACACGCTCCAAATTGTTCTCTCTTGTAATTTGGTGAATGTTGACTTTGTGGGGGATTAGGAGAGGGGTTGGATAATCATGGGGGCAAATAGGAGAATCCTATAAGGTAGCGATATTTTGAAACCAGTATCAATTAATTTTTTTATGGTAGTGAAAAAAAACAGTAGACTAGACACCACATCTAAAAACAACATTATAGCTACCAACTTGACAAACTAACCGCTCTAAAACCGGGTTGAAAGATAGACGTACCATGTTAACATTCGAGGAGCGGAAAACAACGGTTTTCAAACGAAAGCGGCCGGTACCATCGATCATAGCCGTCCTAATCGTGGTTGTGCCAGGTTCGGTACGTCGGACCGCGACCGTACGGACAATGACAGCGGTGGCCGCGTGGTGTGCATGGTTTGTTGTTTGGTGGCCAAACCCTGATCCGTTTGTTAGATTGTTAGGCTCCCTCCATTAATATGCGGCAGCGCTCACTCCACTAGCTAGCTAGCTACACTGCTTGATCATGCGGTTGCAGCTACCACAAACACCAGCTACTCCAACGTGATATGGATCGATTAATTCTGCTCACGTATTCTAGCTGCTCTTTAACTATGGAATTGACCGGCCGGTTTGATGAACCGACAGCGATTATGAATAGACCACCCTGCGCGCCTAACAAGAATTAAGTTGATTATAGGGTACAGTTACACATGTCTAGTTCGTTGCTCTATAAGTGATTTGAATCCATGTTGGTTCTAGACTTGTATGTTTGATTGTTTCGCAAGAAGGATGTTTCCTTTTTGAAATTTGTCGGTCAAACTTGATTCTTACGAAATTTACTATCCTCAAACTACACGGTGGGGTTTTAAGCTCAGTTTTTCAACTTTCTTTCCTTCAGTATCTTAGGTGTTTTTATATAAATTTCAGAAAGAAGTCATCATTTTTTTTTAAAAAAAAAGTTTACAGACATTAGTAGGTTACTCACTTGCTCAGGGATGCCTAGAATAGGAATTGGATTGCTTGGTTTTGCTACTTTGAACCATGATTAAGACCTAGCGACATTTGTCAAAAGCCCTATGGTTCTTTTCATCGGAACGATTAATACTTACAACCAACCGTTTGTCAAACGTAAGATCTAATCCGTGCGCGCGCACGGATTAGTCTTACAGCGCGACGTCTTCCCAAGCGATCAGTACTTTCTCGTATGTATTACGAATTTCTTGCACACTTCAAAAAAAATTACCCCCACTCTTGTGAGTCCTCCTAGCTCAGTACTAGTCTATTTTTAATATTTGATGACTTATATATTTTAAACCATGTATTGCTTTTAAGATCCGTTTTAACCATTAAACTCCACTGACAAAATGAGTACAATATTAAATAAATAAAATATTTAAAAGTAATTTAATTAAATAGTAGAAGTAACTTAAGCTCCACCATGAAAGTATCTTTTTATAGCATTAAAAGAAAGATCTTCATAAGTAAAGTGCAGAGAATATTTATAATTAAATACATGTTTTTTATTTGGGGTAATCCCTATATATATATTATTGTTTTTGAGAAAATTAATTTATGTCGTACAGGAAGTAACTTTTTTTAAAAATAGAAGTAACTCTTTACAATATTTTAGCTAGAGGGAAATAAAAAAAAGATGTAACTATAGACAAAACTCGACTGGTATATAAGTAAGTCTTGGTCTCTAAGTCTATCTTCAACAAGGCTAAGTATCATCCACCAAGGTTTATGATGATTTTTTTTATAAAGGCAGTTGTAAATATTTGTAGTTAAAACTAATTAATTTAAGCAATATTAAACATCACTGATCAACTCTACACCATGTTGATGAGGCCCATATTGCACCAATTCGTTTATTTCACTAAATCAAGTTAATTAATAAATGGGACTAATCATAATGAAATTTGTTCAATTGCTCATAACCACTGATATGGTTATTTGAATAGTTTTAGTCTGATCTGATCAGAGGTACAATTATAGTCACAAGTCATAGCCCCAAATATGTCTCCATACGTCGACACACCACCAAGAGACTATGATAGGACCTTTCGTATAACTCTCTCCAAACCATTTACACTACTCTAAAGTTTCACCCTTGCTTAGAACCAGGGTGGGCAGCCTCCTCTTGCGTCACGGTAAATCCAGAAGCCGATTAGACCGATACCTGTTCTAACCCAATTTCATCATGCCTACCCTCACCTAGGTGTCTAGGAGAGGATTGAGCTATGCTACAAGTCCAACCATTGCTCAGGCTAGTTTGTGATAAGTACGATAAGTCTCTTAAGAATTTTTGGTGAACCAATTCTCAATTGTTATGGACGTGACCATCAAAACTATGTATCCGTAGCCTACCATTAAGTTATATTTTAATTGAATGATTATAATCAATAAACTATGGTCAAGTCTCGACCTCGTAACTTAGCAAGATACTAGATATAAAGTGATTATCTCATTAGATAAGCTAGTAGTAATTAAGCATGGCTAAACAGGTTCAATATCTTGCTAGGCCACAGGCATCAACTAAGCTAATCAGGTTATCATCCTAAGTTAACAAAGAATAGATATTATATAAATCTGTTATATAGATAATCCCCTGTTCCCATATAATTATTAAAACATGTATTTTATTTATAAATGATAAAATATTTTATAAAGTAGGTTTTAAAGAGAAATGTGTAACTTGCTTCTTCCATTAACCTCTTGCGCATGTGATCCTTTGTAAATAGGAAACATGTTGGCATGAAAAAAAAACAACTTATAAACAATACATAAAAACTAATCACTCTACGCATTCACCACCATGGCCTTCACCATATTGCCTGCTATAATTTTTTTCCTTTTTTTTTATATTTGTATGATAATTTTTTCCTTTTAGTTGGTGGCCACGAAAGCCCTCTATTTATGAAAGGAAATTGTTGTTAGTTTTTCGTGCATCTTAGTATATACATTTATACCAAGTTTTAAATGCATACATGTGTTGTGCACTAAAAAAAATATATTATACTCTGTTCTTTCTAAAAAGATAATAATACTGGCTTAGGACGAAGAGAGTATTGTTTACAAACTTACCATTGAAATGATAATTCTTCTGTACTAAAGACCCAACTACTCTAAGGGATAGCCAGATATGGATGATGTGACTCACGGCTACTAGTTTTTCTTAAACAGAGATACTGGCCAGCGTCATGAAAATCCCCTCGGAAAATAAAATAAACATCACGAGATGGCTGAATCCGTATTAGTTGGAGTAGTACAGAATCATAGAAGAAGACGGTGACCAAGACTGGGGCAAAAAAGAAAAAAAGTTTTGCCCACTGCACGTGATCAAGGGGAGGGGAGAGCGTCTTCCCCACTGGACGCGCCTCACCGCGGCTTCCGCCGACCCATCCTCCCTCGCACCCGCACGCGCCCCGCCTCCGCCACCGTATATCTACCCCCTCCTCCCGCGTCAACCGCCACCGCTCATCCCCCTTCCCCCCCACCTCCACTCCGCTCCCCGCGTCGCCTCCGGTACGTACCCCCCCCGGTCCTCTCTCCTCGTCCCCGCTGCATTGCGTGCTAGGTGTTCGCTTCATTGCGCGGCCGGCCCGGATCGGGCGCCCCCCTGCCCCCTGCTCGTTGTTTCGCCGTGTTTTCCTCCTCCTGCTTGCAATTCGTCGGCAATTGGGATTAGATCGCGCATGGTGCTCGAGGAATAGCACCGTCGCGGCGCGGTTGCTTAGATCGCAATGTACTCTTCCCTCCCACCCCCCAATCGCCGAGTTCTAGATCGATCTAGCCCTGAAGGTTTTTATTAATCACCTAACGGGCATTGCAAACTTTTTGTTTATAGCAAGCTTGCTTTTGGGGGAAATGGGTCCACAGGTTGTCGGATTTGCACAATTTATTGTTGCTAGTATTATATCGTAGACTAGCAACATCAGGTTCAGATCTTCTTCTTGAGGCGTTTTTAATTAGGATTTGGAGGGCTTGCTCCTTTTTTTCTATATATATATATTGCATCATGTAGTTTTTATTTACGATTTGGAGAGCTTGCTCTGTTCTTTTTTCCCCTTAACTGAATTGCATCATGTTGGTTGTCGGTGCAAATCTGGTTACATTGTGGGCATCCAAGAATCTGCTGTTCTGTTCTGGCTGGAGGAGATTATGGGATAACAAAAGGGGCTAAATTAACTCTATTTTAATTTTTCCTTCATACAACATTCTGATGTGCAATTTCTTACCCCGATGCTGTAAGCAAGAGCTTATCAATTCACCAGCTTGTGCTTTGGAATATTTCTAATTTTATATGGGAATATTGTGCTTTGTACTCATGTGCACACCAAATTGTATTCATGCTGCTGCGGAAATTTGAATCTTGTTCTTGTTTCTCTATTAATGAATTCTTTTTTTTTTTTCAGTTCCTTTCACCAGCTTGTATTTGGCTTGTGCCCTACTGCTTTTCTGTGAACTGGATGCAGTTTCTCATTGCGGTTCATTTCCTAGGAGTACTTTCTAATATTAAAATAAACAACCACTAATGTAATAGTTAAATCTTGCTTTTGAACACCATGACTCACTATGTTCCACTCTCCTGAAGATTATATTCAAGTTGTCTAGTATCTCTTTCATTCTGGCTATCTAATGTGAATAACTTGTATCTATAATGCTTGATTGATTATTCATTATGTCATCACATCTAATCCCGTCAAATCAGTTACTTTTGCTACAGACTTTCAGAAGTAACAAACCAGAGGAATATGGCGACACCATACAAACCCAAGAACATCCTCATTACGGGAGCTGCTGGATTTATCGCCTCCCATGTCACAAACCGCATTGTCCGGAGCTACCCTGATTACAAGATTGTTGTCCTTGACAAGCTTGACTACTGCTCTAATCTGAAGAACCTGCTCCCTGCCAGCTCGTCACCAAACTTCAAGTTTGTCAAGGGCGATATTGCAAGCGCTGATCTTGTTAACTTCCTCCTTGTCACAGAGAATATTGATACCATAATGCACTTTGCAGCCCAGACGCATGTTGACAATTCATTTGGGAACTCCTTTGAGTTCACCAAGAACAACATTTATGGCACCCATGTCCTTCTTGAGGCGTGCAAGGTCACTGGACAGATCAGGAGGTTCATTCACGTTAGCACTGATGAGGTCTATGGGGAGACTGATGAGGATGCAGTGGTTGGCAACCATGAGGCATCACAGCTGCTCCCAACAAACCCCTATTCAGCCACCAAAGCTGGAGCAGAGATGCTTGTTATGGCATATGGGAGATCCTATGGTTTACCTGTTATCACTACTCGGGGAAACAATGTGTATGGTCCTAATCAGTTCCCAGAGAAGCTTATCCCAAAGTTCATTCTCTTGGCTATGAGAGGAAAGCCCCTCCCAATTCACGGTGATGGATCCAATGTCCGGAGCTACCTCTATTGTGAGGATGTTGCTGAGGCATTTGAGGTCATTCTCCATTGCGGAGAAGTTGGACATGTTTACAACATTGGTACAAAGAAAGAGAGAACAGTCATCGATGTGGCAAAGGATGTTTGCAAGCTTTTCAATCTGGAAGCTGACAAAGTCATCCAATTTGTTGATAACAGACCATTCAATGATCAGAGGTACTTCTTGGATGACCAGAAGCTCAAGAACCTTGGGTGGTCTGAGCGCACTACATGGGAGGAGGGCCTGAGGAAGACAATGGAATGGTACGTAGCCAATTCTGATTATTGGGGTGATGTTTCTGGTGCATTGCTGCCTCATCCAAGGACATTGATGATGCCTGGGTCTGAGGGATCCGAGGAAATTAAAGGAATGCTTTATCAGTTTAATAGCAATCAGACAAAGATGGTGACTCGAACATCAAAGGGAGCATCTCCAACGCACCCTTTCAAGTTCTTGATTTATGGCCGGACAGGATGGATTGGTGGGCTTCTTGGAAAAATATGTGAGAAGCAGGGGATTCCATATCAGTATGGAAAAGGTCGCTTGGAAGAGCGCTCTTCACTCATCCTGGATATTCAGACTATTAAGCCAACACATGTTTTCAATGCTGCTGGTGTCACTGGCAGACCCAATGTTGATTGGTGTGAGTCTCACAAACCGGACACCATACGGACCAATGTTGTTGGCGCCTTGACTCTAGCTGATGTGTGTAGGGAGCATGGGTTATTGATGATGAATTATGCTACTGGGTGCATTTTTGAATATGATGCAAATCATCCTGAAGGATCAGGCATTGGCTTCAAGGAAGAGGATAAACCAAATTTTACTGGTTCATTCTACTCTAAGACCAAGGCAATGGTAACTACTCGTACCTTGTGATGATTACTTTGTTATAGCTCCTACATTGCTTTCTTCTAAGCTCTGTTTATTTCTGCCTGGATAACGTAGGTTGAGGAATTGTTGAAGGAGTATGACAATGTCTGCACCCTACGAGTCCGGATGCCTATATCCTCTGACCTCAGCAATCCACGAAACTTCATCACAAAGATCAGTCGCTACAACAAGGTGGTTAACATCCCAAACAGCATGACTATATTAGATGAGCTTTTGCCAATTTCAGTTGAGATGGCAAAAAGAAACCTGCGGGGAATCTGGAACTTCACCAACCCTGGTGTCGTTAGCCACAATGAGATTTTGGAGATGTACAAGACGTACATCAATCCCAGCTTCAAGTGGACCAACTTCACACTTGAAGAACAAGCTAAGGTCATTGTTGCTCCTCGGAGCAACAACGAGATGGATGCAGCAAAGCTGAAGGATGAGTTTCCTGAGTTGCTATCGATCAAAGAATCATTGATCAAGTATGTTTTTGAGCCGAACAGGAAGGTGCCAGCAAATTGAAGCCATCAACATAGCTGGTACTATAGAAAATACAGACTGTTACAAGCCTGTAGGAATCATTCATCGCAATGGATCATCAGAATGTTTTCTCCACGATACTTACCAGCATATTCTATATAGCTTTACAGTAGCATTCAAACTATATATTTGGCAATCTGTTGTCGACAACAAGATATTGCCCAATTTGTTGTAGTAGCTACTTGATATGTTAAACTGTCCAGCTTGTGTGTACCACAATTGTTCTGTCCAGAAATGAATCTCCTGCCTCTTTGGTACTCTTTAATCTGCTGTTATTTTTTGTTTTTTGAACTACAAGCTACAAAAGTGATCTTGTTTCCATGAATATATCTTTACTAGTGTTACTCCATAATCACAGCTGCTAGTAGTAATTTGACACAACAGATAAATGTTTGCGTTTCAGTTGTCTAATTTTATTGTTCCCAATAGCTCCCATGCTTCAGAAATTGGAACCGATATGTTAATCTGAGTAGCGAAAAGTAGTCAGTTTTTTTCCTCTCCATCTACAGTTGTTTTCAGTAACACCAACAGCTTATATACAGAACAAAATCATCACTTTCTTGTGCCCAATGACCTCATGATGTCACAGTCTAAAGGCAACTGGAGAAAGGAAGAAAGTGTAAAGGTGAAGAAGACTTGAAGGCCAGGCAACATCCATGTTCCAGATTGGCCTATGCTGGAGGCAATGTCATTTGGAGAGAAATGAGACAGGACTGTTCTATCTGCACATGAGTGCCAGATCTTGTGTTAGTATTCTCTGATCCAACTTTGACAGCAACTAAAGTATTGTACCCCCTTACACACTTAGTAATTCTTTGCTTAGGCAAGTCTAGGTCCTCTGCTATAGCTGGCTTGCTTTCTTGGAATATCCTTTTGAGATGATTCTTGGAATATATATGTTGGTCAATTGCAGGGATACGATGATGAAGGGAAGGAGCAATGCTTCAATCATCATAGCGTGACTGCATGAGCAATGCTGGACTGGTCACACTGTAAGACACTTATGAAATACTGTTTTCTGCAACAGATCTAGTAGATCTTTCAAGTGGTTAAAGGGAATTCCATTTTGTTGGGCTACTTTTTTATTTTTTTTATATCATTGGGCTATGCTAATGTATAAACCCGATCAAATAAACAACTTAGATTGTTTTTTTAAAAAAAATAAAAGCACTAGATTTAGGATAAAAGATTTTTCTGGAACTATAAGCTTATAACCATTTTGAGTGGCTTGTTCGGCTTTCCTTAGCGCACTCTCCTGCTGAAGTGCTGATACATTTGGGAGATTTGGGCTACTGTGTCATAGATCGATGTTGCTGCTTGTAGTCATATCGATCATACATTAATTTGTTGAGCCCAGTGCTGAAAGAAGAAAAGGCATGAAAACAAAAACATGAGGTAAAGGAAACGGAAATTTCAAAAGAAGGGAGCGATCGAGAGGTAATTAAGCTAAATGGTTGGACCTAAACCATGATGGGCCATATTCCCAACACATGACAACCCGCGAAGCTAGCAGATCACAACAAGCAATCTGGCTCTCGATCCAATGCAATGCAAGCAGGACTCAACCGCTAGCTTGACGAACAAAGACGACGAACAGGACCACCACGTAGGCACTGCAATTAACGCGGCTGGTCGATCGCCACGTACCCCCGTGCATGCAGCAAGAGGACGTCGACTACAGAGACAGGGGGCAGATAGATATGGCCAAATGGACAGCCCAACTCGGGCTCAATAAGGCATGCCCCGTTTAGGGCCAGCTACTAAACGGATCGTGTCCACGTATCAGGGTGATGACAGGCCCGACAAGGCTTAGACGGGCCGGGCCATCCTGTAGCTTGTTTAGCCTATGAAAAAAAATTAAAAAAATATGTGGAATTTTTTAAAAAGGTAAATATAAAAATGTAAAAAAATATGAAATAAGTAAGAAAATTTATTAAAAAGTTTCTAAAATCATTAAATGGATCGGGCTAAGCCCGGTCCAACAGTAGCTCGCCTTACGCTGGCCTAGTTAGTTATCTATAGGGGCATCACATTGTTCTCGTTGATAGGAGAGACAAGAGAGAATGAGAGAATTAAAAGGGTGAGACCACGATTGACCATCCTACTACAATGGGTCGTTTGTTGACCAGCGCCCGCGATGAGATGTTCATCAGTGACACGCACACCCTGCATGCATCTTCATTTTCTCTACCGCCTTAATTTTCTAATCATATAATAGTACTTCTCTATTTCTTTTATGTTGTTGACTTTTGGACTCATGCTTGCTTGCTTTCGTTTTATGTTTTGAATTATCCCTTGAACTATTGCGACAATTTGAATTACCTTCTGAACCATAAAACCTAATATTTTAAACCCTAAATTGTTCAACCCAAATGAATTATCACCTCGCTAGATCTAGAGCGGTTTTGGTACACACGTGGTAGTAATTTTAGTGGCGTGGCAGTCTAGTCAACAATTAGATAAGAAAAAAAATTTTAAAAAATATGATGACCCATATATCAGTCTATCATTTCTTCTCTTTCTCTCTCTAAACTTTTCTCGAAAGTGGTGGTGATGAAGCTTGACTACCTCTCCACAGCGGTGGTGGCAACCTTGAAGCTAGAGGCCTATAGCGACGAATGTGCCCCCTCTCCCAAACCTTATAGGAAGGCAGCTTGAGGTGGCGCCGCTTGGGCTCAGCCGATGTGGAATGGGTGGCAAGGAGGCTACACCAGCATCCACGAGGCATGACGATGCATACGAGGCTTGGTCACTGCCCTCCGCTCTGATGGTTGTCGCACTGCCAAAACACTTCTAGCTCAAGAAGGGAGTCCACTGCCCCTTCTAGATCTGCTCACCCACCGTCGTCGCTCGAAGACCCTCCTTACTCTGCTGGTGCCGGTGTGGTGCGAATTCTAATAGCGATGTGGGAAGAAGGCGAAGAGGCCACCGACACCAATAGTAGCAAAGGAAGGAGGTGTTAGTCATGGAGAGGAAGGGAGAAGAAGAGAAAAGACTGACAGGTAAAAGGGTCGATTAAGGCCTATAGGGGTGAATATGCAATTTAAAATTTTAATGAAAGGCAAAAGCTAAAATCTTTGTCGGAATATCCAATGTGTCGGAATATCCAATGTGTCGGGTATTTCGATAGTATATATCGAATATTCCGATGTGCATAGCGACATCAAGCTAGCCTAAGTAACAAAGGAAGCTAGATTTAACACTACTACAAGAGAATAAGTTTAAACAACAACTAAATACTTATGTCAACAAAAAGCTAAGCATGACTAAGATATAATGCAAGGGTTAGAGGAAATATCACCGAGATTCACACGAAGATGTATTTTTTAAAGTTTAAATAAAAATGTATTTCTACTCCACTAGTGGTATCTCTTTCCTTGTAGGGGTGATATTCAACCTTGACAAATTTTCCTTGGTACACCACAATCAAAATGGTGGCTCTAAGATGACACCTAGCCGTCTATGAGTCTTCAACCTCCAAGAGTAATAGATACAATAAGAACTCCTTAGGATTAAAAATCTAGTACTCAAAATAAATCAAGGATACACCAAGCATCAAATATTTCAAAGCAAATTCACTCACACACAAATCAAATCGATTAAATCTAGAGTTGGAGTTTGGAAGAGAAGAGGTTTGAAAGCGAGAGAGAGTGAAGATAAACCTAAAAGCTCAAATGATTGCAATACAAACTAGCAGCTTCCTTTGGGTGGGTGGGAGTTATTTATAGCACCCTATAAAATCCAACCATTAGTGGCCGAGATTCATCATATCGAAATTTCAGATAGCACTCATCGAAATTTCCAAACAATACAAAATTCGAACGGCAACTTAGCCTCCAACACACATCCGAATTTCTAATATAACACATTAGAATTTTTGTTATTTTCTTTAACAGAAGCGTTTCAACTCATTTCAAAAATTTCGATGTCATATCGTATATTCTGATAATTTTTTCAATAGAAGCAATGGCATTCACAAGAGAAATTATGTTATTTTTCTCAACAAAGCTGTTGCAACTTATATCAGAAATTCCAATGGTATAGAATGAAAATTCTGCCATCTTAGATCATTTCAAAAATTCTAATACAATATCGAAAATTCCAATCGGTTGAAAACTCTAAAACTTCAAAAGAGAGTTTGAAGAAACTTTTTTGTGAAACGATTTGTGCACTAAATTTTCAACCATATGTTTCAAAGCGACATCTACGGCTTTCGCTATGAGTCAAAATCAAGATAAATTACATATTACTATAGTTCTGCTGCTATTTTATCTTCAATATAGAAGTATCGCCAAAATTCGATCACCACACGTATCAAAGGACTAATTTCTATAGAACGCAATATCAAAGAAACATGCTAGTTATTTCTAGTTGATTGTTATTAATCACTTAGATGAACATTCAACAAGTGGGCTTTTATTTGTTTTTTCTAACTATAATGTCACGTGCGTGTCAAGTAGAAGCAAAACTGCTATGGATAGTGTAATTTATCTAGGTTAAGCATTTAAAATATCCGGTTTTATAGTTTATAGAGTAATTTAAACTTTTGTAGTAGTTGGGAGGAAGGGTAATTAGGACTTTTTCTTAATTAATGTTCAAGTAGTTGTGTCGGCCGCGCGCGGGGATTGGGTTGTCGTTTTGTCTGTAGCTTGCTGCATACAAAATGATCGTTTCGTTTGGGTAAGGATTGGTACAGATAGGCATGCCTGCCGCTTTGTTTCACGTGCTACTATATCCGTAGCGCAAACGAGATGGATTAAGGTAGTAAGGATTAAGGTATCCGTAGCGCAAATGTGGCAAAGCCCTGACTACAGCAGTAACGACTAAGCTACCCAGCTTCAAATCGAAGCACTAAGCACTAAGGTGGCTACGTACTGCTAGTCTGTCTTGCAAGATCATCGTTCTCTCGAGCTTTGGAGAGAGACGCCACGCGTGCGCTGCATGCGCCCCTTCTGCTTCGCTCGGTGGCCTGCGTCGCGGGTCGCCGACCGCAGCGTTGGGCCGCTCTCTCTCGCTCTCGGGGAGATCGACTGTAGCCTGGTGGCTGTTGTCAGTTGCCCGGTTTGGGCTGCATTGGCCCAGCCGCTCGAGTCCGGACACGTCCAAGCCCCATTGGCCCGCAAAGCCACGTCAGACAGCCACCGGCCCCACCTCAAGTCCGCTCTCCAACCTGACCGCGCCAGCCGACAAGACGGGAAGAGGACGGTGCTTACTGTGGCTGCAACACAGCGGCACGCATAGGCAGATTTTCTCTTCTGCCTTATAAACTATGGCATTTGCTCATTTGTCACCCCTTCGTTGAATAATAACCAGGCCAAAGGAACACGTGCCATGCACATATGTATGTGAAAAGGAAAAAAAAAAAAAGAAGCTAATGCCATCCACTTATGTGTGGTAAAATTGCAAATCGATCTCCTGCAGCTATAGTACTAGCAGCAAAAATTCTGCTACAGTTGTCTTGCCGAGCATGCGCACGCTCTAAAGTGTTTATGATACGTTTATCGCCATCCACCGTGGGATTAACATGAACTGCTCGTGATTGCCCGATACATTTCATGCTGTTGGGATATTCTGTTGCCTAGGTGACGAAGAGACCACAACTAGAGGTGATCCTGAGCATGTACATGACCGCGGCTCTGTTTACCACTTTCATCGGCGACCAATACCATAAAATGAACGAGCTAATGATGACGAACGCGTTCTGATAGCTGTTGTGGAAGGGAATGCCATCTAACACTTACTGTTTGTTGTCAGGAAGAACGGCGGTGTTCCGATGCTAGCGAGCGACAAAACTTTTGTGCGAACGTCGACAGGAGAGGGAGGAGGTGCATTTTGCAGAGCTTGTTTGTTCCAGAAAGATCCTGTTTTTGAAAATAAAGATTATCTATTTTTTTAATAATTATTTAATAGTACAATCGATAAAATTAATTACCTATTTTAAAAAATTCTTTATAAAAAAGACACCGTTCATCGGTTAAAAAAGCTTACGTGCAAAACTGAGAAAAAACCTGAAAAAACCAGCAATAACAAACGCGGCCTTAGTGTGGATGGCAAACAACCTGTGCAGTGACTGGGACACAGGGTGCTTTTAGTTTAAACTAGCTGGATCCCCGCACGTTGCCCCGAAAGGCACTTGGAAAAATACCATACATCTCTTTAGGGTCGTATAATGGTCCATAGGTTCTAAATTAAAAGGCATAGCCATCATATACTGTGCAAGTTCAAGCACGAACATTGCCTAATGCATGAGTCGCAATAAGCTATTTCTGCAAAGCTTGTCAGGCCACCTGGCATACCATGTTACATGGGATCACTAATAACTACTGCAGCTACAATTGGAACTTAAAATCCTATACCTGTATATGTATAGAACACTTAATATTGAAACTATGATTGCATTGTATACACACACCAGATATTTGGTTGCCACATTCGTTCCTCCTGTTCCGCTATACTGAACTGTAATCCATGTTTGTGACCAGCATTTTGCTGAAGTAAAGCAAAGGTTGTTAATACCATTTATCCTAATTTCAATCAAACATAGAAAATATAGCATGAAGGGACTTTTACCTTGAAAACTATGGATGTTAAACAACATAAGCAGTCCATGATATCGGATTCGCTCAACTCCTTCAGCTTGTACCACTATTCAAATCAAAGAGGCAATAGGGCTGTGAAAATAAGCCTTGCTAATAAACAACATCACTCAAACGGTTTGGTTTGTTGGAGGAATTGAACTTGGGAACTATGGACGTAGAACAGCACAAATAGGCATGAAAGACTCATGGTTCACTGGATTATACGTCCTGGTCATCACAACTATCAATCAGCAATTGTACAGGAGGATGCACTGCGAATTTGAAGTCATCGTCCTAGAAATAATAATATCAATGTGAGACAATAAAAGTATAGAGAAGTGTACAGTGACTAAGATCCTAAGTGTATACAAGAGGGGTCGGGTCTGTATATATACAAACCAGGCCAGTGATCTATCTAACACCTCCTGTAGTCACAGCGGGAGAGGAACGGACGCAGAGACTAGACCGAAAACTAGTAACAAAGACGTGGGCAGGCCTTTGATCATTATATCGGCAAACTGATGTGCCGATGGTACATGGAGCACCCGAACCTGTCATAATGCGACCTTGTCACGGACAAAATGGATATCTATCTCGATATGCTTGGTGCGTTGATGATGAACCGGGTTGGCGGTCATGTAGACGGCACTGACATTGTCGCAGAAGACGACAGTCGTGGTGGAGAGAGGTGCACGGAGCTCTTGGAGAAGCTGACGAAGCCAGCAGCACTCGGCGACGACGTGGTACTCGGCTTCGGCGCTAGACCGGGACACTGTAGTCTGACGTTTTGAGGACCAGGATACAAGAGTGTCACCGAGAAAAACACAGTTGCCAGATGTAGAGCGTCGAGAGTCGGGGCAGCCTGCCCAGTCCGCGTCGGAGTACACAGTGAGGGAGTCGATGGGGCTGGAGCTAAGATGCAGCCCACTGGAGAGGGTGCCCTTCACGTAGTGTAGGATTCACTTGAGCAGCGCGAGGTGAGGTTCGCGCGGAGCGTGCATGAAGAGGCACACTTGCAGGACAACGTATGTGAGGTCGAGCCGGGTGAGGGTAAGGTATTGGAGAGCCCCGGTAAGACTCCGATAGTGAGAGAGATCAGCAACGAGTGGCCATCGACAGTGGAGAGTTTGGCTTGAGTGTCGACCAGGGTGGCCATGGGGTGACAATCGACCATGCTCGCATGCTGGAGAAGGTCGATGGCGTATTGGCGCTGGGAAAGAAAGAGCCCGTGAAAGAAACGGGTGACAGAGAAGAAATAGTGGAGACGACCAACATCGGTCATGGCGAACTCAGAGTAGAGTCGGGCCATGATCTGGTCGAGAAGAGATGTCGAAGACGCTGTAAGAACAATATCGTCGACATATAGAAGTAGATAGGCAGTAGCGGAGCCGATATGAAAGATGAACAGGGAACTATCGGACGCAGAGGCCACGAAGTCGATGTGCTGAAGATAGGCAGCAAAGCGCTGGTACCAGGCACGAGGGGCTTGTTTGAGGTCGTAGAAGGAACGTTGAAGAAGGCAGACGTCGTCGGGACGAGAAGGGTCGACGAAGCCTGGGGGCTGCTGGCAGTAGACCATTTCCGTCAGATGGCCATGAAGAAAGGCGTTTTTCACGTCAAGCTGATGGATCGGCCAGGAATGCGAGGCAGCCAAAGTGAGGACGACCCAGATGATGACGGGTTTGACGACGGGATTGAAGGTCTCGTCGTAATTGATACCGGGTCATTGGGAGAAACCCTAGACTACCTAGCGAGCCTTGTGACGGGCAAGGGAGCCATCGACGTGGAATTTGTGTTTAAAAATCCACTTACCGGTCACAATGTTGGCGCCGGGAGGACGGGGGATGAGGCGTCAGGTCTCGTTGTCCATTAGAACTTTGTACTCGTTGGCCATGGCCGCGCGCCACTGAGAGTCGGCCAAGGCGAAGCGAGGTGTCACTGGGATGGGCGAGATAGAGCTGTGGACGGTGGAGAGCCCGTAGCGCTTGGTGGGGTGGAGAGACCCGGTCTGGGAGCAAGTGACCATATGAGAGGTGGAGGGAACTAGAGCCGATAGGGGTAGGGCAGTAATGGGAAGAATTGGTCGGGTGGGGGCGTCATCGGCTCCGGATCGGCGACTGTAGGTGAGAGGAAAAGAGAGAACTAGATCGGCCTGAGCCGATGGAGTCGGGTGGGCCGAGTGGTCCGATCGGTCCGATAGAGATGGAGCAGCCGATAGGGTGGGGGGAGCCGATGGAAGCTGATGAGCCGATGGAAGTGGGGTGTCCGATGGAAAAGAAATGGTATCGGCTGAAGCCAATGAGAGAGGTGGGGCCGATGGGGGTCTGATGGTTGGGACATCGAACCGAATAGTGGTGGTATAGGTGAAAGGTAAGTCCTCTGCAGCGGCCAATAATGGAGCCGATGGAGGGGACAGTGGAGGAGACCTGGTCGGCACGGTGTTGGTGAGGAGGAAGTCGAGATCACTAGAGAACGATCTCAGATGAAGTAGACCGAAGGAAAAGCATGTCTCATCAAAAATGACATGACGAAAGACGATAACCTGTCGGGTGGAAAGGTCGAGACATCGGTATCCCTTGTGAGAGGAGGGATAGCCGACGAGAATGCAGGCGATGGAGCGGGGAGCGAGTTTGTGGGAAGCTGTGGCGGTGAGGTTTGGGTAGTAGAGTCACCCGAAAACGCGAAGGTGGAAGTAGTCGGACGCCGTGCGGTAGAGAAGGGCATAGGGTACGTTGTTTTGAATGGAGGAGCATGGGCGCCGATTGAGAAGATACGTCGTAGTAGCCAGAGCTTCTGCCTAAAAAGTGGCAAGTAAGTGGGCGTGAAGTAGCATAGTGCGATTGATGTTGTTGAGGGTGCGAAGGAGGCGCTCTGCTTTGTCGTTCTGAGGAGAGGTGTAGGGGCAGGAGAGTTGTAGATGGATGCCCTGTGAGGTGAGGAAGGTTGTAACAGTACGGTTAACGAATTCCGTACCGCTATCGGCTTGTAGAGCCTTGATGGAGAGGTTGAACTGAGTGGACACGTACGTGACGAAGTGAGTGTGGTGAGAGGCGACCTCGGATTTGCTGATGAGCAAAAAGGTCTAGCAAAAGTGTGTAATCGTCAAGTATAGTGGGGTAATACTGATTACCGGAGACACTTTTAACTGGAGATGTCCATATATCACAATGTATAAGTTCAAATGGGCGCAAGGTACAAGAGAGAGAACTAGAAAAGGGCAGACGCACATGTTTGCCAAGTTAACATGAGTGGCAAACTGTGGAGCTGCTGTGGGTACATCGGATGGAGACGCTGCGACGGAGGGTGGCGATAGCGTTGGGTCCAGGGTGGCCGAGGCGAAGATGCCAAAGGTTGGTGGAGAGGGCGACGCTGGCGTGTGGAGTGGATGGCGCAGCGGGAATGGTGTAGAGGTCTCCGCCACTATTGCAGCGAAGGATCTGTCACCGGGCTGGGATATCCTTCACAGAGAAACCAGACACGTCAAATTCGATGGAGCAGTTATTGTCTCTTGTGAGTTGGCGAACAGATATAAGATTGTGAATAAGAGAAGGTACAATAAGAACATTGCGAAGGGAAGGTTAGTGGTGGATGTAGACAGAGAGGAGTCACCTCGGCATTGGACAGAAAGAGAGTGGCCATTGCCAATGGTGACAAAGGGGGAGGAAGAGAGGTGATAAGAACGAAGTATACCGGCCATTGTTCTTGGGTGCTGTGGTTAGAGCGTCATCTAGTTGAGGACAGCGACAAGGCCAACCTGATTCCAGGAGGGAATCGACTGGGTGGGTGAGGTCGGTAGCATCGGCTGAGGCGGCAGAATGGGAGCCAATGCCAGGTGAGCTTAGGGATGGGCGTCGAGAACCCCGGGTTACCAGCCGATGGGGCTGCGTGGCTGGGGCTGGGGTGCCTAGGGGTTGTACCAGAGCCATGGACCCGTGGGACCGGCAGGTTGGACAGGGACCGAGGCAGGTCTGATTGCATTGGACCCTGTCAGTTCCTGCCTTTGCCTTTGCCCTTGCCTTTCCCGGTGCGGGTTGTGTTGCCATGGCCACCAGAGTCATGGTAGAAAGTGGCAGCGCAGGATGCTCGGCAATCATTATCGGCTGCGACAAGGAGAGCGGTGTGGGCCACTGTCTTCTCATCGTTGGCCAGACGAAGTTCTTTAAGAACTAGCATGTCATGGGCCCGAGCAAACAATGAAAAAGATGTGGCATTGGCGATGTCATCGGCGGTGTTGGAGAAGCGGGGGTTGAGGCCTCATAGAAGGGCGAGGACGAGTTGAGAGTCGGCCACAGGGTGGCCGACGTCCCAGAGAGCAGTAGCCTTGACCTTGAGGCGTTGATAGTACGAGGAGACAGAGGAGTCTCCTTATACCATGGAGTGGAACTCGTTGAGGAGGAAGATGGTACGAGGCTGTTTGTTGGTGAGGAAGATTCGCTCGATGGCCACCCAGAGATCCCGGGCGGTGTGGTCGGTATCGTCCATGGCGAGGTCGAGGACAGAGTCGTCGACTGAGCCAAGCAGCCAGCTACGCATGCAGCACTCAGCGATGTCCCACTGAGGATCATCGGGACGAGGTGTAGCGGAGCCATCGATATGGGACCATAGGCCGAATTTTCCACAAAGGATTTTAAAAAGAAAACCCACTTGAAATAATTGGCTTTAAGGTCAAGAGAGATAGGATACGGTTTGTTGTGAAATATATAGTGCAATGTGAGTGATCAAGATATAATTTATCTCTATAGAAGATATCTCTAAGTCTCTCAATGTCAATGTAATAGATTATAAAAAGTGCATAATCATAGCAAGATAATTAAGAAGTCAATGATAAATTTATAATATATCATAGGATTAAGAAAGATTGAGCTATTAAAAGGATGACAGAAATCCCGTTTTGAGCTCAATCGATACCACAAAGTAAAGAAATTCATATCTAAGAACATTATATATCTAAGGACCAATAGAAATCAATACGTTTTGTTATATACTAAGTGAACCTTAACAGGCATACTTGATGATCTTGAATTTACAAATGTGTGCAAGTCTTATGGCTTAGTAATGTGAATAAACCAACAACTGAAACTCTAGGTGACAATGGAAGTATCCAACTAAAGCTGATCATCAAGACCTTAAACATAACCAATATCACGACCCAGCAATGGGCACAAGTTGTATGGGCGAATCGGAGGGAGGCCGAAGCCTCAGGAGTCACGGCTGTCCAGGCACGACGGCCGGTGACGATGATAACCAGAAAAGAAAAGCAATGTGCAGGGGAGACCGGGTGCATAAGAGAAAGAAAAAAATATTATATATATCATTATAATATATTAATTTATTTCTTAAAATAAAGTGACTTATTCACTCCTAATATCTTATTTTTAAACGATCCCTAATTATATATCATATAAGAAATAAATATAATTATAAAATAATATATGTATTAATTGATAATCATATCTATGAAGATATCTAATAGACATATGTTAGATCCATCGTAAGATACTGTGTCTTTAGTTAGTTTTAAATAGTGTTTATGTGAAGTAATTATACTTGAGATCATTTTAATTTTTAACATACGTAGTTGCTTATTTTAAAACTATCGAATACTGCTTCGTAATAGGATAGTAATAAAAATAGTCTTTTAGTTTGCTATGAAATATATAGTAGAATATGAGTGACCAAGATAGAATTTATCTCTCTATGGAAGAAAAATCTTTGAGCTCCTCAATGTAATAGATTATAAAAGTGCATGACCATACCAAGGTGATTGAGAAGCCAATAACAAATTTATAATCTATCAGAGTAATTAAGCTAATAAAAGAATAACAAACGTCTTATTTTGAGCTCGATCAACACCATAAATTAAAGAAATTCATATATAAGAATATTATAGGTTCAACCGATATGATCTTTATGTATAATTTAGTGTTAATGTCTTGCTAGGGATCACTATTAATTGTCTTTGCTAAGTACTGCTATTAATAGGATAACTGGAAAGACATTTCTAGGTCATGACCAAATATACGTGAACCTATAGGTCGCACATTTAACAGATTGAAATACTTATTTGAATATGATTAAGATAAGGACTCAATTCGGATAGAGATCCAAGTAGGCTCCTAGTGGGCCATGGTCCCCTAGGTCCAATTGAGAAAGCCTATTAGAGAGACGGGGAGGTCAAGACATGAGACATCTGTTTAACTCGAACAAAACCCTAGGCCCCACCTCCTGAGCTAAACTCTAGCCACTTGCAAATGTTAGTACACCCGCTATCGATGTTGTAGCCTCGGACATGTGAATATTGATGAAGGCGTTGCTCGTTGCAGCATTGATCAGCATTAGAATCGTGACAATCGACTACTTCATCTACTATCTCGACACGCGCGTGGTTAGATCGGTTTTTCAAACCCTACTTCCATTGCACTGCGCAGCGTTTCATGGTAATAGTCCATAATCCCTCGTTCACATGATGTCCTGGTGTGCTTGGTAGAAAAATTTTGTTTTATGCTATGGTAGCCCACATCTACTTCTACATTAGTATTAGAGTCATCTTGCATAGTTTGCGATCTGGATCATCGCATATGTTGATATGCAGTAGTAGTAGATTGGATTTGGATCTATTACCATCTAGATCAGTTGGTTCATAAGATGGATCGATGGTAGCATGGGTTGATAAGATCAATTGGTGAATACGGATTAGATGAGGCACAGATCAGATGAGGCACAGATCATAGCACTACTAGCGTCCTTGAAAGTGTCTTAGACTAACATAAAGTTATTATACCGAGTACTACCATGGATATATAGCCTACTAACGTCCTTGAGAGTGTCTCGGACTGACATAAAATTGTTATGCTAAGTACTAGTAAGTTATGGATCAGATCAATAGAACTACTAGTATCCTTAAGATTGTCTCAGATCGATGTAAGTTTGTTATGCTGAATAGTAGTAGATTGTAGATCTGATTGACTTTAGCCAGTAGAAAAACTAGTATTTTGAGGGTCTCGGATCGACATAAGGTGGATGTGCAGTCTAGTTTTTTCATAGCGATTTCATAGATTGGATATGTGAATTTCATAAGGTGTTCAGGGCGATTGCCTTGAAACCCGCGAGGACAGCTCCCCCCTTGACCCCTCACCCACTAACCGATTAGTAGGACTACTGTGCGTATCCCTTTTATAGCGTCTTGGGTTTATATCGTCACTTAAAATGTGATTCTACACCTAACTTATTTTTGCAAAAAAATGATGTGAATAATATGACCTTATAGCTTATTTGGAATGTATGAGATGTATGTAATACATATAACATTCATTTGACATGTGTCATGATTATTTCAGCTACCGTTAACTGTCTCTAATGTATTTAACAACCTACGTGTTGACCATAGTGTTTAAATCTATTTCTAGCTATTATAGGTAGTAGCCTAGAAAATTAGGTGTTTATACCCTTTCATATGTTGCACCTAAGGAGTGATCACCATATAGTAGGTCTATCAAAAATAAGATACAATTAGTTATCATTAGTATTTATGGTAGATGTCAAACATTTATATGTCGGAGCATTTGGTTTACTTAACAATGTTATCAAAATAGTTTTGACCATAGGACAGGTTAAGGCCGAGGTATGGTGATGCTACCCAACAAACAAGAATCACATAGGGATGTGATTAGTATAGTGTTATTTACCCATATCACTAGTTTTCTAGCCGTGATATCAAAGCTTACCAAGAATTAGTGAAATGAGAATCTTGACCCACCATGTTAATGTTACTTAGAGAAAGCTTTGTTGCAAAACAAATAGTGAGTTTTGTTAAATAGTTTAATAAAATATGTACATAAACATAGTGCTAAATTTTACATATTCTTATGTTGTAAATCATGTCAGCTAACGCCACAACCAGCTCTTTTAATTTACGATCTGTTCTTAAGAAAGAAAAGCTAAATAAAATAAATTTTATGAATTGGTATTGCAACTTAAGAATTATTCTCAAGCAAGAGCACAAGAAGTACGTTATTGAGACTCCTTTACTTGGTAACTTGCCTAATAGTGCTACTATGATTGCACGAAGAGCTCATGAGAAGCACATGAAAGATTCCCTTGATGTGAGCTCTCATGTTTGCCACAATACCCTCTGAGCTTCAGAAGCAATATGATAATACAAATGCTTATAATAAATTGTGGGTTTATGTGGTATGTCTGAGAACCATGGACTGAGAGGTTTAACACTTCAAAATCCTTGTTTACGTGCATGCTTGAGAAAGGAAATCCCATCAGCCCTCATTTGATTAACATGATTGGCTATATTGAGTCTAGAAAAGCTAGGTTTTTCCCGTAGTCAAGAGTTGGCTACTGATGTGATTGTCCATTAGCTTTCTTTGAGCTTTCAGCTATTTATATTGAACTATCACGTAAATAATATGGACATGACTTTAGCTGAATTGCATGAAATGCTAAAATCTATCGAGGATAGCATTAAGAAAAGCACCAATCATATAACGATGATGCAGAAAGGTAAGGTCAAACCTAATGTCAAGAAAATCGTGGTCAAAAAAAGTTGACTCTCAATCAAATCACAAGCAACCTCTAGACCACCAAGCGAGACAACAAGGATGCTACTCCTGATACAGCTTGCTTTTACTACAAAAGATCAAGACACTAGAAGAGGAAATGCCCAAAGTACTTGGAGAATCTTAAGAAGAAAGAAAGTATGACTTTCACTTTAGATATAAATGTTATAGAAATCAATTTTACATCTATTGATTTTTAGGTATTTGATACTGGATCAGTTGCTCAATATGCAAATCATTGAAGGGCTAACAAGAAGTAGAAATTTAAGAAGAAGCAATTTGGATCTTCGTGTTGGCAATTGAGCAAGAGTTGCTACAGTGGCTATTAGCACCATGCTATTGTTTTTAGCTTTATAATTAGTTTAGGAATTAAATAATTCTTATTGTGTTTCATCTCTATTTTTAGAAACGTTATTTCAGCTTCTTTTTGCAAGAAGGTTCTAACTTTAGATCTGTAGATAATAGTTTTCTTTTTATTTTAAAAATACATATTGGTGAATAGGTTATACATTTTAAATCTTAAAGAGACACTGGTCTATAACAATATACTGATGATTTAAATCCTACGTTTATATGACATTATCGTTTGGGCCACATAAATGAGAAACACATAGAGATACTCCATATATATGGTTTCTACATTCATATAATTTTAAATCATCTGAGACATCTGAATCTTGTTTACTTATAAAATGACAAGGGCACCTTTCACCGGTTAAGGTAAAAGTGCAATTGACTTATTGGCACTCGTACATACTAACGTATGTAGACCAATAAGCTCAACAGACATATATAGTTTTTAATAATTTATAGCTTTTACTGATGCCTTTAATAAATATGGTTATATCTAGTCCGAATCCTTTGAAAAATCTAACTACTTCCAAAAGGAAGTACATAAAAAACAAAAGTTTATTGTGGAGGCGGGTATTTGAGCCATAAATTTGACAATCATATTAAGGATTATGAAATTGTTCCATGGTTAACTCTACCAGGTACACCTCAATGAAATAAGATATCTGAACAAAAAAATCATACCTTATTAGATATGGTGCAGTCCATGATGAGCTAAAGTAATATTCCATTGTCCTTTTGGGGATACACTCTTGAAATAGCTGCATTCACATTAAATAGGATTTTATCTAAATTAGTAGAAAAGACATCATATGAGATATGAACGGGTAACGTTCTAGCTTATCTTTTCTTAAGATTTGGGGATATGAGGTTTATGCAAAACATTTAAAATCTAATAAGTTCGCTCTTAGGTTTAAGAAATGCTTCTTTATTAGGTATCCCAAAGAGACAAGCTCCTACAAAACCATAGCAGGATAAACAAAGTATTGAAGAACTACACTGGCATCATGTAGGTCAGAAAGGTTATATGGTATGCCTGTGGCATCATGTAGGTCAGAAAGGTTATATGGTACACCTGAGGTACATATTCTTAACTACTCAATAAAGAGACATTGTTATTAGATAATAATGAGCCTAAGACCTGAAGAAGCGATGGTGGGATCAGACTCTAAAAAATGACTTGAAACCATGAGATCCAAAATTGAATCAATACAAAGTAATCAAATTTGAAACTTGGTTGATCCCCTGATGGTGTAATAACAATAATAAGCCTAAGACCTATATAGTAGGCCAGCTGAGAAATGGCTTGAAGCCATGAAATACAAATTGAATCCATGAATGGTAATCATGTTTAAAACTTGGTTGATCTCTTGATGGTGTTAAAACTATTGAGTGGGTTTTTAAGAAAAAGATAGACATGAATAATAATGTTCACATCTATAAGACACGATTAGCAGTCAAAGGTTTTAAATAGATTCAAGGTGTTCATTTTGATAAAACTTTTTTGCTATTCGGATCATTTTAGCAATTGTTGCATATTTTGACTATAAAATATGACAAATGGATGTCAAAACAGCTTCCTTAATAGAAATCTAAGGATGTGAACATTACACAATCCACGGGTTTTGTCTATTCATAATCATCTGGAAAGATATGCAAGCTGCAAAGATACATTTATGGATAAAAGCAAACATCTCAAAGTTGGAATATTCGTTTTTGATAAAGTAATCAAAGGGTTTGATTTCATGAAGAACGAATAACCTTGTTTTTATAAGAAGGCTAGTGGGAACACACTTATATTTCTAGTGGATAACATATTATTGATCGAAAATATCATTCCTATGCTCAAATATGTTAAGTCTTCACTAAAAAATAGTCTCTATAAAAGACTTAGGAGAGATGACATACATTCTAGGTATCAAGATCTATAGAGATAGATCAGGAAAACTAATTGGATTATGCCAAAATACATACATTGACAAGGTATTAAAAAGGTTCAATATGTGGGACTCTAAGAAAAGTTTCCTACCTATCACAGTATAAATCTTAGCAAAAGTCAATGTCCTAGTACATTTAATGAGCGGGATAAGATGAATATGATTCCATATGCTTCGATTATATATGCTTTGTACACGTCTAGATATCTCATATGCTTTAAATGCTCATAGATACCAATTAAATCCAGGTGAAGGTCATTGATTACTATAAAGAACATCTTAAAATAATTTAAGAAGAACTAAAGATATGTTCCTAGTCTATAAAGGTGAGAAAAAGCTATGTTAGCTTCCAAACTAACAAAGATGATTTTAGATCGCAATCTGGATTTGTGTTCTGCCTAAATGGTGGTGCGGTGAGCTAAAAGAGTTCCAAGCAAAATACGATTGTTGATTCCACAATGGAAGCTAAGTATATTATAGCTTCTAAAGTTGCTAAAGAGGTTGTTTTGATCAAAAAATTTGTTTTTAAACTTGGTGTGATGACTATGCCTTCAGTCCGATGGATCTCTACTATGATAATAGTGTAGCCATTGTGTAAGCTAAGGAGCCTAGATCTCACCATAAGTTCTAGCACATTCTACAGCGTATTCATCTCATCCGCGAGATAGTAAAGAGGCAATATGAAGATGCAAAATAGAAACATGAACATTGCAAATCCGTTGACAAAGCCGCTTCCCTAACCAAAGCATGAGGCCCACGTTAGAGCAATGGGTATTAGATACCTATATGATTGACTCTAGTATAAGTGAGAGACTGTTACTGATATTCCCTACAAGCAACATGAAGTTATTGTATATATATCACATCCTATTTTTATAGTATATTAATTTATTCCTAGAAATAGGCTATTATTATTGATCAATGCGTATATGACTTATGAGACTCTTAATATCAAATGTTACTATTTTTAAATAATCATTGATTATATATCATATAAGGAATAAATATGATTATAAGATCATATGTATTGATTGATAATTATGTCTCATGGGTCATGGTATGAAAATACCAAATTAATAATATAGATATATGTTGGATAAACCTACCATGAGATACTACAGAGATTTTATGTGTCATCAGTCAATCTTAAGTGTAAAATCCTTAGATTTAAGATCATCACGGTTCCCAACATTCGTACTAGCTTATTTTAAGACTACCAAATACTACTCTATAATAGAGTAATCATATAAATAGTCTTTGTATTTAATGTAAAATATGTAGTGGGATATGAGTGATCAATATAGAGTAGTCATATAAATATCTCTGAGCCTCTCGATGTAATATATTATAAAAGTGCATGGGCATTCTAAGATGATTGAGTCAATTATAAGTTTATAATCCGTCATAAGATCGAGAGAGTGATTGAGCTATTAAGAAGATGATATATGTCTTACCTTGAACACGATCGATATCAAAAGACAAGAAATTCGTACATGAAAACATTATAGATTTAGCCGATATGATCTTTACGTATACCTTAGGCCTAATATGTCTTGCTAAACACTGCTATTAATAGGATAACTGAAAAGACTTTTTTGGGTCACGACCAAATATATATAAACCTACAGGGTCACATGCTTAACATATTGAAATAATTATTTGAATGTAATTCAGATAAAGGCTCGATTCAGATAGAGAGCCAAGTAGACTTCTATTAGGCTACGGTCCTTAGACCCAAGTGAGGAAGCTTATATATAAGGAGGTGGGGAGGTCGAGACATAAGATCTCTGTTCACCTTGAGCAAAAACTTAGCCACCACCTCCCGAGCTAAACCCTAATCGCTTGCGAGTGATAGTACACCCGCAATCGGCGTTCCAGCTTCGGACGTGTAGATACATGTAGAGACGCTGCTCATTGCGGCTTGATCAGTATCAAGATCACGGCGATTGACTAATTTGTCTACTATCTCGACGCTCGTGTGGTTAGATCAACTTCTCTAACCCTATTTTTGCTGCACCACATATCTCATGATAACGGTTCATGATCCCTCCTTAGCATTATGTTCTAGTGTACGTGATAGAAAAACTTTGTTTTATACTATCGTATCCCACGCCTACTACGAGAACTCTAAAGGGGGAGTGGAAATTAATATCTTCTTGCTTGATATGTTGATACAATACAGACTCCTTTAAATACCCCTAATGCCTTTACCTGCAACCAAACCTTCTAATACTTATCAGAAAACAACTCAACTTACCACTAACAAACCAACCTAGACATAAACCAACATACCACCTATACGTATAGATCTAAAACTCTGCTGCAGTGCTGCCGTACGTATTGATCTAAGACTCTGCTGCCGAACTGGTAGTGGAACTCGACTTGTACTTAGGCTTGCGCCGTGCATACTGAATCCCCCACATGACAACCAAAGCGAGGTTAATAAGCATTTAGTGACTGGTCAAGGTAATTAAAGCAAATGTAAAGTTTCCCTTCAATCAAATGGCCAACAGGTATTTGGATTGGAAGACAACCATGAACACATCCATTGCATAGTAGTCTAGTAGAAATTTAAGATGCATACATTGTTAAATAAGAGTGTTTCTTGAATTTATAGAAAAAAATTAGGACCAAATGAAGGTAAAGGAGAACATAACATGCTTTCAATCTAGTTTAAGTATACTGTGATAATAAAGAGATAACAACTCGAGACATTGTGTAGGCTTATGGTATATGCAATACCTAGCTTCATGTTCTGCTCCAAGCGAACCATTTGGGTAAAAAGATGGCAAACGTAACAGTTACATTTGTTATGCGACCAAATTCTTATATAAGTCAACATAATAAGAAAACTAAAAGTAAGTGAAATTGATCTGCAGTTTTGATTACCTGTGTAGCTCCTACAATGCTCTCTGAGTTAACCAATAATGGATAGTCAAGCATTTCATCGAGCATGTGACATACGTTAGCGCATATAGTAGATGACTGTCCGGTTAATTTAGCTTCTACCTATTTCAAAGACTTCCAGCAGCCGATGCTAAACCATGATCAAGGTCATTCACGTTGCCTGTAAGATTATTGCAAAGAAAACGAAAGCTTCTGAAGAATCTGAAACCCGCAAGTATTTATACGAAATAAAAACAACGCTGCGTACCTTCGTTTGGTTCTAGTAGTAAAACTGCGCTGCTCAGAGTCACTAAACAATAGAGACCAACCCACAGCTTGGAATCTTGGATGGGGGATCTGATGATGGGAAAAACAGCTTGTGAGCAGTACAGAGCAGCAACAGTCAAAAGAATTTGACAAACTATGGTCGGGACAGATACCACTCTTCAATAAGCTTACCTTAAAGCGTCCATGAATTTTCCTGCGGACGGAGCAATGGCCATGTAAATCATCAGTTATAGAGTAAAGATGGCAAAACCAATCAATCGAACAAAAGAATGAAAAAAAGCCAGACCAAATCAAGCATCGGTGTGGACTAAAATACAGATCTGGAAGAAAAAGAAGAAAATGTTAGATATTTGTGGGATTGCAATCTGACATGTGGGCCTGAAGACACTCCCTCCTCAATGCCTATATATATGTAAACACTGATGATATACTCACTAATTAATCTTCCTTCTTGGTATCAGAGCAACGGTTAGCATCCGCGACTTCTCGGTTCGCATCCGCGGCTTCTCGTTTTCGCTGCCCTAACCCGCGCCGCCGCCACCGTCGTTCGCCGCCGCAGAGCTCCGCTCGCCGGCCCCGTCGTGACTCTAATCCGCGCTGCCGTCGCAGAGCTCCGCTCGCCGGTCCCCGTCGCGACCCTTACCGCCGCAGAGCCCCGCTCGCCGGCCCCCGTCGCGACTCCAATCCACGCCGCCGCCGCCGAGCTCCGCTCGCCGGTCCCCGTCACGACCCCAATCCGCGCCGCCGCCGCCGCAGAGCTCCACTAGCCGGCGCCTGTCTCAACGCCGTCTCCGCCGTAACCGAGCTCTGCTCACCGGCCCCTCACGGTCTACCGGCCACCGTCGCTTCACTCGCCGGCGCCGCCTGTCGCGACGCCGACCCCGCCGTAGCCGAGCCATCGCAACGCCGTTCCCGCCGACGCAGAGCCCCGCTCGCCGGTCTCCGTCGCAACACCAATCCTCGCCGCCGCTGTCTCACGGTCGACTGTGACCGCCATGGCCATAACCGAAGCAGAACGCCAAGCTCGCGAGGTGCGCGAGCAGCGCGAACGCGACGCCGAGGAGGCCCGCCGACGCCAAGCGGAAGCTGACCGCATCGCGGCCCTCGACGCGTACGCCACGACCGAGGCCGACGCGTACGCTCGCGAGCAGCGCGAACGCGACGTCGAGGAGGTTCGCCGCCGCCAGGCGGAAGTCGCTCGCATCGCGGCCCTCTATGCATACGAGATAAAGTACGCCGTCGTCCACGCCGCGGCCATCGCCGTCCTCAACATCAAGGTCCTCGTGCCTTTGGTCCTAGATCACGCCGCCAACAACTACAACTGATGGTGGTCCATGTTCCTCGTCGTCCTGGATAAATTTGCTCTCACGGATCACATCCTCTCTGAGGTTATCAACGTCGATCGCCCAGCTTGGGTGTAAATAAACTGCACGGTGCTCACTTGGATCTACGGCATAATTCACGCCGATCTCTAGCAGTCGACGATGAATCACAGGTTGACTGCGTGCGGCGCCTAGAGCTACCTCGAGAATGAGTTTCTCAGCCAGCGTGAATCGCGCGCCCTACTACTCTCCGCCGAGTTCCATACGGCAAAACAAGAGTCGTCTACGATCACTGACTTCTGCCGCCTTGAAATGATGGCGGCAACTCTCAGCGACTTCGACGATCCGATTGGGGATCAGACTCTGGTCCTCACCCTTCTTCACGGGCTCAACAGCAAGTTCCAGCCCATGGTCTCCAACTCAAGATACGGCAACCCTTCCCTACCTTCGGGGTGCTCGCACGCTTCTTCTACTTGAGGAGATCGACATCAACGACATCGCTGCGAGTAAAGCCGCTGGAGCGTCAAACCCGTCGGCATCCTTCGCGCTGACCGCCCTTGTCACTGCCACGCGTCCTCCCAGTGGGCGTGCCTTCACGAGCGGCACCACCAGCAGCTACACTGGCTAGGGCGGCCATGCTAGCCAGGGTGGCAGCGGGCATTCTGGCCGCCGCCGCGGTGGCCGTGGTCGGCGGCAGCAGCAGCCCTCCGGCTCCAACACTGGAGGGCCTCGCTTTCTGGCACCGTTCTTTCAACCCATGGGCCGACACGATCCAATTCTGGCCGTACCCGCTCATTCCTGGCATCGCTTCGGGGACGCCGCTTCGTTCTCCTCCGGCCGCTTTCACTATTGCTCCCCATTTACAGCAACCGTACGTGCAGCAGCCGTACACTCTTGGTCCTCCTCTAGGTTTTGGCTACAGAGGCCCATTGACGCCACAGCAACAGCAGTCTTGGACTCCCATGCAGGGTATGTCATGGGACCCGTATACTCTCGTCAGCAATTTCAACACCATGACACTAATGCCTCCATCTTCGGCCGAGTGGTATGCTGACTCCGGTGCCGGCGCCCACATGGTCAACAATGCTGGTATTCTTTCCAACTTTTATCCTCCTTCAACATCCATGTCCTTCATCTATCATTGTTGGTAATGGAGCTTCGCTTCCCATTACATCTGTTGGGTCACACTCTTTCTCCACTACACGACGTCCTCTTGTTCTTTCTAATATTTTAGTTTCGCCACATATTATTAACAATTTGATTTCCGTGCGTCGTTTCCCCACTGATAATAATTGTTCCATCGAGTTTGACCCATTTGGTCTTTCTATGAAGGACCTTCATACATGGAGCGTGATCGCCAGGTGCAATAGCATGGGTGACTTCTACCCATTCTTCCCCATGGAACCATCTAGCCAACCATTGCCCTCGCTGCCACCGCATCGTCCACCTCCCTTTGGCATCGTCACCTTGGTCATCTCGGACATGCGGCTTTATCCTAACTTATTAGTTCCAAAGCTATTTCCTGTAATAAGCGCCACATTGATCCTATTTGTCATGCCTGTCAGCTAGGTCGCCATGTGTATCTACCTTTTAGTGTGTCAAACTCTCGTGCTACTCATCCTTTCGATTTAGTACATTGTGATCTTTGGACATCTCCAGTTGTTAGTGTGTCGGGCTATAAATATTATTTAGTCATACTTGATGATTGCCCCCACTTCACCTAGACATTTCCTTTGCGCCTCAAGTCTGATACTTTCAGTGTCCTTTCTAACTTCTTCTTATATATGCGCACACAGTTCGACTCCACTATCAAGGCAGTTTAGTACGACAATAGTCGCGAGTTTGACAACTCCTCGACCCGCACGTTCTTCCTCACTCACGGTGTTGTCCTCCGGCTGTCGTGCTCGTATACCTCCCAACAGAACGGACATGCCGAGCGCACTCTTCACACCATTAACAACATCGTGCGGTCCTTTCTGTTTCAGGCCAGTCTCCCTCTGGTTTATTAGGCTGACTCACTCCACACTGCCACCTACCTACTCAATCGTTACCCAACTAAAACCCTTGACAGTCGTATCCTTTCTTTGCTCTTTACGGCACACAACCTTCCTACACTCATCTTCGAGTTTTCAGTTGTGCTTGCTATCCCAACCTCTTGTCCACAGCTCCACATAAATTATCACCTCGTTCCTCCCTGTGTATTTTCCTCGGGTACTCCTCCGATCAGAAAGGATACCGCTGTCTCGATCTTTCACTCAAATCGGATCATTGTCTCTCGTCACGTTGTGTTCGACGAGACTTTGTTTCCGTTTACCAAGATGTCCACTACCCCCTAGGATCCCAACACACTTGCGTTTTTGGACGATGCTAATGATTTCTCTTTGCCTATTTGGCCAAGAGCTGTGATCGTAGGTACTCGCATCCCTGGCGACATGGATGCTGCATCTGGGACCACTGGTGCCCCCTTGCCCGACGCTGGCTCTCCCACCGACATGGTGCCGAGCACGCTGCCAGGTGCCTCTGCCGTGGCCTCCCTAGGGAATGGAGGCCCTACTGTCTTGTCCAGTGCTGCTACCCCTGCAGATTCCACGTCCCATGTTGTTGCCAGCAGCACCGGAAGAACCACTAGCCGCACCACTGCGACGGCTCCACAGGCAATCGTCCATGTCAGTAATACGCATGGCATGCGCACCCGTGGCAAGAACAGTTTTCGGCAACCTGTGGATCGCCTCAACCTCCACACGACGGCTGCGACTACGCCCATCTCTCTGGTACCCTCATCTGTCTGCGCCGCCCTTTCGGATCCAGCCTGGCGCCTTGCTATGCAGACCGAGTTCGACACTCTATAGGCCAATGACACTTGGACCTTGGTGCCTCGACCTCCTGGTGTCAACCTTGTCACTGGCAAGTGGGTTTTTTTGTCACAAGTTCAAGTCAGATGGCTCTCTTGACCGCTATAAAGCCCGGTAGGTGCTTCGCGGTTTTACACAGCGTCCGAGCATCGACTATGATGAGACTTTCAGTCCAGTTGTCAAGCCAGCAACCATCCGGATGGTACTCACTTTGGCACTATATCGCTCCTAGCCAATCAACCAACTTGATGTGAAGAATGCATTCCTTCATGGCACCCTAACTAAGACAGTTTACTGCGTCCAGCCGACCGGGTTCGTAGACTCTTCTCAACCAATTATGTTTGTCGCCTGAACAAGTCACTCTATGGATTAAAGCAAGCTCCTCGCACCTGGCACAGTCGCTTCGCCTCACATATCACCTCACTTGGGTTTGTTGAGGCCAAGTCCGACACATCGCTATTCATCTATTGCCAGGGTGCTAACATAGCTTTTCTTCTGCTAAATGTTGATGACATTGTTCTCACTGCGTCGTCCCCAAGCTTCCTTCGTTGGATTATAGCAGCACTACATCAAGAATTCTCTGACAGACATGAGTCCTCTTCATCATTTTCTAGGCATCAGCGTTCAGCGCAGAGGTGACAGTTTATTTCTCTCTCAAAAACAGTATATGCTGGATATTCTAGAACACGCTGGTATGAGTAATTGCAAGCCAAGCGGCACTCCTGTGGACACTCACTCCAAGCTTTCTGCTGATGGTGTTTCAATTGCAGATCCTAGTCACTATCGCAGTCTCGTTAGGGCTCTTTAGTACCTCACCTTCATCTGACCAAATATTGCTTACGCTGTCCAACAGGTCTACTTACACATTCACGACCCCCAGAACCTCATTTGGGCGCTATGAAGCGCATTCTCCGGTATCTTTAGGGCACACTGGATCTCGGTCTACACCTCCATCGGACCTCACCAGCTGATCTCACTGTCTACACCGATGCAGATTGGACGGGCTGTCCTGACACATGCAAATCCACCTCGGGTTTTGTGGTGTTTCTCAGGGACAACCTCATCTCCTAGTCATTCAAGCATCAACCTATAGTGTCTCGGTCCAGCGTAGAGGCGGAATATCGAGCTGTCGCGAACGGAGTTGTCAAAGCCTGCTGGTTGCCTCAACTTCTATAAGAGCTTCACTGCCCGCTTCGTCGTGCCACACTAGTCTATTGCGATAATGTCAGTACTGTTTATCTCTCCACCAACCCGGTCCAGCATCAGCGAACCAAGCATGTTGAGATTGATCTATACTTCGTCAATGAACGAGTCGCCATCGGTAAAGTCCAGGTCCTACATGTTTCCACTTCGTGGCAATACGTCGATATCTTCACCAAAGGTTTGCCGACGTCTGCGTTCATGGAGTTTAGGTCCAGTCTTAATGTTCGCCTTAATGTTTAAGTTCTAACTACGGGGAGTATTGGATTGCAACCTGACATGTGGGCCTGGAGACACCCACTCAATGCCTATATATACGTAAACACTGATGACAGATAATTACTCACTAATTAATCTTCCTTCTATATTGATTCCAGGAATTATTAATTTTTCGGTAGAAGAGGAGCAACCAAATTGGAGATGGCTGCATCATCCGGCAGCCCTTAGGGAGGTGGCTGGACGGGCCTAGCCATGCACCTAAATAAAGCTGAGATCCGTCCAATCCATTGAGAAGATGATGGGGAGCAGAGAGAAATAGAACCGTACCTAGGGCCGTTGCCTGGTGGACGTCAGTCTCGTTGGAGGCGAGGGCGGCACAGTGGCCGGCATACCTTCTCCACCCCGTACAGAATCGATCGGTGCAGGAGGCAGAAGAAAGGATGTGTCGACTTCGGAGGAGGAGACCAGGCCAGGACATGGTGTAGCAGAGCCAGCGGGCTGGTGCCGCCGTGCAAAGAGGCAGACGCCGGACGGAGACGACGATGGCATCGATAACGGCGGATGAGTGGAAGCATCGAGGAAAGTGGCCGACCTGTGTGCTCTGTGCACATTGATTGATTGCTCCGGCCGCGGGACGGAAGAAGCCCCCAGAAACACGACGTGGGCCGTCCAGATGCAAAGGAGGATGTCGATCGGACGGGTCTGGTTAGCTGATGACGTGGCCTCCCGAGTCTGTGAATAGTAAACGGTAATGACGGGAAAACATAAGGTGGCGTACCAAAGAATAGTTATAGATGTATTGAATTCTTAATTAAATGAAGAATCTGAGCTTTATAATTTTTTTATCAATAGAACACAAATGTAAAAAGTATTATTTAAATTGTCAGAAAAGTTTGTTCATTTATCTAACCGATAGAATCCAAAGACCAAAGAGATAATATTTCTACTGGCATCATAAATGTGTTTGAGAGATGAATTACATGGTTTAGCTTTTAGACGCTCCAAAAATAAAGAATGTAGCATATGGAATATCATTGATCACACAAACATCATATTCCAGCCATTCAAAACTTTGGCCATAGAAAATGCAGCCTGGTTCAATATTGGGGCGTTCACGTAGTTAATCCATAGACAGATGACAGCATATAAGCTTTCCATCTAGCTCCATATAAAGCAGTCGAAACACATGAACACAAAAATAGAAAAAACCGTCAATGCTCCTACCCTGATTACCAACAAATTGCAAGAACAGTTTAGGACTAAAAAGTTACACTTCTCTTCAAAAGCCATTATTTGTTGAGAGCCCTTTTTTTCATCTTTACATAATGCAGGTCTCGCTTCCATCATAAACACACCAAGGCGTTATACTTTTTTTTTAGATTGCCATGACTAATTTTTGAAAATTGAACTTTATGAGCCAAATCTGTGTTCATATAATTTAGCAAGAAAAACACTCCCAAATATGTGGGAATATTGCAGTATGGTTTCAAGAACAGTAAGGCAAATGAATATTACCTTGTGTTATCAGCTCCCATGCTAAAACAAAATTTGCACAGCTAGTATCGCGACACAGGCACTCCTCAATGTATCAACGAAATTGCTTAGTGCATCTTTAATGTGATCACCATTGCTGCAACTGAATGATCATTAGTGTGAAAGTTTAACTACTGGACAAATATAAATTAATAAACTTATAAAATAAAATCTTAAAAAAGAATATGAGGCACAAATTATGCTGATTTATCTTTTCAAAAACATTATGCTGATTGAGCAAATTACATAAGTAAATGGTTCAACAAAGAACATATTATTCTAGTGGCGGCATAGTTACAGAAAATGGGATGGAAGACAGTGTTTCTTGAAAACGCCGTTCCATCCTGAAAACAAGAAGATATTTTTGTTATGCTACGTTTCTCAATCTCATTGACGTAAAAAAAATTTTTGACTATGAGCGGTGGTGCTAGTTTAAGTGGCATGTGTGTGGGTTTTTGTTTTTGTTTTTTAGTTTTTGGCAGGGGCACAAATTGGAACATCAATATTTAACATAGCAATGTCAATTAATATGAACTGATTAACCTCAATGTGAAGCAGCTGACATATGATATACATGCTTTACACTTTCCATATAACTAGCAAGCATATGTACCATATGGCAGTGAGGGTTACTGCAGTGCTATCATGTGATATATCACTGAAGAATAAAAGGAGAGCATCAACTATTACTAAATTGGACCCTGCAATGACCATACCAGCATTGTTAGAGTACATTGATAACGACATAACGTTCCAAGTCCGAAGGGAAGAGGTCACAACCATCCGTTTAAAGACTAAACCCAGTAGAAGCAGAAGAAACCTCTGTAAATAAACAAAGCATAAAAAAACATTTGTATACATTGGACATATTACATAAAGAACTGTTACTCAACTCTCTGTTCGGACTTAAAAACGGATCGGAAGTTTACCTTTCTGAGACCTGATATATATTCAGGTTATTTTTTCAGAGCGAGATAGAAGCTCTAGACTTTAAAGTTTATGTCCTTTAACCATAAGTTTCGGTCCTATTTGAAGTGTTGATAAAAAATTATAGGGATGGATGAGTATTTTAATTCAACCTATCCCTATTTTGAGAATGAGGCTACCACATCTTTTATACCTACTTGCTTAATTTCTCTAGTGTTTCTTGCCTCTATCATTTGGATTCTTGAAGCAATAATTTTTTTGTGGGTGAGGAGGTTTTGATCTAGTGAGCTTGACAGCTAGGATTCTTAGAAAATCACTTGATCAATGTCCGACCATTATCATCATGCTTATTACTCTGGTGGCTTTTTACCTAGCCGGCTAAACGTCGTCCATGAGTATCTATTCGTATGGATTATCCAAGAAAGTTTATAAGGTTTACCTCACCATCATAAGGGGAGAGTTAATATTGAATGAAACCAAGCTAATTTTTAGAGATTTGCTTGATAGAGCAAGCTTCATTGAAAATGTGTGGGTTGTCCGTCCTTGGACTTAGGTGGTTGAGAGGAAAACCACTATTTTTTTGTGGTTGCTTGAAGACTAAAGTTTTTCTCTGTTTATTAGCTTGAAGAGGCAAGGAATCAATCAAAAGTTGGCTCTTTAAAACTCCTCAACGGAATGTATGATTAAAAAAAAAATCCTTGTATCATTCCGTTGTGCTTATTCTCTATGTGTTCCTATATTTTTCACTATACCTCTTAATTGCAAATCTTGCCCCTAAGTCATTCTCCTCGAGAAGAATCTCAAGGGACCGTAAGTTCTAGTATTAAAGATTGGAAATTCTAGTTAGCTTTTTCTATCTCAAACAAGACTGAAAGTTTTAGTGTTTAGAATTGAAGGTTCTAGTGAGTTTGACCCTCTCTAGGTGACATCAAGATCCTGACTCAGTCTAGAGAATTGGAGATGACAGTAAGGTACGGATATGGAGAGATCATTGGATGTCCATGTTCATGTTGATAGGATGGAGGAATAGGTGCCCGGCTTCATTGGGTATCCTAGTTAATCAGGAAAGATGTTCATGCCTAGGATGAGGGTTTTGTCAATCACGTTTGCCTTCCTCGTGATGCTGACAATGTTCTAAAACTCAAACTCCCATAAACTCAAATGGAGGATTTTCTTACTTGGCACTTTGAGAAAACAAGTGTTTTCTCCATGCGTAGTAGTTATCACCTAGAACTAAACATATAGATAAGCTCCAATTTGAGCTCGTCTAGCTCATCCATGAACGAGGAACGGAAGATATGGTCAAATATATGGAGCACCCTAGTGCCACGGAAAGTTAGAATTTTTGCATAGAGACTATCTAGGGAAGGCCTTGCTACAATGGTGAATTAGAAAAAGTGCAAATTGGAAGCGGTTACTACTTGTTGAATTTGTGGACGAGAAGACGAGGATGGGTTTTCATGCTGTTATCTCATGCACTCGTCGTAAAGCATTACGTTTTATTCTATGTAAATAATGGGAGCTTTCTCCTGCGAGCTCGTTGGTGAGATCTGGACCTGATTGGTTGCAAATGATTCTAGTTGAGAAGAGTGTTGAAGTTAGAGCCCAATTTCTACCTGTACTATGGCGTGCCATGCAAATGTTGCGGTATTTCTGGTGTCACGGGGAAGCGATAGGTCAAAGATGTGCCATATTGACTTAGTTCGAATATACAGTTTGGTTGTATCCATTCACGGCACATAAAATCTATTAGCATATAATTAATTACTATTAATTATTATAAACTAAAAAATAAATTTATTTTTTTTTAAAAAAATTCTATATAAAAAGGTTTTTATAAAAAAAAATATAGACGTTTAGAAAACGTAGAATAGATAAATACCTACAGCCTACACGAATGGACCTAAAGGCAGCAACGGCTCTCGTCTCGAACTTCAGTCTTGAGAAGTTTAGAAGAGAATGTAATAGTGTAGCGCATAAACTTGCTAAGTTAGCTATACGTAGAATACTGCGCGGGGTGGCGAACGCAAGCTCCTCCTGTATTTATGAGCATCTGTCTCGTGACTGTACTCTTCCTGTGGAGTAATCAATAAAGCATTCTCTTTTTCCCGGAAAAAAGAAAGGTCTTGGCAACCATACATGGGGGGCGGCCCACTCCATTCCGTGCCAGCGGAGGACGGAGCACGATACTCCCCGACCTCCACCGCTGCGTGGACCGACGGGGCAAAAGGCCAGCGCGAGTTGCATCCTGCCGACTGTACGGACCGCCCCATGGGCGATGGCGCCTCGCATTGGGCCGCCTACTACGTCACGGCTCTAGGTGTAGCTTGATGGTGGTTGTCCTGTTGGGTACGCTGCCCCCAGAGCCCCATTGTCCCACACCGCCTCACCCCAAATCCCCAGCCGTCGACGACATGAGCCGCGGCCCCACGCACGCGCGCCGCGGAGACCAACCAACCTGACCGCGCGAGCCGAGGCGCGCCAGCGCAGCGGACTGAAGTGGCTGGGAGGCCTCGCAAGAAAAGAAACTTCTTTCTTGTGGCTGGGAGGGGCGCCACGGAAGGGTCCAGGGGCGCGCACACGCGTCCGGCCCTGCATCACTCGGCACCTGTCCCCCTCGCTCGCCGCTATCCCCACACCACCCCGTATAACAACTGCGTCACCCCGCCGTTCCATCCCCACCGCATTGCCATCTTCCCTTTCCTGCTCCCACCTCCACTGCCACACATAGCAACACCAACCAGTGTACTACTACTAGTAGAACGGCGATGACGGCGGCGGCGGCGGAGGCCGGTGTCGGGGTGGCGCCGTTCGTGGCGAAGACGTACTGGATGGTGGACGACCCTGCGACCGACGGCGTCATCGCCTGGGGCAGGGACAGCAACAGCTTCGTCGTCGCCGACCCCTTCGCCTTCTCCCGGACCCTCCTCCCTGCCCACTTCAAGCACTCCAACTTCTCCAGCTTCGTCCGCCAGCTCAACACCTACGTACGCACGCCTCACTCTCTACCTCGCTTCATTTGCTTGCTTCCTCCATTCCCTGTGATTAGCAATGGATTAATTGCTTTGATCGACCAGGGGTTCCGCAAGGTCAATCCGGACAGGTGGGAGTTCGCGCACGTGTCCTTCCTGCGGGGGCAGACGCACCTGCTGCTCCGGATCGTGCGCCGGAGCAGCGGCGGCGGCGGAAAGAGGAAGGACGAGGCCGGCGCCGGCGGAGAGGAGGCGGGTGACGCCCACGAGGAGAGCGCCACGGTGGCCATGGAGGTGGCCCGGCTGAGGAGGGAGCAGCGGGAGATCGAGGACCGGGTGGCGGCGATGTGGCGCCGCGTGCAGGAGACGGAGCGCCGCCCCAAGCAGATGCTCGCCTTCCTCCTCAAGGTCGTCGGCGACCCGCAGGTGCTGCGCCGCCTCGTCGACAGGGACAACAACGCCGACGCGGACCGCGCGCGCGGGGAGGCCAAGAGGGCGCGCCTCCTCCTAGACTCCTCCACCACCGACGACGGCCCCCTCGCCGCCGCCGCTGACGTGGGGAGGCGCGTCGACGGGTTCTACGCCGCCGGCTGCGGGCCGGAGGCAGCCGACGCTTTCGTTTCGGACGACGCGATCGACTTCACCGGGCTCTACACCGGCGGCGACGGGTTCGGCAACGTCGTCGACGCGGCGGCCGCCGGCGTCGTGGACAGCGCGTACCCGCCGCCGTACGCGTTCCCGGCGGACAGCGGCTACTAACTGCAAACGCTGTGAGATTCGTGGTCGGGCCGATCGATCGATTTGTGTACTTTGTTAGTTTCGGTTTCAGTTTGCCCTCCCCAAAGTGTTTGGACGAAGTGGCTGTAAACGGCGAAGGAAGCTGGGTAGCTCTCCTAGTAGCCAAGTTGGGTTTTTTCCCCCTTGTTAGGGCTTTTGGTCTCGGTTTTGTGCCTGGCTTGTGGGGCAACCGGGTGTATATACGCAAGCCAAAATAATACTAGTAGTATCTTAGTTCAAGAGAAATTGCTCCGTTGCAAAAACATTGTATTAATAAGAGCAATGTTCATAGCATGGCTAATATCTAGCTCATATATTATTTATAATCTATATAGCTCGTATTGTAGCTAACTAGATAAATTTATAGCCTATTTTTTCTCTCTTTTGTATAATTTTTAAATCTCGTCATTTATTGAACTTGTTTAAAGAATCTAAAACACAAACATATAAAATGTAGAATTAATTTGCATGTTTGGACGCAGGAATATAAAATGTGCCATGTTTGGATAATTATAAAAGGAAAAATATATAGGAATTTGCCCGCGATAGCTAACGTTATATCTTTCACTTTAAGACTATCCCAAGGCATCTTTAGCTAACTTTATATCTTTCACTTTAGACCATCTTAGCAATTGTTTTATTTATTGTCATAATTATGATTCACCATGCATTTACCTCATTTTAGCTATATGGTTCCATATGTGAATAAATCAATTTACTTATGGCTACCGTTTTGCTAGCCGTACTTTTCAAGGTAAGCCACACTTTTTTTGTTACACTGTACTATGATTATAGTGTGGTTTGTTGGTTTGGGGATAAGTGGGATGATAATTCTTAAAAGTGAATGTTTTCTCTAGATACGAGTCAGCTTAATACCCCGAAAGACTAATCCAACCCACTTTCTCTCTCCCGTTGACATAGGCCATACCCTCTCATTCCTTAAAAAATAAAATCATTATACCTATCATACCAAATAACCATCCTATAAAAAAACAAGATGGCCTAACACATTTCACCTCATCTCTGGACCAAGCACACGCTAACCAAACAATACACTAATACTCTCCTAATTCAGAGTCACTAATACTGTCCTAATACATATAGGATGTTTCATTCCAACTGCGTCAAACCATAAGTAAATTGTGCCTTTTAAAAAAATGCTTAACAATACGTTGGCGCTAACTCGAAGCAAATTTGGGCCCTATTCGGAGAAGCTGATCGGCTGGACACTTTTAAAAATAATAAATTATCCAAAAACACACAACATAGCATTATTTACATAACTTGTTATAAGCTATTATAATATTTGATTCATCCCATAAACAAGTAAATTATTCTTCAAAATCCATCGATGCTTATCTTAAAAAGAAGATACCCTTAGCCATAAAACAGTCTTTATCAGACGGGCATATAAATGAAGTACGATTAACCATGATTGTTACAATTAACCCAACACACTGCTAAAAGATTATGGCATCCTCAAATTAAAGTGTCGCGTTGCGACAAGAGACATCAAATCAAACACCCCGAGTGCTGACGTGCTCAGCCGGCCCGGCGCCACCCTCTAAGGCTCTACCCATGCTCCGGATTCGAGCGGCAGGTTTCGTTTTCGCAGCTTTCGCCGTCAACCTCAAGAGGGATTAGCTCGAACAAAATCTCATCATTCAATTAATTTAATCAGAAGCGTCTCTGGCGAACGCAAGCCTGCCCAATCGCCGCACCGTACGTGCTCGATGACGAGGCTTCAGCACGGTGGAGCAGCTGGCCCGCTGCCATAAATAGTCACCCGAACAATGCTAAACAAAACACAGCCGCATCACGATATCTGTACGTATTATCCTACGTCTCGCCTTCACGATCGATGCTCGTCAGCTGATCATCGATGGGCGATGGCCTAGGATACCTTCGGTTGTTGACAGAAAGGTATAGTACTCCATATAGTAGCTTAAAATTTCGTCCAGGTAGGTCGAAATGTGCCAGCATCGAGCTGATGAGTTTGCTAGGGTGCAACAAATAGCATGCCACGTACTACTAGTACAATTCAGGACGACGGAGTACTGTAACGTAGCTCAATAAAGAACTGGTAAGTGCATTTTGGGTTACTACAAATATATACTACTAAACAAAAGACATACTACGACAGATTTCATTGTAAGTTTCCAGCTATATAACGCGCATCCGACAAGTCAGTACTGGTCCCAATAACATAATCCTATATTAACCTTTCCCATCACCATCATTCAGGGTTAGTCGCCTCGAGCAGTACTAGGTTAAAAATAGTTATAGTTTTATATAAGATTAATGTTAAACTTCAAAAACTTTACCTATAAATAATTTTTAAAATATTTATCTTAAAAACATAGAGAATATATATAAATTATTCTTAAAAAGTGTTTTAATAAAAATATATATTTGTTGATATTTCTATATATATCTTGTAATAATGGTTAAAATTATTTTTTAGAGACGGTATCATTGTCCAAAACGGGTGAAGGGAGTATTACTAATAGTAGATGGTTAGTGCGATGACAGTCACAAAGTCCAAGAATTTGATGAAGGCTACACTAGGTGTTATTGCAATCAGGAAGGAATGACTTTGCACCACAACTATATCAGAACTTCCCTAACAAACTGCTCCCAAGGGACTTTTGTAACATTTTCTACACCAAGATGCTGGGCAAAAATTATAGGGAGGGATGGAGACAGATTGATCTTACAGCATTTACAGTTAGCAGATAAGTCCATGTCAAGATCGGGACAGATTCCGAAGCAGGATGTCCCCTCAGCTCTTCCCATTCTACAACCTGGCATGTCACATTTCCATGAATTAGTAAAGGCAAGGGCAAGCACAGATATGTCATGTCACTGTTGAAATAATTAGCTTTTGAGCAAGTTGGACACCAATTTTCATTCCCAAACTGCTTCATTTAGATTTGAAGATATGCATGAGCAACAAGGAGAACATTACGTGAACATATGTGGACGGTTTCGGGAAAGCTGAGGACGCTTCACAGGCGAGATTATCATATTTCGCAGAGCTGCAGAGGTATTGTTCATGGTAGTGCCGAATACGGGCCGTGCCGGTTGTCTTGGTCTAACATCAACCGGAGGCGCCGCATTATGGGCAGGAGATCCTGCAGACAGCTCAAATGGACCAGAGTTGGAGCGACGTTGCCTTGGTGGTGGAGCCCATCCCTCATCTCTCCGCCCTGGAGTTTCAGGAAGACCGACCGATCCTGCAGCCAGTGAATAAGCTGTTTTTGTGGAGGGCTAAAAGCATGTTAACTTTTAGATATTTAACAGCTTCTAGCAATCCAAGTATCACAGTTAACAGTTTTTGTGGTTGGAAGCATAACAAAAGGGCGCGCACAGAGAAAGGAACGATTTATTCGGTATGAGAGAAGAACGAATAAGCTGAATGATAACGCATTAAATTACCTTGTCTAAGAGGGTCGCTGCTATCCATTATCTTGGGCATGCCTGAGAACAAGCCTGGCTGAGCTCTTGGGAAGTAGTTGTTTGCAGGTTGAATAGCTGAACGCTTTGCCGAGTCATACTCGCTTCTCAACTGATCATACATCTCGTCGAGCTTCCTTTTCTGCCTGGAAATGATAGTACAATCAATTCTCCATATAAGTTGGATGAAGCAGAGATTTGTTCATATGAGAAATAAACTACTGACCTGGATTTCTCAGCAAAATTTTCTTGTAGCTCTTGCTTATCCCTCGTCAAGTTTTCAATCTCTTGTTCCATGAACTGGCATTTTTTGGCCATCTTCTGGTATGCAGTATGAACTTCTTCCAGTTTCTCAGTGAACTTTGCCTGCATAAGTTCACACTTTTGCCTACACTGACCAACAATTCTGTTCATCTTGTACTGCATCTCCAGTTCCTTTTGCCCAATGTAAAACATGACACTTCTGTATGCACTCTTCATAACTGATTAGCATCAAAGTTAAGGAAAATCTGAATAGTCACCAAACTATTAATTGAAGAATAAGCCTTAGACAATAATCATATAAACAATTTTTATCTTTCAGATTTTTGCATTACCATGACACTAAAACAGGACAAGAGGCTGGCTAGGCCACAGATTCCATGAAGCAGTTAGTGATGATATTCAACAAAAGTAGCATAAGGATCTTATGGACAATGGGAAAATAATAAGGATACGTATCTGTGGAGAAACTCCAGCCATTGCCATCTGTACCAATGAGCAAACTGGTTGTTAGAAAAAAAAAAGATAGATGACTTTTATCTACAATGAATCATAAGTGAACTTACATTTGTCCAATCATCATTTGGATTTGTATCAACAGGTCTCATATGGCTGAGAAAAAAATTATGATGTTTAGATTGTCTCAAAATAGTAAACCACTGCAGTCCATTTTCACTTGAACACATGAAAGAAGTATACAAGCTTCAAAACATGCTAGACAGTAAACTTCATGTGTTAAGCACACATTCGGAGAGAAATGGCATGGGATTAACAAGCACAGACAGCAAATATGTATGCATTGGAGGTACTTTTGGCAGCACTAATTGTCAAAGCATGATATACATTGAAAAATAGATTACAGGAAAGTATGAGATAACGAATGTAACTTAAAGAGTAAACAACTTACCTTTTTGAAAGAACTTGATCACAAATCGGGCATGCAGCATCATTGCCGAGTATTTTCTTAGCATCCTCTGTACCTGCTTGACGGATAATCATCAGCAAAAATCAGTTTTGTATACTGTAATAGCTGCAGACAATGTCTGTTTACAATGAGAACCTGGTTAAACAAACATAGTAAAGAAGATTGCAGGCATACATAAAAGATGACCGCAGGTAGTTGATATGGCTTGCCCTTCCAACTCCCGCCAGCAAGCATTGCACTTCATTTTGCTTCTCACTAGTAAATTAAGTATAGAGCCGAAAACCTGCAGGTCGAAACATAGAATTATGAGTTGCAGGAGATAAACTGAATACAGACATCCATTGCATTTTGCATATGTCTGAACAGAAAAACAAACCGAGCTGAGACAGATCATAGCTACCTAAGTATCACGGATCAAATGCACAAATAATAATATTTCATATCTACCATTTGGAATAGCTAAAATGGGATAACCCTGCAGGCACTTGAACTAATCTCATGATAAAAGCAGTGGTGCGATACTTAATACTGATAAGCAGTTAGCTTTTGTCATCTTTCTAGCCAATGAATTCTCTTTACTCCACTATATTTACAGAGACTAGAGTCCTGACAAAGGGTAGCTCAAAATGCATTAAGGACTACGCATTCAGAACTAGTTCTGCATTGCACAACATGTCACTTTCTTATGAACTATTGCAGGAAAGATGTCATTCCAAATGCTTTGTAGTAAAAAAAATAATACTGTCTAGGAATCAAGGCTTATGGAGCAACTAATGAAAAAAAAATCTAACTAGCTTCAAGTAGGTGATCATTTCAAAAATAATTTGCATACCCTGAACATAGAATGCAGCATAAATAGAATGCCAGATAAAGCTTTAGCATCTAGAACCACCAAAGTAGGCAGGACTACATAAACACAATATATGAGCATCATGCACGAAGAAATTGCACAATTTCCTTTAGATCCCAACATTTGCGGTTGAAACCCACAAACGGAGAACCTTAAAATCTCAGCAGCGGAGCAAGCTTTCTATTGGGAATACGAACAGACCAAGCAAACATCGTTGGTGGAACTGCAGAAATGGCGACAACAATCGCACTAAATATTGCTCCCTCTGCCCCCATGAGCAACCAAATCGAAGCCTTAGTACGCAAAACCCGTCATATTGCAAAACCGTAACCATTCCACAAATCCGCAGCGAAATTGGAAACGAGTTCCCACAGGAAATTTCACAGCCAATGGCATCTCCAAACACACCAATAATCGCAGTATTTCTAGGTAGAACACTATAATCCCGCAAAACACCTGAAATTTGAGTCAAAACAGACCCTAAAGCAAACCTAGCCCGGATCCATCACCAAACACGCCACGAAAAAACGAACCCCACGATATCGGCCGGTGCGATTACCAAATGGGGGCGCGTCGGTTACCTCACGCGATCCCGCGGCCGCGGAAGCGGAGGGGGAGAGGCGGAGGAGCGGAGGCGCAGCGGCCACCTGGCTCGCGACCGACGCCGTCGCCCAGACGCGCCCCGGCTTCTCGGGCCTCGAAACCCTAGCTCCAGAGGTGGGGCTCCCTCCGCGTCGCCGAGACGTCACGACGGGGATGGACAAGCGGGGGATCACCGAATCGGGGCGCCGCCGCGGCGGTGGCGGCAGCGGCAAGTTTGGTCCGGGAGAGAGCGCGGGTTTGAATTGGGAGAATGGCAAAATTGCTTCCGAGGCGGAGGCGGCCGTCGCGGTGGAGGTCGTGATGTCAGTCACTGACAAGGTGGGCCAGTGGACTAGGCGAAGCTGGTTCTGGGCCACCGTTTCTGTTGCCGTGGGCTGCACGGGTTCGACCGCTTCCCGTTGGCCCACTACTTTGCTTACTGGGCTAAGGAAATGAACCGGAGGGAGCATCAGTAGTGTATAGTTTCAAGTGCCACGTCACATAAAGGTAGCTAGGTTCCCAAAATTCCTAAAATGTATAGTTGTTTTCTCATGCCATTATTTGAGGCTCACGAGTGCACTAAACTAAATAAAAAATAGAAACCAGTCCTCTTCTAACTTCTCTCCGCTTGTAAATATTCTATCTGTTATAAAATATAAGAATTTTTAATATTTAAATTTGTTCCACAATATAAATATTTCTACGCTGATTTTTATTATTTCCATCCAAGTAATTTAAAATTTAAAAATTGATAACTGATTTTGACCACAGAGGAAGAAGTATTATATAATTTGAGGCATCGGGTCTCAAGGGAAGGAGCAGGAGCAGGTCTTTCAACTTTTTCCTAGATCCCATGTTGCAAAATGCATACTAGCAGTTGAAAGGAAAAATATTCTCTTAGTACCCCTCTAAAACCGACATTGCAGATGCTCTACTTATGTTTATGGGGTACTGTTATTTTGTGTACGTACGTTCCCCCGTGCACACTTTTTTCTAAAAACTTTAATCTCAACAAATTATGTCTAAAAAACCTTCATTAGGAAAACTTCTATCTAAGAACTTTTATAAAAAAACTTTCATTAAAAAACTTTTATAAGAAAACTTTCATATGAAAAAGTGTGTGTTGGAAACACATTTGCACCGAATAGTTTACTTACAGATACTTTTGTGTTTGCATCAAAGATGCGTGCTACATGTGGTGAGTAAAAATGTAAACTACCCTAAGTTTAAATAAAAGAGGCCACAAAAAAATTATCGTATATTTTTTTTTGAAAACATTTAAATGTAACTATATTAAATTATAGTGCAATTAAATTGTAAGTTATATTATAATTTTATTGTACATAAATCGTTATAATGTAATTATAGTATAATTACAATATAGTTATAATGTAATTATATTAAAATTATAGTATAATTACAATATAGTTATATTTAAAAAAAATTCATCAAAAAAACTTGCACTAGTTGTTAGCAATTCCTAAATAAAAAAGGATAGATGGCTATGAATTTCAATCACCTCCCAACATAACGCTAGATTTGGAGAGGAAGTGAGAAGGGTACCACCAAGAACAGTGAAAGTACCGATGACAACTTCTTAGCAATGACGACAACATCAAAACTCTGATAGGAACTTCAAAGTTTAGATTTCATGGTGGAAGTCAAGATGAAAGCGCATTGGGAAGAGAAAAACAAATAGTTTTTATGGGCTTAGAGGGATAACTGAGGGTGGCGAGGGATGGTGGTGGCTCGTAGACACAAGCGGGCAACGAGGCAACAGTGGCACCATTGAAGCTATGGAATTGGAGGAGAGTGGTGGGCACGGTAACAATAGGGCGTGTGGAAGTCTAAGTAGTTAAGAGAAGTGGATGATATAGGCATCTTCAGTAGCACAAGCCATTGGAGAAAAAAAAAGATGACAGGACATATCATTGTTGTTTAGCTTAGAAAGGAGATGAAGGGGAGGAGGAAGCCAGTCAGGCTAGTCTTACTAGCGCGCTAGTAAGGACAAAGGGTGGTGTGTTGGGTGGAGAGGTGGTAGCGCTCGGTGGGGAGGCGAGCGTTCTATCTAGCATCACACGTTGGTTGAAGGAGGGAGGGAGACGGAGAGAAGATGAGGATAAGGTTTTATGAAGTACACAACTCTTGACACACAATCTAAACCATCTAAAAGTGTCTATAATTTGTAGGTGAGAAAAAAAATCAAAACAACATGGTATATTGACTCGGCTATAGATACTCGTGCTGGTAGTAATGAGCTTACTCGGCTGCGCTAGCTGCAGCAGTAGCAGTAACCGAAGGTAATCCAAGCTAAACTACTAGCAGCAGGCCGGCATAAGAGGGCTAGCTGCACTATAGCCTTTGGCTATCGAGTGAGCTCAATACTTATACGATGGATCTAGAGCATAACTAGAAATGGGTATAAGATAAAGATTAGTTAGATGGGTAAAATAGGTAGGTGGGAAAAATAGATGCTCCACTACATTCTCTTTTAAGTAGAGTTATAATTATAACATGGTATATGAGATAATTGATATTGTGTTATGTAACTTGGATCACACTATAAAAATGAAGGGGAATAAATTCAGCATCATACTAGTACTGTATACAAGTAATTAGTGTAAGCCAAGAGATGTCATCTGACATCTGTACCATGTATGCGCCAGTGTGCTACTGTGAGAAGGCATTATGACCTAGGGAGATGTAGGTTACAATTGAACTGTGTTATTAAATGCTATTAAATATTATAAATAGTTAATACCATTATCATGTACTATTAGCCACCATATTTTGGTGTTTGGACTTACTTAGTATATTACCTAGCAGTGATTTTCTAAGGTAGTAAAGATCAAGCCACCGTCCAGGGCTGAAATGGAGAACAGGAGAACATCTGAAGTCAATAAACCATATGCCATTTGTCAACCTGCGTTCTTCTATTGGTCATGTTTCGGCTGCTGCTAAATTACTTGGAATGCTGCTACTCGATGATGTACATTCACTATAAAAAAACTATTTTTCAGGATACTAGTGTGAAAATTTACCTAGAAAATTTATCTGGTTATATACTACCAATAATTATTAATTTTCACATACAATAAGCTTAAGAGGATCATCTGGTCTTATTTTACATGCGATAAGAGAACCACCTATAAAAATCAATATATATAGACCGACCTCTAAAAAAATACCTTATAAAATATCTGCCCTATAACTGAACCGAGACACTTTTCTCCACTCATTCTCATTCGTCTCTCTCCCAACGTTTCTCAATATCTCCTATTCATTGAGCTCATCATCTCCCTCACCACTTGTTGTTATCCCTCTCTCTATCTCCCAGCAAATCCATGAGGCAGTAGTAGAGGGTAGAAGAACCCTAGGATAAAGGTGCCCACCGGTGGCTAGTGTCGAAGGGGTATAGGCCTATAGCTCTAGGTGGCAGGACCCCTTTGCCAAAGCAGCAGCAATGTTGAGGATTGACCTTAGGAAGTAATTGTTATGTCAGGCCGGCTTTGGGACCGCTAAATCTGGTGGAGACAAACCTCAGGGCCACTAGATCTAGCACCGATTAACCTCGACGGTTGTCAATGTCCCAGATATATCACGTCTCCTATGCCTCGACTAAAACATCTCTGAAAATATCATATACCTACATATATATGGACATATGTCTCTAAAGATAAAAGCGTATATGACTAAGGAAGGAAACCATGCTCGATTAAGGTAGGACTATGAAGTCTGATCTAAGTGCAAATCAACTAGATCATATTGTCTAAAGTGTTCTCCAAATTCTACTTAAAGAAGGAGACATCTATCAATATAAATATAATAGCTCCCTAGGAGAGGAGGGCATTGAAAATCAGATCCAATATCACAACACAAGCCACATTGAGCTAAGATCCATGGAGCTACCTCGCTACTAGCCCACCATTACATCTTATCGCATATATCACCGTATACTAGCTGGATAGGCTAGATATAGTAGATTACTCCCACCTTGTACTCTGTGTGATCTAAATCTCCAAATACATATAAAAATGAGTAGGCCTTTTACTTACATCAAGGGACCGAATCTGTATAAAAATCTTAGTGTCTTCTTGTCACTACCGTCTCATAAATACCTTGGCATCAGCCGATTCATACGCCTATCAATACTATAGTTGGGTATCACATATCGATAGTTGGCACACCAAGAAGAGGCCTAGTGTTCCAAAGGTTTTCGTCAAATATAACTTCAAAAAGAGACACCTCCAAAGGTTGCTCAAGTATGTAATCCAACTTGAGTTCAAGGCTTCCAACAACACCACTTAGTGTGAAGCTCTCCTAGTAGGACTCCAAGCAGCCGCTGCACTTGGAATAAACGACTAATTATGAGAGGGACATATAGCTAGTAGCCAATCAAGTATACAATGAGTATCGGTATTTAAACAAGGAGTTAATGAAGTACTTAGCAAAGGTGAGAAAGATGGAACGACATTTCAACAGAATTGAAGTTTGTCACATCTACTACAATGACAACTTTGGTGCCGATTAACTTGTCAGACAGACTTCTAGACACGAACTAGTTGAACCTGGTACATTCCTAGAAGTCATGAGAAAACCCTCCGTTAGTGCTATCACCAACATAAATATAGAGCCAGGCGCCAACAATGGCATGGGGGCTATATCTCCCACTAACATCGATAAGATTGATGGCACTATTGCTAACATCGAGATAGACAACAACTAGAGAGCTCCTCTACGGTCATATCTATTACCAAACATGGCTCCTGATGATGATATTGCAGCAAAAAAGTTAGCCCAACAATCGAGGCACTACTCCATCATCGGAGAAGAGCTATACAAGTGAGCTCCTAACGAAGTATTGCTAAAATGTATCTTTTAGGAAAATGATATAACACTACTCCACGTTATCCATGAAGGGATATGCAGGAATCACACTACAGGATGGACACTAGTCGAAAATGACTACAATAAGGTTTCTTCTGACCACTACCTTTCAAGATGCTTGTGACTTGGACCGTTGTTGCAAAGATTGTCAATTTCACAACAAGCTCATCAAGATGCCAGCGCAAGCCCTGCAGATGATACTTGTCTTATAGTCATTCTTGTGATAGGGCTGGACATCCTAGGCATGTTCCCCTTGACATGATATGGCGGTCAAAAGTTCAGTTTGTGGCAATCGATAAATTCACCAAGTGGATAGAAGCGATGACTGTACAGGAAACAAAGGTTGATAACGCTATCAAATTCATAAAAGGTATCTTCTGTAAATTTGGTCCTCCTTACTGTATATTATAGAAAATGGCTCTCAATTTTGAAGTGGTGATTTTCAAGATTACTATATCAACCTAGAGTCAAGATTTGCTTTGCATTAGTTTCATATCCTCAGAGCAACGACCAAGTCAAATGAGTAAATAGAATAGTACTACAAGGCATAGAGTCCTAGGTGCATGACCAGCTCATGGCCAGTGATCATTGTTGAGTTGAAGAACTTTACTCTATACTATGGGCTGTGCAGACGACACCAATAATAGCTACAAAGGAGACGCCATTTTTCCTCGTATGCGGATCCAAGGCTATTCTTCCAACCAAGCTATGCACAGGTTTCCATGCAAGTCAAAAACTACTCTGATGAGGAACAAAATGAATGACATATAAATGATGTCAACTTGCTTGAGGAACACCGAGAACGTGTCATGGTCCAGGCGGCACGATATCAGCAGGCTCTTCATCGATATCACAAAAAACACATTCAAGCTCAAGCCTTTGATGTAGGAGACTTTATTCTCAATAGAGTATAGAAACAAGTTGGTAAGAACAAATTATCACCAAAGTGGGAGACTCCTTATAAAGTGGTATGAGTACTTTGACCAGGAGTGTAGAAAATCATAGATGGCATGAGCCATGAGTTATCCAATTCACAGAACATTAAGCAGCTATGTAAATTTTTCGTTTAGTCAGTCTTATATGTAAGATTTATATATGTGTATCTTTTTGTCCCATATATAATACAGTTGTGTGACATTCCTGATATTGTTATAGTTACTCTAACTTCAGTTGGGCTACACAACACCCGTGCTCTATATATGCTCCTTGGCTGACAATAGTTAGGGAACACCCTATATTTCAAGTTAGACGAGGGATCGAAGTAGCTTTGCTTCTTATGATAGCATGTGCATAGGCCGTAAGCCCGACCAAGCTCGAACTTATGGCTATGGGCTAGGGTCATTTTAGTTTCAAATTATAATAGAGTAAAGTGTGGCTTCATTCCTGAAAATGTGATTTTTGATAACACACCCATAGGCTAGGAGAGTACTCAATAAAGTTTAAGTACCTAGTTGACACAAATAAAATTGACAAAAAGGAACACACATTACTTTTCCTATGTTTGTTTTGTCAATTCAGAATAGACTTAGGGATTACATACATTACAAATATTAATGTTTTTTTTTCTTCTGTCGAGTTCTCTCTTTGTAGGAAAAAAACTACCAAGCTAGCCACTGCCACTCTATTGTCCTAAATATGTTCTTAGTGAGGCCAATAAATCACTAGGCTACAGCATCGATCTCAGTGGGCAACCTCCAAGAACATGTAAACCTTGAGTTCAGGAATTCCATGTTTCACTTGGGATGGTGGTTTTTGAGACAGGTAAGAACGTGGGCCCCTCCAAAATGGCCCGAGTACCAGGACATAGCTCTTAGCCATTCGTTAATCTGGTGAGGAAGCTTCACAAGGACACATCTAGTCTCCTTAATCCATTCCAAATTTCCCTAAAGACTCTCAACGGGCTCTAGATGTTTGATGTGGAGTTCTCAGCAAGCGGGCTATAGATGTTTGTACATATTCTCCAGATAAGCCTAGAACTAGATATCTCTATTCTTATAGAGCTCCATCTCCTGGTCCTTGGTGAAAAATTAGAGGTCTACTTTGGATTCTCTAGCTTCAATCTCCCCTTGAGTTTCTCATTCTCACAGTTAATAGCTTCTTCTGAGTACTTAATAATGCCCATATATATATATATATATAGTTCCTAAGTCAGTCGCCTATTATGGAGATAGACAATGAAAGACAGATGTTGATAGAGATGTACCAAGAAGCTCCTTCTCAAGAAATTTGATGTGCGCCTCGAGCTCCTTAACATAGCTAAGGGCACCGATATCTTGGGAGAGGATAGCTGGAGAGTACTTAGAATCATCTACTTGGGTGATGGCTTGATCACATTGCTGGTCAGTTACCATAATATCTTTTTCCTCACTAAGGTATAGAAAAAAAACCGACAACAGTGAGAATTAAGGGAGATAAACATCTTATACAATAAATATTTGACAGACATCTTATACAAGAACAGACTGGAAAGGCAAAAGGACAAATTACAGGTCTGAGTAGAGATCCACCATCACTTGACTCGGTGAGTTCACTTGCACGATGAGCTCTTCACGCTTATCCTCGAGCAAGCCCTTCTCGATCATCTCACTCACATTCACCTCAGGGTGATGGAGTGAGATCCAAGCGAGAGCATGCTCGATGACAGTGTACATAGCAATTCGAGCATCTTTCACACTTTGCAGGAAGACTTCGGTGGGGACTTGGTGAAGCTTCTCGACAAGAGCCTCTAGTGATGTCATCACCATGAATTCATCATCGAATGATGAAGGTGGAACTCGATACCCTAGCTTGTTAGTCGCATCACTCAAAGATGAGTAGTGTGCCTTGAGCCCTTATTGGAGGTTATCCCTTTTCGTCTTTTTCTCCTCCAGTGCATTCTCCCCCAACTTGTGGATGACCTCATTGTCCTACACTAAATAGTAGAGGGAGGCTTTGTCGATCATGGCCATTACGAGGTCTCCTTCTAGCTTGCTGATATGCTTCAGTGTATCAGCACACCCCCCTTAGAGTCTTGTCATCTCATTGTCGGCGGCGTTGGCTTGGATTGTCATTTCTTGACATAGGGATGACAAGCATCCTTGTAGATAAACGCAGCTGGTCCCTACCATCTCAAGACCGGCAATAGGGGTAGATGCTAGAGGAGGGATTGGTGGAAAGGGAGTCGAAGACTTCGGGGCAAGAGAGAAGGGGGAGTTAGAGTCTATCCCACCCTCTTTCTTGAACTGTTGGTTCGAGATGGTAGTAGTGGAGTTGCAAAAAAAGAAGTGAATACTAATGATAGAGGACCCAAAGACAACAAGTGTTTGATATCGATAAGATCAGATACTTGCTTACATGACTTGGGCTTTGCCCTTGGGATGAAGTAGCTTGAGGCATCCCTAAGCTAGGGTAGAGGTCTAATGATGTTGGTGGATAAAGATAAGATACATTTATTAGTCTGCTGTAGCAAAAAAATTCCTACTCGGAGTAGTAATAAAACTTATTGTTGTCTAGTAGGTGGCCTTAGCTACACCGCTAGATGGCATAAGTACTCTTGTCTTCCGAGAATCGTTGCTACTAGTAGTGGTATTTGGAGTCAACTCTGCCTATTCGGCCACCTAGGTCGCTTCATGCTCCACCGTCACCTTGTCTTTGGCAGAGTTGATGATCCTAACAGTATTAGTGCTTAAGTTCTATGTTACCGATAACCATAGAAAAAGGACTTAGTGATTAATAAAAGTGAGAACTTCCATTAACAATTTTGTTTCGGTCATCTTCCAGAAGATCATAGAGAGCAATGAGGTCATTTTTGGCCAAATTCGCTAGGTCCGTCACCACCTCCTTCATGCGCTTCTTGATCATCGTGTCGCCAAGATCTGCACAAAAGATATTGGGAGATTAGAATTATAACCTAATATGGATTAGTGTGGAAAGTAGAAAGAGACATGCATGCTACATACCACATCATGACATTCGGGATTAGTTGTTGTCCCTAAGAACAAATACGTGGGTGAGGACAAATTTGTAAAGGCTAAATCTGATTACACACAAAGTCATGAATGACCTCATACATCATCAAACCCTAAACTTTAAACTCAAAAATCTTATTGAAGAAAGTTTGAAGAGATGGGGATGTGGCTATGGTTTCGTTCCACTCATCTATCTTCACTGGTGCTTTAGTGAGGATATCAAGGTTGTTGGACTTGGTTGTATGTTCCAGATAGAACCAACTCGAGCGCCAGTCCTTTTTAAATCTATAGGGGGTGACTGGGATATGAGTCCTTGAGTCCATTGTGGAGTCAGAAACCGTAGTGGCATACGATCTTTGATCTCTGCATAACTCTGAGCTCATAAAAATACCTCCATAGATTTATAAAGGGAGTGACACCTATGAATGCTTTGTATTGGTAGGCAAAAACACTTAGAAATGTTATGGAGTTGGGGTTTAGATCCAAGAAATGGATTCCATAGAAGTCCAGCATATTCGACAAAAACTTAGAGGGTGGAAGGATGAACCCATACTGGCAAAAAGTGGCAAGAGTCAAGATAAAGCCAATAGCAAGTTTGGGGTATACACCTCCTTCTATCTAGGTCCTGGTGCTCTATCCGAAAACCGATCCCTTTACCTGCAGCTTCTTCATCACTGCCTCATCCATGTCCGATTATAGAAGATCCATGGAGACAATGGTGGGGGAAGTTGTTAGGAAATTAGGGTTGTTGGTTGTGAGGCTCAAGAGCTAGGAAGACGAAATGTTGAAGTTTAAAATGGCAAGCGGAATCCCAAACGAATCTCACTGCTAGATTTTATACATACACAATGGTGGTTCATATTCCAAGAAAAGTGGTGATATTTTAGGCAGGATTGTAAAGCACATTCAGATTTTTGACCTGTATCCAAATTCAAATTCCGATAATGTTGTCCTTGTACCCATATGGTAGAACAATGTTCTCAGACCTTAACTTAGTTGGGACTATTTTTCTAACTATGTACATATTTCTGATAAAATAGCTTCTAAGGTTTGAAGGATAAAAGTGTCGGAAGAGAATTTGCATAGAGGTCTAGGCTACTGTCAGTGTCTTAGATATGGCATGCTTCCTATACCTAGACTAAAACATATTAAAAAATACCATGTACCTACATACATACGGACATGTTTCTCTAAAGATATAAGCTTATATGACTAAAAGAAGAAATTGTGCCCAGTTAAGGTAGGACTATAGAGTCTGATCCAAGTATGAATCAACCTACTCGGTCGTATTGCATAAAGAGTTCTTCGATTTTTACTTAGAAAAGGGAACATCTACCGGTATAAATATAATAGTCCCCTAGGAGAGAAGGGCATTGAAGATTAGATCCAATATTGCAACACAAGCCACATTAAGCCAAGATCAAAGTAGCTACCTCACTGCTAGCCACCGACTATATCTGACCACATAGGTCGTCGCATGCTAGTTGGATATGATAGATAGATTATATTGCTCTCGCCTTGTACTCTATGTAGTCCAAATCGTCGAATACATATAAACAAGAGTAAGCCTATTACTCACATCGATGACCTGAGCCTATATAAAAATATCTCCGTGTCATCTTCTCACTACCGTTTGGTGATACATTGGCATCAACCAATTCCTATGCCTATAGATACCATAGTCAGATATCATCTATCGACAGCGGTAGATGGCTCGATGATGAGGGAGGTGGTGGCGACGACGAAGGGGAGAGCTGTGGCTCGACATCATGGCCCTAGATCCACTGGTGGCAAGGTAGGATCCATTGTCGGGGAGGTCCGACCGTCCTCTAGCTCGACGCCAACATATGGGAGGTGGTGGCGAAGAAGGAGAGGGGTAGCCTCATCCCGCCAGAGCTTGGGAAGGTGATGGCGATAGTGACCGCTTAGAGGCGTCTACAACTATGGTGAGGGTTATGACTTGGCATGACCCAGATCTATCGGTAGGAAGGCCGGATCCGTACACTCATCCGTCTATGGAGCTTGACGAGATAGCGACCATGGTGGCGTTACGCGTGACAACAACCATTAGATGACATTATTGTTTGTAGATATTGAACTTTGTTGATGTCTGCATGTCATTGTAGTGGATGATGTGGATTTGCATTTGATCTTGACGTGAAAATTGATTTTTTTCTTTTTTCTAGCAAAAAAAATCTTTTTGCATGTAGTTGACTTAAAAGTGTCGTTTGTAAAAATTGATTTTTACAAACTAATCTCTTAAGGTACCATCTAAAAAATTGATTTTCAACTGTCTATGAAAATTGACAATTTCATTGGGCTCTATAATTTAAATCCTGGTGGGTAGAGTATGCACCCATGACTCTACCACACACCACCTATGCTACCCTACTATCTCTATATTTTTAGTTGAGAATGGTTAGAGATTAGGTATACATGTATGATGGTTTTCTTAATTACAAACTGTTAAATATTAGTGAATATCTGTTAACCCTTTTTGTGGCCAACATACTATAGTGAGCCTCTTGCATCAACAGAGGTGTCGAGTCATTATAGGCAAAGTAACACCTCTATCTTGGATGAGGAACAATATATATAGTTTATGTTCTTGATCAGTTTATGATCTAGATGGTGATATGATCAAAGCCAGTTAGAGGAGCGATTGATTTTGAGGTAAATATTCATCATGTGAAATCGTCTTGTAAAAGGACCAGAAGGTTTACAGGCTAAAAAGAATTTCATCCTTGTAGCGGAGGAGGAAAATGACTTACATCGCAAATATACATCTGTCCTTCTCTCCACAAAAGATTTTCACCGCTTGGATAGCTTTTGCGATGAAAGAGACACTACACATTATTCGCCTTTTCCTGACTAAACTCTAGACATAGAATTCCTGATATAGACAACGAAACTAGCTGGAATTGTCCAAAATCCGGCTGCCAACGATTCATTCCAACGTACACTCGGTCGGCATTCATCACGGACATTTATCGGCCGGCCCATATGATCGTGAAACACGATCAAGGAAATAAAACGGGTACGAGAGCGATCGGACGGTCGGACTTTATCGGATGGGCACCCGGTCGGCGTGACCTCCATGGCCATCACAAACGCTTCGATAAATTGCAGGGACCAGTAGTACTACAAGGAAAGGCAGCAGCACGTGAGGAAATTTGTGAAAAGAGCAAATCTAGCTAGCCCATATATTTGATAGTATTCTATGGCTCTGTTTGTGTTATGTCAATTTCAGTTAATTGTCCAGTGAAGACAGTATCAAGTTTGGCAATATCTGTGGCTAGTTTCCTACATCTTTATTAGGTTGCTACATATAATTGATAGATGTTTCTTGTACTCCCGGATGCTATTAAGGAATGGAAGAATGAATTAGGCCCATTCTTTTGGGCTGTTGGAGACGGCAACTCTCTGTTTTTAAAACGATATGTTTTATAAAAAAATTTATATATAAGTTTTTTTTTAAAATAAATTAAATGAATCTATTTTTTAAGTTTATATACTCAATTAATCATGAGCCATAATCCACGGAGCTAAAGCCATTCAAACTGATTCAAATTTAACCTTAATGCGGCACGCTTCTCAAGTTCCTAAATAGAGTGAAGTTGTGTAAAAACTTTCTATATATGAATTTATTTTTAAAAAACTCTTTTAATCCAATTTGACTTTTGTAATAGTTAATTAATTTATTTATACTCTCAAAATAGTGATCACAAAATCATTTAGCTATATCTATATGAATATACAATATAGTTGGAATCCACATTGTTAATTATAAAGAAAGCCACCACATAAAACCACGTACTACTCACGACCTTTCATGAATTTGGATGGTCCATTGATTTTTTTTATTATTGCTTTTGATAAGGCATTTCTCTATGAGATTATGACTTTTGATCTATGTGTATTGCAAATTGCAAAGTGCAGGGTTCACATCATTACCCCAACTTAACACACAGGATGTTACCTACTCCCTCGTCCTAAAATATCAGGGCATATTCGGTTTATAGGAATTTTACAGGAATTTTAGAGGAAATGAACCTTCCTGTGAAAATACATGCGTTCCAAACAATTCCTAATCATTTTGGACTTTGATACGGTCTTTTAACATACTACTTTTGACAAATAATATTTATAAAAATAAGTTTTTTTAAATAAAAAGAATTGTATATGATGATAATTTATTTATGATAAATCTAGTAACATCATTGTTATGTGATTAATCTTTTTTATTTTTTCACTATTAATAGTAAGAGTTAAAAATGCTTATATTTTTAATAGAGGAAATAGTTAAAATCGGTGAATTTGTCCAATCATATCGTATGAGGTTTTATAAACGAGAAAACATATATAATAGGTGTCTGAGGTCCTCTCCCTTTGAAAAGTACATCAGGTTTGCACACGATCTGAGCATGTGGGTGATGCACAAGTTATATATATTCTCTTATATTAATTGGAGGCTATCTTCAAAAACCCCCCACATTAATAAAAAAACAATTTAGGACAATTTTTTTGTGAAATTAGAATAATTTAATAAATTAAGTTAAAAGGTTAGAAGTTTGTACATTAATTGAAAAATAAAGTTATGCAACATCCCTAAAAACAATTGGTGCAATACATTCGAATATGCAACAAATAAAAAAAGGGCAGCAACAAAATCATTAAAAAAAATACAAGTACCTACTGGCGCCTCCTTCCTCCTCTGCTGGAACTAGGCTCTATGAACGTCCTTAATTAGCACCAAATGAATCAAATAGAGTTCCCAACCATCTACTCCTCCCTTTGCAGATGATCTCCTCGTTGCACTCGGCCTCAGAGAGAGAGGACCCCGTTTGAAAGTGCTGGTGGGTGCAATTATTCAAGGGCACAAATGAATAAGTCAAATATTAAAAATCTGATAAGTTAATCTAAAAGAGTTTTCTAAGAAATACCATGAAGAAAACGTTTGCAATAATTATATCGTTTAGAAACTTGAGAAGTATATATGCCTACAATAATCTGGTGGCAATATGATAATTAGAAAAGAATATGTTCTTAAGGAGAGGAGAAGAGAGGAAGGAATGGAGTAGGGCAAGGGGTAAGTAAGTATATATATGCATCAGCGGATCAGCCTAAGAACAAGATGCAGATAAGGATAGAAAATAAGTGGAGTGGTGCTTGAGGGTATCCGATAGCACGGATCATGTTGGATGTAAAATCGTTGTCCAATTAAATTGTAGATCATATTGGTAGTATCTCAACAGCAACTGTATGGCTTGAACCTTAGTTGAATGGCTGCACATCTGGTTGTCGGCCTATCCATGCGGGTCCAAGCTAAAAAAATGTGAAAACCAATAAGCCAATAGTGCAGATAGAATATTTGACCTGAGAAAGGTTAAGAATACGTACCAGCGATCTCCAGGGCGCTGTCAAAGAATCTAAGCTTCTCTGTTTTCTTTATTTTTTTTAAACAAAAGGGTGATCCCACTTACCTAGGCCTATTGAAATCACGCACATGGGCATAAGTGATGTGCTGTCACGTACACACAGACACACGCACAGCACATGAGGTGTAGCATCGAAAAGAAAAGTGTAGTGGAGAGAGGTGAATAGTAAAAAAACCAAAGTGAAAATAAAATATATTAAACTGTTGATGACAGTCACACTCCGAGAATAAAATAATATAATTTAATAAAACTATTAAAAATGAATCTAATTTTATTGAATTAAATTGTATTTACAAAGTGCATATAAAATATTTATCTCTCTCAAAATAAAATTCTATATTTTTTCTCTTCTAAAAATTATATGAATAGTATCTTAATTTCTTATTTATTTATATCCAAAATCTACTAGGAGTAGAATTCTTAGTCGGGACTCAACTTCTCATATTCTAAATCTATTATAAATTTTTAAATTGATTTTTTTTCTTTCCAAAATTCAGACTCTTGTTCCACATGTATGTATGGCTGCAACATTACCTTGAGTAATGTAGCAACATATTTTCTCCTCTAATTTTTTTATCAATTTTTCTTCTAATTTCCATCTAATTTTTTCATGGTTTTTCTAAAGCTTGCGGCTTATGAAGCCCATATCAAACAACTTCTCACATAGTGTTCATCCACCATAAACCAACTTGTATCCAAATTTGTCATCGGATATCTTTGATCTTAGCTCCCGATGAGCCAACTTTGATCGTTGATCAATGTTAATCAAAAATTCTAATTCTAATCCAATCTTATCACATAGTATTTTAATTATACTAGACCTTTGTCCCTCATTGAGCGTAGTTTTGATTCTCACCATCAAGTTAGCTATACATAAATAGACAAAACAACTATATTGTTCTAGACATAGATATCATAACTTGATCCACATTAGTCACACATACTCATACAACACAAAAACATTTTCAAATGAATTGTTATTAAATAAATTATTTGTAAATCCAATTATTCGTTATAAAATATTAATCGTGATAATGATTTCACAAGAGGTGTGTATGTAGCTTTCTCCATGTTTCATTCCAATTGTTAGAAAAAGAAAAAAATCCTTTCAAGTTAAAAAGGAAAAAAGAAATGCTTAGGAGCTGTGTACGCATGCCTCAATTTTTTTTCAATAATAGAATTGAATCCAGTCTCTATATCAAAGATATATTCGGACATACATATATGTGTCTTTGTTAGAACATAATTGAATCGAGTGATCTCTACATCAAATAAAGATGATGCACTTGAACATACATCTGCCGTCCTAGGAAAAAGACACGGTACTAGAAATAAATTTGTCAGACCTGTCAAAATATATGAGAATTTGTCACCAAAGTGTCGGCCGGAGAACGAGGCTTGCATGCGAATGTGTGATGTGCAAGGTCGGTGGTTTGTACCTATAAAGACCATGTACCCTTGTATCTTGTGTGCCAACAACAAAGCAAGCTTTCTACAGCTAGCTATCGCCGACGACGACACACAAACATGGAGCATATATGCCAGATCAAGCTCCTGTAGTACGCAATACTGCTAGATCTCACTTTCTCGATCCCCAACACAGTAGTAGCCAGCATTCCAAGAGCAGATCATCGTTAGAAATGGCCAACGATTCATTGGCTACAGGCCGTGTGATCGGAGATGTCTTCGATCCCTTCATCCGCACCGTCGATCTCACCGTCATATATGGTGATGGCATGCTAGTCATAAGTGGTGTAGAGCTTCGTGCACCAGTGGTCTCGGATAAACCAGTGGTCGAAGTTGGGGGAGACGATCATCGCATCGCATATACTTTGGTAACTATATATCTGTAATGTTTTCGGTGTAGTTTTTACAATTTTTGTGAATTTCATGGATGAAATAATCTGCGCGAGGCGCACCTGATCATATGTAAATGTATATATGTTCTAATGTTCATGCATGGATGCATGCTAGCTAACTGGGTGTGAATGCACTACATGTGGTAGGTGATGGTGGATCCTGATGCCCCTAACCCTAGCAATCCAACCCTGAGGGAATACCTGCACTGGTGAGCTCTAGCTGGCTACATCTCAATTAATTATTAATCAATTAATCATTTTGTATCTATAAAAAATTAAATCATTTAGTTAGCTAGGGTATACGTGCATACGCATGCGCTGCACCTGTGAGACGTATACGCATGCGCAACGGTGCAAATGCACCTTGAACTTGCAAAAGCAATGTGTAAATATAGATATATGTATATGTATGTTTGTATATGTATATGTATATGCAACAATGCATGCAGCACGCGTGTACGTCGATCAGCTACCGTACAAATGTGCGCCGTGTCGTGGATGTACGCATGCGTTGTGTCCACGTGATTGATCAGTAGTTCATCGAACCATACACACACACACACTCTCTCTATATATATATATCGATCGATCCGTGATGTAGTACAGCTAGCTAGAGATCAATATATATGGAACTAAGCATATATGCTAACTAACTAGAGATCGATTTATGTACATGCATATGTGCAGGATGGTGACTGACATCCCGGCTTCAACCGATGCTACATACGGTACGTACATGCAATATCTCTCTCTCTCTCTCTCTCTTATACATAAACTAGCTAGGTAGATCGATCCATGCATGGCTTGAGATCGATGAGAAATGAGACTATATACTTGGAGAATTGACGGTCGAGAGGCGATGCGACACATGGATATGGATGGTGATGCAGGGAGGGAGGTGGTGTGCTACGAGAGACCGAACCCGGCGACGGGGATCCACAGGATGGTGCTGGTGCTGTTCCGGCAGCTGGGGAGGGAGACGGTGTACGCGCCGCCGGTGCGCCACAACCTCAGCGCCAGGGCCTTCGCACGCCGCTAGAACCTCGGCGCCCCCGCCGCCGCCGTCTACTTCAACTGCCAGCGCCAGGCCGGCTCCGGCGGCCGGAGGTTCACCGGGCCCTACACCTCCCGCCGCCATCAAGCTTAAGTTATATATATATTGCCCTTGCATGCATGCGGTAAACGAATAAACGTAGCATATTATACACACACACACACTTATATATATATATATATATTTATTTTCTGCTTAAAGCCTTTACTTGTAGCTAGAGATAACTCGCTGCAATCATGTCCTACGTGTAGTATTATACTTAATTAAGAGTTATAAGAGATCGATCAGTGCTCGGTGTTTCTCAATTACTTGTGTGTAATTAAGTGTGTGTGTGTGTGTAGTGAGAGGATGTGGTGTGCGATATATGTACTGATATACATACACACATAGGTTAATTATGTGATGTAGTAAAGGAAACGGAATACATATACACAGGTATTTTATGTAAGATTTGTGTCCGTATAATAAATTAAAACATATCATGCATGCGTGTGGCGCCAAAACAGATACTTCACGTGGTACATGGCGCCATCATATATATCATTTTTGTTTTTATATAGTCACATATTCGTTATTGGTTATGGATAACACAATTTAAAAGGATCGGATATATGATACAACAAAGTATCCGTTTCAAAATATCTGATTAAATTATTAAGAGACTAAGACACAATTATTTTAATTTTTTACTCACAATTTGTCCCCATTTAAATGTGTTAAAGTGGTGAAGTGGTTGTATATACTCTCTCAATACCAAAACCAAAATGTACGTAGTTATTTTTGGCTACGGATATGGACATTCAGATTCGTAGATAGAAATAGTTATATTTTAGAGGGAAAAAATATGTGTTTAGATGGGGTTCTTTTCTCTAATTACTATTTCTGTAGAATTTGTCTTCTTTTTTTAACATCCAGAGTGAGCTATATATTGATAAATATAACATAAGGAAGCAGAGTTTAACTTATAACATTATAAAGTTGTAATCTCTATGTTTTTTTTTCAGAATTTTTAATAACTACTCCGCCTTCCTATGAAAAATATAAGCTATCTCTAACTATGCACTTAGATGTCCAGCTGTATAACGAGAAATAGCTATATATTCAGGACGGATTGAGTAATTAGATGATATATAAAGGATAAGTGTACGTGTTGTAAATCGACTTCTCAAAAGAGCAAGTTTTATGTTACATGTAAGGCTAAAATAGATAAGATTCTGCTAGTAGATAGATTAATTCTGTAAAAGATACGTATAAAAAGAGGTGCATATCCGACATGTATCCCACGAAAGGAAAAAAGAGACATGAGGGTATATACTTCAATGATGAGATACCAACGTCAAAAAGCAGTCATCTCGACATTATATTCTGCCGGTCGAATTCTTGTCTCCTAAATGAGCCTTCAGTTCATTTATGCTTTGAGCTGATTGCTTGGTAGATTAATGCAGCAATATATAATCATGCATACATAGCGTCTTGTACTCGATGATGTGGTCTTACTTCAGCAATCGTCCTCTTTTTTTCTCAAAAGAATGTGCAACGCTAAATTATATGGCGCCTTTTGATATGATGCCAGATGTTGTTTGATTTAATTTGAGCCTGTATCTGTCGTCTAAATTTGAAAGGGAAAAGGTTAATTATTAATTAACCCAGCCCCTCAACTGTAATATTGAACAGATATTTGGTCCTAAGTATTGGGGCAAACGCGTGAAGAACACCGATGGACATTTTTTGTTGATTTAGGCGTTGGGTTTGGTCGTCTTCGTCTCCGATATGAGCCTGAGTTAATTAGATCGGAAGGGAGGTGCTTAATCTGGATGGTTGAGGGCGACGAGATGAAGAAAGTGAATGGGAAGGGAAGACCGAGAGAGGCCAGGGAAGCGTGGATGTTTACTCTGACTCACTGGGGAGTGGGGTGGAGGGTTGACTGTGTCACAAATGCCAGAGAGCGAGGAAGAATACTGTTACAAATGTCACATGTGCTATATAGCTGTAAAACCAGTATTGGATTGGGGTGATGTGATTTGTTCAGCTTGAAAAGTTTAGGATGTCCGGTACCAGATTTAGAGGGTAGTTTGGATCAATAGTTCAGTGGGAAAATTAAGCATTTTTCAATTCCAACATATTCATACTTATATCTCTATGATTTGTGCAACCAATAAATCAAATCAATGTGTGGTTACAATATTTAAAATTTTGTACTGTCTTGATTTTATTATGGATTTGTTATGGTACGGTGATTTTGCAAAAAAAATAATAGAAGAAGAATTAGTGCATGGTGTCCCTTTTATCCTCTACTTATATACTGCATGTGCGGCACACTATTACAGTTTCTAGATAGACATAATGTTTTTTTCACATATGTATGGGCAACCACTGCACCCATAGGTATGTAAAAATCCATATTTTCATGTGCGGCTCCCACGATCCACTATGAGGCAGTCCACCAAGAGAACTGCCTACAAAAATTGTTTTTCCTGGCTAAGACACTTGACTGTGAAGATGATTCTTTTTGAAAAAAATAAAACAAAAATAACCAAAAAGGCATGCTCCTTCCCAGTAACCCTAGCTCCTCCCTAGGAAAAATCAGATCACCGGCAGCAAATCACATCACACCTAGAGATTCAAATCATAAATACAAACAAAAACAAAGTTCATAAACTTTATCACAAACTGGCATGAACCAAAACAATAATCATCAGCAGCAGCCACCATCGTCGTAGAGCTCGTCATAGCCGACCACCAGCAACTTCCACGGCCGCAATGGTGTGCTCAGCCATCTAGAACAGCAACACGACGGCGACAGATAGCAGCAGCGACACAGTCACTGGTGGATCCACCTTTCCCTACCGTTGCTCCTCCCCTTTGCCGTCACTATGCCGGATCTATCTCCCCTAGCTTTGCCATTGCCAGATCCGTCCCTCTCAAGTCCACTGGTTGTAGATCCACACAAGAAAGGGAGAAGCTATGGAGGGGAAGTGGCCTACAACGGATCCACCCCTCGTGTCATAGTTGTTAGCGGGTCCATTAGGTAGGGGGAGAAATGATGGAGGGGAAGAGGCCGGTGGCGGATCAGCCCTACCCGTTGCCACCGTCAGCAAGTCTGCGAGGAAGGGGGAGAGGTGATGGAGAAAGAGTGGTCGGCAGCGGATTCACAGGGAAGGGGGAGAGGCAATGCAGGAAGAGTGGCCAATGGAGGATCCACCCCACCTGTCACTATAGGCGGTGGATCCGTGAGGGAGGGAGAGAGGCCCTGAATCCATCGTGGCCCGAGCCTATGGCTGACGGATACACCGCCTCCAATGGACGTCGCCGTTGATCCACCACAACCAAGGCCTACGCCTGACGAATCTACTCCTCCCGCCAATTAGAGGGAGAGAGGGAGAGAGAAGGCGATGGGACAGAAGGAGAGCTATGGTCGCCACTACCGACCTCTACCATCATCGTTGACTTCCATTGAACCTCTCATTGCATCCTCCGTTGAGAGAGAGAGGAGGTAAAGAGGAGTGGGGATAGTGAGGGGAGGGGATAAGATAGTGAGAGAAAGATGAGGCTTTGGATAGATATTGACCTCGACCTCGTATTTATTCAACTATTTCTTTTCATACGTGTTCGTCTATTAAAAAATAAAAATAAATTTTTTTAGTATTATCATATGTGAAAATTTGATTTTAGCAGATCATTCTATTAAAAACTAGCCTATAAAAATAATTATATTTTATAGACAAATATGTTTGCCTATAAAAATTGATTTTCATAAATAAAACTGAGTCTAGACACCCTATTTACATTTTTACAAGCCAAGGCTATAAAAAAATAAAAATAAGTATATTTTAGTAAAAATTGATACCAGCCTATAAAAATAATTATATTTTATATGTGAATTGTTTGCCTATAAAATTAATTTTTATAGATAAATCTTGAGAGACACCCTATTTACATTTTTATAAGTAAATTTTTATTTAGGTTATCTATAAAAATATGAGAATATATGAGGTGTAAATAGTATTTTTATATTGATAAATATCATTGACATGTAAGCCCACTTGCTTCCGGCCTCCGTTTCTTAACGACTTCCGTCGCCCACTACAAGGATTTGCTCAATAGTTTCAGGATATCAAGATTACAGCCAATTTGTTTTCTATTATACAAAACATGTACACGCATCACTATACTGCAAGCACACATCACATCTGTGGAGTGTGTTTCCTTAAAACACACTGACGTATATCACTAGAAGGTGCTCTTAGGATTTGAATAATCAACAATAATGAATGCCTTGAATTGCCTGATTATGGATAAAAACATTCACATAAGAAAATATGCTATACGTAGGTTTAATTTCGAAATTCTATTCTGTATTATAAACAAGAAAAAAAAACCCATATTATGTGTCTAGCCAGTATACTAACTCATATTTTTTAAAAGGAATATAGTTTAATCAATTCTTTCCTACTGTATATTCCACTCATAGAGCATTTTTAATCGCTCTGTCTGCAAGCAATGTATTCAAGATACTCACTCTAGAAAATTTTAAAAATTGACATTTAGAACAAAATTCAATCAAAATTTTAAAATTCTAACTATCAACAATTTTTCAAATGGTAATTTAAAAGTAAAGCAAGTGATGCATATATCATAATATCACTAACTTATTAAATTATAAATTTATCCTAATATAAAATTTAGTGTTGAAATATTAAAAATTCAATCAAATCAATATTTTTTTATAAACAAGTATCTTTAAAACATTAGTTGTGGACCAATGATAAGAAAAACCTTTTGAATGAAATAATACATGATCGAGGAAAGTATTTTAAGATAGCTTATCGGTAGTTTCGAAATTTGATCAAATTAATATGGGTGCTATGTAACATACTCATCAATAGCAAGTGATTTTATCAATCTCATATAATAAATCTTCTTTAAATATACTAATAGTGATGAGTATATATGAATATGCATAAAACTAATTCTAAGTTATATTTATACTACCTAACTTTAAATGATATTTTCAGTTGTTTAGGATAATAAAAAAATATTCATACTCCTGTATAGGCAATTATTTTTTATTATTACAAACATTCACACAGTAAATAGAATCTTCTCCTGTTAAACATATAGTAGCATATTAGTGTTAATTAGCCACCTGATCCACCCTAAAATAATAAAAGAGCGTGTCCTCCTCCACACGCGGCTTTACGGAAAAAGCACCGTGCGCCCATATCCCGCGTTGCGCTTTCCGGAAAAGGAACCACCGCGCGCGTGCGAGTTCTGTTCTCTCGTTGCTTGGCCGACCGTCAGCCCACGAGTACATGAAAATCTCTCTGCTTGGTTGACCCTCACCCCATGAGTCCACAACAACCACCCGCCTTCGCCTCCTCCGCCACTAGGACCAACAATAAAATAGATCAGAGAGAGAGGAAGATCATAGGGTTTCATATCTAAATCCAAGAAAGCATGATTCCTCCAAAAAATTTGTATCAAAAGAAGATTCAAACATCCCATAATTAACAGATTTCCGATAAGTTACATCTCAGGACCCTTTTAATTATAACATACTACATAAAAAAATGAAAAAGAAAAAGAAAACACTTGAAATAAATTTACACAAAATTAGTTCTAAAATATGTAAAATTACTTCTCATGTAAGTTGCAGAAAGTTATCTAAAGGTAATTTTCAATGTGTTACTTTAAAAAATTAATAAAATTACTTCTAAATCCAGAAAATTTACATCCTATATGCTTAGTTTTTATTAGTTTTCGTCATTCCTTCTACGTTAAAAATGTAGATATGTGCTAAAAACAAAATTAGTTTATGATGTTGTATGGAAAAAAGTGAAAAAAGATAATAAATTAGCACTAGAAACAGAAAGTTACTTGTGAATCATATAAAAGTTACTTTTGAGTGACATGCAAGTTACTATTGGGAATTAATAAAATTACTTCTAAAGCTAGAAACTTTGCATTTTGTGATTGGTTTTCATTCATCTCTTTTATGATAAAAATGCAGCTATGGCTCGAAACAAAAAATTTTCTGATAATGCATGAACAAAGTAAAAAGGGAAAAAAATTAGTACTGAAAATAGTTTTATAGAAAGTTACTTGTAAACCATATAAAGTTATTTCCCAATGTCTCGTAAGTTACATTTGGAAATTGATAAAATTATTTCTAAAGACAAAAACTTTACATCTTGTACATGCTTGTTTTTTTTTATTAGTTTTCATTCATTCATTTTATGTTGAAAATGCATCTTTATGCTACAAATAAGTTTCTAACACTGCATGGAAAAAGTGAAAAGGAAAAATAAATTAGTAGTCGAAACAGTTAAACAAAAAGCTGCTTTTGAATTATGTAAAAGTTTCTTCCGAGTGACATGCTTACTTTTAAAAATTGATAAAATTAGCAGAAACTTTGCATGTTGTGATTGGTTTTCATTAGTTTTCATTCATCATTTTATGATGAAAATGCAGCTATGGGCTGAAAACAAAATAGTTTTTTGATAGCACATAGAAAAAGTGGATAGGGAAAAGAAAATTCAGTAATTAAAACAGTTACTTCTGAAAAACATTAAAATTATTTCTTAATCCCACAAACTTTGCATCCTGTATTTGATCTAAAATTAATACTTCTGATTAAGGAGTTAGTTCTACATTGTTCCAAATCTACACAAAATACTACTATAGAGATGGAGTCAAACTGTATGATGAGAATGCTGAAAAAGTTATTGATCAGAGCAAAATTACAAACAAAACAATATAACCATCTATTCGTCTCTTTTATATTTATATATATAAACTTAACATGAGCTAACACCTAAAAAAGATTATCTACATCTTATTCCAGACAGGATTAAACAGGTTTTCAAAACAGAAATATAAAAACTGCCAAACCCGGGTTGGAAATCAACCGTAAAAGACGTGCAGACTCGTGAAACAATCTCAGCACGCCTCCGGATAAAACCGTGCGTACGACTGCGTAGCAAATCAAAATCTCATCGTCACCATCATTATCTGATCCCCCACGAGGAGCTCTCACACCTTGTCACGACACGACTCCGGTCCCCAATAACAGCAAGGCAGCGAAGCGTCGACGTCTCGATTTGCGGTGCGGGAAGCCAAAGCCAAAAGGTCAAGCTCCAAGCGGCCACCACCGCCACGCCCCTCGATCGCGTAGCCGCGCTCCGCTCTCTCTCCGATGGATCGCGGCCGCCTCGCCGTGCTCTTCGCCCACCTCGGCGGCGCGAACGCCGCGGCGCCGGCGCCGGCGCTGGAGAGGTCGGCGGTGTCGGCGGCGGCGCCTCCCCCTGGGGCGCGAGGCGGCGCGCTTACGGTGGTGGATGGGAGGACGGGGAAGAGGTACGAGGTCAAGGTGTCCGAGGAGGGGACCGTGCGCGCCACCGACTTCAAGAAGGTACTTGCTGGCTTGTTAGTTTCTACTGCGAGCTGCGGAGGTGTTGTGCCGTGATCCGCGCTGTTTACGGTGGTTGCGGGATTTGGGGATGCGGTTGAGGTGGTTGGATCAAGCTGAATTTTTGTGGAATCGGCTTGGATCAAGGGATTAGGTATTTGATTTTGCTCGCCTGCCCGGAATAGGATGGGGCGAGAAATTTCTCAGTTCAGTAATTTTTCGTCTGGTAGTTCGAAGCTTGTGATTGGGTGAAAAAAGTGTAATTTCGTCCCTTTGGACAAATCGTCCTTGGAGATGACGAAACCATCACGTTTATTGAGTTTAGTTCCTTAAATTAGATATAGTGCCTGTACGGATATATGTGTGGTACGTTCGAATTGTTAGTCTGGTTGACTTAGATTGAGATCAGTATATGCTTACAGTTTATTCAATGATTATCCTCGATCTTATAGTACTTTCTAATTGTTAGTCTGGATAGGCAAAATTATTCTGTTTGATCAAGAGGTATTGCTTGCGAGGGAACTAGAATGCAACTACTGAATTCTTAGTTGACCATGCTTATGTCTTTTCACTACTTTCTGAGTTAGGAATAAAATTTCAAGAGAATGTGTGGATAGCTCAAGCTCCGTGCATTTTATGATGCCTTTACTATATGAGATCACCCCAGAGTTAAAAAGAGTTTATTGCTTTGTTAATTTTTGCAGATTACCACTGGAAAGGACGACAAGGGTCTTAAGATTTATGATCCTGGTTATCTCAACACAGCCCCAGTTTGCTCGTCCATCTGCTACATCGACGGGGATGAGGGAATTCTTCGTTACAGGGGATATCCAATTGAAGAGTTGGCTGAGAGCAGCTCATTTGTTGAAGTGGCCTACCTCTTGAGTAAGTGTTTTACACCTTGATTTCTTCTTGAATTTAAGTGTAGTTTTGTTGTTGAAAACATGTTGCTTTCGCAGTGTATGGAAGTTTGCCTACCCAGAGCCAACTGGCTGGATGGGAGTTTGCGATTTCTCAGCACTCTGCTGTTCCTCAGGGACTCTTGGTATGTTTTGTCATCTTTTATTTTGTATATGATTGCAGTATATATGGACAACATTTGCATTTAATTTGTACTAATAGCTAATACTTTGGTGCTCTTTTAACGTTGACAGGATATCATACAAGCAATGCCTCATGATGCTCACCCCATGGGTGTCCTTGCCAGTGCAATGAGCACGCTTTCTGTCTTCCATCCGGATGCAAACCCTGCTCTTAGAGTAAGTACTCTCTAAATGCACTGAATGGGCTAGTTGTTTCTTCACATGATTTTACTTAACATGATAGAATCATCCCAAAATTGGATTTTCAATATCTGATTTGTGTATGCACCATCTGTTATGTGTAATAGTTTGCTGCTGTTAATGACATATATTCTACTCATGTAGGGTCAAGATCTTTACAAGGCGAAGCAGGTTAGGGATAAGCAGATTGTGCGAGTACTTGGGAAGGTATGACTAAGAAATCTGATTATTCTTGAACTAGTGATATTAATCGAAGATAATTGCCCAGCTAAATGATACGCCCTGTTTCTTGAATTAGTGAAATGATATTCCCTGTTTGTTGCATAGAATAGCCAGAGATGTTCTATGGAAGGTCATGATACAGATCACAACAATGTTTCTCTTTTCAGCTTTATATTACTATATGCTTTTTTTTGGGAAACAAACATTGCCAGGCAATGCCCAGCAGTTAGCTTTTATATGTTTGGTTCACATATATTAATAGGCGATGCAATATTAACTTGATTTTCTGTATCTGTTATTCTGTATAGGCACCAACAATTGCAGCTGCAGCATACTTGAGATTAGCTGGAAGACCTCCTATCCTTCCTACAAATAATCTATCTTATTCAGAGAACTTCTTATATATGCTAGACTCTTTGTAAGTCACATCACTTTGGACTTATTTGTATTTTCTTCTCTCATGTGCTTTTTTATTTTCCTTTTGTTAGAAATCACCGAGCAATTCAATTTTGTGACTGACTCTAATGCGGATTCATGTTCCTTTTTGACTGTGATGCAGGGGTGCCAAAGAATACAAGCCAAATCCTAGACTTGCTAGGGTTCTAGATATCCTTTTTATTCTTCATGCTGAACATGAAATGAACTGCTCTACAGCTGCTGCTAGGCACCTTGCTTCAAGGTAGATCATGCCATTCATTCTAACAATTGGGAGTCTGACCTTACCTGATTATTTATACTGTGTTTACAGTGGTGTTGATGTCTTCACTGCTCTTTCTGGTGCTGTTGGAGCTCTATATGGTCCACTGCATGGTGGTGCAAATGAGGTAAACGATATTGAGCAGTGCTCGCTTTTGATTCTTGCATTGGACTGCTAATAGTTTTTATACACATTCATCATCAGAATCTATCAAGCTCACAAGTAACACAGGCGTACAATCTATGTACTATATAATTTGTTCTGTTAACAATGTAAATTAGTCACCTCCTTGATAGTGATATATATATTTTTTAAAATTTTCTTGGACTCTTATATATAATTGAAAAGTTATTTCTACAACCTTTGTTTCTCTTCTTTTAAGAGCTACGGTTGGGCCAACAAGTTAAAGCTTGAGCCTTGACTGCATCTGTTGTTTTTAGAAATTATTAATGAATCAGTTACTCAATTATGATGGAGAAGCACTAATGCCATTTTCTAACATGCCAGGCGGTACTTAAAATGTTAAATGAGATCGGAAGTGTGGAGAATATTCCAGATTTCATCGAGGGAGTGAAGAACAGGTAATATATAACTCCTGCCCTGATTTTTATTTTCATCTGAATGTAATCACAGAAGCCTTTTTTAGTTGAGTGAAGTTTAGCTTTTACCTTTTTCAAATATACTTTTGGACCTGTTTTTATGAGATTTATTTGTTCTTTAGGAAGAGAAAGATGTCAGGTTTTGGGCACCGTGTTTACAAGAATTATGATCCCCGTGCTAAAGTCATCCGAAAGCTAGCAGAGGAGGTCTTCTCTATTGTGGGACGGGATCCTCTTATTGAGGTTAGCTGTGCAGAATTTCTCTGTTGTGCTAAAGTCAAGAAGTCCAGTTTCAGTTTCTGGATAACTGTATGTTACTTTCATTCACTTAGTGAAATATTTGGTTAATGTTTCACGTTGCAATCAACAGCCAAGAAACAGATTTTGTCAGTTCACACTATAGGATGCTAAATGACATTTACTTAGGAACATGAAGCATTCATTTCTAAACAGTACAATAAAGGGTCTACATTTTTTCGCAATGAATGAATATTGACTTTGTATTACACATTGAGATGGACAGAATACTTCTGATTAGTTTCTTTCTGGATCTGAAATGTTGAATAAACACAAACAGAGACTTATTAGTCTTTTACTCTTCACAATCCTTTTTATGTTATGTACATGATAAGGTGTTTTTTTTTAAAAAAAAATCATTGAGCAGATAAAACATACTAATGATGTTTGCATACAACCACTCTTTCACAGACAAGCCACCAGGATGACAAAATTATTTTATGCTATTCTTGTCCTTCAGGATTTTGTATATCAATCATATGATGATACATATGAAACATTAATTATTGTTTTCAGTCAGTTCCTTTGTCCACATGTACTTTACAGATTTAGTACTGCTATTGCAGAAAACCTTTGATATTAAATACTGCAAAGCACAAATAAACATGAAGTTAACAAGCTATATTGACAAAAAACATTAAGCACCTGATCTGTGTGGTATTTGTGTTCTACTTGCGTAAGTGCTACAGTAAATATCACATTTTGGTTGTTGGTTTTGATCATTTGATCCATCGTATTAGAGCAATGCCAAGAACTATTAGGATCATATTCTATCCTTTTCCACTATACTTGAAATTGTTTCATTAATCTGGAAAAGTTCTTCGGCAAAAAATATCAAGCAGACCATAATTAACACTCTTCAAGATTTGATGGTTTACATTTTTCTTAACTACCCTGTTTTGTCTGCCAAACCTTTTCCTCATGAGAAAAAACCTACAAGAATTATTTTCTGTTGTTAAAGTAGGATTCTGTACAGCATGGTTATCTGTGTGCAACTGCAGTAACACTTTGACAAATCCAATACACCTTTGTAATGGTTTCTGATGCCATGCCAGGTTGCTGTTGCATTGGAGAAAGCAGCATTGTCAGATGATTATTTTGTCAAGAGGAAGCTGTATCCAAATGTAGATTTTTACTCTGGCTTAATATATAGGTACATCAGTGGGAAAGCCATTTTTTTCTCCTCTCTCCTTTTGTCCTCAAGTAGTTAATTGTGAGTGTGTTGGTTCAGGGCAATGGGATTCCCTACAGAATTCTTCCCCGTTCTGTTTGCAATTCCTCGTATGGCTGGTTGGTTAGCACATTGGAAAGAGTCGCTTGATGATCCTGACACTAAGATTATGAGGCCACAGCAGGTCCGTGATAGGCAAACAAATTTTCCATGTACTGTTACTTTTCCTTAAGTATGAACTCAAGATTAATCATGAATTATGATTACTCCTTTTTGAACAAATTAACGTTTAGATTTTCTTATTCATTGCTGTGACTGTGCGGTGATGAGAAATAAATAGTTATATGCTCTTAACATTTTGAATATCATTTGGTTTGGCTAGCTCTTGTGATCTGGGAGGAGCGATTTTTTATGACCATGGCAAGGTTATATCTTCCACTACCTTGGGATACAGTGGCAATTAACAAAGTCCAGCAGTATTCTTGATATATTGACTTCTTTTATACATTCATCACTTGATAGTGTGTGCTCTAGTAATCTAGACCTTTTTTGGTACATTCTAAATGCTGCCAAGCAAACTAATACCTTTTTATTATATATTTGATTAATGCAATACATAATGTGAAATAATCAAATATATGGTGCTAATCAGTTAATTGACCAGATCTGTTGATGATGGCTTGCTCTTTCTTCAGGTATACACTGGTGTTTGGCTAAGGCATTACACACCTGTCAGAGAACGAGTGCCAGCAAGCCAGAGCGAGCAGCTCGGTCAGATTGCTACCTCTAACGCGACAAGGCGTCGGCGTGCAGGTTCTGCCCTGTAAGATAGCTTCAAGGTACAGCATCCAGCGTACACAATAAAGCAAATCTTCATCCCTGTGCTAACAAGTCTATATATCTGCATGAATCTGGGAGTTGTAAGTCTTACGTTGTCACGTATATATGGGTAATAATGCCACCAGAGCACTGCATCTTTGGGTAATAATGCCACCAGTGGACTGCACCTTTATCATATAAATCTGGAGCATGAGGCGTGCATTGTAATCGTGCTCACCCAATGTACACTTTCTGTGTATCTTGAATTCTCTCAAGCATGGAGGATGAAATGATATCACTGGGCAGAAACTATAGAAATGCAAAATTTGAAGAAGATTTTCCAGTTCAATCGATCATATCAATATAGCACAAGTTTATTGGTTGCGATACAGGAGGCAAACTTGCATGGTCAGTTGGCTGATCTGGTTTCTTGCTCACTCTTGAGAAATCAGAAGCATGGCCGTAGCATCTGTTGGCTGTTTTTCTCAGTGCATGGTGAAAATCAGTCATGCCACAGCTTGGCACAAATTTCAGTACCTTGACTGTTACTGCATACTATAATTGCTGTTCTTGTCATGACTCATGATTCATGAACTGTTGTCTGCTAATGGCCTTGGTTCTCTATATTAGCCCAAATGGAGAGCCTTACACAAAATGCATTGCAGCCAGGGTTGACAGGACCGTTCACTAACGGGAAATCGCTACTGAGTGATTTTGTCGGTTTTCTTGAAAATCAGACATATTTTGTAAAGATATGTGAAATTTATTTGATCAGTTTAGCAAGTGGTTTGTCAATTTAGCTCCAAACCTCAGAATTTCAAAAAAGTCGAGTGGTTTTCTTTGGTTTCACTCTTTACTAAAGGTGTGTTTAAGTGACGAAAAAGAAAAAAGAGATAAAAAATAAGATTAAATTTAAATATAAAAATAGATTAATATAATTTTTAAAGTAAAATTTTAAATTTTTTTATAAAAAATATATCATTTAATAGTTTAAGAAATATATGCGTGAAAAAACAAGATCTTTTCTAAACTAGTCCTTGTCCCTGCACTGTGAGGTCGTGGCATGTCGCTATCTGCATTGCCTAGATATTTCACACGTAGGATTGTACCACATGTATTATTTTATCTAGTCATGAATGCATTTTTGTCAGATTATTGCTTATCTTCATGTGGACCTTATCTAGAGGGCCATGCATTGCCTTTTTTAAAATGGCACAGTACATTTTTTATAATTTTTTTATAGTATAGTTGATTTAAAAAATTAAATTTTATAAATAATAATTAATTAATTATGTGCTAATATAATATATTGAAAACGGATCCATTCTCTCAAATCAGTGTCCCTTCATTCCTTTTCATGCTACATATTGATCCGAACGGTCTAGCTGCAATCATGTGCTGGTGGATCATCATTTACATTTTTTGAGAGTTTTATTATTATTATTATTATTATTATTATTATTATTATTATTATTATTATTATTATTATTGATTGATTGATTGATTGTCGTTGGTTCTTGCATTTACGGCTGGTAAGTTTCCATGCTCATGCCAGTGGAACATGATTTGTAATTTTCCAATGGAACACCTTAAAAAGATCATTGCCGCTAATGTCCTATCGCCTAATCTCATTTTTATACATGTTTTTTAGGACTTAATTTTGCATTGGTCGTCAGGTCATGACTGAAAATTATCTATAATAAAAGGCTCATTACTCAAATTGTCAAGGGGAACCGTTAGACCTGATCAGCAAAATCGACCAAGCAACTTCCGTTTGCAGATTTACTTAGGGTTACCAATAAGCTATATACTATTCAAAGCTAGAACTACTTAGAAGATGTTACCATGTGTCAAAAAGTCCTGGATAATAATGAATCTGCTTGCTACCTGCTGCTCCCTTCATTTTAAAATATAATTAGACATATTTCTAAAATATGGTAATTAAATATTTCTTAATACAATTATTCTGCACGTATATTTTGGGACGGTGGGAATACCTACCAAATCACTGACCATCGGCGTCAACCCTGGTACCAGTCATGGGCTCAAGGCTGCTTCCTCAGTGGTGTGCCACGGCTTGCATGCTAATACATGCAGATGACCAGCCCAGCAAACAAATCAGCCGAAGGACGCAGAGTCAGAGAACAAGCTGTCATTGACAAACCATCCAACCCATAGTGGACTGTGCTTTGCCATTAACCTCCATATTTATGTCCAACAAACAGATTTGAAGTTGATCTTTGTTGACCAGGTATATATCTATTAGTAATGGTGGATTTGACACATCATAAGCTATTCTAGCTATCTGCTTTCCCTAGCTAGTATAGAGTTACCAGAAAAAAAAAAGATGAAGCTTTGCAACTATTGGTTGGTCATCATGGCATGAGCTCACATGACTCAAAACAAATTGGTATCCAGTCCAATTTCACCACCAGGGAAGTAGAAATTAAGATCACCATCCAACCATGCATGTTAGTAGCATCAATTGCAGAATTGCTGATCTTTAGGAAAGGTTTGGGTTCCCTTTTCATCTTTTGGAACTAGGAAAGAGAACACACACTTCGCTAGCAGTGGTGTTTGGTTCTTTGCACAAAGAGTTCCTGTGGAGCGTGGACTGAAATGTCAAACATCAAACTAGGTACTGCACGCCACTTTTTGTCCAAGTGGATGAAGGGAAGGATGCGTTTTAGCTAAGCCCACAGTAGAATCACATGCTTGGGTTGACTGGTGCCACAGCTGATCAATACAGTTGTTCGATCCATCACATGCACTGTATGGGGCAGAAGAACGAGGGTTGTGTTTGAAACCACCGATTGACGAAAAATTATTTAATTTTTATAATAGTTATTTAATGTTATAAATGATAAAATTTAAAAATATACTTTTAAAAAATATCATAAGTAGAGATAAACGCAACAAAAGTTGATAATAATTGACGTAGGTTGAGACAGGCAGTGTAAACAGAATGAAACATGTTTGGAGCCGAAGCTCTAATTTCTATGGACTACAACGCAAGTTGAGACAGGCAATGTAAACAGAATGAAAAATGTTTTGAAGTCGAAGCTCTAATTTCTATGGACTACAACTTAATCAAAACCACTGAAGCTCATATGTTTGTGCAGGTCAAGGCCCATTCAAAAGTACTACTTAGGTATGATAGCATATTTTCTAAACTATTAAACGTCATTTTGTATAAAAATAATTTATATAGGAGTTTTTTAAATTAAATAAATTTATTTTTTAAATTATAATAATTAATACTTAATTAATCATATGTTAAACCCTGCTAAAGAAATACAAACTAATTCATCTTTTACATCTATCAAAATGGGCTACACTTTATCAAGCTGGGACCCAGGCCAGTCCTAGTCAGGTCAGGTAGAACAGAGCCTAGCCTCTATGTGATTTTAAAGATATTATTTCTGTTGATTTTTATTAGAGCGGGTTCAAGATTTATTTCATCACCTTTAATTTTATTTTTCTAGTTCTAGCGTTGTTTGGTAAATGGGTTATAGGAGGTGGGATTGGAAAATAAAAATGAGTGAATGGTTATGATTAAACTAGGTGAAAAGTATAGATGGCTCGGATTGAATCTTACCTGTGTGGGATATTTTTTCTTAACCCATTTATAATCCCTCACTACTTATTTAGCGATGTAAGAGGGCAAAGATGTAAACCCTTTTTTAATAAAATAGAGCAGGCACCAGAGGTAGAAAGAAGTTCCGTAGCTCTTATCCGCGACAAAAAAAAAAAAAAACGATCAGTAGCCGTGGCAGCGTGCATTGTGCTGCAGGTAACCACGAGTGCTCTCCCGTTGGAACCAAGAGCAGTAATCCCAGCTGGTCAAAAACCCGAGGCTGCGATATGCTTTGTACACAACTCCAGCCAAAACCAGCGTCGCACGCGCTGCACGAGCACAGAGAGTAGGAGCTCGCTTAGCTAGCCTGGATTTGGCTAAGGCTGTAGTAGGCTATAGCTTGTTGCCGAGCTCGAGCTCGAGCTCGATCTCTCTACGGCCCCCTCTCAGCAGCGGTGCCAGTACGAGGGGCCGAAGGACAATGGGAGGCAGCCGTCTCCTCGTCGTCGTCGTCCTCCTCCTCCTCCCTTTGCTGCTGGGTGCCGGCTGCAGAGATGGCCGCCGGTGCGCCGCGGCCGCGCAGAGGTTGCCTCAGCAAGAAGGTGAGTAAGGCAGTAGCTTTCCTCTCAGATTTTGTTATTCTTGTTGTTGTTGTTGTTGATGATTTTCTGTATTAATTACTGTAGTAAGCATGCACCTAAGTTGATTTTGTTAGCTAACCTTGTCTTGGGATTCTTGCGGATTTTTGCTGCCGCCACTGCACCGCAACTACAAATCGATGGCTGCAGTAGATTTTAGTATTTACAAATAGCAGCCTCTACCAATTTCCGGAAACAAAAATGTTGTTTGATTTGGAGAAGGAAAACTGGCAAACATTACCCCTTTTACCACCGATATATTTTAGCCGCTCATTCATCTGCAAAATTTACCCAGACCGATCGGAAGTTCGGCATTTTTTCTGCTCTGCTGCATCCGATCAGTGCTGCTCAATCGGGGCATGCCTCAAGAACTCACTACGGTCATACCGTGCAAAATGCCATTTTTCTTCTTTTCTTTTTTGAGCTTGTGATCCTCGGGTGAACTGGGTGCGGAATTGCTGTTTCTCTCAGGACGGTTCTAAAATTGTCGTCACCCAGACCACGGAGTTCAGAGCAAATATAGCATTCCCTGAACCTCAATCATTCAGGGTTGAAATGCAAACTATTGTTCCTTCAATAGCATCGCCATTTTTCGGTTAATCCCCACCCAAATCACTGTGCATGCGTTGAACCTTTCTTTTCTTCCCCAAGATATGGCAAGCTCCCCACCTGGCGTGCTAGCTTGGCGATAGCGAATCTGAGCAGACAGTTGTTTTGGCTTTTGAATTGGGCGCGCTCTTCGTCTCGAAGATCCCATCTTGCGCCGGAGCTGCGGGGTAGGCACTGCACAGCTTGCTCTAGTCCAATGGGTGGCGCATGCAAACTGTTTGATGAAATTTCTGAGTGCTCGGTTGCACGCGGGCCAACTTCCTAGGAGTGCCAAAGTTGGCTCGCTGCGGCGGTAAGAGACGTTGGCTACTTGGCTTGGTTTTGTGTACAATACAAACCATGGTGGCAGTGTTCTGTGTGCATTACACGACATTACGACAATATGTTGCTTGGTGATTGTATTGTGTTGGCGAGAGCAATGGTTTCGCAAATCTTTCCTCTTGCAAGGAATGATGAACCGGCAAATGGCAGCGCACGATGCTCAGCACTTGCAGTTTGGCGAGGTTTAGTTGCTAGCGCGCAATGAGTCATGGGCTTAAGCTGATGGGTGAGTTGTGCAAAGCCATGGCCTACTGTGCTTATATGCACTACAATAAATTGGGCACTGGAGAGAAAGAGATGGCATGTTTGATAGCTCAACGCCTCAAAGTTAATGTCATGGCCATGGCCTATGCTGGTAGCTGTGCGTGGAGAGAAATAATCTATGAGTGTCGCACTTCACTTGCTAACAAGGATAAAGATTGAGTTCTGGGAGGTTGCTACCATCAAATAGGAGGCTTGTGTGCCAACGGTTTAGTTTTTTTTTACTCTCGAGGAAAATGGGACTTGTGATACCACACTAACTTTCCTCCGTGTTAACGCCAAAATCTGGACAGCCCGATGGTGCTAAAGCCGATCGGCTGAGAGGTGTCCGATGACTACAGTGAAGAAGCCGATCGGATGGTAGCGAAGGAAGACTCGGTTTCAGATTGGAAGACTATCCATATAAGACCGATGGAGGAGCCGTGGAATCCACGGTAGGGTATTTTATCTTTGTAAATTGTAACCTTATTTAATTAGAATGTTTAGTTAGTTAAGTTAACTTCTTTAGAGATATTTTCCTTTATTTTTGTTAGGAAATAACGTCCGATGGTTGTAAACGCGTCGGACTCTATAAATCCAGAGTATAAATATAGACCTCCTGGAGACATGTAATCTATCTCTCGATTAATATAATCTCGACGCATCACCACCCTAGTTTATCTAGGTATTTACCGCTGGGTTCTGGCTCACGACGCGGGGCTACATCGGGTAAGTTCGATCTCCGGCGAAGGGGTAAGTCCTGCCACTATCTCGATATGTTCTGTTCCGTCTAAGCCTGTATTGGTTAGATTCGACCTCCTAGGCTGATCAAATGTATCGCATCACGTCCGTGCAGGGCCTATCGGTCTATCAAGCTCCCTCCGCCGTCGTCAGTCTCGTACTGCATCGGTTAGATTCGACCTACGGGGCTGCCGACGGTAGATGGAGCTATAGGCTTATAGTTTTCTGTATAGCGTCTCATCGGAGTGTTAGCCAATTCCATGTTCTGAGTTTCACGCCCAGCGCATCGGTTTCTCAGCCGATACGCATCAGCCTTTAGAGGTGTCCCTTGACGCGTAACGCTAAGCGTATCGGTCTCCCAGCCGATACGCCCCCGCCTTCAGAGAGGCATCTCCTCATTGGCTCAGCTAGCCAATGGGTTTGTTCCTGTCTTTCCTTTAGCACAGCCAATCCGGCGTCTTCCGTATCATCACTGTTGGTCTCGGTCTCGTACTGTCTCGGTTAGGTCCGATCTTCGAGGTTTGGGATTAATGACGCTATCACGACGGGCGATGGGTCTCGTGCTATCATATCCGGAGCGGCATTGGCTTTGCAGCCCATGCCTTTTAATACTATTCCTTGCCAGTCCGCATGTGCCTTCATCGGTTTTTTCAGCCGATGAACGACTGTTACGGCTTTCGTCGGCTATTCGGAAGGATCCTGTGCGTTTTGCTATCCTCTGAGTACACCCTGGTTTCTCCATCGGCTCTGCGGCTGATCTCTCGTCGACACCTGTCCATGCCTTCATCGGCTCACCAGCTGATTGAAGAGCGTCTCGATTTCTATCGGTAAATAGCTGATAGCGAAGGGCCTTCCGGGTGCGGCCGATGGCTATCCCGATCCTATTGGCAGCCAACAGATAGCAAGCGTCTGTATCGGCCCACCGTCTGACGGATCTGCTCGTCTTACTTCCTTATCAATTGCAGGGTCAAATTGACTGGCACACCCGCACCCGTACCGATGTGCCGGAGCCGATCGAACCCCACGGCCCCTGACGCGCGTACCTCGATCCACGGAGAGAAGCCGATCGGTCTGCACTGGAGCTAAGCAGGCCTCCCAGGCGTCGGCGTGTTCGTGCCGGGGCGCGCGAGGGATCTCGGCGCGAACACTCCGCTGCTTGATAGGCTTTCTAGCTCACTGGATTATGCATTGTTCTGTGGCTTTGTACTGTTTTAGTTGTATATTGCAACATTTGAAATGCTCATGTGGGAACACTTGATGCTTGCCTTGTTGGTGCCAGCTATTTCTATTTGTTTCTTTTGAGGGAAGCAAACAAAACAAACAACATTGTATTGAGACTGCGGAGTTGATCTGTACTTCTGTACATGCTAACAGAGATAAGGCTAAAATTTCAATTGCCTTTTCCATTTCAGTTGAAGCACTTATGGGAATAGCACGCAAGCTTAACAAGATGGATTGGGACTTCAGTGTGGATCCATGCACTCGGTCTAAAACTTGGGTTAATGCCAGCGATTCCAATAGATACCCTAAATCTAGCTACCCTGATTTTCCAGTCAGCAATCTGACTTGTGATTGTTCATTCAAGAACCACACAGAGTGTCATGTTATCAGCTTGTAAGGATCATGCCCATTATTCCACTTCTATTGCTCTGGAGTGGTTCTTATCCAGAATAGTTCAAAAATTTCAGTGTCTTTCTTTGTTCACTAAAATGTTATTTTTTTTATCCTTTGTTCATGCTCATGGCAGGGAGCTTATGCGTCAGAATCTTAGTGGAGTTCTACCTGAAGAAGTTGTCAACCTCACTTATTTGACAAATCTGTAAGTGCTTCCATCCAGGTACTTCAATTTCAGAACATTCACCACCGTTCATAAATAAAATGTTCATTTTCCCTGCAGTGACTTATCACGCAATTTCATCCAAGGACCAATTCCAGCATCATGGGCTAGCCTACCTGTTTTTAATCTGTATGTCTTGCATGATCCCACATCATATTGTCAGAATGCCTGTAAGTAGTCATTTGTTCAACTTTTTAGTGCAATTACAGGTCTCTCCAGGGAAATCGCTTATCTGGAACAGTACCTAAGGAGCTTGGACACATGCCCTTTTTGAAATCTATGTGAGTTGTGGTTGCACTATGATTACAAGCACCTGGAGCTTGCTGGGCTGAAAGTGTAAAACTAAAATATTAGGGAAATTAACTTTTGAACGCCAACCAATTGCTTGCAGAAATCTAGAAGGCAATCAGCTTGAGGGTCCTATTCCACCAGAGTTGGGTAACATCATCAGTTTGGAGAGATTGTAAGTTCCTGTGTTGATACCTTTTTATAGTTATTTACATCCTCATTGCTAAGGAGGTTCACTTGTCTTGCGTTGTTGTTTAAGACATATACTTATTCTGTTACTGGGAATGAAAATTCAAATAACCAAACTTCTGTATTTATAGTTAAATTTGCAATGACTTTGAAAACTAGCATGAATGTGATAAGTAACCATACCTAACTAGCATTAATGCATCATTGATATGCATCTGTTCCCATTACAGGTTATATACTGTTAATTAGCATAACCAAATGCCATGTTTTGAATGATGTTTTTCTCCTTCAGATGCTGATAACTTTTATCAATTCAAAAAAATAACATGAATGTGCCTTGCAAATGAAGTTTCTCATTATTTTTCCACTAACGCTGTCTAAAGTTTCTTGAACTATTACTCATTTTTCTCTTACAGTTTCATTTCTGCAAATGACATCACAGGAGAGTTGCCTTCAACCTTTTCCAGGCTCACAAATATGACAGATTTGTATGTCCCATCCTTATTTCAAGAAAATCCTTTCTTGAGTAGCAAGTTCTAATTTTTGTTGTAATTTGGAACAATTGCAGCCGAATTGACGGGACCAATATCTCAGGAAGAATACCCAACTTCATAAAGAATTGGCAACGGGTCAACAGAATGTTAGTTTCACTCTGATGTAGAACATTTCACGTGTTGCAGTTGAAATGGATGAAAATGACTTTTGTTCAATGTTCTAAATTTCGTTTTAATCTTGTCTCTTGATTTTTCAGAGACATGCAGGGTACCTTGATGAGTGGGCCTATTCCTCCAGAAATTTCTTTGTTGAAGAACTTAACAGAACTGTATGAACGTTTCATATGCTTTATTATTTTACCACCTAATCACTACTGATGTTTTTAACAATCTATCTTGGAACTATTACATAATCAGGAGAGTGACTGATTTGAGTGGACCAAGCATGAAATTTCCTCCCTTACAAAATGCACAGGACCTTACAAAAGTGTGAGTTTATCTTTCAGTGATTTTTACTAGCTTCCATTAGTATTTCCAACACAATATTATCTTGTGTTACAGGGTCCTAAGAAACTGCTCCATATATGGTGAAATACCATCTTACCTTGGACAGATGCAGTATCTAATACTCATGTAAGTATCCAACCATTATTTTGCTTCAAGCATTACCTTTTAAAGTGAACTTTCTTGTTCATATAGTTTTTCTGTTTGCATCATCATGGGTGAGACAAGAAAAGTCAGTTGTCTGTTAGTATTTGGAAATCTCATGGTTTTAGTATCCTAATATGAAATATGTGATTTTACGGCATGTGTTGGTCAAGGGTGTCTTTTACCACTATCTATTTCACTTGTTTTTGTTCAACTGTTAGGGGGTAATAGTATTAACGGGTAATCTTGGCATAACATGCGACTCCTTTTACACTGAATGCTGATAATCACAAATACTTGATTTTCTGACATGCTAACTCATTCTCTACTATAGGGTGTTATATAACTTTTACTGTTCATTGAAGCTAACACATGTGGCCACACAAACCCCTGGTATTTTTTGCTCAATTGCCATGATTACAATCTGTATTAATTTCAGGGATCTAAGCTTCAACAAGTTGACTGGTCAAATTCCACAAGATTTTGTCAGAATGGTGGCGCTACAATATTTGTGAGATTCAATCCGTGAGATTTTACTTTACGTGTCAACATTTTTGTTTGATTTTGGACAAAATAAAGTGTATCTTTCTATCCAACATTGCTGGTTTTGTCTATTGTTTTTTGAAGGAGCCTCATTTCAATTACTATAAATAGGTACTTAACTGACAACATGCTGACTGGAGATTTGCCTGGTTGGATGTTGAAAAACAAGGCAAGCAACAAAGTAAACATGTGCGTATGCTATAATGCAATACACTTCTGTGCACATACATGATACATTTATGCTTCTCTACTAGTCACTCTATTCACTTTTTACAGAATGAAAATCATTTGTATATGTCATTTTCTGTTTTGGTGATATGTTCTTGGATAACAACTGATGAACGCTTGCAGGGATGTGTCGTATAATAACTTCACGGGTAATCCTCCAAATGAATGCCAGCAAGCAAACGTGTATGCTGTTCATTTGAAAGATCTTTGTATAGAATGAGCTTTGTTTTTTATGATGTTGAAATGCCTTGCATGTTTTAATTGCAGAAATATGGTTTCAAGCTTTTCATCTTCAAATGACAATCTGTAAGATCACACTCTGAAATTTCCATGTGATATATTTTTGTATCAAATATCCTTATAAGAAAATAAATATTAAGGGGTTTATGATTCTTTGTTTTGCAAGTTTGCAACCATGTTTACGAAAGAATCTTCCCTGCATGGACAAACCACGCTGTAAGTTATGTAATGGAGATGGGACGTCAGTCCTTATATTCAGATCTGAGTTTAAAATATAAGTGTACAATGGTATTAAAAAATTCCTTCAAATATCTTCAGATTCCTCCCTATTTATTAACTGTGGTGGCAAAAGTGTTGAGGTCGATGGGAATATTTATGAGGACGACTCATCTCGAATAGGAACATCAACTTTTGTTTTATCGAATGACAGAAAATGGGCCTATAGTAGTACAGGAGATTTTGTGGGTAATCCAGATGCTGACTACATTGCTAGAAACACATCAAAACTCATCCTGGCTCACCCTGAGTTATACACTGAAGCTCGCCTCTCACCCCTCTCACTGAAATATTATGGAGTCTGCATGGAAAATGGTGAATATTCAGTAAAACTTCATTTTGCTGAGATTGTGTTTACAGAAGATCATACTTTTTCCAGCAATGGCAAGCGCATTTTTGATGTCTTTATCCAGGTACCATTTCCTTAATATCTAGGATTTGCCATTGTTCTTATGTCATAATCTCACTGGCAACTTAGTTCTTTGCTACTCCTAGTTTATACCACTTGTCTTCATTCTTAAAAAAACTATCAGAAATTTAGTGTGGAAAGGCCATCATTATATTTGGAGAATGCATATATTATCTGGAGCAAGTGATGCCCTACTAACAAAAAGGATCAATAACAATTGCTTGCTGCCTAGGGGAACAGTTATCTCAGTTATAGAATTCACCATGTTTTAATGTTTGAAAAATTCCAAAAAAAAATAATAATCAAGAATGCACAGAGTTATGCAAACCCACCAAATCCAATTCCAAATCCATTCTTTGTATTAAGAAGCAACAAAGATGAAAATTGGATAAGCTGAGATTGTCAGCAACCCAAGTGGATATAAAATTACGAATAAAGTATGGAAGTTTTTCTTGGTCACCTCATTTTTTGTTGGTGTAAGTTAATTCCAGCTCATATGGTTTCTTGGGCTCCTGTCCTCATTTTCTTCAATATACCATGCATTATTTAATTCTTGTTAAAGTTGCATCGTGCAAATATGGATTACTGCTGTTCTCTTAAGACGTTATTAACTAAGATTTGCAATAAGCTGTCAGGGTACTAAAGTTTTGAAGGATTTCAACATTCAAGATGAGGCTGGTGGTGTCCATCGTGTAATTACAAAAACTTTCACAACCAACATCACAGAGAATACATTGGAAATTCACCTCTACTGGGCAGGCAAAGGTACCACAATTATTCCTGACCGGGGTGTGTATGGCCCATTGATCTCAGCTATATCTGTGATACCATGTGAGTTCTTTGCACTCCATCTAACCTGTCTTCTTTCCGACATTTTACATGTGCTTTTCAAGCTCTCTAATTAAACATGGATACTGTTTAATCAGATCATCTCATATGCTTGGAAGTTAGCTAACTGTAGTACTTGTACAGTAAGCAGGAATCATCATGGAATCTCTACTGGACTGATGATTACTATAATAGTAGCAGCATGTTTGGTTGCCAAACTTGTGCTAATTCTCTTGTATATCAAATTCTTCAGGAAAAATAATATAAAAGGAAATGGTGAGTTGATATTCATTTTCTACCTTTTCAGCATTCTTTGTACATACTATATGAGTGTATATTATCTTCTCTATATCTGGTTTAGCATGCTTCTCTTTTTTTTTTGAAGGGAATAGCATGCCTCTCATTGATTTTAAACTATAAAATTCATAAAATCCCTAGGTTTTGGTCTTTTGGGGTATTTGTAGCATAAAACCCCAGGTTTTACCATGTATAAAGCAACTTTTTGGGGGCAAAATGTTCAACAAAACAACAGATTTATGCAAAGTACTCGTATTCTACTATAATGTGCAGTATTTTCAAAAGCATGCTCACATTCGTTGAGAAAGTGCCTAATGTGTCTATGCACTCAAAATACTGCATAATATTTTTTGCCCAAGTATTATGCACAGATACTGTACCTTGGCAATTAGATGATGTAGGATGTACCTGGGTTTTATGAATCATTTCCCTCCATTTCCTAGGGTTCTTTGAAACAAATTGCAAAACTTATGGTTTTGCATTACGAATGCCCCAAAACCTGGGATTCATGAAATTTACTAATTTTGAATTCAAGTATCAGCCTGTGAACTTATTATTGAAGCAACCAATTTGAGCAACATAAATCAAAATTGTGTTAATTCATCACATAAGGACCAAGGGGATGCTATCCTTTTTCTGGCTGTATTATGCAGTTAAAACTTTATAACTATATCTAAACTAGGAGAATGTCACTTGTTATGCATAATAGAATAAAATAATTTTGATGTGCTTGTTAGCTAATATTGACGGCAGCCATCCTAAATACGCTAGCATTTCTACCTTCTAGTTTTAATATTTTACTGTGCATCACAGGTTTACAATTCTTTTACCATGGAAGGAAGACCGATACTTCAGGTCTTCAAACGCGGACACAGTACTTCTTTAGCTTAAAAGAAATTGAATCTGCAACGAAACATTTTGATCCTGCAAATAAAATTGGTGAGGGTGGCTTTGGACCTGTCTACAAGGTAAAAACTATGAACTTTAAGATTTTCTCCCTTAAGGTGTCAGAATACAGAAATGTTACTTTGTATTCATGACATCACTGTATATGGTCTACACTTTTTGGGATAAGTAATTCACCACCACTGCAACATACTCAGAGGTTCGAACATAATAACTAAGAAATATATAAATAATAATAAAGGTGAATCGATCAGTACTTAGATATAAAGAACTAACAGTAGGCATTTTAATTCAGTTCCTCTTTTATACCTCTCTAGTTGTGAACTCTATATGTCATTCCTTTTTGAGTTGTAACACACTGTTAACCAATCTTCTATCTTCAGGGTACACTAGCCAATGGTACTACAGTTGCCGTTAAGAAACTCTCTTCCCAGTCGAGCCAAGGGAATCGTGAGTTTTTAAATGAAATAGGAATAATATCTGCTCTAAGGCATCCTAACCTTGTGAGGCTCTTTGGTTGTTGTATTGATGGAGAACAACTACTGCTGATATACGAGTTCTTGGAAAACAATAGTCTTGGTCGTGCACTTTTTGGTAAGACTACATAAATTCAGATAATATTTCCGAACTGTTTTTCCTGCCCCAAAATGAATTTCCCCACAATTATCTAGTTCAATGCTCATCGTAGTTGTTTAGAGCATTCTATTCTAATAGTGTGCCATTTTTTAGGTCGTGGAGATCATCAATTGAATCTAGACTGGCCAACACGATATAATATCTGCCTTGGAACAGCAAAAGGCTTGTGCTATCTCCATGAAGAATCAACATTGAAAATCATCCATAGAGATATTAAACCATCAAATATTCTTCTTGATGAAAGACTGCAACCAAAAATATCTGATTTTGGTTTGGCTAAACTGAATGATGACCGGGGACATATGAGCACTCGGATAGCTGGAACTGTGTAAGCTTTCATTCTATTTGTTACTTCACCTTTCATTTTCTATTATTGTATTATATAAAAATCTCTATATCCAACGTCTGATGCTGTTCTTTAATTGAACCAGTGGATATATGGCACCTGAGTATGCCACGAGAGGTTGCTTGACATGTAAAGCAGATGTATACAGTTTTGGAGTGGTGACATTAGAGATTGTTAGTGGAATGAGCAATACAAGTAGCATGCCAAACGATGAATATCTCCATCTTCTTGACTGGGTATACTATTTTAGCTTTGTTTGTTACTGTTTCTGTCTTTTAGGACACAAAGTCATAATTAACCCCTTAAAATTGAATATGTTCTTATGGGACAAATTTCTGTTGTGGATATGTTGTGTTTTATAAAGCCAATTTGCTTAACTTTCGAGCAAACTCTGGCACATTTTAGGCTGGTACTATGCTGAGAAATTGATGATTTGGATTGGCATAGTTCAAAATATGTTATAAAGGAAATAAAGTTCATTACAACAGAAGCCAACAACATTGTTCCCAAAAATCGATCATTTGCATGGCAGCTATTCTTCTATAGCCAATGAAATAAGACCAAGTTTCTTAGTACTCACCCAACCAGATAACGACGGATAATAAGCAGTGTGTCTAGTAGGGAGTGAGATCGTGTCAAACAAAGGTTAACAATTGACTAGGTGTGTCTATAAACAATTTTCTCTTAATCAGGATTAGCCTACAAACAAACCAATATTCTTCATGTCAGAAGAAAGAATTGCCTATACAGACAAAGTGTTTCAAATCTGAGGCGCATCACCCAAGAAATTTAGCCTAACATGTTAATATCACAAGTTAACTGCATAGTCCTCACACATTTTAAACACGAATGCACTAACTGGATTTATTTTCTGGCCACAGGCCGAAAGATTGAAGCAGGAAGGGAAACTACTGGAAATTGTTGACCAGCGTCTTGGTTCTCACTACTCTCAAGATGAAGCACTTATGATGCTGAATGTAGCTCTTCTATGTACAAACACATCACCTGCTCAGAGGCCGAGAATGTCTTCAGTGGTGAACATGCTCTGTGGCCAAGCCCCTATTGAGGTTGTACCTGATGAAGATTTAAGTGGATACATCAGGCCCGTTGACTCCCAATCCAATGAATCCATGAATAACAGTCTAACGGAGTGGTCGTATGCGCCGTCAAGCGATCCTTCGATCTTGCTGCAAAACAGTATGGAGAGTGGTTATCTCCCATCTTCAAGCTCCCCTTGATCGAAGCTGTGAGCTGCAGCCCCAAGATTAGCTAGGCTGAAATGTTGTCATTGTTTTGAGCCCAATGCAGCAACTGTACATACGCATGCATTTGCTCTATGTTTGTAATCCCCTGTAATTTGACACTGTCAGTTGTCCTCATCTTTCTCATCCATAACCTAGGACATAGCAATGGTGCATCAGATTGCCATGATGTTACATACTTCACATTTCACAATGAGACTGGAAGCAGATATTGGAACCTGATGCTACTGATGTGAAGACTAATGAATTGAGCGTCTTCTCATGGACTCCAGTGGAGTTCCGTGTTACTTGGTCTTGGTCGCCTTGCATCCAGCAAATGCAATATACAACCGACTGGTGCAAATGTGTATATCTAGTGACTAGTAAATTGTGCGAATGTGCAAATGTAAAATCTTTTATTTCCTTTTTAGAGGAACAGATGTAGAACATAACAATTCAGTGCAAACTATTTGCTACCCTTATTAACCTTTTTATTATTATTTTTTGTTCTCTTCATCTGTGTTTTCCTTTTTTGCATTGACTCTGTGCCTTGCTGCATTCCTGTAGCAGAATAAACATGGTTCATTTGATGGGGATTGACCCTGGATTTCGGCTCCCTAAGGTCTCTCTGGATGGATCTCAGCCTTGGTCCATCCAAACAAGGGCCGAACACAGATTAAAGCCTTGGAAACAAATTTACTGAACCTGTAATTGATCTGATGAAACCAAAATCTGAGATGTGAAACATTCAGCAGCACTGAATAACGATGACCACCAAGCAGCATTATGATTTTCTACCTTTCTACATGGATTTCTATTTGAGCACCATGAATCCGTGAGAATTTATACTGTTATTTAGCTACTAATCTTAGGCATCAACGTCCAAGTCCTGCATCAAAGACCATGAAAATTCTAATCAATTTTTTACAGCTTTCAACTACTGCTACTACGTATCATAGATTTCTTCGAAATGCAACTGCTCCTAGTCCATGAAAAGACTCCAGATCAAAGCCAAATGCTTAGCAAAATGCTCATTTTAGTAATAAAATTTCGATAAGCTTTTTCCAAGCACACCGGTTGACCATGCTTCCATTTTTCATCGGTACTTTCTTTCTTTTGTTGCCAATTACATGGAAGACACTATTTTTTACTTGCTCCTGATTGCTCATGGTCAATTAAGCTCATGACCTCTTTCAAACAAAGTCAAGCTTCCTTCCTACCTTTGGAACATCTTTTTTTTTTCTTGGATAATTTTTGGTATCAAAATACTGAACTAAGTCTGTAGAGGATGCACTCATACTCTGCATCTTAGGAATAGGAGACGGCATTTCAAGTTGCCACAGAAGCTAAGCAACGAGACAGCCATCAAAGAAGTTCTATTGTCATCAAAGTCCCGTAAAATTCCTTTGTTCGAAACAAGGCTTGAAGCATGGATAGATTGCAAATTAAGCACATTCACAAACTAAAAACCACCCTGCAAGGAATTAATCTACAGTCAATCCCAAGATGATCTGCATCAACCTTACACTGTCTGAGTAATGCAACGTTGTCACGTGGTCCAAAACATACTATTCCACACGAGGCACGTATACATAGTTTGATTTAGGTCTAGATACACCCGAGGCATAAATTCCACACGAATTCTATAGGGATCCCCACATCTAAACACACACCCCCCATAGAATTCCTATAAAATTATAAAACTCCTGCGTTCGAAAGAAACTCTCGCGGTAGCCGATGGCGACAACGAGCTAAGGCTAATTAAATCACTACGTGTCCGTCACAGCACAGTAGTTCATCTCTTCCCTTTTAAATGCGATTCGGTGCATCCAGCATCTCGATCTCGACAGATACTAGCAGTACTAGTAATTAGGGATTTGGTGGTTAGGTTAATTAGGCGGAGGAGTTCATCCTGTTCATGCTCTTGAGGAATGAGCCGCTCTTGGTGATCTCCCGGAGGGGCTTGTTGGTGAAGCGGATGAGGTTGTAGGCCCACGCTCCGGCCACCGCTCCGGCGACCGGCCCGACGATGTACACCCAGATCGACCTGTACTTGCTCCCGATCAGCGCCGGCCCCACGCTCCTCGCCGGGTTCATCGATGCCCCCGAGATTGGCCTGAACACAAATACACATGCATGCATGCCACCAATCTCTGAATTTTTCTGAAATAGCTGAATCCCTGAATTTCTCTCCCCAAATCGTTATTAGGACTAGTTAATTACTGCTGGTACTACAGTGCAGAGTTATCCAATATAATGATGCTGGTGAATGGTAAAGATACAACTAAATTTTCTTAAACGAAAATAAAAGCTCTGTTGCTTCAGCTTTTTTTACGGGCTATAGCTTTACGGATTATTTGATAGATATGGACAGTCGTTTATAAGAATGGATTAAATATTATATACCCCCTCCGTGTGCTAGTGTTTAACGTTGGATAGTTCAATTTTGAGCTAACCAACGTCAAAAAAATATGGAGGGAGTATTAATTAAGAAAATAGCAGAGAACGCGTTATCTAAGCCGTACTGATAAAAAGAGATCGTAGTTTGAGAATCTACAAGCCCATAAGATTAAAAAAAACTGCTTCTTATATGCAAATACTGTACTAATATTGTGTCACGGCCGGAGCCATGGGTGGAGTGAAGAGTGTGACGAATTAAGGTTGGATGGCTAGCTAGGCGGCCGGAGGTAGGAGGAGTAATTAAGTTGACATTAATGCTGGTTGCACTGCACCAACCGCAGCAGCACATGACCGAATTTATTGGGTTGCCTTCATCAAAACGCTCTCCTGGCGAAAAGTACGGCCACACACATCAACTAGTCTGAATCTGACCCTTCATCTTTCCTTAATTTTGGATGGAATACTACTATATGTTTCATGGACGTGGAAAAAGTGGATCGGTACCAAAACATTTTCAGCCTTTAGATCCTGCTTGAAATCCAAGTTTTTTTACTGTAAAAACTCTTGTGATTATGGAGAGAAATTAATTAACATTAGAGATTATATGATGTTTGAGGGAAAAAGCATAATTATGTACGAACCCAGCAATCAGCACGTTAAGCAGGATGGTTGCACCAACGGCCAGCCCAGCCAGCTCCCCGATCTGCATGCATGGTCAACAGAATTATCACTTAATAACTTCAGATTAGGATCAGATTACCCATGATAAGCTGCTAATTAGCTAGTTAATCACAGATAGATAGATGATTAGTGGAGTAATCTGCTAATCTGCTTACGGCTCGGTTGTCGGTGGCGACGCCGGAGATGACGAACATGAGGTAGAAGGTGATGATGAACTCGAGGACGAGCGACTGCACGTCGGAGCCGGCGGGGAGGGTGCCGGGGAAGTGCTCGTGGCGGCCGCCGAACATGAGCCGGAGCGTGCCGCTGGCAAGGGTGGCGCCCAGCATCTGCGCCACCACGTACGCGGGCACCTGCCGCCACGGGAACCTCCGGCACGTCGCGAACGCCAGCGTCACCGCCGGGTTGAAGTGCGCGCCGGAGATGTGGCCCACGGCGTACACCATCACCATCACGGCGAGCCCCCACACGATCGCCACGCCCGGGAACGTGATCTGCCCGTTCTTGCTCTGGTTGATTGTAACCGCCCCGCACCCCGCGAAGATCAGGAAGTACGTTCCGAAGATCTCCGCGATGATCTGAAGAATCCGCCATTGTTGGTGACATCAAAGAAACATGATACAAGGTCAAGAAGAAGATATGCATGAAATGATACTGATCTGAGCTCACCTTCTGGACGAAGGGGACGGAGACGGCGAGGCAGCAGCCCTGGCCGTTAGCGAACTCCTCCTGCTTCCTGCCCTCCTCCATGGCTCTCTGCTCATGAGCTGAGCCGCCATTGGTGGTCTGGGAGCTGTTGTCACCTCCTGCCATCTCTCTCTAACAACAACTCACAGGAGAGGCAGAGCTCAGATGCAAGTGAGTAGGGAGAGAGAAGGGTACGATCCCAACTGCAATGGAAATGGGTTGCCGATGACCCGGGCTCCTATTTATTAATTCCAAGCTGGCTGATACCTCCTTCCATGGCAGCTGCTCATGCTGCTACTGGGGATAGTATCACTTTCCATGCCGTTTGGATTGACCGAGCCCACTTCAATCTCATGGTTGGTGTGTTCTGTTAACTGTTCAAGTATTGATATTAACTGGTGTGATTATCCATTTAATTAATTAGGATGAATTATTATCTTTTTGTTTGGCATGCCAAAAAGAGGATTATCTGTTGGTCCAATGAGAGGCCAAAGGGAGGGCTAAAAATAACAAATTGGGATCCAAAGCCCACCTACTCACCAGTGGCAGAGACGACAATAAAGTACTTGAAACTCTTCAGAAATGTTTTACGGGAGGGATAGTTGATGGAGACCGTCAGAAACTATAGATAATTGATAAGGTCTGGAGAAAGGATATCTATAGTTGAGTAAGTTCGCAAACTATACTAACTTTTTCTAAAAATATTATAAAGAAAACTACTAACTTATTTTCTTTTTCAAAAAACATACATGTATCATACACCACAATAGATTTGCACCTACATTACACGTACATATCCTTTAACAATACAAAATTTTAACGTAAGCTCAAGAAGGTAACGATAAATGTGTGACAACAAAAATTACAATATTATCAGCTATATATGAAAGTCATGATAAACTAGGTTATCAATCATGCACACTAGTGGAGTACCAGATAATTTTTCTTTAATCTCCGACAATTTTTTTGCCACTCTAATTTTCAAGATGATATGGTAGAGAGTTGAGACAGCCAGAAGGATATGATCGTACGGTTGAAAAACCATGTCCAAGGAAAAAAAGACGAGCTTTTGTGTTGGACGAATGCACGGCCATGGCTCTATGAATCCTTGTCGCCAAGTTAAAGTTGCAATAAATCGTCGATCGGCACATTACTCCCAGTAAATGCGAGTGCTTTATGACGATCCAACAAACTGGTATGGCCATGCCTTAATTGGTTTAGTATTTTTTTTCAAATCTTAATTAGTCTAACTTAATTGCTACTTGTTCACACAATTATTTGCAAATAGCTAGGCTCCTATTACTATAAAATAAAAAGGGTGACAAAACATGCACACATGCCGTTGATTGTTAAATTAATTTAAAACGCATATTCACATGTATACTATATATGGTATTCAGCATGGCTTTTTTGAAGAAATAGTCATGGCACTCCTACCATTCTGAAATAAAAGAAGAGATTTTTGTTTTATCATAAATCAAAACTATCTAAATTAAGTTTACATAAAAATGCACCGATATATATAATATCAAATCAGTTTCATTAAAATTTATTATAAAATATCTGACTAGATAGCATATTTAATTGCTATCGTAGTTGTTAATATATATATAAACCTGGTTAAAATTAGAGAAATTTTACTTTGAACAAAAATAAAACCTCGTACAGTTTAGGAGGAGGGAATACTCTTTAATCTTGAGGCTGCATTAATTTGAAATTCTGAAATTTTGTTATTAGTTTTGACAATATTTGTAATTAAAATTCATGTATTCAAAAGAAAACTGTTAATTAAACAAACTCAGTGTAGCTTAGCTAATTAGTTTTCTTACGGTGGAATCTGCTCATCCAGATTTAACTTCACGAGTTCTTACATTTACAATATGTTTACGGGGACTTCATTAATTTTAAAATATATCAACCAATCTTTTTAAAATATGGTGATATGGTGATAGAGATAGGGTGTACGCGTATTTACGATTGAGCTGTTGCATCAACTAATTCTAGGTGATTTTTCTTGCAAATACACGCGCGCCACCACCTCATGAACATGCATATATGAATGCATCATCGATCGGTACAGCTAACGGCAATGGTAGCATGCACGGTGTGTACTATATTATGTGTAGCGATCATGTGCACATATGCACGTACGTACGTCGACACAAAATAAACGCTTGTGCGAATTTCGAATTTGCTTGCTAAGAAAATTAAGAAGGGATCGACCAAACTTTGAAAATTTGAACGCTAATTAGTTGTCGCATGCATGACACGATATCTCAGACATGAATGCATCGATTGGTAGCCTAGCTAGGCTATCTGGCTGCTCCCTCGGAAGATGCACGTACGTACTACTCATTCCGTTCTAAAGTAGTCCTTCCGTCTCTCTCTCTCTCTCTAATTCATCTATAAAAATTATTTTCTTTTTTCTAAGACTGGTATTGCTACTATGTTTCTATAATTATTGTCATTTAGGAAAGGATAAGGTTAGATTTTAGAACTTTTACGGTAAATAAAATTTAAAACATTAACCTTATAAGCATTAAAACTATATGTATAAATTAATCTTACAAATATTTTTTTAAAATCATATACTTTTTTAATATTTCGTAAAAAAATCATAGTTAAAATTATTTTTAATATCATATTTTTATCTAAAACTATAATTGGACGGAGTAAGCTTCTATTAAAAAAACTTTTAGAAAACATATTTATCTTCAGAAGTTGATCTTTTTAAAAATACAGAGAGTAGATTATTTAGCAGAAAATAAGGGTTGAATAAAAATATTTCCTTTTCAGTTATCTCATTGGTTAAAAATTTAAATTTCGAATTCCCTTCCTAAAATTGGTTAACAACGGTTAGATTCTAATGCACTGGAAAATGTTCTAGATATGCTTATATTATTTTATAAATTTTAAATACAAATAATTATGTTTTAGAATGGAGAGTGGCCGACGACGGCATTAGCCTTGAAGGACGGACGGCAACAACAACCGCAGCAAATGGGGCGGCCGGAGCGTACAGGTACGAAGCTGGCTCTGGCTCTGGCCTCTGGGTGCAGGGGCGAGGCCTCATCTCACTGGCCGTACGTGCTTCATGCAATGGTGGCTAAGCTACGAGATCGATCGAGCAGCCAGGCCGCCATTGCCATGGCAAAATGGAGATATAGAGTAGTTAGCTGTTGCCGAGGCAGGCAACCCGTGTTGGGCAGGCCATTGATAAGCCGAAAACCTTGGTGCAGTATACTACTGGTATTTATTTATGCGTGTTCTTGCATAGTTAAGTCGCATTCACTACTCCAAAAATCAATTTTTAGACTAGCACAAAATATTTTTTCAGGTGACCGAATCTCGGACCACCTTAAAATATGGTCCATTTATAAAAATATATTTTTATAGGTGGTCCATGTCATTGGCAGATTGTAAAAACAGTTTTTTAGGCAGCCCATTCTATCAACCATCTATAAAAATTTATTTATTTTTCTATATAACTTCTTCCTTTTAAGCTTTCCTTATTTTTAGGTATCCTCTCTCTCTCGGAAAAGAGAAAACATAAGGAAAAGATTTGGTCTCAAATATTTAGATTTTATTATGTAAGGTTGATGCATCATCTTTTTCAATTTTAAGCATTTATTTGAAATGAATAAAAAGAAATTGATGTTTTTAATGGATTCATGAATTTAGACTGTGTCAACTTAGGACAAATTATTTTGTGCAAATTCTTTTTTAGTAGTGTTTTCTCACCCAATAATTATAAATTTTATTGCTAGTAGATCAAGGTAGGTGTCTCTTTTGGAGAGATAAACCCTAATTTAGTCTTTTTTTTAATAATATTACTCTCATTTCCCCTGTAAATTCCTTTGCAATTTCATTCTTTTAAAATCTCTAGTGAAGAAAATAAAAAATCGATTATTCAAAAAGTGTTATATTTATAAATTTTAAAAAGTAATTCAAAATGAAAATAAAGAAAAAATATTATTTAAATTATTTTAAAATTGTATATTATATTGTGGCCTGTATTTACAGATAGACTAGCAAAAATGGATGTATGAGACACTAAGATTTTAACGGTCGTTTCTTAATGAGCTATCTAAATTCATCAAAACTATTAAGAAACATGCAACGAGCAAGAGACAAAGGAAATATGTTATCTATACTTAGACTAAAAAAATAAGAAAACATGGTTGTGAAGTCTCACTTGGTTCGACACGGGTTTTATGTGGGCTATACAATTTGGTCTAAATATGACGAGACAGTCGAGGGTGAAAATAGTGTCGTGGAAGAACTTGATATTTGTTTGGAGGGTGTTATTTATGATTTTATTTATGATGGTTCTACTGTTGTGATGGATATAGATGACTATATAATGGTGGATGATACTGGTATCAAACTAGAGAAGTCACTACAACACCCTGAACCAGAAGTTATAATAGGGTCGATAAGATGTTTAGATAATTTTGAGACATTGCAAAAGGAACAAAGAAATTATTGTACGATAAGTCAAAGGGTTATGACAAGGATTTCTCCGTTATTTGTTTTAAGATGCAACATAGCATGGCAATAAAGTTGAATAAACTGAATGCCTACCTTAACCTGCTACGAATCTCAAGGCCAGCACACAACGTCGACATAAAAGAAGATTCCAATCTATTGAAAAACAAGTCTCGAAAGGAGAGATTAAATACATTCGAAAACTACCAACTAAAAAGGAAATGGATGTGGGCGTCTACATAGGTTGTGCAATGGTAATCATGATAGATAAAACTAGAAGTACCTTAATGTCGCCTAGAGGGAGGAGTGACTAGGCATTTCTAAAAAACACTCATAGTAGAATAAATTTCTCCTCCAGAGTATCCGGACGAAGTCCTCTAGAGAGTCCGGTCAAAATGGCTGAAGTATCCGGACGAAGTTTCTCCAAAGTATCCGATCAAAATGGCCGAAGTATCCGAATGAGTCTCTCTATCAGATAGAGAGTCTCGGTCGAAGTCTCTAAATAGTGAATCCAGATATTTCGGTTCTCTTTCATTACGTTCAAAAGGATACTTAAAAAAGACACCCTTGAAGGAGCAAAGGAAAGAGGCAATCCAAATAAATAGTAAAGTACACAAGAGAGAGATGAAGACAAAAGATTTATTTCCCGAAGTTTGGATCACAATAATTCTACATCTATGTTGAGGGACTCCAAGAAACCGGATCTCTCTCGATCCTAAGCATCACCAAACAAACACCAATGATAAAGCTTTGGCCTCTAAGCAACCACCGAGACAAGACTCATTTCCTAAGTGACCACCGAGATCTACACACTTGGGCAACAAGCTACTATCTCCGGTGAAGCTTACTCTACCATGAAACCTTCAAGCATAAGCTTGGTTCCCACTCAATTACCTCTTTCTTTGCGGAGATGAGGATGAACCTTCACAAACTTTCGACGACTCATCATAACTTTGGGAGCTCACCAATTATTCTTAGTTGTCTAGGACACCTTGATCCCCAATAGTAACAAACACAATTAAAGATTTGCTTGCTATAAACTCGAGTACTCAAAGAATGGAGTGAAAGTCACTTTCTCTCAACTTCTCAATCTCTCAACTCAACTCTTTCTTTTCTCAAATCACTCTTACAAAGAGCTATCACCAAGTTAGGGTATTTGGGAGGGGCTATTTGGCTTGAATAGGTCTACTCTTGTCAAAACTTAGCCTCAAAACAGCAACAAAGGATGGAGGGGTGGAGAGGTTTAAATACCTCAGCCCCCCAAAACTAGCCGTTATCCACATATTTAAAGTCCAGAGTATTCGTCCAAAACTACCGAAAACTCCAAACAAGCTTCTCTATCTGACCAACAAGGTCGGTTCGAAGTATCTAGCTAAAAAGTCTAGAGTATCCGCTACTCAGTAATAATATCCCACAAAAACAATCATAACTCATTGCTCCAAAGTTCGTTTTCAATGATTTTGGGCTCCATAAGAAAGCTTATTAAGAGGGCTACCCAACGCAATCAATAACAAACTCTAAAACCTTTCAGATAATAGGTTAAGTCTTGGATTTATCTTAAGGAAGCACTTAGGAGGTTCACTTTGATCACCAAGATATAAACAAACACATCAACATTGCATCCCTCTTAATAGTACGTCATTCTTATACTCAAAAGTAAATAGAAAAGCTATACTACTAGGAACACCTTCATGTCATCTTCTTGCTTTACCTTGAGGATTGCCAAGGTCAACTCCACTTCACCAATGGGACTATTCACCTACATCTCATTAAATACATTAGTCCCAAATTAATTATACCATTGCCTTGATCAATGGCTTGCATCGTCTTAATCTCCAACACTCCATCTTGCACTCTTCAAATGATTAATACGGATCTTCCGTAATATCATATGGCGTCGCATGGTCCATCGACATGAAGCCTTCACTCATCCTTCACCATTGTATTGGTCCGTCGACACCAAACACTTCGCTTACCCTTCATCACTGCATGGTCTATCGCGAACGAGTATTGCTTGATGTTCACCATCTTTTCATACAAAGTCACTTCGCTCTCCACATTTTCAATATTTTCTCTACACCAATATATCCATCGATATCCTTATCTTGATGCTAGAACTCATCCTAATCACTCTAGCTCATACAAATAGTTGGTCCTAACATGTATTATCATTAATCACTTTCTATAACACAAGGTTAAGAGACTTGATCTTTCAAGAACATACATAATGGCACCATACAATAGCAGGTAAGATCGATATTTAGCACAGTCGTTGTACATAAACAACAATTACTAACATTAATCTTTATGTAGAGACCATTATATCTATTTTATAATATATACTCAAGAGTATAAAGTCATTGTGCTAGACCCAGTGCATATCCCATAGGAACGATATTAACTTTTATTGATATTTTAGATTAGTAAGTTATTAATTAATTCCTTTGATATTGATCAACCCTGATCCTTATAGTATACATAGATTGATGAATAACTTTGATTTTTTTCTCTATTAGTACTTTTTAGTACTACTATGGAGTAGTCGAGACATAAAAAGAAAAGTTTCTAGTAATAAACAACTGGCCAATACAATATGATGTATATTTTTTTATAAATATAAGTATGTGTGTATATATATATATATATATATATATATATATAACAAGCCAACATACATTATTTTTATGTCTTTCATAAAGTATCATAAGCAACTAGCATATAGTGTATTATGAGGTTATTATGTTTGCCAAAACCTCAAGTTCAATGGGTGGTACTACAGCAATCCTGAAAATATAAGCTAATATACACATTTAAAGACTCTACATATTAAATACTTAACTATATTTTTTAACATGACATGTGGACGTAGATATCAATGATAAAAATAAGATACTCGATGACAAAGAAATTAAAAACATGATATGCAACCTCTATCATTTTATTCACCATAAGATATACCATGTTCGTAAAGATTTCTTCAACAATAAAGAATACTTTGCATAATAGGTAAGCTACAAAGCTCTTATGGACTGGGACGTTCTGTTGTTTCTATAAATTATAATTTTACTATTATAAAAGTTGAGTGATAACTTAATTGTTTGCTATATTGTGTACAATAATTTACTTATATATATTAATTAAATTAAGTATTTTGATGTAATATATATATATAATCCGACCAACTATTGGATGTAAAATAATTTAGAATAAATTTTATATAAAATTTAGGATAAATTTAGATGTGAATTTTAGTTGATAAATATATTTTTTAGTGGCTAACCCTATATGTTGCATTTAAAAATTATTTTTATAGGTGGTAATCTCTATACGTCCGTCTGTAGAGTTCAACTGTAGCTGCCTTCTATTTTCCGTTTATAAAAATAAGTTTCGGCCCCCTGTGTTTTTACTAGTGATTGCTGCATTATTCGGGGTTTAATTAAATCCTTAAGCCTACCGCTTCAATTATCATCGATCCGTCGGCCGATATGGGTCCGTTAATTAGTTCTTACGCATCGGTACTAAAGATTTGGGTTGAATCCTTAGCTAGTACTGGCTTGTTTTTTCTTCCATCTTGTTGCAGTGCCTTAACTGTTCACGGACTACTGTACTTCGATAGTTCGATCCGACTGCTAGCCACTTGCTCTATTCGATTGACAAGTTCGGTCGATCGCCGGTCGGCGCTGCCAGCCTTTCACCAATAGTTAAAAGTTTAACAGCTCCATCGTTTGTCTGTTTATTGTCGTAGTCCAAATTTTAATTTTGAAACTTAAGCGTTAAATTTAGAATACTTTTACTGTAATTATTTTTTCAGTGTTGCTTTTCAAATCGCTAAGAATATATATGTAAAACTTTTAATATAAATTATTTTTAGAGTGAACTACATCATGGGTTATGTATTATTGTCTAATCTAGATCAGGCCATGTAAGCTATTTTTATTTTAGACAAGGGTGTGTTACTATTTACTCTCTCCATTCTAAAATAGAACTTATTTTTAAAGTTTAAATTTATCATAAATATAGCTATTTGTCTACCTACCTTCCTATCTTAATCAATAATAACCATATCTTATTTAATCTCTATCTACTCTCTTATCAACCAACGACAAACTTTCACCATTTAATTCTATCTATTTCCTTAATTCCCATTAAAACCTCTAGAAATGATAACCTCTTGAGATAGAGGGAGAAATACACATTGGACCATAGTCCATCCCTGCCCTTGTGCTACCCTAGCAATTCATTCTATCCCTAAAATACGTATAAAATATTGACCTGATTAAGTTATCAAAAATCTTAGCGATTGAAAAGCCAGATTAAGATAACAACTAACGGTTAGCCCTTAAATATGTAGCTATGAAACAACTAGATATTTTCAGGTGGATCTCTATGAATAATAGACATCATTTGGTGATTTTTTATCCTATCATAAGAACTAAATTCTCTCACAAGATTAAAGCAAATGGTGCAGAAAGACCTTGCTCTTTTAGAGACTTCAACCACTCAAATTTTTTCTCTAACACAATATAGATGTTGACTCTATTTTTATCATAAGACAAAACAAGATCTAAAAGAGTTAAAAGAAGAAAAGAAACTTACACTATAAGCATGTAAAAGGATGTGAGCAATATCAGGAATTTAAATTGCGATGTAAAAATTTAAATTAAAAAATTAATTGGAACGAGGAAATTTAGACCAACATGGGACATCTCTTTCTCTCTCCTTTTCTTTTCTTTTCTTTTTCTCTACACACTTGATATTGTAAAACTCATTACGAAGACCTCTCCACACCATATCTATTCACTATGTATCACCATATATTTAATCTTATAATCCGATATTTATGATAGCTCTGAATCTCAACTCTTTTATGAGTTTAGTCCTGATGCACCGTTGATAAGGTTGACTTTTAAGAACTTGCACACATACAGACCAAATAATAATAATCTGTATGAACAAATATCATAACATAACCCTAGTTATACATACTTATGCCGATATCTGTCAAGTCTTTAAACCAAATTTTTAATTAAGTTCACAATTTGATTGCTAAATTTCTATCATAAATATATAAACTAACGCATGGTTTTACACTAACTACAAAACCACACCCAACAGAGAGAGGGGGAGAGGGAGAGGGAGAGGGATAGATAGGGTGACGAGCTCACGTGTGGCTGTATCAGGGCAGAGCTAAGTGGAGGTTGAGCATGAGGCCATGAGCTCATGCGTCAGGCCAGTTAGAGATCGAGCTTTACCCTGAGCTCAAGGTAATCCACCAGCGCAAGTGAAGATCAGGTGGAGCTCGTGTGCTGACTTAGAATGGTAAAGTTATATGGTTTAAAGTGAAAACATTGTGTTGGAGGTGGTTAATTTATATAGGCCAATATGTAATTTACTCTTCTTTCTATTGTTTCATTTATTCTTTCGTAGATTATCAGCCATAGAGCGAACCATGAGAGCCTACAATTTGTAAAAATTGAATTTGCTCTTGTATGATTGGAGAATGATATATCTTATATCAAAATTTTTTAATTTTTTTTAAAAATAGATAATATGTAAGAAACAAAGGAATGTAAAATCCATCTCCTTGGAATGTTAGATGGTGGCACTAGGCATGGCTGATTATACTGCCATATATGATGTTGATGGATCGATGCTATCCTTGTTCGATTAAATTAGTTTCAGCTATTTGTATCCATTATTAAAAAAATAGTTTACTGGTGAACCGGCTACTGTATTTAACTGGACGGTCCCTGCTCATGTATCACATCCTTCCGACGAGAGGAAGTGTGTAACCCATCAATTTTCATAAGAAATAATTTTCCTAATTAACACGCAATAATAAACAAGCTCATGCCGGTCACCGAATGAATTATGGTTAGCACTCCACTAGCTAGCTAACAACCTAACGTACTTGGATTTAAGGCAGCAAAACCTGGAGAAGTACTAGTACGTACGTACTCCTTCAAATATTTTGACTGATCAAGGAAAAAGATCTATCCACGTACGACCGAGTCTTCGCATGTAAGTATATATGTATGTGCAAACTGTAGTTGATCTGACACATGCAATCAATATAGGCATATGATCGACTAGCTTGCTGCTGATTCATCAGTTCTTCATGCTTACGTGCAGGTGAGATCATGCATACGTACGTTACATATATACACTTGCACGTACCGTACACGACCTGGTAGTAGCATTGGTTGACCTGGAGTGAACACGCAGACGATATATCAACCCATGCATATGCATAAATAGACCAAATATTCCAGCCATGCTTTGTAGCTAGCTAGCTAGGTCTAGTTAGCATAATTAATACTACTACGCAACTGTGAAGAGATAGAGGTATAGTCTAGTGTGATCCGTGGACGACCGCAACAAAAGCACGTCAATTCGGCGTGCCTACCGTTTTCCTAGCTTCTTTTTTTTCCTTTTAACAAATGGTAGGGATTAAACGTTCTTAATTACAGTTTTTCCTTCTTTTTGGTATTGCTAAATGCCAAGTGACAGATTTTTCTAGATTATTTATGATTTACAAACTCAAAAGTAAATCAAAATTCAGAAATAATTGTATAGCCGTATTCATAAAGATTTTTACATTCTATTTATTAACTAGCATGCCGTAATTATAACTTTTCAGTTAGTTACAATTAGGTTTTGAGACAATTTTTTTGAGCTTACCTAAGCATGCTTTCGTTTGAGGAGAATGAATCCGCATGTAAAACAGAGCTGCAGATTAACATATGATTAATTAAATATTACCTATAAAAACTTTAAAAATAAGTTAATATAATTTTTTTAATTTTTTTTATAAAAATAAATTGTTTAGCTGTTTAGGAAGGTGCTTATAGAAAACAAGAGAGTAATAGATTGAAAAAGTGATATTTGAATGCAGCCTAAATGTAGTTTCTTGCTATTGCTAACTTTACTTTCTTGACTTTGTAGAATGTTTAAATTATCAGATTGTGCAAATTACAACATTAGATACATGGTAGTTTAACTACAAATTTGATATCTATAAAAAATCTGATTGGAATCAACTTGATGTGCTTGGAAGTTAATTTTTATGCATATCTATAATAAAGTTGAGTTATATTATCTTTCTATTAAAATTACTGTATTCTTATTATGTAGTTTTTATCACATTTTGTACTGTAAGTTGTTTCTTTTTTTTATACATGCATCACATGCAATTAAAAATTTTCTAATAATGCTGCCATTGTACTTTGCTTGTAAAAATAAGCTTTTAATAAACCATGATTATGGTTCTGCCAAATGATGATATTGGAGATTTAAAGGAAACACATCAGAGTTCTACAAGTTATTTGGTGAGAAATTTAAACAATTTGAAAAAAAAACAAATGTTGAAATTTCTCATCAGAAACTTGTAGAGTTCTCATGTGTTTCTCACATAGGGATAAATCTCTAACATGTAACTGATGGCACCTAATTTTTGCAATGAAACTTTATTAATAGTTTCTATTTATTTATGAAATAGGAATGTTGTCATTTTTGGGTTATCTCTATTCTTTTGCAGGTCGTTACCAGATCATTGAAATGTTGATACAATCAATTTGAAGCAGTTTATATAATTTTATTGGTAAGTTTGGTATTGCTTTGTTGCTTGTTTCACTTCCTTCAATATTATTCTGCAAATTAGTTCCTGCATTTGACAAAAGTGTAATTAGTTCCCATCATTTGAATACTATATGAAAATTTTCAAATAACAATGATCGTTGTCCCATCATGCTGATGAATTGATTTAGAATTCTGTACCTCTATCCTTTGAATTGTTTCCTTGGACTTCAACTTTATTAGCTTATATGTTGCCTAATTATACTTTTCTAAGCAATTAACCATGGCTTATTCAATGCTCTTACATGTTGCCTAATTGTACTTTTCTAAGCATCAAATTCATTTGAATTTTTCATCTCAGTTCTTAACAAATCATACAATTGATCATGTCATGCATGTCAACCAGTTTGGATCATCTTTTTTGGTAAGTTTCTCAACTAATCGATATAGTTTCTCTATATTATTTATAATTCATAAACTCAAAGTAATGCAAAGTTCAGAAATAGTTGTATACCTATATTCTTTGAACTGTTTCGTTCCACTTCAAGCCACTCTTTATTCTTTGAATAGTTCATTTCCTGCCATTGCCCTGTATATTCAAAATTTGTTGTATGATTAACCAACAATTTTTTTAATAATGAATATAATTGAACAAGCATATGAAATTATAACTAACTAGCATGCTTATTTTTTATTTGCGTTGTCTTTATATTAAAATTACAATGTTTTAATTGTCTGATTTTATCACGTATGCACTGTAAATTGTTGATAATGATCTTATGATTGTATTATATTCAAAGAAAAATGTATTATATAGTATTACCAGTATTTATAGTTACAAGTTATGTTTTCCAGTAGATGCATGAATAAATCAAATGAGTTAATCTGATCTTATAGGAGTTGAAAATTTGTTCTGCTCTATTGTCCTAGTTACATGAGCTAAGAAGAATGAAAGTTTATTCTATTACTGTGCAACTGCACTTCAAATGATGTGGCTTTGTTCTCTTTTCCAGTAGATCCAACCCCATGTTGTTTAAAAACTTATCTGAACAATTTGATTGAGGTGGAAGACATCAACTCAAACACTTATAAGTAGTTATTTCAACCAGTTTGTGATGCCTACGATCTTGTTCAAGTTGAAAAGATAAATTATTAACTACCAGTATGTTCTAACCAAATTGAAATGCTTTTTGTGCATTAGAATTACCTCTTGATGTAGTCATATTAGATAAAATTGAGTTACATCATCATTCTACAATAATTACAGTGATTTTATGATGTAATTTTATCAAATAACTACTGTAAGTTGTTACTAAAAAATCTTTACAAAAAGTTTATACATATTCAGATTTAAGTAAGTGAATCATGTCCAAATGTTTGTAATGCTCATAGTTCTAGTATATTATAATTTTCGGAAAGAAACTTGATGATACAGTTACAAGTTATGTTGTCCGGTAGATACATGAATAAATCAAGGGACTGTCTATATGGAAATCTGATCTTATAGGAGTTGAAAAATTGTTATGTTCTTTTGCCCTAGTTATATGGGCTAAGCAGAATGAAAGTTTGATTCTATTTGCTTTGCATCTGAACTTCACATGATGTGGATTTGATCTCTTTCCAGTAGATCCAGCCCCATGATATTTAGAAACTTATCTAATCAATTTGATTGAGGAGGTGGAAGACATGTCAAATCAAGAATAAAATGTTAGAGAAAACTTACCTTTCGATTTCATCAGATTGATGTGTTCTTCCATAAACTTTTGTTTTGATCAACTTCATTAGTTTACATGTAGCCTAATTGTACTTTTCTGAGCAATTAATCATGAATTATTCAATGCTCTTACATGTTGCCTAATTGTACTTCTCTGAGCATCAAGTTCACTTGAATTTCTCGTCTCTTTTCTTAACAGATCATGCAATTGATCATATGATGCATGTCAACTAATTTGGATCTTTTTTTTGGTAAGTTTCTCAACTAATCAGTACAGTTTCTCTAGATTATTTATGATTCATAAACTCAAAAGTAATGTAAAATTCATAAATAATTGTATACCTGTATTCTTTGAACTGTTTCCGTCCACTTCAAGCCACTGCCTATTCTTTGAATAGTTCAGTTCCTGCAATGTATATTCAAAATTTGCTGTATGACTAAACAAAAATTCTTAATAATGAATATAATTGAGCAAGTATCTGAAGTTATAACTATAACATGAATGATTTTTACATGCTCTTTTACTAATTAGTATGATTTTTTATTTGCATTGTCTTTATATTAAAATTATAGTGTTTTAGTTATGTAGTTTTATCACATATGTACTGTAAATTGTTGCTAATGATATTATAGAAGGTATTATAAAATGTAGTAATTGTAATGAAATATTTTAAATCATATAACAGTGAATCAAAGTAGTTTACTTGTCAATTTTGTAATTATGTAATTTTGTAGACAATTTATTGATGTTATCTTTGTGACTGTAAGTGTTGCCCTGACAATTGTGAACACAAATATTTAAAAAGAAAATACAGTCAAGTAAATATAATTTACATATGAATCTGTTTTAAGAGGTTTGTAGATGTTCTAATATGCTATATGAATGGTACTGGTTTTCTTTTAACAAAATGCAATTTACTTGAATCAGTGATAGCTATGAATAGTACTGGTTTGAGAGAGGTTTGTAGATGTCACAAATTTATTTTTTGTACTCAGTGATATCCTAATATGAAGATCTACGTACTAGGTAGCAAGAATTTGACATGCATTTTCCAAATTGCATGTTTCAATGAATCATTTAAAATTGTGCCCTGCTTGAAGTAAGAGATAAATATAGAATCAAACTTAATAGAAAACACTCCACTTGGCGTATATTTTATGTTGTTTTCTACCTGAAACACGACTAGACGCTTGTACTTCGCAATTTGTGGTACCAGTGTAGTATTTTACTCCTTAAAAGTTCAACAAGTGATGCCCATATATGTTCCCATGGCAGCTCTTTTCTTTTTTTAAAAAAAAAACAGTGTGTAACATTATGGAAGTACTATGTCCTTAATTACGATAAGATAATTTATCATATATACATTCTAGACCAAATTGAGCTCTCTCGTCAGAATCGAATCAGCACGGCCTATCTACACCTATCCATTAAACCACAGCTGACAATTAACAAGTTGGAACAGAGGACTGAACGCTACTACGACGTACTGCTACTTAGTATTATACTCAGTCACTGGTCATCAGTTGGCTGGTCGCCCTCTCTTCCGGGAGGAAATGTGCCGCGCATTACGCTCGAATTGGATTAACAACCACTGTCACTGACTGATTCATCGGTCTTCTCTTTGAATTTCCACTTACTCTCCTCATCATCTGGACGGCCAGGGTTGACTCCATCCGTCATCGAACCACATCTTCCATGTCACTCTACGAGCTAGAGCTAGCTACCGGTAGTTTCGTTATATGTAACCGTCGGATAGTACAAGTAGTACTACTAGCCTATAAGACTACAAGTAGTAGTGTTCACACATCGTCCAAGCTACTGCTCCTGCAATGGTGTAGTTGCCCCTGAACCTGATTTTTTGCAAGCGATCCTTCTGTCTCTTATGTTTTGTAAGCAGCGTCGCAATCAACTCTTTAATCAGTTGTCATGACAATCATAGTATAACAATAATATCAAAGTCCCTACTTATTAAATTCTCCAGGACAGAAGAAAAATAAGATCGTACCAAGATCGTCTGCCATATGGTCCTTCCCTACTAATGGAAAAAACAATTAAATTCAGACCTGACGTGTTGACGACATCTCTCAGCACTTACAAAGATTTGCATGGCTTTTTACTAGCCAACCTTCCAGATAAAATGGGGAAACACAGATCACACACACACATCACAATGCACGTTTCATATGGTAATTTGTGTTCTTCCTCCAAACTCACACAAAAAGGCTTATCATACGCAGTGATGCAGCTAATCCTTTTTGACTTGTTCTATTCTTTGTCCCCTGATGGAATGTTCACCATTTGGCAGGGAATTTCTTGTGTTTACATGGGCTTTTTCACCCCTACTAATTAGGGGTCTGGGTGCCAGTGCCACCAGTTTCTAGTCACATGTTGTCCGTATTGATGTGATTGTGACCTTACTTAATCTGCATTTTACCATCTGAATGTAATCAAAGTTAAAGTACTCCATTTAGTTGGAGCATATGCAACTGAAAATTAACGACGGCCTTTGCCTTTTTTTTCTGACTGTGATATAGTAGTGGAGATGATAATTAACCGTGAAGCTTATGTTGATCGAGTACGCACGAGACCAGTGTGACGTACGGCATGGCAGCAATGCCTTAGGTAACGGCTTCGACTTGGGGGGCTCTCGATCGATCGCGCGCGTCGACGCAAGCGGATCCCACGCGATGCTGAGACTCGATCGAAGCATACGAATGCATGCTGCATGGATATGTGCGATTGTTTATGGACGATGAATGGAAGCTGGTTCACATCTTCCGGTCTCCACGACAGACACAGCCGTGAGTTGTAAAATTTCTCTACTATACTACTGTAAAATGGAGTCGTCCTCTCCTCTCCCACAATCGTACATTTCCCACCATGCCTAAAAACCACTAAAAAAACTGTTTTTTCACAAGAAAATCAACCCATAAAAAACAGAAAAAGAAATCTAAATCCCATAACCTTCCAATCTCGTTGCAAAGTATGAGCATAGCACTAGTAAATAAGAAAAAAAATGGAGGTTATAGAATAAAATTCTCATCTCCCTCCTAATGATAAACATCTAAAATATTAGATAGAACTCACATATATTTTATAACAAAGGTCTATAGAAACTACTCCATCTAAAGTAGAATAAAAGATCCTGACTAGTAATTTCGAGAGTATAATATATCAATGGGCATAGTATTTTGATTCTCCTAAAACCATCCAATATTACGAGTGACCATCTTAGAAGACATAAAAATAAGCTGCATTAAGTTAGGTTGTTTTTTTAATTGAATACTATATCATTATAACAACGCCAAATTGGGCAACACAAGCCACTATCCCAAATAAAATCAGTTTTTCAAATGAATCTAGTCACTCCCTTAAGCCAATTGTCAAAATTATTTTTAGCATTTTGAAGGGGATGTTGAAAACAAAGGAGACACATTGCCAAACAAACTGCGACACGTGGGATTCAAGGAAACGATATTGCGGTCTCATTCTTATTGCAAAAGTAGCAATGGTTTCCTCCCAATTTCTTTTAGTATTGTTGCATTTTTTAATTACTTTTTTTAACCATATAAAGACCAAAATTTGTCATCTATTTGTAGCGGCTATATAAAGCAATCACTTATATTTCACAAAAAGTTATATTCATTAGATGACGGACTAAATCATCATTCCACTCTAATGGTTTGTTTCCAACAATTGCAAGACGGATATACATTGGTGGTGCTTCTATCGGGCAACAAAAATAGTTTACATGTTATTGGCATCAGTCTAGAAATAAACTTTTAACTATAAAACTACTAACTTTACATCTCTCAGGTATTAAAAAAAAGGTTAAAAACACTCTGTTAAAAGGCATCATACATTTCCCAAATGACAACTAGTTAGCATATAAGTTTAAAAAACACATTACTTAAAAAACACTATAAAAATATATGGAACTGATCCTGTTAGGGTTACTTTAATTGGTTTAGATAATCGAGGGGGTATAAAATACCCATTTTCATGCATAGTTGATAGTCAACTTGATCATTCTTGAGATCATGTTTGGAATGCAGAAATCGCACCAAATTTTTCTGTAATTCCATACTAATTTGTTTATTCCCCAAGCATTTTATAGATATGCATTGGCATTATGATACTTTTACTTTTAGATGTGCCTAAGGACACCTTAGTTCCTTAGGGCTGCTGCTTTATTTTACCAGATTTTTTCATGAGACTTTTATCTATAAACATATGCAAGACACACACACTCACCCTCCGAGTACATCTTCTTAACACACTCACTGAAATCATATTAAAAGCATCCACATGTGTGTAATAATGGGCACGAATGTTTTAATCCACCACGGCCCTATAGTACTCCTCCAAAATTAGAGGGTTTTAAAGGGATCTCAATGCGCCATTTAGATTTTTTATGGGCATCATTTACGTTATTCAACAAGTTATGATGTACAGCTAGCGGCAAGGAAGTCACAGTAAGATAATTTAGTAGGCCTTCAGGGTTATCAAAGTAGAGAAGCCTCTGAAGCAAGATATTTTTTGTGAAGATTCCGGTTTTCAGCATGTGTCAACACTAGGCAAGAATCCACCGGCATACAATAGTGTTATAAACAGTAGTGCAGTAATAAGCTTATGTTGAATAATAGTTTTGTTAAAAGAAATGCTAAATAAATACTTGGAAAATGAAGGTTAGGCCTAGGTGGAAAAAACATAAGATACGCATTTGTATCCTCTATTTATTTAGGGACATGAGCAGATGTGCTGCACAAGTTTTTCTAAGAGATTTTGTATAACATAGTCAATGTGCAATTAACTTACTGAGAAAATAAAATTGAACATACTAAATAATTTTTGAAAATACTTTATTTATCAATTATAAAACCTTATTTATAATATTACCCTCACTGCAAATAATTTTTATGAGATTTCTAATATACATTAAGTTGCAAATAATTTTTTTATAACGATTATTTACTTATATAAACATTTTTTGTTTCTAAAATTTTTAATTTTTCAAAGGAAAATCATTTTTAAAGATGTTATGTATCACAGATTGATTTTTAATTTATTAATAATAGTAAAAAATTAAAAATATATAATTTGAGTTACTCTAAACATAATTTGTCTCTGTGAGATATAGGTATATTTATGATTATAAATAGATATAGGTATATTTATGATTATAAATATTTTAAATTATAGTTAACTCATTGAGAGGTAGGCTATTTAGCAATCTCCAATCCAACTTCTTATAAAGCGTCACTCATTCCACTTCCTCACTTTTAATCAAAGAAACCTATATGACATTTTAGCTCAATCTATTCTTGTAAAATAGGTTCAAACTAGCCCTTTAAACTATTTTTTAAAATAGCATGGTGAAAGTTTTTCAAACACAACAAATAAATTGATTTGATACACCGTTTCAGAGTTAGTAGGAGAGATAACTAGCACCAGACCAAATATAGTATCTCATTCCACTAGTCATTAAAAAAAATACTTAAACCATCATGTGGTTAGAGAAAATCTTAAAATTAAGAAAACGTCTCATTAAATTTATTAATAAAAATAACCGGCCAACGCTCCTCTCCCTTCTGTGTACTGCATACGTGTGTACCACATAGTCATACGCGGCAGGTAACGTCCCATCCCACTTCTTTTTTTCGGCTCTTCCTTTTGAGGGCGGTGAAGTAGAAGTAAAGTTCAAATAAATATCACAATAAAATCATATATTTAATCTGTAATTCATGTGAACAATATATTTCTCACAATAAAAAATTAATAATTTAAGATACAAATATGTTTTTGTTATAAAAAAATATGGTACATAGCCCATATATATAGTGTTCACTTATGTTGACACCTATAGAGGAAGTACATCCTAAAATATGCAAACCCTAAAATTTGAAACTACAATTATTTTTTAAAAAATATTGCATCATGTAGTACTTATTCTTATGCTTCCTTTTATTTTTCCTTTTACCTTGGACCAGTGCCTCAATTTAATAACAATAAAAAAATTCCAAAATATAGTCTCATAAATCAAAATGACTATATATAAAATATTAATTTATAACGAAACTATGTTCAAAGTCCATCTACATTACTTTACAAAAATCATCCTTCCTAGTTGAAACCTAGTTCTAACTCTAGAAGCGTTTACTTCTTCAAAGAAATTTAAATGCAAATGATAATTTGAATTTTCAAAACTCTAGATCAAAAGAAACCTAAAATTTAAACACTGTCTTCGAACCTATTTCAGAACACCTAAACTGTGAGATCAACAATCCATCTGTTTCTTATTCTGCAAAAATCCCAGCTAGCAATATTCATCATCCACCACTTGGGCTAGCCCAACTGAACAGCAGGACCACATTGCCCACGCCTGCTAGCCCCATCGGTTGCCGCTCATGCCTTGCACCGATCGCCTAAAAATCGTGCCGATCGAAGCTGCGCATCACTGTATGCCACTGCCTGCCACCCTTGGCTACCACGCCTCAACAACCTTGCTGCCCATCCCTTACCGCTCTGCCAATGCTGCCATTGCTGCACGCCACCTTGACCTTCCCACACACCATCGGCTATCAGATTTTCATGCTGACCTCACAGGTGCCGTGCAGGCCAGCCCACGTGTGTTCACGCTGAGGTCCACTCGCGCGCCCCGGCGCGAACACGCCAGATCGCCTGAGAGGTCTGCTTAGCTCCAGTGCAGGTCGATCGGTTTTTCTGCGTGGCTTGAGGTACGCGCGCCAGGGACCGTGGGGTTCGATCGGCTCTGGCGCGTTCGTACGGATGCAGGCGTGACAGTCAATTTGATCCTACAATTGACAAGTAAGTGAGACGAGCAAGTCTATCGGACGCTGGGCCGATACAGACACTCGCTATCGGCTGGCTATCGATAGAATCGGGATGCTCTTCGATCGGCTGGGGAGCCGATGTGGACAGATATCGATGAGAGATCGACCGCAGAGCCGATGGAGGAAACATGGTGTACTCAGGAGATAGCAAGGCGCACAGGATCCCTCTGGATAGCCGAACAGTGATTTATCGGCTGAAAAAACAGATGAAGTCACATGTGGACTAGGCAAGGAATAGTATAAGAACGCACGGACTGCAAAGCCGATGCCGCTCCGGATATGACAGTACGAGACCCGTCGCCCACTGTGACAGCGCCATGAACACCGAACCTCAAAGATCGGACCTAACCGAGACAGTACGAGGCTAGAGCCAGCGGCGATGATACGGAGGACGTCAGATCGGCTATGCCGTAGCAAGGATAGGAATGAACCCATCGGCTAGCTGAGCCGATGAGGAGATGCCTCTCTGAAGGCGGGTATGTATCGGCTGGGAGACCGATACGCTCGGCGTTACGCATCAAGGGACACCTCTAAAGGCTAATGCATATCGACCGAGAGGCTGATGCGCTGGGCGTGAAGCTCAGAGCATGGATAACTCATCGGCTAGCACTCCGATGATACGCCGTGCAGAAGACTATAGGCCTGAAGCTCGATCTACCATCGGCAGCCCCGTAGGTCGAACCTAACCAATGCAGCACGAAATTGACGATGGCAGAGGGAGCTTAACAGGCTGATAGGTCCCGCACGGACGTGATGCAATACTTCTGATCGGCCTAAGAGGTCGAACCTAACCGATGTAGTCTTAGACAGAGCAGAACATATCGAGATGGTGGCGGGACTTACCCCTTCGCCGGAGATCGGACCTAACCGATGCAGCCCCGTGTTGAGAGCTAGAACCCACCGATAAGACCTAGATGAACTAGGGTGGCGATGCGCCGAGATTGTATATTGATCGGGGGATATCTTACATGTTTTCAGGGGGTCTATATTTATACCCTAGATTTACAGACAGAGTCCGACGCGTCTATGACCATCGGACATTATTTCCTAATAATAACAAAGGAAAATATTCCTGAAGAAGTTAACTAACCAGCTAAACCTTTATAATTAAATAAGGTTACAACTTACAAAGACAAACATCCTGCCGTGGAGTCCACGGCTCTTCCGCAAATCCGATTTCATCTGAATAATCTTCCAATTTAGAACCGAGTCTTCCTTCGCTGTAACCCGATCGGCTTTTCCACTATAGCAATCGGACCTTCTTTTACTGAATCCGATCCTTTTCCTACCTTTCCTCGGGCTTCTCGGACCTGACCTCGATCGGATAATTCCCTGTCTTCAAGCCGATCCAATCTTCTACTAATCTGATCGCCTTTTCTACAGTTCCCATCGGCTTTGTCTCCCGAGTTAACCAGTATCTCCATCGGCCGATGACTGAATCAAACTCTCCATCGGATCTCTCAGCCGATCGGCTTTAGCACCATCTGATCGTCTAGATTTTGGCATTAACAACGTGTGATGCACCCTACCCTACCATGCCCACAACCATGTCAGCCCTGCATCTGCTGTTCTCTGATACCGTCGACTCCCTTGTTTCCTCCACCACTATTGCACGTCACCACCCACACACGCCGTTCCACCGTCGCTACGCATGACATCACTCCATGGCAACCCACACCCTACCACCCGCATTCACTAGAAGAGCCGATGCCCCACTGCTAGCTATCGCCGCCCGCTACCACACGCCATTGTGATGTGCGCGTGACACTGCTAGCCCTACCGCGATCTCACTCCTGTCGCACCCCACCCTCTTCTAATTGCCTATAAAAGGGGGACGTCGCCCGAACTCCATCGCCACCCCCACCTCCATTTCAATCAAGCAAGGCAAGCCCCCTTGCCACGGCCACATCCGCCACTCCATTGACATGCACTACGTAGCTCAGACCTGAGCTGAGGATGTTGTCGCCTCGTGGATGGCAACGACTCCCTTGCCCACTTTGCTTTCACAACCACCCACACACCCCGATCTCTCTGCTTTCCCACCACACCGCTGCTTCCTTCAATCGGACTCAAGGTAAGCCCTCTCCTAGCCTTCCATTGCTGCCACTAGGCACATGCGCCCACACGGTCCTAGGAAGAGGGAGTGAGAGAAAAGAGGAGAAAAGGAGAGAGAATGAGGGGATTAATTCCGTCATGACTGACATGTGGGCCCAACCACTATTGGGTCAAATGGACCCAGTCAACCATTGACCTAGCCCCACCTATTTATTAAAGCTCTTTTTCATTAGGGAAATAAATAGACACCTGTTGGAGGAAATACTCTATATAAACTCAAAATGTATTCTTAAACAGTACCATTTCACATTTGTTTGATTTAGCTCAAATTTGAATATTAGAGAACATGTAACTCACTCATTTTATGTCAAAACCTAGTGAAGCTTTTACCAAAATTTATCTAAATTCAAGATTGATCTAATGGCACCAAATTTGTTGTTTGTGTATTTTTGTTGAATTTATATACTATTTTATTTTGCTATTAGAATATATTTATGAGGAAGATTAGCCTGAGTGTGACATCAAGGACACTTTAGCCGAGCAAGACAAGTCATCACAACCACTTTCTTGATCATGTTGTATATATATTGAGAAATGTTTTGTTTTAAAATAAACTGCATAGAGTACCTAAATTGATTTTATACCTGCCTTGATAATTGATTACATATACCTTGATAGTCATACTCGTACTTAGGTCCATAGTCAAACTATTGACACATGCTAAGCAATAATTATTAGATAATTGTTACATAAAATATTTATTCTAAGAGATAGTCACTAGGGTAGAGGTGATTATCAAGAAGCAGTTGGAGACACGCATTGACATCTTGCTAGACACATCAAAAGCATTCACGAAATTGTAAAATCTTAATTATAACAAAACTATTTTAAACTAAGGCAACTGGTTGATTTGGATGGATTCCGGCAAAGGCTAGTGCCAACCCTGGTCAATTAAGGACCAGGTCAAGAAAATAGGCCAGAAATAAATCGAATGCCACATCTTCTCAAATGGATATAGACCTAGTGCACTATAGCCACTAGAAGGAGGTGGTACCTTTGTCATGTATGGTTATGAGCTGTGGTGACAAAGGTCATGTGCGGCACAACATATTAAACCACACATAACGTGGCTTATATAACTAAAACTTGGATAATTATTGCTAAAGAATTCGTCTCTTGATACCCTAGAAATGCCAAAACTCCCCTCACTATTGGTTTGCGAAGCTAGGTTGATAATAGAGATACATAGTTTATGGGACGTGTACCGACGCTAGAAGGGACTAAAAAACTGACCATGATAAATCTCATGCGTTGGGATTATACTCATGTGTTTGGCAAGTCATAGAGTATAGGTAAAGCATATATCTACTATAGTGTGAGTAAATTAATCTATTTAAATAGTCATACTCGTAGTTAAAGGAGCGTTAAAGGAGCATCAAGACTTACGACTAGACTCATAATTTTTAATACTTGACTTTAGAGCATGGTTAGGATATGCTAGATGAAGGTGAAACTACTTAGGGTAAGGGTAGGTGCCAATAGAAATTATGTGGATAATTGATCCTAGGAGTAAACCAACTGGTTTGGGAAGAGGGAGACATCTCTTAGAGTTAAACAAGAAAAACTTGATGTGTTTTTTAGTCAAAATGGCTAAGTCATAGGTTTGTGAAAATATTTATAAAAATTAGCTTTATACAAAAGAACCTTGACTTCTCTAAATTTGTCTACATTAATCATGTTGAATTGGTGACTTACAAGTACTCTATTTACTCACTGTTGCTATTTTTTCTTTTTAGATAGCGGCGAGAGGTTATTCGTATGAGCATCTTGCTGAGGCTGAGGAGATGAAAAAGACACACTAAGAGACTTAGGTTCTCACAATTGATGCCTATAGAATAATTTTGGACCACCACAACTTTACTTTTACTATCTTATTTATTTTATTGCTTTGATATTTTGGTATTGAATTAATCTAAGACCCACTTAGATAACCTTATGATATTAATTATTGTATAAATTAAGAATGATATATTTAATGATATTTAATTATGGATATGTGTATCATCTATTGATTCACGGAATGGTCCTATACACACGTGGTTTCACGTTAATAACCGGGGCATAGAGGACATCCATGTGTTGTAAATGAATGAGCCCAGGCCTTGTTCATTCTTTTTTTTTCCATCATGTCCTCATTATGCATACAACTAATTTTCAACCTCATGTCCTCATTATGTATATAACTAATTAATAAAGTTGTTGCTTGAGTTGAAGACTTGTGAAACTGTCATGTTGTACAGTAGTGTATTTTTCTTGTATAGTATTGGGTACATTGCTGTTAGCACTGCTCGATTGTATGGTTGTAATTGACTGTAGCTAATATAATCAGTTATACGCACACTCACTCTTTCACCCTCTCTTACGATTACATGGGCCGTACCCCTAGTTAGCTCAAGTTGAAGGTACGTTACTGGCAATTGCCAAGTCTGTGATATGTACGTGGTTGGAGTTGTTGAGCGAAGAGAGATAAATCTCATTTACGCTAGAGTTCCTCATCTTTCTTTGACTCAATCGCCTTAATCTTTGAACCTCTCGATCTCACATGATCTCAAATCTTTTGGATGACTAAATGATGCAGTTTTGCATGTTAAATTTAATCAGTGACACTGAATCTGTGTTAGAGATCGATTGAGGTGTTTGCAGGTTGTGAGGAACTCTGATTTCAGATTCTTCTTTTGCAGCTTAGCGCTAGTCTGATTTTAGACTCGCGGTAGGACAAACGCTGACGCATCTCAGTATTGATTGAAGAATTCCATGATACAATTCAATAACAATTGTTATCCTGAAGTTGCATATATAATAACTCACTTTGATTTAAAGTGTTGCGATTCTTTATATGATTAAGCTAATTTGATTCATTTATTTCTCAGGCCTTCTAGCATCAATCATGTCCTGACTTTTGAAACTTGCAGGCGAGTTAACGTTTCTCATATGTGAAGTAGCCAGTTGACTGTAAGATTTGTTTTAAGAAACATTGTTATGTACAGACAATGAAATCTACGTACTCGTTGGAACTGATCTCTCTGCAATCAATTTATTTGGTATTAAACAAATTAACCACATGAAACTTACTAACTTAACCACACCTCAGGAAACAAATCAGTAATCGTTGGAAATAAATCTGATGTCATACAAAGATAGAATCGAGTGCGAACCAGAAGAATTGATCTTTCAAAGTAAAAGCATCATCCGCTTCAGAAATGAGTGACTAAATTAACAATCAAACCCAAGAATTCATATCAAATGTCCACGAGCCAACACATTCCAATCAAATTAACAACATGCGTCTATCATATTCAATTAATGTCCACACAAACTAGAACATGAGAATCTTCATCGGAATCGCAAAGGGAACGGGGCTTTCCTCCTCTGTCTTTCACCAATGATATCATGATGTAGTTAATTAACTGAAGGCACTGTTGACAGAGCAAAGAAAAAAAATGTTGTAAACCTGAAGTCGTAAACCTATTGTTACTTGGGCATAAAAAACTAAATGTGAATGCTAAGTCAGAAAGTTGAATGATTCTTTTACCTTGACAATCTACAATTCCATTCCGTCATTCCGTGGTCATCTCCCAAACAACATTATTACTGGTTCACCTTCATTTGCTGCTGCAGTAGCAGCCGTTTGCAGCAAAAATGGTATTAGCAAACAGCAGATTATGTACTTGGGCTCTTGGCATGCCACAATTCAGGTTATAACTCTGTCGCTACCCAAGAAAGTTTAATGAAACTACCAACTTCACACCCAAAAAATAGATGGGATGACATTGAAGAAATATTCAGTTACAATAAAAAATACAGTTAATACTAATCGTTGAGTGCTTGCTTTGCTCAAATTGGGTTCTCACCTTTTTTTTAAAGACACCGCTTACTCGTCGACTTTTCTAATCCGCATGATGAAGCTCCCGTTGCTGGTTGTATAGCCTCTATACCTGTGTATGACATCTTGCACCCGTCTGCTAGTCCCCCATTCTACATTGACTGGCAACACCAAAACACAAGCCCTATGAGAAAACCAAATTATATGTCCTAGTCTTCTACATTACAAGATTGTCACTGAATTATTCTCCGTTGTTCCTGTCATAGATAGAAAGAACTGGTAAGATACCCACCAAAGCTATAAAAACCTTTGTTTCAGCAAGCCATTCAAACTGTATGTCCGTCAATCATTATAGAATTTTGCAGCAACTGAAAAAATATGGCATTGCACCGAAAAATAGCAAACAAAATGTTTTCTACTGATATCTCACAAGGGGACTTGGACAAACACTGATGAGAAGGAAGGACCAAGTATAGATTAGAAACAGTATTAGGAAAACGTAAATGTACTCTTTGCATTTCGACCTCCCCGCCGCCTCCCCCCGTCCTCCTCACTCTGACCATTGGTCTATGTAATGCTCTCCTGGCAACATGGGCTAAAATCAATTCAAGCTAACATGTCATTATGGAAATGTAATGGTAAAGTCAGAATTGTGGTTTCAGTGGAAATAGAGGGGACCAACACTTGATCATGCATGAAATTCATTCTGATGACTATTTGATGGAAGGTGAAGTGCTCCATTTGACAAAGAATATACCATGTCAGATGCCATAGCTAACAAAACAAAACACATAACAATAGGAAGCCATATAATGTGGAAAGACAAACCTAAGTTATTTGAACTCTGCAGTTCATCAATTGAAAAAACAAAACAAATCCCACTTGAAGGTCTGCAGTTCATCAATGCAAAGCAATGAGATCTCTGATACGTGAGACATTGAACAGGAAAAGATGTAAGAAGTGTTAAAATAGCACAATGCACTGACTTGGAAGATAGGTGCTGTAGTGAATTACCTCCTTAAATATGTGACTAAGGTACAAGTTATTCTTGAGTTCCATTAACGTTAAAATTTGGTAAGTCTAAAGAAAGATGGAAAGAACAATTGGTTTAGTAAAAAAGAGTCCGATTGCTAAAGGAAAAAAGCCAATTGTAGGAAATAAGAAAGGATTCGGTCCAAAAATAGAAGACTATCCAAATGATACCGAGTCTGAGGAGGAACCGTGGAAATCACGGCAGGATATTCTATATATGTAAATCGTATTAGATAGGAAGATTTAGTTAGTTTAGTTAATTTTTTAGAGATATTTTTCTTTTATATTTTTAAGAAATAACGTTCCATGGTTGTTGTAACCGCGTCAGACTCGGTAATGTCAGGGTATAAATATAGACCCCTAAAAACCTGTAAAGACATCAACATATCCTTTGATCAATATAACTTCGGCACATCGCAACTCTAGTTCATCTAGATTTTTACCGACGGTTTCTGGCTCTCGACGTGGGGCTGCATCGGTTGAGTTCGATCTCCGGCGAAGGGGTAAGTCCCGCGCTGTCTAAGACTGCATCGGTTAGGTTTGACCTCTTAGTCAAATTAGGTGTACCGCATCACATCCGTACGGGGTCTATCTGTTTATCGGCTCTCTCTATCGTCATCGGTCTCATGCTGCATCATTTAGATTCAACATGTGAGACTACCGACGGTAAATCAAACTATAGGCCTATAGGTCTCTGTACGATGTTTCATAAGAGTGTTAGCCGATGAGTTATTTATACCCCATGCTCTACGTCCAGCGTATCAGCTCATCGGCCGATACTCACCAATCTTTAGAGATTTTCCTCGAGCGCCTGTCTTCAAAAAGATGTCCTCTCATCAGCTCAGCTAGCCAATGGGTTCGCTTCGCCCTTGCTTCAGCACAACCGATCCGACGTCTACCGTCCTATTGCCGTTGGCCTCTGTCTCGTACTATCTCGGTTAAGTCCGATCTTCGAGATTCGACGCTAGCGGCGTCATCACGGTGGGCGACGGGTCTCGTGCTACCATATCCGAAGTGGCATCAGCTTTACAGCCGGTGTATTTTATATGATTCCTTGCCAGTTCACATATGCCTTCATCGGCTTTTCAGCCGATAGCGATACAGCTTCCGTCGGTAACCAGGAGAGATCCCGCATGCTTTGATGTTCTCTAAATACCCTTTGGTGCCTCCATCGGCTATGTGGCCGATGGATCAGAATCTCACTTTTGCTACACCTGGAGTCATCACGTCCTTTGTTCGACATCTATCTACGCCTTTATTGGCTCCCCAGCCGATGGAAGAGTGTCCCAATACCTATCGGCGACCAGCTGATAGCAGAAGCCATTCGAACGCAGCCGATGACCACCTCAATCCTATCGGTGGTCAGCCAATAACGAGAGGTCATATCGGCCCATTGTCCGACTGACTCGTTCGTCTCACCTTCTTGTCAATTGCAGGGTCAAATTAACTGGCACGCTCGCACCCGAACTATCGCGCCGGAGCCAAGCGAACCTCACAGGCCTCAACGCGCGTACCTCGAGCTACCAAGAGAAACCGATCGACCTATACTAGAGCTAAGTAGACCTCCTAGGCGTCGTCGTGGTCACCCGAGACATTTTCGACGTGATCAAATAGTTCTCAGCTTCATGATATGTAATGTTGAAAAGCACAAAACACCAACCACATAGCTGTAGTAGAATCTGTTGCCCTTCACTCCAATATCCTACGGAAATGTTAGCCAAACATTGTAAAGAAGTTAAAGAATATGTTATGAATCACAACACAATGTTTAATTCATGACTAAGGTGGGGATAGTAATTTAAGATATTGTGGGTTAAGAAGCATTTGGACCTAGACTATGGATGTAAATTTGGATAACCACGATTTTTTGTGAGAATTCTGAGTATCTGAGGGCAATGTAGTTCAATTATAGGGTACAACATCACTCCCATTCTCCACCTGCAAATTCTTTAAATCAATTTCGACGCGAGGTCCTTATCATCCTCCTACTGCTGTGGAGCCAAGCCAGGGCCGACTCAGCAGCCGCCATGATCCAGCCCCAGTGGGCATAGCTCTAGAAGCCAAAGTCATGGGCTTCGTGCGGCATCACGATGGGAGGACGTGTCGGGAGCGCGTCAAGGATGATGCGGAAGAAGGAAGGGAATGGGAGCAGCGAGCGAAGGTGGACATGGAAGCTCTAGCCCTTGGTCCTCCCATTCAAGTGACGCCGGTGGCGATATTGCTATGCACGTCTGGGCTGGTGGTGGCGAAGGAGTTGGGGGCATGGCTGAGGGGTCACTGGGGTCGCCACGGTGGTGGCGAATGAGTTGGGGGTACGGCGAATATGTCGCTGGGGACGTGAGCGTTGCGGTAGAGGACTCGCCGTTGGCTAGGGTTGTCGATGGCGGTGTGGAAGCGATGTGATGGTGGCATGGAGGCGCGGAGATGTTGTTAATTTCATCGTAGCGGCGGCAATGTAGGCAATCCGGGATTGGGTGGAGTGCAATCGAGGACAGAGAGGCAGACGCGACGGAGGAGATCGATGTGAGGCGGAAGCCAATCCTCAAGAGCGAAGGTCACGTGGGAGGATCTAGGTCAAATCTCGTCCATGAGATGATCGAACGGTTAGAATCAGTAGTCGTAGAAACTGCCGTTACCACTATTCTCTTTCTTAAGTAGTAAAGAAATCTAATATTAGAATGGATAGCCGATATTGTTATGCTTCCATGATACAAGCCGATATTACAATAGTCTCACAGTCGATATTACTGTAGTCTTACAGCCGATGATACGACCGTTGTTGCTCACTCACAGTCGGTGGTTGGGAGCTAACCGGAGTCGAATGTTCGGATCGAGATGCTATGCTTCGATGCGACCAAGACTCTGCAAAACCTTTTGCTACTACTTGTGTGAGAAGCTTTTGCTCATTTTTTTTTTTTGGCTACTATTCGACTCCTTAACCTTAAGTGCAACTGTGCTATGCGAGTGCGAGTCTTAGAGTTAGTCTGGACCAGTGATACCAGTGCCACAGAATGGATTTCTCTTGCCCGCCATCGTTTCATTCACTTCAATCAGTTTTCATTGCTATATTAATTCAGTAACCTGTGATGCACGCGTTGTGTGTAGGCAGAGAAGGTACTTAACTTTACTTCGTGGCCTATAAAATAACCACCATAAGTTTAAATTAATGCAGAGTGTAAACGTCAAGGGAAATAGTAACTGAATTTTCTGATACACAACATGCTACTGCAATGAATTTTGTTGTTTCTTTACTCAATAGTAATGCATTGAAAGAGACCATTTCTCTTGGGTACAAAAATTAACTAAGGCCCAGTTCGAGATTAATTGAGTATTAATTAATGGAGATGATTAGTTAAATATTAATTAACTAAGCGACATAAATTAATTAAGTATTAATTATTACAAACTTGAAAATTATTTTTATTTGATTTTTAAAAAACTTTTATATAAATTTTTTTTATAAAAAGCATACGATTTAGCAATATGAAAAACGTGTTAACGGAAAATAAGAAAGTTGCTACAGTTGGCAGCAATTCCAAATGGGCCTAAACAAAACCTGTGGTATATGAGGGGTGCTCTGGCACCCCTGCATGCAACGGCGACACCGCCGTGCTCTTTAGCCCTAATTGCACCTTTCCTCGATCACTCATCTCATATATGTAGCGCTACCAACTGCTGTCGGCTGCTTGCTGCATGCATGACAATTGGGCCTAAGGGCATTTAGATTTTTTTACTTAGTCCTCCACATCGGGCAAGGATATATTACAAAAGTGATGTCATATGGACGAGAAAAGTACAAATAGTGGCACATGGGAGAGTTCTAGTAGAAACCGGGTGACAAACGAGAATAGAAATCTGAAAAAGTGACATTTGGACATATTTGGGAAGATGATAAATAGTAAAATTTTCCATTTCCATTAACCAGCACACGTGCGATGATTAGTCATGTAAGATTATCTATTTTACAATTTTGTATTTCCTCATTTTTCGTAAGTATATTTTTTAAATTGCTAAACGATATGTTTAAAAAACTATAAGTTGTTTTAAAAATTATATTAATTTATTTTTTTAATTTTTAATAGATAATACTTAATCAATTATGCTCCTTTTCTAGGAAGAACTGATCCGTTCCCCGCAGCCTAAAGGTGAATCAAATGTCAACTTGAATTTGGTCATTTCTGTCACTTATATGCCAAGATTAGGCATGCATCGTGCATGCATACTATACAAGTCTAGACGTTCTGGAATTTTACCTAAGCAAAGTCACCATGAAAGCAACCGGAGCTAGAACTATGGTACACTCCTTGCGTATCTGTCGATCGGTGCGAAACATGAATTTTCTACGCCTAATTAACATGCATCTGTGCGTGGCTTATCAAACATGAACTTTCACATAATAAAAAAACCTAAAATTATTTTGAAATCGGGGCAAACGTGCTGGCTAGAGTTGAATAATCTTAGCACTTTGGCTGGTACAGTTGGGCTTGAATAAAACTTTCTTGCCCGAGTGAAATCAAGGAGTTACCGGACCGATGCAAATGCAAAGCTCAAGGAAGATACAGCTTTGTAGCACAGCGAATTTTTGCTGTCCAAAAATTGAATCTTAGATTTTTCTTTCATGCAAAAAATTTACAAATAATAATACAAAGAGCTCCTATTTTACGCCACTCCATGATATCTTTGACCACTTGGAACAGAAGTAGATCGAAGAAAACATTGACAAGTTTGAACAGAAAAAAATCAAAAAAAAATGGGCATTTAGGCTCATCCATGTGGAATAACTTGTCCTTGTTTGATGGACCTCAATTCTGGCCGCCCACGTTTGTAGGCCAGGAAATTAAACTAAAACTTCGGCCTATACATGTTAACGGACCGCAATTCAGCCCATCTAAGTGAGGCCTCAAGATGGGATTTCGACCTAGCCCATCCAGCAAGTAATTAGGCCTACTAATATTTCGGCCTGGAGGAAAGCAATTTAAGCCCCAAAACAAGGATTTTTTATCTATATATTTATTTAATTAAAATATTTAAAAATATATTTTCTTTTGAAAAATTTATAGATATATACTCCCAATGCGGAAATATATTTTGGGGATTTTTTTAAAAAATATATTCTCTTAGATGACATGAAATCTAATATAACAAGCATCAGTTTATCCCCGTTAACGAAGGGTCGGTAGAAGGCTAGAAAATTTGCAGCCGACCTCCTTGCTGCCCTAGTTGATTGTGTTCTTTTTTATAGGGGCCGCCTACAAAATATCACGGTAAGGCGCGCAAGGGAGGATGAGAACCTACTGTTTTTACAGGCAGCCTCCTTACAGCCTCCTGTCTGACCATTCAGCTCGCTAACGTCATATCACGTGTGCGCAAAGTTTAAAGTCTAAGCAGTGCATAAGCATATAGGGTTGTAGGGTTGTACGACTCCCAGACAACATCGTTTGGCTTTAACTAATCGATCTTCAACACGAAGTTCGAGCAATACCTCGTGACCTACAAATAAGCCCATTGTCACTGCAGAGCATGAGAGCTAGTGTCAACTAGTTATTTTTTAGGTACGAACACTGAATTAACACATTACGTACCTAAAAATGACACCACATTGTTTGCATCGTGGGGAAGTCCTTGAGTGGCCTCTATGTGTATATGTTATTTGTCATAGGTGCTGTGATCCACCACTAATCGTTCGATCGTGTACTACTCGGTGAACAACCAATGATAAATGAACCTAGGTTAGTCTTCATGCACGCGTCACAAAGACCCTAGTACGTCGTTGCGAGGATAGCGGATTCCCAACTCCATTGAGTTACACTCCCGTCCTCAGCATCGGCGATCATCTGAGTGCAGTGAATAAGCCTCTTGTTCACAGCATGGCCTACAGTGCTGATGAACATCACCTAGCCAAAGAGCAATAACAGGTATGTTTCGAAGCTCCGTTACACTGAATAGTCGTCGACCTCAAGATAGACATGATTAGTCTTCACAGAGAGAAGTTTATTTCTATAAGTAATTAATTAGTCTTAAGTATGCATATAATATCATAACAAATTGCTTTATTTATAGTAAACTTAAGAAGCCATGCCTAGGTAGGGCCACCCATGGTGTAGTGAGGGAGTGTACCTAGAGCAGAAAGACTAGGCATGAACTGAACATGAGTAAGACACTTTTGGATATTGTCTTAACATCTCTAAAGTTCATCAACCGAACCTACTACATCCCTCGTGTGGAGAAGACCTAGACTGTATGAGATGTCTTGAAGCGTAGGAACGATCTCCTCGCACGATAGGTGAAATGTGTGTATTTTCGACCTCCAGAGGTCTAGAAGTGCTACGACAAGAGATCAGTCTGCGAACCACCACTTTGTCGAGTCCTTCTGTGTGCTACGACCTTAACTAGCCTCCCAACGGAGGGAGGTTAGCCTCATGTAAACTAAAACAAAGACAATGTATGTATTATCTGCTGGGAATCATATTTAAATATACATTAAACAATATGGATATCTTTTACTTAGCAAAAAAGTATGGGTTCACAAGTAGTAGGTGTTGTGAAGGGCATAGACGGGACAATGATCAGCATGGCGTTCTCTACTGCTAAGAGATAGGAGTGGTTTGACCAATCGAGACCATAGTCTAGTAGCTCCAGTGTCCGGTATAACATATCTGCATTGAAAAAGCAAGTTAGCACGATTATAGAAAAAATATATATATAATATAAAGTTCATACAACTAACAACAATTTTTTGTCAGAAAAAACAAACAACAATTACTATTACTACAAGGCCTAAAGTAAATAATATTATGATACATATGGTTAACACAATTTAGAAAAAAATATTCATGACTATCTAAATTACAAGAACTTAACTTACACATCCACTCTTACAATAATACTACACATCCACTCTTACAATAATGCATATACTTGAACTACACGGCTGAAGCACTAGGTGCACGAGAACGCTTAGCCCAAGTTGGCCTCAAAGTGGTACCTTTCTCTATGGGGTATTTTCCATCGGCCCTTGCTCCTGATGAAGGAACTTCTGCTTCACGTGGAACCTTTGCATCTTTTGCACATTTTTTGTAAATATGTTTCTACTGGTTGTATTTGATATAACGTTTGAGTCTTTTACCTACTTTAGATTCATCCATATTGTTGCGGCCTTATCTCTCATCTTCACAATCTTCTATTTCACCCTCCATGCCTTTGTATAGGTAATTATGTATTTGAATTTATCCTCAATGTGCCTGATAATTAATCTTGATTCTTACCCTAAGTTATACACAACATCGGAGTTGATATTTGTTGCAACAAATACAAATGCTATGTTTATGTGATATTTATCGACCTCTATAAGTGATAATTATACTCGGTGATGATTGACAGTTTTCAGTAATCCTTCTATTTACTCTTAAATGCATACACCCTCTCTAGACACCCATAATTTAAGTTTATGCATTTCACTTTATTCACCGACTTGTTTGACTTCATGATTTAGAATACTGCTTAATGCTTAAACCGCTTAATGCTTAACTGCCTATATCAATTTCTCTTTATATGCATACTTAGCACCATGAATAACCTCATTCTCCTTGTACTCCCATGGCACATGATGCCCCTTAAAAATAACAAGTCTAGAGAATTCTTCGTTAGAACATTATGAGGGATTTACATTACTCTCTTACTCGTCCGATGATTCATTATCCTCTGTATGCTCATTAATGAAATCTTTCCTATATATTACCTCTGATGATGTTTTTTCTCTCTCTCGTTTGTCAATCATCTAGGCTCTATGTCTTCTCATCCTCCTCCTTCTTCTTCTTAATGGCCTAACTCGTTTCCCTCTACTATTTTAGCATCACCTTCCATCATACTTGAACCCTCATTTTGCATAGTCATTGAAACAGTGGTGTCTTTCTCATACACTGACATAAGAACACTAGGTGGCCTAACTCGTTGCAATGCATTCTTCACGTACCATCTCCAACTGACAGTGGAATCTACCGGCATCAATTTAAAAAAAACATTTGGTTGCCCGGTTCACTACAACACATACAGTTATTGTGTTAGCTTAGTGGTTGATTTAGAAACCTTACATTAACTAGTTGCACATTGTTGAAAAACTTCTCTCAGCTAGACTGTCGAATTTTGACAGATCTACACCACACAAACTATACCGAATATTTTCTTAACCATGATATAACCGAAATACCATTTTATTTAACATATCTATTCACGAAAAAAGTTAAACTAAGTAACAAATTAATCATCACATCTAATACTATATATTCGATATTTAAACACTATTTGTCTTAAAATATTATGAATAAAATTATCTACAGATCAAGGAACAGAACTAGTGACAAATCTAGATCAATACTACACATACTACTTTATTTTATCATTAAAAATAAATATCTTAATAAGTATAAATCTTTAACTTACATAACGCCAAACAGATGGCAACAAGAGGGACATCTGTAAAAACAACATGTCCCTTTCTCTCTCACATGTCCTCACGTGTCGTATCACAGTATAGATGGTTCACTGCCACAGAAAAAAATACTCTCGACTACTACGACAAGAGAATCGTCTATAAATTTTCTAGCCTTTGTCGACGTATCATTAACGAGGGCCAATGAGCATTTGACACATCGAATTTCATATCCTTAGGAAGAATGTTTATTAAAAAAAACTCTCAGAGGGCACGTGCGTTATATATCAGTAACTTTTCAAGGAAAAATATATTTTTTAAGTATTTAGAAAACTGTAAATAAAAAATTCCAAAAGAAGGCCTATATGACCTAATGGGCCTTGATTTGGGCCCGTGCAAACGAGCTCTTACTGGGCCAACGTCCCATTAAATCCAAAGAAACTCTATACTCTTAATGTTTTTCTAATTAACCAATTGATTAATTAATTAGTAGTAATAATCCCCGGAGCTCCGCTTCAATCCCGTCCTCCTCTCATCTCGCCTCGCGCTCCCTCTCCTCCGCTTCCTACCCCGTCGCAATCCGCCGCCGCGACCTGGAAAAGCATCCACCTTTACCAGAAACGGAAACAAATATTCCAACTTTCGATCGCGTCTCGCCGTCGAGCTCCGCCGATCCCCCTGCGGCTGAGCCCGGATTTGGAGGCTGCACATGGCGGGAGCCGAGCGGCCCTATTACCCGCCGCGGCACGCGGACGGCGTCTCCGGCGAGGCCGCGGGCTGCGACTCGCCGGTGAGGTGGAACGACGAAGAAGAAGGCGGTGGCGGCGATGGCATGACTGCCGTAGCGGTGAGCAACACCCCCCCCCCCCCCTCCCTTACGCGGTTTCGCCACTGTGAAGATTGGTTGCGTGTACGCTTTGTTCGTTCGAGTTAGTCCTGCCGAAAAGCTTGTAGCTTGGGCGATCAAGTTGGGTGATTAGGGCTTGCTGTGTGATTGTGAGAAGCATGGAGGAATACGGAAGATAGAATGCTTTAATGGGTGATAGGGTTAAGCGCTCCGCTTATGCGAGAAGCGAAAAGGTTGGATTTTTAGGAGTTTACGGCTTATGCTGCTACTGGTTTTGGTTGCTGCTTTGGGTGCTGGGAATCATGGGTTTTCACTAGGTTTAGTTCTTTTTAGCATGCTGTTACAAATGCATGCAATTTTTTTTGTTAAATTAAACATGAATTAATTTCCATATTAGTTTTTGCAGTAATTTTCTTTTCCAAATTTAGGGACTCAACCTATTTGAGGAAGAATCAGATGTTCCTCCTGCCAAAAATGGCATGGTCGACAATCCTGATACTTCCACTACTAGTGAGTGCAACATTGATATGAGCAAAGATTTTGTAAGGAGGGAACAAGAGAACTTCCATTGTGATCCCCCACTTCACGAACACACTGGCATCTGGGTGCCTGTTTCTGTCCCGCCAATGACAAAACACGACCACGAGGAGTGGCTTAAGGGCTTTGGTCATAATGGGGGGTACTTTCCAGATGAAGAATTCAACTGGGAGGATGAAGAGAACAAGGAGATGACAATGTGGGATGTTTTTTCTGAGATGGTTGTTGTGGCAAAAGATAAGGTAATATCGGTTGCATCCTATGATCCCAGGAGACGTGGTATGTCTGTGTTGTCCAAGTTTTTCCTCCAGGAAGCTTGGAAGGATATGGCACAAAAACTTGCAAATGCCAATGCTGGTATTGCTAATGAGCTCCTAGAGACAGAACGAACAGTATGGTTGCCTGACAGTGCTGCCAGTGCCTGCATGCTCTGTAACATGCGTTTTCATCCGATAATGTGCTCTCGGCATCATTGTCGTTTTTGTGGTGGTGTGTTTTGTGGTGGTTGTTCGAAGGGTAGAAGCTTGATGCCACCAAAATTTAATACTTCAGAACCTCAAAGGGTTTGTGATGTTTGTGGGGTACGTCTAGAGAGTATTCAACCTTACTTGATGAATCGGATCAGTCGTGCTTCACAACCTCCAACTCATGATGTCACTGATCTGAGTACATTGAGGTCGTGGCTGAACTTCCCTTATGCACACACAATGGAGTATGAGATATACAAGGCTGCAAATTCTTTGAATAGTTACTGTAAGGTATGCCTTTTTACCCCCAAGTTGTTTATTGCTGAATCTGTTTATCAGTGCTGTTGTAATTTTTTTTCATACATTTTCTTTTGTTCTTCTCTTTTACTGTTTGAGAAATCATGTGCTTATGCTTTATTCATAAGCCTATGTTTTGACTTGGCACCTAATTCTAAGGTGCTTTATCGTGTCTCAACTCTCAACAGGTTATATATGATTTACTATGGACATCACTCATTAAGTGATTGATCTTTGTTCCTTTCTTGCTAATACAATAATAATATCTATAAGACTTGTAGGAGAGTATGGTCTTCCATATTTCTCTACAAGGTATTGCTTAAGTACGAGTTCAATAGATGAAAACCTAATCCGATCACTGGATAAGAATAGATGTTTGCTCTCAGCTTTTGTACAATAACATACACCTGTAAAATCTATAGTGTGTATATATAATGCATACGCATCATATGGTTGTCCAAAACATTTCAGCATGTTTATAGTTGGTCTTGCTTCTGTTGTATAATTTGTTAATGATATCTATTTTCTTGTAAATAAATACTTGTGTTACATTCATTCCCCAGTCTTTAATATAATAACACTAGACCATTTAAGTTACATTAAATGTTGCCGACTACTTAAAATGATATCAACATTAACTGTTTTAGTGATATATTCAAATTAGAGAACCATTTTGTCTGTTAAATGCTGGTATTGTACAAACTAAAATTGGATTTCCACATCATTCTAGCTTCTGAAAGTGCCTATTGTTCAGCTAGTTTAGTTGTTAGGAGGCCAACCAGTAGCAGTACAGTCAAAATTTTCCTTCCATGTACGATTCAGGTGGGAAGACTGAAACCAGAAAAGGCTATCCCCTATGCTATTCTTAAACAAGCAAAAGGCCTTGCTATAATTACTGTAGCAAAGGTAGGTATGATGGTTGCATATAAAGTTGGTACGGGGCTGGTTATTGCTCGGAGAGCCGATGGTTCCTGGTCACCCCCTTCAGCAATCTCCACTTGTGGTATTGGATATGGAGCTCAGGTGACATCTTCTTTTCAAGTGTCCTTTATGTGCAAATTCTTTTATCACACTTCCACATGATAACACAATCAGATAATCTCTGACTTACCCAACAGGCTGGAGGTGAGCTAGCTGATTTCATTATTGTGCTGAGGAACACAGAAGCCGTTAAAACTTTCAGTGGAAAGGCACACCTGTCAGTCGGTGCTGGTGTAAGTGCTTCTGTTGGCCATGTTGGACGAGTAGCTGAGGCTGATTTTCATGCTGGTGATGGTGGTTACGCTGCATGTTACACATACAGTTGTAGCAAAGGTTTATCTCAAATTTATTCCATGGCATGCTTCACTTTGGTGTCTTCTTTCATATGTTCATTTTCACTTCACTCAACATGGAACACGTGCTTTATTTTATGATACGGCCATATATTCGTGATTCGTGAATAACTTCTTTTGGTGATGATGGTGGTGGTTGGGAGAATATATGCAACAGGACAGTTCATGGTTACACAAATAGTCAAATAAACATATAATGCTGTCTTAGAATTTGTTTCTTATAACAAACAAGAGAATTGGCTAGGGGTCCTTGACCCATAATTCACAATATATTATGGTAATTTAAAGGGTTTTGTTTGTATTCAGTGCTAAAAAGTTGATTACTTATCTCAGATTTCAAATGGTAGATAAGCAATTTCGTCATGCTTGGAAATTTTGTAATTTCTCAATGATACTAAGGTTTCAGTTTCTTGCAATTATGATGTCATACTTTGATAAATTCTATAGAATTTTGGAATGTCCTCTTAAACCCAATATTGGTGCTGCATACTTTATACGCAAACACACCAGGACCTCTTTTGCTTTGCCAAAAGGCCCATAGCTTAGTAACTTGGCATTTTGACCCTTCTGTTATTAGCCTTCATCTCTGAATGACTAAATTTGCCCTAATATACTTTCTCACTGGATAGGTGTACAAGTTCTCAGCTCCCATTTGCATATCTTGCAAACTTTGTTTGTTTGTTAGTGATGATTAGGCTTTATAGCTTAGCCTTTCCTACCGTTTCTTCTCACAAAAATAATAAGATTTAGGAGTGAAGTCTACAAGGTAAACTTGATATATGTTGAGGCACCCTAAAAACATGTTGATATATGTCCTGGCAGTATCCTGATATATGTCGAGGCACCCTAAAAATACTTGGACTCTAGTCTGAACACTTAACTTGTTGACAGACTCTTAACATAATGTTTACAAACTATGTCATATGCATATTAATTTATTTTTGAGAAATTGTTTTTTGAATTTAACTTTTTGACTAAAATAAAAACATCAATTGTGAGCTGAACTTTTAGATGACAGTGGACAGCATAGTCCATCATATGATTCTAGTCTTCTAGACTTCTAGACTGCTGGATGCAGTTACAGAAATGTGCTATCAGAATGATAAACCATAGTATTACAATGACAGTTTAGTTCATTCATGTGATGCGCTAACTGGTGTTGAATTTTTCAATGAAGTATAGCAAGATACTGCCATTCTCAAGAAATAATGATGTTGATTTTGACGATAAATTGGTGCTGTTAAATTCATTGCTAACTGCTAAGTACAAATTGCTATATCTGGTCATGCAGACCATTCATGGTTGTCTTCTGTAACAAATGAGTCTGTATATCTGTCTTACGTTGCAGGTGCTTTTGTGGGCTGTGCTCTCAATGGTAGCTTAGTATCAACCCGCAACACAGAAAATGCCCGATTTTATGGTGGTTCAATGAAGGCATCTGATATCCTTATGGCATCCATGGCTAGACCACCTGCAGCCGCTGTGCTCTACAAGGTTCTGTCAGAATTGTTTGACAATCCTGAGAAGTAATCTCTTTAGGCCTCTAGTATGCGATGCGTCTTCTGGTAAATACACTCTGGAACCAAGTAATTGGATTGTGGTTTTGTGATCTCCACTTATTCGCTGGTACCAATTTATGCAGTTGTACAGTCTGCCATTCATTGACACGTCATAGGTTTCTCATCATGGTTGCCACAAACAAAATGTAAATACATGTACATTGGATCCCTACTTGCATCAAGATATAAAAGAAAAATATCTACTATCCCCCATTCCCCTTGATGATCTTCATGCCTTTTTTTAAGCTGCGTTGATCAGCACTCCTTCTGTCAATGACCTAGGACTGTTTTTTCGGTTGCATGCAACTTTTCTCAGTGTGTATGTGAATGTCCTCCATCTTTTCTGTGATCTTTGAATTTGTGCACCTCCTCCAGGGGAAAAGAGGGGGTCCCCCAACCTCATGTAGATAGAAGTTCACAGGCAGTATAGTCATTTTTGATGGTCCTAAAGAGGACACTGAAAAGCTGGTTTACTGGTTATGTCATCCTGTTGTGATGCTGTGTGGTTGCATTCCATGGGTAATTATTTTGTCCTGGCAAATGCAATAGCAATAAAATGTACTCCATGTACTACATTGTTTCAACTAACCTGTAATTCTGATGCAAGAAATTCATGCAGAATTGCAACTAGCGATAGACCTGATAAACAATACTTCTCCAGCCAAAAATAAAACAGAAAAGGGCTTGATCAAGGTATAGTAATTTTTTTATATGATGCCATAGCACTTGACATCACGAGTTGTGAGAAAATGTAACACTACAGCTAATGACTACTTCGTTTCGCCTGTTATAAAATAAAGTTATTTTTATCACTTAACGCTTGTTTCGAAATAAAGCTATTTCTTTAACTAACTACTCATCTCAATTAATCATAACTATTTTTATTTAATTTTTACACATTTTTCTCTTCTCACTTAATTATAATTTTTAAATTATTTTTAGCTATTTTCTTAATACACGTTTAAACTCTAAAAATGATTAGATGAAGGTAGTATGATTACTGATGCGTGCCGCATGTGGAGCTTGTCTGGCATGCGCAGAGCACACACTGCAGATGAATGGAATCCTTGTCCCTGTCACTGCAAAATGTATATTCCTGGTCTAACCACCAAGGTCCATCCACCCCGAAGATACAGTAATGCGGCAGTGTCCAATCGATGTCTCAATATGCCGTCTCGATACTAGTGCCCTTGAATGATTGAGATGCATAATTCACTTCAGTTCAGTTCCAGTTCTACCAGCAGAAGGCATGATGTAATCAAGCTGAATATGCTAGAGATGAACAAAACAATGATACAGTATCCTGGAAAATGAGTTAGCCTACTAGTACTTCAAAACTTTGATCAACTGTGGAATTGCACTGCAGAATCAAGAGCAATGGATAATCAATCAGCAACACAGAGCACATACAGATTATCAATCAGCATTGATCAGCAGCAGGCAGCAAAATGTATAAAATTATTCTCTGAATTCTACTCCAACTGTCTGACACTCCATTAACCATGGACACTCTAATGCCCTTCCCTTGCCTGGTTTTCCTTTTCATTGTCTTCTAATAACCGAAAATTATAGGACAAGAAATCAAAAAATTAAAAAAGAAGCTAAATTTAAAGTTCAGACTCCTCAAAAGATGAACTTCTCTTGAATCATCTCCATGTCATGATGTCTTCGTCTTCTTGATGAGATGAGGAGGTAAGCTAGCGATCGGCGCGAGTCATGGAGCTCCCAAGGGTGAGCTCGAGATCGTCGGAGCCGCACTCCTCATGGATGCGCTCCCCCTCCCACGCCTTCAGCAGTCCAGTCATCTTGTCGCCGCCGCCGCCGCCGCCCTCGCCGCCGAACGCGAACTCGTGCCGCGCCACGTCGACCATCCGGACGTCGCCGTGGAAGACCGCTGCGCTGCCGGCGACCGGCGAGCAAGTCCCGCTCTGTCCCGGCGTGCCCATCATCCTCGAGGACCCGGCGGCGCCGAACGGATTGGGAGGAGCCATGAGGCTGTACGTCGGAGAGGACGGCCCGGCGGAGGATATCTGGAACCCGGTCAGCCACGCGGACGGATCGTTGCCGGCGGCGGCGACCTTGCGGCGGGGGCTCGGCGGGGTGGAGTTGGGCAGGGAGTCGTAGGCGTAACTCGAGCCGGCGGCCCACGGCGGCACCACGCTGCCGGCGTGGTGGTACTCCCAGGCGGCCGTCTTGAGGCGGGGCGTGCGCGGCGGCGAGCCCGAGGGCGGCGTCACCGGCGCGCTGATGGAGCCGCCGCCGAAGTAGGAGTAGTGGGCCGGGAACTTGGACGACGAGCTGCCGGCGGCGGCGGCGGTGGAGAGGGTCTTGAGCCACGGGATGAGGCTGCTGCCCTCGCCGCCGCCGAAGACGCCGCCGCCGCCGCCAAGCGTGATCTGAGAGGAGGAGCCAGAGCTGGGGAAGGAGGACATCCCACGCGGGCTCGGCTGGTACGACGAGCACGGGCTCGCCGACGTCGACCGGCCGAGCTGATCAGCGAGCTCTGCCGCCAGCGGCTTGCATCCCTAAAAACACAGACGTTGGTTTGAGAAATTAAACCAATTTTTTGGAACCAAAATGGCAAATTTGACACTAACAAGTTGTTGCATTTTTTCATATAATAATAAAAAATCAGAAAATTTAATCATGTACACTGGATATGAGGCGGAGCTCTCATAGCAGAAAATATTAAGAGGAGTGAGGCTCAAACCCAAGCCGGAAAACCCCGGGCCTTTCTCAAATTTGATTTGATCTTGCACAGGTAAATAAGAATACAAAATTGTAACATTTTTCATAAAACAATAAAAATCATATGTACAGAACAGGAATAAGATAATCACCTCATAACACAATGTGAAAAGAAAAAAAGCTACATGAAACATGGATGCAAATTCTTACTGAAATTCGCTGCCTGAGTATAGCCAGAAATGTTAATATTGCACTTCTTGAGTGTGATTTCATAAATTGAAACTAAAACTAAGATAATGCCAAATGGTGACAATGGCAAACTTCAATGAAAGATAATTAAATCCTCAGTGAAACGCGCGCACAAAAAAACTACTGCTCTAAAAAGCTGATTGCAATAAAAGAAAGAAGATACTAGGGTGGAATTTGTCATTTTGTAATGCAAAGTGGATTTTCTGAAATCAAAGCCTTCTGTGACAGCCTTAGTTTTCTTTGATGTAATTTCCATGCCCATAACTATCTGCCTACGACCATGCCACTAACTTTTGTCTCGATAATTGGCTCTTTCACCAGTCCTTTTTTTTCACATGAGCAGCTTCAATTCTGTCCAGGCTCCAGTACATGCATCCATAGAGATAATGCTGATCTTAAAAAGAATTTACTCAAAGTACCTAGAGAATAGCATGCAGCCAACTTAGACTTCCTTTTAAAAAACAGGACAAACGGATATGTAAAGATACTAGCTTTGACCAAAAACTAACAATCTTGGCTACCTGTATTAACAACTTAACATGAAGTGTTTTATTTGGTAATCTAACCATGCAGATACTAAAGCGTGCAAGCCACACTCTATTTTGCATTTCTTTTCAATGGAAAAGCATGTAGCACTGCAGTTTTGAGTTTTAATTGTCATCCAGAAGACTTCAGAAAAGAAGAAATGATCCAATCCTCAAATAAAAAGCAGACATATAAAAAGCACCATAGGTAACAAAAAGAAATGTTTGAGAACAGATATATTTGATACATTGTATTCTGCAAACAAGATCCTGATAGCAATGTGTTCAGAGCTACTACTACCAAAAGATGCTACTGCTCTGTTTGTTCTGCCAAGACAAAAATAAAATACGAACAAAACAAACAAAGTGAGGAGCTTTAAGAACACTACCGCTACCACTACGACCTCTTTTTCCTGCCTAAAAAGACAATAAATCTTGCTAAAAGAACCAGGCCAAACACAGCATCATCTCTTTGCTCCACGATGAACAAAGCAAGAAGATGAAATCAAGAACAATGCAAACAATCCAAAAACATATTTTTTAGATAACGGAAGAATCTTTTTTAGATACCAAAAACAACAAAGAAACAAAAAAAACACGCTTTTTATACGGAAACGGCCACGGAATGTCGCAATGGCACGCGTAATCCTGATATCCTGGTGCATGCCTTGTCCCACTCAAAGAGAAGATAAGAGCAGAGCAGAGAAGAGGGGAGGAGAGAATTTCCTCCGCCATTATCGGAGGAGACGGAAAGGAAGGAAGACGAAGCGGAGGCAGAGCACGCGCGTCGCGTTGCAGGAACGAGGAATCCAGCCCGGAAAAGCCAAAAGGCAATGATGGATAACGAGAAAATTCTGACCGAGGGAGAAGGGAAAGCAATCTGACCTCCCTCCTGTACCTCTAGTCGACGCCACCCCTGCATAGAGGAGAATCGAATCGAACCAAACGCAAAGCAAACAAATCCGTTCTATACACGGATTAATCGAATCAAGAAGCAAAGATTCTACAAGAAATTGCTTTCCAAGAAGAGAATTCAAGAAACTAGGCGATGCAGGCAGAGAGCAGAGCAGAGGAGGGGAGGGAGGGAGGAAGAAGACGACCGACCTTGCGGTAGGTGGTGCCGTCGGGCTCGACGGTCCAGCCAGCTTCGTTGCAGAGCGCCCTGAGCACCTCGTTGTTGTCGCAGTGCTTCGGGAGGGTGTAGTTGCCGTACGCCCGCAGCCCCGCGTAGATCTTCGCCGCGATCGCCCTACGCCGCCGCTCCCTCCGCCGGTTGTTCTCCCGTTCCCTCCACGTCGGCACCCTCCCTCCTCCGTTCATCATCCCACCCACACTCCCTCTCACCCCCGCGACGGAGGAAGCAACGAAGCCAACGGTCGCCGCTGCCGCAAGCTCTCGCCTCGCCTCGCCTCCGCAGTCTCCGCCTCTCAGGCGCGGCGTATAAATAAATAAATACACGCGAGAAGCAGTAACGGCTGGAGCACGCGCAGTTACTATTATGCCCCTGGCTCTCTCCGCCTCCACCGCCAACCAGTCGACCACGCGGAGGGCAAATACGGCATTTCGCGTGGGGGGGCCGGTAATAATTCCGCAGTTAAGGCGGGTGGCCGAGAATGGAATGCATGCGCAGCGGCTATCAGCTTAGCGAACAGTTGCCATTTTTAGCAGCAGCTAGCTAGCTAGCTCATCCACGCAAGCAAAGCATATCTGATGGTGACGCGTGGTGGAGCCCGGAAGTCATCGACTGGGGATTGGTGTACTCGACTAGTGGCTTGGTTTTGGATATGTTCTGGGGACGGGGGGTGCTCCTGATTTGGATTTTGGTATGGTGTGATACGATTTGCTTTGATGAGGTTGGGGAGACGATAGCGTGGTTGCTGTCACTCTTCAACCTGACAATGATACTTCTAAAGTAATGGTTAATTTGGTTAGAGTCCCGGTGTAGTTATGGACTGTAACAGCTTGGCACGGTTGTATAACCATGAAATTACCATAAATACATGCATGTGGAAGCTGACGATAATTGTTCTCCTCGATTAACTGCCGATTAATCGTAATTACTAGATGCACGATTGGATGGTTTTAAACGTGCGATGCCTCCTTGGTCCATTCACATGTGGTGTTGATTAGATAAAAGAGACGATGTTAATCTTGCCACAATAACCACCGTAACATTTGGTATGGTTGTGTAAATATGGAATGTAAAACCGTATGCGTGATGTATTTGGTATCTAATAATTAATCTACAAACCCAAAACTAAGACTAAGGATTGCAATGATTCAATTAGGTCTAGCACATGATTGCATATCCGTGGAATAGTACATGCGTGCAAAACATTATAATAATAGCCCTAGATTGAGGGCATTTATAATAATAGCACTAGATTGATTGAGGTATGGATTGCAAAGGGTTTGGTCAGGTCCAAACCACACGATCATATAACTGTAGGATTACCATGTACGTGTGTGTATGGCATTCGATAGAAATTGCTATCCGAAATTAGCTACCGATCAACATAACTGCATCCACGATTCCATGCACGGTTGAAACGTATTGTTCATTAGCAATTAATTTATGTGCGGTATTGATTAGATAAACGATGCTGTGTTGACACGTACCATATTAATCACATCGGTTTGATTCGATCATAAGTGTAATATACGTACGTGCAAGGTATTGATATAACAACGATAAATCTAATAACATATCCTTTTTCTAATGAAACTACCACTAGGCTACCTAGGCTAGTAACCTACGTACGAGTGGCTGAGCCAATTCCTGAGTAGGTTGGGTGGCTGCCCAGGCTCTGCCGCTGCTATGTACCGTTTAGGAATCGTTGTTCTCACAGTCATGCTAAATTTCCATAGCTACATTTTTTTCTTGAAACTCATAGATACAGTTGTAACATAATACACCATTCTAAATGTGAAAAATACTATTTCCCTTTTTTGATGAACAAACCATAGACAGCTAGGCGTCAGTGATCAGCTATCCCCATACATATCCATCCATGATGGTTAGGTCTAGAGGATTAAGCAATGTATAGTAACTGGATGAAGCACCAAAACCTTGAAAATGCATGGTACGGTGAATTGTACACCACATGATGGCCATAACAGATCGATCGGTTCGTCTGCGTGACCCTAGAATTATATTGCCACCATTGAAGAACGCGGAGAGGCTGGTTGTAAAAAACAAGATGGAGTGCGTGCGTGCATGCTGCATGCACATACAGCACCGTATACCAACAGTGTAGCTGGGGGCTGGGGCAGCTGGAGATCGATCGAGATAGGTCGGGCCGTGTACGCAGTGGCTCGATCGATCGTGAGATGAGAATGGTCATGAGCTAGCTAGCGCAGCACTGCACGCGCGCGGCTAATTACCCGGCTGGGTACGTGGCTTTCGGTTAGTACCCGGGACAGCGGCGGCCAACTCATGAACCGTTGCTTACTTTGTGGAGCAATTTTTTTTCCCTAGTAGTGAATGCATTAATTTGTTTTGTCTCACGCAATCTTCCTTGATGCTTAATTAAGGTGGTTAATCTGGTGTTCACACAAATTAAGTACACAGTTAAAGCGATGTGTCTTTCTTAGGTTATCGATCAATGAGTGCCTTTTTGAGGCAAGACGATAAAAGCACAGTTAATAGATACCTACATAAGTATATAGGCTTATCTCATGGTTAAAGGCAAAAGATTTGCACTGCTACTCAGTCTTCAAATCACAATCAATTACTAACCTCTATTTCTATACAGTTACAACCAATTGATTGTATTAATAGTTAAACCACGTCATCAAACTGTGCCAGCCATTAGATCAATGTTTCTCATTAAAAAAATTCTAAAGTCCCCTAAAATGCACGGAAAATCCATTACTAAAAAAATGGTCTTTGCTCCAACGGCCCAAAACATAAATTATAGCGTATCGGTTATTGTTACCAACCGATATTAATGTTTTTACCGGTTGTGACAGTTAGATATTCTCAGTGACCGTGTATAATCTTAGTATAGGTTGGTGTTATCAACCGGTACCAATATTATTGAATATATTAGCGCTAGCTAGAGACACATAACAATATTATTATGTAGTTTTTAGTACCCGTTAGTGTTTTAACCAATACTACAAATTCTTAGGAGGAGGAAATACCAGAGACGTTACCAAAATTTTTTATGAAAGTTTTATTGGCTGGTTTCACTCGTCCAAGAGACTAAAAGTTTAGCTATATATGTATACCTTATCCTCTTAAAAATATATAAAAATAGATGAGAAAGAATAAAATTTTTGAGAAAATAAGAGTATTTCTTAATTGTAAAAATAGAGCTAATCTAGCAATAATAAGATTATTTTATAGTAGAAAAAAATACAAGAAACATATGACAACAAGGTTAAAAAAGAGAAAATAAAGGAAAATTAGAGAAAAAATAATAGAAAATTAGAACTAGATTTTTACTCTCAAAGTTTTTAAAATTAATTATCTTTTTTTCTTAAATTTATTTATCATGTAATTTTTCTTGTTTTTAAAATTATTTTTCATATTTTTCCTATTTTCTAAATTTTGTACCATATTTAGAACATGTAATAAAGATATTTTGAATAAGCGAAAAACTCTTTATACTGTTTGTTAAGAACAACCGGTATTAAATAATATATTTTTAGTCCCAATTGTTAATACCAACCGATATTGATAATATTTTGGTCGAGCGAAAAAAACTCTTTAGTATTGGTTATTAAGCAAAGAATGTATATTTAGTTCCGGTTGTTAATACTGGCTGTAACTAAAAATATTTTGGTTGAGCAAAAAATCTCTTTAATACCAGTTGTTATATATAATCGGTAATAAAGAGGGGATGGTATATATAACATTCCCTCTTCTTCTCTGATCTAACTCCTCAGATTGCGTTCTTATTATCTCTCGTCCTCCATACCAACACCATCCACACTGATGCCACCGCACGCCCACCTTCCCATCAATGTGCTGTCCTCTATGCCACGCGCTTGCCTTTCTACCGACGCCATCATCCTCGACACCGCCATTGTTTCCAAAGCCAGAACTCATTTTGGTGGATTATATAAGAGCTATTTAAGAATAACATATCAAGATGAAGTATCATATACATATATATATATAATATATATATATATATGTATAAAGCAATAGAGAAAAAAATACTTTATAACTAGTTGATAATAATAACCGGTACTAAAGAGCTTGTCCTCATATTACATGAGCAAATATCTTTAGTATTGTTTGATGTATTGATAGTAAGGATAATTTTTTACTATCAGTCTATTGAACCAGCATTAAAAATAAACATCTTTAATTTTGAATTGTTCGTATTGGTTGTAAAACTGTGATTAAAAGGGTTAGGAAGCATTACTAAAAGCTATTTCTCTATTTCTCTAGTGATCCACTTGTTGTTGTTTTGGCTGTTGTTGTTCGTGGACAGCCACGTGCTTATAACGATCTGATGATTGTCTTCAAGCTCCAGCACCCAGCAAACAAGTATGGATAAGCGATATTAAAGTAATCCTAATCTTCCAATAAATAAATAAAATTTAAATAAAAAGCCAGATGATTGATGCATAGACCATCCCTTTTCAACGTGTGCATACCCTTTCTAGAGGACAATTTTCCTTAACGATGCATGTCTAAATAGTTCGATTTATTCATTACTCGTTGAAGAATTAATCGATATCGATGACGTACGGGCGAGTGAAGAATTATCGCGGAATAATATTTCTTGTCCAAACAAATCAAAAACCCAAGTTCATGACCGACAGAAAATGCCAGAGCAAACAAGCATATCAAGCAGCATTTTCAATCTGCAGCAGCAGCAGTGGCAAATTGCAGATTGCCGAGGGCCAAGCATGATGCATGACACATCGTTTTCCTGCCTCAACCAACGGCAACGTACAGTCTGGTGGTCCATGCCTCTCCTCTCTCTCGTGCATGCACGCACATGCATGCAAGCATGATCAAACATGCTACGTTTATATATAGTCTTCCTGTCAGGCAGGGCCCACAGGTCAGGATAGCTAACTACCCCTGTCGATCGCCACGTCGTCGTCAACCACGCAAGCTGCCGGCCAGAAACACAGCTCATCTGCAGAAGTAGCACAGCAGCTAGCTACTCCCACTGTTTTAAAATGTAAATATTTTTTGTCCAGTTTTATAGCTATGAATGCTTATGTTTTAGAATCGTGCGAGGAGGATGCCAAAGACGATGTACGGGGTGACGTGGGGAAAGAGACGAAGAGAAAGCAATGGCTAGCCAGCTATATGTGGTGCATGCAACGCCATTTTTGCTACTTGCTCCTTGGATCGGGGGAAAAAGAAACCTTCCTGTGTTACTCTGTCAGTGCATGCATGCCTATTGCACTGTACAAGGATGTGTACATATGCATCGCAGTTTGGTGAGCGTGCATTGTATGTAATCGAAAAGAACTCTCTTAGAAAATCCGTGTGCAACACTTATTTATTTATCTCTAATCAAATTTCACATGATCGATTAATTATTTGGAAGATTGTTACTCACTCTACCCCAAATTAAAAGGGATCCTAGCATGAATTTATCACAAAATATAAGATATTATAAAATACTACTTCTTTCATATAATCGTCATGTGGATATTTTACTATTGGTTTCTCGAAAGAAAATTATCTCACATTAGTTTTATCAATTTTCCTTGTAGTTGTTTTCGGCTCATGGATATAATTTGTACTTGAAAATCACATGCATATTTTTTAAGCTCATAAACCAAATCCATCAGATTTTTTTAAAAAACTATTTTAAATAAAACTTTTAACTTTCTAGTATTTAATTTATTTATTTGTGCAATAGACTTAGTTTTATTCTCCTCACCCCCATTTAGGACGGCCGAGAATGGAAGACATCTATAGTGGGCATCAGCTACTTGTAGTGGTAATTTATTTATTTTTTAGAAACTCATATGTTGGTAAAGTAAGACCTAGGGTATTACCTTAGCGGTTAAGAAGCGTTCAAATGATAACCAGATTTCCTCATATTTAGGGACATTCTAGATGTGAACGGATATAGTTTGGCGTCAGCTATCTTAAGCTAGTGCTCCATATTCTCAGTCCCGGGCTACCTAGCCCAAATTGGCTGGTCCCGATCTAGTTATTTAGGGATAGCTACCCAAGCTGCTCACCCCAGGTAGACGATCTCAAGCAGACGACCACGGGGTCTCTTGCCTCTTAATGACCATATTTATGGGTGCTCGAGGTCATGGCAAACTAAACTATTCCAACTACTGTATTTAATGTGTTGTGCTTGAGATGGTTAAGGTGATAAGAAGAATATCTACCCTAATAATCGAACGGTGTCTGACAAGATGGATATGTACACTAACAGGCAGATGGCATGCGACAAGCTAGATACTACCCTCCACACCTATTGTAGCAAGGGGAAGGGGTGCCTTGTTGAGCCACACACATCCTCCGCTCTCTATGTGTCCAACTGACTTATTGCGTAGCAAGCCCCGTCGAGTGAGCGAGGCACATATCGCCGTACAGTGGAGTAGAGCCTATAAAGCGTGCTTTCGATAGGATAGGACTATTCATACCTAAACTCTATATGCAGAACTCACAAGTCTCAAGTCATGAGCAATTTTTTTTTGTCTATTGTGGTACCTTCAAAAAATATATAAGAGGATGACTGTGGATAAAGAGAAGAAGAGAAAGAAAAAAAGAAATAAAACCACTTTAAAATGCTTAGCCACTGTAATCTACATCTGAGAAAAATAAGAACACTCTATTATGCCACAGAGCAATCCAAATCTATCTAAAAGCCTTAATACCTATCTCATTGAGCTCATCGTGTGCTAGATCACTCATGGACCGAACACAAAGGGAACATCCTTGGCCTCGCTCTCAGTGTACAATTGCTGATGACAAGACGCTTGCGCCCATATAAACACGTGCATACTTACTCCTATAAATATACACTCTATCTATACCAACCTGTCTTAATTCAAATAGGTTCGTCAATGCCACAAAATTTATTTGTTTTGGCCTACCTACAATACACATGGATTTCAGAACAGGGCAAAAAAGATTTAGATACAGGTTATCTTCTGAATTCAGACAAAACAAAGGTTTAAATATACGAAATCTTCTCAAGTCAGGCCAAAATTCTGAACTCGCTGCTTTTCCTGCTCATAACAATCGTAGGGAAAGTAAGAGAGAGAGCATTGAGTATTTTAGTACTAATGGTTCCCCGTTTGATTTGCTTTAGGATTCGTACAATCTTTACAAGGGATTGATGTATAGAAGCTCTGTTTAACACCAAACCTCATTTGAGAAAATTATTACAACTAATAAGTGAAAATGTTGCTTTCAACACAATTATTTAGACAGGAGAGACTAGCCAGCCAGAAATACAAAACAATTTGGGTAACAATCAATGAGACAAGCAGCTAGTTAAACGGTTTGCCTGGTGTTAGCCAACAATAGAGTCGTCTTACAACAGGCGTCATTATTTGTCTATAGACACTGATGGGCATCAGACTAGTGTAATACTACATGAAATTCATAAAGACTACATCAACATATGTACATTTTATAGTCAAGAAGTGATGTTCACACTTCACAGCATATTTATCTGCATACAACACCACATGAGCAGCTTGGAGCCTCGGAGTTCATCCCTTGTGTCATTGTGAGCTCAGTGAATGAATAATATTGGTAAGTTGATACAAGAAGGTGATAGTGGGAAGGAAACTCAGCTTCCCAGTTTGAAGGCATCCACAAAAAGGCCCAGACATACGCCGCCTTTCCAGTAGTTCACCATTGCCATCAATGATTGGAATCGTCCAGGAGGTCTACTCATCGGTTTTCTGTACATAAGCATGCCAATTCCCTCGATGGCAGCCACTACAACACCAGCAACAAGAACATCCCAGTCACCAGTCTGCCCTAGGATCGTTGCCAATGCATTGGCGGTATAGAAGCCAAGGAGCACAAGGAATATCTTCATGGGGGAGTTGCTTCTGGCAGAGTTCAGCTTTTCAAGTAGTTCCCTCGCAGCAGCTTGGACGAGTCTTCCCAGCCTTGTCCTGCCAAGAAAGCCGCCATCATCCTCAAAGTCTTGGTTATCAGCATTAGATGGTCCACCTGTTTCCAAGGCAAATACTGGCTTCCATCTGGAATTTTTCATCTGGTAACTACAAGAGTGCAGATATCAAGTCAACTACCAAATATTCTGCATAGTACAGATCTGAAGAAATTGATTGCAGCAATCTTGTATCTTTTTTCAATCTCTACAAACCTTTAGTCATGAAGCTAACTAGTAAATAATTCCACAAAGGATGGAGACATCAGCAATTCGTATACTCCCATCCCCAAAAGAATATGAAATTTATAATTTAACTAGTCAAATCTTCCTAAGTTTGACCACCACTACATAGAAAACTATTTATATTTATCATGTGAAAATAGTACAATTAAACTGGCTCAAGAAACATTTTGGCACTGCAATACATAACAGTTATTTTAACAACACATATGGCATTACTATACAAATTGATGGTCAAATTTGTACACTTGATACCATATCATGTCCAAAGTGTTGTATATTTTTTAACAGATTGATTACTTTTATTGTTTCTATTTTGTTTATTCAAAATAGTTTACGCACATAAATAGGGTAGATACCATATAAACTGAAAATGAGTATTATCAGTGACAAGACTGGCTGTCGATAAGTCCATATTATATAATGATCACCTGCCGAATTCTTGTATTTTGTATGTGCATCCTAGCGGCACAATAGCACTTCTGTCTGAACATGGTAAAAAAGACAGGCTATATTTTGCATCCATGTCACCTTGAAGAGCATAACTTGCACCCATGCATTTCCTAACAACATGCAGTGCAACGTAATTACACTTTATTCCATCCTTTTGTTTGGGTGAGCCCATGTTAAATTCCTATTAAACAGTCAACAATCCAACCTATGTCAACCGAAAGATCTTTCTTCAAGTGTCTATCTTATGTCAACAAATATGCTTCATAACTTGAATATAATCTAGGCAGACAATACAATACAATCTTAGTCAACAAAAATGCATTGTATGCATGATTTTCTTGAATATACACATAGTTCACGTGCCATGAACTCATCGTAAACATAAACAGACGTACTGAATGCTAGATTTACATATCAATGGTGCCGGGGCGCCAAGCATATCTGTGTATGCAGATTAATTGTAGAAGGGGAAATGCTGTTCATAGATTTACCACCTTCCTAACCAGTTCCTCCAAAATTCCATTCCTCTAATCCAGACAGGCCCCCGAAGAAATCAGGTACATACTCAATTTCTGTTCATACAAAACTGACCCCTAGTCTCCCCATTTCAGATGTTCTCAAAGTCCTGAACGAGTCTAGGTGGAACCCAATTCCCAGTTGCTTTTTCACAGAAATACTAGGGAGAAATTCAAGGCACTGGAGAAGAGGAGGGAGTGGGCAGCGGCGTCGGGAGTTAACCTGAGCGGCGCTCCGCCCGCTGTAGCCGGCCACAGGAAGCAGCAGGTCCGTCGGAGGAGCGCGCCGCCGCAGAGACCGCCGGGTGCCACCCGCGGGGCGCGGAGAGGGAGGGCTCCGCGCCGCAGTGGCATGGCCGGCGGGCAGCGGAGCACGGCACCTCTATCAGTCGATCTGCGCTCAGGCCGGCGGCGGCGGGTTGATGGGATGCGAGTGGCCCGAGGTTGACGAAAGTTTCGATGATCTCAATCTTGCCTTCCGTACGTGGGTATCGCTTCGGGCGGGCCAAGAGTTGGGCCGAGAACTTATCGGGCTAGAATTGGGCTGAGAGCTCAACAAAAGGATATCCAACTCCGGCGGCACTCTTTGAACATGGCTGCTGGGTTTGGATTTTGATACGTTGATCGATATGCTTTGATGAGGTTGGGACAGCCGGAGAGGATCTATAGTTTGGTGTTGTCACTGTTGCAATGATAGATGAACAGTAATGGCCTAAGCAAGGGATTGGTTCAGTGGAGAAGGAGATGCAGGTCCTTTCACCTTCCGTCTAGTGTGTTTGTGCCATCTATGCATGCAGCTTAAGGCAGCTTAAGGTAGATTTATTTCTATCGCCACGAAACAGATCGGCCGGAGAACAGAGCCGACGCAACGAAACAGCGCTACTGTAATGAAAAAAAGCAACGCCCTAACCCGATCGATCATCAATCATGCCAGAAATTAAAGAAAGCAATTCAGAGTTTCAGGCTGAATATAATTCAAAATTTCAAATCAATTCTCTACATGCAAGCAAAGATTTTACATTCGTCGAGCAAAGCGACTCGATCAATCAACCATCGTAATAGATCAATCGAATAATGCCGTCGAGCAATACATGCACTCATGATTCTACAAGAATTCAGAAGACTTGCAGGCTGCAGGCTTCGATGAATCGCCGCAATGTCCAGCTACGGCGGTCTGGAGGGCGACGGTGGGCTCGTCGAGGTCGTCGTCCTGAAGCTCCCCATCCATGTGCAGTGAAGTGCAGGGGTTTCCTCCGTGCCGTCGGTCAAGTCATCCAGCGTGATCTCCCGTCCAGTTCCTAGCGATAGCGCCGTCATGTCCACATTTTCTTGGCGTTGGAGGTGCTGCTCGTCTACGTCACCCGCAATGGAGGCGGGTTCGTACATCTCCTCCGATGGCATGTACTCTCCGGAGTCCTGCGCCGCCATGGGCGCTTCTTGCAAGTGCGGGTCGTGGTACTCCCCGTCTGCCTCGTCGAACAGGAGCTGCAAAAAGTGCTGCTCCTCCGAAACATGCTCGACGGAGTCTTGCACCGCCGCCATGTCCGCTTCTTGCTCGGGCATGTAGTACTCCCTGTCTGCCTCGCCGGCCAAGAAGTCCAGCAAGTGCTGATACTCCACTGAATTCTGCTCGCCGTCGACGTAGTCTTGCGCCGCCGCCATGTCCCGCTGTTGGCCGCCGGGCAGGTGGCGCTCCTCCTCGTACGCGCCGCCGTCGCCGGCCATGGAGTGCGTTTCATGTCCATTTTTGCACGTGCGTGCATAACAACCAGACAACTGGAGGTGGATATCAAGTTAATTATCTCACGACCTATTCTTCACCGCCCGATCGAGCACAAGTCGTCCATATAAAACCATTGTTCTTTTTTTAATTGTAACGAACTAATAAAAAAATTGAACGAACTCTTTTTTGTATTGTCAAACTTTTTCAGGTGTATTTGATGTTTTGATTTTGCATTTTTTTTTGCCATCACTTCATATGTGTACCTTTTTTAATTTTTTTTCCTGATTTTTCACATATTTATTATTGCATATTCACTTTTCCTTTTTTTTAATCCAGGTATTCTACTTTTCTTTCCCTCAATTCTACCTTTTCCCCATCTTTTGTACATTGGTGTCTTTTTTTTACAAAAAAGAGATGCTTCACATTGAAAATTATTTTGTTGTGAATACATTGAAAATTATTTAGAACCATTACGATCTTGAAGGATAAGCTCATACACATCAAGCTCGTCGCCCTATGCCAGTGCCGCATCGAGCAGGCGAGCCGCCACCGCCCGCCGCACGGTCGCCTCCACCTCCGCCTCCGGCCTCCCATCCCCACCTACCCGTTGCCCTGGCGGCTGCGCTAGAGCCACATCATGCTCGCAGCCCGTGACACATCGAGCTTGCTGCCTGATGCCTGTGCCGCGGTCTCCGACGGTGGCGCCGCCTACCCCTCGCTCCAGTCCAACCAGCAACTACGGTGGTGCTTCCTTCTCGGGGGGTTTTTGGGTGATTTATGTTTTTTTTATCTCCTGAAAATACTGGAACATTTTGGTCATGACTGAATGCCAAACTGAATTGATCAATCTTCATTATATACAGGACCGAATTTTTCAAAACACCGAGAGATCGAACTGAATTTCTCGTTCTGATCGAATGCCCGTCCCTCTCAACAGCAGCTTCAACTTATTGGGCCAAGAGTAGGGATGAGAACTTACTGGTCTCGAATTGGGCTGAGAACTTAACAAAAAGGATATCCAAGTCCAGCTCAACTCTGGCGGCACTCCCCAGATGGCAGCACTCATTGGACATTTTGTTGCCTTTGGTTTGGATTTTGATGAGGTTGGGAGAGGACCTCGTTTAGGTTCGGTTGTTTCCATGAGGAATGGACAATAGGTATGAAGTTACTCATCTCTATTTTTTCTTCAATTTTTTTGAAGTGATTAATCGAAGAAGGCCTTAGCAAGGTACAATCAGACTGGCCTAGCTAGGGATTGTAATGGTTCACTGGAGAAGTATATCCTTCCTACTTTCTTCTAGTATACTTATTGGCTTATTGCCATCTACGAATGTAGCTTAATTATCACTTCGATCAGGACGGAAAAGAACAGACGGCTCGGTCTTACTATTATTTCTGATCACGATTAATTGTAGCTAATAGAGGAGTTAAGAGTCTGTTGTGTGCATGTGACAGGTTTTTTAGTATGTAATCAGGGTTACGCATACTGTGAGGTTAATTACCGCCACTCTACGGTAAGACGGTCACTGATAACCGCCAAAAACCGTGTAAATTTCATATTAAAAAAATAAATTCAAAATTTTCAGATGGACTCACATTGAGCCTGTTAGCTATCAAATGGCTAATTCTGACGGAGTTTCTTAAATGGTATTGTTAGAAAACTTGTCCAATATTTGGCAATCTACCCAAATTCGACATCGACAACCAAACGTTTAAATCCAAACTTAATGATAATACTGAGACATGATATTTAGTAACATAGTTCAACCAAAGCTTATATCTATGAGTCACTGATTACAAGTGCTCTTAGTATAATTATAAGATATCCAAAATCATTGATTGGCAAAGCTGTCATCAATCATCCCTCACCTATGTTATTGTCGTCTTGTGGTTACAATAGATATATCTCTATATTTAAGAGAGAGTCTAGGATAGGGTCTGATTCTATTACTATCCTAATACATATTACAACTCTCTTACACTATAACCGACATTATACATATATTTGACATAAACTTTATCAAAATCCACCTTGACAAATATAATTACACTAATCTGAATTTGATCTATGCTCAAACCTCTGTGTGCCCAGACTTAATGAATCCTTTTCACTGCTCATGCCAAGTCCTAACAAGCCTTCATCACAGCTCACTATAATTAAGATAATGCTATTTTCTATAGCATCTTCCTCTTAGACTCACACCATTCTCTTTTCTATTATCATAGTCATCTTACCAAGCGAAATTTGACTCCTTCCTAACTAAAACATATTGACTCAGCGAAGATCACTTCCATCTTTTGACCAAATAACCGATGTCATTAAATCAAGCTCACTAGATTATTGAGGAGAACCCTTTCTTTTCTATTTCCTATTGTCTTATGAACCAATATCCACATTTTTATATTTTCTTTTTTAGTGATGCGGATTTTTATATATCCGTATTATGCATATCATCACACTATCAGCGAATTTAACCGGCTGTTGCCTTGGTTATCCCACCAACCCACTCGCGCCTTCACCGAGTCAGACCTCCACTTAACACGCGTGCCACCCTTACCGGTCTACCAGATGCATCCATCATCTTTTGCATAAACCATGGCCCTACGGTAAGCACAAAAATGTACATGCATTCACATGCATATCCTTCCCTGCATGCTCACGTTCATGCATAGACAGCACCATATGTTCGTGTGACTTGTCCATGTTGGATCCAATGCCTTGCATGAAGCTTGAAAGCCTGGTCTTTACGTGTGAAGCCACCTCAGCCACTGATCCGTTCGGATACTGCCACGTGCGAACATGCCTGGGCCCAGTTACCTTGACTCAACATAGATGCAGCCCATGGTCCATGGATCGACTTCTCTTCTCAGTCTTCCCTGACCCGACGCCACCAAGCGCCGCACCTATGCACACACCGAGCCCGCGCGCCTGCTCTCGTGCCGACGCCCCGCCGCCGCCAGCGCTCGTGCTGCCCCTTGATCCCCTGGAAGAGCCAACGCCTCCTCTGGATCTAGAGGCCGCCGCCCGCCTGGGAGCCCTCGAGTGAGAGGGCTGCCGTCTCCATACGGGAGACGCCGCCGGCCCTGATGTGCTGCCCCCGGGAGAGGCCCCCTCCGGAGCTCCGCCGCCCGTCTCAGAGGTCGCCGCCGCCGCCGCCTCCTCCCGCCGGAGACCCGCCACCTGGAGCCGGCCCGCCGACCTGCTCCGCCGCCTACACCGCCGCACGCACCGAGGCCGTGTCTTGCCGCCCGGAGCTCGTCGACACCCACAAATCGCCGTCGCCCACGAAACCCGGTTCGATCTCGTCTCCTGCTTCGGTGATTCGCACTCCGTGGATATCCTCGTTTCGCTGATTACTCTGGCTAATAGTGGCCGAAGCAGACTCCAAAACTAGTCCTATTGCCACACCGCCTTGTGTTTGACTCGATGTCAATCTCGTGCATGTCTATGTCCGCGTCCCACCTAACGGAGACCGAAGCACGCACGAACCCAATCCCGGGTCTGCTACACCATGACACTGCTCCTGTCCGGTTGTCTTCCGCGGCACGGCATCGACATGCAAAGCACGCACACCGCCGCAACAACAGACGTCCCGAGTTTCACGTACGCTTCCACCACCTTCTCAACTATAGCCAAATACTACCGGTCCTTCTGCACTGTAGCCAAATACTACCGTCAACTCCAACAACGAACGCCACCGATCTATAACCAGTGTCCGCCACCTAACAATGCCAGTTGCATGTACACCGTTATTGTAGCCATCCATTGTACAATACTTTATCGATACCTCTTCATCAGCCTCAAGGATCCATCCGTTCCGACTTCTGATTAAACACTCGTCAATCTAGCCATAAGCCGAAGATGATCAATCACCATGCTGTCTTTATAGCCACCAAACGGCATAAGTGCCGCCATCTCTCTATGAAATACAGCTCACCAAAAGTCTTGGGTCACCCCGCTCGAAGTGTTTGACTCCATATATCGAGAACGCCAATCGCCTTTGGCTTCAATCAATCTCGAGTGTCATACTTGACCGTCTCTATGTTAAAAATAGCTTATCGAAAAGTTCGAGCCAAAAGGACTTTGAGGATCGTGTATGTTGCCTAAAGGGGCTAAATAGTTTTTTTTAAAAAAAAAAACTCCTAGCGGAATTAGACCTAATCAAACAATTCAGTGCCTGGTCAGATAGTCTAACTATGGAAGAGTAAGACAATTTGAGTACTATAGGACAGTTCGATCAGTGCAAAGAGAGAACAATATGTAGCCCAGATTATCCGATTATTGTAGGACAATCTGTTCATCACAATAAATTTAACTTGAGCAATATCACAAGATGTAAGCTAGAACAACTACAAAAGCACAATTTTTTCAAGAGTAAGCTAGTGATAGATAGAGTTTAACAAGCAAGCAAAAATCACTACAATCACAATATACAAAGTGGTAAATAAAAGCTAAAAGAGAGAAAAGAAGTCACCGATTTTTTTACTAAAGTTTGGATTTAAGCAATCCTATGTTTCCATTGAGGAGCTTTGAAGATCTAGGTCTCGATTAATCCTTTTCTATCCAAGCAACCTCCAACATGGCAACGGTCTATAAGCAACCACCAAGGCCTAGCTCCATCTTCAAACGACCACCAATGTCACGAGCTATAACCTCCAACGAAGCTTGCTCTACTAAGCATCCACTAAGATGAAGCTTGGCTTCTACTTTTATCACCTCTTTCTTTTTAGAGATGAGGTAGAATCTTTACAAGGGTTTTCGGATAGACCACACCACTTGGTTGCTTCAAGATTATAATTCTTCTCTTCTATACACTCTCAACTCAATCCACTAACAACTCATAAGTTTTAGAATGGAGAGAGTTGGAAGGAAGTTTTGCCTTTTAAATAAGAACATAAGAACACTCAAAGCTAAACTCTACCATAAATGATCTTTAATTTGTTCTCAATACTCTTGGACACTTGCTTGGCTTGCTCAGGGTAAAAGAGAGACCAAAAGTCTTGAAACAACTCTATGACACCATCCATTTTTAGCTCTAATTCCTCCACTGATTGTTTCTTACTATTACACAAGTCTACTAAATTTTATATAGGCCAGACATTCCAGTACTGGACCAAACTATTTGGCCCTTCATGATTTTCCAATAGTAATTGAACCACTGGCTGTTGCACCATAAAGGGAGTGATAATCCGGTAGTTATCGGACCGCCTGACAGTGCCTACTGGATAGTCTGATAGGCGTAGACTTGTGCACAAATTGAAAATTTTAAAAAATTTGCAAAATTTCTCCTCTCTCCATAAACTTTGGTAGATCACCTTTAGTGTTTCTTTCACTTTAATCTTGCTCTCCCCCTTTGACATTAAAGCACCAAAAAGAGTATAAAAAGGGATAGATGAGCAAGAAAGATCATTGAAGAAAACAAAAGCAATAAACCAATTTTTAAGAAAACAAAGTTTCTCTTCCCCTCGAAATAAGTTTTCTCTTCCTTTTGGGTTTATTGAGATTTTGACATAAGCAAGAAGATTTTAAAAGACAAACTTTTGACACCATTTTCATAAAGCATTTTTGCAAAGAAGATTTGTTTTAGCCTTAGAAGGAATGCTTGAATTCCAAAAAATTGTGCCAAGACCAATATTCATTTAGAATGAAATCTCAAAACACTAGAATTCAAACTTATATACATTTTTATAATTTGTGCTTGATTATGGATTAATCAAGCATTTCATCATTCAATATTTCTAGAATCCAAGATGTTTAGCTCATTTCTTAACTCACAAAACTAACGCCCATCTAAATACTTTGGTAAATATATATGCTCGTTGTTTATCAGTATTCACATTGCTTGGGGATATATCACCTTTAGCTTCATGATCTCTCAAGAAACGGTAGCAAAAATCAATGTTTTTAGATCTATAGTGTTAAACGTGATTGTTAGCTATTTTAATGTCACTCTTATTATCACATAGGAGTGAAATTATAGCAAAAGTCTCTCAAGGTTTGCTTTATCCAAAGTAGTTGGGTATAACAAATTCCCGCCACAATGTACTCCGCTTTTGCATTGGATAGGCTATGGAATTTTGCCTATTAGAGGACCAAGAAACAAGGGATCAGCCAAGGAATTGGCCCGTGCCGATGGTGCTTTTTTTTATCCACTTTACAATCGGTAATCCGAGTTAGAATAGCCAATTAGATCAAAGGTTGAGCCTTTTAGGTATCACAACCCTACGTTTAAAGTATGAACTAGATATTTTAAGATTCTCTTTACGGTTATAAGGTAGAATTCCTTATGAGCCACTTGAAAATGAGTATAAATACAAACACTAATCATAATGTCCGGTTTAGATGTACAATAATAGAGCAAGGAACTAATAATTGAACAATAAATCTTTTAATCAATTGGTTTACCTTCCTTGTCGAAATTGAGATGCCTATTAGTTGGTATTAGTGTCTTGATAGGTTTGGTATGCTCCATGTCGAACTTTTTCAACATGTTCTTCACATACATAGTTTTGTACATAAAAAGTCATTTCTTTGAGTTGCTTGATTTAAAATCTAAGAAAGAACTTGAACAGATGGTTGGGGTGTTTTGGATTTTCAAAACTAGGAGGTTTCTCCATATACACTAATTCCGAGATTTATCTACTCAAAAATGCACTCTTGACTTCTATTTATAATAGCTTAAAATTATGATAAGTATTAAAGACTAAGTAACATGCGAATTGACTCAAGACTAGTCTTTTAATACTAATAGCTTCCAACTTGAGCAAGTTGAAACCTAACCGATGAATCAATAGGGGCACGATTGGAAACGGACTGGGGCGGGGCAGAGAAGGCCCGCGACACCCGTCCGACATGATCGCTTGCGTATCAAAACGCCGCGATCTCCCACCCCTCATGCGCTGCAGTCTCCTCCACCACCGCCGCCAAATCCGCGATTCGATGTCGTCCCCTCCGGCGCCGAGCGCAAAAACCACTGCCGCCTAGTGCAGAAGGGTCCGGATGCACTGAAGTTGGCCTCGACTTCACCCGGTGAATCTGGGAAAATCTCGACCGTTATCCGGTTCCCAGCAGACGTGAGAACGTGCCGCTGCGCGCCGGGCCGTGGCTTTGCTAGTGGCAAGATCCTCCTGTCGCCTAGGTCGGCGGCGCCGCTCGGCGCTGGCTACGGAAGTTTACCGGTGTAGCTTGTGCGAGCACCAAGGTTTTGCAATGTGAGGGCTAGATGACGGACGGTTGAGGTTGTGCCGTCGAGCACAGGATCAGACAGCGGCGAGGCAGTTTCTGCATCGTCTCTACGTCATGCCATGTCCACCATCCACAGCATCATGCTGCCAATTGTATAATGTTCTATGGGCTTAATGTATATGTTTAGGTGGGCAAGAGAGATTATCGATTAACGTATACTCTCATGTGGGTAAGAGAGATCATAGGTTAACGTAGGCGCTAATGTGGGTTGGGAAGGTCATCGGTTACCAAAAAAGTGGTCTGAAATTTATTAAAAATTTCATCAAAACCTCCCCTATATTTGGCAAATTTTCATATTAAAAGTACATCCGTGTGTGCATCTCTAAACGGGATTTAAATTTTATTCAAATTTATAAATTTTAAGTTATTTTGATAAATTTTTCACACCCACGGAAAGTGGCAAACCACATAATTACACCAAATCCGAAATTTATTAAAAATTTCGGCAAAATCTCCCCCGTATTCATTGGCACACAAGAAGTAGTGTATAAGAATGTTGATCATAATAACATTCACATAAAATATATCACGATGACAAACTTGCATTGAGTTCTCAGTAACTACTCGAATGCATTCACGCAAACTTCTTTAGCCCATAGCACACCTTACATTAAACATTCCTAAGCCTAAGATAAACAGAAAAATAGTATCCAGTGCTTACGCCATTGCTAAAAATACCCTCAATCTAGAAAAGTGTTTTATACATTGAAATGAGCATTTCTTGAAGCCGTGGAAGCTGCAAGGTAACACAAGTAGAGGCCAAGTCAAGATGGCTTATGAAGAAGAGAGAATCGGCAGTTAAACATAGGTAGGGGCCAAGTGAAACATGTCATGCCTAAACAGAACTGATAATTCATGGTTCAGTAACTTACTAACCCTACCTGCCAACTTTGTCATCCAACTAAAGTTATGAAGTACTAAATCAAAGGATTTGCTGTCCAACAACTTCTTTAGAGAGAATAATAAATCAAATTTCTTGAGAACAAATTGTTTTCCAGCTTACTTCTGTTTTTGTTCAGGGTTAAAAACTAACCTATCAGGCTATCACAGGTGCCATCCAACCTGATAAATTCTTCTCTAAATCTAGTTTTCCAAATCCACAAAGATATAATACAAGACACCTAGAATCTGGAGGTCAGCATGTTATTTCTGACAATGCAAACAGAACAAGAGACCACCTTATCACCATCCTATATATGTTCCCATGTACGAGTAACTAAGTTTAATTATACACATAATTTAGACAGACATTCTATCATGGGCATTTCATCGAATGCCTTGTGTGCGAAATAAATAGCTCATGTTCTTTGCTTAACAGAGACATCCTATGTACATTGCAACATCACATAATCTCGCACAGAAGATTCAAATTTTGCAAAAAGCTCACTGACTTTTGCTAAATAAGAGATGCCATCAAATTCTCTTAACTTTGCAAAAAAGGAAAACTGCAGATGCATAAAAATTCAGTGAAGTTTTATGAAGAGGAGGAAGCAGCAGCACCGTCGGGAGGAGAGCAGGGAGGGCGGTCGGGAAGTTCCCCGAAGTCACCGCCGTCGCCCAACCGCCGCATCTGTTGTGCTAGCGCTGGAGAGGAGGGAGGAGGTTAGGAAGTAGTCGGGCTGGTATTCCCACATCAGCCCATGGCCCCCGAGGCCACCGCCGCCTAGAAGTCCATCGCATCCGCCGCGCTGAGCTCGTCGCCGTGGCCGCCTCTTCGTCGTTGCGTTGAGCTCGTAACCAGCCCGCCCACGAGCTCGAGGAGATCTTCCCGTCCCCGTTGCCGCCCTGAGCTAGATCTGGTGCCCCGAAGTCGTCGGCAGCCGGATCTGGCCCAGGAGAGGGAAGGGAGGGGGGGGGGGGGGGAGTTAGGATGGGGCGGGATGGTGGCAGCAGCGAGGGAGGCGGAGGTGTCCAGCTAGCTTGGATCCGGCCGGCGAGCTTGGCCGCGCCGCCGCCATGGAGGACGTACGCAGAGGAGGCGCCTCAAGGGGAGGGGATCGGGAGGAGCCTGCGGTACGGACGCCTGCCCGTTGCTTCGACGCCCGCACCGGCACTGCATCGAGCTCCCCGGCCTACGTCGGCGCTGCATGTGCTTTGGTCTCCTTTTGGGCGGTATTTAGATGTTGGGCTGAAATTTTTTTAAATCTACCCGGTCCGTTGGGTTTGTTTTTGTGCCGTATTTGGATGTGTATTTGGGGATTCCCGTGGGCCATATTTGTCAGTGTGAGCTGAGCCTTCTCGGTGCTCGCGTCAGCTATCTGAGTTGGGTATGCACTGTGCAGCCGGTCTGCACAGAATTTTTTTCCGTTTGAATCTGTCATACGACAAAGTGTTTTTATCCTCGAAGACATATCCCATCATTTTTTATGACACTTAAATAATATGTAAAAATTAAAAATAATAAAATAAATTAATATAAGATATATTATTGCACAAACATTTAATTTCAAATTTAAGTTGTAACAAAAATTACAAATATATTTGTGAATGTAAATATATTATTTTTAGTTTAATTTTATTTCTTTTATTATAACCAGTAGAAATCGAATTTAACATTACATACAGTGATATATATCATATTAATCTATCTTATTAATTTTTTAATAACTATTTAGCTAATATGAAAAAACGATTGTATACTCCTCGAGATGAAAATCCATCTCCCTCCATACCCATTATGCCAACGTTTCATAACCAGTATGCCAATTGTTTGAGAAACTGTAGCGCACTAAAATTCCAAGTTTCTCCCGAGAAAAAGAAGAAAAGAAATGAGACAGTGCTACTAAAAAAAACAACGCACTAATCAAGTAGTTTTTTCTTTTCCTTAATTAGTTCATAAGTTTAGAGATTTACTTCTATCGTCACGAAACAGATCAGCCGGAGAACAGAACTGATGCAATGAAACAGTGCCATGCCAGAAATTAAAGAATTGAATTCAGAGTTTCAGAGTGGATATAATCCAAATCAATTACTATCTACATGCAAGCGAAGATCTTACATTCGTCAAGCAAAGCGATCAAGTCGATCGCCGCTTGCAGTAATCGCGTAATTAATAATGCCATCAACAATTACATGTACGCATGATTCTACGAGAAGAATTAAGAAGGCTTGCAGCCGTTGCAGGCGCCGATGAATCGCCGCCATGCCCAGCTACGGTGGCCTAGAGGACGACGGTGGGCTCGTCGAGGTCGTCGTCCTGAAGCTCCCCATCCATGTCCAGGGCGTCGTCGTGGTGCAGGGGTTCCTCCGTGGCGTCGTCGATCAAGTCATCCAGTGTGGTCTCCCGTCCAGATCCTAGCGCCGCCACGTCCCCCTGTTCTTGGAGTTGGAGGTTCTCCTCGTCTACGTTGCCGGGAATGGCGGCGGGCTCGTACATTTCCAGTGGCATGTACTCTCCGCAGTCTTGTGCCGCCATGGCCGCTTCTTGCAAGTGCGGGTCAGGGTACTCCCGGTCTGCCTCGTCGGACAAGAGCTGGAACATGTACTGCTGCTCCGAAACATGCTCGACGGAGCCTTGCGCCGCCGCCATGTACTCCCCGTCTGCCTCGCCGGACAAGAAATCCAAGAAGTGCTGATACTCCGCTGTATTCTGCTCGCCGTCAATGTAGTCTTGCGCCGCCGCCATGTCCTGTTGTTGGCCGCCGGGCAGGTGGTGCTCCTCCGCGTACGCGCTGCCGTCTCTGGCCATGGAGTTGTAGTACGTGTCCTCCGCGGCAATCTGCTCTCCAGAGGTTTGTTGCGCCGCCGCCAAATCCGCTTCTTGCTCTTGCTCGCGAATGTTGCACTCCCCGTCTGCCTCGCCGGACAAGAAATCCAACATGTGCTGATACTCCGCTGAAAGCTGCCCGCCGTCGACGTAGTCTTGCGCCTGTATGTAGTGCTGTTGACTGCCGGGCAGGTGATGATCCTCCTCGTACGCGCCGCCGTCGCCGGTATAGTAGTAGTTGTCGTTGTCGTTGTCGTAGTACGTGTCCTCCTCGGCAATCTGCTCTCCAGAGCTTTCTTGCGCCGCCGGCGTGCCCAGTTCTTGGTCGTGCGTGTACCTCTGATCTGCCTCGCCGAAGGAGGACCGGGGAAAAAGCTCCAATAAAACCGGGCGTCCAGCGCCACCTTCTTCCGCCGCCGCCGAGTCCGCCCCGATGGCCTGGTGCTCCATGGCTTCTTCGGGACGAATCGCGTCCTCGGTCGCCCGGAGCATTTCCTCGTCTGCGTGCACGTTCGCGACATCGTCGTAGCATAGCCGGGGGGCGCCGCGAGCGTCGCCGTCGACGTCGTCTTCCGAAGCCCGGAGGCGCTTCCGGCATCGTACCTCGTTGGAGCCCAATAAGAGCATGTATAAGTGATCTTCGTCCAGACCGTCAAGGTCGCCGTAGGCCTCGGCGGCGTCGGCGTTCAGGTCAGCGAAGGATGCCTCTGCATCCAGACCGTCGAGGCGGCGGACATCGTCTTCGGCCTCGGCGTTCAGTTCGGGGAAGCAGGATGGTTCTGCGTCCACAAAGAGACCGTGGAGGTCGACGGCTTCGGCGGGGGGATCGGCATTTAGGTCGGGTAAGGATCGCGGCGGCGCTGGATCCATGGCGAGTTGTTGATCGAGCACGCGCGCGGATGCAGGGGCGAAAGGTATGAGAGTGCATAGGAGGCGGGGCGAGAGAGGTTCAGATATGTAGGTCGCGCGCGCTGCCGCTGCGCGCCATGTGCTTCTTCGTGTCGGAGTCGGAGTCCGCGTGCGTACGTACGATTTCCGTTTCGGACAATTACGCGGTCGGCTAGAGATTCAGCCCAGCGCTCGGAATGCACGAACGTTCCTTTCTCTGAGCCTTTCTTTCCGTTTCTCTTTAGCTAGGAAGGAAACATGTAGATGTGTTACTGTCAAGAAAAAAAACGTATTATATAGAAAGTCTCTACATTTTTTAGAGAACTTTCTATAGAGAAAGTTTTTGCAAAATACAGCATTAACTTTCTATAGAGAAAGTCTCTACCAATTAGACATTTAATATGAAAGTTTAATTATTGAAAGTTTTATTTTATAAAACAATTTTTTAAACAGTGAGAAATTTTCTTGATTATTTCGTGAAAGTCATTTTTTATCTAAATATTAGAGGTTGCATCGAATATGCACACACTTTAGGATTTAGAGTCATACTAAAATTAAGTTGCATAGAAGGGATTGAATATGCATACTTTAAATCTTGAAATAAACTTACAATAAAAATTATAAATTCTCTCTAAAGTATCCAACCCTAATATCCGAAGAATATGAACTAGTCTCTCTGTGTCCGAAGTCTCTGGGTATAGTGCTCAGAGATTCCAGATCTCCTTTAAAATGTTCAAATAAAACTCAAAGGGATCAACCCTAGGGTTGGGAAGAATGAAAGAAAATAAAATAACAGAGAATAAGACAAGTAACGGGACACTATATGATAAACAATTTTTCATTGAAGTTCGAATCAATTGATTTTACGTCTCCGTTGAGAAGCTCTGTAGAGCTAGATCTCATTCAATTCCTTTCCTCACCAAGTTTAACTCTAAAGATTAATCTAGTCTCCAAATTCTCACCAAAATGTAGCACCTTGTCCAAGATAACCAACAAAGTCTCTATTAGAACATCATGGTCACGCCTTCTCTACCAAACCATCCTCTAAAGAATAACTTAGAAATCCACTAATTTACCTTTTTTCTTATGGAGGTGAGAAAGACCTTAACAAATGTTCCAGGCAATTCACACTTCGAATCCTCGTAGGCCATGTCCAGTTGTTTAGGAGGTGGTCCTCCGAGAATAACAAGCTTAAGTCTTCACCGGTATTGATTCACAAGTACTCATCCAAATTTCAAAGCCCACTCTCTCATAAATCATCCAAAAATCACACTTAGAGAGTGGATTAGACTTAATATCCAAGAGAGTGGAGTGAAAACCCTCTATAAAGCTCTTAGAAGTAGTGTACGAATAAATGAGTAGCCCTCCTCAAAGAGAAGGTTGTGGGGTTAAATACCCACCCCTCTCGAAATTAGCTGTTAGTCATAAAATTTAAACTTTGGAGTTTCCATACAAAATGTTCGAGGACTCCGAACAAGCCTCTCGGCCTAGATAGAGAGCTTAGTCTAGATATTTTAGCCAAAGGTTTCGAAAACTCCGGACAACAATTAGCTTCAAAAGAGAGGAGGTTCGAAGTATTTGATGTAAACCTCTGGAGACTCTGGACAATTCTCTCTACTAGACAGAGAGCTTACTCCAAAGACTTCAGCATAAATGTTCGAAGACTCCTAACTGATTTCTCCGTTTGACAGATAAACTTATCCATAAGTTTTTACAAAGTCTAGACACAAACATCGAAAATACTGGAAGAGAAAAACCAAAACATTAAGGTGTACGTGATGCGAGTGTTCGCTCATCTAAACTTGAAAATTTGATTGAGCACTTGCTTTTCGAACCGGTTAAACTTAAGTCCCTCTTAATAGTTTGACTTATCTTAATAACTTAAGAAATAATAAAATTATATTTTCATCGCTTCTAGTTCTTTTTTCTTTTCTAACCTTCATAAGGGGTCTTCTTTTAACCAAAACAATATCTCACTAGACAAATTACTGTGAGATTCTCAATCATAACATATTAACTCCATATTTTTTATCATCTATCACACAAAACCCACTAAAGGGTCAAGATGCATTTTCAATACTATGTATTAAGATAGTAGTAGAGTCAGACTTTATCTTAGACTCTCTCTAAATAAAGAGGCACATCTATTACAACCGCAAAACGACATAGCATAGACGAGAGGGAACGACTGGCTGGTGGCATCTGGTTGAGGGTCATTGTAACTCTAATACGTTATAATTTTTGTGGATTGGGGATGAGCGCTCATAATCAATGCCTAGAGACATAGGCTTCGGTTCAACTCTGTTATCAAATATCGTATCCTGGTATCGTCATAAGAATGGATCTTCTATGATGTTTTTTCATGCTTGATTACTGATGTCGATTTTAGAGCCAGTTCATAACAAGTGGTATTAGAGCCTGTGGAAGATCCATGGATAGAGGTGCAATGAGGTGCCTAACATAGTACTGCTCACTGTTCATGTCCAGTGAGGGACATGTGCGTAAAGTAGAGCACGACAGTGATCAACAAAATTTGATTGGTGGATAAAACACTTTAGGCAGCGGTCTGAACAGTTTGATGGCTGATTTTAATAAGGAGATGACCAGACATGGTGCTTGTGTTGATGGCGATGGAAGTGATTAGCGATAAAATCGGCGGTGTTGAACACTTCAGGCGGGTAGCTCAAACTTTCAGGTGAGTAAGTTTCAACATGAAGATGGTCAGGCATGACACTTAGGGTTGATTGGAGCTAGAAGCAATCGACGTTCTTGATCAGTGGAGTCGAACACTCCAAACAAAGTGGTCTAGGCCTTTCTATGAGTTGTGTTCGTTGGGAGATGGCTAGATGTGGCGCTCGGGTTGTTTAGCGACTGTGAAAAAGGCATGGCGATTTGTCGACATCGGTTCATGTCTAGATTAATGGGTGTTTAATCGAAAGTCAAAGCGGATGGATACTACAGGCTAGTTTAGATGTGTTGACGACAAAGTGTTGCATGGTGTAACTTAGCAGTGTACATGCGACAATGGCCAAATAGAAATGAGGCTGTTAGATCAGCCTTAGGTTCAGTTCAACTGTGGATGCCACATAGGTCAGCATAAGATCGATAGAAATTGGCAGCGCATGTCATTAACAATGTTGGTGGTCATGCTGTGCGCTTGCTCTAGAACCAAGATGTCGCTAGGAGTATGAGAAGCTTGGAGATCGAGGTCGTGGTGGTGTGCACGATTTCATGTCAAGACTAGGCCAGCAAGAAAGACTAAAGCAATACTAGTGGAGTAGTAGAGACTGGATTGAGATCATGTAGGACTCAACTTGAAGAGGTTGTGGCAAGGAAGGAGTTGGCAGGTGTTTTCTCTGACATGACTAGCCTATACATGATAAACAAGATTGAGAAGAGGACCATGTCGGGCACGTAAGAGGGAAGATGAGAAGGACTCTGATTTGTGTTTGAATCAGATCCAAATCAATTCAAAATAAATACAGCAAGGATTCCACAGTGATTGCATCAAAGCAATCGAGCAAATCATACTTCAAAGGTGCAGATCTAACAATCAATTTTGTGGGTGGCATGATTTGTTGGCGACGAGCTTGGGCGACGGTGCATGGCATCCATGAGCAGTGATGCATGCAGCGAAGAAGCTCGACGTGGCTAACTCCAGGTAGAGGCGACGGGTACTAGTGGTAGGGATGTTGGCTTAGGCGTTAAGACAAGGCGGCCCCTATGGGCGCCGGTTGCTCCAAGCTAGCAAAAGTTCACGTAGCCAGCAGTGGTTTGCCCTCACTAGTGGAGCCCAGGGATTTGATGCATGGCTCCCTGTGCCCGATGTCTCCCAAGCGGCTACGGTATTGAGGTGGCCAAGCGAGTGGTGGTTTGAATCAGGGAGTTTGCAGCGGCGGCGGGCTGGAGGAATTGATGAGGTGGTGGTGTTACGTAACACCTTGAAAATCACATCAATGAAAGTACATAAAATTTTAAAAAATTTAAAACTTTTTGCATCATGCTATGATCTTTGCTTTGAGTGTGTGGAAGTCTACTCTAAAACAAATCTATGAATAATTAAATCCCAAGACATACCAAGGAAACTCAATAAAATAATTTACATATCTGAAATAAATAAAAGACAATTCAAATAAAGAGAAATTAGATACCAATTTTATTTCTAACCAAACTACAATGCAAATATTTGGCCAAGAATATAATTTCACAATAAAAGATCAGGAATTAAAATCTTTTCTAACATACCTAAATATTATTGGACTATGAGGATCCAACAATATATCAACACAAATCAAGAATTCAAATATCTCTCGAAAGGGGAATAAATTAATTCCCAGTGCAACAGACATAATTCTACTATATCATTTATACAAAAATTACTTTAATCTAAGGGTAAAGCACAAGAATAAAGATAGAAAAAATCAAATTAAATCTCAAATATAATCAAGTTAAAAATTCATTCAGACCATAAGGGAATCCTTATCTAAATTCAATTCAAATCTCTCGGAAATCCAAAATTTGAATCAAAATTACTAAACTTTAGGAAGTGGTTATCTACCAGTAAAAGTTAATAAAATAATTTACTTGTACATAATTAAGACACTCTAAATAATTAAGTCTTCCTCTGCAGAAAATATGAAAACCTAATTCAAATTCAAATCCTAAATCATCTAAAATAATCTCCTCAAAATAAAAACCTAAATTCATAAGTCTATCATGAAAAGTCACTCCTTGGGCTCAATCTCCCTATTTCCCCTCCTCTCCTCTTCTTTTTCTCCAGGGCCAGGCCTACTCGGCTGGGCTATTCCTGCCCTTCACCCCGGCCTTCTCCATCCCTCAAGACCAGGCCGCACCTCGCCTCGCGTCGCCGCCAACCACCTGCCCCGACGCGACTAAACCGCCTCTCCCGTCATACCGCCAGTGCCAGCCACGCGCAAGTGGACAGGCCGCCCACGTCCTAGCGCCGGTGACGCCACGCCTGTCCCCGCCTGCCTCGCCCCGTCGCTTCCTCCGACTCGCACGCCACCCCCCCCCCCCCCCAGCCGTTGCTCGCTCGACCGTCGGAGCGCTTCTCGCTCCCACACTCGAGGTCGTCGCCGCGCTTCCGGAGCAACGAGACCGGCGCCACCACTCCGTCCCGGAGCCGCACGAAGCTGGAGCGAGGAGGCGACTGTCCGCGTGCACCACGTCGTCCCCGCCCGGCGCCAACCCGACCTCAAGCCGGCGTGCCGCTCCCCGGCTATCGCCTCGGTGAGCTCCTTCCGCCGCCCTTCCCATCCTCCCCAGCCCCCCCCCCCTCCCCGGCCACCACCGCCGCCGTGCCGCACCGCACCCCACGGTCCTCCTCTTCTCCTCTCCGCCCGGAACGCCGAGGCAAGGAAGAAGATGAAGGGGATAAATCCACCCCCTCCTCTGATTATGATATGCGGGCCCCTTCTTGAAAACATTAGTTAGTTTAATAGCCATAGTTAAGTTAATTATATACTTAACCTCTTAGTATGCAGGCCCGGCTCAAGAGGTAAGAGGTAGGCCAGGGGCGCGACGGCCTAGGCCCATCCGTGGTGGGGCTAAGCCAAAAAAAATATGTGTGTTAGTATAGTATACGATGAGTCTATGGATTTATCTATCGTCTATGAGATCATTAATTGCTGCGCACGCCGCGTTAAGCGCGACCACACAAGTCTTGACCACGCTGCTGCCGTGCAACCGCTAGACCTGTTTGACTACTCGCTTATTCGTCGTCGACATAAGGACGCCTTGATGCCGACACCCACCACGCCAACGCCACTGCCCTCCCCGGGCTGCTCTATGTCTAGGTTTTGCAACACAAGGGTTGAGGCTTTAATTTCTTGATAAGCTCACGTAGTGTATCCTATTGTCTACTGATACTGATTGCTACACTTTAAATACTGACTAGAGATTTATGTCAAGACTCTAGACTCAGAATCAAAGATGGTAGATAAATTCCTACTAATTTTAGTTGCTGCTATGTTACCTAAAAAGTATTTATCTGGTGCTGACAAAAGGAAATTTAGGAGTTTGTGTTATTATATTGGTTCCATTTGATGTTTAATTTTTTTCATTTCTAAATGGATTTTATTTTCACCATGATTACTGAATGAATAGTTTAAAAGTATACTTTGTTAGTAAAATTATATATACATATGTGTATATATAGAGTCAATGGACCATAGAGTCAAATTCGCCCTAACGCCTTGAAATTGTAGAGCCTGCTCTGTTAGTATGGCATGTGGACTCTTTCTGCTTAAGAAATCAAATTAAAACTTTGATTAAAATATGTCTCACTAACCAGTGGCCCGAGACCACCGTATCAGTCAACTTCACCAGGTCAAGGGTTGACCCAGCCCCACCTATCAGTGCACAATCCTTTCTCTTAAATAAAATAATTCAAATAGAAAAAAAACAATTCGTGAAATAAAATAAAATACCTCTAAAATTTATTCCATAAAGGAATATTTGAAAATTCATAACTAAGTCAAATGAGCTATAAGTTAAGTGAAATTTGTTTCTAAAATTTTTTAAATTCAAGCTCTATCTTCTAGCCCAAAAATTAAAGTATCACCAATGCACTTTGTTACCAAATATGAAATAAAGCCAATAAGATAATTGCTTTTCTCTACTAAAAATTGTCTTTAGGCAAAACTCTGCCATGGAACATGGTAAAAACCTTTTAAAAGTAATAATTTAAAAGGTAAAATAATGAAACCATGATGAAAATAAAATAATTTAAAAAGTAATACTTAACAAATAAACATATGTAGAACTAATTTATGCACCTATATAAAATTAAAAGAAATAAATAAGCATCCGATATAACCTGAAGGAACAAATGAAATGTCTATAACCAAGTTGTAAATCACTAAATAATAAAATCCTATATTAAAATTTGATCTCACCTAAGTAATGATTTCTATACCAAAGTTGATTCATAAGATCCAATAAAGATGAAATGGAGGTTGTTTTCTCTATCAATTTGATTTATCAATTAAACACACCATGTCAAAACCCTGTATGTGCAACTTTCACAAAAGAGTGAAATCCACGAGACCACAGGCCACATAACTAAAGGCCGGCTCATAAGTCAACAGATAAAATATACATACCTAATAAAAGATAACAGAAGGAAGTCGCCTGCAACAGTGGTTGCGTTTCATCTTTACATGGTGGTACCGGCGAGAGCTTGCACAGCCTTGTTCTAATTGCCTTCGGTGCCAATACTCTGTTTTGTGGGTTTAGGCACAATATTTTGTATTATATCAATCAATTGACATAAAATGATGTAGTCAATTAATTGAGCATCAGCCAATCAGATAAGCTGCCATTGTAAGATATACTGCCGTGTGTACTCTCCGATTGTAAGCCTAGCTGAATGATATTGTTCCTATTCACAAATCTACCGTTGAGATGCAGGCAAACTAATCCTGTTTGGACAGCACATGGGAAGGGCGGACGATCAGAAGCGAGCATTTTTGTCCTCCGGTGCGGATTAAACTGAAAATTCGTATCAGGTGGTCATCTACTCAGTTGCTGCTTGTGTGGCATAGCTGATAGGCCACTCTGAAACATACTCTCGGTTGGGCCTCTGAAATTATAGAAATATGTACATTGACTGATTTCCTAAAAGCATATAAAGAGAGTTGGGTCTATATATATATATACAACCTAGTCTGGTGGTTTGTCTAACACCCCCGCATTCGCAGCAGAAGCGGAACAGACGCAGAGACTAGACCAAAAACTGGTGAACAAAGACGTGGACAGGCCTTTGGTCATTATATCGGCAAACTAATGTACCGATGGTACATGGAGCACCCGAACATATCCTAATGTGACCTTGTCACAGACAAAATGAATATCGATCTCGATGTGCTTGGAGCGTCGATGATGGACCGGGTTGGCAGTCATGTAGACGGCACTGACATTGTCGCGGTGGAGAAGGGTGCACGGAGCTCCTAGAGAAGCTAGCGAAGCTAGCAGCACTCGGCGACGGCGTGTGCGACGGCGTGGTACTCGGCTTCGGCGCTAGACCGGGACACTGTAGTCTGACGTTTTGAGGACCAGGATACAAGAGTGTCAGCGAGGTAAACGCAGTAGCCGAACGTAGAGTGTCGAGAATCAGGGCAGCCTACCCAGTCCGCGTCGGAGTACGCGGTAAGGGGGTCGATGGGCCTAGAGCTGAGATGCAGCCCGCTGGAGAGGATGTCCTTCACGTAGCGTAGGATTCGCTTGAGCAGCGCGAGGTGAGGTTCGCGCGGAGCGTGCATGAAAAGGCACACTTGCTGGACAGTGTACATAAGGTTGGGCCAAGTAAGGGTAAGGTATTGGAGAGCCCCGACAAGACTCCGATAGTGAGAGGAATCAGCAACGAGTGCGCCATCGGCAGCGAAGAGTTTGGCTTGAACGTCGACCGGGATGGCCGTGGGGTGACAATCAGCTATGCCCGCACGCTGGAGGAGGTCGATGGCGTACTGGCGATGGGAAAGAAAGAGCCCGTGAGAAGAATGGGTGACGGAGATACCAAGGAAATGATGGAGAGGACCAAAATCGATCATGGCGAACTCAGAGTAGAGTCAGGCCATGATCTGGTCGAGAAGAGATGTCAAAGACACTGTAAGGACAATTTCGTCGATATATAGAAATATATAGGCAGTAGCGGAGCCGATATGGAAAGTGAACAGGGAACTATCGGACGCAGAGGCCACGAAGCCGATGTGCCGAAGATAGGTAGCAAAGCGCTGGTACCAGTTACGAGGGGCTTGTTTGAGGCCGTAGAGAGAACGTTAAAAAAGACAAACATCGTCGGGACGAGAAGGGTCAACGAAGCCTGGGGGCTGCTGGCAGTAGACCGTTTCCGTCAAATGACCGTGAAGAAAAGCGTTCTTTACATCTAGCTGATGGATCAGCTAGGAACGCGAGGCAGCTAAAGTGAGGACGATCCAAATGGTGGTGGATTTGACGACGGAACTGAAGGTCTCGTCGTAATCGACACCGAGTCGTTGGGAGAAACCTCGGACTACCCAGCGGGCAAGAGAGTCATCAGCGTGAAATTTGTGTTTGAAAATCCACTTACTGATTATAATGTTAACGCTGGGAGAACGAGGGACAAGACATCAGGTCTATATATATACAATTTAGGACAGGAGTGCACTCGATAACCTCGTTAGTTGTACGTTCTGTTTAATTGTCAATTATACTTCAACATCATGCGCCAATAAAAATTGCCACGAGCCGGCGATCTTTGTTAGGCATCGAACTATCAAAGCTACATCCTGTTTATTTGATATTAGAGTGGCTGCGGCGTACGCTGGTTTTGAGGGTACGCTCAACGCGATGGCATACACCTTTTTTAGATAGGATTAAAGAATTCTTTGCTCGCGTTGAGCAGTAAGATCAAACACGCTAATTGAATTCTTTGCTCGCGTTGACCAGTAAAATCAAACATGGTAATTGGGAAGACTGTGGAAATAAATTTCGATAAGTTATTTGAAATTATGCTTGGCAAAACTCTACCATGAAGGGAAAACCTTGACTCATAAACTGTGATGAAAATAAAATAATTTAAAAAATAATACTTAACAAATAAACAAATAAATATACAACTAATACACCCATGTAAAATTAAAAGAAATAAATAAGCATCCGATATAACCTTAATCTCAATCCAGGAACAAATAAAATGCCTATAACCAAGTTGTAAATCACTAAATAATAAAATCCTATATTAAAATTTGATCTCACTTAAGTTAATCATAAGATCTAAGAATGAAATCGAGCTTTTAAGCTATCTTCTCTGTCAATTTGATTTATCAATTAAACACACCATGTCAAAACCCCATATGTTCAACTTTCACAAAAGAGTTAAATCCACAAGACCACAAGGCCACATAACTATCAGCTCATAAGTCAGCAAATAAAATACACATATCTAATAAAACTCTAAATAACTAATGGCTATATCACATATACATGCAAGTAAGACAATGTCAAAGATTAATTTTATGCAAGAAGACAACCTCACTTACAAAACACACCATCAAGTTGTAGACCTAACTTAAACAAACCAAATGACAACCTAAACTCCATACTCACCCACACAAACTGAATCAAAATATAAAGGCAAAATGAACATCAACTCTTTAACCTATCAAATGGAAGAATGCTCATCTGAACACCTAATAATATATCCTTTACAACAAAAATACAAGTCAAATAATTAATCAACTAAAAATAATAATTTACTAAATTATTTTGGTATACCCCACCACAAGCTAGTTATCAGCCTTACCTTAGTTTAGTTTAGCACAAACCTCTAGAGACATCCTAGTTGGGATAGAAGCCAAACCCTTGGCCCCTCTAGATTAACTAGCATGCTCCCTAGATCTAGCTATAAGAAGTTAGCCACTCTTAGTTCTTCCTTAGGACTAGATTTGTGCCCATGTGTGTATATTGATGGTTGTATTTGGCTTTTCTAGCATAATTAGACTGTATGGCTCGTGAGTATCATAAAGGTGCTATCTAAGGAGTCGAAGGTTGAGCAATGTCAAGAAATCAAGTTAATCAGTTATATTGCTCAGGCAAGTCACCACATCCCCTCCTTAAGCATATTGATCCTAGCTTGTAAATTTATTTGTTTTAAAATAAATTTGCATGCTATATTTAAAATATGATCCCATTGTTAATTATGACTTTCTATTATTGTATATCTTATTCCTTGATAACATGAAAATAATTGAATCCCTAATATTATTAATAACATTGCTCAGCCATGTTTAGTTGCACCTAGGGTAATTGAATCGCCCTCATGGCTTAAACAAAAATAGGACAATTGATTAGGCAATCACTAGGGTACAATGTTGGTGAGGATGGAGACATGTAATGCCATCCCATGCGAATAATGAGAAATCATTTGTGAAAACCAAAAACAAGTAAAAACTTATTTAGACTCGAGTGATAGGAAAGAAATTGAGTGGTTTAGAAAATGGTTAGTGTCGACCTGATCAATTAAGAACTGAGTCAAGAAGCTATGCTGGAAACGAATAGAGTACAACCATATTTCTCGAGTGGGCATAGACATAGTGGATTAACTGATTCTAGTGGGGCAGCACCCTAGTCATGGCCGGTTTTGATCACAGTGGTGTGTTGTGTTGCGATTGAAGAAAGAGGATAGAGAGTGTGTGTTAATGCCAGAATTTGGTAAGCACATGGATAGATTGGAAAGATGATCGGTATAATAAAGAAAAGCCCAATTGCTATAGGGTACAAATCGATCGATCGAAGTGAGGAAGGATTCAGTCCAAGTATAGAAGACTATCAAATAAGACCGAGTCTGAGGAGGAGTCATAGAATTTACGGCAGGGTAATTTATCTATGTAAATCGTATCTTATATTGATATAAAGGTTTAGTTAGTTCAATTTACATTCTTAGAGATATTTTTCTTTTATATTTTTAGGAAATAACGTCCGATGGTTGTTGTAACCGTATCAGACTTTGTAATACTAGGGTATAAATATAGACCTTCTGGAAACCTATAAATCATCATTTGATCAATACAATTTTGGTACATAGCCACCCTATTTTATCTAGGCCCTAACGTACTTTGGTTTCCACTGCTGTTTCTTTGATAGGATGTGGCCAAAGTGGCCCTAATAAAGTATCTATTCCTTTAGTCTAACTTGAATTTGTCATATATTATGAATTGTCTATGTTTTGTATGTACCAACCACTGATGTACATGGAAACACAATAGGTTTTCAGTTCCTAAAACTAGGGGCCAACACGTTCCCTAGTGCTCAGTGGCACTGATGTGTGTGGGCAAAGAAGACACATGAGTGGTGGGAGCGAGAAGTGGAAGGGGATCGATCCGGCCCTCAATCTGTTGACCAGTTATTTTAACCAAGAAAAGAGTTTGGTTTTTTTTAGGACAAAAGAACTAGCAGTCCAGCTAGGTACTGTAGAGTTTTTTTTGGTAGATCTGATTTGACCGTGGCGATAGCCTATTAATTGGATTATCATTGATGGCTGCAACAATGGCTTTTAAATTTGATATGGTGTAGTTTGATAACATTAGGAATTTTGTTCTTTGGCAGACAAGGGTGAAGTATCTATTGGCTTAGCTAGGGATATCCAAGACTCTTGATGAGACGAAGCCGGGCATAATAGATGATGACAAGTGGAGAGTTGGGTTGTATGAAGAAAGGCAGCCTTGCTTCCCTTTTTCTGTTTTTTGATGAATCATTTTTTTCTTGGTTTGTATGAGAGCTTGGGGGTGTTGATCAACCTCATTTAAGTGTGTCCAGTCCCTCAATTTCTTTTTCCTTGATCCACCCCGGCACGCACGCACTTATCCATTCTTATACTTTTGGGAAGGATATGGGTAAGAAGAAATTAGCTATTTGTGTTTTAGGAAGAGGAGAGTAATACCTATAATTACCCATTTTATCCATACCTATTTTATTTTATGTGTGTAAAACTCAAACTCAAAATTTTAAAACTCGTCTTCACACTATAAAAACTTGTCAAATTTGATTAAATTTCGTAGGGATGATTTATTATGTAGAGAAGTGCAACTTTTGAGTCATTTCTATATGTGAGGCTCATATATGGATTATCCATACCCATTAGATAATACTCATACCCCATTAGATGTGGGTAAACATAAAATTAAGTATGGATAAGATTATCCATACCATCCCCAGTGACAGGGGCCTAGTTACGTTTTCGTGTATGGAGAAATCTAGCCGGCGTGGCACCAAAGCTAGCTCTAATGCATGGCTGTACCGATCAGTGACGGTGTACGCGTGCATGCATGCCAGCATGCAATTGCATATATAGATAACTTGGCTTAGCTCCTCAACCTCTAAATAATGCTTCCCTTTCTTCTTACCTATCCTAAGTTCGTCATTAAATCGAATCTTGTTCACTCTAAGCAACTGGACTGCTTTTCTTTTCTTATAAATATACTTAATTTTGTAACATTTCACTTAATTTCGAGACGGTAGACAGAAACACACAACACATTCGTATATAGTACATCCTCGCAAAAGAAGAAAAGAAAGAAAAAAAAAACACAAATACAGTACGTACTCCATCGATCTCTTGGATCTTTACATGAACACTTGAACAGGACGTACTTCACATGCAACCAAACGTATACAGGTACGCACACACGACACACGGAAATATACTGATTAAGACATGTATTCGATTAATTAATTCTTAATTCATACCTAAGCATCCATTGCCCATTATTGATAGCTTACCATGCTCACGGAACCGATGATGATCTAGGCTCGCTGCCGCCGGAGCCCTCCATCGCCGTCTTCTTCTCCTTCTCCGGCGCGTCCACGTCGACGGCGACGTGCCCCCGGCTGCTCGGCCCGGACGGCGGGATGCGCCATGACCGCCAGTCGAAGTTGTCGTCGTTCCCGCCGCCGCCGCCATGCTCCTTCCTTCCCCGGTGGAGAAGCACGCGGCGCCATGACAACGCGATGACCTGAAGATCATCGTCTCCCTGCACCATCGCCAACGAGGAGACGGCCGACGACGCCATGGCATGGCGCTCTGCTGCTCCTTCCTCTGCGATCGCCAGCAAGGCTAGGCCGCCGGCGGCAATGGCCATGGCCAGGATGAGAGCTAAGAGCTTCTTGGAGCTCATCGCGTGCATAAATATACTACTATATAAAATATACAACTATTAAACTATATAGATAGATGGATGGATAGATACGCTAGCTGCTTAGCTAATTAACTATATAAAATATAATCGATCGTAAGTTTATATTTGATGAGGTTTGCCAATGTGCTGATAGATTGATTGATGGAGAAATGGGGGCATATATATATACACAAGACGAGAGAGAGAAATCATTGAGCAACAAAATGCAACTAGGAAAGAGAGAGAGATGTTTAATTGGTACGTGAAGGCAGAGAAATTGTGTGTGCTGGTAGTTAGAAGGTAAATTGCTGGTGAATCAAGGGAAGAAAGTAAAGAGAAAGGAGTGGTTACACGTGGTTCCTTGCTTTCGGTCAATAAAGCGATGAATTTCCTGCAAGTTGGCATCTATGTACATATGCATGCATATCTAGATAGATCCGGCAGGCCGATCGATCTTGTCGATCATTTCGTCTCTTTCGCATCGTATCTTGGAATTGTGTTAACCTGTTTAATTCCTTCTCGATGTGGAGGAAGAATAGTGGCTCCGGCCACTTTTAATTTGCTACTATTCTCTAGCCAGAAATAATTGAAAATTTGAAATTGGGCCAATTTGAGTTGTTTTATATGTGAATTGCTTTTAGACTAGTGCACTGAAGTTAAGACAAAATAACTCAATGACTTTGTTGATCTTTATTAATTGTTCGGGACTGCTCTAAAATTCGACAGAAAATTCTTTAAAAAAACTGTCAAATATAATTATAATATAACTAATATATAATTATAATATAACGTGTAAGGTATAAATGATACGTAAGTCAAAAAAGATGAGGTAGCTCAGTGGGTTGCCATGCATGTGGGTTCCCTGCGATTGTGTATTTGATCCAACATGCTGCATGCACGTTGATCTTTTACCCCCATCATGTTTGCGCACTTGATAGATTTTTTCCTAAATTTTTTGTTGAAAGTTAAATAGCAAATCCGATATCGAAAAGAACAATTTATTCGTAAGAGTGGTAGCATTTAATTGGCAAGGACAAATATGAAAAAAAAACTGAAGGGACATAAACGACTTAAATTTTGTTACGAGTCCATCAAACTAAAACAACTTTCAACATTTACAACTAGTGGCATATACGTAGCTTGTTTGTTTTGTGAATGATTTTACTGTCTTTGAGCCATCTTGGCACCTCTCTCATACCAAAATTTATACTGAAAATATGTTGCCTCTCGATATCTTCTAAAATATTATTAAAAAAATATCTTGATTTGATTTAATTGTTGTTCCAAGTGGTACAAAGGCATATGGAGTTCTTTACCCTTGTGTGTCTGGCGACCAGGGTATTGGGAGAAATTCGAACGTCCCTTTTTTTTTCCTGAATTAATGGAAGTAGCTAATGAATTCGAATAACACTGCTTCTAGTGTCAAATGTACAAAATTCAACGCACGTGAAGAGAAGTAAAATACGCGGTGCTATTAAACTCATCCTCTACTGCGATTACATACAAAGCCTAATGCTTTGCTTTAAAGATTGCAAAGGTACAGCATTTGACGAAATTAAAATCCAATTAAGCTAGACATTGCCTTTGCCTCCCTGTAAGAATTAAAAAGGCTTGCTTTCGTTAAAACCGTGCAATAATTTGGACTAGTTGTCGTTTGCGTGCTAACGCTACGGTACTATAATTTTTTAATATTTTTTCTAAAATCAGATTAAGCTGTAATTCAATTTAGCTTATATATCAAATATATTTAAGCACAAAATAGATTCTGCCCATGGAAGAAAATAATTTGCACATAACAAAGGTACTTGCTGTGTACAAAATTTCTATTATCCTGTGAATGCTGTGTTTGTCTATTATGCACCAAAATAAAACCTAAATCTCGTCCTAAAGCAACCTAAAATTTCTTTTGAACATTTACTAACCCTAGCTATTAGCACCAAACAACCAACTCCAAATTAGCCACAGAAACCTGCACAAGGTATCATCCAGAAATTCCTTAAAAACTAATTCACCATTTGCTTAGAATTTCAAACCAGATAGAAGAACAATTTTTTTGCGAGATTGAACAAACAGACTACTATACTATTCAGGGTAATTAATGTAGGTTGATCCTGCAAAGGGAAACAACGTATTCCATAATCTCTGTTCAATCAGGAGAAACAACAGATTGAACCTTTTGCTTTAGTTTTGTGATTTCTACTAACCTCAAATTACAAAATGGGTTCTGGAATAGATTGATCCTAATGACTGCTCATCAACCACTGCTATAGACAGGAATTCTCATCTTCACATGTCATCAGATAAGAAAGGGACCAGCAGTGATCTTAAAAACTCTATTTCAGTGACACTTAACAATACGGAGGAACCAATCTTTCTTGTCTGCTAGCAACCAAGAACCCTGCAGTAACATTCTGTGATTACCATAACCAATGTAGTAGCTGTCAACTGATAGTCAAGGAAAAAAAACCTTCCAACAAGAATATTCGAATGTTTGATCAACATGTCAGGAAAAAATGGCACAACCAATGGACCAACAAATCCACATATCTTCCAGCTCAATCTCAAGACCTCATTTTGAGATCGACAAATAAAACTAAAAAAAACCACGAACGTCATGTTCAGGTGAAGAGATCGACAAAACAGAGGCGATAGATTGCACTGGTATTGCTGAAGCTGCAATCACCAGGCTGAGCACGGTGATCGCCTGCACATGAATGGTGGTATTCAAAGCACTGCACCGCCAAGCTTGTTACGCTCCTGCTAAGGCTGATCCAGCTCCCAGGCTGCCTCAGGAGCCTCCTCCTCGGTGTTGGGTGCCTGCCACAGCAGCCTTCATCACGGCTGATGATGCCCTCTTTCTGGTGGTGGACTCCTCGGCGGGCACATGCAGGGGCACCCCAATCTCCTATGCTCCAGCACCAATTGCTGCAGAAAAATAGCACAAACATATCCTTTCCACCAGACATGAACCATGTTGCTGCTACTGCCGCATTAAGTCAAAATGTAGCCAAATGAATGCTATTGAACTGACATAAGTAGAGAACATTTTTAGTAACCCAATACAGTAAATGCATTTATCAAGAGTCTCCTTGTTTACTTCCATTTTTAAAAATAATCTAATTAAGTTAAGATGCTACATATTATGTTGAAAAAATAGGCAAAGCTCTGATTTCAATAAAGAGGGAGATTGGCATCAGGCATGTGCACAAACCAACCCTATGACTGAAATCTTTCTAGTATTCAAATGACATGCTTTAATCCCAAGTAGAACAGTAAAAAATGAGCTGATCAAGAGATACAAGCTTTATTATCAGTATTTGGCAGATATAAGATTACAAGCATATACTCCAACCCAGGGTGCAATGACAAAAAACAAAATGGGCAACCAATCAAATTTTGGAACCACCAAATCAGAAATATAATGTTCATGAATGCAAAATCTAATATAAATTAATCTAAACACATTTGGATCCTTCAATGTTCACAATAGACACACATCCACTCCAGAGGTCATGTCCCCTTAAAAAATAAATGACACTTCTCGATTAAGACAAATATTTCTGATAAAGATAAAGGATAGGATAAATGACACTTTGTTCTTACACTGAACAACATGTCAAAGTGTTGCTGATGCATTCTGCATTCTTGATATTTTTAAGTCAATACCTGCACAAAAGCATTAGCAGAAAAGGTTAAAGTTCAAAAAACCTGTTGCAATGGAAATTGATTAAATCAGCTATATATGAAAACATATTCTCTTTGCTTCCCAAAAAAAGCTAACTAAGAAATGATTAGAGTATAGGAGGTAAACATCAACTATTAGTTAGGAACTGACCACAAAGTAGCTATGTCTGAAATTTCAGTGTCAGATGATGAATATAAAGAAGTAAGGAATGTTGTTTCAACAAAGATGCTAGAAAACACATACATAAATTTCAAACAGAAGATGCACATAGAGGAAACAATATTACATAATACATATTCATGGATCCATATATTTGGAAGTATTTTTTACCACTGTATTCAGATAATACCAGATCGGACTTTATGCTGAATGGCAATGTGACATCCATATTCAGAAGTGTTTTTCACCATTGATTGATTATCAAAAAAGGAAAGCAAACAACCACAAAAATAGTTTGATGAGGATCAAGTTCATTTTACGGAAACCAAAACTGACTACATGATGGCATGCTAATGCAAACCGGCTAATTGCAAAAACTGAAATAGCAGTGTTTCAGTTTAGAGGAAGGAATGATACATCTTTTATTTGGAACTTCAACAGTAGAAAGCTACCACTGATCTTTTTATCTATCAGTCATGATCTAGTTGCTATGAACTAGCAATAATTTGATAAAAGAAGACAACAGAGCAACTTTTGTGTCTTCAGAACTCAGAAATGACTCTTGTAACTAATATCCAGTTGTAGCATTAAAATCACAACATGTCACCTGTAGCTTATATTAGTAAGCAAAAAAGATGACCACCTTGTAAGATAATAATGAACCATTAGAAAGGTTGCAGCAACAATGAACCAATAGATTTGCTTCGACAGCCTAAATATTAATCCTGACCTCAGATTGTATAGAGCCCCTCTGCTCTTATTCATTACAGGTACAGGCAGCCAACCAGCCAGTTGCCGTCTTCACGATGAATGTATTGTAATGAGAGATGGGAGCAGGGAGCCATTCTGTGCTTTTGGCACTCCAACAGATAGAACCCCTATGCTCTTATTTGTGCATGCAGTGAGGATGTGAGATAAATCACATGTACTGAAATGTAAAGTACTAAAAGTTCTATGATGTGCAGAGTCCTTAAAAATATTTTCTGACTTCAAAAAGACAGTTCTTCCATAGATCCTGCAAGCACAAACAAACCAAGAATAAGTGTCTAGTACTGCAGGATCTAAATTTTACATGATTTCACAAGCTGAATAAAGTAATATATAAACAGAACTGGTTAAGAAAGCATACATCTAGCAGGCCAGCAAAAAACACTCAATTAATCCTGAAGGCAAGCAAATTACATTTAGCACACCAGAATTAATGCATACACTTAGCATCACCATGCCATCAACATCAATATGCGTAGCATTGAGGCTACATGATGGTTACATGTTCTTCAGTTCTTCCCTATGAAAATAAACTGTAAAGGACCATCTTAAATACCAATGAAACATAATATTATAAGAAAATGTTCACTTACAAAATTCAAAAGTCAATAATGGTGCGCTTACAAGGTATTTCTGAGTGAAGAAAACTATTATATAAAGCAAATCAGAATTATTGGAAAAGAAAAAGATGCAGACACAGGCATACAAGTATGCCCTGGACTCATACTGGAAGACAACTGTCTAGGATTACAAAAGAGCGTTCCCTGATTTTAAGGCCAGCAAACATACAGCTAAAATATATGCAGACATGCTGAGTTCAGACAAGGTCAATCATATGTCCAGATTTTAATTTAAGATCAAAGACAAACACAAAGACAGGACATGATTTAGGATAATGCCTGACCAATGAATGAGGTCATCAATCATGGGCAAGCAGAATAATGAGTACTACTAAGCATGATTGACATAGTAAAAAAACAAATGGTGTGCACCACAACTGAATCAGTCTTCAGAATGCCTCAATTTGTCTTCCTCTCCCACACAGTGAGGATGATAAGCTTCGAGGCAGTCCATGAAAGAAATTTTTTATAGTACAAAAGTAAAATTCATAATTTGCCCCAAAAGCAAATACAGAAAATAGAGAAAAGAATGATGTATATACATTACCACTCTTCCATCACACCTGCTTCAACAGAAGCATCTAGAATACACCCTTCTTAATGACCACTCTTGGTAAGCCTACTTGAATAAACCCTTCTTGATGACCACTCCCAAAGTATTACTGTCATCACCAAAGTATTCCTCCCCACTTAACTTTTTCTAGATACCAGTATTACTGAGTGAACATGCAATAGAAAATTCTGAAATCATCTAATGGCATAATGCAACGACAATTATTTTGATCTACAGAGTCAGAAGCCACATGTCCCCTTTGAAAAGTTAATTTGGACCTCAAAACATCATGAATCACAATGTATTTTCACTCCCAAACTACATGAAAAAAACAAAACATTTACATTGTTTTGGTCCAAGATCAGTGTGGGGAAGAAGGCTATATATAACAAAAATGGCAACGGCTCTGATACTTCCTAACATATACGATTTGCTTTCTGATATTTTGCAGTTAAACTTGCAGAGAAAAATAGAAAGTATATCCCTGTGAGAAGATCTGGTGGAGTACTTGAGCATAGAACGCTCTCAGCACAGCAGCATATGCTGATCACTTCAAGCAATGAATCTGAAATGCTGTATCCCTAGAATTTCGTATTGCACTTGCCAGGCGTAGAGAATCCATCATTGATTCCGTTTTACTTTGTTAAACACCAACCATACTTTTAGCCTTTGTTGCACTTATAAAACACTAAGACACCAACCTTACCTCTAGCCTCTTCCAAGGCCTGGAGCTTTGATGGAGCCATTCGATGAACCAGCAGGCACAAGCATCTCTTCTTTATCAATCTCAACAGACCGAAATGTATATTTGTACTTTCTGAAAAAATTAGAAATATATATAAAAACATAAAATGAATAACAGCTTGCACATAGTTAAACATGTATAATTAAATAACCATAGCATGAACCTAAATTTAATTAGCCCACAAACATGGGTTAATCATGAGTATAATTTACGAAATATACTCTGACCATTTTAATCATATGCAAACCATTTTAATCATATCTTTTTTTACTTGAAAATCACAAAAAAAAGCTACATGCTAAATGGCACGAGTCCAATCTGGCTCAATCTGAATATAATATGCAAAGTGCAGCACATGAATATTTTCGCCTATACTGCCAGGAACAAGAGCATACTGCAGATGAATCATAACCATACATTTCATTGCCACGATGATATCGGTCGGATACATAACACCCTTATCACCCTCTTAACAGTAAATAATGTGTCACAATAATACAATACACACATAGTACATCAAAGATTCCACCCCAATCATTAAAAGAAAGAACCACGTTCAGGTAGTGAGCACGAAGCAAACCTGTGCAGCATTTGATATCAATAGCAATACAATATCGCTAACTGAAAGAGCCCACCAAATATCACCCAATGTTCAATTCACTCCAGTTAATCCAGCTGCACGTGCTTCCTCAAAAAGACATGGATCCTTTCTCAATCTGAAAGCAAAACGCCTATTAATCACGCTGGCTGAAAACCACACCCCCGAACAAAATGGTTCAAATTGCTTATTTCACCGGCCATTTCGTCGAACATGTGGCGATCATGGCGTCGGGCGTCGACAGATCAAGCGAGGGCGGCATAATTGAAACAGCGGCGATGGTGGAAGACGTTGGGGCGGCTGCCAGCGGCGTGGATCCAACCAGTCGATGAGCGTCGACCGCCTAGAGCGAGGCGCCGGATCCGATGACGGGAGCCTGCGGTGGCGGCGGGCCCGAGCGCCAATTCGTGGTCGAGCGATGGAGACGGCGGAGGCGGCCCGCGGTTCCAAGCGGCGGCAGACCGCGAGGAGGCGCCTCGCCCACTCCACCCTGCTCGGTCGACCGGCGAGGCGGGCGACGAGGAGACCAGCGAAAGGGGTCAGGGGCGCGGCGCGACGGCGACGGCGGCGGCGGCGGCGCTTGGTCTAGGGCTTGGCGCGGCGCAAGCGAGAGGGGTAGAGACGGCGCGCGTGCGAAAGGGGAGGTAAAGGTCGGGGAGGAGACGTGCGTGCGGACAAATTTGATAATATGCGACCTGATTCGCGCTTTGATTTTTTTTTTCCACTCAATTCACATGCTTTTTATTAAGATACCACTAAGGCTTTTTTTTTTTCGTGCTACTTCCGTCGGAGGAAGATAGGAGATAGTGGCCCTTGGTGATGGTGACGACGGAGGCACAACAGTCAGCTGTTTGTCTGTGGTCTCCACCAGCGTCTAGAACTGCTGTAGTTACGTCGTAAGCTAGTAGCACGGCTCCAAGCGGCTTTGGACAGCCAGGCGGCGGCTGCCGTCGTGGAGGTGGGTGGATGATGGAGGTTGGAGCACGATGATGATGAAGCTAGAGTTGTTCAAGGATGAGGTTGTGCTCTATCTCAGTCTCAACTACCGTGTCACTATCTACACTGTCACACGCTACTATTGGCCAGCCATGCTCACCTCTATCGGCTTCACCATCAACTTCTCACCCCATGGCATCCCCGCTGGTATCTCCTCCACCTCGTCTCGCCGCCACGGCGCACGTGGTTGCGAGGCGAGCCGCTAATCGACACACCACCATCGTTAAGAGCCATCGTCTTCTACCCTTCTCTAGCAAAAGTGGCTTAAAAAAATTCACAGCATGACATTTTATCAAAAACATATGGATTGATGGAAAGAAAAACCAAAAGCGTAATAATCAGGTAATGTATCAAATTTCTCACGCAGAAGAGGTGTGTGGTGAGTGGGAGAGAGGGAAACGTGGGATGAACTATATAGACCATTAAATTTAATGAATGAATGATTTATTAGACCGTAGTCGGTGGACTATACACGAACATCACTAATTCAGTACCTTTGCTTTATCTACGGGATTAATGAAGAAAACACGATGAGTCAAGAATGCATGGACCGGTGAGAAAATTAATTTGGGTTGTGACCTAATTTAGGCTTTTGCCTCAAGGCCTGAGGCCCATTTGAACCAGGCCCATTATAAGGTTACTGCAGCCTTGCCAATTTGAAATTTTTTATTTATATATTTTTTATTAAAATATTAAAAAATATTTTTATTTGAAAATTTTATATATGTATACCCAACGCTCTCTTTTTTAATAAAAAAGCAAAAGTGTGTTAAATCCAACGTGATAAATATGTCTCTGTTAACGACGGATCGATGAAGTCTATAAAATTTACAGCCGCCCTCCTTGTCTTACCTAGCTGAGTATGTTTTATCTCATGACAGGGCACCTGCAAAATAACACATAGGGCACGCGAGAAAGGAGAGGTCATGTTATTTTTATAGACGGCTTTTTTGTCGCCCTCTCCTGAATCACTTTTCTCTTAGAGGGCTATCCGCAAAATTACCAGACCCGCTCGTAGGAGGGGGGCTTTGCAATTTTACAAGCGGTCCACTGGCCGCTCTGTATGTTTTTTGGTGGCAGACTATAAAATCACTTCTAGTCATTTAACAATATAGTTTAATAAAAAAAGAGAAAAAGAGAAGAGAGGGTTGATGAGAGGCGCAAGGAAGTGGCAAAGTCCAACTAGGCTTGTGGACTTGTACGGAGGTAAAAAATTTATACTCTTTATAATATTTATTATTAATAATAAAATAAAGTAGTACATGCAGTATTGTTTTATATCAGTGAATGTTTTGTTTCTAAATCCGTGGTTTGTAGTTTCATTTCTAAATACATAGATAATTTTGTTTGTAATGTTTAAAGACATATCAGTATTGAAATATCAAATGCATGGTAATATATGTGATGATTAATTTTTTACTAAGTTTAACTCTATTTTTTCGTGAATAGAAATATCAAATAAAGTGATATTTTGGTTATATCACAATGGAGATAATGTTAGGTATGGTTCATATAGTGTAGATATCTTAGAGCTAGGCTCAAGCCGTAAGGGTATTGAAATGCCAGCTAAGATAAGTTTTTTAACAGGGTACAACCGATTAATGTGAAGCTTTTAAATCAGCACTTAGCTTAATACAATAATCATATATGTTGTAGTGAGCGAAACAACCAAAGCTTTTTTTGGAATTGATGTTGATATATCCCAGTATCACTTATAGATGTTATTGGAGAATGTATTATAACGAGACTGACCATCTTATGTTAGTATATGAGATAGACAACACTATTTCAATGGCCGTGGAGTAAAGTGAAAAGTTGTTTTCTCTAGCAATGGGTGAGTGGAAGATAAATAATAATCCCTAAAAGTTTCAAATAATTGTTTTTATCATGTTACCTATTATATTATTTATATTGTCTATATTTTATCTGTAACGTATAAACATCTTACTATCTATATAATGTTAACATATTAATCGTCCGGACATGGTATAATGATTTTCTAGTATAAACGCTAACTTCTTGCATAATTCATGTATCTCAATTTTTTTTCTCTACTCCTAAATTTTCTTTACAATTAAATATCTAAATAAAAATATATTTATATAAAATCTTTTTTCTTTTGGATAGTTATACGATAGAGATAAAAACACCATAACAGTATGCGGTAAAAGGGACCGCTTGCAAAATTACTAGTCCCCCTTTCAGAGAATGCAGTTCCTTTGCGCACCTAGGTGGCCTTCTATCGTAGGATAAAATGTCCTCGGCTAGGCTGTAAATTTTCTAGCCCCATCTAGTTCGCTGTTAACGGAGGCAAACGAGTGTTTACTATATTGGCTTTAACGCAACTGAAAGAGTTTTTTTTTTAAAAAAAATATCCTTCTAAGGCGTTGAGTATAGGTCTATAAATTTTTAAATAAAAATATATATTTTTATAAATATTTTAATAAAACATATATAAATAAATAAATTGCCAACTAGATGACCGTGCTAAAAAAGAAGTTGGAGATGGTAATTAACTAGGCTAACTTATTATTTTCAAGTTAAAAATTAAAAATCAAGCTGAGTAATAGTACATACGTAAATAAAAAATAGATAACTTCTTTTCTTTAAAACATAGTATAAATACGTGCACACTCACCAATTCATAAGATCAACTTTAAGAGACTAGACCGATATATTGATAAAATTACTTTGTTGATGGGTGAGTTATTTAGCATTAAAAGCTGATATGAGCAAATCTAGAACGTTGAACCTGGATGTCTAGATCCTACGAATATAACCAGTTGAGGTTTACTCACTTCTTAAAAAATATTTTTAGACTTTTTAGATATTTAAGACAAAAGTTTGATTTAAAAACTCTAAGAAATATGAATAATGTCTTTAATAAAAAATCATAGATTAATAAGTGTGCCAGTGATAATACTATCATTAGATGAAAAACGAAACCCAGGGCCTATTTGGATGGTGGATTTTCAAAGGAAAATAGGAATTGAAAATCATGGTTTTTCTTTCTTATAGTGGTGTTTGTAATGGAGGAATGGCCTAAGAATTCCTTTGGAAACTTTTCCTATGTTTTTTCTATTTTATCACTACTACTTTAGTCCAAATGGAAGGAAATGAAAAATGAGATGAAAACTAAGGGAAATTTTTCGTGGAACTGAGAGCAACAATGAGGAGAGTTTAAACTATATATATAAAGGAATTTATTACCTTCCAAAATCGTACCTTCCAAACACCCATCCATATAAAATTTCATATGTTTTCAATCTTCTCTGTTTTACATGAGTATTACTATGTTTTACTTTCCTACCTTTATATTCCTCGGTCGTTTTCCATCAATCCAAACAGGGGCATAACCTAGAAGAACTTGATAGTTATATATCATCTTGATCAGCAAAACTACTACTTCATACCTGAACAAAGATGACGCACTGTGCCATGTAGGAATAAAAACGATTAGAAATATATATATTTTTTACTTTTTAGGGAAATGATATCGATACAGTTAGAATTTTTTCATATTTATAAATTCATTTTAATAAGTCAGACTTAAACAGAAATTAGGAAAAACTAAAATTTTACATGTTACATGGAAATGGTATCCATAAGTGCCACGGTGGTTGTCAGATTGGCAGTGATCCAGAGAGCCCAACAACAACGACTCCAATTAATAAATGGTTGTCGATGGTGTGGCCTACATTCAAACTTTCATTGCCGCACGCCTATTTCTCTCGGAGCAAGCCCCCATCGTACTGCACAGCTTACATGTATTCAGTGTATGTACGAGACTTTGGGGGTTCCATCGCAATGCAAAAAACATATTCCGGATAATGCCTACACAAGTGTGACAGTTCTATAACCACCTCCGTGTGAAGTATGGCCTAAGGGAGTCTAATAAGGTTAGCATGATGAAAGCTATTGGTCGGAGGGAGGCACATGCAAACAATTAGTTCGAATGGTCAAGATCAACAATTTTGAAATATTTTTATAGAGTTTTGAAGGCCATAGTGAAGATGTCACGTCCTATTGACCATCTTTCAACACATATCATGACAAGTAAATAATAAGTAATATGTGCATTTCTATAATGCTATTAGAGTTGTTGATAGAACACATAGGACACATGTGAAAGACACATATGGAGGTAGGTGTCCTACAATATATGTTAAGCATGTTTAAAAATAGAATTGACAATAATGTGATGGTTATTTTTTACTTGAGTGACTAGTCATTTTTAAAGTGGCTGGCTGGATAAGATTAGTGGACGATTATCATGTGCTCATTCATGTCATGTAGAGGTATCCTAACCTTGGTTAGTCAATTGCTTTATTGTGTAATGTACATTTTCTATTAAAGATGTGTGCTTGTTTTTAACATGGTACAATGTTTTGGTTTTTTAGGGAGTTTCTTGTCAACTTGGGATATTAGAATTGATAGAGATTCCTCATGTCGTTTCATATCTAGTATCACATGTCTCAATATAGAAGCGAGAGTCTATGAAAGAAAGCGGCAAGTACTTATCCTCATACAACGGATATATTTATCTATTACTTCTACTAACGAGTACACATGTAGTGTATCATGTTGAATAGTCAAGGATGTTATGGTTTTGCGTATTCTATGTTTTTAATATATATTTTATGTGTTATCCTTAATATTCAATACTTTATATTCAATTTGTAGAATTTTTTTTCACTTGCTTATAATTTTATTTCCCAACCGCTCTATACATATTTATCCTCCGTATATTTTCCGATATATACTTTATTCGTCCTACTTAATATTCAATATGTTAAACTCGTTGTTTACATATTTTCGCACTTATGAACAGTTCAGAGTAATCACTACCGCAACCAAGCATCCATAGCCACCATCGCCACACGCGTACGAGCTGGGGCCGGTGGCGCCAATCATTTCGGAACTGAGCAGAGAGAGCCAGGAGCTGGCGGGAGAAAGCCGAGAGCCGGCGCCTCGCCTGTGCTTGCATCCAATTAAAGCTACGAATAACTGTGCATCCAACCGGCCATCCACCTTGCAGCATGCGTCCTCCTCCATCAACAATGGTTATCGAACGGCAACATAACTGCGCCGCGCCGACGGCTGGAAGCCAAAAGACACGCTCGTGCAGCGCAGCGTCGGCATCCAGGGCCATCACTGCCTGTACCCTGCTGCCTGCATTAATCACCGATCCACCAGCACCCGCCGCTTCCAAAAAAAAAAAAAAAACTCCTTTTCGCCACCCTCCCCCCCCGCCCTCTCTCTCTCTCTCTCACCGTCCCACGCAGCCGCATCAGAGCGAGGAGATTCCATTTCCTCCCATGGGCTCCCTCCTCCCCCTCCTCCTCTCCCTCGCCGTCGTCCATTCCGCGGCGGCCGCGTTCGCGTCGCCCGCAGGTGGCCTTCCAACCCAGTCGGCCAGCTTACTTCTCTCCGGCTGCCGCGCGCCACGGTTTCTTTGGGGTGGCGGCGGCGGCGGCGCCGTAGGTGCGGGGCTCGATCCTGACTTGGTTTCTGGGTTTTGTGGTGGCTGCAGACAGCATCGTGAGGCAGCTCTCGTCGGTGGTGAAGTGGCCGCGGGGTCCTTCGTCTCACGCGCACAAGCAGCCCTCGCACGCCCAGCATGGTGAGCGCTACTACTGTTCCAGGGTTTATTTACTAGTATTAGTCAGTAGCGCAAGTTCGATTAGTGCGCGGAGTGGTGATTTGGTTTATTATATTTCTGTGCTAATTTCTGAAGTTCGGATAAATTAGTGCTCGGCTTCCATTCCTCCTTGTGATTACTGATTACTGAATACTGATTAGCAAGTGCATTAGTACGTTGGATAGTATCTGTGTGAGGAAGCGAGTTTAACCAGAGTAATTAACTGTTAAGATGACCGAAGTCACCAAACATACTCAGCGTTTCACCTTGTGATCTATGCTTGCATTTTTGTTTACTTGAGTTCCAGTACCACTCTGTGCGTGTAACCTAAGCAAAAGAATGTTTACTGCCTAAGTTCAAATTTATGCACGCAAGTTAGGCTAGGCTAGAGTTAAAATTCAACATAAGTCTTAAATTACGGTTTAGGCATGTTGATAGCTACTTTCTAATCACTTACATAGGTATATTTCAATCTTTTAATTCCTTTTTTATTATCTCTCTCCATATCAATTCGGTCTTTCTTTACCTCTTCTCACTTATCTAAAATTTATGCAACCTCTCATCTCTAAAGTGAGTTGAGGGTTTTCCAGGTCCTGTAGGGCACAACTGATATGGCTTTAACTCATTGCAACCTTATTTAATGAATCTAATTGTGGACGGCTGGTGTTTTTTTTGTGTCCTTGTATGATTTTGTTTGCATGCTGATGGTGTTTCTTTGATGTGGCAGATGGGGGTGTGGCTCTGCAATTTGAGAGCGGCTACTTTGTGGAGACGCTCGTGGAAGGGGACAAGCTTGGCGTCACGCCACACACCATTAGGGTGTCCCCTGTTGAGGGTGGAGCGCTCCTTGCAGTGGACTCAGCTCATAGCAACATTGTTCGAATAACTCCGCCACTGTCTGAGTGTATGTTTTCTTCTTGCCATCCTCAGCTCGGTGCTTGCTTGGTTAACTTAAGTATGATAGTAATATATGACATGGAACATTTCCTTGGTGTGATATTTAGGAGTGGTCAGAGTTTGTTTGATTGTGTTTTGTGAAAGTTTATTTCCAAAGGCATGCATATTTGCAATTCTTTTTTGCTTTCATCTTAAGTAGCTCTTAACAAGTTTATGTACCAATGTTAAATAATTGATATTTCTATGCAAATGCCGTTATCTATTTTAAAGGAGTACCTTATTTTTACTGAATTAGAGGATCCATGCATAAATTTGATTTTCACACAGTGAGAGAGGGAGAAGGAACTTCACAAGTTTGTGCTCAACGAAATATCATCTTGTACTAGTAGTGTAGCTACTGGGACTGATATTATGACCTCTGCAGATAGCAGAGGAAGACTGGTTGCTGGTTCTTTTCAGGGGCACTCTGGCCATATAGATGGTAAACCAAGTGATGCACGATTCAAGCGCCCCACAGGAGTTGCTGTGGATGATACAGGAAATGTCTATGTTGCTGATACAGCAAACTTAGCAATTCGAAAGATTGGAGAATCAGGTGTGCTGCAATTTAATGTTACTTCTGTTTTCAAAGTAGCTGTCACTTTTGATTTAGTGCAAACTTTGACCTCGTTTTACAATATATCTGTAACTACCAACATGTACAGTATAAAGTACTTCGTATGGCAAATATGTCAGTTTTGTTTTCATTCTACCTAATTAACTATTTGAAATTATTATTCATCAACGTTTGAACAGTGAATGCAAAAATCTGTTTAGAAACAGAGGTTGTCATGTGTAGTTTATTGCTTTAGTTCTGTGTTAGCACTAGATGAATGAATCTCCTGTGCATCTCAGGAGTGACCACCATTGCTGGTGGAAAATCAAATATCCCAGGGTATAGGGATGGTCCAAGCGAAGATGCAGAGTTCTCTACTGATTTTGATGTGGTATATGTGAAGAAAATGTGCTCTTTGTTGGTTATTGACCGTGGAAATGCTGCACTTAGGAAAATTGCCCTTCCGCAAGAAGATTGTACTTACCAGGATGCAGCTCTTGTATCGTCAGGTTCATTCTCTTTTTTTACTTGTTTCTGTTTGTAATATTTGTACATCTAGATGTTTCTGCTTGTATTCCAATCTACCATGTTATTGAGAACCTTTAGAAAATGTTATTTATGTTAGAGAGAGGGAGGGAGGGAGAGGAGTTAGCTGGCTGAATATTTGAGGCAGTTTTAAACAATAAAGGGTTCCAGGCCTTGTTTTATGTTCTGTGCTGGTACTGTTTGGAGGTTCCGTGCTAGAATATTTAGTGATGATCAATTGATCATCACACAATTTTCTTTTTACATAAGTGTGGCTCACTGAATTGCTTTGGTCCCAATACATGCGTTCTGATTTTTTTAATTTCCTTTTTTTAAAGTTATGATGCGAAATGATATCTGAATTGGAAGTTGGTAAAATTGCTAGATGTTTTTACTTGCATTTCATGCGTCCTTGTATTTATAATTCTATGGTAGCATACTGATATGTCAAGGTGTCAACCAGAAGTAATATTTTTCGTGCTATATGGTCTATATCAGTAATGTAGATGTAGCATGTGCCATAAAAAAACATAGTCTGTAACAGATCTTTTAAAAAATATGGATATCTATAAATGAATTTATTGAACACAAATGAGCATATTGCGATTATTGGTAATGTTGACCATGACTTTCTCAATCATTTATAATGAGACATGCCCATCCTGGAGCTGGCATAATGGTATCAAATAGATTGTTGATGTGCATGCTATGGATAGTGATTTTGCAGCTTTCTTAGTGAGCTGTGATTTTTGGGCCTTTTTCTCTATTTAGACTTTTGGAGTTTGCATGATAAATCTTGTTTAGAAGACTAGAAGTAACTTGAGTAAATGACTACTTCCTTGGTCCCAAAATATAGCAACTTTTGGAGTTGGGCATGGATATTGAGAGGGGTAAAATGACCTATACTACCCTCCATTAATATGTCCTGGGCTTGGTACAGAAAACGAGGCAAGGGTGGGTGTAGGGGTGTTTTGGATTCTATGCAACAAAAGGTACACTTTTGAAGCTAGAAGTTGCTATATTTTGGGACAAATTTTGAACCTTAGAATTTGCTATATTCTGGGACAGAGGGAGTAGTTCTTTCTTAATCCGTAGAGTCTTCTTTTTCTAGAGGTAATAATGCAGTTGGTAGCCAGATGATTTATATTTCTACACTAACTTATCTTAAAGTATGACTGTACGATAACCAGAGCTGTGGGTATTTACAATCATTTTCATGTTCATTTTACCTGTTGAGCTGTTAGTTTTTATCATTAGTTCACTTCTTGCTGCAGTTTATGTACCATTTTTCCAAAGATAAAGGACATGTCTAGACTTGATCATTGATATTGTTTTGTTGATTTTCACAGATATCATACTGGTCATTGGTGCTGTTGTTGCTGGATATCTTTTCTCTGTTGTACAACATGGATTTGGGTCATCAACTGCTGAAAAGGTAGTAGTTTCTGTATGTTTCATTTTTGGGATTCAGCTGTCTTTTTGTATGCTGGATTTTGGCTCAGTTGGTCCTTCTCATTTGCATTTTGTAGTATCAGTATTCTTGAAGCTTTGTTATGAACAATTCGTAGTCACTATAAACTACTATCAGGTTCTTGCTTTCAGTTATAATGGACTGAAGCAGAGAATCTCCAGCATCTGTTTTCAGGAGTTTGAACCCACCATTTATATACTAGTTTGTATTGATGCCATTACAGATCGAAGCACCTGAAGGTGAGCATCAGGAGAGCAGCACTGTGGGAAAGCCACCTTTGGTTGTGGAGAGCCTGAAAGAGGAGCCAAGTGCTGGGTGGCCTTCTCTTGGGACTCTTATTGGTGATCTACTGAAACTTGTTATTGAAGGGGTGGGGAATCAGCTTCTCAGGCTTGTCCCATCGCGCCTGCAACATGGGAAGAGAAAAGCAGACCTCACTCCACTCAAAGACAGGCTTGTGATGCCTGAAGACAGAGAGGAGACCCCAATAGCCCATAAGTTAAGTAGCACTCCAATGAGGCCTGAGACACTCCATGCTCCTAATTCAGTAAACGAAACAGTACCAATGGCCCAAAAGAGCGTCAAATCATCCAAATTTAGGGATTCTACGCTGTCAAGCAAGCACAGGTCCTCCAAGAGGCAGGAATACGTGGAGTTCTACGGTTCATCCGAAACACCTCAAATGAGTGCAAAGGTCCCAAAAGACCGGCTACGCCACCGCCACCGGGAGAAGAGTGGGGAAACTGTTTATGGTACTAGTCATCCAGAGCCCAAGTCTGCAGAAGTGAAGCCCGCAGACTACAGTGACCCAAAGTATGATCCCTACAACATCAGGAGCAAATATGGTGCTGACAGCGGCTACAGGTACTGATGCCCGGTTCCTGCCAATCATGCGGCATCTATCTATCCCCAGTGTACTGATATCAACTTCCATTAGTCGTTGCTCAAAGCACAAAGCTGCTGCTTATGGGTCATTTTCTCACCAGTTGTAACCACCCATAAGATGCGGCAGATGGTCATTCTAGTTAGGTGGTGATCCTATGTCAGCTTGGCATCCGGAACCCCTCTGTGCGATTCATGGGAAGCCAAAATGTAAATTTGCGCAGAAAGCAACCTGTAGCCTACTAATTTTGATCTGCTCAGGACCTTCATGTTGCTTGAGTTCTGGTCCTGCCATGCGTAACATTTACACTAATCTCTAGCCTGTTGTGCATGGGCCATCTGCCCTGACAGGTAAGTCCAATGTCAAACCAGCTGAAGTGCAGCTCCTAGTTCTTCCTGCTGTCACTGAAAGTGCGGTCACATTCCTCTCTCTTTACACTGCTGGTCCTACCCTGCAAACCAAGATGCCGACTAGACACAGTCCTGGAAAGATTTGCGTCCGTGGGCGTGTTGTCAATTCTGGATCCAGTAGGAGTATTTATTCAGAATTCAGAATTTCTGACTCCATGGGCGGCCTAACTTTGATGATCCTGCCATGTGCGGAAGAATACGGGGCGTCTCCGCGTGACAAAATGAGGTTTCTTTTGAAGGATTCTGACCTGTGAGCAGCAGCAGCAGTCAACAGGAAGCTGGGGTCCAAACAAAAACAAAAGCTGGCTGTTTTTCGACGGCATGGCCAATGCATCTAGCTAATCTGAACAAACTTTCTTCCTGTAATAATCTATCGTGGAAGACGTAATCAAAGAGAAGGGAAAAAAGAATTTGTATGGGCCTGAATTGTATGTAGCTGTCTGCCACTCTTGGGACGCTAGCTGCCGAAACGGTGGTGTCCTGGCTATGAACTGGACTGCATGTAGGAGTGCTACTACAACTGAATAAGATCTGGATAGATGGCATATGGCAGCAATCACATTGTTGGGCAGCACGCCAGCACGTCCTGTGGTCTCCAGCGCCTCTTTTTTTTTGGAAGAAAATGAGGAGCCATTTTGCTTTCCCTGAAAGGTGCAAGGCATATGCATGATGAGATCAGACTACTTGGGGATTGGACTCACTGTCCTAGTGTTGTCTGTTACATTGTCGTAGGAGTTTCAGTTTGAGAATAATGTTATTTTAGACTAAGATACGGTTTTTAAAAACTAACTTTTAGCACTAATTTTTATTACAGTATAAATAGAAACATTAATAAATATATAATTTTATTAAAGTATTTTGAAGATTAATTTATACATGTTCTATGTCAAATATTTTAAATATTTTAGAAGTTATTTGTAGTCAATTTTTTTAAAGTTTGGTATTAGTTTTGTCTAAAATGATAATTATTTTTAACCTAAAGTAAGTAATTAACAGACGGACTTATGGAATGGATATTGCTCAGACTAGGACCTGTTTATTCCGGTTTTGAGCATACTGTACAAATTTAGCTATAGCCATTTTGTCGTGTGTCCAACGGGCGGCTAAGCTAATTACTTGACTACCATTATTCCTCTCCGGTTTTGAACAAGTTGAGAAAACCGTTGATGAACATCCCTATCCCAAACCACAAACGCTTTTTCTTGTCGACACAACGGGCAAGTATCTGTTATTTTTTTCCTCCTGCTCTAATGGGTAATCACATACACTCTTTTGTTCAATTAATACCCTATTTTGGAACATGGGATAGAAAAAAAAACGTATGACAAGAAAAACGTGGAAATTATATTGGCTTGTTTCTCTAATCCTACGAGAATAAAATCATATGGAAAAAAACCAAACCCCTTGATGTCACAGGAAAAGAACAAAGCCAATTAAAAAAAAATAATGTCATACTCATTGAATTTCTACGTGATTTTGAAATATAAAAAAGTTTCAAAACTATTAGGAAAAGCAAGAATTTAACACACGGGAAGAGAAAAATATGATGTAAGATCTCGTGCTTATTTTCATAAGAATTTCGAAGGAATGTATAGGAAATAATACTTTGATTCAAAGGGTCATAGGATTATTTCCTATATGTTATAAATCATATAGAATTTCTATATTTTTCTTAAGTTAGCAATAGCTCCAACCTCGTATCCATCTCTCATACGATTCCTACGTTTTTACTGTGTTTTGCAATCTTCTGTTTTGTAATTATATTTCTATTAAAATCTTATGTTTTTTCTATTCCACCATTTTTTCATTTCCTACGTTTAAAGGAGTCCTAAATTTCCTCAAAACCTTGTATAAAATGATACATTTTATAGGATTCAATAGTATCAAATCATTTGTTTCAATGGGCTGTATAGGAAAAAAATACTATAGGATTAGAATCCTATAAAATTCCTATATTTTTTGTTGAAATCAAAAGGCACTAAAATTGACCCAGAGGACCCAGAGGAATGTAATCCTGTACAATAGTTCCTTTTCTTTCTTTACTATGAACAAAGGGGTTTATAGGGAAAAAATTCTTAAAAAGTTGAATCCTCCAAAAATCTTGTGCCAATCCTTCATACAAAGGAACACAGTAATTTTACAACATTTTCATGTGATTAGTTTAATTTCCCAAAAAAACATCCGAACTTCTCAACTTCAAATAAATGGCAAATACATGTGACAGGTATAGTAGCATGTAAACGTATGCTATATATATACCATACACACCGACTAACAAATGTTACCAAAAATTCTAGAAAAATTAAACATGTACTCCCAGTAATATAGTAATATTACTTATATGTGCAAAGTCTCATTCAAATTTATTATATTTTATTCGTAATAAAGATCTAGAGTATATAAATTCGTCATAATTTTGTTTTTTCTATATATGTATGATGAATTTGAAAAATGAGATATATTATTGGAAGCATATATAAAAAATATTTAAATTTTTTTATGATATTTATTAGTTGATATGTACAGTATATACTTAGAACTTATATGCATATGATAAGTTCTCTAGTAGCATATTAGCTAGCGATGCGTTCTTTTCAGTCACTTCGGATTATTATTACAAATTATTAGCTGCACGCATCTAAAGAAATATGTTTTCTCATTAAAAAAATCTTCTACAGCATTGCTCTAGTCCCTTTTCTAAGATATTTGTTAAATCTATTTATCAAAATATTTAATTTATATTAATAATCGTATAGATAATAGCTCGGGTAATTATCTGTTTCAAACTGGACCATATCAGCTGGACTCTAGAATCTACTGTGAGCTCTTTGGTCGTGGGTGCTTATTAAGTCAATAAGTGGTTGGTGGTACGCTTCTAATCAAGCATGTGCCAACCATACCTGGATGCACCCTAGGATTGGGGGCAGACCAGACTGGAAAAGGAAAACAATAGCTGAAAATGGAAAAATCAGTCTGACGGCTTCACACCACACATGATACACACACGTATCCTCATGTTACAAAACGATCAGGAACAACTTGCGTGTAGAAATACGGTAGAATTAGTGGAAGAAGAATCTAGAGAAGAATGCCGTAGTGGCAGCAAATTAACGACTGCTATTTTGGATCGATCGACCGCAGCCCACTGGAGAACAAATTATGGAATTATCGTTGAAAAGTACAACAACTGTGGAATAATAATTTTTTAAACAAAACCACGCCAGAAAGTGCGTTGCACTCCTATACACAAACCGAGGGAAGCAACTAGCACCAAGCCACTGCTAGCAGTAGGATCACAAACGCACTGCCCTGTACATCTCCAAGCAGAAAGACCTCCATGGTTCCCCTCTATTAGTTCTCAGTCATCACCACAGTGACGAGTTTGTCAAAGGAAGAGAGAAAAGAGAAATAGATCCATTCATCTTTTGTGAAAACCCAGTAACGACAATCAAGAACGGTCTTACTAACTAAAGATGAAAAAGGTAGAATAGAGATCTCCTAGATGGCACCTTAAGAGTAGCCAAACACTGAAGCGTCGCTACTGCTCGTACAAGGAAACATGGAGTTGGTTTTCACCCAGAGGATATCTTGATAGCGCCCCTAGGAGGATCATGCCACCAAAGGTATTGCCATTATTGGCCCAGAAACGGGGTAGACTTTCACCCATAGCCTCGCTCTCACCTGTTGTCACAACCCTATCACCCTTCGATCATTCGATCTTTTCTAGCACATGAGCTTCACCACACCGGCACCCCTCCATCGGCCTTGAGACAGGACTCATTGGGCCTTCTGCTCCTTCCACTACCACATCACCATCCCTCCATTGGCACCTCGTATCTGCACACCGGCATCTTACAAAATGCTCTCCAAACCTCTACCTCCACCCTCACCATGGAGCTCCCCGTGACTAGATTAAGAGAGACTAACCGTAGGAGGGGAGGAGCTCCAAGGAGAAGATGGGAGGCCCAATTGGAAAGGGGGACTCCTTGCTATCCGTGTGACCTGATGTAGGCACACCACGTGTGACCATTGCTGTCCCCGCCACCAGCCGACACTTGTGGGGAAAGCCGCACACCGCCATCATGGCTAGCCCTTGCACACCTAGATCTAATCAGATCTAGCATCGTCGGCCATGGATTTGGCAACCGCTGCACCCCGCCATCATAGCCTTGAGGAGTCCGCATGTCGGCCCATATCACCAATGGCTTGGAGGCATCACTACTCTGTCGAGCTATCCCTATGGCCTAGAGGCGTTGTTCTCCATGCATTGCCCCTGGTGCCAGCCACTCCACTGTGCTGTCCTAGCTGCAGCCTTCACCTGTGCGCCACCTACTAGTGCAGAACGCCACATCCGTAAAGCCTTGATAGGTGCCGGTTCGTTTAAAATCGACACTTATAAGGGGTTGTCTACACAAATGAACCTTTTTGAAATGATCAAATTAAGAACCAACACCTATAACCACTCATTGGTGCCGGTTCAAACTAAAAAATAGCACTAATAATCTTGCCAAGTTATAGGTGCTGGTTTTTATAATGAACTAACACATATAGACATCACATAGGTGTCGGTTCTTAAAAAACTAACACCTAGGAATGTAGTGTCATAGGTGCTTGTCAGTGGATTAGCACCAAGAGTGGGGACCTATGTAAGCCTCCCTTTGAGTTTGGACCAGGGGTAGGGCTCAATTGTGCAGGTAGATCGTAGAGTCAATGTAGCTCCAATCATCAGGAGGAAGATCAATGTGGATTCGTTTAGATAGGTTCGGGCCGCTAAGTGGCGTAACACCCAACTCTGTGTTCTTGCTTTTTTTTTGGTGTGGATTACAGCGACTAAGAATTTCAATGTGGTTTTGTTCCTTTTTCTCTATCCCCCTTATATATTCTCAGGGTACCATAATAGATTGAGAGAAATGCTCATGATCTTAGACTTGTATGTCCTACATGCTAAGTTTATATATAATTGGTCTAATCCTGTCGGAAGCATGCTCCATAGGCTCCACTCCATTGTGTGGTAGTGCCCACCACGCTTGCATGGCGAGGCCTGTTGTGTAGCAAGTTGGCCATACATGTGGAGGGTGGAGGATGTGGTGTGATTTAACAAGGCCTTGTCCCCCTGTTACAATAGGCGTGAGGGCAGTATCCATCTTGTCATACGCCATCCACCTGTTAGGGTAGATATGCATTTTGTCATCTTGACCATCTTAGATGCACATGTGTTGTGCTAGTGGGGGTATGTAAGCCTACTGCATTGAATTCGGTAATTAGAATAGTTCAATGTGCTCAGCCCTTACGCTCCTGCCACCAGGACCACAAGAGAAGCACGCGAGCTCAACCACCTTACGTAGGGTCATACCCACATGGAGACTAGTCGAGGGTGGAGGCCTAGGTTGGCTAGCTCAAAGTGAATGACTTGGGCGACCAACCGGGCTAGGTAGCCCGGGTTGATTAGCTTGGCACTCTAGCCTAGGCTATTCAATTTGTGCCCTGAGAAGGGAATGAACCTAAGGCTATGTATAAAGGGCCCTAAGGATGAGACCTCAAGAGATTCATGGACATCACCTAGATGCCTTTAGGCCTCTAGGTTGGGATCCTTAGTCTCTATTGTTTGCATGTGCGTGGACCAGGCGGAGCCGATAGAGGTTCGATCTGATGGCATGTGAACATGCCGAGGCCTGGGAGATCTGCTTCACTTTAGTATAGGTTCTTTGGCTTCATCGAAAGGCGTGCACTCTTGATTGTTCCACTGGGCATGCCAAAAATATGTTTGCGTGCACGCGAACTAGTGGAGCTGACAAAGGTTCGATCCAATGGCTCACGAACACGCTAAGGCCCGAGAGGCCTGTTTCGCTCTAGTGCAAGTCTTTCGGCTTAGTTGTCCCTTCATCGGATTGCAGGAATTGTGGACGTGCTAGTTAATTTGAACCTGCAATTGACAAGGAGATGGGTTGATACTAACTCTTGCTATCGGTTAGCTGCCGATAGGGTTTAGTCATCGGCTGCGTCTGAGGCACTCATGCTATCGACTAGTTGCCGATAGGGACTACAACATTCTTTTATTGACTGGGAGCTGATGAAGATGTAGGTAGATGGTGACGAAGGGAATGAAAGACACATCGGTTATAGAGCCGATGGCACTTCGGACAAAGTAATCAATAAGTATATTGACTCCTACTATTGGCTGGTTGCCAATAGAGGCTGTAGCACTCTTTCATTGGTCGAAAAGCCGATGGAGGCATAAAATGATAATCAAGAACTAAGATAAAAGGGCTCATCAGCTATAGAGCTAATGACACTCTGAATAGGATGGTCAGTAAGCATGTATGTAGAATCCTCCTATCGGCTGATTGCTGATAGAGGGTGTAATATTCGTTCATCAACTGGAAAGCCGATGAAGTCATAAAAAGATAATCGAGGAATAAGACAAAGGACCTATCAGCTGTAAAGCTAATAGCGTTCTAGAGTAGAGTGGTCAATGAACAATATGTGTGATCCTCCTATCAGGTGTTGCTGATAGAGGCTGTGGCGCTCATTCATCGGCTGGAAAACTAATGAAGGCATAAGTGGATAGCAAGAAATAATATAAAAGACCAATCGGCTCTGAATAGAATATGCGATGAACAGCAAGGAGCAAGACCTAATCCTTTGAAGGTACGAGAGACTAGATCGGATGCGCGAAGGAAAGGAATGGGCGAACCCATCAGCTAGCTAAGTCGACGAGAGAAGATATCTGAAGATGTATGTATATTGGTTGAGAAGCCGATACACTGGGCATAACGCTCAAAGGAAATCACTAAAGATGTATGTATATCAACTGAGAATTCGATATACCAGGCGTGAAGCTTAATGTGTGGATAACTCATCGGCTGGCCACTCCGATGAAACGTTCGTGTAAGTACCTATCGACTTATGGCTCAATCTACTATCAATATTCTAGTAGGTCAGACCTAACCGATGTAGCACGAGACCGATAATAGTAGAGGGAGCTCTATAAGACGATAGAACCATGTGAACGTGATGTGATGCACCCGATCAGACTAAGAAATTGGACCTAACCGATGTGGACTTAGGCAGAGTGGATAGACCCAGATAGTGGCGGAACTTATCCCTTTGCCGAAGATCAGACTTAACCGATGTAGCCCTGTGTTAAGAGCCAGAATTCGCTGGTAAAAGTCTAGATGAACTAGGGTGGCGATGCATCAAGATTTATTTGATCTGTGATTGATTAGATAAATTACAAGTTTTCAAGGAGGTCTATATTTATACCCTAGAGTTACAAAAGTCAAACGCGGTTACAACCATCATCGGGTGTTATTTTCTAAAAAACATAAAAGAAAACTATCTCTAAAGAAGTTAACAAAACTAACTAAACATGCCTATCTTTACAAGATATTTGCTATATAGATAAAGTGCTTGCTATAGCTTCCACGGCTCCTTCTTAGATTCGGTCTAGTTTGGATAACTTTCCATCTTTTGAGTGAACCAAATCCATCCTTAATCTATCTGATCGACTCTTTCCTTGTATCAATCAGTCTCTTTTTATAAGCCGATCGACACTTCAATCCTATTTGTAGGGCTTACCAAATTTTGGTGCAAACACCTACTTAACTATCAGTAGCCCTCAGGCCTAGCGCTAGGTGGCATCATGGCTGCTAGGGATAGGACCCATTTTGTTAGAGGCCTAGAGGCATCAAGCGGTAGCCTTATAATTTATTTTCTTTTGGGTTGTCCTAGACCGGTATGGCACTCCCCTTCCCCTTTTTGATGGGCAACTGAATAGGAAAGCTTCTTATCTCTTGGCCAGATAGGAGACGTGGGGACACAAAACAGCACACACTGCTTCATCTTTCCTCGTCTTGTCCATGCACGCTCCCAACTTCACATGAAATTCAAGGCATGTAGGAGAATGGTAGGCCTACTATTTGGTTTCGTGCACCGGGTTCTGGTTCCTCATGGGTTTCCCCATAAATTAGGGATGGCATCACATTCCTTCCTTTTCTGCTCCTTTGTCTTCTTAATAGAATCATCAGTCTTGTCTTCTCCATCTTCCTCTGTCGCCTTAACTTATTTCACTGTCCTACTCCCCAGCATTTTCCCCCTATCCACTCCACTAATAGCCATGTCTAGAACCACACGGAGGCACTTGGCTCTTAGAGACTCGATATTGCCGCCCTTTCATCTCTCGATGAAAGACGCTGTAGCAGTAGTGAGGAGGATGGCGTTCCCTGCCAGGCAAAGGGGGGCTATGGCGATTAGGCCAGTCACATTCCTTCCCTAGCCAAGGAGTCCGACGAGGTGGTGATATTCTCATCTCTCATCATGGTGGAGAAGGTACCACCCTTCTTCCCCTTGTTCATCCAACTGATCGATGTCTTCAACAACCCTTTGATGGGATCTCCCATTGAAGTTGTCGCCTAGGTCCCCTCGTGATTGCGAAGGATTTGACCAAGGGGGTATGAGGTTACCACCAAGTCTTTTGAGCTTGGAAGTAATGTTGCAGCTTTTTGGATGCGAAGAGGATGTCATACAACATCTTCTGAATGTGCGGGTACCGGGTCTTGGCGTTGCACAACATCTCATTGATAAAATAGACAGGTTGCTACTCGGGCTAGTTTGATTGGTTGAAAGTGATCAGGATGTTCAACCACTTGAGGCGGTGAGTGGCCTTTGAGCTTGGGGTGGCCAAGCAGAGTTTATGCCGTAGGGCCTTGATGCTGTAGGGCGAGGGTTAGGCAAATGATCCTCCATATAAGGTCGTGACAATACGCTCAGGCTCCTAGAACCAAAGGTCGGTAAGTTGAGCGCCGTCAGCGCCACCAACCTTGGTAGCATGATCTTCGTGCTCCTTATTGTGGCACTTGACCAATGCCTTGACTATGGGGCACTCCATTAAGTCATGCCACTCAGTTGATGGATCTCACATAATTTGCCTGGTGGAGGGGCTTTCTTACCACCCACAGCACGAGGCAAGTTGCGTGGCTTGTTGTTCGCCACGAGCATGAACTCCTGTTCACGCGTGAGCAGACCGGGCCTGGGCGTCAGCCGATGGAGGTCTGATTTGATGGCGCATGAACATGCTGAGGCCTAAGAGGTCTGCTTCACTCTGGTGCAAGTCCTTTGGCTTGTTGGTTTGAGGGCACTCCCAATTGTCCTACCAGGCATGAGTGTCAGCCGATGAAGGTCCGATCTAGTGGCGCGTGAACACGCCAATGTCTAGGAAGTCTATTTCGCTCTAGTGTAGATCCTTTGGCTTTGAGGTCCCTTCATGGGGTTGCTGGAGATGCGGGCGTGCCAATCAATTTGACCCTACAATTGACAAGGGGATTAGCTGATGAGTCAGTTGGACGATGGGCCAATATGAACTCTTGCTATCAGCTGGCTGCCGATAGGGTTGAGATAGTCATCGGTTATATTCGACGCACTCCTGCTATCAGCTGGTTGCCAATAGGGACTGAAGCACTCATCCATCAACTGGAAAGCCGATGAAGGTATAGACAGATGGCAATGAAAGGAATAAAAGACACATTGGTTATAGAGCCTATGGTGCTTCAGATAGAGTAATCAATAAGTATATGAACTCCTACTATCGGCTGGATGCCGATAGAAGTTGTAGCACTCTTTCATCAGCTGGAAAGCCGATGAAGGCATAAAAAGATAATCAAGAAATAAGATGAACGACCCATCGACTGTAGAGCCAATGGTGCTTTATAATAGAGTTGTTGATGAGTAGTATGAGAGATCCTCCTATCGGCTGGTTGCCAAAGGAGGCTGTAGCACTCATTTATCGGCTAGAAAGCCGATAAAGGCATAAGTGGATAGCAAGGAATATATAAAAGACCCATTTTTTGCAAGGCCGATGGCACTCCGAATAGAATATGCGATAAATAGTAAGAAGTGAGACCCGATCCTCCGAAGGCACGAGAGACTAGATCGGACACGTGGACAGAAGGAACGGGTGAACCCATCGGCTAGATGAGTCAATGAGAGAAGATCTCTGAAGATGTATGTATATTAGCTAAGAAGACGATAGACTGGGCATGAGGCTCAAAGGAAATTGCTAAAGATGTATGTTTATCGGCTGAGAAGCCGATATACTGGGCGTGAGGCTCGATGTGTGGATAACTCATCGGCTGGCCACTCCGATGAAATGTTCGCGTAAATATCTATCAACCTATAGCTCGATCTACAATCAGCGGTCTAATAGGTCAAACCTAACCAATGGATCACGAGATCGATGGCAGTAGAATGAGCTCGATAAGCCGATAGAACCATGCGAACGTGATGTGATACACCTAACCGGACTAAGAGATTAGACCTAAATGATGTAGCCTTAGATAGAGCGGATACACCCAGATACTAGTGGGACTCACACCTTCGCCAGAGATCGGACTTAACCGATGCAATCTCGCGTCGAGAGCCAGAACCTGTTGGTAAAAATCTAGATGAACTAGGGTGGCGATGCACAAATATTATATTTGATCAGTGATGGATTAGATAGATTGCATGGTTTCAGGGAGTCTATATTTATACTCTAGAGTTATAAGAGTCTGATGCGGTTACAAGTAACCTCCAAATGTTATTTTCCAATCATAAATGGAAACTATCTCTATGAAGTTAACAAAACTAATTAGATTTGTCTATCTTATAAGATATATTTTACACAGATACAAGTACTCTGCCGTGACTTCCACGACTCCTCCTCAGACTCGATTTTATCTAGATAATCTTCCGTCTTTGACTGAACTGAATCCATTCTCAATCCATCCGATTGGTTCTTTCCCTTATCAATCGGCCTCTTTACATAAGTTGGTCGGCTCTTCAATCTTATTTGTGGGGCTTTCCAAATTTTGGTGCAAACAACTCCTTAGGGGAGCCCTCTTTCTTCTTCTTGTCCTCCTCCTCCTCCTTGTTCTTCTTCTTCTGCTTCTTTGCACATTGGCTGAACGGGAAGGGCTTGCGCTGTCATTAGAGTCATGCTTGGGTAAAGGGAGATGCCATGTGCAAGATTCTATCATCATGGTGCACTTGATAGCCAAAGTGAAGAGCTCTACAGTGGTCTATATATTATGCAACATGAGCTTCTCTTAGGTCTGCTCATTGTGGATGCCGCTTTTGATCACTGAGATGATGGCATGCGCTAGGATATGCAAAAAGGTATTGTGTACTTGATTGAAATGTTTGATGAAATGCCTTGGTGTCTTGCCATCCTGCTGCTAGACTTTATTGAGGTTGGACTCTATGCTGGGATGCTTATAAGTGCCCTAGAAATTGGTGACAAACTGATGGCACAACTCACCCCATGACACAATCGAACCCTTTGAAAGGTTCATATTTCATAAGCTAGGAATAGGCCATGCCTTCTAGAGCCACATGGAAGTAGTTGCCGAGGTCTACTCGTCGCCTCCTTCCACTTAGATGGTGGTGGTGTAGATCTGGAAGAATTATACTGGGTCAATTGAGTCATTGTATTTCTTCAAGATTGCCTGCCGAAACTTAGCCGGCCAGCAAACCTACTGGAGTTCCTCGGTGAAGGTCTGATTGCCAGCACCATAAGGTGAGGCATCAGAATGAGACCCCAAGTGTGAGGGCTCGTGCTCTAGGGAGTGACAACTACGGCGGGGATGGCTAGAGGATGCCTGGTCCTTCAAGGCCACGTTATCTTGGTGTTGCTCCCGGGCATGCTCGAGCTTAACTCAGGCATCCTCGTTAACCTTCTGCTCATCAAGGCAATAGTGGAGGTCCTAAGGGCTCATTGGCCGTATGGGAGTGGCTGAGGGTCTTGGGTCGTGCATGTGGCCCTGGATGTTGTTGACATCATGTGATGGCCAATCCAATGGAAATGCAAATGACGAACTAGCCCTAAAGCCACCGCATGCACTGTTGGTGGTCACCTGGCTCACTACTCCTTTTTCCCCAAGAGTCGATTGTCTACGTCAACTCCAAGGAGGATCCCTCCTAACCAGATGAGCGCTTCAACCAGGTGATAAATCAGATCACTAATGTATGCACTGTTGCCATGGTGGTCAGATATTTTCTATGTCGATGGTTGGTTCCACTACATTGGTGTAGCCGCCTCCTGGTTGTATATATGCAACCAAGATGCCACCTGAACCCACTTCGACAAGGGCTAAAATTGGAATCAGAAGGAGTTCACCCATATGATGAGGGCAATCATGGAGGTGACCGATGTGGCGGTGACGCTCCCACAGAGGGAGGAGCTTGCGCTACGCTAGGAAACTGTGAGGGTGGTGATCTAGCGAATCCTCCTTGAGTGCGACACGAAGGGATTGTAGGAGTGGAATCCGGAGGCAACCCCTAGATCCATGTGCATCCCTTGCAATGATGGTGGTGGTGCAGGCTATGACCCCAAGGACGATGATGGCAGTGAAGACCTCATGGATCCACGGGAAAGAGAAGTAGTAGCGTGGACTGAGCCCCACGTGACCATTCCTTTTGCCTCCTCGCATTGAGGACATGTTGAATGAGGCCCACAATGGCAAGGCCATGGGATCAAGGGTGTTGTCACAAGGCGCCATAAAAAGTGCCAAGCTTGGGGCAGAGGCCTGAGGATGTTGGGCCAGAGGCACCCCAAGCTTGGAATATGGCAAAACGGTGAGCGCTCCTCGCTAGTAGTGGGGGGTAGGGTATACCTATCCCCCACCCCCTGGTGAAGAAGAAGAAGGCAGCCTCATTGGACGGCAAGGGCCCCTTCTCCATCAAGAATTAGGGCTTCAATGGGCTGAGACCAAGGTGAGTGTCGTACTATAATTTTGCATTTGTTTTTTTTGGCTTAGTTTGGATTTCACTATAGCGATTGCATGTTGATTTCTCCCCTCATTTTTCTATTTGGCTAGCCGACCCAAGGCACCAACGACCACCTTGTGCCTAGGGATGACCACTGTCCCTGAGGCTACCGAGACAATGGCCATGGGAACAACGGCTGAGCTACTAGCTAGTGAGCCCCCGGTAGAGGGTAGGGGACTAGTGCTATTGGAGAGAGCAAAAGAGATGCTGCCATGGGACTAAGAAGGAGTGCCAGAGCCTAGCAATGATGCCAACGTTGGCAACAACATGTGGACAGGGACGTCGCCCTGAATATCGACATGAGTGATAAGCTCGGGCAAGATGCCATGGCTCTCGATCACTCAGCTCTCCATGAGGACCAGGTGGCTCTCGTGGGCGAGGGTGACGACTTGGCCTTGGTGAGGTCACACCCTCATCCATCTAGTGTGTGCTGGCGCATTGTGTGTCTTGACATGCTTGAGAGAGCAGGGGAGGTGGTCACATGGATTTGAGTGGCGGCTATGATGGAGTGGGAAGAAGTTGACTAGGAGAACGCTGCACTAATGGCAGAGCAGGAAAGCCTCGCCGAGGGATGTAAGTTGCTAAAGACTTGCATTGTGGTGGTGAAGAAGATGTACGATTGCGATGTCCTAGAGGTGGCGCTATAGAGGGCTTCCTTGGAGGTTGTGCATGACATAGCCATGATGGCGAGGGAACAAGCTACTAAGGCCACACCAGGGTTTGCAATACGCTAGTTACGATGGTAACCGCACTTACCGTGAGGGTTTGGTAAAGGCAACCGATGGTATGGTCTACCAAATTATAGTGTAATTCAAATTTTGGAAAAATGTAAATAATTTAGAATAGAAATCAGGGAAGTAGTACTTGAATTGTATAACTATCTAGTGAAGGATTTTTTTTGAAAAAGTGTATGTTAACATCATAATCCTGAGGCAAACTGAATTTGGATTAAAAACTAAAAAAGAATAAGTGAGATTGACCAACTAGAGGACTATCATTAGACCAATTTATGTCCAAGAGAGGAGAAAATTTCTTATCTCTAGTCTCTACTTGAAATTATCCTTAATTCCCCCTAGATTTTGCATTATTTTTTAATTTTTTTCTTTCACCTCACTTTCTATCGTACAAACTGTGGTTACTGTGCCAAATTGTGAAACTGCCGGAACTTGAATTCAAATTTTTGAAGATGAAATTAATGCCATTTTCATGGTTACCGCACGGTAATCATATTACTGTGGGGGGTCGGTAACCACATGCGAGGGCCGATAGTTGATGGATAAGGTACTCTTCTGCATCCAGCAGGTCTATCCATAAGGGCAAGTTAGGACACTAGGAAGAGGCAGCTTCTGCTTGGAAAGCCACTATTGAGTACTAGGAGGAAGCAGTCACCACCTAGGAAGCCACGGCCATCGCCCATGAGGAGGTGAACGCTTAGGAAGGCGGCAGGGTGCGCCGCCTTGCTAAGGGGCAAACCTAGAAGGAGGCATTCATCCTCCGAGACGCGAAGGTGACCCTAGCAAAGGAGACTGCCATTGTACATGAGAAGAAGCTCGAGGAATGGGAGGCTGCAACCACTGACTTGGAGAAGAAAGTGACGGATAAGGAGGCGGCTATCACCTCTTAGGAGTAGGCCCTAGAGTAGGCTAGGAAGGCTATGGCGGAGCTAGAGGTGGAGATCATTGACTAGATGCATGCCTTGGAATGGGCAAAGAAGGAGGTGGTGGCTGTTGCTACCCATGAATAGGCCTTGGATCAGGCTGATCTCACCACATAAGGGGTGGGCACTGAACCCATCCTGGAGATCGAGTTGGCACTCATCATAGTCTGGTTGGAGGTGATAGCCCTCTAGATCTAGAAGTTGGGGGAACAATAAAAGGCGACGGAGGTAGGGAAGAGAGCACGAGAGACCGAAACCCAAGTGACATGATTGCCAATGACCTCAAGAGGGTGCGACATGCAGTGAAGAAGGCTGGGCTCGACTATCTACCGATGACCGACATTGATGGCTGCACCTTGGGGCACAATGTGCTGGACTTCTTGCACGTCATTGATTGCCTTACTCAGCTATCATCGCACATTCATGAGGTGGTGACAAAGGAGAGGTGAGCCCTGGCATGGTTTTAGCTAAGTACACCCTTGCTATGTACCTTGCGCACAACCCTAGCTTCTCCCCTAGAGTTGCCACTAGAGGGTATCCTCCGTTCGGTAAGATTTTTGACTGCCTGGCACTCCGTGAGGTCGTGCAGGGTAACTTCGTGCACCAAGCACCACTTGCTCGCCTTAGGCTCGACCTAGAGGCCGAGGTGAGATTCTTCCTCTTTCGACTATTGCCTTTGTCACATGGCGACATGCATGGTCTTTCATCTATGGCAAGGATAAACGCTTTAGTGGCATGCTTCTCCTTTCGCTTCCTCCTCTCCCACCTCTTGTCATAATGGGAAGTGACTTTACCTTCTGGGGCTTGCTTAGGGCATGGCTAGTTCCATGCTAGGGCCTTTGACTTCTTAGCGCACTTGTTCGCAAGAGTGAACAGTTGCATAGTGGTCTCGATCTACGTGGTGCCAAGATTCTCCAAAGTCCGTTCGTCATGGGCATCGTGTCTGAAATCATGAATGACAGCATGCGAGGGGATGTGTGGAATGTTGCTATGGACTTGGTTGAAGTGTTGTATGAATTGCCTCAGTGTCTTGTTCTCCCGCTGCTACACTGCATGGAGATTGGCTTCCATCCCAGGGCATGGATATGTGCCTTAGAAGTTGGCCACGAACTAATGTCATAGGTCTTCCCACAAGTAGATAGAGCTTGGAGGAGGTTCACCAACTAGGAACGAGCTTGAGCCCTGAGGGCTATGGGGAAGTAGTTGTCCATGACCTTTTCATCCCCATTGGTCGCCTGAATGCCAAACATGGCATGCCATCGCACCTAAAGAAGACCAGGGAGAACGCATAGCACCCTATGCAGTAGGGCATGCCGTATGCTGGTAGCGTGCCATAGTTCTATGCGCGGTCCTAGAATGCCACCCTTCCCGATGATACCTGTTCCTCTAGGTGCTCATTCGCATTACGACGCCTTTTGTGCTAGTGCTCAATGATGACATGTGAATCTTCAAGGACTCGTGGCCCATTAAGCCGGGCCTAGAGGTAATGTCCTTCCTTTTGCACTAGGGGTGACACATTGCTTGGTGGTCCTCATGGGCGACCAACGACCATCTCCAGCACGAGGGGCTCGTCGTTTAGGAGATAGGACAGAGGGTGGAGTAGACTTAGAGGCTGATTTAGAGGTAGTCTAGGAACTGCCAGTGGTGACATGACGATGGGCAGCGTCGACCAAATCATCGATCTCCTTCAGTCAATGGCCTTCCGAGGGTGCCCCCAACAAGCTAGAGAGGAGGGTAGTGAAGAAGCGCCTGCGTGGAGAGCATGGCACTCCTTGGATCGATAGCATCAAAGTCTAGACGCTGATGGGTCGGCATGCAATGCTCGCATTCTTACCGCATGGTGGAGGCCACAGCTATGTTGGCTAGGCAATCCATAGCATTCTTGGCCTATGGGGGTGCCATGGCAGCTTGCCTCGCACAGTGGCGATGGTACGGTGTGGGCCAGGCACGATCAAGCAATGCTAGTGGGAGCTAAGAAGGCAATGATGAGTTCTATCGAGACACCTCTAGCATGTCGGTTCCATCCTCAAAGTTGGAATCGCAATGGCGGTGTTTGCTAGCCATGAACTTTTTTCGCAGCAGGAAACCATGAAAACTCGGATATGCAAACACACACTCCTACCTGGTGCGTTAGCTATTGGAAAGCGAGCTCCTCTGAGGGGAATTGATCGACCTTCCTTTGTGGGTATTGCTTAGGCAGCGTGAGTGCTAGACAGAAGTTGATGAGGTCGTAAATGGGGCGAAAGGAGTTATACAAGTTTAGGCCACACGGAGGCGTAATACCCTACTACTGTGGTGTTATTCGTTTGATCTCGGTGCCTCTAGTGAGTTTTTTTGGTTCAAAACCTTTTTCTCAAAGGCCTGGTTCTCTTATTATAGTCAATGAGAGAATACCACAATGGCTAAACATTAAAAAATAGACCCTAGCATATAAGGTTAGGTATAGGAGGTCTTATCACTTGCTATCAAGTGGGCTCTATTGTTGGGCCATTATGGCTCTCAGGCCAACTTGGGATGAGGTTGCGCCATCCTACCGCCATCTTGCCATGCGTCTTGTGTGGCTAGAGGAAGCTTGAGGTGGAAACCTAGAGTTCTAGTGCTAATTGTTGGGCTCGCTTGTCAGTATTAGGAGGCGGGATGTGCGGAAAAGCGATGGGCAAATCAGGCGGTATGGTAGTCAACTGTGTCACCTGACATCCCACGCTTCCTTCCTATAGGAGTAATGATGACCCAAGCGATGGTTGTGCAGGTGGTCTTGTCACTCTGTTCGTACGCCGGGTAGGTTTGGGTCTTATCACACTTAATGAAAAGCTCATCGCATTTAATTAAGAACTTATGTATAAAGAGTGCAATAGCCCATCATGTCTCGTCGCAATAAATATACGATCAGTGCCCCCAAGCTACTTAGAAATACCGAGCTTTGGTGCAGGGATGCTAAGCTTATCTCATGTAAAGGGGGTGAGCTCAAGCCTTTATTCTATTTTTCTTTGAACACGAATAGCTATCGTAGCGATACCAATTAACACTTAGGCAGGGCAACCAGAATGACGTGTCACTATTGACATCTAAAGCAGCCGTTGATAGAGACCGTGCTTCTCATTTTAATCCTATCTCGCTGCCCAGCCTCATGTGGCTTGCTCTAGTGGCAGCGGCTAAGGTTTTGCTGCTCGGGCTGCCCATGTAGGAGCGACTACTGTGAAATAATGTCGTGGGTAATGTAAGAATGACACGTAGGATCTGAATTCTGAAACCCACATGTTGATAGTATGTATGGCAGTGTTTTCAATTCAGTTTTGCTATTTATCGGTTACCTTTAGATAATTAGATGGTATCTGACGTAAACTCTTCTTCTATTGATGTATTTGTACCGCTATGTTTTATTTAAATCTAAATTTTAATGATCTAGAGATTTATTGTATATAAATGTTTTAATAGGTTCTTCTGCATCAGTTTGGGCATGATTTTGCCGCAATGATTTTGTGTTTAGCAAAAAGAATATGAATCCAGTACAAGTTTTATTCATGTGTATCAGTTGGTTTAGTATTTGGTCTATGATGCAGCATCCGGAGGACCAACATATTGTGGTTATTAAAGCCACACATATTGTGTTTTCATTTTTGCCTTCCTTAGTCTATTTCATATGAGGATTGTCCCATGCTGCATTTATTTATTTATTTATTACAAGAACTTTGGTTGTCTGTTGCCTATATGCAGAGGTTTAGGATGTAATTTATCTTCGTTATAAAAAAATGAAACCAAATATTGTTTTTCTAAAAATAGTTTTAGCTCGGTTATTTTTTTGTAAGTAAATTAGTTTCTCATGGCGTGTTTGTGCTTTCTACTCTCTGTTTTAAAATATAATATTTTTTGTTTATTTAGTTAAAACTAAGATAAAAAGAAAAAAATTCTCTTTTAGTCAATTAAGTGGTTTCATTTTTTATTTCGAATTAAGTAGATTCCTTTTCCATGCAACTCATTGGTTGAAAATATATAAATTATTTGTGCATTAGAATTAGTGTCTAAAAATACTTACAGAATAAATTCTAAATACTAAAAATATTTAAATTTTGAAACAGAAGGAGAATTTTTTTTCTTGGTAAGTCAGGGTTTGTGAGCTAGATTTGCAGGGCATCGTTCTTGGGTCTTTAAGACACATCATCGTCCTTGAAATTCGTGCAGGCAGCAGGCTAAAATTTCTGTCAATCGAGTTGGCCTTGTTGATGATGGCGAAGTCAGTTCCGTCGTAGTCTACAATAATTAGATTTCCAGATGTTGCTTTGATCACCTAAATAATTATTCTAGATCCTTCTGGTGGGTAAGTTACATCTTCTCATTGACAGGTACCATACCAAGTTCATCACATGCGCCGTTAAATTCTCGGCCTGCTATTCTAATACAGAGGGGTCATAATTCAATCAGCACAATCAGGTTCGTAGGCTAAACAAACAGAAAAGAAATTGTTTTTTTGGCCAACTATCTGGGCAATATCATCGAGAGAAAGTGCATTTAGCAATTTGCAGATGCAATTGCCAATGGATTATCGCTAAAAAGAAAAGAGATAAGAACAGTAATCACTCCTGTTTTTTAAAATATAACACCATTAATTTATATATATGTTTTACTATATTAAAATAATATGTAATTATTATTTATTTTATTATGATTTGTTTTATTATTAAAGTGACTTTAAATATTACTTATATTTTTTATATTTGTATAAACTTTTTAATAAAATAAATATTTAAATGTATGTAAAAAAAGTATATTAAAAAATAAAGTAGGCCGAAAGCTTGGAGTGTCTGTATTAAGGAAAACATCCAACCTTTTTTTATTTGTTCACCGACATCAGCCAATCAGAGTGGCTGCTGATGCAGATGAAAACTAGTCCTCCCTCATATCAGTCATCAGATTATTGGATTCTGGAAACCAAACCCTGTTATCTGCAGCCTGCATAATTGACCATGAACAGTTCAACGATAGCCTCCAATCACATCCTTTAATTCAGATGGCCTTTAAACATTACAACCATATATACTCTGTCTCAAAATAAACAAATTTAGTCTTAAAATAAACCAATTTATACCTTCTTATTTATTATTGTTCTACAAATTTAAAAAATATTTCTTTAATATTTTCTACCTACTCATTCACCAATACACTTTTCTATTAAATATATTTTTCTAATAAATAGGGGTATTTTAGTCTATTGTCTAATTCCTTAAGTTTTCTGGATGGTAGGGTTTGAGTTTTTTCTGGACAGAACATATGCACCGCACCAGTTAATCTCTCAGCTGTACGTACTTGTCACCTCGGTGTGCAAAATCTAATTCGAAAAATTCAACCCTTCTGGCAATAATCAGTCAGGAAAGCAATTAGTAATTGAACACGTTTGACGACGGCACAACGCAAGTTGATTCAGATGGCAAAAAGTTCCTGCGAGCTAGAACTGTATGATGTTTTATTAAGACACGTAACTAATTAAGTACTATTAGTATGTATTCAGAAATGTAATCCGACGATTTGTCAAAGAAAATGACGGCAGGACCAGTGCACACGAATTAAGCCCATGTTTAGGAGCAATTTAACTAATTTTCATGCAAAACATAAAAGAAAATCCCGTATTCCAAACGGCGGCATAGATGAAGGTTGGACTCGAAAAATGACAATAAGAAATGAATGGTTGAGTGAGATGTGTTTGAGAAAAAAATATTAGTGTAAATTGGGCAAGTTCGAGGATAAGACAGTTTAATGAGAACCCCTCAACACCCAGAGTTGCTTTTTGTGCAAATGGTTTTTGCACAAAAATATGTATAGTGCGAAAACATAAAAATAGAATCCAAGCGCAACCTCTTTTACAGGTTGTTGCTTATTTTTGTTTCTTTTCATGGAAAGATGTTCAAATTTCATGAGACATTGATTTGCATTTGTCAATGGGTAATATCTGAAGTGTGAAATATATACATATAGATGTAGCAAAGCGATGGGCACATGAATTTTTAAGTTTAGATTATGGATATGAATAACAGAACTACCGAAAAGTGTTACATTGAGTATAATACATAAGGTGGGATATCTAATTTAACCTACACAACTAATCTCGGGGGGAGATGCGATAGCAATGTATTCGGCGCTATCTGTAGGCTCTTTTTGGATGTTGAACTGGCACGAAGATTGTGGCTTGTGGATGTCTATGGGCAGGTTCCGTCGTAAGTTTTCACAGGCCTGGTGCGAAAAATAAGGCCCTTAATTTAATATCTAAAACATAATCAACCTATCTGTGCATCACTTGCTAAACTATTTATATGAAAAAATAGATATTACCTTAAATATTTGTCCATTGCCCCTTTTGTGATTACTCATTTTCCGTTATTTTTCCTTTTTTCTTTTCTACCCGATGGATGCCTTCTCAACGTCTAATAATATTATTAGTGGTTGAACTCATATTATTAGAGTGCAAGACACTCCGCAAAACCATGCATAGTAAAATTTGCTCGGAATATCATCCACTCTTTTCGAAGTACTAACCATCACTCTGTATTTTGAAATTCCAGTGGTGACATCTACTCGGCACCTGACTTATTTTGTGGAAGGACTCCTTGTTCCTTCGTACTCTCTCACTCTGGTGCCTAAAAAAATCTCAGTGTGCTCTCCTTTCTTCCACCTTAATCACCCTCAGGTGTCATTTGATCCGTCCAACATCAACTAGTATGGACTAGGCGAAGCTTTGGGAGATGGAAGAGTCTAGCGCCCTTTAGGGAGCCTGCACCTTGGGCCGCAAAGCATGAGATAGAAAACCCAATCCTAAGCTTGGACACATTGTTGTTTCTTTGTCATCTCATGCTGATTCCTGCCTTCTCCTGAGTTCTTGGCTCAATAGATGTTGAGGAAATATTTGGTTTGGAGGCTTATCAAACTTTGGTTAATTTTTTTAAGAATGGAAATTAGTTGCTAGGGTAGGTGATCGTTGAAACATGTTTGGTTTGTTTCCTTATCAAAATATTGCATAAAAATTGGGTAGCAATTATTTTGGCAACAAACCAAATAGGCATTAAATTACACTTATTTATGTTTTTACATAATTTTTTGAAGTTCATTGTTGGACTATAATAAAACAAAACATATCAACAGACTAAATATTGCAAAGGATTTGAATGGGGCACATGCCCCCTTCCTCATAAAAAAGTAAATCATTTGAAATATTTAATATGCAATAAGTTGTTGTTATGTAACATTTTAAATTAAATTTAACTAACTGTTGATGTGTGCTTTTAAGTTCAGATTTTCGATCCAGACACACCACTCTCGAATAAGCACTCTAGTAAAAGAAATTGTTTTCTTTCACTCGTAAAAACAAATGTCATGATTTTATAAATAATTTTGTTATTTGTTAGTTGCTGAATTTTATATTATTTGTAAGTCCGCTAAACTTACACAATATGTAACCTTGAAAATATATTTAGGCCACTAGTGGGTTTTAAGTGATATATTAAAAAAAAGAAGCTAATTGTAAACCTCATAGTAATTCAGAGATTATTTTGATTAAAAGAAGATTGTATGAAGATTGAAAAAGAAAAAAAGACTTAAAGCGATGAAAATATTGTTTTATTATTTCTTAAGCACTAAGGATAAGTCAAACAAGAGGGGTTTAATTCTAACCGGTTCAAAAGAAGGTGCTCAATAAAACTTTGCCTAGATGAGCGAACGCTCGCACCACGTATACTTTAGAGTTTTGGTTTTTCTCTCCTAGTATTTCGAATGTTTATGTCTAGTCTTTATAGAAACTTATGGACAAGTTTTGTCAAATAGAGAAATCAGTTCGGAGTCTTCAGACATTTATGTCAGGGTCTCCAGATTAAGCTATCTGTTTAGCAAATAGGCCTGTCTGGAGTCTTTGAATATTTATGCTGGAGTCTCCAGACTGAGCTCTCTTTTTGGCAAAGAGGCTTGTCCGGAGTCTCCGAAAGTTTAGATCGAACACTTCGAACCTCCTCTCTTTCTTAAACCTAAGCGATATCTAGAGTCTTCGGATCGTTTGACCAAAGTCTTTGGACTGAGCTCTCTGTCTAGACCGAAAGGCTTGTCTAGAGTCTCCAAACATTTTGTCTGGCTACTTTGGAATTTGAATTCTGTAACTGATGGCTAGTTTAGAGAGGGGTGGGTATTTAACTCCACCAACCTCCTTTTGAGGAAGGGTGCTGCTCATTCATTTCTATACCACTCTCAAGAGCTTTCTAGATATTCTTTACTCCATTTTCTTAGATTTTGAGTTTAATCTACTCTTTAAGTATGATTTTTAGATGATTTATGAGAGATTGGATCTTGAAATTTGAGTGAGAACTTATGGATCAACACTGATAAAGACTCAAACTTGTTGCACTTGGAGGACCACCTCCTAAATAAGGTATTGCCTATGAGAATTCAACGTGTGAATCATCCAAGACATTTGTTAAGGTCTTCCTTACCTCCATAAGGAAAGATGTATATTAGTGAATTATTGAGTTCTTCTTTAGAGGTTGATTTGGTAAAGCAAAATCCATAGAAAGTAGGAGCACCATATCCTAGTAGAGACCTTAGTGGTTGGCTTAAATTAAGTGCTACACTTTGGTGAGATCTTAGAGGCCAAACTTGTTTCTAGGGTTGAACTTGGTGAGGCAAGGGATCAAAAGAGAACCGGTTGTTTGGAGCTCCTCAACAGAGCCGTACGATCAGTTGATCTGAATTTCAATGAAAAATTACATTGTGAAGGAGGTCCGAAATCTTCGAACTATATAACCGAAGACTCTGAACTAGTCTCTCTGTCTAACAGAAAGGCCGATTCGGATAATCCGGATGTTAGGAATGGAGATTCCGGAGAGAAGACTAATTTTCGTTGCTAGTTTATTTTATAATTAAAAGTGTGTATATTCATCCTCTTTATGCCACTAAAGGTCCTATCAATTGATATCAAAGCCTCATCTTCAGATAAGGCTTAACTACTCAAAAAATGTTGCAATTAGGAGAGGACCCAATTGATCCAAGCAAGGAGAATGAGAATGACTTCACCAGCAAAAGTTCCTCTAAGAAGAGAGTATATATTCCTTTAGATTAGGACAAGCTCTATTTAAATTCTTTCACCCATTTTGTCTCTGTGTCTTCTAAGCGTGCTCCTCATTTCGATGGAATACACTATGCTGCCTAAAAGCACAAGATAAAATTACATCTAATGTCTTTATATTCTAGTGTGTGGAAGATTGTGCTTACAGATATTCATATTCTAGAGGAGGACACCGAGCTCACACCCGCTCAAGAGGCACTTGTTCATCGCAATGCACAAGCCACAAGCGTGATTCTCGGGTCTTTAAGCCTTAAAAAGTTCAACAAAGTAGACCAACTTAAAGAGACTAAGGAAATTTAGAAAACTTTTTAATTGACACATAAAGGGTCTCCTGGGGTGAGAGAATCACGGATCGAGTTATTGGAAGGACAACTCAGCCGATTTGTGATGAAGGACAATGAGACGCCATAAGAGATGTATGATTGTATGATGGTCATCATCAATAAGATCCATGGCCTTGGGAGTGAAGACATGACCAACTATGTCGTCAAAAAGTTTCTCTGAGCTTTCACGCTAAGAAAATCAACCTTGATGATGCTTATTCGGAAGAACAAGAACTTCAAGAGGCTTACTCTAAGCGACATCCTCTCAAGAATCATCTCTTATGAGCTCTTAGAGGAAGACACCAAGCACATCAAGGCCCTTGCTAAGAACATTGCCATTGTTAAGAATAAGGAGGTGGCATTGAAAGAAAAAATAAGAAACAAGATAGATTCAAGTGATGAGGAGAGCGAAGATGATGACTTTGCTCTTGTCATTAAAAAGTTCAAAAAGTTTTTGAGAAGCGACGGCTACAGCAAGAAGTGCGATGACAAGTCCAAAACTCATCAATCCAAGAGAGCTTGCTACAAATGTGGTGAGTATGGGCACTTCATCACCGATTGCCCTAAGAAGAAGAAAATTCAAGATGACAAGCCCAAGTATCATAAGAAGAAAAGCTCGGGGCATGCTCGCATTGGAGAAGAGTGGAACTCCTAAAGTGAATCTAGCTCTGAGAATGAGAAGGGGGTGGCGACAATCGCCATCAAGTCATCATTACCAAAGAAATCACTTTTTAATAACTGAAGCAACAACAACAACTATTACGCTCCCACATGTCTTATGGCATCAGGACGCTAGGTAATATCTCCTTCTAAGCCCTTAGATAGTGATGATGATAACAATGATGATGATGATGAACTTAATTATAAGGGCATCAACAAAAATACATTGTCTTAAATGGCTAAACTTATGAAGGCATTAGAGAGTAAGGAGAAAACTCTCGAGAAGCAAGATGACTTGCTCATCCTTGAAAAGTAGAGAAACCTTGCTCTTGATAAGTCTTTGGCTAAGGAGAGGGAGAAGATTGAGGAATTGACCAATACTCTAAGTGTAGTCAATGAATGAATGGTTGCTCTAAAGATCTCTAATGGGGCACTTGTAGAGAGGTTTGGAAGTTTGGAAAAAAACTAACAAATCCATTGAAGTGAAATTTAAAGCCTTTTTGTGCATCACCTCCTCAATTCAAGCCACCAAACTCTCCAATTTCTCTACAAGCAATGGATATGCTAGATGCTTTAATGTTGATATGAATTCTTATTCAACTAATATGCAAGTACTAGATGAGCTTAAGAAGGAGAATGTGAGGCTTAGCACCTTGGTAAAATACAGATGCATAAAAACATATCAATCTAAGGGTGTGCTCTACAAGACTCTCTCCACCCACAACAACATGCATTGTTTTGGACTCGGTTTCCACCTAGGTGAGAACAAGCTATCAAAGCAAAAGAATGTAAAATACAACAAGCTAGTCAAGTTTGTGAGGAGTGGAGAGAGAGCACAAATTCAAGAGAAGAAGCATATGCCTCAACACTTGTTCCGTGCTTCTTACATGCTTAAGAGAGACCACCGTGATAAAGTAAACTTATTTTATTAGATCTCACGGTGAAAAATGTGAGAAACGCTTATGGATACCCATTCATTTGTTGCTAATGTTCTAGGACCCAAACTTCAAAAAATTTGGGTAGCTAAATCTCAAGCATAAATTATTTTGTAGGCATACTCCTCTAACGGTTTGAGTCGGGTCATAGAAAGTGGATGCACAAATCATATGACCAAAGAGAGGAGTATGTTCACCTCCATTATAGATGATAGAGGGCAACATGACAATATGGTGTTTGGTGATAACGGTAAAGCTAAAGTGATGAGACTGGATAAAATTGCCATCTCAAATGGTCGCTCAATCATAAATGTGCTTTATGTTAAATTCTTGAGTTACAACTTGCTTTTTATTTCTTAATTATGCAAAATTAAATATAATTGTATCTTTATCAATGAGGATGTGACCGTTTTTAGGCATGATGACAAGTCCGTGACCTTTGTTGGCAAGTTGAAGGGCAATTTCTATGTCGTTGACTTCTCACAGGATAGAGTAAGTCCCGAAGCTTGCTTGATTGCTAAATTACAGGGTTGGCTTTGGAATCGTTGGCTAGCCCATGTTGAAAAGTAAAATTTATTAAAACTTCTAAAAGGGGATCACATTCTCGATCAATTTAATGTGATCTTTGAAAAAGATCATGTGTGTAGGGCTTGGCAAGCAGGAAAACAAGTTGGAGCTCACTATCCGACTAAAAACATCATGACAATATATAACCCATTGGAGCTTCTTCACATGGATCTCTTTAGACCCATGGTCAATCTAAGTGTTGGAGGCAATAAGTATAGTTTTATTATTGTTGATGATTATTTACACTACTCTTAGGTATTCTTTCTCTATAACAAAAACAAAACACAAGTTACCTTTAAGAAGTTCACATGCCAAGCCCAAAACGAGTTCGATTTGAAGATCAAGAGAGTAAGAAGTGACAATGATGATGAGTTTAAGAACACTCAAGTAGAAGAGTTCCTCGATGAAAAAGGGATCAAGCACGAATTCTCCGCTCCATACTATCCTTCCCAAAATGGGATTATGGAGAGGAGGAACCATACACTTATCGAGACAACGAGGACTATGCTTGATGAATACAAGACCTTTGACATCTTTTAGGCGGAGGCCATCAATACTGTGTGCCACGCCATCAATCACCTCTACCTCCACAAGCTCTTAAATAAGACTGCCTACAAGCTTCTCACCAGTAAAAAGCTAAATGTTTTATACTTTTGAGTTTTTGAGAGCAAGTGTTACATCTTGAGCAAAAGACCTCATTCATCAAAATTCTCCTCGAAAGTTGATAAAGGTTTCTTGCTTAGTTATGAGTCGAATGCTCACGCCTATTGAGTCTTCAACGAGGTCACAAGAGACGTGATGTTTGATGAATCTAATGGCCCTCAAGAGGAGTAAGTTAGTGATTATGTTGTAGGCGAAGAAAGTCCAAGTCAAGCAATTGTGAATAAGCAGATTGATGATGTGAGATCTCATGATGTGCCAAGTGAACATGATAGGGTACTTGATCAACTCCCCTTTACAAGTACATGAATTTCGGAGACATCCCATGATGATGTTGTGCAAGAAGGTCACGCATATGTGGATGGGATCGATGCTGAGGGTACTATAGAGCTAAGATACACCAACCAAGCTCAAGTCCCCTTGATACACCATCCACAGGTACATCAAATCATACAACAAGATCATCCTATCGATAACATTCTTGGTGACATGAGAAAGAGGGTAACAACTTGTTCTCATGTTGCTAATTTTTATGGATATTACTTGTTTGTCTCTTCTTTGGAACCTTTAAAGATTGAGGAGGCACTTGTAGACGTGGATTGGGTGATGGTTATGTAAGAAGAACTTAATAACTTCACCCACAACGGTATTTAGACTTTAGTGGAAAGACTTGATATCAACATCATCGGAATAAAATGGGTGTTCCATAATAAACAAGGCGAACATGGGTTCATCACGCAAAATAAAGCACGATTAGTGGCAAAGGGATTGACACAAGTCAAAGGTCTTGACTTTAGTGAAACCATTGTATCGGTCATACATCTTGAGTCCATTCGTATTGTATTGGCTTTTGCTACTAACCTCAATTTCAAGCTATATAAAATGAATGTTAAGAGTGTGTTTCTCAACGGGCTAATGAAGGAGCTCATGTACGTGGAGCAACAGTTGGTCTTTGAGGACTCAAAGCACTCTCACTATGTGTATAAGCTTCACAAGGCACTATACGGGCTCAAGCAAGCCTCTAGAGGTTGGTATGAATGCCTCCATGATTTAGTTTTCAAAAATGATTTTGAGATAGGAAAGATGGACACTACTCTCTTCACTAAAAAATTTAAGAATAACTTATTTGTGTGCTAAATATATATCAATGGCATAATATTTGGCTCTACTAATAAAGAATTTAGTAATAAGTTTAGTAGGATGATAATCAAAAGATTCAAAATGTCGATGATGGACGAGCTTAAATTCTTCCATGGATTTCATTCCAAGCAAGTAAAGAAAAACACATTCATTTCTCAAACGAAGTAACTCAACAATGTCTTAAATAAGTTTGAGATGGAGGGAGCTAAACCCATCAAGACCACAATACCATCAAACGGACATCTCAACCTAGGTAAAGAAGATAAACTCGTTGACCAAAAATTTTATCGTTTTATGATATGTTTATTGTATCTTTATGTATTTAGTGTGTGTATGTATGCTCGCTTTTAAGCCTCCTAAGAAAATATTATTTAGTAGCTGTAAAGATAATACTAAGATATCTATTTTATACTCTAAATCTATAGTACACGAAAGTCTCAAACTTTAATTTAATTGGCTATTCCAACTTAGAGTATACTCGTTGCAAAGTAAATAGGAAAAATACCACTGTCACTTGCCAATTTCTTTGGAAGATCTCTTGTCTCTTGATCATCCATCCAAGAAGTAAAACTTAGTAACTCTATCCACGATAAAACTAAATACATAGTCACCGAAAATTATTGTGCCCAACTAATATATAAAACATAATATGACATATATTTTACTTCTATATGATAACTAGAGTTCCATCAAAATAGCAAATCGATATGAGATAATAAGGTTTCAACACTCAAGATTCGAGCACAGACGATAAAACTAAAGAAAATATTTGTCTATGTCATGTGATAAGTATATTTACCAAACTTTTAAATGAGCGCGGTCTATGGAGTTTAGAATAAGCTAAATATTTTATATTCTTAAAGCATCTCTCAAAGCACGTATAGCAGTTAATTAATTAATTAATAAGTATGAATTCTTATATTTTGGGAGGAATTCCTAATATAGATTTTGGAACGGACCGAGTAGGTCGTTTTCCACGTCTGCTACGGCTGCCTTTGTTGCCAGTCTGCTGCCGTGGCACAGAGACCGCTGCAATGCAGAAGCGTTGACCTTGGATTTTCATGGCAGGCATACGTCCCAACCCAAGCACACCTCCCCATATCAATACTGGACGTAGTGCATCAATACAGTAGGTTTTTGAACGCCAATTGCCAAGACCTAGCAAGACTAGAGTATTTTCAAAAGTTGATCGCTGATTTGGCTAATTCACCCCGGTCATTATGATTTATAAAAAAATGGACTTAATACAGAGTACCGTTTAAACGTGTAATCTTTTGGTAAGCTCTCTCCACTCGTCCTTCTCGAGTTCTTGTACTACTACTTGCGGTTCCATCATTTGTTTTATCAGAGGTATCTCAAATTTAAATTTTAAATCTAGAGTGAAGTTTGATTTTTTTAGTGTTGTTTATTTTTCAATATTAACTTTTAAATCGCTAACAATATATATATATATATATAATTGACAAATTAGTTTTTGGCTGCTAATTATCGTTAGAGCTTATAATTAAATTAAAGGCAAAACGATGGGACTGTTAGAAGCGAAAAAAAGAAAAAAAATGCAAAATGGCTGACCTTTTTATTAGGTTGGTCAGCTCTGTCTGCAGGGTGGGCCCAGCTCCGGTGGCAACCCTCCCGAAAGCGAGTGTACCCCACCAGTGCGCGTAGCGTTTCCCCCACACTCCGCGGCGCGGAGCCAAACTGCCCAAAAAAACCAAAAACAAAACGCAAAACCGCGGATCCCAACGAGACAGAGAAAGCCGAGACGAAACCGAAGCAGCGAAGCCAAGGTTGACATGTCAGCCGCTCCTCTCTTGCTCTTCCTCCTCTAAGCACGCCGCCCCCTCCTCTTCCCCTTCCCCTTCCCCCTCCACCTCTCGCCGCGCCTAACCGCGCAGCGCAACGTGACGCAGGAGGAGCAGTTGCGCCTCGCGGGACACCGCGACCATTTCCGCATCATTGCTCGGCCTCCTCTCGTCTTCCGCCACCTGACCTCACCGAACGCCTCACCTAATCCAATCGCCCTCGTCAAAGGGGGAGAGGAGGAGGGCGGTGCAAGAATCCAAGGGGAAGCGGGGTTGGTTGGATTGATTGGTTCTTGGTTCTTGGTGGGCCATGGCGATGGCGCCGGCGTCGGCATCGTCGCCGGTGGAGTTCCTGCTCCGGCGCCCGCCCCCGCGGCGGCGGAGGCGGCCGCTGGCGGGCGCCTTCTTCGCGCCCACCGGCCTAGCGGGGGTCACGCTGCTCCGGGCGGTGGCATCGCTGGCCGCCTCGCTGGTCGCGGGGGCGAGGTCGCCGACGCGGCGGCGGAACGTCGACGCGCTCGCTCGACGGCTTGCGCTGCTGTCCGCGATCCTCGAGTCCGTCCTCCTCGACTCGGCGACGGACGCCTTCTCCGACGCGGCCAACCTCTGCTTCCGGGAGCTCTACGTCGTGCTCTTCCGCGCCGAGCTGCTCGTCTCCTACGTCGCCTCCGCCGGCCGCGCGTGGGCGCTGCTTCGGAGCCTCCACCTCGCCGCCTCCTTCCGGGACCTCGACGCCGAGCTCGCCGTCGTCCTCGACGTCCTCCCGGCGGCCTCTCTCTGCCTCTCGCACGACGCGACCGGTCTACTCGACCTCCTCCGCGCCCTCTGCCGCTGCCGCTCGCCTGCCCAGTACCATGACCCCACCGAGGCGGCGCTCCGGGACCGCCTCCTGGACGCCCTCCGCCAGTTCGAGCTCGACCAGCCACCTGACCACCCCTCGCTCCGGTCGCTCCTCGCCGACTTGGACATCTCCACCGCCGCTTCTTGCCGCGCAGAAATCGATTACCTGGAAGAGCAAATCTTGAGCCAAGAAGAGGACACCGACCTCCCGCTTGTCGGCAGCGTCGTCGCCTTGCTCCGGTACTGCCTGTTTGCCGTGTTCGACCATGGCAATGCGAAGGTGCTCCGGGATTGGCCGTTGGTGGGCGACAGGCAGCGGCTGCTCTCGATGGGCAGCGGCGATGACACCTCCTTCTCGGTGCCAAAGGAGTTCTCGTGCCCAATTTCTCTGGATTTGATGTGGGACCCTGTGGTGGCATCCACCGGGCAGACGTATGACCGGACATCGATCATACAGTGGATTGAGGAAGGCCATTCCACCTGCCCGAACTCCGGCCAAACCCTTGCAGATCACCGGCTTGTGCCGAACCATGCTCTCCACAGCTTGATTTCACAGTGGTGTGGGGTGTATGGCTTGCAGTACGATTCGCCGGAGAGCGAGGGGATGGCAGAACGTGTTGCTGCATCTTGCAGTAGCCGGGCTGCAATGGAGGCAAACAAGGCCACAGCTAGGATTTTGGTCAGGATGCTGGAGGACGGATCAGAAAATGCAAAGGCAGTTGCTGCTAAGGAAATTCGGTTGCTGGCAAAGACCGGGAAGCAAAACCGGGCATTCATCGCTGACTTGGGTGCGATTCCTCTGCTATGCAGGTTGCTCTTGTCGAATGATTGGATGGCGCAAGAGAATGCAGTGACAGCACTGCTCAATTTGTCAATCTTCGAGCCAAACAAGGGACGGATTATGGAACAGGAAGGTTGCTTGCAGCTTATTGTCGGTGTTTTACAGAATGGACAGACTATGGAAGCAAAGGAGAATGCTGCGGCCACTCTGTTTAGTCTATCAGTGGTCCATAATTACAAAAAACTGATCATGAATGAGCCTGGGGCTGTTGAGGAGCTGGCTAGCATGCTGACCAAGGGGACGTCAAGGGGGAAGAAAGATGCAGTGATGGCACTCTTCAACCTCTCAACACATCCAGAAAGCTCAGCTCGGATGCTTGAGTCATGTGCAGTTGTAGCTTTAATTCAATCGCTGAGGAATGACACTGTGTCGGAGGAAGCTGCTGGTGCTTTGGCCCTGCTGATGAAGCAACCATCCATCATGCATCTTGTTGGGAGCTCTGAAACTGTGATCACTAGCCTTGTCAGGTTAATGAGGCGGGGAACTCCAAAAGGTAAGGAAAATGCAGTATCAGCTTTATATGAGATATGTCGTCGAGGTGGCTCCACTTTGGTGCAGAGAGTAGCAAGGATTCCAGGGTTGAACATGGTAATACAGACCATCACCCACAACGGAACAAAGCGCGCCAAGAAGAAAGCAAGCCTGATTGTCAAGATGTGCCAGAGAAGCCAATTGCCATCAGCAATGACACTAGGGAGCACATTGACAGTTGTTGATCATTCATTGGTTGGGAACAGCACATTAAGGCATGCTGCAAGCTTCGGAAGTGGAGAATTGTCCAACCCGATTTCGATATCAGTGCCAGTGCCCTAGATGAAAGGTCTCTACTCTGGATTATGGATAATGGTTACATTTGGTGAGTTTTGCCCCCAAAATTCTTTCATTTCATGCTCAAATGAAGGTATACAAAATTTAATCCAAAGGATTTAATACTCAAAATATATCAGATATTCCTATGTTTATGTGTGTGAAATGTGGATAGCTGTGCAGACATATAGATGTGCAATTAGAGTCCCAGCTTTATGTTTCCTTGGCAAGCTCGGAAATTGTTCGATTTTTTTTTCTAAAAAGCACCAAATATGTATGCTGTATGCTGTAAACTGTTCAGTTAATTAGGAGCTTACACTGAGGCAACAGTGGAAAGAAATGGCATTTCATTTCACCGATGAGATTGCAATACAACAGACTTCACATTTACAAAAGCATAGGAGGTAAATAAAAAGAAAATTGCATTCTCAACACAAACCCCAATCAGAAATCTTCCAGTATGGAAATATTTAGGGAATGAGTGATGTAAATATGTGTTACTGTAGGACAACTTACACTTTGTGGAGGGGAATTCTGCTAAACTCTTCCAGTATGGAAATTGTTGAGGAGTGAATGAGTGATGTAAAAAATGTGTGTTACTTTAGGACAATCTCATCTTTGTTGAGGGGAAGATTAAAAGGACAAAGTTGATCATGCAACTGAAGAGAAGGGGGGCCATCAATCCATTGAAGACCAGAAAATACTACTACTAATGAGTAAATATGATGTTCTGGAATACAACAGCTCAATGGAAACAGGGTGCGCCGGCGGCAGTCACCTGATTGGTATCAGAATGTTTTATTTCCACTCATCGAGCTGTGGGTGTTCTTCAGAAGAAGTGTGGAATATCACGCTCCCTGATGGAAATTTCTCTGCTCCCATTTGAACAATGAGCACAAGCCTGCCTGCAAGCTGCAACAACCATAAAGGTGGATCGCCAAGACTGATGACCTTTTGAGAAGAATGCATCTTAATTGGTGACCTTGCAGTAGCATGATAGTTCTTGGCAAAGTTGCCAACCTTCAAAATTATTATGTTTATCACATATGGTACAGTAGGACACAAACAACTGCACACATATATGTGAATCTTTTTAGTTCGGTTGGCTACAATCTGAACAAAGACAACAATCGAAGTTAACAGCTACTAGGTGTACCGTGTACAGCGGGTGCACAGAATCTTTCTATTATATGGGAAGTGTAGAACTGACTCCTGTACCTTCTTCGTCATCTGAATTTTTTGATCATCTGAATTTTCCTAGCATCATCAGCCCGTCAGTCTCCTCCTCTCTTGACATTTTTGTACCTGAAATATCTTCTCTCGTCTGATGTCTACCTAACAAGGTTCCTGTACAAAGTTTTCGTGCTGCGTTTAATTATCCTCTCCGTTTCGTCAGCTTCCAGGGTCTGTAGCCATGTGTTTCAAACGAAAACGTGTGTTCAATTCTAAACTTTATGCTTGAAGAAAACTGTCGCCCAAAATCTTCACGGCGTAGCACATTTTCACACTGCCATTGCCATTTACACGCCAGGTTTTGCCGTGTTCAGAAACTCAGAATTCTGAATTCATATTTAATTACGGATTAGAGAGCTAACAAAGCGAATTTCGGAAGGGTTTTGGCGTACCTTGCTTGCAAATTGGATTGGAAATTATGTGGATGATATGCTGGCCTCCAAGGCCTGTGGCTGATCGTTTCAGTTGGGTTATGAGCTGGACCTGTGATTCCCATGAGGTTGATGTGCAGAAGTAAGCTCGATCTGGCAACCGGAGATACGTATCAGGATGGTTCTCGGCGCCTGATTTTTGTTTCCCTTGAGCTCAGGTCGCTAACATACATGCACCGGCAACCAATCAAATCAAATTTATCCGTCGAAAAATGAGAGGAAAACCACATATCAATGACGTGAGAAGCGACTTCAGTTGAGTTGAAAGATCAAACTGGGACATTCCAGTGGTTACCGCTGGCCAACATGTTTGGAACGCAGAAATTCTTGGTTATTCTTGAAAGAATTGAAATGTATTACACCCTGTAAAATTATGCATTTAAATGGGCCTTAAATGGATCAGAAACATAGATGCCCAACCCAACAGAAAAGAAAAGATACTTCTGTGCCATATACAAAATTGAAAGGGAAAAAAAAAAGGAAAGTTAATACTGCAATCAAGCAAAATTGAACGCAGGTGCAACCAAATCAATACGTTCATCAATGCGTGAACAAAAACACGCGTCAGTTAAAACTCTAATCAGTCAGTGTGCGTTTCACATTCTGTACCAAACAGTAACATTAACTTGTTCTGACGGGACGCTTTGAAAAACGAGTAATAAAGATCAGGCAGAAAACTCTTACCTTCATACGCAAAAGCTGTGGTGCTCCCTGCCGAAGTCTTCAAGAAGTCATAAGGTCATTCCTGATCTTGATTTTGCTCCTCCATTCTAAAAAAATCTTTTTGTTTTAAAAAAAGTTAAAAGACACTTAAAAAACTAACATATCTGTAGAGGAAAAATAAGAAAGAGAAGGAAGTACTACAGATTAGATGGTTAAAACGTGAATAAAAAGATAAAAGTAGTATTAAGAACTCTAGTAGACCGATTGACCACTTCAAGAGACAGAGAAAGCACAGAGTTACGATGCTAACCAACCAAAACTGCAGCAACAAAAGTAATAAATTGTATTTTGGATAAATTTAATCATGCCATTACAAATTTATTATATTAAAAAATATTTTATAAAATTTAAATCGTACCAGTTCCCACTATTTTAAAGTATTTTCGTATGACCAAAATGTCCCCACTATTTCTTCTCTCCACCTCACTGACACGTGGGTCCCATGCGTCATCCCCTTCGTCGTCCCCATTCATCTCCTCGTCGTTCGCGTAGCGTCATCGCCGTCCTTGTCGGAGGACACTGACGGCGAGGTCCCGGCGGGAGTTAGAGGCCGTGCTCCGGCATCTCGGCGACTCGGAGTCCTCAGACAACTCGAGCAGCAGCAACACGATTGGGGAGAAGACGGCGGAGGGAAGGAGCAGCAGCAGATGCAGATTGTGACGCCGGCGGGGGGAGAGGAGGCTGCAGGGACCGCTGGATCCGGATGCGTGGGCGACGGCGGCATGGGAGAGGAGGTTGCAGGGACCGCTGTGATGACGAGGATGGAGATGGACCGTGGTGGCCGTAGAGGTGTCGGCGACGAGCCGACGGTGCTGTCCGCGGGACCGAGCTGGGCCAGGGTGTGGCTGTCTGGTGCTGGCGCTGGATCCTGACCTCCATCGACCAGCTCCCCGTCAGATCCGCCGCCTCCTTGTCTGCGACGCCTACAAGGCCCGTGAGGAGCAGCTCGGCGACCCCATCGGCATCTCGCAGTTCCTGCTCGCCGTCGGCGAGCTCACGCATGGGATCCTGGCCTTGACGATGCAGCTTCCCCGGCCTCCGCCTCTCTCACCAAAGAGGTCGTCGCCGCCGCCTCGCCCTCTCGCCGCCCGCGCCGCACACCGCCCGCCCGCCGCCGCCTCCTCCTTTGGCCATTGGAGGAGCCCTATAGAGAGAGGGAGGTGGTGGAGAGAGAGGGGGAAAAGAAAGAGAGGGGAGGGTGACGAAGGAGAGGGAACTGACGGGTGGGTCTCACGTACTGATAGGGTATTTTTGTCTAAAAGATGCGTACCTGACATGGATATAATTTTATTGTTAAAAATAGATCAACAATAATTATATTTTTTAATTTGACAAATTTACAATGACATAAATTAAATTTACCCATATATTTTTTTATGTTGTTCATACCATACAGTATAAACACACACAAACTCATCGACAGTCCAGTTAAAAGGCGTACGAACAAGGTCTCTTTTCTTCCTAAATCTCATCTATTTAAAAAATACGGATGTTTCTTTTGTCCGTCGCTTATGTCACCATGTTGCTTCGTCCGTCCGTCATCCTATTCGTGTTATCGACGCTGTCCCTATGCGACGTTGTTTAGAGCGATCACATATGAAGCTAACGCATTCCAGATTGATCACGTATTCACGCACAACGCAGCGCAGTCCAATCTCCACCCCCGCGGGATGCCCCCGAGTCTTTCCTCCATACCAACTTCGACATAGATTAATACATGCACAAGCAGCGTAGAAAATTAGGGAATAAATCCATAGATACGGATAAAAATACACATCGAATTGAAGGACTAGATAGGGGAAGGGAAAAATCAGAAAACAAATCCACAGTGAAGAAAACTTTTAGGAGAATCGCCGAGGCATCGCCGCCTGGTTTGACCCATGAAGCACGACCAGCTCTCCAGCTTTGAGCGCTGCTCTTCGACATCTCGGCTGAGCTCGGCCTCCCTCTTCAACGGCCAGATCCACTTGCAAGGGGCAATGGGGCCACTAGATCTGCTGACAAGGGGGTGTCGACGGTGAGCAAAAGGCTCTAAGGATGGACTGAGCAACTGGATGGCAGCAGTGGCAAGGGGTGATTGAAGCCGCCTACTGACGCCGCCTCCCCTCCTCGTCGGCCATCCTCTGACCAAGGGCTTGGAGTTGTGGGTTCTCGACGATGGGAGTGAGCAGTGACCCGATGCGAACAAATTGGCAGCTCGGCGATAGTTCATTAAGTTTCCAATTCTAGAGTGAAGATCGGAGAAACAGAGGAATGACGGCCAAATAGCATTGCTTCTAGTAAGTAGCCACCGACCCAGCTTCTTGTCGAAATATACAAGTACCAGTTCAATATATTTTGCAAACCCCAGCATCGAGATTATCAAATATATCAACGGGAAGAACGACCGTGCGTGCAGAATTCATCAGGTTGCATATGTCGGTGAGAAAGTTGAACCTGCAGGGTTGCATGAGTGCTCTGCATGACGACCATTGGCTGCTAATTAACTAGTGCTCTACATGACTACCTTCCAACAATCTGTTTAAGTCTATACTAACGAACCAAAGACCCACTGATTCCTGACCCTGTTTATGCCCCAATAAGTGACAGGCCTCGTTTGTACAGCAAGTAGTCAGATCAAACGGCAGCTTGGTTTGCAGAAATTACCTGATTTTATAATACACTCCTAGCATTTTAGCAAGAGTAGGCATGAGAAGCTATATGATTGACTGCTTCATGTAGCACAGAACTACATTGTGAAGGTGGCGTTGGATATCAACAGCCGTCAGCTGATTGTTTCCTGTGCAAATTATATTAGCACAATGGGACTTGAGCACCACTAACTCGCCACTCGTCCAATTGTTTAACCTAATACACGAGCACCCTTCATTGTACGATGTTGCCTCCAAAAACAAGCTCCATACTCCTTGCCTCTCTCTGAGGCTCTGAAACCTTTCGTCTCAAACAAAAGATCACATAATCTGTCCCCATGTCCCCATCCAAGAAGAACTCGCATACCAGCCATGCCTTGGGCAGAAAGCTTGTTGTTCCTCCTCTTCTTCTCGCTACCCATTCCATTCTCCCATACTTGGTCCTTTGATTATCCCAACCCCATTGCCAACCTTCCTTCTCTTTGGACGAACAACAATGCCACCATTCCCTGCAGTGCAACCTACCCAGATGGTTCAACGATCAGAGCGATTCTTGTTAGGCAGAACCCTACATGGTATAGTCCATTCTTCGCCTGTGGTTTCATCTGCACCGCTCCCTGCAATGCTTTTCTCTTTGCCATCTTCTCAGTGTCCATTGGTGATCCGAGCAACCCTGCCTTCAATACCTCGTCCACGCCACGGATCATGTGGACAGCCAACAGGTCCTGTCCAGTGAAGGACAATGCATCACTCCAGTTCAAAGATGGCAATCTCATACTGCGAGACTTTGATGGTTCTCTGGTCTGGTCGACGAACACATCAGACAGCCGTGTTGTCGGTTTGAATCTTGCTGAAACTGGGAATATGGTTCTCTACGACATAATGGGGAAGACGGTGTGGGAATCATTTGAGCACCCAACTGACACGCTCCTTATTGGGCAAGCACTTAGGCAAGGGAAGAGGCTTACTTCCTTGGCGACAAACTGGACTCAAGGTCAGTTCTACCTCACTGTGCTTGACAATGGTCTGTATGCTTTCATCGAAGCAGATCCACCACAGCTATATTATCAAAGAAGATTTAATGTCACTGATGCCATAGTTCAGCCAAAGATAAACATTTCCTCTGATGGAGCAAAGAACTACACGACTTACATTTCCTTCTTAAAAGGTAGCCTGTCAGCATTTGTTAGCTTCAACAACACCGACATCAATCTATTGGATATATCACTGCCGTCAACATCTTCAGCACAGTTCATGAGCCTAGAGAATGATGGGCACTTGAGAGTTTATAGATGGGACGGTATTTCATGGAAACCTCAGGCTGATGTTCTGCATGTGGATCTTGATGATTGTGCATATCCCACACTATGTGGAGATTATGGTATCTGTTACGAAGGACAATGCAGTTGCCCAAGTCAAAATTCTGGGGATGAAGATCAATTTTTCCGCCAATTGGACAACAGGCAACCTAACATGGGCTGCTCCTTAGCAATTCCTCTGTCTTGTGACTTAATCCAATATCAACAGCTTCTCCCCCTCCCAAATGTCACATACTTCAATTTAGGACAAAATTGGACCACTGATGAATATAGCTGCAAGGAGGCTTGCTTGAAGGCTTGTTCATGCAAGGCAGTCTTTTTCAAGTATCACAATGTCTCTAATGGTTCTTGCTACCTAATGCCAAAGGTTTTCTCACTCATGAATTACCAGCCTGAAGTAGTTGGATATAATTTATCTGCATACATCAAGGTGCAAATGTTACCTCCACCACCAAGAAGTAAAGAGTTAAATCCAACAGTTTACCATGTTGGTGTTCCTATTATAGTTGCAGTTATGTGCATATTCATTCTCATCATCAGAAGAATAATGAAAAGGAAGATGGAAGATGATGACCCATTTAAAGGACTGGCTGGCATGCCAACACGGTTTTCCTACAAACAGCTGAGAGAGGCGACTAATAACTTTAGCAAAAGGCTGGGACAGGGAGGATTTGGGCCGGTGTATGAGGGAAAACATGGAAATGTAAAAATTGCCGTCAAATGCTTGCGTGATATTGGCCATGGAAAGGAAGAATTCATGGCCGAAGTCATCACCATTGGAAGCATCCATCACATCAATCTTGTTAGATTGATAGGATACTGCTCTGGCAAGTTTCACAGGCTCCTTGTATACGAGCATATGAGTAATGGGTCTCTAGACAAGTGGATCTTCAGAAAGAACCCAAGAGGTACACTCAGTTGGGCAACTCGATACAAGATTATACTGGATATTGCAAAAGGCTTGGCCTATCTTCATGAAGAATGCCGACAGAAGATTGCTCACCTTGATATCAAGCCTGGAAATATCCTCCTTGATGACAAATTCAATGCAAAGATATCCGATTTTGGTCTAGCAAAGCTGATCGATAGGGATGAAAGCCATATCATGACAAAAATTAGAGGAACAAGGGGATACCTAGCACCAGAATGGCTGTCATCAACGATTACTGAGAAGGCTGATATCTACAGCTTTGGTGTCGTTGTGCTGGAAATTGTGAGTGGAAGAAAAAACCTCGATAACAATCAGCCTGAAGCGAGCAGCAACCTAATCAATCTACTTCAAGAGAAAAGCAAGGTCGGCCAAATTCTAGATATATTGGACAATCAGAATGAAGATATCCAATTACACGGGGAAGAAATAATAGAAGTGATCAAGCTAGCAGTCTGGTGCTTGCAGCGCGACTGCAGCAAACGACCAGCCATGTCACAGGTTGTGAAGGTCCTGGAAGGTGCAATTGACACAGAAACATCTGCAGGCTATGATGCAGCTAGTAAAGATGATATCATTTTAGATGCTTCATCCCCTCTGTCCCCAGCGCCAGTGTCAGCACGATGAAACTCTTTAAGTAGGAAAACCGATACTTGTTACAACTTCGTTGCAACTACTGTGTTCAGTGTGCATCTCCTGTAAATTTGTCCCTTGTAATATGCAACATCTTCAATGTGTGAATGAACGAAATATAAAGATTTTATTATTTCACGATTTCCCAAAGGTAACAAGACGAACAGCAAAGGTAACATGCGAAGGGCAAGGGAAAGTAGCCATGCGAGTAAGGACTAGAGATCCTGAGACCGCACCGTCCGTGCCATGCTCGGGCACGCATTCCGTCGAACACGCGGCGGGCGGACACCATCTGGCCCACCGCTGCGACGACAGAGAGGCCGAGCGACACCAACCGAAGGCCGAACTGCCGGCGCCGCGCGCGCGTGCACGCTAGTGCACCCACCCCATGGAGCCACTCGACGCCGCGTTGCCGGGGAAATGCACCCGTACTCATCGGGAGTGCGGTGGCGCGGCGCGGCTGGCATGAGCGCGCCGCGCGCGATGCCGAGAACGAAGCGCGAGAGAGAGGGGGAAGGGGGAAAAAAATCTAAGCGCCCCTCGTGCACGAATCTGGAAACGCACGTGGCACGTCCTGCATCCGCCACGTGGGTGCGCGAGGTCTCGGAGAGTTTGTGTGGCCGTGGTGTCCTCTTCCCTCCACTCCACTCTCCGCTTCTCCCGCAGCATTAACACTGTAGTCGTCGCCGCCGCCGCGCGAGGTGAGCGCTCCTAGCACCGTCCAGGAGGGCGGAAGAGGAAAAGAGATGAGCTGCTGCGCCGCCTCGTCTTCCTCTCCGGTTCTCGCCAACCCCCGGGTGAGTATGCTGTCTTCGCCTTGCCGGCCCGCGGCCTCGTCTAGCGCCGTCCTCTCGATCGACGGCGTGAAATTCCGCGGGAATTCGATGCGTTTCCCTTCCGCTAGCGCATTGCAGCCGCCATTATTGGTCTTAGCGGCCTAGGGCAAGATCAATCCCGCCGCTGTTTGCTCCCGGAAGAACCCGCGCATCCAATTTGCGCACAAATCCATCGATGTGCCCGTGCTTGGCGATGCCGGAAATGTCGATGCGAATTCGAGAGGTCCTTAGGGATTCGAAGAACCAAAATATTTTAAAATATATCTGGACCAGTCTGTTATCACAGGTCCCATGGTCTAGCGGTTAGGACATTGGACTCTGAATCCAGTAACCCGAGTTCAAATCTCGGTGGGACCTTTTTTCTCTCACACCATTTTTACGGCTTGCTGATCCTTTCTAGGATGTTGCTACATTCAAAACACCATTTGCTTAGTTGAGCTGAATTTATATATGCTCCATGAAATCTTTGCAACGAATTTATTGTTTTTTTTCCTCATTTTTTTAACCTTCAGGGGGCATTTGCTGCTAGCTGCTCAACAAGAAGGAATCATAGGGCAATCTTCCTCGGTTCAAGGCAATTTTCTCCGATCATATACAGCCCAGCACGCCGCGCATCGTCGCGGCTGTCCCGGAGAGAGGTGATAGCTTTTGCAGGCCAGCAATCTTGGGATATCGGCAGATTTGTGAGGACGCTGTATTTCTTCAACGGGCCTCCAAATCCTCTCAGGGTTTAGTCACTGAATTGGGATTTTTTGTTTGTTTTTCATCTCTTCTCGTTACAGTTATTTCACATTTGGCCTTGTGCTCATGTTCGTCTGTTCAATCTGTAGATTGTAGAGTCCATTATTAGCAGTTTCACTGGGTCTACTCCTAGTGAGGCACCAAAGAAAATGGGAAGTTCTGATGTGGTGCTGGTCACTGGAGCTACCGGTGGTGTTGGACGAAGAGTGGTTGATATCCTGCGGAATAAGGGAATACCCGTTCGAGTATTGGTATAATACTTGTCAAGCTTATCTACTTTTGGCTTCTTTGTTTCCATTTGTTACATGGATAGTCCAATTTCTCCCTCTTTTGTTGGATCTTTGCCGCTTCTAATGTTGATCTAACATTTCAATTCAGGCTAGAAATGAAAAGAAAGCGAGGAGCATGTTGGGGCCTGATGTAGACTTGGTAAGCCACTTATTTAGCTAGATTTTGATTCATGTTCCGCGTGTGGTTTAGTTTCAATGAACTAGGTCTATTTCAATATACAATGTATTCCGCTATGCATTACCCCATACCCAACGTATTCCAGCAATATGATTGCCTGAGATAAGTCTCACTGTTACATTTTAGCAAAGCCCAAAGTTTTTAGAATAAGCAGAACTAAAACTAAATACTTAAGATATGACTTTAACACCATCGCACACAAGAAGGGAGATGCGAGTTTAAGAATCCAAGTAGTGACTAAAAAAATAATTTTCGATATCTAGGATCAATACTACCGATAAATGAGAATATTGATGTAGACGTTAGTTATAGAATCAAAGTAGGCTAGTTGAAGTGATATTAAGCATCTAACATTCTCTATAATAAGAGTATATCGCAGAAGCTAAAAAGCAAGTTTTGTAAAACAGCGATTAGACCTGCTATGCTATATAGGACAGAATGTTGGTTTATAAAAAGAAGTCATATTCAACAGCTGAGTATTATAGGAATACGTATACTACGTTGGATTTATGATTATACAAGAATGCATCGAGTCCAAAATGAGAATATACGTTATTGACTAGAGATAGTACCAATTAAAGAAAAGTTGTTCAACATTGGTTGAGTTGGTTTGGCTATGTCTAAAGGAGATTCTCAAAGGCGACAACACACTGTGAAATTCTAAATCAAGATAATAATGTAAAGAGAGACAAAGAAAAACCAAAATTAATACAGAGAGACAATAAAAAATGACTTAAAAGATTAAGATATATTTAAAAATCTGTACTTAAATAAAAATAGTTGGAAAGTAGCTATTAACGTGACTGAATCGTAATTTAAAAGTTCTTATTGGATTTCAACTCCATCCTACTCCAACTTGTTTAGTACTAAAAAATTGTGAGTTAAGTTAAATTGAGTTGAGTTCTAGTTGTGAATGAAATAAAACTAGGGAATTTTATTCTTAAATTATAGTGAAAATTTCTGTGTATTTTTTATGACATTTTGTTTGAAGTGACCACGTATATGCAATGATTCACTGACATACAGTGAATCTTCCTATCTCTTTGCTAGTTTGCATATGGTTTATGTGATTATTGAATCTTCCACACCTTTAAATAAGGAAATATTGAATATTTATATTATCAAATTTTCTATTTTGTGTCAGATCATAGGAGATGTCACAAAGGAAAATACACTTGATCCCAAGTACTTCAAAGGGATTAAGAAAGTGGTAAATGCAGTTTCAGTTATAGTTGGGCCAAAGGAAGGCGATACACCAGACAGGCAAAAGTATAAACAAGTACGCCATATGCCCTATCATATGTTACCGATATTTCACATGATATTTCACATACTCTACTTTACACCCTACGATCTTACATTTAATCTCCTCTTCATGCAGGGCATCAAGTTTTTTGAACCTGAGGTAGCTGCATCAATACATTCCTTCTCTTGTATAATAAGTAACACTGGATGAATGACATCCTCATTCCCTACATACAACGTGGAAATATTGTATCAGTTTGCACTTTTGCTCGTTCAAAATCTAGTTCATTATATTATTTTGTTATGCCTATCAGATCAAGGGACCTTCACCTGAAATGGTAGAATACATTGGAATGCAAAACTTGATTAATGCTGTAAAGAACAATGTTGGGCTGACTGAAGGGAAACTGCTTTTTGGGTGCACAGGTAAATCTTTCATTCCATACCAAGATTTTTTTTGAAAGAAATATACGATGATTTAAATCTACATTCACCTCATTTTCATTAGGGGACCTACATAGTACCCAAAAACTTTTGTGTAAAATCTGCGGGAAATCCAGTTTTTAGTAATTATGGTAATCATAACAGTGACTTGTTTCAGAACGACAAAATAGTGAATTATTTGCAATTGAATCATGTATCCCTACATGTGTATGTTAGTTTTCTTTCAATATACAAGTTTATTTTCCTTATCACAACATGTTAATCATTTTAATATAGGCAACTTATCTGGAAAGATTGTTTGGGGAGCACTTGATGATGTCGTGATGGGAGGTGTCAGTGAAAGCACATTCCAAATCCAACCAACAGGAAGTGAAACTGGTGGACCAACCGGATTGTTCAAAGGTATTTTGTTTATTTTTTATTTTTTTCACCGGAGCCGGCGGATGCTGGACCAAGTTTATTAAGAGAGGGGAAAAACAGAGTTTACAATGTTTATTTTTTATGATCCCTCGACTCCTTGTATATGCGATGTGGCAATTCTTTGGAAAGCCTCTAGTCTAAGCGAGTCTGTGCAATGTATTCTAGGTGCTGTCTCTACTTCAAATAACGGTGGCTTCACTAGTATAAGGACAAAGGTACTTATTGACATGTATTTTCCCGAAAAAGATAAAATAAAACAAAGTTACTGCTGTTGTGTGTTGATGCATATTATGTTTCCTTGTCCTATTGTGCACTTCAATAACTATTATTTGTGATATGTTACTCTAATTGCAGAATTTTACAGTGCCAGAGGATCTGTCAGCATATGACGGTATTGAACTACGTGTTAAGGGTGATGGGAGGCGGTATAAACTTATTGTGCGCACTAGCTTTGAATGGGATACCGTTGGCTACATTGCAAGCTTCGACACAACTGAGGGGGAATGGCAAAGTGTATGTGGTATTTCTTGATTTGTTTGAAAAATATGCCCTTTATTTCAGTAACTTACATTTATGCTTTTGATTGATGGATCAGGTTAAAATACCTTTCTCTACACTGAATCCTGTATTCCGTGCCCGGACTATGCCTGATGCTCCACCCTTTGATGCAAGCAATGTTACTTCACTACAGGTACAATGTTGCTTCAATACAGGTACAATATTTTTTCTCGAACATGCAGGACTACAGGTACAATGTGTTCATGTGTTGTGTAAATTTTTAGGAATAACTGAACCTGAAATTGTTTTGATAATTCTGTAGCTCATGTTTAGCAAGTTTGAGTATGACGGAAAGCTCAACCAAACATTTACAGAAGGTTCATTTGAGCTCCCTTTTGCAAGTATTAGAGCATACATAAACGAGCCAATCACTCCAAGGTATGTTCTTTATACTAGTTTTAGCGTATGACATCATCAGAATAAATGAGCACTGTAATCTTCCAACTCTTTCGAACTCGTCAAGACTAATTAGGATTGCTTCTATTCTACTTGCAGGTTTGTCCATGTTAGTTCTGCAGGAGTTACAAGACCTGAGAGACCAGGGCTAGATTTAAGTAAACAACCTCCTGCTGTCCGCTTGAACAAAGAGCTGGGCTCCATTCTAACTTACAAGTTGAAGGCATGCGCCTTTTTATTTATTATTATTCTTAAAAAGTTATACTCGCTCTTTAAGTTAATAGGAGGATTGTGCTTATAGATTCACATCATGTCTAAATTCTTATCTCCTATCCTTTCAGGGTGAGGATTTAATTCGGGACAGTGGTATTCCTTATACTATTGTGCGGCCATGTGCTCTAACAGAGGAACCAGCTGGAGCTGACCTCATATTTGACCAGGGAGATAATATCACAGTATGTAGAGGCAGCATTGGCTTGTTGCCGTCATGATATGCCATGCCATTCTTCCTCCTCCATAAGGCCAAATAAAGCATCAGTTTCATAAACTTCCTGTAATTTTTCAGGGAAAGATATCAAGGGAAGAAATTGCTCTTATTTGTGTTGCAGCTCTGGCAAGTCCAAATGCCGTAGAGAAGACTTTTGAGGTTAAAATTCTGTAACTCATTTGCAAGACATTACTTAGGGCAGCAAAACTTCAGAAGGAAATTATATGGCATGCTATTTCATTTTAAAGATAACTGATGTATTTCTTTTTGGTTAGGTCAAGAGCACTGTTCCATTCAGTGAACCATTCGTGGTTGATCCTTCAAATCCTCCTCCGGAGAAAGACTATGAAGTATATTTCAAAGAGCTCAAAGCTGGCATAACAGGTAAAGAGGCACTAGAAGGAACACCTGCTCAGGTCTGAAGAATATGTTAAATGCAGAATGCCAACTGCTTTGACAAATCCTGACAAGGTAATTCTCCACTCTGTCTTGTAAGTCTTAACCACTTAAGATATATGAGATTATAATGCTGAATTTCATCAATTAACTTCATGATAGGTGCTTCTTGAACATGAACAGAATTACGTAAATTTGCAAGTCTGGTTTATAAACCACCAATAGTTGCAGTATTTGAGTATATGTGCCGCACTTAATCTTTGCAGTCATGGTATTCAAAATACCAAAATGGAAGTACTTTGTGAAGTATGTGAAGGAAAAGTTGTTCGTTTGATATAAAGTAGTCAACTGAGCTATGGGGCACCGACAACTATAGCCTCTAGAGTTTGTGTTATATTTAATCTGTTGTCTGTATGAGAAATTGCGTACATCTTCAGATGGCATATGGATGTAGATAAAGAGCTCAAGGTTATGGAGCTCTTTTTGGAGCAGATTCTGTATATTATGTTGCTTCTCTTTTCACTGAATTATGTGCTGTAGATAGCGTCATTAGAATCTAGATCGACCATTTTGTGAAGTCAAATAAGTTATCATACAGAGAGAAGTGAAGTTTACAGTTCCAGTTTTTAATTTTTTATTTATGTTTTAAATTTGCCCCTATTGGTTAAGTTACTGCAAACACGCACCCATTTTGACTTAATACATATGACGGAGAAATAGGAAGATGAAGGCCTCAAAAGAGAATGAATCATGAATATAAAAACCAGAGTACATCCATATCAGTAATAAATAAATAAACAAACAAACAGTTTAAAATAAGCATTCATATATTTTGCACAGTATCAGGTTTTTGGCCAAACTGAATCAGTGAACACACCACTACATTTACATTGCTACTACACACATGTCATTTGAGTATTTTATACTTGTTCCTCGTTACAAAACCAAAAATTAATAAGAGAAAGGAAGGTGAAATTACTAAAATGCAATTATATATCCAATCAATATTCCCATAATTACATGAAAAACTCCCTAAGACTGCAGAAGGATCCACGAGTCTATTGCCGACTGATCAAATCTCCCATCCTTAAAGCATGTCAGTATGTCACCAGCAGCAAAACACCTGCATCAAAGAAAAAAGCAAGAGCTGTTAGTTAATTAAGCTGCTGGAAGCGTGCGGCAATCCAAGATGTTGGAGCCTTTTTTTATCTTTTTGTCAGGTTTTTTTATATTTCTCGTCCTGTAATGACAGTCTCCTCTCTTATTTAATATATTTAACCCTGTTTCGCCTTAAAAAAAACCGCTAGGAGAAGCATGCACGCAAGACCAGCAGTTTCCCTGCGCAAAATTATCACATAATCTGCAGAACACGCAGTACCAACCTTCTTCCTCCAGCTCCGGCGCCGGCGCTTCCCTCGGCCGCCGCCGGCGAGCACGAGGACCTCCGGCCGCACCACCAGCGGCGACCAGAGGCCGCTCTTCTCGTACTCGAAGCCGAACTCGCTGGTGTCCTGGAACTTGCCCAGGATCTCCTCGCTGACGTCCAGCGGCACCACCTGCACCATGCCGGCGCCGGCGGCGCCGCGGCCTTCGCCGGAAGAAGAAGCCGATGTCGATGGAGAAGAAGGCGGGAGGCTCATGAGGTCCAGGAGCGACGGCGAAGAATGGCGCGTCGACATGGCAGCATGTTCTGATCAGGGCAGACAGAATGCATGAGAAGGAAGCAAAGGAGACTGATGGACTAATATGGATGGATGATGATGCTTCATGCTTAGGGGAGAGATTCAGATTGGTGTGTAGTTTGTGTGAGAGAGACAATGGCAGCAGCAGGCAGAGGCAGGTGAGCTGTTGTGTTTGCTTGGTTGCAGGGCAAGCTGCCAAGATGAACAACATGCATGTGTTTTTGTGTTGTGGGGCTGGGAGTGAGAAAGCAGAAAGAATCCCATGCTGCCTTTCTGCAGTTGGAGATGTGGGTAGAGACGAGAGGAAAAGGACCTGGTTTGGATCCCTCCCTTTGTGATGATTTGAAGCAACAGTGTGTGACCGTTTATAGAAGAAAAGAAATCATGAGACCAGGTTTGTGTTTATGCCCTCTTTAAACAGATCGGATCCTCAATTACGGTGATTTTATCACTGACACATGAGTCTAGGGTTTATTACATGTTATGTTAATGACAATGTTACCTTACTTTGAAGATAGAGAATATCTATCTCTTTAAAGCATGGCATGTAATATACTACATTTGTCTATAAATATAAAATATAAAGTACTTGTAGTGTTTAAAATTTATTTATAAATATAAGTATTTTTAGAGTAGTATATTTTCAATACAATCATCTCTCATGATTCTTGTATTTATTGCTGTATCGTTGAGCATGATATTTTTCAAACTAATAAATTTTTAGGGGTATCAAAGTAATTTTATAGCAACCTTAATCTTTCCTAACACTCTTTAAAAAAGCTTCTATTTGTTAGCCCAGCTCCACACTCGCAGCTCTCACTTTCTAGTGGTGTTTTAGCTCTTGGATGAAAGCACACATACACATCGGAGATTTTTTTTTTTTTTTGCTGCACACCAGCCCACCACCACACACACTTCACTTGTATTCAACACACAAATCACATACTAGTTACATGGTTAAATAGCACACACTCGCACAATCTCAGCCACGCTTGGCCGCACGACCCGGCCAACCACATCGTGACTTAGCCACTAATTAATCACTTCTCTACATATAACCCACATCTCCTTGCATGTAGAGCATCACTAGGTAACTGACACACACATGCATGGAGTTAACTGATCCACTCTTCATGCCAAGACTACAGCTTCACTTGACTCGGTCACACTCCAAACCGACGTCGACCTGTAGTTTCCTACATGCAAGCACCTACGTGAGAACTAACTCATGCATGCCTCTATTGACACAACTAAAGACAACTCACACTACAGAAACATGTCACCAAACAAGATTAAACCCAACAGTATTTGTGGGCGGAGCAAGTAACGACTATCTAAAATCATTTAACTTTATAGATGAGTTAGCGTTTTGATAAGGATCTATTTGCACTGTTCAGTACTTCGGTGATGTGCATGCATGGCTGCATCATTAGGGCATGCATTGTGCTAGGCCAACTTTTCGCATGTTTATTAATTCAATTAATTAAAAGTTGATGATGCTGGTTACATGCCCTGTTAACTCCTACCTTTCAGACAGGCAGGCACAGGATCGATCTGCTTATGAGTGTGTTTAATTAGCCAGGCAGCCATTATGCACCTTTCTTTCTTCCTTCCCTTTTTCCTTTCCATATGCTTCATGTGATGCATCGCTGTGAAGAGATGAGATGGAGCGAGATGTCTGAATCTGGGTTGGTACGTGTACGCATGATGGCAACAGGGGGTGGATCATGGACGGTGTGCAGTGTGCACCATGCATTGCATGCAATGGGACCGTACCAATAGGGCATGGACCATGAGATGCAAAAAGGGCCTCTAGCTCGAGCAATGCACAGTCATCACGAGGCATGAGATGCTTCACGAGGTAAGAAGGTGCCGTTCTATACCGTCCCATTATGATCCAGTTATGCGGTTGCTCATAATATATTATCATTTATCAACAACCGTGGAATTAACATCAAATAAATATATCTTTATATACAAATCTAACGATAATATATACATGACACGAAATTTTAATATATTGATTTTATGGAAAATAAGAACGTCTTATATTTTTAAACGGAGCGATTAGCTCATGAGTCTCCCAAAAACAACTGGTTGGAGCTTGAAACTCAATGAATGACGATAACCCGAGAAGTGAACCCCCTTGCCATTATGCAATTAACTATATATGGACTAAGACTTCAGTTCATGGAGCTTGAGCTTGATTAGGTTAGGTAGGGGAAAGTACAAGAAAAGCCATGGGCATTCATGAGATTCTACTATTCTCTGGGCATCCTGAAGACATGAACAGATGAACTGCCATTAGGTAAGGGACCTACCCAATCAAGTTCCGATCCACATCGGTTAGTTATTCAGATTGACAATGCTGACGAGAGACGTCGAATCCAACCAAACTGACGTAGAAAAAGTTGTGAACTGCGTGATTATACTAATCTCTAGTTAAAATGGCTACGTCAACTCCATCTAGAACCTTATCACATTTGTTTAGCAAGAGAGGTTCCTATAATAGTGCGAAGTGATGCGTAACGCGTAGTATATTATAGCCAATTGATGTCAACTTCTGAACAGATCTCCAGCAATTGGACATGGATAAATAGGTTCATCTTTATCTTAAAAATTACATCTCCAACGGGAAAAATTTGGAAATGGTGCCATGCATTCAAACAAGTACTCATTCAAAGCCTCCACATTAAGAGGAATAAGGGGGAAATTTTGCAGAAAACAAGAGTGAACATCTCGCATGCACCACATGAGCTAAGTTTCGCAACATCCAAGGTATGTAACAGCATCTGCAGGCTACAACATCAAGAAATCTAGCAGTACTGTAAGGTATAAAATACCCCAAGATTGTTTCCTAAACAGAGCAAATAGTTCCATCTTCTGAAAATTGTTGTTAGCATTCACAAGATACAGAAATACTGGCGCTAGAGACCAGTGAGAGCATTCAATGAGATCAGGCGTCGCAGGGTGGCTTTGCCCCCACAAAACCGTATGTAGTGCGCACATGCCTTCAATCCTGTGAAAATAACACAGAAGTTGTAAGGAGAAGCAATTAAAAAACATGGTTGGCATATGTAATAAAAGCAAAATTATACAACAAATATTATCATCACCTCTTCAATTGGGGTGCTTTCTTCATTTTGTTTCTGCTCATTAGCCCCATTCTCTTGGTTCTGACCATCTGTCTCCATCTTGTCAGTTTCCTCTGAAGCTTCAGCCATATTAGCATCTGGCTTGAGAATTGCAAATTCAGCAGGAACTTGGCCAGTGCTCAGTGCCTAATCATCACAATAATGAAAAGGAAATGTGATTCCATAGTTAGCTGCTCAAAACCGTACAAAGTGCGGGAGCTAAAATGACAGGACATGCTACCTTTTCAAGCCTCACAACCTCCTCAAGTGTCTGAGTATTCGCAATAGCAGCCTACAAATGGGGCAATTGTTAAACCTTGAATTTTGCAACTAGATGCACTATACCACCATAATTAGAAGATAATGACATCAACAGAGAGCTATATACATAGCTAGGAATGACAAATGCTACACTAACTACAGACAATTAGAATTTAGAATTATCAAAGTTAAAAATCAAGAGCATACTGAACAAGACAGTAGAAGTATAGCCACAATCATTTTTTTTCTAAATGCAATAGCTAAATAATAGTGATTTTGCTCAGCTTGCAACAGTACCTTGATAGCTGTGATTTGTTCAGGTGTTGGAGCGACTACTTTTGAACCCTGCTCCTCCTTGGTGGTATCTTGAAAATCCACAACCTGTCCTGGAGTAAAAGTTTTGGCAGGTACCTTCTTTGCCTCTTCCCCTGCCTCCTTTGAGTGAAACTTCTGCGCTGCTGCAATTCTCTCCTACAAAGACAAAGATCTCACACATAACTTCAGAAATTGACACAAAGCCATACACACTAGATAATATTATAAAAACACGTAAACCAAAAGGCATTACATAGCATTCATGTATCTAATCTATTGAAACACAAAGTTAAAAGAGTCGATCTTTTGCCCTTTTTGTTGCCAGCACTTCTGCAGTCCATTCCAAAATCATTTTGGTAGTCATTCCAAAGGAAATGAATTAACAACCTGTGGGGAATAAATAAACTAATCAAGCAGCAACGCAGTTTCTGAATAGATCCACATCTTTCAAATTTCCTTTGTGATAAAATATGTGTACAATAATATAAATTGCATAGGCTTGCAATGCTTTTGAATTTTTGAAATCTTTTGAACTAATCATATGTTACATACTTGAATAAGTGAAACATGCAATCTTAACGAGTGTATGTCCATACATGTGAAATATGACAATATATTTTAGGGCTCCATTAAACGTATACAAATAGGAAACAGTTAACTTATGAACATTGGTGCAAGCAAAGTTCACAGAAGCACCATTGCACACAGAAGCTAAATGACATTATAAAAAACAAAAAAAAATGCAAAAGAAAGGGTGTTTAGTACTAACCTGCTAGGAACTACCATTAAAGATCAAATGGAAGTACTAAGAAAATTAACTAAAACTAACTCAGTCAGAATTAAGGTGTTTACAGAAAATCCTCAAGAGAACTAACCTAGGACCAAATAATTAACAAATTGCATATGCCAAACATATATTCACATGCTAAAGAACCTTATCATTGCTAACCTGTTGTTTTACTTTCTTGAAATCCAGCAACCGCAAATGCTTCAATTTATGGATCACATACAACCGGTAGTCTGGCTGCTTGGTTACGGTATTATCAAGTAAGCTAAGAAACTGCAGCTTTGGAAGAGATGCAAGGGGATCGATCTCCACAAGATTTGTAAGACGATTGTTCGTAAGCACCAAAGTATGCAGCTTTGGCAAGAACTCTACATGACATGGGATAAACCGAAGATAAATGGAAGAAACAGGTAAGTTATGGAGCAAAACTATGAAAATGATAAACACATCCTAATAAGATTAAATATATAATCTTACCACCAAGATTGGGATTGATACGTGTGATTCTGTTATTGTTAGCTAACAGAGTGCCAAGACGATTCAAGTACGGGAAGTTCTCAAGCTTGACAATCTCATTGTCTGACAAGTCAACTGTGTCAAATTGGTCCTGTTTGAAAGCAAAGGAATAAACGGAAGTGTTAAACACACTGGATAGAGAAGATATTAAAACAAAAACTGGGTCAAATACTCAAATGAGGCTATGATTTTTTTTGCGGAGATTAAATGAGATAAAATTGACCATACTAGTTATTTAACTATCAAGTGATTAACATGACAAAGGAAAACCAAGAAGAGTGTCACTCATAACAATAGAAAGTATGCCATTAACATACTAACACTTAGAAATTACATGGGTACATTGTTCAACTATAAGATAGCTTTATCAGCAAAAAAAACACTACCAAACTCGTGTGGGACTTATTTCCTCTATACCTCTCCAGAAGAGAAACATGCAGAACCTCAACCAAATGCTGAAAAGAAGAGAAGAACTAAGTTACCTAGTATCAGCATGTAGAGACAGAATTTAACGCCCCAAAATTTGTAAAATTATTACTATGCAAAGCACATTAAAATTGTAGCGTTATTAACACAAAATTAACACGAAGATCTTAGTAGCATGTACTACATTTCTTGCATCACTACCTAGGGCACACCTATATCTACTAATCTCTCATACGCTATATCCAAGAGTAAAGCATGTTCCACCACCAACACAATGGCTTGCTGAAGCCGGTGGAGCTAACCTCGGTGGCGCCCAGATTCTCGACGACGGCGATCTTTTTACCTGCCGCGGAAAAGAAACACAATAGAACAATTAAACTCCGACAAGGGAATGGGAAAAATGGCCCGGAACCCTAGATCTAGTGAGTAGAGGAAGTGCGCGACCTCGGATGTCGAGCTCGCGGTCCTTGACGGCGTTGAAGAAGTGCGGGCTCTTCCATATCAGGTCGGCGGTGAGCCTCACCATGGCGTGGCCGGGAGGGAGGCGGCAACAGCTTGGGTCAGACTACAAACGGAGTCGCGGGGTAACTCCGCGCGAGGTCGAACCCTAGTAGTGGTAAGAAGGAAGGAACGGCGGGCGGGCGGCCGGAGCCCTATCAAACGGGAAGCGGCGCGGGGAGGCGGTGAGGGGAGGTCGACGAGGAGGAGGAGGACAGCCGCATGCTCGCTCGGGATTGCGAGGTGGCGGCGGCGGCGGCGGCAAGGAGATGTGGAGATGGGTGATAGGGCTTTTGTGGCGTCGTTTTACGATGACACCCTCGTAGTTTTCTGAATTGAGGAAAGTGTGGATTTTAAGCAAAGTTGGTACTTTTGTCCTATAGCTGAACGGCGTTTTTGCTCATTTGCCACCCACTAAGATATTTTACTATTTGTCACCATTACAAATGATAATTCTGCAAATGATACTCTCTTTTTTCACAGGGAGATAAACCTTTTTATTTTTTTACCACTTTTACACACATGGCATAATAGATCAGATTACCAATATGGACATGTACGGTAAAATGACCATTTTTCCCTTGTCCTCTTTTCCCATTTATCTCTCCTTTCTTTTATCTCTTGCTCATCCATCGAGCTCTAGCGAGGGCCTGACGAGGCGGTGGCGATAGCGGTGGAGTGCTTAGGGCCTAGTAGGTGGCAATGCTTAGCAACTCACACTCAACGGTGATGGCTTCAACGAGCTCCAAGTTGGCATTGTTAGCCGGGAAGTAAGGGCATGGAAGAATGGGAGCAGCTACAATGATAGGAGGGTATGGAAGATGGATGCCACGGATGCCAGCGTGGAGAACGGAGAACGAGCTTCAAATTGGCGCTGTTAGCCGGGAGGTAAGGGCATGGAAGAATGGGAGCGGCTACAGTGATGGAAGGGTGTGGAAGATGGATGCCACGGATGCCAACGTGGAGAGTGGAGGGCAAAGGCACATAGAGTTGATGAGGAAAGTGTGACGAAGGATAGATCCGACTGTCGGTAAGTCAGGGGTCACCAAATCTGGCCGATGCCAACCTCGGGGAGGCAAAGTCTAGCTAGCCAACAGGGAGAGCGAGATAGTGTCACGGAGAGGAAGGGGTAAGGATAAATGGAGGCGGCGATCGGCCGATGCTCGCTAGTAGGAGAAAGTGATGGCATTATGTCCTTGGCAGCATATCGGCCTTGGCAGTGGCAGCAGCTCATCTTCCACCTCCTCTTCGCATCCTCCCTCTACCTTATCGTCACAGCTCAGTTTGCGAGGTAGAATGGTCATGTTTGTGGTGCCATGGATTGCACCCCTCATTGACTTGTTGTCATCTTTCAGGCCAACACTCCTTGTCGTGTTGGCAACTTCTTTTAGACTTATAGGGTTCACAAGGGGCAAACTGGACATTTACCCATATATTCTATGTTGGTAGTCCTATGTGTCATACCATGTAGGCGAAAGCAGAAAAAAAAAGAATCACTTTTCTCTAGTGGCAAAAATATAGGAGCGATTCTAAAAAAGGGTATTTAGAGAATTAACATTTCTAAGAGTGACAAATAGATAAATATCCTTAGAGAGTATGACTATAGATGTCTAAACGGACAACTCAATCCAACATGGGACGAGCCCCCAAATGACATGGCTTATTAAGGTACATCCCATTAGACAAGACTCCTATAGCGAGCTATACCATGCTGGCCTATGTATTGAGGTCTAGGCCACATCACCCAAATAGGCCACTAGCTGTATCATGCTGGCACTGCCCAAATATGCCACGTGGGTCACTGCATTGCCATTAGCACGTTTCACCCATAAAAATTGAAAATTGAGGCTAGAAAAAAGAAAATGTAAAAAAAGAGGAAAAAGAAATAATAAAGAGAAAAAAAGAAAATACAGGGAATTTAGAAAAAATGATGAAAAATAGGGGGAATAGAAAAAATATATGAAAAATTTTGAAAAAATAGGAAACAAAGAGAGAAAATAGGAAAAATATATGAAAAAAATTGGGAAATGAAAAAAAGAAAAATCATGGGGAAATTTAGTGCGGTCGTGTCATGCTGGCCTATCAGCAACCATGTCATGCCAACCTATCAGCAATCATGCCATGCTATGCTGACCACGAGCTAAGGTGTCGGCCCAAATATAACACGGTTAAATGAGCCATGCTAGTATGGCCCATGAGTAGGTGTATCATGTCTTGCTTGGGCCGACCATAGATTAGTTATGTCTGGGCTAGCATGTCTTGGCTCGATCCATTTAGTCACCTATACAACCAGACTATGGGCCACATGTCACATACATGATATGCACATATGGCAAAAATAGTAGATGTAAGTGGTAAAATTATAAATATCATGATGTTTAACCATGGAGGAGGGAATCGTTTAAAAAGTATGAAATTTTTGCACGTTGCAAGAAATTAAATTGTATGATGTGAATTTTCTTAAGTCTCCAAAGAATTATTATAGGAATTGAATCTCATTTGTTTCGGTACCCTAAAACAAAATGCTAAATGTTGTTTGTTTTAAACTAATGCAACAACCGTAGCTTACCGATGCTGTATAAAAGAGAAGTGATAATCAAAACCTTGCCTTCATCTAACCATGATGTGGAACATCTCCATAGTCCATAGCCATCTGGTCACTACTTTATTAGCGACCTTTGACACCCTTTGAGGAAAAGAAGCCCCAAAAGAAAAAAAGAAGACTAAGAATTTAAGGCCTTGCTAACTTGATTGCAAACATAGTGAAGACTGTTTATGTGATGCCCTACAATAATTAGAAAAAGAAAAAAAAAGAAAAGAAAGCAAAAAGCAGAAGCATGCCGGCCCAGCCTAGCAAGCAGCAGCGCAGCCTGCGAGCGACGCAAGCAGTAGCAGTAACCGAGCACAGTACCAGCACGACAATGTAGTGCACTATAGCATTTTAGCATCGCTAGTCGACAGCGAAGGAGACCGGTTTATAAGGATCGTTGCGTAAGCACTATTAACTCTGGATTCGAATTTTTGTATGTTACAGTGTAGGTATGTTCCAATTAGAGAAGTTAGGTCTAGAATCCTTTTTGAGCCCTAAACGTTGCAAATGGTAGCTATATGTTAATATGAGTCATGTATGTGGGCATATGGTGCGCATGGATGAACCTAATGAAGTGGTCATATGACATGGCGTATGTGTGTCGATAATTGTACATATATACGTAATGCTAAAAGAGAACGCTATTAGTCAGTTAAAAAGCCTAGGTATAGATAGGATTCAACGAAGACGTCAAATCTTTTTAAGTGTAGGTGTATGTGATGTCCTATAATAATTATAAAAAAGAAAAAGAGAGAAAAGTAGCAGTAGGCTAACCTAGCGACGTAAGCAGTAGCGCAGCTAGCAAACAATGCAGACAATAGTAGTAACCTCTGCACATTGCTCACTGTTGTAGTCTAGTACCTCTTGCTAGTTGATAGTGAAGAAAATCGGTTTATAAGGATGGTTGCCTGAGCAATGTTAACTCCGGATTCAAATATTTTTGCGTGAAGCGAGAACGAAAGCGTTGGGCTAGAACCAATTTCGGCCAATAGGCATTTTAGCTTATCCCAAAACTCATTGGACACGAAGACATCCACTTCGCTAATCATCATGAAACACCCTAAAAAATTGTGACATGGGCCTACTGCCACGCTTAAATTGGCTAGTAGACGAACGTTTGATAGCTATTATTGTCAATGGACACCCACATCTAGCCATTAATTGATATTGAGAGTCAAGCTGTATTAAATTGCTTATCTCCCGTGCCCATTTGAAAGGAACCCTCGATAAGAAAGGAATACTAAATTTAAAGATAACGAAAACGAAGTGGTGACTAGCATAAGCAAAACTAAAAATAGTGATAGCCACATATGGATAACAAACAACAATAAAAAAAGACAATAGGATGGTACGAAAGATGTAGAAAAGATCAAATGGGATTGTTCACAACCCAATTATTTGATGACCATCTATTCTTTCTTATTATTGGATAAATGATTTATATAAGACAACCATAAGAAAAACTTATCAAACATTCCTCTCTAAATTACTACTCTGTTTGCTAGTAGCATAAAAAAGCCATTTATATCGATTCATATATTTCTAATTGTATGTTTGGAACATATAGTGCCTTTTCTCGAAAAATGAAAGTATTACTAACCTTTTTCCCGATTTTGAAAAGGACTCTTCTGCCCCTCCGCGTGTCCGGACCAGACGACCAGTTTCCCCATTCGGCCATTCTCCATTTCTCCCGTCACGCGAAACGTCTGTCTCCCCATCAACAGCGACGGCGACGGCGACGGCGACGGCGGGGGCGTCCGCCCTCGGATCCCGGCGAGACAGCCAGCCAGAGCCACCGCGCCCCTTCTCTCCCCCAAGCTCCACCCCCTTGCAGCGTTGCTGGTCCGGCCCTTCCGGCCTCAGATCCGACGGCGGCGGCTCTGATTGACGCGCGGCGGCGGCAGGGGCCACGCGAGGTCGGTGGCGCGGCGGCGGCGGCTCGAAGCCGTCTGCGCGAGCTCGGCAGCGGTCGAGGTCATCTTGGTCGGGGTCGTCTTCGTTGGGACCCAGCTTCAGCGCGTTGCGACCTCCACCTACCTTCCAAAGATTCCTCTTACCCGTGCTCGTCTCCTTCCCTCTCCGGCCGGCCAACCGCACCGGTAGAGGCTCATCGGATAGCGGCCATCAGCGCCCCCGGCTTCTCCTCCTCATCCTTCGTTTCTGGGACCAAGAGAAATGGTGCGCTAAACGGCAAGAATTCACCTTACGTTGCTTTGATTTCTTGATCTAATTCATCTGGGTGGGGCTTCGATTCGCTTTCCACACACGGTACGATCAGCTGGTCTCAATTACCACCCAATTTGGGGATTCATCTCCCCTTCCCCGCTGTGCATGTTGTGCCTAGCTATCTTCAATTGATAGCTAGTTGTTTAGTAGTCTCAATGTCGATGCATGCTGCGTTAGGATTGTTCTGCTGGCTTATGCAGGAGCAGCAGGTCGCATACGGCCAATTCAGAAAATTCCTTAGCTAGCAGATTCTGCATACTGTCATATTTGTCTATTTTCCTCTCTAACGAAACATCGATTGTGCTTCTAAATGGGTGACATGGTTGCTTGGAGGTTCATGGAATCATGGTCAAGTCTTTCCGATCCACCATCTAAAATATGTATGTTAATTATCCGCTATTGGGATCTTGGAAGTTGCTAGGACAGGCTTTGTTAGCGTCGATTAGTTGAATTAAAGGATCACAACCTTCTTTAGTATCCATACTGGCAGCTTGTGGCGCTGCCAACTGGAGGTCGTGAAAACACTAGATTGCTGTACTTGTAGGTCCTGCGTGGAATACAAGATTCTGACAGGAATTTTGTTTGGCTTTCACCTTTTATTTTCCTGATTTTTCCACTTTGTTTTTTTTAGATTTTTATTGCTTTTAATTAACTCTTACGTCTGAGCACTATATGCATTCTTTACTCGTGGACAGGTTTATCACTCTAGCTTTGTTGATGACAATGGGATTACCAAAGCATGCGGCTGTCCTTTGCTTCCACTAAAAACTCATATAAGGGGCCCTGCACAAGCCTTCGATCAAGGTATACTGGCACCATTAAATACATTGTGATAACTTCCACAGTTTCACTCCTACAACACCATGCCTAACTGCTGGCTTGTATTTACTATTACAGATAAGGCCGACATTGTTGATGAAGCAATTACATTCTTTCGAGCAAATGTCTTCTTCAAAAACTTTCATGTGAAAAGCTCAGCAGACAAGTTACTGATCTATCTGACATTTTACATCAATATTGCCTTGAAAAGGCTGGAAGGTTGCCGAACACTGGCTGTTGGGACAAAGGCAATCATTAATCTGGGTTTGGAGAAAGTTCCTGTGCCTGGGGAGCCAGGGTTTCCCTTCCCTGGTCTTTTCATGCTACCCCAATCTCAGGAGGAAGCAGGTATTCGACATCATCTGCCACGACCATATTTGTGTGCATGTATTCTTATAGTCAATTTAAACTAAGTCTGCTCTGGGTACAGAAGCAATAAGTTGTTTAATGACTGTTTCACTGTTAACCTACTGGTTTTTAGAGAGGAACAGCTAATTAATATTGTATGTTCAATGTAAACTAATTAAGTGACTTCATAGGGACTAAATATAACAGCAAACTGTTGCACATATCATGGATTGTGATATCAATTGATCATTTATCTGTTGCATGCAGAACTATTGAGGAATTATCTGAAGCAGATAAGGGAGGAAACAAGTGGAAGGTTGCTTAACTGTGCATACAGAGCTAATGGTACTCCAAACAAATGGTGGCTGGCTTTCGCAAAGAGGAAATTCATGAACATTGTCATTCTTTGAATTATAGGCATTTCCCACGACATGATTGAGCAATTGAGCTGCTTGTAGGAATGGTAATTGCACTTGCTTACTTATTTCTGCAATTACTTTAGAGAATTCAAAAATGACAATGGTTCTACACCTCAATTGATGGAGCCAAAGGTTCAGGTGAAACAATGTTTAGAATGTCCACAATTTGTTTCTTGCAATGGATGTATACAAGGACACCTTTCAGCTATTATGTTGAAATTCTATTTTTCATTTTATTGTACTCGATCTGCCCTTAAATTGTTCATGTGTTTTTCAAATGATGCTTGAACAGCGAATGTTTACTGCATGGCATTCATATAGATTTAATCAGAATGTGAATATGTTTCTGATTCTTCTTGTTTGTATCATTCGTGGTAATCCTTTATCTGTTCTTCACATTTTAATTAAGATCTGTTGAAATCTGGAAGTGCGCTTCCAAAATCTTGCCAAAAGTGGAGTGAACTGCTTCCTATCTTTACCTTCTGAGTTGAGTGAACCGGGCTGCGTTATGATTACTACCTCTGTCCGGATTTAGCCCATGTAGTTATATGATGTCCCATGATACAAGGAATTAACTACATGGATAAAATTCCTTATATTATGGAACGGAGATAGGAATTATTACTTTCACCACCTTAGAAAATACTATGAGGGAGTATTTGATTGTTTGATGACGCTATCCTTGATATAAGCATGCTGCATGCCTTTGGATCCCATCATTTGAACGATACAAAGCCCATTGCATTACCTTGAGACTGAGCTAATATTCAAGCTCCGCAGCACGGCGGTCACCATGTCATGGTACAAAGGATATCTAATGCAAGCTGTTTATTATGAGTGGATTCTTGAGGAGAAAAATATAGCAACAGCACACGCCATTGTGCAAATCCTCTTCCGAACATAGAAAAAGAAAGAAAGAAAGAAAAACATAGGCAGATCTCGAACATAGAGGCAGATCTATGATTTTAAAAAAAGAAAGAAAAAGAAAAACATAGGCAGATCTCTTGACATGAGGTCATGAGCACATCAGACGATCACAATTCATCCGCTCATTTTTAGCATCTACGAGTTCCATCACCCTGGCATGAGGACCTCCTTGCTTCAGCATTCTTCATCAGAATACATTGGTTAATTCAACAACCTTACAACCGTCCCCAGGACTTCCTCTCTACATGCCAGCCCAGCAAAGTTATGTTGTCAGTGTATAAAAACTGTTGGGCATTACAGGCTTTCGAGATTGCATAGCACAAAGAGTAAACGGCAAGTTATAGTCGTGCAAATAATTTAAGCAAGGGGAATTTACATGTGAAAAAAACAGGTTAGTTCATTTATTGACTTACTATATTATTTAAAGGGTAAATTGCGTATATAAAGATGGTTGGACGAAGCATGGTGAGAGAGGAATCATCCAATTACTTCCACCAATACTAAACAGGATGTAAAGATGAAACCTCTTATGACTTTAAACCCTGACCAAGTAATGATTATCTTTATTTTTACTACTTAAAAAAACAACGTTAGTCAACCACAGGACTGGAAATTGTGCTTCTGCCACAGGACATACACTCGATATAGTCAACCAAACCAATAATGTTGCAGAGCATGAAATGCTAGTCAGGGTCATCCACATACTAAGTTACTAAGACACGGGATCAAAATTTAAACACATCATATGCACAGAAACAGTTTTGACCGCAGTAAGACATGGGCATGCTATCGTCTGATTTTCCATATTTATGCTTCTGTCAGTTTCCTATGCTGCTGTGAAGTGATTATTGAATCTCAAAATGCAAAGCTGTTATTGGCAAATGCTTCAGGTAGAAAATAAATAAAACTAACCCTTCAATGAATTACTACATCAAGTTATTAAGAAATATGGAGTGATCTTGTTTATGAGGATGTAGAAATAATAATAGAGGCTTTTAAAGATCCACAAAATAAATACCACGCATGCATTCTACAAAATGACTGAAAATAGCATATATGTACTCAAAGACACTGGAAGATAAAACCAGGGTTTATTCCAAATGGCAGGGCAATTCACGTCTGCCAGGGATAGCTGTAGCATTGCTGACAGATCATCCTAGAGCCATCAGCCTCCATGCCAGAGAACTTGCGCTGTGATTATCACTCAGCAATCCAGTACCTGCCACATAAGAAAAACATTCCGTTTGTTATTTGCGTTATGTCCACACTCTTCTTTTGCCACCATCTTTTGCTTGTATTGTTTTCTATCATATCAGGCACGTATATGTAACTATGTATAGCATAGTTGACACTGACAACATACGATATGCTTCTAAATCAGGAATTGCTATTTAGACTTTATTACCTTTTAAAAAATTGCACCATATAAAAATAATGGTCAATATTATAATCAGATTTAAAAGGTCTAGTTTTTACCACATATATTAATCTGTTTAGTACCATTGGTAGTGCAAGCTTGTTTATTAAAAATAAACATCAATAACAACACTATATGATAAGTTTTTAAACTGCGTGCATGAACATGTAATTGGTGGACCACATGAATCATATTCTTTGTCATGTCAAAATGTCCACGCATATTATGCTTTGCTATACGGAACATCCTTGCGGATATTCTTTCTCATTTCATGCCCTTTCAGAACTCTGGAAAAAACTGAAATTGACAACCTATTCTTTTGAGAACTACCAAAGTGTGCAGGTTGAGCAGCTCTTGGGCATTGAAAAGCCGCATAACACTTATGACATCAAATCTTGGATATAACATTGACTGAAACATGCCTAACAACAGAGTAGAGGATTTCAATTTACAGCACCGCTGGACTTCTTTGTCTTAGTGTTCTCTCCTTCCAGAAGATCTTGCATGGCTTCTTTACACTTTCTAAAGAAAAGTAGCATAATTAATTAATAAGCAGAACTTCCCATAAATAACCAAATATAAGTTCATCACTGTAATTATGTTCGCGCTGGATTCCGGCGCGAGCACGCCGACGCCTGAGAGGTCTGTTTATCTCTAGTGTAGACCGGTCGGCTTCTCTCCGTGGCTCGAGGTACGCGCGCCGGGGTCCGTGGGGTTCAGTCGGCTCCCGCGCGACGGTGCGGGTATGGGCGTGCCAGTCAATTTAACCATGTAATTGACAAGAAGGTGAGACAAGCTGGTCAGTCAGACGATAGGCCGATACGAGCCCTCGCTATCGGCAGGCTACCGATAGGATCGAGTTAGTCATCGGCCACGTCCGAATGGCTCCTGCTATCTGCTGGTCGCCAATAGGAATCAGGGCGTCCTTCCATCGGCTGGAGATCCGATGTAGGCGTATGTGGACGAAGGATACGATGCCTCCGGGTGTAGCGAACGCGAGGTCCTAATCCATCAGCCGCAGAGCCAATGAAGACACCGGAGTGTACTTAGAGAATAGCAAGGCGTGCGAGATCCCTCGACGGAAGCTGTGATGGTCATTCATCGGCTGGAAAGCCGATGAAGGCATATACAACCTGACAAGGAATAGGATAAAAGGGACCGGCTGCAAAGACGATGCCGCTCCGGAGATGGCAGCACGAAACTCGTCGCCCGTCGTGACGACGCCGCTGGCACCGAATCTTAAAAATCAGACCTAACTGAGACAGTACGAGAACGAGGCCAAAGGCGACGGAACGGTGGACGCCGGATTGGACGTGCTGAAGTAAGGGCGAAGCGAACCCATCGGCTAGCTGAGCCGATGAGGGGACGTCTCTCTGAAGACAGGCGCGCATTGGCTGAAAGTCTGACGCACTTGGCGTGACGCTCAAAGGAAAGTCTCTGAAGACCTAGTGCGTATCGGCCGAGGAGCCGATACGCTGAACGTGACGCTCAACGTATAGATAACTCATCGGCTAACACTCCGATGAAACGCCGTACTGAGACCTATAGGCCTAAAGCTCATTCTACTATCGACAGCCTCGTAGGTCGAACCTAACCAATGCAGCACAAGATCGACGACGGCGGAGAGAGCTTGGTAGACCGATAGATACTGCACGGACGTGATGCGATACATCCTATCATCCTAAGAGGTTGAACCTAACCGATGCAGCCTTAAACGGAACGAGAGACATATCGAGATAATGGCAGGACTTACCCCTTCGCTGGAGATCGGACCTAACCGATGCAGTCCTGCGTTGAGAGCCAGACCCCGCCGATAAAAACCTAGATAATCTAGGATGGCGATGCGCCAAGATTGTATTGATCTGAGGGTTGATGATTACATATTTCCAGAGGTCTATATTTATACCTTGGGTTTACAGAATCTGATGCGTTTACAACGACCATCGAACATTATTTCCTAACAAAAATAAAGGAAAATATCTCTAAGAAAGTTAACTAACTAACTAAATCCTCTTATCTATATAAGATAGGATAAACTACCCTGTCATAAACCACGGCTTCTCCTCAAACTCGGTCTTATCTGAATAATCTTCTATTCTGGGACCGAGTTTTTCTTTGCCTCAATCCGATTAGCTTCTTCGCTGTAGCAATCAGACACTTCTGCGTTTCAGCCGATCGTCTTTCCAATCTATCGCTAGGCTTTTCAAATTTTGGCGTATTGTAAACATCTTAAAACCATGTAGTACTCTTTCTGTAGAGAATAACAAATTTATAAAAACATGATTCACTTTTCATATTAGGCTCTTAGCTAATTCATTACTACCACTGTCCCTCTTCTGCCCACGATGACTCATTAACTGAAGCTGCTTTGACACAGCTCAGAGTGTTCCCCTTTCATCCAGTGCTAGTTACATAGTGCCCTGAAACAACCTAACTCGGTTTGCATGTTAGTTTCGGTTGGGGCCACTAATAATACACAGAACCATAAAAGTTTAAGCCATGTACATTTCACATATTTGCATATATTTGGAACCAATTGTACTCTTGAAGGTGTAAGCATACATTTCAAGCAGATGGAGAAGGCAGTGCAAAGATCGTAAATTTACTTGCTGTATTCTGAACTGCTGGGTTACATTTTTTTATTGTTCAGATATGACAAAATAGTGCTTTAATTTTTACCGAGACACATTTCAAATCTAAGTATGTTTCTCCGGACACATCCTAGGTGGCAAAAACAAAAAATAAAGTGGAAAAGGTCTGAAACAAAAAATGGAGAGAGAGAGAGAGAGAGAGATTTCCCAGATCTCAAATCATTGCTCATGGTGGCCAAAACACATCAAAGAATGTAAGTTTGGCCCTTCTGGGAGAAGGACGAACATGTCGTGGACATTTCAAGACCAAAGAAGATTGGTGTGAAAGAAAACCAAAAAATAACCGACTTTACACACCTAACGATGGTAATGGTGTGTTTTCTCTTCTGTTGAAAATACAAGTTACGTTTGTGTTCCATTTCATAACTAACAAGTTTTCTTTCATCTTGATAATAATGTTGTTTTGTCTCTAGACAGTTGATGAAGGATGAGATTGAGATCATACATTCAGCACTGATTTGATCTGATCAAAATCATATGCCCAAGCTCCTTAGGCTGCACATACAGAGTATTACTTTATTAAAGTTGAGTCTCTTTGCTGTGAAAGAATCAGATGCAATAATGTATTCTTCATAGACATCTTTAAGAGCACCCAGAAGGAAGATCCATAAGAATGTCCCAGAAGGCCAGAACAAGGCATAATATCAGCAGGATCCATAAAATGCAAAAGAATAAGATCCAGACATGATCCATCAAATTCAAGCTCATGTTCAAGACTGGTTCCCTTTTGTATTAGCAACAGAAAAAATGGAGAACTATACACATTCCTATTTCGACCAGATGGGGTGGTGGTCAGTCAGTTATAAGGTGCAAGTGCAAAAGTGATAGTGTATTAGCTGCTCAAGCATTGTCAGCTTTGGTAGCATATTCCAAGGCATATCCAAATTTTGCTGCCATATATACCTGACTTCGAAAATTAAACTACAGAGCAAGGAAAACATTGGAAGCAAAGAACAATAAGAGTGAGCACTAATAGCAGATTGAATAAGGTTTCAGGGTGAGAATCACAGTGCAGTTCTCCTCTGGCATGGAGGGCAAGAGGATGAATAATTAATGGATGATAAACTGCTAACCTTTCCCTGCCAAAGGAGAGCTGCCCTGCCATTCAATGACCCTGAATTCAGCATGCAAATCTCAAGATATGTGTTCCATTTTCAGTAGAATACTGTGCAGCCACTGCATGAGGTATGTGATCATGCTCTGTTTTTCATAACAACCTCCTGTTTTAATAGTTTATGGTTCATGAACTATTAGTTAAGAGTTAAGTGTGTACTTCAAACGGAAACATGTTAAAGAAGGCATCATAAATGTCAAATGACCAATCACATAGGAATCACTATATTTAATAGTAAAAACTCAAAAAGAAGAGTAACAGATAGATGGATTTAATAAGATATGAAGTACCTAGATAGGAATGTACCTGAGGATTTGAACTAGGGTTGTCATACCAAGTTGGTGACATGCAGCCTTGCAGCTGCAATGGCTATATTTGGTTATCTTTTGTATCAAAAAAGGAAGATGGTAGTATCGATTTCGACCTCTTCAATCTTCTATGAAAGAAGATGTTCTACTTCACCACAGCATGCCACTTTGAAGATCATCCTGTTCACCATCGAACCTGCAAACTGTTTATTGTTAGAACTCGTTTAATTCTACAATTGACCCATTTGCCAATCCAAAATAAGCATAGTAGATATTTAGCATGTCCTAATTAATATCCCTATCCAAACAGCGGGGCTGTGGAAGCAATCAGAGTCCAAAAAAGGTAAGGTCAAATTAAATGTGAGCCATCAAAATTTCCTGCCAACCCTATTTAAGTTAGACAAAAGGCATCATATATTTACCCTCCATATTAAGAACTTCACAAATTTAATTCTCAATTATCACAGAAAATTATAATTTTGGTATCTAAACTGCCATACTATACAATTCTTTTAGGTCCATTTAATGAAGTAATTTGAAAATAAAACCTTAAAGTGATACAACATTTAGCATGAGGTTGGGTAAGAGTGTAACACACGAACATTATATGACATTGATGTAAATAGCGATTATCAACTTGTTACAGGCTAACATCATAGCTCAGAAAAATGCTCTAGCAGATCAACCAAGCCATACATCATGGTTTCCTCAAGGATTGTAATTTTCTTCTTTATAGCAAATTGCAATGCTACTCAAAAAGATCACGGGAGCAATAGGAAAATACAAGCTTCAATCTAAAGTCAGATGTCAGTATGGATGGTACCATAACGCAGAACAGGGGAGTCACTAACAAACAGGAAATGAGTTATATAAATAAATAATAAAGGCAAATAAACCCTATTACAGTGCAGAAACCACTGATTCATGATACAACTGATATCCTTGGGCTAACAGGGGAATCACTTGATAAAAATACTTAGCTTTGGTCCAACATCGCTGGAGTAGAAACTAGCTCAGTAAATGAAACTTCAGCAAACATTGTTGGGCATTAATTCACATTTACTGAGATGCACATTTGGATTTTCTAAGAATGTAGCTACTAGCTACAAGAATTTTTTTTAAGTGGCAAGACGGATTAGTTTATTGAAAGGAACTATCATTATTAAATGATGGAATATCTGGTTAAAAAGGATGATGAAAACTCCTAACGGATTTAGATTTGCTGAAAGTTAAGATTTTTAAAGAAATCCCCTTTGATATATCCCAGTGGATGCAGTAGTTATTTTACTTTTCTGTTGTAATTATGTCTGTACAAATTTAACCTTGTTTAATTTAGTCTAAAAATAGGGCCTTCCCCTAGTATCTCAACATCAAAATAAGCTTAGAGGTTTAATGGGGTGGTTATTTGAAAGATTTGACAATTTTGGAACATTTGCAACCAAAATGCATATCCAACAAGCATAGAAATGTTGCATCGTGGCCAACACTTCCACAAAAGCAAACCGCTATATTCAACACAATTATGCTATAGCAGTTGTGGATGTAATAACATCTCCACTATAACCTGCTAGTTAGACACCGGGCATAATTAAATATCAATAAATAATGAACCACTGCTTATTGTGTTAACATTTTTATATGCAAAGAAATATCAAGGGCTGCTTAGGTGCCATAAAAAATCCATATAGGGAATTGATCTTGGAATATATTTTGAAAGTCATACAAACTAGAGTCAAACCAAAAAAAAACCCTTGGCAGAAAATTAAATGCTAAAAACAAAATCCCCCTACATTTGGGAAAAACAGCAGAAAAAAACACATCAAATTTTATTTTGATTTTAGTACATCATATTGAAGGTTAAAAATCACTTAACCTTATATTAGAAAACACAATAAAAACTGAACATAAACATTGTTATGGTTGAGGTAGACTGGTTGTGCACATGAACCCTACCAGTGTACTGTAGCATTGGGATCAAATTTTTTACTCCCCTGAATAATATATTGATTTTCTAGGCTAGGAATTAGTTTAATTGATCTCATGTAGTCATGTCTATTAGTTAGGAAAGTATCCCTTAACTAAGAAGTTAAAGATTGTATTCTTAAGGACCATGGTTACTGTTCATGCGAATGGACACAAATCATCTGCCTTGCAAGACCTAAGTCAAAGGTGTACAGTACCCTCTCATCCACTGTCCATTTCAACCAAAAAGCTTCTACTTTATCTTCCTCGTCCTCTTCCTTTTCCTGTGCCTTTGTACGGGTGTCACATGCCCTGCTCCTTGACCAAGCCCATCGCTACAGCCCACTTCTAACCTAACTGAGCCTCCAAAGAAAGGAAGACCACAGCCATAAGCTTCCTTTCTCGTCCCCCTAAACAACCCCAATGCTTGATTACCCCTCCCAACCTACACCACGGTTGTTAGCCATAAAATCGGGCAGAACTGTAGCTGGCCACTGCAAGCTTGATAACCAAAACTCACCACTGCCACAACAAATTTTCCAACATTAAGGTTGGCATTATCTTTGAGCCAATAGCATCCAACTAAATCCACAGAAGAAAAACAAAATAAAACCAAAATGCAGATAAACACCCAATAGCAGCCTCAATCACCATAGAATAAGCCATAGGGCTTTGCTGCTAAGTGCCAACAAGTCATCGCATTTGGCACTCCTAGACAGCCAAACCAATCAGTCTAGATCTGTTGTAATCAACATTTGTTTGTTCATGGAATTGGAGCAAGGGGCACCAGAAAAAATTGAGCCAGAGGACTAAAGTTTGCGAGTTGGACTGATAGAGGTATCAAAGAACACTATACAGAAAAGGCAAACCCTGTCCTGACAGGACTTCTTTTAGCTAGTGGATCGCAGTATTGAACCCAGAGATTTTCTTCCCCTGCCAAATCTAAATGCATTTGTGGATTGCAGGTTTTGGCTAAAGTTTGCAGTTCATCCAGATTTCTCCACACTAAGATATGTATTGCAAAGTACAAAGGATGTTCAAAAGGAGAAATGGAAAGAAGAACTACGCAACAGACCTAATCGCTGGGAAGGAGACTTTAACAATATTATTGATGCAGAACAGTAAATTATGAAACTTTCCAATATATATAGAGAGAGAAATGAAGATTTGTGGGCCAACCAAGTAAATGTCTGAAAATTTAACCAGTTTTAGATTTCTGGAGCTTCATAGCTTATAACTGGCTGTTGAAAATCTTAACTACTTTAAAAGCATGGTCGTCCTCCTTCCTCCTCCAACATCGTAGTTCCCCACATAAAAAAATGTCTTCCTAAAAAACCACCCTACCCAAAAACCAGTGTTTTCACGTGAAAATCAACCAAAAAAACGGATAGAAAAAAAACTAAACCCCATAATTCCAACCCGTTGCAAAGCACAGGCACGGGCATGGCACTAGTGTAAGGTAAAGTCATCAGGAATGCCTTAGCTACTTTCATCATTGATGCAGAATGGAATGCTTTAACTATATTCATCATTGATGCAGAATAGAATGCTTGCTACTTTCATCATTGATACAGAATGGCACCTAAGATAAGCGGCAAAACTACTATACAGGATTGCAGTCCACATTACAAAGCCCATAAATAGATATCGTCTGGAGGCATCCTCAATTTGAAGAGCAATCCTTTCAAAATAGGACGGTCATGTCTATACGCCTAAATCCCAGTACATATTGATCATGGCAGATCTATTTGATTCCGAACTAGACATACTCGCACATAAACTTAGTGGGAGACAACATTTGAATAACTACAGTACATGCAATGACTGCCTGACATCATAAAATGAAACAACAGTATCACAAGGCACAACTAAGTGACAAGATAAGAGGTAGAAAATATACCACAAAAATTTAATCAAGCAGTTGAGGCCAAACGATGCTATTTAGCTGTCAATACAACAAAAACAAGAAAGCTTCAACAAAGGCATCTAAAAACCCAAATGGTTCTGTTAAACAAATTGTTGTTAACAATTTATGAATATATCTAGTAATATGTACTAAAGGATTACTGTTAGAAGCATTGGTGTAAGTTATTTTCCATGACAGATGTAAAACCAGAATCCCTACTCCCTAGTTTATTTTTCTCAGTAAACGACAAAAGAAACGCCAACAGAAGCAAATTGTCAACAGAGTCTAGGAGCAGTATGCAGAATAACAGGTATTGCAAAGGAAAATACGGAACCAAGCAACATCCGTTGTTCTATAGAGTTCAAATGGTCACTATATCGAACTTAGGCACATAGCACCAATAAATTCATTGTATCAAAAGCCTTCAGAACCAACTTTCAATGTCGACCAGATATTTGTTTTATGCATCTCCAAAATATTAGATAATGGATAACTCATACCCCAAGAATTGTCACGGAGAGCCTTCAGCTTCATGTCCAAAGGCCAGGCCATAATATACGGATAGAAACAGCCTTCAAATCTCTTCTGAAACAGTCTCTCAAGCTTCATGGTCTCCAGGCAAAGTGAGAAGAACCAGTAGGGGGCATGGTCATCAGGGATGACCTCCAATGTTGCCAAGTACACATATCTAGCCCTAACTGACACAACTCTTATGCCCTTGTAACTGTACTGCGAACCCTTAGTAATCCAACTGAGATATGGGGTCAAAGAGAGTATCTTCTGTGACACCCATCTCTCAATCCCGTTCCTGACGATTCTAGGGTTCCAGAAGAGGATGAGGAAGTCTATTGCATAGCCAATGCAAAGCCCTCCATCCTTAGTCTCCCCAGCCATAAAACTGCACCCCTGTGTCATCAATTTCCATGGTAATTCCACACTGGAGAATTCCCATGGTCGTGGTGTTCAGCATCATCCTGCCTCCTTCGCCATCGTAAGGCCAGCTCCACCAGCACGCCAGTCTTGGACATTGGCCTCATGCTGCTGTCTCCAGCAAACTCAACCCATCGATAGATGATCCAATCCCATGAGACAGCAAACTCAGCCCATCGATAGATGATCCAATCCCATGTCTCGGACGAAAAGACCGCAGCACAAAGCCTCAACTCATCCCTGAAAACACAGATCATACTGAACGAACAGGGTCCTCGTCGGAATACAGCAGATGGAAACCGGTGAACGAAGAAGCTCCATGCTCTTCCAGCTCGATGTCGCCGGTCAACAAAGGGAGGAAGTCCACGTCCCAGATCAAGGGGTTTACGACGGCGAACCTCCTATCGAACGGGTTCAGCAGGAGGAGGTAGCCGCCACGGCAGTCAACGGCATGACAACCGGGGGAGGCGTAGTCCTCCACTCCTCCTCCTGCATGAGGGAGGTGAAGGAGAAGTCACCACCACGGAGGGCGACGGCGAGGTCGGGGTCGTCATCGGGGAGGCTGGCGGCGGGGGCGAAGCCCGGGGTCCCGGGGATGGCGGGGCCCTTGTAGTCGGTGAAGAGCCCGAGGAGCGGGCCCGGGTGGAGGGCGCGGAACCGGCGGCGGACCCCGGCGAAACGCCGGACGGCGCGGAGCCACGAGCGGCAGGTGAGGAGCGCGCGGACGAGGGCCTGGAGGGACGGGAGGCGGAGGAAGATCTCCAGGAGGATGTCGTCGTTGAGGGTGGATACGGTGGTGACGCTGGTGCTGGGATTCGGTTCGGCTCCAGCGGCGGCGGCGCGGCGCACCGACCATTGCTCGAACCATATGATATGTGTAGCTTTTGGGAGGAGCACACTGCCGTGCCACCTGGCCGGCTACTGTTCTGTCTACCGTACAACAGTCAATCGGCCCGTTCTTAGCCGTCCGATCTGCCGCGCGGATGCTGTGCTGTTGCAATCTACTTCATCCACTCACGATCCTCATGGACCTGATCCAGCCCGTGAGACGTGGGACCAGGAGAAATCCCCCTCCGCCGGCGCCGTTCTCTGCTTCTTCTTCGCGGCTCCGCGCCCGCCTTCGTCCACCTCCCCTCCGCGCCAACGATGCAGGTCGTCGTCCCCTCTCTGTCCCTTCGCGCCTTAACCGCCGCCGCTGTCTCCGCCAGAATCGACGATCACCGCAATCCGCCATCCCCGGAAGAATCGACGGCAGCCGGCGCCCGCGCCGCCCCTTGGCCTGTGTGCAGTGTGCTGCGCCGTCCCTAGCAGAATCCGCGACCGCCTGCGTTCGCGGGTCAGGCCCTTCATCGGCTACCGATAGGTGCGTACTCTTCGGCACCTATACGTCCATTAGCCCATCAAGTTTCAGCTACACCTATGTACTGCCTGCTCTCGGACCACATCTTGGATCTAGCCATTCCTTCCTGCTTGCGTTCGCTTCAGTGTTGCTTTCCTCAGTTTTGACTTACCTAAGCTTTTTATGTGTGCTTGAAGGCTGATGCTTCATTATGTTTTATTTATGGCTCCATTTGATTGAAGGCAGAAAATTATGCACTTTCTAATTATGAGTTCTTTAAAATAATTGTGAGATAACCTTTCTTTTCCAGACCCGCAGATCGTCGTGTTAATGGAATTTGCAATTGGACCTGGATACCGTGATTATGGTTAATTTGCAGACTGAAAACCAGTAGGCTAGCCATTTATTCGTAGATCTGATTTTCCTTCTTTATATGAAATGGCAAGTGCTCAACAAGCAATCTAGATTTCTCTATTCAAAGTTCTACATGGTTGTCCTGCTGTTCAACATATAATACAAGGTGCATGTGTACGATTCCAAATCACTAGGCTGGCCTCAAGTTTGCTGTGTGTTGCTCTGAGCAACACTATTAAAATTCCACCACTATGTTCCGATTGTCTTTTCTGGCAAAAGGCCTTACTTAGTTGCTTATATGGATGCTTATTTCGTTTCCATGCAAAGAGTATGCCTACTACCGAGAGTCATGTGTTCCCAGATGATGCTGTGCTGATCACTAACGTGTGAGTTGCCTGTCTGATCAGCCTATGGGTGCTCTGATCATTCATGGGTCATTGTGCCATCAATAATTACCTATTTAATTACCACGTCAAATTATGCGACACTGTACCTACAGTAATGCGTTTCTACCATGTGTAGTGATACGTCTCGATGTCCCGATTTTCACGACATAGTATCAATCACCAGATAACTAGTTTTGAAGAAACCAAGATAACTTGCTGCAAGCAGCGATAACTAGTGTAACTTGATGAATAAAACTCGAAGCCAACCACTGTCTTAATACGGCAACCTGAATCGAGGATTCGCCCAACCCCACTCTTAAAGAAACCAACCAACACAGCCTACAATCAATCGAAGAGACCTCGAAGAGAGTAAGAGCACCAATTGGGAGCGGATGAAGTCGCCGCTTCTGTAATTCCTGCGAAGAAAGTCACAAGAGCAAAGGAGTAGAAATCAACTCTCAGGGGTTTGCTAGCGTACAGCTGAACAAAGTGGTCTATATTCTCAATATCATAATATATGATTACAATGATTCTACGAGGTATTTATACTAGCAACAACCCTGCTAGGTAGGTGGAAACTCGAAAAAAAAATAACTAGTTCGACTATGTGAAAAAACATTTTCAGAATGAACTCCTGGAGAGTTTCCGCGTAGCTATTAGTCTTCTGCGCAATCTTCATTGTTTTAGCAATAACTCCACCTAGGAAAGTCCAAATTATGCATGGTTTGTTGCGTTGGATTCTTGACTTGACACCCTTTCCAACCATGTGTGACATGCACCACGTAATATTATATAATGGTACAGTTTAATACATGAACTTTAGCATCAGGTTGGCTGTTGACCTTCCGAGCAGTATACACTAAACGGTGGTCTGTGCCCAAATGGTAGCTCCAAACTAGTCGGGGCTAGACTCATTGAAAACTAGACTTGAAGAGCTTTTCAAAACGTACTCATAGACCACCATAATTTCTGAGAATCAAAATATATGACTGTTTTTTCTAGACGGTTCTACAGAGCTGAACTGGTTCGAGTGTAGTTCGTGGTCGACAACTGGTCTGAAGTGGTCTGCAGCTGGTCGGAAGTCATCTCCTTATGTGTTCATGTCTTCCTCCTTAGTGAACCTCTTGTTGTAGCTTCTTTGCTCGATTACGTGTAATCGGTCCATCAATTACTTGGACTGGTGTTGATGTAGGTGAGACCTGAGTTGGTGTAGCTTGAGTTGAGGGTTGTGACATCTTGCTTGATGGCGTGGTCATATCATCCTTCCTCCCTTGAAAAGGAGTCGTCCTCGACTCTAAAGTATGTTTACTTGTGAATGGAGATAGGTCAGCAACATTGAAGGTGTTGCTCACGCCATAACTTGGTGGAAGATCTATCTTGTATGCATTGTCATTGATCTTTGTAAGAACACAAAATGGACCATCCCCTCGTGGCATCAATTTGGATTTATGCTGATTTGGAAAACGATCCTTGCGCAAGTGAATCCACACCAAGTCCCCTAGTTCAAACAACACTTTCTTCTGATGCTTGTTTATACTTGCAGCCTTGCGTACCGCCTTGAGCTCAATTGCTTTCTTAGTCTTCTCATGTATCTTCTTTATGTATGCAGCACGCTTGGAGGCTTCCATGTTGGTTCTTTCCCTGTTATAAGCAAACTCCACATGAGACAAGCAATCCTTCCAATCCTTTAAGTTTTTTTTCACCATGGTTCGTAGCAACATTGATAAGGTTCGATTCACCACTTTAGTTTGTCTGTCGGTTTGGGGATGACAAGTGGTGGAGAACAAGAGCTTGGTTCCAAGCTTTGCCCACAGCGTTTTTCAAAAGTAGCTCACAAACTTGACATCACGATCCGACACTATGGTCCTGGGCATTCCATGTAGCCTCACAATTTCTCTGAAAAACAAATTAGCAAGGTGTGAAGCATCGTCGGTCTTATTGCAAGGGATAAAATGAGCCATCATTGAAAATCTATCAACCACAACAAAAATTGAATCTTTTTCCCTCTGAGTTCTAGGCAATCTCAAAATAAAATCCATGCTTATATCTTTCCAAGGAGTATTTGGAGTAGGTAACGGAGTGTATAAACCATGAGGATTTAGTTTGGACTTAGCTTTGTGGCATGTGACGCATCGCTCCACAAATCTGATGACGTCTCTTCTCATCTTGGGCCAATAGAAATGATCACCGAGTAGCTCATATGTCTTCTTTTGTCCAAAATGCCCTGTTAATCCTCCTCCATGTAATTCCTGTAACAACAACAATCTAATCGAAGAATTTGGAACACAAATTTTGTTAACTCTAAATAAGAATCCATCATTGATGTGATATTTTTCCCAACCTTTTTCGTCTTTACAATGGGCATATGGTTCTAAAAATTTAGGATCATTTTTTACATATCTTTCAAATTTTCAAGACCCAAAACCTTTACCTCGAGTTGGTTCAGCAACACACTCTTCTGATACAACGCATCAGCAACAAAATTGTCCTTACCTTTCTTATACTTTACAATGTATGAAAATGTTTCGATGAACTCAACCCATTTGGCTTGGTGTCAGTTCAGCTTAGCTTGACCTTTTAAATACTTCAAAGCTTCATGATCGGAATGAATAATAAAATCCTTTGGCCATAAGTAATGCTGCCATGTTTCAAGCACACGTACCAAAACATACAATTCTTTGTCATATACAGAATAATTCAGTTGATCACCTTCCAATTTTTCACTAAAATATGCTACAGGTTTTCCTTGTTGCATTAAAACTCCTCCTATCCCAATCCCACTAGCATCACATTCCACTTCAAAAGTTTTAGTGAAATCAGGAAGAACAAGTAGTGGTGCTCCAGTTAAACGTTTCTTTAATTTTTGAAAAGCATTTTCTTGTGTGTTTCCCATTTAAATTCAACTCCTTTCTTGGTTAATTCATTTAAGGGAGCAGCGATGGTACTAAAATCTCGCACAAACCTTCTATAAAAACCAGCAAGGCCATGAAAACTTCTCATTTGACTTACATTTGTTAGAGTGGGCCAATCCTTAATGGCTTTCACCTTGCTTTCATCCACTTCTGTTCCTTTTTCTGAAACAACAAAGCCAAGAAACACAACATGGTCTGTGCAAAAACTGCACTTCTCAAGATTAGCAAATAATTTCTCCTTTCTAAGCTCATCTAGGACTTGTCGAATGTGACTCACATGCTCTTTAAAAGACTTGCTGTAAATTAAGATATCATCGAAGTAGACAACTACAAATTTCCCAATAAAAGCTCTCAAGACATAGTTCATTAATCTTATGAAAGTACTAGGAGTATTAGTCAAACCAAAAGGCATAACTAACCATTCATACAGCCCAAATTTTGTTTTAAACGCAGTTTTTCATTCATCTCCAGTTTTCATTCTTATTTGATGGTAACCACTTCTCAAATCAATTTTAGTAAATATTGTGGAGCCACTCAATTCATCAAGGATGTCATCTAAGCGTGGAATAGGATGACGGTAGCGGACAGTGATGTTATTTATAGCCCTACAATCAACACACATTCTCCAAGATCCATCTTTTTTTAGGTACTAAGATCACAGGAACAACGCAAGGACTTAAACTTTCACGAACAAAACATTTGTCAAGAAGTTCTTGTACTTGCCTTTATATCTCCTTTGTTTCTTCAGGGTTGGTTCGATATGGTGGTCAATTAGGTAGTGCAGCCCCTGGAATGAGATCAATTTGATGCTCAATCCCACGAATTGGAGGTAGTCCAGCCGGTGTTTCCTTTGGAAAAACATCTCCATAGTCCTGCAACAGATGAGATACAACACTAGGAAGAGAGGTGATGTCGTTAGCTGAAATTAAAATGTCTTTGCACACAAGTACAAAGAGCACTTGATTTGGGTTGTTCCTTACTCCTCTCATTTCAGATTTAGTGGCTAACATAACTAGATTTTCTCTCTCTCCTTTCTTTTTTTCTCACATTTGGCTTGTGGCTCTCACTCACCGAATTGTGGATGGCACTCAATTTCTTTTGCTCTTCTCCTCTATTACTTGTTAGACCAATTTCAGATTTCTTTTGTAAGTGCTCAGCCATGATTTGTTGAGGGGTCATGGGCTTTAACAAAAACTTCTTTCCCTTCAGATCTAGTGTATACCGATTTGTTCTCCCATAATGCTAAGTGTAATGGTCATATTGCCATGGTCTTCCAAGCAGCAAGTGACACATAGACATGGGTGCTACATCACACTCTATTATGTCAACATATTCACCAATCTTGAATGAAATTTTCACACGATGTCCAATCTTAATATCTCCCGAATCATTCAACCATTGGACATGATATGGATGCAGATGCCGCTGTAGTTTCAGACCAAGCTTGTCAACCATTTCACGACTTGCAAGATTGTGGTAGCTCCCTCCATATATGATCACCTTTACTACTTTGTCTTGCACCTTTGCACGTGTTTGAAATAAATTGTGCCGCTGTCCATTTTCAGCTTCTTTCATTTGAACACTCAAGATTTGAGCCACTACAAGAGCAGCCCCCTGCTCAAATTCACACCCTGTATGTTCCTCATCTTCATGGTCTTCTTCAACATACTCTTCTTCATTTTCTTCTTCACTAGCTGATTCATACTCTCCATTATCATTCACAATGATCACCCGATTGTTTGGGCACTCTCTACTTATATGCCCACGGCCTCTACACTTGAAGCACTGAATTTCACTACTCTTGGCTATAGAACCTACTGAAGTAGAGGTGGATGCTGCTGGTTTAGAGCTCAGGTTTGGGGCAGCAGTGTTCTTCCCACTAAAAACACTCTGAACATTAGAACGTGAGCCTCCAAACGAGTTTTTCGCTGATGAGGGTACAGTAGTGAACTTCGAGACTTGCTTGCTTACCCCGGATATGTTCCTCATACCAAATGACAAGGACTTGCTGCTCTTAGCATCTTGTTGTAATTGTCGTTCAGCTTTAGTTGCTTGATGTACCAAATCAATTAGATGACGGTACAGTTGAAACTCAACAATACGCTGAATATTGCGATGCAAATCAGCCATGAAACGTGCAATAGTTTGCTCTTCATCTTCATACACATTGGCTCTAATCATAGCCTTCTCCATCTCTTTATAATATTCCTTAACAGAGAAACTTCCTTGCTTCAGATTCTGTAATTTATCAAAAAGATCACGCCGATAGTGCTTTGGCACAAAACGTTTTCTCATTTATTGCTTCATTTTATCCCAAGTTTCAATAGGATGTTCTCCATCTTCCTCAAGATCAGAGATAAGTTGCTTCCACCAAATCAAAGCATGTCCCTCAAACTCTAGAGATGCCATGGCTAATTTCTTCTCTTTGGAATAATTATGCAAGCGAAAGTTCTTTGCCACTTTCAACTCCCAAGTGAAATAAGCTTCAGGATCAGATCCTCCATCAAATTTTGGCATGGTAAATTTTAGTTTGCCAAACCTCTCCTCTCGGTTGCCTCCTCTACGAGCTCGGCGACCATATCGATATTGGGACTGATCATCATCATCCTCTTCAGATTCATCATGATCATCATTTCTTCGATTTCGACCTCTTCCTCTACCATGTGCAGCACCTCGGTTCCTCCTTCCTTGCTCTCTAGTTCTTCTAGCAGCAGCTCTTCCTTCACTTTCTTCTCCATCTTCACCGTGGTTGCTTGCACCATCACGAGGTGGACGGTGTTCTCTGATTTTAGCCAAGATGGCTTGAAGATCTTGTGTCAACCGGTCTTGTCTATCTTCTAGGCTTTGTTTGAGCTCATTAAATTGTGCAATAGTAACACATTCTTCTACCTCAGATTCACCCATCTTCCTGAAAGGTTAGCAAAATACAAGCAATATATTTGTATATGTTGACTGGAAAGTTTTTGGTGACTCTCTCAACCTCACCTCTCTGACTAACCAAAGCTCTTATGAATTCCGTGCTGCAGATTACAAATAAAATATGTGGTGGTAACCAAAAGTGATGGCGAGGCGAATACAAGATCAGAGAGTACTGATTGCGATGGTTGTTATGTGGAGCTTGGTGGGGAGTTGTTACACAAGGAATGCAATCTGAATTCTAGTTGTTGTTAAGTTAAGTAACAATCCAAACTAGAAGTTCTATGTCTAGTGCTAACCACAAGATATGATAGATATAAATAGATCACACGCATGCAAAGAATTTTCAGAGTTGATGCAAACAAAGGAGTATAATTGGGATGCAAGTGTTGCGATCAAACCCAACCAAATTTTGCACCAAACACAAATAGCAAACTGGTTGTACAACTTGATATGATAAACTTCAGTACTTGTGCACTTCAACAAACTGAACTTCAGTTTTTCTTTCTCAACTTTTCTGAACTCTTTCTCTTTTTTTTTTGTACTTTTCTTCTTCTTTTTTTTAAGACACTTTTTTTTCTTTATAGAACTAAGAACAAAGATTAAAAATAACAGAAGCACACTTTATAAAAGAAACACGACACAACCAGAAGCTATAACTTGATAGGATCAAAGTTTACACAAAAGATGATAAAGGTTTCAGATTTTTTTTGTGTGGGGATTTTTAGATGTATGAAAGAGGCACAAAGGACACACGAAGGATAATACGATCAGCAACTAAACAAGACTCTAAAGGACTGAAACTTAAGAAAACTCACACGAATAACAGATTGAAACAAAGGGCTATGACAATTTTATGGCTTATAGTAGATAGGACGATAGCTAAGGGTAAAGAATCCTACCGTGGTAACGAAAGCTCTGATACCAGATGATACGTCTCGATGTCCCGATCTTCACGACGTAGGATCAATCACCAGATAACTAGCTTCAAAGAAGCCGAGATAACTTGCTGCAAGCAGCGATAACTAGTGCAACCTGACGAATAAAACTCGAAGCCAACCACCGTCTTAATACGGCAATCTGAATCGAGGATTCGCCCAACCCCACTCTTAAAGAAACCAACCAACACAGCCTACAATCAATCGAGGAGACATCGAAGGGAATATGAGTACCAATTGGGAGCGGATGAAGTCGCCGCTTCTGTAATTCCTGTGAAGGAAGTCACAAGAGCAAAGGGGTAGAGATCAACTCTCAGGGGTTTGTTAGCGCACAGCTGAACAAAGTGGTCTATATTCTCAATATCATAATCTGTGATTACAATGATTCTAGAGGGTATTTATACTAGCAACAGCCCTGCTAGGTAGGTGGAAACTCGAAAAGAAAATAACTAGTTCGACTATGTGAAAAGACCTTTTCAGAATGAACTCCTGGAGAGTTTCCGCGTAGCTGTTAGTCTTCTGCGCAATCTTCATTGTTTTGGCAATAACTCCACCTAGGAAAGTCCAAATGATGCACGGTTTGTTGCGTTGGATTCTTAACTTGACACCCTTTTCAACCATATGTGCCATGCATAACGTAATATTATAGAATGGTATAGTTTAATACATGAACTTTAGCATCAGGCTGGCTGTTGACCTTCCGAGCAGTATACACTAAACGGTGGTATGTGCCCAACTGATAGCTCCAAACTGGTCGGGGCTAGACTCATTGGAAACTAGACTTGAAGAGCTTTCCAAAACGTGCTCATAGACCACCATAGTTTCTGGGAATCAAAATATATGACTGTTTCTTCTAGACGGTTCTGCAGAGCTGAACTGGTTCGAGTGTAGTTCGTGGTCGGTAACTGGTCTGAAGTGGTCTGCAGCTGGTCGGAAGTCATCTCCTTGTGTGTTCATGTCTTCCTCCTTAGTGAACCTCTTGTTGTAGCTTCTTTGATTGACTATATATAATCGGTCTATCAATTAATTAAACTGGTGTTGATGAATCCGAGACCTGAGTTGATATAACTTGAGTTGAGAGTTGTGATATCTTAATTAATGGCGTGGTCATATAGTAGTCTCTGCTGTTCAAAAATATAGATTGTGGCTACAGCCATATAACATAGTTCTTCATCTTATCTGTTTATATATGAACCTACCTACTTTGCATTGTCTATACTCTATAGTTGTTTAAATCTGATTACAGGCTGATTGTTTTTAAGCACAGACTACGTGCATTAGCGGAATGATTCAGATGTAGGAATGACAAGTTGACCCTTCATTTGTAAAATCAGAGTAGCCGTCAGTAGACAAATTATAACATTGGTACTATGTTCTGTGCTTCATGGATTACTACTTTTAGTTTGATAAGTTCTCCTTTTCGTTTGCTAGCAACCGTCTAAGCATTTCCATTGTGCAGCATTAAGTAGTCAGTTTCTGCTTCTAACAATGATAATTAACATTATATGTACGGTCTTTTAATTGATGTATTTATAGATTATGTGTGATCAAATATTATTAAACTGGCCTGTACTGTATTTTTTCTAACGATATATGATATTTAAGACCACAAGTTTCACACTCGGATGTATGTATTTGCTCATGATGCAATTTGTGTAACGGTGTATGATATTTTATTTTAGGCTAGGAATCTTACGATTATATCAATAGCAATTTTTTCTGTTTTAATAATGTGCCCGTGGCAGGTGGGGGGGCGACTAGTTGGAATGGATGTGGCGGTGTGAACGCCTGACCAGGGGTGTTGGGACTGAATGGACGGTTCGTGTATAAAACATGGAAAACAATAAATGTCCTAATTTAGGCCTCCATTTGTCCCAGTTTGTTTAATAAGGCCCAATTAATTTTTCCAGAGGGAAGATGATCGCTATCGTCTATCCAGAAATATTTATATTTTAAACTGAGGAAGTATCATTTTATTTAAATTGGACTGGTTTGAAGAGACTAATCTAATTTTCAACTCAACAAACCTCTCCTCAATATCATCTTTCAATGTAGAGTTAGAGCTATTTTACTGAAGACAAGACTACGCAGCAGCTGAAAGATCGGATGTGAACTGAGGAAACTCTTTGCATTATTCATTATGTTAGCCATTAAACACTAGAGCGTGGTTGTACATGCTTACAAGGTAGGAGGTATGTTTCTAGTATAAATATCCTTCTACTACATTCATTAGAGAATTTTTGTTCAATTGAAAAACTTATGTATGAGAGATTGTTGAAGACTGTAGTGTCTTATCTGTTTTGTTTTTGTGAGTTCATTTGGACTTATGAGAAGGTTTAAGACCCTCTAATTCACACTTTTGGCTTTCGGGTTTTTTGTGTGGATTAGTTCTGTGGTCTGTAATTGCTTGGGTTCACAGGTCAGAGTTTTGGAGGTTTTGAATCATTCTCTCTCACCACTTAGTCACATCTAATTTTGACAGGTATAGGTATTAAAGCTAGCTATCCTTGAAGCTCACAGCTAGTTACCTTTAAGAGGGTTATACTAGTGTTTCCTTTTACGGCTCACAGCTAGTTACCTTTGAGAGGGTTATGCTAGTGTTTATTGTTTATCCTTGCTTCAAATTTATTATCGTAAAGATCGGACCACAACATACTTTTGAATGCAATATCCCCTTATGCTTCCTCCCATTTTACAGGGGAAGTTTTATATGCATCTTGTCACATATGAAGACTGAGGAATGGAGTTATTTTTTGACAGCAAACCAGCCTCGGTTGCTAATTGGAGACATTTTTTAAAGGATGGTCTTCACCTCCTTGTAAACAGAGTTAAACCTCATGAGCGAGATCTTAATTGCATGGATTTCAACCTTTAATTGTATTTCTTATGTTTTGTACATATAATTATTTTCTTCATTTAATATATTAACTGCAGGGACCTACCTCACAGTAGTTCAAGTAAAAAAATTAACATTTTTCCTATTTTTGAAAAGATAAAAGTAGGAAAGTGGTGGAACATGGTCTAAAAGTTTACAAAGACATACATGAGGAAATATTTTTAAAAATGAGGTATACCATTTATTTACAAAGACAGACATGAGGAAAGATTTTTAAAAATGTCTAAAAGTTTCAAAACACTTACATTTATGAAAAAAAAATTGAGACCAAAATGATATACATTTAGAATGAATCGGGAGAATGCATGGGTTATTTCGGATGGGCACCAGAATCTAGAAGGACGTGAAAATAAGAGAAGGAAGATATATATATATATATATATATGTATATATATATCAATATTTTAAAAACAAGAGAGAGAATAGTTAGTGAGAACATCGGTTGCCCACGCATGGACGTTCACTGATCCACTGTTTATGTGCCAGCCAGCAGTGGTTTTCGGTGAAGTACGGATTGATGCGGCGCTCTTCGCCACGCTACCTGACGACTGTTCCGCTGTTCACCCTATTTCCAGTCGTCCGATCAGCCATTGCGTGCGTCCTGGCCATCCATAGCATCACGCTTCTACTCCATCGAGCGAAGGTCCAGCTGAAGGGGGAAACAAAGACAGCAGTCGCCTGCTTCCCTGCCTCCGCCGTCTGCCGTGCCGCCCCTGTTAACTCCGCCGGCGGCTGCCCCTGTTTGCGCCTTCATCTCCTTCTCTTGCCTCTACTGCCGATCGGCCGCGCAGCTGGATACTGCCGTGCATCCATCGCCATTCTCAGCCGTGCCCTAACGGCATGCCCTGTTTACTGTGGTCGGTGTCGTTCGTATCTGTCAACCGTATGCTACCTCTATCGTCGCCTTGCATTGGCGGCTCCGTGCCCATTTTCTCCCAATCCCGCCCTAGCCCTCACATCATCCTCCGCCCGATCTAGGCCTAGCTGCTATGTATTCGTTTATTATGTCTTAATTGACATGAGTGTATTAAAAATGTACTGTATTTATAACTTGAACACGCATTAGCATATTAATGATAAAATTCAATGAATATTTTGGGAAGTAGCGGCTCCTTTGGCCGGTGAAACAAAAAGGTAGAGTAGCATCTACTACTTCAGTTAAGCTTCATTGCTTTGTACATAGTAGCACTTTCTTCTCTAACGTCGCTTTCCAGTTTCTTCTTGCCGACCCAGTTGCACATTTTGATGTAATTGTAGGATGGCATTGAATTGTCCCCTGCGGAGAACAGCTGCATTCGAGGATGTTAGATGGTGCTTAAAAAGGTTGCGATGCTATGTATTTGTTTTGGAGTGTTATCTTGATTAGTACCTAATTTCTGAATTTGGGGAGGGAGGGCATTCGTGAACATAATTATGTATGTGATGGATTTGGGTTCAAAAAAGTTTTTATACTCTAGCTTAAGGTATTAATTCAGAAATTGCCACACAAAGCTAACGGTTGATATGAGGCAGTGAACTAATTCTTCACCGACCTAATGTTTGCATTTTTTTTCCATAAAAAATTGGCTTCCATTGATCAGAATTTTCGCTTCTCATGGAAGAAAACAAATTCTGGTATCAGTAGCATCACGATAGCTGTTTATTTTGGGTAAAAAGAAGGTACATCATACTCTATTATTTATACACTGGCTTTCAGGATTTTAGGGCTGTTCTGTGTAGATCGATGGTGCTCCTACCCTGGCAAGCCTGCTATAGTGGATTACTTTTCGGATTCCAGTCTTATCAATGTTGGTCATTTTTGGTTATATGCAACAGGAAACTAATGAGCGATTAGAAGTAGTTAGGCACATGCAACTTCCTTAGCTCTTACCGTGTCCAGACCAATCTTCATTTTCACACAGTTCGTTGTCTTTGTGCGTGTATGCTTCACGATGTCGGCGGCTTTGCTACTCGATCAACCACGAGCGAGCGTTACTATTCATACGGTTCACATCAGATAGGCCCGTCCGATCTCACAGCAACGGCAGATGTGGCTCTACCCGTGTCGCGTGTGCGGCCCATTACGTCGCCGTCTCCGGTCTCCTCGATGCATCGATTCCCCCTTTCCCAAACCCGATCCCTCTGCGGCTCGGCCTCGGGCCGTCGACCCCTCCGCCGCGTCCGCGACCTCCCGGCAGGTCCGCCCCTTGCGCACGGCTGTCCATGCTTCTCCTTCTCCTCCCTAGTTAGTTCCTTCACAGGCATCTCCTCGCCGGTCGCTCATGCTGCTGCGTGTAGTGTTCAGGTAGGCGGCCAAATCGCAGCCTGCCGTTCGGCCTCAGGAAGAACGACCCTTTGCGGCTCTTCACCCTATGGATGAACTCCTGCGGTTGCCCTTTACCGACCCGCCATCCCCGATGGTGGTTTCCAGGTGATGATTCTTTCTTGCTGTCCGTTTGAGCTGTGCCAAGTTCTAACTCCATGCTCTTTTCTGTTCGGTTCTTGGATTAAATTACTGTCACAGGTGTTGCTGCTTCCGTTGCAGACATTGGATTGATTAGTCCTCTGTCCTCCTGCATTACTGCCTTACCAGATACAGATTGGTCTATTGGTCATGCATGCCTCTTAAACCTTCTTGCCTTAGTTGCAAAAGTAACTTTTTACCTTTTATTAAATAAAGCTACAGAATCTGCCAAGAATTTGATAAGATTTATATGAGATAAAGATGTTTCCTGCAGTGTCACATCTAAAACGAACCAAGTTGTACTCATTACCTGCACTTTCACAGTAAAACCTTTTTTAAAAAATCAGCTATCACGAATTTGCTGATTGCAATATCAAAGAAATATGCTTGATGTACTGTCAGATCCAAACTGAATCAAGTAGCACTCAAAAAACTGAACTGCATATTAGAACCTTTCAGAAATTGTCCCTGTCCTATCTAAGAAAAACACTTTACATCAGACCAACACTTCAAGAAGGATGACTCTAAAACTCTGTATAGTTGCAGTAAAGAGGCAACTTTCTACCCAGGCAGATAGGGAATATCATAGGATAATCGTAATGTTTTGGTATATTCCATTTTAATCATCTGATGATTTATTTCTGCCACGTTGCTCATACTCCTAGGTCATATGAGTTGAATGGTTTTCCTTAGACTTTAACTCCATTCATCGAACTATTGTTTTTCCAGTTTACATGACACACCCTGAAGTACTACAGCAATTTTCAAAATGACGTAGAGAACTCATTTGTGCCTATATATACATGATGTTCGTACCAACAAAGTTCTATACAAATACATACATATGTGTATTTTACTATTTTGCCCTTCTGTATATTGAATGATAATAGTAACTCAAGCTCCAGAGTCTATTAATCTTTTGGATATTACCATACTGTTCTTGTGGTTGTGCCGATGATAATAAGTTGTTCTTAATGAGCCATCCCAACTCACAACTCTACCATTATATATGAGCATATGTCTTCAGTTGTCCCAAAGAGACATGTATTACATACCATATGAATATATGATCCCCCAGCGTCCGCAATCATGAAATTTTGTTATTCTTTTTTTTTTGGGAAATGAAATTTTGTTATTCTGTTTGATAGTTTGGCACCTTAAAAGAAGTCCTCCATTCCATGTTTAAGCAATACCATCTGTACTTACCCATGTCCTGTTTAATTGAAGAATTGTCACCAATTTATATAAAATTTGAAATTCTACAATTGCAGCAACCTACGAAGTCTCAGGTTACTCTTCTTCCCTTCAGTTTCTTAGCTTAGTGGACAAATGTGTGCGATACAAAATTTTAGTTTGCATGGGTTTCAGGTTTCAGATTTGCACTCATTTTTGTGCAAGTTCAACAAGCTTTGGGAGAAATAACTTATGTATTGGCAACTTATCAATAGCATTTTAGTGTACACTCTTTGTGAATATTTCGAGTTTTCAATGGACACTTGCAAGAAAAAAAATACTGGATCTACTGTAATGGTATCAACTAAATATTTGTAGTTCAAGGCATCTATATACCAGCTGTCCAATTGTTTAGTCAAGAGAATACAATAATCGTTCAGCTCTTTACATGTGTGTCACAATCGTTCCTTTTTTTTTTAATACACCTTGGTTCTTTACGGCTTTCCCTAGCGCCCATGGCAACGTGTGGGCATCTTGCTCGTACTTTTGTAGTATCCATACAAAAATAGTACTAGAATGCATCACCTATCTTCAATTTGCACCAACCCAACGCGCTCTTCTCTAGGTTTTCTCCAATCATTTTCCTTGGCAAAAGTAGTGCCACACTGCATACTTTGTTATGCAAATCAACAATCAGGCAAATGAATACTAGTTTGAGTTGGGAAAAGCTAGAGATGAGCCTCCATATATAATTCAACTTTCAGCACGTTGCGGATTTCTGAATGGCAGGGCAATTCTCCTTTGGCAGGGCAGTGTGTTTTAGGTCTCCATACCATGCCAGAGGAGAACCACACTGTGATTCTCACCCTCATCACGCACACACAACACTGACACGGCAGAGCACGTATCACTTTCTGCAACTAGCTGTGCTCATGCTCTTTGACTCCATTGTTGCATTGGCTGCTGTTTTTTTTTTAGTCTTTGCCTTGCTGAGTTGGGAAGACCTCTGCAATTCCAGCTACCTATATATATCCTGCCATGGCCAAGAAAACATGAAGGATGACCAAGAAGGCGAAATCTATGGATATGCCATGGCATATGCTACCAATCAGTATCATTCTTAGGAAGCTCCTCTCTCTCTCTGAGCTTGGAATTGCACAATCATGGAAAGCAGCAAAGGTCATGCCAAAGGCGACGGTGCTTTCCGATATCCTTCCTCCCAAAACATAGTTAAACTGAATTGCATAAATAAACTGCTAGCTAGTAGCTAGTTACTAGATTTTTAAGCTCAGATTGGACCGTTGATCACCTGATCAGCTGACCTGATCATAAGCAAGTGAGAGAGCTAGCCGTAGCCTGTAGGCAATCAATTCAGCTAGTTGAGCCTTGCATACGGTGAATCAAATCGCATCGCATCTTGTCGATGGAATATGGGGTTGGCGACAGATTGCGGCATTGTGCCTTGTCGCTGGACATTCTCAACGATCTTCTTCTGCTGCTGCTGATGCTGCTGTGTTGAGACTAGAGCTGAATGAATTATGGGGGGCGTCTGTTCATGAGGCGAAGAGCTGCCGGGGTTTCGAAAGGCCGATTTGACACTAGTGCAGCCAAATAACCTCTGGAGATCACGGCTGCTCTCAGTCGTTCTTGCTTACAGGTAATTCATGTGGTTTCTTTTTCTGAAATTCGTTTTGTTCTGAGATACAGTTCACAAAGGCAGGCTACCTTTCTTTCTCTGGACAGCAAAATACAGTATATTTAGAAGAAAAAAAAAGAAAAATCAGACAAGAAACAAACGCTCGCAGCGGCTTCTCGTCTCCTAACAGGGTCCACGCGCGTAGGCCATCCAAGAAAGACGCGAGATCAATCTCCAAAATCGGAATAAAGCGGCTTCCCTCCTTTTCTTTTCCATTTTCCATCTCCTTTCCTGTTGCTTGCTTTTCGGCTTGCTTGCCTTCTTCCATGGCTTCAATACGAGATGAAATGGGAGAGAACTCAATTGAGCTTGCAGCACCGGATATGCCATTTCTGGCGGCGTATAAATACCGCCATCGCCTCTTCTTCCTTATCATCACCGACACCGACACATCTCGAACAATCATAATATGCAGTAGTACAGTACTAGTACTAGCTATCTGAGGCATTCTGACGAGGAATGCCTAAGATCGAGCTTGTGGATGTGGATTGCAGGGCAACTATGCTGGCAGAGGTAAGATGGCTGATGGATTCCATAGTTCCGTCTGATCCCTGTCTGCCAAAGGAGATTTGCCCGACGATTCACTCCCACTCCTTATTTTCTTTCTATGTGGGAGCCGTGTAGGAGGAAGAATGGTTTGGCCCCCTACATTGCACGTGCTATTGTGATTCAAAGGTATGCAAATGAAAGCATTGAGGTGATCTCAATTACATGGAACTACGGAAGATACACACGTACATACATCACCGCACATGCACATACCCATGAGTGCATCCCTTTAGCGTACGCTTAAGAGATGAAAGCCTATTGATACATCTACTACAACCTCAATTAAGTATCCACATGTGTATAATTATGGCCATCAGGATTTGGACCTTACAAGTGAAGTCATGCGCCTGCAATATCATCACCACATCAAATGTTTTTCTCCTGCCTCCATTTTGATGATTTCAGTTTGGTTTCTAGAGTGAAAATTAATGCTACATTGAATCAGCTTCTCTATTTGGCTAATTCATTTATTTTTCGTAAGCATATTTTTTGAAATGCTAAACGGTATACTTTTTAAAGAGAAATAACTTTTAAAAAATTAAATAAATATATTTTTCAAGTTTATAATAATACTTAATTAATTATACAATATACACGATAATAGTTCTTTCCGTTTTTCATGTCACAGAAAATTCCTGTCATTCCGCCGAAACAAACTAAGCCTAATTTGTTATAACCAGTGGTGATGCGAGAAACCTAAAATTTTATCTTCTAGGGCTAGTAATGCTAATTTGTTTCAAATTTACTTGAGCTACGATAATTACAATTAGTGGATATTTTTCATGTAATTTCACGCAAAGCTAGATTTTAAAAGTTGAGTTATATTTTATATACTCTTAACTCTGGCTTTAATGTTACATCGTGTAACTTAGACCCACATATATGCTACAATTACATTCTGAGGTCATAGGAACATCCTTTAAAATAAAGCATCAATGGCTGCAAATCTTTGGATTGTAATTAGAATTCAGAATTATATAGTTTGATCCTGAGATTAATCTTTGTTTTTTTTGTCAGCTCTCTTTTTATGATTGCTAATACAAATAAAAATACCTAAAATCGTTCTTATCATTAAAACTTCTAAAATTCAAAATAGTATTCCAAAACTGATACAAGCAGACACATTTGTAAAAAAAAAATTGAAAAAAATATTCTTTTTTTTACGAAAATAAACCAATGATACAAGCTATGAATGGCAATGGTCAGGTCTGGCACGGCGGAGCAAGAACATGCCCAACCCATGCCCGGGAACCCTTGGTGGACCCATGCCCGAAAACACTAGCGGGCAGAAACTAATATCCATACCTATGCCCAGTGAGCATGAGTAACCTAGTGGGTTAAGTAACATATGAATAGTATCTCTGACAGATAATCAATAGTCTTTAACACTACAAGAAAGGTTCACAACAGTAGACAATAATATCAGTTTTTATACTTTAAGTAAGCTAGCCATCACAAGTTAGTAGGCAATAATCTAGCAGGCTTCATAGTTCAAGCAAGTAATTCAGTACATCATCACATATTACAGTCATCAAGAGTAATGCAACAAGCACACTCAAGCAAGCCATCATCTTGTAATTTTCACGCCAACTTCAAAGCAAGCTAGGCATCTAGTTGATTCACTACTTCAAGCTTCGGTTACAGAATAATTTTGTAAGCACCACATATTTGCATATTAAAAGTTTGTAAGAATGAATTATTTTTTCATATTGATTCATCTTTATCCTCAAGAACAGTAGTCAAAGCATTGAGACTGGTCAATATAAACCTATAAGAAGAAAGCATCTAAAAGCTAGTGTTATATAAGAAAGGAGAAACTAAGTACACCTTGCATTACATGTAAATTGTGAACTACTTACCTAATAGATCAGCTCAAGCCCAAGCTTGCATACACATAAGTGCTTCTATCATTTGTGGTGCAAGTCTACTATAGTGTAAACTAATTATACTCCCACTAGTACTGAAGGCTGACTCAGATGTTATTGTTGTCATGGGTATAGCCATGATATCCCATGTAATCTTTTTTGCAAAGTAGGATACTTATCCCTCCAAACTTCTTACTATGTCTCTTGTCTACTTAGGTAGGCTAGGTTCTTACAAATTCAACTCTTTCTGTATAGGGAAGAAGGATGAAATAACTAGTTGCGAAGATGTGTTTTCTCAAATATGTCAGACTTCATCATGGCAATATGGGTATGTGATTGTTGGAAAAACTTGATCCAGGTAATACTTTGCACTTCATACATACCCAAAATATCATTTATAATTATATTTCTTGACACTAAAACAACGGTTATAATATAGCACAAAATTTACGAAATCTAGCATGATTAACAATAGAAAGTGGGTACTCATGGACGCATATCATCAATGTAAGTTCTTCTTCAGCAACATCTTATCAAAGACATGTTTCTCCAACCTAAATGAAACATCCCTGAGTTATTTGTGGATTGTTTCATGCCTTTTCTTGCATCCTATGACTGGCAACTATGGAGGTGACTTTACAAGTGTTTCGTCCCATTCTGTCTCCCGAAAGCAGTTTCTTACGCCACATGCATTGCATTTAGCTTTCCATCTACTCCCAACCTTTAATAATCCAAATTCTCGCCAAACTGCAGATTTTAATTTTTATTTATTACCAACAGCAACATCATCCGTACCTCCGGATGCGTCTTGAGCCTAGGTAGCGGTGGGATCTTGGCTAGAGACAGACAGTGGATGTGACGAGCGGAAACGCTCGAATCGAGCTTCACAACTCGGCCTGCCCCGGTGGATGCAGCGGCCTGCAACCGCGCGTGCAAGGGGCGGGCGTTGGGGTCAGTTTACCCCCTCCTCATTTCTCCCCCAAAATGCAAAAATGGTGCTCTCGTCAGGCTCGGCGCTGCCGTCGTCTTCCTCCTCTCTTTGCCGTCGCCGGCGCCATCTTCCTCGCCTGCCACTGCCGCCCTCCTTCTTGAGATCCGGCGAGCTGGATATGGCAGCAAACAGTGGGGCGGGAGGAAGACGAGGGGCGAGGAGTGATTGCGGCGTTGCTTGATTTACTCGGTGACGAGGGCCGACGCCGGCGCCGACGAATAGTCGCCTCCACTTCCCCCGCCAACCGTTGCTCCTCTCCTCTTCTCACCGTCGCCGCCAGTTCCTCTCCTTCCACGGCTGCAAGAGGCGGCACTGCCAGATCCGACGGCATCGAGCTCACCGGCCCCAGGTCTGGTGGCTCCGAGCTCGCCTCTACCGGATCCGGCCATGAGGAACAGCGAGAGGTGGGGGCGAGAGCAGTGAACGGCGGGGGAGGAGGAGCGGGGAGCGGCGAGCAGCGAGTAGCGGGCGGCGAGCTTTCCTCCTCGAGGAGCCGATGAATGCGGTCTACGATTCTTCCTTTTTCTTTTTCCTTTTTTTATTCCTTTCTCAAGCGGGGAGGCACTAATAAACACAGTACATTTTACTGTACATTTGCTCGAGTGATGAAATGCTTTAAAATTCCTCATAGGAATTTAACGGTGAAAATATTGATATGGAAACGAAGTTCAGTTTGTAGTAGGAATTTACATTAATGAATTCGAGGTACGAATCTCACTCTAAAAAAATTATCCATACCTCCGTTCTTATAACCCACCAAATAAAATCTCTTCTAAACCGTTTCTCTCGTACAGCAACCAAACAACATCTTATACTAAACTAATATAAACAACCGCATGTATTTCCTCTTAGTCTGACCAAATTCAACCTAAATGGAAGAGATGAGCCGAGCTCGTGGATGCGAGAAACCAAACACACTATATGGGTAGGACAATTCTCCTTTGGCAGGGCACTAGGGCAGTACGCCTCGCCAGCCATTGTAGGCCACCACGCTATGCCAGAGGAGAACTGCACTGTGATTCTTACCCTCATCGATCACACAAACTCCCCCGATTTTACTGCTGGCCCTCTCAAAAAGTTTACTGATGGCTCTCACACTCCACACTCAAACATGTATCACTTTCTGTAACTTATTGTGCTCATGCTCTTGAGCTGTACCGTAATAGTCTGTATGTGTAGTTAGCACTCTTGAGCTGTGCATGGTTGATGATGTAGAGAATATGCCAATATGAAGTTTGGTATTCTTAGCAGAAGCACATAGACATAAGTGCGTTGTTGTTTTTAATTTATAATTTTCAGCACACATCATGTGATTAATTTGTCTTCTAAAAAAATGGGTAAACCGTCTATTGTATGCTGCAGGAATGACCCTGACCCCTCAACAGGTAACTATGGAATGGACTTCTATGCTGTGCTTGAGCGTGCTGGCTACCGTGTTGCCCGTCGTCGGAGGTGCAAGTCTCGTGTTGGGATTCAGCACCAGGTGACTAAGGAGGACGCCATGAAGTGGTTCCAAGTCAAGTATGAAGGAGTTATCCTCAACAAGGCCCAGGCGAATACTTCTTAAAACAATTTTACCTGTAGGCTCAGCTGTTAGAAAAGCCCCTTGTTGGGTAGAAGTTCACCTTTCAAGTTTATGTTATTTGATGAATTTTCCGGCCAGATTATTTTTTCAATTACCTGAAAGCTAAGAGCATGATCTGATCTTACACCAGCTTGTCCAATTTCATACTTGTGCTTTTACATGGAAACATGTAGCTACCTCTGAATCTGATCGCCTACTTATAATTGCAAGTTTGATCTTGATGTGGATCTAGTAGGGCCAGAGGTCTGGAGCACTAGTTTCTACCTTCTTCAATACTTGAATGGTAAACAGATGAAGGATTTTTATATGAAATTTAGAATTTGTGTGAATCCACTTACCTTTTGAGATTTCTTGAGGTGGTATTCCTTTCCCCTACTTTTTTGGGAAGATTATGAGGTCTCCTTCGGAGGGGTTTTGGCGTAATTACGGAGAAATCAAACTAAATTATATGAAAATACTGTAACATTCTTGCGCTTGGGAGAAGCTCGGAACATCTCTCCCTCCCTATTCTAGACAGATATTTTCCTTGAAAATTCCTTGTGTTCCTGTGAAGTACTTCATCTTTTCCGTGTTAAAAACACTTTGTTCAACAAATTCATACATTTCTATTTCATGGAGGACTAAAAGTCAGAAACAATGAACAATGGAGAATGGATTGTATCAAACCACTTCATCACCTACTTTTCTACCTAAACTCTGAAGAGCTGACGTTAACCCGTACTGAAACAAACAGACCTAAATATTTATACTCAAATTTGAAGTTCAAATTTAAATTTAGTTTTTGAAAATATTTTATAGCTGTATTTTTTGGTCGGTTACCGACCTGCTCCAAGAGATTGTTTTTTTTTTCTTTCAAATACTGCCTTTTTTTTCGCTACTGCTCCAGTTGGCCTGTCGAAATCATAGTGACCTGAGGTAGTGATATCGTTGAAAGCTGGATGCATCCGACAGGGGCATCGAGCTGCCTCAAGAATGCATCGGGCCTGTTTGGTATTATTTTTTTCCCACGCGGTTATAAATTAAATACACGTGATCTAAGTGATGAAAAATGATTTTAAGGTAATCTTGTTTGTTCGTCCAAAAACATACGCTCTGATCACTTAAGAAAAACGAACACAGCAAAAAAAAATATAAATAAAACTTTCGTAAGTGTTATTAACGTTTTAAAAACTAATAATTAAAAATACACTAAAACCCCCCAAATCAGCTTTAATTAAGTTTGCAAAATTTAAATTTTGACCATGGCTGATAAATTAACAAACAAATAATAAGAGGCTGGCTGAAAAATAAAAATATAAAAAACCTCTAAGTTGATTTTTTAAATAAAAAACCCCTTAAATTTCTCTGCGGCCATAAGCCCAACAGAACCATTTGGCTATCATCAGCTACTGGCTGAATAATTAGCCACCAAAGCCAAAGATCGAGCAGGTAGGTGATCCGAGGGGAGTGGGAGCGGAGCTGAGCAAGCTCCGCGAGCAAGAAGACGATGGAGCCAAGGCGCCCGCGCCTCTCTCTCCTCCTCCTCCTGCACTTCTTGCTCCTCGCCTCGCCGTGTTACGCGCGGTGGCGAGACGGAGGTGGTGGTCTGCGCGGGAGCTTCCTCCGGTGCGTCGCGCGCCGGTCGCCGGCGACCGCCGACCCGTCGCGGCTCGTGCACGCGCCGGGGGACGATTCGTACCCGTCGCTGCTCAACTCAACCATCCAGAACCTCCGCTTCGCCTCGCCGCGGACGCCCCGGCCGGCGCTGGTGCTCACGCCGGTGACCGTCGAGGAGGTGCGGGCCTCCGTCGTCTGCTGCCGGGAGCACGGGCTCACCGTCCGCGCGCGCAGCGGCGGGCATGATTACGAGGGCCTCTCGTACCGCTCGCTTCGGTCCCCGAGGTTCGCCGTCGTCGACGTGGCGGCGCTCCGAGCGGTGCGGGTCGACGCGGTGAGGGGCGTGGCGCGCGCACAGCCGGGGGCCACGCTCGGGGAGCTCTACTACGCGGTGGCGGAGGGGAGCGGCGGGCGGCTCGGGTTCCCCGCCGGCATCTGCCCCACGGTCTGCGTCGGCGGGCACCTCAGCGGCGGAGGGTTCGGCCCGATGATGCGCAAGTACGGCCTCGCCGCCGACAACGTCGTGGACGCGGAGGTGGTGGACGCCGCGGGGAGGCTCCTGGACAGGGCGACCATGGGGGAGGGCCTCTTCTGGGCGATCAGGGGCGGCGGCGGCGGCAGCTTCGGCATTGTCGTCTCCTGGACCGTCACCCTCGTCCCCGTCCTGGCCGTTGTCTCCGCCTTCACCGTGCACCGCCTCCTCGTCCGGCGAGGAGGCGATGACGAACGAGCTCTCCTCCGCCTCGTCACCAAATGGCTAGCCGTGGCACACGCTCTCCCCGACGATTTGTTCGTCAAGATGACCATGGAGCCTAAGACCATCAACGACGGCGACATCTCAATCAGTCATCCATTGGTGGTGTTCAAATCACTGTTTCTTGGCAATTGCAGCGACATGATCACCCAAATCCACCACCATTTGCCTGAACTCGCCATCAACCCAAGCGATTGCAGAGAGATGAGCTGGCTGCAATCCATGCTCTACTACTACGGCTACACCAATGGCCAACCAGCCGAGGTGCTTCTTGACAGGACACTGCAACCCAAGGACTACTACAAGATCAAGCTGGACTACCTAACCTCGCCAATGGCAACACCTGGCCTGACCGAATTGCTCACCAAGATCGTTGAAGACAAAGGCGGCTCGATCGACATCGACCCACAAGGTGGCAGGATGAGCCAGACACTGGAATCCGACACGCCATATGCTCACCGGAGCGGATACCTCTACAATTTGCAGTACTTTGTCAAGTGGGGAGGTGACAAGAATGTGTCCTATGAGGACGATCACCTGGGCTGGTTGAGGGGGGTACATGAGGTGATGACACCCTATGTGAGCAAGAACCCCAGGGCTGCATACATCAACTTCAGGGACCTGGATTTGGGGCAGAATGTGGAGGGCAACACAAGCTATGAGGAGGCCAGGGTGTGGGGGGAGAAGTACTTCAGGGGAAACTTCAGGAGGCTGGCAATGGTGAAGGGTGAGGTGGATCCTGAGCAGCTGTTCTGGAGCGAGCAGAGCATTCCTCCTCTGGTTGTGAGCACCAGGGATGGTGAATTGGTTTCAGATAGCTGATGATGGTTCAGTTGCAGCTTGATGTATAGTAAGAATTTGTGCTTTTCTTCAGTGTATATTTCTCCAATAATGTGTGCTAGCAAATACCCCTAGTTTGCATTATTAAAATGGACTTGTTAAAATGGCCATATTTCCACTTGGCTGGTCTTTTGAAATCCTGTGCCAAATTTCGCTGTCTATGTTAGTAGTGAAAGGATTACACTGTATCTTGTACTGTGTAGGTATTTATCTGAAAAAAATCACACAATTGTGCCCATTAGCATTTGACAATCTTTTGGCATCTGAGGTTGAAGCCTAGGCACTCATCTCCATTTTTTCCTTCAACGGTACAAGGAATTAGCTATTATGGATGTAATATAAACTTCAGCAAAAGACAATTTACGGTGGTTCTACTGCAACAGAATCAAATCTAGGCCTTTTAATTTTTCTTATCTAATATATCATATCTATTTATACTATTATTTCAACTGCTATATTAATAGTAAAATATTTTTTTCTAGCTGTGATATAACTTGAATCAATGGGTGGGATCACTCATAGTGGTGATACCGTGATAATATAGATCACCGTAAAAGCAAAAATACTTATAAAATTTGTGGGTTGGGCCTGCAGTTAATGATCTGAGATGGGGTATTTACATGCCAACGTCACCGGTCACCACGGGAAGGAAAAAAACGTGTAAAGAAAACGGCAAAAAACGGTCACCACGGGAAGGGAAAAACGTGTAACGAAATTGGTAAAAAGAAGAATGTAACACTAGAACTTCAAGAGGTCACTCATCTTAATACTATTTTTACCTAAACACTAGCTTTGAAGTCTGATAGGATCTAATGCTTATATGATCGCATCTGACACGATTGACCCTACTGCCGTGGACCAACATGGATTAAAACCATAGTTTCTATCTTAAATGGACAAATTTGAATTAAAGTAGAAGTTTTCATACCGGATAATCATGAATGTATCCTTAGCATTTGCTAGTAAATCAGAGTAAGTAAGACCAATACTTACACAGGAACATAAATAAAGAAATAAATTGTACATCTCTAGCTCACATAAAACTTAAATTATTTAACTAAATAAGAATTCTGAATATTGAACACCAACAACCTCATCAATTCGACAATGAACTTAAATATGAATGCATGACATAACTAGAAACAAGACATAGGGAATCACACGAATAAATTATATAGTGAAATTTAAGTACACAACGCAAATCAATCCATTCATTTATTATGCACTTGACTTAAACATCAATGATTATCCAGTGTCATGCTAGAGGCATCAGAATTTTCCAAATATGAATAACAAAGTAATACTTAAAAGTAGTTCCTGAACAACCACAAATCTACGGGGTAAAGTGATTGAAACATCCATATAAACACTATAAATCCAAAATCTAGAATTTTCGATAAACTGGCTAAAAACATGCTCTCTCATCATTTTGACTATAACATTTAAAACTCTTAAGCAAACATAGCAAATAAATAAATCTAGAGTATCTACAGAAAATTATATACAACTTTTATATTGAGCAAAAGCTCCAATTTTGTTTATATTGCTCCTAGATTTTAATAGAAGAAATGTTGCACTAGTTTTCCACCAAGTCAACAGTATTCTTTTTTTTTTCATAATTTTGCTGAAACGACTTATCAGAATTAAATTAAACCAGTGCTGCTAGAAAGATAATGGCAATGTCTACAAATTTCATTTAACCAAATGACCTGAGTCTCGAGGATAATACCATATTTCAAAACAGTATTTTAGCCTATTGGTCGATAAATTAAATTCAAATTACCCATGATCAAAATTAATTTGTACTTGCATTAGAAGCAACTAGGACTAAATGTGGGGTTACCTTGCTGCGAAAACCAGGAATTGGTGACCAAAACAGGCAACCCACGAAATTCCCAATTCCTTCTCCCCCTGCTCCCTTCTTCCTGCCTTCCTATCTGTTTCCAGTCGGCCAACACAAACAGCAGGAGCAGCAAGCAGCCGTAACTACATAGAGCAGCAGCAGGCTAGCAACGAACACAGCAGATCAACAGGCAGCACTACATAGCAGCTGATCAGTAGCGCGTAGGAGAAGCAAGTGCCGCGGCGAAGACGAGGGTGGCGGCAGTGACCAAAATGGCAAGTTGGCAACGACGGCTCTACAGGCAGGTGAGGGTGCAGTGGCCGGTGAAGGTGACGACTCACGTGGCTAGGGCTTGGACGCAGTAGCGAACCTAGAAAAAAAATTACCAGGGGTTCGCACATACTAATAATATAATTATCATGTAATTTTGTAATTAACATAGACTAAAATAACTAGAAATGGACATCTTACCCAGTGTCCGATGCACCGGAGTAAGCGTTTATATGTACGCCCTGCTTGGACGCTGGACACACCATGGGAGATGGCAAAAAAGACGGATGTGCGCTGGCTGGGCTCCTACCGTCCATCTCACTTTTATCTATTTTATTATCTTTTTTTTATTAAACAACATGATAAGATTAGGAAAAATAACTGACATCCACAACCAGAAATAGTTCAATCGCTGCAACCTCACCTGAATTTCGATTAGGACAAGTCTATAATTTGCACAGCTGATGAGCGCTACCTAAAAGTTGGTTTTTATTCCTCTATTTATTTGTACTTTTCAAAGTTGCTTAATTGAAGCGCGGGCTATTACAGTTTATTTCCTTGAATCCATTTTCTGTCTATGGTTTAATTTCAAATATTTTTACCCTTGTTAGTCTTTATAGAGTTCTTTAATTAGAACAAATACTATAGATTTAGTGAGCCTACCAAGTCTAGAAAATCCACTAAGTAAACAGATGAGCATCAATAACAAGTTAATGGAATATGCAGATCTTTTTTTCAAGTACAATTTCGATGCGCAGATGAACTCACGCGTGCACACCAAAATCACGCGGGCCAACACCAACGAGGATGTGTCCTAACAGATGTTTAAGACTTATAACCTCATGTAGTGTGGGTACGCTTTTTACCACTAAACACACCCATGTGTTCTTATACTACGTCTGAGATTAAATCCTATGAAAATATTGGCACTGGCCAAGTGCACGACTTAAATCCAGGTGAAAGATCCCTATCCAACTGAGCTATCCTCAGTTTGCCATCGAATAGACCTAGTCTCTTAACCTCTTAACTGTCTTTAATGAACTTTCGAAAAAAGAAAATTGAAAGATAATAACGAGGAACTTAGGTTCTGATCGAAGTAAATTCTAGCAGCTGCAACTCTTCCAAAGAGTTTAAATATCCTTCGACGAAAAAAAGGAGTCTTCAGTTCCCCAAACAATATACCAATGATATACTTAGTACATTAAATGACCGTGAAGCAACTTGTACAGCCCGCAGGTACCATACAGTAGATCTTTAAATCTAGGATGATTCGATGGACAAAGAGAGCGCTGTCTAGATTGTGCCATCACTTGCTAACGTTTCTGGAAGTTGAGAAATTTTATGGAATAGCCAAAGATGACAACAAAGGCAGCCATAAAGCCAAAAATGGGCAAGCATAACATATCCTAGGAAGTCATGTCAGATGCTTAAGATTATCATCCAAAAATTGCTTCATTGCTATAGGGCTCCCACTGGAACCGAAACTGATCCACCGTTCCCTCCAAACTCTCATGCAATGGCACCATGGAATGCCCAGGACACTGGGATTGTCCAGTAGTACCACCTCCACCAAACTGGTATCACCTGCAACACATACACCATGTTTTTTGAGAAACATAGTGTAACATCTTAAAAATTTTAAATAATAAAAATACGTAAAAAATTTAAACTTTTTAAAACTTTCTGTGAATGCTTGAAATAAAATTCTTATATTCTCAACCAAAATATAAACCCCTAAATAATTTATTGCCCTCCTTTTCTTTTTCCTTCCTTCTATTTCTTTTCTTTCTTTTCCCCCTCTATTTCTTTTCCTCAGCAGCCACTCCACCGTACTCCTGTGCTGTGGTTGACCTCACCACCCTAGGATCGTGCCTGCAGCACCCATCATTTGGCCCTTTATTGTAGAGTCCCATCGACTATTCCTCTCCTACAATCATTCATACACATGGACATTTATTTCTTTCTCTTTCATCATGAGCTAAACCAGACAGTCTGTAGAGAGAATCAGTAGGGAGAGAAGACAGGGAGAAAGAAGTTTATAAGCAAGCTCATACATGCACGTCCTATCGCGAAGAACTCGGTAAAAGTTGATAGAGATTTCACGCGATTCGCGGTGTCGTGTGAGCTTTTGTTGTCTCTTGACTTATCGCGAAATGCCGACCACAAATACAAAGCACAAGACCTCTTCCTTCCCTGCCTATAAGCCACCGTGCCTTCTTCCCCCTTTGTCCTTTTGGCATCCACCACCACCTGAGCTGTTTCCTTCTGCTCTGGCTAGCCATCGACCCTGCCACTGTTTCGTTTCCCCACATCGAGCCCGATCTTCTGTGGTGCCGGCCGCCTCGGGATACCATCATGACCCACATTGCTGGGTCACTGGATCTTCCATCCTCCTCCTCCACAATGCCGACTATGCTCCTGCCCTACCACTAGAGCCCCAGCCTACCGCCACACCTCCCTGTTACCGCCACAACTGCCCTATGCCACTGTCGCCACCGTCAACTAGCCTTTGCCGCCTGGCTCTCGTACCCTATTGGCCTTGCCGCGTGTGCTTGCTGTACTGGAAGGAAGAAAGACACAGAAAGAAACATTATTTAGTTTTTTTATTGCCTTTTTAAGGTTTTATTTGGATTTCTCATGTTTCGCGTGTAGTTTGCCGCTAGAAAATTCTTAGATGCCGATTATGAAGAGTTTCTCATTGACCAAGAGCAAGCCAAGTCATCCTTGATCATATTGCTCTTTATTTATAAAATATGATAATTTACAATGTTGGATGCTTAGCGTACATAATTAAATTGATCGGACTTAGTTTGTGCGCAATCGATAGACTATCTAGTAATTGTGTTACTTTCCACAAGTTGTTATTAAATTATATCATTGTAATTCCACCATAATGGTGCTTTGAAATCCTAGCTCTTTGAGCAGGAATACCACTACCCCATTACAAAAACCCGACTCGTGGAGTCGGTGGGTTTGAAAAGAGAAAATGTTTACGAAAACTTGCGACACAAAATCTCACTTGTATGGCTTATTTTGTAATTTCATATAAGGACCGATTACTTAGTAAATTATATTTGAGCATCACCATATGAGTATTTATGAGATACTCCTGGTTAAGTAATTAATTATCACATGAAAATTATGTATGTCAATGGAACACTAGGATGAGGAAACGGATCGTAAATCTTTAATGCCTGTGATGGGTGTTATTCTAGCCTCTTATAAGGTGATTGGTTATGAGTAGGAGACATGCTTGGTGTGTTCTGAGTAGATGAAGACATGAGTCTTGTCTAATACTTAGTTTTGAGAGATTCAATCTAACTATGTGATATGAGATATTTATGTATTAGCTTTGAAAATGTTTTATCATAAACTTCTAGTGCCTACAAGTATCCAGTGTCAGTTTTATGTCGTTTGGCTAAAGCGTACAAACTCTATAAAGTTTTAACTATTCAAATAGTCGTGCCCATGGTTAAGGGTGAATGTAAGTTAATTCTTCTAACATAGATTTATTTTCGTGCGTTTTTTGAAAAATGTTCGTATGGATGAGAACTATTATTAGGATCGATCTTGGTGACTGACGGATGATCTTAGTAGTCGAAAACAGGTCAACGTGACTTAGGATATCGTGATGGCATCATAGAGTAGGTTTTTTGAAAGGATGTGGACACTAAAGCTTTGGTGGTTTCGAGAAGAAGCCGATGAAAAAAAATTATTTGTTTAGCTCCAAATGGAGCAACATAAATGTTGTATGCTATCCAACCGGGCCGAGCGGAGGTCCGACCGGGCCGAGCAGAGGTCCAATTGGGGAGAGACGACGGCTCGATCACGCAAAGGCCTGGAAGATCTGCTTAGCTCCAGTGCAAGTCCTTAAGCTTCGAGGTCCGAGGGCATGCTAGCCAATTTGACCCTGTAATTGAAAAGAAGGTGAGGCGAACGGGTTAGTCAGACGATGGGCCGATACGAGCTCTATCGGTTGGCCACTAATAGGATTGAGTTGGTCATTGGTCGCATCCTGATGGCTGCTGCTATCAGCTGGTTATCGATATAGATTGGGATGCTCTTCTATCTACTGGGGAGCCAATGAAGGTATAGGCAAATATCGACGAAGGATGTGATCACTCTGGGTGTAGCGAAAGCGAGATCCTGATCCATTGACCTCAGAGTCGATGGAGGCACCAAAAGGTATTCAAAGAATAGCAAAGCACGCGAGATCTCTCCTGGTTACCGACGGAAGCTGTAACGCTCAAGCATCGGTTGAACAGCTGATAGAGACATGGGAGATAGACGCATGGAACGGATTAGAGGAACTATCGGCCAAAGAGCCGATGACGCTTTGCGGTATCCAACTCGTGGAGAGGGGCCTGATCTCCTGCGAAGCCACGAGGGCCAGCGACCGTGGTAATAACGCCGTTAGGATCAACCTTGATAGATCGGACCGAACCGAGACAGTATGAGGCCAAGGACTAATGACACGAAGACAACGGAGGCTTAGATCGAATGTGATGACGAGGGAGGAAAGAGGCAAGTCATCAGCTACATACTGGCCGAACGTCTGACACAAGCCTACACCTAAACCCATCGGCCACTCGAGCCGATGGGGAACGCGACCTGCTAGGTCTCGACGTTGGCCATGTCAGACGTGAGTGCTAGAAGATCGGACTAAACCGAGACAGTACCAGGAATCGTCCAACGTGTCCAGATCGATCCCTAGAGGATTGATTGTTAGACGATACATGAGATGGATGTGGGGCCTACGTTGAGGATAACTCGTCGGCTACTCACTCCAATAAGATGTCGCTCAAAGACCTGCCGGGACGCTGACTCAAACCACCGTCGCTGATCTCATAGGTCGATCCTAACCGATGCACATGAGACCGTGGATGGAGGAGGAGATCGACGCACCAGTGTGCCTTGTGTGGACATGATGAGGTACGCTCGATCCGACTAAGAGGTCAAACCTAATTAATGTAGCCTTAGACAGAGTAGAACGTATGATAAGAAACATCTCTGAAGGTATGTGTGCATTGACCGAAAGGCCGATGCACTAGGTGTGACGGTCAATAGAAGTCTTTTGAAGATAGGTGCGTATCGGCTGAGGAGCTGATACGCTGGGCGTGCTACTCAAGGTATGGATAACTCATTGGCTAACTACTCCGATGAAACGCCGGGCAGAGACCTACAGGTCTACGGCTCAAATCTACTGTCGGCAGCCTTGCAGGTCGAACCTAACCAATGCAGAAAGGGACCGATGACGGCAGAGAGAGCTTAATAAACCGATAGACCTCACACGGACGTGATGCGGTATACTTGATCTGACTAAGAGATTGAACCTAACTGATACAGCCTTAGACAGAGTAAGATGTACCGAGATAGTGGCAGGACTTACCCCTTCGCCAGAGATCGAACTTAACTGATGTAGCCCCGCGTCGAGAGCCAGAACCCGCCGGTAAAAAACTAAACGAGCTAGGGTGGCGATAGGCCAAAATTGAATTGATCAAAGAATGATTTATAGGCTTCCAGGGGTCTATATTTATACCCTGTCATTATAGAGTCCGACGTGATTACAACAACCATCGGACGTTATTTCCTAAAAAATATAAAAGGAAAATATGTTAACTGAACTAATTAAATCTTCCTATCAAAATAAGATACAATTTACATAGATAAATTATCCTGCCATGTGTTCTACAGCTCCTCTTCAGACGCGGCCTCATTTGGATAGTCTTCTATAATTGGACTGAATTCTTCCTCGCTTCATTCGATTGGCTTCTTCCCTGTAGCAATCAGACTCTTGTTTACTAAACCGATCATCTTTCCGATTCATCCATGGGCTTACCAAATTTTAATGTTAATAATGATCCAATGACACTATCTTGAAATCTTTCTATAAATGTTAACATTTTTCATAATATAACCTCAAGATATCATCTTTGTACTCATATTTCCCAGATAGCTGCTTCATCACCAATAATGAATCCCCAATGATTTCTATAGTAACGGCTCTGATTTCTTTCAAAAGTTGAAGTCCTTTAAGCACCGCCTCATACTCTGCTTGATTGTTAGTACGATAGGGCTTAATTGTAAAAGTGAATTCAAAGCTTGCCCTTCGAGGCGATATAATCACTAAGCCGATACTAGATTTATGCTTGTAAATCGATCCATCAAAGAATAAAGTCTGTGGAATCGGCTCTACATAATTCTCATGATTCCCTGTATGTTGCATGATGAAATCAGCCAAGGTTGTCCTTTAATCGTTTTAGTTGATTTATATCTCAGATCAAACTCTATTAAAGCAAAGATCCATTTACCAATTCACCCTTTCAAGACTGGAGCCGATAACATATATTTTACCACATCGGCTTTACAGACCACTGTGCATTTATCCGATAGGAGATAATGCCTTAACTTTGTGCATGAGAAATGTAAACAAAGGTATAATATTTCCACCACAGGATATCTTGTTTTAGCATCCAAAAGTTGTCTAACACCACTCGCTTCTTTCCTTCAAACTCTTGTATCAACACCAATCCGATGGACTTCTTATCGGCTGATAGATATAATTTGAATGGTATCCGCTTCTACGGCGGAATCAATATTGACGGAGAATTCAGATAATTTTTAACTTCATCGAGTCTTTTGCTGTTCAGTGCCCCACACAAACTCTTGATTGACTCTCAACCTTAGCAAGTGAGTAAAAGACTCAACTTTTCCTGATAGATTTGAAATAAATATCCTTACAGAATTAAGCTTGTCAATCAAGAATTGTATCTTTGTCTTGTTGACGGGTGGTTTTGTGTTCTAGATGACTTTGATGCTTCATTGGCTGACTTTGATTCCCCTCTCATACACCATAAAGCCTAGAAACTGTCCAGCCAATATACCAAAAGTACATTTGTGAGGATTCATTCTAAGTCTATATTTCTTTGCCCATTTCAATACTTTTAGTAGATCGGCTATATGGCCTTCAATATGCTAGGATTTAACAACCACATCATTTATATATGTCTCCACCATTAGGCTAATGAAATCATCAAATATATAATTCATCACTCTCTAATAAGTCGTACTAGCATTTTTCAATCTAAACGTCATGACTACCCACTTATATAAGTTGATAGCTTCAGGACATCGAAAAGTCTTAGGTATATCTTCTTCTGCCATAAAAATCTGATTATATCCTGCAATACCATCTATGAAGCTAATAATCTTATGACTCAATGCTGCATCAATTAACAAATCTATTATCGACATCAGATACTCATCTTTAAGGGTAACTTTGTTCAAATCCTAGAAGTCAATACATATTTTCAAATTTCCATGTTTCTTTTCCATCAGGATGATGTTGGATATCCACTCAATATATCAGCATGGTTTAATAAAATTTACATTGTATAACTTTACGATCTTTGCCTTGATTGCATCATGTAACTCTATTTTAAATCTTCTCAGAGGCTACTTGAATAGCCGATACCCTAGTTTGACAGGAAGCCGATGTTAAATAATCGATCGGCTTAGACCTAGCATTTTATGGTAATCCCAAGCAAAACACCAGGCACAACGAGCGGAGAATTATCGCAGCATTAGTGATTGCTGTAGGTTGTTGAAGATAGTGCCGTAGATCCACGTTAGAACGGTGCAGTTTGTCTGCACCCATGCTAGGCGCGAGGGAAAGGACTCGTCCTCAAGGATGTGGCGAGTGAGACCATATTTGCTGAGGACGATAAGAAACAGGCCACGCCACTTACTTTAGTTGTTGGCGGCCTAGTTGAGCACGATGGGAATGAGGGCACAGACAGTGATGACGGTGGTGGCCTGTGCCGATCGAGATTCATAGGCGGCTTCGTACTCATCCAAAGCGGTGGCGTGGTGGGCGGCCTTGGCGTCAGCGGCCTTCTCAACGCAGCGGACACCGCGACGTCAACCGCGGTCTTCTTAGCATGGCGGGCGGCGTCAGCCTTCGTGGTGTCGGCCGCAGTTTTCTTCGCACGGTGGTCTTCGGCAGTGTCCACCATCAGTGTCGATGGATTTAGCGACATGATGGGGCGACGATTCCTGATGGTAGAGTCAGCGATGCGGGTGTTAACACGCTCGGCGACAGAGTCGGTGATTCGGTTGGTGATGCGCCCATCGACGAAGTCAGTAACGTGCCTGGCGACAGAGTCAGCGACACACACGGTGATTGGATTGAAGCGGAATCAGTGACAGGATGGCGATGGAGTCGGTGACGTGCCCAGCGATGAAGTCAGAGTCAATGACGTGCCCAACGACTGAGTTGGTGACGTGTACAGTGATGGGGATGATGAGGCGGCAACAGAGTCAACAGGGTGTAGCAGCGTCGGTGAGGCGTGATGGATAGTGTCAGCCGCGTTACGCACGGGCGTCACCGATGGTGTGGTGTAGTAAAATTTTAATAAATTTTTACCGCTCTAATAGCATATGAGATGATTGATTATATATATATATAGTTACCAGAGTGGCATAGAAATGTTTCACATAACGAGGGAAGCTTACTATATCGAGATAAATGTACGGTTATAATAGGTTCTAGAAGATAAATCTAGATAAGTCTACTTATGGTAACACCAAACCTGCGCTACCTACGCACGTTCGTAGTTGAGCGGGTCCCCGGAGACGGCGATAGCCCACGCGGCGACCACCACCAACACCACCTCGGCGGCAGCGGCGAGCACGCGCGGCCCCGCCATGGAAGGACGAGGACAACGCCGGGGAGGGGGAGGCCGCGCAGGCTCGCGCAGTAGCGGCGGCGGTGGCTTGAGCTTGGCTAAGCTGCAGCTCGGGCTTGGCGGCCATGGCGCCGCGGTAGTATAATATTGCACTGTAACGAGCTAAGCAACGGGTGCTTAGCTTAGACGGGGGTGATTAGATTAGTTGGGGGTTTAATTAACGCAATTTGGTTGGGAATTGGGCATCGTAATTACGAAAGCGATCGCTAATTGGGACTTAATTACGTTTACGAGTGGAGGCGGGTGACTCTCCAGCCTCGGGAATGGCGCCTACTGTTCCCAATTTTATTTATTTTCATTTCATTTTAATTTTTTTGGGGGAATTTCATATTTTGTTATTTGGGTCGGTGAGAAATGTGAAATTTTAAATAGGTCCTCAAGATTGGAGTAAGAATCAAGAATGGCTAGGAAACTGGCGCTTCCGGTCTGCCAATTACTTGAGTCTTCTGTTCTTTTGCTGTTTGTTTTTACTGCCCTGATGAGCTCTGACACAACACAATTGCTTGTTCTCTTTGTAAGCGTGGTGTTTGTTTATTAGATGGAGTCAAAGCATGTAAAGCCAGAAATTCGCTGGTGCATGATTAATTATGAGTTTTAATTATTATAAATTTAAAAAATAAATATATTTGATATTTTAAAATAATATATATATAATTTTTATATAAAATATAAAGGCTTGCTAATAGAAATTGAGATAAAATTTATATCTTAATTAGAAAAAATAAATAGAGCCCTAAGCCTTTGTTTTCTAGTGACAGTTTCTAAACAACTTAAACTAACCTATGGACAAGAGGGCATTAAAAAAACAAATCTTGTAGGGAGGGAAGAAACAAACAACTGATTGGATTGGTCCTAGACAGTACTGTTGGTTGATGGGAAAATTGAGCATGCATAGAAATGTCAGGTTGATGTTGGTCCCAGTTCAATTGGTTTGGACATGGGAGCTATAGAGGGAGGTAAGGTTAATTATGTTTTCATTACATATTAGTACCATTTTCTTTGATATTTTAGAGTTTAGTGTTCTTGTATTTTTTACATTAAATCTATGATATATAACTTGAGGTTAATATAGGAGTATCCTAGGTATTACGCTAAGTCTATCGTATAGCATTATAGGTGTCCAAGATATCAATTAGATATTAGTAGCATATCATAAATATCAAATAAATTTAGTGGCATAATAAGTCAACTTTTATTTATATCTATGTTCACGAGAAATCTTGGCTATTATTTTGTACACAATAGATTGGTATATTATATGTATTGGGCGATAAATAATTTGAATAGTAACAGCTAACCACTCCTACCATTAGTAGCTTCCGTGTCAGGAAGGATGGAGCCATATAGGACCATCTGATGTGATTGCCACTAGATTCCGGTATCATTCATGATGAGAAAAACAACACATCTATTTAGATTCAAATACATGTCTTTCATAACTATAGTAGAGTAGATAAAAAAAACTTCTCATTTGCATTTACATGTCCCTGAAATTTCCTGCAAGGCTATTTACCTTGAAAAACACACATGCAAATGCAAATGGAGAAATGTATCCTTGAAATCAAAAGTTTATAAGGAAAAAATGTATACTTCGCATCTCTAAAATGTTCAGTTTTTATCCTTCAACTCTTAAACAGATAAAAAACCACCCCTGACTTTTAATAGTGAGTAAACTACAACCCTAAGCCCCAAACAATGTTTATATTGCCGTGTTAACCACCACGTCACCACAGGAAGTAAGCACCCTGCCATCCTTATCGCATGCTTTACCATTTGTTCTACGCGGTTGGAGCGAGTCCAATAAAACTAAGGCTACTTCTAGAGTACCGATTGGTAGGTGGAGAAAAATGATAGCAGAGAGGATAGGTTGTTGGCAACCTATATACAAAAGAAAAAAAAAGTAAGATTAATATGAGTGCAAACTAAAATTATACGCTACTGTATGATGTTATGGTTTGTATATTAAAGATGATATGTTTTACATGTTATCTTTTAATTTACGAGTAGATATAAATAAAATTAGAGGTGGTAGACATCTTTATTACTGAATTTGTTCTTTTTTCAAAGTTAATTTTAAATTTGTTCTTAAGAATTCAAGAAGTGAAGAGTGGGGAAACAAAATAGGAGAGATATATTTACATGCCACGTTGATGTGGCATTAAAGTTTCTCATGAACTAGTACCTGTCTGGTAGCTTAAAATTCTAAAAAACAGTTGTTGAGAATTTGAAAAAACTGGATTTGCTAGCTTTTGGTTCCTAAGTTTAATTTCTGAAATTTATAACTACGGATAAGAATCTGGATTGTTTTTAAGAAGTTGAAGTTCTAAGAGATGTTGCGGATAGGTTCTGTTTGGGTGAGTTCGTGATTAGAAGTAGCTGCAAAATGTAAAAAAGATGAGTTCCTAGTGTTTAATTTCTAGTTTAACTATATATTCTCTCAAATCTGGACTGCTTAGATGCAATGTTGCCTCCGATGCTTGCTGCTGTGCATTAGTCCAAGCCTACTAATCTCCGGTTAATGTTGGAGTGTTGGACAGTTGTTGAATGTGTACGGTCTGCCATGCCTGATGGTAGTACCAACTGCCAAGCCAAACCAGGCAAACCATGAACCAACGTCACTACTGTCATTTAGGCTTGAATATATCCACAATTGTAGGGCAAAACATCATGCTGCATTGTTTGGATGCCGATTCCTGCGAGATATGGACGAAAACGGTTGGGAAAATTTTCGGTTTTTCCAAACGTGTTTTTGAAACGAAAAGTATCTGTCGGAATTTTTTTAGAAAGTTTTAGAAACGAAAATGAATTCAGATTTTTTTTTGTCAAAAATAAAAACGAATACGATAAAGCTACTATACGTGAGAAACCGAAATCGGTCAAAAATATTTTGAAAATGAATTCAGATTTTTTTCTCTGAATCGGAAATAAATTATTTTTCATATACAGATGATTAGCTTTAGCCATCTCTACTTTAGATGTTTAGATTTGTAATGAGTATTAAGGTGGTTAGTTGAATGGATATAATTTTTCTAGTTAGATGTTTAAGATCTGTTTTTCTTTTAGCTAACGACTTTTTTTATTTTATTAGGCTATCCTATACTACACTTCATGATATAGTCATATGAAAATTTCTTTATTATAGTTCTCCTGAAAAATAGAATATACAACTATTCATATTATTATTAATTAATAAAAAATAGAAATATCAATTTATTGTTTTAGAAAAAATAATAATAAGGTACATCTCTTTGTTAACTTGAGAAGCTAAGAGTTATTTTTATATTCTGATAAATATTCACTATTATATTTATTCCGTATCTATATTTGATAACGACTCTATTTTCATATCTGGATTTTCGATTTTGATTCCAATTAAAAAAATAAAAACAGATATAGAGCTATTTTTCATTCATTTTCGAGCCGTTTTTATCTCTACTGCGAGACAAACTGAATCAACGGCCTTCAGAAAATTCAGATTATGACCTACAAAATCTCTGACTCCACCTGCTCGCCTTAGAATCTGCAGCACTGTTTTGTTCTAATTCCAACTTGTCAGTTGTAAGAATCGTGATTACTGGCCAAAGAACTTTGAAATCATTATAGGGCGACAATGAAATCTGGGGGCGGTGTGAAATGAAGTCATCAAAGCAGCAAAAACAAAACAATACTGTATGTATATTCTTTGTTTACAGACTTCTATAAGTTGTAGCCTTCACATAGTCAACCAGCAACTGAAAAAAAAAAGCTATAGATTAATAGAGCAGGTGTGTCAGCCTGATGATAATAAAGCGAATAAACAGTGTTCTGCTCAACCACACTAACAAACAGCATTTATTGATGGACCATGAGACAGCCGACACAACCAATTGGTTTTCAACTGTTGCTTTTATTCTCTCAACATAGGATTGATGCTGACATCTTCCTTCAATCCTTACACAATTCACAAATGCATACCTCAAACGTACTAGCACTCATTTATCAACAATTTTATCCAGTATTCCAGTGTGTTCTCTAGTGACAATGATGATCACAACATTCAACGCTGCAGGCAACAGACGAAGGCAGTTTTCAGAACCATGGTAGAGGAAACCAGTAGGGGGATAAACAAGTTTGGGCATGGGTATCATAACAAGAGATTTTTCATTAGGAACATTTACACAATTACATCGACAATAGGGCATGTGAAACACTTACAGGGGCACTACAACACTAATCGTGGGAGAAAGTAGTACAGTACTTGGGATCTGATCCCTTCAGTAGCTTAACAATACACCATCCCATTCCCTCTAGCTATCCCCAAAGTACTTGGCTAATCCTGACAACCATGGCCTCTTAATAATGGAGAAGCATTAAAATAACATGGGTTGGCTGCGCCTAGCACACCTCCTCATATAACACATTGGCGCCAGCTCATGTTCAGCTTCACAATAATGGTCAGATTTTACGTCTTAATAGTGAGGACATGCAAGTTGCCCTTTGGCACCAACAAGCACCAGCTTCGCAAAGTAAAAATACCATTCAGCCGTCCTATGGTCCAGCAGCAGGCAAGAAATTGAACCCACAATGTCGCCAAGCATGCTCTGGTATCAACCTGTTGATGAGCTCCGGTGAAGCATTCGCTAGCTGCAAATGAACAAGCAGGCACATGAGTCGATCTCTTCATCTTTACTTGAGTATTTTTGTTCACGAAAGGTATATCTGCCTTGAAATTACTTACTTCTTGCTTAAAGTTGAACAGTGGGGGGAATGGACGTCCATTTGGCAACCTTGCATGGGGTTCTCGCAATTCATCAAAGAATGGATGTGCACACGCTTCGAGCTGTAAATTGTAATGGTAATAAATCAGCATATTGCATGAAGTTACCTATATGAATTTGAAAACAATGATCATATAAATTCAAGGGCAGAGGATGGCAGCATTATAGGAATGAAAAGATTGCCACGGACTCCATATTCACAAGAACATAGTGAACATGAGAAATCCATAAACTGGTAGAAAGATAAACAAATATATTGATTATTTTTTCTGTTCCATCTCAAAAACATCCAGGTACATCCAAAATAAAAGGTTAAACATAACCTTCCTTTTGCAAGAATATCCGATTAAATGCTGGACACCTTTAGGAGAGAATTAACGATGACATAACGGTGTTATCATATTCGTACCCAAATCCAATCATTGACACTAGATTTATACAAACAAAATAAAGGATGCATGATCAGATAAAATATATTGATTATTGATAGAAGATGTTAACAGGCAAAAACTGAAAGTGATGGGCAGAACATGACCAATCAAGTTGAAAGAAACAATTAATGCCATTAATAATTTGGAGCAATTATTAATAGGTAGATGGCTTCAACAGTTGACTTGAATCAGTCAAACAAAAATGTGATGGAAAACTCACAGCAGTGCATCGCAGATTTGGTGAATACTGGAGAAGACGTGATGCAAGGTCAATTGCTTCTGGAGGCATCCGCTTGTGGAAAATCTGCAGCATAGGTATTGCAGGTTGTAATATGCACTAGTATCATAACATCAATTAACAAAATGGCATGCTAAAATAAACAAAACAATTCTAATACCTTGTGCCATGGGTGAGCTTTAATCTGAGGAAATCTGAATTCTGTGTAGTTGGGATTCATGCAGCGGATTTCCTCACGTGTTGGAGTACCAAGAACCTGCCAGCAAAGCAAATTCATTCAATTTATGAAAATAGAAAAAACATCAAGAAATATTCTTTAGAACGCATACTATAGAGCAGTGCTTAAGATACTACCTTTATAATCTCGACGAGCTGATCCACTGCACTTTCACCAGGAAAGAGAGGCTGGAAAAATGGACAAAAAAGGTGTTTAGTTCAAAGTTTGCTATAGTCAACCTGGTCAAAAAGAACCTGTCAAAGAAGCCACAAACAGGAAATAACCTGGCCAAGGAGCAACTCAGCAAGAACACACCCAGCTGACCATATATCAATTGATACCGTGTACTCGGTTGCCCCAAATATCAATTCTGGAGCACGGTAATAACGTGAACATATATACGATATGTTCGCTTCACCTTTAACCTGTCCAGAGATTGAATGGAAAAGAAGATCAAAATGAGGACAGTAGCGTTGCATTACAGCAATAAAAGAAAAAAGAAATACAGCAATGTGAAGTTGATGCAGAAATGCAATGTTTTTCCCCAGTTTCTAATTTGTCCACATGAAAGCAGCAAGAAGAACATATCTTGTGACAAAACAAAAAAAATCTAATCCAGCAATTTAAATTATGCAAAAACAAACTGCTAAATATACGCTCTTGCAAACCAGAAAGAACCCTGCTATACAAAAAATAAAAATAAAATGAACTACTTCAGTATTTAAATCATGCGAATTAAACTGCTAAACTACACCCTCTCCAAACCATAAAGAACCACTCCAATATAAATATCTGCAGTTAAAACTAAAATGTGCATTAACTCACCAACATTTTTGCACTCCCAAAATCACATATTTTGACTTGGTGAGTAAGAGGATCCACCTATCAAAACCAATAAAAGCAAGAATCAGCTTATACTCAGATACTGTTAACCACAGGTTATTAAAATGTCAAGCGTGAAATGAACATACCAAAAGATTCTGAGGCTTCACATCCCTGTGGCAAACTCCAGGTACAGTATGAATGTAAGCTAAACCATGGAATATCTACATGGAACAGACAAGCAATATCAATATCATGAACACAACTATGGTAACTAACAAAATGTAGTAAGCAACTCTAAAATATTGTCAATAACATCTTACCTGGTAAACATACAATTTGACATATATAAGTGGCATCCTTTGGTTCATGTTGCTATAATGCTTCAACACACGATAAAGTGACTCAGGAACAAACTCCATGACCAGGTTAAGGAAAAGTTCATCTCTGCTTGTTGTAGAGAAGAAGCAATGCTTTAAAGAAACAACATTGCAATGATCCATTGATCGCATTATCTGCAACTCCCTGTTCTTGTAACGCTTGTCCTGTAAAACCTTCTTAATGGCAACAGTCTCACCAGTCTCCAAACATTTTGCCTGAATGATAGACAAAAGAAATACCAAATAAGAGGCAAATAAACTTTAAAGGAGGACATATTACACTGCAGAACTATACCTGAAAGACGATTCCAAATGATCCAGTTCCCACAACTCGTTCTGCCATGTAGCTGATTGTCTACAAAGCACAAAAACCAACCCAAGTTAGATAACCCTACACATAAGATTCAACAACGTACTGTAGCTTCCATTTTTGTTCTAATTTACCCTCTTAGGTTCTCCATTCTTCCCTCCAATCGTTGTGGAGATTATGTGGCCAGTGACAGGATCACTCCCTTCAATAAGAGAAGCACCGTGCTATCATGTAGAAACAACCCATGAGGCAAGGCAGCACATCAACAAAGAAAGAAAAATCACTAAAACAAGCAGGTTAATGCCATCTACTGCCTCAAATATCTAAAGCAGCAGCACATCACTAATGGCTCCATTCCAAAGCTTTAGAACTATAAATCCAGGCAAGACATGCTATCAACAATCCCCCAGCATGCTTCATTTCAAGGAACTTGGACCAAACAGGCAGCACAAATGTGCTGACTGTGACTGATTACTGCAAAACTAGCTGCATCTGGCATTTACCCTACAATTCATAAAAAATAAGCTAGAGTCCCAAAAAGACTAATTAGATGACTTAAAAACCTTGCTAATCGCCGGAACACTGAACATCGCATCGCAGGCATGAGTTCAAGGGCTCAACTGAATGCTCACGCCAAGGTGTTAACCAACTAATTGTTCCCCACTAGAACAATTAACCCATAAATAGCTAGGAAACTAGTCCTATCAAACGTCCAGTTTGGACGCGGCTGGTGATGGGGGAGCGCTTGCATGGCGCACACGCAAAGATCAGTCCCGGAGGAGGACAGCGCATCCCCTCCCCGCCAAGCAAACTCCCAGGCCGCGTCAACCCCTACAATCGGATGCCCAATTCAGCTCGCCTCCGAGGACAAGCCGCAAACCAGGGAAGCGGAAGCCCGCAGATCTACGAAGCGGATCAACCAAACGCGGAGACCCGAACCACCTAACACCGAGAAGGGGAAGACGAAATCGAAGACGGCAGCAGCAAGCAACCGCAGATCTGGAGCCCAGAACAACCACGGCGAGTCCCACCCCGGCCGCCGCAGGAGCCAAAGAGACACAGAGTTCCACCGCTCACCTTTTCTCCGGCGGGGGCCACCGCGGCGGCCGCGGCGGCGGAGCGCGGCTGGTCGACCTGCATCGGGTCCGCCGTGGCAGAGGCGCCAGCGCCGGCGCCGGCGGGGTGGGGCCCGCTCGGCAGCGTGGCCATGAGGTCGCGGGCGCCAAATGGAGCGGCCCCCTCTCTTTCCTCCTCCTCTGCCTCTCTCTCCTCTCTTCTCTCTCCTCGGTCGGTGAGGAGACTGGGGAGGTTGGCTTGGCTAGGCTAGGCGACCGTGAGACCTTCCTCCTGCCTTTTTTTCCCTTGTTTTTTATTCCCTTCTTCCACCACCCACTACAAGAAGACGGCGTTTTATCAGACAAGGACGTATGGTTTCGGGAAATAGCCCGCTGTTCAGCCTATCCGAAGCGATCTCTTACATTTAAGCCCGTACAGATATCTATATATTATTAATGGAACAATTGAGGGTTTAGTGTAAGTTCGTAGGGGGTGGGGGTGGGGGGGGGACAAGGTCAATCTGTCAGTCTGGCGCTTGGAATCTCCCCGTTTGGAATTGAGAATTCCGTCCCTCTCTTTTCCTTTTTCTGCTTCACCTCTCGGAAATTGGAACTCGAACCCTGCAGAATTATTTGTACCTTGCCATTGCTTTACTTGGCTGCGTTTAGTTGGGGTTGGAATCTCGCTCTTGTGTCTGACGTATTATTAATTAAGTTTTAGTTAAAAAATTAAAAAATAAATTAATATAATTTTAAGCTATTTTTTAAAAAATATTTAGAAATCGTGTGTGCGGAAAACGAGGAAGAAATTTGGAACTGTCCAAATGCACCGTTCGGCAACACCTATTGAAAATTTCTTCCTTTGTGCACAAACGTTTAAATGGTACTTTTTTTAAAAAAATTCTATATGAAAATTGTTTTAAAAATCATATTAATTGATTTCTCAAAATTTTTAGAAACATCTATATTTCCTGCGTTTTTTTTCAAGAATTCGTACGTTTCCTTTTCAGCCAAATGCTGTACATTGTTTTTTCCCATAGAAATTAGAATCTTTGAAAATCCTTCGATACAAACAGGCCCCTAAATTTTCCTAATATTCTACCATCTCTCTACTATTTTACACAAGCTTAGATGTTATTATTTACTTAACGAAATCTTAAAAAGTCGTCCCACCGTTTTTATTTTTTTTTGAATACAGAGGTAGCACACATTTTAATCTAAGTCTTTTTTATAGGGTTTTTCTAAGGATCGGTTGATTTCAATACCAGTGCAATGAACTACGTGATCCTATTTGGGAAGAAAACATCTGTATGGTCTATGATTTTACTACTAAAAATTTGGCCAACATTGATGGCATGATGGGCCATGTGGCTTGTTAGGGAGGCAATCACCTCTGATGGGTCAAAATAAACCCACTAGAGACTAGCCTACATGGCTAGACCATTAGAATTATCTATGAGGAATCAAAATTTCAAACCAAGAGAGACCACACAGTGGTGTTAGTTCGGAATATACACCCGCCACCAATGGCCCCTACCTATGACAGATCGTGTGACACTATCATGTGTCAGGTAATATGTGATAGGTCCAAGCTCACAACTCGATAGAGGTATGTTAGTATTAACGTCGAAATTTAATTTAGCCTATAAACAAGATCGGTCGATGAGAAATTACTGATCGGCTCGTGAGGTGAAACCGATTAATACTGTAGAACGATCGATCAAACTGGTGAAAGATTAAATCAGTCAGAAAGTTAACCAGATAGAGTCGGGTTCAAAGAGGAGTAATGAGGATAACGACGGGTCAGGTATTTATATAATGTATTACGTAAGCTAATCAAGTTTGAGTAGTTTTATAATTGCTTAGAGATATTTTCCTTGTATATTTTTAGGAGATAATGTCCGATGGTTGTTGTAACCATGTCGGACTCTGTAATACCAGGGTATAATATAGACCACTGAAAACCTATAAAAACATCAACAGACCTATCAAATACAACTTCAGTGTATCGCCACCCTAGTTCATCTAGGTTTTCACTAGCGGTTTCTGGCTCTCGACACGGGGCTATATCGGTCAAGTTCGATCTTCGGTGAAGGGGTAAGTCTCATCACTATCCTCGTATATCTTGCTCTGCCCAAGGCTGCATCGATTAGTTTCAACCTCTTAGTTAGATCGAGTATACTGCATCATGTCCATACAAGGTTTATCGGTCTATCATGTTCTCTCTGTCGTCGTCGGTCTCGTGCTGCATTAGTTAGGTTCGACCTGCGAAGTTGCCGACGGAAGATTGAGCTATAGGCCTATAGGTCTCTGTATGGCGTTTCATCGGAGTGTTAGCCGATGAGTTATCTATGTCCTAGGCACCACGCCCAGCATATCGGCTCCTCGGCACATTAAGTTTAGGTGTAGTTCTGTGTAGGACGTTCGGCCGGTAGGTAGCTGATGGCCTCTTCTCTTTCCTCCCTTGTCATCATGTTCGGTCTAAGCCTTCGCCGTCTTCGTGCCATTAGTCCCCGGTCTCATACTATTTCGGTTCGGTCTGATCTATCGAGACTGGTCCTAATAGTGCCGTCACCGCGATCGCTAGCCCACGTGGCTTTGCGGGGGATCGGCTCTCACTCCGCACTTCGGATGCCGAGTAGCGTCATCGGCTCTTTAGCCAATATATCCTCTAGTATCGCCTCCATCGGCTATTAAGCCGATGCTCGAATGCTGCCTTCTCTATCGGCACCCAGCCAATAGGGAGAGCCAGACAGGCCCATCGTCCGATTGGCTCACGGGTCTCATCCTCTCTCCTTGTCAATTGTAGGGTCAAATTGACTGGCACATCCTCGACACCTCTAAGCTTAAGGACCTGCACTGGAGCTAAACAGACCTCTTAGGCCTTTGTGTGACCGAGCCGCCGCCTCTCCCCGATCAGACCTCTCCCCGCGAGATTTGGCGACGAGCAGTTGGTTACCTATATACCCCTTATACTCACTGTGAGCTCTCCTAACCTCTTGTACTGTTTACATAAACATTTTAGGTATTGGGAGCAAACTTTTGCTATAAAATCTGAGAAAAAATATTTTAGCTAAAATCTCCTAAGCTTGGTGTATTAGTAGTTGTACATTATACTAAATTTGTTTTGACATATATTATTATGAATTATTCTTGGTATTTAGTATTGCAGATGGATCAAAAGTAGATGTACGGAGGTAATCACTTGAGTCAAGAATATAGAGATGGAGTTGGTGAGTTCTTAAATGTTACGGACGATGACAAGTCTAGGAAGAGTAAGTAATTATGGTATGTCCATGTGTCAATCGCAAAAATGAGCAGATGTTTACTGATAGATTAGAATTATAGTATCACTTGATATATAGAGGATTCATTAAGGGTTATACTTATTGGACCAAAAATGTGAGCAAAAACCTCTTAGTAATACAAAAATGGATGGATACAACAAGGAGCAAGATGAAGATAATATGTTTGTTCTTTCACCGTTGAGCGGCGAAACATTTGGGGTCGATAATGAGACCCTTGGTGCAATATTGCGGGATGTAGATGTTCTAGCTTACAATGAAAGGGACTATGAGAAGTTCACAAACTTGGTGATGGATTTAGAGACACCTATTTACCTGGGTTGCAAACCTAAGTACACGAAGTTGTCTTCTATCCCAGAGTTTATAAAGCTTAAGGCAAGTAGTGAATGGTCGAATAAGAATTTCATAGAACTTCTCAAACTTCTGAAAGACTTGCTCTCGAAAGAGAACACTTTACCCAAAATGACATATGAAGCAAAGGTCTTGTATCTATTGGATTTGGAGGTTAGAAGAATTCACGCATGTCCAAATGACTATATATTGTACTACAAAGAAAATACTGACTTAGATTTGTGCTCGTCATGTGGTGCTTCTCAGTTCAAATGGAAGAAGTGGTGTTGAAGGTAAGAAGTCTAAGAAGGGTGGTCCTAAAGGTTGTGTGGTGTCTTCCGATTACAGATCATTTTAGGCGATTGTTTGCTAGTGAAAAAGAGGTAGAGTTACTATGTTGACATGAAAGGGATCGAAAGGTAGACGGTTTGCTTAGGCACCCTGTAAAAGACCTAAGAAATATTAGGGTTGGTTTGAGTACCAATGGGATGAATCCTTTTAAGGATATAAGCAGTTGTTTTAGCAATTGGTCAATACTATTTGTGAACTACAACCTCCCACATTAGTTGCGTTTTAAAAGAAAGTATATAATGCTATACATGCTAATCCAAGGACTGAGACAATTTGATAACGACATTGATGTTTTTTTCAACCACTGATGGATGATTTGCAAACACTATGGAGAGAAGGTGTAGAAACCTGGGATGCATATGGGTGAGAGAACTTTAACCTTCACTTTGTTGCTGTACTGCATAATTAACAACTATCCTGCACTTGTCAACCTATTGGGACAAACTGTGAAAGGAAAGAAGACATGCTTTGATTGTATTGATGAAACACATAGTAAGTGATTGAAGAACTCCCACAAGATGGTTTACATAAGTTGTACGAGATTCCTCTGGCGTAATCACCCATATGGAAGTTTGAGGAAAAGTTTTAATGGTAAGAGAGAGCAGCTCCTCTGAATTTGTTAGGAACGAAAGTACTTGACATGATGAAGGCATCCATAATGTTTTTGGAAAAGGAAAGAAAGCATCCATGGCAAAAGAGAAAAGTATGTGAAAGAAGAAATCGATATTCTGGGAACTTCCGTACTAGAAGGATCTTTAGGTTTGCCATTACATTGACCTGATGTATGTAGAGAAGAATGTTTGTGAGAGTTTTATTACATTATTGCTTAATATTCTAGACAAGATGAATGACAAGCTAAGTGCATGGTGATATTTAGAAGATATGAAAATTTGGAGTGAACTAGCACCATCAGTAAATGAAGAAACAAGAAGAGTATACTTCCCTCTAACTTGCTACACTCTCTCAAAGGAGGAGAAAAAGAATATCTTAGCATGCTTGCAAGGTATTAAAGTTCCAACTGAGCACTCATCAAAGATAAGTAAGTTTGTTTCCATGTTGGACCTTAAATTGGTTGGTATGAAGTCCCATGATTGTTATGTTCTGATTACATAACTTTTGCCAGTTGCTATTAGGAATATTTTGCCAACTAAAGTACGTTACAAGATAATGCAGCTGTGTTTCTTCTTCAATGCTATTGGCTAGAAGATCATTGATCCTATCAAACTAGATGCCCTACAAGAAGAAGTTGTGAAAACCCTATGCCATCCTGTGATGCACTTTCCTCCTTTGTTATTCGATATCATGGTTCATCTTGTTGTGCATCTTATGAAGTAGACGAAATTATGTAGTTCTATCTTCCTTCGATAGATGTACCTGTTTGAAACGTACATGAGAATTCTAATGGAGTTTGTGCAAAATAGATCCAAGCCCAAGAGGGGCATCATTAGAGGATACATGACCAAATAGGTAGTTGATTTTTTTTTGTTGACTACATGCTCGAGACTTCTTGAATTGGAGTGCCTAAGTCTTGCCATGAAGGTAGGCTTGCAGGTGTTGGCACCATAGAAAGGAGAACTATCATGCTAAACCGCTTCAAGTTTGACCAAGCTCATTTTCACTATGCTCCAACACATGATAGACATGGCGCCATACTTTGAAGGGTACATAGCTAAGATCAAACAAGAGAATGTTGGCCAGCCAGACAGCTTCATCATGACAGAGCATAAGAAGTGTTTTAATGAATGGTTCAAGAATCACATTGCCAATAGCACCAGCATCAAAAGTGAAACACTTTAATGGCTAGCGCATGATTCTTCATAGGATGTCCAAACTTAGTAAGGATTTGACATTAATGGATACAACCTCTACATAAGCAAGCAAGATGACTAAATCACCATGTTGAATAGTGGGGTACGTATATATGCATTTTAGGATAAACTTGGATGCAGTCATACTACAAACCGTGTAGAGGAGATCTAGGAGATGAATTATGTAAAATCTAAAGTGCTATTGTTTCAATGCAAATGGGTACATCTTCATGGGTTTAAGGTTGATAAAGAGGGTTTCACACTTGTGGACTTCAGTAAGGTTGGATACAATGATGAACCATTTGTTCTTACAAAGCAAGTCATCAAAATATTCTACATAGCTGACCTAGCCAATAAGAAGTTGTATGTTGTTTGAGAAGGCAAAAGAAGGATTTTAGGAGTTGAAAACGTTATTGACAAGGATGATTACATCTAGTGTGCATCTGTAGCACAAGAACTACCACTAGAAAAGGAACAATTAGAAGACAACAATGTGTATACATGAGAAGATCGTATATGTGCATGATGATGTATTGTTAAATGCTAAACCCCTGTTAGGAATATATTTTGCTATGCTCAAAGTAAAATGTTTAACCCCTGTTTGAATTTGTGCAATGCAAATTTGTCAAAAGTAAGTTTATTTATGCAAAATATTTTGCAAAGTTTGTCAGAAGTAAGTTTATTTGACTATGGTTAAAGTACATTTGGCTATGAGTCAAACTATTTAGAGTTATAGTTGAATGTGGTCAACTCGATTTGTGATGGGTTTGGAACTAGGCCTGTCACATGTAAGTTATATATGATGGGTTGTTACGTAAAGTCGATCATAGATAAGTTACCTATGATGGACCATTGTCTCAATCTTTGATGGACCCAAAGTTTTCATCCGTGTGATGCCCTGTAATAATTAGAAAAGAAAAAAAAAGGGAAAAAGGAGAAGAAAAAGAAAAAAAGAGAGCAAGGTGCAAATGCAATAGCATGCCTTTGGCCCAAATCAAGCAACAGTAGTGGAAGCCTAGTGAGCGAGTAGTAACACTACAGTACCACGTGACACTGCAACACCAAGAATAATCCCTCCTTGCTAGTTTGGAGTGAAACTATTTTATAAGGATGAGTGCTCAGTCACTATTAACTCTGGTTCAAACTTTTTGCATGAAGTGAGGACGAAAGCACAAGAGAGATAAAAGTATATGTGTGGTCCAACTAGATGAGTTGAGCCTAGAACCATTTTTGGGTCATTACAGATAACTTACAACCCATCACGGGTAATGTTGATCGGGCATATGGCCTACACACTCGTAAAAACTAAACTAACACCTCATCATTCACGAACCACACGTTGCCGCCTCTTCCTCCTCCCACGCTCGACGCTGCTATATTATCCATGAGGTCATCGTCACCTTTGTTGCCTGGTCATAGGAGCCACATGTGGCCTCATCCTTAACCCCGCCACCACCGCCTTGCCATCACATTGTCGTATTAGTGAGTTTTCTACTAATTAACTTATTTTTTTAGTGATTTACTAAATTTATTTATTTTGAATCCTAGTGATTTAATGCTTTCAAATGGTAAATTGCTCTAAATTTATTTGATTCTGCATTTTAGTTCTAAAATTTTAGTTCATTTATTACCGATCTATTTAGCACCGCTTTGAAATGGTAATTTGCTCTATGATTTAGCGCCAGAATTTTAGTTGATTTAGCAGTAGCTGAAATTTTGGTTGATTTTCTGCTGCTTTGAAATGGTAAATTAATCTACGATGATATTGGGTCATATTATCTGATACATTGGACAAATGTAGCTGTAAATTTAGCCTTTTTTTCAATTATATGTGCAATAGTGTACAAAATTTACAAACTATAGTGCCCTCACTAGCAACGCAAGTAGAGGGACCTCGAATCCTCCATCATCAAGAACAATCGGCGCCCCTTCAACTTGTGTTGCGTGTGCACAATAGTTGCTTTTGCTACTTGATGACATGTAGGAAGTCCATTTTAGTTTCCCAGGCCAAATATTGTAATATTTGTCAAGCGGTCCCTGGTTAGGTGTATGTAGGAGATTTCTATCTCTAGCAACCCACACCTTATGGTGAGGAGGTAAGAGGTTAAAACTCCTGCAGCTTGACATCTAAGAACACTTGAATTCTCCATGCAAGTATTCTATATGAAATGTTTTCTATTTCTTAGGTCTAATTGTCATATATAGTCAGAAATGTTAGATAACTATTCTACCCTGTCGGCTAGCACAAGAGGGACAAAGTCTACTAAAACCCTAGGACATGTTACAAGCTCATAGATTCTAAGCTAACCATCACACATGTCGACAAAACTAGCAAACCTATTGTGCCTAAAAGTGTTGTACTGATGTTCTCAAATTCTCGCGGGGTTGTTGCAAGAGAACATAATGGAATTCTGCACAATGACTTCGATTGTGTTCCTAATGCGAAGAAAGAGCGGGCTTGGTCAAAGCTAGTGAAGAAGTATGACTTTGCACCAAAAGCAAAGGAGGCCATTAAGCACTGGATGCTATAAAAGATCTATACTTCCTGGAAAAACTTCAAGTCAAAGCCTGTGACGAAGTATGTTTTCAATCTACGCAACATGACTCCAATGTCTGAGTACCTGTAGATCATTGAGGATACCTGGAGAGATTTTTTATCCTTAAAAAACACACTGGAGTTCTAGGCCATTAGCAAGGCACATAGGAAACTTTAGTCTAGGAATGAGCATCTACTCTAGCTCGGCACTAGCTGTTACCTTAGGAAGGAAAAGATATGGGCAATGAAGGATGAAGCTGCTAGACAAGCTAATACTCTCATTCCATTTGCGAACATCCTCGAGGTATGAGCCAAGAACTAGGCTAGATCAAGAGGGAAGGTTGAGCATAATGGAACTATCACCTTCCCTAATTGAGCCAACGCTGAAGTGTATCGGCAACTTGTGAGTTTTCAATATGAACTCTTCACAATTTACTTACATATCTCATTGTACGCATGCTTGTCTAACATCTTATAAGCCCCATTGTATCTCAAGCTAATTGCTGAGCAGTCTTCGCAAAGCAAAGTCGAGTTAGTCAGGTGTGAGGACAACATCATTACAAAGGCTCTTGGGAACCTAAACATTCGGACCGGACTAGAGGAATTAGCTCTATCGTACCTTGGAAGGTGGGTCTGGCTAAGTACAATTTGTAATCCAAGAAGCGTAAAAATCTCAAATTTAAGTGGAGAAAGAGGCCTAGTTGAAGGCACATGTCAAGGAGGAGATTAAGTCTAAGTTTAGTAAAGAGATCAATGTGAGGCTAAGCTAGGAGGTGGAAAGGTTATGGCTAGAATGGAGTCAATAGCATGGTGGCACATTGCCTCCTCCTCATGTCACCCTGTAGTAGAAGTTAGCCCAATAGGCCAACCAAGCAGTTATGTGTCAACGGGGGTGGATCAAGAGCAAAACCCTATACCTACTGCAATAGACCACATAACTGAGGTAAGACAAATTTAGTTCAATATTACTATAAGTTCAATCGAGTTCCATCTCTATTAATACCTTTAATTGCAATGCACGATACCACCGAGTGCATCCTAAAAGTGAGGGTCAAGGCAAACTTCTGCTTAGATGCCGTAGAGGGCCTAGCTTTCAAGCCAACCCTGACAACCAAAGTGCATGGAGCTACGTTGGTGGCAAGACATGCGAGGGTCCAAGTTGATATGGTTAGGGACAATTAGGCACACTATCCCCTTGAGATCTCGCCAAATGATGAGATTCTAACACTAGGGGCTGCACAAAGGACATATATCCAATGGCTCAAGTTGGATATAGTCATCAAGATGAAAGGTTAGCCATCTCGTCCACCCTGTCAAGCTCTTGTGCCTCTTCTAGAAGTCCCGCTCTACGAACACCTCCTGAACAAGCATTCATTGAATTGCAATTCGGTACTAGTGCTATGGACTTTGAGGTTGATATACCCGAAGATCTCCCTCCAATCAAGGCCCTAACAGGGCACAATTTACTTGATCGATGATTTACACCGGAGGTCGGGGGAGAGGAAATAGGAATGGAAAAGCAAAGAAGAAGCCGGCATTGACTAAGAGGCTAGTTCCCATTAACTTTGTGCTAGGTATGCTCTTGGTAGACGACAATGAATTATTATATATGGGTGCTACCTGCAAGCAGCTACATGTATGGTACATGGGGATGAGCAATGCCAAGAGGTCTAAAAAGGAGGGGTCTTTCCTTCAGCATGACTAAAAGCCATTCCTTTTAGCTGGATTTCTATTCGTTGTGGGCTTCAGTGTTCTCCATGACCTATTTAGGCTTTGAGCCCTAGACACGGGATTGCTAAAAAGCTACTCTTTATAAGTGCCCTTCACTATACTCCACTAACGATTAGTATTGCATATATACTAATCTAAATTGTACTCACTATAGATCTTGTTGGCTAGAAACCCACAAAAGGGTAACCGGGTTGGATTCCTAGATCCAACTATGATCAATGGGCTTCAGATTAATACAAAACTAGACAAAGTCATCGGATGGATCAAAAGATGCTTGTGGGCCCATTAAGACAAGGATTGTTTAATGTTAGTCTACAATCAAACGCAAGGGCCTCAAAATTTTAAACTCTATTATTATATTCTATCGGAGTGAACCCGCATACAACTAAATGTTTCATTATACATGCACCATGGGGTTCTTGTCATCGTAGTACCCAAATGGAGCGTTGTTTACTACCTCGATTCTAACAAGGCCCATAATTATGATTTCACTCCTCTTGAAGCTGCAATAGACATCATAGGAACCATATGTCACAAAACATGGGCGGCATTGATAAAACAAGTAGTCCCTGTATCACAACTATGACCTCAAGTGCACTTAACAAAACGACGATATGTGTGGTTTTCATGTACATCACATGAAAATCTTGATGCAACAAGTGACCACATTTGATCCTGAGGTTAAAACTCTAGTTAAACATCACGTTTTAAAAACCATTTTAATTATTTTGATTAGAATAATAACTACACTCTTTTCTAAAAAAAATGATTGGAAGCTTGCGGAGATCAACCTTCCAAACATTTGAGAGGAACTAGCCGCCTTTTTGTTAGTCAAAGTTATAAATCCAAAAGGACATTTCCATGTAAAAAGACTACATAAATTAGAACTTTCTTTGAAGTTGGCATTTCAATCTTGTAACTTAAATGCTTAACTATTGTTGAATCTTTAATTATTTCCAACGACATTGAGTTCTTGAATATGTGTGACTTTTAAATTTGATTTTCTAAAGTGAATGTGACTTGTGTAAGATGTTTGTACAATTTATCTTAATTTTATAGCTATGTTTGCCCTAGCCATTTGCTCTTTCAGATTTTAAGGAAGTTCACAAGGGTATCATCTTTCTATATAGAGGCTTATATTGTGTAAGCCAAAATAAGATTGTGGATATACATATGTGATGGGTGTATACAATGGATGATGATATGGATATGTGGGAATGGGTATGTGTGAATGGGTGATTGTGATTAAGGGATATATTTTCTTGTATTTATCTGTGAAATCTGTCATTTTTTAGATGGTATGGCTAGTTAATTCCTTAGACTAGCCAATAAAATAAATTTATTTTCATCATTGGCGGGTGGTAATTGTAACCCGTGAATTCACGAAGATCTTTGGTGATGGGCGCAAAATAGAAGCTGCCACCCAAGATAATCTATGACGAGCTACAATTCCACCGTCATCTAGGATGAAGACACCTTTAACGTGTTGTATTTATCACCACAGGTATGTTACCAATAACGGTGGGACACCAACCAATACCACTGATAACGGAATTTGTTTGCTGCACATTACAGGTTACCAATGAATGATAGGAGTTTACCCGTTAGATTTCCTTTCAGTGGCCACTGACTATAACACCCTCAACTATGATGAGGGTATCATCTGTTGGTTTTTTAATAAAAAGAAATAAATACATGTGAGAAACATATTACGAAATCTACTTTTCTAGTACTAAATATCTGCAATTACACTTTACTAATTCATGTGACCAGTCCAGTATTGCATGTCAAAGTCGGCGATTGATTGGACAGCTGATATTATTGATTGATTCCCACTGGGCCTTGTTTGAAGTATGTGGCCAATTCTATTTTCTAACTGTAATAAAATAAAGAACATTTGTTTCTTATTCGGAGTATATTGGATTTTTTTTTCAGAGTAACACACTAACATGCAGATAATGACATGTCGACTTTTCTCTCAGGGGGAAAAAAGGGAAATCCAAAGCATTAGAGTTATACATTTTCGGTCCAAGAAATTAAATAAATGGTATACATAATTAAAAATTTTTTCTTACAAAAGTTTTACCATCGACCAATCAGATGGTAAAAAATCCTTAGTGATGAGTTCCACGGGTTTACTGAACTTTTGATCATGTTGTTAACTTGTTATGTATATTGGCAAGAGACTGCCTCTCAAAAAAAAAAAAAACTAACCAGAAACGGGCTCTACAGAAAGTGTAGGTTTAGGTCTTTAAGGTTAAAAGGGCCTATCTAATTGGAGAAGAACTGGATCAAAGTCTGGCTTGGGCTGGGATTTCTCAATGTTTAGTTTCTGAAACTTTGACGGCCCAAAGCAGAAAATTTGGTACGACAGATCCATTTATCCTTAACATGAAATTGTCCTGAATAAGGTCCATTTGTCCAAACAAATTTGATCAGCACATCAAAGAGGTAACGAGGCCCATGCTGATGATGATGAGACTTCCGACTGGATTTCGCTACGCCGGCCAACTACGCTCGCGTTTACTAGGGTTTGCCAGTGTGGAACACCTCTCTTGACTAGTAGCATGCCTGTACCAATGCTACATTAGTTTTTTTTTCAGTGGGTATGTTTTCTAGACATTTGGGCTGTAGTTTTAAAATGTTTTTCAATACGAATTTTCAATTTTTATGTGGCGCTATTCTATATAAACCTAGCATATATATATATTTGAATAAATATATTGAATATGTATAAATGGAGACATATAAACATATTTTTTAAATTTTATTACCATCAGATAAGAATAAAGTTTTATTTCATATGTTTTTTCCCACTCTCGAAGGATCTTATATTTGTCATCTGTCACCACAGTGCTCTCATCCTAAAAAAACATACTAAGTCTATTGCAATAGTTGCGTTGGATGAAGTGGCACATATCGGTGCAAAAGACTCAAAATGTTGTTTTGTCCATCCATTATGCTATTTAAGAAAATTGAGAAATCTATAACAAAAAATATTACATTAAATGTTAGAGATGGTACTGTTGATGTCTCTATTAATAAGTTTCATTCCTATGGAATATTTTTTTTTCAAAGAAATTTTTTTGAAATTACATTGTCATGGTTTGTTATATACGTCCCGTTGGCCTTAAGTATGTTGCACACGTAATATCGACATAATATGGTGTCTACGGGTTGCTCGTAGCACTTCAAGAGAATAATAACATCACAAACCAGATATAACTTTATAAATATATCCAAAAATATGTGTTCATGTGGTTTTTCATTATCAACCATTTTGTTTTGACATTCAGCCCTGCTCTTTTCTTTTTATTGTCCCTTTCATCTACGACTTAATGTATGTTGTTTAGATAATTTAATTAATATTTGTACAAAGCTATTAAGAAAATCGTTAAAGAATGTATATAGAGGATTATACTTACAAATCATAGTCTGTTGGGTCAAGATAGATAAAATGTAGTTGTTGAGTGAGCTATTAATAGGGTAGTTAAAACCTAATGGTAATTACAAATGGAACATCGAACTTACTCAAAGTTATATGACGCCATTATTACTTTCTTATCTTGGTGGGAGAGTATGGCTCATCTTAATTATGCCACGACGTCTAATTTCTTGTTGTCATGGAGTTTTTTAACATATGCCACCTTCTCCTCAGGTGTGTTCCCTTGGAGTGCCTCACAATCTTCACGTATCTTCACAGTATGGTGCGTTTAGCAAATCCTTGTTGGGTCCACATAGTCAATTAGTTTCTTAACTTACACCACCTTCTCCTCAGGGTCATCATCGTTGGTAGCAACCACTAGTATAGGACAATGATCACTAGGGATACACCACAATATTTCATTGGATGCTTCCTTAACTTCGGTACTCTTAGCATCTTTTGGAACCTGGTCTTATGATTCTGTGGCTACATGTGGTTGTTGCTGTGGATCGACCTTAGCCGGTTGAGGTGCTTCTATGGATACATTTGGTTATTTCTATGAATCAACCTTAGCCAGTTGAGGTGCTTCTATAGCTAATTGTGTTTTCATAGTTGGGTTTCCAACTGCTATTTGCTTTTATAAGGGACCTTATTGGTTTCCATTGTTGGTACTGTCTTAAGCTACTTCCATTTGATAGTAGAAAACAAGTTATACATCTCTTAATGGAACCAAGGAAATATAAATTAAAATATCAAATAAATATATCTACTACAACCATCGAATAATTGAAAGCTTTACTATACATAAAAAATTAAATTACAAATTACACAATACTATACAATCATTTTGAAAACAATATGAAAATAAAAGCATGCTCTTATATTGATAAGTCATTTATTGGTATATCATGTAGATATGTTCGTAACAAATTCTAGTGTTTAAGAAAGCAGAGTGTAGCAGCATTGGTGGACGTATAGAAAAGAGTAAGGAGAAGCTCCGATTCATTATGGGTCATAGTGGTGGCAGCGGTGGTGGCGGTGGATAGGGTTTTCAATGAGACAGTGATGTGGTGGGGTGGCATTGGCCGATGGTGGGATAGAGAGCTGTAGTTGGGGTTTGTGATGAGGAGGTTGGCTGGCATGAAAATTTGGCAACCTCATAGTGAGGGCTAGGGTTTTCGGGCACGTCAAGACTTGGATATTTTCCAAGTTCCACGTGCGATTGATATATAGGTGGTGTATTATCGCAAGCACTGCTTACAATAATAGTTTTCATAGGTGAGCGATTATGTGGCTCACTTATGATAATAGTTTTTGTAGGCAGACGCTTACCCATCGACTTAGAGGCCTATTTGTGATAAACAAATTAGGCCCTCCTATTAGTCCCATAAAATTTTGGAAATTTTTAATCCATTGAAATAAATATTTGTAATTCATAACTAATTGAAATAAAATCCAAAGTTTTATGCAAATTGTACCAATTTTTTAAATAATAAAATTCAAAATTGTATTCAATTTGTACCTTAAATTTTTAGAATTTATAACTAATTGAAATAAAATCTAAAATTTGTGCAAGTTATTTATAAAATTTTTAGAAATCGTAACTAATTTGAATAAATCCACATCTTGTTTCCAAAATTGTAGGAAATCCTAACATGACACGTTCTAAAGTAATTAAATTATAGAACGTACATAATAGTTGGTCAGTATTACATATGAAACTAGCTTTTAACAGATTTTACTACACCATTAGTGCACATGTAGAGTATAGTTTCTTCGTCAATTTGCTGTACTTACTTAATCCTATTAGGAAGATTGGTGAATAATGGCATGTTGTTGTTTTGGTTTTATTGTTCGACATCTTTGACATTGTTAATGCCTACGATGTGTTGCTTCATGAATATAACTATGTCCTTCTTCTCATTCACAGGTCGGTTACATAGAAAACTTGTGTGACTTGCTCAATGAGTACCCATGAAACATCCATGTGGTCTACATTCCTATGGTCAATAATCTGAGAGACGATGTGAACCATTAGGTGCACCATTATATCAAAAAATGATGGAGGAAAATACATCTCAAGCTAGCATATGGTCTTTGCAAATTTTAGCATGGGTCCCAATTCCATAGGATCAAATATCTTATGTAAAATTCTATTAAAAAAGTAACACATCTTTATGATGACCACCTTAATTAGAGTTGGTTTAATTGTCCTTATAGCAATAGAGAGGAGCACTGTTAGCATCACATGACAGCCACAAGAATTATAGCTAGATAGGGTCAAATCTTTTATCAAGACTAGCTTCCTAATGTTTGATGAGAAACCATTAGGCACTCTCACCCTATATAAGCATTTGCACAATGTCTTCTTCTCTTCTAGTGCCAATGTGTAGTTAGCAGGAGGAATCCAATCTTTTCATTTAGCAGTCAGAATGTCTAGAAAGTCAAACACATTCTTCTCAAAGTGCATGACATCGATGGCATTATAAATTTGTAAGTCCTTCCATGCGGTAAATACTTAAAGAAGATTGAGTGTTTCTTAAGTGGCATTATCTTTTCTTCCACTTTACTCCGTCCTTCTTTTCCTTCCCAAAATGACCTTAATATTCTCTGTCATTTGAAACACTAGTTTACCACTTCGGGTTTTAGAGGCAATACTGTGCTTTTCTATCTTATCGAAATATTTTGCTATCAAACAATATTTGTGTCTTAGGCCCAAGAATCATCAATGCCACATGTAAACTAACTTGCTTGATGATATAAGATATAGAGATAAGGTATTATCCAAACAAAAAAGACATCCCGTCTTTCCTTTAACCTATCCTAAGAGGGAAAAATCTATGGGATAGTCATTGATGATAACGGATATGATCGCACTAGGAGTGAAGTACTCCTAAAGGTACTTATCCCACACCTTCACTCTATCCTTCTATAGATCTGCCATATCTTCCATCAGAGGTTCAAATAAAAATATCTATGTCACTGCTAGGTTGTTGTGGGTCTTGTATAAGGATAGTCAATAAAATGCACTTTCGCTTTTGACAAATATATGTAGGAAGGTTTTACATAGTCAGCAGCACTGGCCAAGTGCTATATGAGTTGCTTAAGTCACCAAAAATGTTCATTTCGTTTGTGCTCAATGCAAATTTTACATTTCTCATGTCCTTAGCAAATTCTTGATGTAGGGCATCAAAGTTTTTCCACTAGCAAGTATCGACGAGTATTATAGGTGTGCTAGTCAATTTGACCCTGCAATTGATAAGGAGATAAACTGATGAGTGAATTGACTGATAGGCCGATATGAATTCCTAGTATCGGCTGGTCGTTGATAGTCATCGGCTGTGTCTAATGCACTCTTGTTATTGGCTTGTTGCCTATAGGGGCTAATGCACTCATCCATCAGCTGAAAAGCTGATGAAAAGCGTAGGCAGATGATAACGAAGGGAATACAAGACACATTGATTATAGAGTCGATGACATTCTAGAATTGAGTAGTCAAGAAGCATGTATATGGATTCCTTCTATCAGTTGATTGCCGATATAAGATGTAACACTCGTTCATTGGCTGGAAAGCTGGTGAAGGCATATATAGATAGCAAGGAATGGAATGAAGGATACATCGGCTATAGAGCCGATGACACTTTGGAATAGAATGATCAATGAGCAGTATGTGTAATCCTCCTATCGACTAGTTGCCAACAGAGCTTGTAACGCTCGTTCATCGGCTGGAAAGCCGATGAAGTCATATGCAGATAACAAGGAATAATATAAAAGACCATCGGCTGCAAAGCCGATGGCGCTCCGAATAGAATGTGTGATGATGCTCTGAGTAAGATAAAGGATTTATTGGCTACAAAGTTGATGGCGCTTCGAATAGAATATACGAGGAATAGCAAGGAGCGAGACCTGATCTTCTGAAAGTACGAGACATAGTGACTATCGTGACTGTACCATTAGAACCATTCTCGATAGATTAGACCAAACCGAGACAGTACAAGACTGAGGTTAATAGCATAGAAATAGTGGAGCCTAGATCAAACACGCGGACGGAAGGAAAGGATGAATCCATTGGCTAGCTGAGCTGATGAGAGGAATTCTTTGAAGATATATGTATATCGGCTGAGAAGCCGATATACTATGCATGTGGCTCAATATGTGGATAACTCGTCGGTTGGCCGCTCTGATGAAACGTTCGCATAAAATCCTATGGACCTATGGCACAATCTACTATCAACAATTTAGTAGATCGGACTTAACTAATGCAGCACGAGACCGATGGCAGTAGAGGAAGCTTGATGTGATGCACCTAATCGAACTTAACCAATGTAGTCTTAGGTAGAACATATACACTAAGATAGTGGCGGGACTTACCTATTAGTTGAAGATTGAACTTAACCGATGCAGTTCCGTGTCGAGAGCTAGAACCCATCGATAAAAACCTAGATAAACTAGGGTGGTGATGCACTGAAGTTGTATTGATCGATAGATAATTTACAAGTTCCTAGAGGGTTTATATTTATACCCTAGAATTATAATAGTCCGATGCGGTTACAAACAAACTCCAGACGTTACTTCCTAAATATAAAAGGATATTATCTCTAAGAAGTTAACAAAACTAATTAAATTTGACTAATCTTAGAAGATATATTTTATAGAGATAAAGTACTCTGCCGTGGTTTCTACGGCTCCTCCTCAAACTCAGTTCTATCTAGATAACTTTCCACCTTTTGACTGAACCAAATCCATACTCAATCCATCCGATAAGCACTTTTCCTGTATCAATCAGACTCTCTAATTTTATCTATGGGGCTTACCAAATTTTAGTGCAAACAACCGAATAGCCCCATGGGTTGGCAACTATCCAAGTCTGTGTACTCTGTACTCCTTGTGGTACAGTACACAATGATTTACACATGTATCTTTTAAACACCTAGTGATAATGGTGCTATAAGTTTCTTCTCTTGATAGGTGTTGGGTTTTAAGAAGTTAGACTTCAGAAGTAAGTTTCTTAATAGACTCAATAAATCATTAAATCTACTATTAGACCATCTGTTGCTAGCCTTCAATCTAACAAATTTAAGCACCAAACTTTATACCATAAAATCTTTGTTACATCCTTTTGCCTCATCATATAGAAGATCCTTAGCTGCCTTCTGCAACACCTTAAAATTGTATAATCCTCTTACTATAGCCAGTAACATTTTTGGTTTAGTGTGGTGTAGCATATCATCTACATCAAAATCAGTGTTAAAACCATCAGTATCATCTATCAAAATAGGACCATTTTCGTCCATCATATCATAGCCAGTGCCATCAATTATACAATTTTTAGCCGTATCCAATAGAAAACAAGTGCCTTCATCTATAATACTATGATTATCGTCTCCTTGAGAACCAAGGATTTCATCGTGATATAAAAAAACTTTGTAATCTTTCATAAATTCACGCTTCACTAAGTATGACCTGATTGCATTATGATTTATTCATACTTTTTGATGCCTACAATCAACACAGGGATAACATATTTCCTTCCTATTCTTTCTCAAAGCATGTGTCTTGGCCTTTGCAATAAATTTAGATACTTTTAAAATGTACGATGGATGAATTTTTGGCGTATTGTACATCTATGCTCTCTCCATCAATAAAGCAATGTGAATAAAATTAAATGAGAGCTCTTTTAAACAAAACATACAAATATATATTGCTATTTATAATTAATGCAACATTACAGTAATTAATTAATATTAACTTGTCATATATGTTAACTAGATCTAGAATTGTAACAAATGTTAACTAGGTCTATATATATCATCTATTTGGAGTCTACAGTAGACGAGAACAACTATTGTACAAAGATTGGCAACTAAATTATACTAATATGACAATTTTACCATAGCTAAATATTACAAAACTAGATCAGTCATGTTTACTTTTAATAAAAGCTAAATTCTCAACATTGGATGCATCAAATTTAACAAAGACAATAAAAAATAGAGGAAGAATACATGCATATACCCTTATATAGCAACTTTCACCAAAGATTTCAAGTTCAAAACCTCCCCCTATATCTTCGTATGTTTTGAAGAGAGAAACTTTAATCTAAAATTAGTGAGGTTGGGCTGAAAGAAATATATACAACAAAATTATTGCTTGCAGTCTGTCCGTGAAAATTCATTATCGCAGGCAACCTTTTAATCTACCTTCCTAAAAAAATATCCCATATTCGTAGCCGGGCCTCTTATGAGGCCACCCGTGATAATGTATTTTTCTAGGTGGGACCAAGCATACCATAGGTTGTGGGAAGGTCGCCTGCGAAAATTATTTCTATAGTAGTGTCATTAATGGACAGAATTCAAATATGTAGGTTGATGGAATTATCGGATTTGAACCCATGGCAAACTTGTAAAAGTCTTTTTTCTCTCAAGGAGATGTCATCATTTTTTGTCACCCAAATAGTCATGATTTCTTTTAGAAGTAGCATAATACCCGTGCATTATAACAGGATTTCAATTAATAAAAATTATCATTAACTCATTATTATTAATATTTCCTACTTATGTCATCAGCTGCATATATTTATTAGTGATATGTGAACCCTTGGCTTCACACAATATTTTTTCCTTTCCACACAAAAAAATAGAGTTGGTGGGGTTGGTTGACATGCGGTCCCTCTAGTTAATGGTGGACCACTACTTATATAGAAAATTAAACAGCTATATATATTGCACGGATTTTGTTATTTTTTAAACTTTATAATAACTATTTAAATGATTTTTTAACAAACGAGAAACCATTCCCTTAAGGAATTAAAATAGTTTTTCCTACTAATGCTAGAATGCTACAAAACGCACATACACATAACACACGCATTCGCGTCTGTGCGTATGGTCAAATTGCTTCCGGGCATGGCTAAATAGCTCAGATCTGCTGGATCCAGCTGGGACCGGGGACCTGGACCAGAGGATCGAGGAGTTCGTTGGCTACGGCTAACAATTCTAGCCATCGGGAGATCGGAAGCTGGAGACTGGAGAGCACTAGAGAAATTAAGCCCCAGCCACTTTTCATGTAGGCCTGTTGGAACAGTCCTTAGCACACCATGCTTACTGTTAGGCCCACTTGTCAGTGTCTTGGTATGGCTAGCGCAAAGGTGGGCCTAGGAAGAGGGTGTGGTAGTCAACTGCACCCCCTGCTTTTTCACACCCCTGTTAGGGCAAACAAGGGTTGAAGTGACATGCGTCAAGGACAACTGCTGCCCTGTTTCCCACATCAAGCAGTGTGGAGCAGATATCCATCTATTGTGTCTTCAACCATGTCGCATACTGTAGGATAGATAACCATTTTGCCACTCTAAAATAGAGAGGCAACCAACCCCTAATACAGAATAGCTTGCGTCGCTTACCCTTCCTAGAAGGGCACCTTTGCTCCCATTCCTGGCCAACTTGAGGGCAACTAGCTCAAGGTGAGCCCCAAAGCTAGACCATGTTGGGCACGAGCTGAGGGCTCCACCCTTGCTTCTTGTGGACGTGGTCTTCCATGTCCCTTTGAGAGGGCCATGTGGCATCACGCTAGCAACCCATATCATTTTGGATCAGTCTAGAGAGTAAATGGCATGGCGCCACGCCCTCCTCATCTAGGCTGCTGTCTGTGGGGATGCTGTTTCCCATACTAATATTATATACATGATTATAGCAGACATAATAAATTGTCATGAAAAGAAAATTAATGTGATGTTGTTTTATGAAAGAAGAAAAAAAGAGAGACAATTTGGACCATTGATTAATCATCCAGGTGCTAGAAACAATTAAGGTGATGTGAAATAACATTAATGGTTGGGATGAACTATATATTTATATATAGGATTGTAGCATACGTAATAAATTGTGATGAATGTAAAAATGCCTAACTCTCTAGCACAAAGAAGAGAAAATATGTTAGACACCGCAGGATTTCATTGCACGCTAGCTACACAAAAAAATCAAAATGAGTGATCGGTTTGGAGTATATATATTGTAACGTCTAATTATAATTTTTATTGAACAATAATTAAACTATGATGGCAATAGAAAATCCACATTTAAAAAATAATGAAGCTTGAGCAGTTATGTTTAGCCATCAAATCATATTTTTACTGGGCTAAGTGGAGTCTCACGCTCTGTACGAAATGTCATGCGTTATCTCCCACACCGCACAATCAAATTGACTCCACAAGACTTTCTATTTAGCAATGAGAAAATCCAATACTTTGAGAAAAAGAGAAGCAGGTGCATCGGCATCGTAGCATAGGGGCACAATGAATGAGTTGTAACATATCTAACCAATATTGCTACATACAACAAAAATCAAGGTATATCAAATGTTAACAAAAAAGATATACGCTATACGTGCCATTATTTGACAAACGTACTATCAATAACAATTATGTTCATCGCAATGATTTTACTCATACAACTATTTGATGCGGCACTTAACCCATAAGTTAGCATGGAATCAGTTCACTCCTATAGCTATATAACATAGCTCATTTTACATCTAACGATACTTTCTTTTTTTCATTTTTATATTTGTTTCAAACAAGTCATACTTGGACACACATAAAAAGACGAAGGCCAATGTTAACTCCCAAATTCCAATCCTTTATAGAAGCGTATTGTGTTTGTATACATCTAGCATGTCTATAAGCAGCTAATGGCACTACAAAATTGATGGCCTTTCATGATATGTTTAGAAGCCGTATTTTTTTCATATTAAATTTACAATGTAGGATTCATACTGACTAGGTTTTTTTTAAAAAAAAACATATGGATCCCACGTATTGTATAGAGGTGGTGTCTAATATATGTATATTTTCTCCGTTTTTATCAATTTACGTGCAAATATGTAACAAATTACATGCATATGAACTAGAGGGTGGGGTAGCTTGATGGTGCAAAAAATACATTCATTAATAAATTCTTAAGATTTCATAAGAAAAGAGAGCCAATTAGCTTTCAATTAAAAAAGGGAAAAGCATCTTACATTTATTTCAAAATTAATTTGTTAGACCTATTTTCGGAACAAAGTAATACCTATGCCCGTGCAAATCTGCGGGCTACCTTCATAGTTATTACAAATGTTACAGATCAAAATACTATAAATTACAAAATTACAATTTAATCATTAAAAACAAAAAACTACATAGAACACTGGCCTAAAAAGAGAGATAACCCTAACTAACTTCTATGTATGGTTGGAAAGAAATAGTCCTTATCTTTCTCAAATCAGAAAACAGAATTTTCAAAATCAGCAACTGATCATTATGTCGATCCAATTTCGCTCACATCACCGCCAGCGACTGACGTCGAACTGAAACAGAAGATAACATTGAAGAATAACTTATCTATAAATCAGTCATTTGAGTACATCTTGCCATCACTATAGCCATCGAAGCCACGAAGTTGACTTAGGTTCGCAACAACAGAAGGTACTACAAAGCAACGCCTCTATGTGGGACGTGACATGAGATGCCATCGCCACTTGTTCGAAATCAGAGCAAGATTTTCAACTGGAAGCTAGTGCGAAGGGCTGAGATGTTGTGATGATGCCTCCAAGAAAGAAAACAGTGCCTAAGGGTGTTGCCTTCATCGAAGTTGGCTTAGAATCATGTAGGGTTTTTGTCATTCAACAACCTACTCACAATGTGCCAAACAGAAATATCATCATGGGAACACCATGAAGCCGAAGCCAAACACGTAGCCGCTGCACGGCCGGATAGAAGTCCCAGATCCAACAACCTTAGCCACTGCATGACCGGATATGGGCGTAGAAGCCCCTGATTCAGTGGCTCCTGCTCACAGCAACTTCACCATCTTACTAGGGGAAACTAGGAAGGGGAAAGGCCCTGTCACTGTTCAAGTGGCGGTGAGGCAAAGAAGAGGAAGAGGACCGGTGATGCTATGACCTGATCGTGGCCTGCACCGTGAGATACAATTACTAAACCCTTCTGCACGGTTATAGAAGGAATGAATAATAGACAAGTTGTCAATAAGCCACGCAAATGTGCTGCTCCAAGACGTACATGCTTCGAGCTTGATGGGCCCATGTGGGGCCCACTATAGCTCGACGGAACAAGCAAGATGGAGGACTTCTGAGAAGACTTTCCATACCTAATCTCTGTACACTAGACGCCCATCTCCTGTAGCATGGTCATGTGGTGTCCCCAAATTAGTAGAGGAGAGAATCGAAGACGGGAAGCTAGAACCTTGGTCGCTTACTATAAGTTCTTAGTAAATCCAAAAGAGAAATTAAGAGGGACTACTCTTAGTTTGAGAGACTTTCTAAACTCCTTCTCCACGAAGAGAGCAGTCAAGAACCCAATAAAAGTAGGGTGTTATACCTCCGGATGGCCTAAACCTATATAAACCTTATGTGTCTCATTCCCCTAGCCGAAGTCATTCAAAGGGGTATCTTCGGATCTCTGCTATCGATGTCTAATTGCTGACACGCACCAAGTATAGTTAATGTCATTTCTCTCATCTCTATTGATCCACATCACATCAATTGTTTCTAGCACCTAGGTGATTAATCTATGGTCCAAATTGTATCTATTTTTTCTTCTTTCATAAAACCACATCACCTTAGTTCTTACTATTGGATGATGAATCTATATGTGATCTATATTCTCATAAAGCACATAATCTCCATTGTGTTTATAGCTTTTTGGATGATTAACTGAAGAGGCAAATTATACAAAGTAATATATAAATTATGTTGTTTAGCTAAAAAAATACATCTTGCATTTTATTTCTACCATTATCATGCAATATTCCCACAGCAACGTATGGAGTTTCATCTAGTTATGTTATATTTTATGTAATTTGATATTTTTAACACTAAAATTCTCAACTTTCATGTCATATATGAAAATTCTTTAGGGCTACCATCCTGTTGCAACTCCTAGACACTATATCCCCATGGCTACAAAAGTAAGCCCATCTAAGGCCATTGCACCTTCCGCTACCTTCTTCCCACCACCTCTATCAATGCATTATTTGTCGCTCATCATGACTATCCGGTCACTCCTCTCTCTCTCATGCAAACACTTGTGTGGGGAAAAATCTTTGTGTTCCAAAGTCAAAACAAATTCATAGTCTCTTGCAATTCCTAGTAGTTGATCCTAGAATTTATTCATATTTTGGTATATTATTAAATCTAAATGGATTTCAATGTTAGTTCTTCATGTGTATAAAGAATGAACATGTTTGTGTCGTTAATGTTCATATATGACTATTCACGCTTTTTAATGGTATGTGCACAGAAAATAGACGAATTTATCCTTATGCATCAAAGGTATGGAACACATACTAACATTAATATGTATCAATTAGATTGTTATATTTTATTAAACACTCTCTAAACCCCAATAAATGACAATACAGAATATATTTAGAGCGTTTACATGAAAGATGAGTTAGTTTAATTGGTCTGATCATTTGAGCACATTTAAAAAGACATAACTAATTAGATTGTAGCATCCAAATGAATGTACCATCCTTTTTCCTTTATGGTTGATATTTTTTTTTCTACTCAGATATGGTATATGTAAATTAATTGCATGTTTGCATGATGATGCGACTTATGTTGTTAAATTATTTCACAATTCTTTATGGTAAGTTGGATGGAATGCAAAGTGAAGGTGTGTGGTCCCTAGATAAATTATTCTTTTATGTGAAAATTTATTTGCATTTCAATTTATTATTTTTTAGATACCACTGATCTAATTTAGCTATGCGTGCTTGTAGAATGATTTAAGGTGACATAATATATGTTATTAATTTTATATAATTAAAAAATATTTACTTTTTATATTTAGTTGCCATGCAAAGGATAGGGATCTTTTCAAATGATGTATTTTAATCTTTATATATCAAACTATGTGTAATATGGATATTGAGTTATTTGCTTAACTATAAATAAAATAATAGTTCAAACAAACAAAAATAAGGCATGTAACTTAAAAACTATTATCATTTACCTATCTAATTATAAAAAAATATTTTTATGTTGAGTTTGTTACTTGGTAGCTAAAATATAGGAGAGTAGTGAAGGAAAGAGGAGAGGATGGGAAAGTTGGAGAGCGGAGGGAGTACTGCACTGCATACAGGCGGGGAGAAGAGGGGTGTTTGGTTTCTTATTTTTTAAGATTACATCTAACATTTAAAAAAATTGGTCTATTATGTTGCGGCTAGAAGTAGAAGAATTTATAGAAATATTACATAATGTTTAGGAGTGTTTACATTAGATTTAACTTTTAGTATTCAATAGATATTAGTTGTAGCTTCTTTTAAGCAAACAATAAAATGGATTATATTATTAAAAAAAGTTTATCCCTTCTTTCTTTCTTTTGTATATTCTAGAGAGGACCGAGCAATAAGTGATTTTTAAGTCATTCTTCATCGGCTTAAGCTCTAATTTATTTTGTAAATTATAGAACATGTATTAAGAAAGTAGACCTGCTAATACAGAATAAAGGCGAGAATGCTTCCGCCCGGACGTCCCATCTTAGCTGAAAAATCGGATGTCCGGTTAAACCCTCCGACCTTTTCTATTTCTATCTCCCTCTCTCTCTGCTAACCGCATGTTAGGACATGCATATTACCGTACATTCCCACCCCTTTTCTAACTGTACATGCATGCACAATTTATAATCAAAGCTTTAAATATTTTTTCTTCTAAGTCTACGGTCCGATTATATCATTGTATTTGTTGCATTTAAATATTTACAATAAGATCTTACATAATTACATTCTAATGAAAATATTTTTTAGTTTTTTATAATAGATCTCTTAAATGTTACACATGGTGTATTTGTATGTTTTAATAAGTTTTTTTTATGTTTCACTATGTCCTTTTTAAATATGGCACGTGTTCTTTTAGATGTTTTAGTAAATTTTTTGTGATGTTTCAACTATCACAACTCGATGCTTCGTACTTCATATAAAAATATATCAACAAAATTAAGTATTGTACAATATATTATATGTTTGATACGAATTTTTTAATGTTTAGCTCATTGTGACTTAATGCTTCTTACAGTGATTGTTGGTATTGCAATAATTTTTTTATGTTAATTGGCTCTGAAACATTTCATCAAGTGGATTGAACATTTTGACCAAGTGATGAAACTATATAGTGATAAAACAATGTTTTTTTTACATATATATTTTAACTGAAAATACAATTATTTAAGATCTTGTTATAAAAATTTAATTATAATAAATGCAAAATGTATAATTGAATTCTAGATTGGATAATTAATTAGAATGAAAAATCAGTTTGAGCTTTGTTAATATGTTTGTTTTACATGCAAAAGAAGCAACGCTGGGATCAGAATAAACAAAAAGAAAAAACAAAGGGCCACGTGGGGCTGGCAACGTGCAGCATGAATGTGCAGAACAAGCTAGCAGCTGTTGCCAAAGAGGAAGCTAGCAGTGGCTGAGAGCACGGGCATCCGATTTTTTCCTATTCGTCGGACGTCCGACGGGTAGTGCTCTCCGAATAAAGGGCCTCAATATCTTAAGAGATGTAATCAGATGAGCACAATCACAAATATATTTAAAGGCAGATGGAGTGGGTAACTGGCTATAAACTGAGCTTATATCTTCATCCTTTGAAGAATGGTGACACGAATGTTGTACCCGACGAGACCGATGCGACAATGATGGCCTTTACGAGCACAACAGCAGCAGCCCAGGGCAGCTGAACTCAGACGATCGACCAACCAATTAAACAGTGGCTTCTATGCACCTTTTGTAGCCCGCATACTTGCGGGTACCACGGCCAGCTAGCTCCTTCCCCAGCCAACTACTAGCAAACTAAACTTACAGCTTCAATCGGACAGCAGTCCCAAAACTTCCAATCTTTAATTTTCTCAGTTATAATCCGATCGATCTCGACATGGTAATTAGGCGTGCATCATATGATGGAGCAGCAAAGTCTAGATATAACTGCAAAAGTAGCACACATGCATATATATCCTCATACTCGTTCTCTACAGATCTTACCGTCAATGTCGTCACAAGCTTCCAAATGTTGCATGTGCCGATGCTCTGCTCCCAGATGGTTCGCCATGGGGAAGTTTCCAGGGACGACGGCCATGCCATTTAGTTCGCAAGCTACTTCGCTAGCTGTATCACAAATATAGAAACTACACATAAACTACACATCTATCTCACAGATAGAACATAAGTCTATTAGAAAGGAATAAATGATAATATTTAAAAGAACTAAAAAATTTTTATAAAATTAAAAATTACAGGGTTAATATTACTGTAATCAAAATCATAATCATACAACTTTGGTCTGACTGACTTCTTATTATTGATCCAACCGTCGTTTCGATTAGTAACTTACCATCAGTTCGACCTTGTTGCTTTATCAGGTCCGACCATAGCTTATGCCAGCTTAACTAGCTATAACTAGGAAGAAAATGATCTCGACGAAAATTTTAAAAATTGACAAAACTCTCAAAATTATGTCACTTTTATTATATTAAGATATGTGTACGAAATACATACAGATCACTTCTTACTTCCGACTAAACTCGTAAACCAAGTCTAAATCCTAATATTTTTCTCTCTTCAAAAAGCATTAATTTAAAGTCTAGACCATCTTTATATTTATACCCATAGGTAGCTATACCCTGAATTCTAAAGAGAAAAGCACCCCCTAATTTCTTATAAAACACTCTTATACAAATATACAACATATCTTTTTAAAATTTCAAACTTTATCTTTTCAAATTTGGACTCTTCCTGAATTTGACTCTAATTTTTATACGCATATAATCCATCTCGTATGCCATATGATATCTTCACCCTAGTCTTTAGTATCCCGTATGATCTCTCGATCATCTGGATATTAACTTCTCCGAAGTCAACTCTCGATCCATCATCGGCAATACTCAAGGCATCAATACTCACCTACACATACAAAAATAAAGAAACTATATCTAAACATAAGTTATGCCTAACTTAACTCACATTAGTATATAAACAGTATATCATATGCATATAAAACATATAAAAATCTTATCCATCAACTAATCATCAAGAAACATAAAAACGATATAAAATTGACTCCTCTTCAGAGTTTGCCAGTTAGATCGGACCGTTAGGCTAACTGGTGCGACTACACTCATGCCTATGGTCTAATCGGTCCTGATGGCCAAGTCTAACCACATTCATATAGAGCCGTTCTGGACTCATGCACACACCCATGGTCCAACTAGCTTCTAGGCAATGTCCGACCACGTGTAGAAAAAAACACTTCATTCAAAATTAATTTAATCAAAATTTAAGCCATTTATTCATCAGAAATTTTTAAATCAAGATAATGATTTTACAATTCCCCTTAATGAACACATTGGCAAACCTTTTCAAAATGTTATTTGGTATTTGAAAATAAAAACCAAAAAGATTTGATAAAAAATATTCAAGGCTCAAAATTAAAAAAAAAACTCTCCCCTTTTTTTTAAAAAATAAATTTCCATTAATTTGAAAGTTTTTTTTCACATATTTTGTCTTGTCACCTCTTTTTGACAATGATTTCATCAAGAATTGTAATTTTTTCAGAAGCATTGAAGTATACCTAGAGCAATTTAAGGACATGTGTTGTAAGATAAAAGAGACAAAATGATCAACTAGCTAACAAATATATAAATATGAACCCAAGATATAATGAGTAATTTCAATTTAGAATTAACAATTAATGCATTCAAATGTAATATATTTGCTTAGTACATATATTGAAAGAAAAACTCCTACATATAGATAAATTGTATTAAATTTTTATGCTTTTTTAACAAGAAACTTTAATCAACTTTAGAGAATTTGGCATTTTTATATGCTTTTTTTCTCTTTTTAACATCATAAAAGAAAATATCTTAATTATTCTAGATACATACTTGTCGTTAATATTGTTTCTAAGGATTCGGCAACCATTATTTTTCAAACTGTGGATATATTCTTGTCATGAATACTGTTTCAAATGATTTGATATCTATTTTTTCCAATAATAAAGTTAAGACAAGAAGTTTTGTTTAATTTCACTTGTGGTGGTATGTAGAGTCTCTAAGGAATGAAAATTCACTGTAAGCATAAATCATCTAAACTACTACTAGTTTCAATACTGTATAGTTATTTAATTCATATAAAAGTATTAAATATTGTGCATCTCCCTTAATGGTAATATCAAAGTTCATATAAACACTAAAATTCATACCAACTAAACTAGTGACTAGAAGGCCTCACTCATATTGCTAGCAAGCACAAAAATATACTAGAGATAAAAAAATTAAAACTATTCTTTTTATAGTTTTTTATTTTTTTTATTGTTTCAAACACGCATGTAAAATAAACATGAACACAAAATAAAGCAAAATAACAAAAAAACATGTATGCAACAATGGGCACAAAAAATCTCCCTCAGGACATGCTAAAAGGATGAACAATTCTAAATTCTCTCCGAAGAAACGCATGGGAAAAATTCAAAAGTTTAGTGAAAATATCTACCAATTATAACTTAGCATCAAGAAACATTAATTCAACATCTCCCTTCTCAATATACTTAGTGAGTAAGTGTTGTATATAATTATTAACAATGTTAATAGCACTTATATTATTGCAATAGCGAAGAACTTTATGAAAAGTAAGACCATAATATTTCAAAGTCAAAATAATCCAAAAAATCTAAGAATAACAACTAATAGTAGCAATATATTTAGATTCATCAGATGATTGAGTAACATTTGATTGTTTCCTAGAAGACCAAACAACCAAAGAAGTATCAAGAAAATGACATGTTTCACTAGTATTTTTTCTATCAATTCTACAACCACCAAAATTTGCATCGAAATACCCACTCAAACATATAGACGACGATGGAGAATACCACATTCCAAATTCAAGAGTGTGTTATAAATACCTCATAATTCGTATGATAGCTGGACGATGCGAAGCATATGGAGAAGCTTAAAATCAAGCACATACATACAACAAATTATATATCTGGTCTCAAAACAATGAGATAAAGTAAAGATCCAATCATATTTCGATATTCCTTTTGATCAACAGTTTCACCATCTTCATCCGGATTCAAAACAACAGTAGACTTTATTGGTGTAGAGATAGCCTTGTAGTTCTCTATCTCAAAGCATCGTAGAAGATCATTGGTGTACGTTGTTTGATGTATAAATGTACCTTATGGTGTTTGCTTGATTTGTAGTTTTCAAAAGTAAGTCAACTCTCTCATCATATTCATCTCAAATTCTCTGTGTATAACCTCAAAAAACTCCACAACTAAATTGTGAGATAAACAATCAAATATAATATCATCCACGTAAATCTAAACAAAAAGTTTATCACCATGCTTAAGAAAAAAGATAGTTTTACCTAATTTTTTCATTTGAAAAACTTCTGCAAGCAAGTAGATTTTAAGTCTATCATATCATGCTCTAAGATTTTGTTTTAAACAATAAATTTTTTTACATAGATTAAAAACATGATTGGAAAATATAGGATTTTTAAAATCAGGTGATTGCTTAATATAAACTTCTTTCTATATAAAACCATTAAAAACACTTTTTTAAAACTTTTTGAAGTAGCTTTTATCAAAATCCAACCCTTCCACCTCACTAAAACTTTGAACAACAAGTCTAGCCTTGTTTCTCACAAATAAGCCATTTTTATTTTGTTTTTCCTAAAAAACACATTTAGTTCCAATAATATTATGACCAAGAGATGGTTCAACTAAAGCCCAAACTTTATTTCTCTCAAAATTCTCAAGTTCTTCATGTTTGACGTTAACATACGGTTCATTAGTTAGTGCATAAGTAACATCTTTGGGTTTAAAAGAAACAACAAAAGCTAAATTCACATAACCATGAGTTACCTTTGACATTGTAGTTCGCTCATCAATGTTACCTATTTGTTCCGTAGGATGTTATTATTGAATATGCAAAGGAGTAGCAACATCTAAAGTTGTTCAATGTTTTAAACATTGAATTGTCTAATATCTAGAGCTTTTTGATCCAACCTAGTTAGACTGACTTTCCTATTTCGGTTGGACTTGCTAAATGCCATTGGTCAAACAAACCGCTACCTTGACCTCATCTTCTTCATCGTCACTTTCATCCACAAAAATATTTTTGTCTTCCCTTGAACCTATGATAAAATACCTACAATTTCTAGTCTTATACCTGAACTAGCTTCATCAAAAGTAAATTTATAAGTTTTGATAATTTTTTTAGTTTATAAAACAAGCACACATTATCCATGAGAATGAGCCAAGTAACCAAGAAATATTCCATCATTAGAATGCACTTCAAATTTAAGAAAAAAACATTAATACCCAAAAATACGCAAATGAGAAACTTTAGGTTGATGTTCATATCAAAGCTCATAAGAAGTTTTTCTAAGTTTAGATCTAAAGAAAAACTAATTGGAAATATAACAAGCAGTGTTGATAGATTCTGCCTAAAATTTTCCAGGTATGATATTCATCATAGTCCTTGTTATTTCAACTAAAGAACATTTTTTTCTTTCAACCACACCATTTTGTTGAGGAACATGTGGAGAAGAAAATTGTTCTTCAAGACCTTTTGCATTATAAAATTGTTCAAAAGAAGCATTTTTGAATTTACTACTGTTATCGCTTCAAATAGTTTTCAAGTATATAGAAAGTTCAATAGCCAAGCAAAGACATAAATTTTGAAAGTGCTCAAAAGTCTCATCTTTAGATACCATAAAGAAAACCCAAGAATATAAAAAAAATCTCCACAATAAGCAATACCGCCACTTTTCTCCAATACACTGCGGTCTAGCCAAATCAATAGTTTCCATATATAAAAGCCATACAAGTGCATGCATCATCACAGAAACAATTGAAGTATGTAAAGAAGTTACCATTTTATCATGATGACAAGGTTAATAATTCATATCAAGATCATTCTAAAGTTTAGGCAAACCATGAACAATATCTGAACCACTTATTCTAGTTAAATGATCAAAACCAATATGTCCTAGCCTTCGATGATACAATATCAAATCTTTTACAAATTTAGCAACTAGACATGTGATCTTGGATGAAACACCACTTTCAAAATTAGCCTTAAAAACTCTTACATGATAAGAAATCCCCAAAACAAAATCACTAGAAAAATCAAGAATTTTACTCCTAGTTTTCTTAAATCAAACCTAAAAATCCTTATCAATAATTTGAGAAATTGAGATCAAATTGTATTTCAAGTTTTTCACTAAAACTACATTGTTCAAAATAAATTTATCACTTACCTTGATAGATCTAGTAGCAAGAATGGTACCTATAGAAGTATCTCCAAAGATAATCAATTCTTTCCTATACGCTGATTTGAGATAGGAGAATCAACTTTCATCACTAGTCATACGCTGCAAGCAACTGGAGTTCATAATCCACACGTTCTCCTTCCCCATCGCACGAGCCTCATTATTATCATCGTCTAAATTAGATTCTCCATGAGATATGAGACAAATCTCAGAGATGTTCTTGCCTTTGTTATTGCCTCCATCATCACTCTCATAATCGACAACACTTGCATAATCTTATTCAAAAGCAGCATAGAGTTGATTGAATATTTTCTTGACATCTTCTTTGTTTCTCCCATCTTTGAACACTTGATTCTTCTTGACATCCTTGGGCTTCACCTCCTCTTCTTCATTCATTGATCTTTCAAGCTTGGAACATTAAGAGCAAATGTGGTTCAACTCACCACATCTGAAACATCGGATTTTGCCTCATCTTTTCCTTCTCTTGATGTTATTCCAAGCTTGAGAAGACTTGTTAATTAGCAATGCCAAATTATCTTTGGAGATTTGCTCTAGTTGGTCATTGAAGATGGCATTTAAAGCAGCAAAAGAACTTGATGAAGAACTATCCAAAAAAGAATCAAATAAAGAAACTAAAGCAATGATTTTTGAATCAGACTTGTGAGAGAGAACATTTAACTCATGAGTTTTCATCTCCTAAATTTTCATATATTAACCAATCAACAAATGTCTTGTAATTTCAAATTAAGGATAGTTTGCATTAAAATAATGAACAGATTTAAGATTGCTTAAAACCTTGTCAAAACAACCGAAGTAATCACCAAGAGCTTATCTAGGTTTCATCTTAAATTTCATACAATTTGTTTTAAAAACATCCATGCGAATTTCCTTTATGTCAGAAAATCATTCGTGAAACTTATGTAGTGCTTTCCATATCTCATGTGCAGTTTCAAGATGAGAAATACAATCAAAATATGAGTGAGAAACACCGTTTCAAATTATGTTGTAAACTTTGCAATTATTTTCAAATTTAACTTTATTTGCATCAACAATAGTAACATGAATAATACAAGGTTTTGAGACTTTTTGCCAAGTATCATAACCTTGAAATATAATATAAGCTTTCATTTTTTATAGTACTATAACTCAACTCCATAAAAACATGTGGCTTGGTCGACTATCGATCAACCATAGCTCAATCTCAAGATTGGTAAAGATCAAATAGAGAAAATAAGACTCTAATACCACTTGTAGAATTGAACACAAGAAACAAGCCTACAAAGGGGGTGAATGATAGGATTAAAAAAACCAAAAACTTTTTGGAGAATTAAAAGTTACGTATGATCTATGATTAATGAAGTCAATCTTTTTGTCGGTGAAATCTCATACCTTTCTAGATATCGTCGGTCTGACCGGTAACTTATCATCAATCCAACCGCCTTACTCCACCCGGCCCGACTGTCGCTTAGATGCCGGTCTGATAGCTTGTAACCGGAGACAAACGATCTCGATGAAAATTTCAAAAGTTAATAAAACTCTTGAAAGTATATCAAATTTATTATATCAAGATATGACTACAAAATGTATAAAACTCTTGAAAGTATATCAAATTTATTGTTTCAAGATATGTCTACAAAATACATACAAAGCACTCATCTCTTAACTTTTAACTAAACTTACAACTCAAAGTCTAAATCCTAACTTTTTCTCTATTCAAAAAGTGATATTTTTTCTATCAATTCTACAACCACCAAAATTTGCATCGAAATACCCACTCAAACATATAGACGACGATGGAGAATACCACATTCCAAATTCAAGAGTGTGTTATAAATACCTCATAATTCGTATGATAGCTGGACGATGCGAAGCATATGGAGAAGCTTAAAATCAAGCACATACATACAACAAATTATATATCTGGTCTCAAAACAATGAGATAAAGTAAAGATCCAATCATATTTCGATATTCCTTTTGATCAACAGTTTCACCATCTTCATCCGGATTCAAAACAACAGTAGACTTTATTGGTGTAGAGATAGCCTTGTAGTTCTCTATCTCAAAGCATCGTAGAAGATCATTGGTGTACGTTGTTTGATGTATAAATGTACCTTATGGTGTTTGCTTGATTTGTAGTTTTCAAAAGTAAGTCAACTCTCTCATCATATTCATCTCAAATTCTCTGTGTATAACCTCAAAAAACTCCACAACTAAATTGTGAGATAAACAATCAAATATAATATCATCCACGTAAATCTAAACAAAAAGTTTATCACCATGCTTAAGAAAAAAGATAGTTTTACCTAATTTTTTCATTTGAAAAACTTCTGCAAGCAAGTAGATTTTAAGTCTATCATATCATGCTCTAAGATTTTGTTTTAAACAATAAATTTTTTTACATAGATTAAAAACATGATTGGAAAATATAGGATTTTTAAAATCAGGTGATTGCTTAATATAAACTTCTTTCTATATAAAACCATTAAAAACACTTTTTTAAAACTTTTTGAAGTAGCTTTTATCAAAATCCAACCCTTCCACCTCACTAAAACTTTGAACAACAAGTCTAGCCTTGTTTCTCACAAATAAGCCATTTTTATTTTGTTTTTCCTAAAAAACACATTTAGTTCCAATAATATTATGACCAAGAGATGGTTCAACTAAAGCCCAAACTTTATTTCTCTCAAAATTCTCAAGTTCTTCATGTTTGACGTTAACATACGGTTCATTAGTTAGTGCATAAGTAACATCTTTGGGTTTAAAAGAAACAACAAAAGCTAAATTCACATAACCATGAGTTACCTTTGACATTGTAGTTCGCTCATCAATGTTACCTATTTGTTCCGTAGGATGTTATTATTGAATATGCAAAGGAGTAGCAACATCTAAAGTTGTTCAATGTTTTAAACATTGAATTGTCTAATATCTAGAGCTTTTTGATCCAACCTAGTTAGACTGACTTTCCTATTTCGGTTGGACTTGCTAAATGCCATTGGTCAAACAAACCGCTACCTTGACCTCATCTTCTTCATCGTCACTTTCATCCACAAAAATATTTTTGTCTTCCCTTGAACCTATGATAAAATACCTACAATTTCTAGTCTTATACCTGAACTAGCTTCATCAAAAGTAAATTTATAAGTTTTGATAATTTTTTTAGTTTATAAAACAAGCACACATTATCCATGAGAATGAGCCAAGTAACCAAGAAATATTCCATCATTAGAATGCACTTCAAATTTAAGAAAAAAACATTAATACCCAAAAATACGCAAATGAGAAACTTTAGGTTGATGTTCATATCAAAGCTCATAAGAAGTTTTTCTAAGTTTAGATCTAAAGAAAAACTAATTGGAAATATAACAAGCAGTGTTGATAGATTCTGCCTAAAATTTTCCAGGTATGATATTCATCATAGTCCTTGTTATTTCAACTAAAGAACATTTTTTTCTTTCAACCACACCATTTTGTTGAGGAACATGTGGAGAAGAAAATTGTTCTTCAAGACCTTTTGCATTATAAAATTGTTCAAAAGAAGCATTTTTGAATTTACTACTGTTATCGCTTCAAATAGTTTTCAAGTATATAGAAAGTTCAATAGCCAAGCAAAGACATAAATTTTGAAAGTGCTCAAAAGTCTCATCTTTAGATACCATAAAGAAAACCCAAGAATATAAAAAAAATCTCCACAATAAGCAATACCGCCACTTTTCTCCAATACACTGCGGTCTAGCCAAATCAATAGTTTCCATATATAAAAGCCATACAAGTGCATGCATCATCACAGAAACAATTGAAGTATGTAAAGAAGTTACCATTTTATCATGATGACAAGGTTAATAATTCATATCAAGATCATTCTAAAGTTTAGGCAAACCATGAACAATATCTGAACCACTTATTCTAGTTAAATGATCAAAACCAATATGTCCTAGCCTTCGATGATACAATATCAAATCTTTTACAAATTTAGCAACTAGACATGTGATCTTGGATGAAACACCACTTTCAAAATTAGCCTTAAAAACTCTTACATGATAAGAAATCCCCAAAACAAAATCACTAGAAAAATCAAGAATTTTACTCCTAGTTTTCTTAAATCAAACCTAAAAATCCTTATCAATAATTTGAGAAATTGAGATCAAATTGTATTTCAAGTTTTTCACTAAAACTACATTGTTCAAAATAAATTTATCACTTACCTTGATAGATCTAGTAGCAAGAATGGTACCTATAGAAGTATCTCCAAAGATAATCAATTCTTTCCTATACGCTGATTTGAGATAGGAGAATCAACTTTCATCACTAGTCATACGCTGCAAGCAACTGGAGTTCATAATCCACACGTTCTCCTTCCCCATCGCACGAGCCTCATTATTATCATCGTCTAAATTAGATTCTCCATGAGATATGAGACAAATCTCAGAGATGTTCTTGCCTTTGTTATTGCCTCCATCATCACTCTCATAATCGACAACACTTGCATAATCTTATTCAAAAGCAGCATAGAGTTGATTGAATATTTTCTTGACATCTTCTTTGTTTCTCCCATCTTTGAACACTTGATTCTTCTTGACATCCTTGGGCTTCACCTCCTCTTCTTCATTCATTGATCTTTCAAGCTTGGAACATTAAGAGCAAATGTGGTTCAACTCACCACATCTGAAACATCGGATTTTGCCTCATCTTTTCCTTCTCTTGATGTTATTCCAAGCTTGAGAAGACTTGTTAATTAGCAATGCCAAATTATCTTTGGAGATTTGCTCTAGTTGGTCATTGAAGATGGCATTTAAAGCAGCAAAAGAACTTGATGAAGAACTATCCAAAAAAGAATCAAATAAAGAAACTAAAGCAATGATTTTTGAATCAGACTTGTGAGAGAGAACATTTAACTCATGAGTTTTCATCTCCTAAATTTTCATATATTAACCAATCAACAAATGTCTTGTAATTTCAAATTAAGGATAGTTTGCATTAAAATAATGAACAGATTTAAGATTGCTTAAAACCTTGTCAAAACAACCGAAGTAATCACCAAGAGCTTATCTAGGTTTCATCTTAAATTTCATACAATTTGTTTTAAAAACATCCATGCGAATTTCCTTTATGTCAGAAAATCATTCGTGAAACTTATGTAGTGCTTTCCATATCTCATGTGCAGTTTCAAGATGAGAAATACAATCAAAATATGAGTGAGAAACACCGTTTCAAATTATGTTGTAAACTTTGCAATTATTTTCAAATTTAACTTTATTTGCATCAACAATAGTAACATGAATAATACAAGGTTTTGAGACTTTTTGCCAAGTATCATAACCTTGAAATATAATATAAGCTTTCATTTTTTATAGTACTATAACTCAACTCCATAAAAACATGTGGCTTGGTCGACTATCGATCAACCATAGCTCAATCTCAAGATTGGTAAAGATCAAATAGAGAAAATAAGACTCTAATACCACTTGTAGAATTGAACACAAGAAACAAGCCTACAAAGGGGGTGAATGATAGGATTAAAAAAACCAAAAACTTTTTGGAGAATTAAAAGTTACGTATGATCTATGATTAATGAAGTCAATCTTTTTGTCGGTGAAATCTCATACCTTTCTAGATATCGTCGGTCTGACCGGTAACTTATCATCAATCCAACCGCCTTACTCCACCCGGCCCGACTGTCGCTTAGATGCCGGTCTGATAGCTTGTAACCGGAGACAAACGATCTCGATGAAAATTTCAAAAGTTAATAAAACTCTTGAAAGTATATCAAATTTATTATATCAAGATATGACTACAAAATGTATAAAACTCTTGAAAGTATATCAAATTTATTGTTTCAAGATATGTCTACAAAATACATACAAAGCACTCATCTCTTAACTTTTAACTAAACTTACAACTCAAAGTCTAAATCCTAACTTTTTCTCTATTCAAAAAGTGATACTTTGTGACCTAGACCATCTCTATATTTATACCTATTATAAAAAACTCCGAATCCCACTTCTAATCCCATAGAAAATTCTATTGTACAGCTATATAACACTCCCCAGTCATTAACACTCACATACACATGAAAAATAAAGCATAATTTATCTCCAACTATTTATATTACCACACAAACATTATATCTTACACATATGAAACAGATAAAAGCCTTATCCATTAAATAATCACGAAGATACATTAAAAACAAACTTCTCTTTAAAATCGGATTGACCGATCTAACTGCACCCATGCTTATGGTCCATAGCCCGATTCGATCACATTTATACAAAACCATCCTATACTCGTGTAGAAAAAACATTTAATTTAAAATCAATTTAATTAAATTTTAAGTTAATTGTTTACCATAAATTTTTAAATATTGACAATTTTCACGGTTGCAGCTAACCAAAAAGACGCAACGTACTGTGTATCCAGGGCCGAGCAAATTGACGGCTTACTGTAGATCATTGAGATTAATGCCTCGAGCAGAGAATAGTACATGGTGACATTGACGTACGGTAGATCCCCAAATAATTAATCACTTCTAATCGTACTTTCACCTCTAACCACTTTTCAGTTAATGAGGTATATCTAACTGTTTTTCTTTACAATTAATTTATCTTTTAAATTTTAGAATTAGAGTTATTTTAGTACGGAAGGAGCAGCTAAGTAGGTTCCAAGCGAGCACCAGCTAGCAAGGCAGCACGCGCGGCGAGTCAGTCCACATCGATCGATGCATCGATCGATCGGTTGGCCGTGTCCACGTCAACCTGTACTACACCCGGACCGTGTTGTTCTGTTCAGCCAGCGCACCCCGCTTTGGCCTTTTTTTCATTTCCCCTACTAGCCAATTAGTTGACGGTAAGACACGACAGGATGGTTGTTCCTTTTTTCCCCCCTCCTTTTTCTCTTGTTCTTTTTTTTTTCCATCTAGCGTGCAATTGCAGATTGTCAGTTTAGTGAGTCTAGAGTAGGATTCTACGTCAGCGGGAATTTTTTTGGTTTTTTTAGACAAATTCAAATACATTTTGCTAAATTGAATAAACTGTTCTTTTTGTCAAAATAGTTTCCTACCTGCGCAAGGGGTGATGGTGGGTGGGGTGGTTTGGCATGATAACATGAGAGGTTCCGTCAACATAAACATAAATAGAATAGTTCAAATCGAGTAGCAGAAGTTGTTGGTAATATGGGAATTGTCATCTCACATGTAGCAGTTTGAGATGGGATAGCGTCACATCATCTATTTCTCAGACCAGTCGTAGATATCATGGGATGTTGGTGTAGTGATGTGATCCCTCTCAAGAGCCGTAGAGAGCCATATTTACGAAAGCAAGAATGGAGCCTTGAGAACCTAGTTGCCACGGCCTAGCTCGAGGACTCTCCCCAAGTTGGTTCCTCCTGAGGTGACCGGGATGGAGTCAAAACATCTTGCTAATGAAGTGTGAGTGGTGCAAGCTATCTTGCCTCAGAACTTATATGATTTTTCATTAAGAGCGATAAAATGGTTATCTATCCCATGGTGCATGGTGTGGGGAAAGGTTGATAAGACGATATCTACCCTACACTACACAACATGGAGAGCAAGGTGGCAACTACCCCTAGCGCCATCACTTTGGCCCCTGTTTACCCTAACAGGGCATGGGAAAAATTGAGGGGTGTGGTTGACTCTTATGCCCTTTGTCTGGGCCCAACTTTTTACCAGTCAGCACCAGACACGGATAGATAGAAAGACCCTACCGCCATCACAACATGGTAAAACCTGTTTCAATAAGCCTATGTGGTTGGAGCAGAGGCATGTGGCGAGTATTTAATGTCCCCTAACCTTGGTAGGCCTACACAGGGTCCATCCAAGCTCGGTGGAGCAAGCAAGATTGGGGCTTCTAGAAAGGCCTTTCATATCTAACCCCTGTACACTTCACTCCCCTCTTTCGGAGCACAGTTATGCGACATCCCCCAAGACAGTATAAGGGGAGAGCCGAAACCAGGAAGAAGGGATTGATCTTAGAAGGCTAGAATCCTTAGTCATCAACTACAAAGTTTGTAGGAAATTTAGAAGAGACAAACTATTCTAAGCCTGAGAAGCTCGGTAAGCACTTTCTCATTTAGAAGAGAAAGGAAGATAAACTATTTTGAGTCTATAACGCTAAGTTCTCCTTATAAGAGATTAAGAATCTAATAGAAGTAGGGTGTTATATCTCTGAGTAGTGCGAACATGTATAAATCGAACATGTCTTATTCCTCTTGCCAAACTCATTAAAGGATTCTCTTTGAACCCTGGTATCGTCGTCCAATTGCCGATATGGGTCGATTTGAATTAGTGCCTACCAAAATTTTGGTGATATCAAATTTTAAGTAAGTTTTGGTACTACCTTGTTTTAATAGTTGAGGTGCTTCAACTATATTTACTTAGAGAAAACTTGGTTTCAATTTAATTATCTAGGATGCACCATACAAGTTATCAAATAGTCTCTCAATTCCAAAATATAAATTTTTTTAGTTATTTAACATATACTAATATTAGGGCAAAAGATTTCTATTTAGTTATTTTAATTATTAATTTTTGAATTTTAAATTGTTGAGATTCTTTGAGAATTATAAGGATATGCACATAAATTTGACATCAAACAAACTACCCTGATAATAATCTGGGCGATAGGCAAGGCAGCCGCACGATTAATTAAGCTGGATATGCGCTCAAAATTAACTCGAAATGGAGTCCTTGGCGGCCCTGACGGACGCCACACACACATGCATGTGCCAGCTGACCCCGTATCAATCACATTTGGTAGAGTCAACTTCAAATTAACACATTAAACACGCTTATACCAGTAGAGACTACCTTAGAATTTTGTCGATCGAAATGAATCGAACTAGTTGTAGTTACGCTTAAATGGATAAATATGGCCGGGAAAAGAAAAGGCGAGATGCAAAGGGAGACCGAGAGCTTCTAATCACCGGAAAGGGGGTAAAAGCAAGGCTAATAAAGAGCGGGAGATGCGCCTGATGATGACGATGATTAGTAATAGTATTAAGTTAGATGGTCTCGCTCTTAATAACAACAGCTCACATGGGGATGGAGAGGATGATAGCGCCAGCTCAACCTACCGGCGCCGTCCGGCCGGAGAGAAGGAATAAGGAGAGGATTCATCTCTCTCCTGCGCCAATCATGCGCCGTTGGATGCGGGGGTCTACTCGATCGAGTGGTCAGCCAATTACTCGACAGCATGAGGCAGGGAAGTACCAAAAGTGAACATTTGGAGTAGACCACAAGCAGGCACGGATGGAAACACATCTACCTAGCAACCTACCTGACTACTACCTGCCTACTTGATCACTATAGTTACCTAGCTTGGCGGGAGAGCGAGAAAAATATCATCCTGATCATCGCATGTACTCCTTTTGAATGTTTTAAGATATAAGTATTGATATAATTTAAAACTTATACTATACTATAAATAACTATTTTTGATGATACCGCTTGCGAAACACCTTTAGTTTTTTAAGTGTTTATTAAATAATAAATATTGTAGGTGGTTAATTATGTAGGCGAATATGAGAATATGTTTTTATTGGGATTTGGTTAGAGGTGGTCAATCAAGCTGCCACTGTAAACCTATTTTAACCATGGTTTATAGTAGTGCTATAATTATTTTTTATCTACTTTTTCATCGAAACCAATCTTATCTACTCATTCATCTCAACCAATTCTAATCATTTTTTAATTTCTATAAAAACTGTTAGAAATACTTATATTTTAAAATGAACAGACTAAAACCATACAAATGTATGGTGTGCTCTAGGCTGATATAAATAAATTTATAATGATTGGAGGGAATATTAGGGTTTCTTTAAAACACATACGATTTATATGGATCGATAAAACCATTCCAGCTAATAGAAGCTGACATATGGTGGCACCTTTTGCAGAGCTTCAGCTCTACGGAGACAACTGAGCTAGAGCTGTGTGGATAGATTTGGGATGCTTGGTATTCACATTTTGGACTACAGATGGAGAACTAAACCTTTGTTTTAGCCTACAAACTCCATATTCTGCGATAGCCTACGACTTGGAGCTTTGTGGAATGGATCTGTGTGTCTATCATTCAAGGCTGCGTTTTTTTAGGTTGCTTGCACACATAATAAAATAAGTTATTAACATGTGATTAATTAAGTATTAATTATTATAAACTTAAAAAATAAATTTATTTAATTTCTTAAAGAAAATTTTATATAGAAATTTGTTGCAAAACACATTTATAGTTTGAGAAGTGTGCTTATTAAAAAATAAGTAAATAGTTAAGCTGATAACAACTCAGCCTAAGGACCGAAAGCAAATAAAAGGCCAAATAAAACAAAAACTTGTTGTGTTTATTTAGAAACCCGTGACTCTACAGTGCAATGCAGGGAAAAAGGGAAAGTTAGGGCGTAAGTTTCTTCCTCACCTCTAAGACTGTAACCAGTTCCAATTCCAAATCATCCGTCAACGTGGACACTCACCTGTCCTTTCTAGGATGAACACCATTATCCGAGTTAATTGTCACTTCGTCAGATCAAATATAGTCGAAGATCAAGGTTAGAGCTTCTGATGCTCGTGAAGCATTAGTCATTATTTTTCATCTAAAGGCGGAGAAAGACGATGGAATGTGACTTTACTGGTAATTGAAGTGATATAGATCTCCATCTCCCCTCTATCTACAAATAAAGACATTTCAAAAATTCTTAGAGTATTACTTGCCACATTAACCCTATTGCAACCATCTCTTATTAAATAAACTTTTTTCTCAATCTTAATCCCTACTGAATAACATAGCAATGCTTATATTTATTTATGAATGGATGGAGTATTTTATTTGAGTGATCAAATCTATCTTCACGACCAATTAAATTGCTGGTAGTACTGGCCTACTCGTTTGACAATGCTTTTGGAGACATTTATTTTTTGTAGCACAATATATAGAGGTGTTTTTTAAATGTCAGTACATTACGAAGAAACATTTTATAAATAGTCTCCAATGTGAAAAAAGAGAAAAAGAATTATCCATTGCTATTGCCAATTCTACTTCAATCCAATAACCATCTCAACCCTATGTCATTACTTATACACATGTATTTTATTATTTATATCTAGGTACTTTGTATATAATAACATTCCAAAAATACCTCTACAAATGTTAAAATGCCTCGAAAAAATACCGCAAATTCTAAAGTGACAAAGATATATCTCTATAACATAAATTTAAGAAAATACGCTAATTAAAAATATCTCTAAAGTAAATGTATTTTAGAGAATTTTTAAAGTGTCTCTAAAAAGTGCATTAGAACTCCTGATTTTAAAGGTGATACAAAAACCACCTCTAGAATAGTGCTAGTTTTAGAGTGGTTTATTGGGTTGCAGCTGCACGCCAAAAAGCAAACGCTACTAAAATTGATTTTTCCATATGGCCAAAAGTGATTTTTACAGGTGGCCAAACCAATCGACTAGGTGCAAGTGTATGCGAAAATAAGGTTGTTTATAGGTGGCTGGCTAACCCATAAGTGAATCGATTTTTATAAGTGGGTGGATTAATTTTTTTAAATTTTAGTGGGCACATATACACATTTCCACTCCAAGTCATAAGTCACATCATTTTTTTCACGAAATACACATGGCTGTGGTGTATATGATTCGAACTCAAAACCTCATATTCCACACACAATCATACTTACCATCACACTATTAAGCACTTGTTTGGAGTTAAAATGATGAACTTCACATCTTCAAAACTTGAAATGCTTATTTGGTCCTCTAACTAAAATTAAATGAAAACATCTGTTCATAGACGGGCGGCTTAAGCATTCGCTTGTGAAAATTGATTTTTGCATTTTTACAAGCGGACCACATGCGAAAATAAAAGGTTATTTGTGAAAATTATTTTTCAATATACGCCGTATGATTTTTGCAGGCCACTAGAGGGACCGCCTACACAAGAATGTATGTTCATATCGTCTTTTTCGCCATTGGGCCGACTATCCACATGGGAAAATTGATTTTCACAAGCCGGCCTCTTTAATGATGCATTTCAATCATAAATTCATTGCATTTCAAACAAGCATTCACATATCAAATAACTCCATCCTAGTTCAATCACAAATTCACACAAAAAGGTCCAAAATCCATACCAAACAGAGAATGTATCACAATTCCACATAATACATCAAGTTTATCACCCCCTCGTCCGTATATCTAGGCCTGCTAGGGTTGTCAGTAGTGGCGGCACAACCCTTGTCGGGGTAGTCGTAATCGAAAGGACACTAGCACAGTTACCCTAAAGAGTCGGAAGCAACTGTAGTTGTAGCAGCCCTCATCGTCCTAGAGAGCTAATTGTTGCTACCACCCTCATTCTGAGTACCGCTGACACAGATCTAGTGTTGTTGAGCAATGCCCCTAGCACCCCTTCCATTTTCTGCCACCGTCGATCCGCTGCTACAAGGAGCTGCCACTCCCAAGACGCACAGCCGCCAAATCAGCAGCTTCACAAGCACTCAAGCTGCCATGCCACCATGGTCGTTGTTGCCACCGTCGCTAAGTCAAACCCATCACTGCCTTTTCTTGTTGTGGTGGCTGAGCCCTAGCCGTAGCTCTCACTGCTGTCGCTGCCCTAACCCTCCCCTTAACGTCACCATTGGATCCAATGCTACCAACCACCGCCATACCAAATTTGTAGCTCCCTGATCAATCGCCGTCGATTCGTGAAGGGCGTTCGAAAGACAAAGGTTGAGATCTAAATAGAAGTTGGGGAGCTACTCTAATGTTTTTCTATGAGCATACTTTTCAAAGACATGTTTTTAAAAAAACTTTATATATTTTTTAAAAAATAAAATAAATCTGTTTTTTACGTTTATAATAACTAATATGTGAAAAAAAACTCAATCCCATCTCTCTTTCAAACTGAAACTCAGCGCCACTGCTTACTCTAGCCACAACAATATCAACCGAGCAACGGTACTGTAATCAAGGAAATATAAGTAAAAGTATTACTATCTGAGATCAGTAGGTATTCTACTATCAGTATTATCGTTTCAACCATTGATAATTTATAAATTCTATTATCAAAAGAAATAATTATTATAGTACTAATAATAGTTGATTAATAATAGTTAATGTGATAATATAAATAGATATGATATATTATATTAGAAAAAAATAAATAGTTTAAAATTAGTTCTACAAGCAATAGAGAGTAATATAAAATACCTCTACAAGCTGTAACGATCACCGCAAAAATTTTATGAGGTTAACTACGTATAATTGGGAGAAAATATTCTCAACGAACTCTGAGGTTAGTTAAAGGAAACCAGTACGGCTGATGCTTCACTTGTTTTTAACTTCGTCTGATGCTTCATTTTTTATGGATATGTTTCACACACACTCTGTCTTCTTCTCAAATAGGAATCGCATCTTTCCAGCAAAGGAGAGGAGTACGACAACTTACGAGGGCCCAAGATTATCAGTACGTACTATCAACTGTTGCTGCTGTTCCGGAACCTTGCGATTATATCACTATTATTTTCTCACCCATGCATTGATGCATAGCTCGATCTGATCCAGTTAAGCAAAGCAGAGCTGCAGACATCGATCAGCTCGATCAGCCTGCGCATCAAGCAATGATTAAATTTTTGAATGATTGTGATTTTTCGCAAGCTACCAATAGCCAACTTAATCGATCGATGCCCCAGCGTTTCCCGATAGGATTGATTAAAGTTCCCCCCTCCTTTTCTTTTACAAGTTGATAAATTAGTTTTTTTTACCTTTTTATATTTCTGTTTTCTGTCCGATAATATCGATATATCTTGAATTCTTGAAGAATAATAGATGAATTATTGTCGTTGATGAGAGAGTCGCCTTTCTGAGTTATCTCCCGGCAATTGTCGGTCGGGAATATTGTTGTGTTTAGTGATCAACAAACGTGAAATTTGTCCATTTGTAGAACGGGAAGGCTGCAAGTTCTGAAGAAATGATTAGGCTGAGTAATACAAAATCGTCTGTCTGTTCTTGACTTGTTGGGAATCGACTCCGTGAATCAAGCCTGATGCACAACCTCTATATAATTTATCCATATAGCAATATATATCTATCGTTAAAAAGAGGATGAAGGAAGATTCCATGTTCATTGTGTTAAGTGCTAAAAATTAAAGGATATATATGTATGTTTATATTCAGGCTGCGCCGCCTACATTATAAAATGTAGATTAATTATAAGTAGGTACTCAGTATATATATTGTCAAGTTTGTTTTATTTACTTAAGAGATACTACAATTAATTGGAGTACCTAGCTTTTCAGTTCTTCCATGCTTTCCCCAAATTGTAATACTAGCTCTAGTTTTTACTTAATTGATCGGTAGAGCTCCTGGACACTACCAAAATTGCTAAGAGAACATGGGGAGGGCGTCACATGAACATACTATCACAATTAATACGCTAGGGATGTCTCCTTCACAGCCCATAGATAGCTGATCACAGCTAATTAAGAACACATTATTCGGTAATAAATCCAAAGTGCCGGCTATCTGCTTTGCTTAATCATACAATTTCTTTTTGAGAAACAGTTCAGCTAGCTCATACGCCTTCTCGTGAAAATCTCCTTGTTCAGAAAGACGTACTGAACTGGATGAATGATGGACTGACTGAGTTCAGAACAACAAACAATGAATTGGTTGGTTCATGCACGATGATGCTCTACCATTTTGTCTGCACGTACGTACCGTGAATGCATGCATGCATGTGGCTCTCGTACGTACGTCATGTGTATGTTATTAGTATTCAACTTTCATAGTACATACGCAAGTATGAGATTTGGCTCTTGTTGGGCATGGATCCAAAGATAAGTATATGCGACATTGACATGAGTCTCTGCTAATACTAATAATTAATAATCTTCTCTCTGCTTGCTATGCATATGCATGTGTTGTCCGGGTCCCACGAGGTTGTGAACACCAACCAATCTATCTGTAGTGCTACCAAACACCACATATACCGGTAACAAACACTGGCCAGCACCTTGCCCTGTTGTACTGATGGCAGCAGCATCTCGTACATACGGCTACTAATTACTGAACTAGCATGCATTGACACATCTCTGCTAACATGATAAAAGTACATCCAAAGGCAAGACATATAAACATTATACAGATTGAGTAGTTGGGTTAATTACAAGAAAAATCCAATATCTGGGGTGCTAAAACAATTTTGTTGGATCGAACAACTCAACCCCAGCCCATGGGTTACATGCAAATTACTAGTTAGTTAACTAGATCGATTTGCTGAATTGTTATTCTCTTAATTTATCACTAATTGTCCATGCATGCAACCACCGGCAAGCATTCGTGCCACTTTATAGCTCAGTGGAAGAGAAGGTTAGCAAAGCAGCAGCCACTCAGGTACTCCCAAGTCAACAAGGTGTTCGATCGGGGCCAGGGCCAGGGAGTGGCTAGCAAGCTAGCTCAGCAATGGCTGCCGTGTTGGTGAGGCGAATGGTGGTGGTTGCCGTTGCCGCTTCCATGCTGGTGGTGGCTCCCGGCGCGGTCGTGGCGCAGCTGTCGCCGACGTTCTACGACGGCAGCTGCCCGAGCCTGCAGTCCATCGTGCGGTCCGCCATGGCCGCCGCCGTACAGCGCGAGCCCCGGATGGGCGCCTCCATCCTCCGCCTCTTCTTCCACGACTGCTTCGTCAATGTAAGTACACGCGAGCTCCTCGCATTGTTAGCCCTAGCTAAGCTTGAGAGCGGCCATGGCCGAGACTGATGGTCTCGCCGGCGTTCATGGCTGCAGGGGTGCGACGCGTCGGTGCTGCTAGACGACTCCTCGACGATCACGGGGGAGAAGAACGCCGGGCCGAACGCCAACTCGCTCCGCGGCTTCGAGGTCATCGACTCCATCAAGTCCCAGGTCGAGGCCGCCTGCCCCGGCACCGTCTCCTGCGCCGACATCCTCGCCGTCGCCGCCCGCGACGGCGTCAACCTGGTAATTAGTTAATTAACCAATTTAATTACTTTTACACTTGTATGCATGGCTCTGTCAAATTTTTTTACCGTACTCTCGCCGACAGGCCGTACAGCCAACTCAAACTGCAATACGCTGCATCCTGCCCGTGTCAAAAAGTCACCTACATTTTAATGACGCCCGCATGCACGCGTGCGCGACAAACTACAACTAGTCATCGGCACCACATGCACGTACGTGCCCACTGTCTCGCTGGCATGTGGGCCATCCCCCTCCCACATCAACCTACAGTTGATTTTACATGCAGCTTCATGCATGATGAAAATGATTTGACCTGATTCATCTACCGATTGCCTTAGCCTGTCAATTTTTGTCGTGCATAAGCGTCAAGGCCCTGTTTAATTCCCGTGCCAAAATGTAATTACATTTACAGTATAATTCGGGAAGTAAATTAATTTGTTGAATTGTAACAAATTTACAGTAGAACTCGAAAAGTAAAATTAGTCTGTTTTTTATTTAGCTGGGTGGGCCGACGTGGGCGGTGCAGCTGGGGCGGCGGGACACGCGGACGGCGAGCCAGGCGGCTGCGAACAGCAACCTGCCGTCGCCGTCGTCGAGCGCGGCGGCGCTGGTGTCGGCGTTCGCGTCCAAGGGCCTCGACTCCCGCGACATGGTGGCGTTGTCGGGGGCGCACACCATCGGCGCCTCCCGGTGCGCCAGCTTCCGGTCCCGCGTCTACAACGACACCAACATCGCCGCCGGGTTCGCCGTCCGGCGGAGGCAGGTGTGCCCGGCGCAGGGCGGCGACGGCAACCTGGCGCCTCTCGACGCCCTCAGCTCCGTCCGCTTCGACAACGGCTACTTCCGAAACCTTATGGGCCGCTTCGGCCTCCTCCACTCCGACCAGGAGCTCTTCAACGGCGGTCCCGTCGACTCCATCGCGCAGCAGTACGCCGCCAACGGCGCCGCTTTCTCCCGCGACTTCGTCACCGCCGTCGTCAAGATGGGCAACATCAGCCCGCTCACCGGCTCCAACGGCGAGATCCGCTCCAACTGCAGGAAGCCCAATTAGTCCGGCGATCTTTGCGATTCGTGCCCAGCGATCTTTAGGATTCGTGCAGATATCGGACGATCCGGATGGCTAGCTAGCCGCCAGCAATGGTGGAGAAGGTGGGGCCCAAAGATCAGTCAGATGTGTGGCTTTTTTGGCGTGGAAAAGCTGTGCGTGCGTGCGTGGGAAGGAAGCGAGCAACTAATCAAGGGACCGAAATAATTAGTTCGAGTGGCGCTGTCAAAGGAGGATCAAGAGGGAGGTGGGGCCCACGCCGCGGTGACACAAAGGGTTGCATTGCTTTTTTTTTTCGTTTTGGGTTAATTATTGCATTCTTTCCCTGTATCATAATATTGGTGATGATCGATGCATTTGGTAATAATTTAAACTGTAATTTTGTATGTGCTACTCCATGATGATTGAGAAGATGACTGATTAGTTTGAAAGGGAGAAATGAATAATGGAGACACTGGCTCATGCATCGTGCATGTGGTGTGTTTAAATCAGAATGCAGACAAGTCGAATAAAATGATCATCCATGGGGTTATATGTGCGAAAAATATGCTACTGTAAATAGGGAAAAATTGCTACTACCTTCCCAAAATAACAGAGGGAGTATTAATTTGGGATAAAGGTACTAAAGAATAAATATACTTAAATCTAAAACGAATGTGTGTTCTTGATTATGAGACAAATTAACCGTTTATTATATATGCATACACTCTAATACAAAGATTCAATATTCTTTTAAAAGATCATATAAATAATATACTCCCTCTATCTTAAAAAAGTTCACCGGGTATTGTTCCTTTTCAAACTTTGGTTGCTTGTTTTTTTCAGAAAATATGGTTGCTTGTTTTTTTCAGAAAATATATAAATACTTAAAAGTATTACATATTAACAAATAGTGTTGCATCCTAGATATAGCCATAAAAAAATTCTAACGTTATAGAGCATGGTATAATCCATCCAACTATTTCATAATTAGTCAAACCAGATTACCTGGAAGCTAACGAGTCATGATGAATATACGGCCTCCACATACAAAGCATAATTTCTAGGTTCAACCAGTACAAACCGCAGGGGATCTACAAGCCTTGACTCGAAATGCAAATTCTTCCCTTGGTGGTGCAAAAAAGAGTGTGCACATAAGACTAGTTGGACACCACAGGATGGCTAAACAACCTATACTGTCACTCTATCACCATAAGAACGAATTCTTTTTCTATCTCTATAGGTTATACTTAACAACGGTAGTGTACGGTACATTAGAAGAGAAGGAAATAAAGAGAGAAAATATAAAGATTTTTACGTTAGTTTAAGCCCTCGAGAAGAGTAATAACCCTAGTTCAGTTTATATCTATAGATCAAGAAAATATTGCATCGACTATAAAGGAAAGCAAGCTAGCTGTCCTAGCCTGCCATATAATCTCGATGAATTAATCTAACAGGTTGTAGTTGGTGACTAGATCTAGGGCTTCCTCCTGGCGTTGTGTTAATGCGATTTGTGTTTATGAGTTATGACTTATCCTTGTCCCTCGGGGCTCTATTTATATAGGAATATGACTTCACGATGGCCTAAAGGAGGAGCACATCCCTTTGAGCACTCCCATCCCTAGAGGGATAAGTGGTTTTATCTCCATACTGACATAAACTCCTAAGTCCTCACTGTCCTAACAAAGTGTAGGGTTACGGGTAGGCTATGATAGCATAAAACAATTTTCTACCACATAAATCAGGAACCATACAAAGTAAGAGATCATAGATTGTTACTACTTGACACGTCGAGTAGTGAAAGAAGAGTCAAAGCAGACAGATCCAATATAGCGCGCGTTGGTGTAGAGGAAGTAGTTGATCTTGGCAACCTGTTCGTCGCCTCTTTAAATGAACATCTCCTCCTCATGCGTTCACCTTCTTGCATTCCCATGCCGATCAACACTGCAAAGTAGGCGTCTACCGTATCTAGACATCTAGGAGAAGAACACCATACATGGCTGTGCTAGTACCAACACGTGGCTAGGGTTTCTAGCTCTTAGGAATAGGAGTGGCGGCTAGGGTTTCTCATGTGAAACTCAGTCAACCTAGCGACCTCTTGGTCCTAAATATATAGGACATTAACTAGGCCTCCAAGGTTCATTAGGAGTCCTACTCAGATCCCTATCTAAATTGAGCCATTATTAGATCTCTATTCAATTATCTTGTTTCAACCTATTAAGTATGCGACCATGTAGATTTATGCATACTCGGCTATAACCTGAAAACACCATTTCAATCCAGGTGTCAACGGCGGCCCCTAGCAGGACATATTGACCCGCTGAGTATATATAACGATCATATTAGCTAAACCTTTAGTTTATCTATGTACGAATCCTTTTGCCATATGATATTGATCAAGCTCAAGGCTATGTTTGTACCATCCTCTTAATAGTTCAACCATTCACTCGATGTTGTATTATATTACATTACTTATAACTAACACTTGAGTCATCTCGACAAGGCCATGCACTTTTGTAACCTATTACATCGAAAAGGCCATAAGATATCTCTCCCACTAACTAGGAGGAGCAAATCCCATCTTGATTACTCATCCCACTAAGTGCTTCATACCAAATCCAAATACTACCTTTATAACTACCTAGTTATGGAGTAGCATTTGACAGTCCCAAAATAAGTTACTATATATGTTGGGAGTCAAGATAATCTCAGGTATAAGGATTCTACACCAACACTACTTGAGACCAATTGATGGCACATTATAATCTTTGCAATGTCTTAGGTTGGGTTATCCAATAATACGTTCTCCAACATGTGTCTATATTATTAATTTGATATCTTCATATCATGATCCATGAGAGATGATTATCAATTAATATATTTGTTGATCTTATAATTATATTTGTTCCACATAAGACATACAATCAGGGATCATTTAAAAATAGTAGCATATATAAAGAGTCTTAGGAATAAGTCACATACTCATTGATCAATAATAAGTTATCTATTTTAAGAAATACTTTATTATAAATCTATAAACACAGTGTGTGATACAATTATCTACATAATTGCTTCTAGGATATATCACTAACACAAAGAATGCCAAGTGCCAAAAATCCTAGGACTCATCATCCCCAAGGTATGAATCCCTAGACGCCTTTGCTAGGAAAAATCAAGGAGATTAGACAACACCGGACTGACGGCATATCAATGACTTTGTACGTCATCGGATCCAACCCCTATATGCACTTGATTACCCTATATATGAGTACATGGGTGAAAAAGACCCTACTTGGATATCAAAGCGGAGTATAAAAAATATATCTTTAGCAAATGTCCATATAGGTTCCCTAAGACTTTTAGTAATTATTAATGCCAATTTTCTTGCAGAGCTCATTGATGAAGTGGTGCAGAAGCAAACCAGGGCTGTGGTGACAGACAAGCCATCGTCAGTCGAGAACATTCCCATGCCACTTTGTGTTGTCCCAAACTGATCGGAACAAGATTGTTAATGTAAGTACTCAACCTATCTTCCCAATTTTCATTGTAGTCGATAAAATAAGAATGTAATGTGAGCAATTATAGGAGTTACCCTTGGCCGACATTATCAAACCACTTATTGATCTTCAAGATGCCACCATGACAAAAGAAATAGTTGAGAAGTAAAAAGGAGGAACCACCATCATGAGGATGGGGAACACCTCCTCTTAGCCAAGTTCCAACTAGATGGCTAGGTCCAAGAGGAAGTAGGTCAGCTTTCTCGTAGGAGGTGTTTAGACAAATGACCCTTACTCCTTGATAAGCTATCAATTATGCCCCTATGTTTCTTAAGGAATAAAATAGACATAGAATAAATAAGCTAAAATATTCATTATGTAGATCTTATACCCTACCAACGCTCCTCGGGTCGATAGGCTAAAGCCTATCGACCTTGCCTATAAGAAGAGAAATAAGTAAGTTTAACTTGATACACTCTTTTGTATGAGTTGTCAGCTGGAGTAGTCCACATAGTAACTTCTTCTTTGATATCTTTTCTATGAAAGGTCACCCTATCCATCTCCAAGCAAAGTACAGAGAAACAAGACAAAGCAAGGTACCACTTGCCCATGCTTGCTATTACCCCTCCTCCACTTTCTATCCCCGTGGTAGCAGTCATTGTTGCCACCCCTCTAGGTAACATCAGCTAGGAGGTCCTTTCCACAAGCAAGGCCAAGGCTGATAGGCGCCTTGCCAAGCTCACCGTAGATCAGGAGAACATAAGCAAGCTTAAAGAGGAGTTGAAGAAAATAAAGTCCAAACACAAGGGTATGTGCCTCCTCATGAAAGACAAAGAGGAGATCTGTCAACAGAGCGAGAAAGCATTGGAGGAGAAGAGCAAGAGGGAGGCATTCCATGATGGCCTCTAGAAGAACTTCATCATCCTTAATGAAGTGGTGACAAGACATGGCCATGGAGTGTTGATTCCCTAGTTCCTCAACATGTACTCCGTGTTGGCAATTCTTAGAGAGATGGCTAGTGAGCTAGAGAAGGTGGGCCTTGACATCTTCGATAAGGCCGCACAGAACGTTCATCAGGCCCTCACCACCTAGGCCTACCACATCCTCGCCTATCCAACATCTAGAGATAGACCTAGAGAAGACGTTGCACGAGGGCAAGAGCAACGAGTAGCAAGAGGCGGTGATCGACGAGATAGAAGTGGTTGTGGATTTGGTGGCCACTCTCTATATGTAGTAGTAATGTTCTGGATGGTATTGTTTTGTTAAATACTTCTATTTTGTTATGTTGTCAGAACAACCTTGTTAAACTAGAAGTACTTAACTTATTTTTGTCCAGTGATATGATTCTCCTTTGTTAATACTATATTATAGTGAGGAGAATATGAATGAAGTGGTAGACTAGCAAAGTGGTCAACCTCAAGATATAGTGGCGATATTAGATTCTGCTCCTCTGCCTATCCCAACAAAGCATCTGAGAAAATGGTCTCTTCCCTCCAAGCTAAACATGACTTTTTTCCAGACGCAATAACAATGTATGTATTCATGTCTTATCCCCTTAATCAATTTGTCTCTAGCTTGAGCAAAAATTTAAGGAGACAAGGACATGAATGTAGATTTTGAGGAGTCCAAACAGGACTTTAGGAGGGAAATTAACTGCCTAGAGATTAATCTTGGGAAGGAAAAGCTTGAACATGAGATGTATCTACTCCCTAAAGACGAAGAATGGAGATATCTAGTTCTTGGTGTATTTAGAGAGCTCGTGCGATCTACTAGAACACACGTGCTGAGAACTCCATGTTCTGAGAATAGTGTCATGCAAGACATTAGAAGGATACCTTATCTAGATCAAAGAGACCTATGGCCTACAAGGAAAACTCCTCGAAAGATTTGACAAGTGCCTAAAGGATGAATGTTGTTGGGCCAGTCGATATACTAGAGGTCATTTGCTAGCATTCTTAAAGGAAACTTATCCTTCTTTGCAACCACGTACTAGAAAATCTAGCTTTAGTAGTTCTTGTCTGTCGTCCAGCAAGATAGATGCACTAGCCTAAGCATATGTAGAGTTTGCCGAAAACATGCATAAGACCATGAACTGGCAATGTCCATCCTGGTAATGTAATCGGTGATCGTATAACATATGAAATTCTAGTAATATATATAAGCAGCTATAGTATTGTGTGAATGTTTAAGTATGCATTTATATCTTATCAAGAAGTATCATTCAGTAATTTTATTGTATACTTCCTTTATCCTCAGGCTATTTTATCAGGATAATGATCTCGGAAAGCCAGCCAGAATACATAATCAGAATGGAAAAAGTGGAAATGTCCCAAGCCCCTAGCTATGAAGTTGAGAAAATCAATTCTTGATTACACAGCTAGTAATATATTATAATGAAAAGGCCAACCTCCTAGCTCCCTGTTACTTAGAAATATATGGCATCTCCTATCTATAAGTTACTAGGGAATATATATAAGGCATAGGTATTGTATTACTTTTTACTAAAGTTAATATGTAGTATACATGATTAACGGGGAAAATATGGCATGTTTTTTTTATATCAGAAAAGATAAATATAAACATATAAATTGGACCGACTACATATAAAATTTCTATAGTTGGTCGATGTTCCAAGAACTTGTTAATTCGCAGCCTTCATCGTTGGCAATTTTGAACGATCTTGGATGTAGTGTTTCGACCACCTTATCGAGGCCTTCCTACCTGGGGGATAGCTTGTTTCATCCTGCTTGGCTTTGAACCCTTCTCAAGACATAATCTCCTATGGTAAATCCATGAGTCCGGATGCGTTTGTCATGATATCAACAAAGGGTCTGCTAATATCGTGCCGCTCATAGAGTGACATGTTCTCAATGTTTCTCAATCAAATTAACATCATCTACATGCATTTCATCTTATTCCTCATTAGAGTATGCTTCAACTCTAGCGGATGTGTGGTGAAGCTCTGATGGGAGCATTGTCTCAGATCCATAAACTAAGAATAAGGGAGTCTCCTTTGTTGCTATTGTCAGTGTTGTGCAAATGGCCCATAGTACTGAAGGTAACTCCTCAACCTATCATTTGTTATAGGCCATGAGCCTTTCATATATGTGAGTCTTTATCCCTTGAAGTACAATACCGTTTGTGCGTTCAACCTAGCCATTACTCTGAGGATGGGAAATTGACACAAAGCAGATTTTGACTAAGAAATTGATTCAACAATCTTAAAATTCACTGCTTCAAAACTGGGAGCTGTTGTCAGTAAGAATGTGATGAGGAGTCCATATTGACAAAAAAAACCCTTATAAATTTGATGGCATCTTTGGCTTTGATCTCCCGTGCTGGCTGAGCTTCAATCCACTTAGTGAATTTATCTATAGGTACAAACAGGAATTTGTACTTGACACGAGATCAGGAAAACGGTTTGAGGATGTCCATTCTCCAACATGAGAAAGGCCATGATAAGGGTATAGTCTACAGGGCTTGTGCTAGCATCTTTATGTATTTGCTATGGAACTAACAAGCTTCATATCTTCTAACCAGGTCACAAGCATCATGAAGGGCAGTGGGCTAGTAAAAACCTTGTCGAAAGACTTTACCAATTAGGGTATGACTGCCGAAATGTGATCCACATATTCCCATATGGTTGTCTATGAGGATCACCTTGCCATCTTCCGCTGTGATGCATTTTAGTATAACACCATTGTGTGTCATTTTGTACAAGTCATCTACTATAATGGAATAGAGCTTGGCTTGTCGGGCTAATTTTTCTTCCACTGTGTCATCATCCGAAACAATATTTGAGATTAGGTATTAGCGAAGAGGTGTTCTTCGATCATTGTCAATCTCAATAGTACCAATAGCACTATCAATCTTGTCTGTATTGATGTTGGATGTTATCGTAGCCATTGAGTCCTCTCCAGTGGTGGGAAATACTTCATCCTCAGTCGTGCTGTTGACAGAAGGAGTTGTCAATACTTCTAGGAATATGCCAGGTTCAACTGATTCTCTTCGAGAAGCCTGCCGAGCTAGGTTATTGGCATCAAAATTATCCTTCTGATAAATGTGTTGTACTTCGAGGCCATTGAACTGACGCTTAAGCTTTCTGACTTTGGCCAATTACTTCGCTAGCTTAGGATTTGAGCACTTGTAATCCTTATTCACCTAATTGGCAACCAGTTGTAAGTACCCTTTCACAACTAGTCACTTTATTCTAAGTGTAGTTGCTACTCTTAACCCAACAAGTTCTCCTTCGTACTCAACCGTGTTGTTGGTGGCATAGAACTCAAGTTCTATGACATACTTGAGATGGTCTTATGTTGGTGAGATGATGATAACTCCTAGTCCTACACCCTGACTATTGAGTGCTCCATCAAACGCCATAGTCCATGTCATGCTAGATGTGTTGTCGACAGTGGTGTTCATGGGAATAGTCCATTCCATGACAAAATCAGGGAGTACTTAGGATGACAAAATGGGAGATTGACTAGCTAATAGTATACATGTTCAACCTTAGCTACAGAAACCACCAAGGATGCCCAATGTGTCTGACAGATTGACTAGCTAATAGCTTTGTGACTACTTAATGTAGCAACAAGTATGTGGCCAATAGAAGATATTTGTCCAAGGGAATCTGCTGATGATCGGCCAATCTTTCTACCAGACAATGCATGTTTATCGTCAGACTCAGGGTCGACCCACAGAAGACAAATCTTTCTAGCCATAAATTCAAAAGGGCCACGTATTTCCTATCATCAACTGGCCTAGATGTTTTGCTATGGGCTACTATGTATCTAGATCATCCGCCAATGTCCGTGGTCTGTAGCCAATGCTGTGGCTTGAATCGGAGAGTAGATGGACTAATAGATGCAATGGTGTTAAGACCAGTCAACATAGTTATGTCCATCAAGTTTGGAGTCATCGGTCCATGTCGAAATAAGAAGATGTTTAGCCCATAGGACTAGAAGTAAGAGGTTGATGAAAGCAAAAACCCGTTCTTCTCTATTTCTGTGAGTGATAGTCCAATGCAATGGTTGATATCTAGTTCATCTCATAGTGTTCCTTTGGTAGCCGATATGCGGTGATACCAATTCCTCCACTATGGGAGTTTGCTCAGCTAGGATCTAAAGCTATTGCTCCAATATTTTATGGACATGGAAGCATTTTTGAACAGAATCTACTGGGTTTCAGCACTAATGAAGTATATCAGATCTTCGCTATCCATGGGAAAAGATAGAAGTGATTGCGGCAGTCCACAATAAGGATTAGGATCTGGTTCCTAAGGATGTAAAGGGAAAATAAACAACAAGATGAATAGAATGGGAGGCACCTGGTAGACCTAAATTGTAATGAGCATAAAATGAATTAGATAAGAGGTTACCCATAGGATGAAGGTCGAAGACACCATTATAGAGGCTGGTGGAGTTGCGTCGAAGCAAAAAAGGACAGAGGCTTCGAGTCACGAGAGGTACATCAGGGGATTCGAGGAGATGGAGAGTTACTTGCAATGATCATGCAAATGTGACATTTTGGGAGAGATGAAGAGTTTTTATAGGAAGAAGTGCTAGATAAGACCATGGACAACTGGAGGCATTATTACTTGAGCTAGGATAAATGGATTGTAACAGGTTGTAATGATCTAAGAGAAATTTTTGGAGTTGTAAAAGCTCAGAGAGGATAATTCTAAAGTGTGAGTCTTCACACTCTGAAACTAGGGACATGTGTCAACACCAAAATTTTGAAAGATACATTAATACATTCAATTAGAAGAGGAAAGGCAATGAAACCGATGGGGATTACTCTTGATAAGATTATTAGGTCCGATCTACTAGATTATTTTTGATAAGATAAATCTTAATAAGTTGATAGGTTTTATTTAACATTTCATAGGAGTTCTAGCTGACAAATTATCTTTATACTGTGCTTTTGCTCTCATTTGTATCAAACCATTATCTAATATACTTTTCATACCACATTTAATCTACTATCAATCATACCTAATCTTCTTTAATGCAATCTTATAATGTCTCAGTTTAGTCTGATATATCAAGCTTGTCTTTAGTAAAGTTAGTAACGTGACCTAACAGGCACTTATCAGATAATCTCTATTGGCTAGATAGTAGTAAGCTCTCCAACTAATCACTATCGGTAAGATAGCCGATAGTTTGAGTCTGTATTGGTCTTTTGGTTGATTGGCTCATTGGTCTAATTTTTTTCTCTCTCTCTTATCAATTGTTGGTCAAATTGATTGGTATGTCCTAAACCTCAAGAATTTTAAGACCTGCACTAGAGCTAAATAGACCTCCTAGGCCTTCATGCATATGACGCATTGCCATGGATATTGGATGATTTTTGTGTTAGACTCTTGACTTGAATGCTCTTATGATAGATGTGTCGATAATCTCAGGGATAGTATTACAACACTGGTTGAAATGGCGTATAAAGTCCCAAAGGGGTTCACCGCTCTTTTGTTTGATAGCGTGCAAATTGTCCTTGACCATGTGCCTCTTGTATGTGCCATATAAATTCACTATGAATTGTTTGTAGAGATCTATCCAGGATAAAGTTGAGGTAGTTGGTAGATGATTGAGCTAAGAGCGAGCCAAACTCTTTGACACAGTTGGTAGATAATTTGCTAAAGCATTATTGTTTGCCCTAGCTGCATATAGGACTGTTGAATAGACGTGGAGAAACTCCTCAGGATTTGTACTCCCATCATATTTTTTGATGGGTCTAGGACAAAATTTTGCAAGCCACCTCACCTCTCGCAAGGAAAGGGTGAATGCCTTGCAACCTCCTCTAGGCAAGAAAGTTGCGTGACGGTTGTTGTCTTGAGAAGGCCTCTGAGAATGCTTATTAGATGTTGATGATGACGACAAGGAGGACGGGTCACCATGGTCAAGCCTTGTGTTCTGAGAATGACAACCACAACCTTCATCACGTCATTATGAGGGTGGCCAGGAGTCTCCTCGCCCATGGTTCTTGTGATGATCTTGATTTTCACTGTTGTCATGGTTCTCACAATGCCCATGGCCTTCACGATGGTCACGGTTGTCTTATTGATTGTGAGGTTGGTGGTTATCATGATTATCTTGGTAATGCATGTTGTCATTTCTTTTGCAATTATGGTCATCTTCGCCGTCTTGATGCGGAGTAGGGGTCTTATCGCCCCTATGCCTTTATTCAGAAGGGTGATTATCCTATCATGTAGCATCATTGAAGGTTGTATTAAGATTGGCTGTCATTAATCTCATTTGGTGTAGCGAGGCTGTAGCCTCCGTATTTGCTGATTGGTCAATAGGTGGTTGATCCAGTAGTTCCTAGGCACCGATTAAGTGGTGAATCGGCATAATAGAGGGAGTGTTCTGAAGGGTTTTATGTTAGGAGGATGATGAGGTACTCCTTAATTCTCCCTCCTCGAAGGAAGCTAGTCTTTCCCCTGCTACGGTGCCTGCCTTCTCTTGCCCTATAGCACTGACATCATGGTTCAAATTTGAGTTCAAGGACTTGAGAGTGTTGAGACTGTGGAGGGTGTACCATTCAAGGAGGTCAAGGCCAAGGTATCCAACTATATGATCCGCACTAGGAAAATCTTGGTCCTCGGCTAGTTTGTTGTCAGTGTGTCCTTGGCAAATGAAACTCATCAAGAATGAATTGGACAACTCTAGCAAGGGGTGTTGTTCTTTTCAAGATGTGCTTTTCTAGTAGCCTCCTTGAGGAACAACTTGCAATCTACCAAATTATGAGAGTTAGTCTTGTGGATGGGATAATACTTGTACAGGGAAGTATGTTGAACAGATCAAAATTTGGTGGCCTCAAGTTCAGCTTTTTCCCTTTGGAATATCATGCATCTAGTAAGTGAGTGAGATTTCACCATATGTATGGGACACAACACTCTTTGGCTAGGAGTCACCTTGTTGATCTAATCTGATGTATCCTTGTGAGCCATGGTTGGCAAAGGAAGGTAGATAAGAAGCACAAGGACTGCCACAAAGACCAGGAAGGAGACGTATCCAACTTGAAGGAGGGAGAACACCGGCTTGGTTGTATCTCCTAGGCCAGAGTGATCATAAAAGCATTTGTTAGAAAAATTATGTCGTGATGTCATCTCAGCAAAACCTTGTAGCACCAAGCCCCCTACCTAGCGTGCCATTGCTGACGAGTTATACCTAACAATAGTATTTTAAGGGCATAGGGTATGTTGAAACCAAGGTATACGGGAGAAGAAAATAAAGAGACAGAAGATAAGGATTTTTATACTGGTTCAAGCCCCCAAGAAGAGTAATAACCCTAGTCCAATTTATATGTATAGAGAAAGTATTGTACCAAGTACAAATGGGGGTCAAGCTATCTATCCTAGCTTGCCAATCTAATCTTAATGAAGTAATCTGCTAGATTATAGTTGGCAACTAGCTATCCTAGCTAGCCAATCTAATCTCAACAAGGTAATGCTGGAGCATACATTTGCATAGAGGTTAGGGGCTACTGCCAAATAGAATATAGTATACTGGGTATGCTAGGAGGAAGTCCTACATCTAATCACCAAATATAACTTGCTGGATTACTTCATCAAGATTAGATTGATAGGTCAAGATAGCTAGCTTACTCCCCTTTGTACTCAGTGAAACACTTTCTCAGTGTATACGTATAAACTAGACTATGGTATTACCCTTCTCAGTAGCTTGAATCAGTATAAAAATCCTTATCTTCTGTCGCTTTATTTCCTTCTCGAGTATACCTTAGTTCTAACATACCCTACTCACCTAAAATACCATTATTGGGTATAATCCATTGACAATGGCGTACCAGGTAGAGAGCTTGGTCCTACAAGGTTTTACTGAGATCTCATATACTATCTCATTGGTTGTAGATACAGAAGAAGAATTTCTAGCCTAGTGGCGACATGGGTGTAATAGAACCAACTCAACCTAGCCAAATGGAAGACAAGTGCCACATCACACGAGTGGTGGGAAATGCTGGCCAATAGCCCGGGAACACCCAAAAGGAGAGTGTGCAATGGCTTGGGAGATGTCGAGAGAGTGAAACTAAAGAGTCTTTCAACAAAAGGACCTCTTAACAGTAGGCCTCTTTGCTAGATTCAAAGAAGAGGAAGGTTATGGTCGCTCGTTGGGGCAAAGCACTTCATGGAATTAGCCCACACAAATGTATAGTCTTGTATATAGGGATAGCAACACGAAATTTCCTGCTGGGGATTACATCCCTATCCCTGACCCCATGTGTAAGAAATTTTCTAGTTCCCACCCTCGCCAACTACAACAAGGGAAATATTTTTCCTATGCCTACCTCCGCGTGGGAATTAATCCCATAGATCCTCTGTCCCCACTTAAAAAATTGTTTACACCTCTAATTATATATATAATTAATAAATAACATTCATACTTTATATCAATATTTAGCATATATCTATTAATCCATATGATAAAAACACAATATTATGCTCATTCATTAATCATAGCACAATTTGATCTTCAACACATGCCTAATTCGCATTAGATTTAGACCCTATGCCTATTAATAGGGTCTCCACGAGGAGCGGGGATGGGATACAAAGGATCATTCCCACCCCTACTAGACTCGATGGGGATGGGTTTCTTCCCATATGATTCTCCATAGATAACACATGGCTACCATCTCCATCTCCTAATAGGAGAATACCCAATGGGAAAACGGGGAATGTGGGCCCATTGCCATCCCTACTTGTATAGATACACTTGTCCATAGGGGTTGTACTCAAACTCTCCTTATTCAATAAATTGGCACAACCTCATTTTGTTTCCTTTTAAAAAAAAGAAATTTCTATACATCACAAGCTAACCATTTAGAATTTATTGATGGTCAAAGTTCAAATTATACTGGTCAATAGTGATAGTTATTTGAAATCGGAGGGAGTACATATCTACATTTGTGTAATCACAATAAACCCAAGGTGAGGGTAAGGAAGCTATGATAAGCCCAAGCTAGATATGGAGAAGGGAATTTACGATGCTCCATCTGGATAGTGACATTGCAAGACCACCTCGGATTAGATACCACATGGATAGTGGTGATAAGTAGAACTCTGATAGCGGATCAGAGGTAGGCAAGCAAGGGAGGATAGGACAACCATGGCAGATGGAAATGGAGAGGAGGGTGTAGTTGTGGCATCCAGTGAGTGGGGAGCAAAGGGCAGCAACTAGCAATGATGAAGGAGAGAGCAGTGGCTATGAGGTGGATTGAGATGGAGATCAGGTAAAAGCGGATGAGGTGAATTTGATGCAGGTAAGGGCATATATGTGTTTACATTGTTATTTAGGGTTTGTTTTGCAGAATTTGATGTAAGAATGGGTAAGAAAAAATATTCAAGGACTAGGAAAAAAATAGAAGAAAAAGGGTTAAAATAGTGTTGATGGGTTATATCCTAATCATAGAATCCGCACATATATGATATATTTTTAGAACATAGGGATCGGCTAATATAAGAATATAAATGAAGCTATAAAGAAAATAAGGGAGATAATAATTTTTATACAGGTTTGACCCTCTAATTATGGGTAATAACCCTTATCTTAATAACCGAAGGTTGCTATTGCTATTATATATTATCATTAGTAAAAACTCTAATCAGTCTAGTATATCAATGTAGAGTTCGAGCCTGTTGATTAGCTAGCTATTATTGGATTTCTTTAATTTTGACTTGACAAGATAGGAGATGGTTTGCATTATCATGTTTCTATGGAGATCTATAGAATTAAGAAAGACAAGTATGAGTATAATCCAAGTAATTCTAGTTAAGTTTAAGTAATATTATATATTTATTCCTACTGAGATTAGTACCTCATATTTAAAACATTGATAAATAAAATATTACAAATGGCCCTTCAATACGCTAAAATGGCATCTTTTTCTTTTTTTTTTACCTGAGTGTTATATTAAGTAGGAGTGAAATATTTACATGACTTCACAAGGGAAGCAGTTAGAAACCGGAAAGACAAAAAGGACAGAAGAGCTAGCAGGCACCACGCGCTACATAGCTTCTATCAAGACATAATTCTCGCTAAATCTTTTGCACCACATATGTTTCAGGTCCTGATTTCTTCCATTATTCTTGAAACTAAACATGTCTTATCCATTTCCTTGTTTTTGAAAACTCTCCTGTTGCGCTCATACCATACCTCTCAAGCGACAAACAATAGCAGTGTTTTCATCCCTTTTGACCTCTGCTTGTCGATCGGTGCAGAGCTTTTGGTCTACCATTCCACAACGGAGTTTTGTGAGTGGAAGTCACTGATTGCTCGGTCATAGTTTAGCTTTCGTGCCACTGCCGTCTAGATGGACTGAAACATTGGGCAATCCTAGAAAAGATGTGGTATTGTCTCAAGGTTTTTGAAACATAATTGGCAAAAATAGTTATTTCGGCCATCCTCAGATCTGAAATCTATCTGAAACGCCGTGTCCGAAGTGGCATCTTTAAGTGTGACTTCAATCTATATGGCACAGTTCCTCTCGTAATGCACACCACAAGTCCGCAAGAACACTTTGTATAAATGCACTTGAACACAAAGGTGTCCAACACTAGGGCTACATGTATTTTTGACCGATATTTGCAATTTTGCATGATCCAATGATCGACGGCTTATGAAATCAAATTAAAAGCAACGCTAGCTGGTCCAGGTTCTAGGGTCTGGACACGTACTGGACGTACAACATGCACGCAATGTCCCAGATGCAGCCGTACCGGGCTTCCCGGCCGACACGATCCGGAAATGGTAACGTAAAATGAATAAATTTCTTTCGTCCTCTTTCTGGAAGAACAATGCCTGTCTGACTCTGCCAGTCTGCCTTTCAACCAAAGCACTTGGAACAAGGAGAGAACACATCCTGCTCTGCAGGTAGTGAAACAGAGCACCCAAACAGCAGAAGAGAGTACAGACACGCACCTAACCAACGAAACGCATCTCCTGTGATCGACACGAAGAGATATCGATACAGCTAATGCGCATAATTCCCTCGGCCAGGACAGCATTAGGTTGCAAAGTACTCCAGTACGCAAAACACATGCAGTAGCACTCGCAGGCCGCAGCGATCGAACACGGCAGTTCCATGAATTCCAAGGTTGGTAGCAACTCGATCGCCGGAACTCATCTTCCTGTTGCTGTTGGTATCATGGTCTCATGGACTCATGGGCGTAGGTTGTACAGGATGGATGAAAGCAATTGGCTCTGTTATCTTCGTCCAGCCCATCGAAGCATGGACCCTGAATGTTCGTTCCAATTGCTACAAGGGCCAAAATGAGGCTAGACAAAACTTGCTCTCTTTTTTCAGCATCTCCGCCGCGAAAGCAGCCGGCTAACCCAGCGTGACGCGCGTAGCGCCGCTGTAGAACGTGCACGCACTTGACAAGCGCTCTCCGCCGAACCCCACCACCATGCCGCTGCCACCGGCACCCGCACCTAGGCCTCGCCCTCGCGCGAACTCGCCGCCCACTTCACCAGAACCAGAGCCATTTCATGCAACCACCGGTGGGCGCGCCGCCGGCCTATATTACGGACGAGGGCGGACAACGCTGACGCTGGACCCGACTCTCTCTGAATTGGGAGATATAGATTGGTCTGTGTACAGCGTGATGTATGAGCTACTAGTATTTCACAATTTGGTTCGATGCTAAAGTTCGTACGCGAAAAATTGCACTAAATAAATTAATTAGCAACCTGTGGCTTGGGCGAAACATTAAGAGAGGGAATCTTTGCCAAAAGCAATCAGCATTGCCAAATCTAGGCCAGACACAGCAGCCCTTGGCAGCAACCGGAACACCCGGCTTTTGAGCCTCTCAGCACAGTTGCATCCTTGCACGGGCGCTGGCAACTTAGCAAGCACCCTTATCATCTTCCTGCTTCTGCTGGTTCGTCGGTCGATTTGAGCCTGAGCCATGGCCGTCGGCGCCTTCCTCCCGTTGAGACGGCCGCTGCTCCTGCTTGCGGTGGCGCTGGTGCTGGCGGCGCACCCGCACGCGCAGCTCACGCCGGGGTTCTACTCGGCGAGCTGCCCCACCGTGCACGGCGTCGTCCGGCAGGTCATGTCGCAGGCCGTCATGAACGACACGCGCGCCGGCCCCGCCGTCCTCCGCCTCTTCTACCACGACTGCTTCGTCGGCGTAAGGACGCGCGCCGCCCCTCTCCGCCGAACGGCCACACTGCCTCTTCTCTGCACGGCTAAGCTCTGTTTTTTTTGGTCGCTTTGGTTGGGTTCCAGGGGTGCGACGCGTCGGTGCTCCTCGACGACACGCCCGCGACGCCCGGCGAGAAGGGCGTCGGCCCCAACGCCGTCGGCTCCACCACCGTCTTCGACCTCGTTGACACCATCAAGGCCCAGGTCGAGGCCGCCTGCCCGGCCACCGTCTCCTGCGCCGACATCCTCGCCATCGCCGCACGCGACAGCGTCAACCTGGTCAGTCACTGTCACTCTACACATTCACACGTACGGACGTTTGATGTGTTCGACGCAATGACGCAAAGCGTGTGCACGTGTGCAGCTTGGCGGGCCGAGCTGGGCGGTGCCGCTCGGCCGCCTCGACGCGCTGGCGCCGAGCCGGAGCTCCGTGTTGACCGACCTCCCGGGCCCGGAGGCCGACATCGGCGCGCTCATGTCTGCCTTCGCCGCCAAGGGCCTGACGCTGCGGGACCTCGCCGCGCTGTCCGGCGCGCACACCATCGGCCGGGCCAGCTGCGGCAGCTTCCGAACCCGCGTCTACTGCGACGCCAACGTGAGCCCGGCGTTCGCGTCGCACCAGCGGCAATCCTGCCCGGCGTCCGGCGGCGACGCCGCCCTGGCGCCGCTGGACTCGCTGACCCCCGACGAGTTCGACAACGGGTACTACCGCAACCTGGTGGCCGGCGCCGGGCTTCTGCACTCCGACCAGGAGCTATTCAACAACGGGCCGGTCGACTCGGTGGTGCAGCTGTACAGCGCCAATGCCGCTGCCTTCTCATCGGAATTCACCGCGTCCATGATCAGGCTCGGGAACATCGGCCCGTTGACCGGGTCCAGCGGCGAGGTCAGGGTCAACTGCAGGAAAGTGAATTCGTGATTGATAGATAGCGCGCTGCACGCGCATTGTTCATAATACAAAGTTAAAGTTATAATCAGCTGTCAATTTCATGCATTAAGTGAAGTCTGACATGAGAATGCAATAGAAATGTCCCAATGTAGACATCAATCACTAGTGGATAATTCTTGATCAGCTTGATCAAATATAATTACGACCTTGCTTAATTTGGCCACCATGTAATTATTTACGGCGGCTAGGATTTTGAAATTGATGAATTGTTTATAGGAAAAACTTTACCTGATTGTTACTAGTGCTATCACAGTAGCATCGCTAGACTTGATAAATGTGTGACTACAAATCGCTGGAAAATTATATGTGTTTTGTGGCGACCTGAACAGTGAGCGGTGGTCGTGAGTGATAGTCTGCTCGTGATGGAATACTAGCCCATATGTCGTTTTGGGAGGCTACCGAAAGGAATCGATTGATACAGAGGGACCAAAAATCCGGCGAAATGCGTACGTCGACTCCGTCCGGAATGATGTGTTTTTGTGGATGGATCTGAAAACGTTACGAAAGGGACTAGTCAACCAACCAACTTGGCGAGTTTGTTTGTGTACCTAGGCTTTCATTGGAGAAAGAAAAATTTCGCGGATCATGAGGGGCATGATCTATTTCTCATAAAGTTTATTAAACGTATCTGAATTTTAAACATCTCCTTTCCTTTTTAATAATTGAACATTCTTTGGTTGGACGTAATATTGTGTATCTATCCTTATTTAAAATATTATAAATTATGAAATAGTACCATTTTTATATATGAAAAAAGTTCGAATTATCCTCTAACTCAATTCAAAGCGGTTTTAGTCCTATATGGTATGGGATCATGTACCTCACCCCTATCTTAATGGGGGCTCTGTGGGCGTGACAGGGAAGGCGTTGAAGGAAGCAGCCTCTTTGTTGGTGACGATAGTGGAGAGGAGGGCCAGATGCGTTAGGGCTGGTACGGTGTGACCATCATGAGAAGGGAGGCAATGGAAGCAGAGCTCGCTGGGGAGGATGTTGTAGATGATGGCTGACGCTCGGTTTAGGAGCACCCTAACGAAGGAGCTTGAGCTCTCCTCAAGAAAGGCGGTGGAGGAGGACAGGAGGCTGGCGTGGAGAAGCTTGCTCACCACTTTCCTCCATGAGCTTGAGCTATCGATGGCTTGTCTAAGAGAAAGATGGTGAGGAGATTAGGGAGGGAGAGAGCTTCAAGCTTGCATACATGCTTGAGGTCCATGTCGGTCGGTCATATCCCTAAGCTCCAAGGTCTACCACTGCATCCATTGTCCTTCTCAAGAAAGCTCAAACCCCGTTGCCTCAAATACCTCATTACCATCGACCACCACCTCCATCCTCCCTAAGGCGAGCACGAGCTCTCTCATAGAGAGCTCGTAGTGCCCTCTCCAAGCGAGCTCCCGCTCCACCACCTTCAACACCCACACCAAACAAGCTCTATCGTTGGTCTCTATGGCTCCACCACCAGCCCCTATTCACCGCTGGCTATCACCTCCATCCTCCCTGAGGTGAGCTCTATGCTCCTCTCCATCACAGCTCCGCCTCCAACACCTCTTCACCTTGAGATCTTGAGATCTTTATGATGTGGGCCAACAATTTTTTTATTTTTTATTAGAATGCCACACGGGTACCACGTGTACCTATTTAATTCAAAACTGTCCAAAATATCGTTAGGGTGATATTTTGTCTAGTATAAATGAAAATATAAGATATATGATATTTAAATTAAGAGTAATTCGAACTACCAAGGAGGTAATTTAAACTCTTTTGTAATAGTAAGATGACCTCACCAATCAAAAAGCTTGTCGCTATCCATATGCGGTGAAGAGCTCCACGATACCACTTCGTCTAAAGAATGGCTCCTACCAATGGATAAAACCGAAAGCCCCTCTGCTAAAGCAATGAGCAAAATTGCAGATAATTGGAGTACATGAATATGACCTACGATGGATTGCGTATTAATTTTACTTTACCAAAAACAATAATACTACTATATAACCAAACAAATCAAAGTAAAAAAGCAACCCCAACCAACACTTGCATTTTGCCAAATAAATTATCAAATTTACTGGTTCTTTTTAACCATATTTTGGCCCCGTTCTTTTTAACTAGCTCATTGGATTATTTGCCCTTTACATCATCATGAATCATGTAGTGCCAGCCTGCCAGAGGAAATTTAATATATATATATATATGTGTATATATAATGCCCTACAAAATGATATGATGAGGGAAAATTTATTCTATATAACTAAAAGTTTCCGACTTTAGATATATAATAACAAAAGATTCTGATTTACTTTACTAGCATAAAAATTAACTGTTATATGAAATAGCACTCCATCAACCCCGCCGTTGCCTCTTCCCACGTTGCCCCCTATTTCTCCCCCACATCCCCCCTTTCTTGCCATGGCACAAAGTAGCAGCCTAGCATGACCTCAAGTCCTGAACAAAGAAGACAGCAGCTGTGGAGAGTTCGAGGGAGACGGCCGGGAGCAAGATCGACGGCGGTGCCCAAGGGAGAGCTTGACGGCATCAGTCGTGAGGAGTTCGAGGACGCTGGCCACAGGGGCTCGACGACAGTGGCCTGAGTGAGCTCTGCAGCAGTGCCCGGGGGTGGGCTAGACAGCAGCGGCCTGAGCGAGGTCAGCAGAGTCGTCCGGGGTGAGCTGGACGGAGGTGGCCTGTGCGAGGTCGGCGGCGACGCCCGGGGTGAGCTGGATGCAAGCGGCCGCGGGGGAGCTCGACGGCGGCGGCCACGGGGAATTCGAGGATGGTCACTGCTGGGAGCTCAACGGTGGCGACCGGAGGTGCGCTGGACAGCGGCCCCACGGGAGAGCTCGACGGTGGCCTGGGGGAGCTCAACGTGGTTGTCGCTTGGGAGTCCGGATAGAGAGAGATTGAGGGTCTGACTGGGGAGTTTTAGATTCGAAGTACTTGCGGGAATAAGAGTATAGAGAAGTTGACAAAATTAGTTTATGATTTCTACTTTATTTTCTGAATTTTATAACTCCATCTTTTTAGAATCTAAACGAAAAACTATATTTTTTAAAGGAGCTTTTATTCTGAAAGAGACAGCAGCTATCAAAAGTTATCTCAAATAGACCGGGAGGCTTCTCTACTGCTGACCATGGTTGAAAGCTATCATGATAGAGGAAAGAGATGGGAGAAGATGATGAAAGGGTAAAACGAGTATTTTCACACCTTGTATTTTTTAAAAAATAAAAGTAAATCAAACTTAACAGAAATTTAGATGGAGTGCTATTTTAGAGAACAGAGCTATTTTTTTATTCTATTAACGTAAAATACCGTAGAATCAATTTTCTCTGATGATAAGACCAAGGGTTTATCTCATAATTTTAAGCCAGCACAATTTTCTTCTGATATCTATTATTATAAAAAGAAAAATGTTTCCGTCGTACCTTCATCGTAAGCCTTAGATGTTTTTCCGTCTTCAGGCTTGTTTGCGTTTTCAATTTTATTTCTGTTCCGCACACGAAGCGAACGTCCGTTCTGGATCATTTCATACATGCCAACCAGATAGAAACGGACTGCATATACACACTCAAATACCTATAAAAATGTTTCCATCGTCCATCTTCGTACGTCGTAGATGTGTTTGCGTCATCAGGCTTGTTTACTTTTCCGATTTTGCTTCTATCCCACGCATGTTGGGCATCACAACTCATATCATCGGGAGTGGAGAGCGGATCCTGGTGTAGTGGAGCGAATGGACACGTAGGAATGAAATCTATTTATTTTGGTTTTTTTTACTTAATGCACTATCTGATGTTTGTTTTTAGAATGTACAGGGTTTTTTAAATGGCATTGAGTCAGATAGTTTACATATGACTCATCTGGATCGGATAGGTATTACGAAGATTGTGCATACGTCCTAACCACACATCCTGATGATTATATATCATGCACATCGTCTAATCCGTCCTGCCAGTTGCCCTGTGCTGTGCTGGTGACCGAGAGAAAATGACGGTAAATGTCGTCCTTGTTTAAGTCTAGGAGAGAGCGTTTTCTTGGTGTTGGACTTAATAAAGACGATGGCGTAGTTATGGAGACATACTCTTCAAATCGCCAACGTGCAGATATTCTCTTCCAATCATTGAGGACACAAAGTGTACCATATGTTTTGGCGTAGTAGATATGAGAAACAAATCCCTAGGCGTATATATCCGAATAAATTATGCGTAGCCTACTAGACTCTACACTGTTCCAAACCTATCGAACAATCCCATGCATTCTAAATACAAACACCACATAATCAGTTCATCGCAGATAGACAAAACTATAATACAAAGCTGCATCTTTAGTTCAATTCGGTGTGCACAGTATGTGAGATTAGAAATCTTACTGTTGAGCCAATGTAGATTAGTGCGAATGCACGCCTCGTGTCATCAACCGCATCAAGAAACTCCATATAGCGATTACGAAACCTACCTTAGTGTAATTTTGAACAGTAACAAAATAGAGTAGTACCATATAATAAAGTTTAAATAGTGCTTAGAAGATAAATCACTAAATTAAAAAAAGATAAAAAAAACTTAAATCCCCATTGCACCTCCACTGTCGAAGCTAGACCAGGGAACCAATCAACCAAACCCTTTCCTTACCAAGACGACGATCTTCTCCACATCAGCCTTCGCTTCTACATCTTTGTTGGTATCGTAGTCACTGAAGTCAGTCTCCTAGACCACCTCCAATGCTGCCACATTAAGCTCTACATATGGGTAGTGTGCCTTGATGCGACGCAGGCAGCATGTCATGACATATGGGTCGAACCATAGAAAATTGAGCTTGGATACCCACGCTTCGGGTTGTCCAGTGACACCCGGAGCAAGTACACCACGGTTGGTGTCGAGATGGTTAGCAAGACAGGTTGGAACCCTCCTCAAACCTACATGAACACAGTTTGTGTGATGATGCTACTCCATGAAACAACCAGAGGATGGGGTTTAGTTTAGCCTTGCATGGGGTACTAGACATCGTCAGGATACATCCTGTGCAGGAGATCGAGGTAATGGCTCACCGGTTATGTAGATCAACGGTCGTGGTGGTTAGTTGCTGGACTTGGGGAAGACGACATTGACATGAGGCCTCTTTGCTCAAAGCAGAGAAGGAATGGCTGAGTGTTGTGCTTGCTGATGCTAAAACGACGTCTCCATTCTTTCCAATAGGCCATTAGCTCGAACTTGTGCATATGAATCAGGAAAAGAAAAGGAAGTGGACGAATCAATGGGCGTTGCATACTTTGATGTGAGGAGAAGACAAGGAAGTGAATCACCAAGAATTAGCCGTGGTGGATGATGAAGCCATCAGCAGTTGCAACCTGCTCGGGTGTAGGCTGCAGCGCACGTCATCCATGGCTTCATCTGCTTGCAACCCCTAGCTCGTTCCTCTTCTTGCAGGAGATGAGAGCTTACTGCTGCCAGCTGGCCCCAATGTCCTGCTCCTTAGCTTATCTTCTTTTCTTCAAACTTGCTCAAATGGCCATGCATAGCTTTTCTTCTTCTTTTCTTCAAACTTGCTCAAATGGTCATGCATGTGTATAATACTTGGATGGATTGGAAGCTCAGATACATGGGAGTACAATGGTATAACATGCATAGCTTGGTTCTAAAGTTATGTATGTGATTTGAAGAAGAGGAAGGAGAAGGAGAGACCATGGAGATTGAGTGGGGGAGTAAGAAGAGGGCTGGGATTTTTTTCCCACTCTGCCTCCTTCAGGTGGGTTTCACACAAGGCAGATTCTTGGGGCTATCCTGAGGCTGCAGGTGGGGTCAGAGGGTGTTGAGTTCACAGGATACTGAGTGGGATGGCTAGGAAAAGAAGTGGAACCTTGTTTTCAGGATTTCAGGGAATTTTCAGACATTTTCCCTCTCCTCGCTTCTGAAATTGGAATTGACCAAGTAATGCATGGTTTTAAAATATAGGGATTCTGGTGGAGATAGGTCAGGGAACTTAGATTCCATTTTGACAGGTCCTAATTTGAGTTTCGAAATTATTTGTTGCCAGAAATTCAAACAAATGAGGGTTATCTGAACTTTGCTTGAATTTATTTAGAGCTTAAACTGTTGAAATAAATTCTGGAAAAATTATATTAATTCATCATAAATAAACTAGTATTTCAATAAATTATATAATGTGTATGCTTCTGTTCACTTTGTTGCACATTTCAAAGTTGTATTGATTTTGCCGATTAGAGTTTAGAATTATTCTAGATCTATTTAACTGAGACGTCCTGATAAAATTATGCCAATTTAATGGAGATCTATTCATCACATCTATTATTTGTGTGAATTTTTCCAGAATTACTTGACACACAGATAAATATGAAAATTATATTCGACATTTTAATGCATATTAATGAAATTACAGATGCATGGAAAATCCAAAAAACAAGGCAAAATAAACATGCAACACAAAAGGGCACATTTTATTCCTTAACTCACTTGGGTTATACTTCGGCACACTCAGATTGAGCGATGCTAAAATTTTAGACACCCCACACTTATCAATTTTGTTTCGTTCACGCGGTTTATGTCTCACTTGGTCGACGTTTCAATGTACATGGTTCATACCCTAGCACATGTTCACACTTCAGCTCACATGGTTACAATATTTTCTACAATCCAAATGAATCTTATATTATTTTTTTCTCATGTATTGTTCTGGCATTTAAAAGAGTTATTTGCCACAGTCTTTTATTCTCAAGCATAGCTATTGAGATGCAGGGTTAGTTGAACAAGTTTAATTAATTGATTTCCCTACATGTTGATTGTTTTCTTTCTTTTCTTAGTCAAAATTTACAAGCAGGGACAACTCCCAAAATTATTTTAACGATTGAAAATAATAAATTTCTAGATTTTATTTTCTTGGTATGTTACAGACCCACCCACGTTAACCCACCTTAAAATGAATCTCTTCCCTGATATTCGGGTTAGAAAGAGCGGAGATCATTGATCTATGAAGGCAGACACAATGATTTATGCTTTTGAAAATGTTGAAATCTGAAATTGAGGTTTTAGAGAGAAGCATTTTAAAATGCAAGAGCATGGTTTAAACTTACTTCCAATAATTTAAAGGCAAATCATAAATGACTTATTTCTTTTAACAAATTTTAGGATATTATAAAGGAAAAGACATAGGCTACGATAGTATAAAACAAAAAATTTTCTACCGCACCCAGGACATAATACGAAGAAAGGATTATAGACCGTTACCACAAGAAGTGCTATGCAGCGAAAGTAGAGTTGAAAAAGCCGATCTAACCACACGTGCGTCGAGGTGGTAGATGAAACAGTTGATCATCACGATCCTGATGCTGATCAATGCCGCAACGAGCAGTACCTTCACCGATATCCACATGTTCGGAGCTAAAACCTCAATTGTGGGTGTACTAGAACTTATCAACAACTAGGGTTTGGCTCGGGAGCTAGCGGTTAGGGTTTTTGCTCGAGGTGAATAGAGATATCTCTCATCGATCTCATTGCCTCCCTATACATAGGCTTCGTAAAGTGCATAGTAAAGATAGCAAAATCGACTTTAACTATCGCAAAACCATTCTTGAGAAAAAAATCTCTAAGGTATTCATACCACACCCTAGGAGCTTGCATAAGCCCATAAAGAGCCTTATGTATCTTGTAGATGTGGTCGAGATGTTTTGGATCTTTAAAGTGTGTCCCTCACTTCCGGAGTGCCTTCATGAGCCACACAAAGTGTGTCCCATATCTCCTTGGCTTCCTCGAGGTGATCCACGCAAAGTGATCCAAGAAAAGTGTGTCTCACTCCTCCTAACTAAGTGAGCCAAGGATAATGCTTGCAACTTGAGGATTACGATGAATGAGTTACTATTGTTGTATTGTGAGCTCAATGTCATCTTCTCAAATATAGATACCTATGTAGACCAACTTCTAAATACTTGGATGTAAAGAGATTAAATGCAACTTCATCTTATCCTTCTAAACGGTATAATATGTCCTATCAAATTGGAGGGCATACCTAGAAGGCACAGAGATATAGTTGTTAGAAGAATTAATCTTGTTATAATCGAACTAGATAGATACTTCCTTCTTTAAAGCACCATTCTTAGTTGTGAAAGCATCATCATCACCTCTACTACTTGATTCATTCAGGTCAATTTGCTCTTGCGCAATATTGGTCTCTTCAAGCGGTCAATCTTATTTGAAAATTAGGCTTTAATACCAATTGAAAGCACAATTAGATTCTCTAATGCGAATAAAAAGGGGCCTTGATGATTGGATGAGTTGCCTAAGGGGTGAATATGTGTTTTCTAAAATTACAAAACCTTATAACAGAATTAGACCTAGCCGGACATTCCGGTACTAGGTCGGATAGTCCAACTATGGAAGATTCGGATAGTCCAACAGCTGTAGAATAGTTCAGTCAGTATAACGATAGAAAAAAAAACAATATGTGCCTAGATTGTCCGACTGATGTAGAACAATGCGGCCAACATAGAAAATTTTACCAAAGCAATTTAACAAGATGTCAATTAGAAGGGCTACTCAAGCATATTTTCTACAAGATAAACCTAGTGATAGATAGAGCTAAATAGGCAACTAAAGATCACTACAAATACAAGATAGAAGGCAGAAAATGCAAGATAAAAGAGAGAAAAGGAGACGCCAATTTATGTACCAAAGTTTGAATTCAAGCAATCCTACGTCCCCGTTAAGGAGCTCCAAATAGCCGGGTTTTGATTAACCCATTTCCTCTCTAAGCAACCTCCAATGCGGCTTTGGTATGAAAGCAACCACCAAATCCTAGTTTTGTCTCCAAGTGACCACTAAGTTCCTAAGCTTGGATGATAGGCTACAATCTCTGACAAAACTTGATCTATCAAGTACCCACTAAGATGAAGCTTGGTTTCCACTCTTATCACATTTTTCCTTTCGGAGACAAGATAGAACATTCATAAGGCCTTCCAGGCACACCACACTCATTGGCGGCTGCGATATTATAATTCTTCACTTCCACACACTCTCAACTCAATCCAGTATCAGTTTAAAAGCTTTAGATCATAGAGAAAAATCTACGAAAAATTGCATAAAACTGCGAAAAATCTGATAGTTAGGTACTAGACCGGACTATTTGACCCTTTGTGTTTTTCAAACGGTCATTAAACCATAAGCCATTGGGCCACAAAGTGGCGGACAATCTGGTGCCTCTCGGACTGTTTGACAATGCCTACCAGACATCTGACAACTCTTGGATTGTCCAATCTATTACTTCTTCGAACGTTCGACAAGTCTTTGTCTAGCCACTCCATAACATATCGAACAATCCGGTACTGCACCAGAATGTCCGGCTTCCTTGTGTCTAGTGGTTTAGAACACTTGTCTATTGAGTTTCTTCACGTTCATTTTCTCTCGGACTGTCCAATGGCTTCTAAACTATCCGGTCCTTACTGGATCCGTACTATTTGATATCGCACCAAATTGTCCGGTTCATAGCAGCTTTGGGATAACTTGATATTTAATCTTTCAAACTTTACCTAAATTTCTTTCACTTTTACTTTTTTTTCTTTGAAAGTTATCTTTACTTGCTTTTTAACTTTATGAAACCTAATGTTTGCTTACTTATTATTAATTAACTAAAATTCACATACACTTCCAATGAATTCATCCTATATGTCTTGCTCCCTCTCCTCTAAGAACAACCTAATATCAACACTAGTGGTAACACTTCCTCAGTTCTATAATTTTTTAACATTTTAGATGGTCTCTAAAATATATTTTGACTATGATTTTCTATTATTATATACATAATAAATAAATATTTATTTTTATTGATATGTTGTTATAACTACCTTTAGACTAAATATTTTTAAAGTTATTAACAGCTAAATTTTTATATACATACATATAATTCGTCATTAATTTGTACTACTACGTAAATATATTTATTTTGTTGATTTGTTCATGCACCTGGCGTAACAGATTGTTGTTATTGCTAGCGTAACAGATCGTTGGCGTAACAGACTGTTGCAGCTCGCGGACGGCTAACGTCGGCGGCGTACGGGGGACTGCACGCACGCGCGTCACCTCGTCTCAGTACCTCAGTGCGTCGCCGCGGTGGCCACGAGAAGGAAACCGAGTGAGGTAACGAGTGCGCGGCTGACACAGAGGGGTAGGATTTTTCCGATAGGCCAACGGAGAAAAAATGCCGGCCTGCTCAGGGCCCTGGGTTTGTTGCACTGGGCCCTAGCCTTGCTCCTTTTCCAGCCCATTGACTTGTTGTGCAGTGCAGTTTCATATTTTCGTTTCACTAAAAATGTTCGGGTTCGCTACATATTTTTTTACTCAATTTCAGTATTTTTTTTTCTACTGTGATTGCTCTCTACCTCCTCTTCCAAGTAGATACTAAATTATTTCTAATCGTAATTCTCTTGTATATTGTATATTAGAAAAATTATAATATAAACATTGGAACTTACAATGTAATTTTAAAATTTACATTTAATTATAATGTAAATGTAAGTGATTTACATTGTAAAAACAATTTAACTTTTTTTTTGAAAAAATATGGTATCATAAATATAGCTACTCCCGAAATGTTTGTTCCTCTTCTTCCCCTCAAATAGATAAAAAAGAGGTTTTTGCAGTTTCATGTTGTTTAATTAATTAGTAATCTTCTGAAGTTTTCTAGATGCTAATTAATAACGTTTTGTTGTACATGTGAAACCACACATTTCCATTTAACTACATTTCCTGATCGACCTAAAGCTTGAAAGACATCAGAATGTCACCTGACGTCTCTCAGTGTCACCTGATCGATATATATGCTGCTTGTCTAGAAAGCTATTCATTTGAGCAGAAAGCATGAAACATACATAGATCATTATATAATTTACTCCATTCATTCTTTTTCTTTCCTCGCATAGGAAGCACAAAGACGAAAAACTTCTTCACAAGTTGCATCGATCACTTGTTGTTTTTCCAGTTGTCGATCGCTTGAACTGGAGATCTAGTAGCTAATTCAATCTCAGGCTTGCTATCCACACTTTGTGCATCTCGATCTCTTAATTTGACCATACTATATAATCACCTTTTGCTCAGGTGTTTATGCGTGTAAACAAGATACTTTTATATATGGGCTTCAAGCACAACTTGCTCTTCCATGTCCGTAGATGAACCTTGCATCATCCTCTGTGTACACATGCGTCTCGTTCAGCAACCTGCGAGTATTATTTTTCAAGGAAAAGAAAAGAAATCACAGTTTAGTTAGTGCAGCGTATCATTTCACTTACAGATGTTGCTGAAAATAAGTACTTTTATAGTGATCTTCAGCAATAGTTACTTACGACTGGTAAACGCTCTTGTTCAATGTGGTAGAGGAAATGAGGGACTCCCCACTCAAGTACACCAGCTCCCCATCTATCCTGTCATTGATCCTCTCGTTGATTTGCTGAGCATTCAGGCTAAATGGATAATCTGATGCCTAGATACAAAAGGAATAATTGGAAGAGGAAAATAGCAAGATAATAATTATTTGATAGTAACAGAAAAGGAAGCTGAACTTTTCTTTTTATGAATAGGAAACTGAACTTTTCAGTCTGAAATATTGTAAGTTGGTTACATACCATGACCCAGCCCCAGGTATCAGCAAAGGATGGCACATGAGCAGTGTATGTTATGACATCTGTGATCAGAAATAAATCAGACACATGCATTCAACTAGGGTAGATTATTGTTGTATATCATGACCATCATCACAAAAAGAGACAATAACAAAAACAAGAGAAGAATGTGCAGATATATATGCATGGGAACAAGGAAAAGGAACTGAATGAAATTTTACTGGGCAACTACTCACACTTGAAGACATGCCTGAGGGTGTTGTGGATGGACGAGAAGACCTCCTTGTGGGTCAGAACTCCGGCTGGCCCTGCCTGTCAACAGCCAAAGCTGTCAGTTAAAAAGCCAGGGAGAAGAAAGAAGTTAAAAAATGCATTAAAAAGTTGAGAGTTCAGTCTCGTAGCTAGTAGCTACGACCAAGAGTATACCTGTGTGACGAAGACGCCGCGGTCGTTGAGCTTGGGCTTGACGATGTGCTGATAGAATGACTTGGTGTAGAGCTGGTAGCAGGGGCCTCCCTCCACAGGGTCCGCCAGGTCTCCAACTATCACGTCAAACTTCTCCCTGCTCTTCTCCAGCTCCGCCCTGCAATGCAAATTAATGTAGCAGATACCAATTAATCAAACAAAACGTACATATGCTGATTAATTTTCGTTTTTCTTCTTCGTCACTGTAAACTGGAGTAACATCTGACTTGCATAATATAATCGGCATGAATTAATTAATTAGTATATGTATGATTTGGTACCTGGCATCGTTGATGATGAGGCAGAGCTTGTCACTGGCGAAGGCGTCCCAGTTTACGCTCAGGTACGTCCGGCAAAAGTCCACCACCTCCTGCTTAAATTATCATCACGCACGCATGCACAACCGCGCAACGTTCATTCAGAGAAAGAAAACACAACAGGAATATTTCTTTTACACAATATTTTCATGCAAATTGAAGAATCTATATGTCACCGGTTGCAATCGATCGATCATCACCTGGTCGATGTCGCACATGACGACCCTGTGGACAGTGTTATGCCGGAGCACCTCCCTCGCCGCGGAGCCCTCGCCTCCTCCCATGATGAACACCGTCTTTGGGCTGCACGCATGCAGTTCAATTTCGATGCAAATCATTATCGATAATAATGATTGCACGGTAAATTAACGTACTTGGGATGGAAGAGGAGGGGAGGGTGTATGAGGGACTCATGGTAGATGAACTCATCCACCTCCGTGCTCTGCATCTTGCCGTCGATTATCAGAGCCTGGCAAAAAAAAAAAGGGCGTCACCTTAGTGTTCTAGTTACATACTTACTCCACACAAGCAGGTAGTAGAAAACAAGAATAGAAATGACACATAGGCCTGCTGCGAATTCTTCTCTCTGTTTTTTTTTTTTACAAAAAAGAAGCTGACATAGACAGATATACCTTGCCAAAATGCTTTGTATCAATGAGAGCGATCTCCTGGTACTTGCTTGCTCCCCGGTGCAACACACTAATTGCACATCACCAGAATATTAAACAAAGCACATCATCAGAATTAAGTCCTACTTTTGTGGCAACAAGTGGATAGATTGAAAGATATACCTATTTATATCGTTACTGAATTTAGAACTCCAATACAATACAAGGTTCCTAATTTGTATACCCTGGGGCCTCTATCTGAAGTTGCTTACTTTTTTTTTACAGACAACGTAACTGAACACAAACTCTTGTATATATATTCTACGAATTTACCTGTTGAGAGCGTAGCAGAGCTTGAGGTCGTCGTCGATCTCCTCCTCGTACCACTTGCTCTCCTCCTCCCTCTGCTGCTGCTTCGGCGCCATGGCCTTCTCATACCCGTTCATAACCTCCATCCCTCCGTTCATCTCACGGACTATGTCTTCCTGCACAGCCCCAACCATCTTGCCCGCCCAATCAACCGCTACCTAGCTAGATCAGACGCAAATGCAATGCAAGTGCCTCTATATATATCTGTCTCTACACTTGCACTCTCTGAGCGTGACTACGTGTGCAGACGAAGCTAGCAAGCAGATGGCGATAATATGTATGTACATGGAGCTGAGGCAGGAGTGGGTATATATATAGGAGCAATGCAAACTGCAAGTGCATGCTGTGGAGGAAGACAAATCCTTTAGGAGAGGAGCGCAGTGATAATGCATGCCGGGGGTTTGGTAATGCAGGAGTCGCACGCGGCATGATGGGGACGGCAGTGATCAAATCCTCTGCCTCCAAACCTTCCTGGTCCTGGCTAGCTAGCTAATTGAGTAGCCTGCTTTTCTGACCTGACCAGGCGACCGGCTTCTGCTTCTACATCGTATAGCTCATAACTGATGAGTTTGGAGGAGCACCTGTTAGCTCTAGCTATACTCTCATTCCCCAGCTCTCCTAAACAATTTATTTTCTAGATATACAACCGAAACACAAATTTTTACATAAAAAACCCTTAAATAAAAAAACTATAGAACGCTGACCGACAATAATCAATATAGAAGTTGGTTGTAACATACGAAAATAACAGGGCCATCCTCGCTTAAGGGATATATAAAGGAAAACATACAGAGTTAATAGAGAAAGTTCTATTAGAAAACTAATCTTGTATTGCATACTGAAATTTGAATTACATATTTAATCTAGATTATGAGACTCCCTACATAATATAAAAATTAAACTAGTAACTAGAAAACCGGAGTCTCATAAACTGTTCCTTACAATCTTCAGCTCTCCGGCCAAACACGATCAGAACGATAGCTGCAGTGCAAGTGAATTGTCCATTCTTTTCTGGGTGTATACATAAAGCTAAAGCTTTCGAATCCAAGAAAAGTTAGATGATGATATCAGAACACTACAAACTCTTGAATCCAGGGATGGATGTAACGCCCGGCAACCTGGGCGGCCGCCTGGGCTCATCGGGCCAACGTGAAATTTGAATTTTTATTAATTAAAAGAATAATTTTCATAGCAAACACCTGATATAATAATATTTGCCTGGGCTTTAAATTTTCTTTAGATCTGCTACTGCATGAACCATATTCTGAAATTTTCGTTTCTGAGAGAGCAGCTAGCTGGTGACTAGCAAGGGACAAATGCAGTTGAGGTCGCAGAGTATCAGCGGCTGCATGCGCCCCCGCGCGTGCAGTGTTTGTGCAATCGACGCGAGTGGGGGTTGAGCACTTGGAGCACGCGCGCGTAGCAGATCGAAGCGCCGCACCAGCAGATCGATCGATCGATCGATCGATCGGTGCTGCACTGCTGCGTCTTCGAGTGGAACCTGCACACAAAGGATGGATCCACTCCCAACGTGTGTTTTTTCTTTCGATTAATTAACGGACCATATCACAATATATATCTGTGCATGGATGCTGAGCAAGATAGGATCCACTACCACGTCCTCGCTCTCCGTCTTTATCTCTCCGTAGTGTACACACATGTAAACTTATAAAATACTCATCTTATATCTTGTAATGTACTGCATCCGTGTTAAAAGAATGATGTCCTAAAATATATAGATTGAAATATTAAAATATTAATAGTAGATGCAAAAAGCCAAAATTTTCATTAAAATGTTATGTTTATATTAAATAGATTTGTTATTAAAAAAGTCTTTCATATAGAATTTTTTTAAATATTTTTCTATAAATATGTAGTTTGAGAAAGCATTGTTAAAATATATACATTGAAAATTATGTAGATGTCCAAAATATTATCCTTTTTTGAGCAGAGGTAGTACAATCGATCACATATATTTCTGTTTCAGTAAACAGAGTAAGAGCACTCCAATATTAGATCTCACATATCATGTTTATGCTATTTAATGGAATATGGGCACTAATGTAGAAACCATTTACCCAATATGTAGTTTATTAGTTTCTATTTGTAGGACCAAATAATAAATTCTCCTATTATTTTCTTTCACTCTTATTCAATTTGTCTTTAGTTTTGTGCCATAGACACTACCTTAATCCCTAATATTATTTTACTTATTTCTTGATACGTTGTTTTGTTTTTCTTGTAGTGTCTCATACAAGATATGATTTCTCCCTCTCATCTCATTAACTTTCTTGACACGCCAAATTCAATCCTATACATGGCAAGCTATTAATTGCTATGGACACTAGCATTAAGAGTGCTAATAGGTCGTAATAATTGTGGGATTGTATTTCTTACCCAATTTGATAGTGTATTTTTTAGGCACTTAATAACAGTTGATAAAGGCTCTACTCGATAAGCTGGAGATTCTGAGAAGTATGCGGTGAGTACCTAGTTAGTAAGAATTAAGAAAAGCTAGTTTTTCCAACTTCTGCCTTAATTTATTGTTTTGGATTATGTAGCTACTTATTCTTAAAATCTGTAAAATCAGGATTACAATTAAGATTGTTTAGGGAAATTAAAGATTATGAGAGAGGTCGCAGATGCCAAATGCTCTTCCAAATAGAGCAAAAGGTATGCCACACAAAATATTTAATCCTTGGAAGATCCAAGCATACCAGCTAGCATTTGTATATACTATGGAACTTTTATTAATGCCCGTAAAAAATTAAAATAAACATTGGCTTAACCAAGTAGAATTAAAACGCCGGCATATCTCGAACATAATGTGGCTATTGTTGTTACCTCTCTGATATTTGATCATTTGATTACTAGTCAAAAGTTGTCTGGTCATTTTTTTACAAATCCATTGATATCATGACCTAAGTCGCCATAACCATAACAACAACTACATTAAAACCTCGTCGAAGGAAAAAAAAAAGCAGTGCAATGTATATACTATAGTTTTCATTCCCTGCTAAAGTTACGTGTCGAACGGCATGTATCTGTGCTGAAGACCTATATTGAATATGCGAATTGGATGGCTAATTATGTTAAAAATCTCTGCAAATTTCAGAGTTACTATGTTCCAAACAGCGCCTCAAAATGTAGCTAGTGCAACCTTCTTTTTCTCCAAAGAAGAGATAAGTAAGCTAGCACTATGGGGTTTCAAATCCAAAAACTTAGGTTAGCTAGTGACAGGAGATCAAGGGAGGGTTTTGGATTATGCGTGGGCTGCCCCCTCCCGGCAGCGCAGCGATGATCGCCGCCTCACCCTTGCGTCGCGCCAGATGGCAGGCATCAACAGTCGTCGCCACTCGCCGCATCATGCATCGGGGTCGCCTTTTCGATGGAAAATCTAGTGGTGGGCACCTCAGCCAAGAACCTAACCTAGCTAGCTATCCTCTCTTGCATGCTTGCTGAGTTTGTCACGTAGCATAATGGCAGGTGAGCACGTCTCTCCCTGCCTTTGCATGAAGATTGTGTAGAGGCTATGTTGTTTGATGTTGCATTTTTCTCTGTTGATCTTGCAGGAACTGGCCAATCCAGAACCTGTATCATGGGGTCACCAGTACTCATTCTGCCCCACCTGTCAGCTACTTGCAACACCTATCATTTTTCTTTCCTTTTCTTTTCTTCTGATCGATGAGCACCACCACCAATCCACCATTTGGGCACGGGCTATGATGCCAAGCAATGAAGCAACCACCTTCTAGGCCAATTGCCCAAGCAAATGCCAATGCCTGAATATATGCTCAGAAATCACAAGAGCTAAGCTGAAGATGCAGATATGAATGAAATCTCCACCAGTTGGAGTTGGAGTTGGATCTCCTGTACCACATTATTGTAATAGTATATAGTAGGCACAGTAGATAGTGCTTCCATGGACGCACTAGTGCACGCCTAGAAAGACAATCGTCGGCGTATTGAAAAGAGGAAGATGGAGAGAAAAAGAAAAGAATTGGAAGGCAATTAATTGCTTTATGTCGACATGCATGCAATTTGGCAGCTACTGGGAAGAAGGTGCAGCATGGAAGTACTTTCAGTTTTGCGCATGCACAACAGGCATAATATGCACCCGCCACTTTTAACCACACATACTCCACACCACTGCATCTCTGCATTCTGTTTGTACATGCCCAGTGCTGACTCATTTTCACAGCACTTTGTGGTGTACTGAAACTGAAATGCATTCTTAGTCTTGGGGCGTTATCACTTTTAAGCTCACTTTGAAACACAGGATTGTGATCACATAGGGATATGAAAAACTTAGAAATAGAACGCAATGTCCATTAAATTCATAAAAAACTAAAAACGCAAGAAAGTTTCAAAACTATTCTCTATTGACACACAAGACAAACACAAAAATATAAAATCATAAGAAGAAAAAAAAAGGTGCAACCTTTTGCTTATTTTTCTCTAAGAGCTCAATAGATTTGTCCATATTGATAGGAATTTTAAAGAAAATGATTGGATTCAATCATTTGTTTTAAAGCTTTCATAGGAATGTTTTTCATATAGGGTTGAAATATTTTAAGTTTCCTATGTTTTTGCTACAAATAAAAAGAGGCCTTAACATATTCCATTTGGGTTGAGAAATAAGATGAGAGAATTGATCGCTCAATTGTATATTTCTGTGTGGTTTTACTTTCTCGTAGTAGAATGGAACAGGTTGATCCATCACCACCACATAGGGAAACTCTTTCAATCCATCAAGATGTCCTCTCGTTTGCTTAAATATCATTTAAATAGTTGTGAAAAAATTCTCAACAAAATTGGCAGCATTCATATTTCATACAAGATACCTATACTACTGCACATTTTAAGCTAAACTCAATTCATACATCAAGAAATTAAAAAAAAGACAAATCCAACGTATAAACAATAATAGTATTCCCTTTGTTTCATATTATAAATTACTTTAGTGTTGTCTTAAGTTTTAATCCACTATTAAATATATTTTATAATATATTTATTTTGGGTTAGAAATATTACAACATTTTCCTATAAACTTGATCAAATTTAAAGAAATTTAATTTATGACAAACCCAAAATAACTTATAATATAAAATAAAGATATTACTATAGCTGAATTTTTTTCCCTCAACGTGCATATCGAGTTTGAAGTTGATTTTTATTGTAGTGATAAATGTTGCTATACGTTGTTATTTTTTAATTTTCTAGCAACTATTTGCATTGAATTTGAGAGAGAAAAGGTATAAGAGGGACATCCCCTCATTGTCATACATCAAAGTCATGCTTAATAGAAAAATATAGAGCACATTTTACATCGAGGTCATGCTTAATGGAAAAATATAGAGCGCATTTTAACTGGATGACTTGATAGACTATGGACATAGATAAATTACTAATGTGGATGAATTAAATATAAAAGGCTAACAAATACTTAGAAAAAATCATCTAAGCAATATCGGTGTAAAAGATTTTCTAAGAAATCGTACTTATGGTACGAATAATACAAACTTCGGTTAGCTGTCTAGAATGCACCATAAGCAGCACCAAACGCTTTGCTAGATTATTAAGTATGCTCATGGTGTCTTTGATTTGCAATCAGAGCTGCAGACATTCACGTCTACCATTTGTGTGCAACGAAAAGGTAGCGCAAATCAACAGGGAAAAAAAAGAAAAAGAATGGTGCCTGGCTAAAGTTCGGCGCTGAAATGTTACTGCTTGACTAGCAACAGTCTGACAAGAAACCAACGTGCAGATCACCAAGTGAAGCGAGAGCGATGGGCTGTCCCGCTCGAAACGGAATCGTTTAAAATTGGTAAAACTGGATGAAGTTGCTCGGTTAATTTGACAATGGACACTGACGGAGCATCCCATCGTACATTCAGTATACTTCCGTTCATGGATGCACTCATCACATCCATTGTTTAGTTCTTGTGTAAAGGTGTAAAGCATTTTCTCTTCATGTTTTCAGATTTGTTGAGCACATAACGACAACGTGCACGAAGAACATTGCGAAGACTTATTCGATTGGTTGACAAACTTATCTCATTCACTCCCAGTTCGAACTGATAATAGATGAACTTAGTGAAAAAAAAGTCAGTAGTGTATAATCGATTAAGTTTTAATTATTATAAACATTTATTTAATATTTTTAAAATAAATTTTATATAGAAAGCTATCGTACGAAATACTTCATTTACCGTTTACTGTTAAAAAAACAAAAAAAATACGCATAACGGGGCCTCAGTAAAGATCTGCTCCTCCCGAGGCAGTGTTCTTACTTCTCCAAAAGGTTTTTCAGGCACCGAATGCTACCACACTACAATAATACAATTTGAAGAAAAAAAGCATAGAAATCAAGGGAGGAAGTGTTGGAGAGTATTCCAAACTCCAAGTGTACAAGAGAGGACGCAGGAAGCCTGACAAACTCCATGGATGGGTTCGTATCCGAGCTCCACCAAGTTCCTCGAAGCACACTAGCAACCGTGCCCGAGGGAGATCAATCAATAGCGCGCTCGGTTTGCAACATCGAATCCACAACTAAGCGGATCACGCGACCAATCAATCTATAAAAAAAACAAATTGAGCGAGCAAGAACCAGAGAACCACAGAAGCGCTGGAGATCCAAGAACAGGAAGGGGATAAGAAGTGACGCTCTTCCATGCCAAGCAAATCAACATCGCGATGCATGCAGTGGAGGTTGCATCGGAGCGGCTCGAAAGGAAGAAAGGGACGAAGCCCTAGAACAGAGCCGCTGCAGCGGCGTCCTCTTAAATGGAGGGGGCTTAACTTACGGGCCGGGATGATTTTGGGCCGAGGCGTAGCGGAAAAGGTGGGACGGTCTTTTCAGTTTGAGGCCCATGCGAGGTTGGCCTGTGAGCCCACAACTAGGCCCAACACCCTGCAATGGATGCACCGCTCTCTCCTCTTTGCTGTCAAAGGTTGTCACGCGAAGGGTTGAACACAGTGACGGAAAGTCCTCCTCGACATAGCATCCTTTTTCCGGTAGAAATGATTCCGTTTTCTATTTTATCCATATATAAAATTTGAGTTTCTAATTTCCTTAAGCATTGCGCACTCGTTTAAATCAATAAATATGAAAATTTTCGACCAACCGAGAAACATTTTAAAATGGTATCGTTTTTATCATTTTTTATCTGAGTAAATTTTACAAAACTACACTTACTTAACTAAATTATCATAAAACTAAAATGTTAACATATTTAATATAAATTTTATCATAAAAGTACAATAATTATCATTAAACTACAAGTATAATGTTGAAGTTATTAAAAAATATAGATTTTAAGTTTAAAAACTTAGCACTCCTATTATTATTTATCTGCTATATTTGTAGTTTTTTTTAATAATTTTATTGGTAAATCTGTAGTTTTGTGGTTTTGTTACTAAATTTATAAATTTATAATATATCAACTTAATATATGTTTTATAATAATTTGATATATATAGAGAGAGAGTTTCGCTAAATTTACTCTATTCACCCCTCCGCATTGCACTGTTGTAAGGCAACGCAGGGCCACTTTGCGATTGCATCAAGTACGAACTTTTCATCTTCTTTTTATGAAACACAATGTCACATTGGAATGCACAAATTCAATGGCATATCTCGTTGAGTCGAGCAAGAGAATATACGCGGTGGAAAGGAATAGAATTCTCTTATGTGAGCCACGCACAGTAGTTCGATATATACGCATGCATCTGATACATACGTATGTATATAAATGCAACCTGTAAATAGCTTGTTAGGCTAGTAGTAATACTGTCATTACTACAAAACCCTAATAGGGACGCCCAGGGCTTTTCTAACTCTCTCAACCCCTTATTGGTTTATTAAAAAAACCCGGTAATATAAGTGTTGGTTCAGAAATTCAAAATCTGTAATTTTCACGTGATGAAAATTCATTCATCATCTATAGTCCGTCTTTAATTATATTCCATGATAAACAAATATTTTTTTATTATTCATCAACTGACAATTCTTCTTTCGTCATTAAATTTATGAAGCTTATTTTCGTCATTATTGAACTCATGAAACATTACAAATCAGATAACTATACAATTGCTATATAGGATAGAAAACGTCATAAAATTTTAATGATATAGAGATAACATAGCAGGTTAAGGTTAATTGTGACAATTCTATGTCATAAAATGTTAAGTGGCATGTCAAAACTCACGAGTGAGCAACATGTTTATGGGCTAGGTCCAATTAGATTTAGGATAGTCCAACTAAGCCATAGCAATTTAAATACTATTTTAGCCTAATTGTATATATCCAATTGCATTAGTATCAAACAATAAATGGTTCAAGCCTATAGGAAAGCCATAATAGGCCTAACCATTATACCCAATAATAATCTATATAACAAACAAAGGTTATAGCACAGTTAATATCCAATATATCACAAAGCTTATAGCCCAATCACATGTCGAAATACAAACAAGTTTACTTACATCAGTGCGAGCTCAGTACAACTATAACAAAAAAAAAGACAACTTTCAAATTACTACAAGCTTTGCAGCATGCTCTTGTCATTAGAAAAGAAAGCCACCTAAAATAATTATGAGAAATAAACTCAGTTCTCATGCCAAAAAAAAGTTATTAAATGGAGAGGACTATGCAGTGTTATGACACAAATGCAACAAAAATATGCTACTTAAAGTTTGACTTGTAAATAATTGTCATAGGTAAGTTATTTAAAAAGAGTGAATATAATAATAAAAAGCACCCCTGGATAACATTGACCTAAGAAAATGAAATTTTACAACAGCAAACAGCATATGACTGTCACAATTGGAATATATATATATATATATATATATATATATATATATATCACAAATGTTGGCAGTTCTATCTATTGAAGGCAAAAACATTTATCAGTCCTAGATAATATCACGTGCGTTGCTACAGGAATTCTAAGCACTTGGTAGGATGGTTGGAGTAAGAATAAATATATACAACCTGTTGAATAAACGCATGGCCATTTGAGATATGCTGTAAACCTGTCTAGACAAAATTAGAGAACGCAACACAAGGGACTGATCTTATCCGTTAGTTTCTAATACATCTTCTGCTAAAGAAAGAAAAGACAACGTCAATAAAAAGGGAGTAAAAAGTAATCCCGTTTGTGAATTGGAGCAAAGATAAACACGCAAATATTAGACCATAGAAGGCATAGAATGCAATAGGAAAACTAATGAATCAAGTAGTCCTATCCAAGTCAAGTTTCTGTATCTTATGTACTAAGTGACTTTTAATTTTCAAAATGTAACTGCAAACACCTCTGTGTGCTTCTTTCTACTCTTCTTAATTGAATAGGCAAAGCTCCTATCATCTTTTTTTTTCAAAAAGGAGTAAACTGAAAGGAGTTGGAATGAAAAGAGTTACCTGAACGATTGGAATGAATCTGTGGGGAATTTGGAGGCTTTGGCGGCTAGAGTTGGATGAGTGCTCTGATTAGGGTATAAAGCAATAATTGACAAGATTTAACCAGAATAACCATGACATATGGACGATCGTTATACAAGCTGCTTCGGAAAAAAAAGGTTATTTCACCATAAAATATTTTTGGCCTGTGTGCTTGGTGCTTGCAGCCCCTAATTTTCTTTTTTTCATAGCAAAACATTCAATTACTAGGCAAATATAATTACTAGATTAATTACACGAAAAGATATTAAATTACACAAAATGGACATAGTTTTAATAAAATGAAGATGTATTTGGTAAAAATGGGTGAAACGGCTTTAAATTTGGTTGTGCATCAACAAAAATGACTAGATTAATTACAAAAAAAAGGAACTAAGCACTTAATGATGAAAAAGTAATGATCATACTTAACTTAGATGAGTACTTCCGACAGGCAGGTATACGGTGCAGTTGGAGCCAAAAGAGAACAGACTTCACAGGATATTCTGGTCAGTATACCACAATTGCCTTTAAAGGATAATCAAGTCTGTACTATAATTTAAGAATCTGGTTTACCGCACAGGTAGTTCAATTTTAAAATAATAATTAAACTTTTTACGCAAACAAATGTATGAAATTAACAAAGTTATATTAGAAATTCTAAAGTTAACTCTTAATCAAAACCATAGTAATGAGCACAGCATTGACTATCAGATATACTCACAAATGAAGACATAGAATTAGCTCATTTTGATTTTGGTAATAAACTTTTTAATGGACCTTGAGTGATATATTAAATAAGATTTAGATGTACATTTTATATACCTAAATGACACCTTAGGCTAAGTTTAAGAACCACTTATATACTTTACTCAAATGAAAAATACACTCACAACACAAATGAACAGGATCAGAGTAACTTCCGATGATCACATTTTCATAAATTTAACAATTAATTTCAATAAAAAGTTAGAAATATACAAGGGCTATATCTTGGTTAAAGAGTTATTAGTTATGTGTAAAAGATATCAATTGTAACTATTAAGACAATATTAATTAGTCTCTCTCTTGGGCTCTTTCCCCATGCTAGACATATGGTTTGTGTCAATACACCCTTAAAATTTAAATGAACTATAAAAATAATTAATTAATATTATTTAGCTAAAAAATCAATGATGTCAGTTTCAAAGGTGCTTAAATCAGATGATTTAGAACCAAATTGAATAGTGTTTTTATAGGGAAATTGAAGAGGGAGGTTATGGAAACAGTTCCCCAAATAGATTTGACGGAGTGAACAACTAGAGTTTTGGGAGGAGACAGAACTGTTGATGGCTAGAGCTAGAGGATGGACCTAACGAGTGGCCCTACTCATTGGGTCCAGCAACACATGTGCGGCGGACTAGGCCGTGTGGGTAAATGCTTGCGCACTGGAGGCGGTGCCCTAGCAGCTTGGGCATTTGGACCACGCGAAGGCGACAACTTGGCACCAGGTAGGCTAGCGCGCAAGACAATCTAGAGACATAGAGGTGAGCAAGCTAGAGTGGTTGGGAAGTGGCCCAAGAGATGAAGGAAAAGAGGACGGCTCAAGAGGAAAATGAAAAGGGAGGGAGAGGTGGGCCGAGGAGAAAGAAGAAGAGGAGTGGACCAAATTTGGCCAAGGAGAAAGAAAGCTTTTATTTTAGTTTTTCTTTATAAAACTTTGATAAGGTTAGTGTTACCATAAAATTATTTTTATTGCTCTAAAAATTTAAGTAAAAATATTTGAAGCATTTTGAGGCATGGGGAATTTACCAAAAATATTTTAAGCACGATTTAAACTTTGGGTAATTCTAGGGCGTTACAAAGGTCGTCCTAGAGTATTTTTGTCCAATTTCCAATTTTTCTCTTGCGTAAGGTGCTGTGGCGGAGTCATCGCTATTGGCACTAATGAACTAATAACCACTTTGGATGAAAATAAGAAGGGGAGAAAGACAAATGGGCTAACAGGTGAGCCACACTTGCCAACAAGGACAATACAAGCACTCTTCCTTTCAAAAAAGTAAAAAAAAAAAGTTATGACTAACTGATACTATCATGAAGTTATGATATTTGTTGGTTGGCCTCTTATGACAAAATACATTCGTCACAATACACCATTGGATTTAGTTTATGATGATTTATACTTGATCTAAGTGACAAACACCTCATTTTTGTCACTAAACCGCACCACCCCTTATTGAATGTTGTCGGTGAAGTAGAGACAAGGGGTTCCACCCCAAGGCCTAAAGGCATTCAGGTGGCATCCGCAAATCTATCGAGGCCCTCTATACGGAGCCACAAGCTCATGCCCTTTTTAAGGTCCGAGTTGAATAGTGTGGGCTAGAGTGCCAAGCTAATCAACCCTGCCTATTCTACATAGGCTGTTCACTCTAAGGTAGTCAGCCCGAATCTCCACCCTAGGCTGATCTTCATGGGGAAACGATCCCGTGTAAGCTGATTGAGCTTGTGCACTCCTCTTATAGTCTTGGTGGCAAGAGCCTAGGGCCTAAACATATCGAACTATTTCAACCACCGTGTTTAATACTATAGGCTTATATATCCCCACTAACATGACACATGCGCACCTGAGATGGTCAAGGAGACAAGATGAATATCTACTCTAACAGACAGGCAGCGTGCAACAAGATAGATACTGCATCCATGCTTGTCGTAAGAGGGAGCAGGAGGCCTTGTTAAACCACACTATATCCTTCGCCTTCCACGTGTCTAGCCGACTAGCTGCACAGTAGGGCCCTATCAGGCAAGCGTGGCGGGTGTCGCCGTACAATGGAGTAAAGGCTATGAAGCATGCTTCTAATAAAAGTAGACCGATCATACCTAAACTACGTGTGTAGGGCCTACAAGCCTCGGGTTATGAGTATTTCTCTCTGTCTATTGTGGTACCCTTAAGAATATATAAAGAAAGGATTGGGAATAGAGAAGAAAGGAGAAAGCTACATTGAAATACTTAGCCATGGTAATCCATATCCGAAAAAAATCAAGAACAAAGGAGTAGAGTGTTATACCACTGAGCGGCCTAAACCTATCTAAGCAGATCAGCGTTCATATTCTTCCTGATGATTAGAGTTGCATTGACTCCATGATCTACCCATGCGATTAAGCCCTACCCCTAGTCCGGACTCAAAAGAGGACCTACGTAGGTCTCTACTCTCGGTTCCTATTTATCGACAAACGTCATAAAACGAAATAGCATAATAATGAATAGCTTCAATGTTATAAAAAATTTGTCATAGAAGATTATGTGTGTTGTATTGGTTTTTCTAACACACCAACACTTATATATGGGATATAAGTGCTTATTTTTTTAAAAAAACTAATATATTTAAGGTTGGAGCCTAGCCGCAGCCTCTCGCTCTCTTTTTAAGCCCTTCTCAGCCACTTTCTCGCCCGGCCTTATTCTCTCGCTCGCTCGTCTCTCCCTTACCCTCGTTCTCTCTACCATAGCCACGCTTCCTCCTCGCCCATGGCACCACCTCCTCTCTACCACTACCGCCTCATCTTGTCCTCGCCTGTAGCACCACCTTCTCTCTGTCGTTGCTGCCAATCCTCCTCATCGGGAACGCCGTCTCCTCTTCGCTATTGCCACTAGTCTAGGAGTAGGAGGCCTATGAGCGAGTTGGAGGCGGTAGATCTGGCCACCTAGGGCTCAACAACAACTTGATGGGCATGCAACTATGACGGTTGTTTGGAGGTCGAGGACAACTAGATCCGGCCACATGGAGCTCATCGGCCACTAGGTCTAGTTGCCATAAGCTTAGGGTCAACCGAATTTGGATGATGCAATTAGTTCAACAACGGACTTCACCCACGGCGAGGAGGACCGGCACCGGTGGCCTTATCTTCTTTGGCATCCTTTGTGTTCTTTGATTTTGTTGCTGATTTGTGGATATCTTCTTTTACATTGATTATGTGATTGTGTTCTTGAATGTTGATTATGTTGTGAAATGCCGATTGATTTCGGGGCGATGGGGCCGCTCTAATTATGTGTATTTGTTCGTTGATCAATCTCTGAACGTTGAGGGCCGCTCGAAGCATCGAGCCGATGTATTGAGCCGGCTTTTATTTTCATTGCTAAAACCTCAAAGATGTTGATTTTAAACCAGCACCTATAGTTCATCCTCATCAATACCACTAATAGGGTGTCGATCAAGAATCCGGCACCTCCCAACCAGCACCCATGGGGTGTTGTACTAGTGTGTATATCTAGCACACGTGCACCGTGCACGTACAGCTAGCTAGCCAGACAGTAACATTGTTGTTGCGTAGCAGCTACATATATACTGGCAACAAACTAAACGGATAAGCTAGACGGATGGACTACATTGCTCCATCCTTTTTAGATGCATATACGAAGACAATGCAAACTTCTAAACGTAACGATTGAACATTCATCTTATCTAGACTTTAGTGTAAATATATGTGTATGATATAATTAAATCATGCGTATAGTATATTAAACTTTAATGGTAAACAAGTCAAAGCAAAATAATTAGATAATGTTTTCATTTAAATAAATAATATTTACATAGTTTTTTTAAAAAAATGAATCACGAAATGTATGTTTAAAAGTTAAACACGTTATATATTTAAAAATAAAAAAAATACATGGCTATATACGCATGTGAGAGACTAAGAACTAGCTACTCTAGCCAGCTAGAGCTAGTCGACATGGCATCCAGCTGGAAGGAGAGCTACCTCTCTGCAAAGCAACAGATCGACAACCATCGTCGGACTCGGAAGGAGACGACGATTGACCGAGCGAGGGGCATGCAAATAAATGGCCGAAGCGACGGTTTGCAACAGCATATGCCGACCCAATTTTACGCAGATACATATGCAGGAGGCATGCATGCATCCATCGTGTTTGATAGAGAAGTTTTTAAGCTACATATCTTTAGTGTTTTTTTAAAACTAGAGCTACGAGTGGATTGAGATTGATTGAGTGAGGTATCTTTATTTTAAACTAAACATAAAGGTTTAAAATCATTTTAATTTAGACTATAAACTTTATGTTCAGCAACAATTTACGAGCTAGAGCTATATAAAAATTGGGCTAACAATGGTTGGGTTAATTGTTTTGGCCACAAAAGCAAGTTCTCAAAGTTGTCTATTAAGTAAAAAGTTGTGATGTTTAGTACTTGCCTAGCAGAATTACTAGCCTAATTGCATGGAAAAACGCACTACATAGCTTGAAGAGCTAATTTGTTAACTATGTTAATGGGATGCGGAATGCACGGTGGTGAGCTGATGAGTGTCAAAGCGAATGAGTCGACTACTTATGACACCAGCCTGTTAGAGCGTTTAACTCATGAGCGCTTCAGTTTATTAGCGGGCTAAGGTCAACAAGCTTCGATTGATGGGGACACCGCCAACAATATGCTGCGGAACACACTAGTTTGGCTAATGTCGTCGGGGTCGTCTGACCCTGGTGATACAACTGTAGCTCCGCCCCTGCATGCATGTGAACTGTAGCTCCGGCGAAAGAGCGGAGGAAACGGTAGAAGAAAAGCTGAACGGAACGGTAGAAGAAGAGCATTGGTAGTTCGCTCGTTCGCGGAAGGCCGTACGTGAACTAGAGGAGAAAACCTTAGCTAGTTGATGATGGGGAAGATGGGGTAGAGGAGCTCTGGGCGACGATGGAGAGCAGGACCAGCATATATGTACATATATTTGTACACATGTACTCTGTATATCTGTACTTGACATACATACATAGTATGTGCGTGCATGCATGCGTCTCTGATTGTGTCAGTGTCACTGATCTGGCTAGCTAGCTTGGACTTGGACTGTGCAATGGCCGTCGACGATATGTGAGTATATAGTAATTCGGTTGGGGTTCAGTTATTACGCCTAAAAGTCTGAAGAACGAAGTTGTATTAATTGCGCATCTTGCGCTAGTTATGCATGTGCTGCTCGTAGGAACGATTTGACATACATGTATGCATGTCTGTCAAGTGTCAACCGAACATAAATTAAAATTTATCACCATCATCACCAGTACTTTCCAGCCTGAATCACGTCAGAAGCTAAGTATTTAGTTGGTCGATCAGGCCATAACTGCACCAGTACATGGTTAAATTAATTAGGGCGGTCAAGTGGTCGTCGCCGGGCACATGCTCGTGTCTGCCCGTTCGTCCAGGCCTAAAATGCCGCGAGAGCTCCCGCAATTTGATGCCGCCGCCAGTTGTAGTGCGTTATCACGCCGGAAACTCCTCTCCTCGATCGATCTATATATAGCAGTCTACAATTTCGACCACGCAGTGCATTAATCCTCTGAATTTGTACTTGCTCGATTGAATGGTCAGAACTGAAAAAAAATAATATATAGGGGTTGTTTCTTTTTACAGAATTTTTATTCTTCATTCGATAGAAAATCGAAACCCAAAACTTACAGATTTTGGAACTCGGATCCACTTCGTAATTCATGCTCCAACTCTGACGATGCATAGCAAATATTGTTCCAAGCTACCGAACAATCTTAAATTCTGTCCATCTGTTCGAAGATGATTCTTTTATTCACATTGGATATATGATCCTGTCATTTCTCGCCTACGTGCTCATCACGATTATTTAATGGCATCGATCCGTCTCACATCTCTTCAGCAAATTAATATACGATCGATATACGTGATCACAACATGCATGAACGTGAGCACAGGAAAAAGATAACTTCAAAAACAATAATTTGCAGATAAAATCTAAGAATGGGACACGGTGTTTAATTCAAATTAGCTGGCTGATTACGACCTCTACCGGTGAAGACAAACATAGATGTATATTGAGCTAATTTGGTCCGTACAATCACGAAGAACACTGAGTTGACGCATATATACCACTACAAAGAAGAGCAGCTGTAAAATACCATCGCTTGAGAATTTGAGTTGCAAATGCCATCGACGTTACCTTTTAGCACTGGAGTTTTGCTTAAAGTCTATTTTCACCTTAAATTATAAAACATATTATTTTTCACCCTCAATGTTAAAACTAAGATACATAATATCCTAAACCATATTTTTTTGATTGTTTTGATCGAGTGATAGTGGTTTTTAATTAGCTAGCATGAGCTTTAATGAAGTAAATTTTATGATTGTAGACCTGATTAATTAAGTAATATTTGAAAAATATACATAAGGATACGAACTAGGAAGACCACCTCTATTTCAAATAAAACCACTACAAATATCCTAAGTTTTTCAGTTTTAAAAGTTAATAGTGAAAACTAACTAGTTTTGTACCGGTGAAAAATGGACTTTGACCAAAGTTGAGAAGGCTAGAAATAAACTTTACCGTTTGGGGAAACACATAGCTTTTCGGTAGAATACCAATTACAAATCTTGATGTCACATACACATACCAGATACTCACATTTTGACGCAGGCTTAATAGACAGAGACCACAGATATATGTGAATCCCATAAAATTTTTATCAAAGGCGATCAATATGTATGCAGTTTTCTCTGATCCTGTTAATTTTGTGCGTTTGAACGAGGGCACACTGTTCGTCGGCGTATGCGCACGTCTTCTCTAGTAGCAGTACCAACAATAACATGTGTGTTTTGTACACTATTCTTTATCGTGGATTGTTTGTCAGCATAGGGAAGTATTTTTATCCTTTAAGAGAGGATATCTCCTCGTTTTATGTTATTTAAATAGTTATTATTTTTTAAAATGATATATTAATATAAGACATATAAATTCAAATTTAAATTTTATAAGTTATAAAAAATAATAAATATAATTGTGAATATACGTATAGTAGTTTTAGTTTAAATTTATTTTTTTATTATAACTTGTAGAAGTTAAATTTGATGATATATCTTATGTTAATTTATATTATAATTTTTAAAAAATATTGATGACTATTAGATAATATGTAAGAATCAAAGAGATATCTCCCTATACATAAACGATAAACGATAAGAATATATTTGTTTGGTGTATATATATATATATAAGTGTTGCTTTGTCAACAGGAGGAGAAAGGTCGTACAACTTGTCGAGTGTTATTCCACTTCTGTAACGGCCTAACTCTGACCCCATTATCGTCATGGAAAGCTACCCTTTTGCATTCATGCAGCCGCAACCACACTATAAATAGCAACACAAATGTTAGTTCTTAGCTCGTGCCAGCCACATCAAGTAAGCTACTGAGCTAGCTTAGCTCAGCTTAGCAAGTGCTCAAGTGATTAAGCAAGAACACTTAACTAATCATAGGCAATTAAGATTGTGAGATCACTAGCTGTTGCCATGGCTTCCAGGAGTAGCTTTCATTGCTGCTTTCTGGCCTTCTTCCTCCTTTCCACCTCCGCCGCCTACGGGCAGCTGTCGACGTCGTTCTACGCGAAGAGCTGCCCGACGTTGCAGCTCGTCGTGCGCGCCTCCGTGCTCAGGGCGCTCCTCGCCGAGCGCCGGATGGGCGCCTCCCTCGTCCGGCTCTTCTTCCACGACTGCTTTGTCCAGGGCTGCGACGCGTCGATCCTCCTCGACGACGTGCCGGCGACCAACTTCGTCGGCGAGAAGACGGCGTTCCCGAACGTGAACTCCGTCCGCGGCTACGACGTCATCGACCAGATCAAGCGGAACGTCGAGCTCTTCTGCCCCGGAGTCGTCTCCTGCGCCGACATCACCGCCCTCGCCGCGCGCGACAGCACCGCCCTGGTACGCGCCCATACATGCACGGACAATCACGTTCGATCGAATTGATTCTCTACAGATTCTAACAACGACGAGCATTGCGCGTGCGTGCAGCTCGGCGGGCCAAGCTGGGCGGTGCCGCTCGGCCGGCGGGACTCGACGACGGCGAGCCTCAGCCAGGCGAACACCGACCTGCCGGCGCCGTCGAGCGACCTCGCCACGCTCATCACGAGCTTCGGCAACAAGGGCCTGAGCCCGCGCGACCTGACGGCGCTCTCCGGCGCGCACACCATCGGCTTCTCGCAGTGCGCCAACTTCCGGGACCGCATCTACAACGACTCCAACATCGACCCGGCGTTCGCCGCTCTGCGCCGCGGCAGCTGTCCGGCCGCGGCCGGCGCGGGCGACTCCAACCTGGCGCCGCTCGACGTGCAGACGCAGAACGTGTTCGACAACGCCTACTACCGCAACCTGCTCGCCCGGCGCGGCCTGCTCCACTCAGACCAGGTGCTCTTCAACGGCGGCTCGCAGGACGCGCTGGTGCAGCAGTACAGCTCCAACCCGGCGCTCTTCGCCGCCGACTTCGCCGCAGCGATGATAAAGATGGGGAACATCAACCTGCTCACTGGAGCCGCCGGCCAGATCAGGCGCAACTGCAGGGTCGTCAACACCAGCTGATTGATTGCTTAAGTGTAATTAATTAAGGCATTAAACATGCTTAATACGTTTCATGGTGATTTGCAGTTTGGTGTTGGTTGCAAAGGTGACCAACTCATACATGATACATGGAAGAATAAGGAAACAATGGAATGATTATCATCAAAGTTGCTTATTAGTCCCATTCGACCGGGTGTTTTCAAGTGAAGCAAGAAGCTTTTAGAGCTACAGTGATCTTTTCTCCTCCAACCCCTCTTCCTTAGAGTCCGGCAGTTCACCACTGGTGAGGGCCGGAAGGAGGGTAGGGATCTCCGTCCTCTAGTTTAGTTTAGCTTAGTTGCTTGTTTCTTCAATTGTTAGGCTTCCTATTGGCCGAGCTTGTCTCGTTTTTAGGGCTTTGTCGGTGTTGTCTTTGTGATCAAAGCAAGTTTTGATGGTGGTGGTTGTTAGAGGCATCGGATCTGTGCACCTGTCATACAAAATTGAAGACTTACCTATGAATCTGGCGATGGCAATGTCTCAATGTGCCGATCTCGCCTTACGAATCTACAGCCGTGGTTGTTGTGCAACGTGGGTTGGGTCCTCCCAACTGGCGGTCCTAGTGGCAACGAAGACGTCCAACTACAATACCACCGGTGGTCCTAGGGGTTGCTAGACAGCTGGGTGAAGTTGCTATGGTGGCTATTAGATGGCATCGACGGGTGCTCCCAATCGGCGGTCCTAGTAGTGACAGTAGCACCCTACTACAAAGGTGCTCGATGAAGCTACAGCCACGGTTGTTGGGCAGTGTTGGTTGGGTTCTTCCAATCGACGCTCCTGACGACAGCGACAGTGGCATCTAGCTATAGTACCATTGATGGATTGTTCTCTTCTCCCAGGTTCTATTGCTATGCATGTCTGGTGCTAGCAAGGGATTGCTCTCCCTAACCAGTCATCTTGAAGACGATGGTCAAACTTGGGTGAGATGGACGTTGCACCGACAGGTTGAACGCTTTCATTGGCTAGGATATAGTAGTCTTAGATTGCAAGTCCCCTCTTTCTTGACCTTCTTCGTCAATCCAACAAGACAGTAACACTTTCATCGCCATCCGAATTCTCTCGCAATGATGGTTAGCTAGATTTTAGATTCATGTTCCTTTTTTTCCAACTAGTAGTAACTATGCAAGGTTCGGTATTTGGGTGGAGCATGGACCTTGTGTACAACTCTAGTTGGCAATAATACAGTCTGAGCTCATTAGATTTAATGGTGAATTTCATGAAGCTCACACCAAAATCTATGGCTCAGTAAGAAACCTCTACTTTGTGCCATTTTCATAGAGGCAACCAAAGAGGATTACTAGTCTGTTAAGCGGAATTCATGTTAAATGAGGCCAAAGGATACAATTGTCATGGCAATATTGCAGCTCCTTTCAATCTGCTCCTCTATTATTGTTAGGTTTTATTACAATTATCTTATCCGATAGTCCTATTTGTTAAGCTAAATTGTATGGCGATGTACTAGGATTCAATCCCATGGAAAATGTAGTGTTTAATAAAATGTTTTGAGTTTTTTTTAAAAAGGAAACTATGGCAAGTACACATATGACCTTTGGGGTGAAGATGGGTCACCTAAAGGGGCATTAATTTGGAACATGTGCTTATCATTCAGTACTACACTAAGTTGTGAAACTATATCCAGATATGTACGAATTTCTACAAAGGATAACAAACAATTTCTCTGTTGCCAATGAATGGATACTATTGGTACCATGTTCTATGAGAAATCCTACAATTATTGTATGTTTTGCCATTGATGACAAGTTCTACATATGTGCTATCATACATGTGTTTTTCTTTCTTGTTGCTATTGTTGTCAGTTAACCTCCATTATATCTTTCATTGTTTTCAGAATGCCCAAAATATCCTTAACAGTGTTTTGCAATAACTACTGCTATTTTACTATCAATTGCAAATCAATAATACAATTAATTCTACTACTATTCCGATGTCAGTGAAAAACTAGAACGAAAGTTCGGCTTGCCTAGTGCAATGTTACATTTGCATGTTACCTCTTAGCGCCAAAATAGTCTTTTCGTAGAGACTAATAGTCAATCGATAACAATGACAAAAAAAAACAATAGTCAATCAACAAACCATAGAACCGAGCATCATAGATGGCCTATTTGTGATATAGCCCAGCAATCCGTCATAGAGACACTCACCTATGACGGGCCAAAATATGTCCCGATTGAAGATTTGACCTTACGGCTGCAGCCATGACTAATAACCCCTCATCGGTGATGGCGTTTGGTTTTGGCCCGTTACAGATGAAGCGTCATTGATGACGGATGCGGACTTACCATTTGTAAAAGATGCCGGGCTCCTATTCATGGCTCATCATAGATGTCCTAGAATATATATATCCCGAACCTTTGGTGAAATGGTTATCTCATCCTCATGTACTATTCACATTTTAGGTGGGAGAGCAAGAAGTGGAGAATTTTTGCTCTTTATTTGAAGAAAAAGTAAGAGAAGGCTATCTTTGTAATAATAAATAAATCTAACTACAAATTTTCTAATATATATAACAAGAGTCATTATATTTAATATTATTCACATTTACAGATGGACCAAAGTTAGATGTATAGTAGTGGTTGATTGAGCTAAGAGTATAGAAGTGGCGTTGCAGATTTCTTAAATGTTGTGAAGGAGGAGAGAATAAAAAGAACAATGAATATATGGCTTGTCCATGTGTTGATTGCAAAAATAAGAAGATTTTTCAAAAAAAAAAGTATAAATACACTCTCATCTGATACGTTGAGGGTTCATGAAGGGTTACAAATGTTAAATTAGGTATGGAGAGTAAGAGCCGTTGAATATTGTAGATGAAACAAGCTGTGGATAGAATGAGCACATGGAAGATGAGGTTGTGTATGTACATTCAAATCCCCAGAAAGACATATTTATATTTATATAATTCAAGGCTTGTAATATTTTAAATTGTGTTGTGCATTTACATTTAGATCATAGTCAAGGTATGTTGGCACATAGCATTGCTAGCACACCTCATCCTCTTGAGCATGCCATGATCCATCATAGACTTTTTTTTATGTTCTTGTTTCGCGTCTCTATAATAATATAATAAATAGTGTGTCTTAAAAGTAACAAAAAAGTCAACAAAGGTCAACCTTCAACAACCTTGCATATAGAAAACCAAACAAAGTCAAAGCTAGCCAAATCATAGGCCGTTAAGCAGAGTCTGTCACGAATGACTTACCTCTAACGGACTCTATTTGGAGCCTGTCACAAATGACCATACCTCTAATGGACTTTGCTTGGAGCCCATCATAGAAGATGCACACCCATAACGACACAAGCAACCCACCCATCATGGATGTGGTTTGACGACCTTTTAATAATATCTAGGGTTAGTTCTACACATACTTCACTTCCTACACTCAAATCTACACATTGCCACCGTCGAGTACTTTGAACGCCACTACCATGACCTCCTCAATCGGCTTGCCTCATTGATAGCAATCGCCCAAGTCCCCTAGACCATCGAACACTATTGCCATGACCTCTTTGCATGCCTCGGCTCATTGACAGTCATCGCCCAAGCTCCCTCCACCTACGTAGCCCAGCCTTAAGTACCTCGCAGCCTACCCAACACCGGGGCAGCCCTACCTCATCAACCCCACACCCTCTCTAAGCTATTGACCTGTACTGGCACCATGGGCCTCACCTACATCAACGCTGACCCCACTGCATTCCCCAGCATGCTGTCGGCCTCACCTACACTGGTACTGACCCCACTCCCTCACCGACATATAGGATTTACAATCCCTCACCGAGCTCTACCTATCTTTTTTTTTCATTTCTTCAACATGATTTTATACAATATGTGTTTTGTGATGATTGATTAGGAATGTGATATGTATGATTCTAGGAATATTTGTGAATATACGTGATTTTAGAAAAATGATATATAATTAGGAATATTTGTGAATATATGTGATTTTAGGATTATGATATATATTATTTTAGGAATATTTGTTAATATATATGATTCTAGGGAATATTACAATTTATGATGATTTGGAAATATTTTTTTGATAATTTTGATATTTATGACATTACATGAATTGTTAGGAATGTTAGAAAATGGATATGATATATTTATGATTTTAGGGAGTATTACAACTTATCTATATATTTCACATTTTTATTTAATTTTAGGAATGTTTATCAATTTTATTATTTATGGTTTAGGCATTTCAGTATGCGTAACCAAAAATTTCTGATCAACAACCAACCACATTGGCCACAACTAGTGCAACACAAAAAGCCACAACCCTAAGACACAAAACAATTTACCTGATACCATATTAATGATCATGGAGATTGATGGAATAGAAACACCAGTAGCACCTCCGTCAATGGTATAGAAGCTCCCTAGTTCATACAAAATACTCAAAAGTCAGTACTTCAACATCCAACACAAGGATGTCAACCAAGTGATGATTGCGAAGAAGATAGAAGTCTGGACAAGGTTCAATAAGTGCTACCACTAACCATCAGAAGATGAGGACGCTTTGAAACATCAGGCATTCCAAAAAATGGGTATGGTCTAGAAGAATCTCAAGACAAAACTCATTAACGAGTTTGTTCTCAACCAATGAACACCATTCCACGATTACCCTCATATCATGCCACAAGTCCAGGAAGAATTTGTGGCTTTAAAAACCACATCTGAGTTACAAGCAATTAGCGAGACGCACATGTAGCTCTAGGCTAGAAATGAGCACCCATATCGGCTTGGCACTGGTGGGTACAACGGGTAGAAAGAACAATGGTGTAAGAAGGATGAGGTTGCAATAGAATCTAACACCCCATCCCCATTTGCTGACATCTCCGAAGAACGGGCAAGGAATTACGTAAGTTCATAGGGAAAAGCAACCACGATGGAACGGTTACCTTCCCAAACCCAACTGATGGCCAAGTTTATTAGCAACTTGTGAGTTCTCACTACATATCCTTTAAATTTCTCAATTATATTACACATACATTAATCCTACTCCATTAAGCTGTAGGTTGCTTTGATTGCTGAGCAACAGTCTTCGCAAGGCGAAGTCAAGTCAGTGAGGAGTGAGGATGATATCTTCACAAGGGCACTCGGTAACCTTGAACACCCTGGCTAGATAAGAGGAATTGGTTCTACCATACCATGGAAGATTGGGATGACCAAGTACAATTCACAATATAGGAAGTGGAAGCTAACTAAGGTGTAGAAAGAGCCATGTATGAAAGAATAACTAAAGAAGGAGGTAAAGGAGGAAAAAAGCCAAGAATTCAATGCCAGACTAGAAGAGATTGAGGCTAAGATCAAGGAAGATATGCTACAAAAGAACGTTGAACTCCAACTCTTCGGTCTAGTAGAAGAGAGGCCCATGCAATGGCGAAGTAGTTGCGTATCAACTAGTGTGGTTCAAGAACATCCACCAGTTCCTACCGCGGTCGACTACATAAATATAATATCAAAAAATCATGTATGCGTGTTTTAACTAGTCCATCTAATCTATCTTTTTTCTAAACACATGTTTGAATTGTATGTAGGACATAGCCCACTGCATCCTACCAGTTAGGATGACACTAGTGTTCTGCTGTGAAGCTGCTGAGGGCCAAGCTTACAAGCCAACTCCATACACTAAAGTGCACAATGCGGATTTGGTGGCTAGACATTCTAAGGTCTAAATTGATATGGTAAAGGACAATTAGGTCAGCTGGTCTCTATAGGTCCCACCAAATGATGAAATAAAGACATTGGGTGCTACACATGTGACCTTTATACAATGGCCCAATGACCAAATTATCATAAAGATGCCTCTAAGGTCAACTCGGCCAAGTAGTCAAGCAGCAAGTCCATCTCGCCCAGCTCCCTCAACTCAAGCTCCTTCAGATCCTTCGACCATCAAAGCTTCATGGGCCAATGAAGCTCCATTTTAAGAACCCATAAATTTATGGTCTAACTTTGTTGAAACGGACATAGTTCCCCTCCTTCCAAAAAAAACCAAGGCCAATTCGTTGCCACCAATGGTGTCTAGCAAAAAGCCTCATGGAAGGGAAAAAGAAAAAGGAAAGGCACAAGAGTTGTCCTTGACTCCCAAGTGGATAGACCTAGACAATGAGGTGTTGTTGACTCCCAAGAGCTAGCTATAAGCACATTCAAGCTAGATGTGCCATTGGTTGCAGACAATGAGTTTAGCCAGCATGGGTACTACTTGACGAGGGCTACACTGGTACTACATGGAGAGGACTAACTCAAAGAGGAAGAAAAGAGAGACATCCATACTAGTTCATCATGGCCAAGTGCCCTTCTAATCACCACCCGATTTCATCATAGTGGGCTTCGATGATCTTTATGACCTCTTTAAGCTATGAGCGGTGGACACGTGACTGCTAATGTGTTACTTGTTGTACATATTAATAACTAAAAAATATGTTAATAATAATCTATATAGAATACTTATAAATATAATCATCCTTAAAGTTTATGTCGCAAGAAAGCATGTATGACCAAAAGATAGGTTGGATTTCTAAATCCACAACAAGTCAATGGAACACAACTAAGAGGTGGTATTGGAAGAGGTGGTAGATTATGTCAAGAACCACTTGTGGGCCCAATAAGACAAAGACTTCATCCGATTAGCACATAATCAATAGTAAGTCTGTTACCTAATTAATAATTTCATTTAGCGAAGACACTAACTATATTGAATACTAAATATATTGAATGTTGCGATACGTATAAGTTGAGTTTTTAACTTCTAATATATTAATGTCATGAGTCTCATTAGATTCTCATAGTCATATTACCGAAATGAAGTAGGGTTTACTACCTTAACTCCTGAATAAGCGAGAAGTATGACTTTCTCTTCTTAGAGCTATATTGGACACCACATGGGGCCCATATGTGGAAAAAGGGGAGAAGCATAAAGCAATTAAAGTCGATCTGCATCACCATATTGACTTTAAATGCCATCAATAATCTGATGAAATTTGTGGTTTTTACGTGCACCATAACATAAAGACTCTGATGACTCAATTGACCTTGTTAGATCCTAAGGTTTATGCTTATGTTGATTTATGATTAAATTATACATTAGTGGTATGATTACACCTAAGATATTAACTTGATGCATCTCTTACAAGTAAAAGTTAAGAATATTTCACATCACAACTTCAACAACACTAGAAAAGAAATATTTGCCTTCGTGCTTACAGAACTCATATCACCAAAATGCAGCTTTCATTCAAAATAATGGCAAAATTATTGTTGAACAATTCTCGATGCTTGTAAAAAAATAAATGATTAAGTAACATTTATTTATATATTATGTATAAAACAATTTTTGATTGTTATGTGCATATTATGTATGTTAGTAACATTTGAATTATTGGTTCTATTACTTCTTTTAAATTTTAATTGAATTTACAGGTTGTGATGATTCTCTTTTGAAGATGCATGGGTGGTTTGGTAAGTTCTAGAGTCTTACAACTTAAAGTTTTATTGATTGTGAGAATTGATAGAATTATGTGATATTTTTCAATTCATGAGGCTTTCAACTAATTGAGACTTAGAATATTTATGACTATGAAATGTATGTAAAATATAACTGAGAATTATGAGGCATAGATATATGTACGTAAATCTAGGAATTCTGGGGCTGGTCTTAGAAATATATATCTTTTGTTTCTGTCATTTTTCAGGATATGCCTAGTAATTACATGCTACTAAGCCAATAAAACAATTTTTATTATTTTTTGGAAAAATCTCATTGATGATGGGTTACAACCTAATATAAGCCACACCCATGACGGGTTACAACAAAACCCTATTACCTATAGTTATTTGGGCTCTAAAATACCTTACTAAAAGATAGAGTCATCTTTTGAAGGGTTAGAGTTGAAACACATAGTCATCCATAATAAGCTGTAGATGCCTCACATGCGGGAATAAATCTTATTGTTGTTTTAATTTGTCAAAAATATCTAATATTATCTAATATTGGTGATGGTAGCTAGCCTGTTACATATAGTTTTCTATTTATTATCCACTCATGCCTTCCGTCGTTATAGGTGAGGGTTTGTGCTTGACACGTATAACCCATTCGGCATTAGCGGTATCTTTTTTTTTCCCAAAGTTTGTGTCTAATCATTCCCATATACAATACAAAAATCAAATAAGGCAGCAATTTATTTCCCACATTTTTTTGCTAGGGGACATTGAATTTTTTTTCTATACTCATTTGCATTGGTACATCTTACCGTTATTACATTATTTTATTTGGATGGAGGGGCGAGTGTGTAGTGACCGTGAATGACAGTGACCAAGGAAGATAGGAGATTGTGAAGCAGGAAAATAAAACAATACCTTGTTCGTTGTGCTGTACAGGCTGCACGAGTTATGCATTGCCTTTTTTTCCTCATAGGCATATCAGAATATTGAAATTGTCTTGTTAATTAAACTATAGTACATACTAAATATGTACCACTTACGATTATTACTAGTTGAGTCGCTATATTAATAGGTTATTATAGGTCTTCAAGGAGCCAACGTAGAGGTCAAACAAAGTAGACTTCACAATCTTAGGTCCACTAGGCCTTCTCACTACAGTGCAAGCAGATAACTGAGACAATCATTTGCTTTCCGTGTGGATGTGTCCTAAAGTGGGGAGACTTTTAATTGGTTGAGATGAGCTAGCCTAGGACAAATGGTGATATATATATGACAAATAATGGCAGCAGGGTGTATTGTTGACGATGGCAACATGATTTTGTTAGCATAGCAAAGCTAGCTCACCATGCCTGAAGGGAGAATAATTAAGTTGAGAATTTTCTAGGAGAAAAAAATGAGCTGGCATATTATGCGCGAATCACGATACTACAACTCTAAGAGTAAGACTGGCAGCGGCGCGATGACAGCAGTGAGAAGAGGAGCAATGGCGTGGAAGCAGTAGCAGCGTGCGGGATATAGCAGTGGCCGAGTAAAGTGAAGCAAACTTGGCTTGAGATTAAGGCCGACCACCCAATGTCCCTAGCCCGAAGTTTGTCGATTTTTTTTCCCATCAGAATTGGTAAAGAACGGCCATAATTTCATTTGGTCAAAGTCCATCCAAGCTTCTTTTTTTTTTTGCACTTGGTAAAAAGAATTTCAGACCCATAATTTACACTTGTTTGAGGCAAATTGCTAGGCTTCCAAGAAGGCCCTAAGTGACAAACCTAGCAACTTCATCAAAGATTCAATATTTAAAATTTTAATGTGTAGAACGAGGAAAAAAAATACCGATATGGCAAGTGATCTCAGTGCGATTTTCCCATTAATTTAAAATTGCTTCAAATATAATTTAAATGTGTTACATTCAAATTTTGCTTTAAAATTGAGGATAAAAATACTGTTATTTTTTATTCAAAAACTTTAAAATTTAACATTGTGATTGAGAAAATTTTAATGGTCAACTCATTGAATACGGATGTTAGGGATCAAAACAAAAACCTAATGGATATGCCAGGATGAAACAAAACTTACGAGTTACCACTATGGATGGAATGATTGAGCAAAAACTAAGGGACTTACAAGGAAATTCCTCCAGATAATATGTATGTTGTAAAATTTCATGCGATTTGTGAGCGATACATAACCGAAAGTTTATTTGGCACATTCGCCAATGTCGCTCTCGTCAACTGGAGGAAGAAAGGTCGAGAACTTTGCCCAATTTTTCCACTTGTTTGTGACCCCATCGGCGTCATGGAAAGGTACCCTTTTTGCGTGCATGCGAACTCAGCCACACTATAAATAGCAACACAAGTGTTAAGTTCTTAGCTCGTGCCAGTCACAAGTAAGAAGCTACACTGAGCTAACTCAGCTTTAATTAGCTTGGTTTAGCTAGAGCTCAAGTGATCATTAAGGAAGAACACCTAATTACACATAGGTAATTCAGACTGTGATCGGGATCTAGCTGTGTTGCCACGGCTTCCAGGAGTAGCTGGCATTGCTGCTTGCTCGTCTTCTACCTCGTCTCCGCCTCTGACGCCTACGGGCAGCTGTCGACGTCGTACTACGCGGAGAGCTGCCCGTCGCTGCGGGACGTCGTGCACGCCACCGTGGCGAGCGCCATCCAGGCCGAGCGCCGGATGGGCGCCTCCCTCATCCGGCTCTTCTTCCACGACTGCTTCGTCCAGGTTTAATCATACTGTAAACTGCATTAATTCGTTAATCACCATGGTAGTGATCGAAATATTTGCAAATATGCAAGGATGATTACTGTTCTAAGTATGGTGGCATTTGCTCGATCGATCAATCTTCACTGCAGGGTTGCGACGCGTCCATCCTTCTGGACGACGTGTCGGAGACCGGGTTCGTCGGCGAGAAGACCGCCGGCCCGAACAAAGACTCCGTGCGCGGCTTCGAGGTCATCGACCAGATCAAGGCCAACGTCGAGGACGTCTGCCCCGGCGTTGTCTCCTGCGCCGACCTCGTCGCCCTCGCCGCGCACGACAGCACCGCCCTGGTACGTACGCTCGACGCGTGCTCACATGCATGCATGGCGAGTCAGTGTCATGCGTGCAGTGCTCTCCGATGATTGCCCATGCAGCTCGGCGGGCCAAGCTGGGCGGTGCCGCTCGGCCGGTGCGACTCGACGACGGCGAGCCAGAACGCGGCGAACCGCGACCTGCCGGGGCCGGGGAGCGACCTCGCCACGCTCGTCAGGCGCTTCCGCAACAAGGGCCTGAGCCCGCGCGACCTGACGGCGCTCTCCGGTTCGCACACCGTCGGCTTCTCGCAGTGCACCAACTTCCGCGCCCACATCTACAACGACACCGACATCGACCCGGCGTTCGCCGCGCTGCGCCGCCGCGGCCGGCAACGGCGACTCCAACCTAGCACCGCTCGACGTGCAGACGAAGCTCGTCTTCGACAACGCCTACTACGGCAACCTGCTCGTCCGGCGAGGCCTGCTCCACTCCGACCAGGTGCTCTTCAACGGCGGCTCGCAGGACGCGCTGGTGAAGCAGTACAGCGCCAACCCGGCGCTCTTCGCCGGCGACTTTGTCAAGGCGATGATAAAGATGGGGAACATCCTCACCGGAGAAGACGGCGAGATCAGGTGCGACTGCAGGGTCGTCAACAACACCTGATAGCTTCAGTTGTGGGAAATATATGTATGTGATTTTGCATGCCTATATATTGTGGATTTGTGGTGATTATCTTGTAAATACTTTGATGCAACAAAGCAGCGTGGTAATTTTGTTGCTGATTGGCGCATCTGCGTTTCAAAAGCATATTTTTGACCCATAAAGCCCACGTCCATCCCTCTTTTCACTTTCCTTGCAGATGAAAGTTTAGTTTTTCAGATGAAAATTTGTAGATAAAAGTTTTTCCGATAAAAGTTTTGAGATGAAAGTTCCAGATAAGTGTGCATTGGGAACGTAGTTGTGCTAAATAGCAATCCTCTTCTGTCAGTGCTGTTCATCTTTGTTGGCTTTGGTGCAATTTGTAGTTTTACAATTTAGCACACATGTTCAAGTTGGTCCATTCAAGTTCCATAAAGTTTGTTTGGTTAATATTCTATTGTTTAGGAGTAATCACGTTATAGTCATTTGGTCTATATTAATCAAGTTTTACTAAAAGATTATGTGTCCACTTTTAATCTGTAATTTCAATCAGAAAATTTTATTTCCATTAGGTTCTAAACAGAGTGTACTTTTTACTGTCCAAATTTAACGTAATAGACCGATGGTCTAAAAGTGTAAATAGACCGAGGTAAACTTGTACTAGACTGACTAGACTTTCAGCGGTCTGTCCTGATCTGGTTTACCTTACCTGCGGTCAGCAGTTATGGTAACTTTCTAGATTTGGTAAGTGAAGTTAATGATTTTTAAAACTACCTCTTTTCGATACGATCACGTGGTACGCGCACATGCATATTCATTATCATCGCATATTTTTCTTCTCCGGTTATCACTGATTGAATTCTTTTAGATCCAGATCAACATGCTAGGCCTTCTCATTGATGACGTGGCTAGCAGACAACATATCTGGGTCGAGGTGGGACTCTTTTTTTCTCGTGGCATTTGCGCTCCGGTGGTGCTAATACGAGCGTGCTCGTGTGGGAGGTAAGTCTCGCGCGTCGACGCGCAGCGTTCCTCGCGAGTCGTGACACGATTAGCACTCCTGCTTAATCCGCTTCTTTGTTTCAAGCATAAAGTTTTGGGTAGAGTTTTCTAAATTTTCAGTAGAAAATTTTAAAATTTTAATTTGAATGTTTTAAATTTTGAGTCAAAAGTTTAAAATTTGGGTACAATTTACAATTTTTCATCAGAAACTTTCAAAATTGAAGTTGAAAGTTTCAAAATCCGGGGAGAGTTTTTAAAATTTTCTGTAGAAAGTTTTAATTTTTGGTTGAAAGTTTTAAATTTTGAATAAATATTTTTAAATTTTCCGTAGAAGTTTTAAACGGTTGAAAAACCAGAGCATGGGCAACTCAAGAGTTTCTATTCAAAATTTAAATCTATTAAAAACTCTTAAAAGATCAAAATGCTGGAAAGTCTAAGGTCTGTTCGAGCTGCGGATTGAACGAAATTTTATATCACAAGTAAAACAAGTTAAATTGTTAGTACGTCATTAATCGAGTATTAAATGGGCTCATTCGAGTGGGTGGGCTGCTGCATGTTGCTTCACACGCGGACGGCAGAAGCATCGCACGTGCAAGGCGCAGTGCCAAACCGTGTCAGAAGCATTCGCCCAGATAGTACATGCCGGAAATTCCTCGTTTCCATTCTCACCGATGTTTTCAGCTTCAATTATAGTTTTATCACTTTTTAACTTTATGATTTTGTCCTGATTTGTTAAGCTAAAGCTTATGCTTACCCCATTCCGTTGACACGACTTAGGTATGTAGGGTAAAAATTAAGTTTGTGCTTTCCCTTAATTTTTTTTAACTAAACAAGTGAAAATTCATATTAAAATAGGACACCATTTATAATAGAAGCTTAATGTCAATAGGAGCGAAATAATAAAACCCTCAAATTAGCAAAGGCTAGCGAATTTTAACACCATTAAGTCATATTATCATAATGTAATGAGAGCAAATACATACAAACTTCAGTTAAAACTGGAAAAAAAATCACAAAGTTCAAAAAGTAGAGATAAAATCGTAACTGAAGTACTACAAAATCACAAAGTTAAAAAAATATGATAAAATCAAACTGAAATTAAAGAACAGACATAAGAACACAATTGTCCATTTTTATCGAGAGATGACCACACAATGGCCCACAGCAGGGCAGACCACTAATGGTGGTCTGGAGCACAGTGCCGATCGAAGACTGTCTTTCACGGTGATCTCGTGGGCTTTGTCTGTGTTGCCATCTGACGGTCCAAAACATTAGGCCGTCCAGATACTTAGTACCCGCGCGTTGCTGTGGGCCTAATAATAATCCTAGATGTATGCATATCAACATGAAAGTATAAAGGGAACAAAAAGAGCACGTATAACATGCTTTAGAAATTTACTTATAATTAGGTAACAGTTTTCTTCCGTCTAATAACAGTTTCTTCAAAGTTCATTGCAATCTGAATATTCTGTTTCCATATGAATTTTACATGCATTCTGAGGACATCAGACATACACATCCAAGAGCATGGTAATGAAGAAAATTAAATAAACATCAAGGGAAAAGGAAATCTTGAATGATATTCTGGGAAAACTAATAGCTAATAACAGGAAACACAAAATTTAAAAAGAAGGTAATGTCACGTCCATGATGCTTAATTTGGTGTCAGACAATCAGACCATTGACACGACCTGTGAGGTTCTTGCCATGGTATGTGATATCCTGAAACCTGAAATACTGTTAATGGGAAATTATAGTCCATAACCATATTTATGTTTGATGTATTGATGGACGAACAATTACCTCATGTCTGCACATGAAAACTCTTCAGTGCCTGCCTTTGCAGACTGTCAAAAAGTTAACGGATTGCAGAGTAGCAAAGAAGCCCCAACCTTCTTGCAAAGAGAACTGCAAAATCATAATAAAATATTGTAGGGGAGGAAAAATATTATCAAGGAGAAGGCAAATTTAGGAAAACTACCTGATGTAATTTTTTCATGTGAAACTCACCGTGGGCAAATTGGAGGAGAAGAAACAACCATACGACTTTTAGGCGGAGTGAAAAAATATGGAGTAACTATAGTTGCCTCACATTAGCTCATCATAGGTTGCATGTTTATATATAGAACAAGAATTACAGATATAGATAGTTTTAAACTAGGACTTCTAACTTAAGTTCTATTCTATCTATAGCAAATTATAGGAGTCCATCTATCCTTGAGACACGCTCGATTATGTAACACGTTTACAATCTCTAACACCCCCGCTCAATCTAAACTTTCCTAACCACCTTGAAGTTTGAGATTATGAATAAATGTATTCATCTTTGCAACCGGTAAGGCTCTTGTAAATCCATCCGCCAACTGATCTCCAGAAGCGATGAACCGAACGTGTAGTTGTTTTCTCATAACTCTTTCACGCACAAAGTGAAAATCAATTTCAATATGCTTTGCTCTAGCATGAAACACGGGATTAGCTGATAAGTATGTTGCACCAAGATTATCACACCAAATAACTGAGGTGCGATGTACTTTAACCCCAAGTTCGGTTAACAGTTGCTCAAGCCATATTATTTCTGCAGTAGCATTAGCCATCGCTTTATATTCTGCTTCTGTACTAGATCTTGAAACAGTTGGCTATTTTCTAGCACTCCATGATATAAGATTACTTCCATAAAATATTGCGAAGCCTCCAGTAGAACGCCTATCATCTATATCACCTGCCCAATCTGCATCAGAGAAGGCACTGATGAATGACGACAATACCTTTTGAATATGCATCCTAAGTCCAATGGTGTGTTGTACATATCTAAGTATTCTTTTAACTGCAGTCCAATGAACTGAGGTCGGTGCATGAAGAAATTGGCAAACTCTATTGACAACAAAGGATAAATCTGGTCGTGTATTTGTTAAATACTGAAGAGCACCAACTATGCTTCTGTAGCGAGTAGCATCTTCTGGACTGAGAGGAACACTATTATAGCTCGACAGCTTCTCAGATGCAGATAAAGGAGTCGTGCAGGGTTTGCAGCCGAGCATTCCAACACGCTTCAACAAGTCTTGTGCATACTTAGCTTAAGATAGAGTTATGCCATCTAACTCTTCTTTAACTTCTATACCCAAGAAGTAATGTAACTTGCCAAGATCCTTTAGTGCAAAGTCTTCTTTTAAATCAGCAAGAAGAGTTATCACCGATTCAGGTGATGAGCTTGTAACGATAATATCATCAACATAGATAAGCATATAAATAGTTGTACCACCCCTATGATATATAAAAAGAGACATGTCTGATTTTGACGGCACAAAACCTAGAGTGATTAATTTGGAACTTAACCTGGAGTACCACGCCCTGGGCGCCTGCTTCAGCCCATAGATAGCCTTGTCCATCTTACATATATATCCCGGTGTTTTAGTGTCCTCAAAACCCGGAGGCTGCTTCATATAAACTTTCTCTTCCAGAACACCATGCAAGAACGCATTCTGCATATCAAGTTGTCTGAGGCACCATCCCCTTGACACTGCAATAGAGAGTACCAATCTAATTGTAGCTATCTTGACAACTGGGCTGAAAGTGTCTTCATAGTCGATGCCATAGCGTTGCTTGAATCCCTTGGCAACTAATCGAGCTTTGTATCTATCAATACTCCCATCGGCTTTTCGTTTGATTTTGAAAACCCATTTGCAATCAATAATATTCTGTCTAGTTTTTCTTGGAACGAGATGCCAAGTTTTATTCTTAGTTAGAGCTTGAAATTTCACTTCCATTGCATCACGCCACTTTGGATCTGAAATAGCTTCATCAACGGAATTAGGTTCACCAGTAGCACTAAACATGCCATATCGAATCATACCATCATATAGCTTCTTTGGTTTGATAATACCGCTTTGCAACCGTGTTTGGTGACGCGGGGGATCAGGTGTGGCTGCTGGAGAACCAGATGTTGTAGAAGATCCAGATGTTGTAGAAGATCCGGGTGGCACAAATTCATGTGCACCTGATGCTGTAGCATGCAGCGGTGGTGGAGACTCCTCAGACGCATGCAACGTCCCAGGTGGAGACTCAGGCACCACCACATTACCCCCACCTGTCGCCGCACTGTTGTCCTCTGGCACAGCAACAGCGGTCGGCAGCGGTACTGATGTTCCCCCAGGCGGTGTAGCAGGCAAAACAACACCGTTCGACGAGCTGGAAGGAGACAGCGTTTCCACCTGGGAGCTGCAGCTTGGGCTATGTGCGCAACGTTGTGCCGGTAGCGCTGGGAGCATAGGCATGAGACCTACAATTTTCTCAGATGATTCACTAGAAACAGCAGGTACATCAGTAGTATTAGTAATATCAGATGCAGTACAGTCATCATCCCCTGGATTTCGAAGGGAAGAAGGCAGTAGGACAATTTTTTTTCTAAGAGAGGCACCGGCGTTAGGATGGAGCTTTGAAAAGGGAAACACGGCTTCATCAAAAACGACATCACGGGAGATGTAAATGCGTCCAGTGGAGATGTCAAGGCACTTGAAACCTTTGTGTATGGAACTATAGCCAAGGAAAGCACATTGGGTGGATCGAAAAGATAACTTCCTGGAATTATATGGCCTCAGATTGGGCCAACAAGCACAACCAAAAACACGAAGATTGCTATAATCAGGTGCATCATGAAAAAGGCGAGTACTAGGAATTTCAAAATCAATAACCTTGCTGGGAAGAATATTAATGAGATAGGTAGCTGAGTAGCTGCTGATCTTTTTTTACCCATGAGTCATGCTTTGGGTTGGGAATCTCCTTCTTCTTGCCGTCGACTTCAGCTTCAAGGACTTGTCGCGGCTCGGGGATGGTTCCATCTAGAAAACCAAGCGCCTTGGCGCCACGGACAACGGGCAGGAACTGCATCTTCCATAGGACGAAGTTATCCCGTGTCAGCTTATCAGACACCGGATGTCCAAAAGGAGAGGACGGGTATCCTTCGCCATGAGCGGAGGACGAAGACATCTTGTCGCGGGAGGAGCGTCACGAGCAGGGGTCATGGCCCTCTTGTCGTGGGATGTTCAGATCGCGGGGAGGAGCGTTACGAGCTGGTCGCAGCCCCCTTGTCGCGAGAATTTGACGAGATTTTTGTAGATCTATTCTAGAAAGAGGCGGCTCTGATACCATGAAAAAATATGGAGTAACTATGGTTGCCTAATATTGGCTCACTATAGATTGTATGTTTATATATAGAACAAGAATTACAGATATATATAGTTTTAAACTAGTACTTCTAACTTAAGTTCTATTCTATCTATAGCAAATTATAGTAGTCCATCTATCCTTGAGACACGATCGGTTACAATTCTAGTGTAACACGTTTACAATCTCTAACACGGAGAAGCTGGACGAGACTGTCATTTTCGTGTCATCTGCACACATGACCGGCTGCATTGCTTAGCTTAGCTCATAGCCAGTCTCATGCTAAAACTGAACAACACGTACCTTGCTAATCAGATCGTGGGATATGATCCGTAGCAGCCGCCACATGCCATAGCTCAAATCGGAGAGGGGGATGACGACGACGACGACGACGACGACGATGTGTGTGTATATATGCTGAGAGGAATTAAACACCAATTATTAATTTCTAAGATTGAAAGCATCGCCGTTACAGGAGCTGAACAGTCTGCAAGTGGCGTAGGAGAAATAACGACTTGTGAGTGGGGAGAGGAAACGTGCTTTGGCGATGATGCGCACCTGCTGTGGTGGGATTCATATTTGGATGGTTGTGATATTAGATCAATCGCTAAATAAACGGCATTGATTTACCAATGATGTGGAAGCTTGTGAAGAGAAATGGAAAATAGTAAATCCATCTTAGTGGGAAACAATAAGATTTGTTACCGTGACATTACTGTTATAACTTTAACCACTAATAATGTTTCAATGATTAGATTATGATAAAAAAATTTAATACTTATGTTTACTGTGTAATATACTTTAATAATCTTATATCTATTTAAATATCTAGATTTTTTTTAAATACGAATAATTAAAGTTTAAATACGAATAGCGATCGGTGACATATATAAAAGAACAGGCGAATAACCTCCATGTCGAAAATACTAATTCGTGCACATACATACACTAGGGGCGCATGCTTAGGCCCATAAGGCCCAAAAGACCCAATTGGATGAAAGATTGCTCTCATCCTCTCCTCCCAACTTGTCACGTTCTACATCAAGGAGCAAAGACTGCTCCTTCATTTTCATGTCTTTCCCAAAACTCTATCGTTGAAGTCCAAATCCACCACACTACCTAGAATATATGTTGTCCCTTATCCACTGGCTACCGGTGAGGGAGTCCAGTCCACCCATCGGAGCCCTACACCCTTGTGCTGGCACAGGCATCCATTGAATCGTCCACCGCTGCCGTAACCTGCGCTAGGTCGTGCCCTGCTCCTCCTTGCTCCTCCTCTTGGCAAGGTGGTGGCAAAGATGGCAACGAGGAACCGCATCCTCCTTCATGGAGAATCCTAGCCTTGTTCTTCTTTCTGAATCTACTGTTCCCTACGTTCTCTTCTTTCTGACGAGACTCCAGTAAGCAAGTGAAGCTCATGAGCCTTCTTTCCCAACGACGATGACAAGGCCTGAATTTCATTAGATTTGAACATCCTTGTGAGGAATTTCTATTGAAAGTTTTTTGAACTTTGAATCAAAAGTTTTGTAATTTTACATTGAAAGTTTGAACCAGTGGTAGAAAACTTTTCAAATGTTTGTTGAATGTTTCAGTTCTTGGATCAAAAGTTTTTTTTTTGATTTTATATTGAAAGTCTGCCCACAAGTTGAAGGTTTCAGGTGAAAAGTTTTATGAATGCATATTGAAAATTTTGAATCAAGTATAGAAAGATTCTGAAATCTTGCGTTGAAAGTTGGAGGTTGTTTCAGAATTCGGACCAGCAAATCGTGCTCGCGAGTAATTCAACCAGCGCCTGTACCGAGCAGCGAGCGCTACTGCTGCGCCTGTCGGACGCGAGATTTCCTGTGCGTGGGCCTTATGGGCTAGGAGTATGCTCCCGTGGCGGAGTTGCGCGAAATAGCCACGCCCCTTCCACGTAGATTCGGCCCATCCACATAGGCATGCGCTCTGGATGTATGCAGGAACGTAACATGAAATACACAAACGATGTTTACGTTTTAGGCTGGATGGGTTGTTGATTCAAACACACAGAAGATACAACTAGTCAGTGGCATATTAGGCGAGGGTCCGAGGGAAACTAGACTGTCTAAGGGATGTTTCAGTTTGTTGCCAAATTCTGCCTTATCAAATTGTTGGCATTCTAAATAGTGGTTTGACAAGGTTTTGTTTTATGATAGAAGACATCAAGTAGTGCAATTGCTAGGTTTCAGGTGAAATCACTCTAAATTTAGGGTGGGAGGAGGGGAGGAACTCACCGGACACGGTGACTTTTCAGCAGTAGCGACATCAACGGCAAGGTCCTCTTCTCTTACGACGGTGACAATAAGATTAGAGCTTAGGATTTTGAGATAGAGGTTAGGGTAGGATAGTGGGAGGAGGGCTTGGAGAGAGAGAAGAGGGGAGTTTTCCTGCACTTAGATGGTCATTGTAGCCTAGAAATTCACTCTAAATTAAAAATAATCTTTTAATTAGAATTTTAGAATTACTAAAAGCCTAAAACAAAATCTCAAACATAATGTGAATTGGAGTATTTTTATTAAATTTTTCATGATATAGAAAACTTAAACAATTTTTACATCAATTTTTAGAGAGCGTTATAAATAATTTTAAAACAACAATAACCTTTACTTAGAATATTTATAATAGAAAACTAAAATAAATCTCCACCCCCTCTCGGGCTATTTTTGGCACACCTTCTCCTTCATCTCTCTTTGTTCACCCTGTCGCCCTCTCCCTCTTCTCTCTACTAGGCCACCTCCTTCTTGCGCCCATCTCCCCACAGCCCAACTGGTCCAAGCCGTCTTAGTCTTCTCTCTCATGCCTCCTCTCTTGTGTACTGAGCCTACCATTCAAACACGTCATTTTCCTCTAGACATTGTTGGTTCCTCTCTCCCTGGCTAACCCTAGCATTGTCGTCACTTTGATCCGCATCCCTACTCATTTTCCCTTTCGATTGATTGCAAAAATCCGTCCCTTGCATGGTGAAAATCAATTCCCTTTTCCACTTCAATCATGCATTTAATCGTAGCAAACGGGCACATTTTCTTTTAAGGCGAACTGACGCCATTAACGCCAGCCACCAAGCACCCCGGTGCCGCTCATCCTTCCCGATGACCTATAAAATGATAGTCTCGTCTTCCTCCTCCTCCCCTCCCTTCCCATACCTTCTCTCTCCACCATCGCCAATTGCTCCAGCCACTGCTTACCATCAGTCAAGGCGTCACCAAAGCTCGCCAAGCTAGACGTTGATGGAATTTAGGGCCTATGGCCTAACTAATTAAATAATTTTTTTAAATCTCAAAGGCCCATATAGTGAACGTGGGCGTGGGATCCTTTAGACCCATATTGCTAGTTGGTGGAGAGGTATTTCAACTTATAAGATTGGCTCCTCTTTGTCTCCTTGAGCAAGTAAGAGGGAGAAATGGAGAACCTACACATGCTTTCTTGCCTCTCCAGGCTAGGCTGGGCTAGGCTGGGCCTATCTAGCCCAAGGCACGATGTTAGCCACGATTGCGCTATGCCACTTTTCGCAGTTTTATTTTATCATTTTGAGGTCATTACTAAGTTAGTTTCTGTATGCAAATCATGTCGGTTTCAGGCTCTACCCTAATCACGCTCCTTTGGACTATATATGCCAACCTCGTCGTCATGTCTTATGATAAGATCAATTTGCTCTCGGGCCTAGGTTTTCTAGCACCGTATCGCCTTTAATCTTCCTTATCCCGTTGTTGGCTTGCACCGGTGGCTAGGAGAGCAAGTTTCCAGAACCGTTGTCCTTCGAGATCCTACACTAGAAGAGGACAAATAAGTTTTTTGAAAAACGCCCAACGTGATTGCTCACTACTTCCATTACATTGTTTTCTTCCTTCGAATATGTCTTCCTCCACAACTGAAGAGGGCAGTCTTCCAACAAGAAGCTATACGGTTCTGTCAACAACAATTCCTTTGGCATCAACAAGAACAAGCCACACAACGAGCTGATGCTTCCACGATAAATAACAATGTGATGAACAACAACGGTAACAACACAACGGGCTCGGGCTCTAATTAAGCAACTAGCTCTGGACAACCATAGTAAGTATTCTAGTTGTTGTTGGATCTCATATTTATTTTTTGTATTATCATGTTAGTAGATCAATCTGTTAGCAATTATAAGATTATTATCTATTATTTCTAGATTAGATTAAAACTTGAAGTGTTAATTATTCCAACAGCCATTGGGTTCATCGTCTTCTTTTGCACGTCGTCTACTTTGTTGCCGAGCCCGAAGACCCTAGCAACATCGTTGTCATCATCTACCTGAGGAGCCCTGCCATTTCTTTCTCGCCACCGGTCATCCCCGTCCATCTATGGAATAACATCTTCATTTGTGAGCTCACCATCCTCTCCCTGCTCTCCCAGTGTGCTCGCCAAGCTCCGTCGTACCTTCTCACCATTAGTGACCTTCGGTCGGCACGCTGCTAGTGTTGGGCCGAGGTGGCGCTTGTGTGGCAGCCACATGTCTGCCACATCGAGCAATGCCAGCACACGTGTCGTCTTCGTGGTGGCTGCATGTGCATGCTAATCGTGGTACCCATGGGTCCAGTGTGTCAGTGATCAACCTTCCTCGGTTGATGCAACAATCACCTTTTTTAATAGAAAAATAATTTAATAAATCAAAAATATTGTTAAACTTCAAATGAACATGTCTCGACCATTTGAACTTAGAATTGACCCATTTAAGTTTTTAATTTTTTTTCTAAAATTGTAAAGAATGCAGCTATGTGCTTTTTTATGTACTATTTTGGTTTTTTGCTTAGCTCTTTAGCCCTGTTTTGTATATCTCGTGTAGCTTTTGACCTTGTGAAGGATTCTAGAGCGAAGATCTAAGACGTCGGAAGACTTTATTGTTGAGCAATACAAGTCTTATCATATCTTGTGCATATTGAATCATATTATTGCGAAATTTTATTGTTTTACTAGTATTGCATCACTTTTATACTGTTTATTTAATAGTTATTACTCCCTATGGCCCTATGACCATGATATTGTTCTTGCTTCCCACATCCATGTGAACCTTAGGCAAAATAAAATGGCTAGTTATGTTCCCTATATGATGGACTTGATTAGTTGCTTTAGGTTGATGCTTAGACATACTTAATCTCAGCTTAGTACTTTTTGGAACTATACTTTAGTAGTAACAATTAAAATCTTGACTAGATGTTGGACCATTGACTAATGTGTTGATGAAGAGAATAACATGTACTTTCTTTGCAAAAATTATAAAGCTGTTTTGGAGCTATCTTGGATATCTGTTGCAAAGACTTTTTCATACAACCACAAGTCTGATAGGTAAGGGTTGATTGATAGTTTAATCCATCGCAAGGCAATGGACCTCTAGAAGTAGAGAAAGGGGACAATTTCAGACATAGTACTATCCATTCATGAGGGCTAGTCCCATCCTAATGACTTGGGACTTTGTCATTCGTAACTAGGGGCAAGTGCCTTAGGGGTTCTATTGGGAGGTTACCCATGGGGTAATGCCTCAAGGGATTCATTGTTTTGAGGCAAATTAAGTGAAAGGTCTTGGCATGGGTTCTATCTAGATACCGTGGTGGTACGCAGCGCATGGCGACATGTGTTGAGAACATGACTTATGGGTAAAATTATGCACCTTTTAGCAAAGTTAAAACCTATTTGAATAATGAAGTTATGGGCATGCTAACACTTCTAGTTGGTCCCAACTTTCTAAAACTTGTGGGAATGAAATCATGATGATTTAGTCACATAGAAACTAAGCAGCTTCATGGATTGTTCGTAGCTAGATGATATTAAAATCAAGACTTAGAATAGGATATTGTTTTAAAATGTGCTTTAAACCCATCAAATGTTTGAACTATGGCTTTTTATGCAAAATGAACCATATTATATCACTCCTTTTCTTCCCCTATGCATTATTGTGCATTTCAGTATGACTTGTTGAGTACGATGAGTGATACTTACTCTTGCTCAACTTCTATCTTCAAAGGAAAGTTAAGAAGAGGAGGTTCTAGGTAAAACCCTGGCTTATACCCCAATTGAGTGCTTGTAAAGATGGAATCATAGGCCCGCTCATCCACTCCTATTTTCTTTAGTTGTTAGGCCTTATGCATCTTTTAATATTATAAATATTATCATGTAATAAAGATGTATCTTTTATATGGTATTTTTTTCAGACATGATAGCTATGGGCAGCTATGATGGGTATGTGACCAGGCGATAGGAGCATTAGCAGAGCTATGGGAATGGAGGCCAATGGTGGATGGTGGTCGATGACAGGATGAGGAGGCCATGGGATTAGAAGGCAGCGGTGTCATAAGTCGTCAGAGATAGGAAGACAATGGGGTGGGGAAATAGCACTAACGCACGGCTTAGAAAGGAGGAGAGGAGGAGACGGCCAGTTGGAAGAGGCTGCTAACAATGTCGGTGAACTAGGAGGGCGGGGATGAGGGCGACACTAGTGAGCTTGATCTGCATGACTCGCTTGCAAGGAGAAGAAGAAAGAGGTATGAGGGAGGTGTTATTATTCACATACGAATCTCGATGTGATTCTAGCCATAAAAAAATTGATTGAAATGGGTTTTTTCATGTGACTGAAAATTACAATCCCGTTGCTAAAATATTGATAGTGCCAAAACATAATGGTAGCAAACCAAAATAACCTAACTTTTGTAAATAGTCACATTCTCTTTTTCCTTCTTTGAATGAGTAGTCAAGCCACATGAGAGATGTACAGAGGTCTTCATGGTTGTGATCCTAATGGATGGACTAAGTGATAGCAAAACACATTTTTAAATAAAATTTTGACTAGTAGTTTCTTCATCCCAAGATATTGCATTCTAAAATTTATCCCAAAAAACAACCTCTTTATCTACTCTTATCTCAACTAATGAGCAATCACTTACTTATTCATCTTAACCAATTACAATCATTTTGTATTTAATTTCTTCCCTTTCACCTTAATCCTCTTAAAGAGATAAAAATACAAAAATACTTATATTTTACAACATAGAGGCTAAGTATATATTAACAACATAAACTTGGTTCTATGAATAACTAGTGAAAATTTATTGCTTTTTTTTATAATGAAAACATATTGTTTTAGATATTGATATAGTCGAGCTTCTTAATTCAACTTTGAGTACCACAATATCTGACAGGTTGAAACTTGCAATAACCTCGAAGGATTTCTATAGTTATTAACACAACTGCATCCCTCTGATATTGTAGTTAGGAATTGGACCACACGTTCATATATGAAAGTGTGTACTATTACAGAATATATAACCAATCACCTAGTACTTTGGAGTGTATGCATGATTAGTTGATGTTCATATCGTACTTGCGTAATCTTCGCTCCGCATGTGCGTGTCGTTGACTAGTGAGGTTTGATATCCCAGCTAGACAGTAGACACTAATTATTAACTTAAGCACACCATTCCCATGGGTCGAATTCTTTTTTGCCAAGTTCAATTGCTTAAGTAGCCAGCCATGCATCAATTTGCATGCACACCACTACTGATATCGTCTTATCCAACCAGAGTGCAAGGATCGGGTCAAGAGATAAACATTAGGGGAAACCATTTTAATATCTTAAGATGTTCTCTTATTTGTTTAAAAACCATACAAATAGTTATGATGAAATCTTTAAAAATTTGACAACATTGATAAAATATATATATACCAGCAAACTTAACTCATACGTTGAGAAATAAAAAAGACAAATTTAACGTATAAACAATACTTTTTTTCTCAATTAATATGTAAGATCCAGTTTGAACTTTTTTTAAGCAATAATATCAATATACTCTACATTGCTAATTGTTTTTAGAAATTTTCATATATATAGCCATTTATATTAAATTTAAGAGGAAAACTTATAAAGGACATCCTCTCTCTCGGGATTAAAATTCATTTCCATAAACCTAGGGAAGTTAGAGCTCAAGCTCTATGTTTGCCTCTCTTTGATACATTTAGAAAAAAGAAAATTCTGAAGATACAACAAGGCTAATTAAGAAATACTCACGAATTTTCAAAAAAAAAGAAATAGGAACATATATTTTCTCTCGAGGGGATATCTCCCATTATATTTCTCACATGCCACTCAAATAATTATTAAATATTTTGATAAAATTTGGGAATATATTTTAATATGCAATATATCACTCTACAAGTGCATAAATTCAAATTTGAACTATACAAGTTCAACAAAAGGATATAACTATGAATAGTACATGTACTACTTATAGTTTTTTTAAAATTTATATGTTTGTTTAAACTTGTATACCTGTGGAATAATATATCACATATTGTTATATGTGAAAGAGCATATAAACTTATAAGTTGGTTTTGGATGATGAATGATAAAAAGATTAAGGGATAATAGGTTTATTGAGGTACATGTACAGATTAGTCTCTAAGTGTGAGTATAATAACCCCTTTAAATTTATGATTAAGCCATGATAAGAAGACTCTGAGTTTATTTTACACTTCTTTTGAATTACTTATGAGCTTAGGAAAACTATACTATTAAGAAGGGTTATAAATAGTTATCAATGTCTATTCTTATACTCAAAGATCCATGTTTTAAGTTGAGAGACATATTTATAAAATACTTACATTGCTGTGAGTTTTCTTCTACCTATGATTTAGAGGTTCTAATCTAGGGGGATCAGAGGTTTCAGTTCATTGCTATCTATCAGCAGCTAAGTCTTGGGTCAGAGGTTTCATCATAGGGGTCAAAACTTTTGAGTGTTTAAATATGTGAGTAACAATCAGGTGACGTAGAGAGTGGGTATAAATATCCCCATTCCCTCCTAGAGCCGTGGAGGCCTTTCTACTTTTATTTTTCTGTCTCCTGGCTGCTCTTAGGACTCTACACACCTCTTCCACCAAGTTTTTGAGCTTTTATGGGAATTTGAGTGAAGTTCTTGAGTGGATGGAGTGATTTTTCTTGTGAGAAAAGCTAGGAGAATTTTGAGAACTTGAGTATCGGCATGGGTCACTATTTGGAGCTTATTACTCTTAGAGTGTGACCTCCTAGACTTTTAAGCATCATCTGTGAGCTTTCTCAAGCTATGGATTGTACCAGATAAGCTTGTAAGGGTAAACCTCGCCTCCGTAAGGAAAAGAGATAACTGATAAATTGAGAACCAAGTCAGTCTTTATGACTACTTGGTGAGGTAACAGACTCAACTCTTAGGAGCTCTTCAACAAAGATGTAGAATCTTTATGATCCAAACTTTAAAAAAAAATTCTTATATCTCTCTCTCACTTTATGAATTTAGTATCAAAGCTTGCTCCTTTTCTATGTTGTTTACTAATTTCTACATTATAGCATTTGTGCACATGTTTTTAAATTCCATAGTTATTTCTTGTGTTCCTCAGATTGTGGAAAAGGACTCGAAAGAGTTTATCTCCTGCTTGATCAAAACTTCCAGCCTCAATAGATAGTAGGTTCCGACCAGCTGTCTCATCCTGTTCGAGAGAGATGATCGGAAGTTCCAACCTTTGGTTTGGAAGTTCTTGTCAAATTTAAATTTGACCGCTGCATCAAAGTAATTTTTAAAAATATCTATTCACCCCCTCTAAGCTATGTCCAGGGCTTTCACTATGTTATCAAAATTTTCCAAAATTTTTTTATAACAATTTTAATGACATGCGCCCTCGAGGGAGAAAAGCCATCTCTCCTTCTCATAGGCTTGTAAACAAGTTAATGGACTAGTATGGGTTAACAATAGGGATCCCTCTATACACTCATTTTGTCCCAAATGTGTTTGTCTCAACCTATCAAAAGCCTAAGCTTTAGCCCACTGTAACAGAACACCTCACCTGTAACAGCTGATTACCCACATCTTTGTCAAGTTTAGGTCTCATCATATATGAGTGCTCATTGATGAGAAAACCCAATCTGTGACGAGTGATAATTCATCTATAATAGATTATAACTTATCACCCATCATATATATATATATGATGGGTCATAACTATGTACCGTCACTAATGACATTCACAATTTTTGAACTTTAGATGCACCAAAAAAGCTATAAAAATAACTTAAATTTTACTAGACATCTAGACATGATTGTAGATCTCTCTCTGCACCCAAAGTATCTTTGCCATCTCACATATATAACACATGTTGATAATTCTTTTTTGTTATTATTTTAATTATTCATTTGTAAAACATGTACTACCAATTTCGAATGAAAATCTCATTAATAATAAAGTTATATATCCCATATGATATGTCTCAAAAAAATCCAAAATTCTTTTTAAAATAGATCACATCACTGATAACATATTCAGTAATGCAAACGATCTCAAATGAAACTACTGTCAATTATAAAATTATAGATCTCATTGATACCTACAATTTTGATAAATTCATTTGAAAAATTCATTTTGATACCTACAATTATAGATCTCATTGATACGTCCACATCCGAGATCATTTGAAAAATTCAAAATTTTATTTTTTAAAATATACCTCTATTCGGGCATGTAAACAAAATCAAATGAACAGGTTATCAATTACAAAGTATCTCATTTTACAATTTTGATATAGGCATATCTCCAAAGTTATTTAAAAAATTTTAAAAATTAAATTTTTATGATGGGTTGGATTATAACTACCGCACATCACAAATAACATTATATATGATGAGTGCTAGTTATGATGGTTCATACTAGCAAGATATGGTTGTGACCCGTCATAGATCAGCTATGTTGCTACTACAAACATCTAGGTCGTCTCTAATAGCTATATCTCAAATGGTCTACTTTCTAACCTGTGACAGATGAGTGATCTCAATTAGATTACATTAATATGTCATATATGATCCCTTACGAATACTCAGATCTGTAGTAGTTGTGTGCCCACACTTCAAAACATTAAGAAGGTTGTGTGCCCAGATCCGTTACGATGGTTGTGTTGGCATTTTTCTCCCTGCCACGCATTGTAGAACTGCCAACCCAACATAGATGTGGACAATAAAGTTAGCGCTAATGGTAGGAACTTTGAGCAAAGTTAGGGAGTTTTTTAACCGTGTCTAGGCCGGACAGCAACTGCTAGTAGCTGTACCAAACGTCTACGGGTTCAGGTATATTTGAGCTAGCTAAGGTATCACTACAAACATTAACATAGCTAGAGAAAGATTTCGTATAACATTAATTAGTCAGATATCTCCATATGGGAGCCGGCCAGTTTATTAAGTTGCAGTTTTGCAGAAAGCACTAATTAATCCTAGCATATCTCGCATGATTGATGCATGCAACGCATGCATGAAGAGCGGAAGGCACGTACTCCACTAATCCACTATAAATAGTGCAGCACCACAAACCCCTCAGCTCGTACCAGTCGTCCTAAGCAAGAAGAGCAGGAGCTAGCTGTGATCAGAGAGTTAGCTAGTGAGCTTGCTTGATCGCCATGGCTGCAGCTTCGTTTACTACTGGCCGGAGTTGTTGCCTTCTCCGAGCGCTCGTCCTGCCGATGATCTCCTACGCCTCCGCCGACGACGACTACGCGCAGCCGCCGCCGCCCATGATACCGTCGTTCTACAAGAAGTCGTGCCCACAACTGGAGACCATCGTGCGCACCACCATGATGAACACCATCCAAGCCGAGCGCCGGATGGGCGCCTCCATCCTCGGCCTCTTCTTGCATGACTGTTTTGTCCAGGTGATCGATCGATGATGATCCTTCGTTTCTTCCTCCTCTAGCTAGCTCTTTTGATGAGATCTTGCAGCAATGCGAGCTCAATTTGTTTTTACGTGTGTGATTGTGATTGATCAGGGCTGCGATTCATCGATTCTTCTTGACGACGTGCCGTGGAAGGGCTTCGTCGGCAAGAACGTTGAGACTAATTCCCCACGCCCTTGCCAGATTTCAGTTCCTATCCAGACACGACATGGCTTAGTGGTGTTCACGAGGAGTGTATTGTGCGTAGTGTGCGTGAGTGCATCCGTGTTTTAGGGAGTAGGTGCGCTCGCCAGCCTTCGGCCATGGGATAGCGTGGCCTAGTCAGAAGACATGGCGGAGTACGCCGGAGTTTTAGAATTGTATTGCGAGTAGCTTTGATCGTGGTGACACGATCTCGTAGGAGGCTGCTAAGACGCGTGTAATCATCTATTTAAGATCAACAATGCATCAGAAATCGTTGCACAATTCGGCAGTACAAAATTTGCTCTCACGCTGAAATCCTCTGTTTTGATCAGTATTTCATCGAACACCTTTGCTCGCTTCACCGATAATTGGTATCAAAGCCATGTCATAGTGATCAGCAACACCGCAGATGTTCCACACGTCGTCGCCATGGCCCTCACGCACTCCACCGCCACATCGTCGAGCTCCAGAGTCCCTACCACCATGCCGCAGACGGACTCATGGCGAGCGACCGCTCGATGGGAACTACAGTGCATCGTCAGGGAGAAGACTGCCTCCGTCCACTATCCGGTCCTAACAAGGACCAACTACAAAGAGTGAACGCTCCTCATGATGGTGAATTTGTAAGCGCAGGGCCTTTGGCACACCGTGGAACCGTACAGCGATGAGGAGATCGAGTATCGCGATGACAAATTGGTGCTGACCGCCATTCTGCATGCCATACCGCCAGAGATGCTTCGCTCTCTTTCCACCAAGAGCACAGCGGAATCCGTGTGGGTGGCGATCAAAACAGTTCGTGTCGGCACACAGCGCGTAAGGAAGGCAAAACGAGCAGCTATTGTGCCAGGAATTTGCCGATACAAGGTTCAAGGAAGGCGAGAGAGTTGATGACTTCTCCCTCCACCTCACAGGCCTCGCCAACAGTATTCGCACCCTAGGAGGTGATATCCCTGAGGTAGAGGTTGTCACCAAGCTTTGGAATGTTGTTCCCGAGCATCTTTCACAGATAGCAATCTCGATCGATACACTTCTCGATGTCCATGACCTGTCAATTGAAGAGGTCATTGGGTGCCTTCGAGCCATCGAGAAGCACAAGGCAAAATCAAAGGAGGTCGTCAACAACAATAGGTGCCTTATGCTTATAGAAGAGCAGTGGATGACGCAACTCAAGATCCGCGATCAAGGCAGTGAGGGCGGTAGCGCCAGCGTCAATGGCTCAGGGAACGGTGGCAAGATGCATGGCAACAGACGCAAGTGTGGGCGCAGCAACAACCGCGAAGCAAACCCAGACCAAGCCAGGCGCACCCTGGCGACAAATGCCACAATTGCGTGAAGATGGGCCACTAGACCAGAGATTGCCATTCGAGGATCAAGAAGGCGGAGGCTCACCTGGCGGCGGGAGATGATGACAAACCAACATTGCTAATGGCTTGGGCGTGCGTGGTTGAACAGTGACTCCAACTAGGCAAGTCCATGGTGGCACCTACAGTGACTCTAGCACCCCTACACCTAGAGGAGGCAAAGGTGCTCGTGCACCTAGAGGGTGACCTTGACCCGACGGACCTATGGTACCTGAATACAGTTGCCACCAACAATATGACCGATGTCCACTTCGTATTCACTGAGCTAGACATGATGGTGATAGGCACCGTCAAATTTGGCGATGGCTCTATCGTCAACATCAAAGGTTGCGAAAACAAGTCATAGAAGATTCAAACGTGACGATGATAGTGAGGCACACGATATTTTGTAACTAAGTTTAACTGTAACCTATATTTTATTCCCAAACCAGTAAAATTATAACATATTAGGTATCAACTACCCTCAACCAATAACGTTACATCGCCTATACTAATTAAGTTGCTATGTAATTATAACAGAACGTAACAACTCTAACTTTATCATAGTAAACTTCAAGTATTAATTCGTAAAGTACACCTATTCGATATAAGCTCTGACACTTTAGATTTAGATTATTACCACGTATTAACTACTCAATTATATAGTGATAAATTAAATGTTTAAAGAAACAAACTCAACAAATACTAACTCCACACAAAAAAGAATATTTTGTCTACAAATTTGGACAGGTTAATAGAGTAGCTTACAATAAGAAAGATTTTTATAAAAAATATTTTTTGACGTGTGAAGCAAATATCTCTTTTCAATAATATGATGAATAAGAAGAGGAAGTAGGTCGAACCCATCAACTTAAAACTAGGTCGATCCGGCGTGCAACTGGGAATTACGAGTAGAAATTAGCGTGTCATTTCCAGCCAAATCAGTAGCATCGCTTAATGACAAAAATTGACCTGACCGTCAGAATCAGTAACTATGTGCTAATTAATTAAATCACGTGCAGCTTTTCACAGACCAAAGCCCTCATGAACTTCTCTAACGTGGAAAAGTAATAACTTAATTAACTTAGTTTGCAGGTGTAGACTAATGGTGGTTTTCCTTTCCGTCATCGTGTGTGTTTTTTACTGAGTCTACTGCTGTCATATATCATTGTATTCACACCTTGATGCGGTGTGTCTTCCAGAAAAGAAGAAATTGATGATCACTTCGGCGACAAGCTCGTCTTGATCTTTCAAAAAATAGAGCATTTTTTTATGAAAAAGATAGCAAGTTTTGTCTTACCGATCCAGTCAACATGGGAATATAAAAAAATAGATTTCTTAGCTTCTAATTGTAGTTTCTTTTCTCCATTCTATAACTATATAATTAATTTGGTTGAGAATTTGAGAATCTGCTAGAAGTTTCTAAGATTGAGCCTATGTCTTACTTTAGCCTCAGGGATGAAACCAGCGGTAGGCAGGGTTTGAAATTTTGTTTTGAGGTCTAAGATACGAGCCCTCGACATGGAGAATTTAACAAAATTCACAAAATTAGATAAACACTGAACATTTTGGGAAAGCTCCAACTTTTGAGCAATGAAATAAGACAAAAATTGAATAAAATTGCGAACCTATCTGTGGGTAAGGTCCAGTATATTGCGTATTCAGTCTGTATATTAGACAACCTTAAATTTTATGGTGAAAATAAAAATAAGATCATGGGTGCTTACTTTGAACCTCTAGTAATAGACTTGTTTATAGAAGCTTCTCATAGCTGTAAGTGTCCCAAGATCTTCTATCAGTCCTTATCCTTACTGCTATAAAATCAGAAAATGGACTACTCTCGACACTAATTCTAAAGTACATGAATCTAAGTATTTTTAGTCAATCAAATATTTAATAGAGTACAAGCAATTTAAAAAACATTTTACCACTGAGATAACTAAAAAGGAATCTTTTCTCTTTAACTTTAACCTTTATTAAACAACCTAAAAACAGTTATATTCATGAACGAAGGGAAGAGAGTAGTAGCTAGAAGCTAGGTAACCTTAATTTCTTTAGATTCTCATTAATTACTTGTTAGAATCTCCACCCCTCCAAATAAGATCGTAGTTAAATTGTCTTCTACCCCAACCAGAGATGCAAACGGATAGCAGCAAATATGCAAATGCCACCACATCTTCCAAACACCGATACAACTGGCTAAGCATCGTACGGTAGTAGGAGCAGTTCGCATGTGACACTCTGGATGACACAGAGGGCGAGATGAAGCAGGTGTTTTTCCAAGTGAATGATGGCCCTGTGCTAGTCAATACCTATAGATGAATCATGCATAGGGATGGGGGCATGGGGCCACCTGATTCCTGATGGACGGAGGGCACAAGGCGCAACGAGACGCGGCACAGGAGCGACGAGCAGGACATGCGTCCTTCCTCCCTCGTTGACGACGCATCGGATCGGAGGTGGCGTCTTATTTGCCGGTTAATTTGCGTGGTTGACGCGGCACAGATCGACAGTCTCCGTCTCCGGCTCCGGCCGCGCGCGAGGAGCGCGTACGATCGAGACGACGAGCTACATGTTTCCAACCGGCGAGCGCGACGGGGACGGACGGCATGTGGCATTTTCTGCAGGTGCAAGCTGCTGTGCTCCAGATATGTGCGAGTTCGGGCTGTAGCTCCAGATACGCGTGCCGATGTGCCAACCTATATATGGCGCCTCGGGATTGGTGCTTCTTACGTGCTGAAAATGATCTCCCACGTTGATCCTCGCTTTGTTTGGAACGTAGAGAAATATTTCTTTTTTGTGAGAGTATTTTTTAAGGATTTTTTTTGGGTAAGAGTTGATTTGATTTTACAGAATTCCTGTAAGTTTTGCGTTGCAAATACGCCACTGGGCAAAGGGAAGATATTTTTTTTATATGTCCGAATCGTAATTAATTGGATTTTAACTCTAATCTATTTGATTGACTAAAAGGCTATGAGTAACTCAAAAAGTTGAGTTAAGTATGTTTTTTTAAGAAAGAAAATACTGTATCATGTGGTTTTCGGTTTCTTGGAATATCTAGCCAAGTAGGTTTGCGACCGTGGTTGGTTCCTCTTAGAGAATATCACCATATCATCAGTTTTGTCTCCATACAGCACATCGCATTTGCCATGCAAGTCAGGGCAACAAATCTCGATCCACTGATTAAACACGGGTAGACTACTTCGTCGAAATTATGAGAGCAAAGCAGCTTACACAATACGAGTCGTACGTGCTGCCCTTGCCGTCGCTAATAGGCAAGTGTACCCTGCTTTTTGTGTAGTCAGCTTTTCACATACAAAGATGTGTTGCCATCTTCAATCCCTGTTACAAGAAAGTCCAAAGTATTCGAGATAGAGCATATATGTGAAAGTGTGTCAAATTTAAACCCGCATGGCACAGTTTTGACCATTTTTTTGCTCACAAATCAAGAAGTAACCCATGTTGGCATATTTTAAGATAGGCTTAGCTGCATCGGTTGAAGTATGAGTAGATTGTTTGGCTACTTCTATGAGCTTATGTTTTTTAGAAAAAAATAATTAGTATGCCTATAACAGTGTGGTATTACAACTAAGAGTGTTAGAGTATATTTGAATTGTCTATTTTTTTCACTAATTTAAACTTTTGAATTGAACTAGTTGATACGTGCAACTCAACTAAGAGATGTATATTGAGTTTAATTTATTATATTTGGCACAATTAAAACAATTATTGTCTACTTGTGTATATATTTCACTTTGATTACGTGAGGGACCTCCACATGGGGAAGTTTTAGGTACAAATTTCTTGTTCTCTATATTCCAATTTGAAATTTCGGATGAACTGGCTAATACATGCAAAATATTGAACTCCACCACATAGATGACCGACTTTTTTTCTTTTCTTGTTAAATAGGAAAAATAATGGGAGCTCTTCCCCTTCAAATTAAGAAGAGTACTACTCCTCCCGTTCCATTTACTTGATAACGTTGGCCGATATTATTTTTAACTTTGATCATTAATAATTTTTAAATTATTATATTAAAACAAAAGGAAGTTGCATGGTTATATATATCTACTACATACTTTGACAATATATTATATTATAAAATATTTGTAAATGTATGAATATGTGGTCAAACAAAGTTTGAGTGTGTGATATAGTTGGTGATAAATACTATTTGAGAATAGAGAGAGTAGTACAAAGGACTACATCTAACAAGAACACCCAGAACAACTAGTCCGTTCTAACAGCACTCCATCAATCCAAAAAAAAAAAAACCCCTCCATTTCAACTGATTAGACCCAGGACCGTAAAGCAGGAAAGCATTTTTGCTGGGTAATTTGCTGGAACGAAAAAGAAAGCTGCAAATGGCATCCACCCCAGGTGTAGCTATAGCGTTAACCCCTCAATCAACATTCCTATCCAGCAAACCAACGTGACAACAGTAGCTTTTGACTGCGTGTGCATGCCCTGCCTGCATGCATAGCTAGCAATTCAATTCAACAACTACTCAAGCGACCAGAGGAGGATCAAACCACTGATACTAATCATGATTTCTTCCTCGTGTTGGCTCCAATGATGTTGCATGCTGTACTTTGAGCGTGTCTCCATTTCGTTGAAGCCAAAATGGCAGGCCCGGGAAGTAGAGCATGTTTCTGTGCAATCAAAACGAACCCTCTCACGATCAAAGTACACATAACACGCTACTGACTACTCCTATCACTCACAAAAGTGGTTGTACCAACCAATAAAGCAACCGATCTCCTACCAGCAGCAACGAAGCACAAGACAAGAATTACTACTCCGCCCAACGAAAGGCAGGCATCTTCCCCAAAAGGAGCTCTCAGAAAACATTATTTATTTACTTACTGACCAAAAGATCACCGCACCTCCCGGCTCCGAATCCTCCAGCATTTTGATCGATCCACAAAAACAGCGGGTTCGCGGGCACCATCATCACCGTCATCGTCTCCATCATGCCATCTCGGCGGCGGCGGCGGCGGCGGGAGGAGGCGGCGGTCTGATGTCCTTGAGCACCCCCACTACCTGCTGCATGGAGGGCCTCTTCTCAGGCGAGTGCGCCGTGCAGAGGAACCCCACCTGCAGGCACTCCACCATCTCCCGCTCCGCCGCCGCTCCACCGATGCCCTCCTCCTCCTCCTCCTCCTCCCTTAGCCTCGCGTCGACGATGTTGAGGCTCTTCCGGTTCCGGACCACCCCTCGGGCCCAGCTCACCGTCGACTCGTCCCACCTCACCTGCCCCGTCACGAGCTCGAACACCAGCACGCCGAAGCTGTACACGTCACTCTCTGGCGTCTCGCCGCTGCTGTTAGTGCCGGGGTATGTGCAGTCGGATATCCTAGGCTCTAGGTCGTCACCGAGCAGGATGTTGGTTGGGACCAGATGGCCGTGCACGATGGGCCGCCCCGATGACCCCGCCCATCCCTGGTGCAAGAACGCGAGCCCTCGTGCGATTCCTAGTATGATGCGGTACCGAGTCGGCCAATCGTCTATGGAATTCGTGTCCTGGTCCGTGGTGTCCCACATGCCAGCTCCTGTTTCTTCCATGTCCATGCTACTGGCCGGCAGCTCGTGGAGCCACCGGTAGAGGTTGCCCTTCTCCATGTACTCGTATAGGAGGAGTTTCTCCTTTCCTGTACAAAACAAGTGTAAATTTTGATTTTCAAATTCATTAAACCAAGGAATTCAATAGTTATTCTATTCATACTTTATATAATATTGCAATGCGAAAACTCAAGCCTGCTCTGGAACATGAGGATTTTCGTTGACACTTACGGTTCAAATCGGCGTAAACTAAATTGTTGTTTGTGAAATCAAAGGAATGTAATTGTTATGCTATTCATAGTTCTATATAATACAATGTGAAAACTGAATGATTTTTAGCAAAAGAATAAAGAGGTGCAGTTATATCAGCTATCAGTTTTCACCATGAAGCCATTTTAAATTTTGGTTTTGTCACTCATCATACACTGAAAAATATGGTTTTGGAATTTTGTCTAGTCTACACGTTTTAGTCAAAGAACTAGACAAATTTTAGTGGAAAACAAGAGTTTTATTTCTCAAGTCATTATCTAAGAAAAGAGTTTTTTTAAGCAAATTGGCTGACCTGCAATGCAATAGCCAAGGAGCGGAAGAACGTTGGGGTGCCTGAGCCGTGCAAGTTCCCGGAGCCCGGCCGCCGCCGCGGCGGCGTCTTCGCCGTCATCCTCGCCGACGACCCCGGCCACAGCACCATTGACGACGCGCACGACGACGTGCAGGTCACCTGGGAGCACGGCACGATACGCAGCACCGCTGCGGCCGCCGACGTCGGCGAGCTGCGACTCGCGCCCGAATCCCGACGTCGCCGCAGCCAGGTCGGCCAGCGTCAGCTCCATCAGCGGCCGCTCGACCAGCACCACCGGAGCGGTGGCCGCCACCTTCACCGCGCCCACGGCGACCTCGTCGTCCTCCCACGCGGCCGCCTTCTTCTTCCCGTCCTTGTCCTTCTTCCCTCTCTTCCTCCGACGGTTGAAGCCACACGCCACGCACCCGGCCAAGAACGCCGCCGCGGCGGACACGGCCACCACGGCGCAGACCACGACGACGACGATGAGAACCACACGCCTGTGCTTCTTTCCGCCACTGGATGGCGTCATCGTCGCTGGAGCCGGTGCCGGTGCCGGCGGATAGTCCTCCAGCGCTAGTGACGACGCATTGCCGGCTCTGAGAAAGGCGGAGCGGCCGAACTTGGTGACCCAGGTGAAGTTGACGACGCCGGAGAAATTGTTATCCGATATGTCCAAGAACACGACGCCGTCGAGCGGTGGCAGGTCGTCGGGGAACCTCCCGGCCATCGAGTTCCGCGATAGGTCGAGCCGCCGAACCCGCGCCAGCCGCCGCAACCCCTCCGGCACGGCCGCGATTCTGTTCCCGGACACGTCGAGAACCTCCAGGCCGGCGAGCCCGTCGACGCCCACGACTGAGGTGAACCCGTTGCCCGACACGTTGAGCGACGCCATCCGCGCGCTCGGCTCGAACCGCAGAGCGCCAGCGAGCCGGTTGTGCGACACGTCGACGGCCCGGAGCAACGGAGCCCGCCAGAGCGCGCCGTCGCCCACGAGGGAGTTCCCGGAGAGGTCAACGGTGAGGAGCCCGGACAGGTTCCCTAGCGCCGCCCACCCCACAGCTCCGGTGAGGTTCCGCGACGGGTACGTGAGCCTCCGCACGGGCCGGCACGCCAGCCGGCGCGGCAGGGGGAAGTTGGTGACGTTCTTGAACGCGGCGATGACGAAACCGGCGTCAGGGAGCGGTACGGTGCAGTTGGAAGTGCGGTTGTGCGCCGCCGCGGACGCCGAGGTGGCGGCCACGGCGAGGAGGATGATGGCGTGGAGCATGGGCGGCATCGGCGGCGGGTTGCTTGCCTCGCCGTGGGGTTTAGGAGGGAGAGGAAGGGGATGTGTGATGGAGCAGTGGGCGCCTGGGCGGAGACGACGGCTTAATCAATTTAATCATGGGACCTGACCACAACATGGCTACCATAGTACGCGGTTAGTGCACCGCTTGCTTACTTTAGCTGTGCAGATTAGAGAATAACCCGGGCGTAATCTTGGTTGGGCTAATTACTACCATGTTGCATGGGACTCTCCTGCTGAGCCCAAGCGAACTGCGCTGCCGTTGAGGTGCCTGGGCCGTCGCGTCGCATTGGTTTTATAGCATTCACGGCCTTCAGAGGCATGCGATTCCAGCCCACAATTCAATTTGGCTGGTCGAGGCCTTTGAAGAGCACGGTTTTGTGACACATTTTGGGCCAAATTCAGCCCACCTGGCTCAGCCGCATGCTAGGCCACGAATTAGAATTTTTTATTTATATATTTTTTATTAAAATATTTAAAATATATTTTTTTTGATTGAAAATTTTACAGATATATACACAACGGAGTTTTTTTTAAAAAAATATCCTCTAAAGAACGTAAAATCCAATGTGACAAACGTTCGTTGATCACATTAACAGCGAGGGCCGAAAAATTTATAGGTGAGGCTCTCTTGCCGTCGTAGCCATCTATTTGGGCAATTTTTCATTCTTAGAGGGTCATTTGTAAAATTAACAGCCTTACCTATAGAAAGAGAGGGGCTTGTCAATTTTATAGGTAGTCACTAGCTACCCTTTGTTAAGGCATTTTTTGGTAATCAGTTATAAGACCCCTCCAGCCATTTAAAAATCTAGTTTAATAAAAAAATAAAGAAGAGATGAGCAAGTTTAGGGGAGATAAAAGGAAAACGGCGAAGACTTGCTGGCTTGTAAATTTGTACAGATGTAAAAGAATTATACCCTTTGTAATATTTAATTTTAGTGATGAAACGAAGTAGTGTGTAGTATTGTTCTATATTTGTAAATAGTTTTGTTTCTAGGTAGTTTCATTTGTTTGAAGACATATGGATGTTAAAATATCAAATGCTCGATATTAGGTATGATGATTAATTTTTTACTTAGTTTAACTCTATTTTTTTTTAATAAATATGTCAAATAAAGTGTTCACTTTATTTTGATTATATTATAGTCGAGAGAATGTTACATATTGTCTATATGGTGTAGATCTGTCAAAACTTGGTTTAACTCTTTAGGGCATTGAAAGATCAGCTAAGAGAAATTTTTCAACAGTGTACAACTTATTAATATAAGGCTTTCGAATCAATCCATATGTTAATGCAATAACTGTGTATATCATAGTTAGCCAGACAACCGAAAGTTTTTTCTAAGAATTGATGCTATTGAATTTCACTGCCATTTGGAGATGGTACATAAAGAATACATTGCAATGAGGTTGATCAATTAATATTCTTGTGTTAGTGTACGAGAAAGATAACGCTTTTTCAATGGCTGCGCAAGACAAAAAGGGTTTAAGTATGATGGAAGGTAATACTGAAACAGTTGAGAAAAATGAGTTAGAGCACCCATAAAAAGGAGGAGAAGAACGAGGAGACATGAAGCCTAGAGGATTGGTAGACAATAGAGAGAAACAACACCAACATTGAGGTAATGGATAAGGAATATTCCGATAATGAGCATCTAGAGAATGATAAATTATCGAACAAGCAAGGTGGTAATATAAATCTCTCACAATGGTCCCACGAGAACTTCTCTGAACTTGTTATCTGTGAGGGGCATCACGTGCCATGGGAATACAAGGAGAACAAGATCATTCAGAGGGCTAAGTATGCATATAAAGAAGAATTGATGGAGACGGTTGAGCATTAAGTGATATCACTTCAGAGAAAGTTCTGGATCGCAAAGTCAAGCAAGTTGGGTTATGAGTGTCCATGAAGGGTACAAGTATTCAAGGGTAAATAAAAGGATTACTAGAAAGTATCAATCCTGACCAATCATAATTATCACTTATAAGGCGTCAAGAAATACCATAAAAACATGATATTTGCATTTATTACAACAGAGATATAATCTGATGTCGTGCACAACTTAGGACATGAACCAAGGACAATTACCAATCACGTTAAGGATAAATTCAAGTACATAATTATCTATGTAAAAGCATGGAGGGTGAAATAGAAAATTGTGGAGATGGGGTTTGTTACATTTAAAACTTTATATGATAATTTACCTCGTCTTCTAGATTGCATTCTTCAGATGAATCTAGAGAGCTACTATGACCTCAAATCACTCCTATCACTTGACCATCATCAGCAGAGTGTGCTACAATGGGCTTTCTTCTTATTAAGTGTGTGCATTCATGTATTTGTGCATTTTTGGTCCCATACTCTGCATCGACAGAACATTCCTGACTAGAAAGTATAGAAAGCAGATATTAACAATAATTGAGTTAATAAGAACAATCGGGTGTTACCCGTGGCTTTTGCTTTCGTTGAGAGTAAGAACACTAAAAGTGGGTAGTGGTTTTTGAAGCGGATAAAGGATGTAGTTATACGTACGAGGCTAGGTATATGCCTTAAACATGACCGTCATGCTGGCTTTCTGCGGACTATCGAGTATTTGTGAGATTGTAATGTGGAGAAGAAGTATGTATAAGAGTGGCCAGATATTCATAGCAGATGGTGCATGCATCATATGGATGCTAATTTCTATAAGCAGTTTAATAACAAACACCTTATAGATCTTTTAAAGAGGCTTTGTGCACAGAATTAATATAAGAAATTCAATGAACTTTGGAGGAAATTGGACGAGCTGATAATGAAATAAAAAGATGTGCAATCTAGAAGACCAACACTTACAAGTGACAAGGCTTCCAAAGTTCTAGGACCACTCTCAGTGATGATCATAATGTGAAAAGGAAGGTCGGCATTCTAAGTTAGAAAATTTTTATACTGGATTGAGAATAAGCCGAAGGAGAAATAAGCCTTATTGTATGACGATGGAGGTGCTAGGTTTTGGCATCATAAACATCAATTTAACTGAGCTTTATAACTAGGTGATGTATAGTGTAAGAGGGCTACCGCTTATTGCCATTATTGAATTTATCATACATAGCACATATAATTATTTTAGAGATTGGTATAAAGCTGTTGGGCTTTCTATGGCAGACAATGGTATTTTTTTGAACAGTGATGATGAAGTACATGGAAAAAACATAAAAAGGCTTACGAGCATCGAGTTATATCTCAAGATATGTAGTAGCATAGATTTAAAATCTTATGTACTAATAAGACTAAGCATGGAATCTAACGTAAGAGACTGTGAAGGAGTGTGTCCTGAAGAACGATGGGACCTACTTATGCTCATACCAAAAGCTAAGACTGTATCACGAGCCATGGTCTCATATTATTACCACGAGCTTGAAGTATGAAATACTAGACTATCATTTTGTGTCGCCTTATTTTAGAAAAGAAGTTATTTTGAATACCTAGAGTGGCAAGGTATTTGATTTCGGTATTGCGGGGTTTTTCATAGCTTAACAATATCATACTTTTTACATTTCGAACCCAATGAATATGAGAGATAAGACAAATTGCTACAAGACTAGATGGATTCACAACGACATGGATATGTGTTAACGCCAAAATTTGGTAAGCCTAGGGAAAAATTGGAAAGACGATCGGTTTAGTAAAGAAGAATCCGATTGCTATATAAAAGAAGCCAATTGAAGGAAATGAGGAAAGATTCGGTCTAATTATAGAAGACTATCCAAATGAGGCCGAGTCTGAGAAAGAGCCGTGGAACTCACGGCAGGATAATTTATTTATGTAAATCGTATCTTATATTAATATGAAGGTTTAGTTAGTTCAGTTTACTTCCTTAGAGATATTTTTCTATTATATTTTTTAGTAAGTAACGTCCAATGTTTGTTGTAACCATATTGGACTCTGTAATGCCAGGGTATAAATATAGACCCCCTAGAAGCCTGTAAATTATCTCTCGGTCAATACAATTTCAGCGCATCGCCATTCTACCTTGCCTAGGTTTTTACCGGTGGGTTCTGGCTCTCGACGCGGGGCTACATTAGTTAAGTTTCTATCTCCGGCGAAGGGATAAGTCCCGCCACTATCCAAGTATATCTTGCTCTGTCTAAGACTATATCGGTTAGGTTCGACCTATTAGTCAGATCGAGTGTACCGCAACATGTCGTTGCGAGGTCTATCGGTTTACCAAGTTCTATCTGCCATCGTCCATCCCGTACTACATCGGTTAGGTTCAACCTACGAGGCTATCGATAGTAGATTGAGCCATAAGCTCGTACGTATCTGCCCGGTGTTTCATCAGAGTGTTTAGCCAATGAGTTATCTATACCTTGAGAAACACACCTAGCGTTTCAGCTCCTCAGCCGATATGCACCCGTCTTCAAAGACTTCCATCGAACGTCATGCCTAGTGCATCGGCCTTTTCAGTCGATGCACGCATATTTTCAGAGATGTCCTCTTATCGGCTCAGCTAGCCGATGGGTTCGCTTCGCCCTTCTTTCAGTACGACCAATCTGGCGTCTATCGTCCCGTTGCCGTTGGCCTCAGTCTCTTACTATCTCGGTTAGATCCGATCTTCGAGATCGGTGCTAGCAGCGTCATCACGGTGGGCAACGGGTCTCATGCTGTGGAAAGAGTGGGCCCTGCTCCTTGTTCATCGCCCACTATATCTGAAGCGGCATCAGCTTTGTAGCTGGTGTATTTTATAGATTACTTGCCAGTTCGCATATGCCTTCATTGGCTTTCCAGCCGATGAATGAGCGGTATAGCTTCCGTCGCTAACTAGAAGAGATCTTGCGTGTTTTGCTGTTCTCTAAATACCCTTTGGTGCCTCCATTGGCTCTGTGGCCGATAGATCAGGATCTTGCTTTTGCTACACCCAGTCATTACGTCCTTCATCGACATCTATCCACACCTTCATCGGCTCCCTAGCCAATGAGGAGCCGATGGAAGAGCGTCCCAATCCCTATCGACGACCAGCCGATAACAGAAGCCATCCGGACGGGGCTGATGATCAACTCAATTCTATCGGCGGCTAGCCGATAGCGAGAGCTCGTATCGGCCCATCGTCCGACTGACCCATTCACCTCACCTACTTATCAATTATAGGGTCAAATTGACTAGCACACCCACACCTACACTGTCAAGACAGAGAGCGAACCGAGGTACCCACGTAGGAGCTAAGCAAACCTCCTAGGCCTCGGTGCGCGTACCTCGAGCCATAGAGAGAAACCGATAGACCTACACTGGAGCTAAGTAGACTTTCCAGGCTTCGGCGTGGTCATGCCACGCGCGTGAGGTCCGGTGCGAACAATATGTTCAAAACAAGTGGAAGGTTCAAATGTTATAGCAAGTGTGATCAAGAGAGGCATACTTACAAGAAGTGTTTAAAAGATGTACAAAGTTTTAAGTGAAACAAAATCTCCTCCATCAGGAGCAGAGGCCAATGAAAGATGCCCTACAGGAAAAGTCACCACTTTAAGGCTAATCTAGACTAGGCATTATTATATAGCTGGTGGTTCAATCGTGTAGTTCAAATCTATATATTATTATAAAAGTGAATGTGTAACTTAAGTTCTCGTAATTTAGAGAGTCGTGAATATTTTCTTCTAATTTGTATGAACAATATGTATCATAATGTTGTTTACTTTAAGTCTTATAATAATGGTAACTATTGTTCATTTTCTCTAACAAAAAATTGTCATCAGTTGTACGAACTATATATTATGTTTTTTACTTTCGATAATTATGATAACTTTCTTTTTCAATATAGGTATAACATAGCGAACACTAGAGCTGCTAGACCATGGCCTTGATTGGTCATACCACTCTTACCTCTTGTTCTATCTTTATGATAAGAGCATTCTAAGTATGTTTGTGGTGATCATTACTAGATGATAAGGTCTATAAATGACAATACTTTTGGTAGAAAATATTTTTTTCTAAACATTATTGACAATGATTTTATTATAAATTTGCTATACATCTATCTAATTTGCTTCAGTTTTATTATCACCTTGATTATAATAGCTGTATATGTACTTTTTACTATAGGAACCTTTAAAAAGGTACGAATTCAGATAATGGATAGGCATGAAGAAATTACCGTACAACTATATAATAATCATATAACCTGAAACAATTGAATAATACACATAAACTAAAGTGAAATACAAGCGAAGAGTCAGCTACTTTAGTAATAGATGACTATAAGTGGATGATAGATAATGATATACATAAGTTTCAAAGAAACGTTCGTAACTTGTTACCCGTTATATTATTTATAATATGTCTATATTTTGTTTATAACATGTAAACCTCTTAATAACCGTATAATATTTTTACCACCATTATCTAAATAATGTTTGCATGTAAATCTATTAATTATCTCGTTCTCTAATTAATTGTGTAATAATTTTCTAGTATTAATGTTGAATCTTATATAATTCAGACATCTCAATTATTTTTTCTACGTACTCTCAAATTACTTTACAATTAAATCATTAAATAAAATAGATTTATTTAAAATCTTTTTTTTCTTTTATACATATGTAACATATGAACAAAAACAAACTAATAAAAGGCGATAGTGGACCCTAGACCATCTCCTCTCACCTCAATTTTATAGGGCAGTCCCTTACAATAGGAAAAAATACTTTGGCTAGAGCGGAAAGTGATTCGAGTGTAAATTTACTAGCCCTAACAGCCCACCATTAATGAAGGTCAACTGACGTTTGCCATATCAAATTTTACGCAGACCATTTTTTTAAAAGAAAAATCCTTTTCAAGGATGTTGGAGCATTAAACTATAAATTTTTAAAATATATATATATTTATAAATATTATAATATATATATATAAATATAAATTCGGAAGAGCAATCCTGACCTTGGGCTTAGCTCCAAGCGGCATGGGAGCAATTTACGAGACACCCATATATTTTGGGCCAGAGTTAGCATTAGCCCCAACTAGAACAACTACATTATTTGCTACAACTCCAGCTTCAGTAATCTTAGCTCTAGAAATTATTTAGAGCTCGAGCCGTTAGTACATTGAAGATATTTGATTGAGCAATTTCATTAGTATTTTGTACTAACTATGCATTTTTAAACTATTTTTTATTCTATTATCTTCAAGTCCTACATTGATCTCATAGCTAGAGCTATGCCACATGGCCCCAATAAGTTAGCATTAACCCAGAGTATGCTATGTGGATTTAGATGACGAGCTAGAGGAGAGAGACAATAAGCTACTTTTCAAGCAAGAAGCAGCCTAGACATGAGCTTCAAAAGATAGGGAAAGAAAGAAAAGGATATAGATGAGCAAACAAATCATATAAAACTATTTTAGATTATTATGCCAGTGTATACTAAAGATTGTGTTGTGCATGATGGAGTATATGACAAGAATAAAATTAACTGCATCTAAGGTAAAGTCTGATTTATTCTCTCAACTATTGCCTTCGTCCGAGCACTCAACTATTGCCTTCGTCCGAGCACTCAACTCTAATACTCCTGTTAGATAAGTTAGACACTTAACAATAATAAAAAAAAGAATCAATAACATATATTACGATGTCACATTTCACTTAATAAGCATAAAGTGCTTATTCAACCTTGCACCAGGGGATGAAAAATAACCACCTACTGATCATAAGCCTACAAAATCCACAACTGGATTATTTTTCTCTCTATGTAGATGGAACTTGACCTTACATGTATTTTCTTTTTGTGAAAATGACCTATAATCACTACATCATGACATATATATGGGGCACTTAGTTTGTCGGGATAAACTGCTTTCAACGACATATTGTCTGTCAGTTTTGCCGATAATCAGTCTGCGGCATATATCTTTTTTGCCGAGAAAAGTTTTTACGACTGATATCTTTTTACCGACAGTTATCTGGTGTCGTGCTGTAGTGAATTTATGTTATCAACTATTTTCAGACTTATTTTTCCTACTTGGACAACACTCATGAATCAAAGCGCATACATCTTAACCTTCGGTGAGTTAGTTAAACAGTTCTTTCGCTTGACTTAGATATACATGAATGCTGACAGCTCCGACATTAGTGCTAGGGGCCAGCGCCCAGAAGGCTCAATCCACGAGCTTGGAACTTCTCTACCAACGTCGACAAAAGACTACGTGACGACAAATGAAGTCCCCAAGAGAGGAGAACTGAGAAGGCATGCATCCAAACTAGCTAGTACACACAAACACAAGTGAAAGATTAGCAACAAGCTGATAATTAAGCTACCCCATCACTACTACCTAATCCTGACATACTGTGGATGATTCCCCTGATCAAAGTTGACCTTGTCCCCTCCCTAGGCCCATCAGTATCGTTTAACAAATCCAGATTAATCAGCTTGTTGCTCACAGACTAGCCAGAATCATGCCTCACAATTGATGGCTAATTAATTAACTATTTTCTCTCCTTTTCTAATGCGTCCATATGGAGATTATTAAAGAAACATAATTTGTGTTTGTCCCGGGTAGAAATGTTTCGCTCTCGTCACATGCCACGACATGCCGTCCCAAATTCTCATTCAGCTATGGTCATCAGAGATTCCGGAAAAGTAATTTTTTGGACACTGGGAAAGAGATGGCCTGGGGAGAAATGGAGACTTTTTGTGTGCGTTTTCTAGGTCTAGGGTTCTTGTCTGGTCTAAGCTAGCTAGGCCATGGATTTTCTAGAACAGCTCATTTCTGTTGCCAAACCGTAGGGTCATACATATATAGGGGCTGTGGTGATGGCCAGTAAATTGGTTATCTCATTCGATATTGTCTCGCCTCCAAATCAAACTACCGTACTTAAAACCCTCTCTATTTCGTTGAGTTTGTTTTACCGTCTTGCATTAGAGGTACCGAGTTGAAAAGAAAAATCTTTTGTTTTCCCATGTATGAGTGTCCAAATTAACAGTATAGTATTCACAAATGGGGATTACGGCACGTGAATTATTAATTAAATTTCCGTATATATATAGAAATTAAATGGTGATTATATATATATATATATATATATATATATATATATATATGTTGATTAGTTCTGGTGGATATTGCTGGTCAACAACTTGATTGACACGGACAAACGTAAATACCTGCTACACTTAAATCGATCGGATTAGGAATGAGTCGGTGCTCAGTGAGATCCTTATCAAAGTTGTACATCGCGACTAAACGGTATATGAAGTGTTTAAAGTAATTGCATGATTTCACCAAACATCTGCTAAATCGTCCCCACGGTGATTCAATTTCGTGATTCGAGGACTATGACATGCTCCTGATTTCATTATTCTGAAGGTTGTTCAGAGATCAAGATCCATGATTAATTTACAAATTCATGTACATATATAGTATGAACTGTTGGGATGGAGCTGTTGAACTTGAACTAACATCTAGAGAGAAGGCTGATCTAACTCCATATACAATTAATTCTATGGAAATAAAATACTAAAAATATATGTAAAAAAGGAAGTGCTAATTAATTGTATTCATTCAATGATGTAAAACAATAGTTTCTGCAATGTGTATATATTATATATTTGCAGGTATATCTAGCATAAACCTGGTACTACAGTGCTGGAGCACTTGCGGGTATGCAGGGCATCGTGTGCCATCAACTGCTCCGGAATATGCCGCATGCATGTACTTAATAATTAATTAAGCAAAAAAATAATTTAATTGAAATAATGGTTATCTATATTAGCAAACACTTGCTGCTTGATCTCTACATGTGATGTATGGTATAAATTCTCGTCAGAAGTCATATAAATCGTCGTTCAAGGGAAAAATATTTTTTTTCGATCTTCTAGTTAGTTTTGGACATTTAATTAGCTAGCGGATTTTCTGCACCATTCTACATGAGGCTAGATTTTAGATTTTAAACGTAAAATTGTATCTAATATATAAGCCTTAGCTTCTCTTTTCATATATAAACACAAGTGGCTAGTGACGCGGCCCCTAGCATGCTGCACATACGGCTACGACTGCCTGCGTAGTCTGAGGAGGCGTCAACAAAAATCGGTTTTTCATAGTGATAAAATTTGATATATAACTCTGTACTTACATATGTACAATTGTAATTCTATACAATATATTTTTAAAAAAATATTAGATTTGATATACAATTTGTATATAATCTGTAGCATTATAATCTTCATCCATCATAATCATATGCTGTATTTTTTTTCCTTTCCTTCAATTAAAGCGGTAATTTACAAACCTCCAAAGCGATAGCTATTTTTTTCTATCTTAATATAATATTACTGCATTTTGTTTTCAAACTAAACATTTTTTGAGAGTAAATGTTTGCAAAGCTGTTCTTCATATTATTTTTTTCTGACATTTCTCGTTTAGTTTTGTTTTAACTAAATACATCATTGCTAGCTATATCTAGACTTCTTTTCTACACAGGTACATCTTTAATCAATTAAGGCATGCAATGCATATATGCTTGCCCACTAACCAACAGTTTCTCCGCGTAGAGAAAAGACAGCAGAAACGACTTACTAATTAATCATCGGAAGGTGATGAAAACTTTACACTACGCATGCGGCCATGCATGTGTGTGTATCATGCAACGAACTCGTCGTTGTGTTGTCACACAAATCAACAGCAACTTTTTCTTGGCTTTAATTCCATATATGTGGGAGAACCGGAGAGGGCAGCTAGCTAGCAATAGCAGACGATCTAGCATGCAATCGATCGATCCCATGAATGCCGTGACGACGCAACCACATTCCGCCGGCCCATTCGTGTGATCGTTCGTCCCCTTTTTCGGAGGCCCCTTTTTCTTTACGTCCCCGAACCATAAACAAACCAACCAAATTAACCAAAAGGTGCTTGCTTCTGTGTTTAAGTCTAATTTGATGTTTACTAGTAATTAATTACCCATGGTTGGAATGTATGATAGATAAGTTGGATCTACAGAATAGTCCACGCGTGGTTTGGTTGTTGAGTGTGATCTACAGAATTAATTATATTCAGGCCTGGTTAACAGTTGTTCATTTATAAATTTCGGGTACTCTGAACATGACAGCTTACAGTGAGAAATAAGGTTAATTAGCACACAATTTCCCCGCATCTAGATGCACTCATGTACATGTAATCCGTATCCATTGGATTCCTTTCTGTATACTTCTTCCGCATTTAAATATATCTATGATAATGTTGACTTTATTTTTTAAACTTTTAAAAATTTGACCTTCAAATAGCTCTCAAATATATTTAGTTTGAAAACACAAAAAACATATGTGCAGATTTTTCCTTTTTTAAAAAAAAATAAGCATCTTTACAATGTTATAATTTTGTTAGATGTTATTATTATATTCTAATAGAAAAATATGTTAAAGTTACAGTAAAGACCTAATACAGTCAACAACAATATTATATATTTAATAATATTTAAATAGGGAGATAGCAAATGTTTTTATATCTTGCACACGTCTGATTGTATAAAGGAAACAAACTATATATGTTGTGGTGTAACCAGAACAGTGACTAGAAGAGAAGATGTGCAGGCCGAGAGTATGTACATACGTAGATGCGTGCATCCGGAATGAAATAAATACACGGACCTGTCAAACATTTGTTACTTTTAGCTAGCTATAGCTGTTCAAACAAGCCTGTCAAAGGGAGCATGCAGATGAAGGCAGGCAAAGGTCAACCACCAACGCTTTGTTTTTGTGTCACGGAGCGCAGCTCAGATCCACACGACAAGGGGGTCGGTGTCCCAAGCGAGAAAACTATTAGGGCAAGAAATGCTTTTGGAATCGAGCCAGATTGGCAGATTGGGTCACATGACCTAACTAGAGCTAGCTCAGCTCAGCTCACTCGTGCATGGATGCATGCAAACCTAATAGGAAAGCAAAAAACAAAGAAAGGGATCTCACTGCTGTTATGTAAAGTATGCTTCCACCATTTAGTCCATGAACTTCACCGAAAACTCCTGTCTTTTGCTGCTAAGTTAATTAATTTGTAGCCTTTTGGCTGTTGTAATCTGCTTTAACCTGATGTGTAGTTTCGATCTCTCTCTCTCTGTTTGTGTGTATATATATGTGTGTGTACTTTGCATAGGTGTGGATACCAAACACAAAGACAGGGTCAGGATTATATTTCAGAGATAGATATATATAATTTCTAGCTTGGAAGAGTGTTTCAAAACCAGTCAATGTAGGAGGAGAATGCTTGTCCAATTCCCTCTTATTTTATTCACACATCATTAGCTAGTAGCCAGCTTGCTTATGCTTCTTCCCCATCTCTCCAGTACTACTACATATCATTGCTTCCCTCATTTCATCCCCTTCTTCCTTCCCCTTTCCTAGCTATTCCAACCTGCACGTGCATACGATTCCGATCCAGCCATGGCAGTGTAGATCGAAAGAGATCAAATAGAAGATATAGTAAGATGCTTGAGAGCTGTAGATAGCTAGCTAGAGAAGGCTGATCAGCATCAGCCTGAGAGAGATGAAGGAGAAGGAAGCAGTAGTTGAGATTGTTGAGGATGATGAAACGACGAAGAGATCGATTGAGAAAAATCAGCTAGACCTCAATAAGGTCGTTATGGATGTGGAGAGCGAGGAAGTAGAAGTCGGCGATGATGAAGATGAGGAGGAGGATGATGACGATGATGGCGGTAGCACCACCGATGTTGCCGGAAGCAGGAGCTCTAGCAATAACAGCAGCACCAACAACGTTTCAGAGAGCAAATTGAAGAGTGACAAGGATGGTAGCGGTGGCGGCAAGTCAGAGGGGATCAACGGCGGTGAGCAGAGGGTGCCGTCGGTGCGACAGTACAACCGATCGAAGCTGCCTCGGCTCCGGTGGACGCCGGACCTCCACATGGCCTTCGTCCACGCCGTCGAGAGGCTCGGCGGCCAAGAGAGTAAGTAGCATGCTGAAACTTCATCTTTTTTTTTTAAACGAACAACACCAAATGACGCAATATTTCATATTGACATAGCAGAAACTACTGAAACTTTTATCACATGGCATATATGTATGTGTAGCTACCTGCATCTCTTGTAATTATGGATTAATTGTTTTTCTTCTGAGTCCTAAACTCCTATTTCTTTTTTTTTTATTTTCTCACTGATGATTTGCATATGTTGATGTAGGAGCAACTCCTAAGTTGGTGCTTCAGATGATGAATGTTAGGGGGCTCAGCATTGCTCATGTAAAAAGCCACTTGCAGGTAAATGATGCTCTAAATTGGTCTAGAATTTCTGCACGACCTAGATTCATAATTCGTAGTCGATGATCTCTACCCCTTGTACCTTTGTATCTTTGCATTAATTCCATTCTCATCTCACTGATCAGATACAACTATGAATTAATTAGCATGCATAGATTCCAATTAATTTAATCCATTTTGTTTCAGATGTATAGAAGCAAGAAGCTAGATCACGAGGGTCGCCAGATCAGTGGAGCCATCGCCTCAGGTTTAATAATTTCCATCATGCACACACCAGTTCTCTCCATGTGTACAGTAATATGTTGTTTCATCTTCTTCTCAAGAAGAAGTGTTTCATGACTTTTTTTTCTCTCTTCTGATGCGGTGCATGCAGTGTTTTCTCCAATGGATTTTCATATGATGAGAGGCGATCGACGCTTCCACGACATGCTCCTCCAACGAGCCGCCGCACTGTCCTCCTCCAGGCCGGAGCACGACGGATTCTTCGCGTCGAGGAGCGGCGGTGGCGGCGCCCTACCGCCAGAGGCCAGCCGGCTGTACGGACTCCTCCAACACCGGCAGTCTCCGACGACGGCGATGCAGACATTCGACTTCAAGAACAGCAGTTTCAGGTGAAGTTTCTTAGCCAACTAGCTAAGTGCACTGTGTATCTTGTGCAGACGAAACCCTAATTTCTGCAAGTCTGAATCTGCAGGAACCAAGAGTGGTCGTTCAGCTTCAACCAGCGTCCGGATATGGTCGCCAGGAAGGAGTGGAAACCGTCGTCGTCGACCACTGCGCAGCACTTGTTCGCGTCCACGTCGTCGGCGATCAGACGGTGGCCTTCAGCAAGCGGCGCGGTGGCCGACGCCGGTGAACGACAAAGACTAGGAGAAATATTAGGTTACTTCACCGGGAATGGTGGTGCGTCATCTCTGCCGCTCATAACGAGCGCGGCCATGGTGCCGCCGGCGATGTTTGCAGCCGCGTCGGGACGTGATCACCGTCTTCCGTTTGGATGGCACGGCGGCGGCGCTAAGAACAACAGGTCGTCGTCGGATCCCGTGGTGATCGATGAAGCCCTAGATTCCCGGCGCCTCGAGGTCCGTACATGCCCATTCGCATTCCATGCATCATATCATTCTCTACGACGAAGAACAACACTGTACACATGAACAACGCATCGAGTCGTTTCTGAATCTCGATCTGACACGCACGCCCATCGGACAGCGTAAACTAACTTTTTTGTCACGACTTTGCATGTGTGGTTCGGCATCAGCAGAAACATGTAGAACAACCAGGGACTCCGACGACCACGCCAGCCGGCAAGCGGCCACCGGAGTGGGAGGCGCCGGACCTGCAGCTCAGCTTGTCCCGGACAACAGTAGCCGCCGCCGCTGCCGCCACCACAGACGGCGGGGTCATCAAGAGGAGCAAGACGAAGACGACGACGAACACCACCGCCGTGTCAGGCGAGCAAGAAGCAGAGATGGACGATCGCTGCAACAAGCTGTCCATCTCGCTCTCACTCTCGCCGCCGGCAGCAGCGAACTCCATGGATTTGTCGATGCAGCGGCAGCAGCAGAAGCAAGAAAAGACAATAGGAAGCAGTGAGGAGGCCGGTGATCTGGGGCAGAGTACTTTGGATCTGACCATGTCGATCAGTGCATTGGAGTGAGATCTTTCAAGTACTTTGTCCCTCAAAGCCTTCAAAAAACTGCACACTGCACCATGACAGAAATAAGATTGTTAATTAATTTTAACCTTGTCCATCTCTACCAGTAGTTCAATACATAGATATATATGTCATGGTCATGCATGTTTGCTTGGTTATTGTTTCTATCGAGTACCTGAATGCCTCTCTTTAGATATGCATGGCCATATGCATGCATGATCAATCACTAGCTTGTTCTTTCGGGATAGCATCTTTGGGGAACTAAACCATCAAGAGATAAGTATCAGTGTGCAGAAGTTCCAGTTAATCTAATGTGTCATTCAATGTATTAACCTGTTTAATTACTTTTCCTGTTTATCTGTAAGTTGCGTTATTTTTCTTAGTTCTCAGTCACCAAAACTGCCGCAATGTGTAGCCTAAGCTTACACAATTAATAGCTCAAACTTCAGTATAAACTCACTACACCATTTGTTTTACTTTTATTTCCTGGATAAATTACATGCACTTTTGTGCCTAACTTTAGTATTTATTTTTATCGTTTTACACTCGCAAGTATGCATGCACACCAGAGTATGATTTTCAGGTTTAAGTTAGAAAATGCTTATTTTGCTTCCATGGTGAAAAATGGGCATGGTAATTAATTAATCCAAGAATGTTGAATTAGTGTCGTTGAAAAGGTGATTAATAGATAAGAAAAAAAACAATGGCTTAACAAAAAGACATCCCCTAATTTGTTAGAATTGGATGGACGTCATGTCGACTACGTCCATTAGTACTCGTAAGAATTCGTTTGGTTAAAAATGAAATCTAGATGAAATTTTACTAGAGCCGGGGTGTTTGGAATGGATTGCCCCGGCCCATTAGTTCTATTTTGAGTAAATTCTGTATAACTACTGCAGATAATTTGACAAAACTACCAAAACTAGATATTTAAACTGTTATATCACATTAAAGTCATGGTGTCATAAAAATAATTTATCACAAAACCATAGGTTGTAGAGGTTCCATACTTGTACTATTATCTTAATTGAACATTTAAACTATATAATTTTGTGATAAATTATAGTTTGGTGATATTTGCCTTATATATGTGTGTAATTATGTAATACGGTAGCTTAAACCTATAGTTTTTTTTATAATTTTACCAAAATACATGTAGTTTTATAAAATTTACTCTTCTATTTTCTTTTGAAAGTTTCAAATTACTGTGATTTTGGAGGAAATTATAATAGAGAAAAAGGTGAGATCTAGCTCATGGAAAATTCCGCTATGATGGAAGTTCCAAAAGCAATCTTCCTTCATCTCTATCTCTCTCTTACATATTGATCTTTATAATTTCCCCATATTTGATCCAACCTTCATTATTTGGTTTTCATGTGTCTTGGACTCTTTTCAGTTTGGCATGCACTGGCATATGTTCCTATACCGATTTGTTTTGTTTTTTTGTTTTTGGTTTTGTTTATCATGTGTTTTTTCACTTCCTGTGCACTCCAACAAATCCTAGATGAAATCAATTCACAAACTCATTTTGAATGCTCATGCATGCCAAAAATTGGATTTATGTTTTTTTTTCTTATAAATGCTAAACATCACGTGGATAGATTGCATTCCTAAAATATATAAAAATGACACCTTAGAAATTACTCACTCTGTGATCAAACAATTTTGGAGCGTTTGTTGGCATACAATGCTATATGACATATTTTTTACAAAGTATTTGTAGACATTTTTCAAAATAGTTAAGTGTTCAAAGGTCGAAGATGAATAGTTAATGACAGTTATTTTAAAAAGGGAAGGGAGTGAGATACACTGATCACTCATTTTAGGAAAAGTGATATATAGTGACCATGCATCAAGCCTTCAAAATTTCCAGTTGAAACTTTTGAGAAAGTTTGCAAATATTTTAATCATTTATTGTGCTGTTAAGAATGGCTGTATGCCTTTCTTGTTTTGAAGCACGAGAGGAAGGAGGAACAGACGAAGCAGGCCAAGAAGCCAAGACAATAATTCCAGACAATGTAATTATTATTATTGGTTCAATTTGTATTCCTAATTTAGGCATGGTATGCATAATTTACTTTTACCCAAAACTAATTAGTCATAGGATTTTAGTAGTGTAGTAGTGCTTCTTGGATCTTATGAGATGAGTTGATACATTGCTGGTATATTTGTCAAGACACTAGACTGAAGTAGTCATGCTACTAGTATTGGTTACTTGCTGCCCAAATTGTTCATGCCGAGGAGAATTTGCATGATATCTGCCACTATTGCTTTTTGCATAATTATCTGCTACTATTGATATTCCTCGGTTTCTTGCATCTCACATTCGGATTGATTGTAAGCAGACTACCCCATGACCTATTAGCTAGAGCAATGCAGCTGCCCTAGAATAGTGCATTGGGTGACAACTTATCTGCCATGGAAAAGCATTGCCGGCACTAATCAACTGCCCCCTAAAGTCCTGTAGGGAAAGCCCTTCCCCGGCAGTTATCTGCCCTAGATGCTATTTGGCTTTGCCGACAGATATTCTTACAGCCGGTAGTTTGCTGCCCTAAATGCTCCAGAGCTTTGCCGGCAAATATTCGTACTCTAGGCAAATGATTTGACCCACAACACATCTTTGCCCGCACAAAATATGCCACTGCATTTAAAGAAAAGAATATCCGTAACCATATCCATGAATACATTCATTAATACATTAACTGGCAAACATCAAAAGCATTTTACAACAGTCAAGCAGAAGCTCGACATATTCAGGTTAACATTCTACCCCAGTATTAGTGTACCCTAGGCATATAGAAAACATCAAGACAAAGGAGGTTGCAATTCACACAACAGAAACAAAAAAGAACACTTTGTGACTAATTATTTCCAGAACAAGGATGAGCACCAAAGCAAATACATCTCTGGTTGGTCTTGTATGGTAGTCCCTGAAAGATAATAATCCAAAACATCTACTTCAGATAGTATATACATACTTCAGAGACGTTGCCAATTTTGATGTAATGAAGTAAAGATTGTCATTGTAATTTTCAGTTCAAGCATAGAGATGAAAGGCCTTGAATACTATGCAATAAATATGAAATTTCTCTATTCAAAACCATATATCTATCAAACTGCAAATAACACAGGTTTAGGCCAAATGAAAAACAATTTAACTCATGCTATAAAGAAACAATGGTCTCCTTACAAGAAAAAACTTTGACAAATATAAGCTAAATTGCTAATAGATACGCCAACAAAGTCCTCTAATAACATACTAAATGCAAAATCACCACCTCTACTATTCAACAACAACACAGCCTTTCAGTTTTAAACAAGTTAGAATAAATTAAAGTTAAAAACTAACAAGAACCTCCAATCACGGTTCACCACCTCTACTAATCAGCAATAAAATAATATAACGACAACAATATTGTCAACTGTGATCACCCACAGCCTAGCAAAACCAAGATAATATCTGGAAATCAATAAATGCCAGGATATCAATTTTACATGTGGCACCTAGTCTACAAGGTAAAAACATCACCATGATATCCATACCTTGACTATTCCAGCTTGTTATAATGGTCCTGGTGTCTTCCTACCATTCATCTGAACTTCTGAAGATAAGAACATATTACTGAACATTAAATCATGCAGTACAGAGCAAATCAACAAGGTACTTGCGTTTATAGTGCCATCAAGAATGCCATAACCAATGTAATTTACCAGTATTTGTATAAACATTATGTGATCAGGACAACAGTAATTAGATCCAGTATTTACAACATAAGTTGATGGGTGTTGCCCAGCTCAACTTAAGAGCAGCATGACTGAAACATCGTATGACCATCAATCTACAAAGCTTATTCTTAATCATTAAATCATTTTAGTTTATTATCAGAATCAAGTAATCACCTAGCTAGGTCCTTATATCTTCTATCTACCTAAAATGCGCACAACCACAAAACGTAAAGATATCTGCCAAATGACATGTTTTCTCTGAAAAGAGATTAAGATTCCAGAATTCACTAGGTAGAATCATGACACATCTCTGAAATTGGAGAAGCTCAATCATTTAATAAGTTAGGATGCACATAAGTGAACAACAGCTAGTAGTTGTATAAATAATCTGATGTTAAGTGACCTAGAAAACAAATTATAAGTTTGTGCAGTTGATCAAATTTTGAAAAGCTCATTTTAATATTCTGAAATACATATACCTTAAACCACATTCATACACGAGAAAAAAAATCAAGTTCTGGATCTGGTATAAACGCTGGGTTTTTACCTCCAGTGATTCCTTGGCTGGCTGCAAGACAGCGAATGGCTGCAGCACAGGAGAAGGGCAAGCGGACGTGAAGGGGTGGCATAGGCAGCAGGTGGACGGGGGAAGGCCGAGGAAGCGGCGGTGGACGGGGGCAGGCCGAAGAGGTGGATGCGGAAGAGGTGAGTAGCCGGCGGAGGAGCAGGAGCGGAGTCATCGCAGGAGGGCAGACGGAGGTCACCTGTCGAAGCCACATGGAACATGTCGTCTGAAGTACCAGATCTAGCGGCTCAATTCGGGCAAATCCAGTAGCCGGGGAGGGCAAATCCGGTAGCCCTTGACCACGATGTGGCCGGATCTAGCCATCCCCTATCACAAGCTCGACGGTGAGAGAGGGGACTAGTGCGGGGGAGACGGAGGGGAGTAGCGCTGGCGTGGTGCAGGGCCGGAGGCGGAGGGAGGTTGTGCCGCCGGTGACGGAGATGGCAAGGGACTACGATGCGGCCGGATCTAGCCATCCCCAAGCGAGAGCTCAACGGTGAGAGAGGAGACTTGTGGGGAGGTAGAAGGAAGTAGTGCTGGCGTGGAAGAGGAAGGGAGGAGGTGGAGGGAGGTTGTGCTGCCGGCGACGGAGATGGCAGGACCCACAACCACCGGGAGGAGGCGGCGGCCCCCATTCATTGAAGACGAGAGGAGCGTGTGTTTGAGGACTGGCGACCACGGCCCGTGAAATGCGAAACTGTTTATGGACTTGCGCTTTGGCCCATTGGAAAAATGGCTTCCCGCTCAATCTGATTCCCGGCACATGACATGTCCCTTAGGACTATTTATGGCCGATTAGTTGACGCTATATTGTTCCGTTACTGCCGGCAGATATTCTGCTGTTTTTTTTTCTAATCTGGCATTATCAACCGTGATACTTTAGAGAACACTATGAGAGGGTGAAACATCTCTTATCACAGCACAATGCTGATACCACAGTACTAAAAATATATAATCGTAAATTATAATAATAAAAAAAATGATAAATATATATCTTAACGAAATTACATATTCAAGATGACCTAAGAAGACAACTGGTATACCAGAGACTACAGAAAAAACATAGCATAGTTAGCACCTAAGCTATAAGCAGTAGTTTGAGACTAGAATGAAACCATATCCTGTTTTCACTTTCCTAAAACTTCTAAAAAAAAGTCTAAATACATATATACTTAGCAAGCCACGAAAATATAAATATACATGGACTTCAAAGATTAGGTTTACTTTATAACTTTATTTATTATTTTATATATTCAAAACATCCATATATATATTTATCTTGATTGAAGCTCCTCCATCTTAAGTGAGAGTAGTCATGTAGCCACTCTATTTAGTGTAATTTATTATTTATAAAAGACACATATACTAATACAACTCACGAGTCAACAGATTATCAGGGTCTATAATTGTTCGGGCACGAATCGGTCTACCGTGTTCGTCGATAGAGGTCCAATGCGATTCGCCTAAACATGTGAAGTACTGAGAGATCTGTTTAGCTACAGTACAAATCCATAAGCTCCTTGGCATCTTTGGGTTGTTAGGGTTCAGCTCGTGTCAATCAATTTAACCTCTAGTTGACAAAGAAGACAACTAAAGTTAGATCATTGAGCCAATCGACTGATAGGCTGATATAGACTCCTGTTAAGTCGGATGTGCTGATAGAGTTAAGATAGTCATCGACTGTGAGTCCGATGCACTTGTGCTATCGGCTGGTTGCCGATAAGGACTATAGCACTTATACATCAGCTAAAAAGTCGATGACAATATAGGCAAATAACGAGGAATAAAATAAAAGACACATCAGCTATAGAGATGATGACGCTTTAAATAAAATTTACGATGATTAATAGAGAGCGAAGCCCAGTCTTCTAAAAAAAACGAGACCCAACGACCACTGATGACCGTACTGTTAGAGGCAGACTTGATATATCAAACTGAACCAAAACAATATAAGCCTAAAACTAACAGCACCAAAATGGCGAAAATTATATCAGACATACCAATGGAAGGAACGGGTAAAGCCATCGGTTGCTATCGGTTGTGAGTCCAGTGTGAACATATAAATAAACTCATCGGCTAGTTGAGCTGATGGGAAAACAAAATCCGCTAGATCTTGATGCCAGCCCTATTAGACACAATCTTGATAGATCAGATCTAACTGAGACAGTATAAGGCCGGGTCTAATAGAACCAGATCGATCGCTAGTAGATTAATCATGGACGATATTTGTATATTGGCTAAAAAACTGATACATTAGAAGTAAAGCTCAGTGTAAAGATAACTCATTGGCTAGCTATTCCGATGAAGCATTAAGTAAAGACCTACTGACTTAAGTCTCAATCTACTATCAGCAGTCTAGTAAGTCGGACCTAACCGATGCAGCACGAGACTGATGATGGTAAAAGAAGCTCAATAAGCCGATAAATCCCACGTGAATGTGATGTGATATATCCGATCGAACTAAGAGATCGGACCTAACCAATACAGTCTTAAATAAGGTGGATACATCAGAATAATGATGAGATTTATCTATTCGCCGAAAATCGAACGCAGCCCCGCATCGAGAGTCAGAATCCACTAGAAAAAACTAGATTAACTAGGGTGGCGATGCGCCGAGATTATATTGATCTATGAAGATGATTTACAAAGCTCTGTGGGGTCTATATTTATACCCTAGGGTTACACGAATCTCACACAAATACGGGATAAACTTTTCTAATGATAAAACAAAATCTATCTTAGAGATAAAAGAAAAACTAATTAATTTACTTTCTTATAAGATATATTTTACAAAGATAAAACTATCCTATCGTGGCTTCCATAATTTCTCCTTAAATCTGATATCATTTGGATAAGTTTCCATCTTCAACTATTCGATCGACTGTTTTTATCTATTAATCAGCCTCTTTCTATAAGCCAATCGGTTATATCAATAGTTTTCACCTTGTCACCTATTTATTAGTTTCTTTTCACTTTCCCAAAACACATGGGCCTCTACCTAAACCACTATTCAACAATATTCATAGGGCCATAGCCCACCTCATTAATCAAGACTATCGGAGACTTCTGCTCTTAGGTAGCTTATCAACCATACTATCAAAATTTAATTTACTTTTGTTAAAATATCATCATTAGTTTTTCTCTTAAATCTAAGATTATCATCTCATCCTCTCACTATAAAGCTATCTGACTTCCTAGACTATATAAGTATGTTCGTAACCACATAAGTCAGCCATTAGCCACATAGGCTAACTTTGGAAACAGTTAATGTCCTTTAACTTTACTTCACAACCATTTACAAACAAATATATTTGAGAGAAATCATTTTATATCCTCTCATGATCGTAGATACGACTGTTTAAACAATTTAGCAAAAACTTTCTGTAGAATGTGTACTATTCACTCACATGCCATAAAGCTTTTCAGCTACCCGTCGATATTGAAGACTTACTACAAAGCTTTTCTAAAACAAAACTAGGAACCATTTGTAAGATAGAAGACTCCTATACCAAGTCCCAAACTTCATATACTTAGGATCTTGCGAGCATCACTTCTTGTGGCTATTCTGGCGATTCCGAAACTTCTAGCAAATAAGCGATCCTAACTCCACTAGTTACTTATCCAAGAGTGTCCCATATCACCTATGTGGTTGCACTGTACTATACTCAATGCAGTTTCTTAAGGAATCGATCCTTATGTCTAAATACAAAGCTTCGCCGCACATGCAACCAGTTCGCACCACATTTTTTTTAAAAAACAACCTCTTTTATTTCACAAACCATCAACATAACATATCAAATTTTAAAAATAGTTTACAACCCATTTTCCCAACTTGATCAATTTATCATATCCAAACATCACATTATTCATTAAACATATTATTAATTATAAATGGTAAAAATACCAAAGGTCTCAACAGTAGTGGTACGCGCTTCAGGTAATAAAACATAGCTCATAAAGGTCAGGGCAATCAATTTTTAAAGTAAACGATATAATGCAGCAAATAGGTCAACCAAATAGATCGGTTGCGATCATCGACCTTTACGTGTGTCTAATTATGCACTTTGTAAATATTTAATTTTATAATATAGGATCAAAATGATCAAATGAGTGATTTGCTTGGTTGACATGAAACTCTTTAGATTCTGCATCTGAGAAATTTCTATCGGCAAATTATGCGTGAAATGAGAGAAATCCAAATAAAACTCAAAAAATTATTATTAACATATAATAGTGTCATTAGATTGATCTCAATTTTAGAAAAATTCTAGAAGTTAAACAGAGTCAATCGAACTTATGGTTTAAGAGAAATGAATTTTGAAAGTTTAAACTATTTTTTAAAAATAGAAAATGGATTTGTTATATTCGATAGAGAATATTTTAGGGGAATATTTTCTAGAACCGACGCGTGGGGTCTATGGTCCATGGTCAATGAGATAGAGACACCCACGTGCATATGGTCCACAGTAGACTATGTCTACCGAGAAACTTGAAGGGTGAGCGGGCGGACTTGGTCCACTTGATCACATGTCAAATCATAGGCCCTATTGGTTAGTAACTTGTCGCATGTGGATTGGGTGCATGGTTGATCGGATATATGGGTTCTACTAGTGGATCCTACCATCGTCTTTTCTTTTCTTTCCCTCCTTATTCTCTCCTCTTCTTTGCTTCTTCTTCCTTGTGTCGAGCAACACTCGGTGCAACGAGGTGAGGGTGGTAGCAGCACTCTATAGGTGGCAAGAGCGGTGAAGGGGTTTGGAAGCCGGCCTCACCCTAGGAGGTTGTCCTCACAGTGGCAGCATTTAAGAGGATAAAGGAAGAGCGAGGTGGTGGCAACTGGTGGTGAAGAGCAAGCAGCGTGCACGGGCTTAGGCCACTTGGCGTGACGGTGGTGGCGTTTAGGATGGTGATGGTGGTAGAGTTCCGATGTTGTCCCAGAGCTGCCAAGGGGTAGGTTTGGCACGGAAAGGTGGTCGCTGCGAAGCTATCAACTAACGGCTGAGAAGAGGCATGAGCACCGACATGGGTCGGTCGGCTGTAGGCGTGGCGGTTCTGATGATTGGCAATGCTTAGAATGGAGAGAAAAGGATGCATGAGTTGCGGTGGTGTCGATCGTTGCCTTCATCGGGTCTTTGGTGTGTCGCAAGAGGAGGTAGGAGAGGGAACAAATGGCGGTTAGGGTTTTTGCTCTAGTTTACTAAAGGAGAGAAGAGCGAGGAAGGATGGTGGAGATGGTTGTAGAGTCTGGTGCTAGGTTTTGTAGTCATTTTTGGTATTTTACGATAAGTCAAGAGATGACGAACGTCCGCGTGGCGCCGTGAATAGCACGAAGCCTTCCTTGGTATCTTCTTGTGTTTATTGTGATGGGACAGAGCTCGACTAAGCTTTACAACTTCATAAGACAAAGAGAAGATAGAGTTGACTGTTGCTCCGTCCCTTTGTCTTGTCCAAGAGTTTTGTAATATAGGGAAATATAGATTTCATGTGCATGCCTTCATAACATAGCCTTGCATGGGAGAAATGAAAGAGACATGAAGTTGTCTATGGAGTTAAAGAAAGATGGGATAAGGTGCATGTATATTTTGCAAGCTATATATAAAAAAGAAAGAAGAGGAAGTGGTGATAGAAATTTGCTTGGTTCAACTTGCTTGAATGATTGACAGTGTATAAAGGAGAATGAAATTCCCATGTGTCCTGTGCTTGAATGGATGGATGATGTAGAGAATAGGGCTTGTATGTTGCTACTTTGCTCTCACTGCTCTTTCTTAATCGTTTGGTGTTTTTATCAGATAGCCATTGAATGTAAGCTGAAAATGACAGGCCTAAAAAGATGGATGAGGATAAGAAATGAGTGAATCTTGGCTTTGTAGGTTTTTATATACACACGATTTAATTGATGGAGAGAAGATATGAGAGGTGGTCTGCACATGAGAAGACTGTAATACAATGCCAGAGTATATTAAATTGGAATGTAAATATTCACTAGGAGTACAAAATTTATTTATTTTTAGATAGAAATAGATTATTTGTCGGTACTATCAACATTTTTAAAATCGAAAAATTAATCTCAAAAATTTTAGTCAAGTTTAAAAATAAAATCAGAATTTAATGCTAACAAAAAATATTTTTAAGAAGAAAAAGATGGCGTTACATAATCCCCGGCAGATAACGTGACATCCAACATTTTTCCCAAAATATACTATATTCCTGGCACATAATACGTATCCAATAAAATTTTATTCCCGATAGTTAATCTCCAGGAATATTATGTTTCAGTTGGACAAGAGGTAACATCCTACCATTGGAAAACGTACTTGTTGATGTTAATTTCAGCTTTACTAATTTAGGCTGCGTTGGTTTGTGAGTTTTAGTTGAGATTTCCGGTGGCACCTAAAAGAAGAAAGGTCATTAGCGTATGTAAGTACCGTTATAAACTTGAAAAAAATGACATATTTGATTTTTATAAAACTTTTATATAATTTTTTTCATGAAAAAATATGTTCATCATAAATGAGGTAGTCGTCCAGCTCAGAAACTGTTTAGGCTAACTTCGAACGAAATTTGTGCTGAAATTTGTCACACTCATGAAAATTCACACATTCAGGCCCATTTAGGCAGGCCCAGTCTCGTGCGTTTTCCTCACCACGAACTCACGCGGCGGCGGCGGCCCACAGTCTCAAATCCCACCCCACGATGAGTGGGCCCCACCTGTCACACTCCCATCCGTGCCCACCGATTCGCCCGTTCCAATCCGTTTGGCTGGTCGCTCTCTCGCATCTCGCGCGCCTCGTGAGCGAACGAATCCCTAATTAAAACCACAAATCCAATTGATCTCCCCCGCTCGCCTCCTCATCCTCTCCTCCTTACCCCCACCACCTGCACTAATTTAATCACGCCACGAGATCCCCTTCTCCTCCTTCCTCCTCCGCCTCCTCTGCCACCGCTCGCCTCCGCCGCCGCCGTCGCTATCCCCTCGACCCCGCGCGGGTCGGTCTTGGCGGGGCGGGGCTCGCCCGGCCGCCGGGGTCCCGCGGAGCGAAGAGGCAGGCTCCGCTCCCGTCTCCGCGCCACAGGTCAGCTCGCCTCCCCCCTCTCTCTCTGACACTATCGCTCTCTTCCTTTCCTGTCGAATGCCGGCCTTTGCTCGCGCTCGCGGCGTGGGCCGATCCCGGGGTGTGACGCGAGGCGAGGGCGCCGCCGCGGTCGGGGGTGAGCGGGTGATAGCGGTTCCGGTTGTGGGGAGGGATGGTGACGATGACGCGCCCGCGGAGTTGGTCAACGGGGCGAGGGTTTGACCTCGCGTTGCGTCGACGGATGGTTTGCTGGATTAGGGCAGGAGAGGATGAGGATGCTCGCGAGGATCGAGTTAGGGGTTTCAGGTTGCGGCGGGCTGCAGTCCAGTGGCTGAGGTTATTTTTTCCCCCGAAACACCCAGCTTCTCTGGCTTTGTATTATAAGGAGACTGACTCTAGTTTATTGATCCGTGTATTACATCATTGCTTAGCGTATGTCACCAGCCTAACTGGTCTATTTGAAACTGGTTAGTTTTGAGTTTCGACCTGTTCGTAAAGAGCTATCGTGGCATTTTAACCTTTGTTAAATGGCCTCTTCCAGCGTAGGCTGTGCCGCTGGGTACTATGATTAATGGCTGGAACTTGGATTTTGGAGTTTTGGTGGCAAGCGGCTCCTATACCAGTTTTCAAACATTGGATTAGTGTACATGTTTGTGAAACATTGAAATGCTGAGTTGATTTGATCACATCTTCACCTTTTATATCTCTTTTTGTTCCTTTTCTTTCAAATGGAAGTTATTGTGAAGTTTGACAGCGACTGGAGTCTGCTGTTTGATAGTGATTGCCTTGAAAATCTTAGATTGAAGGGAGACCGAAAGCTTTGAAATTCAGGCTGGCGGATCTGCTGTGTTGATGACTTGTTGTTTAATTGATAACTTGAATCGCTGAAATGGTGTTAATAGTGTGCTTAGTATACTGTATCGGTTTGTTTCCACAGCTCACCCTGTCATCATATCACGCTACATATAATATTTTTTTTTGGTGAAAGACTTTTCTCAATGATGTTTGTCACTCAGTGTAAGTATGTTTGACTTTTGACCTCTGATCAGCCTTTTTGTTGTTCCACTCCTTTGTGGCATGCAATTTAAACTTATACAATCTATAGTATGTGCCATTCTTACTTTTTAGAACCAAAGTGTAGGAATCCAAGCCTTTATTACAAAAGAAAGAAACAAATGTGTTGTTCATATTGTACAAGTCAAATACAAGAACCAGTAATCTATAGATAGTGGCGGACCCAAGAAAATTATGTTGCACCACTCATGCAGAGCGCAACTTAAATGGCACCACTGTCATCAAAGTGTACATGGCAAGTTATCATTATACAATTAGTATGCAAAAATGCAAATAAGGATTTCAAATATTGTTCTTAAACAAATGATTTATCATCTCCATATATTTATGAAGAAAAACAGGAAGCTGCAACCACTGAATGCAAGCTGATCCTAGGAAAATTTCATTTTTTTCCTACTTGGCACCCCCTTGGTCTGCCCCTGTCCGTAGCAAGAAGCCAAGAACCAAGAAGAAGATTTCCATTAACTCATTTTGGCATAAATTTCAATAAGGGTGTATCTCATGTGTGAACAAGGACATATCTGTACAGTACAGCTGTTGATGTGATGTTTCTAGGAAAGGTGTTTATAACCTAAAATCTTCTAAGCGGGTGTGCGCTATTCAACCATGATAATGTGGAGATTATTTCATTCACATGGGCTAGTGGTTGGATATAAATTTAAATGGTTTGAATATTTTAGCCATGAGAATGTACATGGTAATTTGATGGAAAGACTGCATCTGTAACAACAACACTAGATTGGTGTGCTGGGTATTTGATAATTAGTTCAAATATGTTTGCGTGACCTTTTCATTATGGTAATTGATAGCATACCAATCCACATGTTAACTACTACATAGCTACAGACAAAAAGGGATTCTTCTCTGGTCAAGAAATATATGCACACAGTCTATATTGCTAGGTAGTTGCATGGGCTGATGTGTCGATTTTGGTTGTCATAACTGTGCACTTACCCACTTACTATGCCAAGGAAAATACTCAACATAAATATTGAATCACTTTCTAGTGAATGAGTGCAGGGATATATTCTTTTTTTGGACTCATGATCCTTTTACCATTAATGGCACTTCAATGCAGCTAGTGTTTCAAACCTAACATTTGATTGACTTTTGACTAAATTCTAGTTGGTGTTGAATATAGACAATCTATTGTACTTTGGCATTAATATGCAGAAGATTTCTCTATCCCATTACTTGGTCTAGTTCTAGGATAGGTGCTATTGTGTAAATTATATTTACATTAGATCTTTTGAGCTTCTGCATACCTAATAGTCTAGATCTCATGCTTGATTCAATTGGTTTGTTTTGCTCCTTCATTTATGCAGATTGACATTGTAGAATGAATCCATAAAATGATTCTTTATTTCAACATATATTGGAGATGGATGATCTGCCAGATGATCAAGGACAAACCGATGCACACCCGTCAGATCCAAATTGGTGGCCCTCACATGTGGAGCACAAGCTCAGATCGATTTCTCGGACTAAACAGGAAAGAAATTTGGGTTTGCTGGGATCTTCTCTTGATATTAGGGAAGGTGACCATTCATTATGGGCTGCCCAGACATTATGGTGTACTGGTTGTTTATCAAGTCCAATACCCAATGGTTTTTATTCAGTTATTCCAGTAAGTGTGAATTTCATACAAGACATTGAATTGTTACATGAAAATATAAGTAACTTGTCTGTACATTTTTATCCTCATTTTAAAATTTGTAGGATAAGAAACTGAAGGAGCGTTTTGACACCATCCCGTCTCCAGATGACCTTTATTCCCTTGGAATAGAGGGATTCAAAGCTGAGATAATTCTTGTGGACTTAGAGAAGGATAAAAAACTATCTGCTATAAAGCAGCTATGTGCAGCATTGGTAAAAGGATTGAAATCGAACCCAGCTGCAATGATAAAAAAGATTGCAGGGTTGGTAAGTTCTTCCTAAGATTCTTTATGCAATTGAAGACAATGGTGACATCTTCACTGCTTCCATCAGAATACTGCAAGTTGCAATCACTTCATGATCAATTGCTTTGGAAATGGTTTAGAAAAACCTCTTCCTTGAAATTATTCCATTTTATTGTCCTGCAACCTTTTGAGTACTCCTCGGTTCTGTTAAGTATGTAGTGGATTATATGTGCTTGAAAATAGAAATTACAATAACGCTTTTTATAGCATCGATTATTCTCTTAGTTACTTTTCTTCCAGCATCATGCATACTTGTCACCCCAACTGTACAGTTTATTATTCATTTAAAAATTTCCAATTGTAATTGTAGGTTTCTGACTTCTATAAGCGGCCAAATCCACAACTCAGTCCTGCAAGAACTTCCTCTGAGGAAATTTCTCATTTTATGGAAAACCGTGGAGTTCAATTGCTGGGGCAAATAAGACATGGATCTTGTAGGCCCAGAGCAATACTATTCAAAGTTCTTGCAGACGCCGTTGGTGTGGACTGTAAGTTGCTGATGGTAAGATTTATTGTCTCCTCATTAGTATGTCTGAACTTTGTAATGGGGTTCTTCATGTACTTGTGAAATTCCATGTAATTACATCAGCGTGATATTTTAATGTGTGTAGGGCATTCCGAATGAAGAATACCACGAATATGATGACTCATCCAAACATATGTCTGTTGTGGTTATGCTGAAATCTGTGGAATTTCTAGTTGATCTTATGCGTTTTCCTGGACAACTAGTTCCATTCTCGTCCAAGGCTATCATTACATCACATATATCTGCAGCTGGAGAGAATGACTCAGTTGACTGTGATTCTTGTGATTCTCCTCTTGAACCTAATAGTCCTCTGTGTTCCCAACGGTATGCTTGTGTATTTCTTTTTAATGATGTATGTGTCTTGTGATGGTTCCTTGTGGTGATTTTGTCCCTTGACAAACGTCTAATATTATTGTGTTGGTATAAAACTCATACAGTTTCAAACGCTGTGCGGTCCTGAACGTGTGTATGAAATTTGAACCAGAGCCTGGGAGCCATCCCTAATTGCAGTGTCTGCTTAAATGTACAATCCAAACATGTGGAAATACTATGTCCATTCATGATGCAATAGCATGTTGACCAGAAATAAGTGGGTTTTGCCATTTCTTTATGTTTATGATCTACCTCCATTTTGTTCTCCTTTTTTGGTGTACAGTAGTGTGTGGAGCATCGACTGCATGAAAATGTTCTAGGTGTTGGAGTGCAACTAATTATGTTATGTGGCGTCGTTCGTACATGAGGCGTGAGAAGAAGCAATTACCACTAAATTAGTCGCATTGTTGCTAAGATTAGCTTTCAAGGATTAATTTTCCTTTTAAATTTACACAAAGATTTTCTTGTTAAAGATTTTGTTAGGAGTTTGTTTGGCCTGCTTCTCTTTATATAAGAGTGACAGCATGATTGAATATACCAAGCAGAAATTAGAATCTAATCTTTCCCCTCTCTGTTTCCTCTGTTCCACCATGGCACCAGGGAAGCGAGGGCTCTCCCATTGAGCATGGCTACCACCTGAGGCATTTGGGCCCTCCCCTAGATACTAACATTGTAGCGTATGGGAGTTTCAGTTTATCATTTCTACCCATTTAATAGAATTTAATTCTGTTGCTACTGAATGTTGACATATTTCTTAAGAACTTTGTGATGTCTTCCAACCATTTTTTTTTCAAGTACTATTATTTTGTTTACCAAAACTGAATCAGTACTTGTGCGTTGCTCTGTTGACTACAGTTTTTACAACATTTGTGTGCTTCAATTTTAGGAATACTGCTTTGAATTTTTTTAATATACACTGATGGGCCATATTGCCATATTACGTGTTTTTTCTCAGGCAAGAGCAAGATGACAACAATAGGTCCTTCAAAGAACCATCTCTTAGAAATATCATGCTTAAATCGACAAACTCTATGGAGGGTAAATTGAGATGGTGAGTCATAAGATATAATACACGTTGCTCAGTAATTTTATTTTATGTTGTTTTCACGTTTTGTTTACTTACTGTGAAGTACTTATCTATTTATTAATTTCATGCTTTTACCAGCTCATCACATAGTGAACCAAATGTGGCCAATGCCTTCTGTGGTCGCAGCCGGAAGAAGGTTGTGGAGGAACACCAAAGAACTTCTAGCTCGAGGTTCCTATTTTCACCCTTTTTCTATTTTCATGATATCTGTTACATATTTGTCCAAAAAAGGGCCCACATGTGTTTATTCAGGTGTCTTGTTTGCCACGGCCATTGCTCCACCCTCTGGCCAATAATAAGGACAATCAAGTTATGCAAATTTGGACTACTAATAAACGTATCTATATATGGCTACATGAAAATTGGGGAAGCATCTGGTGGAAACATCAATTCAATAAAATTGTGGAAACCGCTCTACTAATTATGTATAGAAGTCCTAAAAAATTCCCAAAACTTTACCATAGTATCATGCCCTGAACCACCACACATTCTCAAATTATGAAATTTCACCTATTAAGTAACAGGTGAACACTCACATCCTATAGAGCCCTAACCACCCTTATCCCTTCAAGTCTTCTGCTCTATCACGTTTCCTCCTCCACCCCAACTCGATCTCGCCCTCTTTCGAGCTCTGGCGAGATCTGTGTCCCCTTCCCCCGGTGCTCCCCATGCTGACCTGAGCTCTCCACCAACTCAGATTTGTCGCTGCCTCCGCCACCCCCCATTCCATCTTCAACTCTGGCACCACCGACGAATTGTGCCCTTTAGCAAGATCTGCCCCTTCTCCACTACCATCGGCCCCTTCTCCAAGCTCAGCAAAGGTAACCTCCGCGCCCCTCCTTTTCCATCCTGCCCTTGCTTCCCACAACTGGCCACCAGTGCCTTCCAGCTTGTTCGCCATAATACGTCGCCCCCCTCGTCCCCAATGCAGACCCTGCTCACCAGCTTCTCTCAGATCATAGCGGGTGGAACCACCAGTGCCCCTGCCATTCCTCTAAACCTTGAATCCCTTCTCTCTCCTCACCCTGACTCTTACCTGAAATCCTAACCCTATCCTCACCAAGCCAGCTCAGGAGGCGGCGGCTCGCTTGACTTTTCCCTTTTTTGACATTTTCAGTTATTAGAAAGTGATCGCTAGTTTGCTAATTAGGGAAGATTCACTGCATAAATCCTTATGTTTCCCATCTTCTATTTGCACAATATCTGTTGCATAATTGGAAAAAGAGGGGTTTCATTGTGTTTCTTTTGTTTGTATTCTGAATTCTTGCTTTCCATAGCCATTACTCCATCCTTTGGTCCTTAAAATGCATAGTAATCTTATGTGAATTTAAACTATTAATAAACATACATACCTATAACTGTCTGCATGACAATTGGGGAAACAATCAATTCAATAAAATCGTGGAAATCGCTCCACTGATTATATGTAGAACTTTTTTTTAAAAAAAAAATTAAAATATTACCACAATACCATATTCAAGGGAGATGCTATAATACAACCATGTAAAATTTCAAGATCAAATTCAAACTTGAGAATTTTCATCTGCTTTGAAGATTCATATTAATATAGTTTAAATTGCATTTATCTCTTTTTTGTAGTCCAGAGCACCCATTGTCCAGAACACGGGGACGCTCTATGCTTGGCGATAGACAGCATGGAGATGGTGTAGCTGTCTCAAGGTACCTCAGTAAGTTTCTCTTTTATTAAAATTTGTTTGAAGTCATTAATCAAGAAACAAGCATATTCTGATCTGTTTACCCCCTCTGATTTGAAATTTGAAAGCAATGCATGAAAAACATCAAGTGCAACACCTATGATGGTCCAAATATGTCAAGTAATGTGAAATACATTAATAGAGTATTAAAGAATCCTTTGTTCTGCATGTAGTTGTTCCACGAACAATTCTAGATCAATTAACATTGGGATCAATACTTTTAAGAGCGATTACAAGGGACCTAAGGGGACAAATCAAAAACTTAATGTGAAACCAGTGTAAACTGTGAAAGAATGCCTGGTTATTTCAAACGGAATTGTTCACATTTCTAAGTTCTAACTGATTCAACTGTTGTGAGTTCTAATTGTCAGATTCCCTGGTTTTTTCGGGCTCCCAATTGAAACCTGTGCTGGCCTGTGATTCTATTCAGAAGAAGCAACACATGAAATTAATTTAGACCCATCTGAATGGAGTTCTTTAGACACGAGGGAATAAAATACCCTTTTACATTTGATGCTTCCCTTATTCGTGGTATACATGGTATCTTTCGCATGTAGGATTTGAAATTTGAACTTCAAATATAAGCTGGTTTCCCCTTGATGTTGCACTTAAAGGTAATGCCACCATTAAAGTGTCTAGTGCTGTCATGGAAATCTCTATGGAAGATATAATCTGTGTTCTATTATGGTAGCCAGCTTATCTTTGGAATCTGTGAAGGATTTAACAAAGTACAGTCAATACAGTTGCTAAAACAGTACAGCTACTATCTTCTTGAGTTCTTGACATAGTTTTGTATGTATGACTTGATTATAGGTCAGATGGCGCATCAACATCTAATATGCGTAGAGGACGGCGAAGAAGTATAAGTATTACCCCTGAAATTGGTGACGATATTGTGAGGTTGGTAAACCTGACCTTTAACTCTGAACAACGCTACTATCAAAGTAGTCTATGGAATTGTTCATTCATATTTTTGCCCTATAATACAACTTAACCGCAACAGTAAAATCCTTGGTTGCATCTAAATAGTCAATGTAATAAAATTTCATTTTCAAGGAATAATAGAACTATAAAAAAGTGGCTATTTGGACAATCCAGGTACAATTTATCCATAGCATGCAACCCAGTTTATAAATCTTTTTGAGTTTCGTTCCGTTTAGCAAAGTTCCATGCATGCGACCTGTTTTTCTTTTCAAGTAATTATGTGGTTCTAGTTCTCTCCTTTTAACTTGCATCATGTATTTCTGGCTTTCTGCATTGAACCATTTGTGTTTTTTGCTTGTTTGTCAGGTCTGATATAGGATTTCTTTCTTTGCTTGTTTACAGCACGGTTCGAGCAATGAGTGAAAGGATGAGAGAAAATCGCCTTTCAAGGGGACAAAATGATGGTAGTCCTGGACACTTGAATGATTCACAAAAAAAAGTATGTTTTTGCCCTTTTTTAGTTAGTTTTATTGACATGCTTTGCCGTTCAATTTTCAGTAATCTTTTCGTGACCTGCTTCTTATGGAGGACATTTGTATGCTCATTATCCAATGCATCAATTTTGTTGGAAGGGTTTTTGATTATTTGGTTTGGTATTTCAAATTTTGTGATTGATTCCATATGTCATACAGGTATCAGCTGATGATTTCAATGACAATGAAGTACATGTAAGCAGAGGACCAGATGAGCAGGAGGGCTCAAGAAGGCAAGTTAGTAATCAGAAGGCTGTGTCATTACCTTCATCTCCCCATCGATTGCTCAGTGATGGTTCTGACCTCAGAGGGTCAGCTGACTTTCTGACAGCAGATCTGATGTCCACTTGGAATAAGGTTTTGCGATCTTCACCATTTCTGAACAAGCCTTTATTGCCTTTTGAGGAATGGCATATTGAGTTCTCGGAGATTACTGTTGGCACTCGTGTTGGGATAGGCAAGTACTTGCTTGGCAATCTATTTTCTGCTATATCCAGGAAGTCCTGCATTAGAAATACGATCCTCTGTTGACCTGACCTTTTAGAGTCACGAAACAACATTTTTCTTTGTAGAATGTCCTTTTTTTAAAAAAAATAAAACTACTAATTCATATGAATGTTTTCCAGGGTTCTTTGGAGAAGTTTTCCGTGGCATCTGGAATGGAACAGATGTAGCTATAAAAGTATTCTTGGAGCAAGATTTAACAACAGAAAATATGGAAGATTTCTGCAACGAGATCTCCATACTTAGGTTTTACATATAGATTTTGCAGTAACTTTTGTTTTCTTTATCTACAATTTCTGTTCTAATGTTATTTTCTTTCCTTTTGCCCAGCCGTCTTCGACACCCCAATGGTATTCCCTCCACATACAAATCTCATTGCTGTAGTTTCGTTTTCCTATTTTTTGGTTTTGATTCTATTTTCTTTGATGATCTGATTGTTCTTAATGTTTGAAATTTAATATAAATAGAGATGTTACCTAACAATGGTTACTTGGCTTTGCATTCCAGTTATATTATTCCTCGGTGCATGCCTGAAGCCTCCTCACTTATCCTTAGTCACGGAATACATGGAAATGGGGTCGTTGTACTATTTAATTCATGCAAGTGGCCAGAAAGGTAAGCTCAGTTGGCGAAGAAGGCTGAAAATGCTTCGTGACATATGTAGGTGAGCAGACGACACTTTTGCTGATATTTGTTGGTAATTCTAGGTTTTTTTAGCACAGCTCCTGATATATTTCTGTGAGTTATTGTTTTCATGTCTAACACCTTGATCTGATTTTTTTTCTCAAGGGGTGTTATGTGTATGCACCGATTGAAGATAGTTCACCGTGATCTAAAGAGTGCAAATTGCCTTGTTAGCAAGCACTGGACAGTCAAATTATGTGATTTTGGGCTCTCTCGAGTGATGTCAAATTCTGCAATGAATGACAATTCATCTGCAGGAACTCCGGAGTGGATGGCTCCTGAGCTTATTCGTAATGAACCATTTACAGAGAAGTGTGATATCTTCAGCCTTGGAGTTATCATGTGGGAGCTTTGCACTCTGAGTAGGCCTTGGGAAGGAATACCGTCAGTTCAGGTAACTGCCATTATTCATCCCCTTGTATTTTTTTCATTAGAAGTAAACAACTAACGGGATATGCTGTGTGCTCGCTCAAGGTTGTTTATAATGTTGCAAATGAAGGGGCACGGTTGGAAATACCTGATGGACCTCTCGGAAGCTTGATAGCTGGTATGATTTGAATTATTTCACTTACTAGATAAATGCCCATCCGTTTGTGATGGGTAAACATGAATCATATATGTGATAATATTTTTCAGAACAAATAAATGCAGTATTTTCTTCGTTGAACATACCCCTCATACTTTTGTTACACAGACCACTAAACAATTTTTACGTAATTTGAAAAGTAAAATTAGCTTTCATACTACATATAAATTTGACATTTTCGCCACAACTGACCATTCCAGATTTGTATTGGTTTCTTTTGTAATAATAAACAACATTGGGATTGATTTAGTTTAGAAAATTAGAACTTGCTCTGAAATTAATCTTTTGGGATGATGCTTGCTGTGAAATTGTTCTAGCAGAAAGCTGAGTTAGCAATATGCAAAAATCTTTTCACAAAATGCCACTATCTTTTCTATAGAAATTCAAAACAGGTCACTGATATTCCTACACTAATCAAGTAGTCTGATGTTGACAAGGGTTAGACAACTCTGCAGTAACTGCTCAGTTCTTGGTAGGTAGTAAAGGAAAAGTTTAAAATGGCATTATCTGTTTTCGCATTATTTAAGAAGAGTGTTTGAAGAGTATGGTTTGGAGTTAAAAGTTGTGGAGATTCCAACATGGTTTGGAGTTAAAAGTTGTGGAGATTCCAACATCTGCAAGTACAATCTGTTAAGTACAAAATCTGCAAGTACAATCTGTAGTGGAGCTAAAAGTACGGATTGGTAGAAAATGCAAAATTGGGAGTCTGGTATTAAACATGAAATCTGTTAAGTACAATCCTGGTGTGAGTCCTTTCTGAAACCTGCTGCATTTTGTTTTATAGATTGCTGGGCGGAACCGGAGAAGCGGCCAGGTTGCCAGGAGATTCTCACCCGCTTGCTTGACTGCGAATACACCTTATGTTGAGATAATCTGCCTCTGGTCTGTATAGCGGTTTTAGAGGCAGCAAATTGGCTCGGCTTATACATCGTTTCTTTTCCCCATTTCCCATCATTTTGACATCTTTGAGTGTAAACTGGCAACCTGTACTATAATAAGCAACCCCCTCAAAGCATCTTCAATGTTACACCATTGGTCTGTGCAACCAGTTTCGATGCTAGAATTTTAAAGGAGGCCTGAAATTGGCCGCTCTCTTCAAGTTATCCTCTCTACGACTTACATGTTTATTACACCTGCAAGTCGTACTGGTTGATGCATTCCTATACTTGCCCGGTCAGCTGGAACTTGGTTAGAAGTCGGAAAGAAACACCTACAAATAATCTGAATGAGACGCGCCGTTGTTCAGCATTTGAAAAGAGAAAAAATGATAGTCTTGGCTACGCAAACAAATCCACAGTATCTACACGCCGTGGTTATATCGACACCTGGGAAAAAAAAGTCGCACGGATAGCACCAGGATTCAACATTTTACTTATCATATATGCCGCAAGTTGGTCCGTAAATTAGGATTAGAACCAAGACTCAGTCCTCACACGACAATAGCGCTTCAAATACTTTATTTAGTGTTCCATAACAAGGGATCGATCTTCCAAAAGAAATGAAGCATCTAATATGTCTTTTCGAAAGAACGGCTCAGCTAACATCTGAATCCCGAAAGTGAGTAATCACCTTTCAAATTTTGAACAAATTTCACTGAACGAAAGTGACACTGGCTATGACTGACTCAACGCGCCTCATGCAAGGCGTTCTTCCACTTGCCGGCCACCTCCTCAAGCGCGCGGCGCGACGCCCCGTCCGGCGACCGCGCCCTCGCTGCTGCCGCCTGCAGCTTCCTCGCCCGGTGACGCGCGGCGCTCCCCTTCTCCCCTGGATCCATGAGTTCTTTCACCACCGCCGCGACTTCCTCTCGCGACACCACACCGTCGCCGCCGCGGGCCACCGGACGTTGTGCCACCCCGGCCACCTCTGTCAGGATGGCCGCGTTCATCTTCTGCTCCGCGTACAACGGCCATGCGATCATCGGCACGCCGGAGGACACGCTCTCCAGCGCCGAGTTCCACCCGCAGTGAGACACGAACGCCGCCGTCGCCGGGTGCGCCAGCACGCGCACCTGCGGCGCCCACGACGCCACGGCGAGGCCCCGGCCGCTCGTCCTCTCCAGGAATCCATCCGGGAGGAAGTCCATCGGGTTGCCATGGCTGGCGCCCATGGAGAAAGGGAGCCCGTCCGTGCTCGGCATGCGCACCACCCAGAGGAAGCTGTGGCCGCTCATCTCCAGCCCGGCGGCGAGCTCGGACGTCTGCTCCACGGATAGCGCGCCACCGGTGCCGAAGGAGACGTACACCACCGACCCATCCGGTTGGCGGTCCAGCCACTCCATGCACGCCGAATCGTCGGCGTATTCGTCGGAGCTTGGCCGGACGAATGGCCCGACGAGATACACCGGCGGGAACGCGCCGTTCTCCTCGTCACTCCTGAACGCTTCCGCGGCGTCCGGCTCCAGTTCCGGGAAGCTGTTCACCATGAAGCCGTTGGCGCCGCCGTACCGCTGCCCCTCCTCGAGGACGTAGGCGTAGACCGGATCGGTGCGATCCCGGAACCCGTCGGGGATGTCGCCGTGGCGGAGGGGCGCGCATCCGGGGAGCGCGAGCGGGTCCGGGAGGTCACGGTACTCGCCGGGGGCGGCGCAGTCATGGAGCTCCACGACGCTGCGCACGACGGAGATGAAGCTGATGCTGGTTGGGAGGAACACGTATCCCGGCACGCCGAGCTCGGCGGCGAGGGCCAGAGCCGGCGTGCCGAAGAAGTCGCACACGATGGCCGCGGCGGCGCCGGAGCCGACGACGGAGTCAGCGACGAGCGCGCGGAGGTGCGGGACGGAGCGGCGGACGAGCTCGAACATCACGGAGCCGAAGCCGATGTCCACCGGAAGGTCGTCGAGGGCTACGGCGGGGAGCACGGCCGTCGCGACGGAGGCGGGCAGGGATGACAGCACGGCGGCGTCGGTGGCAGGGTCGGAGAGGCCGGCGAGCGTGACGACCGTTACCGCGAAGCCGTGGTCGAACACGAACCTTCGCGCCAGCTCGACCAGCGGGATCAGGTGGCCTGCGCCGGGGCTGGCCAGCAGGACGACGTGCGGCGGCGGCTCCGTTCCCGTCGGCGCCGTCGGCTCCGGGACCAGTAGTGACGGGTCAGCTGCACCGGTGGTCTTCTCCGGCATGGTTGAATGCAGAGTATGGAGTACGCTTGTACGATTTTTGTCGCTTTGCAGTTTTGCGAATTACGTCGCGTGGAATGGAAAGCGGATGCGAAGTGCAATGGAAATTAAGGCCCCGTTTGGAGCTTGGGAAAATTAAAAACACAGGGGAGAAAAACGTACCAATATAAAATGCAAGAATATGGATGCAAAACATATAGTAATAGAAAACGTAGAAAATATAAACAGATGTGTGCTTAAAATACATGATTTTTTTACAAAATCTCTTAGCTCTCGGAGCTTGTCCGTGGCCTCATGATTATATAGTGTGTTTGTACATCAACCTTACTCTGTCCACAAATATAAACACTTCTATAAAAAAACTAAGCCAATTTTGTTTTAAACTTCAAATGTCAATAACAAAAAAAATTATGTGTTACTAGATTTACTATGAAATAAACTATCATAATATATGCAAATCTTTTTTATTTAAAATAATTTATGTTTATAGATATTATTGATGAAAGCAGTATATTAATAGGATATCATGTCGATGTCTTATATTTGTGAAGAGAGGAGTACTAAATTTCAAACCATGATCTTAATGACCTTTATGTTAAAGCATACTCTCGGAATTACTGCAAGAAAGAAATTGGGATGCTTAATGACCTTTAGCTTAATAGTTGTCTTGATGAACACTGACAAGCAGTTACTAATTATGTCCATACAAATGCTGAATTTGTTGTCAGTATTGATCTTAGCAATCCAGATCTCAGGAAGTAGTATTCTGACATGAAAGCATTACAAGTGAAGGTCAACAATCTTTACTTCAGGATTTTCACCGGACATCTGATTTAAAATAGTTTTGGTGTTACTAACATTGTTATGTTGATTCTGATCCTCCCTAAGTCAGTATTAACGTGCTGTATAAACTCTGCAGGACATGTCCCAACCAAACATACAGTTCCTAAATCTGATAAATCTGAAGGTAAAAAGGGCACTTCCATCCATCAAGTAGTTCCTAGAAAGTAGGTTCGACTGCAGATTTACAATTCCATGATATTTATGTAGTTGTCGTGCATCTTGTGCTATTGTCAAATTGACAGAATATTATTTAGAGCAATATATCAAACTGCAGAAAACACGAAACAGAAACACCCAATCCAAAATAGTAAGTTATATATCGATTATAACAGGCGAACCAAGAAAATCCTGTGTGATTTTGAAGCTACAACCAGAGCATGAAAAATCTTGACCTGACCTCGAGGGGATAACGGCGCGGCCGCGACGCATCATGTCCTGGTGGTGGAGATAGGATTCGATGCACTGCAGCTTCAGCTATTGGCAGAAGTTGTTGATGAGATCGTCGGCGCGAGTGTCCACCTCGCCGGCGCCGAGGTTCTCCTCCTCCATCAGCTCCCCGTCGTCGTCAGAGTCCAGTTCTGAGTTCGCCACGTGGAGCCAAGAGCGCGGCAACTCCATCATTCGCCGGCAGGCACCACGCCTCCACCGCCTCGTCCTCGTCCCTGTCCAAATCAAACTGCGCGAACACTGAACTGTTGCTGGCCGACTTCCGCAGACGCAGCAGCTCCGCCGCCTCCGACCTGCTCCTCTCCATGTGCACTTGCTCAGTTGCTCCTGCTCGCGTTCACCTGCCTCCTCCACTGCCTCCACCGGAGCCTCGTCATGGCCCAAATCGAGGACACCGGCCACCGGCAGCTCGGGGGCGGGCGGCGGCGAAGCGGCCAGACAGACTGAACGACTGGAGCCGATCGAACGCCTTCACCGGCACGCGAGAGAACCTCCTCTGCTCCCCGCCTCCTCCAAAACCGGCCAAAGCTCCACACTCCCCCCCACCATTGCATCCATAGACCAGACGGACGGGCAAATCGATTCCGACGAGCGAGGTGGAGATCGTGCGAGGAAGGCGGCGTGTAGGGCTGTCAAAAAGCTAGAGGGTCGCGAGCTGCCCGAGCTCGGCTCGTATCAGACTCGAACTCTTAACAAGCCGTGCCGGAGCCTATCCTAAACTCGCGAGCTTTATCAAGTCGACCTTAGCCTCTCGTAAATTTAATTATATGTGTAATTTTTATCTTTTATTTGATGAGTAAGTATAAATTAGTATATATTTATATGATAAATTAGTATAGGCTGGTATCATATATTCTTCTTACTTTTTATCTAATATAATTAATGTAAAATTATTATTTTTATAAAAAATATTATTAATATGTATATATTATTATGTAGTCGAGTCAAGCTCATGAGCCTAGTAGAGCTCGAGCTGAGCCTGTTTAAAAAGCTTAAAAGCAGATTAGGCTAGCCTTGAACTTGTGACAGGTAGCCTCGCTTGAGCTCGGTGCAGAGCTTGCGTTTGCGTGCACCATTCATCTCCTGCCCTTCTTCTCGCATAAGGAGGCTCTCGATCGGATCAAGGGCTGTACAGCTAACTAAACTTTGATTGGACGGCAGCTGCTGTGTGGGTCTTCACCGCCCAGGTCCCACGCGTCAGTAGGTAGATCGTGCATCAGCTCAGTGTGGGGGAGACGAGATGCTCCCCCTATCTACTGTAGTGTGTGCGAGGCATCCGCCTGAGCCAATCACCGTTGCTCACGTACATGTGTCATTTGTGACGCATCAAATCAACCTACGGACCGCAACAAAGCAACCACACAATAACTTGGCTACTGTTAGTTCTGACGTGGCGTACCCGGTTGCTCGGATTGGTATCCTCTTCCTTCGTAGTATAACGGTAAGCTTTGCTTTTTACTCCATCCACACCATTTTAAATAAACATATCTGGCATCTTCCATTGCCTTGTTATCTTTATACTCCGAGGTATATAATATCGATTAGAGATATTAAATCTCGAGAAGTTCTCATTTACTTATTTAGTAGCGATCGTTTCATCATCATCCTTATCATACATTATTCGAATATTTTTTATCCATCTGACACTACTAGCTATCTTCCTCTTATTCACCACATCTTTGATTTATCTTTGTGTTATTCTTCATTTTCCTTCGTTGTTTTAACTAAATCCCTTATAAGCCTTGTTAACTATTGCAACGGTATTATTATTTTGGTATACGGACACAAGAATACTAAGGGACTAATCAAGTTCAAAATGCTATATTCATTTGGCAGTGCAATCTACTTAGTTAAAAAAAATTTCGACTCACTATAACATATACAATGATTACATTGATTTTAAAGTTAGATTCTAAAGTGTCACATCAATCAATTATATATTGGCTTAAAACTTTTTTTAGTTTACCTATCAATATCTTTAGCTATTGAACTAAACTCTAATATATCAATACCATCAGGACCATATCTTACATTGTCTCGATCGTAAAATAATTAAAATATAATATTATTTGATATTTTAGCTGATGAGAAAAAAGGTTGGTCAACTATTTATATTCATCCTTAACAAATCTACCTTGCATTGATCTCTTTTATCCCCTAGCTCTAACAAATTGATAACATGCAATATGCCGAAAAGAAAATTTACACATACTAATGTACGAACATAAATAACTAACTATTTCACCGTCTAATACTCTATTGCAATTCAATCCCTAAACCAGGATGGTGTTGCCAGTCTCCTTGTCTCCCTCCTTAGCTCTCATTCTCTTTTTTTTTCTAGATTTTTTAGTAATTTTTTATAGATTTAGCTGAGATTGGAAGAGGATTTTATACCCTCATCTAAAAAGCATTCTCGATGTTAAGGGTATCGGCTGCAAATATCTCAGGCTCTCCATAGGTGGCCATTAGCAGGTTAAAAATGATCATCTGCCATGTCACAAAAATATCCTTTTAGAGAGCTTTTTTTTACGCATCTGTAAATTATATATATGTGTATATTAAATATTTTAATAAAAATATAAAAAATAAAAAAATCTCCAATTATTCGTGCATGTGCGGTTGTGCTCTACGCATGTGGGCTTAGCTCGGCTCGTGTGTGGTGAAGTGCAAACCTACAGGCCACAGGTGAACGTCCTACGGTGCTGGTGTATTTGCCAACACGGGCCCATCCACTTTTAGCGATCCACGTTCAGCAGTCAGCAGGCGTAAGGCGTACGCTGGAGCACGCGGGAACGACGTAGAGCAGCTAGCCGAGCCGGAGGAACGGTACACACGTCAACCTATGGCTGGAGCACCATTTCGACCAATCAGAAACCGGCACACCCGTCAGCAGATCAACTCTACGGTTTCTGTTATTGTCAGGCACAATGTGAATATATAGTCTGAAGAAAGTCGTTTTTTTATTATTTCTTTTTCTTATCTTTTTGCTCAGGTAGTTGTAAACCTTCTACGAAACTACTCCACCCGTTTCATAATAATTGATACCGAACAATATTTATTTTTAAATTTTGATCACTTGTTTTTTTTAATATTTTTTAAAGTGGGGTATGCCCTAAATACAAGCATAAAACATTTGTTTATTTTGATATAATGATTTAAAGATAAGTATTGGTTAAAGTTTAAATGAGAAAGTCAGTTATTAAAAAAAAAGGAGTGAGCAGTTTTTTGGGTCATTGGCACCGTTAGAATCGGTCTCAATAGATTAGATTAAATCGAGACAAGTATAAGAACAGGGATAACGATATAGAGACGACGGAGATTAGATCAAACCTAACGATGAAAACGAACGGGGTATCCGAATGTCCGACACATGCTTATATCTAACCTCATCAGCTATCGGAGCCGATAGGGAACGAAACCCTCTAGAACTCGACGTCAGCCCTATCAAACATGAATCTAATAGATCGGATTTAATCGAGATAGTATCAGGCCGAATCCGACATGACCGGATTGATCGCTAGGAGATTAATTGTTGGACGAGATGTAAAAGAAATGTAAGCATGGGGTGCACGGTAAAGATAACTTATTGGCTACTCACTCTAATAAAATACCACATGAGAACCCGTCGGGTTAATGGCTTGATCCACCGCTACTAATCTCGTAGGTCGGACCTAACTGATATAGCACGAGTCCGGGGACGACTAAGGGAGACTGATGAACCAATTGGCCTCGCACGAACGTGATGCGGTACGTGTGATCGGACCAAGAGGCCGGATCTAACTGATGCATTCTTAGATAGAACAAATGAACCAAGATAATGGCGGGACTTACTCCTTCGCTGGAGATTTAACTTAATCGATGTAGCCTCGCGTTGAGAGCTAGAACCCACTAGAGTAAAACCTAGACAAGTTCGATGTGTCAAAATTGTGTTATGTATGATCTTGTCGATATCTCAATAGGTTGTAAGGGGTCTATATTTATACTCTAGATTTACAAGAGTTCAACGCTATTATAGACAACCCTTTCACAATAATTCCAAAAGATATAAAGAAGCACTGACACCGATGTGACTCATGATGCCACCCCTGCTATGTCTCAGGCACGCTCACCTCATATTTGCATTTCTATCTTATCTCATAGTTCTCCTATTTACCAATGTTAATATGTAGTCTCTGGCTGATTTATTCTCCATCGACATCGGCAAATACTTAGAGACGGCCGAAGACAAAGCCATCGGTGCAGCAATTGAACCATTTGTAACAACCACCAAATCTCTGTAGATTGCTTCATTGACCACCAATCTTCTTCTCCTTTTTCCTTGTGTGAGGGCGTCAACAACCATAGTGCCTGAGGTAATTTTTTATCTGCTCCTCTACTGTACCTTACTAGACAAATTTGATCCATCCCGCCTTTTCATTTGCTCTTCGTCGGGTTCTTATTCACTGTAGAGCCTCAAAAGTTAGATCACGATCCTAGTTGCTAATCATCCGAGTTTCTTCTATCTAGGCCCCATGGATAGTGAGGATCCAACATATTTCATCAACTCTGAAATAGAAAGGATCGCCTACAAAACCTTGGCCATGTCAATCGGTGATGGGACTAACAACTTCAGATTGTGGCCTAGTAGACTCCTTGGATGGAGGAACTGGTATCTGCTCGCCGCCAAACCTCGCGGGGGAGTCCGACCGAGCCGAACAGAGGTCCGATCGGGGAAAGACGGTGGCTTGATCATACGAAGGCCTAGGAGATTTAATTAGCTCCAGTGCAAGTCCCTAATCTTCGTGGTCCAAGGACATACCAATCAATTTGACCCTGCAATTGATAAGGAGATGATGAGATCTACGGGTCGGTCGACCAGTGGGCCTATCTGGCTCACCCTATTGGTTGGGTGTCGGTAGGAAAGACGGTGCTCGAGCATTGACTGAACAGTCGATGAGGGAATGAGCAATACACACGTGGAATAGACCAGAGGAGTTATTGGCCAAGGAGCCGATGACGCTCTGCGGCATCCGAAGCATGAAGTGGGGCGTAGTCCCCCATGAAGCCATGAGGACCAGCGACCATGGTAATAGCGCTGTTAGGACCAACCTCAATAGATTAGACCGAACCGAGACAGTATAAGACTAGGGCTAACAGTACGGAGACAATGGAGGCTTAGACCGAATGAAACGACGAGGGAGGAAAAAGGCGAGGCCATCGGCTGCCTACCAATCGAATGTCTGACATAGGCCCTACACTTAAACCCATCGGCTGCTTGAGCCGACGGGGAACGAGATCTTCTAGGTCTCAACGCTGGCCCCATCAGACACGAGTCTCGGTAGATTAGACCGAATTGAGATAGTACCAGGCCACATCCGACGTGGTAAGATCGATCTCTAGCGGATCAATCGTTAGATGATACACGGGACGGATATGTGGCTAGCAGTGAGGATAACTCGTTGGCTACTCACTCCGATGAGATGTCACACGAAGACCTGCCGAGGCATCGGCTCGAACCGCCGCTGCTAATCTCATAGGCCGAACCTAACCGATGCAGCACGAGACCGTGGACGGAGGAGGGAGACCAACGTGCCGATGAGCCTCGCGCGGACGTGATGCGGTACACTCGATCTGGCAAAGAGGTCCAACCTAACCGATGCAGCCTTAGACAGAGCAAAGTATATCAGGATAGTGGCGGGACTTACCCCTTCGCTGCACATCAAACTTAACCGATGCAGCCCCGCGTCGAGAGCTAGAACCCGTCAGTAAAAACCAAGACGAGCTAGGGTGGCGATGCACCGAAGGTTTATTGGATCGATGTGGTCTTTTTACAAGCTTCTAGAGGGTCTATATTTATACCCTGCGATTACAGATTTCGATGCGATTATAGCAACCACTGAACATTATTTCCTAAGAATATAAAAGGAAACTAATCTCTAAAAAATTGTAAAGCTACCCAAACTTGCTTAGCCTACGTAATACATTCTATATAGACACCCGACTTGCCATTATTCCTCTTTGGACTCGGTTGCATCTAAATAACTTTTTGTTTTCAAACCAAATCTGTCTTCCACTCGTTTGATCGGCTCTTCTACAGTATCAATTGGCTTCACCCTATAAGCCGATCAGTATTTTTCCATCGGTCGATCCTATTTACAGGCTGAATCAAATTTCGGCGTTAACACATGCCTCCCTAATTTTGGAGTTTGTCAACAGACTTCGAAATTTTGGGCCGTTGGAATTCTCCACAAACCAGGATGACCCATCATAGCCTATAGATGATAATTAATCAGCCTTGATTCCTTCATAGGTCATCTCGTACCTATAAAATATTCCACCATTTCATCCTTCTTTTACACACTTCCTTACCACCAGAGCCCTCAACCTCGACGAGCCCAACGACTGGAGGCCAACATCCGTAGATTGCTTCATTGACCACCGATCTTCTCTTCCCTATCCTTCACGCGATGGTGTCGACACATGTAGTTCCTGAGGTAACTTTCGTCTATTCTTCTGTCTCACATTCTAAACAAACCTATTTCATCCCTTCTTCTCATTGATAGTCGGGTTCCTGTTTACTGTAGGATCTCAAAGATCATATTGCCATCCAAGTTACGACCGCCCATGTTTCTTTTATCTTGGCCCCATGGGTAATGAGGATCCAATAGACTTTATAAATTTCAAAACAGAACGGATCCTTTATAAAAAACTCATGTATGGCTATCACTAATTGGACAACAGTTTCAAATCTTGGTCTAGTAGACTCCCAAGATGGATAAATTGGTAGCTGAGGATTTTAGCTTCCGAAAAATCATTTTGGAAAGACTTGAAAATCGACCATTGTATAAATCTTTCTCTAGTCGATATTTAGAAGAATGAGACTTTGCTCACATTGGCCTCCTATTTTTGGTTAGATACCCTCAACACCTTCATGTTTGGACATGGAATAATGACTCCCATCTTGATAGATGTCACCACGTTGACCTGCCTCAACAAGACTCACTATGTAAATCCATCCATCCTCCGATTCAAACCCACTCATTGGCTGAATTCCAAAAACATCAGAGGGTGGACTAAATACATATCCCTAGACGTAAGGCCTCTAGACCAGTTGATGAATAGGAACATGTTGCATTCCTAAACCTATGATTGGAACAGTTTGTCTTCGGCAGTTCAACCCTTAGTCCAATTGCCAACATGCAATGCTTGGCAGAGCTCCTAGCCAATCGATGTCATATTCCACTGGGGCAATACCTCCTTGGAGCCACTTATCAGCTACTTCATTAGGTAGCGAACAAGCTATCGACAGGTCAACCAATCAGTCACATTAGTGGTCCCACCTGACGTGCCAAAGAGTATGTTGTGAAGAGAATCTTGTGTAGGTCAATTGGACCAGGCGAAGATGATGAACGAATCCGATCGGGGAAGACGATGCCTTGGTCATGCGAAGGCCTAGAAGTTTTGGTTAGCTTCAGTGCAGGTTCTTTGTCTTCGAGGTTCAAGGGTGTGTAAGTTAATTTGACCTTGCAATTAAGAAGGAGACAAAAAGAGAGATCCGCGAGCCAATCGGCCGATAGACCAATACGGCTCACCCTATCGACTGGGTGTCAATAGGAAGAGAGTGCTCGAGCATCGATTGAAAAGTCAATATAGATGTAGGTGACAGACACGTGAAATAAAATAAAGGACTTATTGGCCAAAGAGTATATAATGTTTTGAATAGGGTAAGCAACTAAAGCAAGGAGAGGAGCCTCACTAGGACTAGCGACCACCGTAACGTCACCATTAGAACCAGATTTAATAGATTGGACGGAACCAAGACAATATGAGGCCAGTGCTAACGACACGAAGATGACGGAGGCTAGATCGAATGTAACAATGAAAAAGAATGGGGTGGCCGAATGTCTAATGTAGGCTGATATCTAACCCCATCGGCTATCTGAGCCAATGGAGAACAAAACCCTTTAGATCCTGATGTCAGTCCTATCAAACACGGATATAATATATCAGAGCTAACCGAGATAGTATCAGGTTGAATCCGACGTGACTGGAATGATCACTAGCGTCTTAAGTGTGAGGTGTGTGGTAATGATAACTTATCGGCTACTAACTCTGATAAAACATCGCACGAGAACCAATTAGGCCAATGACTCGATCCACCACCATCGATCTCATAGGTCGGAGCTAACCGATGCAACACGAGTCCAGTGACGTGAACGAAGATCGATGTACCAACAGGCCTTACACGAACATGATACGATATGTCTGATCGGACTAAGAGATCGGACCTAACCAATGTAGCCTTAGACTGAGCAAATGAACTAATATAATAGTGGGACTTACCCCTTTGCCAAAGATTGAGCTTAATTGATACAGCCCCGCGTCAAGAACCAAAACCCGCCGACGTAAAACCTAGAAAATCTAGGGTAACGATGCATCGAAATTATATTATGTATAATTTTATCGATATCTCAAAAGGTTTCAGGGAGCATATTTATACTTTAGATTTATAAGAGTTCAACATGATTACAGACAATACCTAGAGAATTTTTGCTAAATATATAAAGAAACTAATCAATAATAAAAAATATATTCTAAATAGATAAGACAGCCTAATGTAATTTTCACGATTTCTTTTTAGATTCGATCTAGATAATCTTATATATCAATCAGGCTGAATTCGTTATCGGCTCTTTAACCGTATTCGTGGATCAATTCTCTTTTTATGAGCCGATCTAAGCTAATCAAATTCTGAGGTTGACACGTCTCCGCATCGGCACAGTGGCCATGAGGTGACCACCATCCGTGTGTCCGCCGCATCCGTTGTGCCCTCGTTATCGTGGTTGCCTGCTCGCTAGAAGGTTAAAGGTGTACGAAACACATGTTGACGTAATGTTCTTGTTGGTACACAAAAGTGTAAACTTGCCCTCAGAAGTCTGGACCCTAGGTACCAGTTGGCGTGAGGTCGGACATCACTAGGTACCGATTAATCATAACCATCCTATCAATCTTGGTTCACGGTTGAGAATTATACCTTTCTCTCTCAAAGGATAGTAAAAATCTTCTAGAAATAAAATAAAGTCTCACAATATTTTTGATGACTGTTTACCTGAATTACGTTAAAGAATAAACTGGCCTTAAATACTCCCACCCATGGAGGTACTTCTTTGTTTTCCATTTTTTTACCGGAATCAACCGATGACAACAGTAGAACAGGTCGCTAGTACAAAATTCAAACTTCTAGAAGAACCTTCGGAAAGCTACAGCTTACTGCTATATGCTTATATCTGAGCAATCCCTTCCTCCATGCGACACACCGAGAGCTAGCACGAACTAACGCGAGCTCCGAGCTGCATGGATCCGTTACCTCGGCCACCGCCGCACGTCGTCCTCGTCGTCAGCCCATGCGCCGGCCACGTCATGCCGATGGCCGAGCTGGCGCGGCTTCTCGTCTCGCGCCACGGCTGCGCCGCCACGCTCGTCACGTTCGCCGGCCTCGCCGCGTCCATGGACGCGCACTCCACAGCGGTGATCGCGTCCCTCCGGGCGTCCTCCGTCGCCGCGGTGACGCTCCCGGAGGTCGCGCTCGACGACGTCCCAGCCGGCGCCAACTTCGGTACCCTGATCCTCGAGCTCGTCCGCCGCTCGCTTCCGAGCCTCCGGGAGTTTCTGCGCTCCATCGGCCGCGGTGGCATCGCGGCTCTAATCCCGGACTTGTTCTGCGGCGTGGTGCTGGACCTCGCAGCGGAGCTCAGCCTCCCCGGCTACCTCTTCGTCCCATCTAACGTGTCATCGTTGGCATGCATGCGCCGGTTAGTTGAGGTCCACGATGGCGCCGCCCCAGGCGAGTACCGTGATTTCCCCGACCCTCTCCATCTCGCCGGGGATGTGATGATCACCGTCGCCGACCTTCCGATTGAGTTCTTGGACAGGTCCAATCCCGTGTTTGGGCAGCTCATCGACGAGGGGCGGCGGCACAGGCGAGCAGATGGATTCTTGGTGAACAGCTTCACTGAGATGGAGCCCACCATTGTGGAAGACTTCAAGAAGGCGGCGGAGCAAGGCGCGTTCCCGCCGGTTTACCCGGTGGGTCCATTCGTCCGGTCAAGCTCCGACGAGGCCGGCGAATCGGCGTGCTTGGAGTGGCTGGATCTTCAGACGGCAGGGTCGGTGGTGTATGTCTCCTTCGGGAGCGCCGGCATGCTGTCCGTGGAGCAGACACGCGAGCTCGCCGCCGGGCTAGAAATCAGCGGGCACAGGTTCCTTTGGGTAGTGCGCATGCCCAGCATGGACGGCGAGACTCACGACTTCGGCACCGGCCACCGCGACGACGACCGCGGCGACCATGACGACCCTCTGGCGTGGCTTCCCGACGGGTTCTTGGAGAGGACGAAGGACCGGGGCCTCGCCGTCACGTCGTGGACCCCGCAGGTGCGCGTGTTGTCTCACCCAGCGACGGCCGCCTTCGTGTCGCACGGCGGGTGGAACTCGACGCTGGAGAGCGTGTCCTCCGGCGTGCCGATGATCGCCTGGCCGCTGTACGCGGAGCAGAAGATGAACACGGTCATCCTGACGGAGGTGACTGGGGTAGCGCTACGCCCGTCGGCGGCGGGCGGTTGTGATGGGGTTGTGCCACGAAAGAAGGTCGCGGCGGCGGTGAAGGAGATCATGGATCCAGGAGAGAAGGGGAGCGCCGTGCGCCGCCGGGTGAGGGAGCTGCAGGCGGCGGCGGCGAGGGCACGGTCACCGTACGGTGAGTCACGCCGCGCCCTCGAGGAGGTTGCCGGCAAGTGGAAGAACACCGTGCACGAGGAGCGTTGAGTCCATCACTTTGAGCTCCATTTGAATAATGCTGTTTAGTTTGGCAAATTTCACGGTTTGTTAACAAATTTGGCTCAAATTTGGATGGTGATAACTACTGAATTTTGGTGTTATTTGAACTGCCTTTTCGACAGGAATCCTAAAATGCTTCATTTATTTTGGAATCTGATCCCTTCGTGCCGAACACAAATTAAAAATTTGAAGCATATTTGTCGTTAAAGCTGATTCTTGTTCCTAAACCAAAATTTTGTACCTACTTGCAGAATATGCGAACTTGATTGCTTCGATTGCTGGTGTTATGCGTGGAACTTTCTTTAATCTCCTAGAGGCTAGAGTCTGTATCGATGCGTTATATACTCCGCTTCATTCTGTTTTACTTAAGTTTAGATTTAGACTTTTAGAACATGGGACACATCTTTAATGCACGAGAAAATCCAACAAATACTATCGTTATCGACAAGTGTTCTATTTAAAAAAACCATCTACGTGAAAACTTGTATCAACAATTTACTACTAAAAAACGGTTCTTCTTAGCGTCACCCTAATTTTTTTTGTTGGCGGTCATAAACCACTGCCTTCCTAATGGTTGGGTCAAGAGGGAAGGAACGGGTATATGTTATCACAGGCAGCCTGTTAAAAACAACTGCTAGGGAAAATGGGAGCATTTTTCGTTGGTGGTTGGCTTAAGCCTCGGCTTGCTGGTAGAGCATGTGCCCCCTCCTTATTTTCTCTCTTTTAAAAACAAAAAATATTGGATTAACTCGAAATCTTTGTTAGATCTTAACCGGCTAAGATTAGTTCTACCTTATCCTACTATACATATTTTTAAAGCTTTTTTTATTTTTATACGTTTAATGTAGAGAATTTAGTGTGTTACGCTATATACATGTACTCTATATTTCAAATGTTTGATTTTACAAATTGAAGGTTAAATTGGTCAAAATTTTTAGACAATCGTTGTTCAACGATTGCTTTACCATAAAATTTACACATTTTGATGGATTCTTCTATAATATAGTGGGTAGTTTTATATGTGGACGTAATGTTTGGAGAGAGAGGTGCTTGGCAATTATTGTTAGTTATATGTAGTTTCATCATGTTATTTGTTGTGTAAATTAATGTAATATTTTTTAACTCGCCCTGGCTTCTTTTTAATTTAATTACTTGTGAATTAATTATTTTTGTCATGTAAAACTTTGGTAAAATTTTGTTGCAATTTATTAGTACTATAAATTTTTTTGTCACACATTTAAAATATGATTTGCAAGGTTTCATATAATTTAAATACATGTGAATTATTTATTTTTGGTCCAATACACAAATGGACAGGGCTTGGATGTACGATATGCTGGATTTTATGTGTCATAGATCAAAAGAGTTTATAATTTTTTTTGAAGTTGCCAAGAAAAATGCTGCAAATAAAAAGTCAAAGAAAATAAATTGTTTATGTGTGAACTGCAAAATTCAAAAAAGTTTGGGGAAATCCAACTGTAATCAACGTTAATCATGAATTAGTAAAAGGTGATGATTTCATTATAGTAGATGAATCTAACAATGCTGAGCTAGATGACAATGATGTTGGTGATGGTTCTGTTACGATGGATAATTCTGATGGAAATGATGACAAAGGTTTTGATTTAGAGGAGATGTTGCATTATGCTGAACTGAAAGTGCTAATGGAGTCTACTAGAGGTTTAGATAATTTCAATGTATTACAGACAAGGCACAAATACACTTTTGTATAATGAGTCAAAGAATGTGACAAGACCTTTACATTGTTGCATTCGGTGCTTGAACCTCTAAGATTGAAGGTTAGAAATGGTTGGTTGAACAATAGTTTCAATGATTTGCTTGGTCTATTGAAAGAATTGATATCGAAGGCTGACTCATTGCCAACCAACACTTGTCATGTGAAGAATCTTAGTTGCCTAGTGACCCATTGTCACTAGATGTTCAAATGATACGTACTTGTGTTAACCACTATGTCCTATACCATAAAGAGTATGAGATGTTGAATAGTTGCCTAACATGCAACACTAGTCGGTAGAAAACAGGTAATCCATCTATGGATCATGATGTTGTTGTTGATGAGGCTGCTTCATGTAAGGACAACAAGAAGAAGATTCTGCAACTAGTTACGTGATACCTTCCACCTAAAGATCATTTGAAGTATTTGTTCTTGAACCCTAGGGACATTGAACTTATGTGCTTGCATCATGAAAACTACAAAAGAGAAGGGATGCTTCAACATCTAGTAGATTCTTGATAGTGGAAAAACATCGATGAGTTGTACCCAAATTTTGTATAGGATCCAAAAAATGTAAGATTTGTATTGTGCACAGATAGAATGAATCCATTTGGTAACTTGAGCAACTCTCATACCACTTGGCCAATACTTCTAGCCATGTACAATCTTCTTGCATCTCTCTATTAGAGATGAAAGTATGTTTTGTTAACCATTCGTATATAGGGACCATGACAACCTAGTATCGATATAGATGTGTTTGTTGAGTCTTTAATGGATGATATGGCGGAACTATGGAAAGATGGGATTCGGGTGTGAGATGAATTCTTATGATAGTACTTCATGGCTAGAGTAATTATCTTTGTCACCATAAATGACTATCCTGCATTGTTTTCCTTATCAAGATAGGTCAAAGGAAAGATACGATGCATTATCTGTTTAAATTTAACCGTATACAAATACCATTCATGATCGAATAAGCTAGTGTAGATGCGGCACTATATTTCTTAAGCACTAATCACAGATATTGCTTCAAAGTGAAACATTTTGACAACACTAAAGAGATTGCTCCTTCACTTAAAGCTTGTAATAGCCAAAGAGTATTTGAATCCACAAAAAACTTCAAGGGTATTTTTTGAAAGGCAAAGAAGAAAGAACAAAGTGAAAGAGGATATTTAATTACTTACCATACTGGAAAGATTTGGACTGAAAAGATTTTGAGATTCGTCATTCTATCGATGTCATGCACCTAGAGAATGTGTTCAAAAACATCATAGAGGTCTTAATAGACATACCAAGCAAGATAAAGGATTGACTAAAATCATGTAACAACCTTGTTAATATAGAGATCAGGAAAGAGATTCACCTTATAGATGAAGGTAAGGAAAAAGTGTACCTTTCACCGGCTAGCTACACCTTTACAAATAAGAAGAAAAATATATTTCACAAATGCCTACACGGGGTGAGAGTATCTACTAGTTTCCCATGAAACATTTAGCAGCTATTGTTGATGAAGGATTTGTCGATGTTGGGCTATAATTCTCACGATTGCTATGTGATGATCATAGTATTTCTCGCTATTGCAATCATGGCAATCAAACTAGTACATATAAAGGTGGTCGCCACAAGGTTGTGTTACTTCTTCAAGGCAATTTCACAAAAGGTTATTGATATTGAAGAGTTAGGTCCTCTTCATGTATTCATAATGGAGACCATGTGATAGCTTGAGATGTGCTTCACTTTGTCTTTTTTCGGTTTGATAGTGCACCTCATGGTTCATATCATGCCTCAGATAATTGCACTTGGGTCTTTTTACTTGCATCATATGTGGCTATATGAACGGTACATGTCCATTCTAAAAGGTTGTGTATGGAACCACGCTCACCTAGTGAGATTGATGATAGAGGGATACACCACTGAAGAAGTTGTTGAGTGTTACATAGATTACTTACAAGATGGGAAAAACAATTGGTTTACTAGTAACTCGACATGAGGGGAGATTATCTAGTAGGGAGACAAAAGAAAAGAAAACAATAATCGATTATGGATACAAAGCAATGAAACATTCTCATTATAATGTCTTGCAACAGCTCATAATAGTGGAGTCGTATATAGAGCAACACCTAAAGCTAATTAGAGCTAAAAATGTTGGCTGCTCAAATGTGTCGATCATGATAGATTACAAACATCACTTCATGTAATGGTTGAAGGACCATAACCTATCAGATAGAGAAACCACGGAGGAAAAACCAATGAAAAGGTTAGCATATGACCCATCGAGTGTTTACACCTCATGGCAAATATACAACATTAATGGGTACATATTTTATACAAAAGAAAAAGACAAAAGGAGTGTATCTCAAAACAACAATGTTTGAGTAGAGACAATGGACACAATGGGGCAAAAGAGCACATACTATGGATTCATAGAAGAAATCTAGGAACTTAACTAAGGACTCAATATACATATCCTTTAAGTGCCAATGGGTTAAACACACAACTAGCATGTCCATGGACAACTTCAAGGTGATAATTGTTGACCTCGGCAATGTAAGCCACAAGGACAATCTATGGATACTCTCTGATCATGCTGCTCATGTTTTCCATGTAACGGGGCAACGAATTTGAAGAAAGACAGCTCGTTATAAAAAGCAATGAATTTTGGGAGTTGATGATGTCAAAGAATATAATCAGTAGGCTACTCATGGCTATTCATGGATTTTCAAAGCAATATTAGGCTCGTAGAAGCAATCATTGGAGAATCTCTAATGCCCTACATGCTTGATAAAGGAATAGGGAAGAATGTGAGAGGCTAATATATGTGTAGCATGTACTCATATTTTTCATGTAGTCATGGTTATCTAATATTGTGAGAGTTAACAACATAAATTTGGATGAATGTTACCAAAATCACATTCACACACATGGAGACGAGTGATTAATTTTTGATCAATGGCCCTAATTGTGTACCTAGGAATATTTTGGTATTATGTGTTGTAAATGTATTAAGAAAATAGCAATTATTTGGTATTAAAATATGTATGAATTATAGTGTAAGAAATGTAACAACTAAAAATTATTTAGGAATTAAAATATGAGTGAATTCTAGTGTAAGAAATATAACAATGAAAATTATCTAGGAATTAAAAACATGTGTAAATTCTAGTGTAAGAAATATAAAAATTAAAATTTATTTGGGAATAAAAAACTCTAACATCACCCGGCTGCTAGAATGTTCCACTGCCACAAGTGCTGCTTGCCACTACCTTGACACTAGACCTTCTGCCTCTCCACAGCCAGGTCATCAACCCCTCGCCAGCCACCATCTTGTCGTTGACCCCAGTAGCATTGCCACCTCATCATCTCTCTAGCCACTATGTCCTCACCGGCTACATCGTCGACCCTAGGAGTGTGGCCACCTCCTCCTTGTCTCCTTGGCAGCCTCGTTGTCTCCTCACCGGCTGCCGCCTCCTCGTCTCCTTACCCAAGGCCACCACCATGCCTCCTTGGAAACCAAGGACGCCACCACCACATTAGTCCTACCCTGGTTGTTGTTGCCTTGTCCTACCCTGTGTGGATAATATGTGATTTGTATGGATTTATTATTTTCAATTTCAACACAACAGTAATTTTGGATTCAATAGTTTGTTTAATTTTGTATAGATAATAATTGATTAATATGGATATATTATTTGTAGTTGATTCCTCATGTCGGTGGCATAGGAACTAGGGTCCCCATGTTCAGTGGCCCAAAGTGGGTTGGCATTACGTCATCTCTTCTTTGAGCTACTAAAGATGGTGTGGGATGATCACACACCGGCATGTGGCTCTCCCCAAAGATAGCGGGGTGGGAGATATCTGACCAAAAAATACAAAGCCCCAAGCTCTCCACATCAGTAGCCTAGTTCAGGCATAATCCTTGAGTTTCCAGAGAAGGTCTCCCATGAGGTGACTGGGGATGGAGCCAAAACCATCCTGCAAATGGAGGTTGGACGGTGCAAGCAGTCTTGCCACAGAGCTTGATCACCTTTTCATTTAAGGGTGACAAGACATTTATCTCTCCTATGGCGCACGACATGGGAGACAGGACGACAACTACTGCCCTTGACTCCCATCACTTTAACCTCTATCTACCCTAATGGGGGCATGGGAAAGCAAGGGGCGTGATTGACAACTGCACCATCTACTTGGGCCCACCATTTTTTACCAGTCTTTACCAAACACGGACAGATGGGCCCCATCGCCAACATGGTTTGGTAAAACTATTCCAGCGCGCCTACATGGATTGAGCGAGGGCACGTGGCAAACGCTCAACATGCCCTAAGCTTAGATAGGCCCATGCGGGTCCACCTGAGCTCGGCGGAGCAAGCAAGATGAAGAGTTGCTCACAAGACCTTTCATTCCTAACCATTGTACACTTGACACCTCTCTCTTATAGTTCAATTATGTGGTGTCCCTCGGTGAACTAGAAGGGGAGAGCTAGAACTAAGGAGAGGAAGGTTGGAACCCAAAGAGATAGCATTCATAACTACCCACTGCAAGTTCTTAAGAAATCTATAAGAGACATAAAGGAACAACTCCAAGTTTGTGAAGCTTTATAAGGTCTTTCTCCACCAAGAGAGAAGTGAAGACCACAACAAGAGTAGGGTGTTACATTCCCGGATGGCTTGAACTTGTATAAACCAAGCGCATCTCACCCATCACCGAACTAACAAAAGGGTTCCCACTAGATCCCTACTATCAGCATCTGTACGCTGACAGCTAGCATGCTAGCTAGGGGTGTTGCTCCCATTCCCGCTTTGGGAATCCAGTGATGGCCAGTGGACATCATTGCCAACACTCTAACTCCTAGAGTGCAGAGGAGAAAGAGCGGTTACAAGACCGTCAGCCAACCTTGCCCCCTCGCCATCATCGTTGGGGCCACATATCCAGTCCGTATAGCCCTCTCCTATGCCAAAGGAGGTGGCATAGAGCTTAGTGGTGCCATAGCCACCGTGAACATACGATAGGAGTTGTAGGAGACCAGCTACAAGGCTTCATCCAATGCATGCCATGCGTCAGCAGGGCGTTGACTCAACTTTGATGTAGTCAATCTAAGGAGTGTGTTGCTTGTGGCATAAGCAATCTTTTGACATCCCCCTCACTAAGCAACGAGTGAAACTCCAGAAGGCTAGTGGATGAATGACATAGTCGAGCTAGTAGGCTTTGCCCACTGCCAGGTAGTGGCCAACCACTCTCACGGCATGTCTAGGTCTGCATCGAGGGCCACGACGTCAAAAATCGTGACATCATCGCGTTGAACCACCTACACTAGGGGTGAACACTGATCTGGTAGTGAGGCCACCAAGTGGCCCATAGCTTTCCTAGATCAAATAGGGGAGTGGAACTTGCACTCCTAACTCAATGAGTTGCAGTGCCATGAGGATGCACAGATCATGCTTGAGTGCACTTGAGAGAGGTGCCACAAAGAGGTTGAGCTTGTGGAGGACCAAGCCTCCTCTAACCTAGTCCTCGAAGGCCTTGCATCCCTAGTCCATGAGGGTCCATACCTATACCCACCTACTGGTGCCACACCATACGTTACTAGGTGCTATGCATTCACCCGCGGGCTCTGCCAATTGTGGTGACCTACCATGTTTTGCCCAGATCTCCCAAAGAAGTAAGACAGGTCCATCGACCCTACCAAGTTCCTCTAGATCTATATCAACACCATCTAGTTGGCGGACGGGTTCAAGAAAGTAATGGCCAACTATTTCAACTTGGCCTTGAAATCCTTGGCCCACTCTTGGCTCATGAACCTTCCCACATGCTTCATCTGCTTGTGTGAAGAGTTATGTTGCTAGTTCATGGCCAACTTCCAGGGCATCTTTACATACCCTGGCATGGAGTCTGACCTTCACATTGTTCAATAGCGGGAGAGCGAGACATTGAGGCAATACATCCAGTGATTTAGCTAGGTTTGCAACACTATCTCATGGATCCCTGCCCATGCCGTCATCCATGTGTTGAAGCATGGATTTCACAACAAATACACGCATGAGAACTTGGGCACACACTAGATCGAGACCACCACAGAGCTCTTCACCTTGGCTAACAAGTATGCCAAGATGGTAGAGGCCTAGGCATGGCCTGGGCAGCCTCCTAAACAGGCCCCTGCTAGCAGGGCCAGTACCTCCCACTCAACTGAATGGCAAGAGAAGAAGATGAGGAAGGAGAGCCACTTTGATGACTTCATCTTGGTGACGGAGGACAAGGGTCACAAGCCACCGTGCGACAACACCAGTGGCAAAAAGAAGAAGACTGCATCCATCGAGTGTAAGGCCAGTAAGTAGTGTGATGTCCATAAAACCGACCAACACAACATCACCAAGTGCCGAGTGGTAAAGAACCTTGTCGACTGCCACAAGAAGCTCCAAAAGGGGGGCAGTCAAGAACCTCATTAACCTCGCCCTAGTTGTCACCTTTACCATCTGCAACATTAAGGTAGGACATGTCCTCATCGATGGGGTGTGGGTTTCAACCTCTTGTCCCTTAAGGTCTTCAACAGCTGAAGCATGGGGTGAAAAAGGTGAATGCTTCACTCCCGTACCACAGCATCACCCTAGGGCATGCAATGCCCCTTAGGTACACTTGGCTTCCAATCACCTTCGGGAGCCATGACAACTTCTGGATGAAGCAGGTCATCTTCGACATCGCCTGCCACAAGCTTCCATACAACTTCATTCTTAGGCATGCCATACTTGTTTAGTTCATGGTGGTCACTCATTACGTGTACCTAGCCATGAAGATGTCTAGGCCCGAGGGCCTAATCATGGCGACTGCTGACATCCAGAGCGCCATCTCGTTTGTTCAGCTGTGTTTCTCAAATTTAGTTGCGTTGGAGAGCTTGGGCCCTTCCTCCTCCAAGTAGTGGCTCTCCACTAGTGACTTTATCTCTATCAAGGAAGTCATGCTAAACGACAATTAGTCTAAGACCATCAAGATTGGCGGTGACATGGACCCCAAATAGAAAAGTATGCTCATCAAGCACCATCTCGTTGTGCGCCTGGAAAAGCAACCCATGAGACAAAAGGTGCGACGATAGGTGGCACAACCCCATGCCTTCATCCGCAAGGAGATGGACCAGCTTCATTTGTAAGGTCATCGGCTGGTAAACCTTGTTATCATCCCCAAGTCAAATGGCAAGTTGAAGATGTACATTGATTATACTGACCTCAATAAGGCATGCCCCAAGCATTCATTCCCTTTGCCATGCATGGATTAGGTTGTTGACTCCACTACGAGATGCGATCTTTTGTATTTCTTAAATACATATTTAGGTTATTAATAGTAGACATACACTAATTAATTATAATGCATGCTAATCCGTATAACTAATTTACATTGTATTTATGTCTTATAAAGTGTCACAAGCAACCCAAAGAAAGCGTGTGTTATGTCTGTGAGTACCTCAAAGTCGATAGAAGATACACCATGAACCCTGTAGCTGTAAGTAAATCATCAATATGTTTATTAAATTAGTTGCTAATTTTTAATTGCTAACAATTTCTTTGCCATGTTCTTTATGCAGCTTTCTAGAATTCAAAAGGCTGATAAGCTACTTAGATGATAAAACCATTGAAAATATATAGCGAGACATGTACCATGTTATCCACCATGAGTGTTCTCACAAGCTTTTATGGTTTTTTATAAAGAAGGGATTTTGAACTCTGACTAGAAATATGAGTCTTATTAACAGGAGCAAACTATATAAATTATATGTGTCAATCGAGATATAATATATTTCACATGCATGTATTCACTGTGTGTACATATAAGTATGTATTGTATAAATATATTAATACCTAGCTTGCATTAATTAATTAATATTGTATGTATTATTAATCATGGCTTTGATCAATTCAAAATTGGCATGAAAAAAATTGGTGGGAATTGAAATTCAAAGTTGGCACCAAATCATTGAAGGCGGCTAGCAATGCAACATTAACCACCTTTCAAATATCTTCACAAGCGGCCTGCGAAGAAAATTTTCACTAGCAAGCATTGTTAACTAGCCACTTGCGAAAGCAATTTTTGCTGGTGGTTGGGCTACGTCAATTGCTAGTGAAAATGGTTTCACGCTGGTGGTTGGTGGTAGAAAATGTCCATCGGTCGCTGGCGGTGCCACCGGCTGCTGAAGAAAACTGATTTGGCCGCTAGCAAATGCCAATCTCATTGTAGTGATTGTTTTCAGTTCTATAAGAGAAGAATGACAAGGACAAGATGCAAAGAGAAAATGCCATCATACATGCCATCAATTGAGACTCGAAGTAAGAAAGTGAATCCATCTATGGGGACTAGAAGCAAAAAGAGAATTATTGACTAATTTCTCCATTAACATTTTTGAGTTTAAGAAAGTTACCATTTATGAGTTTCAGACAGTTATGTATTTTATGTGTGCACTTGTCTTTGGTACTGCCTAGAGTGTGTTATGATTGGGGCTTAGAACTTTCAAATGTACTGTGCTTGGCAAGCTACTATATTGTTGTGAAAACTGAAAACCATGTACATGTGAAAAAGGTTCTTTTGTAATGGTTAGAGATGTGTTAAATTAATTTGATGAGAGCAGTTTGGAGCTAGAGGAGCACACGATCAATATCGCCAAAGCTTGATCAGTCTCGTTCAAGTACATGATATCTAGCATTGGCATGATGGTGTTGGCTAGATCGTCTTGGGTGGCTTCAGCCTGCTTCACCTTCTAGTCAAAAACATCAAATTGGGATCAAGACTTAATTTTATAATCTGCAAGATAGGAGAATGAAGTATAAAGATAAAGAAATACAATTATGGTAGAGGCAATTGGAATATAATTACCTTCAAAGTTTTGCTCAAGTATTGCTTTGGCTGCCTCGAGAGCATTAACTTCTTCATATAGCTTGGCCTTAGCATTACTCACCTCATTAATCTTAGAGTTTCAAACTTAGAGAAACAAAAGGTGGCAATTAGATAAGGGTAGAAATCAAGAATGAGTAGAGTCAAGTCTTAATCACTTGCCACCAAGTGATCCCTTTTGGCATCAAAGTTGCAATTTTACACCTCTTAGATCTCAACCATTAAATGTTTCTCTGTAGCTCTAAACATACTTGGTTAATATTTCTTCATCATTCCTCTTCCAAGTCTCCATTCAATTAAGATGAGGGACAAGCTTGTGCAATATATTTAAATTGGCTAGAGATTGGCTATCAAACCTCTGCTAAAAAGCGAAATGTCAAACTTTAAGTTATTGTAGATAAAGAATAAACATACATCCATCAGTAGGATTGACTGATCCAAATTGCCTACTTAGATCATCTTTCTCTTCCTCGTTTCATTCATTGAGAACAATGCCCTCATCTATGCCTTCAGCGTTTACCCAGTTGATTTTCACTGAAAGAGCATAGCGTACACTCAGGGGCTTTTAGAATGAGCTGTGAGGAAGACTATAACTTGATTATGAAGTACTCAGGGGTTGTGGAGAGTATGGGTATCAAATATCCACATTGCCTGCTTGTTCGACTAGAGATAAGAGTTCAGCCAGATCTATATAATATAAGATGGAGTAGAATTCGATCGTCATATTATCTTATGCCATAAGACAGGGTATATAATACTAATACTATGTAAAGATAAGCTAACCGAAGTTGTATTCAGCTATGTTTACTATCTTAAACATTGCCCTCAACTTATATAAGTGGACAAAGAGCCCCTTCAAGAAATGGCATCATAGAGAATCAAATCGACAGAAACATCAATAGAACAAAATCCACCAAATCAGAAATACGGTATTACATTAAATTTGAACCTATATAAACCCTTCACCAAATGCCGTAGATGTTCTCTCTTTCTTTCTTTTAGGTGAAAATTTTACCTCGTTTCACATAACCATCTACTAACCACGCTCTTGTTGTCCTCAATTTATTTGCCTTTTCTTTCAGTTCCGTGTGTTTCATCCGTCCAAAGTTATTTTGATTCGTTACAACGCACGAGTATTTTATTAGTGAAAATAAATGAAAGTAACGAGCCATCTTGTTCGATGTTAATCAGAGAGGATATAAGTTATACAATGTTTTATCAGAACATGGATCCAAATTACAGTAGGAAGATTGACGGATCTTCTCCAGCCTGGCGGACCTTTAGAGCAGATCCAGTGTGATAGAAAAATCGAACCATGGGACATAAAAACCGAATCGTTAGCTACCATACCGTGCTGTCTGACACATAAAACAGAACTGACTGAATTTTTGGTTCGAACCAAAGTGATAAAAAAAATACATATCTGAAGGACCCACCGCATGCAAGGGAATTTGCCGTTCGATTCCACAATCAATTACTCGTGATCCGCGAGAGTGGGCTCTACGGGTCCCACCAATATATATTATAAATTCAAGTGCATGCTGTGGGCCCTACCTCGTCAGGTAAATCGAGATGCCCTTATTACTAAAAACGTCACGCAAACAAACACGCTGAAACGACAGTCTGTTACTTCTGCGCCGCCGCCTTCCACTTGCCGGCGACCTCCTCTAGCGCTCGCCGCGACGACCCCTCTGGCGACCAGACCCAACCGGCCGCCTGCTGCATGTCCCTCGCCCGGAGCCGCACGGCGCGACCCTTCTCCCCCTCCATCAGCTCCTTCACCGCCTCCGCGACCTCCTGGCCCGTCACCACCGCGCCGCCGTCGACGTCCTTCTCCTCCCGCCCGCGCGGCCGCAGGCCCACCCCCACGGACTCTTCCAGGACGATGGCGTTCATCCTCTGCTCCGCGTGCAGCGGCCACGCGATCATCGGCACGCCGGCGGCCACGCTCTCCAGCGTCGAGTTCCACCCGCAGTGCGACACGAAGGCCGCCGTCGCCGGGTGTGACAGCACGCGCACCTGCGGCGCCCACGCCGCGACGGCGAGGCCTCGGCCGTTCGTCCTCTCCAAGAACCCGTCGGGAAGCCACTTCAGTGGGTCGTCATGGCCGCCGTTGCGCTGGGCGCCGTTACTCCCCAAGGCGAACGACTCGCCGTTGAGGCTTGGCACGCGCACGACCCAGAGGAACCTGTGCCCGCTCATCTCCAGCCCGGAGGCGAGCTCGCGCGTCTGCTCCACGGACAGCATGCCGGCGCTCCCGAAGGAGACGTAAACCACCGAACCTGCCGGCTGGAGATCTAGCCACTCCAAGCATGCTGACTCGCTGGGCTCGTCGGAGCTTGACCGGACGAATGGCCCCACCGGGTAAGCCGGCGGGAACGTTCCTTTCTCCGCCTCCTTCTTGGACATTTCCACGGCGGCCGGCTCCAGCTCGTAGAAAGTGTTCGCCAAGAAGCCGGCGGCACGGCGGTACAGCCGGCCTGACTTGACGAGCTGCCCGTACACCGGCGCGGTGCTATCCCTAAACGCGTCCGGGAACTCCGCGGTGCGCAGCGACACGCCACCCGGAAGCTCGAGAGGGTCCGGGAGGGCGTGGTACTCGCCGGCGGCGGCACCGTCGTGCAGCTCCACGGTGCGGCTCATGACAGAGAGCGCGGAGAGGCTGCTGGGAAAGAAGACGTAGCCCGGGACCCCGAGCTCGGCTGCGACGGACAGCGCCGCGGAGCAGAAGAAGTCCGGGACCAGCGCGGTGAGCGGCACGGCGCCGTCGGTCGAGCCGATGGGCATGGACCGGAGCAGCTCACGGAGGTGAGGGAGGGAGCGGTGCACCAGCTCGAAGATCAAGGTCTCCACGGGGGCGTCGGTGGGGAGGTCGTCGAGGGACACCGCCGGCAGCGTGGCGGTCGCAACGGAGGCCGGGATCGAGGACAGAACGGCGGAGCGCACGTCCGGGTTGTCGAGGTCCGCGAAGGTGACGATCGTGGCCGCGACGCCGTGGTGCTCGACTAGCCGCCGCGCCAGTTCGACCAGCGGGATGAGGTGGCCAGCGCCGGGGCTGGCCAGCAGCACGACGTGCGCCCGCGGCACGTCCCGCAGGTCCTCGGTGGTGCGCGGCGCCGCTGCTGTGCTGGCGGTTAACGGCTCCATTATCTGGTGGTGTAGTTGGCGATGCTGTCGTTTCCTATTTCAATTCAAACGCTAGACGACATATGTAGAGCTCACGCACGTTTGACTTGTTGAGAGAGAGAGAGAGAGAGAGGAACATTATTACATCATTTAGTTCTTTCCATATTTCATCGGACTAGATCGCCGATTTTTTGCTCAATAGCTTGGAAAAGTGTATTGGTCCCTCGATGAGATGTGTTCTTGAATGTCATAATATGATATATCACTCTATAAATATATTTTAAATTTTATTTATATAAATAAAAACAAAATTAACAAATTTGACTAGAATTATTTCTGTTTTATTTTTAAAAATTAAATTTAAATTTGTATATATATGCACAAAACAACGACATATCTCTTATTGAACGAATGTTCACCTCCGTATGCTTCTAATAATATAGTTTCTAAAAATACTTTGTTGTTAGCTACTAAATTTGTGAATTTATTTTAAAACATTTAATATATATATATAATATTTATTTTATCTTATCTGGTCCATCATTTTTTTTTACTAGGTACTTGGTATCATATCTCTTGTCAACAAGGTACTCCGTAGTTGCTATCTAGCCCAAAACTTATGGAGGATACATTTAAGCAAAAATATAAATGTGACGTGCCGCAGCCGACGGCGGTGCATGCACTCGACACTCTTGCAATCAACGAGGCTAGTAAACTAAGGAGATGATTAGGACATCGTGGCACCAGCGTTCTAGTAAGAGTCAAGTTTTCTAGCTCTTTTTTTTTCTTAATAAAGAAAACTTTTCTGTACGCATGGTATTCCACGGGGGGGGGGGGGGGGGGGCGGTGGTCAGCTGCATCGACCACGGGAGCTAAGGAGCCGGTTCCGTAGGCCCTACTTGCTCGATCGTGTCGCGGGTACACGAGAAGAAGGGCCGCGAGTCTGCAAGGTCTCCCTCCACGTGACGACAAGAAAGAGGCTTTCGTGTTGGCAGCTTGGCAAGGTGGCGAACGGTGAAAATCATATCGCGCGAGCGCCCGTGCGAACACGGGACGTACGGGATCTGCCCGACCTTGTATTACTGCGGTTCGCGTGGACAGATGTGCACGTCACGATCGGGCGCTGGGCGTCCTACGAAGGCCACATGGGCCCCATTAGCCATTTGGACATTAGCAGCCCATGGGCGATAATGCTTCTCTTTTTTTTTTAATCTCTGCTTAATTTTTTTAATATTTTTATAATAATACATCTTTGTCTCTTTTTATATATTTTTTAAAAAATATAATTTAGGTACAGAGTCTTTTTATACTCATGTAGAGCGTTAGCGAGTGGAAAGTTTATGCGCAGAAAGTTTAGTATTCTTGTACAATGTTTATAGGTAGAAATCTCCAAAAACAAAGTTTGAACTTCTCACTCTCAAGACAACCGTCGGTCTCCCAATGCTATAAAGCGGAGCAAATCGCATGGCTCTGAAAGTTAACAAAGCTCAAACTCAAACACACACGTGAACTCCATGCACGGCATAGCATATATGAGACCACTGATCATTTTGCTTGACCTTTTTCTATGTTTTTTTTCGATGACTCACCAACCGACCCAGTAGTGATCGATGACATAATGGTATTTAAATTGATATTTTATATGAAAATAATGTTTTAATTAGTATATTCAAGTTAGTTTAAAAACATAACCAACACGTAATATGCTTCTATCCATTTTTTTTCCCCGACCTGAGATAACTTGTGCGTGTCAGGGGCCGCCATGCACCCTGATAAGGTGAACAAGTAAACCGGCATCTGCGAACCGAACTGATCGTGCACCATAAAAACTAATCTATGCAAATAGTTGCGTGGAGAATAGCGGTAAGTGTTGTTAGCGTTCGCTGGAGCGCATAATGCGCAAGCGCGCGCGTATTAGGTCCCCTCACGAATGGGATAAGCAGGGTGGCCCCGTGCCAAATCCCTAATGCGAATGTTCGTCGGCGCAGCATCAACGCGAATCTACTCACTTTTCTTTTTTTTATTTGCCCTAATCACCTTACTTTTTGTTTCTAGCACCGCCTTCCCGGAACGATGCGCATGGGTGAGTGTAGTCGCGCGTGTGAGCGCTCTCCCTCGTGCGAGAGCAAGCCCATTCTATGGGCCTACACTTAAATTGGGTCAATTTAGGCCCAATATAAAATTCATTGATTTTTTCCTATTTTAAACTTGTATGTCAAATGCCTTTCAAATTCATCTACATAGAATTTCTATGTGGAAAGTTTGTATAAAATAGTTTCTGTGTAGAAAGTTTATATGTAGAAATTTTGTATGCAGAAGGTTTTTATGTATAAAGTTTGCATGCCGAAAGTTAGGCTTAAATTATAAACACATGTGCTGGGCCAAAATATATGCCCAAACAAACACACACGTAGGCTTATTTGGATGGCCACAATCCAAATCCGTTCTTATTGACTCAGAATGTGTAGGTGAGAAAGTGAAGCACGCAAACCAACATGTGTTGCGACTTTGCCACGCATCTGATGTGCATGAATGTTTGTGCATTAGGGGTCCCACCGGCGTGGGGCTTGTAAATATTGAAATATTGAAATATTTTGTTACTTGGAATATGTGTTATTGTTCACGCTGGATCCCGGCGTGAGCACGCCGACGTTTGAGAGGTCTGCTTAGTTTTAGTGTAGGCCGGTCGGCTTTTCTCTGTGGCTTGAGGTACGCGCGTCGGGGGCCGTGGGGTTTGGTTGGGTCCGACGCGACGGTACAGGTGCGGACGTGCCAGTCAATTTGACTTCGCAATTAACAAGGAGGTGAGGCAAACGGATCAGTCGAACGACGGGCCGATAGGATCGGGTTGTTCATCAGCCATGTTCGGATGACTCTCGCTATCGGCTAATAGCCGATAGAAAATATGGCGCCCTTCTATCAGCTGGGGCAGCCGATGAGGGCATGAGCGGATGTCGACGAGTGATACGACGGCTCCAGGCGTAGCGAAAGCGAGGCCCTGATCCATCAGTCGCAGAGTCGATGGAGGTACAGGATTGTACATAGAGATTAGCAAGTCGTACGGGATCCCTCTTGGTAGTCGACAGAACTTGTCGCGGTCGCTCAAGGCATATGCGAAATGGCAAGGAATCGTATAAAAAGGTATGGACTGCAAAACCGATGCCGCTCCGGATATGGTAGCACGAGACCTGTCGTCCGCCATAACGACGCCGCTAATGGCAAATCTCAAAAATTAGACCTAACTAAGACAGTACGAGACCGAGGCCAACGACATCGGGACGGTGGACGCCGGATCAGACGTGCTGAAGTAAGAGCGAAGCGAACCCATCGGCTAGCTGAGCCGATGAGTGGACGTCTCTCTGAAGACAGGCGTGCATCGGCTAGAAGGTCGATATGCTTAGCGTGGTACTCAAGGGAAGTCTCTGAAGACTGATGCATATCGGCTGAAGAGCTTATACGCTGGGCGTGAGGCTCAACGTATGGATAACTCATCGGCTAACACTCCAATGAAACGCCATACATAGACCTATAGGCCTAAGCCTCATTCTACCGTCGGCAGCCTTGTAGATCGAACCTAACCAATGCAGCACGAGACTGACGACGATAGAGAGAGTTTGATAAGTCGATAGACCCTGTACGGACGTGATGCGATATATATGATCGATCTAAGGTCGAACCTAACTAATGCAGTCTTAGGCAAAACGAGACATATCGAAATAGTGGCGGGACTTAACCCTCCGCCGGAGATTGGACCTAACCGATGCAGCCTCGCGTTGAGAGCCAGACCCCACCGGTAAAACCTAGATGAACTAGGATGGCGATGCGCCGAGGTTGTATTGATCGCAGGATGTTGTTACATATTTCTAAGAGGTCTATATTTATATCTCGGGTATACAGAGTTCGACACGTTTTCAACAACCATCGGACGTTATTTCCTAACAAAAATGAAGGAAAAATATCTCTAAATAAGTTAACTAACTAACTAAATATTTCTATCCATGATAAGATAAGATTTACAAAAGATAAAATACTCTGTTGTGGATTTCACGGCTCCTCTGTAAACTCGGTCTTATCTGGATAATCTTCTATTCCGAGACCGAGTCTTCCATTGCTTTAATCCGATCGGCTTCTTTCTTATAGCGATCGGATACCTCTTTAGCCGATTGGCTTTTTCCAATCTATTATCGGGCTGTCCAAAATTTTGACGTTAAAGTAATGTTCTTATTAATAAGATTGTGGATGTATAAATACTTGAGCCAAGGAATTAGGACAAAAGAGTTGTACGATATAAAAAATACTTCGAGTAAGTATAATAAGTCTATATTATCAGGCTGTAAGGATTTTTTTTTTATCTGTGATGAGTTAGATGAGTTAGCTAGAGAAAGAAGTTAGGAGAGAAAAGTTATACACTTGAAGCAATACAATTTCTCATCACACGCCAATTTGAGAGGAACCACGCAAACTCCCTCCACTTTTTTTTAATAAGACATAGTTTTCATTTCAAAAATTCAGGCATGCATACTAATTTTAATTTGTTTTTCTTGTTTACCCCTATTTATTGCCTAGTATCCCTTCTAAAATACATCTAACTAGCTGCTCTTTTCTATTTTTAATGTTTTAAATATGGGTAGCATGTTAGTTTAAACTCATCTTTTCCCTTGATTAATACTCTTTATGTCCACTCAAAATATGTCTTCATAGAGTAGCTACTATAAGTGGCGGAGATAGAGCAAAATACAGGGGTGCATCACTCAGGGCACGTAAAATTTTCAGGCGATATTGTACTAAAATAGATTTTGTTTCAAGAAGCAGCAAGTTAGATATTGTTTTTTTTTCCCAAATTTCTTATTTCTCAGCATAGCAAACAAGGTTATTACTCAAACACTCATCAGCAATGCGTCGAGCAAATGTCATTTTCTAAGACATTTCATCATAGCCTGTTATTTTATTATTACTATTTAGTTGTAAACATTTAGTTAATTTTTTTAAAAAATAAAAAAGACACTATGGAATGGAAAGTCTATGCGCACACAGCCAAAACAAAAAATAATGACCTTACCAATTCGAAGGTGCTAGTCAATTAGTCACTCCAAGCTAAGTAGTTCATTTGAGTGCAATATCACTTTCTGATTTGTTTTCTCTGTGCGCAGCCATAGGTCTGATACAATTAAAGAATGTACATACTGGTCGACACATTCTCAAACCCTGGTTCACTGAAATGTGAACAAGGTTCTTCGTGCTTTCTGATTTTTGGTTTCTGTCCCTTGCCAAAATTCACTTATATTTAATTACCAGATGTCAAAACTTCTCATATCCTTATTTTCTGGTCATGGAAAATGAGGGTAGTTCCTCCATCCTGAATATACACAGTCATTACAAACGATAATAACCTCAACTTGATGATTACGGGTTAAAAAAGACTTGTACACCGAAAGTATTTTTTTATGAAAAGGATACACCAAAAGTTATTCTACTTACCAATAAATAAAGAATAAACCACATGAGTTTGGAATTAATATAACAAAGCACTGTCCCGGGTAGATGTCACGAACTGTAACACTTGAGATAAATTGACTGCACGTTGATGCTTTAACATGATTCCTGTTGCTCATCTAAGCTTCTTGCGGCGATAAGGTGGACGAATGTGTGAGGTCTGCTGCCTGCTGATCATTTTCTTGTGCTTTTCAGGTAACACTGTTAGGTGGATCAACGAGCATCTTAAATATCTTCTTTAGAATTCTTCCATAATATTGGTGTCCTTCAAAACACAGATAGAACGAAATGTTATACTCCATGTAAGAAAAAACTACGGGATTGAAACAAATTAACATGCTATCTATGATAATCAAAACAAAAACTTTCAATACTGATGGAAACACGAAGCAATGGACCTCCGCGGCAACAATTTAGGGACGGCGAGCTGATGGGACAATATTATCAAATAATGCTTAGCTGCCTATAACCATCCAAATTTACAGGTTCTTTTGATGACAGCTGATTTTTCACACTGCAATAGGTGCCGATTCATGGACGGCCGGCGTAACGACGTGGCGAGGAAGCTTGCGGAAGATGGCCACGACCACGAGGCAACGACGGCGGACGTACGGGTACGCTCGACCTCGGCGGCGCGTACGTAGCTAGAATAAAATATAGAGTAAAACCGTAAGCTGGTGGTTATATACTCAAGTAACATGGAAACTGCAAAGCCACATGGAAATAAATCAAATAAACCAAACTGAATGTCCTACACGTTCAAAAACTCATGCATGATACTGAAATACTTGCATGCAGCGTGACATGGAAATATTTGCATGCAGAGGTAGAAAACTTTCCAACGTTCATCTGTCTTAGCGGATTGAACCCGTTAATTTATTGCGTACCGAATTTCGCTTAGCACTAATTTTCAAGCAGGTGGATGGTGGATAACATTGAAGCTTGGGCATCATGGTGTCCCAATTAATTTACTATATGTGTATGTGTGTATATATATAGCAAAATTATTCTACCACTTCATTAGAATAATTATTCTACTTACTCCCTCCCTTTCCCCATGCCTAAACCTACCTCTCCCTCTCTTTCCCAATAACCTAAAACCCATCACATCTTGATCAAAGGCTGGTCAAGACACTTTCCCACCTATTTGTACCTCTCGTCATGTAGAAATATATGGCAGTAACATTTCAATCATCACGTAATAACAGAGACAGTCATGATGTATCTACTTTTATAAAACTCTTTTTTCTAACATTATGAAGAAAACAGTTCAATATATATATATATGACATAAGAGATATCTTCATTCGAAATTACATTAATTATTCTACAGCTATTTTTCTCTCATTAATTATTCTACAGCTATTTTTCTCTCATTAATTATTCTACAGCTATTTTTCTCTCATTAATTATTCTACAGCTATTTTTCTCTCATTGGGTAAACCTATCTCCCACCATCTTTTCAAGTGTTCAAACCCACATAGTAGTGAAAAGCATGCTAAAACAAACCCACCTAAAATCACGTTGGGCAAATCTCTAGGTTGATCTTCTCTTATTTTGCTTCCTAAGTTCATCCAAGCAAATAATGTCACATACTAACACACTGTATACTTATAGGTGCATACATATACATATAGTAACACAATTTTATAAACACTATCTACATACCTTTTACTGTCTATTTTTTCTCAGCTAATATATATATCGTGTCAAAAGTAGAGTTAACGCGGAGAGCTAGTTTTCTTAGGGATGGATGGGAGCTAGCTTGATTTTCTTAGGGAAGGAGGGCCTTTCTCATGGACAAAGACGGGCCTGGTAGTTAACAGGAGGGTTCGTGCCAAAGATGATTGAGAAAAGAGAAGTTAGGTTCAACATTGGTGAGCAGTAACATATACGTGCTTTCGTAGTAACAATTTGTACAGTAACAGATATAATGCATAATTTGTTACTGTTTATTAGTCGTATCATTATTACATGACTATATTGCATACAGATGTGTACATAGAGCATGTTATCATATGAAGTAAAGATAATTAAGTTAATCATTGATTTTCACATCAATAAAAAAAAGATTAGTTTGGAGAATCTGAACCAATCCTGCTGAGTTCAAATTCCACCGGATGCATTTTTTTTCTTTTATTTTATTTTAATGGAGAACGAGAAATTAGGAGGGAGGGGCAGGATGCGTGGGTCACAGTGGGATTTTTCTCGACCGGAGATCGATGTGGTTTTTTTTTTTTCTTTAGCGGTGGGGCGTTCTTTTCTTCTGTGGATCAAGTGGAGGTGCCACGCAGGAGGGGTGTGGTGGCCCGCAGTGGCCACGGAAGGGACACCGGTTTTTTCTGGAGCGGGTCGAGTGGAGGCATTGCGCGGGAGGGACGTGGGCCCGCTGTTGGCGATGAGAGGAAGGGTGTCATACGCAAAGGGCAGGTGCGCCCTTGGGAGGGGGAGGAGGGCACGAGACGCGCATGCCTGACACTCGGGAGGAGTCAGGATAGGGAGGAATTGTAGAATAGCTATTTTAGAATAGGGTAGAGTAGTGTTGTTATATATATATATATACATATGTATATATGTGTATATATATACACACATGTATATAAACATACGTAAGGAAAATTATCTATACGTTGCAACAGAAGACAAACACAATTTTAATAGAACATACAGAATTTTTATTTGATGTTAATAAGACTTGCTTCGTATTCTCTAGCGACTGTGAGTGTCAATAAGTAGGATCTAGCAGCAACTTTCCTATCCTCAGTTAAATCGAAATGGGAACTTCCAGAGGGACATCAATAAGCAGAGTTCAGTACACGCTAACATGAAATAATTACTACTGCAAAATAAGCTACTGGTCAAAGTAACCGATTGTTATTTCCTGCACTGGAGTGCAGAAAAATCGAAAAAAAAAAGATGATGTAGAGGGAAGTGTCATAAGGAAAAACTAACACCCAATCAGCAGAACCATCAAATCTCATAACTGGGACATGGGACATGTAATTTTCCTGCCTTGTCGTTTACGGATATTACCACAGAATTCATACGATAATGCAAACCTCATGAGAGCAAAAGGAGAAACTGAAAAAGGGAGCAGTTCACAGCTGTGGTCTCTTGATAGCACAAATCAAGAACAACATTGAAATTAAACATTCCTCATCTAGACACCATACGAAATATCGTGTATAACTACTTTCCAAAGGCCCTGCATAATTAGCAACTGACATTTTCCTGGTTTCTAACTCAGAGCCTAGCAAGTATAATCGTAGCACCAAATTCATATGCGCTCTCACAATTGAGAGTCAGGAAAGATAGTGTGTGATCCTAATTCTGAATTGTGAGTAAGAAGTGGGTTGCACGTCCTCCCCGACCACAGCGGCCATGGAACGGTTGCCAGTAGCGACACCAGCGACGATGGTCAACGGTGGCGCAGGAAGAGCAGTGCAACGCCTTGATTTCTGTGTGTTGAAAACTATCTTAATAAAATCATGTGTTTCAAAATTTCGGATCATCGAGTGTGCAACTAAGGATGTAATGTGCTAAAGATCTCAATTAATCTCCTCCTTTAGACCCTAAGATTCTCTAAATCCCTCCCTTCAACATCCATAAATTCAATAATCCTCTAAAAATACCCTCCAAAATTAATGATCAAATTTTACAAATTTGAATTAAATCCTTATCCTTTTCTCCTATTTTCTCTCCTATGTCTAGATCACCCTTCTTTTAAAAAATTAGGATACATTTAAAATATCTTCAAATTCTAGTCAAGACCCCTTTCTGAATCCCCAAATTTTGTGAATCTACAAGTTAGAATTTGAGTTCAAATAATCCATTTCAAAATACCCAAGTATCCATCAAATAACTCTCTCAAAAATTCCCAAAAGTTACTATTCCAACGGACCCATTATCCCTGACATATTCTCCTATTCCAACAGACACATTATCCCTGGTCCATTCTCTTTATCCCTCTCTTTCTTCTATCCCTCGGCCTTCCATCCCTTCTGGCCCAATACCATCGCCGGCCCGCGAACTTCCCTGTTTTCCCTTTTCTCCCTCCACCCCTATCAAGCGGCTCGCTCTTCGTGCTCGGCTACAATGGCCACGGCCCTGCAACTCTCGATCTACACCCACGCGAACGCCATCATCTTCCTCCTCCATCGTTTTCCCCCTCATGCCGCATGTGCTCGGCAGAATGCCAAGCCGAATGCCGCATTCACACACGTGTGCTGTGACCCCACCACACTGCGCCATGTTGCGTCGTGCTAAATGTGGACCCATCGCCATAAATCCCGTCATTGACAGCTCGAATCCGCATAGCACTATGCGCCATGTGCACCTATGTCCTGTCATCGCCATCCTGTCAAGTCGCTATGTTGCCATGTACCCAGCTGCTCCACAACCTCTCTCACTCATCATTTTACGCCACCACACGTTATACAAGCTGAAAACTCCTCTCCTTTTATCCCATTTTGGCCATGCCTCTTGCCCACTCTTGCTATGCCGTTGCGCCCCGAATCCACCTCAAGCTTAAGCCAACCGTCGTCGTAAGCAATTCGCCACCACCGGTGAGTCCCCTTTCATACCTCTCCCACCCTAATTCTGAGTGCCCAAACCTCTCTCTTGCCCCTTTAATTCCTACCAAGCCACCGTAGGTAAACAAGTATTACCCACCATCGAGTAACGTCGTTTCCTCTCACCACTACCCTCGGGATCTTATCTCTAGCCACCGTCACCCCTTCCTTGAGCCCATCCAAGCCACTCAACAGCTCCCTTGCCTCCCCCGCTACCCACCGGCCTGAGTCACCGCCTTGGATCGCCGTCGGAGGCCGGAGTCAACTGTCGCTGCCACCGAGCGCCGTCAGTCATCGATCTCCCACTTTAGTCAACCCCTCCCCAAAGAGGCCACAAGCCATCAAGGTCGTCCCATATTGGTTCGATCCAGATCAAACCAAGCCGCCTCTGCCCTTTCCTTGGCCTCTTCCACTCTTCGGCCGAAGGCCATTTACCAGCCCTTTATGCCAGCCTAGCCAAATTAGTTCACATCCCTCCTTCCACACTCTCTATGGACATAGTCCACCATAGACCCAAGGCTAAGGCCCTCCATCTTTTTAGTGACACTTGGGCCCACCTAATAGCCTGGAATATTCATGGATAATATTCATTTTTCCTATTTAATATAATGCTTTTGTATTTTAGAAATTCAATAAAACTTCAAAAATCAAAATCTCTTAAACCTTAAGTCAAATTGACTCTGTTCAACCTCTAGATTTTTTTATAAAATTAAGAACTATATAATGGCACTATTATTTATTTAGTGTTTTATTGTCTTTTTAGGGTTTTATTTAGATTTCTCATGTTTCATATGTAGTTTGCTGCCAAAAAATTCTTAGACGCGGATTCTGAAGAGTTTTCCATTGACTAAGAGCAAGGCAAGTCACCTTTGATCATATTACTCTTAATTTATAAAATATGATTGTTTACAAAGTTAAATGTTTAACATACACAATTAAATTGATCAGCCTCGGTTTATGCACAACCGACGGACCAACCTAGTAGTTATATTACTTTTCGTATGTTATTATTAAATCATATCTTTGTAACTCCACCATAATAGTGCTTTGAAATCCTCGCTCTTTGGGCGGGAATACTACTGCCCTATATTATACTGTTGTTTGTCGGTATAAAAAAAATGGGCTATGAAACTTTTGCGAAAACCTGACTCATGGAGTCAGTGGGTTTGAAAAGAGAAAAGGTTTGTAAAACTCACAGTGTGGAACCTCGCCTGTGTGGCTTTATTTTGTAATCACATGTAAGGACCGATTCCTTGGGGAATTATATCCAAGCTTCTTACAGCATGACCACACAAATATATATATGAGATGCTTCGGCTAAGTAATTAGTTATCACATATACATCTTGTATGTCAATAGTTGTGAACGTTGGGAATGAGGAGATGGGATTGTGGATCTTTACTGCCTGGGATGGGTGTCATTCTAGCCTCTTTTAAAATAATTGTTTAGGAGTAGAAGATATTCCAGATGTGTCCTAAGTAGATGAAGGCATGAGACTTACCTAATAATTGGTTTGAGAGATTTGATTCAACTATATAACATGAGATATTCATGGATTAGCTTTGAAAGGCCTTGTCACATCCTAACTTAGTATTCCATAGATGTCGTCATGTGCCACGTCGCCAACGCACTCTTGCTACATATGGTCGAGGTGCTAGGTGGCTTGTCGTGCCTACCTACCGCCCTACCCTCGTCCTTCGCACCAGCAGAGCACTGCTTGCTTTGCTAGCTTCACCACCTACTCACTATTTTGCCACAAAGGCTACCTCTCGGTACCAGGCATGCCATGATCCTATCTATCTATCAACTTTCTACTCTTCTCTCAATTAATCCAACACATGTAGACTTTTATGGGTTTGGTTGCAGAGCCATCTCAGCTCGACATGCATGCTGGTGAGCGAGATGCCACCCTACTGTGTTCATGACTTGATGCACATTGAAGGGACAACCACAAGCTGGTGTATGAGTTGGAGGGAAACAACAATTTTCACCATAGATTCAATCATGCAATGCGATGCGAGCATGAGGTTGGCATGGCAATGACGATGTGGATCAATGGATGGAGGAGGCAACAATCTAAGAGGAGAGGAGAAATAGGAAAGGAATCTAGGCCTTTGTGATTCGGGAGTGACGCATCGTGGAGATGGACGACGCATGGAACTCTGACACTCCATATTCGCATCAGACTCTTTAGGTTGCATTATGTGTGTGAGAAACAGATGAAAGGACGGACGATAGAAATACTATTGCTTGCTTGTTATAATAGGTATATATATAAATATAGGTGTGTGTATATATAAATATAGGTATATATAGGAAAAGATTATTCTACACCCCACCCCTAGAATAACTATTCTAAACCCCCGCCTATTCAATCCATCTCAACCCACACCATGTGCCAATCCATCTCAACCTACTTGCCCCACTACCCCATCACACAACCCCACCACTCCTCCCGATAACTAGGCATTGGTTTTTTTTTCTTCTCTAGAAAACCCCTACCGACCTCTCTTCCCTTACCTCATATATAAAATTAAAAAAATTGAAAAAAACTAGGAATTGAACTCATGACCTCCTACACCATAGTAAACTAATCTAACCAATTAATCTAGTGAAACTTTATGGTTAGAGGCTAAAACTTTTTTATCTTTGGTCAAATCAAGAATTAGGACCTGATTCCAATCATTTTTTTATCTTTTCCTTTAAAGTAAAAGATAAAGAAAAAAATATGCATCTAGTGGGATTTTAACCCAATATCATTCATTTAAATTCTAAGAGTTAACCACAAAACCATTCTTTATTATTGATGTGAACATACAACAATTAACTTAACTACATACAATAAGATGCATCATACCACTGGTTACTACAAACCCCTATCATTACTAGATACTTATGCAGTAACTAATAATATGAGCGGTAAAAGATTGGGCATTGCCTCTATTACTATATACATTATACAAGTCATTACTGTGAAAAGCACTTATATGTTACTACTCGCTAGTGTTGAACCTGACCTCGTCTCCCTCAGTCATCCTTGGTGTGAACATGCTCCCTAAGCCAGGTGCCCCCGCTTCATAAGAAAACTGAGCTGGTTCCTCTTCCTAAAAAAAAATTGAGCCAACTCCCACCCCATCCCTAAGAGCACCATTGCCTTCAAGCCAACCACCCTTGCTCCACGAGAAAAACCAAGCCACTTCCTCTCATTCAATGAGAAGAAACCTTCACAAGAAATAAAAATAGAAGAATGAAAAGAAATTAGTGGAACTAGGCTTAGAACCAGACGGATATTCTAATTATTTAAGGCTGAAAAAAAATTTTATGTCAGCAAAACTTGTTGATTGTTACTATATTCTTACATAACACTAGCAGTAACACGCTATATACTCTTACAATAAAATCATGATGGGATTATACTAATATAGAAAAAACAGTAGTAACAACAATTAGTGCTATTCCATATGGAGAGTTAAACATCAAATTGCACATCTTTACAGAGCAACACGGCATATATTATTTTTTAAAAACCGTTTCACAGTATTGTTTATGCTAGACGAGAGAGATAGCGAGGAAGCTAGCATGCAGGTTTGATCAAGGTATAACTGACGTAACGGCGTTTTGACTAACCGCTGGTTGAGATAGAAGATGGATTTTGAGTTTCGAGAAGAAAACTTTTAAGAGGGGTATAGAATAAAAGACAATACTATTCTGTCGTCTCTACCTCCCGCCCAAGCACGGGGAGTCCACGCCGCACGCAGAGTCCGAAGTCCGCGCCCGCGCCCCTCCCTTCCGCGCACTACAGTGGGCCCTCCCTTCCGACTCCACGCCCCTCCCTCCTGCGTACGCTACCGTGGGCCCACCCAGTTCGCGCCCTCTGATTCTCCGATCGTGCCACCGTGAAAAAAATCAGAATCGTGCCACCAAAACCATGCATGACTACATGGAAAAAATAAGAAAAAAATTGCAATCAATCCGAACAAAGCCCACAACCTTTCGTTTGATCTAAATACTCTAACCATGTGAACCTGTGAGTTTTTGAGAATAGAAGCTGTTACGTATTGTTTAGTACATTCAAACTAAAAATATTTAAGAAAAAGAAGGAAATATTACGTGTTGTTGCGATCCTATATGCGTGGAAGGAAAAAAAAAAGCAGACAATACGCCCCCTACCCTATGTTAATGTATGCATGCAAGAAAAGAAAATTAAAAAAACTTAAGTTTACTGTCTAGCTTCGTCAGACGTAATGATGTAAAACTTACAGATTGTTACTACATCTTTAGTAAACAATTCTACAGTAGTGTTATATGTGCAGAGTTTAAATCTAAAATCTATGTCTTTTAAAGAGCAATATCTCTCCCATCCTATAATATTTTTTAAATAATTTTCACCATAATATCCGAAAAAAGTGATTACCAAAACTGATCTATTATAACTATATTATAGCGTTGTTACTGTACTCAAGTTGCAGTGTTAATCAAGATTAAACAGCCCTATTTGTTTGGATTATTAGCTTGGCATCATCGATAATTTTATTAAGATGAATACTACGTCTACATAGGTGTTTGATTGAGATTTGATATGATGGATTCGCTTTGATCGGTTTTAATCAAGGTGGGCGGAAGGTCTAGGACCTTTCTTCTTACTCCTCTCCTATTCCCTGCGTCGGCCTTCGATCGTGCTCCCAATGTTCCCAATATTAGCACACGCATGCCTGCTCCACTCCTGCTCCCTCCTCGCACGGCACACCTCGGCCACACCTCCTCCAGTAGAAATCATTCGCTGGGCATTTTCTTACTTATTAGTAATATTCTTGATTTATCTTCAACATCTATTATTTCCTGCTGTAAATGCAATCTACGTGGACTTCTACTTTCCCTTATTCCTCCTAATTTTAACAGCGACATTTACAAATTTACCACCGGTTTTTTCTATTTTGTAACGATGTATTCTGGTGAGAGCACGCCAACATCTGAGAGGTCTGCTTAGCTCTAGTGCAGACCTGTCGGCTTCTCTCTGTGGCTCGAGATACGCGTGCCGGGGGCCATGGGGTTCGGTCGGCTCCGGCGCGAAGGTAAGGGTGCGAGTGTGCCAGTCAATTTAATCCTGCAATTGAAAAGGAGGTGAGGTAAATGGGTTAATCAAACAACGGGTCTATATAAGAGCTCGCTATCGGCTGGCTGTCAATAGAATCGGGCTGGTCATCGGCCGCGTCCGAAAGGCTCCTGCTATCGGCTGATAGCCGATAGGAATCAGGGCGTTCTTCCATCGGCTAGAGAGCTGATGAGGGCATGGACAGGTGTTGATAAAGGATACGACGGCTCCGGATATAGCGGACGTGAGGCTCTGATCCGATGGAGGCACAAGATTATACACAGAGATTAGCAAGGTGCGTGGAATCTCTCCTAGTAGTCGACAGAACCTGTTGCGATCGTTCATCGGTTGGAAAGCCAATAAAGGCATATGAGAACTGACAAGAAATCGTATAAAAGGCACGGGCTGTAAAGCCGATGCCGCTCCGGATATGGCAGTACGAGACTCATCGCCCGCCGTGACGACACCGCTAGCACCGAATCTCAAAGATCGGACCTAACCGAGACAGTACGAGGCCGAGGTCAACGGCAACAGGACGGTGGACGCCGGATCGGACGTGCTGAAGCAAGGGCAAAGTGAACCCATAGGCTAGCTGATCCAATGAGTAGACGTCTCTCTGAAGACAGGCGCGTATCGGCTGGAAGGCCGATATGTTTGGTGTGGCGCTCAAGAGAAGTTTCTAAAGACTGATGCGTATCGGCCGAAGAGCCGATACGCTGAGCGTGATGATCAATGTATGGATAACTCATCGGCTAACACTCTGATAAAACATCGTATATAGACCTATAGGCCTAAAGCTCATTCTACCATCGTAGGTTAAACCTAACCGATACAGCATTAGACCGACGATGGTAGAGAGAGCTTGATAGGCCGATAGACCCTGCATGGACGTGATACGATACATCCGATCGGCCTAAGAGGTCAAACTTAACTGATGCAGCCTTAGACAAAGCGAGACATATCGAAATAGTGGCGGTACTTACCCGTTCGTTAGAGATTGGACCTAACCGATGCAGTCCTACGTTGAGAGCCAGACCCCACCAGTAGAATCCTAGATAAACTAGGGTGGCGATGCGCCGATGTTATATTGATCGAAGGATTGATCTATATATTTCTAGGGGTCTGTATTTATACCCTGGGTTTACAGAGTCCGACGCATTTATAACAACCATCGGACGTTATTTCCTAATAAAAATAAAGAAAAATATCTCTAAGAATGTTAACTAACTAACTAAATCTTCATATCCATATAAAATAGGATAGACTACCCTAGCATGAACCACGACTTCTCTTTAAACTCAGTCTTATCTTCAGCCGATCAGTTTTTTCTAATCCTGTCTAAATTTTGGCGTTAATATAATGTCACTTGAATGACAGTTATAGTAGTATTTTTGTAATTTTTTAATGGCAGACTTATGATAATGATTCAAACCAGTGGTAATTTATAATTGCCCTTTTAATAATTCTTTTATAAGTATTCTTTTGTATCATTTGGTAGCCTATATTCGACAAGTTTTATCTATATAGTCTAGGTTTATTATATTAATTTTATAGGTAATTGAATTTTTCTCCAAGTATTTCATTAGGATTTATCCTATTATTTGAATGTCCTCTAGTATTTGACAATTTTTTCAATATCTTTTTTAGACTTAATATCTCTATATAAATTTGATTCAAATGACTATAGCCCTACATACTCTATATTGGACTTTGATATATAACAGTCTTCTATACTTTTCACTAAGCTCATATTGTACACTTCTTTTTTCACGGTCAAACATATCAAGGTTGTTAAGATTGGTGTTGGTTCACCATACTTTCGTAAACATTATCTTAATATATAATAAATATAATTCATTACTCACGTATTACCGTGGTTTGTACTGACGGTTGTAAGAACCTTAGGCCAATAATCAAGTTGATAATTATCATTGATAATTCTCTTATTGTAATATCATCTGTTATATATTTTATCCCATTGATATATACTTCAATATTATAGGAATTTTCTTTATTCCAAATATGTATATAGAAACTTCTATCTTATTATCATTGATTTATAAACTATTTTAGAATATTTTATGAAGTATTTGTCGTTAATAATGTTATTTGTACACTATGTCTACTAATGCTAATATTTTGTATGATATATTTGGTGACAACTTTGTTATTACCAGGATCCTTAAAAGATAAAATTATTTTAGAAGTATTACTATGTTTTAACATTACCTATTGCTCTTTAAATTCAATATTTCGTATAGCCTTTTTTTCTAGCAAACCCTTAATATTACAAATATTTTTTAAATTCTATAACTCTACTTTTAATTTATTTATTCTATTTTCTAAAACTCGTATTTTATTTATTCTATTATCTAAAATTCGTATTTTGTGTGATAGTATTTTCTCATCTAATTCTAATTCTATCTCGTTTCTCCATTTCTGCTTATTTTCTTTTATACATTCAACGCACACTTGTTATAGCCATATACTATGGTTACAATGTTATCTTGACTTGGGTAATAGATGCAAAAAGTACATTTAATTTTGTAATCACATTTTGCTCTAACCCAATTATATTTACAAATTAATTGGTACATCATTTCAGTTCTTATTTCTATTAATTTATTAATTAAGTCTAAGCCTTCATAGTTTGATTCATATTTCTCAAGTTTCACTGTTTCTATGATTAAATATATTTATTCGTCATCCTTTATTTCATCATCACATACTAGTTTATCCTATCTATAACTCTTTTGCTCTTCATATTTGTTAGAATATTTTGTATTTTTTATTTGGGCATGTTTAACTCAAATGGTCAGATGACTTACATATAAAACATTTACGTGTTCTATCATACGTCTTCCTAAGAATATATCATCTTATATTTCTTTTATGTAGAAAAAGGTCTCTATTGTTTCATCTTCTTATGAAGTAACTTTTCTTTATTCTAATATTATTACTATTTCTATTTTGATGTCTATAATTTTTTTTACTTCTAGGCCTCTCTTCTCCATATATGATAAAGGTATTTGCACTATTTACTACAAAAATTACAATCAAAATACTTCATAAACCTTTAGGCTTGTACACTCGTACAAATTTTTCTTAATTGTTTAAACATAAATGTTATTGCTTGAGAGATATTTATTTCAGCTAATTTGATTTCTTTTTTATACTCTTCAAAAATCATGCTTTTTAATAGGTATAACAATCTATTGAAATAACACTTAACTATTCTTTTATTATATCATTGTTTAGCCATTGTAGCATAATATAAATAATATTGAGAAAATTCTTTTATGCCCTTTCAACTTGTCAATGTTAATTTTTCTATTTATTCAAAGTTGTATAACCTAATTTGGATCTTCAACTATAATAATATTGCATATTAAATTTACAAAATTATATGGATTGCTACTAGCTCTTTCCACTACTTCATAATGATTCTTTTTAACCCATTGTTCCCATATAACCTCAGGAGATTCACCTAAAAATATTTCTAAATAAGTTATCATATGTTATACTCTATTTTCTACATTGTGTTGGTTTTGAATATATTTTTGAACTATTAATAATTTTTAAATACTAATAATATTTTACTAGTCAATGGAATCATACGTGGCTAAATTTAATATAGAACCATCACTTTTTTATTTTAAAATTTTACAGGTCTTTTAAAATCTCTTCTCTTAGTGTCCATGTAACTATATATTATTGGGATATAATTACATGAATATTCTTCTTTATCTTAATGCACATATGCCTATATTGCCCTAGTTAGTCTTTCTCTTTCTCCTTCATTTTTTATAGAATTTTCACTATAACTTCTCCTCTTTCCTGATCCTAAATCTACTTCCATAGCTTTCTTTACATTGTCAAGCTTATGCAGACTTATATCATCTAAAGATTTTATAAATTTATTATATTGTTCTGAGATATTATATTCCTCTTCTATATTATACATTTCATTCATCAGACTAATTTCTTCTTTATAACTTCTAAAAATAGGTTATCCTTTTCTTCCCATTGTTCTTCTTTATGTAATTTTTTACTAACATTTTGCTTTTCTTTGTCATCTGCAGCCTTTTCTCTAAGCTTTATTTGTTCTACTTTCTTAGATTTTAGAGTATCTATAGCCATGTCTTTATTTATGAATGTTATTTCTTTAGAATATTTTTTCAATCACATCATTTAAATTTAATTTGTATTTAGAAGGTCTTAGCTAATCTACCTGTAAACTCTATACTTATTAACAAATTTATCCTTTTAAATTCTTCGTATCCCTTTGTCCAAAATCTAAAACTTATTTTATCTATGAATTCTTTTGCAGGCACCATTAAATCCGAGGCTATATATGTTATCAACATATTTTCATTCATATCACCTTCTATAAAGTCTAATGTTGCTTTGTCTATTGTTTCTTATCTTTTATTTAACAAGGTTATTAGCAATTTCGCTTCTAATTTATTTCTTGTTATACCACTGATTCCTATTAATATGCCTTGGGTGAATATATATTTATATCTGAATATTTTAATCTATTTTAAAATTCCATAGCTACAATTTTTAACTTAACTGGTTTTGTCAAAATACTTAATTTTACTTCTCTAGATATTCTATATAACACATTCTTATTAAAAAAATACACACAATATATTTGTTAGCATCTTATTGGTGTTAAAGTGTCTCTTAAATATCTTTCAAGCTGCTTATCCACTTCTACAATATCTTTTAACTCATTTATTTCTTTATATTACTTGAAGATTTTTCATCTCTCCTTGCAATTCTTTTTAAGAAACTCCTAGATAGTTCCATTTAAACTTGTTGGGATCCAACTATACCTAATGTCAAAACTATTTCTTTGCCTTTACTAGAATTAAATTTATCTAATAACTCCTTGATATAATTATTGTTTTGTGAAATTTTATTTTTGCCATGTCTTATATTTTTCTAGTAGTTTTAATGCAGAATTTAATTTATAACTAAGAAAAGAATATTGTTGTTCAATTTGCTTATGTTATTTATATAACTCTTTATTTTTTTTCTCTAAAATTGTCATGTCCTTTACCCCAATTTACATATAAATTATATACCAAATAAATAATTAAGTTTAGTTGGCTATTATTAGAGTACCAGATTATGATTTTGGTATGTTCAATCTATATCTTATATTTGTATTATCTTCGATAGTTATTAACTTTTCAACATTATAGATTTATCTTTTCTATGGTGACCAGCTCTGATACAACTTTTTTATGGGTTTATGGGTGCAAAAAATGTAACTTATTGGTATTTACTATTTATTCACACTATTCACTATTCAAAAGTGTTGTTTATTCGGCATATTACTATTCACAGCATTGTTTATTCGACCAGTTACTATTTAGAGCAGAGTTTATTCAGCTAGTTACTATTCAGAGTATAGTTTATTCTGGTGGTTACTATTCAAAGTAACTTTTTACAATTGCTGTTTACAACTTGTTTTAAATTTTTGATTGGCGAGACCAAAACTAGAAAGCCAGTGTATGCTTAAAAGTATTGTAAAATACTACTCAATACTCACCATATTTCTTATTTGTTGTAGGAGTGATATTTTAAATATCCCTAGTCATATTCATTCTAGCTGAGAGCTTATCATCTTTGTATACAGTTTTACCCAAAGGGTACACTTCTCTACGTTTTAATTTTTTCAAGATCTTCATTGGTTGGAGAGACCAAAACTAGAAAGCCGATGCTTGCTTAAAAGTATCATAAAATCCTACTCGATACTCACTATATTTCTTACTTATTTATTTTGGGAGCAACTTTGTTAAATATCCCTAATCATATTTATTCTAGCTGAGAGCTTATCCTCTTTATGTATAGTTTTACCCGAAGGATACACTTCTCTACGGATACAAGATTCTCCTAACGCCTATGCGAGATGCAAGCTATAAACGAAAACTATCGGAGAGATTTCTTCTATAGTCCTTAGCATAAATAATTGTCTAGAACATATAGATAATGATACTTAAAGAAAATTATTTTACAGATAAGTTTAGATATGGTTTTTTCTTCTATAAACATCGAAGAAAGATACAAACAAGATTTATTTATGTTACACAGCTTACGTTATAATTCTTGCTACAATATACTAGAAAGGAGAATTTCTTAACAGGTTACTACTACTAAGGCTAGAGAGAGTGGTTATAAACTCCAGCTATATGTATGTATGTATGCATATGTGTGTATATGTATGTATGTATATGTGTGTATATGTATGTATATATGTGTATATATATATGTATGTATGTATGTATGCAGATGTGTGTGTATTTATGTATATATGTATATGTGTGTGTATGTGTGTATATATGGATATATGTATATGTATATGTGTGTGTATGCATATATATATATATGTATGTATGTATGTATGTATGTATGTATGTATATGTATATATAAGGTGAAATTTAGATTTGACATATCATTAGTGGTCACAACAACACTACACAATATTGTACGGTCTATGTGTAGAACCAATTGTGACTAGGGTACCACCCTGCTTAGTTCACCTAATCAACCGGCTCTATCCCCACTAAAGAATTTATTAAGTTTGTACTCAGTTCATTTCCTATATATCCTCTTTACTCGGTGCTTAACTGAGCAGGGTAAGTGCTAACCTTTACATAAAACCACCCAATTCAAACCATGCCGCCCCAATCAAAATTAGTTTGTTTTATTAAGCTTTTGGTTTTCACAAACGGTTTTAGGTGTGAAACATGGAGTAGCGCTCATGTCTCCAACCACTCATCGATAATTACTCAAACCCTGAGTAACCATCCCCTATCCCAATCATTTCCACATCACAAGCATAAAGCATGTAACATGAAATTAACTGGCACGAATGACTAAGCAATGTTAATAAAATGACTACGGACATCAACATAATCATATGGCAACAAATATACAACAATATCGAGGAAAGGCTTAATCATTTTAGATTCACATTTTTAACATAGCTTGTAATTTAGTTATAAACAAATCATTTCACAATATAGACATACCATGTTTAAGAAGGAAGGCATAGTGACTTGTGTTCTGTCGATGGCTCCTCCTTGTTGATAGCGTGTTCGTCCTCATGTTTAAGCAAACACCTAATTAACCTAATGTCCTAATCTTAAATAAACAGCCATAAATACCAAGAAAAATGATTAAAAAATCCAAACCAATGTCATTAGTTATATCTTAATTTTACATAAATTTTGATGAAAGTTTCGCTAGATACCGACTTAAAAGGAGTGAGTTGTTAGTTTTAAAGTTTCAAATTTGAATTAAATCAAATTAATTGTAAAAATCTTCCGTTTAGTCATTTTCCCCTTTTTCCAAAATTATTTTTCTATGGGAAAATCTTTCCATTATTGACATCTAGGTCTTAGCATATATTTTTAATTGACAAAACGTGATTTTTCTTGTCTTCTACCAACTTACAAAACGGGGCCCGCAGTCAACGGTTGACTGGTCAAACTGACCATCTCATGTCCAGGACCCACATGTCAGTCTCCCATCCTACTCCACTCACCATCACCTTTTCTCTCTTCTCTCTTTCCCTCTCGTTCTCTTTCTTCTCTCGCTGCAACAGCAGCTCGACGCGGTCGAGCACGCCTGTGCCGTGCTAGGGTTAGCGCGCGCGGCGGCTGCCCGGGTCAGAGGCCGAGGCGGCTAGCGAGGGTAGGCTCGAGGAGACCTTGGCCACCGATCGACAGTGGTGGAGCGGCTGCGACGGCACGGGGAGGTCTTGCGGCTGGGTGAGGCGGCGCGGTGGCTCGGGTAGGAAAGAGCAACAGCGCTCCGACGGTTCCCCGTGGAAGGCGAAGGCTGCGGGGCTTTGCCTCGCAGAGGGAGTTCCATTTACTCCCTCAATCGGCGGCAAGCTGCTGGCACGCGCACGGCAAAGGGAACAGATTGACGGTGGCGATAAATTCCGACAGCCGGGTCGTGGTGAGGCCGGCATGAAGCTCGGAACAGCTACGCCGTGGTAGGGGGAACGTTTCCCTTTACTTGGCCTGCTTGGAGGAGGGCCGAGGTGGGTCGGCTTCTTCGGCTAGTAGCAGTGCTGTGGCGGAGCTACTACGGCGACGGTGCTCCGGTAAGTCACGGCTAAATTGGGCGGGGCGCTGGGTACTAGGCTGGGGTGGGACGGCATAAGTGCGGTTCTCGCCGCGGGAGGGCTGGGTCGTGAAGGGCAACCGGTCGTTGTCATGGTCATGCGCTGGCAGGGCACCGTTCCGTTTGCGAGCGGCGGCAGCATGCCGATTGTTAATATAATTGGTACCGGATGATTTCTATAAGTTATAACTACTCATATATATATATATATAGAAGATCGCATACATAGAAGATTATGCATATAGGTCACAAGTATAACTAAGAGATATAGCTTTAAATATAGATGATATCTTATTAAATATAGATTACACATTTCTATGTTTAACACCCTACTCAATCTGGATGGAGATAAACTAGGTTCAGATTATGACGTAAATTACAGTAGGGAGTAACCGGAAGCGGCTTAGTTATGATGTCGGCCGCCTGGTCCTTGGATGAGATGAAGCGAACGTTAAGTTGGCGAAAGACAACACGTTCACAAATAAAATGATAATTAAACTCAACATACTTCGTATGACGATGAAATATGGGATTGGCACACAGATAAGTAGCACCAATATTGTCACACCATAGTGACGGTGACCGAAGCTGAGAGATCCTAAGCTCCCTTAGCGACACTTGTATCCATAATACTTCAGCGGTAGCATTGATAATGGCATTGTATTCAGCCTCTGTGCTCGAGCGAGAAACAATTGGTTGTTTGCAAGAGCTCCAAGAAAAAAGATTGCCACCAAAGAAAATGGTATAACCACCTGTACTACGTCGATCATCTGGGTTCTCGGCCCAATCGGCATCAGAGAATGCACTTAACAATGAAGACCTAGATTTAGTGATGCGTAGCCCCATATCAGACGTGGAATGAAGATAACACAGTATGTGTTTTACTGTCGTCCAATGAGTCATCGTTGGTGCTGATAGAAATTGGTATACCCGGTTGACAGAGAAGGACATATCAGGGCAAGTGAAAGATAAATATTGGAGAGCCCCAACAACACTGCGATAGCGTATAGTATCTTCAGCTGAGAGAGAGTTGCCACTCTTTAAGAGTAACTTGTTGGTGGGAAGGATAAGTGTCGGAACATTATTAAAGGATGCCATATTTGTGCGCTGCAGCAGGTCTTGAATGTATTTATGTTGTGTCAAGATAAGACCAGTAGAAGTACGATGTACTTCAATGCTAAGAAAATATTCAAGAGTGCCAAGATCTTTCACGGTAAACTTAGCGTCAAGTTGAATGAGTAGACAATCCGTAGCTGATGACGAAGAGCTCATAATAATAATATCATCCATATAGATGAGAATATACATTTGAATGCCACCTCTGTTGAACATGAAAAGAGAAACATCAGTCTTAGAAGCCGGTTGTAATAGTTTGTTACTAAGACGAGAAAACCAGGCACGTGGGGCCTGTTTGAGGCCATATAATAACTTGTCCAACTTACAAAGATAAGTAACATGAGCCGAGTCAACAAAACCAATTGGTTGTTTTATATAGACGTCCTCTTAAAGATGGCCATATAAGAATGCATTTTAAATATCAATCTATCGAAGAAACCAACCACAATAGACTACAAGAGACAATAAGACTCAAATAGTGGTAGATTTCACTACCGGGCAAAATGTATCATGATAATCAATTCCATATTGCTGCTTGAAGCCCTTGGTGACCAATCGTTCTTTATAGCAATCAACAGAGCCATCAGCTTTGTGCTTCAGTTTGAAAATCCACTTGCAATCAATGACATTAAGGCTGACACGTGGAGAAACTAGATGCCAATTATTTCTTGAAAAGGGCTTAAAATTCATCATTCATTGCTGACCTCCAAAGGGGGTGTGCCATAGGAGTAACATGTGATGTAGGCTCTGCATCTAAAGTCCGTATGGCGGAATAAGTAACCGTGCCATCAGTACGAACCTTGGTTTTCTTGATGTTGTGGCTTAAGCATGTCCCGTACTTGTGGGCAGGAGGATCCGGTGTAGGAACCTTTGAGTGGTGCATGGCCTCAGGCCGGATGCTCGGTGATGAAGTTTGCCACGATGCTGGTGATGATGGGTCAGCAGATGATAGCCTAGCCGTAGCCTCTGTGCTTGCCGTAGGAGACACGGGAGAGGTAGGTAGAGACTCCGATGTAGGCTGCCTGCGGAGCGCCTGCCTCGGGTAAAGAAGCAGGCACAGGGAATGTTGACGCCAATCCTGATGAGGTTTTAGCCATCCCGGGATCTGCTACATGCTGAGGGGCTACATTTATAGGGTTAGCAGGAAACATATGCATATCGTAATTATTTAAATTAAAATTGTCGCTGTCCTAATTAAGTGCAACGTTGGATGAAGGATAAGTGGAGAAAGGAAAAATTGTTTCATCAAATATAACGTCACGGGACACATACACGCGTCCAGAATCCATATCGAGATATTTGTATCCCTTGTGAAGACCACTATATCCCAAAAACACGTAGACTTTGGATTGAAAGAAAATTTTTATGCTAGTTATAAGGTCGTAAATTGGGCCAACATGCACAACCAAATATACGGAGCATGGAATAATTTGGTGGAGTTTTGAGGAGACATTCTAGAGGGCATAGATTAAAAAGTACTCGAGTGGGCAATCTATTGATGAAATAAGTGGGTGTGAGAAAGGCCTCGTCCCAAAATTTAATCGGTATGGAGACATGAGCTAGTAGAGCAAGACTAGTTTCAACTATATGACGAAGCTTGCGTTCAGTCGATCTATTTTATTGGTGAGTATGTGGGCAGAAAGCACGATAGGCTATGCCAAAGGATTGGAAAAATTGAGTATGAAGTTTTTGGTACTCCCCACACCAATCGGATTGGATGCATTTAATTTTAGTATCAAAGAGACGTTCTACATATGCAACACATTTTCTTGCAATTTCAAGGAGACGTTCTACATATGCTTGAAATTGCAAGAAAATGTGTTAAGCCACAGTGCGGTCATGCATCAAATATATTCACGTAAATTTACTAAAATCATCGATAAAGCTTATATAGTATTTGTATCCACTAACAGACTTGGGGGCAGGACCCCACACATCTGAAAAGTTCAAGAGGCAATGTAGAATAATGAATAGCATGAGTATAGGGGAGTTGATGACTCTTGCCTAATTGATATGCATGATAAACTGAGAGACTCGACTCTTTGATATATGGGAGAATATTCGAAGTCAAAATAGACCGCACGACTGGGGTAAAGGGGTGGCCAAGACGAGCATGCCACTGATCTGGAGATGTCTTAACACTGACAAGTGCTTGTTCGAAGAATTCAACATCGGATGGTTTTATAGGATAAAGGCCTCATTCACACTTTCCTTCCAAAAGCACTTGTTTCATTGCTTGGTCTGGGTGAAATTCAAAAAATATATTATTGTCACGTGATAGTTTATAAACTGAAAGGAGGTGTTTAAAGATATCAAACATGTGGAGAACAATATGTAAGTCAAGATGACGTATGGTAGCATTAAGAGAACAAAAAATAATATGCATAATTTGCAAACCTATCCCGTTGCCAACTTAAACCGTTTCTCTACTATGGTATTAATCACGCAAGGATAGGTGATCCAGATCACTGGTTATGTGATCAGTAGCGTGTCTCCTATTGGGCGTCATCCACTTGCCCGTCGTAGACCTGCTGTAGTCCATTCTGACATACTGCATAGAAAAAGCAAAAAGGGGAAAATGAAGCTTGAAAACATGTTTAAAGAAAGTCACTTCTGAACTACTTCTACTAACATTTAAGTTACTTTTGCCGACTTGCTGTTGCAGCGGAAGCGAGTCCGTCTCTCGAGAGCGCCACTCCCATTTAGGGCGTACCCAGCCGATCAGTTCGCTCGCGCGCGCGTCGCTGGGTAGGACGAAACGGTGCGTGCGCACTGGATAGATGTTGCGGGAGTTTCGACGGAGTAATCGATCGGTTTGTTGCCTTGTCCGGTTGTCCCATAGAGCCCAAAACCAAAAAGCCCAAGCCCTTCCTAGTTCTATACTCCTGGGAACATGGCCCAGCTTCATTAGGCCGTAGTGTCGATCACATTGAGCATATCCTCCACCAAGGATTCCGAGGCCCGCGGGCCGTGGATCTTCGTCTTGTGCAGGGGGCAGTTACGACGCTGCTCTTTCCCGCCCAACCAAATCCCCCCACGGGCCCCACCTCGGCGACCCGTCCGTCACCGGCGGCGGAGGCGCGCGATGGAGCTCTCGGCCGCCTTCGACGAGCGCGTCCGGCAGATGGAGGGCACCCGCAACCACCGCCTCTCCCTGCTCCTCCACGTCTCTGCCCTCCTCCTCCCGCTCCTCCTCTCCTTCCCCAAACCCTAGCCGCCCTCACCGCCGCGCTTCCTCCCCCCGCAGGCCGAGAAGGAGCTCCAGGCAACGAGGCCCCGCCTCCTCGACGCGAATCTCGCCTCCGCGCGCCGGCTCGAGCGCCGCCGACTCCTCCTGGAGCGTCACGCAGTGGACCTCGCCTCCCGCGCCGACATCGACGCCGCCCGCGCGCCCCGCGTCGCCATCTCCTGCGACCTCAGGCAAGCGAGCGTCCTCGCCTCCCTCCCACTCTCTCCCCCATCCAAGCCCTTTCCCCTCTCGTTTAGTAAAATTTCCGCATCGGTGTCTGGACTCATGAATTGCTCGAAGTGGACGCGGTCACCCAGCTCGGTGAGGGGCGAGATCGAGGAGGCGGAACGGAGGGAGGAGGAGTGGGACCGCTTCTACGAGGCCAAGAGGAAGAAAATGGAGGAGTTCCAGGCGATGTCGGGGCGGTTCGAGGCAGAGGCTCGCAACGAAGTGCAGAGGCTGAGGGATTTGGTATCTCAAGTAAGGTCCCAATCCTTTGTGCTGATAAACTATGAGCTTATTGTATTGTCTAGTAGATTGTTTAGTTGAACTACTGGTATTTGTGCCATTGCCATTTGGGTGAGCCTGATGAATTCTTATCTTCGTTCACTGTGCCATTTTTTTTCAATGGCAACAGGGCAGTCAGGCAGTGGATTTAATAGATGTTGCATGGTCACTACTCACTAGCTAGCACCAATTGATGTTTAGAAATTGAGCGCTTTTGTTGGCCTGCCTGATGGATCACTGTTCGAGCTCAAAGCAATCCTCTGCCATTATGTCGAAATGTGTGGTTCATCTTAACCATTTGATCATAATTTAGATGGACCATGTTGAGGTGGAATTGTGGGAATGGGATTTTATTCATGATTGTCTACATAGAATAATTTAAATTTCGCACATGCCTTGAAATGTCCCTAGACATGTACTTTTACCTGTGAAGAGATAAATATATGGTTAGGAATATAACAAGTAATATTGATATAAATCAATTTGCTTCTGATTAATTTGTTTGTTACTAGTATATCAACATTCAATGATAAATGTTTTATGATGTCAAGAACTCAATATGATTGACTTGCTGATATGTTTTAATGCGTTAGAACTAATCAGAATGGGCAAATGTAGGTTGTAGGCCATTTTGGAAATATTGGATAAGAACAACACTAAACATTTATAAAAATTTCTACTGGATAGTTTTTAAACAATTTTGTTTAATTGGGCTGTTGCTGGTAATGGGCGAATGGGTGTTCATTGAAACTCCTTTTTTTTTCTTTTTGTTATCCTGGTTGATTTTCTCTCTCATAAAGTGGTGGTCAATTTTACTGGCATGTCAAGATAATAATACATGAGGATTCATGGACCACGGTCTGCCATAACCATTAACTTCACAAGCATCCAATGGCATTAATCTGAATTTTTAAATGACAACCTGTTCTTATATGTAAAAAACTTCTTTTTACAAGGCATTGCTGATTGGTCCATTTTTTAAGGTTTGCAAGACAATGGTATACTCCAGCAGTCCAGTAGCAAGAGATGTTCTGTTATAATATATTGTTTACTATCTGCTGATCTGAATCAACTAATAGGGAACCATTACTCAAGATCTCATCAAGAACCTACGCTAGCTAGAATATTTTACTATCTGCCAACGCCGTGAATTCATACCTTCATACACATAATGATTGACTGCCTGCAACTTTTAATGGTGCAGCTGAAATCAACGCTGCAAGAGCATCACGGCGGTGTGATGTACTTGAACAACGCTGAGATTACTGCGGCAGAAGCCAGGAAGTCTGATCTCATGGCTAAGGCAAAACTGGACGAGAGCCTGGCTTCAGCCCGCCTGTTCAGAACACTGCTGCAGCAGCAGCTCCAGAAAGCCTTCGCCTCATAGATTGGGGATCAAAAGACAGCACAAACTACCATCTGAGCTTGACAACTTCAGATAGCATATCTGCATATAGCACTGTTCAGGTACTCCTCCCCTCCTCCATCGACTGTACAGGTGAAAAACATCTGAGATGTTCACTGAGATAGATAGATACATGCTCTTATCTTCAGTTACTGTTCAATTGCTTCATTGGAACGATGGAAGTACGAGTGCCAATGATATAAACATACTCACCGCGTATGCAACAAGATCTTTGCAAAGACTCCTGGCTTTTCATATTGCTTCCTCTTTTTGCTAATGGATTGGTAGTTGTACCGATGCTGCAAAGTGTGCAGTGTACTCTCATCAATGTGTAGGCCTAGTCTTCCCATCATATGCTGCCCAGAGTGGACGCTTTTAGGGTTGGTACCTCCCTTCCAGCTACTCGCAACTACTCATGCATTTGTACCATTTCGTTAAATGCTGCACATGAGAACCTTTCATGCATTGTCAGGCACAAATTAATAGATAGCCCACAATGACATAATGGTGCTGTAAATTCATAAAATTAAGGGAATGAAGATATTACTGGTATTTGGTTTTGGTAGATCATAGACTGATGGTTGTACAGGCATGTTTTAAATTCAATATGCCTTCAGTAGAAAACAAGTTGCTAAACGATGATGATAATCCCCCCCCCCCCCCAAAAGGAACAGACCTCCCGTCACAAATTAAGTGGCGTCTGAGATAACGACACAGTCTCTAGTACACTTGTTTTTTTTATCAATTACTAGTATAAAACTTATAAGAAGTATAGCAGAGTTATAATATTTTTAAACTATTTTAAAGATGAATATAACCATATCATTTTCAAAAGTTGAGTCAAAATATTTAAAGAGAAATTTACAATCAAGTCTAAAATGTTGGCTACACGTATTTCAAAACATCCTTTATCTATGATGAGAGGAGTGGAACCATAAACTCTTTTATGTCTCTTGGTTGTGAATTTTAAATGCACAAATATGGTGATTGTAACGTTCTTTCATCACATGTAGCCAATTTTAGATATTAAATATCTCCAAAACTCAACCATACTGACATGAAAAAGTTAGAAAATATTAAAAAATACTCACACAAAATACACACACAAAACCATATAGATAACCCTATTTAGATGCCGCCAACATGGTAAAAGCAACAACCAGTAAAAACAAATATGTACTGAACCCTTCTTCACCAACAAGACACACTAACATATAATCCGATAAATACCAAAACCAAATAATACATGGACACCAAAAGCAATCTGGACCTACCTAACCTAGCCTCTAATCCCTCCATCTTACAATACATGTGTACAACCAACTAGTGATCATTGTATATCTTTATCATTAACAAAAATATTAAATCTCTACCGTAATCTGCTTCCACACGCAATATAATAAAAAAGTTACATCAAATATAAATATAATAAGAGAGGCTAACAAATAAAAAAACAACCTATTATATCTCTAAACGGTAAAGCGACGAGTATAAAGCGTGAACAAAAGACACCACCGCATCTCCATCCCCATCACCCTCGCCACTCCACTCCTCACAGGCCGCTGCCAACAGGTTTTCACTCACGCTAGGCGCTCGGCAGGGAAGGGGAACGACAGGCAGCCGCCCCCCTCGCTTCCCCACCCCGTTGCAAACTGCGGCTCTGGCTCTGGCTTTGGCACCGGCACCGAGACTATTATAGCGACCGCAGCAGCGGCAGAAGCTAGGCTACAGAGGTCGCAGACTCTCTCGCAGCGGCAGAGACAAGGCTTCCTTTCCTTTCCTTTCCTTTCCTTCCCTTCCCTTGTGCTCTCGCTTCCTTCCCTTTCCTCCCACCCCGAGAAAGCCAAAAAAAGAAAAAATATTTTTGAAAAAGCTCGCCTCGCCTCACGTCGTCCCCATCACGCCCCCCCCCCCCCCCCTTCTCCTTCCCCCGCAGCCACGCTCCGCGTACGCGTGTGTATATCACCACCAACAACAACAACACCGTATGTATCTACGGTGAGGCGGCGGCGGAGGAGGAGGAGGAGTGGTGAGGGTTTCGTCTCCTGCGGGGGCGGCGGCTGAGGAGGAGTGGTGAGAGAAGGGGAGTGGTAGATCTGGGGGAGAGGGAGGAAGTGGTGGAGGAGGGATGGGGAACAGGATTGGGGGGAGGAGGAAGGCGGGGGTGGAGGAGCGGTACACGCGGCCGCAGGGGCTTTACGAGCACAGGGACATCGACCAGAAGAAGCTGCGCAAGCTGATCCTGGAGGCCAAGCTGGCCCCCTGCTACACGGGCGCCGACGACGCCGCGGCCGGGGCCGACCTCGAGGAGTGCCCCATCTGCTTCCTGGTAAAAAGCACGGTGCTGGCGGTTGGAGGGGAGGCGAGGGAGATCTCTTCCTCCTCCTCCCCCCTCCCGGTTCCTCCCACTTCAGCTTTTTTTTTTGTCGTAATGCTACTACTAGTACTTGCGAGAGTAGGGCGTGCCTTGCGTGCGGCTGGGGTGGTGGGGAGCGTTTCGATTAGGGGTCGATTAGTGCTTGCTCCTGTTGGATTGTGGGGAATGTCGCTGGTGTGTGGCCGTTATGGAGATCGATGGGCATGCGCAGTGTTTCGGTGCAGAATTTCAGTCCACATTGGCACCTTTTTTTTGGGTTGTTTGTATTTGTTCTTGGATAATTAGTGCAGTTCGTGGAGCAGATTTTGCAAAATGTAGTAGCAAGGGCAATGTTTGTGGTGTATGTGTCCGCATTGGTATCAGCCCCTCTGGTAGTGAGTAGTGGCATCATACTGTGCATGTACATTGTCCGCAATGTTCTCGTAAATGGTCTTGAGGTTGTTTTTTAATCATAAGGGATATACAAGGGATATTTCTCTTGTTGTATGTTTTTCGCTGACGATATAGTGCTAGTCGCATAAAAATTGATCAGGAGTAAATACGAAGTTGGAGTTGTGGCGGCAAACACTAGAGTCAAGTTTTTAGGCTCATCAGAACTCTATATGATATATGACTTCGGTACTACTACACATGATGGAAAATGTTGGTTTGGAAGATCAAATAGTATCAAAAAATGATATATTTCTCTATTTGTGATCGATGCTACAGAGAGATAGAAATATTAATGAAGATATTAGCCATATAATTAAAACAGAGTAAATATAATGGCGAAAATTATCAACCATTTTCTATGTTTAAGAAAGTATCCTAAAAGCTAAAAGATAAGTTTTTTAAATATTATAGAATATTGGTCTATAAAAAAATGGCATATTCAACAGTTAAGTATTACGAGATGTATATGTTGCATTGAATTTGTGGACATATAATAATGGATCAGATCCGAAACGATGATATACATGATAAGCTAGGGGTAGTATCAATTAAAAAAAACTTATCCAATATCGATTTAGATGGTTTAAACATATCCAACAGATAATTTCAAAGGCATTCATGTATAGTAAAATTCTAAGACATGATAATAATGTGAAGAAGTAGAGAAATACCGAAATTGATATAGGAGAAGATAATAAAATGAGACTTGAAATATTAAAATATTCTTCAAGTTTTATTCTTGAATATGTGTGCATGGAAAACAGTTATTTTTGTGCCTGAACTTTAATTTGTGACTTTCGTTGGGTTTTATTTTTAGCATATCTCAATTTATTCAGGATTGAAAAGCTTTGATATTGATGTTTGATGTTGTTGATTGTTTTTTTAATCATAATTACTTGTTTTTTATCGTGTAATTCTAGAGATACGTTTTTTGTGATAATTTATAGTCTACGAGGTTTAGGGTATCATTTATCTATTGGCTGCCTGCTTGTGATGCATTGCATGAAATTTAATGTTAGCTGGCACTCCTGGGTTGGAACATTACAGACCTTATAGGAAATTTGACTAGTTTCAGAAACGAATAATTGGCTAACTGTTCTGCAATGTTGGGTGCCTTAAATTTCAAATAGTGGACGCTCTATAGAGTACGGATGTACCATGGTGATCTTTGTTTGTTGTGCGTAAAACTTAAATTTTGGTGTATTAATGCTCTTGGGAACCGAGATTGAGAATCTATTGTAGTGAACTTGATTCTGTTAGCTGTGCCAGAGTATTTTCGATGTCTCTGGGTCAAGCTTGCATTTATTTGGCACTAAGTAGATTTTTTAATGTTTCTGCAGCTTTAATGCTACTGGCTTACTGCAACTAATGTTATTACTATATAGGAATTTTATTGCAATTCTATATGGTTGCAATCTTTAGCCTCAAAATCACTCAATAAATTTGGTTTTAGATGAAACCATGAAACTTGTATTATAGGAGTATATTATATTTGGTGTTGGATTATATGTTCGCATTTGTGCTAATAGCGGTATTTAACAACTATCACTTCTTGTATTTCTGAGCTCAAACTATTTTACAACCACTCCTGAAATGCATGTTTTCTTTCTTTGTAGTACTACCCAAGTCTTAACCGATCAAAGTGTTGCTCAAAAGGGATATGCACCGGTAATACGTCTATCCTATAACTAACAATTGGGTTTTACTTGTTAGGTCCATATGTCCTTATATTCCATGCTTGGTATTTTTGTAGAGTGCTTTCTCCAAATGAAACCAACTCACACTGCTCAGCCTACACAGTATCCTTTGTGTCACCCTTGATTTTATTTCATAACCTTGGTAGTTGGTAATCTATGATCCTTTTTATGAAAAATACTTAACCAACAAAGATGCCCATTCTGCAAAACTCCCAGTTATGCTGTGGAGTATCGTGGCGTAAAGACAAAGGAGGAAAGGAGCATAGAACAATTCGTAAGTAATTCATATTCTATTGTCTTGTTTTTTATTAGTGTTGCCAAATGCATTTTACTTATCTCACATAATATGTGTTACAGGAAGAGCAGAAAGTCATAGAGGCCCAGATGAGGATGCGCCAGCAAGCACTTCAAGACGAAGAAGATAAGATGAAAAGAAGACAGATCAGGAGCTCTTCTAGCAGAACAATCACACCGACCAAAGAAGTGGAGTATAGAGACATTTGCAGCACATCCTTTTCAGGTCTGTCTGCACTAGCTGCAACTAACATAGACATTTAATAATGTACCTTTTCTGCTGCTTGATGTGATAATTTACTATGTGTTATGTCTGTTTCAGTGCCATCATACCGATGTGCTGAGCAAGGAACTGAATGCTGTTCATCTGAACCTTCATGCTCTGCTCAGACTAGTATGCGTCCTTTTCATTGTAGGCATAACCGGTATGTTATTATCTTCTTTTCTTTGAGTTTCAGGGTGTCATTATAGCCTGGTTATGTTGAATGGCAAACCATGTTGAAAGGAAGCAAATGAGAAATATTCTTAAAATAGGATAATGGAAAGTAACAGTATTATATATCGAATCAAATCTAGATAACAAAGATCAACCACTAGATTAAATTGGATAGCAGGAACCAAACAGCATAAGGCACTGGCATTTTGGACAAGATCCCTTTTAATTATTTCACTTTAAGCTTGTGCAATCTGTCCTGATCCACTGCGGCATTCAAGTTGATAAGAAGCTGTGATTAGAGCTACCATTTAGTGTTCAGGTTGACTCATATCAGATATAATTACTTATCCAGTGACAAATTTGGATGTTCAATGTTTGAAAATGTGAATTTGAGATGATGTCTGTCTGCATCATTGATTGTACCATGATGGCTTCAGTTACTCTTTAGTCCATCTATACTCTAGAAGGAGCGCATAAAAACACCAGAACAATTTGATAAAAAATGTTTGAGGTAAATCTTAAAGTAACAAAAAATTGAGAATGGATTTGTTTTTCAATATGGTTATTTGTTGTCGACAGTCAGTGTTCTTATCTCACCCAATGGCCAATGCGGAAAAACAATCTGTTTTTTTTAATCCCACTGTGATTGTCCCAAACCCAGTTGATGTAACAAGTAACTACTACACAAAAACACTATATCACAACCCTTATATGCATGCAATGGATTAATTGGTCTTCAACCTAAGGGTGAAAGAAGCAATGAGGTAGGTTCTAATAGCAAATGCTGAACGCTTTTAGAGGAGGTAAATCACTCTTATGGTTCTTTTACAAGTTACAACACTGAGTTCGCTTGAGTTCTCAATATTGACAGGCCATTCTATAGAGTTGAGTAGTAAAATCTTTGGATGGGGTTATCTCCTATGGTGCTAGACTCTGAAATATAGTGTAACATAACCTGTGTACTGTTGGTGAAATTTTTAAAAAACTGATTAGAATTTTTTTCTTGATGCTGCACAATAGTAAACAACAGCATCTCTTCAGTCACACATGCCACATCCTCACATCAAACAGAAGTATAACTGCAGAAACTAAATGGTAGAGGGGTACAGCATACAGGATACTCAATTCAAGATGAAGTTGGGATTCCACAAAGTATTTGAACCGAATACAACATCTCAATGACTCATATTAGTTTTCATATTATTTCTAGAAGCTATTTCCATATTATTTTTAGAGAAGCTGTTATCATTTTGCTTCCTGTCATCCTCAGAAGATTTCCATTCTGTACTGGTGGTGAATTTGTGTTTCCATCACTCAGACCCTTTTTGGGAGTGTTTCAACTTCAGTTTAGTGCAGTGCTGCATAAGTTCAAACTCTATAAACAGAGCATAAGTATGGTTTGAAGAACCTCTGAATAAAAAAAACCATTTTAAACCTGAAGCCTCTCTTGATCAACTTATATGGAAAATCAGTTTCTGTAGAAGCTAAATTCCTGCAGATGAGGCTTAATTTCTCTTCAATTTTATAGTTTAACATACGGATATTTTCCTGTACTAAGTATTTCTTGCTTGCTGCCTTGCTGGTCATGATAATCCTTTATGCTGTTCAGATGAAAAGGGTTTCTAAAATTATGGGAACTGCATTTTTTCCCCTTACAGCGATGATAACATTGACATGAATATAGAGGATATGATGGTTATGGAAGCGATTTGGCGTTCCATTCAGGTTAGTAGATTTTTTTTCTCTGGTCCTTGCATGAGATTATTGTTAATGTGCACAGTGCATACTGTGAATTATATTATAAATGCTGATTTGTTAGGTTGGGTGATGGTTTGTAAACGAGCTGCACAAAAATATATTGTTATTTGCATTGAACATGAAAGTATGCTGATCTTATGGCATGCTTGTTGAATTCAGGGCATTTTACGTTTTCTGACAAATGCATGACCTAGTCTGCACAACTTGCATTGTTCAGTGTTCAATAATAATAATAATAATAATTTGTAGAGAAGTTTATTGGCAATAGTGGATAATATAGGATCGGTTTGGTTTGAGGCAACAACATCAATTGGATCATCATTGCCTCATCCCTCAAAAGGCACATGCTTAGTGGAAAAAAAAAAGCAATGCAATAATCACGCCAAAAATCATCCTCAATGATGTTGTTCCTGAAACAAAACAGCCCAGTAGATAATGGGGTTGGCGAGACAGATATTTCTGGTTGTTTTTGGAGGAGAACAAGAGGACTTTTCACATTCCTACATTCCTAAAGGGACCTTGTTATCTAACAGCACTGCTAAACTCAGCTCTTCCCATGTTCTTAGCCATTAAATTGATTTGTTATGATGGTTACATGGTTATTTTTTGCGGTCCCAATTATTAGCCACTTAATGTTCAGGACAAGAACTATGGTGTTTTCTCTGTCCTTGCTGTTATACCATTTGTCCTTCAAGCTGTATACATCTCATTGTGTACTGTTCCCCAATAAGTTACTTGCCGTATGGCTTACCAAGGGTTATAATGTTTCCCACTTCTTTCTTTTATTTTCCTTCTGAATAGCTTGTTATTAGAAAGATTCATGCTTTCTGTTGACTACTGCTTCAGCTTTGAATTTAAACTCTTACAATGTAATAAACTTAAGCTGTATTGGGAAAAGGTCATGGATTACGTATAGAAAAGTCTGCATACATTTCTAACCTAATGCACTCAATCTTCTCTCTGAACAGGAGCAAGGAAGCATAGGAAATCCTATCTGCGGCAACTTTATGCCTGTAACTGAGCCAGCCCCACGTGAACGCCAGCCGTTTGTTCCAGCTGCTTCTCTAGAAATATCTCATGGTGGTGGATTTTCTTGTGCCGTTGCTGCAATGGCTGAGCACCAGCCAACCAGTATGGACTTCTCTTACATGGCTGGCAGCAGCGCATTCCCAGTCTTCGACATGTTCCGGCGACCATGCAACATTGCTGGTGGGAGCATGTGTAATCTGGAGAGCTCACCGGAGAGCTGGAGCGGGATAGCACCAAGCTGCAGCAGGGAAGTGGTAAGAGAGGAAGGAGAGTGCTCAGCTGATCACTGGTCAGAGGGTGCAGAGGCCGGAACAAGCTATGCCGGCTCAGACATCGTGGCAGATGGCGGGACCATGCCACAGCTGCCTTTCACTGAAAACTTCGCTATGGCTCCAAGCCACTTCCGCCCGGAGAGCATGGAAGAACAAATGATGTTTTCCATGGCTCTTTCATTAGCAGATGGTCATGGAAGAACACACTCGCAAGGGTTGGCATGGTTGTAGGTAGCACTCTATTGACGCCTTGCTGCCCTCTCCCTTGCGCTGCTGCTGTCCTTCCTTGTCTCCCTTGCCTCCTTCTACCTCCTTTTTCCCACCGCTCTTGGCCTTTTTGTTCACCCCCTTTTTGCATGTGCTTTCTCGTCATGGTTTGATATAGATCCAGCTATAGCTCTCCATTGTTATTGCTTATATGTATGTAAAATGGAATATGAAATAGAAAAGGAAAATGGGTCAACAGTTCTTTAGGCAGTAGGATGTGCATTGTTTTTTGCGTTGCGAAAGCGTATAGCAATATTCAATCTTGCAGTTGGAAGCACTATTTGCAAGTTTGGAGGTTTGTTTGTGAGTTACATCCAATGGAAGAGCTGTCTCGATGAGAGCACATTCAGCATTTCAGCCATTCCAGGAGCCAACTCATGCTTATTGTATCCTTTTTTAATTTTGGGGAGTTGGTAATGTTTACACATGCTAATTCTATACACAACAGTTCGGTCGTTCTAGACCTATCCATGTCAAATTATGCTTTTAGAAAGCAAAATCAATATATGCAATGTATACTGTTTTTTTCATGTTACATCAAGGCAATATTTGTGTCAACTGTCAATGAGCAGATATGGAGACGCTTATGGACTGTGTCCTGCTTACAAAACTGGACGGTCCCACTCCCAGCCTCTCTTCTCTGACACTGGCCACCAGACGAAACTACTGGGCTGCTCAAGCAGTTCCATCTAGTACCATGAATAATTCGCTTTTGCCACTCCGAAGAGATGAGTGGTAATAGATTGAGTCGTGAATAATTAGCTTTTTGCCACTTTGAAGAGATGAGTGGTAATAGATTTGTCACTCGGTGAGAGGAATTGTTGTGAGAGAGGTTAAACGGATACAGTAAAGAGTGGCAAAAAGTTAAATCTCCGTACTGGGACAAGCGGACATCATCGTATTTCGAAATGAAAAAGAAAGAAGATCCAAGTGATAAAACCGAAAAGGGTTTCACAGCGCTGCGTTTCAGTGATTTCACCCACCCATGCAGTTCATCGATCAGCAGCTAGCTAGCTATAGCTACGTGCCTAGCTACTCGATCGCATTCCAGCTGCAGCCACTGCGTCTCATGATCGATGCAATGTACTACTACTACTACGTACGCCCATCGCTCACTGCCATTGGCACTGCATGCAATGCAACTTTCAGAAAAGGCAGGCGTTAACGACGACATAGTACTAGCTAGTCTCGTCAACGGCGTGTACTAGATCAGATGTTCGCTTTGCATGTTTCCCCGTTGGAGAAGACGACCATGGCGACGAGGACAACGACAATGGCTGGTCTCCTTCCTTCCTGAATCGATTATTCTATCCGTGCATGCAATGCACGCTGCAAGCTAGCAAAGCACGGATAGAGAAGACAGGATTGTTGATGGTACATCGCATGGGCTTAATTATTTGGTTGATTATTTGGTCTAGTACTCTGTGTGCTGTACATCCTTGGCTTTTTGTCGTCTTGTGTTAGCTAGCTAGCCCAGAATAATTATTGAAGGGAAGCAAATTAAAGCGATGTTTAATCGATCAGCTCAAAAGTCATGGGAATAAGCTCTCGATCGGGGTCGTACTCGTGCCTGATGTCCTGATCTAAGCTTTCTGTTCACCTCAGAGCCCTTGGAACGCTAGACTTTTTTTTCTCTCTACTTGTAACTAATTCCTATGGAATTGTAGTGTGTAATTATCATGTGAAAAATTCTGTGTCCAAGAGGGACAAAACGATGAAGAGTTTGGTACATCTCACGTATGGCCCCTTTACGTGCAAGGCAGCAGCATTCAGCAAGTGGTCATGAGGTTGTTCGATTTGTTCGGTTGGAAACTTCACGATAGGCTATGTGTGTGGGTTGAAAATTTAGTATTTCACATTTGCTTTAGGTTGTTGCTTTCTCAATTATCATGATTAATTATACTCCGCTGTGAGTGGAAATTCTAATACTTGTGGTTGTGATCTAGGAATGTAGAGGCCAGGAATATGTTCATGATTAAAAAAAAGTCAGTTGAGATTTCTATAACCATTTTTTAATAAATCATATCGTCTATCCTCAGTAATTCTCCCTTAGCTGGACAAGCCTTGTACTACTATAAAAATCTATTTTTTAGACGGTAAAAAACGTTTTTTGCTGGTAGGTGGGTAGCCCACCTCTAACTAAAGGTTTACAAAAATTATAAGCGGATCCACACATAAACGAAAATCTAGATCAAATCTCCTTGAATTCACAACGCAATTTCACAATTACAAATTCAAAAAAGATTTACCAAGGATATCATTGTCGGCATCGCAGCGCTAGATTCCTTCGCATCATCTTCGTGTGGGTGGGTGGGAGAGCCAAAGCAACACACCAACATTGGCGCCTACCATGCCCTGTTTGAACAGCTTCTCCAAGTCCTAATCATCATCATCATCTTAGGTCGTTGCTGTCGAAATGAGCAGAGCGATGTTGTCACTAGCGAGGGAGGGTGGAGATTGGCTGCCTTAGCAAAATAGCCACGATAAGAATAGTCAAAAACTTCCTACCATTAGAGTACGTCAAGTGTGGTCCACAGCCCTAGGAGACATGCTCCTAGGGTTTATTAGTGGTGGATTCACCACTCCCAAGGCCCACCAACTGATGTGGCAAGCAGGAGCGGATGATAAGAGGCCAAGCGTGGCATGGTGGTGTGGATTTGTGCTTCCAAGCCCCATCGACAATAGATCTATCACTCTTGAGCATCATTGCTATTAGATCTACTTCCTCCATCACCATCCTTTGCCTAGAGTATCGTTATGAAAGGCGAGAGAAAAATTTTCTTTAAGAGCTGCCTATAAATGTTTTTTTATTTTTATAGGTAGTCTTTCAGTTTTATAGTCTATTTTTTTTCTTAGACGGGACTTATCGTTCACCTATAAAAATAAAATGAAGGAGGTGCTAATAAAAATGGTTTTTTTATAGTGATATATGTATGGTTTATGGTTATCTACCGTATACAAACCGTCTAATTAAGAAATCATTAAAAAAATAGACAAAGCATAGTTTCCATCTTAAAAAAATTGAAAAAAAATAGAAACATACATTTTTTTTAACGTTTTGCATCTATATACGCAAATGCGAGGGAATGACAGAAATATACATTTCCCACCGGATGAGCGCGCGCGGACGCACGGTACCACAGCACACCGGTGCGGGACCGACGGGCCGGGCGGCACGCGCGGCAACCCGACAGCCAGCGGACAGGTCGCGCGGCTTCGCCTGGCTGGAAATCCCCGCACGCGCGCTGCTCTCCATCCAAATAATCCAACCACACACGTGCATCCTAGCCCATATACACGATGCGCTGCATCGTGCCATCGTGCATGCGTGTGAGCCATTCACGAGAAAAGCAATTTTGCGTGCGTGCGGGAGCGGTGGCGCACGTCCGCCACGTGCCACTGCTCCCGGTGCCCGCGTCGCCGCAGGGGCTCGCGTGGGCGGCACGGGCGTCGAGCGCGGTGGCGGGTACGGTGTGCGCGCCATCGCCCGGGCCCATCGCTCCCGCGCTGGTAAGCCGCGTCGATGCCACGGTGGCGTGCCCCAGACCTATATTTTCGCTGTTTTTCTAAATGAGTATATAAATACAAAATCGAAAAAAAGTATATTTTTAAATTTTATTCAAAATTTTTTGGCTATAATATAAGAGAATGAAATGAGTAGCTTTAGATCCATTATTCTCAGAGGTGGGTGTTTTCAGCACTATATAAATCACGCTGTTACTATTTTACAAGATAAACATTTTTAAATTAAACTTACAAACTTTAAATTCAGTGTATATTGGCATCTAGAGCTAGACAAAATAGAAATAATCAATTATAAATACAAAACCAAGAAACAATTGTATTTTTTCGCTTATGCTTATATTTATAAGAAAAAAAATAAAATTTAAAACTTGATTTTAGACTTGATTTTATGGTTTTTTATCATAGTCTACTTTACAATATTTGATTTTAAATCATTAAAGACATGTATATAAAAATATTATATATAAGTTATTTTTTATAAACGGAAAAAAGTGGCTAAAAAACAGTTGGATAGGAGAGTTGGAAACTATGACGATGGCTTTCGGCTGAAGCTCTCCTCTACCGGAATCCACACGGAAGCTGAAGCTCTCTATAAAAAAAGCTACTCCTGTATTATTCAGCCTCCTGGTTAAGCTCCAAGAAAAAACTTCTTGCGCAAGACCCAACCATGTGGAGATGGATAGATCAGTTGGCCTCTTCTCAATTTGTTAATTTTTTCCCTCGCGCAAACAGCAAGCGTCAACGGGCATTGAGGCCCCAAATAAATCATTTGCAGTTTGATTAGTAGGTTTTTTAGGTGGACTAATCAGAGCTAGCAGCCCACACAATGTGCTTGGGGAATCTTTGCAATTATTCCCTTGTTGATCCACGTCAACGTCATCCGTGGACCGAAGCGTTTAATACGGTTAGTTTCATCCACATCGGATGAGTCCGAAGCAGCTAGAGCTACGTGATATATATATCCAGCAGCCGTTCTTGACTACCACTGTTTGGGAGATGATTATGGGGTGAAAATTCTCTCTGCCAGTCTTTACGCGTCCTCTGGGATGTGTTTTTTTTTAAAAAAAAATTCTTCAGAAATCTATATCTGATTACAATGAAATTCTTGTGTTGAAAGGAGTTCTTAGCATTATGCTGTCAAGATGTTTTATGCGTTGAAGTTAATTTTAAGGTGTTTGCTAGATTTTTTAAATTTGTACCTAAATGTTTTTAGTTTTTACCTAAAGTTTTAAAATTTTCAGCCACCTAAAATTATGCATTGCTAAGCCTAAAATTACAGTATTATATTATGTGCAATTTTAGTTTATTTTAAATATAATTTTGTTGTTATATGTGGTTTTATTTTATTTTTATCTAAGTTTGAATGTTTTTCATGCAATTTTCTTTTTTTTCATGAATTGTATTTTATTTCATATTTAGCTTAGAATAATTAATTGTTCAACCGTTTATATAAGAAAGAAGTAATTTGAGTAAAAAAACTTTGTTTAAATAAGCAATAATGAAGTAATAAGAACCATTGTAAGAATTGAGAAAATGAATTGAAAATTTTAAAAAGTTTAGACGCCCGGATTCTAGACACTCCCTAGTTTTTTTTTTGGTTTTTTTACTATCATTTTTTTTTGAGAAAGCTGCTCATGTGTATTAACTTTTTGGTTGTAGGGGACCTTAACAATTTTAGCTTGAAACCCAAAACACTACCCTGGCTTAGTACCATAACTTTTAGCTTGACGTTTATACAAAAATCTGCTTGAAATACCGACTTTCGACTAAAAGAAATTGAACTCAAAAAATTCTACAGTGTTTCAACTAATGTGTCGATTTATCGCTGACATTCAACCTTGCCTCTTACCATAACCATGTTGCTTGTCAGCGTTACAGCTTAACGGAAGCCAGGATGGGTCCTGTCCCTTCTGAAGTCCATCGAGTATTTGAGTATTGACGATGGATACTTGTTAATCTTGCAGAGTGTGTATATAATTTGGTAGCATGGCCCCATCTTGATTCTCTGGTCTCCACCACTGTTGCTAGTCAGCGCGTGATGTTTGCAGGATAACAACTGGAACAGTTAGGGGCAGAGACTGGTGAGGCAGCAGGGAGACGTTGGCGGTGGTGAGTCAACTCACACGAGCTTAGTTACGACAAGTACTCCATCCTTCTACGAATATAATAGATTTTAAGTTGTTTAGTAGAATTTAAAGTTAATATAAAATTACTTTAATGCTACAGGGAAATTTCTTAATTGAAAAGTTCACATCTAGCAATTCAACTATCGGTCAGCAATAAATGCAATGACCGAATGGATTGGAAAATTAGTATATCAAAATTATTTATATTTATGGACAATTTAAACGCCAAAATCCCTTATATTTATATTTATAGATGGAGTAATATTTTTTAATTAGTAAAATTCAAAAGATCTTGATAGAATTGTAGACACAATTTAAATTGATTGTGCATAATAGTTTCAAAGCAGTTATAGATTATGCTCATATTAATAGATTAATAGAGAAGAAAATAGGCACCCAAGTGGCCAAGTGAGCTCAATAAGACTTAAAACTTGATTGGTAGGGATAGGGATGTGCATAACAAATGTCAGCGTTTCTATGGTTCGCAACTACTCTCATGGTCGCATGTCTTTCTGGTCCCATTTCTGCGGTTCTAATTTGTGGAAATATGCATAATCTCTACTTACACAATACCTCCTTCATGAATTAATTTGACGCCGAAAAATCACTTCTAGCAATGCAATAATAGTAAATGCATAAAATTCATCCAGTTGCTTCCCGTGGCTTTTCATGACCCTGCTGTGCAAAAATAGGATTGGTTGGATGGATTGACAAATTAGTAATCTAAAATTATATTTACAGACAAAATTAGAACCCAAAATCTATAGACGGGTGGAGTAATATTTTTCTAAATTATTGAAATTCAAAATATCTTGATAGAACTGTAAACATTCCATTTGTATTTAATTTGATTGTGCATAATATTGTCAAAATAGTTATAGACTATGCCCATTGTGCATAACATTTTTTTGAAAGATAAAAAATAAGGACATTAAGGAAGAACTTAGTATCATATTAATGAGAAGAAAATTGCCACCCAAGTGCCCAAGTGAGCTCAAGATGAGTTAAACTTGGGTGGCAGGGATAGGGATGTGCATAACAAATGTTAATGTTTCTATGCTTCCCAGCTACTCTCACGGCCTCATCATTTTCGATCCCATTTCGGTGGTTCCAATTTGTGAAAATATGCATAATCTTACTGTTATATTACTTCATGAATCATGAGTAGTAGGGTAAACATTCTCTTTTACAAAATATTTGTGCATTTACCCTTATATTTAACTTCCTCTGCCACAAACATTTAAAATGCAACCCTAAATATAATAGTTTTAACCAACTAACAGACACGTTGATTCTCCTATTCCAACTTTGGCCAATAATACTTTTATATTATTATGTTTTATACGTTAAAATTCATATTGCTATATTTATTTTGCATCGAACTTATTAAAATTCATTGTCAATTACTGAAAATGAAAGAAGTAATAAAAACAGATTGCAAGAAACATGTGGTGCCATTTCATTATCCTCCTCCTCTCTCTTCCTGTATTGAGAGTGTGGACAAGTGTAGTAGTGGTAGTATTAATCTGCTCTCTCGCATGGCTGAGGATGGAGGCTGAACTGGCATGTTCTCTTTAGCTACACATCAGGTTATTATCATAATTATTTGTTCTATGTTTTTAACATGTATATTTTATAAAAATAAAAACGTTCTTTCACTATACTGCACTACTTATTATTTTGCTATTTTATTAAATTGATTTTTTAAAAAAACATTTAATTTTTTCCTATAATAAAACAGACAATAATTTAATAATAAATATTTTACTCTGCTTGAAACGGTCAGCAGTGCACACTGACAAGTGCCCTCGAAAAGCGAGTAGAATTTGTAGCGGAGCGCTGCGGTGACATGATAACATCATGGGGGCGGTACCGATGCAATAGTGGAACGTACAACTCCTCCCTTGTTTGCATCCTTTTGTTCTTTTGATGTGCTCAAAATACGTCGTGGTACCACCCCCGTGTACATTACATATGCCACCCACCACCGTTCACGGGCTCACCTGCACCTAGGTAGCACGACCAAACCTCAAATCTTTCCATGCAATTTGCCATGCAAGGTGGTGAAGTAAGACTTTTGTTTTTAACCAGTAACATGAAGCTCTAGCACTACCATTTTGAAGGCCAGTTATCTCTGCCGCCTTGATTAGGCAGGCTCACCACGTATAAAGAACTAATATAAATGTGCTCAACGGTAAGTAATTAACAACAAACACCCCATAATTTTCGTTGGATTTTTTAAAAAAGTCTGATGAGGTTTTTACATATATCAAAGAGAAAAGTTGTTGCATCAAGCGGTCAAGTGTATAAGAAACTGGTCCAACTCAGATGCTTTTCGATGTACTATATTGAGATCCTCGTTTAACCATGAACCAATCCACTGTTCCGTGTATCTGATACTGCGTATCTTTGTACGTACTACCGTACACTAGTTTTAGCGACCGACAAACCACGTAAAAGTTTTAGTGGCTCACAGTATTAAAAATGTTAATACACAAATGCAGTCGTTAAATTTGTATTAAAAACTATATTTATCAATTCTCACATAATTTTTGTATAAATAATATGAAATTTGGTATAAAGCTAGCATCCAGATAAGAAAAGAAATAGAATGGAAGGATATCTGTATCCACACCTCTCTATTAGCATCCCAAAGAGCAACCCTTAGCTGCAAACCACACACAGCATAATACCTACAAATTTATCTTAAAAAATAAATTAGAAAGTTTTTGTTGAATATGAAAAAAGAATAAAAAAAATCTCTAGAACAAACCAACAACCGTCAAAAAGAAAAAAAACAGAAAACTGGTTTATCCTTGAAACATCACTTTTTAATAAAGTATGACTAGATCATTAACAAACAACATTTTCTACTACACTTTAGACCCCCCCCTTCTCTCACCATACACACTTCTATTTACGCTGGGTGCTGACACCGGTCTTGCATAAAAAAAACAACAAATCGGAACCAGAAAAAGCGCGCACACGATGCCAACTCTCATCCGCACCGTCCATTATCCGATCGGACGGCCACAAAAAGAGTCAAAGAAAAACCGAATCCGCACTCTCTCCTTTCCCACAAGGGAAGGGAGAAACCGAGGAGACCAACCAAGCAAGCGAGCGAAGGGGAAGCAAAAGCGGAAATTCGCAAAGCGCACACACCCATTCGCACACACGCGCAAGCGGAGACGAGGCGACGCAGCGATCGAGCAGAGAGCGCACAGTAGCAGCAGCAACAGCCGAGCGAGCACTCGTCCCTCCTCCCCCCCCGCCCCCCCACCACTCCGCCGCCGCCGCCGCCGCTCGCCGTGACTCTTATCAGGCCGCCGCTGGTCGGCGCCGGGCCTGTGTCGGCCGCGCCGTCGCGTGGGTGCTTCGATCTCCGACGGGGGAGCCGCGGCCGGGGACGCGGGGTCCGCCTCTTTTCTGCCTGGAGATCCGCCCGGGGCGGCATTCCTTCGCCTGGTAAACCCTAGGCTCCCTTCGATTCGGGTTCCCCCTTGCGCGCGCTGCGAAGAACCGAGCCTTTTTGCGCCGGGTTCCGCCAGGTCGGCTCCTTGCGCGCAGTGTTAATCCGTTGCTGTCTCTGCTAGTGTTATCAACCGGTAGGGGGCTTGTCGGCGGACGCCTGTAGCGGGCGCCTGCGTGGGAAATTTGGGCGTGAGGAGTTCGCCTCTGCCTGCGTGCTTGGGATCTGGCAGCTTGTAGATTTCTCATTTTTTAGGCTAGCGAACTGCTACTATTTGGACTTGCTGTGGTCAATGTGGTGCACGCGTGTTAGGTTTCCGCAGGGTGTTTGTGGGGAAACATCGGTGTGATGCATTGCATAAGAGTGTGATTGATTTCATCTACCATATAAACTTTAAGTCAGCTTTGCACTAGAAACACCTAACAAGCTGAAGTCTCAGAGAGTGAGCTTCTATTGCATATAAATGAGGCCCCAATAGCTAGTTTGTTGAGAAGCTTAGTGTTCTCATAGTCCCTAAATCTCTGAATGTTTTATATTTTCATTGCCATTTTCCACTTTCGTGATAGTGTAAAGTGGAAGCTCTAAAGTTAATTTTTGTTATGCTGCTTCCTTAGGCCAATCAGCAATCTGGAATGATTTTTCAAGCTGAAGCAGAGAAATATCGAAGTTGGATGATAATATTCTGTTAGGGACATGCTCCAACCAAGGGAATCTGATGTGCCTGTACTCTTTGTTGTACTTATTGTACTTCCGGTGATAGCTTATTTTCTTCTGGGAAGATGGCATGATGCTGTAAGTAAGAAGGCAAGGATAAGTGTGCTGGCCCAGCAAGCTGCAGAAGAAACCTTCAAGGTGGAAACAATGGCGACTCCAGATGTTATAATGCCAGGACCTTCTTTAAGACCCATGCCTTATTTAAGGTCTGCACCTTCTGCAAGACCCGAATACCATGAGTGTGCTACTTGCCATGGACCTGCTAAGACTCGCTGCTCCAGATGCAAGTCTGTTAGATACTGGTAAGATTCTTTGTTTCTCTTCTGCATCATGTGCAGTCTATTCATTATAATCAATTTGTATACTAAATAAACTGTACCCCTCACATGCTTTTGAAAATAAAAAATCTTATCTACACTTTCTTCTTTAGCTTGGCCTGTTTGTTTCTTTGACGTAACAATGGAAATCATTCTACTGAAAAAATGGTAACTATTACTTTTTTATGTCCTTAATAATACCCTAGTAGGTATTTGAAAGTGGCACTTTGACTGTATATGACTATGGCAATTCTGATGACCTTAACAGCTGGTATTTGAAAAATGCTAAATTCAGTATTTGCCACTCCTCAAGTTGCCCTTGCACCACATCTCTCTCTATCATGTGGCCTGTGTGATTGTGTTAATTAATGTACATGTCACGACTTTTGATGTTCAACAGCTCTGGAAAGTGCCAAATAGTTCACTGGAGACAAGGTCATAAGCAAACATGCCAGCAATGGAATGGTTTTGGTACTAGCAGCTCTGGTAGACTACCTCCTACTGAGAATACTGAACAGATGCCATTCTTAAGTAACCTGAACTCACCTCTTCGAGGGAGTGATGTTCATCTGCATGACATGGATTTCGATACCATGTCAGAGCCATCCTTTGTGACAACAGATAGCTATACTCTTGATACCGGCCCATTTCTGTCAGACAGAAGCAACATGAATAAACCAAACCAATTTCTACATACAAGTGAAAATGGTGCTGCCATTGGATCTTATGAGAAGAACGATTATAGTATTGAAGTAGAAGTCCCTTCCTCTGAGATTCTGTCTGGAAATAAGGTAGCTTAGCCAAGCTCTTACGTTCAATTTTCTTTCACAAAATTTGTTTTAAGTAATCCAATCCTTTACATTATCTTTTCAGGGTTCAAATAACAGTTCTGGTTCAGGTGAAAACAGCGGCAATCGTGATGTAATTTATCCTATCAACAGTGTGGTACATCAACCCAATAATTATGCCCCTGAAACAAGAAAGCGGCCCAAAGCAAGCATCACAGTTTATGAACCTGATAAGGGTGTGTATTTAACTTCTGATATGATCAGTTCTGGTGAGGGGCCATATGCTTCTGCTGCAGAGTCACTACAAAGAAGTAACTCATCTGGAAAAAATACCGGAAAAGGAAACATGATTCATAAGAAACCACCATACCCATCTGGTAAATTGTCGTCATCACAAAAATCACAGGAGAAGGTGTCAACATCACATCAATTTGATGGCCATGAAAAGAATCCCCACAACAAAAACGAGCAAAGTTAGTGCATAATTTCTTATTGGATAAAATGAGCTAGCTTTATCACATGGTTCCCTCTTTAATCTCATATATTTACTACATTTTGCAGGATCTACCAAAACAGTTGTTTCAACAAGCAACAATTTGCAAGGATGCAATGGCATCTCAAAAGTAGGAGCATCAAAGGTTGAAGCTCTGAAGAAGCCCTCAAAATTTCTCAAAAGCAATCTGGTGGGTTTGATCAATGATAACAAGAGGAGTAAGGTTTGAATCATCCATGATATATCTTGAGTTACGTTGTTTCACAGTTTCTGTATCAAAAGGCTGAGGGCATTGTTTCTAAATTGGCACTTCAGGTACTGTTCCCGTATGAAGATCTTGTTAAGTTTTTTCAGTATGAAGTATGGGGCATCTCACCTAGAGGTCTTTTCAATTGTGGGAACAGGTACTTAACATTGTTCATTGAGTGTTCATTGTAATGAGTTCTGCAAATAACAGAACCTAAGAATCTTAACAGAATATATGACTGTTGTTTCTTCCATTCTCATTTCTGTGTTCTAAGCAATTGTTTGGTCACATGTCACTATCTGATTGTTATTGCTCCTTTTTCTATTTTGCAGTTGCTATGCAAATGCTGTTCTACAATGTCTCATGTGCACAAAACCCCTGATGATCTATCTGCTTCTGAGATTGCATTCCAAAGATTGTAATACCAAAACTCAAGCGCCCCCCCCCCTCCTTGATGCAGTTGTGAAATCTCTCACCATCTCTGATTTCTTTGATGCCGATTGCTTTATTCTTTTAGGTTGCTCCAAGAATTGGTGCCTTATGTGTGAACTTGAGCAATATGCTTCAACTTTGCGTGAAAGTGGTGGACCTGTTTCTCCAAGTAGAATCCTTTCTAATCTGAGGAATATTGGATGTCGCTTGGGTGGTGGAAGTCAAGAAGATGCTCATGAATTTTTAAGGTGCTGTAACTGTTACATGCTACTTCTAGTTTTCGTTTGTGATTGCTTGCTATCTTTTTAAGGTTGTTCTAGTGATAAGATAACTTCATTACAAGTGGGAGTAATGCTTTGGAAACCCTGCCAAAACATTTATTCCACATTATTGCTCGATCACTATCAAAATTTATTGAAATATTTCCTCATGTAAGAGAAGCAATTTTTGAGGACACCTATCCTGGAGCTAAAAGGAATCGCTGCTTTATTTTGGGTATTCGAAATAAAAGGAGCAACAAATGAGAACGACCATGACCAATAGGGTTCCTTTTTCTTATTTGAACATGGCCAGTCAGAAGTTGATGAAATTTCTTGACTTCCTTGAAAATTGATCAGAAAAGTTCCAAATCAGTTTAATATTATTCTTATGGCCTATTTTGCTTCTGATGATTATATCTTTTTTTAAAGAAAGATTATATCTATTGTGGACTTGTGCTACTTTAGAATAACTACCTAGTTGTTATTTACCACAGAAATATTTTTTGGGAATGGTAATGTGGGATTGAGAGATGTGGCAACTGATGCTAGCCAATCATTTACTTTTTCTTGCTCTGGCCAAAAACAAAACAGAAGAAGAAGAAGAAATCCATAATAGTACGCACAAAGGAACTTCATCTGTTGATATTGTTGCTCACATTTACACACACTGGTGTGCTTCAGTTGAAATTTTGTTAAGTTCACATATTTGTTCCTAGCCTTCTTCGATTGGACATGCATTAAGGGGTGCACTCATGAGTGTGCATGTGTGTGTGTGAGTCTTCCATGTAACAGGAGAGAAAAAAAAGAAAAAGAATGTTGTCCAAGTGAATAATTGATTACTGTCTGCCATAAGGCTGTAACCTGGAACTGTCATGCACTAATGTATCTGAATATTTGAATTTTCATGTGTCCTTTTCTAATATCCTCATGCTCTGATATGTTCACGCTCTATGAAATAGATTAATGAAAAAGGGAAATTATAATTGAAGTATTTAGAATCTGAAAAAGAGTTCCATTATTTGTGACTGTGCACTCACATTATACTTGATGTGCTTCAATTTGAAAACAACCAGGCATCTTGTGATGTCTATGCAAGGGGCATGCCTGGATGGACTTGGTGGTGAGAAGCAGGTAGAAGCAAGCTTGCAGGAAACTACACTGATACAACAGATGTTTGGTGGCCGTCTTAAATCTAAGGTAACTTAATTTTGAAGATAGCTTTTAATTTGTTTAGTGTCGTACAGTTTGTTTTCCTATGTAATTGCTGTGAATATGTTCTCCCCTCTTGTAAAAGATGCAGTTTTGTCACTTAAGATTTGTCCTCTTCATGCCAATTATCTTACTAGTTGGCCATGCATTGTGTTCTTCAATGCTAAATGATTTAATTAATGAAACTAGGTTAAGTGCCTCAGATGCTACCATGAATCTGAAAGATACGAGAATATAATGGATCTTACTTTGGAGATTCATGGTTGGGTGGAGTCCTTGCAAGATGCTTTGACACAATTCACTGCTCCTGAAGATTTGGATGGAGAAAATATGTATAAATGTGGAAGGTACTGTTGCAACCAATATATTTATCCATCATTTCCATTGGATCACAACATATTGAACTTATCTTTTAATTCTTTTAATGTAGGTGTTCTGCCTACGTCAAAGCTAGGAAACAATTAAGTGTGCATGTGGTGCCTAATATATTAACTGTAGTTCTTAAAAGATTCCAGGTGCTATTTGATTTCACGCAATATTGATAAATTCCCAGTAATTGTTTGTACCAGTTCTACTGTTTAGCTAGATGTTGGAAGCATTTACTTGCACATTTATGCAGTAGTGTAGTTTACATGAGATATTTACCTCACTATTTTAGAATATCCAGTTAAAATGACTAATTTCTATCATATGATGTAAGCACATTTCAGGAAAAATTGAAGCATACAATTCATTGGATGGATCACTTGTTATATGAATTACATTTGCCTATTTAGCTACTCTGAAGACACACTGTTGCATGATTTTCCCCTCTATATGATGAAACTAAGTGAATATTTTCTTGCTCCAGACAGGGAAGTATGGCAAGATCAACAAATGTGTTACTTTTCCTGATATGTTGGACATGGTTCCTTTTGTGACTGGAGCTGGTGATAATCCTCCTCTTTACTTCTTGTATGCCGTGGTTGTACATGTGGATACAGAAAATGCATCATTCTCTGGACATTACATATCATATGTCAAAGATATGCAGGGCACATGGTTGAGAATTGATGATTCAGAGGTATGTGCTACAAAAATTTTAAGAAATGCAGTTCTGACAAATTTCCTTAATTTAAATTAAGAACCTGTATATGTGTTGCTTAAAGAAAGTTACTTAGGACCCTATAGAACCACATAGGTCTATATTTATTATAGTATCATGAGATTAGCTTTCCAGTTGGCCATAATATACTCTGTTTCTTCTAATGCAGTTATGATGTTAACTTACTATTGGGGGTGCGTATGGAATTTCACTATACATTCAATTATGTTTGCACATGTCCTTTTAATTGCCAATTTTCAGTTTTTATCCATCCATATCTCTAATAATTATTACTCCCACCAGTCACAAAAGGACACTGTTTTTTACTTTCCAAAACAATGCATAACTTTGACTACTTAATTATGTTGCATAAATCTTAAAAGGTTACTCAAGTGTAATATTATGAAAAGTATGACAAACTTGACTAAATTTTCATATACTCTAAATTGACCACATCATTTTCATATACTCAACCTACATCTTAGACAATAGTTATGGTCGCGTTGATTGTACCTATCCTAAAAAAACGACATTCTTTTATGACTGGAGGGAGTATTTGTATAAAGAACAAATGTTCTATCATATACTCTATTTTTTAATAGAACCATTAGAAAGTATAGTGTGCTTACAAATTATGCTTTGTGTCCAAACTATCTTACTGTCCTGTAGGCATCTTATAGATGGGAAAAGGACAGGCAACTATCAGTTTCTAGGTGTTCAATGACTATAAATGTTAATACCAGTACATGGCTATTAAAAGATGTGACAGATGTACTAGTCTATTTGATATAACTAGATTGGTAAAAATGCTCTATTATAATCTTGGACTATAGTATATGATCGCACAATACAATCCTATGGGAGCATCTTTGATTCAACCGAAGATTCTGATCCTGACAATCAGAGTGCTTTGTGTTGAGAACAGAATTAATTTCATGTCTTGTTAGCATGTGATATCACGTTTCTTAGGAGGCTGCTATATGCGCATTTAAAAATCTGAAAATTAAATGAGCTGATATGATAATTTGGATGTTAATATATGTAGGTCCAGGCTGTCTCACTGAATCAAGTTATGTCCGAAGGTGCATATATGCTGTTCTACATGAGGTACATACAATTTGTGATGTGTGTGACATCTATATTATCAGATAATTATTCTGTGCCTGCAGCATTCTCATATTTATGTAACCTTCAGATCTTTTCCTCGCCCACCGAAGATTTACATTGAGAAGGGCCTATCGCCAGTTCCAACATGTTCAAAGCGTCATTCATCAAAATCCTCCAAGGGTTCTAAGCAAGACCTGAATCATACAGAGTCACTCTCTGTTTCCAGTGATCAAACCTACGGAACATATGATTTTAGACTAGACAGTGAGGGCTATATGCAAGATCAGCATGCTGCTTTGAGAACCAGAAATTTCTATCGTACCGAAGATGCTTGTGCAGACTCAATCAGCACAGACTTCTCGGATGCTACATCAAGTGAATGGTCACTGTTTACCAGCTCTGATGAATCCTCATTTACGACTGAAAGCACTAGAGATTCATTCAGTGTTGTGGATTATGGTGACAATTCTGGCCTTGATCCAATTTCCTCTATATTTGGGCCTTACTATGCTCAAGACCATCCTCCTGGCAGTTTCGCCTCGTGTACAAGGTTATCACTTTCCAATCCACAAACAAGGTACTTTCATGAGAACACAGGTTTTGTCTCAGATTCTTCCATGCCGGCTCACCTGCACGGCAATGTACATAGAGGAAGATATCCAGACAGGGCCTGTGCTTCTTCAGCTGAACCTCCTGCTTCAGCAAATCCACAAAATGTGTATGGTCGGTATGGCCTTAGTAGAGAAGGTTTTGTTCAAACATCTGGATTTTGTCAAATGTAATTGCCTGCATTTCATAGTTTTAGCTGGAGTTTGGCCGCTGTGGTTATCACTGCCATTAAATACAGCCTCATGTTCTTTTATTTCAGATGAGGCATATTTAATTTTAGCTGCATATCCTAGGTTTAGTTGAGTGTCTCAATGTAGCAGGGTAATTAGATTGTCTAGGTGCCTAGCATTTCAGGAGATATAAGTTAGAACACAGTGACAGGCTTTGTGCCATCCATTGTCCAACCAAAAGCCAGTCAAATCATTTATCTAGTGACTCAAAATTGTACCAAAGAGCTCAGTTCTGTTTTCTTTCAGATTTCTAAACCTTCGAAACTCTGAAAGTAGGGATTCCAGCACTAGAGCTTCAGGGGAGTATGTGCAGTTCTCTAACAATTTCAGCTGAAGCAAAATGATTATTAGCGCACATGCACATAGATCGACGATTGTTCCAATTTTCATGAGGATCAGATGATTCTTCTGACGTTCGCTGCTGCCTTCTGTAATTTGCATCAGGCAATTTCATCCTCGCTTGCAATATGATCGATCTTGATACACCAAATTTAATTAATTAATCTTGAGCCCAAACAATACCTGGGCCAAGGAATAAACACAAGGCGAGACCAGCAAAGCCTGGGCCAAAAACCCAACCAAAGCTATACACTTTTCCGTGTGAAATTCTCGTGTTTGAAACAGGCTATACCCTTTTCTCTTTTTCCATTTGCCAGTAATGCTGTTTGAGGATTGAATTAGTCCTGGTCTCACTGATAGCTGTTCGATCACTAAAAAAAGGAAATAAAAATCTGCCTATATGTTTCTGGTGGACAGGATGGGCATATGATATCTTTGACATATGTCTGTCTTGAGCCAGTTAAAGCATGCATTTTCTTTAGGGCTTGTAATTGCTCGTGAATAGTCAAGACAAGAATTGTTGAATCAATAATTAAGCTCTTCTTGGAAGGTCCAATCTTATCTTTAGTAGTATTTTAGTAGGAATTCAATATGCTTGACCAAAAGTATATGTCCTTGCCCCAAAGAACATCTCATGGGACCAAATATATTGAACAGTTTGTTTGCTTATTTTTTTAAAAAAATTTTTTCCTCAATTCTTCCTGAGGAGTACAGATGGAAACAAAAAGGAAAATACCCCGAATTACACGTGATCATTCTACATATACATGAGGGCACTGCAACTTAATTAGAAAGAAATTACTCGGTAATCTTGTGGTTATGTATTGCTTAATAAGTCATTCGTTTCTGTTAGTGGCCATGGAATTTGTGTCTCTGCTATTTTCTCTACATGCAAGCATGGCCGGTAAATATTCTACAAGTATTTCCTGTGCCCAGCTGTGTCTGAAACTCTGAATTACCCCACAGGATCTTTCTGTGACATCAGTGATGATATCATGCTGATTTTGATACCTGAATTTTCAGCCTCAGCTTTATGCAAACACAAGTGCCAACTGCCAAGTGCGTGGTGATGTGGCAACAGGGAATGCATTGCATTGTGCTTTCTTTTCCTCCTGTCTCTCTCTAACCTATTATGTTTCTTCTATCACACATTCAGTTTATTCGGCAAGGCTTGATATGATCTGAAGAAGATTCATCCACACATGACTGCCCCTGATTTCAAATGTCAAGCATTCAACCTAGGAGAATAACTGGTCAGCATATATTACTCTGGTGTGTTCAAACTATGCTGCTTTCAGATGATTCACATGCAGGATATGAAACCTCTGAGAAGTTTATTCCCAGCTTGTATGTCTAAAAAAAATGAGTGAATTTCAGAAAAGTTGCATTTTGCATTTTCGTATGAAATGAACGAAGGGAGAAATGTAGCAACACTTTTTCCATAGGATCTATTGTAGAAAGAGGGTAATCTCCAACTTCGATTTATCAATTTTATTTCTCATAAAAATAGCAAGATAACTCAAAGATTTTATCACACTAATAGTCAATTCGTTTGAACTGAGCAAATGATCTGATTAGTAATTTCTTCACTCTTTGATTGGAACTCATTGGTATACTATACAAGAATTCTCTATAAAACAGATTAATGATTGGTAAAGCACCGTCTATTATTATTGGCCATGATTTATGGCTCAAAGCACTGACTGTTTAGTATATAACTTTCAGGTCATAGCTACTTATTTTGCCACTTTCATGATCAAAACAAGGACAAAGAAGCCGGTTTGTCTGACTTCAAGAAACCATGTACATGTGATGTTACCCCTGATTGTTTCATTCAGGACACTTTAAACTAGAATTGTGTTTTCCAACTTATAGAAGTTGAAGAGAGATGTATTTTTTTAATGGCTGCTAATACAAGATGCTCTGAAAATACTGTTAGGAAGGCGGTCATTGTCTTCATATCCCGGATTTGTTACAAATTAATGTGTCTGCTTCTAGGCTGCTTTTATTGTTGCATTGACTCTATTATTGGTTACTGTTAAGCAATAGCCTATAGCAAGCTATCCTTTTTAATGATGTACCTGAAGTGCCCAGCTTCATGCTGTCAACATAAACACAACATGAAGCCATGGTGTATAGAGCTGAATATTCTTTATGGTCAAAACAATTTCTTTGCCTAAATTTTCCTGGAGTCTGCCCACCTTCCGCAACAACCTAATTCCGTAAATTTCACTGGTATAATAAAGAAGCAACACAGTATGTAGTTAGCTAATTGATTGTGTATCCAAGATTCCAACTGGAAATATCTTACCTCTAATACGACGTAACAATGCCGAAATCTTGCTACTTGCATTTATAGTTGGTACAGATACTAAAAATTATTTCTACTATATTTTTAAAAAAATTAAGACTTGTTACGTTAAATTAAACTCAAAGTCAACATAGCACAAGGAGACGGCACAAGAAGACGCAAGCATATATATAAACACCTGAACAACATAAAAAACCACTGATAAATAATAGAAGCAACTTCATATACTGATTGATATACCTCAAGGACCACAGTGATTATGATAGGAGCTGAAGGGACCACACTACAGTGGCATGGAGGACCAGTGCTCTTGTTGCTTTAGCCAGTGCCCATCCCTGAATGCCATCAACTTGCAGTAGGGATTGCTGGTCAAATACTACTACCCTACCCCTTAAATGATCATTCACAGGGCACATAAAAATTGCCTTGGGATGGCCAGAACCATCCATTGCTCCAGCTGCACAGATATAAAGGTCTCTCTGGTTTTTCTTTGCAGTGTCAAAGGGGCAGGATGGAAATGGGAGTGATTCCAGAATATATGCCGTTTTAAAGATTGGTGGCTGGAATAAATGCCGATTGCTTTCTGATTGTTGCTTCTTTTATCATCTTTCATTGTATAAACAAAAAAGAGGGAAAAGAGGGAATAGCATTCTTGACAACCTTTTACTGTCATTGAATGTAGGGTTTTGGAGCTTCATGGAGATTAAAAACTAGGACCTGCCCCCCTGCCCCAAAAACAGTCGTGCATTTTCTCATGCATAACAGTAGTGTTTAGATTATTTTAGTTATTGAACCTCTAAAATGGCACCTTCACAATTTATTTATGCTTCCCTATAGTTTTACATTTAGGTTCCACCATAGTTTGAATGCAATGTTGCATAATAACACATTTTTTTTTCTAAATAGGCTATGTTGTTATATATGATTCTATGAAATTTCAACTTGAAATATGTTCATTAAAAAGAAGAAAAATATAGTTATAATTAGGTGATAAAATGAATCGATTTTATGTGGTCTTGGAAGATATTGAGAAAAAAAAATCAAATGACTATATAGTGTCCTATTGAAATAATTGGAAGCAGCAAAATATACTCTCTGTTCTAAAATACAGGGACGGTTTCTGTAGCATCATCTATCATCGTTACTCTCTCAGCTCCCCTAACTCCTACACTACGCTGCTACAGATGCCACGTCGCATGCACCTGTGTTGGATTAGTTACGGTACCCTACCCTCTGCCTGATTAATTCTTGCTTAATTAATTGCGTGTAGTTAATTAGGTCATTTTCATATCCGTTTAAGATAGCTGAAATTAATATATTGGTGGATAATCTAATTTTTTATAGGTATTTAAGGGTATAAAAGAACAAATTTAATTAGGTCATACCTGCACCCAATTGATAGGTTTTACAGTAAATGCACTCAGCTCGTTCTGAAATCAAGCGTATACTACTTAGCACTGTTTAGTTCGCGAAACCAGGTGGAATTAAATGGGGGAGAGACATCTGTGATTGTAATGTGTTCGTACAAAAGAAAAAGAGGGGGAGGGGAGATTTTTACGAAAGAGTTTTAATTACCGTGAAGATGCATGTCTACTCTCTACTATGTATCACTATGCTTAAATTTTGTTGTGGATTTTAAAGGTGTGTTTAAGTGAAGGAGAAAAAAAAAGAGAGGACACGCAAAATAAAGTAAACAATTGGCTTATAATTAATTGAGTATTAATTATTTTAAACTTAAAAATAAATTAATATAATGTTTAAACCAACTTTCTTATAATTTTAAAATATAAAAAAGGAGAGATTTCTTTTCTCTTTCTCATCCACATCCACTTGAACTCGGTCTAAGTAGTAACTGTTATATACTGATTTTTATGCAATTGTTGTTTTTACACGGTAATTATTTTCTATGAATAAATCAAAGACGTAAACACACATGTATACATCGGTACATGTGCCTCCTTAATACACGCTTACAGAACCGAATCTGTTTTTGCAAATCCCTAATTTAATTTGCACTAAATACTATTAAAAACGCAACTACGTGCTGTGAACAGTGATCATATTTTTCCGTGGCAGCTTACAGACGTCACATACATACAAGTTGCAACGTACTGGAGATGCATCGATCGATCAAAGCCTGGAAAAATGTGATACGAATCCAGCACATCATCATGGGAAGCACTGAACAAAGCTGACAAGTGTTTGGAGGAGGAATATTATTATCTCTTCGATTCCCAGGTCCATCGAAATGATACATATTCCTCCCAAAATTTGTTTGAAGCCCCGTTCGAATAGAAGTTCAGGGTAGCCACTTTTTTACAGCACATTTTTAAAATTATTAAATGATATGTTTTTTTACTTTTTATATAGAAGTTTTTTTAAAAAAATAAATGAAGCTATTTTTATATTTATAATAATCAATATATAATTAATTATATGCAAATGTCTTGCTCATTTTATGTGTCACAGAGTTACCACAGCCAAGGTCTAAAACGAACGCACCCTAATTCAATTCCACCACCATGATTAGCCAATTGACAAAATTGATTACATAAGCTCTCCTGATTAATTCTCTACCTCCTGCTGATATTGGTCTAGTCAACAAGGAGAAGATAACGGCGATGCTCTGACTGATCTGCAGCTATCCTAATTAACCGGATCACGTAATTAGCGTCACTGAAAAGGTTGAATCAATTAGCAATTTAGTAAAACGAAAGCTAGCTTAGTTAGCTGATGAGTTGAGTTACACTTGTCGAATCCTCTTGCTGCTTTGCGTTAATTAGTACAGATTAGTTGGGGGTACACTCTCCTAGGCGTTGTGCGGGTAATATAGTACTGTAATTGTGTTTAGGGGACATCTTAAGATGATTTCGCTTCTTTTTTTTTTTCTGGAAACACTGGGACTCATCCATCTGCTGACGTGTGTGGAGCACTTGATGTTGTACGCTTGTCAGATGATCTGTTTGTATCTAGGTATGTCAAAAAAAAACTGTACCTTTCTTTTTCCTTTTTTTATACCGTGCATGCGGTCTTTCACAGTCTGTGGTAAGATCCGTTTCACATTACTTTAAAATTTTGATGTTTCATTATTTAAGTTTGATTACTCCTATTTTATAAATAGAATCATAAGTATTAAAAAATTATATCAGTAAAGTATATTACATGTTAAATATAAACATATAAAGCCCTTTCATCATAATTAAACGTATAAAGATATTAGCGGTCAAACTAGAGTCAAAATTAAATATTATGAATTGGAGGGAGTATATTTCTTGTACTTTTTTCTCTCGTGCAACAAAGTTGTCCTATTACATCACCAAAATTGATGATAATGCCAAATGTTTACAAATTTAGATTTATAAATTAGATATAGGCTGTGACTTTGAGTTCGGTTTTAGCACTTAGGCAATGACATATCCTCTTTACTGGTTTTAACTTTACTACCTGCAACAAAAAGTTGAAGAGAACAATGACCATATACAGATTATGCAGATATCGTCAACTACGGATGGAGATTTTATTATCATCTCTCTAAGTTAATTCTCTTATTTTCTATCCAACTATGTTTTTCAATTTGCAGATATTTTAGTTGTAACTTCTTCCAAACAAAGTCCAGAATAAATTTCATTATCTTAAGAAAATAAATTAGATGTAGGAACATTATTGGCTTATTCCAATTTTAAAAAATAGGCTAAAAATGAATGAGTAACTTACAGAAAACCCAGGTTTTATGATGGAAGCTGCTAAACTCTTAGGAATTAAACATTTGTGACATATAACCTCAAGTTTTATGATCAATCAAATTAATGTTTTCTTTTCGAAAAACAACCATCATTTAAACTCAAACAACATAACATATCAGACACATTTACTCTATTTTTATGCCACGACATTTTTATGGCAAGATGGGTGGTAGGTTATTTGGTTATGATGCTCCATTCAATTCTTTTGTTGTTTCAAACAATATTGTTTCAAAAATGCTAAGATTATGTTTTGCAGATCCTTATAACCATAATTTATAATTTATGATTATTTATCATGAACGACAGCACTTTGACAACAATATTTAGGAAAAATGTAATGGCTTGGGGACCTTGTTGGGACCTTAGAGAGGATTTTTGAAGAAAAAAAAACACATTAGTCTGAACGCGAAACCTTACAGTAATGTTAAAATAGAAAAAGAAAATGTTTTCAAAGTAGCTTGAGTATTCCATGGGTTTGAAGAGCAGAAGGTCCATCGATCCAAGAGATACTGGAATTCCTCCGTGGGGTCTAAACTCCTGTATCTCTCTAAATTTTATTGGAATCATAAAGGTGTTTTTTTGTTCCGAAGTCCTAACTGAAACTTTTAGGTCACCATTCCTTACAACCTCCTCTAAATTTCTATAATGCAAAGAGGGTCCGATTGCAGTACATGTACAAGGCCCTAAATGGGAAGCTTAGTCATATTACAAGGTTTGATGGAGCAGACCTGATCAGATGCCTAGATCCAAATCTTATTTTAGCCTTATACTTTAGATTAAGGATATTTGATTTATGCTCATTTGAGATAGAAAGAAGGATAAAGAGTACGAATGTAAAACAAGATAAATTATTAGTATATAATTAACTAAGTTTTAATTATTATAAACTTAAAAATAAATTTATTTGATATTTTAAAGTAACTTTTATGTAATTTTTTCACAAAACGCACTATTTAAAAAATATGCAGCGAGATGTTTAGGGTTCGAAAAAAATACAAGTAATTAATTGTTTTGTGAGGTTTGATTTGCAGCACTTTCCTATCTTGCTCAAGTTTTCGTGTCTCACGATACTCTGAAAGAAAAACTCTTGTCCTTTCTATCAATAAAAATGATTAGAAAATATCCTAAACTTCCACCTGTAATTGCACGGCGTTGCCTTTTTTGCTCGCGTGTGCCAATTAAACATGAGTGGGTTTCTTGCAACCACAATTTTGTAAATCACTTATCCCAAACATCACCATTTCTTTTACTAAAAAGTTGGATCTGACTAAGCATAGTCCTTAAAATTGAAATTTGATAATGAATGCATATCATATGATCTGAAAGCATATTTCCCATTATATAAAAAATGCACATACACACCATAAGTACGTGTATTAACCTATAAGTAAATCACTATCAAAAGCGTGTCTACGCTAACGATAAATTCTTAACCTCATTAAATTGCTATAAGCACACCTATTTCTATATGATATTCTAGACACCAGGATTTAGTGGTATATGCACGACTCCACAACCACATCTCATGTATTTATCTTGTGTTGCAAAATTAGTGGGGGAAATAACAATTAATTATGTCTCATGCACGAGTGCAGGCATATCAAATTTGAATTCTTTTATTACCTGGTTACTAATTAAAAAAGCAGATTATATGAAGAGGTTAAGTACAAAAATATTATTTTGAAGAATGAGAAAAGAAATGTTATAAATTGAAAAGTCATTAACAATCATCTCGACAAAATAAATTCGGAGTAAGAAGTTGTCCCATATCAGATTCACACTCAAAGTGCAAAATCATTTTTCGATTCCATCAAAGATCGATTAACAAAGACTGTTGTTGATGACATCCTAGCAGCCAGGCAATGCCTATTTGTCTGATATATGTATCTCAAGGAATATATCCGGTCGTATCTGCCCCTTAATAGCTAGTATTGCAATTGAACCTTCTTTTTCTTGAAAAAGTTTCAGTTGAAAACTTCCTACACACACGACATCTACAAAAACTTATTTGTTTGACCATTATCCATGTTTGATTGTTTTCAAATCAATGAATATAAAAAATCATAATCTGTCAACTTGATCAAATAAACAGTATAAACCAAATATTTTCTTCATATAAACTACTCTCTATATCTCAAAATTCAAATTTAATTACAAAACTAACTAACTATAAATAATCTTATTTATTTTCGCCATCTACTTTGTCTAGATATATTTATATTTTAAATCAGTGATATGCATATCAATCTTTATAAAAAAAATAAAAAAGTTCAGATCTAGCTAAACACAAGACCAGCAGCTGCCGAAGAAGCAGTCAAAGACGTTATTATTATTATTTAAGTTTCAGAAAAAAAAGACATTATTTTATTACCGTTTGGTGGCTTCACTGCCTCTGGCTGTCATGGGTTTACTGCGTCGAAGGAGTACCCTGGCTGGCACGGCTAAAATTAGCCGCATGAGATCCGGGGCGAGTGCCTGGACCGCCAGGTGGGGCCCACTGGCTGGTGACGTGCCTTCCCTCCCCTTGCTTGGGATGGATGGGGTCCACCTCTGACCGATTCTCCCTCTCCCATCCGAACTACCTACCCATACGCTCGCTACTCGCTTTTTCTCTCTCTCTTAAATAATCTTTTTCTAAAATATCATTTTCTCTCAAAATAACCAAAACCCCTAATTTTCTTTTTTTTCTTACAATTTTTTAAGATAATTGTCGTCCAATGAGTATGATTTTGTTCTAGATTTTCATACAGATTTAATAAATAATATATGGTTATAAAATTCACATTAAACATCTAGAAGCTAAAAGCTAGATTTTTTTAATTATCTCTCAGAGTCTCGAACTCTCCAAACCTAGCCTATAAAATTTAAAACACGTGATATTTTAATCACATATCTTTTAAAATGATTTTTTTATAGGAAGTGGTTCATGTGATCAACAATATCTATAAAATTCTTTCATTGAACCTGGCCTCCTTTGTATAGTAGACATTCTTATTCATGTATTTAGAATGGCTAGGTCTTCTCTCTAAATTTCATAGATTTTTTTTTCAAAATGAAATGGTTTGCTGAAAAAACCACTAAAAAGGTTCTATATATAAAAACTGTTATTATCTTGTGAATATATTACATATCATTTTTTAATATTTCATTTTAAATTTAATTTCTAAAGAACTGCAAGATAACATTGTCGAAATAGCTGTATTTAATAGTCATTGGCATTCTTCCAACGTTACCAATTTGTTTGCCACCCAAAAAAGGTTTATCGATAAAATAAAATCAAGTTATTCGTTTTTTTATAATTTAAACGAAAAAGGTGAAAGTTAAAATTAATTTTTAAAAATCACTATTTATAAGCCCAACCTCCCCTGAAGGCGATTGCCGGTCTCACATCTCCACCTCCCCCCTTGTTCACTGTTTCTCATTCACCATTCGCTTCCTCAGGAAGAGAGAGAGGAAGGGAAGAGAGAAGAGGCTAACGCCGCCGCAAGAGCCAAGAAAAAGAGAGAGAATTTGATCTCTCCTCTCCTTCTCCGAGGTTCTGAGGCGAGGTAGATTGTCGTGGTATCAATAATGGTGGCCATCGAGGTGACGACGGCGACTGCGGCGGCGGCGGCGGAGGCGGAGAGGAGCCCGATCCGGGCGGCGGAGGCGGAGGCCAAGGTGGTGGAGGTGGATGTGGAGGGGAAGGGTGAGGAGGAGGAGGCCAAGGTGGAGGTGGAGGTGGAGGAGGAGAGGGAGTACAAGAGCGACATGAGGAAGCTGGAGGAGCTCATGTCGAAGCTGAACCCCCGCGCGCAGGAGTTCGTGCCATCGTCGCGCCGTGCACCGGCGGAGGGCGGGCTCTCCGCCGACGCGCCGGTGTTCGTCTCCGCCGCCGAGTACTTCAGCGGCGCCGGCGCCACCCAGCTGCAAGTGGGCGGCGGCAGCGGCAGGGACTCCAGCAGCGACGGATCTAGCAACGGCGGCGGGCAGCCGCAGAATCGCCGGGTCGGTGAGCTGAACGAAATTGTTATTTGGTCTTCTCTGCAGCTATGCGGATTGATTTGATGGATATGGTTTGACCTTTTGCATTGAGTTCGTGATCGCGTGAGGATTTGGTAATTTACGCATTGCGATCGCCTAGAATGATGAAGTTTTAGGCCACGGTGATCATCTTCCTCTCTTTTTTTGTCTTCTTTTTCAAGAATCTTTTCTGCTTTTGTCTTTTTTTTATATTCGTTAAAAGTGGAGTCTTGAGATAATTGTCAAATAAAAAGGATCTTTTTGCCCGTGTTGAAAAAAAATCAAGGACATAATCGGTCCGATCGTGCTAGTTTGGTTTCAGATGTTTGATCGGTGGTAATCAGAAGGCTCAGGAATGTTTAATGATCTGTTATGGTTGTGCGCTGGTTGATGACGATTTGATTTGTGTATTTATTTTGATGTGATATGCGCACTGTGTTTGATGCCTACGATTGATTTTTGTGGACCAACATTTTTCGGCTGTTAATTTTCGGAACAAACGCGAGTATGCTGATAATTGCGTGTATTGAGTTATTGATTGACTTTGGTGGTGCTATGCTTTCATGATCAATTGACCATGACTTCCTTGTAACAGAGAAGGAGTGGATTCAACCAGGGAAGGAGGAGGGCAGGAGGCCGGACGCGACGGGCTGATAGGGAGGATAGTGTGCGGAGGACTGTCTATGTCTCTGACATTGATCAGCAAGTGAGTGTGATAAAGAGAGTGGTGTATTTGAATTTGTTCTTTTTGTATTTTTGCTGTCTGATCATCTTTCTGTTTCTGTCTAGGTGACTGAACAAAAGCTTGCCGAAGTGTTTTCTAACTGTGGACAAGTAAGATATGATACTCTTGAGAAAATGTGTTACTTTATGTTACTCCCTTGATAATGTGATTTCTGATGCTCGTAATGGTATGCCTTCCATTTTCATGTAAAACATAACAGATAAAACAGTTATCTGCCCTCTTGGCTTTAGATTTTGTTGGCAGATAGTTTTATGGTTTGCTCGGCATGGTCTGCAAAATAGTGACTAGTCTGCAAACTGAAAAGGAGATGTCTTTACCTACAAATCAAATTCCTCTGCACCATCTGTTTTGAGATGTAAATTGACGCAACTACGAATATAACTGCTATTTCATATTACGTGTTTTGTTTCAGTAGTATTTTTGGAAGTGAAATCAAAACATTTGATTATTCAGTAGTATTTACTTGTTGGTTTGGAGTCCCTTCTTAGCAGTATCTTTTAGAGTACGAAGATGAATGCCATATTTCAACATATAAAAAATTCCCTGTTTGGACTCAAGACAAAACATCCTTTTGTATAGCTAAATGGAGGCATACAGAGTGCAGACACTTCTTTTTGACAAAGTTCACATGTGAAAGGTTAAGCTGCTGTTTTTCAATGATTTTTTTTATCTTTTAGGACTGCAAAATTAATAGCACCAACTGAATCGGTGTCATCTAAGACTATATGACTAGTCTTTCAACAACAATAATCCATATCTTTTTTGGACTGTAATGTATGTTACTTTTTATTTGTTAATGATATCAGGTCATTTATTTTTTCTAATTTCTGTCAATGGGTTATATTGGACTAGTGAATGGATATCTTATACTGATCTTTCTTTACCTGTAGGTAGTAGATTGCCGTATCTGTGGTGACCCACACTCAGTCTTGCGTTTTGCCTTCATTGAGTTTGCTGATGATGGTAGCACCTTCAGAATTATTGTTTATTTTGTGTATAGATAAACAGCAATCATAAATTTATCCCTTTTGTGTGCAGCTTGCGCAAGGGCAGCACTAACACTTGGGGGAACTATGCTGGGTTACTACCCTGTTAGAGTTTTGCCTTCTAAAACAGCTATTCTTCCTGTGAACCCTAAATTTCTTCCTCGAGTAAGTTAATTATTAGATTACATAGTTCAAGTTTACCTGTTGTTTACTACCAGCATTTCCTTTTTCATGTCAACAACATGTAACGATCTTTTCTGTACAGACAGAAGATGAGAAAGAAATGGTCTCAAGGACTGTATATTGTACTAACATAGATAAGAAGGTATGTGAGTTTATATTTTAGGTTGTGTATGTATTTTGATAATCCTTAAGGACACTTAACATGTTACGTCTTGAAATTTAGAGTATAGCGTTACACTGCTGTGTGCTGTACCTGTTTTCAACAGAATTTTGATTTGGCTACTTGAGTTTAATCCAATGATCATTCTAAATGATATAAGCAGTTCAATGAATCCTACTTAAGCAACATCACCTGCTTAAATATTCTAAAACGAGATGAGACTGATATGCAAATGAACATGTTTCTAATATGTTGATTCTTGAGACTTTCTCTGCTGAAATTCTGCACTAGTTTTTCCTTGAAAAAACCAATTATTTCGTAGGGTGAACAACCTTTGGGACCTGCTGTTATCATGTTATGCATAAGCCAAGCATTTCGTGCCGTTGTTAACACATGAGCATTGCAGGCAATGGACCCATGATTTAATGCATAACTTTTACTCCCACATTGAATTGAGGTCTTGTTTGTTATGGAATAATATATTATGTACTTCTGGATTACTTTAGATGCTGTTGTTCTTTATTCATCTGTTCTTTCCCCTAAAGTCTTTATGTGTGCTCAATGAATATATTCATTTTGAAGTGCTACCAAGTGCCTTCAAGGCAATATCTAAGTACGTAGATATTTAGAAAAGGGTAGTGTGATAATTCTTCTCCTTTGAGTGCCTAATTGCTATATTTGATGATAATATGGGGTCTCAGGTTCGTCACATTGTTTTGTAGATTATTTTTATGAAAAAAATTAGCCATATGATTTTTTCCTGTGGTACAGTAACATTAACCTGCGACTGGGTGTATGTTCTATTCTCCAAGAGTCAAGCTGCTTTACATAATTGTCTTCCTTACTGTGCAGGTTACAGAAGAAGATGTAAAGATTTTCTTTCAGCAGCTTTGTGGCAAGGTGTACCATATATATAAATACTAGTAAAACTTGTTTTTACTTCCCTTGAGACCTTCTGCTGAAACTAACAGTACCTTACACTGTTTTGTCAGGTTTCTCAGCTGAGGCTCCTTGGTGATTATGTGCACTCGACATGCATTGCATTTGTTGAGTTTGTTCAAGTAAGTAGAACAAGTTTTCTCAGTGCTATAATTTTGTAGTACTATACTCAAGGTATTCCATTCCAACCCATGACACGGTACTTGTTCAGTGTGATTGATACACCGATTCCAATATATTTTCTCGCAGGCAGAAAGCGCAATTCTAGCCCTGAACTATAGTGGCATGGTTCTTGGCACACTTCCTATCAGGTAAAGAGTAAATCCAATGTTTTGAAGTTCATGCAAGAGCATCATGAAGAATCATTATTTGCTTAGCCCCATCCATTCTCCGTTGTTGCAGGGTGAGCCCTTCCAAGACACCCGTGCGTCCGCGGTCGCCTCGCGTGATGTCAAACTGAGTCCGGGTTGTTCCTGAAGCTACCGCCCTTGAAAGCTCGAGGCTGTCACCAATGGCAGGCAGAGCTTGAAACTCTAGTCATGGCGTTAGAAAAGCTGTCTGCTTCGCGGAATCCGTAACTGCCGTTTTTGAGAGTACTCTGCAGTATCATCTCGATCTCTTAGGTCCTAGTAGAAGGCCGACCTGCTGATGTTCGTCTGTTCCAAGACCCATCTGTATGTTGGGAGTGGCTACATTTTCGTTTCTTTTGTTCAGTATGCTATGTTAATTATGGATGGATCCTATAACAGCCTTTGCAGGCAATTCCAACAATAATATCTACTACGTCTTTTCTGTCTCGTTCACTCTATTCATGTGTGGTTGAAATTCCTTATCTGAGGGTTCCTTCTGAATTTAGGATTTTTTTTCATTTATGCTGGAAATTGAATTATTCATGTGAAAATTCCTCAAGGTTTACTGTTATTTTTGTTTTCAAGTTCTCCTTTTGGGCTTAACGTGATCTTGCTGACCTAGTTGCTTATGTCAGCATGCAGACCCATCGATTGTTCTATTAGCGTAGTAGAACTTTTTATATTCGTATTTTTTATGGCTTATAGGCCGTATTGCAAAAGATGGCTGTGGTATGGAACACAATTTTGCCTATACGTGCCACCTACTTGTGACTTGTGAGGTTCACAAAAAAATGGGAAATATCAGGCTGTCGTTGCCATGCAACTGTGCAGGTATCGTGAGTGGTCTGTACGCTTCATCGGTCATCGTCGAAAACGGGACGTGGTGACCTCTACTAGTCGGGTCCATGTGTCAAGTTTCCCAGATGACAAAATGATTCTGGTTTTTGTTCCTGACGCGCATGCAGTTCGACGTCGACTGGAGACAGATATCGAGGGCTCATCATTTTCTCTATAACTTGTATGTCATTTTTAAAATTCAAATTTTAACATTGACTTTTAAGTAAATACAGACATATATATATATATAATTTTGATCTAATTTTTTATCACTAATAAACTGTTACAGCTTATAATCATTTTAGGCTAACCGATCGGACTTGAGTTTTTGTCAAATCTGACAACGAAATGACTCTATAAGTAGTGTTTTGAAGTGTCAACATAATGGGCCTGCTGCATTGATGAATTGGCCGAATAATGGGCCTAGAGACAAACAAAATCTGAACATCATATTAAGGCCCTTTGGAAAACTCAAAACGCAGGGAAAAAAAACACTTGAATTGAGTGGCATTGTTTCTCCAATTCTAAAAAAGAAAAAACACATGAAAACTTTAGAAGAGGTGTTCGAATACAACATAGGAAAAAACACAAGGTTGTAAGAGGAAAAAGGAAAGAAACCATAAGGATTGTCATTTCATAGGAATTTTTTTAAAAAAAGATAGGATTTAATCCTTTTTCACAAAGGCCTCTTTAGGAATTTTTCCGTTGGAATCCTACAAACCAAAAGGGGGGCGTAAGCATTTCTCAATGGCTAGAATTATGGGCTAATGTGGATAAACTATGGGCTTCCCAGCGAGGAAGTTAATGGGCTGAAAGTATTTCTGTCCTGTCCACGAAGGATGGAAATGGGCCCCATGTGTCCATCAAGTCCGAAGAATGGGCCCAAAGTATAGATGATAGGACGTGCAGAAGGCCCATCAAGAAACTAAATAGGCAGTTCAGGGTTAAGGGTGAGTTCGAGTTTAAAATTTGCAACTCAAAACGAAATAAACTATTAATATATAATTAATTAAGTGTTAATTATTATAAACTTAAAAGATAAGTTTATTTGAATTTTCTAAAAAAACTTATATAACGTTTAGCATTTTAAAAAAATATGCTCACGGTAAATTAAAAAATTATCACAGCCAAACTCCGAAACGAACACGCCCTAAATATGTTGAATCCTCACGCCTTTGATGCATGCACTGCACTTTTGGATTCATAAATGAAGTACTGCAAATAGCACATAGAAAGTTCTACATTCAAATGAGCAAAAAAAAAAAAGTCAAGAAATGCATATTTGGAAGGATATTGTAAAATTCAGAAGTGTCGTGGATACTCTTCAGTTTACGTAATCTGAAGTCCATTCCATGACTAAAAAACTGCCTAAACCAGGACTTACCTTGACTCCAAACACTACTGCTGTCGCTAGTTCATCACTAATGCAAAATGCAAACTGATGCAAATTCGAAGTGTTCAGAATCAAACTTCGTAGAATCATTGGTCCATATTTTATTTGGAGCGGGCTTCAAAAGCCAGATAAAATTCCCCTTGACATCTACATCAAGTACACAACCAAAAGAAAACGTACGTGCAAAAAAGAAAAGTCTCCAGAATTCACTAGCATCGGCGAACGTACTAGCTAAACATATTCACCATCTCATGGAAGGAGTTATTGATGATGCACCTGCTGGAAGCATTCTTGTAGACACTCTAGCCTGTGTTCTGCATGCCGGCAGCAATGCCCTTCATCGTCAGGATGAGGGTGTCCTCCAGGCCTGGCGCATACTCGCTCGCTGCGTTCAGTTGGACCAGCTCAGCAGGCTGGCTACTGTCAACAAACTCCTTCGACAAGGCTGGCTGTGGCATCACCTCGAAGCTAGGGTCCCTTATCCGCTTCAGAGTGTAGGCTTGGCAAACGTTCAAGGTAGTGATGTATGACTCCCGCAGCCGCAGACGCTGCTTCAGGTAAGGATCCCCTTCCAGAACATCCTTGTGACCAGCAACCTGAAGATAATTTCAATATGTTAAGGACTAAGGGCACTGGCTTCTCAGATCTCAGTTGTCACAACCTAGACCACGAAAAAATTCAGTGATGGTATGATGACGCTGATAGTTATTTATTGATGATATCTGATGTGCTCTTATTTAAAACATGGAGTTTATTTTTATGATTCAGAATGTCTAAGTATAGTTCCAGATTTGTCTTCAGTATAATTTTCAAACTAAAATCTTTTGATAATTTCTTCAGGGTCATATCATCCACATCAAACAGTGACATGAATTGCATTATATATCTCAAGGAATAACTCTAAAAGAACCACCGTTGTGGGTTATTAATTGCATTACATATCCCCAGGAATTCAACAAACAAGTTAGAAGTCTTAAAGCCAATATCTGGTGATAAAAAGAAAGGTGTAGCTGAAATGCAAGCAAACTTGATATCGAAGTATAGCCTATTTTGATTCTAATGCAGTTTACCTGAAGGATTAGCTGTTTTGTCTCTTCAAAGTTATTTCTCAGCTGCTCTCCAAAGGATTGCAGATCACCTACCACAAGCAATTTGTCATATAAAGCAGCAATTCCTGGATCTCCCTTGGCGAAAACCATCTCAAGCAAGTCCAGGGTGACCCTGAAGAATGGCCACTCATTGTACATTTCTTTCAGTGTATGGATGTTCCTGATATCCTTCTGCATTATATGTTTGAACGCTGCACCAAATCCAAGCCATACAGGAAGATGAAACCTAGTTTGCGTCCAAGCAAAAATCCAAGGAATTGCACGGAGCGATTCAATGCCACCACTAGGCTTTCTCTTTGATGGTCGGCTACCAATGTTCATCCTGCCATATTCCGTCTCAGGTGTTGCCTGGAACAGCAGATGGACACATGCATGTCAGAATTTCTTGTTCACCACCAACTTCTAGTTCAGATAAGAGATAACATAAAGCACGAAGTGACTGATAACAGAGAACCAAAATATGTATGCAATCCCTTCTATACGGTTGTTCTTAGTCAATTAACACAGGCAAGAGAATGTAAAGGTGCACCTATTGATGGAGAAGGAGCATGTCTATACATTGGTATTTGCTCCCTTGTCATGGTTAAGTAAGATTGCAAAAAACTGTGGACATGAAGCTTAGAAAAATATCATGGCCTATAAACATTTGTCATGCAGCTTCGCATCAGACCACAAGCTCTATGCTAATTGCAAAGAACTCATGAGTATATCTAATTAGCTTAGAGAATAGTCTTGTCAAGAAGCCTTGAAATTAGGCATAAATTTACACAATAGATGCAGCAGCATGAGCAAGAATTCAGAATAGAGGAGAACTTACCGATCGGAAGTATTCAACAAACCGTGGCTCTTTGAAGACGATTGATCGATATTCGTTTGTTGCCACAATAGCCATCTCATCCATTAGAGCACGCCATTCTGGTTTGGGGGAAATCGGAGGATGCATTCCATGCTCAAGAGTAGCTGCAGTAAAGCGTTGCAGAGTTCTAAAGCACAAGTGTTCCTCTCCAAATGAGTGTTCAATAACCTCGCCCTGTACTGTTACACGAAGCGATCCATGTATTGTGTCTGGTGGTTGAGATAATATGGCAAGATGACTGGGACCACCTCCTCTGCCAACTGTTCCACCTCTTCCATGGAACATTGTCAACTTTACACCGTAATGCTTTGCCACCTTGACAAGCTCCTCTTGTGCTTTGTACATTTGCCATGCTGCAGAAAGACGACCAGCATCCTTGCCAGAGTCTGAGTATCCAATCATGACCTCCTGCTTGCCACTAATCCTATTCATGTACCAGTCTATTGAAAATAGTCGTGCCACTGCTGCTGGAGCTGCTTCAAGATCTGCAAGTTTCTCAAATAGTGGAACAACTCGCAGCGGCTTTTTTATATGGCACTCCCGCTGTAGAAGCTCCACAGCAAGCACATCAGATGGTGCAGTTGCCATTGAGATGATGTAAGCACCAAAACAATCTGCCGGGAGCTCAGAAAGGACGTGAAATGTTCCCAAAACATCACTAATTTCTTCAGTCTGAGGAAGATCTGGACCAAACAATGGACGTTTGCCCCTTAGTTCAGACAAAAGCCAATCCTGGCGTTTCTCCTCAGACCATTCAGCGTAGGATCCAATCCCAAGATGTGTAGTTATAGCATCAAGGACATCAGTGTGTCGATCAGATTCCTGCCTTATGTCAAGTTTTACAAGAGCCAGCCCAAAAGTTGATACTTGACGCAAGAAATCAAGAAGGCTTCCATCAGCTATAGGTTTGTCACCACAAGCACATAATGATCTGTAGCACAGCTCAAGAGGCTCCAGAAACTGCAAGATAGGAGGGTGATGATTAGACTATTATAAGTACAAATATGACATTCACAATGATACATATAGGATAAATAGGGTTACCTCTTCAACATTAGTAAATGTTGCCTCCTCTGGAATTTCAGAAACTCCAGTTGTCAATAGATGGCGAGTACGTTCACGTGTATAGTACAATTTATCCCTGACACCACCAAGTATGACACGATAAGGCTCATTTGGAGGAATTTGCTTCCAGAATTCTGCACCGTTAACATTTTCTTAGTAAGAGGCAAATTTAGTAGGCATTTGCTAAAAAAGAGTAAATTAATCAATTACAAAATCATGCATGATTTTCACCCAAGTTTGTCAGCTAAATGAGTAACAAACTGAGGAAGAATGAAATGTAATTAGTCAATGTAGTTATGCTGAAAATTTATGCATCCATATTAGGACATCAAAGTGTCCAGTTCATTGTAGTCCGTCACTGTAGTCAACTCGATAAATGTTGAGTAGGGATTTCACAGCCTCTGGAAGAACAATGTCAACTAGCCTAATTATGTTTGGCTAAACAAATAATTTCTTTATATTAACATTCTAGTAGATTCTGAACTAGCAGATGCACTTTTCAAATTAACCTGACTAACAATTCAACGCCAGTATCCACCACATACACCTAACAACAATTGACAATTGGCACACATAATTTTGAAGTATAAAACCACCTGAAGATTTTACAGTGCAAGCGAACTCTGATAAAAATTAAAGGAAAGCTAGCTGCATAGATCTTATAGATAAGCATATGAGGTGGTTATGATAAAAAAAGAGGCTAAGAAAATGATATATCGGTCATTTAAAAAAATATTATGCATGAACCATCATATTAGAACTCTATCTGAAAACTTGAAAATGGTTATTTCATATGCCAAAAAAAAGGCAAGCAGACCAAAAATACAACTTTTCTTTCAGATCATAGAATGATACACAAATCAACAAATACGCAGACCAACCTAAAATTCATTATCACCACAATTATGTTATTGCTACCTATATAGTGTTTTGCAGCTTTTCTGGAGGAGCGATGCAGATCATCTGCGCGAATCCGAAGTTCCTCACTGCAGCGCCACATAGAGAGCTAGGAAAACATATTACATTGTTAAAACTTAGAAATCAATATTGCAGTACTTTTTTAAGAACAATGAAAATAAGCAATTCTGTTGTACCTCAAACATCAGATCTTCTATCTGAGAGAAGTACAGGTTAGCAGCCATCATTCTTGCCAACAAGCATACATCTCTTGTAACCTCTGGTGTAACTCTTGGGTTTCCTAGAAAACAAGTCAGTTTTAGAATTTGACTTCTTTTAACAGACAGGATTACAGGAAGCAAAGAAGGCTGCAGTTATCTCAAAAAAAATATTTAGACGTGAATAAAAAATGGAATTTTGGTTGACTTAAAAGTGGGAAAGGGGAATAAATAACCAGTTGCTAGAACTAATACCATGATGTCACTAAGATGACAAACAAGTCAACTTTCTGTATGTGACAGATCTCTACCAAGTTCTGTACAGATCTCAACCAAGTTATGTTTTCCTTTCTAAACAAAAACGGATGTATAAGTTAGAATAGGAGAAGGTACCATCACGGTCACCACCCATCCAGGATGAGAACTGGATGAGAGGAGCATTGTAAGGAAGACGCTCATTAATCCCAATATTTTTCAGAGCAGTGTCAATGCGGCGCAAGAACTTTGGTACACCCTTCCATATAGTTTCATGAAAATAACTCATCCCAGCGCGCATTTCATCCTGAGGAGTGGGAGGAGTCCTGCGGATTTCATCAGTTCTGAAAGCTGCTTGAATCTGTGGAGAGTATTAAACCACACCATCAGAAAGGCATGATGAGAACAGACTAGTAGAAACCAACACATCATTTCTGCATAATCATTGCAATATGCACATAGCACTTCTCTTTGATTGAAGACGAATTTCACTCAGAAATCAGAACTACAACAAAGCGCTCTTATTTTAAATGTATCAAAAGAAACCGATAGGAGATGGACTTCATAACTGTCAAGACAGAGTCCAAAGTACAGCGCGATTAATTTATTAACGTGATAGGCAACACCTTTGATGATCTGGAAATAATGCACTTCCATTTTAATATACTTGGAACGTTCTGTCAAATCACCATGTAGTGTTCAATGTTTTTCCTTGTCCAAATAAACTAATGTAAAAGAATGGTGTACAAACAATGGAGATAAGAGTTCTAAGGTATTTGGCAGGATCATGGAGCATGATAGGAATCACAAAGATAAAAGAGGCACAAATATGCTTTGTCACTTTGACTAAATTAAGTTTTTAGGATGGATCTGATTATAATTATATATATATATATATATGGAGATAAATTAAGCTACGGCCTGAGAGTATAAAAAAGCCTCTCATTAAGCCCAGAGCACCATAATTTAAGTCATCGAGAAAAAGAAGTCATTGAGACGATAAACAGTTAAATAATCAAAATGTTGTGGTGGACACTTGCTATACTGAAACATCATGATTGACTTTATAATATTGTAACCACAAATTGACATATTTTTTTTCAACTTACCTCCCTCTGCAGAGCCTCATCAAGCTCCTGCTTGTCATCAGCAGTGATGTCTTTCGCATATAACTGCCTCAGGCAATTTCGGATCCTGCACAGCGAGTCAACATCAAGAGCATTACATTTAGCATTTCCCCACGCAGCGAGAACAATGGAGAAGGGACAGCTCATCGACGCACCTCCCGTGCTTCTGGAGGAGGGACCTCCTGACGGACTGCGTGGGATGCGCTGTGAACACGAGGTCAACGGTCTGGTTCTTGAGCGCATCGAAAACCTCCTCCCGCGACTTTCCGAGCTGGGTGACGAGCCGCTTGAGCGTCTCCTCGATGTCGGACTCGGTGGGCGCGGAGGCCTCGTCGGCGAAGTCGCCCCGCTTCAGCTTGATCCGGCGGCGGTGCGCGATCTGCACCTCCTCGGCGAGGTTGGCGAGGTTGAGCATGTGCGAGAAGGAGCTGGACACGACGATGGAGTCCCCGGGAGGCAGGCTGGTGAGCTTCCTCCCCAGCTCGTCGAGCCGCGCCTCGTCCCTGTCGTTCTCGTACTCCGCCGAGAGCTCGTAGCACTCCTGCACCTGCAGAGTCGAACAGGAACCGTGTGGGGCACTTCGTCGAACAAGTGGCGCACACGAGCAACGGATCTGGACGCGAGAGGAGGAGGGGAGAAGGAAGGCGCGCTGGAGCGTACGAATTCGCGGAGGTGAGGGCCGTGCAGGTCCTGGAGGATGTCGAGGAAGCGGTCGACGAGGAGGGCGTCGTACTCGACGAGCTTGTCGTCCTCGGAGACCTTCCCGGGCGCGAGGAGCCGCAGCTGCGCGTCGATCGACTGGTGCCGCTCCATCGCCGCCTTGCCGGCGGCCGCGGCCATATCGCTCGCTCGCTCGCTCACAAACAGCCTCCGCAAATCCCCCACCAGATGCTGCGGGAGGAGAGTTTCCCGCGCCGCCCGGCGACTGCCTCTCGCGGAGGCGCGCGACGGAGGCGGCGGCGGCGTGAGGAGGATCGAGGAGGGAGGCGATAGGGGGAAGAGATAGATTGGAGGCAAGTTGGAGAGAGAGAGAGAGAGAGAGAGCGTGTGTGTGTGGGGGGGGGGGGGGGGGGGCGCGCGTCTCTATTTGTATGGGGCGGTGATGGCGATGTCATCGGGGGTGGATCGGATCTCGTGAAGGGTGGCCTTTTTCGCGGATAGGTACCTGTGCAACGCTATATTTGCAGGGATTAAGGCCATGGTTGAAACATATTTATGTGCGGGTTATCGAGGCGGATGTTTACTGGATTAACACGGTAAATACATTTTTTTTAAAAAAAATATGCGTTACAAATAGCTTATAAGCAAGTGGTTTAAATAAAAATCCTTAAAAAATCTTATTTTTAAGAAGAGCTGAACAAATAATTCGTGACAAAAATGTAGACAAAAAGTTAAAAAGAACGAGGCCTTGTAATACTCCCATGTTCTCAAATACTCATCCTTCGCGGAAGGTAGATGTACTTTTATGTTGTTTTTAGACTACGTCAAAACTGACATACTTTTAATTATAAATATAATGAGATGCTAAATAGTTGGATTATTTAGAAAATATCGTCGGACAAATAGGACAACTTATAGTCAACATTTGTGAACGTACGGAGAATTTAAGAATTTATGGCGCTAGATATATCTAAGTGTCTAATTATGCATTTTTCGTGTGCGCCACCAGAATTTCGCCCGAAAATCTACATCATCGAAAAGGTTTCTTCCAGTCCTCTCCAACTTACTTTTTACTCTTTTTGGCATTGTCACGGCCTCTGGTGTAAGAGTGGAGCAGAGTGTTAATTTAACTTGTGTAGCGATGGACATGATAATTAATGTTGTGTGCGCACCTAATTACATCATTACGTTGCATGTGCTGTTGTGCTGAGCGGTCCACTTGCCCTGTTGTTTTGTTCAGTGCCTCCTCTGTTTCTATCAATACCGTCATTTTTGGCGTCTTTTGGTGCAACTAGGAAAATTGAAATGCTTTTGGAGAACAGGGTAACCCTTCCTCAATATAACTTTAACTTTTTAGGTTCGTGCAGATAATCTAAAGAATTATCATCAGGGAGAGATGCCCAAAAATATCAACATGCATTTCAAATCCAGCTCAACCAAATTACCTTACTGATGAGGCTGACAAGCAGGCCGTCGATTAGCAGGGACGTTGATGACGGCACAGGGCCCCAAACTTAGGGCACCAAATTTCCGTATTTCAATTCAACGCAATAAGTTCCAACATATTTTGGGACATCTGATTCTATTTGTTAGAAGCTTTCCTCTTCTAACTCTACTAATTTTGGGCTTGTTTTCTTCAATTCCAATTGGAGTTCCATGATAACTATGATGATCTTAAAAAATGGTAGCTTATGACGATGATGCGAACACATGTTTTAGGCACTATGAATCTCATTTTTCTGCTTAGTAAAGAAAACCAAATCATACAATTCTTTTTCTGGCCCCAAATTCTTATGTACACCTTACTGACAAGAATATCAAACACGATGATAAGTAAAAAAGAGGAGCAGTCAAACGAAGCGATGACTGATCAGTATATTGTACTGTTTGAATCCTTTTTTTTGGGGAATGCAGACGTCTAAATCCAAAATTTGTTGCTTTCATTTGTCCATGAAAATAACAAAAGCCTATCTAAAACTTTGTGTTCATTTTCTATATATCCTGCAAATGAAACTTTTTTCTTAAATATACGTTAAAAACCTCTCTGAATATGCTAGTGATTGAGAAATTCAGAGGACTTCTATATGAAGTCAGCATGAGTTTGGTCAAATTTTCTTATGAGTTTGCTACTCCGTTGCATATAGCGATTAATTTTCACTTGAACCACGTTGAGGTAGTTGAGCAGAATTATTCCTTGTCCTTATCTGCTAGCCAATATTCTTTACGTTTGGATTAAATGGTAATCTTTTTAGCCGGCATGGATAGTTATTGCAGAACACATGAATTATTGTGTTCTCAATTGGAACCGGCATCACACATTACGTGGGTTGGCTTGATCAATTCTTTTCCCCTTGCATTTGTTTTGCACGGCCTCTAACCTCCGCCTATGGTGGACCACACAGTCAAGATGGCATCCATGCATTGTCAAGCGGAGCCAATTGTTAATGAAGGTGATATCACAGAGACTTTCTAAAAAAAAAAGCACTTGAGACAAATTTCAGAGTCATACTCCAACTCAACCACCACTAGCTAAGCTGCCTTAATAAAATGTTCAAGCTTTTTGTGAGGGGAAACCTGTTCATTTGGAGCCACCCCAAACCGGCATTCCGTGCTCAAAAGCCATTATCGCCGACCAACTATTTTATCTATGCGTTAAAAATCCCGACAATTGAAAGTGAAATTCCACCTTATATAAAAAGAATCCTTTAATCCGTCTAGCTGCGCGCCATTAAGGTGCATGCCATCCTGTTGTAGCGATGTTAACAACATTGGCAAAGCTTACCGGTGCACGCCAAGGGGTATGCATTTCTGCTGGTACCGGATGTTGCCGGCGCATGCCAAGAGGTAAAAACGGCTTGTTGTTGGTATCGGCCAACGCCGACGCCCTGCACTAGTGGATTTTGTCCGGCCTCAAAAAAAGACTCTGGATCCACCACTGGTACGATCCGTCTCAAAGTATGAGTATGTTTCATCAATGCGGTACTAACTTGTAAGGCTGCGTTTGTGTTTGAAAGGGGAGAAAAAAAAGGAAAAAGATATGCAAAACAAAAAAAAACTATTAATTTATAATTAAGTAAGTATTAATTATTTTAAACTTAAAAAATAGATTAATATGATTTTTAAAGCAACTTTTCTATTATATATTTTTTAAAAAAACATATCGTTTCAATCGTTCAGAAAAACAAGAAGTTTTCTGCTCAGCTTGCCTCAAGCATAGCCTTAAAGCTGATATATACATATTAAGATTCGGATATCATCCTGGCTAGCTTGCTACCTAACTATATTGGCGGTACACCGTACACAGGTTCTGTCTTTGCCTATGCTAAGGCTGATTTTTTTAGAGCTTTCTTATTTCTTATTTTTTATTAGCACGCTTTTGAATTATATGTTTTGTGAAAAAAATATAGATGGATTTTTTTAAAAAAATTATATGAACCTAGCGCTACCTCTGTCCCAAAATAATATAGTTTTAGGAGTGTGAGAGCAAATTAAGAGAGAGAAAAAATTAGCTAGATGCCATGTTAAATAAGAAATGATTGGAAGTGTGAGAATAGTTGATGGGGATAAATTTGATTAGATGTGATTGATGGAACAAATAAAACTATAGAATTGCACTTATTTTAAAACAAAATTTAAATATAGAATTATATTTATTTTAGAAAGGAGGTAATAATTAATACTCAATTAATCATACGGTAATAATTCATCTTATTTCACATGCCACCCGTCAAAAATGCTAAAATGAACTTAACCTAAAGATGAACTTAGGAGTATTGTTAAAACTTAGGCTAAGTTATTTTGAGCAACTTGAAAATAATAACTACGTTTATCAAACTACTAAACAATTTGTTTTATAAAAAATTATATAAAAGTTTTTAAATCAAATAAATTTATTTTTTAAAAATTTTATAATAATCAATATATAATTAATCATACGTCCAAACCATAAAAAACTCCAGCGGAACTGACGGGTCAAACTGGGCCTTAGTTGAAAATATAATGAAAATTCATAATTTGTATAGTTGACGAGGGACTCTCTGCATAATGGCCGGCATTGATCCAGAGAGACGTTCCAGTGGGCTGCCTCGAGGAGAAGGAAGAAGAAGAAGCACGGGATTTTGAGGGGGAATCTTGACTGGATCTCTCTTACGAAAGTGCCTCGGCGCTCCACATGGCAAGCGTGCCGAACTGTTGGTCAATTGTTGCGGCTAGCCTCACAGTAGCACAAAACACAGTGTGCCATCAATGGCAGGGTCCTCTTTGGTGTACCCATGGACCATGGTGTTGTAATGACAGGGCTGACTCTTATCCTAAACGCCGAATTAATAATCAATAGGATTGTTTGAATGTGAGAACCGGTAGGTAGGAGAGTATAAATATTCACGCCAAAGCCATGCCATGCTAAGAGTTGCGCATTTACAGTGAAAGCCATTGAAAGACTTATGCGGCTATTGGTTCTAAATTTTTATATGGGGCAAGAATTCGAGCGCCTAGAATGTTTTGGTAAGTCAGAGTGTTCAAAGATCGCTCGTATTTTTTAAAGACTGTACTTACAATAATTTATCGTATAACATATTTGTAGAATAGTACGTGGACGACTTAGGAGTATAAATCAAGGCTGAACTGATGAACTTATCTAACTAAGTAGTTAGTTGATTTCTTTAAATCTAGTTAAGTGTGTCCGGTCATAAATATTTTGTCAATAATATTTGTCCAAAATTTTGATTTTTTAAAAGTCTAATCAAATTTTATTTTAAATGTTAAATATCTATGTCCGGAGGGAGTGATTAGGATGCAAAACTAACCTCACCACAAAATTAAGGAGTTCACTGCCCATCGCTGTCTGAAAGAAAGGTAACACCTCCCGTCAAAAAGAAAGTTCTCACTGCGTGTAAATTAATTGATAATCACATGTACTACTTCAAAAAAAAAAGGCGATCCCATGTCGGACTGCAACTTGGGTAATTTCGTTGTTAGTCCCCCACTAGTTTCCGTGCGGATTTATTCCAATTCGTACATCTCATGGCAGAGCCATATCGTCCATTTTTGTATATTATCGTGATGCTGCTATCTTCCACTGGGTACTGAAGACAGCATTGATCAAACTTACATCGGTGTCATCAATCACCAAGCAAAATGTATTGGTAGATGGGTTTTATGTATATCTTGTGCTACTCCCCCCTTGCAAAAGGAATAGGAGAACTATAAAATATTTAGATTGGTTATGCAAAATTACATGAGTAGAGTTGTCTAAAAATACATTGGTAACATTTCACAAGGTTTTGGTGGTTAGTGGTCAAAGTGGTGTGTGCTAGTAAGTAATAAATATAATATAAATATTAGGACAAAATCATGATGAAACTCAAATTTTGGCAGGAATTTAACTGGTTATTGGTCAATAACAGGCTACATACCCATGTCCAAAACTTTTACAAAATTACCGGATTTTGAAATCTTGGTCCCATTGGCTTGGAAGATTTCTAATTGGCCAAGTTTATTTCATATGGTGTGCTGCTACTGTATGCAAATAATTCCAACTAATTTGGGGGACGATGATTGTTTGGATTTATTTGAGCATAATACTGGAGAATGACAAGGAATATGCAAATGTCATTTCAACTATCTTGTTTGGATGTGCAAAATGCAAGGAGGAGAAAGGGACCCTTATTTTTTAGGGTAAACAGTACAATTGCAAGTTAGGAAGAAAAGGCAAACTGAATCTCTACTTGTAAGAAATAAGGTACTGCATTTCATTTTCTGCCCCAATCGCCCCCCAACTCCCTCTCTGAAGAATATTCCTCTCCCACCATCTTTGTGCCCCGTAGCTCTCATTGGCTCCTTCACAATTGCAATGTATGGTCATTACTCATTAAGGCAGGACAGCAAAGGGTGATCATATAATGATTATATTTGATCTAACACCACAGCATGTACTACCTATTCTCTGCCCTGCACTGATCATTGATGTGTCACTATGTTAATTAGACTATCCCTAAGCTTTCATTAGTTAGCACTAGCATGAAACTAGTAAGAACTGTAAAAGTGCAAAAAGGCATCCACAAAGGTATCGTAGAACTAACCAAAAAAAAAAGTTATGCTGAAATTGGAACAGATCGAGCATCTTTGTGTACCAGCTCCAAATTTATAAGCTGTTCAATCTAAAGTAGGTAGGTAGTGCTGATGCCAAGTCCACTACTGACAGAAAAATAGGGGACATGGGCATCACATGGGATCAGATTCAGCACCTGACACTAGAGTACAATTCATTGGGCTATACAGAGCAGCAGCCAGAATGCAACTTGGAAGCAAAGCACAAGCTGAAAGGCACAAAAGGGTAAAGATTTATTTTTTAGATATTGGGGAAAAAGTTTTCTATCAATGACCAATGTGCAAACCTTTTGCGTATTCTCGAAAGAGACAATAACAAATGAAAATGTAGAGTAGGAACTACTAGGGAGCTAGCAGTTTCAATATGTTGTGTAACCCATGTTGTATTGTGTCCATTGCTATTTTCTTTGCACTTTTGCAGACTTGAACTCTATGAGGCCGAATGGCTGATATATATATTTTTCTTTCATGTTGTTTTTTACTGGAATATCAAAAGTAGTAGCCAAAATGAAATAAGATACATCTCTGTTAACAATATAACAAATATAAACTTTGCAGTGGTTCAACTTGACATGGTCATCCATTGTCAATGTATTTTACAATGAATTGCCAACAACTACAAAATCAACATTGTGACACTACATTCATACAAGAATAAAATGTTTACCTACCATATACCCTATATGTTGCAAGATTAATTGTTAAACAAATGTTACAAAAGTTTAATAGCAAAATGCACAACCAATAGCTAAGCATTGACAAAGAGGTACTACAGTTGGGAGAATCCAATTATAATCGTGCTTAACTCATGAAGCTTCTAATCTCCAAGCAGTGTTTAAAATGTGTGTGTTTCATAAGAAATAGGTCAATTCCCATGAGAGTTAGGAAAGAAAACCTAAAAAGACAAGAACAATGAGAAATTGAATATCTAATACAGCAATCAAGAAAATAAATAACTCGTCTCACCATGCCAATTCCTTCAGCTCCAGATCTCTCTTGATGCTTTAAAAACGAAATTCCATATGTCAGTTATACCAAAAAGAAATGTAGATCTTGGATAAAGGAACACGCCATCAAACAAAAGTGTGATATTTACGAATGGGTAAAGTATAATTAGAATGTAGCAGATACTATAAACCACATCTTTGGTTGGCACAAAGATTATTAACAACCATTTGCCACTGAACTAAGGAACAAAGGACTGTGCATGTTACATACTAATCTATATAACATGTTAAAGAGTACTGGTCTATATAACATGTCTGTATATAGTTACACTTAAGGAAAATATAATATGTTTAATCTTTTAGTCAAGCTGTGCAAGGTATTTTCAAATAAAGGTCATAAATGATGAATCTGGTGTAAATTTGATCCTGTTGGGCATCAAAGGAGTGATATACCATTCTCAATTTTCACTACACTTTGCAGTATAGTCTCCATCTTCTTCTTCATCTCACTATTATCATCCGTTAGAGGTACCACAAGGGTCAACCCCCTGTATATATCACGTACAAATGCACAGATGTTTTTGGCATATTCAACTTCTCCATCAGATATATGGCCAATTGCAAGCCTCAGTAGCTCTCCTGAAAGATCAGCAACCTAACATATGGACAGCACATAAATACCCTCAATAACTTCAAGAAGACAATAAGAAAAGGATATTTAGCAGAACTAAATTTTGGTCAAGTGCATCTATCCCTAAAAGATAGTCAAGTACATTTATCGGTAAGGGCTCAACAGATTTATCGCCCAGCTCTAGCAAAGAATCATTGATTTCAGCAAGACTTAATAAAGTGCTAGTCTTGCAAAATCTACAGAATGTTGCAGCTTCAACATATATTCCTGTACCTGAAATAGTCATGGTAAATATATTGGATCAATTACAAACCTAGAACAGATGCAAAGGAACAACATTGATACTAACGCCAAAGGTATAGGCCCTTCTGAGCTTCCAGAAGTCGATCCCTTCCAGTTCTTTTACTAACTTTCCAATGTACTGGTTAATCACAACAGTGAAATCACTTTCTGCTTTTGAAAGAACCTCTTTCTCGTTACTCTTACTGATCCTGAAACAAATCAGTTCAGTTCATAAATGAAGTGTAGCAGCAAATAAGATTGCAAAGCAGTTTGGGGCTTCATATAATTTAGTAGCTGAATTAACAATAACAGAAAGTAGGTCAATTTGGTTAGTACCTATGAAATGATGGTGAAAGAGACTTTTGAGATGAGTATGAATAGTTCTCCAATGTTGTTAGGTAAATGGACAGTTTTGACATTAAATGATAGTTTGCATGTGAGTAGCTCCAAGTCTCTGAATTTGAAGGTTCATCAGTGGCATATACAGTTTTGATCAATTCCCAGAGGCTGAGAGCCTGAGACTACCAATAACTTCCCACAATGTGTAATGAGATGGAGATGAGTTCATCTAAAATCATGTTTCTGGTCACCTTTGATTTGGAGCAAACAAATACTTCATACAGCTTAGTCCATGGAGAGTTCCTGATTGTCTGTACAGTGAGATATACTGGGTTATGTTTTGTCAAGCCAGAATGATGTGTTTACACTAAGAATATACTATAACTTTACTGATTCATAGACATTCAACAACAATTTTAGTATCACATGACATACCATTTCATAAAAAAACTAAGGTAATGAGTGACCCAAGGGGCTCTCAGAATCACAATCTCTGCCAAGAAAGCATACATGGATAATTCTCTTCCTTTATTTGAATGAAACAATGTGATGCCACTAGCACAATTGTTTGATTGCCAAATTACCTTGGACCTGAAAGATGACATTTTTGCTGTTCATTGTCACATCCCGACTTGCTTCACAAGCATTTCCCTTTTATCATTCTACAGTGATATGGAAAAGTGATGAGATAACATCAAAACATTGCTAACTGTTTACATAAGTAAGAAATATATAACCTACTACTACCACAACTGCTTTCAGCATGTAAACGGAGAAAAAAAAAGGTCTACCACAGAATTAGAGTAGCAATGCTGACTGTATGATACACTAAGCTCAATACTGAAACATATCTTAAAGCAGAGCTAGGAAATACTCCTAGCATCTAGTTCAAGCAATCACATGCACTGATGCATCTGTATAATGATAAATCTCCTATAAAATAGGGACTCGTTGATCTGAAAATTTAACTTCAATCAGCATCCGACAGATGGGATAAAATGTATTTCACGCCATCTTGGTCGGGGCTGCACATTGCCTGCCAAAGTACATTTTGCGTTGTGTGGTGTGGGATTCAGCGTACATACATAGATCCACACTAGCAAAGTAGGAGTTGAGGTAAACCAAAGAACTAGGAGCCGAGGATCAGTTTGGTCCAATACAAATAAGTTTTGCAGCTGCCACACCCCGTGAGGTTAATAACCTATAGTTGTCGTAACACTCTTCCTACCTACACTGCGCTAACCAGCACTCCATAGTGATCGACCGACATGGCTATCTCATCTTTAAAGCGCTCATCATCAGCAGCAGCAGCAGCCACCTTCGCACGAGTGGCCGCATAGGCTTTATGGGGATTTCTCCGAGCACCTGGCACGCACAATGGCACCAAATCACACGCACCAGTTTCCAACCCCCCATGCCTCTACTCTACCGATGGATTCCTCTTTGAGCGCACCGTTGCAGCCTTGCAGGGGAAGGAAATTGCTCGAGGAGAACCGAAAGCGTCGCCGCAAGCCATGCCGAGGGACGGGCGCTCCGCTCGACGTGAGTACCTGACCAGGGTGTTGCTTGGCGAACTCGGCCTTCATGCACCGCAGAGGCCGAATGGGTCGCCGCCATCCCCGCTCTGTCTGGGACCTCTTGGGCGCCGAGCCGGCGGAGGGGGGTGGGAGTGGGGCGTCGCCATGGAGGTGGAGGTAGAGGCTACTGGTGAGGGGAAGAACCGAAGAAGGCGAAGCGACGATGCGGTGGGCCCGCCCCCAGTCTCGGCACTACGAAACATTTTTTGGTCGAGGCAGGTTGCCAAGACACAAGAACATAGATGTGACGAGAATATAGGAAAATTTTATACGAGTACAGTACATACTTATTCCGGTTTTTAACACATGTTTAATCATTTTTTATTTAAGTTTTTTTATATAAATATGAAAAATATAAATTAATCTTAAAATATTTTTAACAATAGATCAAGTCACATCAAACTAAATTATAGTTCATCTCTACAAACTGTTGTTTTAGACTAAAAATTTATCCTACAAACACTCTAATTTTAGATTGAGATACCGTTGGATAACTTAAATACTATTTTCATCTTTTTTTTCTTGTTTTAACTATTGAACCAATAGTAATCCCTCATCCTCCTTATTTTCTCTTTCTTCACATTAATGAGAGATATAGTAGTTTTTAACATCATGCTTAATATATTTTTAACTACCTAAAACAATGGTATTTGGGAATCGAAGTGAATAATTAAGTAACCATTTTGATAAAACGTATGTAGGCTATATATTCTTTTCTTATAGTTTTTAACTATAAGTTTTTATATAAATTTTTTTTAACGAGCTAACCATCTAATATCAACGTTCCGTCCATTAGTCCTATATTTTTACTAATTTTCTCACTTTCCGTTCCATTTCTTCTTTTTTCCCCCTTTTTTCCTCCACGCGCGCTCCTCCTCCTCAAAATTTTGCAGGCCACGTCGTGCAGACGGGCCGCCACCAGCCCACGTTCCCCAATCGTACCCGTGCAGACATCTCATTGGGCCGTACTCTAACGGGCCGGGCCTTGTCGTGCCGTGAGGGCGGCCCGTTTGGACACCAGAACAGACCAGTTTCCTCTCACCGTCTCCCGCTGAAGATTAGGAGGAGAGGAGACGCGTCATAGCTCACGATCCCGTCGCGCACATCCTCCCCGATCTAAGCCCACCCACACCGCCGAAACCCTAATCCCCCATCGCCATCGCCGCCATGGGGGCCGCCATCCTGCCGCTCCCGGCGCCGGACGGCGACGGTGAGTCCCAGCCGCCGCCTCCCCCTCCTACCGGCGGCGGCGGCGGCGCGAAGCCCGACCTCCCACCGACGGTGGCCACCCACACCCGCACCATCGGCATCATCCACCCGCCCCCGGACATACGGGTCATCATCGAGAAGACGGCCACCTTCGTCTCGAAGAACGGGCCGGAGTTCGAGCGCCGCATCATCTCGCACAACGCCGGCAACGCCAAGTTCAACTTCCTCCAGCCCTCCGACCCCTACCACGCCTACTACCAGCACCGCGTCTCCGATCTCGTCGCCCAGCCCCCCGCCGCCGAATCCGCCGCGGCCCCCGAGTCCGAGGAATCCGGGGCGGCGCCGGCGCCGGCGGCCGACTCCGCCTCATCGCCCGTCGATGGCGCCGCCGAGGCGAAGGCGGATCACTCTGCTCCTTTCCGGGTGCCGCCGCCCACCAAGGTGCTGGTGCCTCCCAAGGCGGAGCTGTACACGGTGCATTTGCCCGAGGGGATCACCGGGGAGGAGCTGGACATCATCAAGCTGACCGCGCAGTTCGTGGCGCGGAACGGGAAGAGCTTCCTGACAAGCCTGGCGCAGCGCGAGAACACCAACCCTCAGTTCCACTTCATCCGTCCCACTCACAGCATGTTCACGTTCTTCACGAAGCTCACGGACACTTATTCAAGGGTGCTGAATCCGGTTGAGGGCATGCCTGCCCTACTGAAGGATCTACAAGATGGGGCAAAGGACCTGACCACTGTGTTGGAGCGGTGCCTGAACCGCCTGGAGTGGGACCAGTCACAGGAGCAAGCGAGGCAGCAGGCTGAGGATGAAATCGAACAGGAGAGGATGCAGATGCAGATGATCGATTGGCATGATTTTGTTGTTGTTGAGACAATTGAGTTTGCAGATGATGAGTGTGGGGGACTTCCTGTGCCACTTACGCTTGAGGATTTGAAGTGTCGGAAGAGGATTGAGGACCTGGGAGAGGAGGAAGCAGCCATGGAATTGGCTGAGCCAGTGAAGGATGTTGAGATGGAGATGGATGAGGAGGAGATGCAACTTGTTGAGGAAGGAATGCATGCAGCAAGGCTCGAGGAAAACAGAGGTGTTGAAGTTAAGCTTGATGGTGATGAGGAGCTGCCTATGAGGATTGTCAAGAACTATAAGAGGCCTGAGGAGAGAATCCCTGCAGAGAGGGACCCAACGAAATTCGTTGTCTCACCAATAACTGGGGAGCTCATTCCAATCAGTGAGATGGAGGAGCACATGCGCATCTCGCTTATCGATCCAAAATATAAGGAGCAGAAAGAGCGGATGTTGGCAAAAATTAAGGAGACAACACTTGCTCCAGACGATGAAATCTCCAGGAACATTGTGGGTCTTGCCCATACCAGGCCAGACATCTTTGGAACAACAGAGGAAGAGGTCTCTAATGCTGTCAAGGCAGAAATTGAGAAGAAAAAGGATGAACAGCCAAAGCAGGTTATTTGGGATGGCCATTCTGGTAGCATTGGTCGTACTGCCACACAGGCTCTGTCTATGGGCAGTGAGGAACAGGTTGATGCTTTGAATGTTCCTGGTCCAGCTCCACTTCCCCGGCCTCCCATGCCATTGCTTAGACCTCCTCAACCACTTCCTCTGGCTAATGTTCCACGCTTTCAACCTAATGCAATGCCATATCCCCCACCCCCACAACCTCATCTCTTGCAAGGAGTTCCACATATGATGCCTACCATGCATCCGCCTCCACCACCGCCAATACCAGGTCAGCCGCAGGTGATTAGGATGCCAGGTTCAATGGGTCCTATGCCAACCAATATACCTCCGCCTCCACCAGGCCAAAATCCCTACATGCCTGGCCCGCCACGTCCATACTCTATGCCTCCATTGCCGCACATGGCAGCCATGGCAGCCATGGTCAACCCCATTGGGATTTCTCAGGCTCAACCACCTTTGCCTCCACAACCACCTGCTGAGGAGCAGCCGCCTCAACCTGATGAACCAGAACCTAAAAGGCTGAGAACAGATGACAGTTCTCTTATACCAGCAGAACAGTTCCTGGCTCAACACCCGGTAATAGCTCTTGTATTTTAACTCCACTTTCCTGTTTCTTACTTCACATTCTTGTCAGTCTTGTTCTTGTTATATGCATGTATTGCATTTTAAGAACTCCCACGTGCTAATTTCTTCTCTTTCCTGCAGGGCCGTGCTCACATCTCAGTGTCTGTACCCAACCTTGATGAAGGAAACCTGCGAGGCCAAGTGTTGGAGATCGATGTCCAATCACTCTCGGACACAGTTGGCAGTCTGAAGGAGCAGATTGCTGGAGAGTTGCAGCTCCCTTCTAATAAGCAGAAGTTGAGCGTGAGGACTAGTTTCCTCAAAGACAATCTTACTCTTGCTTACTACAACATTGGCCCTGGATTGGTGATCAATTTAACACTGAGGGAGCGTGGTGGGAGAAAGAAATGAGCTTTCTTGTATCTCAGTGCACTGGCAGGTTAATGCTTGCAACCGAACTTCAGCAGCTAGAAAGTAGAATATTTTTTTTGGTTGCTGCCTATTAATTTCTGTATTCTCATGTTTTATTTAAATGTGGTGAAACACTATTATTTGCACTATTTGAACGCCAGACATACATATCTCTTTATGGCCACCTGTTACTTAAAATATCTGTTTTAGCTTCGGTTGATTTGCTGTTTTGAAATTGCTTGTCTTGAAAGTACACTGCCTACTTGTCATCTTATGAGAGGTTCACTTATGTGAATGCTTGGCATGTTATTGTAGATTTTTCTGTACTGCATGGGTGAAGGTCTTCAAGGTCTTATTATAAAGGTTTGGTCAAGATGATGATTGTTTCATTGTATATATACCTGTAATATTATTAGTTATATTAGACTTGTTGATGATGCTCCTGATGTTCAAATTCTTCCTTTTGACAGAATAGCATGGTTATCCATTAGATCGCTGCTGCTGGAATATTTTATGAAATAGGAAAAGCTTTTAGTTGAAGGCTTAATTATGTATTTTCTCTACCTTCATTGATCTAATGCTTAAGTTTTTGACAAGGACCTGCAGAACAGATTGTTGTATGCTAACCAAATTTTGTCAGTTACTGTGTATTTTCTCAAGTCGTTGGCATTCCAGTTATGGTGTTATGCTATGCCTTTTGTTTGTTCACCTGCACATATTTAAGTTTTTCGTTTAAGAAGTATTTACCATTCTCATGCTATTTTTTATTTGCAGTTCTGAGTGCTGCGGATGCAGAACATGACATCTAACGTGACATGAAAAACTGAGTTACTCCAATTCTATATGCATTTGTTTTTCTTGTATGGTAGAGTTTTATATATTATTATTCTTCAGAAAAAAAGGTTATGAGCGACAGCAGAAATAAGAGGGGGGGGGGGCTTTGCACCTTTGCGTTGTCTTCTTGTTTTGCCATTTTCAGTTTGAACTCATTAGGCTTAGCAGACTGCTGCTGCTTATTCATGTCTTACCACATTGGCTTGCATACTCTGATCCCACAAGTACATATTGTTTTGAACATTAGCACCGACCTTAATGTACTGGAAAGTATTGTTGGCAAATCTGCACTTTTTCTCCATTGAAATTGAAGCATGTTCTGTGCATCAGATTATTATAAAGGCGAGGCAGTAATTTCCTTTTGTTTACAATTGACCAGTTTATATGGGTGTACCATTATCTTTTAGGAAAGTTTTGTATAGTCTCACCAGCTGTTTGTCTGTACATTTTCTGGGATTTTTTGTTCAGAATGTTTGATAGCAGAGTAAACGATGGGCATGTAGGCATTATACTTGACCCTGATTTCTCTCCTTTGTCACATCACTGATGCAACTGGACCAACTCTGTGTCTCTGTAGGTCAAAGTTCTTACCTAGTAGTCTCTGGCCAGGAGCAAGTTTTCTTGTTATTTTTGAAAATTTTCTGACACCTTTGTTACTTGTCAGTTGACACGAGTTTTTCTTTTTTAGATGCTGTTTTTAGCCCCAAAGGTGACCAGAGGATTAGCTGGTCTTATCTTTAGTTTTTAGGCACTCTGCAGTAGGAGGCATGGTTCTAAAATACTGACATTGTGATTTTTCTATGTTTCTAGGGAATTTTGGTGTATACATGGAAGGTTGCCATGTATATTATTTGTATAACAAAATGCGGTATACATGGATAGTGGTTTGCATATTACTTACTCCCTTCGTTCTAAGATAAGATCATCTGTCTCTTTTTGTTTGTTCTAATGTTATTCTTTAAGTAATCATTACATCAGAGTTTATAAAAATAGGGGATAAATACATTAGAAGTATATAAAGTGAAGGACAATTATATTAGGATTTGATAAAGGGGAGACTATTACAGTTTTTTTTTATTGGTATGTGCAGGATGGATGAAAAATAAAGTTATTTTAAGACGAAGGTGGTACATAGGAAGGCTCAAGCGCTAGTGGTATTCTATATCTGCTATATTGAATGGCAACATCTAAATATGTGTTGCCTCTCGAATAATGTAGCTGTTGCTTCTAAGGCTACAGTATGTACAAATCATTGCCTGCTGAGCTTTCTTTACGTAGAAATGGAAAGCTCCAAGTTGCAGTCCAGCCTGTTGTGAGGTTGTATTTTCTTGTTTCTGCTTTTGGGATTCCTGGAAGTATTTACTGGTCTGTTTTGACGATGTAGTGCCAACCTGGTGAGAGCACCCAGATGAGTTGGGAACAGTGCTGTATGTTGAGCACGACTATCTGATTTTTAGTGATGCTAACCTCTGTAATGTGTTGTGTTTTAGGAGCCCCTTGAAATCTTTTAGGTGGTTGATTTATGGATCTGTCTGATATTTTCTTGTGCTGATGAATCCGCATGAATGGGCGTAGACTTGTAGTTAGTGAGACGGATAATACAAGTGGAATGTCTAATCTGTGATGATGATGTATATTATATGTGCTGACCTTCACCTGTAAATTAATGGCAGTGCGGAGATCACAGTTCTCATTTCACATTTGCAAACATGCCACGTTGAATGATATCGTCATAGCAGTCGAGACTGGTTTTGTGCGCTGATAATTCTTTCTAGCACAATCTAAATTACAGGAAAAAAGTATTGCCAAATACATTTCATGCATAAACTCGGGAAAGTATTGAACAGCCAAAGAAGAACAGATGCTATACATATGCACCAAGATAACCAAGAAGTTTAGTTACTTAAAACGTAGGGGACTGATGGCAAGCAATACATAGGGAATCATGTCATCTACAGATAATGCATCCACCGGTGAGCTGCGGAGCTCCCTTTGTGGCTCATGGGTGCATGGTAATCTGGGTCATGATGATTTTCTTATAAATCTTTAATGTATCAACATGGCTGGGTTCCAATTTTGGAAGTTGCAGACTTCAATAGGGTATGTTTTCATGAAGATTTTGATTTCTCAGTACTTAAACTTTTGCTTTCTCACTGTTATGCCATAAAACTACTCTGCTAGTTTGGCTTGTTTGGCAGCTTAATAAAAATTATTCAGTATTCAGTGCCTTTCATGAAACCTCATCACCATCATCGTTGGCTTTTCTAAGGAATGCGCGTGTCAAGCCTGAAACTATGAAATTGCGTGTTTCATGTATGATCTTACCTTCTTGCCAGAAGTATCCCTTGCCAGCACACTCCAGATGCCTGACTTTGGCAGATTATTTTTCAGATTATTGTTCAGCTAAATACATAGCTTCACTTAAAAAAATATTCATCTCTTTCATGTCGCTTTGAGTTTTAGTAGCTGAAATCAAATGTGCTTTTGCAAACTAGAATCATCAAGTACAGGAATTCATTTGAAGAGGCATATATCTAAGCTAAATGTCTTAGGATTCAGGAGAGTTAAGCCAAGGCAGATTCGCAGCACCATCAATCAGGCATATACATAAATACATGTACAATAACTGATCAACAAACAAAAATAACTGGGCAGTAATCTTGCACTCCACATTCTGTGGTGCAAGATACCACTCCATACATATCGACATCAGAATTATGCGTACAGCAATAGATGGATAAATTAGATTGGTGACGAAATTCAAGACTGATCACATGATTCAGAGAAGACATCAGAAAATGGCCTACTCAGGACCATCCAAACATGACTTGGTGGACTAGCTAGATTCCTGACGACTGATCAAAATAACAGGACAAACTCATCTGTGCAACATGGAAACAAGCACACCAGGAGATAGATATATAATTGCAACAGAAACAGATAGATGCAGTGACAAATTGAGATCTGTTCAAAATTCGAACTCCAAATTCCAAAGGTATTACAAGTAGAAGCCATGGTACAGGAGTACATCTTTGGGCTGAGAAAGCTGCCATCAAACAGCCAACTTCAGGGGATAATTATGGAAAAATCTCTTAAGTATCTACCATTCATAATTGCAGGATAATCCCAGTCTTGGAGAACACAAGCAATATATTTTACAAATCTATACTTTCTCAATAAGTTGGGAGTTAATATGGATAGGGAGACATACAAGATGATTCACATGGAATATCTTAGCATGCATACTGCCATAATAACCACAAAAGCTTCTTGGAGGTTATGAAACTGAAGTTCCAAGTCAAAATCCAAGATGGTTCGCAGAGAAGGTATAGATGGATTCACAAGTGAAATTTGAGCCTGAAAGAAGAACTGAAACAAGGCATGAGGGATATAAAGATAGGCTGGACATGAAGGGCGATACAGGGATTACAAAACATAGATGGAACTCTGAGCTAAACTGTTGGTTTCTGCAATTTGCGATGAAAAATATTTTCTTCTATGTCATTTCTTAGTGATGTTGTTCTGGTCTTATGTGTATCTATCATGCCTGTCCGATTTTCATCTCACTGACGAAAAAAATTATAGACAACAGACTAAGTGTAAGTAACCTTTTGAAAAAAAAGGTGTAAGTAACTGGGTGAGTGATGTAGGCATAGCCGCATATTAGGTTCAGAAGGAAAATCTGGTACAACAGGAGAATCACTTTAAACTATGACTATATTGATATCAGTCCTATAAACAAAAGCTTATCTAATATCAATTATAACAATAACAGACTTTTAGTTCAGACTTTTCAAACATGATTCAATCATATCAATAACTGATTTTCAAACATCACTTTTTAAAGTTTTTTTTATTCTCTTTCTGATCTTCATCTATCTCTCTTTATATTATTATTTTAACTTAATATTTCATAATATACTGACGTCTCCAAGGGTCTTCCTTAAATATTATCAAACCATCTTAATCGATGTTGAACAATTTTTTTTAATTGATGCTATCTCTAGTCGATTACGTATATTCTCGTTTCGAACTCAATTTATTCTTATATAATTATAAATTTAACATAACATACGTATTTCTACAACACTCAGCCGTTGAACATAATGTTTTTTTATAACCTAATATTTTGCCCTCATATAGTATACACTTCTAATCGTCGATAATAGAAAACAAAATCTAAGCGAACCTAAGCCTAATGTAGTTTATTCTTGCTAACAAGGCATATGGTTTTACCAAGATATCCCTGCAAACAATGCCTTCGGTTTGACTAAGCCAAATTCAGTATATTCCTCTCAACAATGCATATGGTTTTACCAAGCCTACGAAAGCAAATGCTTTTACTGGTTGACATTAGTTTGTACGAAGTAATAATTGGCACCTTGAAATTATATTAAACTCACTTTTTTTTCATCACGCAGCAAACACTTCCATATGTATAATGGGACTATATCTCAAATAAATATACACAGATTCCAGGTCTAAAAGGTACTTGCATTCTAATATAAAAATCGCATATGTATAATCATATCAACAATTGAGTAGTGAGTCCAACGTACTGATGCAATACTGATAAAGTAAAATACAACACATATCTAGATAAATAGAAAGTGTAGAGAACACGTTTACACCATCATCAACTCCTCTTTTTAAGGAGGATAGACAAGAGATGTCTCAAATAGGTCCCGAAATGTGTGCCATGCTATTCTGTGTTACTGAGAATATGCATGACAAAAAAAAGACAATGGATAAGGAATATTTGTAGATCGATCAGCCATAACCCAAATCGACTATGAAAAAGCAAAGACAATATACTACATGAGCCAAAGAAAAAGGTGTGAATGCTGACAGCTCATCACATAAACCATGCATTGAAAAAACATCATGCTCAAAATGTAGCGAATGAAACAAGATAATATATTATGGCTTCAACAGGTTTGTCAATTGTAAAATGGATATTACACTATAAGTAAATACTAATTTGTTTGGCCGATAATAACTGACATATTTTTAGTAATGTGACAAGGCAAAATAGTGGTGACACTCATGACTTTTTTTTTTTCGAAAGTGTTACAGACTAGTTGTGTATATATATATATATACCCGACCCCTTTTATACTCTCGGTGTCTTAGTCACTGTACATATTTCTACATGATATTATATCGAGTCTAGACATCCCCGACGCGCTGGCTTCTCTCTCTGGCGAGCCGACCCTTTTCTCCTCGTCGTTAACATCTTCTTCCTGTCGCCGACCCTCTTTCCGCCACTCTCCTCGCTCTCTCGCCTCCGTTTCTTCTTCTCCCCGTCTCTTCCGCAGTCACATTTTTTTCTCCATCCCACCTCTGCACGACCAGGTGACGGTCTTGATCTGCCCCCTCGTCTCGCGTCGCACCCATCTCCGTTCTTCCTCTTGCTTCGTGCATCTCTCCTTCTCTGACGCCGGTGCACCTCCACGCTCGTCGTCTCCATCGGCTGAACTCGTCCACCCTCCCATCGGCTAGAATCCTCCCTTGGTTCTCGCCTTTTCCGATACGCTCAACGGCTCTCGGACGCAAACTTTCTTCCCTCACGTCCGAGCTAGTCAAACGTGTCCACGGACACGAATCCCTGCCTCCTGGACGCGAACATATTCTCTTCGTGTCCGGCCACTCCCCGCCTTTTTCGCGTCCGCTCCACTCCTTGGCCTCCACGAGTCCATGGATGTGAATCTTCTCTTTACGGACGTGAATCATCGTACGTCCGTGACCCAACTACTCTCTGACCCACCCACTCTGTCACCGCCTTTTTCCTCACCTACTCCGCTACCTACTCCCCATCGGCCAACCACTCCTCATCGGCTGGCCGGCCCACTCCCCATCGGCTTCTCACATCCTTGATCGGCCGATCCATCCTCTCATCGGCTTCTTCCTCCCATCGGCTTCTTTCTTCCATCGGCTATTTGCTCCCGTTCTATTGTCATGGCCATCGAGTCCGCTCTCAGCTCTGGCACTCTCCCAGTCGCCGAGTCTGCTCCGGCACTCGGTGCCTCAGACCACACCTCGGGCACCATCTTGCCGATCTTCTCCCCTCCTTACGCTGCTGTGAACATAAAATCTCACGTTCCTATCTCCCTTGACCTTAACGCCAATTATTCCAAGTAGTTTTTTTCTTTAAATCCCTCTGTGAAAAATTCAGCCTCCGGTCCCATATTGATGGCTCCGCTCCACCTCGCCCTAATGATCCTCAGTGGGACATCGCCGAGTGCTGCGTGCGCAGCTGGCTGCTCGGCTCGATCAATGACTCTGTCCTCAACCTCGCATTGGACAATACTGACCCCACTGCCCGAGATCTCTAGGTGGCCATCGAGCGGATCTTCCTGGCCAACAAGCAGCCTCGCGCCATCTTCCTCCTCAACGAGTTCCACTCCATGGTACAAGGAGACTCCTCTGTCTCCTTGTACTGTCAGTGCCTCAAGGTCAAGGCTACTGCTCTCCGGGATGTCGGCCACCCTGTGGCCGACTCTCAACTCGTCCTCGCTCTTCTGCGAGGCCTCAACCCCCGCTTCTCAAACACCACCGATGACATTGCCAACGCCACACCTCTTCCATCGTTCGCCCGGGCCCATGATATGTTAGTTCTTAAAGAACTTCGTCTGGCTAACGATGAGAAGACAGTGGCCCGTACCGCTCTTCTTGCCGCAGCCGATAATGGCTGCCGAGCTTTCTATGCTACCCCTTCCTCCCGCGGCTCTGGTGGCCATGGCTCCAGCCAAGGCAACACAGCCCGCACCGGGAAAGGCAAGGGCAAAGGCAAAGGCAGGAACTGGCAGGGTCTAATGCAATCACGACCTGCCTTGGTCCCTGCCCAACCTACTGGTTCCACGGGTCCGTGGCTCTGTTACAACCCCTAGGCACCCTAGCCCCAGCCACGCAGCCCCATTGGCTGGCAATCCGGGATTCTCGGCGCCCATCCATAGGCTCACGTGGCATCGGCTCCCGTTCTGTCGTCTCAGCTGATGCTATCGACCTCACCCACCCAGTCAGTTCCCTCCTAGAACCAGGCTGGCCTCGTCGCTGCTCTCAACCAGATAACGCTCCAACCACAGCACCCTTGGGTGCTAGACTCTAGGGCGTCTTCACATATGGCGTCATCGGCCGGTATACTTCACTCCTGTCACCCCTCTTCCTCCCTCTTTGTCACCATCGGCAATGGTCACTCTCTTCCTGTCCAATGCCGAGGTGACTCCTCTCTGTCTACATCCACCACTAACCTCCCCCTACACAATGTTCTTATCGTACCTTCTCTTATTCACAATCTTATATCTGTTTGTCAATTCACAAGAGACAACAACTGCTCCATCGAATTTGACGCGTCTGGTTTCTTTGTGAAGGATATCCCAACCTAACGATAGATCCTTCGTTGCAATAGTGGCGGAGACCTCTACACCATTCCCGCTGCATCGTCCACTCCACACGCCAGCGTCACCCTCTCCACCAACCTTTGGCACCTTCTACTCGGCCACCCCGGCCCCGACGCTGTTGCCAACCTCCGTCGCAGCGCCTCCATCCGATGTACCCACAACAGCTCCACAGTTTGCCACTTGTGTCAACTTGGCAAACATGTGCGTCTGCCCTTTTCTAGTTCTCTCTCCTGTACCTCGCGTCCATTTAAACTTATACATTGTGATGTATGGACATCTCCAGTTAAAATGTCTCCGGTAATCAGTATTACCTCGCTATACTTGATGATTACACACACTATTACTGGACCTTTTGCTCATCAACAAATCCGAGGTCGCCTCTCACCTCACTCACTTCGTCACGTACGTGTCCACTCAGTTCAACCTCCCCATCAAGACTCTACAAGCCGATAACGGTACGGAATTCGTTAACCGTACCGTTACAACCTTCCTTACCTCACAGGGTATCCATCTCCGGCTCTCCTACCCCTACACCTCTCCTCAGAATGGCAAAGCCGAGCGTCCTTCGCATCCTCAACAACATCAGTCGTACCATGCTACTTCACACCCACTTACCTGCCACTTCTTGGGTAGAAGCTTTGGCTACTGTGACGTATCTTCTCAATCAGCGCCCATGCTCCTTCGTTCAAAACAACGTTCCCTATGTCTTTCTCTACCGTATGGCGCCCGACTACTCCCACCTTCGCATTTTCGGGTGCCTCTGCTACCCAAACCTCACCACCACAACTTCCCACAAACTCGCTCCCCGCTCTACCGCCTGTATTTTTCTCGGCTATCCCGCCTCTCACAAGGGATATTGATGTCTCGACCTTTCCACCTGACGGGTCATCGTCTCTCGTCACGTCATTTTTTGACGAGACATGTTTTCCCTTCGGTCTATTTTATCCGAGATCCTCCTCTAGTGATCTCGACTTTCTCCTTTTTTCCTCTTGTCTACAGTCGCCGACCTGGAGCCGATGACGTCCCCCGCCCGACCAGTTCTTCCCATTACTCCCGCACCCCGATCGGCTCCAGCTCCCTCTACCTCTCATATGGTCACACGCTCCTAGACCAGGTTTCTCCGCCCCACTCAGCGCTACGGGCTCTCCATTGTCCACAGCTATATCTCGCCCATCCCGGTGATATCTCACTTCACCCTGGCCGACCCTCAGTGGCGCGTGGCCATGGCCGACGAGTACAAGGCCCTAATGGACAACGAGACCTGACGCCTCGTCCCCGTCCTCCCGGCGCCAACATTGTGACCGGTAAGTGGATTTTCAAACACAAATTCCACACCGATGGCTCCCTTACCCGTCACAAGGCTCGCTGGATAGTCCGGGGTTTTTGCCAACGACCCAGTGTCGATTACGACGAGACCTTCAGTCCTGTCGTCAAACCCGCCACTATCCGGATCATCCTCACTTTGGCTGCCTCTCGCTCCTGGCCGATCCATCAGCTAGACGTGAAGAACGCTTTTCTTCACGGCCACCTGACAGAAACGGTCTACTGCCAGTAGCCCCTAGGCTTTGTCGACCCTTCTTGTCCCGACGACGTTTGTCTTCTTCAACGTTCTCTCTACGGCCTCAAACAAGCCCCTCGTGCCTGGTACCGGCGCTTTGCTGCCTATCTTCGGCACATCGGCTTCGTGGCCTCTACGTCCGATAGTTCCCTATTCACTTTTCATATTGGCTCCGCTACTGCCTATCTACTTCTATATGTCGACGACATTGTCCTTACGGTGTCTTCGACATCTCTCCTCGACCAGATCATGGCATGACTCCACTCTGAGTTCGCTATGACCGATCTTGGTCCTCTCCACCATTTCCTTGGCATCTCCGTCACCCGTTCCTCCCACGGGCTCTTTTTTTCCAACGCCAGTACGCCATTGACCTCCTCCAGCGTGCGGGCATGGCCGATTGTCACCCCACGGCCACCCCAGTCAACACTCGAGCCAAACTCTCCGCTGCCGATGGCACACTCGTTGCCGATCCCTCTCACTATCGGAGTCTTGCCGGGGCTCTCCAATACCTCACTCTCACCCGGCCCGACCTCACGTACGCTGTCCAGCAAGTGTGCCTCTTCATGCATGCTCCGCACGAACCTCACATCGCGCTCCTCAAGCGAATCCTACGCTACGTGAAGGGCACCCTCTCCAGCGGGCTGCATCTCAGCTCTAGCCCCATTGACTCCCTCACCGCATACTCCGACGCGGATTGGGCAGGCTGCCCCGACTCTCAACGCTCTACGTCCGGCTGCTGCATTTACCTCGGTGACACTCTCGTATCCTGGTCCTCAAAACGCCAGACTACAGTGTCTCGATCTAGCGCCGAAGCCGAGTACCGCGCCGTCGCCCACGCCGTCGCCGAGTGCTGCTGGCTTAGCCAGCTTCTCTAGGAACTCCGTTCACCCCTCTCCACCGCGACTATCGTCTACTGTGACAATGTCAGTGTTGTCTACATGACTGCCAACCCGGTCCATCATCGATGCACCAAGCACATCAAAATCGATATCCATTTTATCGTGACAAGGTCGCATTAGGACAGGTTCGGGTGCTCCATGTACTATCGGCACATCAATTTGCCGATATAATGACCAAAGGCCTGCCCACGCCTTTGTTCACCAGTTTTCATTCCAGTTTCTGCGTCCGTTCCCCTCCCGCTGCGACTGCGAGGGGTGTTAAACAGATCACTGGCCTGGGTTGTATATATATAGACCTGACCCTTGTATACTCTCGGGGTCTTAGTCATTGTATACATTTCTAGAGTCACTCATGACTTATGAGATCAGAAGAGGAAATAGAACAAACAATAGACTTGAGACATCACATGCCTAGTATTGATTATTGAACATGAACTAGACAGATGGTAAGAATTCTCCACATAGATGATACCTCTTGGAAATTCAAAGTTTGATCAACACTAATAAAATTTACTAAGTACAAGTAGCTGAAAAATCATATAACGTAGAAAAATTAACACACATCATGTAAACTTAACTTTTCAAATTCAAACCATAACTCAGTACTGTTGAGATCGGGTCAGAAATTTGCAGGAGTCAGTACAATAATATTTGTATTGCTAAACAGTAATGCAGCAGGAACAAACTGGCCTGACCAAGAATGCTAAATCAAGCAACTTATGTCACAGACATGGTGTACTATGCTAAATTTAACAGTTTCCTTTATTCCAACAATATTTATGTTGAGATAAGATGAAGTGGCAAATCTTGTATCATGTTCAGCAACTCATACACCTATATGTTAGACTATTGGACTTGTATATATATACACCCGACATCTCACTATATACTATACTTCTGTATAGTATCAGAGCAAGTTTAGACATCTTCGGTGTGCTAGCATCTTCTCGCCGACGAGCCGATGCTTCCTTTCCGTCTCCCCTAGTATTCCTCCTCTGCTTTCTCGTCTCGGCTCTCATCCTTCCCGTCTCCTCTGTAGACGGCCTTCTCCTCCTCCACCGCCCTCTCGCCTCCTTTCCATCACGTGATAGGGAGATTGCCTTCATCCGCCTCCTCATCTTGTTCAGACCTACCTTAACTTTTTCCTTGCTTCGGTGCACCTTCCCCTCTTCCGACACCGGCGCAACTCTGCGCTCGTCGTCTTCATCGACTGGACCTGTCCGCCCTCCATTGGCTGGAACTCTCTCTCGGTTCCCGCTTTTCTAACACGCTCACCTGCTTCCGGACACGAAACTTTTCCACTCATGTCCGAGCCACTCCGACGTGTCCACGTGTCCACGGACACGAATTTCTGCTTCTCGGACGCGAACCTCCTTTCTTCGCGTCCACGACTTCTCTGATTTTTTTGCGTCCGTTCCACTCTGTTGCGTCCACGGGTCCACGAACGTGAAACCTCCCTTCACGGACGTGAACCTTCTCACGCCCGTGACCCACCTACTCTCTCACACCCGTGACCTACCTACTCTGCCACCCACTCCTCGCTCAACCACTCTCATCGGCCACCTACTCCCATCGACCAACGACTCTCCTCATCGGCAGACTACCCTCATCGGCTGACTACCCTCATCGGCTTATCGCACCCCGTTACTCTCTTGTCATAACCACCGAGTCGACTCTTAGTTCCGACACTCTTTCACCTCGACCCGATGATCCCTAGTGGGACATCGCCGAGTGCTGCGTGCGCAGTTGGCTGCTTGGCTCGGTCGATGACTCCATCCTCGACCTTGCAATGGATGACACCAACCCCACCGTCCGAGATCTCTGGATGGCCATCAAGCGTATCTTTCACGCCAACAAATAGCCACGTGCCATCTTCCTCCTTAATGAATTCCACTCCATAGTACAAGGAGACTCATCTGTCTCCTCGTACTACCAACGCCTAAAGGTCAAGGTCACCGTCCTCCGTGATGTTTGTCACCCTGTGGCCGACTCATAACTTGTCCTTGCCCTCTTGTGAGGACTTAACCCCCGCTTCTCAAACACCGCTGATGACATCGCCAACTCCACATCTCTTCCCACATTCGCTCGGGCCCACGACATGCTAGTTCTCAAAGAACTATGCCTGGCTAACGACGAGAAGACTGTGGCCCACATCGCTCTCCTCACCGCAGCCGATCATGGCTGCTCCAATCCCATCGGCTGCCGACCACCGTGCGCTGCTACCACCTCTCGTGGCTCTGGTAGCCATGGCTTTAGCCATAGCAACAAAACCTATGCTAGTGGCAACGGCAAAGGCAAGGGCAAGAGCTAGAGCGGTCCGATGCAACTGCGACTTGCTCCTGTCCCTACCCCGTCTGCTAGTCCCATGGGTCCGTGGCTTTGCTACAATCCCTGGGCACCCCAACCCCAGCTACGTAGTCTCATCGGCTGGCAACCAGGGGTCCTTGGTGTCTATCCTCAGGCCTACCTGGCATCGGCTCCCATCCAACTGCCTCAGTCGATCCTACCGTCACCACCCATTCAGTCGGTTCCCTCGTGGAACCAGGCTGGTCTCATCGCCGCCCTTAATCAGATGACGCTTCAACCCCAGCACCCAAGCTGATGGTATACTACTCTCTCACCATTCCTCCTCCTCCCCTTTCGTCACCATCGACAATGGACACTCTCTTCCTATCAAATACCGTGGTGACTCCCTCCTGTCTATACCCACAACCAATTTTCCACTTCGCAATGTCCTCATCGTCCCCTCCCTCATCCACAACCTACTATCTGTCTGCCAATTCACAAGAGATAATAATTGCTCAATTGAATTTGACGCTTCTGGTTTCTCTATGAAGGATATCCCGACTCGGCGTGAGATGCTACTATGCAATAGTGGCAGTGACTTCTACACCATCTCCACTGCGCTGTCCACTCCCCACATTAGTCTCACCATCTCCACCAACTTGTGGCATCTTCGTCTTGATCACCCTAGCCCCGACGCTGTTGCCAACCTCCGTCATAGCTCCTTCATAACGTGCAACCACAACAGTTCCACTCTCTGCCACTCTTGTCAACTTGGCAAACACGTGTGACTGCATTTCTTCCCCTCTCTGTCTTGTACCTCTCGACCTTTTGAATTAATTCACTGTTATGTGTGGACTTCTCCAGTTAAGAGTGTGTCCGGTTATCAGTACTATCTTGCAATATTTGATGATTATACACACTATTACTGGACTTTTCCCTAAACAAGCAGGTCCGAGGTTGCCTCTCACCTCATCAAATTTACCACTTACGTCTCTACCCAATTCAACCTCTCCATTTAAGCCATACAGACCGATAACAGTACGGAGTTTGTCAACCATACCATCCAAGCTTTTCTCACCTCCCATGGCACCAATCTCCGCCTCTCCTGTCCTTACGTCTCTCCCCAAAATGGCAAGGCCGAACGCCTTCTTCGAACACTCAATAACATCAGTCGCACTATGCTTCTTCATGCCCATCTACCCGTACCCTACTGGGCTAAAGCACTAACCACCGCGACCTACCTCCTCAATCGGTGCCCTTGCTCTTTCGTTCGCCACAACGTCCCCTACACTCTTTTGTACCATAAGACGCTCGATTACTCTCACCTACGTGTTTTTGGTGTCTCTGCTATCCCAACCTCATCGCCACCGTCCCTCACAAACTTGCACCCTGTTCCACCGCCTGTATTTTTCTTAGCTATCTATCATCCCACAAGGGATACCGATGTCTCGATCTCTCCACCCGTCGGATCATCGTCTCCCATCATGTCGTCTTTGATGAGTCCTGCTTCCTCTTCGATCTACTTCATCCTTGACCCTCGTCTGGCGATCTCGACTTTCTTCTCGCCAACACCGTACCATCCCAGCACCCTCTACCAATCTCACCTCCGCACTCCCCAATGGCCGCTCCTAAGGACTTCTTACCCGACTATCTCACTCCTCTCCGCTCCGATGCCACTCACATCGGACCTCCATTGGCCCCACCACCCTTATCGGCTCCCCAACCTCCATTGGCTCAGGCTGATACTGTCTCAACCCCATCGACTACACCAACTCCATCCTCTATCAGTCGCCGATCTCGAGTCAATACCACCCTCCCCTCTTCCGTCCCTACCCTACCACTGACGCTCCTATCGGCTCATGCGAACTCTACTGCCTCCTCTTCCTCTCATATGATCATCCGATCACAAACCAGGTCACTCTGCCCTACCAAGCGCTACGGACTCTCCGCAATCCAATGTACCATCTCACCCATCCCGGTGACTCATCGTTCCGCCTTGGCCAATCCTACAAGGTACTTATGGATAACGAGACTTGGCGCCTTGTCCCTCGTCCTCCCGGTGCCAACGTTGTGACCGATAAGTAGATCTTTCAACACAAGTTCCACTCCGATGGATCGCTTGCTCGTCACAAGGTATGCTGGGTAGTTCATGGTTTCTCCCATCGTCTTGACGTTGACTACGATGAGACCTTTAGTCCTGTTGTCAAGCCTGCTACCATTTGGATTGTTCTCACTCTCGCTGTCTCGCGTTCTTGGTCTATCCATCAGCTCAACGTGAAGAATATCTTTCTTCACGGCCATCTGATGAAAACGGTCTACTGCCAGCAACCTCTAGGCTTCATCGACTCATCTCATCCCGACGATGCCTGTCTCCTTCAGCGCTCTTTCTATGGCCTCAAACAGACCTCTCGGGTTTGATACCAGTGCTTTGCTACCTATCTTTGGCACATCAGCTTTGTAGCCTCTATCTCCGATACATCCCTTTTCGTCCTTCACACCAGAAACACCACCACCTACCTTCTCCTTTACGTTGACGACATCGTTCTTATGGCGTCCTCGACGACCACCCTACACATCATGGCCCGACTCCAATCAGAGTTTGCCATGACCGATTTAGGTTTTCTCCATCACTTCCTTGGCATCTCTATCACACGCTCTTCTCACGGGTTCTTTCTCTCCCAGCGCCAGTATGTCATCAATCTTCTCCAGCATGCGGGCATAGCCGAATGTCACTCCACCGCCACTCCCGTCGATACTCACGCCAAGCTCTCCGCCACCAATGGCTCTCTTATCACCGACCCCTCCTAGTACCAGAGTCTTGCTGGTGCCCTCTAGTTCCTCACACTCACACGGCCCGATCTCACCTATGCCGTCTAGCAAGTGTGCCTCTTTATGCATGCCTCGCGTGAATCTCACCTCGCGCTACTCAAGTGTATCCTTCGCTACGTAAAAGGCACACTATCCATCGGCCTAAATCTTAGCTCTGGCCTCATTGACTCTCTCACCGTGTATTCTGACGCAGACTAGGCAGGTTGTCCCGACTCCCGACGCTCCACTTCCGGCTACTGTGTCTTTCTCGATGACACTCTAGTCTCTTAGTCCTCTAAGCGCCAGACTACAGTGTCTCGATCCAGCGCCGAAGCCGAGTATCACACCGTTGCCTACGTCGTTGCCGAGTGTTGCTGGCTTCGCCAGCTCCTCCAGAAGCTCCGTACACCTATCACTTTTATGATCGTCGTCTACTACGACAACGTCAGCGCTGTCTACATAACTGTCAACCCAGTTCATCATCGACGGACAAAGCATATAGAGATTGACATTCACTTCGTACGTAACAAGGTCGTGCTAGAACAAGTTTGGGTGCTCTATGTACCGTCGACGCACCAGTTCATCGATATTATGATCAAAGTCCTATCCACGTCTTTGTTCACTAATTTTCGCTTCAGTCTCTGCGTCCATTCACTTCCCGCTACAACTATGGGAGGTGTTAGACCACTGGACTTGTATATATATCCGACCTCACTGTATAAAGTTAGAATCTTAGTTTCACTGTATACTATATTTTTACGTGACATGTGCATGCTTAAAGTATATATAAGGCACTCGAACACATTACATGATTACATCCCAATAAAGTATATATAAGGCACTCGAACACATTACATGATTACATCCCAATCATGACAAATCTAAACTCTAAACTCTAAACTGAACCATCTCATTAATTGTTCAAATACCAGCCATGGTGCTACATACACAGTGTTCAATTATTCTACTCATGTTACTCCCTCTGGTAACAAAAACATGGACATGTCTCAAGTCAATTTTTTGAGAATTATTCAACCCACTTATACTGTATACCCCTACAATTATTCAATCTCTTTTACTACAGTTATTTAATAGGGTTATGTATTTGTTGCCCATACATACCTCTATTAAATCACAAACTTCAATTACTCAACCTCTTGTACTGTACTAGGGTGGGTTGCGCATAGGGAGCTAATGGTTATTTTGTGGAATGCAGGTGGTATATTGTGAGGACTGAATAGAATGAAAGAATGCCAGCTATTAAAGCGGGAGTAGCTGCAAAAAAGAATCTAGCCTAATGGGAGATACTACATAGGTTGGTTAACATGACATAGCGGTTTGCAGGCTGGTTCAATAGCTACAAGGCTAAAGCAGCAAGACAGGATGAGAATGGAAAGGAGAAAACAAAGATTGTCACTGTATGTATAGCAAGCAAAGAGCACATAGGGGAAAAACCATGGCTAGAAATATAAAAGTAAGAAGTTACTAAGAAAGAGAAAATGAAAGATAGACATGGACAAGCATCCATGCAACGGCTAGGAGATAGTTTCAAGTGGACAGTTATATGACTGCACGTACCTAACATCTCTTCTAACCCGACAAGACCAACAACGACACTCAAGAACCTGTTCGTACCGAACCGTATTAGAAATATACACAGAGACACCAACAATGTCATCAAGTAGAAAGAAAATCATATATGCGCGCACAAATGACACACCAATATGGGGGCAAAAATTAGATCGCTGGAAGGAAATTCGAAAAATAAACTGTACGTAGTTGTTAACGCCAAAATCTGGTGGATCCGATGGCGTTAAAGCCGATCGGTTGGGAGATCCGATGAGGCTAAAGTCGATCGGCTGAGAGGTCCGTTGGAGGGTTTGATACAGCCATCGGCCGATGGAGATACTGAGACAAAGCCGATGGAGAATTGTAGAAAAGCCGATTAGATTAGTAGAAGATTGGATCGGTTTGAAGACAGGGGATTGTCTAATCGGGATCAGGTCCGAGAAGCCCGAGGGAAGGAAGGAGAAGGATCGGCTTGACTAAAAAGGTCCAATAGCTATAGTGGAGAAGCCGATCAGGTTGTAGCAAAGGAAGACTCGGTTATAAATTGAAAGATTATTCAAATGAAACCGGGTTTGCGGAGGAGCCGTGGACTCCACGGCAGGGTGCTTATTTTTGTAAATTATAACCTTACTCAATTAGAGAGGTCTAGCTAGTTAGTTAACTCCTTTAGAAATATTTTCCTTTGTTCTTACCAGGAAATAATGTTCGGTGGTCGTAGACGCGTCGGACTCTGTCTGTAAATCCAGGGTATAAATATAGACCCCCTGGAAACATGTAAAGATCCCTCGATCATATTCAAATTCGGCGCATCGCCACCCTAGTTCATCTAGGTTCTACCGGCGGGTTCTGGCTCTCGACGCGGGGCTGCATCGGTTAAGTCCGATCTCCGACGAAGAGGTAAGTCCCGCCACCATCCCGATATGTCCTGCTCTGTCTGAGGCTGCATCGGTTAAGTCCGACCTCCTAGGCCGATCGGATGTATCGCATCACGTCCGTGCTAGACCTATCGGCCTGTTAAGCTCCCTTTGCCGTCGTCGGTCTCGTGCTGCATCGGTTAGGTATAACCTACGAGGCTGCCGACGGTAGATCGGGCTTCAGGCCTATAGTCTCCTGCACGGCGTATCATCGGAGTGCTAGCCGATGAGTTATCCATGCTCTGTGCTTCACGCCCAGCGCATCGGCCCCTCGGCCGATACGCATCAGCTTTTAGAGGCGTCCCACGACGTGTAACGCCAAATGTATCGGACTTCCAGCTGATATGCACCCGCCTTCAGAGAAGCGCCTCCTCATCGGCTCAGTTAGCCGATGGGTTCGTTCTTATCCTTGCTACGGCATAGCCGATCCGGCGTCCTCCGTATCATCTCCGCTGGCCCCGGCCTCGTACTGTCTCGGTTAGGTCCGATCTTCGAGGTTCGGTATTGATGGCGCTGCCACGGCGGGCGATGGGTCTCTTGCTGTCACATCCAGAGTGGCATCGGCTTTGCAGCCTGTGCCTTCTTGCGCTAATCATCGCCTAGGCCGCATCCGCTTTCATCGGTTTTTCCAGCCGATGGATCACTGTTCGGCTATCCGAAGGGATCCCGTGCGCCTCGATATCCTCTGAGCACACCCTGGTTCCTCCATCGGCTCTATGGTCGACCGCTCGTCGACACCTGTCCACATCGGCTCCCCAGCCGATCAAACAGCATCCCAAACCTATCGGCAACCAACCGATAGCGAGCGTCTGTATCGGACCCGCTCATCTCACCTCCTTGTCAATTGCAGGGTCAAATTGACTGGCACGCCCGCGAACCTCGAGACCTAAGGACCTGCACTGGAGACAAGCAGACCTCCCAGGCCTTCGCGTAATCGAGCCGCCGTCCCTCCCCGGTCGCGGGATTTTTTGGTGACGAGCACGCTTCTTGGCATGCCCGGTGGGACCAAAAGACCTTTTTCATCAGTTAAAATTCCTTCAATCTACGGTGCTCAAATGGAGGGTAAAGAAATCAACGCAGACAATATAATCCCAGTAACGATGAAGGATTTAACTGAGGAACAGAGATATCAGGTGGAGCAGAACACAGCTAATTTTCAAAAGCTCTGTCTGGAGTCCATCAGTATGACTCGGCAAGGGCCGATTCAAAAGTCCAAAATGCCAAAGCCAGTTTTGGAAGGAGAATCGAGCCGATCGCCGCCCATCAGTCCTCAAAAGCCACTACAGGAGATAGTTGACGAAGCTGTTCACCATGCGCTTATTAACCAATCGGGTGTACTGGTGAATACTTTGCACAACTTAATCAAGAAAATTATGGATGGATCTATTGTTAAGGAACCTGATCAAGGGCCGGTATATTTGCCGATGAAAACAGGACAACCACAAGTTACTTACGGATCCAGAAGGGATATATCGGCAAATATGTTTCCACCAGTGCAAGAGCGGATTGGGGGGCTGCATGAAGACATGATGTCAGGGTATCATCGGACGACCTATTACGGGGGATATAAACAAGAATATCCTGGTAATAACTATCAAGGAGATCATTATGGATCATGTCAGATACTTCGATCCCACAATACCAAAAGGAGAATCTAAAGGAAAAAGATTGGACTGCCAGGATTGCGGAAGTTGTAAGGGAGCAATTCGGTATCAAGCCTAAAAAACAAACTTTTATGTATCGACACCCTTACCCAGAATGGTTCGACAGAATTCTGCTGCCGCACCGATTCAAAATTCTAGATTTCTCCAAGTTCTCAGGGCAAGATAATGTATCTACGATGGAACATATTAACCGATTCCTAGCTCAATGCGGGGAGGCATCAGCTGATGAAGCTCCGAGGGTCCGATTGTTTCCATTGTCTTTATCTGGACCAGCCTTTTCTTGGTTTTCTTCGTTACCTCCAAATTCAATCAGGGGATGGGCTGATTTGGAGAAACAGTTTCATAAGTATTTCTTTGCCGAACTTCAAGAGTTGAGGTTATCAGACTTAACATCGGTTAGACAAAGGCACGATGAATCCGTTTCGGAATTCATCCAACGTTTCCGAGACGTCAGAAGCCGATGCTACAGTCTTATTTTAAATGACGGACAATTAGTCGATTTGGCTTTCCAAGAATTGTTGGCTCCGATTTGGGAGCGTTTCTCTTCACAAGAATTCGAAAGTTTGTCTCATCTACTCCAGAGAGTATCGGCTCATGAAAACCGATTTGCAGGTGCCAAGAAAGAAAGGTTCCATCGGAAAGCCGATCAGCTACAGGTATACGCATCGGACTCGGATGATGAGGGATCCGATGTAGAGGTGGGACTGGCAGAATGGACCAGGAGTAAAAAACCCGTATCATGTCCATGGATCAAGAAAACAAATAAAGAAGAAAGATATGATTTTGATGTTAATAAAGCTGACAAGATATTTGATCTTCTCCTCCAAGAGAAGCAGATCCAGTTGCCACCGAATCATGTAATCCTGGTTGCTGAAGAACTCAGAAAAAAGAAGTATTGCAAGTGGCATAATTCAATATCTCATCATAGCAATGAGTGCAAGGTCTTTCGGCAACAGTTACAATCGGTTGTCGAACAGAGGAGGATCAAGTTCGAGGACAAAAGGCCGTTGAAGGTTGACGAGCATCCTTTCCTAGTGAATATGGTGATTGCAGGAACCTCAGGAGATCGGTCCGATGAAAAAAGGCACTGGAAGAGGTCAAAGGTTACTTCATCGGATTTAATCAAAAAATATTCCAGACTATAGGACGAAGAAAGACGAGCCACAACACAACAAGAAAGGTATAATGCACACTGGGGTTGTCCCTTTTTTCAGTACTGTTGGGATCAAAACATGAAGTTACCGTCAATCGAGGACTGTCCTGAATGCAATAAACCAGGATTTCGGTACTGTGACCAGAGCGAAACGTTGTATGATCGGCCTTCCATCACTAGGGCATCGGCATATAGCCGGTTAGGGCCGATCAACGAAGGGCATGGTCAAAAGGCAGTTAAGAACCAGGAGTTAAACAAAGGGTTGTGCTCCATGAAGGATCAGTGGTGTCCATCCGGGATTTTTACAAAGAATCAGAAGAGGAGGGCATAACGGCTGCGACATAGAGAGCAGCATAAAAGAAAACGGCAGGACCATGAAGAAGCCGATCGGAACCAGAAAATTAAAAAAGTATGAAAAGTAAAGCAAAAAGAGGAAGAGGCTGGTACATCGGCTCAGGCTAACATGGTATTCTTTTTGCCAATGGAATATAAAGCATATGTATCGGATGAAGAAAGTCAAGAAGAAGATTTTGCCCAATTAATATTGGAACCGAGTCAAGTCATATTTGACAAACCAGAAGAATCTAAACATCGGCACCTAAAGCCATTGTATATCAACGGATATGTCGATGGTAAGCCGATGGCAAAGATGCTAGTTGACGGAGGCGCAGCCGTCAATTTGATGCCGTATTCTACATACCACAAATCGGGTAAGACGGCTGAAGACTTAGTCAAGACAAATATGGTGTTGAAAGACTTCGGAGGTAATCCATCAGAAATCAAAGGAGTACTGAATGTGGAGCTAACGGTTGGAAGTAAGACATTACCTACCACATTTTTTGTCATCGATAGTAAGGGGTCATATAGCCTACTCCTTGGCAGGGATTGGATTCATGCCAACTGTTGTATTCCTTCAACAATGCATCAAAGCCTCATACAATGGCAAGGAGACAGAATTGAAGTGATCACGGCCGATCAGTCGACTAGCGTGGCAACAACTGATGTGCCATTCTGGGAAGCTGATGGATTCAACTGCCTATCCGGACAAACATGGGTGGAAAATTTCCTGGAGGTGACTGATAAAGGAATAAAGCCGATTCAGCAAGTTGGCTCGGATCCATTGTTTCCATGGGAACTTTAGAAAACTCCGAAGAGAAGTTAGGGTAAGGTTTTACATCGGCCGATGAGTTGAAACAAATAGACATAGGACCAGGAGACAGGTCGAGGCCGACGTACATTAGTAAAAATCTATGTGTTGAATTCCGAGAAAAGCTGATAAATTTATTAAAGGAATTCTGGGAATGCTTTGCTTGGGACTACCAAGAGATGCCTGAATTAAGCCGATCGATTGTGGAACATCGGCTTCCTATCAGACCGAGATATCGGCCATTTAGGTAGCCACAGAGGAGATTCAAAGCAGAGTGGCACGATGAAATCAAGGCGGATATCACAAAGTTATACGATGCAAATTTTATCAGACCATGCCGATATGCTGAATGGGTATCCAATATTATCCCAGTGAAAAAGAAAAATGGAATGTTAAGAATATGCATCGACTTCCGGGATTTGAACAAGGCAACCCCTAAAGACGAATACCCGATGCCGATGATAGATTTATTAATTGACGCTGCATCTGGTCACAAGATTATTAGCTTCATGGATGGAAATGCAGGCTACAATTAAATTTTTATGGCCGAAGAAGATATCCACAAGACTGCATTTAGGTGTCCTGAAGCTATTGGTTTATACGAGTGGGTAGTCATGACTTTCGGATTGAAGAATGCTGGTGCTACCTATCAAAGAGCCATGAACTACATGTTCCATAATCTTATCGGACAGCTAGTGGAGATATATACATTGATGACGTGGTGGTGAAATCCAAAAGTATTGAAGAACATATAGCCGATCTACGAAAAGTGCTTGAGAGGACGAAGAAATACGGACTTAAAATGAATCCTCACAAGTGTGCTTTTGGCGTAACGGCTAGACAATTTTTGGGTTTCATGGTGCATGAGAGAGGAATTGAAGTCAGTCAATGAAGCATCAGGGCCATTCAGACCACCGAGCCACCCAGCAACAAACTACAGCTGTAGTCCTTGATCGGCAAACTTAATTTCATAAGGAGATTTATTTCGAACTTATCAGGAAGAATTGAGTCGTTCACTCCTTTATTAAGGTTACGAGCCGATCAATAGTTTGTGTGGGGTGATGACCAGCAAAAAGCTTTTGATCATATCAAGGAATACTTGAATTCTCCACCAGTGCTGATTCCACCGCAAAAGGGAATACTATTCAAATTATATTTGTCAGCTGATGAGAAGTCAATCGGATCAGTACTTGTACAAGAGTTTGAGTCAAAAGAACGAGTAGTATTCTACTTAAGCCGACGACTTCTGGATGCTGAGACTAGATATCCTGCTGTGGAAAAGTTATGCCTATGTTTGTATTTCTCATGTACAAAGTTAAGGCATTATCTTCTATCGGCTGAGTGTATAGTGTTTTACAAAGCCGATGTGATCAAATACATGCTATCGGCTCCAGTCTTGAGGGGGCAGGTTGGTAAATGGATATTTGCTCTGATGGAGTTTGATCTGAGGTATGAATCAACTAAGGCAGTCAAGGGACAAGCGATAGCCGATTTTATTGTACAGCATAGAGGAGTCCAAGAGAATTATGTGGAACCGATCCCGTGGACATTATTCTTTGATGGATCGGTTTGCAAATATGGATTTGGTATCGGTTTGGTGATTATTTCACCTCGGGGGGCAAGTTTCGAATTTGCCTTCATAATCAAACCGTACAGTACAAATAACCAAGCAGAATATCAGGCAGTGCTCAAGGGACTTCAGCTGCTGAGAGAAGTTGGAGGCGATACGATAGAGGTCATTGGAGATTCTTTGTTGGTAATCAAACAATTATCTGGGGAATATGAATGCAAGGATGAAATTCTGAAGTCATACTATGAGAAATGTCAACAGTTGTTAAAGGATTTCAAGATAGTGACATTGGATCATATTCCTAGAGAGCAAAACACGGAGGCCAATGATCTCGCTCAGACTGCTTCAGGGTATCGGCTGAACAGTAGAATGGAAGTTGAGATAGCCGATATTGAGAGACGTATGGAAGTCGATAATTGGAGATGGGAAATCGTTCAGTATTTGCAGAATCCATCAAGATCGGTTTCCAGGAAGCTTCGGTACAAGGCTATTAAGTACATTCTACTTGATGAAGAGTTGTATTATCGATCAGTCGATGGAGTGCTCTTGAGATGTTTGGGTGCTGAGGAAGCCGCGTTGGTGATGAGCGAGGTGCATGAGGGCATCTACGGAGCCCATCAATCGGCTCATAACATGAGATGGATGATGAGGAGGGCTGGATATTTTTGGCCGAGTATGCTGGAGGATTGTTTTAAATACTACAAGGGCTGCCAAGATTGTCAGAAGTTTGGGAATGTGCAACGAGCTCCAGCGTCGGTTATGAATCCGATAGTCAAGCCATGGCCGTTTAGAGGTTGGGGAATTGACATGATCGACCAGATTTATCCTTTATCCAGTAAGGGGCATAAGTTCATATTGGCAGCAACAGACTACTTTACAAAGTGGGTAGAAGCTATTCCCTTGAAGAATGTTACTTCCAGGGACGCGATTGAATTCATCAAGGCACATATCATATATCGATTTGGAATTCCACAGACAATTACCACTGATCAGGGTTCTATCTTTATGTCAGAAGAGTTTCAAGGATTTGCTGCCAGTATGGTGATTAAGTTGCTAAACTCGTCACCATATTATGCTCAAGCTAATGGACAGGCGGAAGGTTCTAACAAGAGTTTAATAAAATTGATCAAGCGTAAGACTGATGAACAACCATGGGGGTGGCATGTCACTTTGAACGATGCGTTGTGGGCTTATCGGATGACGTGTCATGGATCTACCCAGGTGCCACCATATCAGTTGGTATACGGTCATGAAGCAGTTCTTCCATGGGAAGTTAACATCGGTTCCAGGAGGGTGTCTTTACAGGATCAGTTGACAGCTAATGATTATTACACGTTGATGACCAATGAGCTTGATGATTTGACTCAGAATCGGTTAGAAGCATTTAAGAAGAACAAGAAAAACAAGGCTAAGGTCGCTAGGCATTATAACAAAAAAGTAATGACCAAATCCTTTTCTGAAAGAGATCTCGTTTGGAAGTTAATTTTGCCGATTGGATCTAGGGATAATAAGTTTGGAAAATGGTCACCGAATTGGGAAGGACCTTATCGGATCAATCGGTGTGTGCCTGGCAATGCTTACATATTGGAAAGTCTTGAAGGAGAGAAGTTTACCAAAGCGTTTAATGGCAAATATTTGAAAAATTATTATCCTAACGTGTGGGTAGGCACCTAAATCAGCTGAGCATAGCCGATTCAAGACGGATAAGGTTTCAGAGGTAGTACCAGCTGACGGTATCATCCGTGTAATCGGCTGGAGCATAGCCGATGGACAATGTACGGAAGCCGATATAGTTTGTATCGGTTACACATAGCCGATATCGTGGAGATATCGCCTTTAGAAAATATATTTACACAACTTTTGTTGATCAAGCTGATTGAAGTTTACTGCAAAAAGTTAATGTTCAAGATGACATCTGGATTTCTCTGAGGCTAAAATTTTACAAGAATTTCTTAATGGCCTCAATCGCGTGCAGACGGATTTGATCTATATCATTGATAGCGCGGATGTCATCCTCGTCTGATCCGGGGATAGTTTTCAAGTTTTTGTGCCGGCGAACCGCTAGCCGCACTTTGTCTGTTACCTTGGCCTCTTGGTTTTGGATCGACTTTGGTAGGCCGATGAGATGGGACTCGGTGGAATTGATGTCTTCACGAACCTTGTCGAGTTCCGCCATCAAATCGGCTTCTCGTTTCTTCAAGAGGCAAAGCTTGGTATTGGCGTGTTGAAGGTCAGCTGACATTTCATCAAGTTTCTTCTTTTCATCAAGAGCAGTCAGCCGATCGTTGTGAGCCAGGTGGCTTTGCTCAGCGCGATCGGCTATACGTCGTCTTGATGCAGTTAGCTGGGTCCTTTGGAATTCCATGTAAACAGCAGGCGTGAGTGCATCCGACAGTTCCGTAGGCAGGAGGTGTTGAATTTTTGCAAGTCTTCCCCGGATCGACCCGCAGTCTTCCACCAGCGAGTCAATCGGAACCTCCAGCCGATGCATAATATCTGACAACTGCTCACGTGCATCGACTGGCAAAAATGTTTCGATCGCTGTGCTGGTGGCTGAGTCTTCCTCTGCTTCTAGGTATTTGCCGATGTCGAAGGAGAACAGATCGGCTAATGATTGCATAACAACATTAGTAAACTTGAAGATCATAAGTCAAGAAAAATTGACATGTATGATGGACGTACCTGAGAGACAGTAGGAGCAGTTCTTGTGCGGGTATCAGCTTGATGTGGGGCAGTGTGAGTAGATGCTAAAACTTCAGAGGATACCATCGGCTCAGCCCCAGTAATAGGGTCCGACGTTTGGACCCCGGGAGCCGATGGTTCATGCTGCAAAGCGAAGGGGTCAGGATAAAACAAAGGCAACAGAGAATTGACGCTGACACCTACCAGCGGAGATGCGGGAGGAGTTAGAATTGCCGCAAGAGAAGGGCTTCGCGAAGCCGATGCAACGATGACAACATTGGCGTCGGGTTTTCGTCTCTTAGAAACCGATCGAGCAGCCGGTTTCTTGTGCTTTGACCCTGACACCTGCGATACTCGGAGGAGAGCCGATGGAGGTGGACCGCTTTGCCCAAGGAGGGATCTGGCCGATGGAGGTTGATAGATAATCGGCCGACCACTTGCGCTGGTCGAAGGTGCATCTTTGTTGCCAGCCTGTGGAATCACAGGAATCAAGATACGGTTGAAATTCAATACGATGAAGACATGATAGTGAGAGAAGGATTACCTCTTCATCGGATTCCATGTAGTCGGGATTGAGGCGAAGGCAATAATGTTCAGCCGATAGACTATACAAGTGCGTTCCCCATTCTAACCACCATCGAGCGAAGATTTTGGTATTGGATATGCAGGGCTTGAAGGTGGAGATAGTCCCTAAGGACAAGTTCGATGTCATCGAACTAAGTCGGTAATACTCCAAGCCGCTTTTCACTTCTCCACGGGCTCGGAGTTTGCCGATGAAGAACAAGCCGATGGAGAGTTGGCCAAAGCCCAACTGACGAGCACTAACCGAAGGATGGTAGAACTCGTATGATGGATGTTGGGATTGGCCCATTGAAAATCCGATCGGTAGAAGACAAGGAGTTATGGAGGATAAAAAGATGGTCTTCGATTCTTCATCGGCTAAGGCATTCATCGGATGAAACCTAGAAGGCATTTCAAAGGACGAGTCATCCTCGTACGCGAACCAAATGATGACCTCTTTGGTAAAGCCATAGTAGAAACACTTAAACCATCGGCTGAGTCCGAGGGGGGTCATTTTGCTTTTAGGAAGAGCCGATGAAGCTTCACCCAGCGAAATGCATCGACGTCGGTTGGCTTCGTTTTCTTCTGGGTAATCAGTCAGGAATTTCATGGAATAGAAAGGGGGCCTGGCAATGACTTTGGAGGTGTAGACGTTCAACCAAAGTTGTATAAACTACCAGGGTCCGCCGATATGTCCGACTGGATGGCCTGTTGACAGCTTGGTCGTAACTTGATGGAGCAGATGATAAGTTGCTCTGTGAAGATAATGCCCCAGGGGAATTTGGCGGTGATCGGCCAGGAGCTCTGCCAAACATTGCATGTTCGTTGTTGGACCGAGAGTCAAACCGCCAAAGAAGAATCGTTCCAGCCAAAGATTTAAGAATGCTACATGTTCACGTCCATCGACTGGGCCGGAGGATTTGTTATGCAAGGAAATGTACTTAGTCCAACCTTCAACATTCTTGGTGTTTAGTCGATGCTTAGGTTTGAATCTGAGGCTGAAAAGGTTCATGTAGTGGGTGGTGTTGAGGCAGGTCAACATAGTAACATCCATCAAGGTGGGAGTCATCGGCCCATGCCCGAACATGAAGGCATTCAAGATGTCCGACCAGAAGTAAGAAGCCGATGCAAGCAGAGGTTCGTTCTTTCCATATCGGCTAAAGAAAGGTTGATGCAATGGTCTATTTTCAGATCCTCTCATAAAGTCTTTTTGAGGCAAAAACCCTAAGTTACCAGTTTCTCCATTCAGGGAGTTTGCTAGGCCAAGATCTGAAGCTGTGAGCCCAATCGGTGATGGCCATGGATGAGTTGTTGAACGGGATCCTTTCTGTTTTAGAGTTGATGAAATCAGTCAGATCCTCGTTACCCATAGGACCAAGAAAGAAGTGACCGGGGTGGTCAGAGATCGGAATAGTGATCTAACTCTTAAGATCCTACAGAAACCAGAACCCGACTACTGATAAGAAATCGGGATGGGGAAGAATCGTGCAAAACATAGGATGAAATAGCAGATAATGGCTACCTCGGGGATTATGTGTGTGGAAGCCATTGCGCAAATGAAGGAGTAGCGGCCGATGAAGAAATCTGCGAGAGCTCGCCTTCAGTCTTCTGAGCCCGTCGAGATTCGTAGAAATTTGCGGATGCTTGTGGGACTCGTTGAGGTTTGGGGTTTTTGATGAAGTGTGTGGAAGAAGGCTAAGGAGGGGATATATTTTATAGAGGCGGAACGACCTAGGCAGAGATCTGATCCGATTAATGGGGTTTTAACGGGTCATCCTAGTTTGCGGAGGTTTCTAACGGCTCGGAATTTCGTAGTCTATTGGCAAACTCTAAAATTGGGGGGCATGTGTTAACACCAAAATCTGGCGGATCCGATGGCGCTAAAGCCGATCGGCTGGGAGATCCAATGGGGCTAAAGCGGATCGGCTGAGAGGTCCGTTGGAGGGTTTGATATAGCCATCGGCCGATGGAGATACTGAGACAAAGCCGATGGAGAACTGTAGAAAAGCCGATCAGATTAGTAGAATATTGGATCGGCTTGAAGACAGGGGATTGTCCAATCGGGATCAGGTCCGAGAAGCCTGAGGAAAGGAATGAGAAGTATCGGCTTGACTAAAAAAGGTCCAATAGCTACAGTGGAGAATCCGATCAGGTTGCAGCAAAGAAGGACTCGGTTACAAATTAGAAGATTATTCAGATGAAACTGGGTTTGCGGAGGAGCCGTGAACTCCACGGCAGGGTGCTTATTTTTGTAAATTATAACCTTACTCAATTAGGGAGGTCTAGCTAGTTAGTTAACTACTTTAGGAATATTTTCCTTTGTTCTTACTAGGAAATAATGGCCGGTGGTCGTAGACGCATCGGACTCTGTCTGTAAATCTAGGGTATAAATATAGACCCCCTGGAAACATGTAAAGATCCCTCGATCATATTCAAATTCGGCGTATCGCCACCCTAGTTCATCTAGGTTCTACCGGCGGGTTCTGGCTCTCGACGCGGGGCTGCATCGGTTAAGTCCGATCTTCGGTGAAGGGGTAAGTCCCACCACCATCCCAATATGTCATGCTCTGTCTGAGGCTGCATCGGTTAGGTTCGACCTCTTAGGCCGATCGGATGTATCACATCACGTCCGTGCTAGACCTATCGGCCTGTTAAGCTCCCTCTGCCATCGTCGGTCTCGTGCTGCATCGGTTAGATCCGACCTACGGGGCTGCCGACGGTAGATCGAGCTTCAGTCCTATAGTCTCCTGCATGGTGTATCATCGGAGTGCTAGCCGATGAGTTATCCATGCTCTGTGCTTCACGCCCAGCACATCGGCCCCTCGGCCGATACGCATCAGCCTTTAGAGGTGTCCCACGACGCGTAACGCCAAACGTATCGAACCTCCAGCCGATACGCACTCGCCTTCAGATAGGCGTCCCCTCATCGGCTCAGCTAGCCGATGGGTTCGTTCCTATCCTTGCTACGGCATAACCGATCCGGCGCCCTCCGTATTATCGCCGCTGGCCCCGGCCTCGTACTGTCTCGGTTAGGTCCGATCTTCGAGGTTCGGTGTTGATGGCGCTGCCACGGCGGGCGATGGGTCTCTTGCTGTCACATCCGGAGCGGCATCGGATTTGCAGCCCGTGCATTCTTGCACTAATCATCGCCTAGGCCGCATCCGCTTTCATCGGTTTTTCCAGCCGATGGATCACTGTTCGGCTGTCCGGAGGGATCCCGTGCTCCTTGATATCCTTTGAGCACATCCTTGTTCCTCCATCGGCTCTACGGTCGATCACTCGTCGACACCTATACACATCGGCTCCCCAGCCGATCAAACAGTATCCCGAACCTATCGGCAGCCAGCCGATACGAGCGTCTGTATCGTACCCGCTCATCTCACCTCCTTGTCAATTGCAAGGTCAAATTGACTGGCACACCTGTGAACCTCGAGACCTAAGGACCTGCACTGGAGACAAGCAGACCTCTCAGGCCTTCGCGTGACCGAGCCGTCGTCCCTCCCCGGTCGCGGGATTTTTTGGCGGCGACGAACGAACGTGTAGCCAGTAGTGCACACGAAGAAGAGGAAGCCAGGAACGCTGTAGGCTAGCAAGGACACCAAACCGAGATCATAAAGCACGAAGAGGGCCAAGAAGAGCAAGGAGCAACCACCTACACAAATACTGAGAATTGGATGGCCGAAACAAGACATTCCAAAGGAAAAAGAAGAGGATGAAACACAGCTAGAGCACACAAAACAGAAGGGAAATCACCTGCGAAATCCCCTGCGGTCGTTGCTAAAAGCAATCAGGAACCTTTGAAACTCCGGCGTACCCCGTGCAGATCCTCTACCCTAAAAAAAACGCAAACCAGAAAAACAAACCAAGCAAGAACGACGAATCAGCAACATCCAGGCAAGCCAAAAACATTGCCCACGGCAATCGCATGAATACGTATATATGAAAAACAAGCAGCACAAATCGATCCGTTACCCTGGCATGATGAACGGAGGAAGCCGCGCAGATCCAAAATAACCGGAGCAGTGGCGGGAAACGGATGAACGAACAATAGAAAAGGGGAAGGAATGGTAGATTGCACCGACAGGAAGAAAGAAGGGAGAAACGCAGGTGTTAGGAGTAGGAAGAAAGCGATGTACCCATCCCACGAATAAGGAACATCCACCTGTGGGCTCCACAACAGACGACCCCACCTGGCAGTCCCGTGCGCCTAGCGAAACCACCACAGAGACCAACCAAGGCCAACGAGCAAGAAGTACGCACAACAAATAACCTGGCTGGACCAAAACCCATGGGCCAGCCATGGGACAGGAAGCATACTGGCCCACACCGGAGATGCCACGGAGGCATAGACCAAGTGCAGCAGATGTTGGCCCCACCACTGACAAAGAAGAATGACGAATAGCAGAGCGAATGTGCCGAGAGGCAGGCCGCCGCGGCTGCCAGACGCACGACTCTCCCACTAAGCAACCAGAGCATGTGCACCGGTGCGGTTGGCGCACGGCGCCACGCGGACCAAATGGATGGATAGGGCCCACACGTCATTAGCACAGCAATGTAGACAGGATCCACCAGCACGCTGCGACAGGATGAAAAGCTCAAGCACACAGGTACAGGCCAACCGTATAGACATTGTTCTATAATTGGTACAAACGACAACAAAACACACGGCCCACTTGACAGCTAGAGCAAATCCATAGACCAGATTGGAGGCGATCGGACCAGGTGAATGTACGTGTCTAGAGGGTGCGCGAGCGTTAACCGATAGAGATCTAATACGGATGCGTGTGGATACGCCAAAGTCTAAGATCTATTTAGCTCCAGTACATATACTTTAATTTTTTAGGGTTTTTTAGTTGCTAATCAATAAATTTATAATTGATAAGGAAAACAGATAAATTTAGATTACCAGCCATCGAGCCAATTGACCAATATGTCAATATGGATTTCTTGTCGATAGGATTAGGATAACTATCGGCTATGAGTCCGATACATCCCTGCTATCGGCTGATGATCAATAGAAACTGTAGCGCTCATACATCGGCTAAAAAGCTAATAACAGCATAGTCAAATAGCGAGTAATAAAATAAAAGAGTCATCGACTGTAGAGCCGATAACACTTCGAATAGAATATGCAATAAGCACTAAAGAGCGAGATCCGATCTTCCGAAGGGATAAGACCTAGAAACCATTGATAATGGTACCTTTAGAGCCAAGCTTATTGGACTGAACCGAAATAGTATAAGGCTGAGACTTATTGGACATAACGACGGAGGGGTCGGAGAAACCCATTGGCTGCTATCGGCTATGGGTCCGATGCAGACAAACAAGTAAACTCATCGACTAGCTGAGCTAATGGGGGAACGAAACCTGCTAAATCTCAGTACTAGATCGAACAGAATCAGATTAATTGCTAGCAGACAATCGCTAGGCAAGATATATGTATATCAGCTAAAAAGTTGATACAGTAGGCGGGAGACTCAATGTATGGACCAGATCGAACAAAACCAGATTATCGCTAGTGGATAATTGCTGGGCAAGATATATGTATATCGGCTGAGAAGTTGATATATTAGTCGCGAGGCTCAATGTATGGACAACTTATCAGTTAACCGCTTCGATAAAACATCGCGTAAAGACCTATCGACCTAAGGCTTAATTCACTATCAACAATCTAGTAGGTCAGACCTAACTAATACAGCACAAGACCAATGACGATAGAAGAGCATGATAATCCGATATAACCCACGTGAATGTGATGCAATATATTCGATCGGACCTAACCGATGTAGATTAAGGCAGAACAGATATATCAGGATAGTGACGGAACTTATCCTTTCACCGGAGATCAGACTTAATTGATGCAGTTCCGCGTCGAGAGCTAGAACCTGTCGGTAAAAACCTAAATAATCTAGGGTGATGATATGCCGAGATTGTATATTGATTTGTGTGAATGATTTACAAGTTTTCAGAGTATCTATATTTATATCCTAGGTTACACGAGTTTAATATGATTACAAACAACCTTCGGACGTTATTTACTAAACAGAAAAAAAACGTTAACAAAATTAACTAAAAGATATATTTTAGAAAGATAAAAACATCCTACCATGAATTTTATGACTCCTACTTAAATCCGGTCTCATCTGAATAATCACTCCTACTTAAATCTGGTCTCATTCAAATAATCTTCTATTTTTAAATGAACCTCATCCATCTGATCGACTCTTTTCGTATATCTATCGGTTCTTTCTATAAATTAATCGGATCTCTGATCCTATTTACGGGTTTACTTATGGCAGAACGTTCCATGAACCAAAAGCAGACGCCCCATGGCGAAACTGGTGAAACCAAGGCAAACCGCAACAGCGAGGTAGTTGCCTTATTCCAGCTATCTTGAAGATTTTAGATCAAATTAGGTTCGAACAGAACTAGATTGATCGCTAGCGAATAATTGCTAGACAAGATATATGTATATCGACTGAGAAGCTGATACACTAGATGTGATGTTCAATATATGGATAACTCATTGGTTGGTCGTTCTAATAAAACATCACGTAAAGACCTATCGGTCTAAGACTCAATTTGATATCAGTAGTTTAGTAGGTTGGACCTAACCGATGTAGCATAAGACCGATGACGATAGAAGAGTACGATAAGCCGATATAGCCCACGTGAACATGATGCGATGTATTCGATTAAACTAAGAGATCGGACCTAACCGATATAGATTTAGGTAGAGCGAATATTCTAAGAAAAGATTTAGGTAGAGCGAATATTCCAAGAAAATAGCGGGTCTTATCTCTTTGCTAGAGATCGGACTTAATCGATATAGTCTCGTGTCAAGAGCTAAAACCCGTCGGTAAAAAACTAATTAAATAAGGGTGACGATACGTCAAAATTATATATTGATCTATATGAATAATTTACAAGCTTTCAGAGGATCTATATTTATACTATAGAGTTATATGAGTCCGATATGATTACAAATAATCTTCGAACAAACAAAACTATACCGTCGTGACTTTTACAACTACTTCTTAAATCTTTTCTCATCCGAATAATCTTTTATCTTTAACTAAACCTCATCAATCTAATCGACTCTTTCCTATATCAATCATTATAAACCAATCAGTTTACTTGTGGCATAACGTTCCATGAATCTAAGCAGACGCTCCATGGCCAAACCGACGAAACCAAGGCAAACCGCAGCAGCGAGGTCGCTGCCTTATTCCAGCGCGGGCTGACGTAGCGGCACGCCGCTGCGTCCACGCCAGTCCAAAATTCAGAGGCCGGTACAAATCCCAACTATCTTGAAGATTTTAGATTAAATTAGATAGCTACAGTGTTGGTTTATTATCAGTAGACAAACATTGTGAAACGTACATCCCAACAAAATGGGCAGACACAGTGATACGGAGGGAATAAATGAACTCCACTTACATGTGCTCAATATGTTGGCAACGGCACATATCACTATTTAAACTGCGGTAGCTCAGATGGAAGATTGACATACGAATGCTAGATTTTGCCATGATTGACATATGAAGGCTAAAATGAAGGGCAATAACAAATCTGAGAGGATTTATACCAACTGCAAACAGTAGTGTGTACATTATAGGTTTTAATGTGCTTCGCACGGATGCCCTAGATGACACTACGTAGCCCTATGCAATATCGGGGATGTAAAACTCACTAATGCCCTAGAACCAACATTATATACTAGCAATACATAAGACAGTCTAAGTGAAGAATTTTAACAGCTAGGTAATTTAGACAGCAATGGGTTCTTTATTGCAATTTCTTCAACTCGTAAGGAGCTAAGCTAATCCACATGTATTAGTATGACCAATGCAAAACGCAACAGAAATAATCCAAATCCCTTGACATACCAAAGGTGATCTCCAAAGGTATTTTGTTACATTGCTCTAGGATCAGACCCAAATGGCCACACATAGATCATCTCGTCCCATCCGGTGCTCGCGAGTAACCCTTCCGCAAGCACGCTCATGTCGATCCCAGCAACGAATTCAGTGTGATGGCCATACCTCGCGAGCAGCGCGTCCTCCTTCCGGTAATCCCACATGCACACCGTCATGTCATAGGAGCAGGACATGAGCATGCCCTGGCGGTGCGGCGAGAACTTGACGCGCTTGACGGCGTACCCATGCCCGGCGAGCTGTGCCAGCGGCGCCCGCGGCGCGCGGACGTCCCAGACGCGGATCGACTTGTCGACGGAGCCGGTGGCGAGAATAGACGGATCATACTTGTCCCAATCGAGCGAGAGCACCTCGTGGTCGTGCGCCGGGATGACGAGGGTGGGCGCCGGCTCGCGCACGTCCCAGACGCGCGCAGTGCGGTCGCCGGACGCGGATGCAAAGACGTCCGGGTGGCGCGCCGACCATGCAGCGGCGTAGACGCAGTACTCGTGGCCGCGGAAGGTGCGGACGGAGGCGGGGCGGTCGGGGGACCAGAGCTTTAGGGTGTCGTCCCAGGAGGCCGAGAGGAAGGCGTCGCGGCGGACGGGGTTCCAGTCGATCCCGTGCACCTCCCGCGCGTGCTCCCGGAGGAGGCGGACGGGGTTCTGCGCGGGCGGCAGCGCGACGTCGAAGAGGCGAACGGAGCCATCCCCCGAGGCAGCGGCGCAGAGGGACTCGTGGGATTCCGACCAGGCGCAGTCGAACAGCGCGTCGGAGGTGGGGAAGGCGAACAGCGGCGCAGGCGCACCTCCCGGACCGGCTGCGGCGGCGGCGGAGAGGTCGAGGACGAGGAGGTGGCCGTTGCCGACCAATCCGAAGTGCTGGGAGGCGGCCGCGAGGAGGCGCTGCTCGTGGAACGGGCTGAACCGCACAGAGAATCCCGGCGCCGGCGCCTTGAACGCCGGCATCTTCGTCGGCGGCGAGGGATCAGTGGTCGCTGGATCCAGGACGGGGATGGTGTGACTTGGGGATGACTCGCCCTTTGCTTTTCCTCTCTTATCTTCCTCTCTTTTTTTTTCTTTCTATTTCGCTCTTTATTATTACTATAGCTCTTTTTTCCGTGAAGTTATTATATTTAAAGGAGTAGAAGTAAATTAGATTTATCACTACAACTCTTAATTCTACTTCTATAATTAATCTTATGGTACGCCAACAGATCGAATCCTACTAACCATATCTTAATTAAAATAATATTTTATGAGAGAATTTTAAAATTTAGAAGAAATTGCAATTCAATCTACATCGAAGAAATTGCAGTTTAAGCGAAGCAAGCTGAGCTAGTTAGTACAAATGATTTCCCTCATGATCCATTGCTTTACGTGGCTCACGTCTAATTGCCATCTCTTTGTTCTGCTCTATTGTAGGCACGGTAAAAGCTTCCTAATTCAGCTATTCGTTTAGGACTAGCCCGAGCAGAACCTGATGATAGGTTAATTCCTCTAAAACGAGCACAGGGTAGAGCATCTTGATCGTATTATCCATCTACGAGATGAGTCTTAAAAAAACTCTATAACAAGATAAATACTATCTTGATGAGCCATACACACCGAGATTGTCCACGAGCTTGAAGATAAAGGAAGAGCCCAAGTTCTACTGCCATACATGTCAATGTCATCCGTGAGCTCAAAGAGCCCAAGTTCCATTTTTCCCTCATCAGGCTCAATCTCTACCATCATATTGTTGGCTACTCAGAGAGAGGAGAGAGATGAATGGGAGGGAAGGGCACAATAGACATCTTATAAGGTTTTTGTGGTAAGAAAAAAAAGAACAATGATAAGAGTGATATTTAAAGAGTGGCACATCTTAACCGTGACAAATACTTAGAAAAAGAGAGTAGTTAAATATCCCTTCTCAAATCAATGACTTCATCTCCTCCTTTAATAAATCAACACCATCCTTGCCTTAGTCCATCTCCCAATCTAGCTGCTCAACGGCCTCCTGCAAATCAACTACCACACTACCTCCTTTAAATCTGATGTACCGCCACCTCCCTAAATCACCAGTGCTACATTGCATCTCTCGAATTGCTAGAATAAACTAGTATATCCTTTTCCCTTGCCATCTTACTCCTTTGTCGCCTTCATTTTTACTGTTACCTTAGTGAAATCGGCAACATTAAGCTCGACAGCGAACAAGGCCGGTGACAGCTCTAGCCCTAAGGCTAAGGCAGGATCGGGCTTCAGTGGAGCTCATTGACAAGCCTGTTGCCATTCCTACCCCCAATGGAACCTTATGTATGGCCTAATGATCTGACCCCTACTGTTATTGATGGTGCTGATACAGTGACACTACAAAACATGCTTATATAAAGAAACATAAAAAGAAATAGGATGCGACTGCGCTGTGTGTGTGGTATATTAAAATTACACTTATAACTTTACCTGCCATGTCACTTTGCTTCTCTGCATTTGTTAATATGTATTCATACTTGCAAATTTTGGTTGTTTAAAACATTGAAATTTGGATCATTAGTTCGCTTTAAAGTACTAACAAAGTATTGATAAATGTGCGATAAATTTCATTGATTTTAACAATTCTTTTGGCAATTATAAATGCGGTGAAGGTAAGAATTTATATGTATGGAGTATAAGCAATTAGAAATATTTTACAAAGGTTGGGTATGAGTAAGATAAAGTAGGCCTCCATTTCGGTAGTTACTTATGGGGCAATTTAATTTTAATGGAGCTTCTATAACAAGCAGAAAGATATGATATTGGATCATGATTATAAATTGTATTGAGAATCCATGTTATATAAAAAGAATCCGATTTGTCTCTTTAGTTTTTCTGGTTTCCTACAAAGTAAATAAACATGTGACATTGGAAATATTATGACGTTTTAATTTTTATAAAATTTAATAATTATGTAATTCGGAGTAAACAAATGTGAAGTTTTACCGTAGGCTTTTAATTTAGCATTTGACCTATATAATTCCTAAAAGTAAAATAAAAAATTTGCAAGTTGTAACTAACGTACACTCTTCTTCCAAAACCACTGCAATTTGAGAACTAACCAACATATTTAATGTATAATTAAAATTTTTAATAATAATAACCCGTGCAACGGATATGCAAGTGCATTTATAACCGGAGAGGTTACCAGGCTCGTTGATGGCTCGAGTACATCGCCGCCGGCTGCTGCACCGTTACTCTTCTGATTTGGTTTTGCTTGCGATTAGCTGCCTCCGACAAGTCTTGGCTAGATACCAACAAAGCTTGTCGAAGAAGAGGCATCGTCAACGACCACAGCAGGCCACCGTGGTCGTCGCCCTCTCCCCCGTGTCTAAAGGAATCCAAGGGTAAAAGAAATTATTGCAATTGGGCAAACATTGTGTCGCCACAAATATAGCAGAGCCGGAAACGGAGAATTGATTTCCTTTGCGTGCGGTTCCATAGGAATTTGGACATCCAACAGCTTTTTTTTCTAAGTCCAAGCCAAATCAAGTCGTACAGCACCAAATGACAAAGTTAAGCAGATATTGATAATATCATATTTATTTAATTTATATTTAGGCAAAACTGCATAAACCACCCCAATTATCATGAGATTTCACCATATAATTTATTTTATTGTAAAAACCCACCCACTCAATACTGCCAGGCTAAAATTGCCCTCTCCATGCATATGAGTAAGTTGATTCAGCCCATTTTTCCCATTCGCTACCGATCACCGCCACTGATTGCCTCCGTTCTTATCCTTCTCGTTATTCACAATCGTCTTTCCACTTCAAACTAGCTTAAGAAATAGCTCACTCACCTCATAGCCACGCTGGATGAGCTTGGCATGGCTCATATGGTCCGCTGTGAATCCATGTAGGAAGAAATATGTCAAATTAGCTAGTTATATATGTTAGTGGGAGGATTTTTACGACAAAATAAGTTATGGGGGTGAATCTCAAAAATAAAGTGATAATTGGGGTGGTTTATGCAATTTTAAATATATTTGTTTAGTAAGATTATTGTGATTGTCTAATTCTTGTGTTTCAAACCCCTATCTTTTTTTTTTTTTCGTTTTTATAAAAAAATCCTCATGTAATCATATGTTTATTTCTACTACATTTCATGTGTCTTTTTGCTTGCCTACGTTTTCTCAATTCTGCCTTCCAAAGGAGCTACTATATAAGCTGTAACAGTGTCAGCATAATCATCACTTCATCACTGGTTACAGATGCAACTAACAACAACAAACTTCAATCATTCAACAATCGTCGCCAAATTACCGATCCCGCTCACGCAATCAGCCAAACGAAAGCCTCTTCTCATCGTCGTAACCGAAGAGGTAAAGTCATGAGCCTTGTAGCGTCGCAATTCCTCGTCTACCCGACACAAAGCAAGTAGTGCCTACGGAACAGACCTTGCGTATGAGACTCGAGGGACGAATATGGTATGAAAATTTCCGACAGTAACAGTTATCGTTTCCACTTTACCGATCGTTTTATTTCGATTTCGTATTATCTATAAATGAAAGGGAAATGACATATGGGATTTTCTAACCGTTTTAGCCATATGCCGTCGTCTTCATACGAAATTTCATGTTATGGTACCGATAACCCCACCAAGAGAATGACTCTCGGAATGTTGGTCCCACGACTGTCCAAACCAAATTTACCTTGTGTTATTTAGGCTCGTTGATTACTTAACGTCGACGAGGGCGGGAGACAAATTTCTCGGATTATATATATATTGTTAGTTTTAAATGTATGATACCGTTAACGCTTTTAATTTATTTAACTATTTGTTCTTTTTAAAGATATCTATGAATATAAACAAACAAAAATGCACGTTTAAAATACTTATGATGACATATCTAGTGACGTTCTTCTCACTTTAGTTAACTAAGTAATTAAACAAATATTATTGGTCAAAAGTTAAGAAGAAAAATCAAAAGGTATTATACATTTAAAAATAGAGTAACACATAAACAAAACTTTCAATCTAGCAAATTCCTTTATATGCAATGAGTTAAGTCCTGTTTAAAAGACCCGAAGATATCAAGAAGCAAGGATGAGTATCTAGCTAATGAGATTCTAAACAAGCTAGCAAATCCAGCTTTGCTGGTACTAGTTTATTTTTAATTCTATAACTACTGCTTCTTATAATAAAAATTTGAAATGGTTATAAGAGATAGAGGTTTTGTAAGTAGCTACTACCATCAGAAGCCCGTTCAAACATGCTCTCTCTCCTAGCACCCTCGTTTCACTTAGTTGACCGGCGGTGCATAGGAGAAGACCCTAAGCTAGGGCATTGATTCTAATCAGAATCCCCTCTCCTTCTATCCTACCTATTCCCAAATCCGTTCCCCACCGTCTCTCGTAGGTTGGTGGCATCCTGTATCGTGGGGTTTGGGGTGATTAAGGGGGCGTTCTTTGCATCATTATCCACCCTTGGCTTCCTCGATCAGGGCCACTAATTTCTAGGTATGTAGGGGGCGATGGAGGTAGGAAAGGAGGAAAACATGGCTACGACGACGAATCTGCACTAGGGGGTAGCTAAAGTACCTATCGGGGAACCAGTTGTAGAAGGAGGCAAGTCCAAAAGAAGCAACAAGGCTGGACGATAGTGCTAGGGGTTTAGGCTTTGGTGACCGTGTAGCAGAGATGATGGCATACTTACACTTCACGGCAACAGAGGCGAGAGCAGTGGTCTTGGATGATGTCAAGGAATTGGACTTGGTTGATCTGACTTGAGCACTGGTGGGTAAGGTTAGAAAAGGAAGCTGGGTAAGGAACTATACCTTCAGGAAGCCCTTATCGATCCAACCTTCGATGTGCCATGTCTGGTGCTGGTGCCATCATCTAAGAAGGGTGCCTTCTCTTCTATGGCACCAGAGCTAGAGGTGAAGGAAGATAGTGACTCAAACAAGAAACAAAGGATGATTCACCCTCGATCGGTGGATTAGATGGTGGCTACAATGCAGCCTCACTAGGCGCAATAAGTCTCCTATGTTGAACTGTCATGGTTTGGGGTTGGACACGACAATAGGCAAGCTTCGCTGGCTAGTGAAGACTTACCGACCCTCCATTCTCTTCCTCTCGAAGACGAAGATGAGGGATAAATGAGCAAAAAACTTGACGTGGTCTTTGGGCTACTCCAGCTCCTTTGTGGCCACTAGTGAGGGCCTTAGTGAAGGCCTCGCTCTATTTTGATCTACGGACTACACGGTATCACTACAAGGCTATAACCCCTACTACACCAATGTGGTTGTCTTGGCAGAGGATCAGGACCAGTGGTGAGTGATATTCGTCTATGGAGAACCGAAGCATGAACTTCGACATGTCTTTTAGGGCCTTCTTCAACATCTCCATGACCAATGGAGAGGACCTTGGTTGTGTTGTGGTGATTTTAATGAGGTGGCATGTTTTGATGAACACTTGGGAGCTTAGAATGAATGGATTCCCATATGGAGCAGTTTAAAGATGCTTGGATGATTGTGGTCTTATTGACCTTGGCTATATTGTTCAAAAATTCACGTGGACCAATAGGCACGATGCCTAGAGCAATATAAAAGTCCGTCTTGATTGCACTGTGGCAAATAGTGAATTCTCACATAATTTTGAGGATTGCTATATGGGGAATGTGATTACAACTTCTTCGGACCACTATGTCATCTCCATTGTATTGGCTAGTGTCTTTGTTGCGCAAAAAAAAACCCTGGTACAACATGGCTTTTGTTTTGAAGCTGCCTGGCTCTATGCCGAAGATTACAAAGGGGTGGTGGGTGATGGAGAAATCTTGGGTGTTAGATGATGATAGCTCCCAATCGCTAGGGGCAGTGTGGAGAGGCTTACATCACACTACTACATCTCTACGTGATTGTTGTAGAATCTTCTTTGGATCTATTCACAAAAAGATCCATAGACTGGAGAGGCGGCTATGAACCTCGCACAACTCAGCTCTTAATAACGAAGTGATCAATGAGTAGAGGGTGATTGAGCATCAACTCTGTGAACTTTTTGAATGAGAGGAGATTATGGCGAGATAGTGGTCACGTGTTGATTGGCTCAAGGAAGGTGATTGGAATACTACTTTCTTTCTTGCCACGCTTTTGCAAGGCGGCGCACAAAAAAAGATAAAGGTCTTTGTAAGGGAAGATGGAAGAAGGTGTATTAGATAATATAGGCTCAAGAGTATGGCCAAAAGTTTCTATGAGAACTTGTTTACATGAAAGCCCTGTGACTCAATGGATGAGATGATGGATGCGATCCCAAATAAAGTAGATGCTCAATTCAATGAGGCACTATGTAAACCATACACGAATGAGGAGATTAATGTTGCTCTCTTTCAAATGGGGCCAACAAAAGCGCTTGGGCCGGATGGATTCCCATTGCTCTTCTACCAAAGCCATTGGGATTTTTTTGAGGAAGAAATTTGCAATACCGTGAGAGGTTTCTTGTTGGGAGAAGATATCCCAGAGGGTCTTTGTGACTCAATTATTGTTCTCATTCCAATGGTCAACAATGCATAATATCTTTCTATGTTTTGCCCCATTAGTTTGTACAATGTTTTGTACAAGATCGCCTCAAAAGTTTTTGGTGAATTGGTTGAAACCTTTCCTTCTAGATATTGTGTCCGAATTTCAAAGCATCTTTGTGCAAGTTGTCTCATTACCAATAGTGTTGTTATGGCATATACATGGTTTGAACATAGCAAGACACCTTTCTTTGCTCTTAGGATAGACATGATGAAGGCGTATGATAGGATTGAATGGTATTATCTTCATGGTTGTCTAACTAAGCTCAGTTTTGACCAGATTTAGATCGAGTCACTTATGCGGTATGTCACCTCTGTTCAATACACAATGAGAATCAATGGGGAACTAGCCAATCCGGTGACTCCTTCATAGAGAATTAGATAGGGAGATCCTATAAGTCTCTATCTGTTTCTCCTGTGCACTAAAGGTCTCTCATACCTACTACAGAAGAAGGAAATCTTAGGACATCTCCATGGGATTAGAAATGGCAGGTAAGGCCCCTCGATCTCTCATCTTTTGTTTGCAGGCAATAGCATCTTCTTTGCTAAGAGTAACATGGGGAGTGTTTGAGCACTAAAGTCCACTCTGCATTCTTATTGTAATGCCATAGGTCAGAAGGTTAACCTTTAGAAACATTCTATCTGTTTTGGCAAACATTGTCTAGAGAACATTAAGCTGTTGGTGAGGAAATGCTACAAGTGTCAAATGAAATTTTGCAAGACAAGATGGGTGTATACACAATGTCAAATGAAATTATGCATGTCCACTGAAATCTATAGAGCAACAACCAATTCCTTTAAGTTTCTTCCTGATAGAGTGTAGAAAAGTGTGAATGGGTGGATTGGTAAGCCCCTCTCAAGAGCAAGCAAAGAAACCATGCTGAAGTCAATGGCATAGGTTATCCCCAATTATGTCATGAGTTGGTTCCAAAATCCCATCATGTTTTGTGAAATAATGAAGACTTGCATTGCCGATCACTAGTGGGGTTTTGAGGTTGGAAAGAAGAAGATTCATTGGAGATCGTGGGATTGGCTCTCAACACCAAAGTCTCTAGGTATAATGGGGTTTAGGGACTTTGTTACTTTCAACCAAGTAATGTTGGGTCGACAATGTTGGCTCCTCCTCACAGACCCACCTCCCTATGTTCTTGTGTCTTAAAGGACAGGTACTAACTAGAGTGTACCTTTTGGTCAGCACCCCAACCAAGGTCTTATTTCTTCACTTGGAGGAGTCTTTTGTCTGGGACGAAACTTTTGAAGAAGGTGTGAGATGCGGCGTGGGTGATGGCAGTTCAATCAAAATTTGCTCAGATAATTGGATCTCAGGCATCTTGTTGAACATGGTGAGACCTTTGATCCCAATCCCTAAGGATGTCACTGTATGATTCTTGATGACTAAGGAGCACAATGCTTGGGATGTGGAGACAATGAATTCCTACTTTGATGTGGATGTTGCCAATGATATCCTGCAGATTCCAATTAGCCATCATGGTGGCGATGACTTTGCTTCCTGGCCACATGACAAGATGGGTATATACATAGTTCGCTCTGCTTACAACTTGGCATGATCACAGTGCTTCTTCATTGCATAGAGCGTTGATGAAAGGGGACTCCCATCAGCTTGGCAGGAGAACTAGAAAAATTGGTAGTCATTGTGAAAGATTGTTGTCCCAGGTAAGATGAAAATCAACCTTTGGTGAGTAGTTCATGGTTGTTTTCCTACTTGTTTCCAACTATGAAGGCGCCACATCCTTGCTCTTGATGGGTGTATCTTCTGTGGAAGAGATGATTGGATTGAACATGTTTTCCTTTTGTATCCCTTTGCTACTGCAATTTAGTAGGAGATAAAAATGAAGTTTGAACTGAAGTTATGCAGGGGAGAGTTGAGGGACATGTAGCAATGGATCTTTGATTTTTTTAAGTCATGGATTAAATATCCAAAATACAACCCCTACTATTACTTTCTGGCATATTTGGAAAGTAAGGAACAACACCATGAACAACAATGATGCTATGCATCCAATGCATGTGGTCTAGAAGATTACAATTTCTGTGGACATGATTGTGCAGCATTGTTGTAAATCTCCTAGTGCCTTTAGGTGTGATTCCCTTCCTTCAGTTCCAAGATGGAGTCCATCGCCTTCAGGGATGCTTTTGATCAATTGTGACACTGCAATCTTTCATACCACTCGTTAGATGGGGGTTGGTGTGGTGATCCGCGACCACAATGGCAGTTGCTTGCTTGCAATGAGCACATTTCTGAAGTTGTTACAACTGAATTGGCTAAAGCCTTAGCGATTCAACGTGCTCTATCTCTAGCATGGGAGGAGGGTTTCCAAAATGTTATTTTGGGCTCGGATTGTCTCTTTATGATCTGACGGATTCATTCTTCAGTGAGGGATGGATCAAGAGTTAGCTGTCTAGTGGGTGATATCAAGAAGATCAAGGCTGAGTTCCTTGCTTGTTCTTTTATGCATGTCAATCATTTGTCTAATACCACTGCACACATCTTAGCACATCTTTTTGAGCCTTCCATGAGCAATATCTATTATTCTATCACTCCAGATTTTATCCATGAGATCCTATGTAATGATGCTACTTAATCAATAAAGTGCCATTGTTATCTTAAAAATAGAAAAAGCCCATTCAAACATGTCCTTTGAGAACAATCAAAACCGAGATTAGTCTCATATGAACCGTCACCACTGGTTGCTACTATGTTGGAGTAGGCTTTAATTTTCGGTTGAAGTAGGGGTGAGGTCGTCGAAGCAACTAGAGCGATAAGTGGTGGATGAGGTAAGTGTAGTAGGCAAAGAGGTCATTGTCATTGGATGAGATGGAGGTAGGCCCAGATCTCATGTTGACGGAGATGAGGAGGAGATTGTCCACCATGTAGACGATGCTGGGGGTGCATAATGGGGTTCATGACGGAGCTATGAATGAAGAGGATAAAGGGAGGTGGTGGGTGAACGAGAAAAAGGATACCTCGATGGTGTTTCCGTTTCTGGTGTTGTCTCTCGCGCCAATGGTGGTGGTGCTGATGGTGTTGAGGAGAACCCAATCGGAAAACCAACGTTCCTCCATTGCATTGGATGGAGGCCATGGCGACCTAGCGCCGCTAGTAGAAGGGATGAGTGAAGATGGCGGCACTAGAAGCAGCAGGGATGGATGGGCCTAGCTACATTCTTGGGCCGAGCTTTCCATGCCAATTCAATTGATCTATATTCTATTGTAAAATCTGGTCACACTACAATTATATAAGTGATAATTACTATTTATCATATTTCATGTAACTATATATCAACTATGCTGTATAATTTTTTCAGACTACAAAATTAATTAACAATTTAGGGTGTGTTCCACTGTCTCCTTTCTCAACTTCTACTGTTTCATTTTTCAGCAGTACGTTTACCGAACAGTTAAACAATATGTTTTTATAGAAATTTTTATAGAAAAGTTGCATTAAAATTATATTAATTTATTTTAAAGCTTTTTAACTAATATTTAATTAATTATATGCTAATTAGTTGTTTCGTAAAGTGCTTAGGAATTACGGAGACAGCCTGATTACTTCCGTTCTCCTTTTTTAGTGAAAGCGGAGGAAGGAGATGACGTCGTTGTAGACGTAGTCCTTGGCGCAGACGCCGATGACGAAGTCGGCGTGGGCGAGCTGGGGCAGTTACTGCACCGTCAGCCTGTCGACGTCGACGCCGACCTGAGATTCGTCGCTGCGTGTTGAAGAAGAGATATCGTCAACATCCACAATTATTAACGTGGGCTATATATGTCGTCTACTGACACGACACTGTCTGCAATAAGGGAAGGTAGACGATGGAGCCGTTCGCAAGCACCACCGAGGATCATCGGGACGCGCCGCGGCCGCGCGTCGTTCTTCTGGCCAGCCCCGGCGCCGGCCACCTCATCCCGCTGGCCGAGTTGGCGCGGCGGCTCGCCGAGCACCACGGCGTCGCGGCCACGCTCGTCACCTTCGGCGACGACCTCGCCACCCCGGACGCACGCTCCGCCGTGCTGTCCTCGCTCCCGGCCTCCGTGGCGACCGCCACGCTGCCGGCGGTCTCTCTCGACGACCTCCCAGCCGACGCCCCCATGGAGACGGTGATCTTCGAGCTGGTGCACCGCTCCCTCCCTCACCTCCGTGAGCTGCTCCGGTCCATGTCCATCGGCTCGACCGACGGCGCCGGGCCGCTCACCGCGCTGGTCCCGGACTTCTTCTGCTCCGCGGCGCTGTCCGTCGCCGCCGAGCTAGGGGTCCCCGGCTATGTCTTCTTCCCCAGCAGCCTCTCCGCGCTCGCTGTCATGAGCCGCGCCGTGGAGCTGCACGACGGTGCCGCCGCCGGCGAGTACCAGGCCCTCCCGGACCCTCTCGAGCTTCCCGGCGGCGTGTCGCTGCGCACCGCGGAGCTCCCGGACGCATTCAGGGACAGCACCGCGCCGGTGTACGGGCAGCTCGTCGAGACAGGCCGAATGTACCGCCGCGCGGCCGGCTTCTTGGCGAACACTTTCTACGAGCTGGAGCCGGCCGCTGTGGAAATGTCAAAGAAGGAAGCGGAGAAAGGAACGTTCCCGCCGGCTTACCCTGTTGGTCCATTCGTCCGGTCGAGCTCCGACGAGACCGGCGAGTCAGCGGGCTTGGAGTGGCTGGATCTCCAGCCGGCAGGGTCGGTGGTGTACGTCTCCTTCGGGAGCGCCGGCATGCTGTCCGTGGAGCAGACGCGCGAGCTCGCTGCCGGGCTGGAGATGAGCGGGCACAGGTTCCTCTGGGTCGTGCGCAAGCCAAGCCTCAACGGCGAGCCGTTCGCCTTCGGGAGTAACGGCGGCCATGACGACCCACTGGCCTGGCTGCCCGACGGGTTCTTGGAGAGGACGAGCGGCCGAGGCCTCGCCGTCGCGGCGTGGGCGCCGCAGGTGCACGTGCTGTCACACCCGGCGACGGCGGCCTTCGTGTCGCACTGCGGGTGGAACTCGACGCTGGAGAGCGTGGCCGCCGGCGTGCCGATGATCGCGTGGCCGCTGCACAAGGAGCAGAGGATGAACGCCATCGCCCTGGAAGAGTCCGTGAGGGTGGCCCTGCGGCCGCGCGCGCGGGAGGAGGACTTCGACGGTGGCGCGGTGGTGAGGCGCGAGGAGATCGCGGCGGCAGTGAAGGAGGTGATGGAAGGGGAGAAGGGGCGCGCCGTGCGGCGCCGAGCAAGGGAGATGCAGCAGGCGGCCGGTCGGGTCTGGTCGCCGGAGGGGTCGTCGCGGTCGGCGCTGGAGGAGATCGCCACCAAGTGGAAGTCGGCGGCGCAGAAGTAATGGGCATAAATGCAGGGGACCGTCGTGTGTCGTGTCAGTGTGCGTTGTTTGCGTGACGTTTTGAGTAATAAGGGTGTGTTTTGTTACTTACATGCACCTAGCCAGGCTCGTATGACTCATCTGAATGTGGTTAGCCTGAAAAGGGTGATGCAAACTGATTTGTTTGGTTGCCGTATCAGCTCGCCCTAGATAATATGAGATGTTTAGTTACTCGTACAATAAAGTGTTGCACGTATCAGATTTTGTTTGGTTGGTGGCATAAAACTGAGTTCGGTTGCCTCTTTTTCTCCGATGACAGATTACCTCTTACAATTCATAAATAAAAGTTATAATTAAATTATAATTAGATCATCTCAATTAAATTGTGAAAATTTAGCACATGCACCGGATCGGATAATCATCAACAGCCTGTGTTCACAAATAATCGATTGGCCAGAGAAAAAAAATCAACTTGCTTTTGCCGCCGCTCACCCTTCACCACTGGACCGTGCATCTCGCCCCTCACGGCTGGACTCCAAAGTGCTTTAAAAATCAGTGAAATGACGACTAACCTTTATAGCTATTGGTGAATTCAGATATGTCAGTTCGATATTTGATAATGAAGCTATAGCTTATATATTCATAGATCTAATTATAAACTCTCATCCCCAATCAATATATCATAGTCGCTATGAGTTTATAACCTGTCGCTCTCTTCATCTAATATCTCATTTAAAGCATTACCATATTATACTTTGACTCTCCACCTCCTATCATTACAACTTTTAAGTTCATTTTAAACTAACACCTACTCTAACAAACTTTACATTAATGGTTATACACCATCTATATAGAATTGTCACATCGATCTATTGTCTCTCTTTATATTTGGGTTATTTATTTTTATAGCTTTGTCATTTTCCTCTAGATTTTATTGTTAAGAGTGATTCACTTTTCTCAAGTGGAATTGGACTCCTCACACATAACAGACTATTTGAAGAACATATTTATATTCATCTTCCGTTTTAAATTTATTTGATCTACTTGTAAATTATTAATTATGTAATTATCAAATATATAAATTAAACTCACTTGAGAACTCTTTATTCCTCGACATCTTATGAACTTAGACTAAACGCTGAATAGTTTGAGAAATTCACTTTTACTTTGAATTACTCGAACATATTGCCATTATAGCGCTTACCCTTCCTCTCTTCTTGAGTGGCGTAGATTTTTATATATTCCATTATGTCAGGATATATCCTGTACCGATAAATAACATAGTTGACCCATCAATAATATTTGATTGGCTGTTGCCCCGGTATATTCTCCACCAAACATCTGCAAACTATCCATACGTGAGCCTTTTTTCCTTCTTCTGGATCCGTTCGCAAGTACCCCAGCGAACTACTCATTCACTGCACTGATCCGACCGTCCTAGCCCCGCGGTTCGTCCAGTCCGTCGGTATAACCTTCTCGCTGACCCGGTCCAACCAGCCCTCATCCATGCTGTGGACCAAATACCAGGCACAACTCGCACGTCGCCGCTTGCTAATGGCACCGTCAAACCTTCTGAAGGTGTCAAATCTCCGTGCACTAATCGCTATTCTCGAGTTCCTCTACCGATTCCTTGGTGTCCCTTTGCGTCTCATCATCCACAGCCACCGTATAAAACATTAAGTTGTAACAAGTGAAACATCAAAAAAATATATATAAAACATACTATATATTTTTAAAAAATACTTGATATTATTAAAATATTTTTATGGCACGCATAAAACATCAAGTTATATATCTTAAAATTCTCATAAAACATCCAAATAATACGGTGTGCAAGATATAATATTTTCAAATTAACTAGTAAAATATCAGAAAATACTAATTGAAACATCAAAATAACACTTTATATAATATTTTAAAAAATTAATTGCAACACATGAACTAAAAATTCATATATTCTAGACTTTATCCATAAAGATAAGTTTTGTTCATACAAGCCTTGGTATATGATAATCTCATCAAGAGGGGTAAGTACATATCAATATCAATATGGTGTCCTATGTAAGACCCTGATAAATGTATAGCAAGATTTAGAAACATTTAATGATTTTCTTAGAATAGATTAATTTTAATTTAAAGCTAGTAAAATAAATAGTTACTTTTAATTTTTATTCCCGATTCAATTATTCATGTTTAACATGAACTATTTTTTTAATATTCTTAATTCATATTTCAGATATGCAACACTAAAAAAATTATGAAATTTCCAGGGCAACCCAAGTGCTAATTTTCATATTAGAAATGCAACTGCTCTTTTAAATAGTATTAATATGGACTATTTTCTAGAAATATGTATTGTTCATAAATTTCTTATTCCAAATTTTCGTGTTTTGGAATTTATAATGAAATTTCATCAAAACCAATTATATTTAATTTTTTATATTCGGAATGGAAATCGCTCTAGTATTGTTACCTGAATTGTTCTTTCAATATTTTAATAATTACTTTGGATATTTATAAGTTATATTTATATGAGTGCTTTTGATCGTATAAATTTCGCATGTAGACTTCTTTACATATTTATTCCTTTTATTCCAAATTTCAGTGATTAGGTATTTTAATTTCGAATTCACAATGAAATCACGTTGATATATAATTGTACATTATGTGGACTCTTATTCCAATATTATTTATTTTTAATCTAAATTTTAAATATTTATAAATTATACTCCTATACGAACTCTTCTCTCAATAATATTTATATTTTAATTCAAATTTTAGGTATTTCTAAATTATTTTCTAGATGGACATTTATCTCAATATTATTCTCTTTTAATTTTAATTTTAGATATTTTCTAAAATGTATTTCTGTATCTACTCTTCTCTCAATATTGTTTATTCTTTAACCCATATTTCAAATATTTATAAATTGTTTATCTACATTGACTCTTCTCTCAATATTTGTTTATTTATTTTTTAACCCACATTTCAAATATTTATAAATTGTTTATCTACATTGACTCTTATCTCAATATTAATTATTTTTCATATGAATTTAATATGTTTGTAAAATTTATTTCTACGTGAATCTTCTTTTAATATTAATTATTTTTTAATCCTAATTTCATATATTTCTAAAATTTATTTCTACATGGACTTTTTCTCAATATTTTTTATTTTTTAATCCAAATTTCCTATATTTCTAAATTATATTTCTACTTAGACTCGATTTTTTCTTTTTCGTAGGAATTTCTAAGACGTGATAACATAGCTTATTTTTTATTACTTTATTAACATAATAGAATATTTTCCTTTATATCTTATGTTTTCTCTTGGTTTTTTTGCGTTATTGTGTGAGTTGTTCATCTAGATAATAATCCCTATGCATGGATGATCGTCTTCGATCTTAATATAGGAGGGGAATCGCTCATGATAGATTCCACTTCCCGTCTTCCCCCCATTCCATTTCAGATGCTCGGGGCTGGCGGCGTGGGACGGTGGGAGGTCGTGACTGGTGGATGGCTGCCGGCAGCGCGGGCGAGCAGCCGAGCAGGGCGGAGACAGACTGCGCGGGTGAGGTGGAGGAGCGGCATGGAGCGTGGAGACCCGGCCTACTACTCTTGTTCGAGCTGCTGTAGATGACCGGAACGATGGCATGAAGAGACGGCAAACTAATTAGGAAATCACATCTCTAATTCATCGAGGCCAATGGAATTGACTCAGCATCTCCTTTCAATTAGGTTAAACAACATTTCTGACTAAACGAACAGGTTTATCAAGAACGGGAACGGACTAATCTCTCGCGCCGAAAGCTCGATGCCGTTCTTGGAGAGAACGGGAGGCCCGTGCTGCGTGGAGAAGGTCATAGGAGGCAGAGGGGGAAGGAAGAAGAGAGTGCAACTGACAGATAGGTCTCATGATTATTTTCAATCTCCCGTGCTGACTGGACAGCCACGTAAGCGTGGGCGAAAATCGCTGAGGAGAGTAAGTCAAGAGTTATTTTAGATAAACACAATAGTTGAGAGGATCAAATGGATTTATTCTCTTCTTATATGTAAACAAGCATGTTATCCTTTTTCCTTAAAAAACATGTTATCCTTTCAAACAATACCATCTATAAATGCTATGTTTAATACCATCGACGAATATAATTTTTAGAAAATAACATCGTACAAACCAAATTGTCCAAAAAATTTCATCACTGTCACTGATCTGTTACTTATTTTGTTATACGTTAGACAAGACCATTTTACCCTTCTAAGTATAACAACCCAAAATTTTATTTATTTATTTTTCTCTCTCTTTATCTAGACCAAGGCCGACACGAGGTAAGAACCTTGTATCGTGTCTTACGCACACCTTGCCCTTCTCAAGCTATGTTCGCGCTTCGTCCACGCCATCTCATGCCGTGATGCGCTCAACCTACGCTCACTCGTGCCACCCTAGACTCGCCACATGCCTTCTCACACACGCCACACGCTAGCCCGTACCAAGATTGGAGGCAAACGGACCGCGACTTCACCACCTTCCATCCATCCAAAGCCGCACCGACCTTGCCTGCTCAATTGCTGTCGTTGGAGAAGAAATTTCATGAACCCTAGTTCGGCTAACACCCACTAAGTTCCAAAAATCCGTCACGCACATCGCCAATCATTCCAAATTGAAGATAAAAATAGAATCAATATCCCATCCTATACAAAAGCCCTCTACTTCCCCTTTGATACCATTGATGGATCTTGTTGATGTAACCCTGATGTCAGCGCCCCTGTTCTGGTCACATTCTAGGCGCATGTCATGTTGCTGCTCTCGACCACCTCTACCCAAATTAAGCACACCTAGAGCTTTGTATTGCTTCACTCATTATCCCAAACCCCCTTCCCACGTTGAAAACCCATCAGAGCCACTTCCACCATGGGCGCCATCACTCCAAGCTTCTGTCTGCTGCCTCCGCTCCGACATCGAGCACCTAGAGAATCATGATCGTGATATTGTTCTAAGCATGGAACTGCTGCTCCCCAACCGAGCCGCCGTCTTCTTCACCGTCGACAACGCCAAATTGCCATAGTCTCCTTTTGAGGACAAGATTTGGTGCTAGTTGAGGAGAGCAATTTGGTCATTTTTTAGACAAGTTGACTGCTACGGGCGGTATTTTCAAGTTTGTTCATCAATGGTATTTCTCAAAACAAGTCGCTTGCTGATGATATTTCTTGAAAAGTAGCGTGATAGTGGAATCATGGACACACAATTTCATCTATGCAATTTCGAGTGTCGAAAAAATATTGTTCATAGCGGGTGCTTTCAGTAGGAAATTTGAGAGATTATGTATCTACTCTTTTTAATAAATTGGATGCAAGGTACACTAACTTATTTCGCGGGTGTAATTATATGCAACAACTTGTAAAATGTTTCAAGTGGTACAACAACTTGCACACCAAGTTATTATTGTCCATATGAGTATGTATTTTGATGTTTACGGCATGCCACATCAACAATAGAAAAAATAGAAAAAATGTAGCTATGTTTTCCTATAAATTTACTTAAATTTAAAGAAGTTTGCTTTAGAAAAAAAATTAAAATATCTCATAATATAAAATAGAGAGTACTGAATTATAACCACATATGTTATAGTTAGAGTGTACTATATACACGTGTAGTGGTGTAGGTGCCTATACATTCCTTCATGTTTTCGGGAGAAAAAAGATTTGGTCCCACTAATTCAATTATGGGCCCAAAAGCAATGACCAAGGTGTCCGCTCGATAGAACTCATAGGGCGATTTATATAGTGATGATGTCCACTACTTCTCTTTAATCAGCGGGATAAAAATATAGTTGACCCTGTAAAAAAATAGTTAACGGCCCAGTTCATTGTCGCCTCCATCCCGATAGGGGAGAAAATTGGGATTACACCATAAAAAAATGTCATTATCAACTTAGCTTTGATAAAATGTCACTATTAACTTAGAACTATTCGCTATAATACCATTTTAAACAGAAATACCTTAGATTCTTTTTTTTCTCAGCTTCTTTCTCCTTATGCCCTAGGACGTCGGCAATGGCATCCACTATGAATATCAAGCAGGCAAGCAAGAGGTTGAGCCGCCCCACCATTGCATCTCCCGTGCCGTTGAGCAGGAACTGGTCCATCACGATGACGATCTCATTAGAGATGAGTGTAGCATCCTCGCGCTCGATAGCGCTATGCATAGTCAAGAGGACCCCATGGCAGTGTTACAGTTGGGCACGAAGATAGCGAGTTAGGTCATGTGAGGAGCTATAGCAAGTCGAGGGCGATAGAGGAGATTGGGTGGGCGGCGAAGCGATAGAGGAAGGCCTTAAGAAGGCATGGGTGGGACGAGACTGGAAGGGGAGAGTCGCATTGGGCACGGTGGCCAATACATAGGTGTTGCCGCTATGTCCCTACCTAGCTGCCGCTACCATTGGAGATGTCAATTGCAGCCATGCTTAGATCATTAGCTCTGCTGCCCACCTCCCTTCTTCTACAGCAGTGGTGCTGGCTTCGCCATTATCGTCTGCCTTCATCATCACCACCTTCTGCCCTCTTGGGTGCAGCCATCACAATGTCCATAGCTATTGTTGTCTTCTACGTGTGGTCATATGCCCAGCGACGACGACCTCCATAACAAGATCCTCCTTCACCATAAAGCCGTCGTCATCGTCGTCTCACATGTGCTAGGTGTGAAGGAGCACGAGCGGCTCGAGCTCACCTCCATTTCCTACGTCGTGCGATAGTAAGGAAGAAGCTAAGGAAGTAGTCTAAGGACATTTCTATTTAAGTGATACTGTAATGAATAGGAAATATGGTATTTTATCATGTTCATTTAAATAATGGTACGTCAACAAACTATTTTTCGAAGGCATAATCTTAATTTTCTCCCGATAGATTCCCACACCCACACGGCCACACGGTGGCCGCCGCCCATAACGCGACGATAGGGTCCTACACGGCCGCCGCGATTGCGCGCCGTAGCCGTGTTTCGTGGCTTGTGGGGACAGCAATGGCGCTTCCATCTGCGCGTGGCTGATCACCCCTACACACGTGTGTGCCCACGACCCTCGCCTCCTCGGCGTCAGCTTCCACAGGTAGCTCCGTGTGGCCCGCGTGGGGAACGAGGGGAGCCTGCCACGGGCGGGGCGCTTTGCTCTCCGATTGGGTCGGTTGCGTCATTGCCAGGTGACCTACCACCATCTCCTCGGCTCTTTCTTTCACCTGTAGGGCGATTTTTGCTCTTGGGCCCTCGCAAAACTGCAGGTATTCCAACGGGCACCTGCCGTCTTTGTTATGTAGTGCTAATGCTCTCGTCTAATTTTGGAATTTTGGAGCTATTTTCCCCAGTTCGATGCATAACTAGCGCAAATTCGTTTCAGCTAATTAAGCTGGGCAAATAGGCTTATGCAAAACGAGATAAATTATTATTGCATGATTAATTATATATTAATTATTTTAAACTTAAAAAAATAACTTTATTTGATTTTTAAAGTAACTTTTTTATATAAAATTTTTTAAAAAATATAGCAGTTATGTGTATAAGTAGAAAACGAGAGTGCTACTCAGCTCTTTCATCTCAAACATCTCAAACAAACTCACGCTTAGAAAGATTCAGGGTTACGAGGATTTAAGTTAGGACTAGCTAGACTGGCCTCTGCGATGATGAAATGGATTATTACTATTGATTATCTATTTAAATATTAGGATAAATTAAATATTTTTAAAAATAAACTTAACAAGCTTAAAATAAATGTTTTAAGCAATGCTTTCAAGAAAATATATTTTTTGAAGCGTCGTATTCAATAATATGGTGAATAATAGCATGGCATAGATATTAGGACGATGAGAAACCTACTCCTTGCAGTATTGCTGTACGTATCAAGAAGTCAACAGTTAAAATCCAAAAGTCTTTAGGTACAACAATACAAATAAGGTTTAAGTTCTATCAATTCAATTTTACCTAAGACAACATTTGTTTTAAGATTATAAGGGGAAGATTATGTCCAGAACTTCCAAAAGTACGATTTGTTTAGCAATGGCATTATTGATCCACCACTCGATCTGGTGTAGCCATTGTTAGTTAATTGTGGGTGTGTAGTGAATTAATTCAGTGGCGGCTGGATTGCTGGAGTAGAGCTCAACAATAATATCCTTTTTTGTTGTTACTTTAATTAAAATTTAGGTAGGCTGGCCACAACACTGCCCTAATTGCTAAAAGAAAATTAATTTTTGCCAACACATTTCCTGCCTTTTTTTTTGGAGGTTCCCTCCCAAAAAAAAAGCTTTGGCATCATCGATTTGCTTTAATTGTGGATTGTATGGTGAATTAACTTGGTTCTGGCCAGGAGTGAAGGTTTTAAAAAATCCATTTTGGTGGGCAGACACAGTCTTCCGTTGATTGGTAAAAAAGAGCGCCCCGCCGGGTTGGCTTAATCTGGCGCTTTTCATATAGGAGTATTTTCCCCACAAATCTCAACATAAGAAAATTTCAGCAAAATCTAATTTGTGAAACTAAAAGTGATGAATAATTAGTCTATATTCAATATTCATGTGTTGTTATTAATATTTCATTAAAGAAAGGTAGTGAAATAAATAATAAAAAAATTAGTCTATATTACATAATTGATTTATATTAAAATTATCATGTTAAAGCATGACGAGCACCGTGTATACTAACTTAGATTAGGCTATGAGAATTTGTATCTAAAAATTATTATTATTATTATTATTATAGATCAATGTAGCAATTGGCTAGTGAGCAAAGCAGGCCGATGGCGCAGGTTCCCAACGGTGCAGCAAGCAGGCCGATTGCGATTGCGAAGTGGGTTGGTGAGCACAAGCAAGTCCACGGCGTGGAGGTGGCCCAACAAGGTGTAGGTGCAAGGGCAAGTGTGGCGCACGCTTGTGTGTGGGAGGCACGACAACGACTGACATGCGGGCCTAGCGTCATGGTACGCAGGTGTGTGTGAGTGGGAGCACACGCACAGGATCACTCTTTGGACGTGTATCGCCACGTGATTGGCACCGACGATGTGGCCAGCTGGGGACAGTGGGATTCTTTGTAGTAGCACGTTGATCTCTGTGGCCTCCGTGTGTTCAGCAACGTGACTTATCTAAAGGTGTTGATTTTGATAGTGGATAGGCTGAGTGGTGCCTATAAAATCTCGAAATAATCATCGCACGATGAGTACACTTATATTTGATATGATTTATTCTAAATTGAAGACTCATAAGTTATATGTTTTTACTAAAAAATATAGCTAATAAATTAATAGATTTAGCTTTATAAACTAGCAATTCTATTGGTAATAACTCTTTATGTAGCTATACTTTGTACGTTTTGTCTTCATTAATTGATCAATAGTTAGAACAATTTTTTGAAGATGATTTGACACTTATCTCTACACACTTCACAAGTGACTTGCAAAATATTCAATCCAGAAAGAAAACAAATTATGGAGAATCTCGAAAATATTTTGAATGCAGCTCACTTAATCACTTTCATATTAGATGTCTAAAATTTCTAGAAAAAATTCTAGAGATGAAGATGAGGAAAAAGATAAGTTAGAGAGTGACAACAAGCGAACACTTAAGAGCACTAAGAAGAAGGGGTTTTTGAATAAATAGGTAGTGCACCGTATTCTTTCCGCTCTTAAACAGATAAATTTAAACGATATGGACACCGAGAGATAATAATGCTACTCTCAAAAGTAAGAAAGACTTGACTGGTCTAAAGCGTCACCAATAGTGACATTGACAATAACAACAATAATATTGTATAACCATTTTATGATGATTTAGTTTGTGATGTAGAAAAAATTGGCAGTTTATTAGAGAAGAGAAACAAAACGATTAACAAACAAGACGTTTTGGTTAAACAATTAAATGGTAAAATTGCACGACTTTGACTCTTATAGATGATTCTTGTAAATCATGCGATTTAATTTATACTGAATTTTTCTACATTAATAGATCTTAAGCTTAAAAAAGAGAAAAACGATAAAATGTATGTATATATGATAAATCTGCTCTAATTATAGTAAAAATGATAAATTTTAGAATATCTTTTATAAAAATTATGTTACTCTTTTAAAGCATATTGATTAGAAAGATGGTAACTAAAAGTTTAAATCAAATTTTAAATCAAAAAACTAGTTCTAAAAAATTTAAAATAAGTTTAGATTTTGATCCTTATGATTATTCTAAGAACCATACTCTAACTATTATTAAATCACTTGGTAGTACTATAATTAAGATATCTGATGAAACTAAAAAGATAATCTTTAGATCTAGTAGTGTTATATCATTTATTGGCACAACAAATATAAGTGTTATTTCTACTTCTAAAAGTAAATATAAAGTTAAATACATTTGTTGTTAGAGATAGAAATAAAATATAATTTTGTTTTAGACTTGCTAAGCAACAAATGAGAGAAAGACTAAGGCATAGTCTAATGCTCTTTTGGTTCTACTGACATGAGTAATGATATATCTAAACATTTGTATAAAAATAATTATGTTATATCTACTTGTGTGCGTCGTGTATCTTAGTATTGAAATTCTAAATGCAATATTACTAACTTTAATACTGACACCTTGACACTGTTTTCTTCGCACTTCTCGTAAGGAAGGAGAATATTTGGTTAGTGGATTCCGAATGCTCATGCTATATGTTCAGTGATAAAAATTGATTCTTCTATCTCACAGGAGCATCACATACTAAAAAGGTAACTTTTAAAGATGTTTCTATTTTTATGTTTGTGGCTAAAGGTAAAGTAATAATAAATGATAAGTTTATGTTTAACGATGTGGCTCTTATTGAGAACTTGAAATATAACTTATCTTTTGTTTCACAAATGATTTATGAAGAACTTGAAGTATGCTTTAAGAAAGATAGATAGAGAGTGTTAGATGCTTTGAAAGATATTGTCTTTAATATTATGTATTTTGGAAAGAGTGTTTAAAACTGATTTTGATGTGTCATTTTCTATTAAGCATAGGTGTTGTTGCCAATGAATTTAAAGACTTATTCTTTTGGCACCGTAGACTTGGTCATGTTGGTTTTGATAATCTAATACGTGTTAGTAGTTTGGATCTAATACGTGGTCTACCTAAGCTTAAGACTTATAGCGATATAGTATGCTTTTCTTGTAGACATGATGAGATACATACAGGTTCATATCCATCTCATGCTATGGTGATGACAAATATATCATGACAACTTTTATGCCTTGATACCGTTAGACCATCACTAGTTCAATCGTTTGGAGATAATTGATACGTGTTGGTCATAGTTGATGATTAATCGAGATACCATTGGGTTTATTTTATGGCATCTAAAGATAAGGTTTTTAGTCAGTTTAAAAGTCTTAATCTTAAATTATCTATTGATCACTTAAGAGCTCTTAAAACAATTAGATGTGATAATGGAAGTGAATTTAAAAAAAATTCTTTCACTTTGTTGAAAGAGCTCTTGATTATCAATTTTCTTCACCTAGAGTACCACAACAAAATTGTGTAGTTAAAAGGAAAAATAGAACTTTTATTGAGATGGATCAGATTATGCTAGATGAATTCTCTACTCTTAGAAATATTTTGGGCTGAAGCTATATGTACTACATGATATATTTCAAATCATGCGTTTATGAGATCAAAGCTTGGTAAAACTTCTTATGAGCTGAGATTTGATCATAGGCCTAGTGTGTCTCCCTTTTATGTTTTTTAATGCAAATGTTTTGTGCTAAAATCTGGTAATTTAGGCATGTTTCTTGGTTATTATACTCATTCACATGGTTATTATGTTTTAGTTTTAGAAACTAATAAAATAATAGAGTTACTTTTAATAAGACCATGTATTAGTCTAAGTGTTACAGTTACAGCTGCATACATATCGGGAGAACATCTTTGTTGATAAAGATAATGAAGATGATGAAGAGGAAGCTTTGGTTCCTTCCACACAATCAATTAAACTGGTTCTAGCACCTACCACAACTTCATAATCAATTAAGTATTCTCAAGGTTTAACATCTTTTATGTAAATAGAAGATTAAATAAGATAAAGTTTTTAAAACTACAGCACCCTTATATATTTAGAAAAGATATCTATCTCAATAAATCATCGGTATGGGTGACACGTTCTAGGTTTAATAATCCAAACTCTCATGCTCATTTAGTTTTTATAGCGTCTTTTGATACCAAAGATAAATCCCACGCATAAATAACAAATCTTGGATCAATACCATCCAAGAAGAGTTGGAAAATTTTGTATGTAATAAGGTTTGAAAAATTGTACCACCACCTCCTAAACATTTTATAAGCTAAATGGGTTTTTAAAAATAAACAAAGTGAGAATAGTGTAATTATTAGAAACAAAGCTAGGTTGATAGCTCAAGATTTTACACAATTAAAATGCCTAGATTTCAATGAAACTTTGCTCATGTTTCTAGATTTAAAGCCATTAGAATTTTATTAGCCTTTGCTACATTCAAAGGTTTTAGGCTTTATAAAATGGATGTAAAAAGTGTTTTTCTAAATGGCTTTATCAATGAGAAAGTTTATGTTAATCAATCATCTAACTTTAAAAATGTTAAATTTCCTAATTATGTTTTTAAACTTTTGATTGTGATATCAAAAGTGATGAAAAATTAGTTTAATTTCAATATTCATGTGTTGTTGCCAATGTTTTCATCAAGTAGGAGATTGTAAAATTAAAAGTGATGAAAAATTAATTTATATTAAAATTGACAAAATTGATCTATATTAATTGATTTATTTTAAAATTATTATGGTAAAGTGTGGTAAATACTGTGTGCAATGACTTAGGTCAGATTAAGAGAATCTGTCTTTAAAATATTTTTTATTATTACAGATCACTCTAGCAATGGACTGGCGAGTAGAGCAGGCCGATGGCATGGGTTGCCGACGACGTAGCGAGCAGGTCTACGCCAAAGCGGGCTGGTGAACACAAGCAAGCCCACAGCGCGGAGATGGCCCAGTAGGGTGCAGGCACGAGGGCAAGCGCAGGTGCGCGCATGTGAGTGGGAGGCATGGCAGCGGCTGACAGGCAAGCTCGGCAGCATGGTGCATAGGTGAGTACGAGTTGGAACGCGCGCATGGGATCAACCTCCAAACGTGTGTCGTCATATGATTAGTGTCGACAACGTGGCCAGCTAGGGACAACAGAATTCTCTGTGGTAGCGTGTTGATCTCTATTGTCAACATGTGTTCGGTAATGTGGCTCATCCAGAGGTGTTGATTTCGAATATAGTGGCTAAGGATAAACTGAGTAGTAGCTACGAAATCTTAAAAGCTTTGAGATCTTTTCTCATAGAGTTTTCCAATCATTTAGGGCTATATAAAAAAGAGGTAAAGTGTTAGGATTACATTTTCACCTTGGTAGCATATTTTTTAGTGTTCTAACAAGTTTGGTTGGTTAATTATTTTTTATATCACATTATTAATTAATTATAGCTTAATTAATTTACGTCAACCTTCTGACTAGTTATTTCATTTTGTTAATATCTCAAGATCTAGAAGTCCAATTAATGTGATTTTAGTTGAGTTTGTTTGCACTGTCTAGTTTATTTTGATAAAATTTTAGATTAATCGAAATTACGAATCTACAGCTACAATTTGTTTAGTGTTGAAATATAGTTTTTTAGATTTTATGATTAGGGAGAAGTATTAAATTTTATTTTTACTTCCACAATGCGAGTCGATTCTACTTTAAGATAAGAAAATATCTTATTGTACTATCTTTAGTAAAACATAACAAAAAAATCAATCCTTAAATTGCAATTAGTTTGGTAGTTATTTTAAGTTTTTAATTTTAACCTAACAAGGTCAACTGCTCGAGAAAACAATGCACGTCCTTTAACGAACGTTAGAATAGCTTGAGATATTTGGCATCCACAGTATTTTCTTGTAGGAACTTTGTTAATAGTATCTGATTGATATTCCAGCATGCATGTCATTCATGAGCGTTTCTCTAAATATGTGGTAATAATGTTTGATGTATATACTATTTGACATTCCTTCATAAAAGGTTTAGTTGTACTGTTTGCTGAGTATTCCTTCTACTCGTTTGTGCTTATCTTGCATGCTGCTTTTGATTTATTGGGTCATGGCATCCAGAACTTAAGTTGAAAAGGTTCAACTGATTACTTTTAGGCATTTCAAGATCCTTGAAATATGAAGTAGTTGCAGCGGACTACACCAATTACGGTACAACAAAGCACAAACATCGAGAGGAACAACACATGGACTGTGTAGCACAAGTCTCAAGTCTATGGAAGTACGAATCAGCACTATTATTGACATGCTCATTTTGTTCCTATTAAAAGAGATGAATGGATGTACAATTTCAGGTCAAAATGCAGTAGAAACCTACACGCCCGCTTTTGACCACACGCTTTCATGATTTTTGCATGACTTCATGCATTAAGGCTGCCTTGTTTATTTATCATACAATATCAGACATTTATATCATGTTAGTAACGATTAAACAAATTGAAGTGTCAAAATTTCATTCCTCTTCATATCTTTAGTTCTGAATCTTGATGTGCATCCATTACTTATGCCAGACTTCTGACTTGTCCAGTTAGGTTGTATGCTATTTTTTTCTCTACTTCTCAAGAAGGAATAGATGGTCGCCGTCGCGGATAACTCTGATGTCATCTATTTCAGCATAATCTCTACTGACCACCTTTCTAGGATGAAAACCTTGAAACTTCTGATCTGCCATGTGAAGAATATATATGATGAGAGTAAATACATACTACCGTAGCTGATATAGTAAATTGCAGTTTTACATCTTCTATCTACTCAGTGTTGATCATACAGCATAGCCAAAACACAGTTAAAAAAGATAATTTAAAATTTAATTTACTTACTGCCAATTTTGAAAAGTTCCTCCAATGATGTAGGCAGCTTGATAAGTTTTCCATTTTGCGCAGCAGAATCTGTTGAATTATGAGGATATTTGTGAATCACAACTCTTTTATTTGCTTCGTTTACGTAACACTCATCTGGAATTCTTCTTCTTGTTATGTTTTCTTCTGTTTTATGCGGAAGCCTTGTCTGCACTGTTGCATGTATCGTTTGCTGACTGCATGTGGAGCTGCTATCTTCAGAGTTTATCTGAATACAGTGCTCTTTCGTTCTTGTTTTGGTCTCACAGTTTATGTGAACTTCATTATGGTTCTCTTCTTTACCTGTCATACCACTATTTTCTTTTCCTGATGCCCAAGATCGGGTTGCTTCTCCAAGTAACTGTCTTGAATATCTATCACCTCCAAATACTGGAATGTTGTTGCTAGAACCCCTACCTATCTGCTCTGTGTAAAGTAGTTGTGATTTTTTCAGCAACCCTTCTTCTCGAGGAACATGGAATAGCTCGTACTTGCTCAAAAATCTTTGGTCTGTTTGATTCATTTCAGGTAGACTTTCTCGTAGCTTCAGCTTCTTTACATTGGAATAGAGTTGTTAACTTCTGATTAGCTGTATTTAAATGCAGTATAATTGTTTGAAAGTAAAATTGAAGCAATACCTGGACTAGATTGTTCATTAGAATGTTACTGTCTTCCCTGTTTTCTTCAATGATCTCTCTAAGCCTTGTTTTGCTTATTCTTAAAAGCTGTGAAAGCTCCGCTGTGCGGCAAGTAAATGGCTGGGGTATGTTACATAAAGCACCAACCTCTCCAAACATTTCTCCCTCTGCAATTTTCTCATATACCTGTTTTCAAACAATTCATAACTTTTAGTAAATCTGAATAAATCTTAGTGATATCAAGAATAGATATAAACGTAGCAAACCTGTACCTGCTCATTCCCATGTATTGTTGTTATTATATTCTACATAGAAAAAGCATTAAGAAAGGTACAATTAGCGTACATACGAAAACTTAGTGAAATTTCATGTCTGAACAAAATTGGAGATAGAATACTAACCACTGCTCCTGAAACTACTATGTAAACATCTGCTTCTCCTTCATTCTGCAATACTATGTCTTCTTTTGGTGGAAAGTACTCAGCCTGCACTTCCATGACCTGTTTTGTTCAACATATTCAATTAGTAAAGACCGTGGAAAGTATTGCTCTTGTATGGTACTACGAAAATATTGAATTATGTCATCATTTTACCAGTTCGGCAATGAAATTGTCGGATACTCCATTGAAGAGATAGGCCTGTCGGATGATCGGAAAGAATAAGCTGTATGCTATGCTTGAGCGGATTCCTTTTGGGAGACAATCTAACATGACCTGCTGGTTGAGTCCCTCTGTCTTGAATTGTAGGCAGAAGTGAGATAGCACTTGCTGCTTTATGTTCTCAGGTAGTTGATTGCGTGCTGCAAACTCTGATGCTGCTTGGATTGAGTCCCTCTGCACATTTATTTTTTAAAGTATCATCAATATAGCAGTACATACATATGGAACAACAATGCTGGTAATAGTAACCGTTTTAGTTAAATTGATGACTATGCTATTTGCATGTGCTTCAGACTTCTTTTTTTTTGTATTCTTGCCCTTGAGTTGAATGATATTTTGTTGGTGTTATTGTCCCTTAGAATGGTCAAATGATGTAGGCATACAAGAACTTGTGCTTTGTGGCATACTAGCAAGAACAGGATTCTATTCATTTATTTCCTTGCTTTGGTTTACGGTTGAAAACCCACTTCTGCCATTTGCGTAAGAACTTAAAATAATGGTCCAGCTTGACCAATTTTTTGTAAATGAAACTGTAATAGTTCTGATACCCATTGGATTTAATGAATTTATGGTGCTTAGTTCTTAGGGTGTTGACCCCTGGAAGTCTTAGATATAACTAATTCTTATGACACAATTCATATAAATTGTATAATTGTGTAGATGCTCTTGAATAAGCACGATTTTGTACGTAACCATACATCCCGCCACACATAAACCAAAATGCTAGCTTGTTCTCAGATCTTGATATCATTTATTTGTATGGCATCCATATGCAGCTTATTTGTACTTTTATGATCAAAGGGTAAAGGCATCACATCTGTAATGGCATTCCAAATGCTAAAATTTTCACTTCTGCTGCGTTCAGAACTATATAAATTTCACTAAAAACTACATTCCTTAATGATCTTTCTGGAAACAGAAGGTTTGCCATTGATATTTTTTGCCGGTAAGTAGAGAAACTTACGAATTTCCGGGTGCGGCTGGTCCCATGAACAACTAGGTTGGTCATGTTGCCAATGAGATAAGCTGTCAAGCCCAAATTAAACATCATATAGACAATATCAAATAGCATCTCTGTTGGATTTTCAGCATGTAGGTCCCCATATCCTGTTGTTGTCAGTGTTGTAATGGACCAGTAAAGAGCAGTAACATATCTAGTCCATAAGCTCTCTGATCTGAAAGTAGACATCACAGCTCCTATCCATGTTTTCTTTGGGTTGGGATATCTGTCAGCAATCATATAATTGAAGCATCCTGCACAATGTACTGCGAAGAGGGTCACCTGCATTTTGGTCAATACATATTTTATATGCAGAAGAACCAGCATATTTCTTCCTATAGGCACATAATTAGTACCTCGTAATATAGGAAATTTTTACACAGAACACAGAAGGTAAGTTTCATTTTTTTCTGAAGGACTTACAGAAATAAGTTTTGAGCACCTAGTCCAGAAATAGTTGAATCGGATGTCTTTCTCCAGCCTGGTAAAATAGAATAATTAAATTGTTGCAGTTGTCACTTGTGATTCATCATCAATTTATGGAGAACCTGGGCAAGATTTTTGAACCTGGAAAATAGTGAACTGACTCGGTGAAGACGCCACAGCCTGAGTAAATTGAGTACCTTGAAAGCAATGTCATTCCCCTTGTGTGTACATAGAAGGATGATTGGTTGAAATGGTGCTGTTGAACATACATCAAAGACAAACCAAGTGGATAGGTACCTGCAGATGATCGTAGTTTTTGCTATTGTCAGGGCAGAATCATTTGGGCCTTTTCAATTCCAAATGTGGGGTTTCTAACATGAAAGTATCATAAGAATGAGTAACGAAGGTACATACCTCATTGCAATTCTCTTTCCGTCATCCACAAGAAGATGTGTTTTGCTATCGACATAAGCTACGAAGAACGTCAAAACAATATCAATGGCAAAGAAGATATCAACGATGTTCTCAACTAGCAAAAGCTTAGAGGGTATGTCCCTGAGGAATGCTAGTTCGAACGGGCAAATCCAGGCAGAGTAAACAACTAGGACTATAAGGAACAGCTCCCAAGATCTGAGAGACGCACAGACAAAGCAAAACAAAGATCATGTCAGCAACTGCTGTTTGCTTATATGCCTTGTAGCATGATTGGTACAGATAGTGCAGCGTGAACCTTACCTGTACAGGGGATCGTAAGGCGATATGATGAACTTCTGCAACCTGTTGGAGTGGTTTATAGCTGCACCAAGGGATGGCAGTAGCTCGACAGCGAATCTGTCGCTGCTCCTCTTGATCTGGAGTCCATCCCAGAACTTGTGGAAGCAAGATTTTGAGTGAGCTTGGGTCATGGTTGCCTAGCTGTTCTTGTTCTTGGCCACCCAACTCTGCTTGCAGAGGGTGTGGAGGCTGGGTCTTTATATATATATATATATATAGATATAGATATATATATATTTATGTATGTATGTATGTATGCATGTATGTATGTATGCATGCATGTATGTGTGTGTGTGTGTGTGTTTGTGCGTGTGTGCGCGCGGGCGCGTGTGCTGCACATGATGAACATGCAAAGTTAGGGGTCAAGGTGGGGAACCAGAAACTGTTCGTGTCCTGTACCTTACGAGGAAAACAACGGACAGGGCATGCGTGTGTTTCCATGGGAGATGTGGGAAGCTGTTAGCTGAGACAAGTCGGCAAATTCTATCACCGGACAAAGCTGACTTCTTTTAGTAGATGATCATCTGCAGTCAAAGTAACTCCTGAAGCATGTTTTTTCCAGCTGGTCTGCGAGGATAGAAGCTCTTGTGAATGCCTTCTGTTGAGCAAGAACCGACAGGCTCGTCTCAACCATTTGCTCTGGTGAATGTGCAGGCTCCTTCTGTGGACTGGTGTTCTCCTCGATTCAACCAAGAACAGTATGTGGTGTGCATTGTTTTGCTGGTGTGTTGTGCATCCGGTCCTTGTGCTGAAGTGGCAATTGTGACTCGTAATTAACTTCTGGATAGCTAGCTTCTCCTTTATTGCTACCTTGGTAGCAGCCATTGGTTTCCAAGTCTGTTAAAAAATGGACTCGTGGGTCGGTAAGTGATATTCTGTTAATCTCAGTCAAATTTACTTCTGACATACTTAGCGTAGGAATAAAGGGTCAGAACTACATATATGTGTCTAACAGTCTAACACCCTCACAATCGTAGCGGGAGGGTCATGGATGCAAAGACTGGACTGAAAACTCGTAAACAAAGATGCAGGAAGTCCTTTGATCATGGTATCAATGAACTGATACATCGAAGATACATGGAGCACTTGAACGAGTCTGAGAGCGACCTTGTCATGGACGAAGTGTATGTCGATCTCGATGTGCTTTGTGCGACGATGATGGACTGGGTTAGCGGTCATATAGACGGCACTCACATTGTCATAGTAGACGATGGTTGTGGAGACGATTGGTGTATGGATTTTCTGGAGGAGTTGGCGAATCTAACAGCACTCAGTGACAGCATGAGCAACTACGCGGTATTCGGCTTCTGCACTAGACCGGGACACCGTGGTTTGGCGCTTGAAAGACTAAGAGACCAGGGTATCACCTAGGAAGACGTAGTAACCGAATGTGAAGTGTCGGGAGTCAGGGCAACCTGCCCAGTCCATGTCAGAATACGCAATGAGAGAGTCGACCGAGCTAGAGTTGAGGTGGAGGCCAGTGGTTAGGGTGTCATTCACGTAGCAAAAAATACGATTGAGCAACGCGAGGTGAGGTTCGTGGGGAGCATGCATGAAGAGGCACACTTGCTAGACTGCATAGGTGAGGTCAGACCGTGTGAGCGTTAAGTATTGTAGGGCACCGGTAAGGCTCCGGTACTGGAAGGGGTCAACAACGAGGAGGCCATCGATAGCTAAGAGCTTGGCACGAGTATCGACCGGAGTTGCGGTAGAGTGATACTCGGCCATACCCGCATGCTGGAGAAGGTCCACAGCATACTAGCGCTGGGAGAGAAATAATCCGTTGGGGGAGCGCATGACGGAGATGCTGAGGAAGTGGTGTAGAGGACCAAGGTCCGTCATGACGAACTCTGAGTAAAGTCGTGCCATAATATGCTGTAGGATAACAGTCAAGAATGCCGTGAGGATGATGTTGTCAACGTATAGAAGGAGATAAGCGGTGGCATCCCTGATATAAAGTATAAAAAGGGACGTGTCAGAGACGAAGACAACAAAGCCAAGGTGCTAAAGGTAGGCAGGAAAACGCTGATACCAAGCCGGGGGTGGTTGTTTGAGGTCATATAGTGAGCGCTGGAGGAGACAAACGTCATTGGAACGAGCAGAGTCGATGAAGCCTGGAGGCTGTTGGCAATATATGGTCTCTGCTAGATGACCATAAAAAAGACGTTCTTCACGTCAAGCTAGTGGATCGGCTAAGAGCGCGAGGCAACAAGTGTAAGAACGACCTGAATCGTGGCAAACTTGATGACGGGACTAAAGATCTCGTTATAGTCAATGTCAGGGCATTGTGAGAAGTCTTAAACTACCCAACATGCCTTGTGATGAGCAAGGGACCCATCGGAGTGAAATTTGTGCTTAAAGATCCACTTGCCAGTCACAATGTTAGCGCCGGGAGGACGAGGCACAAGGCGCCAGGTCTCGTTGTCAATTAATGCTTTGTACTCGTCAGCCATGGCCGCGCGTCATTGAGTATCAGCCAAGGCAGACCGGTGATTCATCGGGATAGGCGAGACAGCACTGTGGATGGTGGAGAAACCATAGCGCTAAGTTGGGCGAAGGGACTCGATCTGAGACTAGGTGATCATGTGAGGGACGGTTGAAACGAGGGCTGCCGCGCGATCCCAATGGCGTCATCGATCGTGGGGTAGAGTGTGTAGGAGCAGAGGTGATAGTGATACGAGGCCGGCGACTATAGGTCCGGAGGAAGGGCTAGACTAGGTCAGCCAGGGCGACTGCTGGCATAGTGGTAGTGAAAGGGAGAAGTGGAGACGATGGAGAGATGGTCTTTATGACTAGGCCACGCAGAAGAATGGCGGAGTCATTCAGTGGGTCCTTGGGATAACCAGAGTGGACTGCGAATGTGTAGTGGCGTCGCTAGGTGAGGTGGTCGGTAAGAGGTGTGTGGGTACAGTGTTGGTAAGTAGGAAGTCCAGGTCACCAGACGAAGGTCCAGGATTGATTAACCCAAAGGGAAAGCAGGACTCATCAAAAACGACATGACAGGAGATGATGATGCGTCGAGTGGAGAGGTCAAGGCAGCGGTATCTCTTGTGGGAGGAGGGATAGCCAAGAAAGACATAGGTGGTGGAGTATGGGGCGAGTTTGTGAGGAGTAGTGGCTGTCAAGTTAGGGTAGCAAAGGCACCCGAAAACACATTGGTGGGAATAATCTGGGACCTTGTAGTAAAGGAGAGTATAAGGAATTTCGTTTCGGATGGAGGAGCAAGAGCACCAATTCAGTAGATAAGTCGGTGTGATGAGTGCTTCAGCCCAGTACGATGCTGGTAGATGGGCGTGGAGAAGCATAGTGCGGCTGATGTTATTGAGTGTGTGAAGGAGACGTTCGGCCTTACCGTTTTTGGGGAAAGTGTAGGGATAGGAGAGTCGAAGATGAATGCCACGAGAGTGAAAGGAAGGTTCGGATGGTTCTGTTGATGAACTCCATGCCATTGTCGGCCTATATGATTTGATGGTTAGGTTGAATTGAGTTGAAGTATAATTGCAAAAATTGATAAGATGAGCTGTGACTTCGGACTTGCGAGAAAGAGAAAAATCCAGTAGTAATGTCTATAATCATCAAGTAAAGCGAGATAATATTGATAACCCGAAACACTGGTAACGAGAGAAGTCCACACATCACAGTGAAGTAGTTCAAAAGGTCAGGAGGTACAAGAGTTAGAGGTGGAGAAGGGGAGCCACACATGTTTACCAAGCTGACATGAGTGGCATACAGTGGGGTTGTGGCTAGTACATTGGATGGATGCGCTTCGACGGAGAGTAGCGATGACGGCAGAACTGAGGTGGCCAAGACGGAGATGCCAGAGGTTGGTGGAGATGGCGAGACTAGTGTGAGAAGTGGATGGCACAGCGGAAATAATGTAGAGGTCACTACTACTATTGTAGCGAAGTATCACGTGCCGGGTCAGAATATCCTTAACAGAGAAACCAAGTGCGTCAAATTCGAAGGAGCAATTGTTGTCTTTGGTGAATTGACGAACAGATAGTAAATTGTGTACAAGGGAGGGAACAATTAAAACATTGTGGAGAGAAAAGTTTGATATGGGTGTTGGAAAAATAGAATCACCACGAAAGGGGAGGAGGAAGGATGATGGGAAAGAAGTATATCTTCTGAAGAGGCTATGTGAGATGACGCACTAGAGTCCAGCACCCAGGGGTGTTGGGGTTGGAGCGTCATCTGGTTGAGAGCGGCGATGAGACCAACCTGGTTCCATATAGGAGCCGGCTGGGAAGCTTGCGAGGGTGCCGGAGTCATGGACGGCTGCACCAGTGCGGATGCCAGGTGTGCCTGGAGGGAGCGCCGAGGACCCTTGGCTGCCAGCTGGTGTGACTACGTGGCAGCGGTTGAGGTGCCCAGGGATTGTAGCAGAGCCAAAGACCCATAGGGTTGGCCTATGGAGGAGAGGCAGTAGACAGGCGCAGCTATGTAGGGCTGCTCCAGCTCTTGCCCTTGCCTTCCCTTTGCCTTTTCCGTTACTATCAGCTCGGGCCCTGTTGCTATGACCAAACCAATGGCCGTCGGAGGGGCTACCGTGGCTTCGAGAGGAGACAGCAGCACACGTGGAGCAGCAGTCGCCGGGCCTGTTGCAGCCAGGATCGGCTGCGGCGATAAGAGCGGGGTGGGTGACGGTCTTCTCATCGTTGGCCAAGCGAAGTTCCTTGACGACTAACATGTCATGAGCACGAGCGAACATGGGAAGAGTGGCGGAGTTGGGGATATTATCGGCGGTGTTGGAGAAGCGATGATTAAGGTCGCGCAAGAGAGCGAGGACGAGTTGCGAGTCGGGCACAGGGTGGCCAACATCACGGAGAGCGATGACCTTGATCTTCAAGCGTTGATAGTACGTAGAGACAAAGGAGTCTCCTTGTACCATGGAGCGGAATTTATTGAGGAGGAAGATGGCGCAGGGTTGCTTGTTGGCATGAAAGATCCGCTCAATGACCACCCACAGGTCGCGGGCAGTACGGTCGGTATTGTCCATGGCGAGGTCGAGAACAGAGTCGTCGACAGAGCCAAGCAGCCAACTGCGGATATAGCACTCAGCGATATCCCACTAGGGATCATTGGGGCGAGGGAGAGTGGAGCCGTCGATGTGGGAGTGGAGGCCGAACTTACCACACATGGATTTGAAGAAGAAGATCCATTTGGAGTAGTTGGCATTGAGATCGAGTGAAATCGGAACATGAGATTTCACATTGACAGTGGCGTAAGGTGGGGAGAATATCGGGTTAGCCAGGGTAGCGTCAAGAGCACTGATAGAGAGAGCGCCAATGGCAGGCAAAGTCAGAGCCGGCAACGGAAAGGGTGCCAGAGCCAAGGGCTGACTCTGTAGCCATTGTGAAGGTGGACACGACATGAGGGGATCACGTGTGGATGCGCTGGTGATAGAACGCATGTATGAAACCGATGGACGCGGGTGAGAAGCCAATGGACACGTGTGCGAAGCCGATGGACATGACGCAAGGAGTCACGGGCGCGAGAAGGAAAGTTCGCGTTCGAAAGGCAGAGTGTCGCGTCCATGGATACACGTACGCATCGAATTGGTGTACGAAGCCAATGGACGTGTGTGCGAAGCCAATGAACACGACGCGAGGAGTCACGGGCGTGAGAAGGAAAATTTGCGTCCGGGAGGCAGAGTGTCGCGTCCACAGACATGCGTACGCGTCGGATTGGCGCGGACACGAAGTGGGAGAAGCTACGGGCGCGAGAGAGAAAAAGTTTGCATCCGGGAGGCAGGGTTTTGCGTCCACGGACACGTGGGCATGCCAGATTGGTGCGAACACGAGGCGAGAGAGGCCGCAGGTGCAAGGGGAGAAAGGTTCGTGTCCACGAAAAGGAGAGAGTTGAGTCCACGGTGCGTGCTCAGGCAGCGAGCAGGGATGAAGAGCGTGGGTGCGGAGGAGCGCCGGCGCAACTGCGGAGAGAAGGACAATGTGAGAGCACAAGTGAGAAGGTAGATGGAATCAGGAGGCAGATAAGGAGGGGGAGCTGGTGCTCACCAGTGTGCAGCTCCGTCTCCTCGTCACGCGATGAAGGAAATAGCGAATAAGGATAAGCCCATGGTAGAAGAACGCAGAGATGAAACCCTCGACGGAGGAGCTTAGAGGTCGGCGGGAGAAAACACCGCAGTAGATGGAGAAGTGAAAGAGAAGCATATGGTGGAGGGGGCCGTGGAGGAGACGCTTATGATGGAGGAGAGGCGTCGGCTCGTCGGTGAGAAGGGTGTCGGCATGTGGAGGATATCTGCACGCTATAGGAATAAAATGTATAGACTGCGACATATTTACTATATATATATATGTCTAACACTCTTATACTTAGCATTGCCATACACATGTTTGTGAAAATGTGAACAGGACGGACGGAACCATGGATGTCATTTCTGGAAGTGATTTGCGATGGACTTAATCTTTGGGTATATTCTTTCGGTAGTTTGGTTCAACTAAGATTTGTTTTATTGGGTTGTGAAGGATCCATTCTCTACGTACATCTCAACTAAATAAAGCACATGAATGGTTAATAAGATCATCCACGATCTCTTGTCAGTCATGCAGTCTAATAGCAGCCTCCGTGTTCTGATGCCTACCAGTTGCTGCAATTAGTGTTTATCCGGTGCACTGATTGGGCTGCTTGTTTTCATGGGGCCAGTGAGGACTGAACAGGCTGTATCTCCATTATTGTGATCTCTGGCAAAAGTTTCAGTTATTTACAATCTTATTTGAAGTTCTGTCTTGTATCGCATTCTTGGTGAATCAGCCAGTACTCGGTCAGAGGGTACCCACTTCTTATCTTGTGCTTTGTAATGGACCCCGAATATAGATTCTAGACGAAGGGAAAAACCTTCTTCTTGGTACACTAATTGTTGTGCTTGTCGATGTTATAACTGAATAATAAGCGTATGATTTACTTTTGTAATGATTTTGATGGCTGAATATAGCACTTGCCAATTGCTATCCTGACAGATGCTCACATGTCATGCAGGTTACTCTGGCATTCTGGGTGACAACAATGAAGTGGCGCCTATTTTGGTGTAAGGATGTGCTACTGGGGATACTTTTTTTCGTGCATCTTCTGTAATTCTATGGTATGGACGTCGAAGTCATTGACAGTTCATATACTCGTTAAATATTTTCCTTTAAGGTAAAAATATACATTTTTTAAATTGTAAAATAAAGTCAAATATCACTCCTTTTATATTTTTAAAAACCTTTCCAGAAAAAAAAGGAACTATGTTGAACTTGTCTAGAATTTATAAAGGATAAATGCATTTGTTATCCATTGTTGCCTAGCCATCATTATGCTATTGCACGTGTTTGAAGGAGACGAGAAAATTGAAATTTCGGGGCTATTTGCTTATTACTTACTATCTCTGTGGACCTGGCTAAACCATACGAGTCCCTATCTGGTAAGCTCTTCAATATACTTTCAGAGGCAGAATTCCATATCGGTGACTACTGGTCCATCCTCTACCTGGGATGTCAACCTTTTTCTCCTAAATATGCTTTTTTTTTGTTGATTCGTTTGCATCTTCGGTAATTTTGATCCTTATCGCTACATTGAGTTTATCCCATTAAGATAGAATAATTATCTTTTGATATCAACGAATTTCTACTGCTTTTTGCAGGGGCTTGTTCAGCACTGCTCTTAGAATTTTTATTCTAATTTTTGAAAAAAAAATATCATATTGATAATATAGTCTAGTGAAGTGGTTTTACAATATCAACTAGCTTGGAGGGGATGTGTTACTAATATTTTTATACAGTACTTTTCATGGATTGAGCTATGAAAAGCTGGTGCTTTACAGGACCATTAAAACAATCTGACAGCCAGAATTTTTAGCCACTTCCTTGTGTTTCTTGTGTTCTGATATCTTCCTTCTGTTGGGATGTCGACTGCATTATCGCAGGTGACCATGTGAGAGTGGGGAGCGATGAAGTGGCGGTGCTTGCAGGCATGTGCATGCATGTGTCCATCCCCTTCTCCTTTTCTTGTTGCATCTTTCAACCGTAGATGATGGTATTTTTACGTATTATATTAGTTATATTAGCGGTGTTACCGAGACTCGGACTCAACTGAGTTGGAGTCAGACCCGAATTCGAGTGCTCAACTCATTGAGCTCTAGGATTTAGAGACATATAATTTTTTTTAAATAAAACTATTATATAATATCGTATATTAACCTATAAAATAATTGGTTGAGCATTTAAAATACTCATAATGTTAATGTTAATGTTAATGTATTATAGAATATTATGCAAAGAAGATCCTATTCTTATATGTATTGTATACTAAAGCAATAGAAAAATTAAAAGGTGAGTGTTGCAATAGTCTAACCTCTCTCTCCAATAGGTAAAACCTTACAAAAGCTGCATGTGACTCCCCTTATACTCTCTCTCCACTTGTTTTATCTTATGGAGTACTTCATACTACACACTACGGCACAGCATCGTTGTAACTTTTATCACATTTGAGCTCGTGGAAGCCATGTGACCCGTGTCATACTGTGTCTGACGCGAGTCGACACGCTGATGTGCATCGACGCGACAAAAAATATTTGGACACGCGAGTCCCGGTAAAGCTCCATATTAGGAGATTTGGCGATGTTGTTCGTCTTTGTAATGAGCTGGTTGAAACGTTGTTGCAATTATGCTCAAACAACACAGGGGAAGGTCTCGCGTGGGTAGTATCCTTAATACATAGGCCATGCTGATTGCAACGTCTCAAAAATGATGTTCAAAGTTCAAGTATAATTTAATGTGCTTATCAATTGAACGACGTATTTAGCTGTTGCTGAAGGCTAATCATGTAAGTTACAGCTGCCTATGAAATTTTTTGTGTCGAGGGTTAACTTCCTATTCGGACTAGTCATTTTCAGTGACATCTTTTCTCTTTATATTCTGTACTTTTGTTTGGTCTTATCTAATTCTATTCCTTGTTGTTATCTGGCTTATATGATCTGCTCTTTGAGCATTCCTGTTCCCATATCAGCATTTTGGAATCATTTGTTTGCGTACACGGCCATACCTTTTGCATGCCGTTTTTGGTATCATGGTTCTGTTTGTGAACTCGACGACAGTGTGGTTGATACGCTTTTGCCTTTCACAGTTACAATGTTGATTTATTATAATTTTAGCTTATGCTATTTTATCTGATAATAAACTTGGTCTATAAATTGCTTATTTTTCATGGCTGAAAAGGTGTGTCAAAATTTGTACAAAGATATTTTCAACAGGGATACGACCCTGCACAAGATTATGGGTGTGATCGATATATCATTAGTCTTTGTCGAATTTATTGATTTTTACTCGACTTAACGAAAATAACTTGTTGAATGTGCACACCATGGTTGATTATTAATTTATTGCCTTCTATTTTATATCGGTCCCTTTCAGAGTACAATTTCCACAAACAGATGAAGCAGAATTCTGTGAAAGGTGATGGTGCTGTCGACAACGAAATGATTCCAGGGGTGATATAGAATCTTTGCCAGACATTATGAATGAAGATTTGGGATATGATATGAGAGGTAAGGAATTGTTTCTTTTTTTATAAAAGGAGGAATTGTTTGCTTTCAAAGTGAAAAAATTCCTTAATTGCGTGTCAATATTTCCTGCATATTTTGCGATTGCTTATCTTTTTTACGATTATCTGGAAATAATTTAGTGCTCTTATATGAACCACAGAGAGAGAGAGAGAGAGTTATTCCAATAATTTACCAGATTGAGCATATCTGAACCTCCGCAAATTATAGATAATCACAGTACAAATAAATTGGCTATGTGTAACCAGGGTTAATGGAACCTCCTCTCTAAGTGAGTTGTCTATTAAATCAGTGATCATGATAGGGTACCAACAACCAATTCTTGATCATGCATCCACTTGATCCTTGGTCATTACATGTTAGTACCTCTTGTAGATCGCATTGAACAATTCATGCCACACCCTGATTAATCATCGACAGTGTTGTCTATTTAACTATATATATATATAGTAACTGTCGCTAGATTAGTGTCTTGTAGGCCCTCACACCGGGCTGAGCAGCTACTACTCGGAAATGGTACAAATTTAAATAAAAAGTTATATTTAAAATTAAAATTTAGAATTATTCTGGCCGTTTGCCAGATTTCACCGGGTGCCGATAATTCTTACCAAACCAATCTTACAAACCCCTGGCCCCAACACATCTGAACCACTAGCCGTTGCATGCGCCGCGCGCCTAGCTACCTAGTCCCTCTGTTTCTACTAGTAGATAAAACACCACCCTGTACAGATTCAGATAAATAATCAAATCTAGTAAGTGGCTGGCTAGCTAGCTAATAAGCCATGCTAGTCTCACACCAGTGAAGTGGAAGATCTAGTCTGAACCCAGCTACGTCGCTGCTGCGCCTGCACGGGGCGGGCGCATGCGCGTAGGGCTCCATGAGAACGACGCCAGATGTGGCCGGCCTCGCGAGAGATTGGTAGTAGGCTCGCCGGGAGGGCGAAGTCCATGCAGCATTCGGCAAAACGCCCGTCGATGCCGCGGCGACTGCGATCCACTTCGTGTTGCACGCGCGTTGTGTACCCTCGGCAGCTTATTTATTTAGTAGATTATTAAAACGAACTGTTTGTTTCACGTTTCGAGAAATATGTGCTCTGAGACAACTTTCTCCTACTGAATTACTTATACGATTTATTTTAAGCCATTTGTTAATTTTATTTTTCTAATATTTAAATTATCATTATGGCCATAATTTGAATTTTGATATTTAATTTTATATCAGTCTAGATATTATAAGCGTAGTTTGAATTTTGAGATTTAATTTTAAATTAGTCTATTGTCTTTTTTCCATCGTGTTTTAGCTCTAAAGTTATTTTCCGTTGCTTTAGTCGCGTATCAGCCAAAAAAAAAGTCTCAGCCAAGCATATTGCAAATTAAAGGCTCCTCTAGAACAAATAATTTTTAAAGAACTCAATCCTATGGAAATTTTTTTTATACGACCATTTGGATCAAAGGAATAGCTATCTCGAAATTTTATAAAATTCCGTTGGATTGACTCGAAACATAGAATTTTAGAAAATTTTGAAGGAATTCTAACATGAGCCTCTTGGAAAAAAAATTATTTGTTTCCGTCTCTCTTCTCATTCCTACGTTTTTCATGCGCTCCATTCAAACGGTAGTTTGGTTTTTCAATCTATAAGATTTAAGGTAATAGTACACTTCAATCCTCCTGTATTTTTCCTGTTTTTAAGAATCCTACATAACCCACGAGGAGAAAGAATCGAGTTCGGCACGAAGCAGCATGCAGCGGCACTTTGAGGGCGGCGCCAGCTCGATCTCTCAGTACATGATCCGTCGATCTCAAGTGTGTGCAATGATGATGAGCGGCTGCCGTCTGTTATGCCGTAGTGGTGCCATCCGTGTTTGAGATGAGTTTGGAAGACAAGATGGATAATAAGATAGATCAATGCTTTTGAGTTCTCTAGAGGTGTGTTAGGGTGTTCTTTATGGGGGCTTCTTACTGGATCATAAGAGAGTTTGGCAGATGATCAAGCCCCTGGAACCACTAGATAACCGACCAATAAAAAAACTCACAAAAAACTTTTGAAAGGTGGAATTTGTAGTTATCAGCAAGGGCCCAAGATGCATGCGTCTTTCTTTCTTTCTTGTACTACCGGCGATTGGCACCGGTGATAAAACACTGTTTTTCAGTTTTTTTTTTCAATTTTTTGAGAGATGTGAGCCTGTTTGGTGGGCATTTTTATGATTGCGGCTTATAAACAGGAGATAACGTGATAAGTAATGTACTACCTTAGGGTACCAATACTTTATACTTTTAAAACACAAGTAAAAAATAGAAAGCATGAAAAAACCCTTAAATCATTTCTAAAATTAAGTACCCTCCCCTCTCCAGCCATAAAGGAAAATGACCTAGAATGCATGGAGTTGAACGATGCTGTTTTTATGATTTTTTTTAGCTCTAGAAATGTATGGTTTGGAGCTTTCAATGTGTGAAGAATGATAGGCGCATGCTGTCATAAAAAATTATCTCATAAACTTGTAAGTTTTTTCTAGGTATATGATATACAGTATAGAGGCAAAAATGGCCTATAGGAGTAAAAGATGTCTTTTATGACCAGTGGAGGTAATTCCTTACTTTCAGAAAAAAAAAGAAGTAACTCTCCTATCTTAACTATTTCAATCCAGAAATTTGTATTAGCATACGAACTTCTAATAATTTATTGGTGTGAATTAACGCAGATAATATTGATGAAGTTGTTTATTTGCATGCAAAGACGAAAAGGTCGGTAAATACAAGCAGAGACATGAACACTTGAACAGTGTTGAACTATGCAAACAAGTGCTACTGAAGAAATCCCTATTATCCCTGGTGCAAAATAAACTAGGTTGACACTATTCTGGTCATATGGCATTACAATTCTAAATTTATTCATCCGATCCAAGCAAAGCTATGTGCATTCTTAGTATAATTAGGACTCTACCAAAAATATGTATGACCGTGATAAAATTTATCATACTAAAGCTACCCGGTTCTAATAAACTCATGCACTTCCTTTTAACTGCAAAATATAGCTGTATCTCCTTTTGTACATTGTAATTATACAGATAACAAATGATATTCCATTTGCATCATATTTCTGTAAATAAAAACTATTAAATTATATATAATTTTAAAAATAAAGTTATTAAAGTATATATAATTAATTTTAAAAATGTCAGTGTTGAAGCACATGGTACATATACACAATTATTTCTATGATATAGAATCGATCTTAAGATCTCACTGAAAGAGCCGTCAACGTATTCGATCTCAGTAAAAGAGCCGTCATCATATTTAGTTTAGGACATGGTTATGAAAAACTAGCATACAAGCCATAGTTTCTTTTGGGACTCATTGTGCGGCGATGTTCTTGCATTGCTTTTTAAACCAGTCCTAGAAAATTAGATGTGCAAATTAATGGTCCCCAAAATGAGATTGATAGTGAGCATCAAATTGGAAATAGTTGGCTGAGATTGTGTGGTCATCAAAGGGAAGTCTCACACACTCACACTTTTTCTTAAAGAAAGCAATTAACGAGAACATCCACTAGTACCAAGAGTAAGTTTAAGTGGGAGTGCAGCAATATGCTCCTGTCCTTTCCCACAATCAAACTTTGGGCAATGCAATTAGCTTTTTCTAGGAATTATCTCGAGAAAGCGATTTGGAGTTTAAGGAGAGACTTCCACAAGTATGTGGGGCTGAGGATCCAATTATGCAGCAGCCAAGTGCCAACATTTATGAGAAGTGGAAGGCGAAAACGAAAGAAGATCATATGCTCCTAACCCCTTTTGGTTAGGCTCAGATTCTCAAATTTGGGCGGTCCTGATATTATGCAAAAATAGTAGTACCAATGTAGGCGAAGCGTGCCCACATAAGGGTCTCCTAAATGTTCCATTCCATCTATCAATTGTGGCAACAGATATAGTTTTATACTTCAAGGGCCATTATTATTCTTCTTTCATGTTTGTAGGCATGAAAATGAACAGTGGACATTTTCGAAAGAGAAGTTAGAAAGAAGGCCATCAAGAAGAAATTCCTTGTATAGAGAGGGTGAGAGAGGGAATTTGATGGGGAAACAAAGGAAAAGAAGGCGCTGTTTTGACTACTTGCTTTTGGTGTTGTTTGCAAGCATGGCCAGTCCAAATGCAATCATTTGTTCTGCTGAGGAAGCTCATCTTGGCCTTTGCATATGATGGGCAGAGGAATCCTTCCAACTTGAAAGTTTGGACTCTCTTTTTTTGGCTTGTGGTACACCAAGAAGTTCTGCTAGAGTCACCTCCACAAAAAAGGAAAAAAAAAACTCAAAAATACAAATTACCACAGAGAGAGACACCATCTTTTTAAAAACAAGAAAAACTCATTAATAGAGAAGTAGCCACAGTGAGAGTGAGTGAGAGAGAGAGAGAGGAGCTTACCTTTCGCAAAATATATACAACTAAAGGGTTCATGGGCCTATCTCGCAAAAAAATGTTCATGGGGCTAGAAGTCAAATCCAATGTAGTCCGGCCCATCTTACTACACATGCCTTTTTGTGGACACTGATCCAAAAACAATTGGGGCAATTACATTCTTTCCTTGTTTTCAACTTCAATTATGATCTTACCACTACTTTTCAACTTTATGATTTTGCCCTTATTTTTTTCAAACTGATGCTTCTGCTTGCCCCATTCTGTTAAGTCCTTGTTAAAGACATGTATGGCATTTGTAGATTTGCCCCTACTTTTTTAATGACACTGTGATCTTCCCCTGTTTTGACATTAATTTTGCCCATGTTTTGAGATGATTTTTCCTTATTCGGTTTTAAAAAATAAGGTCAAGCACAAACTTGACATGAATTTTGAGACTGTTTTGATATTGATCGTAACACTGTTAAGAGACTTAATGGAATGGGGGAAACACAAACTTCGGTTAAAAAACGAGAGCAAAATCACAAAGTTGAAAAAATAGGTGTAAAATCATAATTGGAGTTGAAAACAGGGGTAAGAACTGAGAACGCAATTACCCCAAAACAATTTCCTTTCTCGGCCCATTTTGCATTTTCGGGTCAGATTAATTAGGCTTATTAGGGCCCATCTCGGCCCAAACTAGTACCAGATGTTAGAACAAAGGGGAAGCCCAAACACACAAGCTCTAGCATTCCGCACCACACCGGAAGCAGAAGCAGGCAATGGCGTCGTCGTCGTCGTCGACCCCGGCGGCCGTCCGCGAGATGCAGCGCCACCTCGAGTCCCAGGCCACCGCCCTCAGCAAGATCCAGAAAGGCACGCCCCCCGCACGAAACCCCTCCCGCCCTCGCGTCACCTCGGAATTCCGAAACCCTAACCGCCTAACCCTAGCTCTGTCTCTCCCTCCCCTCCCCTCGCAGACATCTCGAAGAACCACCAGGTCCGCAAGCAGTACACCATCCAGGTCGGCGAGAACGAGCTCGTCCTTAAGGCACGCCCCCCACTTGCTGCGCTCCCTTTCTTGCGGTCTCTGTGGATTCTCGGTGTGGGTTTTTGATTCGATCTGGTCTTGGGGTTTTGCGGCTTGGGTGCGCAGGAGCTGGATCTGGTGAATGGCGAGGCAAACGTGTACAAGCTGATCGGGCCGGTGCTGGTCAAGCAGGATCTCGCGGAGGCGAAGGCCAACGTCAAGAAGCGCATCGAGTACATCTCCGCTGAGCTGTGAGTAGCTTTGAGCTGATCTTGTTTGTGATCTGACCACTAGATCTGTTTTGTGGTGTATCGAGCTGATCTTGTTTGTGATCTGACCACTAGATTCTTTGGGAGCAGGAAGCGTATGGATCGAGCGCTGAAGGACTTGGACGAAAAGCAGAATAGCAAGAAGGAATCGGTATGTTCATCTAGTTATTACCTTTTTTGGTTTTATTGCTAGGTCAATTAGGAACCTCAATTCAAAGGTCATGCACGGGCTTGCATTGGTGGCGATTCCTTACTGCCACCGTAGATTTGGCGTGATCATTTAATGCCTTGGTGACACGTATGCCAAATAAGGGAATTGGTAAAATTTCAGAGTGGATATGAGAAATTTATCCTTCCTTTTTATTTAGGACCATTTTAAAATTGTTGGCCTGAATTTCGGAGTAGACATTTGCTGTTTTCACAGGTCATATAATCTACCATCTATGTGATTTTCTGATTAGCTAACGCATACCTGAATTTTTACAGATGAATATGAACTGCAATTTCTAAAACTATACATAGCTAATGCCTACCCCAAGTTTAGTTTTAATGATAGGTTGAATTGGATATGTTCATGGAAATTGAAAATAAAGAAAAAACTACTTAAGACCTATACCCCTTATTGAAGAATTACCCCTCTGTTTTGAATAATTTATACTCTTAACCAAAACATGCATACTTATGCAATTGTACTTCTAATAAAAAATGACCAAAAATACCCCATTAATATCTCAAGCATGGACATCGAGGTGGAAAAGTATGCATAGGGGTAAATTGGGACAAAATTTCTTGAGAAGTCTTGTGTGCCAAGTAATGAAAACGGAGGAAGTACAAAGAAAGTACTTGGCAAAAGGATTAGAACGATATCCATCAATGTTTAAACTTATGTCCTACATTGATGGTGAGAATGGTTGGTTAAGAGTTGTGAAATAAAATAATTAGGTTCAAGTATTCAAACATGGCGATGTTCTCTTTGATTCTTTGCCTAAACTTAGCAATACTTGATTATGTTTCTTATGAGTCCATATTGCCTTCTCCTCGCTGGTACTTGAATTTATTTTTGGGCTAATCCAAGTAGCTAGGATTATTTTGCAGCCTTGATCCACCATTCGACTAAACCAAATCTTTGCCGTAGCTTGAGAAGCTTGTAAAGGTTTTTGTAATTTTGTGAGATGGGAATAGTGGGTGGTCTGGAAATGTTTCTCTGCCAGAGCTTGGGTTCCATGTTTTGATGCACTCAATATGCCTGAGAGTTGTTCCGTCAGTACCTGATACATACCAGGTACTAGTACTGCTATACTACAGCCCTTGGGTTGGTGATGTGTCATTCCCCATTTAGAAAAATAAGAAAAATCATTATACACTCCTGAAATGGGCATACATACAGCCCAGCCACATAGCCACGCATCAGCCTGCCTTCCTCGAAATATTCTAACTTTAGTAATTTCCTTCATGACACAAATGAGGAGGGTAGAAAGGAAATGATGCCAGTATGGAGTTTAGTGTATACTTGGCTGAGTCAACTAGGAGAGGCATAGTGAATGAAAAAGGCAGCAGCTTGGAGGTGAGGAGGCTAGTGCTGAATCCATGCCACAGATTGCTTGCAAGCTGGTCGTGATTCTTGATGCAGCTATTTGAAATCTTCCTCTCTCTGGCTCTCCCTTGCATTCCTCTCGCTTTATCTGTTTGATCATGCAGAGAGCCTTGGGTTTTGTAGTTTTTTCAGTTTGTATCCTCATCCATTGATCACTGTCATTGGGTATTTGGGTTGTTGTTTTCAGCATATACATAACATGTATGTTTCCCAGAAAGATAGTTCTTTCTAGAAGAAATCCCCCCCACCCCCCTTCTCTCTCTGCTCTCCTTGCATTCCTCTCTAGCTGTTTGATTGTGGAGGGAGCCTTAGGTTTTGTAGTTTTTCCAGTTTGCACCGTATCACCACAATTGGGGATTTGTGGTGTGTTGTTGTTTTCAGCCTATATGTCATGTATGTCTCCTAGAAAGATTGCTCATTCTTGAAAATAAATAGTAAGATACCAATCAACTTACATATGCATGTATTTTTTGTATGTTTAATCATTTTAAAATTTAATTGCATGTGACTGCATAACGTGTGATAAGAGGGTACCACAGAAACTAAAAAACAAGTTTTATAGAACGGTGATTAGACCTACTATGCTACATGGGGCAGAATGTTGGCTTATAAAAAGACGTCGTGTTTAATAACTGAGTGTTACAGAAATACGTATGCTACATTGGATTCTTGATTATACAAGAATAGATTGAGTCCAAAATAAAAATATACGTGATCAACTAGTGATAGCACCAATTGAAAAAAAAATTGTCTGACATCGTTTAAGATAATTTGGTCATGTCAAAAAAGACCCTCAAATGTACCAGTATATTTTCAAATCCTAAGTCGAGATAATAATATGAAAAGAGGTAGAGGAATACTGAAATTAATATGAGGAGAGACAATAAGCAGGGACTGATATCAATATAGTCATAGTTTAAAGTGATTCTCCTGTTGTACCAGATTTTCCTTATCAACCTAATATGCGGCTATGCCTACATCACTCACCCAGTTACTTACACCTTTTTTTTTCAAAAGGTTACTTACACTTAGTCTGTTGTCTATAATTTTTTTCGTCAGTGAAATGAAAATCGGACAGGCATGATAGATACACATAAGGCCTGAACAACATCACTAAGAAATGACAGAAGAAAATATTTTTCATCGCAATAACATAAATAAGCAAATAGCCTGATCCAAATTGCAGTAGCAAGGAACAAAAGCATAGCATCCACTGTTAGTGAACCACATCTGTGGCTTTTGTGCGGCTTCATGGTGTAGCTTCGTTATATGGTATTATAGCATGTATAGCCACTAGACATTCTCCTGTCTTCCTTGCTTGTTGGACATCTAGGGTATGTTCTCTGTTGAAGTTGTTGTCTGATTCTAGAGTACACAGCTAGACACTAGACTGTAGAGTACAAACCAAATACATCTTATGAAACTAACTGAAACTGTTGCAATATGTGTGCTCACAGTGTTAGGACTGAAATTAAAAATTGGCATGTGTTTTTCCTTGAAAGAATCTTAATCTGACTTCTCTAATTTTGAGCATGACACTGAGATAATATTGGTGAAATTGTGTTGCTTGTAGGTTCCTGCATTCTTACATGATGTCATACTAACCATAAAAGGTTCAAGTATCTTAGCACTATTCACAGACTAGTTTTAGTTTAGTTGGTACGAATCTTTTCTAAAACTATTGACTTGGCTGTACTTTGCACATCAGTGCATGACATAGGCCGCGCATTTAGTTGAATCCTATGTAACAGAATTATTTTGAAGACCTCTCTCAAAAAATGTTTGTGTTTGTAGATCTTCAAGTTGCAACAGAAGTTGCAGGCTGTACAAGCAAAGGCATAGGCACACCTGTTTGCTCGTTATCTGCCTTCCACTTCTCCGTGTGGAATTAGGGTTTCAGGTAGAAAAAGAGGGGACAAAAGCAGGAAAGAGAAATGTCTGTGCTCTGGAATTCCCAGGTTTTCATGGTCCTTCCAGTGAAGGATGTTGTTTGGAACTCGTTGGATGTAAATGTTCGGCACTCGATACAAGATTATTGGTGAATTATTAGCTTGTGGCTGCTACTCTCCCTGGATTGGCTTTTTTTTGGGGGGCGTCCCTAGCTTAATTGGTGTGTTACTTGCATTTTTCCTGCCATCTGTGCTTGTCTGAAACTCTGAATTGAATGGTTCTCGGAAAGGAACTATCTCAGGACTGTTTGCAGGCCTGTCCTGGCGAGCAATTCTTCCAGGAGTTCCATTGCCCGTCTGTATGGCCTAATTCTTTCGTTCCTATCGATGGGCTGAATTCGTAGAACTGGAAAGATGTGAGCCAATTTATGTCGTGACCGTCGGTAGGCCTAATTCTTTGATGGGACGTACGTCTGGATTCATCAAACGGAAACACGTGGGCCGAATTCACTATTGGGCCGCATTTGGTAACAATAATTAAGTTTGTTTTGAACCTGAACAAGAATTAATTAGGCTAAATTCATCTGTGGCCAATAAATGACAAGAATAAATGGGCCAGTTCATAGATGGGCCAATTAATAGATGGGCCAAGTTTTAGCGACAAGAATTAACTGGGCTGAACTCATTCGTGACTTTTGTTCGGCCGAATTCTCCCGACGGGAAAATGTCAGCCGTCGGTGCGCCGAATTCACTCGTGGGCTTCGATAGGCCGGATTCGTTGACGAGAATTAATTGGACCTAATTCATTCTTGGCATGTGATGGGCTAAATTCGTTGATGGGTAAATAATGGGCTAAGTCACTAGTGGTCTTAATAAGTTGACAGGAATTAAGTAGGCTTAATTCAATTATGGGCTGAATACGTTCACCGAAATTCAGTGGGCTTAAATCTTTCGTCGGCTGAATTTGATGATCACAACAAGGTGGACTTAATTCATCCATGGGCCGATTACGTTGACCGAAACCAAGTGGGCTCAATTTATTCGTGGTTTGCTGTCGGCCCGATTAGTTGATGGGAAAGTGGCGAGCTTAATTCACTCTTTTTCTCAATTTGTTGACCGGAATTAAATGGGCTTTCTTAGTTCACTCGAGGGCTGATTTCGTTGTCGAAAAATAGGTGGGCTTAATTCACTCGTGGGCTAAGTTCGTTGACCACAAGTAGGTAGGCTGAATTCAGTAGCAGGTCGAGTTATGTCGTGGGCCGAATTAGTGACAATTAATTAGGTGGGCGGAATTCACTCGTGGCCTTCAAGTGGGCAGAATTCGTTCATCGTGACTACTGACAAGCTGGGCGGAACTCGGATTGGAGAGAGATGGGGTCAAATTAATTGAGGACAAAGTGTAAGTTGAGCTTCATTCGCATCTCTTATTCATAATAGAGTATATCCTACCTATCAAACTAATATAAATTGAGTCCCTACGTGTTATTTATGTGATATGTTTATCTAGTCTTTATCTAACGTGACACAAAAGGTGGATTTTTTTTTGCATTAATTAACGAAAATCCTCATCAAGTTTGTTTATGGGCTGAACTGCCAGACGTGGACCAAGAGCGTGCGCTTGTAAAGGTAGTCCAGAGGATTTGATTGGCCGCGGTTGAAAGTGGGCCTCTTAACCTTGATCTACTAGAAAATTCGTCTAACAAAGAAAAACGGGTACATAGCTTTATAGCAAAGAAAATTAGCCATCTCCAGACAGCCGGTCTCGATGATTATAGCTTTATAGCTGACACCTTTGCTGCTAGTTCCACCGCTCTCATACACGCCAGAGTTTCCAGGAAGACGAGGCCTTCATCCCTCACGACCATACCAGTGCTCCCTTCTGAATTAGCCACTTCAAACGCTGCGTCTGCATTGACCTTCAGCCGGCCCATTGGAGGCCTCTCCCATACACGTGCTGGATGATGAACAGTAGACGGGCTCTTCACTTTCATGTTTGCCCGTTCTTCCGCTTGGAAAATAATGCTCTCAGTCACCCCATCCGGCGATCGCACCGCATCAACCTGACGCGCATCATTTCGGCTTGACCAGATATTATACCGTGTCACAAACAAACATGATGTAATGAGAGCTTTCTGATCCACCGGTCAATCGAGTAACCAAAACGATGGATTCTTATGATCATTACAACCATGGACTTTCATCTTGTTTGCATCCCGCAGCCTTAACCACCCTTTGCGACTTTGGACAGCATTTGTAGAAGAGCTAGCACCATTGTTCTATAATTCTCTCCTTTTGAGTTTCGAGCATTGCAGGCATTTTCCGGCTCCACGCACTGATAACAAACCGGGGAACTTGTTTCTACTACTAGGTTGATTTCTTCATCTGGTTTCCTTAGACAACGATGTGATTAAACAAACCCAACACCCCCCCCCCCTAAAAAAATACATCAGAGGTTTTTTTTTGAAAGGATACATCAGAGTTGACTACAAATCAATCATACTCTTCTTTTCTCAACTTATTTTATACCACCAATAAAAGATCAACAACGCTCCCGGCAGAAAAAAAGAAAGGAAAATTATCATTGACGGTGTTAATATTGTACTCCATTGCCTCAGGGACTTGCGCTGGTAGTTGGATGAATTTTTTTTGTATGAATTGAATTCACTAACAGAATACTAACTAGATGATAGCTTATATGTATCGGTTTATCTAAAACTGGTGGTACATATGAGATATTTATTGTCTGTCCAAGGCTCCACACGGGGCTAAAATTTATTACTGATATCTATAACACTCTATCATGACTCGATTGGATGCGATGATAACGGATGGGAGTAGTGACGATAATGATGAAGGTGACCAGGAAGCAGGAGCGGCAGCTCCCTCCCCTTGTCTTTGTCAGACGGCGGTCCCATGCAGCCCCTCTGCCTCCATATCCACGAGCCCGCCAGCGGTGGGCAGATCCATGTGTTTAATAAGCTTAGTGATTGATCTGTGTTTTCCAGATTAATCCCTATGTTCGGTGATTGATTCATGTGCGCCAGATTCTATTTTTTGTGATTGTGCGTCTGTGTTGAACAGCAGATTGATTCCCGATAATTATGTGTTGTGCTTCGTGACCTCGTCTTGATTCTATATTTTTTTGATGAAAATATTGATTACGTTGGATGTGTTAAAAGAATGGTTTGTGATTCATTTTGTATGATTAATTTTTTGATGGAAGTATCAGCTCTACTGGATCGAGCTGCCTCTTTCTATTTTTGCTCATGGAAATCATGAGTACCGGTTCCCATTAATACCCCTCCCCTCATCCGTACTGCTTTGATAGTACCGGCATCAAATCCAGCACTAACAGAGTCTTACGAACCGACACTCTTTACCTGTGCTGTAGTAGTGATTTCTAGTTCCTGAGATTTCTTACCATCAATTTGGTAAAAAGTTGTGACTTATTGACGATTGTAGAATTCTGTATGATTCATTTTGAAATTATTTCTAGATTCTTTTGTTTGCAGATGACATGTTTGCACTCAACTAAAATTATTGGCGCGCAATTATTTCGTTATATACAAGAAATGGAACCAGAGTTATAAGTTTATGTAGTTATAATTTTATGTCGCGCGTGGTTCTAAACTTGGGCAAGTAGGCGACAGCACGCTGCAAAGATCAGGCCAGCATATGTCATCTCCTCCTGTCCTCCAGGCTTGTGCGTATCAAATATCGGCAAAGATTTGGTCTCCAGCTCACTTAGATCTCGCCTGTCATCTTTTAAAGCACACAACATCTATCAAAAAAAATGCAGCACATATGCATGCCACCTTTGCATTATGCGCATATATAGTGGGTCAAATACTCCTATACACGATACCAGCCTAATTAATCACCGCTAATTAATACCTACTCATCCTTTCTAAACCACCCTAATGCCTCCTCGAATCTTGTCTTAATTAAACAAAACCGTACTATTAGACAAGAGGAGAATAGACTGATCACCAATGCCGCCAACCTAGACACCATAATGTATATGTATATGACATATCCAACAGCTACCTTCTGACTGGTAGAATAACGCTAATTAGAGCTAGCTAGCAAGCATTATTAATAATTGCCTTTATCACTTTGATTTTAATCATGGAGTTTAAGCTAAATCAAGTTGGGTGATTAAAGATAATGGCACATAATTAGCAACAGGAGTTGGTTGGCCTTGCCAGCAGATTGATTCCTGGTCCAGGTCCCTATGCCCTGTTGCCATCGAGACAATCAGGCAGTTGGATAAATGAGTGCCCAAGCAAGTGGTACATTGTCCTTGATGCGTCCATGAGAAGGTTCGGCCGACACGATAAGAAAATCCTCCATTTTCTTGAGATCACATTCATATGTGATTTGAGTGAGCTGGCAACCAAAATTCTCAGGATGTCCTTGCAACTGCCGATATATAATAAGCTAATTAATTACTTGTATAACGTCTGCCTGCCTGTCCTCCGGCGAATTCCTAATTCATGGTTGTCTAAAATTATTTATTTTTGTTGTCGTCAATCTTTCGCACCGTTAGATCGACTAAAGATACCATCTTAAACATAGGGTGCTATAGTATGAGAGGTGATCCCGCTCGAGGTTTTCTAAATAGCCCATATCAAAGATTATAACCTTATAGGAACATGATAATGAAATATTTAATATGACTGGGTTGGATACGAGGCATGGGGATGATTATTAATGGGAGCTATTGGTCTTAATTTGTGTTATAGGCTAAAACATTATTAACTTGTGAAAAAGAGAGAGGAGGAAGTACACCCAAAGTTCATATAGTACATGACCTATGCCTAGATGAGAGATCATCAAAGAGATTGATATAATCCAAATCTGGGACCGCAGCAATCACAACGAGCAGATAGATGTGCTGAAAACTGACACTGTGAGTACTTATGCGAATGATTGTGCTTACGAATCTAAGCATGTTCATCTAAATACAGCTCTTATGCTTTTTCTTTGCGTCCTTGCAAACGCAAAACATAATCAGGGGTCTATAACTAGCTTTTAGACATAATTAAGGTCTTGCCAGTCAGCTTTCATGATCAAATTTTCCTTAATAATCGGTGAAATTTATAAAACAACTAGCCAAATACCCGTGTATTGTAACGGATTTCACAAAGAGATATTTTATGGTGTTTGTATTCCAAAAGAGATAAAAATCTAATGCTACACAAGAAAATGTACCATGTAAGAAGTAATTTAAGTATTAATATAGGTATTTAGGAAGAAAGGGTAAAATAATAATTTCTCTAGGATATAGAAGAAAATGGCATTATTGTGTTGACTATTATTTGTAGCCACTCAGGTACCACATCGATACTCATTCCAACTGCAGTACATGGCAAGTCTCCATTACGATATTTGCTTTTTTTTATGGGATTTATATTTTTCTCATAACATAGGTCAAAATATCACCGAATGTTTGAGTGTTTATTTTAAGATTTAATAGAAAAGTGTAAAATTATTCTAAAATTAATTTACTTATTTTTAATGTGTGACACAACGATATTAATTTTGATAACAAATTAACTGTATAAAATATACTTAATAAATCGAAATAAGGAAATTGTCACACATTAATTTTGTTAAAGGTGTTGGATGGCAGGCTCTCGTTTTAATCCACAATAAAGTCATCTCGTGGGTCCTATCATTATGCACATAAATGTCATAAATATCTGACCATATAATTTTCAAGCCGGGCAAAATGGAAACAACAATATATGGAGAAGTAGAAAATGTAAATCATTTGACAAACCCTGAGAAACAACAGAGGAGAAGTCGGTCCTGATTCAGGCCCTTACCAGCACCAGTATGAGAAATTCATGAAATACTTAAATAAATGAATAACTATGTATTACATAGGCAGATGATATCTTTCCTACGCGCTTAAGCCTAGGCGGCAACCAGATCTTGGCTTCATTTCAAACACTCAACCATGGTGGCGCATCTCCTTCAACCTTCTTTTTTAGTGCACGACTTCAAACCCTAAAAAGAATTGAATAGGAGAAAAAACCCGATCTTGATTTTTTTTCCCTTGCAATGACCAGATCACTGAATGCAAATATACCCGATTCAATAAATAAAGTATTCACAACAAAAAAAATTCATATTTTACTAGTAATTACTGTAATGTCAGATAATTTTATTCCATACCTCCTCTTGATCAACCATCCGCATTACTCCACTGTTCACATTGATCTTACTACCTCTAAGTATCTCGTAAACAGCGTAAAACTTCTCTTATTAAAAATAGTATAAATATTACACCTTTGTTGAAAAAATATTAGCTCCTACTTGGTTGAAACAGGATTCTTCATCTTAAAAAACAAAAAGAAAAATGCAATAGTTATTTTTCTGTACATATCAATGGTGTTAACGAAATGTTTTTCATATGATTAACTGTTAGTAAATTGAGTTGTCTAACTTATTTTAAATTACAATAAAAACCTAAAAAGTTTGTGAGTGTTTTTTTGGTTGAATCAAGATGGCAAGAAGCAAATCAATAGAAATTAAAGAACCGCAGCCTACAGAGTACAGGCCGGAGCTAGTCTTATCGAGCAGGAGCAACTAATTAAAGACTACACAACTACTCCCACAAGTATAACAAAAGGCTAGTAGAGCACTCACATCATGGCCCACATATTAGTGGTAGTGATTACTACTAGAAGTAGTACAGATAGCTTCAGAGCACCTACCGTTTTGCATGCAATTCCTATTTTAAAAATGTTTTGAGCTGGTCACTACATATCCTATATAGTGTTGCAGAGCTATAATAAAAGGACCTGATAGATATCTATAGCGTGCTAAATGCAAAAAAAAAAAACGGCGACTGACAACATAAATTGAAGCGGCGAAAACCATATAAATAGTTTTGATTATTGCCGTTGACAACCCCACGTTGCAAGGACTAAGCCCACGAGGAAAGCAGCGAAAGCAAACCTTTGACATGGACGGACGGATGGACGTCCGGCACCGTGGCTAGCAGGCGCACGTTCAATGGTGGCCGTCGGTTTCCTACCACTTGTTGGCAGCTGGGAAATTCCCCGGCTATCATCGATCAGATCCAAATCTACAAGGGACACATTGATCAAATGCGTGCATCATATCAGCCTAGCGATCATGGCGTCGTGCAGAAGCAACTGATAAAGCAGACATCTCCATGTGATCCATCCATTGGCCTCTTTGTAATGCAGTACAGGGGGCTAGCTCGGTGTCGGCTAAATAGGATAGGGACGATTTATTAGTTGATCTTTTCCTTTTCTTCTAGAATGAGTTGTTTTGAAACATTGACAGTGTCAGTTGCTTTGTTTGATTTGCCTTAAGAGGTATTATCATAAACTTATTTGATTTTATAAATTTATTCCAATATAAAATTAGTATTATAAACTTATTCAAATATAGAATTAGTGTTAAAGCTGTACTTTAAAGACTAAACAAAGTTAAATATCATATTTTTATATGATGGGGTGAATATGTATTGTCATTAAGGATCAAAGTTCAAACGTGCAGTAAAAGAATATCGAAGAAATCAACTTATTTAATTTAGAGTAATTAGTGAGAATCTAATCAGCAGCGAAATCAAGATACTACAAAGTGGATCTTCGCTAGCTAGAGTCATTAGACCACCTCCAACGCACAGCTTAGAGGGGCGCTTAAAAAATATCCGATATTTAATCTTGCCAGACAAAGCGCATCGTGCGACGTCGACGCCTGAGGCGCGCTTGAATCTCGTAATGAACATGACCCTTGTGGGCTGCTTGCTAGGAAACCCAGACAGGTTCCACTATTTTTAAGCAGCCATCTCAGCGTATTGCATGAGAAAACCAAGCTTTTATTTTAAAGAATAATTGTGTTTTTAAGCACCTATTTAAACATCTAGTATTGGAGGTGGCCTTATGATTTTGGTCTTGTTGAGGGAAGTTTCTAGTTGTTGTAGCTACTCTTAAAATTCTCGAACTCTACTTAACAAGTCTAGATTTTTCACACCAGATTATGACATTCACTAACTGCATAATTCAGAAATGAGCCAGTAGCCAAAGGACCGTTCAGCTAGATACTCACTAATTGCTTCTTGAATTCCACTGTAATTAACGGTTTTCAAATGGTTTTCGCAAAAAAAAATGGGTGTTGTAGTTAACGGTCTTCAAATGGTTTTGGCAAGAAAGGGGTCTTGTAAATCCTGCTTGAGACAGCTAGCTGCACAAAGCAAGTTACTTCCGAGAGAAAGGAAGAAGAAAGGGACACCGGACACGAAACATCAACTAAAACGCGACCTAACTGTTACATTCTGTGGCAAATTAAATATCCCATCGGTGACGACGAAGCCAACAAACAGGCGTACACAGGTAGTAGGCCAACTCCCGTCCAGCCACATGCCGGCGCCGACGTGATCTTAAATTGTAGCGGCGATTAATTAATTAATTAATTAATTAATTTTCCAAGTCTCTGGCATATCTGCTGCGCTTTGCGCAATCTAAGTTAGTTATAAGAACTGAAAGCCCACCTCCAGTTTGAAATGTGGAATTTCCTTCGGTTCATCTTGCAAACTCTCAGAATTCATGTAAAACGCAGAAGTTTTACATAATTTTTTTTAAAATCCTTTAAAAGCATAGGAATCAATTTAATTCCGACGAAATTTCTTTAAAAATCATCCATTCTGAAGAGAGCTTATATATATAATATCATATATAAAATAAATTATAGCATATTCATGCAAAATTTATGTAGTATCCGATATGTCAAGAAGTTCATATGCCCTAAAGCATTAGTAGGCTGTCAAAAAAGCTCAGCAACTCGAGTTCTAGGCCCAATTTGAGCTCAGCTCGAGCTCCAAATGAGCTAAGCCTCGCGAGCTTTACTGAGCTAAGATTAAACTTCTATTTGTGCTTGACTGTATACTTTATTATTGATTTGATAAATACATTAACATCTATCTACGTAATAAATTAGTATGTGTGTTGGCATTATATATTTATCTTAGTCTTTTTTACTCTTTTATTAGTGTGATTAATAAAAAATAATTATACTTATCAAGATATTATCATTAAAAATATGTGTTATACTACTTATGGCCGAGCTTAGCTACTGAGCTTGAGCTCGATCCAGCTCAAACCGAGCTTGCTGAATGGGGAATAGGCTTGGCTTGAATTGAGTTTCTATTAAGCTTGAGTCTAGATAGACGAGCTAGATGGCTCATTGACAACCCTATACATTATTACTAAGAAACAAACTTGCGTCTACCAATAAAAGAGAAATACACGGTCCATATCATTTAGATCCATAATCTTATAAATCGTACATTTAAGTCCATAATCGTATATCACAATAGGTCTAAAGTGTGTTTGATTGGTCTCACATGTTGTCCGCTAGCCACCGCAATAAAAAATTACATATAACCTCTTGTACACTGCATGCCAAATATCCATTCAGCCTCTCTCCTCTCATTGCACTCTACTGCTTCGACTCCCCCACGCAATCTATAGGGAGGGTGATGATTTGGATGGTGCAATGCAGTGCCATCGTCAATGTGAAGGTGGGTGATGGACCTCAACTCTGAGGTGGATAGCACGTGATATGCAATTTTATTTTTTACCATGGTAGCTTTGAGAGGAGGCCAAATACAAAATTTTAGCCGGTATGGATAACCATGTTGGCACCTGAAACGGATCAAATATGCTTTGAATTTGTTATAATACATTAAACCATGATAACAATGTGCGATTTATAGCATTACAGACGGTGACACCTGATTTAAGGTTAAGGGCAATTGTGTATTTTACCATTGTTATTTAGACCAGTAAGTGGGAAAACAAAGCTAATAGATATTAAGTATCTCTCGGTTTAAATAATTATACTTAAAATAACTGTAGAAAACTGTCATGAGCAGATTCACAATCAAGTACACACGCAAGGAAGCTACCCTGACGTGGATAGGAGCATAATTTGGCAATAATGTAGGCCAGGGAAGGATCCTGCCCACCCTGTTGTTGTCCCTTCACCTCTCCATGATCAGCTCACAATCCAATCAGCTCCTGTCTTGTTGCCTCCCAAAACCTACCATTCTTACTAAGCACGGCCGTTAATTGTCCAACCGGAACCAATTATGATCATTAATCCATTTGGATTAAACAAAACCAAATTGCTAATGGTCTAATTAATGACACCCAATCATGCTACAGATGAGAGGGAGGAAGAATTGAAGGGAGCAATTAACTAACCAAGTGGCTAATTAAACTAGTTAATTAATGGCGAACTAATTAAGCTAGCTGATAACCATATATAACCACCTCCAACCCTTGCACCTTGGCAACCAAGAAGGCGAGAAGCCAATAAACCATCTCTCTCCGTTGCTCCTCCGGCTCGCAGATGGACAAGCTGATGCGGAGCCAGGGCGGCGGCGCGGTCGCCGCCGGCGAGTGCGCCGTGCGGGAGTACCAGTACTACCACCATGGTGGCGGCGGCGGCGGCCTCGTCGACCAGGAGATGGCCGTGGCGGCACCGTCTGACGACGGAGTGGTGCTCCTCATGGAGCTTCTTGATGAGGAGGACGAGATGGGGGATGACTACTCGCGGGCGCCGGCGGCGACCGGCGGCGCGCGAGACGCGGCGACCGGCGGCGCGCGAGACCGCGACGGCGACGGCGACCGGCTGAGCCGCGTCATCCGGTCGCTCGAGGCCGAGATCGGCGGCGGCGCCTCCGAGACGGCGACGACGATGGGAAGCGACGAGAGCAGTGCCGCCGGGTCGGCGAGCGACGACGACGGCGCAGCTGGGATCAGCCAGCTGGAGGATATGTTTTCAGACGGCTACGACGGCGGGCCGTTCGGGTACAGCTGGCCGCCGGAGTTGGCGCTGCCGGCGGCGGCGCACGAGTCGGGAGGCTGGTGCGTGTACGGCGACGAGCATTTGTACTATGGAGATGGCTCCGTTGATGAGCAAGTGTACAGCCCCTTGTGGGGGCAATAAATTAATAAATCGATGAATTACTGTAAAGAATAGGGGAAAGATTTGATGCATATAGAGCAAAGATGAGGAAAAATCCGTGGATATGCCATTTGTTAGAATTTCTCCAGGAGAAATTGAAGAATATTTGGTACTACATAAACTCTGTTCAAGCGTGCAACACAGCACTATGCATCATGTTTTTTAAAGTCCTATTTCTCTTCTAAATTATCGTAAAAGTTCGATTTACACTGTCAAACTATAATGCAACAATTGGTACTCCTAAATTTTTGAAACCAGGTGTATTACTCTTAGCAAAAATTAGATTGATTTTAATACTACTTGACAACAGACATGGCAATTAAGATTATCAATTTTTTCTTAAAAAATGACCGCGCCAGGAAGTAATAATTTAATTATTTGATATTTGGTTGTGTTCAACGGTCATAGCGTGTGTCCCCACGCTATATGAGGTTAAGGCTTTAATCTTGTTTAAACATGTACGTAGTAGGATGCTATGTTTACGATGGTCGTGAATATGATGTGTGTGTGACAGTCTGCTGTGTGAATGCGTGTGTCGGGGTGTGCGTTACGACTTGAAAATAAAAACGAAGAATTCGATGACAGCCGAGTGAATAATGAGACTAGCCTGACACAAGCTTTGGGCCAAGGGAGAACGAGCAGACTTCGCTGCTAGCGTTGAGCTTTTCATAGGCCGTGATATGGGTAGGCCCAGTGCCTAACCGATGGTACACTTTGGCAATTCTACTCTGTGCAGGGCCAGCAACCACGACCTTCTCTCTTGTTTTTTTAAACGCAGTGCATATTTAGAAGATCGGACTTCTTGGATCGCACAAAAGAGGTAAATGTATAAATTTTTAAATCTAAAATATACTAACACTAGAAATTAGTATTTCGTCCGGAGTGTCTGGTTCTAGAGTCTGGAGTATCCGGATCAGTTTTTCTGTGAAATAAATGAGCTAATTCGGAGACTTAAATGCCCAATGGGTTTAAGAAGCGAGTAAGATAGAAAAACACAGTAAATATAAAAGTTAGAAATAAAGTAGGAGACAAAACAATTTTTTATTGTAGTTCAGATCAATCGATTCTACGTCTTCATTGAGATACTCAAAGGAGCTAGATCCTTTTCAATCCCGTTGTCTCACTAAATTCATCAGTTTGGCCTTTAAGTTATCACAAAACGTAGCACTTAGTCCAAGATAACCACTAGTGTTTCCACTAGAATATATGCTCCCACTTACTATGGAGTTTACTCTACCAAATTAATCTTTAAGAAATAGCTCGGGAAATCACTAGAATATCTCTTTTCTCATGGAGGTAAGAAAAACCTTCACAAACTTTTCGGACAATTCACAAGCTATATCCTTGCGGGCAACGCCTAGTCGTCTAAGAGATAAATCAAGCTTGAGTTTTTCACCGGGGGTTGATCCATAAGTGCTCACACACAAATCACAAGGTTTGACTTCTCCTAAATTAATAAGAAAAGGCACTTTCAAAGCGTAAGTTTAGCTTAAGATTCAAGAAAATGCAGTGAAGGATCTCTAAAAAGCCTTTAGGAGTAAGATTGCAATGGTTGAGTAGCCAACCTCTTAAAGTGGTGATTGATGGGATTAAATATCCACCTCTCTCGAAACTAGCCTTTTACTCAGAAATTTAAAACTCTGGAATATTCGATAGGAATGTTCGGAGACTTCGAATAGGCCTTTCGCCCTGAACAGAGACTCTAATTCAAAGACTTCGGCTAAATAGTCCATTGACTCCAGACAAAATTTTCGGCCTGGATAGAGATCTTAGTTCGGATACTTCGATTAGCTGTTCGGAGTATCTGGACTGCACTTAGCCTAGATAGGAGAAAGGTTCCGGAGTGTCCGGTCTAAACTGTCGGATACTTCGGATATGTCTCTCTTGTAGGTAGATAACTAGGATCAAAGACTCTAGATAAGTTTATCTGTATAACAGAGAAACTTCTCCATAAGTTTTTACAAAGGCTAGACATGAGCATCCAAAACGCAAAGGATAAGAAGACCAAAAATCCAAATGTGTACGTGGTGCGGGTGTTCGCTTATCTAGACTTATACATTTTTAGAGCATTTGTTTCTCAAAATGGTTAAACTTGAGCTTCTCTTAATAGTACAAATTGTCCTAAGAACGCAAGGTAAATCTTCTTCATTTCATGTCTTCTTTTCTTTTTCTTTTCTTTTCTTTTCTCCATGGGGAATCTTTTTTGAAACAAAGCACTCTTCTTTTGATGAATTACTGTGAGATTCTTGATTACAAAACGTTAGCTCCTTAATTTCTTATCATCTATCACTCAAAACCCACTAAAGGGTCTAGATGTACTTTTAATCTCCCATTTTTTGCAATTGATGACAATACTCATAGGGCTCATAAGAGAGAAATCAAAGAAGATGTTTTTATTGAAAGAGTATGGAAAAAGCTCCTCCTAAATATGTGCATACACATAAGTGAGATTTAAGTTTATGCATATATTAAGGAACATATGAGAGCTCCTGTTTTTTCCTTATAACCATGGAGTGTATCATGTAGAAGTGTAAAAGAACATGACAAGCTATGATGCATATGACATGATATTACATAAACAAACAAAATTAAACAAACACCATTCAACCAAGTATCTCAATCATAATGCAATAAAGTTTAAAGTACAAACGAAGGGAGAAACTGCCAGTCAATACAACATGTATAAATAGTTTAGATATTACTTGTCCAACGCACAAAATGGAGTATGCAAACTCTAAAAGATTAAATTTTTTTTGAAGGAGCTAGGGAGCTAAAAAACTACACAGTAGTCCATGCTACTACTCCCCCTTTGTCATCAAGGCACAAAAAAAGGAGTAAGTTGCGAATAGAATCAACCGGATGCCTCATCTCCCTCATTAATGTTGGTATCATCGCTGTCATCTTCATACTCGTCCTCAGAATCTATCGTCCTAAGGGGTGAACTAGAATGATGGTTGGCATGACTGATGTTGGATATCTCCATGAAGGGCTATATTGGAGCACCCTGCATGGTTGCGGGGGCGTCATTGTCCTCTCTAAAAGGGCTGATGTAAATTGGAGGCTCATGATGAGGAGAGACATCGACACCTTGAGAATGAAGAAAAGACTTTTGATGCTGCTCTATGCGATGGTCACTGTCATCAGTGGTGGAGCAGATAGAGAAGAGGGCTTTGATTGCCTTCTTCAATGCTGACTCAGGTTTAGCAGCTGGAGCAAGTGGATGACGAAAGGAGGAAGAACCAGTCCATGGCGATATAGAAGGATGGGCACAGAGACAGTATGGAAGGTGCCTCACCTCCTTGATGAAGTAAAGTCCTGACACAACTTTAATCAGCTTTATAATATATGAAGAGTAAGTGGGAAAGCGATGAGGATTCATGGAGATGGCATACATCTCTTCCCACAATAATTATAGTACACTGAACCTTACCTTGGTGGAGCGAGAATTGACAAGGTCAATGGCTATGGACTGGATGATGGAAACATCTCCCTTCTTGGGATTGACTATGAGGCGGAAGAGTTTGTTTAGAATGTCATAATGAGGTAGTAGACTATGTGTAGTCTTGATGATTCCATTTGGTCCATATATAAAAGTAGACTCATGGAGAAGGATATGGCACTGGTTGTGAAGACTTAGATAGGTGAGGTCAAAAGGATCCATTCCCTGGACTTGAGCAAAAGTTTGGATAGAAGCCTAGAACTGGCAACCATTAGTCATCAATTTGATGGAGTTTTTCCCATCTTCAGTAGTGGTAAAGAACTCAGTTACCCAAAACTAAGCAATCACTTTCTCAGACCAGTCGTACTCAAGACCCATGAGCTCATACAGTCTTCTCTCCTTGTAGATCCTAATCACGTCATTGAAGACGAGATTCTCTTTTTCCTCCATTAAGGTCCAATTTATCCACTGCATGTTGACAAAGGGTTTTGCTCTTCCCAAGATGACACTATTGTAATAATCTTGTTGGAACCAAGTTTAAAATCAGGGATCAATGATGCTAGGACAAGTAATTGAATTTGGATCCTCTTTCCTGTCCTTCATGCACTGATGAAGCTTCCTCTTATAATCATGCACAAGTCATCCTAATCCACTCGAAGGGAGATCGAGAGAGGACTTCTGTAGGAAAAGACAAACGGCATGGATTTCCCTCCTGAATCTATGAATGGGATGTGGGTCTGGATAATCATTGGGGACCCTGATAAAATCCCCGGGGTGTTGAGCTGCTCTGATGTCTATGGCAGTTGGAGGTGAGGAGGGGGCACCACCCCATTTGATTGTCTTTTTAGATCCAACACGTGAGGGAGCTGCCTTTGCTTTGCTCTTGTCCCCACGAGGAACCCAAGGAGGATTTCCACGGGAGGTAACCCCTAGAGAGGCATCGCCTTGAGATGCTCCTAGACTATCGCTAGAGGAGCTACTTGGAGTGTGTGTATGCTTCTCCTCACGACCCATTGAGTAGAAACTAAGATCAATGAGTAAGATAGGAATTAAGTCTAAGACAAGATCAGATGACTAGGATTGATAGTAGGCCGGAGTATCTAGACATAATGTCCAGAGTCTCTAGTCAGCACTCTCTGCCAGGTAGAGGTGCCAGTCTAGAGACTCCGGCTGTTCTGGCCGGAGACTCTGGTCCTGCGAAGGGGACCACAGAATCTAACTAAATGATTGCAATGGGGACAAGATCGTGTTTCTAGGAGTAAAAAGGAGCAACCCTAACAAGAGGTTTCTAACCCTAAGTCAGGGGTTGAGAGGTTACACCCCAAAAAGAAAGGAAACACAAGATTAGTGTTGATATTACCTTGAAGGAATTTGAAGAACAAGGATGGATATAAAGTTCTTCCGCATAGGGGATCAAAAAAAACTTCAAGATACAATGGTGGATGGAGGAATTCGCCGAGAGTCAAAATTTCCCGTGTAGAGGAAAGGAGGATGAGGAAAACAAGATTAGGGTAGAAATCCTGACGGTCCCTAGGTATTTATACCATAGGTTAGGAGACTCCAGTGAGTTTCTATAGAGATTCTAGACTCTGGAGATTCCGAAGAATTTAACCGAAGACTCCGGTGAAGCTTGAAATCCAGACAAAGAAGCAAGACCAGAGACTCTAGTATGTAGAGCTAGATACTCTAGACACTTTTGAGCTAGAGATAGAGAAGGTCTAGTGGAGACTCCGAGTCAAGGGTCTAGAGATTCCGATCAACTGAAAGAAAGAAGGCTTGGACAAGCAATATTTATGAAAACCTTAGTGTAATCAGCAAGCACACAACATTACAAAGTAATAATTATATCGAGATTCCCTAAGAAAAGATACAAATTTAAAAACAAAATAGGCAAGTAAAATTTTAATAAAAGAATTTTAATTTTAAAAAAAGTTTGAAATGTTTAAGCTCTTAATTGTGGGTCAAGACTTACACTTAGCAAAGTGAGATCTCTAGACCCAAGAGCCCATGATTTGTTAGGCATTTTAGGACTTATACTCATTTATTTGTTGAATAAGCATTTTAAATTCCATATGTTCTCCTCCTCAAGAGATGTTCTGAGAATTAATAACATTTAGCTTATTTCTTAACTCCACAAACCGTCGCTCGTCTAGAGGTCGGCAAGTTATTTATCAATTCACACATAGCTTATGCAAATATCTCCCTTGGCCTCATGATCTCTCAAGAAGTGGTGGCAAATGTCGATATGTTTTATTCTTCAGTGTTGGATGGGATTATTTGGTATTTTGATGGCACTCTTATTGTCACAAAGGGGTGGAATGTGTGTCATGTTGTACCCATAGTAACAAAGAGTTTGTTTCATCCAAAGGAGTTGGGCATAATAGCTTTCAGTAACTATGTATTTGGCTTTATTTGTAGATATGGCTATAGAGTTTTGCTTCTTAGAAGACCAAGAAACAAGAGATCTCCCAAGAAATTGGTAAGTCCCAATGGTGTTTTCCTATCCACTTTACAACTGGCATAATTCAAATCAGAATAGTCAATTAGATCAAAATTTGAGTCTTTCAGGTACCATAACCTAGGTTTGGATTAAATGACATTCTCTTGGGGAAGCTTAGAAACAAGCATAGATGCACACACTTAGCATAATATCAGGCTTAGATGCACAAAGGTAAAGTATTGGACCTATCATTGAGCGATAGAGTTTTTGGTCAATTAGTTTACCTTACCTAGATCGAGATGTCCATTTAATGGCATTGGTGTCTTGATAGGTTTCGCTCCCTCCATCTCAAACTTCTTTAGTACATTGTTGAGATATTTCATTTGTGAGATGAAGGTTTCTTCTTTTTATTGTTTGATCTAAAATCCGAGGAAGAATTTGAGCTCGCCCATTATCAACATCTCGAATCTCTTGGTCATCATCTTGCTAAACTCATCATTAAAATTTTTGTTAGTAGACCCAAATATTATGTCATCGACATATATTTTACACATAAATAAATCATTCTTGAACATTTTGTGAAGAGAGTGGTGTTCGCGTTTCTTATGCTCTAGGGGCTTGCTTGATCCCATACAGCACCTTGTGAAGCTTGTACACATGGTGAGGGTGTTTAGGATCTTCAAAGCCCAGTGGTTGTTCCACGCACATGAGATTCTTGATTGGCCCGTTTTGGAATGCACTCTTGACATATATTTGATATAGCTTAAAATTGTTGTTAGTAGAAAAGGCTAATAATATACGAATGTGCGACTGGTACAAAGGTTTTATCAAAGTTGAGACCTTCAACTTGAGTGAATCCCTTTGGCACTAACCGTGCTTTATTTCAAGTGACAACTTCACGTTCATCTTGCTTGTTGCAAAACACCCATTTTGCTCCTATTATGTTGGTGTTTAGTCTTTCTACTAACATCCAAACATAGTTACAGGTAAAGTTATTTAATTCTTTTTACATAGCCATCACCTAATCCACATCTGCAAGTGCTTCTTCAACCTTCAAAGGTTCCAACGAAGAGATAAATGAGTAACATCCACAAAAGGTTCCAACGAAGAGACAAACAAGTAACATCCACAGAAATTTGCAACACAAGAACAAGTCATTACCCCCCTTTTTATGTCGCCAAAAATATTGTCAATGGGATGATCTCATTATATGCTTTGATGGACCTGTGGATAGTGCACCGGAGAGGCTTGAGTTTGGTTGATGTCTCTTTGCTCCATAGTACCCTGCATGAATCCCATCCACGTGTGTTGTCTTTATGCACAACATCACCATAGAGTGAAACTTGTGTACTTGTAGAAGGGTGTTGGTCAAGTATCCCATTTTGTTTTCTTGGAACATCATGAGGTTTCATATCATCAATCGACTTGTTTACGATTGCTTGAGTAGGTATTTCTACGCCTGCAACATAATCACAAACTTTCTCCTCCTGGGAGCCATTAGATTCATTAAACGTAACGTCTCTTGTGACCTCAATAATATCGAAGGTGTTGTTGAAGACTCGATAGGCATGAGCATTCGACTCATAGCCGAGCAAGAAACCCTCGTCAACTTTAGGGGAGAATTTTAAGGAACGAGGTCTCTTGCTCAAGATGTAGCATTTGCTTCTAAAAATATGAAAGTATGAGACATTTTGCTTTTTATCGGTGAGAAGCTCATAAGCAGTCTTGTTCAAAAGCTTGAGGAGGTAAAGACAGTTGATGACGTGACATGCGGTGTTGACAGACTCTACCCAAAAGATGTCATAGGTCTTGTATTTGTCAAGCATTGTCCCCGCCATCTCGATAAGTGTCCAGTTCCTTCTCTCCATGATCTCATTTTAGGAAGGATCGTATGGAGAGAAGAATTCATGTTTGATCCCTTCTTCATCGAGGAATTCTACCACTTGAGTGTTCTTGAACTCACTGTCGTTATCTCTTCTCACTCTTTTCATCTTTAAATCAAACTTGTTTTGCGCTTGGCGAACAAACTTCTTGAAGGTAGCACATGCTTTGCTTTTGTGTAAGTTCAAGTGTTATTAGTTTGGTTTCGATGATTAATAACAAATCTAATTGTGTGAGACTGATATAATTATTAAGGGTATTTTTATAGTCTCTTTACGATATAAAAATGAAAATGAGGCATATACTAAACTCCTTACGTTCTCATTTGATCTCTCTTATGGATATAAAATATAGAGTAAACTTATCCACTATCCTTCATTAAATATGTGTATATGCTTTGCACCATATTCATATGCATGCATATCTTTAAACGAGTTTATTCTATATTTTGTGGTTTATTAGTATTGATATATCATTTGATCATATTTACATAATTTATATCGGCTTATCATGCATCACTAAAAAGGAAAAATGTTGAGAGATTTATGATCAAACAAATATGAGTAATTACTATTTTGGTAGTTTATAACAAACCAGTTTCGTGAGACTAATCTCTTTCCATAAGTTGGTGGATAGATTTCTTCCAAACTTAATATGAGTGGAGAGGTGATATATTCTTCAACGATGAATCTTAATTACAATGATAAAACATAAGGAGATCAAGCTATATATATCATTCTTTCTTTTCATCTACATATTGACATATATGTAATTTTCATATTATTGATATATTCTTGTGAGACTAATATTTTATTTGAGCTACATCTTTTTAGTCTCAATTACTTTGAGAACATGGAGATCATGAAAGTACATGTCTATGTTTATCTATATTGATGTCATATGCTTTCTATATATGTATAGGATAAAACCGTATTGGTTCACCTTTAGTTATGTATGCACTTGTTTCTCATATATATATTTTGTATGCATGTGTTTAGGGAGAGCAAATCATAAATATTTGTTATGCATGTTTTAGATTTATGTTGTTCACCTTCTCTTTAATATTGGGTCTTTGAAATTGAGCATATATGTGAGTACATGATATTTAGTGTTAATGGCTACTCAATAAATTAATTCATATCCTTCATATATGCAACTGGTTGATCATCAAGTGGAGGATGACAACCGATTTATTAGAACTAATGTTTTTCTTTGAGTTGTGCAAGGGAATAGGTCCTACCATGATGAGGCTAATGGATAATACTATAGTTTGATAGTTATCATGCCAAGAACTCATCATGTTTCCAAGGATGAAGTTAAGATTATAATAAGAAGTAACTCTAGACAAACGTTGATCAAGACCCGGTATAAAGATGGTTTAACCAAATTATCACAAGTGTTGATCTTAGCTCAAGCATTGACCCTGATGTGGATGGCATAAGACAAAGGTATAATGTAACTAAGAATATTTTTGTTAGTCTTTTATCGGTCTTGGTGTTTGGTGAAATGACTGGATTACTAGATAAGCGATGTACTATCAAGAGGGGTCTATAAAGTAAGCATGTGGATGATCTTGTGTCATGTTAGTTCACTTGCACATAGTGAGAGTGTGTAGCCAAGTGTGGTGAGCCTTTTCTCAAGTCCCATGCAAAGAGAGAGGTAGGCATATCTAATAGAAATGAGTAGTCTCTTATGGCTATGTCCACTTGAGTGTCTTTTAGAGTTTGAGTCATTTTTCCTTAAGAAAAGTTATAATTCTTAGATAGATTGTTTATGGGTTGTATATCCCTTTAAATAAGCTTCCATAGAGTCTAATAATGTTGAATTCCGACAGTCGAGTCATAAGATATCGTTGTTTTTGTGTTAGTAGGTTGTGCTAAAAAAATGGCCTATAGTCAGATCGCCTAGTGAATTGCGGTCCGACTGGGGTCTTCTAGAGACGTTTTGACCTCACCAATGGGGGTGCCGGTCAGACCGGGACTAAAGGCCGATCGGACTGGGTATTTACATAAAGGTTTTTGAAGGTACCGATCAGATCGGGACCTCAACGTCGGTCAAACTGAGATGCGCATTAAATGCACTACAACAGCTCTTTTTTTACCATTACACAGGCTAGGAAGTTGGACTAGTGCTCTCATGGTGGTTGAACCGGCAATGTCTAGAAGTTTGAGGATTTCGCCTCCAATGGCTAGTTTGGCTTTGTGGGTGTATAAATACACCCTTCCCAGCAGCAAGGATAAGGGTTTTGGCACTTCATTTCATTATTTTTAGCTCTTACAAGAACTCTCACACCCTTGAGCACTTAGATCATCTAGTGAGGTATTGGAAAGTGAGTTGAGCCAAGCCAAGAGCGTTGCTTCATTATTAGAGCTAGTGTGGCACTTGATCATCATCAATAAGTATTCTAGACTTGTTACTCTTGGAGGTTGTCACCTCCTAGATGGATTGGAGGTGTTTACCCGATGACCTCTCCAAAGGATTTTGTGGAGGAGGTTCGGTGATTGATTATGAGTAGATCGATGTTCGCCATCTCTGAAGTGTAGAAAGAACAACCCCTAGTGATCGAGGCTTGTGTAGACCACTTTGGGACCGGATCTCATCTCGCTCATCTCTTGATGAGGAGATTCGGAGGCTTGCTGGTTTGAGCGGTAAAGTTGTTCTCATCTAAATGGGGATTAGAAAACCGGCAAGTTTCTAAACCTCGGGTAAAAAATCGTTTGTCACTTGCCTCATTTACTCTATTGTATTTACTTTGAGCAAGTTTACATACTAGAGATCATTTGTGCTAATATCACCCTAGGCTTGCAAACCTCAACATGGGCTAAACTTCTTTATGCATATAGTTGAGACTAGTTGATTTAGGCCTTGATTTATGCAAAAATCATTTTGATTCTTTTCCGCATATAAAACCTAGTTTTAGCCAAAAGTTTTTTAACCGCCTATTCACCCCCTCTAGTCGGTCTCCTTTATCCTACATTTTGTCATGGAGAAAGAATACCCAATAGTAGTGTGAATAATCATCAACAATAGCAAAACCATACTTTTTACCTCCTACACTTAGATAAGCCACGTGTCCGAAGAGATTCATGTGAAGAAGCTCCAAGGAGTGAAATATTGTCATGACATTTTTAGCCAGATTATGAGCTCTGACTTGCTTTTTCGCTTGGCAAGCCCTACACACACGATCCTTTTTAAATATCACATTAGATAAACCAAGGATGTAGTCCCCTTTTAGAAATTTGATGGGTTAAGCATTCCAACGTGGGCTAGTTGACAATGCTAAAGCTAACCCTTGCTAGATTTAGCAATCGAGCTAGCTTCAGAGCTCACTCTATCTCGTGAAAATTCAACAAGGTAGAGATCACCCTTTAACTTGCCAATGAAAGCCATGGACTCATCATCACGTCTAGAAATAGGCATACCCTTGTTGGTAAAAAGACAATTATACCCAATTTTGCATAATTGAGAAACGAAAAACAAATTGTAACTTACAGATTTTATATGAAGAATATTTGAGATTGATAAATTATTTGAGATGGCGATTTTACAAAGTCCTATCACTTTGCCTATACCATTGTCACCAAACATAATGTTGTCATGTTGTCTTTCATTATCTTCAATAGATGTGAACATACTCCTTTCTCTAGTTATATGATTTGTACATTCGCTATCCATGACCCAACTTGATCCACCGGAAGAGTATGCCTATAAGACAAATTTACGCTTAGGATTTTGATACCCAAATTTGTCAAAGTTTGGATCCTAGAACATTAGCGATAAGTAACTTGGGTATCCATAGACATTTTTTGCATTTTTCATTGTGAGAACCAACAAAGCGAACTACCACTTTACTATAGTGGTCTCGCTTAAGCATATAAGAAGCATTAAATAGGCGTTGAGGTAAATGCTTTGTTTCTTGGACTTGTGCTCTCTCTCCACTTTTCACAAATTTGATAGGCTTGTTTTACTTCACGTTGTTTTGCTTTAACAACTTACTCTCATTTAGGTAGAAGCCGAGTCCAAAGAAGTGCTTGTTGTTGTGAGTGAAGAGAGTCTTATAGAGTGCGTCCTTGGATTGATATGTCTTCATACATCTGTATTTAACTAAGGTACCAAGTCTAATATTCTTCTTCTTGAGCTCATTTAATGCTTGTATGTTAGTTGAATAAGAGTTCACATCAACATTAAAACATTTAGCACATTCATTACTTATTGAGGAGATAGAGTGCTCGGGGCCTGTGTTGAAGGAAGGTTGTTGCCTGAAAGAGCCTCAAACTTTACTTTAAGAGATTTATGAGTTTCTTTCAAACTCTCAAATTTCTCTATAAGTACATCATACGAGCTCTTTAGAATAGCTGTTGATTCTTTGACTACATCTAAAGTGTTGGTCAATTTATCAACCTTCTCCATCTCCTTAGCCAATAACTTCTCAAGAGCAAAGTTTCTCTCCTTCTCAAATATGAGCAAGTTCTCTTGCTTCTTGAAAGTCTCCTCTTTGCTCTCTATCGTCTTAGCAAGCTTGGCCATTTAGGGCAGTGTGCTTTTGTTGAGATCCTCATAATTGAGTTTATCAACATCATCATCACTACTATCATCATTGCTTTCTAGAGGCTTAGAAAGAGATAGTGCCTTGTGCCCCAATGCCATGAGACAAGTAGGAGCATAATTGTTGTCGTTGTCATTCATGTTGTTGAATAGTGAATCTTTTGGCGATAAAGACTAGATGGCAATTGTCACCACCTTCTTCTCATCTTTGGAGCTAGACTCATTTTAAGATTCCTCTCCAATGTGAGTGTGCCATGACCTCTTCTTACAATACTTGCCCTTATCGCCTTAATCTTTCTTCTTTTTGGAACAATCAGCGATAAAGTATCCATACTCACTACATTCGTAGCAAACTCTCTTGGTGTGATGAGTCTTAAACTTGTCTTCGTCCTTCTTTCCATTCCTGCCACTTCTCAAAAACTTCTTGAACTTTTTAATGACGAGAGCAAAGTACTCATCATCACTTGTGTCCTCCTTGCTTCTTGCTTTGTCTTCAAGACAACCTTCTTATTCTTGGTGATGGCAGCGTTTTTGGCGAGTGTCTTGATATGTTTGGCATCTTCTTCTAAGAGCTCGTGAGAGATAATTCTTAAGAGAACATCATTTGGGGTGAGCTTTTTGAAGTTCTTGTTTTCTCAAACGAGTGTCACCAAGGTTGAGTTCCTTAGAGCGAAAGCTCGAAGAAGCTTCTTAACTACCTCATGGGCGGTCATGTCTTTGCCTCTGAGGCCACATATTTTATTGACAATGACCAAAATATCATCATAAATCTCTTACAACATCTCATCATCTTCCATCACAAATCAACTGAGTTGTTCCTCCAACAACTTGATCCATGACTCTCACATTCCGAATGATCCTTCATGCACCAATTAAAGAGTCTCCCAAATCTTTTTAGCCTCTTCAAATTGGTCCACCTTGTTGAACTCTTTGGGACTTAGAGATCCGAGAATCACATTAACAGCTTGCACATTATGATGAACAGACGCCTCTTGAGAGAGAGTGGGCTCAATGTTTTCTTCTAGAATGTTGAGATCTGTAAGTACAATTTTCCACACGCTAGGATGCAACGACATTAGATACAACTTCATCTTGTGCTTCCAGATGGTATAGTGTGTCCCATCAAAATGAATAGCACACCCAGAAGACACAGAAACAAAGTTAGTGGAAGAGTTATAATTGAGCATATCATAGTCAAGGGGAAGAGACACTCCCTTCTTGTAGGAACTTTTTCCTGCGGAGTCATTTTCATTATCCTTCTTAGATCAATCGATTCCTTTTGCAAGTGCAACATTTCTTCGAGCGGTTAAGCCTTATATGAAGAACCCTGCTCTGATACCAATTGAAAGGACCTTGAGTTGTACAGAGGGGGGTGAATGTGCAAACTTCTAAATCTAAAATGATCTAACAACGGGAATTAGTCTTTCCTTCAGAGTCTTCAGTCCTAGAGTCCGGAGTATTCGGACCAGTTTTTCTATTGGACGAAGAAGTTAGCCCGGAGTCTCTAGTAGTATAGTCTAAAGATTTCGGACCTCCTTCAAGATGTCTAGAAGACACTTAAAGGATGTGAACCCTATGGGTTGGGAAGTGAGTAAGATAGCAAAAACATAGTAAATATAAAAAGGTAGAAATAAGCTAGGAGATAAAATGATTTTTTACCAAAGTTCGAATCAATTAATTCTACGTCTCCATTAAGATACTCTAAGGAGTTAGATATCTTTTGATCCCTCGCCTCACTAAGTTTAGCCCTAGAAATTAGTTTGGCCCTTAAGCTCTCAGAAAACATAGTACTTAGTTCAAGGTGACTATCAAAATCTCCACTAAGACACGTGCTCTCACTTACTATAGAGCTTATTATACCAAATCAATATCTAAGAAAGAGCTTAGAAAATCACCAAAATACCTCTTTCCTTATGAAAGTAAAGGAAACATTCACAAACTTCCGGCTGATTCATAAGTTGTATCCTCGCAGGAAACACCTAGTCATCTAGGAGATGGATCTCTAAGAGTAACAAGCTTGAGTTTTTTATCGACATTGATCCACAAGTGTTCACACATAAATCACAAGGTTTGATTTCTCTCAAATCAACCAAAAAAAACACCCTCAAAATGTGAGTTTAGCTCAAGATTTAAGAGAGTGGAGTGAATGATCTCTAAAAAGCCTTTGGGAGTGAGATTGCAATAAATGAGCAGAGAACCCCTCAACACGAGGGTTGGTGGGATTAAATATCTATCTCTCTTGAAACTTATCGTTTACTTAGAAAATTAAAACTCCGGAGTATCCAGTAGGAATGTCCGGAGACTTCGGACAAGCCTTTTGGCCTGAACAGAGAATTTAGTTTGAAGACTCTGGACAAGTTTTTCGACCTGGACAAAGACCTCAGTCCGGATACTTTGATCAGTGGTCCAGATATTTCGGACCGCACTTAGCCTGGAGGAGAGAAAGGTTCTAGAGTGTTTGGTCTAAACTTCCGGATACTTCGGATAGGTCTCTCTGTCAGACAAAGAACTTGGTCCGAAGACTCTAGCCAAACAGTCTGGAGACTATGGACAAGTTTCTTTATTTGACAGAGAAACTTGTCCATAAGTTTTCACAAGTGCTAGACGCGAATATCCAAAACGTGAAGGATAAGAAGACTAAAAACCTAAAGGTGTACATAGTGTAGGTGTTCTTTTATCTAGGCTTGACATTTTTAAAGCAATTGTTTCTCAAACCGGTTGAACATGGGTTGGTACGATTTTTTCTATGAACGTAAGGTATCTTCTTTATTTCATGTCTCTCTGTTTTTTCCTTTCTCCATGTAGAATCTTCTTTGAAACAAAGCACTGTTCTTTTGATAAATTCTTATGAGCTTTTTAATTATAACACATTAGCTCAATAATTTTTTCTCATTTATCAGTTAAAATCCACTAAGTGATCTAGATACACTTTTAGTTTAGGATTGTCATGTTGTATCACTTTGTTTTTTGTTTTTTGCCTCCTGAGCCGGCAGCTGCGCGCTATCACACATTCACACTCGTTCTGCATTCATAGTCAGTTGGGAGTTGCGACACCTAGGCTTTCTGTAGCTTTGCTTACAAAATGCAAAGCATGTTGAAATCTCTGGCAGGCTCAAAGGTTTCAACATCCATCTAGTTGTACAAGTGGCTCGTCCCCTAATATAATCGGCAGCTTTAGTTATTTTCAGCTTTTGCAGTTTACTAGTGGATGTGGTTGGCCACACATAGCTAAAGTTACATGGCCTTAAAGTGAGCCAAGTTAGCTAGCAAGGTGTGCTTGCTGTGCCAGTGTGCTCAGTAAAAAAATGCGTGTGTAGTACTAGAGCTATACGTCCATCCATCCATCCATCTGAAATTCTGAATCCATAATACACGGCCAACATGGGGTGTCCTACAAATCTAAAAGAGTAACACGCTGTTCAACTTTTGTTCCTGATCTATCCATGTCGCCTTTTTCTAAAGCTTCCTTTAATTAATTAGTCAGTCAATCAATCAATTAATTAACTGTAACTAGTTACTATTTCTGTCTACAAATATAAGGATGCTGCCTATGCCCTGAAGGTGTGTGTAGTTCATAGATCTGTCTTGGTTCAGGCTGCGTTCGTTCTGCCTCTTAACTGCATATATAATTAATTAAATATTTAATTATTATAAATTTAAAAAATAGGTTTATTTTATTTTTAAAGAAATTTATGTATATATATATTTTAAAAAATATCTTTAAAAAGTGCGGAAAATAAGAAAGCTAATGCTCTTCAGCTCACATTTGAACGGCCCTTAGTAAATATAAAAAATGGCAAAGGATGGTTCTTGGCTTGGTAGCTAAACACACCCTAAACAACCAATTCTTTTTTCAGTCAACATGTATTTATAAGCTCTACTCTTTTCAGTTATAAATATCTTTTTTATCCTTAAAAATACATGATTTGATAAAAAAAACTCTTAAAACTTTAACCTCCAATAATTCCTCAGTACTTAATTTAAAAGTTAAAAGGGTATTCAAAGATTTGCCTTTGAAGATCTCTGTCATAATAATATTATAGGCCTAGTTTAGAAAAAAAAAGTCTGATTTACGCTGTAAACTCAGTTTGATTTATCCTCGTAAATTTTAATAGTTATTTCGCACCCGAACGTTTTAAACCGGAAAAAAAAACCCATATCCCATTTTAAGGCAGTATCCGTCATACCTGGCGTACGTGTAGCAACTGTTTTGCCAGATGGCAATTCAATCAACAAATAAATAAAACAATTTTTAAAAAATAGTGGCCCCACATGTCATTCTCTAGCTATCCTCTTCCTCTCCCACCTCGCTCTCTCTCGCTCACTACGGCACCATCCCAAATCGCCGTCATCCCCTTCGCATTCTCCAGCATCCTCCACAGTCGTCCTACCCGCGACCAGCTGCAAAATGGTGCCACCGCCGCCACTCACACCCCGCCTCCTCTTCATCCTCCCCCCGCAAGCCGCCGGTGGCGCGAGCAGATGGACGGACGCAAGCGAGCTCGTCTGGGAGAAGGCGCTGCTCGGGAGCTCACCACCGAAGGGGAGGGGTGGAACCGAGGAAGAGGGAGGCAAGCCGCCGGTGGCGCGAGCTCGTGGTGGACGATGGCGAGCGAGCAAGCTCCTCTGGGAGACACCGGCGGATCTGGCGTCTTTGGGGCGGACTCTGGCGGTGGAGGCGAGATCTTCGCCGAGGTCGAGACCGAGGCCAGATGGCGGACGGGCGGCGGCGGCTGGTGTCTCTGGAGGCGACGAAGCTCGGCTCGGGGCGGCTGGTGGAGGCGAGCTCTTCGCGGAGGTCGAGACCGAGGCCAGGCGGCGGGCGAGCTGCGGTGGCTGCTGTCACTGGAGGCGATGAAGCTCGGCTCGGGGAGGCCGGTGGAGGCGAGCTCTCCACCGAGGTCGAGAGCGAGGCCAGACGGCGGACAGGCGGCGGCGGCGGCGGCGGCTGGTGTCTCAATGTTGGGGACCGACGATTTGATGAAGAGCGAGGCCGATGAGAGGGGAAAAGAGGCAGCACTGAAAGCTGAGCCCACCGAATTTTATTTTTTTTCCTTGACTGTACTGATACGTGTGCAACTAAAAACGGCTCCAAATTGATTTAGAAGGTAATTTATTTGAATTTGGATTTAAGGGTTTAGGTTTCTAGTATTGTAGTTTAGAGGATAAAATAAACTAATGTAAAAGTTTAGAGGAGTAATTTAGATTTTTTTCCTATAATTTATAATCAAAGTTTTACGAGTCCAACCAAATTTTATCAATTAATGCCTGGAACATGTATATTTTTCCATTGATCAGACAACCTATATGTGGATATGCCAATCGACGACAGATTCATCTGAATTACCCGGAAATGGAAATTGACAACCTCAACTGATCATACAGGACATTGGTGTTGCAATACTTGATTTGGTAGGTGTGGCTTTACATACGCGCTTAGCTTCTTTTTGTTGGCTTTGAGTACAACGTTGCTTTAGAGCAAAATCATATCGATCGTGCGTAACTCACCAAAGTACACCAAACGTATTATGCATGGTCCATCACACCGACACCGATCGGGATCACAATCATCCACACATTAATTACCTTTCCAGTGTAAAAAGGGTCTCCACAGAGTAAAATTTCTTGACAATCAGATTATGATCTATGCTCCCAACGTTTCTAAATATCTTCTTCCTTTAATATATGTGCAATTTAGAATTAATATCGAACAAAATATTGAAACAGACGTGTGCATTCATAGTTAGTGTAGAGGTTTTAAGTTTACTTCTATTGTTAAAAGGACGTGTAGCATTGCGTTACATTTTCCTTCTAATCTAATGATGTTATGGGAATCGCTTCGATAAATGTTCTACATAAAAGAAAAATAACATTCCAACCTGATATAAAACAAAATTAGATTTTATGAGTTAATATTGCTCATTAATTATTATCATATAGCCCAGGACTTATCACTATTGCTCCAAAACCTCAGCCTTTGGCCACCATGATGTCTCCCATCACCATGCATTATTTCCCTCAGAGCAGATTACTTTTTTCCCATTGAGATGACAAAGTAGACCACTTAGTCCAACACACAACATTGCTTAGTGCCCCCTAAAGCACCCTACGCACCTAGCGAACGATACACAGTCATCACTGATCCCACCACACGAAAGCAGGCACATAGAAAAAGGTAAAGAAAACATTCACACAAACGGAATGAAAAGAAGACTACTAAATCTCACTTCTAGACCATACCCCTTGCAAGACTGAAACAAGATATAAAACAATGAACTCAATCAAAGCATGAGAAAATCTTTTATTTAGTAACTCGAGTGTAATGGACTCGTTTTGCATCTAAGTAGCAATGGAAATTTTCGACAAATTATATTATAGTGTCACTGGCTGCACAAATATATCAAGATAAATCTATCTATAAGTGAAGAAGAAAAAAACTAACCATAAAATACGTCACACTTTGCCCCTGATATGTAATATTATAATATAAGGGCTCTAGGATTGAAAAAACAGAGAAATAAAAAATATAAGATTTTTTAAAATATATAAATGTAAATTAGAGGATTACAAAATATAGTAAAAACGTAGGAATGTTTATTTGATTAGGCCCTAGGAAAAACTCATTGATCCAATGAGAGGATAGATTAAATTTTTTTAAGAGATTAAAACTCTTACTAACTTTTCTCTAAAATCTCATGATCATCTATTTCATATAAATTTTAAAGGAAAATGATATGTTTTAATCTTTTATTTTAAGATCTTCGTAGGAATTTTTTTTCCTATAGGATTAAATTCTTCTATGTTTTCCTACAAATCAAATGTAGTTTTATTTTTAAACTGCAAGATGAGCCTACCTTTATAAAGCATGATTTTTTAAAACACAGATAAGACTACTTGGTACCTTAAATCCTATGAAAAAAAACAACAGAAAAATTACAGAAATGACCATTTAGATGGATTGAAAAAATCAGAAAAAAAAGACAGATAAACATAAAAGAATCTTTCCAAGATGTTGAACCTCACTTTGAAAATCCTTCAAAAATTTCTATAATTTGAGACAATCCTAAGAAATTTCTAAGTAATTTAGAAGATCCATTTGTTTATTCCGAAGGATCATATATAAATTCTTTCTATAGAAATTTAATTCTTTTAAATTCCTTAAAAAATTATTTGTTCAAAGGAGCCCCTAGCCTATTTGCCCTGAATCCGGCCTGACGAACCCTACCAAAGCGAGCCGTTGCCTACCTGCCTAGCCCACGCCACGCACGCAACCCACCGACGTTCAAAAAAGCCGTTTCCCGGGTTCCACCACCTTCCGCCGCTTCTCGCTCCCCTTCGCAGAAAAACAAAAGAAAAATCGAGGCAAAGCCAAACCGGAGATGAAAAGCGAATGAGCCTGCATCAGCGCGATCGCCAAAAAGCAAAAGACCACATCCGCCTCTGCGCCCGCCGGCGAAAAAGCGGTAAAGCTTAGCGGCGAAGGCGAAGGCGAAGGCGAAAGCGAGCCACCCGCACCCCACCCCACCCTCGCCGGCATAAAAGCCTACATGGCGCAGCCTTTGCGCGTCGCGTCTCCTGCTCGTTCCAGCGGGCGCTATGGAGCTGGAGATCGTGGAGGTGGGATCGTCGAGCAGGCCGCTGAGGTACGTGCCGGCGCAGTCGCGGTGGAGGCCGCCATCGCCCCCGCCGCCGCTTCCTCCTCCTCCGCCTCCGCCGCCTTCTCCTCCTCCCGCGGCGTCGTCGAGCGCCGGGGACGTGGCGGCCAATCAGTTCAACAGCGAGATGCTGCCGCAGACGCTGATGTCGGAGATCCGCCCGTTCCTCCGCGTCGCCAACAAGATCGAGAACGAGTCCCCCCGCGTCGCCTACCTATGTAAGAGCTTGCTCTCCCGGCCGCGCCTTGCGTCTCTCTAGCTTTTTTTCGTCCTCAAATACGAGTGGGGTGAGTCTGGGAAGCCGGTGTGGCGTCCGCCCGTGACGTGTTTGTGGAAATGCCGGAGTCGAAGGGAGCTGGGTGTGAGAACGTTCAACGCGCGCCTCCCGTGCTTACGTGGTTTCATGCTTTTTCCGTTTTAGATTCTATCGGAGATGGTGTATGGGGGACTAACGAGACCAGATAGAAGATTCGAGGTGGTTTTGGTGCCACTTGTTCCAGCTTGGGAATATTCTGCGATACTCTGTCGCTGGAAACTGATGGTTAGTGATCCAGATACTACCCCGTGTTTGGTCATCTGCTACTGCCATGCGTCTTCCTCAGCTTAAGCTAACAGAGATGCTGTTTTAGTCACTACTCGTGTTCCCAAGATTCCTCAAAGGGGAAAGAGGTTGTTTGGTAGCTTGAGAGCACATAATCGTCGGGAATATTCTCGAGTTCCTTTAAGGGGAAAATAAGAGATAGGTATCAGATGTTAGCTGTCTACAATATACCCAAGGTTGAATGGTCTCTGCGAAGATTCACTTGTCAATTATCTATCGTTGGCAAATCAGTTGGAGTTTATTCTGAGGATAACATTCTTCTGCCACAGCTGTTGCACGTGTTCCCATGATTAGCTGAGTGGGTAGGTTGTTGGAAGCCTTGAAAGTTGAAACCAGTGGTGAGTTTTTACAAGCAGGCAAGTTAAAGGTACCATAGCTCGAGTTCTAAAATAAAACCCTTAAGCTTGGCTACAGCAGATCACTTGTCCTTTCCTTGAGGTGACATAACTCGTAATATTGCATCGCTCAAGTGCTTGCTGGGAAATTCTTAACCTGGCAAATACCGAATACCTATATACAATCTTGTTCCACTCTAGTTAACCTGTCCTTTTTTTTTCTTTCACATTGCTGAGCATTTTTTTTGGTCAAAAGTTTATTTCCATTGTGGAACAAAGGATTGTAATCATTGAATGGATGCTGCAAAGAAAAAGGGAGTCTTGCCTACAAGAGTTACCTGCAAAATACTGAAAATGTGTCATTTGACAGGTCGATTTCACGCCTTTGAAAAGGCTCATATGATGGATCCACGTTCAACAGGAAGGGGTGTTCGTCAATTTAAAACTGCACTTCTTCAGAGACTTGAACAGGTGCATATACTGTGCACATAATTGCATTCATTTAAGGTTTGTGTGCTGCATTCAACATCATTTGTGTGCAGGTATACAATAACTTAGAGAACTTCTCTAGTTCTGTAACACAAATGCACCTTTTTTTTTCTCATAGACATATCTTGTCACTAATTAGTACATCGTTGATTAAGAATGTACCTCATGTTGGATTTTGTTTTCAAACAGGATGAGAAAAGCACATTTACAAAGAGAATGGCAAAAAGTGATTCTCAAGAGATCAAATTATTTTGTGAGAAGTAAAATTCTTCCTCAGATCATACAAGTCAGAACTGTGTAGTGTAGACTTGTTTCTGCAACATTATTCAATTCCTGAACCCAAACCAAAATGCGATTTCATTCCCGTTTCTGTATCTTTTACAGGAAAATGCAGGCTAATGAGCATGAACTCATGCCTGTCCTGGGAGAAGTTCTGAAGGCTGTTCAGATTGGAATTGGCATGGAGGTAGTGATATATTTACAAAACAAGATTTATTTATGTACGAAATGCTCAATATCTAATGCTTTCATGAAATTGCAGAAAAGCATTGCTAGCGAAACTTTTGCAGATAAGTCGGCCTTATTCCGATATAATATTCTTCCGCTGTATCCTGGATCAAATAAACAACCAATTATGCTTCTCCCTGAGGTTTGCCATATTTTTTCCTGCTGAAAAATCTCAATAAGTGTTCTTCAGATTTACTGTATGCTAAAGGACAAATTAGATATGACATGCTTATAATACCAAGTGAATCTTCATGTTTGGTATGGTAAAAAAGGTGTTGGAACTTTCTTGACACTAGGATCTGTACCGAGTTGTCCAGATGGCATTTGGAAGAAAAATGATCAGACCTCCTTCCTGCAGGATATATTTTATCTACAAATAATGTGGCTAAATAGCATTGTAAAGAATAATTTTTCAATAAATAATGGTCTATGTAATTTTAATACCAAGCTTTCAATAAAAAGCAATATATTCAACAGCAATAATAACAACAAAGTCCTTTAGTCCTAAGTAAATTAGAATATGATAGAGTTAAAACCCAACATAAGTTTTAAATCATAATTCAGATACGTCAATAGCTGTTTTCTAAGCACTCCTATAACAAAAAAGCAATACATTACTTCAGTAATTTATTTGTCAGAATGATATCCTTTTAACCTATTAATTAGAGTGCTTGCAATACGCATTTTAAGTGAAAATGCATGAATTAACTTGTGTGAACTGGTGGTGGTGGTGGTGGTGAAAAAGATAGTGATGGTAATCTATACATACTCATTTTAGAAAAAGGTAGTGATGGTGGTTCACCTACTCAACCCTACACTTTTAATGAACTTTTAGAAAAATGTATGCTATATTCTTATTTAGCCTTCTAATATACGAATTTAGCTTGGAAAGGTTCAAGATAACTGGATTGCCACATATATATGCAGTAGGCAATCTAATTTATGACTAGAATATAAAGTTTTGTAAACCATGTAAAGTATTCAATGTAACAAAAACTTGAATTATGTGTTCAATGAATCTTCCATTTGCTTAGAAAATTATTAGGACATGTATAATTCATTTTTATCTACAGCAAACGAATGGGAATTTATCAAGTATACTCTTATACAGATCAAAGTTGCAGTGTCTGTGGTGTTTAATGTTCGCAGTCTTCCATTTGCTAACACCAAGGATCACAAAAATCAGACAGATATTTTTCTATGGATGCAAAGTTGGTTTGGATTCCAGGTAGACTAGTTATTTGTCTTGGTATTTAATTGTCAGATTAGTACCAAGTATTGTTCTCTTGCAAATTGCATTTCAGCTCAGTAATTTTTTTCTGTTAGAAAGGAAATGTTGCCAATCAAAGGGAGCATCTCATTCTTTTGCTCGCCAATATGCATGCTCGCCAGATCCCCAAGTCATCCTCTGAAACAATGGTATTCATACGTGAATATTTTTGTTTGCCTGTCTTATTTCCTTCATATAGAATAACATTCTGATATGCCTTCTTTAGCTTGATGACAGAGCAGTAGATGAACTATTGGCAAAAACATTTGAAAACTATCTGACCTGGTGCAAGTTTTTGGGGAGAAAAAGCAACATATGGTAGAGAATGTTTTATTTCTCAAAATACTTGCACAAATAACTGAAAATCTCAGGTCAGGCGAATTTCTAGGAAGTATTGTCTTAAAAACACTACACCTCTTTGTATTGCAATCCGCAGGTTGCCCTCTGTGAAGCAGGAAATCCAGCAACATAAACTTCTGTACATAGCTCTTTATCTTCTTATATGGGGAGAAGCATCAAACTTACGACTTATGCCAGAATGTTTATGCTACATCTTTCATCATGTAAGTCTTTGCACTTCATATTTTTGCCATGCTCGCAATGTACTAGTGATTCCAAACCATGGTTCATATTGGATTTTTCTTTGAATCATTTCTGCACAACAGATCTATGCTTAAGTTGCCTTGTCTGTCCAGCTAAATTTGCATTGGTGTGAAATAAAAATACCATGTAAATGCAGTTTTTGTTGAGTTCTATCTTGTTTTATGTAGCACTACTTTTTGAATAAGTATTTCCTCTAGCAAACTCTTAACATCTGATTAGTTTCTGTCTTCCCAGATAAAGTTCTTGCTAAAAGGAGTTGATCTAGATAGTTAGTTCTTTATGTGTTTCTACTTTCTAATTCAACACTTAACACAGCTTTTTAGTTCCAAACAAGTTGGGGTAGACTTCTACTTTCTAATTAAAGAAACAAAACTACTTACTTGTTGAAGCACTGTGTTTGGCTACAAGTAATTTCTGCTTCTAAGCAGTATATTTGGGTTCTCCAGTATAAATGAATCACAGCATTTTTAGCCCAAAAGGTGTTCTCACTTTGAGAGATAAAGATAATGACACTTCCTGTTTCAGATGTCATATGAGTTATATGGAGTACTCTCAGGAGCTGTAAGCTTAATTACTGGCGAAAAAGTCAGACCTGCATATGGAGGAGATGATGAATCATTTTTGAAAAAAGTTGTGACGCCAATATACAAAGAGATATATGAGGTCTGACATCAGTTTCTTTTCAACTTTCAACTCAGCTTTGCAATTGTGAAATGAAATGCTCATCTACTTTATCCAATGAAGGAATCACTAAAGAACAAGGATGGAGTATCTGATCACTCAACATGGAGAAACTATGATGACCTCAATGAGTTCTTCTGGTTAGATACTATGCTTTATTGGCTAGTAGCTTTTGCTAGTAACAGGTACTAATTTTTTTTTACGATGCAGGTCTGCCGATTGCTTCAAGCTTGGCTGGCCCATGCGCCTGAATAATGACTTTTTTTTTACATCAAACAAAAATAAGAATTCTCAGCTTCCTTCTGTTCCACCAGTGTCAGGGGATACAGCTCAGCAAACTGAGCAACAAAACAGCCAATTGAGAACATCTCAGCAAACTGAGCAACAAAACACCCAATTGAGAACACCCAATGGATCCTCATCGTTTCAAAATATGCTCAATCCCCAAGCACCTGAGCAAACACAACAGGTACTTATTATCTGAAGAATGACTGTTCCTCAAACAATGCAATATTTGGATCATATATATAGGATTATGTGCTTTTTCCACCCTAAATATTGAGAACATCAGCATTGAGAACATAATGGCTAAATAGGTTGATATCCACTAGCATCTATGATGCTGGTTTTAGTATTTAAATTCTGTTATATGTTTTTGTTTATTTTATGGGGGTAATCATAGAACTATTGTTCTGTAGTGAGTAAAGCTACTCCCTCTGTCCCAAAATGGTTTCACAATCTCAGATGCAGAACTTTGGCTATGGATTTTAATCATGATATACAATAAAAAATAATATGCTCCAGTATCATATATTTTGGAAGTATTTTGCATGAAAAATTAATTATATTATATTTCCTTCATGTATAAAGTTGATTGACTTCATTGTAGGGTGACTTCAATTTTCGAATGAGGCGGTGGGGACACAATTTAGTTTAACAGGACATTGCAATGCTTTACTGTTTATACAGAACTGATATGAATTCCCAAGTTCTCATGCTTACTATATCATAACTTTCTGCAGTTTGAGGCTTTTCCTGTACATTCACATCTCACAGATGCATAGATTTAAGTGTATTTACATGAGTATAATTGTTCACTAGCTTTTGTTTAATTTTTCCTGGTGTTGCATATAGCAAACTACAAGTGACACATCTCAACAAAAGTGGTTAGGAAAGACAAATTTTGTTGAGGTCCGATCTTTTTGGCATATCTTCAGAAGCTTTGATAGGATGTGGACACTCCTTGTGCTTGGGCTTCAGGTTTGGGTCTTACATTAATAGTTATGGAGTGGATACTTTTATAATTAATCTCATTCTTCTTATTCCGTCGGAGCTTTTGGCACATTTTCTTGTTTATTTTATTTCAGGTTCTTATAATAATGGCATGGCATGGATTAGAAAGTCCTCTCCAGTTACTTGATCCAATAATTTTTCAGGATGTTCTGAGTATTTTCATAACCAATGCAGTACTTCGAGTTATTCAAAGTTAGTTTAGCTTTTCGTTGTGCTTATATATGTCATTAATTGCCTTGCTTCGATGAATTAGTTCTTAATATACTGATATATCTATTTTGTTAATTCCTTTTGCCCTATCTTCACTCTTCAGTGATATACTTCTTTTGTGCAGTTATTCTTGATATAACTTTCTCATGGAGAACCAAGAGAACGATGAGATTTAGTCAGAAGCTAAGATTTGCAGTAAAACTTTCTATTGCTGTGTCATGGGCCATCATTCTTCCCATATTTTATGCTAGTTCCCAAAATTACATGTCCTGTTTAGCTAGACAACCTAAAACTTTTCTGGGGATGTTCTGCTTGTCAAAATATATGGTGGTTGTTGCATTGTACCTTACAAGCAATGTGATTGGGATGGCATTGTTTTTTGTTCCTGCTGTAAGCAGCTTTTTAGAGACAGCTACTTGGAGAATTTTCAATGTGTTGGCCTGGTGGTGTCAGGTATGTTTAGCCCATCTCAAAGCTGAATATATGCTTACCTTTTGTCTTGCATTTGATATTGGACATTGTTTCATGTCATAATTGCTAACAAGTTATGTTTGTTTTCTAAACTCTTGTATAGTAAGTTATGTTTGTCTCTTAGACTTTTATGCCTGCGTTTTGTCTTCTAGACTCTTGTGTGAAAATGTGGGAATTGTTGATACTATTTCCTGTCAATGTATCAGCATATATAGACGGCTGGGGCGGCTTACAAGGCAACCACACAGCTACACATGCGGGTTAACCTACTATAATTACAGTAGACTAACACTCCCCCGCAGTCTAATCGGGAGCATCGCTAACATTCAGGCTGGATCGAAACTCCTGAAATAGTGAGATAGGAAGGCCCTTGGTAAAGACGTCGGCATACTGCGATGTCGTAGGAACATGTAGAACCTGAACGTGACCAAGGGCGACCTTTTCTCAAACGAAATGGAGATCAATTTCAACATGCTTCGTCCGCTGATGCTGCACCGGGTTGCTGGAGAGATATATAACACTGATATTGTCACAATAAACCAAAGTGGCACATTGAGGGGGTGGCGAAGCTCAAGAAGCAGTTGTCACAGCCAGGTAGCTTCAGCAACACCATTTGCCACAACACGATATTCAGCTTCAGCACTCGATCTGGAGACCGTATGTTGACACTTGGAAGACCAGGACACTAAGTTATCCCCGAGAAATACTGCATAGCCAGAGATCGACCGACGAGTGTCAGGACAACCAGCCCAGTCGGCATCTGTGTAAACAACAAGATCTGTAGGCAAAGATCGGCGCATGGTTAGTCCAAGAGATAGGGTGCCCTGTAGGTAGCGCAGAATCCGCTTGAGAGCAGCGAGGTGCGGTTCTCAAGGATCATGCATATAGAGACAGATCTGCTGAACTGCAAAGGTAATATCTGGTCGGGTGAAAGTCAGATACTGCAGAGCACCGGCGAGACTGCGGTACTGTGTAGCATCAGCGGCAGACGGTCCATTAGTAGATAATTTGGAGTGGAGATCAACAGGTGTGTTGCATGGCTTGCACGCACTCATCTCGGCACGCTCCAAAATATCCTGACTGTACTGCCGCTGAGAAAGGAACAGACCATCTGCGGAGCGGGTCATAGAAATGCCTAGAAAATGATGCAGCTGACCCATATCCATCATAGCAAACTCACGCTGGAGAGCCTCAATGATATTCTTGAGTAATCCAGCAGAGGAAGCAATAAGGACAATGTCATTAACATAGAGCAGTAAGTAGGTTATGTCTGGACCGTGGTGATATATGAAGAGTGAAGTATCTGACTTTGTTTCGATAAATCCAAGTGACACAAGGTGAGAGGCGAACCTGTGATGCCAAGCACGAGTAGCCTGCTTCAAACCATATAAGGACTTGTTGAGCCGACAGACAAAATCTAAGCGAGAAGAATCCACAAATCCAGAGGGCTGCATCTGATGAATGGGCCAATTCTGAGATAATGCCAGGGAGAGAACCACTCGAACTGTCGCAGGCTTGACAACTGGACTGAAAGTCTCATTATAATCAACACCGGGCCGTTGTGTGAAACCCCGCAGAACCCAGCGAGCCTTGTAACGATCAAGAGACTCATCGGCGAGCAACTTGTGGCGATAAATCTACTTCCCAGTCACAACATTGACGCCAAGAGGGCGAGGCACAAGACTCCATGTGTCGTTGGCAATCAAAGCGTCATACCCAGCCTGTATAGCAGATCGCCAATTAGGGTCTAACAGGGCATCACGAACGGAGCGAGGAAGAGGCGACATGGGCACAATGTGGAGGTTGAGGCGATCCACGGGCTGTGCGATGCCAGCTTTGCTACGCGTGCGCATAGAGTGCGCATTGGTCACCGGAGGGATGACAATCGGTCGAGTGGCAGCTGTGCGGCCGGTACCACTGGCAACAACCTATGCGCGAGCAGCATGACCGGCAATACTCATGGTCGGTGTGTTACCGCTGGCAGCGACCTGTGCGGAGTGCACAGGGGTAGCGGCACCGGACGACGCGGACTCGAGCGACCACGGCCCTACACCAAGGCTCGACGGCGCAAGTGTTGCCTTGGGCACGGGGTGTGCTGCTAAGGAAGCTGCTGTACTTGCACGCAAAAAAGGGGCTCCAGGAACTGAAGCGGTGAGATCATGATCATCGACAAGAAAGTCTAGGACGGAGGGTGCCATGGGTGTGGTAGACATGTCGGAGAAAGCGAAGAAGGATTCATCAAAACAACATGTTTAGAAATGAGAATGCGGTTCGACTGAAGCTCAAGGCATCGATAGCCTTTGTGCTCCGAGGAGTAGCCGAGGAACACACTTAGAGAAGAACGAGGGGCAAGTTTGTGGGGTGTTGTAGAGGACATATTAGGGTAACAGGCGCAACCAAAAAACTTTGAGATGATCATAGGAGGGCAAGACAGAGAAGAGAGCGAAGTATGGTATGAAGGAGGCGAGTGTTGTGGTGAGGAGGCGGTTCACAAGATATGTGGCGGTGTGAAGGGCCTGAACCCAGTAAGCTGGAGGGAGACTTGCCTGAAACAAAAGGGAACGCAGAGTGTTATTGATGGTACGAATGGAACGCTCTGCTTTACCATTTTGTTGGAAAGTGTATGGGCACGACATGCGGAGGGCAACACCATGGGAGAGAAAACGTGCGGGCCTGGGAATTATCGAATACACGGCTATTGTCGCATTGGATGCTCTTGATAGTGGTGCCAAACTGTGTGCGAACATACGCAAAAAAGGTAGAAATAGTGGAAACTGTCTCGGATTTGAGACGAAGGGAAAAAGTCCAAATGTAGTGAGAGCGGTCATCAAGAATAACAAGATAATATTTATATCCTGACACACTAATAAGTGGAGAGGTCCATAAATCACAATAGATTAAATCAAAATTGTGAGTAGCATAAGAGGTAGATGAATCGAAAGGTAGACGTACATGGCGACTGAGTTGGCACGCATGACATAAATGATCGATATCATCTTTATTGCAGGAAATGACATTGGACCTAAGAAATTTCGACAGAATGTTACACCCAAGATGACAGAGACGGCGATGCCAAAGGGAGGTGGGTGCAGCGATGAACGCGGAGGTGCTGGTAGATGGTACAAAAAATGGGTAGAGGTCACCGGAACTATTGCACCTGGCGATCACGTTCCTGGTTTGCAGATCCTTTACAGAAAGACCAAATAGATCAAACTCAATGGAATAATTATTGTCGGTGGTAAACCGACGAATGGAAATTAAATTCTTAATAATGTTAGATGATACTAGAACATTATTAAGAGCAAGATCACGGTGTGGTAAGGAAAAATAATGGGATCGAGTGGTAGTGACAGAAAGTAAAGCGACATTGCCCAAAACGATAGATGAAGGAGTTGATGAAGAGGGTGGGGAAATGGTGGAGAGTATATCAGCGTCTGAGGTCATGTGTGAACCGGCACCCATATTAGCATACCACTCAGAGGCCAGTTGGTTGAGCGTCATGGTGTTGAAGGAGTGCGTCAGGGAGTCCTGGTGCCAACCTCTATGAGTAGGCGGCCAAGGTGCTGCCTGGTACGCCGGTGAGGGCGCTTGGAAGCCCGTCGCTTGGTACGCCGGTGAGGGCGCCTAAAAGCCCGGCGGTGTAGCTCCCCTGTAGTACGTGCCGTACGGGGACGATGGGGCACCGTATGTGCCGCCATAGGTGCTAGGAAGAGCACCGAAACCGCCATAGTGCAGGGCTGCATAGAACGCAGGCTGTGGCGGCGGAGGTCAGCCGGACTGGTCGTACGGCCACATGCATACGGTGCCAGCCCAAGGGTGGGCGAACGATGGGTACACAGCCGTACCAGGAGGGACGCCGCCCTGTCCACCTGGGGCCGCTCCAGCAGAGGGCGCTGGAGAGCTGCCACCAGTAGAACCGCCGCGTCCACCGCGGCCGCGGCGGCGGCCATTGCGCTGGCCTCCAGTTGGTGCAGCTGGGCGCGGAGGAGGAGGCGCCCTCGGATGAGGAGCAGTGGTGGCAGCAACGAGAGCAACCGGCGGGAACGGAGGACGAGCGTCGATCTTTAACTCCTCCAACAAAAGGTGAGTGCGTGCTTCCGTAAATATTGGGAACAGTCGGTATATCTTGAGGATGGACACCATATGACGAAACTTGCCACTGAGGCCACGGAGAAGCGTGAGGACCATCTGCCGGTCGCCGATGGGGTCACCGAATTCAGCGAGGGAGGCAGCCATGGATTCAAGGTGGCGGTAGTAGTCGGTGACGCTCAGGGACTCCTGACGGAATGTGCGTAACTGTGTCTCGAGGAGAAGAGCACGCGACTCCTTCTGGCCGAGGAATTTGTCCTCGAGATAGCACCACGCGTTGCGGGCGCGTCCTTTCAGCGACTGCTGCAGGTCGCTGGAGACGGTGCCGTACACCCACGTGACGACGCAACAGTCCGCGTAGAGCCACGTCAGGTGCGCGGGGAACACGTCATCCTCAAGGACGTGGTGGGTGAGGGCATATTTCCCAAGGACGGTGAGAAACATGCAGCGCCACTTGGTGTAGGAGTCCGTAGCCTTGTCGAGGACGATGGGGATGAACGTCTTGACGTTGATGATGGCGGTGGCTTGCGCCCAGAGAGCCGCGTGAGCGCTCTCGTACGCGTCTAGAGCATCGTTGCGAAGGCGGGCCTTCTCAGCCCGACGCGCTTCGTCAGCGTGAGCAGCATCGGCAGCGAGACAGCGGTCTTCGAAAGTAGCAGCGCCAGTGTAGTCGCCAGCCATGAGGGGCATGACAGCCGATCAGACCGGAGGGATCGGCAGTCGATCGAAGTCGGATCGACAGCCGATCGGCCGATTGAATCGGAGATCTCGGAGGGATAGCCGATTGGCCGATCGGATCGGAGGGGTCAACCGATCAAAGTTGGATCGGCAGCCAATCAGACCGGAGGGATCGGCAGCCGATCGAAGTCAGATCGACAACCAATCGGCCGAATGAATCGCAGATCGGATCGGAGGGGTCGGCAACCAATAGGAAATGGGTCGGCAGCCGATTGATCGGAATCGGGTCGGCAGCAGATGGGAAACGGTTCAGCAGCCGATCAATCGGAATCGGATCGGCAGCCGATCAGATCGGATGGCCGATGAGCAGCCGATCAGATCGGCAGTAGAGCTGATCGGATCGAAGGGCGATCGGATCGGCAATAGGCAGGATTCGATCGGACCGATCGACGGATCCGATCAGATCGGATCGGCAGGCGATCTGGTCGGCAACGGAGAGCCGATCGGATCGGAGGACGATCGGATCAGCAATAGGCAGGATCCGATCGGACTAATCGACGGATCCGATCAGATCGGATCAGCGGGCGATAAGACCGGCGACACCCGGTGGTGGCAATCGAATCGGCGACGGGCGCTGGTGCGGAAGTGAAGGCAGGATCGGATCGGCGGCCACACCCAGTGACGAGGACAGCTACGGGGTGGGCGATCAGATCGGCAGCGCGGGCGACGAGACCAGCGACACTCCCGGTGACGTGGTGGCGGTCGGATCGGCGACGGGCGCTAGTTCGGAAACGGCAGCGTTGAGGGCGTCGGACCTCGGCAGTCTCTCGCAGCACAGTAGTGGCGGAGGAGGAGGTTGGCGACGGCAGCAACAGCGGCAACGTTTTTAGTTGCGAAAAGATAGTGGATTGAAATCGTTCTGATACCATGAAAATGTGAGAATTGTTGATATTATTCCCTGTCAATGTATCAGTATATATAGTCGGCCGGGACGGCTTACAAGACAACCACACAGCTACACACGTGGGTTAACCTACTATAATTACAATAGACTAGCATTATGCAGCAAGTTATGTATGTCTCCTAAACTTGTGCCTACGCCTTAAGCTCTGGCTGCAGCCATGCGCCGGTCTAGGCATTTGTGTTGCTTAGTGTGTGTTAATTAGGTATGAGATTTTCTAGTTTAGTGTTCACACCTTGAACCCTTGAACTTCTTTGTCTATATATATTGTAACCTCATATAATCTATGATTATTCAATATACAATATAAAGTCTTTCTCACTTACAATAATTAACTAATTCAGCGAATACATTGTGATTCATGTCAAGAAAATCAATTCAGTGGAATACATTGTCATGATATTTTATTTTCCAACACAATATCAGTCATTGGAAGTTCAAAAAAAAATCCTTCTACAGATCTTTTACTTAGCTGTGTGCAATGTCAGTTGACTTTCAAATCTTGTGCATGGTACTATAGCAAAATGAATTAATAATGATGATATGTGCAGCCTGAGTTATATGTTGGACGAGGAATGCAAGAAGGCCAAGTACCTTTACTAAAGTAAAATATTTGAAATATGTGCATTAACTTTTCTATACTTCATTTTGGTTATTTGATATGAGCTGAAAGTCTTTCTATGCCTCACAGATATACAACATTTTGGACAATTCTCTTGTCAAGCAAATTTTTATTTAGCTACTACTTTGAGGTGCTCTCTCTCTCTGTCTCACACACACACACGTGCACGTGCACACACACACATGTACATACTAACTCAGATTAAGCCTCCCCCTGACCATTTTGTTTTATAATTAAACCACCCCCTGACCATTGATTATCCAGATTAAGCCTCTTGTGGAACCCACAAAAGAAATTATGAAGGTCAATGTGAATAAATATGAGTGGCATGAATTCTTTCCTCAAGGTGCTCCCTACACTCTTCATCTGTTTGCCCTTTTTAACTCAATATGGTATTTGCAGTACTAGTTTACACTCAAGCCCATGTGATCATTTTTTTTTTGCACCAGTCAAAAGCAACGCTGGAGCTATTCTTTCTATATGGGCCCCTATAATTCTTGTGAGGACTCTGTAAACCTTTATATTAATTTGCATATGGATCAGAAATTATATAGTTGCCCTTACATTTCCAACAGGTGTATTTCATGGACACACAGATTTGGTATTCTGTATTTTGTACCATCTTTGGTGGTATGTGTGGTATTATTCATCATCTTGGTGAGGTGAGATCAGGTGTCATAAAAACTGGAATTTATTTTAGGTGTTTATAGATTCTTATTTGTAATACTCATCTAGATTCGTACAATGGGAATGGTGAGAAGTCGATTCTGTACCTTACCAGAGGCGTTCAATACCTCTCTTGTTCCTCATTCAATGATGACAAAGCAAAAGGGAATATTGCCTAGTTTCTTGGAAAAGAAAATATTTAAGGTGAAAGCTGTTCACCTCCTCTTTAGTTGTTGTTGTTGTTGTATTGCATTTCTTCCTCTTGCCCTTTTCTCAGATGATGTTCAATTTCAGAATTTAGGTAAAGCTGAAAGACATGATCCAACAAAGTTTGCTCTTGTTTGGAACCAAATAATAAATAGCTTCCGTTCAGAGGATTTAATAAGTAATAGGTAAGGCCTGATCTTTTTACTGCAACTTAAAACTTCATACTCTTTGTTAATTGTCTTTGTTGATTCTGCAGAGAGATGGACTTGATGACAATGCCCATGTCTCTAGAGCATAGGTCTGGTTCTATTCGTTGGCCCATGTTTTTACTCGCCAAAAAGGTATGCTTATCTATCCCATGATACGTAACATCCCATGGTAATATACTCACCTTTTTTGAGATGCCACTTAAGTTAATACTTTGTCTTGTTTCAATAAGCTGTTGACATCTGGCAGAATCCATGTATTTGACAGTGAATGCTTCATCATACAAGACATGTCTTCAAATATAATGTAGTTTAGCACACAACCTGCCAAGACTTTTTTTTATCCTGCAACCATTTTTTGCGTATATACTTGAAATTGTATGTCAGGTTTGCCAAAAATTTGAATAAACTTACTAGGATAATTCAAATATGGGATTTATTTTGTTGTTAGTCACAAGAACTAGCTACTCTTTCTTTACCACTAATTTTTATCATCAATTGCAACCATGATGGAATTAATTACTGTATCATTAGCTCTCATTTGGAAACTATTTGAAGTCTTTAGTAATTTCTGTCATTAGCATAATATCTATGTATCAAATCTACTAACAAAACTTTATATCATCTTATGCTTGTCTTCCTTCAATGGCAGTTTTCAAAAGCAGTAGATATGGTAGCCAATTTTACTGGAAAAAGTGCACAACTCTTCTGTAAAATTAAGAAGGATAATTACATGTTTTGTGCAATCAACGATTTCTATGAATTGACAAAAAGTATTTTGAGACATCTGGTTATTGGAGAGGTAGAGGAGAGGTAATCATTTTACTTCATCATTACTTGTAATATTACTTTTTTTCTTGTTTCAAAGCTTTTGCAATGCATGGCCCTATGAATATTATTATGATGTTCCACAAATTCTATTCAGGGTCATAGCTGCCATCTATAATGAAATCGAAAAGAGTATTCAGAATGCAAGTCTATTGGTTGATTTTAAGATGGATCATTTGCCTTCACTGGTTGCCAAGTTTGACAGATTGGCTGAGCTTCTGGTAATAACTTTACTAACATTACTGTGATACTTCTCTCTTTTTGTGGTTTGGATTCACTGTTTAGTCGCAGTAATCTGTTGGTATTCTTCTCTATTTTCTGGTTTTCGAAATTGGGAGGATTTTTTGCATTGCATCTTTTGAAACCAATCTTTGGCCATGGGCAGGGTTTCAAGAACTACAGACTTAAAACCAGGGGAGTTCTAGATTCAGCTTTTGTCAGTCAAGCCAAATTTCTATAATTTTTCTCTCTTATCAAAGTTTTGGAAAATTCGAGTTTTGGATATGGATTAGACACAACAATAAGCATGTTGGTATACAAGTTGAACTGAAAGTGGTTTGAAGTGAATCCAGGCCAGGTACCAGAACTCGGACTGTCTGTTTCTTTGGGTTTTTGGTGATTTCCCCCCTTTTTTTTTCCTTCTTTTTGAACCTTATCCCATGAGCAAAGGGTAACAATGGTGATGGTAAAGGTGGCTGGAATAATAGTATTAATCATCAGGAATGGCAATGTACATGATGGAGATACGAAAGTTCTGTATTGGATAGTTACTTCCCTGGAGTTCAGGAAATCTGGAAATGTGTAGCTATAGTCAAATAAGGAAGGAGGGGATGCCAGTAGAAATTTGCTGCAGCTTATAGCTAACACAGCACTATTATAATGATGGAGAGTGGAGATAGCATTTTCTTTTATTTTAAACGTTATTATGTTGATGTACATAGACTTTTGGTTTGTTTTTGTTTTGGCCCGTATAATGAAATTTCCGCGTATGACTCCCCAGTACAAAAACAAAAAAGAACTTCGATATGAAGTGACAATTTTACTCCAAGATATCATTGATATTCTGGTCCAAGATATGCTTGTAGATGCTCAAAGGTAAGAATACATTTAGTCATATCCTGCTTTCATATATTTTTGGTAACCACAACAATGACCTCTTCTTTCAACAGTGTATTAGTTCTGATTAATTCTTCTGAAACACTGATCTCGGATGATGATGGAACCTTTGAGTACTACAAACCAGAGCTCTTTGCGTCTATCAGCTCAATATTGGACGTGAATGGTCCACTAAAAGAGCAGGTTTGGGCCAACCTTTGATTTTTTACAGACAGATTACATATTCATAGTACCTCTGTTTATGATGAGATAATGTGGTATATTCAGGTCAAACGCCTCTACCTTCTGCTTAATACTAAAGAAAAGGTTGTGGAAGTACCATCAAATTTAGAGGCTCGGCGACGCATTTCATTTTTTGCCACATCTCTTTTTATGGATATGCCACCTCCTCCCAAAGTCAGCAGTATGCTGTCATTTAGGTAATATCTGTACTAAAAAAAATTTCTCGAACTTATTTCAGTCTGTTTTGATTAGTATCAATTTATAAAGCCTTTCAATTTAAGACAGCCTATATAGCATATTATCCATTGCTCAATCACACAAGTTATATCTAGTATTCTAGGCACCTTATGTCAAATGGTCATGGATAACCTTTCTAAATACCTCCTGCAATGTAGCACAATTAACCTTTTCTGATAAACTACTCCATGCAACATCCATGGAAGCCATCATGATTCTCTTATGCACTGACATGATACCAATTATACTAAGTTTACACGTTAAGGAGCTGGTACAACATATTTCAAGTTGTTTCATGGCATTGGGTTGACTTCATAAAAATCACAATACCTAGTGTTAACACTCCTCAATGATTATGAAATTGAAGAGATTAAGGCCAACCCAGACTGGACCAGGTCTGTTCTTCTGACAAAACCATCATATCACAATTCAAATGAGGTGCAAATCCTAGTAGCTTGGGTTAGGTAGGAATGCCACCAGTACAACATCCCCTTCCTCAAGGTGCCTAATCCATTTATGTCGAAGGTGTTGCCTGGTTGACCGAGCTATGGTGATCTGTCTAATCATTGCCTAGGTAGTCACGCCTACATTAGTTGACTACATAAAAGGCATGGTGGTTGTGTAGAGTTATATATATATAGACTCGACCTCCCTGTATAGAGTTAGGGTCTTAGTCTCACTGTACACCACATTCTTACATGGTATCAGAGAGGGTTTTCCAGTCCCCTCCATCAATCTCACCTCCGACCTCCCCATCGGCCGCTCCTGAGGACTTCTTGCACAGTTATCCTACTCTTCTCCGCTTCGATGTTACTCACATCGGACCTCCATCGGCCCCACCACCCTCATCGGCTCCCTAACCTCCATCGACTTCGGCTGATATTGTCTCACTCCCATTGAACACATCAACTCCATCAGCTCTTCAGCCTCCATCGGCTCGTCCACACCTATCGGCCCCTCGGCCTCCATCGGCTCGCCACTCCCTATCGGTTGCTCCGTCTCTATTGGACCGCCCAACCCCATCGGCCCATCAACCTCCATCGGCTCACGAACCCCTATCGGCCCCTCCCCCTCCATCGGCTCAGACTGACCTCGTTCAGCCCTTTTTCCGAACATACAATCGTTGATCCTGAGCTGATGTCACCCTTTTCCATCCCGTCCCCACCCCACTACTGACGCTCCCATTGGCTTCTACGAACCCTACTGTCCCCTCCACCTCTCATATGATCACCCGATCACAAACCGGGTCCCTCCGCCCTACTAAGCGGTATGGGCTCTCAGTAGTCCATTGTACCATCTCGCTCATTCCAGTGACTCATCGTTCAGCCTTGGCTGATCCTCAGTGGCGCGCGCGGCCATGGCCAATGAGTATAAGGCCCTCATGGATAACGAAACATGGCGCCTCATCCCTCGTCCTCCCGGTGCCAATGTTGTGACCGGTAAATAGATCTTTAAACACAAATTTCACTTCGATGGATCGCTTTCTCGTCACAAGGCATGCTAGGTAGTTTGGGGTTTCTCCCAATGTCCCGGCGTTGACTACGACGAGACCTTCAGTCCTGTTGTCAAACACGCTACCATTCAGGTTGTTTTCACTCTCGCTGCCTCACACTCTTGGCCGATCCACCAGCTCGACGTGAAGAACATCTTTCTTTATGGCCATTTGACGGAAGCAGTCTACTACTAGCAGCCTCCAGGCTTCGTCGATCTATCTCGTCCCGACGACGTTTGCCTCCTTTAGCGCTCCCTCTACAGCCTCAAACAAGCCCCTCGGCCCTGGTACCAATGTTTTGCTACCTATCTTCAGTACATCAGCTTTATGGCCTCTGTCTCCGATACCTCCCTCTTCGTCCTTCACATCGGCAACACCACCACCTATCTTCTCCTCTACGTCGACGACATTGTTCTTATAGCGTCCTCGCCGTCCATCCTACACCAAATCATGGTCCGACTCCACTCCGAGTTTGCCATGACCGATCTCGGTCCTCTCCATCATTTTCTTGGCATATCTGTCACACGCTCTCCTCACGGGCTCTTTCTCTCCTAGCGTCAGTATGCCATCGATCTCCTTCAACGTGCGGGCATGACCGAATGTCACCCCACCGTCACTCCCATCGACACTTGCGCCAAGCTCTCTACCACCGATGGTTCTCTCATAGCCGATCCCTCCCAGTAAAGGAGTCTTGCTAGTGCCCTCTAGTACCTCACACTAATACGGCCCGATCTCATCTACGCCGTCCAACAAGTGTGCCTCTTCATGCATGCTCCACGCGACCCTCTCTATGCTCAAGCGTATTCTTTGCTACGTGAAGGACACACTCTCCACCGGCTTATATCTCAGCTCCAGCCTCATCAACTCTCTCACCGCATGCTCCGACGCGGACTGGGCGGCTGCCCTGACTCTCGACGCTTCACATCCGGATACTGCGTCTTACTCGGTGACACTTTAGTCTCTTGGTCCTCCAAGCGCCAAACTACAGTGTCTCGGTCCAGCGCCGAAGCCGAGTATCGCGCCGTGGTCTAGCGCCGTCGCCGAGTGTTGCTGGCTTCGCCAGCTTCTCCAGGAGCTCCGTGCACCTATCCCCTTTGCAACCATCGTCTACTGTGACAACGTCAGCACCGTCTACATGACCGCCAACCCAATTCATCATCGACGCACGAAGCATATAGAGATAGACATTCACTTCGTACGTGACAAGGTCGCGTTAGGACAGGTTCAGGTGCTTCATGACCGTCGGCGCACCGGTTCGTCGATATTATGACCAAAGGCCTACCCACGTTTTTGTCTCTGCGTCCGTTCTCCTTCCGCTGTGACTGCGGGGGGTGTTAGACCACTGAACTTGTATATATATAGACCCGACCTCACTGTACACCACATTTCTATAGGCTGGCCAGCTGGGTGGTGCCTGAGGCCAACTTTTCCATTGATATCATCAACGTCATCATGTCAATTTTTTTTGGAGATTCATACACCATCACAATTACAACAATATCAGAATAAGGCAAGTATTATGTACTTCTGATGTCACCCTAACATCAGAATACTTTATCCAGCATAATAACTCCATATTTCAACGAAGAGGTGAAGTTTTCAGAGGACGAACTTCATTCAGATCAAGACGAGGCATCCATCCTTTCCTACATGCAAAAGATATATCCAGGTCATTTATCTTCCATAGCTTGATTGCTTGCGTTGATTTCATTTTGTCACTGAGATCTAGTATTCTTTTCCATAAAACATGGTCATGTTTCTCATTGTTTTAGATGAATGGAAAAACTTTTTGGAACGGCTTGGTCCAAAGGTCAAGCAAGAAGAAATCAGATATTGGGCTTCTTTTCGTGGTCAGACATTAAGCCGAACTGGTAATCTACAGAAATATTATCCTTTCTTGTAAACTCGTCATCTAAGCCCATGGCTACAAGCTGTCTGACACTTTCTGTTATGCACTGTCTAGTCCGAGGAATGATGTATTACAGAAAAGCACTGAGACTACAGGCTTTCTTAGACAGGACAAATGACCAAGGTGCGTATAGAATGTTCTGCTTCATCATCAAATTTAAAAAATAGCTTCCCATAGCTGATGGTTGTAATTTAAAACTAACTAGATCAGAAATCAGAATTCTATCACCTTCATATTTCTTTGGAACTGGTATGCTTCCAAGTATTTAATTTTTGAAGCAAAAACTTGCACAGAATTATACAAAGGACCTGCGGCGAATGGGCGACAAACTAAGAACATGCACCAGTCATTATCAATTGAACTAGACGCACTTGCTGATATGAAATTTTCGTACATCATCTCATGTCAGAAGTTTGGGGAACAGAAATCTAATGGCGATCCCCATGCTCAAGACATTATCGATCTAATGACAAGGTATTATTTGAGAAATAGAAACCTGCAAATTAATGATTTATCACCTGAATAATGATGATAATTGCCACTTCTGATGTGCCCAATAAAGGTATCCAGCTCTACGTGTTGCCTACATTGAAGAGAAGGAAATCATAGTAAATAATAGGCCTCGTAAGGTTTATTCATCAGTTTTAATAAAAGCAGAAAATAATTTTGACCAGGTAATGATCTTAGCTTATGATTTAGCTAGTACAAAATTTGTATTCTTTAGATCATATATCGTTTCAACATTTCTTATTTATCAGTGCCACTATACCTTTTAAATTATAATGGTTATTTCCATTAATACTCTTTCTTTAGAGAACTTATGAATTAGTTTCCCTCCAGCTTCTCAGATAATTATGCTTACTTGTTAATTATTTGCAAAGGAAATTTACCGTATAAAGCTGCCTGGTCCACCCCTTATTGGAGAAGGGAAGCCTGAAAATCAAAATCATGCTATTATATTCACCCGTGGAGAAGCTCTACAAACAATCGATATGAACCAAGTATTGGACATTCTTATATATTTTTGGTTTCTTTATAAAGACTTTGTGCTCATAAAAGACTTTATCATGATATCAGGACAACTATCTGGAAGAAGCTTATAAGATGAGAAACGTCCTTCAAGAATTTGTTAGGCATCCTAGGGGCAAAGCTCCAACTATCCTTGGGCTTAGAGAGCATATCTTCACTGGAAGGTCTGTAATTTTTTCAACGTGTCTTTCAAACTTGTTTCTGTCTCTATATTTAAACAGTATTTTCTGAACATACTCAGTGTTTCTTCACTTGCTGGATTTATGTCATATCAAGAAACTAGCTTTGTTACAATTGGACAAAGATTTCTTGCTGACCCCCTCAGGTGAAAACGTCCTCTTTGTTCTTGATGTAAATAGTTTTTTCAGTGATGGCACAACCTAACTTTTTATATTTGAGTTTCTGATTTGTGGGTTAGACATCAAGTTCCTTTTACTTCGATAGAACTTTTATGTAAGAGGTCTATCTTTTTTTTTCAACAATTTGCCAAAAGCTCTAGCATTCAATAAAGGAGAGCACCCGAAATGGTCGTTAAACTGCCTCCCTGTTACCAGCCCATTGGTTCCTAGAGGGCATAATCTATAAAAGCAATCTGTTATTTAAAAGCTTACTCCCATGGCTGCAGGGTGCGGTTTCACTATGGCCATCCAGACATTTTTGATCGGATGTTTCATTTGACAAGAGGTGGCATAAGCAAAGCATCTAAAACTATTAACTTAAGTGAGGACGTGTTTGCTGGTAAGTTTAACCTTTTCTTCTGTTGAAATTGAAATCTTACTATTAAATTGATTTGCAGTTGCAGCTTTAACATTTACTCTGCAGGGTATAATTCCATATTGCGCCGTGGACATATAACTTATAACGAGTACATTCAAGTTGGCAAAGGGCGTGATGTTGGTCTTAACCAGATATCAAAATTTGAAGCTAAAGTTGCAAATGGGAATAGTGAACAAACACTTAGCCGTGATATCCATCGGCTAGGGCGACGCTTTGATTTTTTCAGGATGCTCTCTTGCTATTTCACAACAGTGGGATTTTATTTCAATAGTCTAGTATGATCTCTCTCCTTCTGCATACCAATTACTGGGACTACAATTACTTTTTACTACGAATGATATGTAATAATGGTCCTTTCTTGAGCAAAGCTTAGGGTAGACTAACAAAAAAAATAAGTAGAAAAATATGAGCAAGAATTGATAAAATTACAGTAAACATGAATTTGTTATTTTGTTTAACCTTTTCATTGTCACCTAGCACTTCCTTATTTATCTAGAGGTCCTTTCGAATCTTACAGCAAAAGAAGTTAAAGGGTCATCTTGTTCAGCCATCCCATCTAGCTGCTCTTCTTAAAACTCTCTGGTTCAATCGGCAGTCTTGCCAGCTCAAAATTGGTTTGAGAATGGCCCAGGCTCATATAGCCAGACTGGACCTGGCTTTGGTTCCCTCCCTTTTTCTGAGATTAGCTGCTTTAGTAGTCTGCTCATTCCTAGTACTTTTCTCTAAGCAGGCACAAATCCCTATTCATCTGATTTTGCACCGATCCTAGAACCATTAATAGATACTATGAACGTGGCCATCCTTTTTATTTTGAGGAATGAATTGGGTTGATCCATCCCATGCCATCCAACATGGCCACAATGACAGTAGAGACGCCACAGAAATCAGTGGATGACCAATTATGAATAACTCCATCCTAATATTAAGATTATCTTTCAAACAGGTCATTGAAATATATCACAACGGGGATAGCTAGAAGGGTGAAACCTGAAGTTACCACGGTTACCTTTTGAAAATCTTATTACAGAGCATGATATTGAATCATAACAATATTGCCTTTTACACTTCCATGTTTAAGTTTCATCAAAAGCATATTTGTCCGATAAAATTTTGAGTGTTAAGGGTTTGCTTCTTAATAATCATGATCTGAGGTGCATATCTGAAAACTGTTCCTCCTTGCCTCCTTTATGTCTTATTTGAATACACACAGGGACACATTGTAGCCAATCTTATGTCTGACTATGAACATTGAGCTTAGTACCACTGAGTCTAATTGTTTCAATTGGTCCATGTGTTTGCAGATATCAGTTGTAGGCGTTTATGTTTTCCTCTATGGACAATTGTATTTGGTTCTTAGCGGCCTACAGAGAGCTCTGTTAATTGAAGCTCAGACTCAGAATATGAAGTCCTTAGAAACTGCCCTGGTATCTCAGTCTTTTCTCCAGCTGGGTCTGCTTACAGGATTACCTATGGTGATGGAGCTAGGTCTGGAAAAAGGTTTCCGAGTAGCTTTGAGTGACTTTATCCTCATGCAACTGCAGTTGGCTTCAGTTTTCTTTACATTCTCTCTTGGAACAAAAGCTCACCATTATGGACGTACTATTCTTCATGGTGGTGCAAAATACCGATCAACAGGGCGTAAATTTGTAGTATTCCATGCAAGCTTTACAGAAAACTATCAGTTATACTCCCGAAGTCATTTTGTCAAAGGATTTGAATTGGTCTTCCTTTTGATAATTTACCATATTTTTAGAAGATCGTATGTGAGCACTGTGGTACATGTGATGATCACATACTCAACGTGGTTTATGGCAGTGACTTGGCTGTTTGCACCTTTTCTTTTTAATCCAGCTGGTTTTGCTTGGCATAAGATTTTTGAGGATTGGGCAGACTGGACTAGATGGATGAGGAACCAAGGGGGCATAGGAGTGCAACCAGAAAAGAGCTGGGAATCGTGGTGGAATGCGGAGAATGCACATCTTCGTCACTCAGTACTTAATTCTAGGATTCTTGAAGTGTTGCTCTCCTTGCGCTTCTTCATATATCAGTATGGACTTGTCTATCATCTCAAGATATCTCAAGACAACAAAAATTTCCTGGTCTACTTGCTTTCTTGGATTGTTATTATTGCCATTGTTGGGTTAGTTAAGGTGCACGCTTCACTCCAATATTTCGATGCCTTGTTTCATTCAATTGTCGTCATTCATTCTCATGCCCATTTACTGGAAAATTCTAATGGCTGTGTAATTCTTTATGCAGCTTGTTAATTGTGCTAGCCGTCGGTTGAGCTCAAAGCACCAACTTGTCTTCAGGCTTATCAAATTGTTAATATTCATTTCAGTGATGACCTCCTTAATTCTTCTCTCTTGCCTCTGCCAACTATCCATCATGGATTTGATCATCTGTTGCCTCGCTTTCATACCAACCGGCTGGGGCCTCCTCCTTGTAAGTGTGAACAATGAACCATTTATCCCAAGATTATTTCTCGATTCTGCCACCCTAATAGTTTCTTGCTGGTACAGATCGTTCAAGTTTTGAGACCAAAAATAGAATACTATGCTATATGGGAGCCTATTCAGGTCATTGCTCATGCTTACGACTATGGAATGGGTTCACTGCTATTTTTTCCAATCGCTGCATTAGCATGGATGCCTGTTATCTCAGCCATCCAAACCAGGGTTCTTTTCAACAGGGCATTTTCCAGGCAGTTGCAGATCCAACCTTTTATTGCAGGGAAAACTAAACGGAGGTAATAACTGATGGTTTTGTTTGGATGCGAATTGGACTTGTGAATATGTTACCATTGGTTGGTCAATGATGATAATAATTCTCTGTATCCTTGTGTACATATTATACGGTATACAGTGTGATCCATCATTCTTTAATTAGCCCATACGTTTGACGGATCTTAACATCTCAGGTTTTATATAGAGTTTCTAGACTTAGTTTTATCTCCACATACCTTTAGTTTTATCTTCACATACAATTTCTGTAACACGAAAATGCCGTACTATTGCTCTTGGACAAAAGTCATGTTAGATTATACAGTATCACGAATCTTTGGTCTCGAATTACTCAATACACCGGTGATTTGATGGGGGATTTCAGCATCAATTCCTTGTGTTTCTTGGAGCAGCTTTCTTGTCTATGTTATGCTTGCTTAAAATTTATTTGTTGCTATGAATATCACTTGGAGTTAACAGGAAGGATATTTCTGTAGGATGTTTCTCCGAATCTATTCGCGTAGCATTCTCATTTGTTTTCTGTGCTTTTCGGTTATTCCAGGAGACAATCTCTTGAGTTGAGTGTGAAAGGGGCCTATCAAGAAGAGTCTTTGTACTTTCTTTTAAGCTAGATAGGAAAAAACTGGGAAAGAATTTTTATCTGTTTGTCTTACGATCTGCAACACATAACTGAAGATTTACCAATGAATTTGAAAAAGGCTTTAAGTCACTATGAATTAGGATAACCAAAACAATGTACTTTTATTTTTTTATATAAACCGGGTAATGTATTTTGCCACAGTTCGAAAGAACTGTGATGCAGCAACAGTGTCTGGCCTAATAATCTTATTCGAAAAGAAAAGTGTCTGACCTAATAAGGTAGTAGTTTAGTACTATAACTGAAGTTGGCCCACAGGCCAACAGATTCCAGTTGATTTTGCAATTGAAGCCTCTAGACAGGCTCTGAATTCTGCAACTGCAGAACTTGAAAGAAACAAATCAAGAGCCATCGCATCATGCTTCGCTTCTCTACGGAGTACATGTCTACATCTCTCTGACACCAACATAATCTGTAAGAGATGTCGATTTAACATCACAAATTAATTAAAACAGGGGCCAGCAGCAATGCATGCATGTGCTACGTACCCTGGCTGCCCAAAAGAAACACGTTCGCGAGTACTAGACTAGTCCCTGCACATGAGTAAACATTTCAAAAAACAAAGAAAGAATACAGAAGCAAGCTAAGCTAGGACAGCCGTAGGACAGCATGCAAAGACAGCAAGAGACGTGCGCGCATTACGAGCACGGCAATGGCAACGTAGCCCAACCAAGGGATACTACGTACGTGTACATATTTAATTGTACTCCTCATACAGGCGGAATAATGTACTACTTTGTCTGCATATACATGTGCACTTGTGAAGTGCAGAAATGGCAGAGATCAACTGGAACGCAATTCAAAGATGAAATAAACCTATACTCCCTCTATTCTAAAATATACATGTTTTCTAAAATATATTTAAATAAAGAGATATCCGAATATATTTTTAAAATATGTAAAAATAATTGTATTTTAAAATGGAGCGAGGTAGATGTAAATAAGCAAGTTGGGTGGCAGATGGATCGATGAGTGTACAGTACGCATGCAAACGTTCTCGCGTATATGCTATGCTAGCTGGAAGGAGGGAGGGAGGGAGCAAAGTAGAGGCCGTTGCATGTGACATGCATGTGGGAATGATCGACCCCGTTCGTGAGAGTGTCCTACGGCCACCCACGCACAAGCATGCATTCGATCCCATTGGAGCGCATCGCATTATTTCGCCACTAGCTACCTTAGCTGCCTCCTGCCCTTGCTCCCCTACACGCCCATGCCAACATGTTACATCTTCTCATTACTTGTTCATTCTTTGAATTCTACTGCCAGTTTGCGATTGAGTTTTAGAATCTGAAATTAGAATCTGGGCTATCTATGAAAGCTAGCAGCTGAAGATTTTAGAGTAGCTGTAATTGTCATAAACTTTCCGAACTATTTTGTTATGAATATATTGTGATTTTTTATGGCCGCTGCGGGGAATAATTGATGATTAGAAGGGAGAATTAGCTAGAGGGTGGACTTTGATGGAGAGTCCGAATAATTTAACCAGAAAGCATGTTTTCGTGCTAACCACTTCACAGGCAGCATACGCCTAAACGCGCGTATCCTTTCGATCGGCTACTGCACGTTGAGCATATATGCAATGCTGGATTATTAGCTCTCTGAAAGTCTCTCACCGAGTCACCGTCATGTGCCGTCGGCTATGCTTTAATACTATGTTTTTTTCCCATCCTGATGTATAATTAACGGCCAGACAGCGCATGACAGTTGGGAGCAAAATAAAGCTAGGATTTGCATGCTCATTGTTTCAACCCTCTCGATCTTTGGCCCGCATCTCTCCTTGCTCTGTGTTAATTAAGTTACTTATAATGCTTTGCCAAATATTGTTTTTGCAACTGCTTAAATTAAAGATTATCTTTCTTTTGCCATGCGAATTTTATCTTTAATTTAACCTGGTGATAGTACAAATGAGCGGCGAAAGAGAGATGCATGGATTTACTTTAAAGTTTGGATGTGTATAATATTCAGGATTTGCTAGATCTCAAGCGTCTGGATATTTGTAAATTTTTAGTTACCTAAATTTGTATATTGTTAAGTCTAAAATTACAGTGATATGCAACTTACAATTTTAGTTTATTTTAGTTTATTTTAACTGTAATGTTATTGTTATATATGGTTTTACTTTATTTTATCTAGTTTGAATTTTTTTTCATGTAATTTTGTTAATTTTTATTAGTTATAGGTTTCTTTCATATAATTTTGTAAAATTTTTATAGGTTAGAATAATGTGTTGTTCGAGCTTTTATTAAAAAGAGGAATGTTGTTTAAATAAGTAATAGAGTAGTGACAAGAACCATTAGATTATCACCAAGAAATGAGAAAAGTGACTGGAATTATTGAAATTTTTTAGGCGCTTGAAATCTAAGACACTCTCATAATATTCCCTCTATAACTCAATTCCTTTGGTGGAAAAATCAGAATAATATAACTACACCCAATCTTACAGCACTAAATGTACATTGTAAATTCTAAACTCTAATACGAGATCGTATAGAATTAACCACCTTCAATTTTTTGTGGTAGAGCTGAAAAAATCAAAAGTATTGAAATTCCATATTTACAGAAATATTTGTAAATAATCTCATATACATCAGTGTAACCTACTCAACAAACAATTAGAAGCACCATTTACTTCAAGATTGCTTGAAACAATTTAATCTTCACCTACCACTCCGCATACCAACAAGTGTGTTCGTTTGGTTCAAAGACAAGATTGAACACGACATGGTGATCCACGGTTATGTATAGAGCGATTTATGTTGATTGATTGGTTGTGTGGATGGAAAGAGTCAATTTTTTTATTTGGTTGGGTGGATTTGATAAACCATTTTTTGTTAATTAATAACAAAATTATTATTTATCATTAATCTTACCGTAGTCAATGTTAATTATTAACAACAAAGTAGACTTATTATCCCTAATCAACATTAATATTGACATGGTAATTACTCATTAACAATAGACATAGTTATTATTATTAACCAATAACTAATGATAAGGTTAATAAAGATGGATGGTCTCATCTAGCCAATTTTACTGGACATGCTTATCGGTGATATGGGATACTAGGTCCCCATAGGCAGCGGTCCGGACGTAGAGCAGGAAACATGTCATCCACTCTCTAGACCAGTTGAAGACAGAGTAGGCTGCTAGTGTAACGCTACGTGGCTCCTCTCCAAGAAACACGGGAAACCATCTTCGTGGCAAGCAAGAGTAGAGCTTCGAGTTCCTAACCATCACGTCCTAGCTTGGGGGCTTTCCCCGAGTTGGCTATCCCCAAGGTGACTGGGCATGGTGGATAGCAGCACCCTCTTAGTAACGGGTAAGCGGTGCAAGTTATCCTGTATCAGGACTCAGTTGCCTTGCTATTTATGGGTGACAAAATAGATATTTAACCATACTGCACTGGAGGCATAATAAGATTGATATCTACTCTATGCCACTCGGCATAGGGAATAGGATGACAATCCCCCTGTCGGACATCACTTCGACCCATATTCATCTTGACAGGGGCATGGGAAAATAAGGAGGCATGTGGACTATCGTGCCTTTTGGGTAGGTCCATCCTTATGCCAATTATACCTAGGTGTTGACAGATGGGCCAACTACAGACATAACGTATCAAGAATTGTTTTAACAAACTCGTGTGGATCATGAGTGCCTAGCATGCCTTGAGCTTGATGGGCCCTATGCGGGGCTCATCGGACTCGGCAGAGCAAGTAAGATGAGGGTTTCTAACAAGACTTTCTATATCTAACCTCTGTATACTAGACAACCCTCTCCTGTAGCATGGTCATAGGGTTTTCCTCAAATCAGTATAAGGTGAGCTAAGGTCAGGGGAGGGAGAATCAAACCCTAGAAGTTAGAACCCATAATTGCTTTAAGTTCTTGAAAAATTTAAAAAAGAGGAAGAAAGAAAGATAAACTACTCTAAGTCTGAATACTTTGTAAACTAAAGCAAGGAAGAGTCTAACAAGAGTAGTGTATTACATCCAAGTGATCCAAACTTGTATAACTCTTACGTATCTCGTTACCCCGGTCAAACTCATCCAAAGGGATCTCTCTAGATCCCCATTATTGATATCCGATCGCCGACAAGGCTCATCCAAAGATCTTGAGGGATATTTCCTTCAATGGCCACCCTATCTATCATCGTCTAGGAACCAAACATATATAAAAACACATGTAAAAATGGGATAATCATCTTTGATCCATCTTCATGACTCCATCCCTTGAACCAAATGAACCCTAAGCCATCCTCGGCTTTTGACAGTCAAATTCTCAACTTTTTCGAATCCCAGCTCCCTGAACGCTGGGGTAGGGCAACAGTACTTATTTTGTCCAAAACTTCACTCAAATTCAATTCAAGTCAATGCAATTTTGCAAACAAAGTAGGGGACCACACCTTAATTTGAAGCCACCTTGTAGTACACGCGAGAAAAGCTTCCTCAAGAATACGGAAAGGCATGTATTTTCATAAACACCGGGAAGCCTGTATCTAATCCAGTACGTTACGTAGGTTTCATCCTTGCAAAAATCTTGCTCTGGAAAGCAAACAGATGCTTGATTTTACGTCCATCGCATTTCCAGGGCTGAGTTACAAACATGATTTAAGGTGAGCTAATTATAGGTACGCTTTTTAAACTATTAAATTAATAATATGTTTAGTTTTAAAAAAATCAAATAAGTATAATTTTTTAAATTTATAATAACTAATAATTAACGATTAATGGATCATGTCTAACGACTCGTCTCGTGCCAGATGAAGTCCGGTCCCAATCCCTTTCAAATTCGGCTAGGCCTGGGGACATCTTCTCTCTCACGGTCTCACGCACATACTGACACACTGACAGTGAGGCCCACTGAATGCAGCACGTGGTTTTCGAGGCCCTGATGAGCAACTGCCAGTTGATGCCTCAGCTCTGCAGCCACCTCCATCGATGATTACCAACAACAACTGTTGAAGATCAAGAATTGCTGCATCTGTATGCATGCACTGCACTAGTACTAGTAGTTGCTCTCTCTCTCACTTAGCTGTTGCTAGCTGTCCCCTTTCCTCTCATCATGTGACTTCCATTCTTGTTCCTAGCTGCATGCAATACCTTTCCCATTAAACAAACACATTAGTACTAATAAACTCTTCTTCCCTAACAAACTGTGCGACTAATTACAGGTTAAACTATCTCATCTTATCACCCGAAGCCTTCCACAAGCCATCAAAATTATCACACACAGCAACTTACCTTACAACTTGCACACAGGTATAACTAATTAACACGGCACTGTGCGTAGCTAGTTTGCATTGCAAAGTTGGTGATGATTTTGTTTAATTTGCAGCTAGCCATGGATTAAGCTTTTTGTGTGTTTAGTAGAGTCATGCATGCATGGTAGTACTAATTACTAACTACCAAATCTATTGGATCTTGATACGCTTGCATGGTTCTAATCACATGCATGATGCTAGCTAACTAGAGATGAGATGATAGCTTGCACACTAATGCATTGCATCTCTCCACCTTTGCATAGTTGCATGTGCTCTCTATCCTTCCGCAATATATACTCACCTCCACCACCTACACTCACCTTACACTTCTCTCTTGCCTACTTAGCTATCTCTACTCTACTTGCACATGTCATACATCTAGACAAGGACACTAGCTTAGCTAGCTACTAGCCTACTAGTAGTAGCCTAGTGGTAGCTTAGCTAGGAGGAGGAGTAGTAGCTAGGATGGCGCAGTTGCCGCCGAGGGCGCCGAGCGCGGCAGCGGCGGCGGCGGGGCAGGAGTGGTCGTCGGTGGTGGCGACGGGGGAGTTTCTTGGGTTCGCGGCGGCGAGGCGTGGCGCGCACAGGCGGTCGGCGAGCGACTCGGCGGCGTTCCTGGAGGCCGTGCCAATGGACGACGTCATCGGCGGCGGCGAGTTCGACCGGCTCGACGACGAGCAGCTCATGTCCATGTTCTCCGACGTCGAGGCGCCGGCTGTGTCCGACTGCGCCGACGAGAGGGGGACCGGGGAGGCGCACCTCATGGACATGGGTGAGGGGGAAGACGGGATGGCCGCGACCTCGCCGGCCGGCGCAGGCACAATGGCGGCGGTGGCCGCCGCCGCGGACGGCATTGCCGACCCCAAGAGAGTTAAGAGGTCAGTAGTAATTAATTTTGCAGTAAAAATATTATGTTTTTCAATTTACCATAGAATATTAATATTTATCCATAAATAAATCTGAAAAGCAACAGACATGTCAAAACAAAATTTCACACATTTTAACTTTTGCATCATGTAATTTTCAGGTCTAAAATTCAAGCGAATTGTGCATAACAAAAAGACTTAGATGTACATTTTCTTCCATATCAATCTGATTTACTCAAATGTATAATTGTCCACAATTAATTGTATACTGAATATCATGTGCATGAACCATTTGAAATTCACCAAAGACCGTGAATTTGAGTGACAAATCGTGTTGATTTAGCTGCAATTTGGGCTTGCTTGCTTCTGTTTCAGGATATTGGCAAACAGGCAGTCGGCGCAGCGGTCAAGGGTGAGGAAGTTGCAGTACATCTCTGAGCTTGAGCGCAGTGTCACCACTCTCCAGGTGATCCATCAATTCAGTTCTCTCGCACACACAGATGCACACACCACAAAAAAGAGGAAAGAAATCAAAAGAAATAGAAAAAAAGAACTACAAGCTGACCATTTTTCCACTACTTGCTAAGTTCGCAAAAAAATTATGTTTTGTTCTAGTTGAAGTTATTACAGGAATCCATTCCTGTACATTCTCTGAATGATAATCCGAGGTTTATATTTATACCGTTTGTTAATCTTGAACCAAAATAAGCAAGAAATTAGAGAGAAGAAATTAATCTGTATCTGGTTACATTTGTGATCTAAATGTTTTGATTGATTGTTACTGCAGATGGAGGTGTCAGCACTGTCACCTCGTGTGGCCTTCCTGGATCATCAGCGGTCACTGCTCACCGTCGGCAACAGCCATCTCAAGCAAAGAATCGCTGCCCTCGCACAAGACAAGATCTTCAAAGATGGTACCAAGCCTTCCTATGCATCATGGCTAAGAATTTTTACAATTGCAGTAACCGCGATCGTAAATGTTTTGAGTTAGTCTTTTCAAACAAACTGGAAACTGAAACGAAATTTTGCAAAACTTGTTCATGATTGCCTCCTTGTTTTTAGCTAGCCATGACCATGAGGTTTCTCTTTGAACTCACCCTCAGAAATTATATGCAATGAATGCAGCTCACCAGGAGGCTCTGAAGAAGGAGATTGAGCGGCTACGCCAACTGTACCACCAGCAGCAGATCAAGGCCACCGGAGGTACCGACATCGCCACGGCCGCCTCAATGCAGGCCAAACATGAGCTGCTGGCATGCGAGGGAGCGATGATGCAATAGCGGCAGGCCGCCGGTGACCGGTGACCGGTCGGTGGTGATTTTTTTTGGGGGGGTGGGGGGCATTTCGCCATGTGTAAGATGCCACAGCTTGTCTGTAGTTTTGTGCAGCTTTTTGAAAGTTGATTTTGTTCATCCTTGCAAAAAAATAAATAAATAAAGGTGCTGGGACGGGGGAATTGCTGTGGATGTTTTGTTTGGACCGCAATTACATTTCAGGAAAAAGTGGTTGCTTTCTTCAGTTTTGGGTGTTCTTGCAAACTGCAGCTAATTTAGTTTGTGCCAAGAAATGTTTCCAAGTTGAATCTTGGTTATGCCAAGTTCATATAAATGAAATAGCAGGACACTGGTGGGAACTTCGAGATAGCAATGAACTTATCTGATGTTTTGTGCAAGTTTACAGTGTACAGCAAATATCAGATAAATGAAATAGAAGGACTAATGGTTGCTGGTACAAGATCAGAAACACCCAAACACAAATTCAGCTTTATTTACCTAAAATTTAGCTTATTCAACTGAATGACATCCCCCCCCCCCCCCCTCCAACACACACAGAACTTTAGCATCACATCCTCATTCAGCGTATAAGCATTGCATAGAGAATTAACAGAGCCGTAAAAATGTCAATTGAAACACAAATGTCGTGTTAGAACACAGAAAATAACAATTAGAAGAAAGCTCATTCAGTACTAAACTATAAAACCAACATAAACATAGCTGCTGGCCATACAATCTGACAGAAATACAAAGTTGAGCTGGCAAATGATTCTAAAGGCTACCACAAAAATTTCAAGAATTTTAACAGATTGAGTTAAGTGTGCTTGATGACTTCATGTGCCATTCTACTCTGGGATCATCTGTTCGTTGTCTGCATCACCCTCTTGTTCTATTTGAGGTTGCTTTGGAGCTGAACTGTCTCCAGGAGCTTGCTTCTTCTTGATACCACTGACAATATCATCAATCCTAAGGAGCATGCAGGCAGCCTCAATAGCTGTCTTGAACGTCTGCGCCTTGACACTGTACGAGTCCCAGATCTGAAAAAGATAGATAATGAGGTTTCAAGATGAATGCAAACATGCAAAAGCACATGCACGAGGGGGAGAGAGAGACCTTCCGCTCTTTCATATCCACAATATCACCACTGCTTCCATCAATGCCAATCCAATCATTTTCACCATTTGTGTGCTGCAATTATTTGGCATATTAGTGAAAACATATCCAAGATAAAGCACAGGAAACTGTAAAACAATATATTATGTGACTAAAAAATCATAACATACTTATTAGGCACAAACCTAAAGCCAACTTGTTGAATTAATGAAGAATCAGATTTTACCATTTCCTGAAGTTGTGTCATCGTCCTAATAACATTCAGACCACAATTCTGTAAAAGAGTTCTTGGAATTGCCTCAAATGCTAATGCAGCAGCTTCATAGGGCCACTGATACACAAACAGAAATGTTGACTTACATCAGTTAATGATCACATAGACAATGACACTAAGCCTAAGGTATACATGATTCTTCTGTATATCATACATAATCACTCGACCACAATATTTGAGCAAGAATACTATTAAGAGTATTAATGCACATCCAGGAAGAGGTTCTCTATCTGTAGGTTCATCATGTATCAGTTCATGTGTTGGCTATCTGAAATCTGAATCATACCTTCTCTACACCTTCAACTGAAGAACTCTTTTGCTTCAATGTTGCAGATACAGTTAATTCAGTAGCACCACCTCCAGGTAGCAGTTTAGGGTTTTTCAAAATGTTCCTTGCCACAGACATAACATCCTACAAACTAGAAAGTTAGAGGACATTTTTCCACTATAGAATATAACAGCATAACAATGGAAAACATAAGCGCACCTGCAAGTTCCTCTCAACCTCATTCAATACATCCTTGCTTGCTCCCCTCAACAAAACAATACATGCTTTGGGATCTTTGCAGTCAACAATGAAGGCAAATAACTCATCACCAATCTTCTTGACCTCAAAGAGGCCTGCTCCTGTTCCAACATCAGATTGTTGAAGTACCTCTGGCCTATTCACTGACTGCTCCACAAGCCTTAGCGATCCTGTTGTTGTCCGTCTTCCTGAGCCTCCGAATTGCACTTACGCCAGCCTTGCCTAAATAATGGACTGCGAGGTCACTCAACCCTTTCTCTGTTATAGCCAAATCAGGCTTGAATTTTAGAATCTGTACTCACAAGTTCTCTATATATTCCTCTTCCATCTGTAGCATTACCTGCCTGCAATAAGCCATTAAACCACACTAAAATATATGTACAGAGAAGCATTTTGATTGCCTGTCTATTTTGACTCAAAATTTGCATTCAGATCCCTTACCAATCTTCTTCTTTAATCAACTCAGCATTGGTCAGGTTTTCTCCTTTCTTGTATTCAAGAGGGCAATCCAGGAGAATGATGCGTGGATTAAATATTTTTCTTCTCATTTTCCCAGGAGCAACAACATCTTTATTGATCATAACTCCTTTAAGAACCTTGGAATCTTCCAGCTGGCCTCCAGGAACCTTCTCTACTTTGATGTACTTCTTGATATCAACTTCACGAATGCCTTGACCCAGGTCAACACCAGCTGTTGTGGTAGCATCGATAGCAAGATCCTGAAGCAAGAAATTTTATTAGCAGCTCTAAAAAAGATATACTGGAAGAAAATAGAGTTTATTTCATTTAAAAGAAAGTTACTTACCGCAATAAGATCACCAAACTGACCAGTGAATTTTGTACCAATGGAACTCTTCACTAGACCAAGCACTGCAACACCTAAAGTACGAATTATGAAAAGCCTCACTAATATGAATCTCCAAGAGAACTTAAAGAGCAGATAATGATTTCTGATGTGCTAAGATCCAAATAAATATTATATATGCTGAAATTGGCCTACTTACAGTCATCCACATCAACGGGAATAGCAATCTTATCAAGAACAGCTATAGCATCATCAAGAGCTTTGTTGTATGCTGCAAAAAATAAAAGAAATAAATAAAGAGTCCTATAACATACAGAAGGTGTTAATTTCAGAGGCATGTTTCTAATTCTTCAAGAAAATTACCTCTACAAATAACGGTGGGATGGCAGTTCTTGTCGATGAATGCTTGCACAACATGAAGCATTTCACCAGCTAAAGAATTTCCAGAACATAACTTATGTGTATCAAAAGGGCATAAATCAAATTAAATTTGCTCATGTAGATAGCTGATTAAGTACAGCAACAAAACAGATCAAGCATACATATAAAACTTATTCTTCTGCTCTTCTAAACAAGGAAGGTCAACATGAAATGTGTCTTTATTCAGGCCACATTAATTTAATATGATTTGTGAATTTTGTTAATATTACGTTTGCAGCATATATGTTTTAATATTGATACAGTGGTCAGCTAATCCAGGGTGACACTTATGCAGTTATATTATAAGGGTCACTCTATCAGATTTAACCCTAAATTATTCATTTCATGAAATTCGAATGTAAATACAAGATGTCATGCTATTCTGTTGTCAAGGGCGTTGAGCCCTAGGGTAGCTGGCCCTTATCTACAGAGATCGTAGCCACGGTCCGTCTTCTCCAGCGAGATTTGCTCCTCCGCCGCAGGCTTCGTTGGTTGAGAGGGGGAGAGGGTTTAGGAGATAATAATCTTACTTAATTTCTCAAGTCCTCGATTACAGGAATATATGGCCTTTGGCTCAACTAACCGGAGCAACAAGCTCATTTGATTTAGGAACTAAAATAGAAAGTTATCTCTACTTTCCCTCTCAGCCACTTGCCATGGCCGCGTCCTCGCGCGCGCGCTCCGCACGTGCAGCGTGCTCCGCATCGCGGCGTATGTCACGGGCCCAGCGGCGCCTGGAATACGAGCGCCCGACCATGACATCTCTCCCCCCGTCGAGGAGCAACTCGTCCTCGAGCTGGAACTCCGGATACTTGGTGCGGAACGGCTCGATGTCTTCCCACGTCGCGGACGCTGCCGTCTCACCTTTCCACTGGATAAGAACCTGGAGCACCCCTCGAGCCAATCGGAAACGAACGGCACGTTCGGGCTCAGGAGCAATTGTGCCATGATGCATAGGCGGCAGGGGTAGGGGAGCGACTGGCGGGGCCCCCTGGAACTTCTTCAGCAGCCCCACGTGGAACACGTCGTGGATGCGGGCTCAGGCCGGCAAGGCGAGGCGGACAGCGACGTCATTGATCAGCTCGATGACGCGGTATGGCCCGAAGAAGCGCGACTTGAGCTTGCCGGTGACAGCCTGGGGAAGCAACGACGCCGCGTGCTGACAGAGGCGAAGGAGCGCCCAATCCCCCACCTGGTACGTGACATGGCGGTGCGCCTTGTCGTAGTGCAGTTTCTGCGTCGCTTGAGCTTGTTCCAGTCGGTAACGGATGTCAGCCAGGAACTCTTCGCGCTCCTCCATGGTCTTGGCGACAGCAGCCACACAGGTGTCCCCAGGTTTGTACGACCTGATGGAAGGCGGATCGCGCCCGTAGACGACGCGGAAGGGCATGTCCCGCAGCGAAGTTTGGTAGGCGGTGTTGAAGATGAACTCCGCCCAAGGCAGCTAGCGGAGCCACTGCCGTGGTCTGTCCCCCGTAAGACACCTCAAGTACATGATGATGATGCAGTTGGTAGCCTCTGATTGCCCATCCGACTGAGGATGGAATGCCGTAGTCATGTGCAACTTGGTTCCCATCAGGCGCATGAGCTCGCGCCAGAATGTCGACGTGAAGACGGAATCGCGGTCCGACACCAAGGACTGCGGCACGCCGTGCAAGCAAACAATGCCGGTGAAGAACGCTTGTGCGACGGACTTGGCGGAGTACGGGTGCACCAGTGGGATGAAGTGGCTGTCCTTGTTGAACCTGTCCACCACGGTGAGGATGACTGACTTGCCGTGGACACGAGGGAGGGCCTCCACAAAGTCGAGGGCGACATCCGTCCAGACGCCCTGCGGGACCGGCAAGGGGAGGAGCAAGCCGACAGGGTGCAAGTGCTCTGACTTGTACCTCTGGCAGACTACGCACGCACGCACCAGATCCTGCACCCGCTGCTTCATGTTAGGAAAATGAAAGTCATGGCGCAGACGGTGCAGCGTGCGCTAGACCCCTTCGTGTCCGTCCTCGTGGATCGCCACCATGATCTCTTTCACTAAGGGAGAGGCCGGGGAAATGAACAGCCGCCCAGCAAACAGGACCATGCCGTCCGCGAGTGTCCAGGGTGCCTTGCGGGAGCTGGTGGTGAACTCCTCACGCAGGGCAACCAGGGTAGGGTCGGTGTCGTGGAGCTGCCACAGCTGTGTAATGAAGTCGAAGTGCGGGGCCGAGAGTGCGAGCAACGCTCCTTCTGCTGTGTCGCGGCAGGACAGCGCATCCACCACCATATTGGCTGACCTGGGCTTGTATTCTACGGCGAAATCAAACCCAAGCAGCTTCCCCACCCAATGGTGCTGGGGAATGGTCGCCAGCCTCTGATCGAGCAGATACTTGAGGCTATAATGGTCCGTCTTGACAATGAAGCGACGTCCCTAGAGGTATGGGTGCCAGTGGCGCACGGCGTAGACCAACCCGATGAACTTGCGCTCATATGCGGCGAGGGAACGATGCCGAGGTGCGACGGGGCGGCTGAAGAAGGTGACCGGGTGCCCGTCTTGGGTGAGCACGGCGCCGAAGCCGTGGGACGACGCGTCGCATTCGACAATGAAGGTCTTGGTGAAGTCTGACATGGCGAGGATCGGCGCCGTGGTGACCGCGGCCTTGAGCGCTATGAAGGCCACGGCCGCCTCGTCGCCCTAAGAGAACCCCTCCTTCTTGAGGAGAGCCGTCAATGGCGCCGCGACCGTCCCGTAGTTGTGGACGAACTTGCGGTAGTAGCCCACCAATCCGAGGAAGCCGCGTGCCACCCGCGCCGAGCGAGGCACCGACTAGTTGTGGATGGCCTGCACCTTGGCTGGATCCATAGCCATGCCCGCCTCCGAGATGATGTGGCTGAGGTAGGAGACCGACGTGACACCGAAAGCGCACTTGGAGCGCTTGACGAAGAGGCGGTGATGACGGAGCTCGGTGAGGACGGCGCGAAGATGACGAAGGTGATCCGCCCAAGACTTGTTATAGATCAAAATATCGTAAAAGAAAACGAGTACAAAACGACGGAGGAATGGTCGAAGTACATCGTTCATGAGGGCTTGGAACGTTGCCGGTGCGTTGCACAGCCCGAACGGCATCACCAGGAACTCGTAGAGGCCGTCATGCGTGCGGAACGCTGTCTTGTGAACGTCCCCCGGGCGCATGCGCACCTGGTGGTACCCCGAACGCAAGTCGAGCTTGGAGAAGAACCTCGCGCCGTGGAGTTCGTCGAGGAGCTTGTCGACGACTGGGATCTTAAAGGCATCCTTGACCGTGAGCGCATTCAATGCGCGGTAGTCGACGCAGAACCGCCATGACCCGTCCGGTATTTTGACGAGGAGGACCGGGGAGGAAAACGCCGAGTCGCTGCGGCGAACGATGACCTGCTCAATCATGGTGGCACATTGCCGCTCGAGCTCGTCCTTGTGCACCGCCAGGTACCTGTATGGCCTCATTGCCACGGGAGCCTTGCCTGGCTTGAGGACGATGTGGTGGTCTCGGGCGCAGGGTGGAGGCAGACCCGTGGGCTCGTCGAAGACGTCGGCGAAGGAGCCCAGCAGGCCGTCGAGGAGGGAGTCGCCGGGAGTCACAGCGTGGACGCCCTGGCCGTTCGGCGTCTGCACGCCGTGCCAGCAGATGTCGCGCCCTTGCTGCTGGAACGCCATGGTCCATGCGGAGAAGTCCCAGGCAATGCGCCCCAGCGTGGCCATCCACTGCGTACTGAGGACCATGTCGTACCCGGCGAGTGGCATCACGTAGAGGTCGCAGCGGAACGCCATGCCGTTGATGGAAATGGGCGCCTGATGGAGGACGCTAAGGCAAGTGACCTTCTCGCCATTGGCGACCGCCGCAGTCAGCCGCGGGCGCGGATGGACGGGCAGCCCGTGCGCTGGGTCGCAGCCTTCCCGATGAAGTTGTGGGTCGACCCTGTGTCGATCAGCGCGACGAGGGAGGCGGTGCCTAGGTCCACTCGAAGCAGCAGCGTGTTGCCGACGGGGACGCCCACCACGGCGTGGAGGGAGAACAGCGGCGTCTCCGTGTCCGACGTGTCCTCTCCGCCGTCGTCGACGTCGTCCACCACGCTGTCCAAAAGGAACAAGCGTTTGCATACCTTGTTATGACCATGGCTGTACTTCTCATCGCAGTTGAAGCATAGGCCGAGGCGGCGTCGTTCGTCCTGTTCCGCCTGGTTGAGCCGCTTCACCGGCTGGCCCTCGACGATGGCTGTAGGAGTCACGGCCCTAGGCACCGCCTAGTGGTGCAGGACAGGGTGCGGCCGTGGTGCCGGCAACACGCCACAGGCTGGAGACTTGACCGGGGTGGCGGAGTACTGCTCCACGAGCTCGAATTGCCGAGCCAGACTCATGGCGGCGGCGAGGGATTGCGGGTTCTGCACTTGGACGTGGAAGCTGAGTGGGGGAAGCAGACCACCTGTGAACAGCTAGACCCTTTGCGCCTCGTCGAGGGGGCCGGCGCGGGGCAGGAGCGCTTGGAAGCGGTCCTGGTATTCCTCAATGGTGCCGATGCGGCGGCAGTCCGCGAGTTCGAAGAGGGGCGCGGCGCGGAGGGGCGGCCCGTACTGCAAGTTCAGGAACTCCTTGAAACGGCGCCATGACGGAGTGCCCTCATCCGTCTGGACCTGCAGGTACCACAACTGCGCGCCATCTTCGAGGTTGAAGGAGGCCATCCACGTCTTCTCCTCCTCCATGATCCGCTGCTGGTGGAAGAAAGATTCGCAGCGGTTGATGAAGATCAGGGGGTCACTCTTGCCGTCGTACCGCGGGAAGTCCATGCGGTGGTGCTTGGACGGCCGATCGGTGTGGTGTTCCCCCGTGGCTGTCCTGGCACCCGAAGTCGACGAGCGATCGGTGGTGAGGGAGGCGATGGCCTTGGCGTTGGCCTCGACCGTGGCCTGTAGGGACTTCATGGTGTTGGCGAGGGACTCCACGGTGGCCTTGATGTCGGAGGCATCACCCATGGCGGTGGCTGCACAGGATGCAGCGGACGATGAGGAAGAGGACGGCGACGCAGCGGCTATAGGTAGTGGTAGGGTTGCGGTGTCTGGTGGGGACGAGGGACGGGATGATGAGAATCGCCTGGAACGTGATACTAGGTTGTTAAGGGCGTCGAGCCCTAGGGTAGCTGGCCCTTGGCTACGGAGATCGTAGCCACGGTCCGTCTTCTCCGGCGAGGTTTGCTCCTCCGCCGCAGGCTTCGTTGGTTGAGAGGGGGAGAGGGTTTAGGAGATAATAATCTTGCTTAATTTCTCAAGTCCACGATTACAAGAATATATGGCCTTTGGCCCAACTAACCGGAGCAACAAGCTCCTTTGATTTAGGAACTAAAATACAAAGCTATCTCTACTTTCCCTCTCAGCCACTTGCCGTGGCCGCATCCTCGCGCGCGCGCTCCGCATCGCGGCGTATGTCACGGGCCCGGCAGCGCCTAGAATACGAGCGCCCGACCATGACATCTGTCATATTAACCAACTGGTCTGTTTACATGAGCAGAAGGGACCAAAAAAGGGCGTACCAAGAACAATAACAGATGTTGTGCCATCTCCTACTTCATCCTATGTGCGGCTTAGCTCAATCATAGACTGCATGGCCAACTCAAAGTATTAGGAATACAGGACTGAGCATCAAGAATAGGGCTAAGCAAAGAGATCAAGGTTTATGAACTACGTGCAGTTTCATTGATTGGGGTGGCATCTCTTTCACCAAAAAAAAAATCTTTGTGGTGGCATATGGACCAAAGATTTCATATGTACATAGTTTTTGATCTGGCTCCTAGTGACTCTATTTCAGCCTCATCTATGATATTTTGTGTGATTCTGCAGAATTAACCACATAAGACCTTTTTAGAATGTCACAACATAAAGCAATTGCTTTGAAATTTATTTTTCATGTGATTGATTCCTCAGAATCTAACCATTGCATTTGGCTGCAGGCTCTGGGGTGAACCAAATGAGCAGCACGAATTTATATAGCCATAAGACAATTTCAAGGTACACATAAAGCGTGTGGACAAAACAAGCTGAGCTTAAGATGAACTTAAACAACAAATGAACCAAATTCAGCTGTTTTATCTTCAATGGATCTAATCAATCAGGCCTTCATCAGGAACGACTACCAAAACTATGATAACTTAATATTGGAGTGGACCAACCTTTGCAGCTGGGTGTGCAAGGTCTAGCTCCCGCAATATACAATTGCCATCCTTAGTAACAACAATACCTGCAGAACCGAGGAAATAATTCAAATATGGTGAAAAATGTCACGACAGTCCTACAAAAGTAGCATCTATATTTTACTAATACGTGAATGCAAAAATCTATCCACCGTCAACTCTCAATAAAATACTTAAATGCACCATTCAAACTATTCCTTGAAACAACTGCATAACCGATAGAAGTTACATTTAAAGAACAAAATACTTAATGCATTGTCCAAATCATTTGATAGAATTCAGTTGGATGCAAATAAAATAAAGAAGGTAGTTAAGAAACCCAAATAAGTTGAAAAAGAATGCACAAGTTGGTCCAAAGATAAATATGCAGCTTCTTTTCATTATGACCCACAAAGGGTAAAGAAATGTGATCCTCCCAACATCACAAGGTAGTTTCCAAGAAACCAATTAAACTAGAGATCTACAATGCACCTGAAAGGTTCTGAAACAAAAAAAGAAAGAAAGAAAGGACACAGATATTCTAGCATACCATGAACAGGACAGTTAAAAATTGCAGCTCATATAGTGCTGTCATGGTACAACATGAAAGTTTGACCTAGAGATCAAAACATTGCTATGAAGCCATTCATTCGGTCCAAGCTAATATAGCATAGACAATCATACAAACTGCTAATAATAATGATTTAAACAAAAACTTCATAGGTTGAGTCGTGCACCTCCTGCAGCATCTTCAACATTGACCGAGGGCCCAATGTTGTTGTATGATATCCGCCACAGCCTACAAAACAGATTGAATGGTATTATCAATTATTAAAGAAAATGGGCTCAAACATGGAAAGATGTATTTTTACTTTGGGAAGCTGGTACAGCATTCTTACTTATTACTCAATAGCCATTACAACGACATCAAACACAATATGGAGTAAACTACAAAAAGCGTAAAGAGGCGGCCAGTTCTACTACCATGGCCACCTGGATGTTGGCATGGCGCACCTTGGTGCCAGACTCCCGCTTCAAAGAATCCCCTGCGTTGCAGACAAGGAAAAAATAGAAGAAAAGAACTCAAATCAGTGTCAAAATAGAGATTAACACAAACAACAGCCCAGTGAAGGATCAGATCAAAATAGAGATCACGAAAACTACTAAACTGCCAGCAGCAGATCACGAGGCGGAGACCAGAAAAAACTCCAAAGCTAAACGGCGGCGACGAATGGACGAGCCAGCCCGACATCGCCAGCCGCCGCAGCGTGGTGAAAAAGAAAATCTCAAGAAAAGGAGGAAAACCCCGCGGCGGCAAGAAGGGGAGGCGAGGGAGATGGAGAGGCAACTTACTGAGCACGAGCACCGGCGCGTGCAATGCCATGGACGGCGAGAGGCGCGAGGAGGATTCCGCGGTGATGGCGGCGGTTGGTTTGCGCGAACGGAAAGGGGGGGAGACTAGAGGAGTGGAGTTTGGGGTTTTGGTGGCGAGAGTACGTGGAGGCCCAGTTTTTGGTCATGCTTCTCCGAACAAAATGCATGGGCCTTCCTGATGACACTTACTGGGCTTCCTTTCCATTGAGCTGGCAACATTGTCACTACTCCTATTGTTACTTCGGTTTCTACACCAACTAATGCCTTGTTTGCTTAAATCTCCCCCCAAAGAGATTGAAGGGGATACGGAGAAAAACAATTCCTTTAATCCCCCTACTATCTCTCTATCTTGGGATTAACTGAAACAAGCTCTAAATAAGAAATTGGATGGCGATGGGACTCCTATCTATGTTCTCCGTTGTGTACACGCACCCACTATTAGAGCATCTCCACCTGGCCTCTTAATATTTAGCCCCTACCAGATTTTGAGGGCCCATATCCATACCCGTTCCAAATTTTGTATACACAAACCAAGTAAAATGGATACCACCCAATGGGAAACTAACGGTAAAGAGAAAAGATCTATATGGACTCTACGTCCATATATGGCTCAATAGTTACATAAAGTTGTTTTTATATGTAGTAAATAATCCCTACAAAATTCAGCAAAATATTTGTTATTTTGAATTTTTGGGTAGAGTTTTATTTTATGGTTATGGGTAAAGGGTTATTACCCTCCTCATACACAAAACTTAAATAGATGTTTCTCTTCACCTATAATCTTCCCAAGTGATGTTGGTATGGGTAAGGGATGCACAGTGACCCACCTAGTTGAGAGTGCAAAATAGAACTTCAACGTAAGGGTGAAAACAAAACGAATATGGATGGATAATGCTCATTTTATATTCATTTTCATATTTTTAGTTGAATACAGAAACAAATACGAATAACTCGGCTATAAAATTGAATATGAATTATTTCAAATAAAATTAAGGGTCAAATACAATCGATCACGAATACGAAACAAATATTTCTCGGAACATTGAAACCACTTAAAATGTTATGTACCACCACATGTAATTAACTTTATTTTAGGATACATCATATATTAAATAGTGTGCAATTAGATCAATAGGTAACATGAAGGTAAGTTCAACATATATCAAGAAGTCTTATTGTGATATACATAGACTAATTGTTCATAGGCAGAAATAGAAGAAGTAGACTGGAGTTTGGATGTTATGTGTTTTGCAGATATCCGCATAATTATTCGTATTTGTATATTCGCATCTAAAAAAATATCTATATTGATATCAAACTATCTAAGAATTATCCGCTCTGACATGTGCTCGTATTCGCCAAAGGGGACAGAAATTTTTGGATCATTTTTCATCCCTATCCTATTCCTCATTTATGGATGAAATGCCTTTTCTTTTCTCCATCACCCCTTAGCCCTCTCACAAAAAAAATGGTTAGAAACAATATCATTTTTATTATTTTTAAATGATATAAGTAAGGTTAGAAATTTTTTATATTTATGAATTTAACTATTTAGTAGTAATTTCAATATGACGTAAAATGATATTATTTTATATTATTTTTTGGAAACAATCAGAAAATATTTTTTCATCCCTACTCACATAGGAGACCCTCATTCTTCTTCCTATTTCTCATTTCTCATCTCACATTCCTGACATATAGAATCTCTTATCCCACATTACTGACATATGGAACTGATAAGTGGTGGCTACAATAAAATGGCCTGAAGTGAAAGTAGGAAAAATTTTAGGAGATCATTGAATGTAAAGTTTGAAGAAGAGATGGTAAAATACTAAAATTTGAAGGAGAAACATAGATGAGTACTAGTAGTTAAAAAAATGCAGCTAAGTTGGAATTGCTCTTTTACGCTCTCACTTCTGTTTTTATTATCATCCGTGTATACCAAGGTTTATAATATGGCATGGTTATGGTACGATTATCGTGGTTATGGTGGTTACCATGTGTGGTAACTTTCTTAGTTCTTTAAACATTACAGTAACCTTACTGTATTTATGTGGTTACTGCAATAAATGTGATACCGTTGGGGTAGTGGTATCCGAACTATCAGAGAATTATCCACTCCGACATGTACCCATATTCGTTTTCTGGCCAGAGGGGATGGGAATTTTTGGATCAGTTTTCATCCCCACTTCAACGGTCACTATTCCTCATTTGTGGATGAAGTGCTTTTTCCCCTCCATCACCCCTGAGGTCCTCACACCGAAAAAAATGGCTAGAAACAATATCATGTTTTTTTGCAAATGGCATCTGTTTAGAAATTTTTCATATTTATGAATTTAGCTATTTAGTAGTAATTTCAATACGACGTAGAGAGAAATTAGAAATAAATTAGAAAAAGTAAAATTTACAGTAGAAATATTATTATTTTATATTATTTTTATGGAAACAATATTGATACGTTCGAAAATTTTTGTACCGTTTTTATCCCTACTCATACGTACACAACCCTCATTATTACCGTCATTATTCTTCCTATTTCTCATCTCTCATTAATCTTTCATCCCACATTACTTGCATATAAAATTTGGGAGATCGGTTGAATGTAAAATTCGAAGGAGAGATGGCAAAATACTTTGAAGGAGAAACCCAATTTAGATGAGTAGTAGGAGCTCAAAAATATAGCTGAGTTGAAATTGCTCTTTTACGCTCTTACTTTGCACGCTTATTCTATTGTTATTGTGGTCATCACGTACGATAACTTTTTTTAGCCTTTAAATATGCCAATAACCTCTAGTTTTTATGATATTTATATGATTAATATAGTAAGTGTGATACCTTATTAATTAAAATGGTAAGAAAAACCTTGTGTGTACATGGTATACGCGGTTGACAGCTTAGCTCGGCTAAAATAAATCCTGTGGCAAGTAACCTACTGTTCCCGTGATATGGTCAGGTTGACAAAAAATAAAAAGCCCAGACAGGTGCGCACAACAAAAGGAAACTCGTGGCTAGAGCAAGGCCACCTGCCACCCGCACGTGCCTCCCCATCATGATCCCACCATGGCATGTGCCGCCACATAGCCAATACTCCTAAGATAAGACTCGTCAAGTGCACACGTGCCCCCCCCCCATCTCCCACTTGCACATTTGGGCTTTTGGAGCGACTCCCTGTCGACGCGTCCCCTCCCGTGTCGCACGCACGGCCGCGGCCCACACGTCGCGCTCTACCACATATCTATCCCCCACCCCGCCGCCGCCGCCTCCTCTCCTCAGTCCTCACCGACGACGATAGCGACGCCGCGGCGCCTCCCCGTCCCACTCCTCCTCCTCCTCCTCCTGCTCCTCGTCGCGCCACTCCTCGCGCAATGGCTGCCCCCCTCATATCCGACGGCGGCAGCGCCAGCGGCAACGAGACGGTGCTGCGGCTGCCGTCGGAGGGGGAGGTGGGGTGCGAGATGTCGTACGGGTTCCTGCCGGCGGGGGGAACATGTTCCTCGTGCTCAACTACGGCTTCCTCATGTTCACGTCGGCTACCTACCTCTCCTCCGGGAGCGAGCTGCTGCTCGAGATCCTCGGCCCCGGGATCGTCGGGGGACTCTTCCTCCGCGCGCACCCCCGACGCCCTTCTCATCCTCGGTACGTCGCGATTTTCTCCACGTCGCAGTATTCGTGCGGTGGGATCCGCACTACTCCTCTTGGCCGTGACCACTAAATCACTTATATTCTCTCGCGATAGTTGATAATTTGAGTAGTTAGGCAGCGCCTGATAGTTGACACACCAAGGCAATCTGATTATTTCTATGATTAAAAGGTCCACTTACCTTTTGCTTAATGGACCAATTGTACATTAAAATTTGATGTATTTGCCATTCTGTCATTATTTTTTGGCTAATCGGTAGAATATTACTGCTTTTCTCTAAATGTCACTTAAATGCCACCGGACTAACAGTGTCTAGTCAACATAGCTTTACCATTCTTAGGACCAAAATGCCTTCTGGATTAGACCATGTGGGAAAAAAAAGAAAAACCAGGGAGGACTTCAATTTCTCTCGCAGCGTCTCTACCCTTTTCCCACGCGCAACAGCCGGCAACGGGGGAGGACCAAATCAGCTCCTCCCCACGCGCGGACGCCCGCGAGATATTCCCTGCACCCGGCCGCTGTCCTGCGAGCTCATCTGTGTGTGTGGCCACTGCCAAGCTACTCCCCGCGCGTCCATGGCCACCGGCGAGGTCCTTCGAGCGCCCATCAGCACCTCTGCACGCCCGGCCGGCCGTCGACGCCCTCCCCCCATGGACGTAGTCGCCGCCGGCAAGTCCTCCGCATGCCCGTGGTCGCCGAGCTCCATCGACGCACAAATTCTGCTCGGCGGCGTCCTCCCTCCATGCAATCAGCGCGACAGCGGACATGCTCGCCGGCTTGGCTCTATCGGAGGTGGTACAAGAGCTTGTCCTCCTCCATCAGTGGCGCGGGCCTATGAGATGCTCGAGCTCACCTCAAAGTCGAGTGTGGCTGCTGGCATTCGTGGCCTCCGTCCGTTTCGCTCGTTCTTTCACATCATCACTGATATTGACAGACAAATAGGCCATGCCTAATCGGGCCAGCTCGGACATTGAGCCACTGTTTATGGCTTAAGTATGGTACGGCCGCTATGCCGTTTGTGCTTAGGCCGTCACTTGGCCCGGCACGATTCAACACGGCACAGCACGGCATAGCCTGAGGACACGTGTCGGCCCCCGCTGCGTCGTGCGTTGCGTGTGCGCCTCTTTCCTCACCACGTGTCGTCATTAGATTCGGCCACGCCTGTGAAATTGCAACGGTCACCAGCTACTTTAACGGCTAAAATCTAAAAAGTAGCTGTTGAGCTAAAAAAACCAAAAAAAAACTAAACAATTCCAAAAAAAGGTAATTTTTTCCCTATAAACAGGGTAGCCAGTCCCAACACCTTGCTCATCCAAACATTTTATCTAATATTTCATTTTGTGCTCTCTTGTGGTATTGTGTGTGTGCTAGTTTAAGACGTTGAGTTGTTAAAATTTTTTCATATTTGTTAAAAATCAAAACTAGCTTAGAGAAGAAGATATACTCTTGTTTGAAGGTTGCAAACTAAAAGCTAAAGGAGGTAAGAAATATATTACATTTGTGCATTATTATTTATTAGTTATTTGTTGTTATGGGAGTATGATACCTATTTACTAAAATTACATGTAATTTTAAAATTTTAGTATGGACATCCAAACTACTCGTCGTTTCCTCTCCTCTAAGCAAGTACGACTCAAACTTTATATCAATGTTGTACCTAAATATCGAACAAGATGTAGCAGATCGACACCTATACCAGAAGAGCAAGTGAACATATATGTGACTTTAGAAGGATCAATAACTATAAGTGCAAGCGAGTTGATGGCTATGGGCTTAAAGAGTGCTTGATAAAATTTTGATTTGATGAGATAAAGGAGACTGGCCTTAATGGAAAAGAGTTAACGTGGGCTTAGATGTAAAATATACAGAAATAAATTATCTAAAAAATCTTTTTATGGAACAGAACACTTGAAGTAACATGTTGAGGCTTGTGCGAGAAGCAATGATACTAACTATGACAACAACTAGTACTAAATATTGATGGGAATCTATGTGTTCGTGGGAATAATATCCTTAGATAGCATGAGAATCTCTTTCTTGTTTAATTGCTAGATAAGATTTACCTCTAAACTTTGGTGAGTTATACATTTAAAAGTTACATTTAAACTGATTATAACTCTAGGTTTTAATCTATTAGTAGACAAACCACGACCTATGATTTAAAAAATATTTATAAACAAAATCATAATGCATTGAAGGATTTATGTAGTAATTGGACTTTTTTTTGTTAGTTTCACCCTCTAACATTTGGAGTGGTAAGAGCAAGAAAGACTACATAAGTGTAGTTGCTTATATTATCGATGATAATTGGAACGGTAGAAAAGAGTCAGATTGATGTTTCGCATACTGTTGAGAATATCGCTGAAAGAATATTAATGGTCATCGAGAAATTTATCCTTACAAATAAAATTTCCGCTATTATTGTATTCAAATTCTAAGACGATGAAAATTCTATAGGTACTTTTTTCTATAATGAATCATTTATTTTACATCAACTTTATACATGCCATGTCATTAATATCATAGTTAAAATTGGTTTTAAGAGAGTAACTGCATACATTGATTCTATACATGAAGCAATTGTATGATTAAATGCATCAAACAAATGAATTGCGAAATGGAAAAGATTCAGTGATGTATCAGGTCTGAAACGAAACGAATGCGAACCATCAGTGGAATGGCACCAATTTAATGTTGAGGCATGTGTTACCTTATTAAAAAGTGTGTTACATTTTTTGAGATATTTTATGATACCACTATTGCTTTATCTGGAGTATATTATCTAACAACTATATACAAACTTTTTGATATTGCTACTTTGTTACGAGAAAATGAGAATGACTGCTTACTAGAATCTATAGTATTTCATATGAAACAAAATATCTTAAATATTGGAAGAAAATCCCTATGTCATAAGCTTTTGCATTTATTCTTGATCTTAGGGGTAATTTGCAAGGATTTCTTAATGTGTTGAATCTTATTGGAGATGCAATGAATATAGATTATACTAACTTTTATTCCGATGCTAAGACTAAATTATATAAGGTATTTGCAAAGTATGTGAATAAGTTTTAAAAAGTTCGTCTGCAAAGACTCTCACCTGTCCTCATGGTAAGTAAGAAGAAATTATAGGAGGGCGAATTTGAAGTGGTGGTTCTTCTTCCACCTCTGCTAAGAGTTTTGATATACGAATTGTCGCTCTTTTCTGAGATCTATCCTCCTTATTTGATAGCGACTCCTTCAATCAGGAAGAAATTATATGAGGGCGAATTTGAAGTGGTGGTTCTTCTTCCACCTCTACTAAGAGTTTTGATATATGAATTGTCGCTCTTTTCTGAGAATTATCCTCCTTATTTGATAGCCACTGCATTGGCAATAGCCATGTACTCTGCCTTTGTGTTGGAATATGATACTGTGATTTGGTGCTTAGAGGACCAGGAGACCAAATTATAACCAAGAAAGACGGTATAGCTCGAAGTGGACTTCTGAGTATCGGGACAACTGGCCCAATCAACATTGGAGTATGCAACCAAATCATGTGTAAGAGACTGCCGAATGACTAGACCATGATCCATAGTGTCACGAACATAGAGAAGAATCCACTTTAGGGCGGTAAGGTGGGGCTATTAGGGATTATGCATGTGAAGTCACACATGCTGAACATCATAGACAATATTAGGTCTGGTGAAGGTAAGGTACTGTAAAGCGCCAACTAAACTCTGGTAGTCAGTCGGATCTGAAACAGGAGCCCCATCGAAGGAGGAGAGCTTTAAGTAGGTGTCCACTGGTGTAGAGCAGGCCTTACAATCACTCATGCCGACATGCTCGAGTAGCTCAAGGTTGTACTGATGCTGACTAAGAAGAGGCCTAAGGACTACCAAGTGACGCTGATACCGAGAAAGTGATGAAGATCAACCATGTCTTTTATAGAGAACTCAGACTGAAGTGCTGAGATTGCCCAGCGGAGCAAGGCCAAGGAGGAAGCCATCAAAACAATGTCATCAATATATAGTAGGAGGTACACACAGTTAACGCCACGTCGATAGATAAAAAGCGAGGTATCATACTTGGCTTCATGGAATCTAAGAGACGCGAGAAAGCTAGCAAAGGTGCTATACCATACACGGGGGCTTGCTCGAGGCCGTAGAGAAACTTGTTGAGACGGCACACCATGTCTAGATGAAAGGTGTCAACAAAACTAGATGGCTAAATGCAGTACATTGTCTCCTCGAGAGTGTCATGGAGGAAGGCATTCTTGATATCCATCTGATGAATCAGCCAATCACGCGAGGCAGCCAAACATAGAACTATGCGGATAGTAGCAGGCTTCATCACTAAACTAAAGGTCTCATCAAAGTCATTCCCAGAACGCTGAGTAAAACCCCAAAGGACGCATATGGCCTTGTATCGATCAAAAGAGCCGTCAGCCTTGAACTTGTGGCAGAAGATCCATTTCTTGGTGATGACATTAGCGCCATGGAGGCGCACTACCAAATGCCAGGTGTTGTTGGCTTTCAAGGCTGCAAACTCATCCTTCATGGTGGCACGCCAATGAGAATCCACCAATGCTGCCTAATACGTCCAAGGGATCAGAGACAAGTAGTGACATGGTAGCTCTCTCTGTGCTTGGGCTACCGGATGCCATCTTTGCCATGGGTTACCATCGAGTGAGCATTAATGATAGAAGGCACCGGAGAGGCGCCAAGAATGGCTAGCAGTCGGGAAACGCTAGGCACGCGTGCGCTACGAGCACACGTCGGTATCACACCAATGCCAAGCGGTGGGGGTGGCAGAATAGTTGTGGCCATAGATGGCCTAGTGGAAAAGCTAGGGGCAACGACAGCAGGAGAACTATCCGGCGCAACCGGTCTAGTAGTTGGCCCAGCGGTCGAACTAACGATCGAACCAGTCAACGCATAGGGAACTAGCCTAGCGGCCGAGCCAGTGGGTGGCCCAGTAACGGAGGAGGCTGACCGAGGGGCCACCCCAGCAGCTGCTGCTCTAATTGGTGTGAGGGCCATCGCGGCAGCCCGTGTCGTGAAGCTAAGTGGCATATCCGATAGGTGCACTCGGCATTGCATGGTGACCTGACTGATGTGAGCCTACGGAACAATAGAAAAATCTTCCAAAAAAAACTCAAGTTAGTAGCATATGCTTCATTGGCAGACACCTCTGCATAAGGAAAAACTGTGCTCATCAAAGATAACATGGCAGGAGATGATCACCTAGGTTGACACGGGGTCAAAGCAATGATACCCTTTATGCTATAAGGGATAGCCAAGTAAGATACACTGGACACATCGAGGTGATAGTTTATTGGGAGCTATGACAGGGAGGTTTAGCTAGCATGTACAACCAAAAACATAAAGATGACTGTAAGAGGGGTGGGTGTCATAGAGTGTAAAATAAGGTGTAGCATGGTTAAGAGTTTTTGTGGGGTGCCGGTTGATAAGATGAGTGGCGGTGTGAAGAGTTACAACCTAGAAGGAAGGAGGAAAAATAGCTTGAAAGAGAAGGGGCCACACAATATTGTTCAAGGAGCAAAGCATGCGTTCGGCTTTCCTATTTTGAGGTAAGGTGTGTGGACAAGACATGCGCATGGTGACACTCTTTGTTAGGAAGAAATTACGAGCAAAAAAATTATCAAATTTCTATCCATTGTCACACTAAACACTATGAATGGTAGTGAAAAATTGTGTAAGCACATAAGCAAAAAAAATGTGACAAAGTGGCAAATATGTCAGATTTGAGGTGAAGAGGGAAAGTCCAAACATAGTATGAAAAATAATCAAGAATCACAAGATAGTATTTGTAGCCCAAAACACTCGCAATGAGGGATGTCCATAAGTCATGATATATCAATTCAAAGGTAAAAGTAGTACGTTTGGTGGAACTAGTAAAAGAAAGACAAGTATGATGCCTAAATTGACATGCATGATAAAGGGTGGTGGAGACTTCAGGAGGAATGACCGACGAACGAGTGAGGTGAGTCAGGGCTTCATGACTAGGATGTCTAAGATGCCGGTGCGAAAGAGTAGTATAGTTGGTGGTGAAGGTACTAGCGGGCGGCGACAAACAAAAAGGGTACAGGTCACTGGAACTATTGCACTTGGTGATCACGATCCTAGAATTGAGATCCTTCATAGAGAAGCCAAGGGGATCAAATTCAACGATACAAATGTTATCGGAAATAAACCGACGGACAAAAATTAAATTTTTGATTATTTGAGGTGAGACAAGAACATTGTTGAGGCAGAAGGAGGTAGAACCGCCATCTAGATATATAGAACCAATGGATGTAATAGATAGAGCATAGCTATTGCCAACAATAATATTAGAGGGAGCATATGTAGAAGGAGGGTGGGAAAAAGAAAGGATACCATTATCGGAGGCCATGTGAGATGTGGCATCCGTATCCATGTATCAATCATGAGCACCCAAGGGAGGCATCATCAAAGAGACAATATTGAAGTCATTCACCAGTGTGTGTTGATCCCACGTCGGTGCTGAGGTGCTAGCCACATTGTTCCAATGTGTTGGTGTAGCCGGTGTAGTGGAGGAAGCAGTCATGGACAGCCTAGCACCAAGGCTAGGGTGACTAAGCGTTACGGTAGGGAGATCGATAAAGGTGGCCCCTAGCAAATTGGTATGCACTGAGTGGACCAACCGATTGTGGGCTAAGAACACCATGGCCTAAGGGACCAGGTCACATGTAGATCATTCTAGCCCATGGATTGTATGGGCTGGGCCAAAAAGTGGGAGACGCCTGTTGCTGTTGACCGAGAGGGGATTGTTGTGGAGCAATGTTGCCAGAACCATGACCTCTGCCTCCATCGTCGTGCTAGCGGCGGTTGTTGCGGGCATTGCGGCCACCGTTGCGGCTAAAGCCGCTGCTGATGGCATCGGAGCTGAATCTAGTGGCATAGGCAGGATTAGGAGCCGGAGCGCCCTCAAAAACTAAGCCACGGTCAGCGCCACCACGGGCAGCAAGAAGTGTCATCGAAGCGCCAGTGGGGTGACTGTTGCGCATTATTTCCTCAAGGAGAAGTTGCGAGCGTGCTTCCACAAATGTAGGAAAAGGCTTTTATAGGTGAAGAATTGTTTGTAAGTGATGGTACTTTTCATTCAAACCTTTGAGGACAGTAAGAACAAACGTGTGATCCGTTAACGACTTGCCGAGGTTAGCAAGCTCGCCGGCCATTATCTTGAGGCGGTGATAGTAACCTGTGACGGAGAGGTCGCCTTGAGCGAAGGAGTAGAACTGCGTCGATAGATTGAGGGTGCATTGCTCGCCGTTCCCTAAGAATTGGTATTCGAAGCCACGCCACACGAGATGAGTGGTAGAAGAAGATGTCATGAAAATCTCTAGGAACTTGGTTGAGATGGAGCCATAGAGCCATGCAAGGATCACGTAGTCCATCTAGACCTAATCTGGTCGATCCGGGAAAGATTTGTCGGAGAGGACGTGGTGGGTAAGGGTGTACTTACCGAGGATGATGAGGAACAATTCACGCTACTTGGTGTAGTTGGAGGAAGCAAAGTTGAGGGTGATGAGCACCAACGTCTTGACGTTGAGAATGGCGACGGCTTGGGCGTGATTGGAGGCTGTGGCATCGTCCTCTAGAGGCACGGCATCCACGGGCATCGTCATGGGCGATGAAGTTGCTGCAGGTAGAGAGGTGAGAGTGGTGCACACAGTATCCGCTGCAGGTAGAGAGGTGAGGACGGCACGCACGACATCTGTGTTGGCGACGATGATATTGACAAGCGCGACATTGCAGGCCGTGTCACCTATGGAGGGAAGGACTGCTGCATGAGCGGCGACATCAGCAAGAGCGGTATTGGAGGTCGTAGCGCTCATAGAGGAGAGGATGACCGCACAAGTTGTGACGCCAGCCACAATAATGATAGCATTGGCGATAGTTGCGTTAGAGGCTACAACGGTTGTAGAGGAGAGGACGGCCGTATGAGCGGCCGTCACTACACTGACGGCGTCGACAGTCACCGTGGGCTAACCAATTTATAGCACAGAGATTATCGATGATATAATAAAAAAAATAATACAGGCCAAAAATAGACCGACGTCTGAGATCGGCCCCTCCCTCCGCCCCAACAATCACGCACGCCTCCCTCGCGGCCCCTCCACTCCGCACCTCACAATCACGCACGCGGCACGCCTTCCTCCGTCCCCATTCACGCCTTCCTCCCCCACGCGGACACGCCTTCCTCCCTTACGCCGCCTGCCCTCCACCAGCTCTCAACGCCGCCCCCTCCACGCAGCGCCGCCGCCGGAAGTCCAAGCCGCCGCCTTCGCGGGAAGTCCACGCCGACGCCACCACCAGAATGCACCCCTCACGCGCCCCGCCGTCTCCATCCCCTCTTCGCCGCCGCCGCCCTTTGCGCCGCTCTTCTTCGCTGTCCCCTCCGCCCAGGTCGCCATCGCGCCGCGCGTGAGGTACCCGCCGCCAGATCACCGTCCCGCCTCCTCTCAGATCGACTCCCTCTCGACGCCGCCGCCGGCTCTCGACTCCGCCTCCGCCGGATTTGGGAGCTACAACGCAAAGACTCGAGGACGCATCACACTGGGTTTGTATTCTCACTTTTGTTCTTTGAAATCTTCTTTTAATTCTTCCCTTTCTTGTCCTTTTTGCAACCTATTGCGGAAAAGAGAAAAAATATCTCGGCATGAAATTTCTCATCTTTACTTAAACAAACAAAAATTGATAGAAGCCATAGTTGCTTAAAAGGAGATGCATACAGTCTGAGATTTGTAGAAAAACTGATAATTTGCACTGTAATTTGACCTAGCTCGTCTCAGTTCCTGTTAATTTCTTGGTTTAGCAGCTGCTTTATTGCTAAGTTTTGACGTTGCCAGCGATTTAGAGCATGGGTGGTCTTGGGGTTAGGTATGAATTTGGTGATATCATATTACCTGCACTCTGTTTGGAACTTTTGTTTTGCCATGAAAAGGTAGGTCTTTACCAAATTTTGCTCTTTGAAGTTCGTCAGTTACAGATGTGATTTCATATTTGATTCTTCATGATTTTTCATCCAGTTACTACCTACCTTTGGTAAGTTTCAATGAAGATTTTCTGATTATTTCGTTGGGAATGAAGAGGTGTAGTTACTTTCTTCACTGGCTACCAAGTTTCACCATTATTTTCTGTATGCATCTCAGATCGCCGTCCTGCCTCCTCACAGAACGACCCCCTCTCGATGCCACCGCCAGCCCTCGACTCTGCAAAGACTTGAGGACACATCGCACTGGGTTTGTATTCTCACTTTTGTTATTTGAAATCTTCTTTTTATTCTTCCCTTTGTTGTCCTTTTTGCAACCTATTGCGGAAGTGATCAATAGTTAGCTCAAAGAGAAAAAAAAATCTCAGCATGAAATTTCCCATCTCTACTTGAACAAACAAAAATTGATAGAAGCCAAAGGTTTTGATATAAAGCATGTGCGTGTACATTGTGGCTCAAATGACCTAACTTTTTAATTTCTTGCATGTACAATGTCGCTTTCTAGATCAAATTTGTTCTAGGAGCATGTTTTGTTGACCTAAATCATATTTTCAAGTGAAATAAGGAAGCGCTTTAACCTGTGAAGGTTATAACCTGAAAGGCTGAAAGTATTTTTTTTCCAGGAACATTGTTGTTCATGCTCATTTTTAGATTATATCAAATACGTGGATTGTGGGCCATGCATACTTTGGTTTGGAACCAGCCATTAGTGGTGATAGCTGATAATTGATATGTGTGTGACTAAATGGTATGTTTGGTTAAGTGGATGTGTGTGATTAAATGGCATTTATTCAGGCTTCTGCATATTCACCCTTTGCTTCTGCATATTCACCCTTTGCTTCTGCATATTCAGGCTTTTTAGCATGAGCAATGGTGTCAAATAGTGATTTCAGATTTCAGACTCAAAGGTTCTGATATAAAGCATGTGCGTGTCAATTTGAATTTTTACCTTTCAGTATCTTTACATGTAGAGTACTCCTTGACTTAGATTTTCTACAGGAGTTTTTTAAAAAAGAGTTGACAAAATATGACTGTGAATTGTGATAGTTGATAACCTTCCTGTCCTTTCATGTTTTTCAAATAGAGCTCTTGTTTTTAAGTTACTGATGGTACAATTTTAATTTTTTCCTTGGAAGGAACTCTTAAAATCATTTTCAAGTTTCAGAAGCTTCTGCAGAAATTATTTTGTGGGAATAGTAGTGTTGCCCAGATTGCAAGCGGTGCACTTTTATCATTGAAATTAATATTTGGTACTGCTCCATCTAATCCCATGATGTGTTATGACCTCATTTCTAATCTAACATAACGGGTAGTAAAAAATTGTGTGTGATATGTGATTGGTACTGTTAATCCTGTGGTATGTGGATTTGTAGGATATTATCATCTTATAGATCATGCGTTACATGATTGACAGTGTGTAAATAGAAGTCTTCAGTGCTCTGTAAGTATTGCTGTTGTATGATCTCTAAATTTTTAGTCCAAGGCATGTCTTTACCGTAAGTCGTTTTGTTACGAAATGACGGCAGCTACCATATTTTTCATAATTATTCTTGTACCGCTCTGCAAGCTACTCTTGCTAATTAATGATGACAGATTTCAGTTGCCGTGTGATGTGTCATGTATATTTGAAAATGATACTTGGGACGATTGTTTTTATTGTATGTTATGTTGGTCATTGTGATAGGCACGACCATTCTTGGTATCTACAGAATTGTTGAAAAATAAATACGATTAAGAAAAAACCAAAAACAACTCATATATTCGAATTTTTCCTTATGTTTATTCCCCTGTACTCTCTCTTAATTTATAAAATGTATACGTGGTCAAAAAAAATTAACGGGATGGATTAATTTGAGAAAAAAGTTTGATTTATCTACCAAATCATGACGATGTCATGTCCAAAAAAAAAGGAAAATCGCCCAGTTCCCCTTCATCGGATTTATTTGAGAAATAAGTTAATTAATAACAAAATGGTTGTGTCTTCGGGCATTGACGCACAAGGAAGAGAGAGCCTATACCATCCCCATCCCCAACCCTATACGGCGGCGTCGGTAGGAGCACTTGAGCTGGAGAATCGCTGGCTCCCTGCGCCCGTGCCCTCCGCTAGCCACAGCGCGCCGCCGTCGCCATCCATCTCTCCTCGGCGCTGCACCCACGTCGCCCACACGCAGAGAAGGCCGCACCGCGCCGCCGCCGCCATCCGTCCTCCCTCGGCACTGCTCCCCCGTCGTCCCGCACGCAGAGAAGGCCACACCGCGCCGACGCCGCCATCCGTCCTCCTTGGGCGTTGCTCCCACGTCGGCCGCAGGCTGGCCATGGCGGCGCCATGCCGCCACCTTCCTCTCGGTGCTCCTCGTCAGGTTGGCCACGCTGCTCGCTGACGCCACGCTGGTCGTCGTGCACAGGTGCGGGGCCAAAGATAGGTGATGATTTTTTAAAGTTGTTGTATGTTTTTTTCCTCAAATGTATAATTTAATATAACTGCAGTGAACTTTAGAATTTACTATATATGTCCATGCCGGATTAAAACTTAGACTTGATGTGTACTTTAGTCTAGCCAATTTACATGCGGGAATCATTCAAATTTATTAATTTACAATTTCCATGGGTATCGGGCATCTCAATTTATTAATTTACATCATTATAATATTAGTTAAAAGAATCACATCTATGTTATTGAAGGCTCTGGTGTTTCAACTGATAAGCAAACCAGCTATGCAGCAAGAATCATGGCGGTATCTGTTCTTCCCTTTATTATTGTTGAAATACCGAAAATTTTTAAGCTCCATTCTGGTCATCAGATAACAGTCCTTATTGGGCTTATAGTGGCAGCTCTACTTTTGCTTTCTTATTGTCTATATCAGGAATTGTAATGACCTCGGTATATACTTTATGTCTTACCATCTTGTTTTAGTTTGTGTTGCCTATGTAATTTTGTCTTAGAAGATTAGTAGAAATGTTCTTGCATCAACACACTTGATGACTTGTAGACCATGAATTTGAATCAGAATAAATGGTGCCCTTCTTCAACACAATTGGTCAGGAAATGAAACCTGGTCGCAAATATCTGTAGTATCATTATATGCTGTGGTCTTTTTTTGGGGACAACTATACATTTGCTTTAGTTGACTACAATCATATTTTTTATCTACATTGCCCATTAAAGGCTTACATTTTTCACAAACAAATCTTTCAGCCATGGATCCAGAGTATACAAGACTGAAGCATGTAATGTCTGGACTTCTGAGACGCGCTCAAATGCATTCTTTTGGTCGCTTCTTGATGATGAGGGAAGACCTAATGTTCTGTGATAGAGAAGCATGTTTCTGGTCCTCACTTGCATGGTTTTTTAGTTATATTTCATAAAGAGGTGCTCTGTTAAATAAAAACCGAAAAAATGGCAGGTTATTTCACAAGATTGATCTGGACAATGATGGAAAGCTAGAACGTTTCGAATTACAAGCTTTCATTGTTGGTATTAACTTTGAAGATGTTGATTGGGACAGTAACCTTGCTGTAGATCAAGCCATGGCTGACTTTGATACATCACGGAACAATTCCATTGAAAAGGGTGAGTTTGTCAATGGAATGTTGAGATGGCTGGTGAAGCTAAGCGTACTGTTGCATCTGGTGCCTACTAAAAAAAGTTCTTGAATGATTGTCATGCGGTATGTTTTTTCTATCACTTTTTTTTAGTGTTGTTTTATCATGGAAAGATAAATTTCAGCATCTTACAATGTTTTAGAGAAAAAGGGATGAACAAACCGTGCAGTTTGACAAGGATGAAGAGGAAGGTGAAGCTGATGGAAATCCAACCTGGACCTGCATTAAGGCTATCTTACTTTTGCTTCTGGGAACTGCAATGGCAGCGGCATCTGCAGATCCACTTGTTGATGCTGTGCACATTTTTTCAAATGCTACACATATTCCCTCCTTTTTCATCTCCTTCATTGTAATGCCCTTGGCTACTAATTCCAGCGAGGCTGTCTCAGCAATTATATTTGCTAACGGAAGAAGTAACGGACTTTGTCACTAACCTTTTCTGAGGTATGTCTATTGGGTACCTGTAAATCTGGTTTACTACTGAACACCTTAATAAATAGCATCTTTATTTGTTGCTTCCGTTATCTAAAAAGGTGAATTCGTTATTACTCCAGCTTTGTTACCCTTTTCCTTTTTATCTTGTCTGCATTTAGTTGTCCTATATTATAGTAGCTATGTGATAGCAAATTTCATCCGATGCCATCTTTTCAACTGCAGGTCTATGGTGGAGTGACCATGAACAACACACTCTACCTCGGCGTGTTCTTGGCCCTTGTTTACGTGAGGGGCTTAACCTGGGATATCTCATCAGAGGTCCTCATCATCCTCCTTGTATGCATCATAATGGGCCTCTTCGCCAGCTTCCGGACCAATTTCCCGCTTTGGACATGCTTCATTGCCTTCCTTCTCTACCCGTTGTCGCTGATCATGGTCTACATCCTTGACTACAAGTTTGGATGGTCGTAGGCCTGCAACGTTGATACATCTGATATACACACATAGAGGAGAAGCAATATAATTGAGCAGTAACCACTCATCTACCTTTTGTACATCTCATCGTTTACCATGTTACCTGGGAAGGATTCATATTTCAAGATATAGATATACATGCAGAATGAACTTTGTTATTAGCGTTGAAATCATCATCTAATTTGAGACATGCGTATCATACATGTTTCCTTTTTTGTTTTAACTAGAAAAAAGGCACGTGCGCTGTAATGGGAAACTAAAACTATAATAAACATTAGATTATTAGGATTTAATTTTTACGATGTGAGCCTTTTAAGAAAAACTACTGCCGATACTACCAAAAATAACTTCATCTTTGATTATCAGGACGTAAATTAAGATAAAGTGAAAGAGTCTAAAGTATCACTTATTAATTGCAAAGTAGTATTCGTAGGTGAGTTAATAATGGGTATTAAAAAATAAAATTCATTGATTTGAAGACTAGGGGTGGGTAGAGTGAAAGTAGTAAACTTTTTTTAAATAATGTACAGTCATAGTGCTTATATAAACGTGTGTATAATTACTTTTATAAGCCTACACTGTACTATAAGTGTCCATGCCAAATGTTAGGCATATTCTACCAATTGAGCTACGTTTATTTCTCAAAGTAAACTTATTTTGAAATAAATAGGGTGTGTTAAAAATAAAATTATTTTAGGGCGAAGAGAGTATATATTTTTTATCATCATAGCTGATTGTTTTTTTAAAAAATTCATATCCTGTTGAAGTGGGCCCAGTGACATAAACCCACATGTTTTCGCTTTCCCTGTTCCTACATTCCATTTGTTTACCGTGACCCTTTGCATCGAATGTGATTAAGAAATTAAGAAAAAGAGACCATAGTCGGCGAATGGCTGAGTGTGGTGATGGCATGGAAGGAAAGAGAGGGTGAGGTAGCGGCACGCCTAAGTCTGACCAGAGAGAGCAAGACGAGAGATGAGACGACTATGATAGGAGGGGAAATAGTATCGAACTGAACTTAAACCCTAACATGGTCTACAAATTGGACCCTATGTGTCCCGTGTGGCGATCTGGTTTTGGAAACAGAAGAATTGAACGTGGTCTTGATCGGACACTTAAACCCGGCCCACTCAAATATAGATAAGACCATAACAACTTTCGCCTACCTATCTCAACGTTGACCTGTGTAAGACTGTAACCAATCAAAATGTGCATCAAAATTGAAAAGGAGCGAACCAAAGCTTTTAACGACCTTAACCGAAAGCACAGAAAAAGTAACAACAAAAGCTTGATGTGGGATGAGAGCCTAATCTACTACTTTTATTCTGACACTTTGCTTGGCCAGCCCTCCAAAGTTAGTTTCTCACTCCATTTCAAAATATATCAAAATATAACAATTTCTAACATTTAAAATTTACCCTAAAATATACTTCTTCACATACATTCTTTTCCAACTAATTATAACATTTCCCTACTTAATTTCTCTATCTACTTTGCTCTTCTCAGCTAACCACAATATCCTCTTATTTAATTTCAACTAATTTCTTAATATATATGTTCTGCCCTAAATTTTTTTATATTTTACAACGGAGGTAGCAAAAAATAAAACAAACAAAAAAAAAAGGTTGTTCCTAGAGATTAAAGGGAACCAATAATCACCTAACAAACTTAAAAATAAAAAAAACCTCACCCTGAGTAGTGTTATTAGCCTATTTGCTTGGGCGGTTCCAATCAGCCCAAGAAAATAAAAAAAAAAGAAACCTTAAACATAGCGGATAAATGACTGTGCACTCAATGCTTCGATAGGCCCCGGGCACATAATTTTTTGGCATGTGGTTGGGGCTAGTTAATGCGCCGGCCTTGTCCGCATCAAAACCGCACAGGCCCGTTTGGGTCGCGCGACCACGGAAGACGATTGGAAACAACGCACCACACGCGTCAATACGAAGCACAATCGGGAACGCAGACGACGGACGAAAAAACGATGTGACGATTGGAAAAATACGTATTTTTTTACTGGGTAAGATAAGATCTGAGAGGATATGATCAACGTGTTGCAATATTGCACTGGAGCTTTGATGATCTGAAGATTTGAAAGCTAGAATTAATCCATTAATTGATTTTAGCAATCTATCTGTTACCTTTGTTTCTGGTGAAAGCTGATGGTCATTTACTTGGCTAAAAATTTCCAGTTGAGCCAAGCAAACCAAGCCAGCTCAACTTAAAAACTAATATGAAAAGTACATCGAGTCAAGTTAGCTGCGGTATTCACCGGTAATAAAATATGAATGGATGACACATCCGGAGTAAAAAATCAGAGACAAATACTGTCTGTTTGGAGGAAATCAATAAACAAATGGATCATACTCAAGTAGATGCAGATGAAAACATCAACAGATCAAAGCACACATACAAACACACGCACAGTCAACATGATAGCACTTGCGCTTGCACGCGCGCCGCCACGGCGGAGGCGGCGTTGCCGGCGTCCACTGGAGAGCGGCATATCGGGCACGTGGCGTGCGATCCGAGCCACATGTCGATGCACCCCTCGTGGAACACGTGCAGGCACACCGGCAGCCGTTTCGCCGCCTCCCCTTGCCTCATCTCGCCGAGGCACACCGAGCACTCCTCACCGTCGCCGTCGCCTCCCCCGTCCTCGCCGCGGCCGTCGCTCCCTCTGGTCTTCTTCTCGTAAGCGTACGCCAAGAGCGCCACATCGTCGGCGGCGACCGGCGGCGCAGAGGGCTGCACCGCTGCTGGCACACGGGGGACCGGGAGCGGTGGTGGCGGCGCCACCACAACAACGACGTTGCTAGGCGCCTCCGGCCACGCCACCGCCGGTTCTTGACCATCCTGGACCATTCCTCCTCCGGCCGGTGGGCTGCCACGACGCGACCAGTGCACAACGACGAAGACGACGACGAGCACGACGATGGAGATGCCCCACTGGACGCCGGCGACGTACATGAGCACGCCGGAGATGACGGCGATCGGGATGACGGCGAGCAAGAGCTTGAGCAACATGGCGACACGACGCTTCCTCTCTCTTCCCTTCCCCCTCCACAGCAATGGCAATCAAACCAAAACGCGGTTGCAAATGCGTGTGGTTAATTGGAGTAGTAAGCAAGCAATCAGGTCAGTCAATTTCGTTGATTAATTTGGTGATTTAAGTCCACATTTCGATCTCATTTGGTAGCGACAAGACGAGCCGGACTTGGGCAACAGCGTACGCTGCCAGCAACTGAGCTGTGTCTGTAGGAGAGATCAGGGCCGTTGGATTGAATGGAAAACGAGACCTTCTCTGCCCACGCGGCACATCGCCGTGCCGTTGGATTTGGGCGGGGATGTTGACCAAATCGGGTCAGAGAGATTTGGACCCCAAAAGTTTGAGGAAATTTCCTGCAGTTTCTTTCCCTTATCGAATTATTTTTCTGCCGATCGAAAATTTTGGATTCATCTGAAATTGTTGATTTTTTTGAAATTTGTTAAATTCAAATTACTTTTGAAAAATCTCAGCAAGATCTCGCAATCTTCGTTTTCTTCCAAATTTTCAGCGAAGCTTTCTTCGAAGATTAGCGTTAACTTACATCAGGCGGCGCTCGCCCGCAGCCACCGGTCGATGCACGCGGCGTGGAACACGTGCAGGCACGCCGGTAGCCGCCGCGCCGCCACCCCCTGCTCCACCTCGCCGAGGCAAACCGCACACTCGCCGTCGCGGTGCACGTAGCTCGGGATGCGATTCACGGCGAAGGCGGTCAGCAGCTCGCCGCCGCCGCGGCCCGCCATCACCGGATGCTCGGGATGGCTTCGGAGGTCGTGCGACAACACCTCCCGCGGCGATGCTTGCCCATCGCACGCCTTGGCAGTGGCCAGCCGGCTAGGCCACGGCGAGCGCTTGAGGTCAGCGTAGAAGCGGCAGCAGAGGATGAGCCAGACTAGTTACTAACAAATCGGTGAAATGTAGTAGTAGGCACAGGATTGGACAATTAATATTCATTGAGGACAGAGGCACAACTAAAGGTAAAAAAAACACACTGCATATAATAGTTGGAAGTTGAAACACCTCCTTGATACATAAGCATCTAGTATGCTTCCATCATAAAACGGATTACATTTTTCCTACAAGTAATAGGCTGAAGTGGAAAGGAGAAAAAAGCAGCTTCAACACCGCACATAGGGCTGGGGGCAACATGGACGGCGACTCCTCTGTCTCGCTGTCACCCTGGCCTTTTTTCCTCCACCTCGCCGCCGCTCGAGGAAGCCGCTAAAACAAGAACGATAGTGAAAGGGAATTTTCCTTTCACCCTAGAGGTCCTGGAGGTGGGAGCCCACGATCAAATCCAAGACAGCAATGGCCACAACAATGGTGGGTTGGAGCTAGCATGCTTTGTTAGGCTCTGGTCGTCAACAGTGAAGAAGGGAGTGGTGATGAGGGCGGCCAGTGTAGATCTAGGCCTCAAGGCCACCGATGGTCATGACTACACACAGAAGGGCTAGGTTCGAGTGACGATGGCATGAGTGACAGTTTCTAGCACAATGGCAGCAGCCACCATGCTACCGGAGTGAAGAATGTGGTTGGATCTAGTACATCTCTACCAGATCTGATTGGAGAGCTTCTGCACAGCTCAGTAGGGCCATGTGATAATGGTGCGATGACTCGATGGGGCAACGGTGACTTAGTGAAGTCCAACGATGATGACATGACGGTCGATGGGTATTAACGACGAGTGCAACCGGTGGCGTTGATGACGATGGGGGCACCCTCACACGGAGGGGTTTCTAGTGGCTCCATGGCCCTACAACGAGGCTCTTGATGGTATAGGGCATAGGTGGCACTATCATGGAGAGGTGGAAGGCTAGCTGCGTGGCGTCGGCATGGTGGCGGTAGGAGCAAAAGGACCCTATGGCGCCCTCAGGAAGGTAGGGGATAGCTAGCAAAGAGGTGTCGGTGCGGTTGAGTATGCATGTTAGTGAAGGTTGTTTGGTGGGAGACGATGGGATTGCAGTGTTGGGGGAAGCGAGGCTATAGGCGAAAGCGTAGCTTGGAGGCCCACTTTTGGATTAGCAATGGCGGCATCTTTTGGTGTCACATTCCCGCTGGAGGCTTTGTCGTAACGTTGCCCTCCTTCCTGGTAGGACGTTCTGGGTGAAAACCAAGTCGAGTCACATGGACAGGTGGCAACGGTGCTCCTAGCATCGCTACCATCTAGGAGACATCGTCTAGGAGGTCCTATCTCTGCCTTTTCCTAACTCCATTCTGTTTAGCCTTTAGTGGTATTCTTGAAAGTCGCCATTGGGTTTGCACGAGGGACAAATTGATCTTCTTCTCTCGCTCTCTCCCTCGACAATCCCTTCTCAGTGGGATGACTGGGAGTCCATGGGTGGCTAGATGCTTTGAGTTATGGTAGGGCAAAGCTCGTATGCTCGATTGTAGAGCTGATGGTCACCAGTCATGTATAGTAGTGGTCGATTGGGTGTTAGTTCTTTCCTAGATCTGGTGTGTAGAGTTGTCCGTATAAGATGGTGTGCTTTTTTTGTGATTATAATTTTCTAGGGTTGTAATCTTGTACTTTTTTCTATAATGTCAATATGAAACCTCGCATCGCATCGTCTGGTTTGTTTAAATAATAATAATAATAATAATAATAATAATAATAATAATAATAATAATAATAATAATAATAATAATAATAATAATAATAATAATAATAATAAAGCGAACTTGCCTTACTGTTTCTAATTAGGATAACATGCTTAATATATCCATAAGAGACTAAGATAGGCTAAGGCTCACCGATGGGCTAAGGTTGACTGACTTGACACGGTGCTGCTATAGCCACTGTAGGATCAATAAGGACCAAGAGTAAGATTACTAAAAACTAAGAACTTTTAGTAGAATTAAAACTTAACCTGATTGATAAAGTTAATGTTCCTGTATTTAAAATTCTAGACTTTTCTGGATGTTGTCGGTCCAACCGTCCTCCTATTGTTGGTCCAACTGACACACAACTATTGGTCCGACCGGTGACTTGCTGTTAGCCTGACTGCTGTGCTCCACCCGGTTCGAGCGTCAGTAACCAGAGAAAAATAATGTCGACAAAAATATCGAAAGTTGACAAAATTCCTTAAAAATATATTAACTTTATTATATCAAGACGTATCTATAAAGTACGTACAAGGTACTCCTCTCTTTCAACTTTCGACTAAACTCGCAACTTAAATCTAAAGTCTAATTTTTCTTTCTTCTAAAAGTGATACTTTAAGGCCTAAACCGTGATCTATTTATATCCATAGGTGGCGGCACAAAGACTCCTAATCTTACTAGGACTAGCACTTCTTAATCCTATAGGAAACTATTTTGTACATGATCTACTTGACTGACTGGATCTCAACTTCTCTCAAGCCTAGTCCCGATCCATCACTGGTAATACTCCTGAGACCTCAATCAACACCTGCGCATGAACAATAAAAAAACCATACCTGAGTAGAAGCTTTCACCTAACTTGACTCGTATTACTACATAACAGAATATTTCACGTATATAAATCATCTAGAAGTCATAAAAATAAAGCGTCGTAAACTAAGAAATCAACTCGAAACTAGCTCTTTTCGGGATTCTACCGATCTGACCGTCAGGCTTTCCGGTCCGACCGCTCTTAAGTCTATAGTCAGACCGGAACTATTCATCGATCACCGATAACTATTCTGACCAATAATATTTACGGTTGATCGATACTATTTATCAATTTTGCAAATTCAATTCGAACACAATCTTTTTATTTTAATCTCAATAAAACACAACCTGCTAATTATTCATCACACAATTTAAATCATCATAATAATTTCTTGAATACATTTGCAATATTTGTAAAATACATATTTGTATGTTTGAATAGTAAAAACAAAATCGAAAGGAAAAAAAACTCTCCTTAGAACACAAAAGCAACTTTTTAAGAATCCATCAAAACATTACAAACTTTTGTCAATTAAGCACAAAAATAAAAAACAAATTTCTCCCTCTAAAAATTGCCAAATTTCTCTCTATTTCTTTAACCATGCATTTTGTATATATCTCTCTCATTTTGACAATGATTTCATCAAGGATGCAAAAGAGAGAATAAAAAAACCAATTAAAATCTAAATGTCATGTCTTCACAATTATAACTTGTCGTAATCCATTTTTTTTATTTTTTAGGAGCTTTGAAGTATAGCAAAAGCAATCAATAAGATAAGAAAAATAGATTGGTCAATTAGCAAGCAAGTATAAGCTAAAATCAAAACATGAATCAATGATATTATAATCAATATTAAATCAGCATTAAAGATTCATGATTTTAAAATTTTATAATGCAATGCTTTCGCTAGGACAAAGGTTGAACCAAATATACCCACATATAAGCAAGTTGAATTAAGTACCTTTCTTTCTTAAATGTACTTACTCTTTTACAAAAATTAACAACTTTCAATAAACGATAAGCTTTGTTTGAAAATGATGAGCTTTGTTCACTTTAAATTTTAAAATTATGCACATAAAAGAAAACTTTTAATTATGTCGGGTACGTCTTTGTCATGATTACTGTTCTAATTATTCGATACTCAGTATTTTCCTATTTGCAGATATGTCTTTGTTGTGACTATTTTCAAAGATTCGGTATCCATTTTACCTCTCATAAAGTAAATATAATCAAATTGACTTTATTTTTACTTGAGACATTTATAGAGCATTTGAGTAATGAAAAATTCAAGCAAACATATATACAAGCATAAATTATTTACACTAACACTAATTTCAACATTACATATTTCTTTAATTTAAGTAAAAGAATTATGTATCATATATGCTATACTAGAGATTAATAAACCTTACTTCTATCGCTAACAAGCGAAAGAATATACTAGAAATAAAAATTACAACTCTTATTTTCTCATTTTTATTTATTTTTGGATTAAGAGCAATGCATGTATATAATTATAAATGCAAACAAAAGCATAAACTCCCCTCAAATCAAACTTCAATTATCCCTGAAAAGTAGTAAACAAGAAGAATCAAAGATTTTAAAAAAGACCACCAATTATCTATGATATCACTAAGGTTGTCAAGAATTGACATAAATCTATTTATAGTGCATATCAAAACTACTACTTTTCTTACTAGCCCAAAAAGCTAACAAAAAATATAGTAAAAAATAATACACCAATTTGAGAGTAAATTGATGTTACTTTCAAAACAATCATTGTCTCCATATTTACGCACATGGGGAGTATGCTACCGAAATGCCTACAAACAAAGATGTTGAGGCCTCCGTGTTGGGGTTAGAAATAAGAAATTTTGGAATCCAATACTAAGTCACATGACCAGAAGAACCGATAAGCACACGTGCGTAAGAAAAATAAGCATTAGACTAACGTGAAAACTTACCTTATGTTTCACAAAAGGCCGGTTTGATCGCCACATGAAAATTGCCTGAGGCCGTTCTAACTACTGCTATCCCAGCGGTCTGACGAAGGTCTGACGAAGCGCTAGTCTGACCGCCCTATGACTTTCGGTCTAAACGGGCTACAAGAAGAAAAGAAAAGTATGGTCTTTGTCATCACAACCTTACAAGCTCATGTTTGCTATCTCTTTTCTGTTTTCTTGCAAATTGAAAGCAAAATTGAACCAAATACCCAACCTTATCACAAAGAATGCAATTATACTTTCACACGAGTTGTTTCTTTTGAAGATAAAGAAGAAGTATTTGCAAAAGGTTTTTCAAAATACTAGTAGATTTGAAAATCATTTTCTTTTGTTTAGGTTTTGTCAAAATCTTACATTTTTAGATATATTTAAAACAATAGATTGATGAGATGTAAAATAATTATGTGTAGTAAAACCTAGTCCTCTAATGTATAGGCTTACTTTTGATTTATCCAAGATCATATTAAGTTTCTTTTTACCATATGAAATTCTTTGCAAGGAACTTTTCAACTTCTTTTATCAAATTTAAACAATTTTCACAATCAATCCAAACTCCTTTTTATTTGCAACAATTTGAACAGAAAAGCACCTTATGATTTTTAATAATATCTTCTATATACTCAATATGACCTAAAGTATTTTTCAACTTCATTTTGCTATAAAAATATGTTGATCAATTTTTTAAAACGAAAACACTTTTTCATTGTTTTAAACTTTTAACACTTAGAAGATTAAACATTGAACTTATAAAAAAGCAACTTGATATTTTTTTAAGTTTTTTTGGTTAGAAACAACTCGTTAGCAGTACGAGTATGCAAAGTAAATTCGAGAGCAAAAGAAGACTCAAGTCTTTTATTTTTGTCATTATCATATTTTAATCTCAAACAATTATCGGTATTAATATCTCGTAAAGCAAAAATTTTAGAAAATAAAACTTTATAAGATTTACAAGAATCATCATCAGAAATTAAAGATTTTAATCTTGCAACTTTATCATTTAAAATCTCAATAGTGTGATACGTCTTTTAAGCCTTTTAGAACATATATCAAGTTTCTTAGCAAGTAAAAAAGCAATATGTTCTAATTCATCACAACTAAGATTAACTTTTCATCATTAGTGTTAGATTCATCCATATCATATCCAAATCTATCATGAGCTATGAGAGCTAAACCTATTCAGTGCCTATCTTTACCAATGCTCTCTCCTTGTTCAATTTCCAACTCTTCATCGCTTTCAAAAGCTTCTAGCAGCTGATGTATAAGCTTTTGCTACAATTCTTACTTTTGTCTTATTTGTTGCCTTTCTTATCTTCCTCCTCTTCTTTGATCATGGATCTTCCAAGCATGATTCAACTCACCACATCTGAAACAATGGATTTTACATTCTCTTTTCCTACTCTTGATAATATTCCAAGCACGAGAAAACTTGTCTATTAATAATGCCAAATCGTTCTCAAAGAATTGCTCAAGTTGATTGTCGGAAATGGCATTTAAATTAGTAAAAGATGATGAAAAACAAGCATCAATAGTTGAACAAGAAGTAGACAACAAAGTAGCAGATTTAAAATCAATCTTATAAGAAAGAATATTTATCTCATGTGTCTTAAGTTTAGTATAAAAAAAATCTAAAGTTAAAGTGGTCATGTTAATTGTTTTTTATATTGCCGTAACTTTCATCTTCTAAATTGATATATCAAGACCATACAAAAGATGCCAAGCAACTTCAGATTGAGAATAGTTAACATCAAAAGAATTATCAAGATTGCTTAAAACTTTGTTAAAGCAGGTAAAATAATCATTAAGAGTTTCTCTAGGTTTTATCTAAAATTTCATATAATCTTTTTTTTAAAAACAACCATGTGAATTTCCTTAATGTTAGAAGACTTTTCATGAAACTCACGTAGTGCCTTACATATCTTATGTGTAGTTTTAAGATAAGAAATCCGATTAAAATTTGAGTGAGTAACACCGCTGAAAATTATGTTGCAAGCTTTACAATTATTTTAAAATTCTACTTTGTTTACGACAATAATAAGATAAAGAATAGTATAAGAGTTTGAAACTTTATACCAAATATCGTAACTTTCAGACATAATATAAACTTTCATCTTTTTACACTAGTACTAAAAACCAAGTTGAAAATCGATTAGACATGGCTAAATCTCAAGATCGATTAAAATTAAATAGAGAAAACAAAACTCTGATATCACTTGTTAAATCGAATATAAGGATCAAGCCTACTAAAGGAGGAGTGAATTATAGGATTAAAAAACCAAGAATATTTAGTGAAATTAATAGTTAATCTTATTGATGAAGTTAATCTTATTGCAGTTAGAATTCTAGACTTTTCTAGATATCGTTTGTCCGACCGCCCTCCTGTTGTCAGTCTGACCAACACACCTGCCAGTCCAACCGATGACTTGCCATCAGTCTGACCGCCATGCTCTACCTGCTTCAACCGCTAATAATATGCCGGCCCGATCACTTGTAACTAGAGAAAAATAATCTCGACAAAAATATCGAAAGTTGACAAAACTATTTAAAATATATCAGTTTTATTATATCAAGATATATCTATAAAGTGTATACAAAGCACTCCACTATTAATTTTCGATTAAACTCACAACTCAAATCTAAACCCTAATTTTCTCTCTTCTAAAATCGATACTTTGAGACATTGGTTGTATCTTTATTTATACCCATATGTGATTGTATAAGGGCTCCAAATCCTAATAGGACTAGCGCTCCTAATCCCATAGAAAACTCTTTTATACAAGTATCCAACTCATCCATATCAAATACAAATTCTAATCTTTCTAAATTTAGACTCCTTTCAAATTTAACTGCGCTTTCTATATGCACACAATCTCTCTTATATGACATATAGAAACTTTACCTCCATATGTATTATTCTCTAGCATTTAGTATTCTGCTTGATCTTCTTAATCGTCTGGATCTTAACTTCTCCTAAATATGCTTTTGATTCATCACCGATAATACTTCTGAGATCTCAAGCAACACCTACATATGAACAATCAAACACACCATATCTGAGCACAAGCTCTCACATAACTTGACTCATATTAGCACATAATGGAATATCTAACTTATAGAAACTATTTAGAAGTTATAAACTTGAAACAAACATGATAAACCAAGAAATCAATGCGAAACTGACTTTTTTGGATTCCTCTGGTCGAATCATTGGCTTTTCAGTTTGAACACTCTCGGATCGGAACTATTCTCAGACTGATACTATTTACTGATTTTATAAATTTAATTTAAATATAATTTTTAACTTTAATATTAATAAAACACATCATACTAATTATTCACCATATAATCATAAAAATTTCAAACTAATCGCAAATTAGCTAAGATGAGATAATTTTCCAGGCATCTCTAGTTTCTAGAAACACATACTGCACCGCATCCCCCTGCTCCACCTTGCCGAGGCACACCGTGCACTCGTCACCATCGCCGTGCACGGGATGCGGCCGGCGTCGAGTGCGGCCTGCAGCTCAAAGAGCTCTTCGCTACCTTCTCGGCCAGCCACCATCATCGCCGGGTGCTCGGGGTGGCGCCAGATGCTGTGCGACTACTACACTTCCCGCGGCGAGCGAAAGTAGGAAATAAATGAGTGGAACCGGAAGTCTACTATTTAGATAGACTAGGGAAGTAAAAATTGAGAAAGGTCGGTGTAGAAGCGACAGCAGAGGATGAGGCTGATGGCGGTGAAGAAGGCGGAGACCATGGCGAAGAAGATGGCGTTGCCGGAGTGCAGGCTCCTGACGAGGTGTAGCACCGCCACCGGCGCGGTGAAGAAGCCACAAACTATCACCGTGTGCGCGATCGAGAAGTCGCAGATGTCCTCCGGCGGGACCACGCACGAGCGCGCACGTTCTGCTTTAGCGTTCGTGCACTGCCTCCGGCCACCGAGACATACTCTAGACACTAGGCAATTGCACCGGTAAAATGTATTAGTAATGGATTCGGTTCACTTCATGGCTTCATGCACGGAATGAAACGCGAGTAAAATTGAAACGGTGAGGCGTCCTAGTAAGATTCACGGCGGCGGCGGCATCGAGCGAATTAGGAGATGCAAACGATGAGCATTGCCGCGTTTAGTGCGCGGTCTTTTTGGTGTTTTTCTTGGACTGGATTGTACTACCGCAGTAAAATATTGCATGCAGTAGACACTTCACACAACCACACTAGTATTCTGAATTTGATTATCTTGGGAGTTCTAATCGTCTTGTGATGATAATAAAGATAACAATTCACGGCTACGTTCTTTGTGTACGTGTATCTGTCGCTGGAATGCCAGTTGCCAGAAGTATCTATCTGCTACTAACCAACTTTTCTTTTTTAAGTTTTTAACTTGTTTATATAACAAGTTCTGACATAAATTTGTGATATAATCTCTTCATCTGAAAATTATATATGATGAAATGTTACGATTGATTGAAAAGAGAATACAAATAAAAAATTAAATAAAAGATAATTATGATTGTTTGAGATGAAAGAAAATATTAAAAAAATAAATATTTGCAATAAATTTAACTCTAATAATAACTGTATTTTGGAACAAATTGACGTGGCTATCTTGTAGTAGTAGTAGAAGATGGTGTTGGCGCTACTTGTAAGATGCAGATTCACGACGGCATGTCCGTCATCTTTGAAGGCCACGTAGGTACGGTATGCACGTCACAAGTGACAAAAGTGATTCGCGGATCGAATAAAGTGCCTAATCATATAGGAGTATTTTAATACCGTGAACTTAGCGCGAAAATGGATTGTAATATCTCTATAGGGTTGTACCTGTGCACTTTTTCCTTATCAAATTTAGTGTAAACTAGCACGTGGCCTACGCAATTATGTGGCTGCACTGAATGAAGAGAGTATATCACAAATGACCGTATTGCCCTTTAGTTGTGTATTAAAAGTGATAAGCATTCTCACTATAGTTGTAAAAAAATATTAAAAGGGCTGAAATCCATATTTTTCAAACTACGTATTTAATCAAAAATTATATTTCAAATTTGATGCAAAGTTTCACAATGTTTTCAAATTTCAATGTAATTACTTTCCAAATTTTTTGCTTGCTGTTTTTTCACAACCCAAATAATTTATATGTAGAATATTTCTAATTTTAAGTAATATGCTGAGGGCAATAAATCATTTTAAAGAAAAACTAATCAACTCATGACAACTAAGGAAATAAGTATATAAGCGATAAAAAAACTTAGAGTATATAATGCATCAAACAAATCTCAAGAAGGGATGCGACTTACAACACATTGGTTTGTTGTAGCCCTGTTCAGTATCTTCGTTGTTCGCGTAGCTAGATTGATTGTCCTGCACCAGATAAAATAATTTGCTATCGTGGAATCTAGAAGCCAAATGCAACTCACCGTGAAAGAATAACTATTTCCTCTCTAAAAAAGAATAGTTATTTTTTATGTATCTTAAAGAAGCGATACGGTAACTATCAAGATTTTTTTCTTTATTTACCAAATTAGATATCTCATTAATTTGACAGCGTGTTGTCAAGATGACTCACAATCTCCTTGTGATGAGTCCAACTGATGTTGGTTATTGCGCTCACAAACAAAGCACGGTGATATGATGTCTCTGGTCTACGTAGTTAGATATATCAATCTCTCCACTGATATAATCCAGGCCCATTATGATTTGAAGATAAATATATATCCTTTGTTTTGTATTTTAAGATATTTTTGATTTTCACGGTTGTACAACATATAATAACCTTGCCTTAAAGCTTGAATTGATATCAATAATTTTTTCAGTTGGAAACTGCATAACCTTAGCGTTGACAGCTAGAAGAACTAAAAACCAATAGCATTCAACTTGCAGTTTTTTTTCTAAGCAAATCATTTGAAGAGCTAACATTATTTTTATGCAAACGTATGCACAAACAGGCTCGGAATATGTTTGCATGCGCAGGGAGATGCAGAAGCTTTTCTTTTGTTTTTTTTTCTTATGTTTATGACTTCTCCTCGGACATCTCTGTCTACTGGCTCGATCTAATAGATCTGATCAGAGGAGTCTCTTTCGACTCTATATACACTACATTTCATATTTTCATAAATACAATTTTATTTTGTATCAATCTACTCCATTAAAATATAAATTTACTGTGATTTAACGGTTAACATTTTTTACTTAATTAACGTGATAGTTTTTAAGCCTTCAAAGCAACCATGATGTCTTATTTTCGAGTCATCTTTATAATTTATAATATAATAGATAGTTATTTAAAAAATCTAAATTTTTTTTGACAGTGGATAGTATAGTGACATTTATCGCTAAAAAAATTAAGTTCACAAATGCATCGAGAGAAAAAAGACAATTTAGATTTAAAGTTTTTTTAAGTAGTATACATGTATGTTTTTTTCCAAACAACTGTATACATGTACTATGTATAACTGTTATCAATTTTTTTGTGAATGTCTTATAACTAATCAACTAGGGTTTAAAACAGGGGACTTCCCCCGAGAGAGAAAAAAGTGTTTCCCTCAACATAACCCTGTGTTGTGGTTTTTCTTGGGGGGTTTTGACCTCAGAGGGCGTCGTCTCGTAGACGCCCGCAGCGTTGATAGCGATTTTGCAATAATTAACCTGTGAGCCGATAACAATATGTACTCGGTAACATGGGTCGTTGACATTTTATTCAGCTAGCGAGTGGTGATAAGTATTGTGGTTTCTCTTGTCGATTGACTTTGTATCAATTTTATTTAGATTTTTGAACTTTGTCAATCTGTATCAAATAATGCAACAATGTGTCTTACTTTTATTTTTTGGGGTGTCTATCTTAATTTTATTTCTTTGTTGTATGTGTTTAATTTCCTGCATTTTAGATACTCATAGAATTATAAAAAATATTACAAAGATACGTATATTAAGTTGGATTTATAGATATGCATCGAGTCTGAAACGATGATATATATGATAGGCTAGATGTAACATCATTCGACGAAAAAAAGCTTGTCCAATATTAGTTAAGATGATTTAGACATATTCAATGAAGATATCAAAAGACATTCGTGTATAGTAAAATCCTAATACGTGATAATTACATAAGGAGAGATAGCAGAATACTGATATGGCAGGATGCTATAAAACGAACGTTAGAATGTTTTTAAAGTTTTGGTGGAGTACACGAAAAATAACTATTTTAATGTCTTAATCTTAATATGTTAATATGTGGCTTATGTAGGTTTATTTATAGTTTATCTTAATTTAATTAAGACTAAAAGACTTAATAAAGAATTCATTATAAGATATATGTACTCAAGATACATCGATTACTCCATAATTAATAAGAAAAAGCAATAAAAATAAATTATGCATAAAACTTTTATATTTGTATTCTTATTGATTTAAACGCTAATGTTGTAAAACAAACTATGATAAAAAAACATCAAAATTAACTCTAAAATTAAATTTTAAATTTTAAATTTTGGCTGTGACTGATAAGCCGAAAAGAATACGATGAGTGTGCTCGTGAACAATTTCAGTATATGTTTTTTTATAATGGAAATCAGTCCAATCTTGGTGTATGTACTTTTTACAAGGCGTCAAACACGACAAAAAAAACGGAGAGGTCTGAAAAGGAAGACGTCATGTCACACCATTTGCGCCGGCAATGGCGGCGCGGCGAAGGCGTCGCACCGGCAGACCGGGCAGGTGGAGTGGTCGCGCAGCCACGAGTCGATGCACCGCCGGTGGAACATGTGCAGGCACACCGGCAGCCGCTTCACGATCTCCCCCTTCTCCACCTCGCCCAGGCACACAGCGCACTCCGGCGCCGCCCGGCCGGCCGGCGGCTGCTCGTACGCCGGGATATCGTCCGCCGTCGCCACCCGCGCGCCCCACCTCACCGGCGGCTCGCGGTCGAGCACGTACAGGTGCGGCGGCAGAGCAGCAGAGGAAGCCGGACGCCGCCGCCGTAGCCTGCGCGCGCACCGGCACGGCAGGCAGAGCAACCAGCCGACGGCGCGGGGGAGCGGCGCGAGGCACCGCCGCAGCGCGGACCACGGGAAGAGCATGCCGCAGAAGAGCGAGTAGACGACAGCGTTGATGGTGACCCAGAAGACGAGGAAGATGGAGAGCGCGACGACGCCGCCCTTGCTTGCCGGCGTCCGCGACAGCCTGACGAGCTGGTAGATGAGCAGGCTCGTGCCTCCGATGGACACCGCGTTGGCGATGGCCAGTACGTACACGCGGATGCAGCAATCCATGGCGCGACGGCGAGTGATCAGTAGCTAGAGCTAGCCGCTCGCCGCGCGCGCCTTCGGCCTCGCCGGTTTTGGTTGTGATTTGGGGAAGGCCTAGTTAAGCTAGGCTAAGCTGCTACCTGCTCTACCGGTCGGAATTTCTCCGGAATTTCTAAGGTGACTCTGAGAATATTACATTTCGTACCGAAGAAGCAAGACGAGGGTTTTGCTGTTGGGTACTTTGTTTAATTAATATACTGGTACATTTTGATAACACGTCTTCTCCACGTAACGAAGTCTGCGTGTCTCTGAACTTAAAATATAACATTTCCTTTATTTTTTTTATCTGACGTTGGTTAGTTTAAGACGTCATATAAAAAAAGATTAAAGGAGTTTTTTTTTGCCATCTTCAGCGTTTGCTGCGACTAACAATGCATTTCTTTTCAAGGTTATCTTGCGCATTTAGAAATGGTGTAATATATCTATTTTACAGTAAGTACTTGATCTCGAGAGGAACCTGAGCTTAACTTTGGCCCTCTTCTTGCAAGTTTTGACAGATTTACCGGCCCCGTCTCACACAATATGTGGAAAATACCAATATGATTTCAATTACAATGCCTGCAATTACATGTACGTGGATGAACTTTTAGCAAGAAATTTACGAAGCAAGTGTATTTTACCTATGACTTTCACCTATTGTGTGAGTCAAAGAGTATATTTACACAAATGCATGTAATAGCGCGTGGGCATGGGCATCTATTTGTTTGTACTCGAAGAAAAGAAGAGATACTTAATCTCTTTTTAAAATATACGATTAACTCTCCGATATAATGTTCTTATTTAAATTTTTAATATAAATATGTAAAAAATGTAAGTTATCTTTAAAATATATGTAATGATAAACAAGTTATAAAAATAAATGATACTTATATAGTTTTTTAAATAAGATAAATGATAAAAATGCAATGTCCAAAAATAAATAGTGTCCTATAGTTAAAAATGGGGGTAGCAATTTGTAAGATAATATGTGGTTTTGCAACCAGAGGTGGGCAACCAAATAAACCCTAAATACTGTACCTGATGCAAAATTCAGTCAGTGCTTTGCTGTCTTGTTGACTAGGCACAACGACAGTATTTCACTTGATGCAGATTTGCAGATGTTCTCAGCTGCAAATATCTTAAGCCTTTCCAATGTGCCTGCTAATGCTAATAAGGGTTAGAATTGGTGAGTCATTGTCTGTTGCAATTAGTAGCAGACACGGGAGGAGAAATTTTGTCTCTTTGCAGCAATTAACATTTCCAAGATGGCCAATTAGCAGGAGTAGCTTGGTTTCAAACTTTCAATGCACAGTTTTCTGTTCTTGTATAGATGTTACTGTACCTGTATCGGTCTAGCATAAACAATCGATGCTTAATCAGCACTACCATGATGTACAAGATTCACTTCTCTTATCACTTATTAAAGAGTCACACCGGCGGCAACGTGTCAGGCGGTTGCTGCGCCGCCGTGGCGGTGGCGACGGTGGCCGTTGACGTGGCTGTGGCTTTAATCACGGTGGCTACCGGCGGCGAGACGTTGCACCGGCACAACGGGCACGTGGAGTGCGAGTGCAGCCACATGTCGATGCAGTCCACATGGAACAGGTGCCTGCACGCCGGCAGCTGCCGCACCATCTCGGTGTGCTTGGAAGTCCTCCAGGCACACCGAGCACAGCGCGCACCTCCTCGAATTGCTTCCGCCACCGCCGCCGTCGGCAGCAGGGCGCGCGTACGCGAACGCCGGGCCAACGAGCCCGCACGTCGCGCACACCGACGCAGGCGCCTTCACTGGCCCCGCCTCCGCCGTCGTCGGCAGCGCCGGAGCCCCGCCAGCATCCCCGCACCACTGCATGGCCATGGCCGTGGCATGCCACCGTCTAGATCCGGGGCGCCGCCGACGGATCCGCCTGGATCTGGGCACAGTGGCCGTGGATCCGGCCCTCCCTGCCACGAAGCACACCGTCGGCCGACTGCCGTCGCAAGGAGGCCACCGTCACCATGAAGCACACCGCCACCACCACCGTTGCAGGGAGGCCGTCGTCACCACGCACGTGCCCTGCGCATGCCGGCGGGCCGCTGTGCAGCCGCCGCCGTCCCCATGTCACGGAACTCTCTTCATCTTGCGGGCGCGTCCCCCCTAACCGGCGAAAGTGGCCCCGCCGCCGCCGTCCTAGCGGCCGCGCGGACTTCCGATGGCGCGCTTAGGCGGCGGCGAGGCGGAAAGAAGGGAGAAGACGGTGGCGGCAGCTAGGGTTTTGGCCGCTCGAGCTGCCTTCTCCTGAAGCGACACGGGGCCTCTCGATGCGTGTAATATCATGCTACTAACCTTCGATTGATACATCAAAATATAGCTTTTTTTTCTCTACTTTATTGATTTAGTGTGGTGTGTAAAATGGTCAGGTGTACCTTTTAGACACTTCCCTGACATTGTGCTCCCGAGGCGTCCCACAACTTCCAATATAAGGTCAACAAATTTTAAGAAAGGGAAATTACTGTGTTTATGAAGAAAAGTACTAAGTTTTCTAAAAGAATGTCAACATATTTCCTTTCTGGTGTGACATCCTTGCATGCTTGAGCTTCCCACGTGCTCAATTCAGGTAACATGAAAATGTAACTACTTCTATCAAATTTATGTGGTTGAAATGAGACATATGTAACTTAATTAGTTCTTGTACTGACCTTTCTATTATAGTCTTAAAAACTGTTAGATTATCCAAGTGAACTAATATATGTAACAATTCACTGAGAAAGAAAATGAGTTTTAATGGTTTTATGACCAATGATCACAGCTACAATCTCCAATCCTAAATGAATCCTACTTCAGAATATACACAAGTCACACTAGACAATCAATTTGGCCTGCAAATAAGCATGACAATCAATTCCTCTGTTCTAAAACTAGAATGTACAATCCAAGATTCCTTCCGATCGAATGCGATGTCGAAAGCTACACCGGAGGCAGCGCATCGGCATCGGCATCGGCCGACGTCGACTCCACCGCCGGCGCGGGCTTCGTTGCAGGTCTCCGCGGCAAGACCTCGCAGCGGCAGAGCGGGCAGGTGGTGTGCGAGTGCAGCCACATGTCGATGCAGTCCCTGTGGAACAGGTGGCTGCACGCCGGCAGCCGCCGCACCGTCTCGCCGCGCTGCACGTCCTCCAGGCACACCGCGCACAGGACGCTGCTGCCGTGCTTGCTCCCGGCTCCGCCGCAGCCACCCTCCGTGGGGCCCTCGTACACGAACGCCGGCAGCGTGGCCATGAGAGCCGTGCCGACGAGACCGCACGCGCACCGGGACACCCGCCGCGCCCGCGCCGCGTCGTCCCCCGGCAGCGCGCCGCCCGCCGCGACCGCGCGTGGTGGGCTCTCCGCGCCGCACAGGTGAACGAACCAGCTGATCACGCCGAACAGCAGCACGGCGAGCCCCGCCACGACGCAGGCCTTGGTGACGCTGACGGACGCCGCGAGGACGCAGAACAGGAGCAGCGACAGGCAGGCCACGGAAACAGCATAGCAAGCCCGGCACTCGTAATCATCCTCTCCGCCCCCGTCCACCCTCCCCGCCGATCGCCTCTCCTCGCCGACAGCGTTCATGCCGCAGCACAAACAACTTAACAGCACCCAACAGTATCAACGCTCGCCTTGCTCTCGCCGTTGCCACCGCCATGGGTGCGCGCGCGCGGCGGGAAAGATATAGGTTATTGGGTCATGTCGGCACACCGCCGCGGCTGGTTTGGGCACAAGGTTTTGCGAGGGAGGGGTTTACCGCTTACCAGGTGACGGCGATGGCCGCAGTTTTGGACTTGCAGTTGAAGCCGCAAGAATGTGTCGTCGCGGTCGCGTGCCAAGAGAGTGCGACGTTTTTTTTTTTGTGTACTGGGCGGGAGGGACCGCATGGAAAGAGCTGGATGGTGTGGTTGAGTTTTTTTAAAACGAATAGTATCAAACAGTACAATATTTTATGTTGATATAGTAGAAAAAAATATAAAACTATGGCTATAATTAGAAAAATAATAATAAAACCTACCGTTACATAATGACAATAACATCGAGCACCGTACTAACTATAGCTGTGTGAGATCAAGTGCCACCAGATCTACAATAAAACTACCAGTGAACTGCTCTCTCATACCTTCAAAAAGTTAAAACCTCTATAAAAAATATTGGTCTGACTGGCTGAAGACATTGAAAGTAAAAATAGTGTCTCCTAGATGACGCCTCTAGAGATGGTGTAACGACATAGCGCTGCCATTGTCTGTCCAGGAAATCTAGAAACAATTTTCATTAGAAATTTCCTGCTAAGGGAGAGTGAGGCGCTAAGCAACGCCCTCAAGAGGGATAACAATACTCAAAAGTGTCGTTATTGCCCATTCAATAAGTTGTCAGGCAAGGTTTTCACTTGCTGCCTAGCTGTCCCCTATAGTTGTTGCCCCATTAACCCACCAACATCAAGTCTGCTGTCAACATATATACATCGTTACACCGGTGCCCCTCCACCGGCCAGCCTCCACCTCCATTGACCCTCACACGCAAGCATGACAACCATGAAGCTCTTCACGTCGTCATCTTGGATATGAGCCTGCCGTGGTTGCCATAGCCAAAACACCACAAGGGAGCAACCCCATCCTCCTTTAGGGTGGATCCTGCCACCGTTGACTATGCTAGGCTACCAAACTCCTCCACAAGGCCATTGCCTTTCCACTGAGCCACCATACGCCCCTCATGGTACCCAACACGGCGACACTTTCCCACTGGCAACAACCAAAATGAGAGGAGATGGCAAGGGAGAGTCGAGTAAGGGCTCATATCTCTGTTTGCTAGCTGCTTTCCCCTGCTAGATTTGGCCATGGAGATGTGGATCTGGGCTTTCCTAGCCACCACGGTGCCCCAAACCATTGCTATGCCTCAAAGGAGTAAATACCCTCCGCTACTGTTCGGTCGGCTTATCGGTTGATCGCTTGGGTGGTGATAAGACAAAGGAAAGGAGAGAGGGGCTAGCGGTGGTGAGCAGTAAGGTTACCACTGAGATAGGTGTGACATGGACATGAAACTACTGTAGAAGGAATTAACAGTCAAATTAAACATGGTGGTTATCTGCAGTCGTGTGATGCCGACGCGACGGCGGCCGGCTCGCGTGTGGACGCGCCGAGTGCAGTTGGAACGAGAAATGTGGTCGAGTTCACTGATCGTGGTTTTCTACTCGTTTTTGTACAGTAACGCTATCCGTACTTTAAAAATTCTTTACAAAACTTTTACAAACAAATATCTTAGCTGTCTGATTTAATCAAGATATTAATGGAAAGTCAGGATAGTGTGCCACTTTAAAATTTAAAAGAATTTGTAAGTATTTATTTTGTACAGTAGGATATAATTTGAGTTAGAATATATCAAGAGAGAACACGCAATTAATTGCGTGACGGACACTTCCAGCACATGTTTTATATTTTATAAGGTTTAGAATAGTGTATATATTTAAGCAGTTTTTATATTCATTAATTTTCTTGTATATTTTGAAATCTGGGTTGATTTTCTGAATTTAGGATCACATATTGTTATCGAGCTTCGGATGAGAAGTACACCTTCCCAGTCTTATGTTGGATGACGATAATGGATTAGGTTACAGGTGGATTACTATTAGACTTAAAGTGTGTTCTCAACAGAATATAGGTGATGGAAGAATCTGAATTTATGATTATTATTAAAGACTACAAATGAATGAATTATACATTAGAAAGTTGATAATTTGATTTTAAAAAGTTGTCTAAGAAATGTTGCTCAAGAAAATGTTGTTTTTTTTAAATATACTATTTAGAAGCTTAAAAAACACAACGTTAAATGGGGTTAGGCTTTGTACAACGATGATAAGGAATAGTTAGCACCAGTACAAACACAAGGCAGAGAAGGGCAGTAGGCACAACGTCATCACTAGTTGCGTACTTACCATAAATTTTAGCGAACTCAGCTCAAAAACTATCTCCAGCTTACTCGCTACTCATCTCACTATCCTAATCCACTCACTATACACCCCAACTCACTTGCCACTTCTATCGAGACCTCCATGCTCCGCTACTTATCTAGCTTGTACCAACTAGTGCAATCTTGAAGATGTCCTCTATGACCATGGAGATCTCTGCCTTCTTTGAGCATTGCCTTGAGGAGAGAGGATGCAAGCTACCACCTGCCCAAGCCCCTTCCCTCTTCCCTAGGTGACTACACTATTGTCATCAACGTATTTCATGGCACCTGACCCCCCTTCCCACCTCTGTCATGCATGATAGAGCATTGTAGGCCCTAAATCCTCCTTGTTGGGATCTAGGTTCCCATGAGCTCAGCCTCGAGTGTCACCGCCTAGTGGACTCCTCCTATAGCATCTCTGCCTCTGCGTGGTCTCTTTAGTAGTTCCACCATGACATGGGCTCCTTAAACACTGCCACCCGGCAGTCTCTAGCATGCTCCTAAGGGGAGAGAGACCGATGGTGGGAGGATTATTTGTTAGCTATTAAACATAGCGGTCGAGAGAGGGATTAGGTTACTATGATTTTTTCATTATCTACAGTAAGAGTGATAGTAAATTGGAGTGAATAACATGGAAGTAAATCTAAATGTATTCAATTTTGATTGCATGTTGGAAATTCCATTGCAAAATGGTAGTTACACAAAATTCATACTTAGAACATAGCTAGATGGATGGATGCTCTAAAGGTATGGAGCATTATGAGATAGTGGTCCATTTGACAATAGGAGTAGTAGTCGAAAATGAGAGAGTGGGCTAGGCATCATGACTTTACAGGAAGGAAGTTGACTGGAGGATGACAAATGCATTCTAGATAAAGAGATGAAAAGAAGACCGATGATAAATGGCTTTGCTTTAATGTAAATAAGGTAAATAACAAGTTGAATGTCTTGTATTATTATAGATTATTTTATAGCATATATACTAGATTGTATTTTTAGCTTGATTTAACTTAAATAAGGTAAACTGCAAGTTTATAGAGTATACAGTAGATTGCATTTCTAGGTTGATAAGTATAAAAAGCTTTTTATATTAACCGGTACTTATTATACTGAAAAGCTTATCAAAAGTATAACCTAAGTATGCTAACCGGTGCAGTCATGATCGGAGATATTTATAACGTTTACGCAGAAGAAGTAACAGCAATTTGCTTAAAATACCACATTTGTCCAGTCAAAATCCTGTTTCCGTGTAACACAGTGGTCCCCATCTTCCACCCACGGTAGGTTAGCAGCAGTAGATGCATGCTGTTATTTAGAGACGATGGTCATGAAGAGTTTTATCAATTATAAATAGAGATTTAGCAATAGAATTTGTTTTTAATAATATCTTGTCATCTGAATTATATTGGCATTGTTCTTTGAATTTATGACGTAGACAAAAGTGCTAATTGTACTTTCTAATAAAGCAATGGTCGGGATTTTTCTATAATGTTAAAGAAAATATCCACTGCAGGAGAGCCAAACTTCTATCCAAACTTCGACGTGGGCCGAGAGGCCGATGTGTAGTGATCAGAGCCGAGCCAAAGCCAATAGCCTAAAAAGGCCAAAGCTCTCGGTAGTTTTCGACAGAAATAAAATAAAATTAAATAAAAAAGAATTTGAGTGGTCAAATTGTCTAACCAAGTTTAGGATAAACTGGCGCCAGAAAATAAACTGCAGAGCCAACAAAAACGTTGACATGCCGAAATTGGTTTGAAAATAAAACGATTGCTAAATTTGTTTTACTGTGTAAAAAGTTATATCCTGCAAATTATATAGCACACGCTCTTTGTATAAGAATATCATATTGTACTGGTTGTGTATCCGTACGTTGTAACGGAAAAAATATAATCAGTTTTAAATCACACCGGATGAAATGATAGTTAAATAATCATTCAGTAACTTCAACATCACTTCAGATAGAAATCACAACATGAGGCGCCCCATAGTCAATTCAGCTAGTAATCGCGCACGTCTAAAGAAAGTCGTATCGAATATAATACAAGGACAAATAATGTTTCTGTAGAAAGTGCATTCATCACAGTAGTAATATAAGTCATCTAGAGAAATAACACATTCTGAAAATTCCAAAAATGTGCATCATATTTATACAATCATTTTTATAGTCATTTATATGCTACCCTATTAATAATTTATGGTTTTAGATAAAATGGAAGGTAACTTACAACCAATGCATTACAGAGATGCAAACAACCAGGATGTTTGTAGTAAAAAAAGTGGAAACAAAATAACATGGATGGGATAAACCTGTGCTTACTGCCGTACCCAAAATAGATATCTAAATATCATGCAACTAGTTCCTAACATGCCATCTAATTGATTCCCTTAACACTGTATTACCTAAATCTTTTAATTATAGATGTTTCCGATAACAAGATCACAACCACGAGTCACAAATTTTGCTAGACCTAATTATGAATCTTCATTGGCAAATCAGCAACAAATTTGAGGACCCCTCGTACAGAACATCAATAAAAACAATAGGTGGCAGTGGCACAACAACCATGCTGAGCGCACAGGAGATATGGATTTTTCTCGTTTAAATTAACTTGCCTGGATCTTCCCAGCTCCATGAAAAAAACCTAAGGGCTCCTTTATAACCAAGAATTTTTGTAGGAATTTCAAAGGATCGAAATCCTATGGAAAATTTTCCTTTACAGCCCCTTGGATTGTAGGAATAGATTCCAACATTCCTATAGGATTTCTTCCATTCCTTCACTTTTTGGAGGATTCCAAACATTTGATAAGGGGACTTAATCGGTTTAGAGGAATTTCATGAAAATTTTAAAGGAATTGAACAATTTTCTATGAAAATTCTATAAAATAAAATCCATGTGTTCCGAAGAAGCCCCAAACCTCATCTTTTCTATTTCCTTTGAGAAATCAATGTCTCTTCATCTCTCCTATTTTATCCAATCTAATCAAGTGTTTCATTTAAAATTCCTATGGTTTTCCTATAGAATAACCAAACGCCTCTTTTTCTAAATTCGTAGAATTGGGCTAGCCAGGACACTATTCCCATGTTTTTTCTGTTTCTCTTCTTTTGAAATCCTATGTTTCAAAGGAGTCCTAAGCAAGAACATGATCACCTAGAGAAAAACAAAGTCTAAGTCAATGTCACACCCTGATTTTTGTTGAAGAATTTAATAAATTATTTTTAGAATTTATATTAAAGTACAATGAATTTAACATATTTTTATTAAATTCTCTAGGATTAATTATACTCTCTGGAATTTTCTCAGATTTTTCAGAGCAAAATATCTAATTTTAATAATACAAACATTTTAGTATTTATTTAAATTAAAATTGAAATATAAATCCTTCTTAGCTTCAGGTTGCCTTTGGCCTGTCTTCTTTCTTTCTCCCCTCTGGCATGTGTCGTCCTCCACTTCGTCATCTCCTTCCCATCGGTCAATCAAGCGTCGGCTTAGCTCACCAAGCTAGCTTGCTCCTCCCGCTCTATTAATACTAAAATTTGGTAAACCTCACAGATAGGATTGAAGAGCCGATTGACTTATAGAAAGATGTCGATTGATATAGGAAAATAGCTGATTAGATGGATTTAGTTTAGTCAAAAATACAAGATTATCCAAATGAGACCAGATCTAAGAAGGAGCAGTAGAAGGCATAGTAAGGTAATTGTATCTTTATAAAATACATATTATAAAATAGACAAGTTTAGTTAGTTTTATTAACTTCTTAGATAAAATTTTCTTTTCTAATTAGGAAAAAAATATGTTTGTTACCATATCGAACTCTTATAACCTTAGAGTATAAATATATACCACCTAAAAGCTTGCAAAATATCCACATAGATCAAATACAATTTCAGCACATTGCCATCCTAGTTCGTCTAGGTTTTATCGGTGGGTTCTGGCTCTCGACGCAGGGCTGTATTGATTATGTCCGATCTCTGGTAAATGGGTAAGTCTCACTATTATCCTAGTGTATTCGCTCTGTCTAAACCTGTATCGGTTAGGTTCAATCTCTTAGTTCGATTGAATATATCACATCACGTTCACGTGGGTTTTATCGGCTCATCGAGCTCCTTCTACCGTTATTGGTCTTATGCTGTATCAGTTAGCTTCGATCTACTAGACCGCTAAGAGTAGATTGAGCCGTAAGTCAATAGGTCTTTACGTGGTGTTTCATCGGAGTAGCCAACTGATAAGATATCCATACACTAAGCTTTATGCCTAGTGTATCAACTTCTTAATAGATATACATATATCTTGCCTAGCGATTAATCCGCTAGTGATCGATCTGGTTCTTTTAGATCTGGCATCAAGACCTAGCGTGTTTTATTTCCCCCATCAGCTCAGCTAGCCGATGAGTTTAATTATATACCTGTATTAGACCCACAGTCGATGGGTTCACCCGGTCCCTCCATTGTTACGTCCAATCTAGCTCCAGTCGTCTCGGTGCCATTAGGTTCAGCCTTATACTGTCTCGGTTTAGCTCGATCTATCAAGGTTGGCTGTAACGGTACTGTCATTGGTGGTTGCTAGGTCTCATCCCTTCAGGAGACTGGGTCTCGCTTGGTACTGCCTATCGCATATTCTATTCAGAGCATCATTGGTTCTATAGTCTAAGAGTCTTTTACTTTATTTCTCGCTATTTGCCTATGCCATTATCGGCTTTCTAGCCAATGTATGAGCACTACGGTTCCTATCGGCCACTAACCGATAACAGGGGTGTATTAGACTCAGCCGATGGATATCTTAACCCTATCAGCAAATCCAATCTATAACAGGAGTTCGTATTAGCTTATCGGTCGATTGGTTCTATAATCTAACTATATATGTTTTTCTTGTCAATTAGAGGTCAAATTGACCGGCACGCTCGCAACTACAGTAACTCAAAGACTCCAAAGAGCTAAAGGATCTGCATTGGAGCTAAACATATCTCCTATGCCTTTGTATGTGTAGGTGCGTCTTCTCATCGGACCTCCATAGGCTCACACTTCCTCATCCTTTCGGTGTGCCCCTCCGCTTGGTTCGATCGCCTCTCACGTCAACATGTGTTTTGGCACGCTTGGTGGGACCATCGGGAGTGCGGTCCAACGATTCTCAAAGCCGAAGGATCTGCATTGGAGGTAAGAAGATCTCCTAGGCTTCGGCGTGTCCGCTCACGTCCTCATTGGATCTCCATCGACCAATGCTCGTGTTCCCTCTCTAAATAGTCCGATCTTTCCCACGCACGAGCGAACATATTCTTTGGTACGTCCAGTGGGACCATAGGGAGTGTATCCCAATGAGCTAAAGTACCTGCGGTAGAGCTAAGTAGACCTCCTAGGCCTCAACATGTTCACGCGCCATCGCATCGGACCTCCGTCGGCTTACGCTCGCGCTCCCTCTTACGTGCCCCTCCGCTCGCTCCAATCTTTCCCGCGCGCGCGAACACTCCCACGAGCGCCCTAGCTTGCAAGGCCATTTGGCCCAGCTAGCATAGCCCTCTGACATGTGGGTCTCATATGTCGAGCTTGTCTCTAACCTCACGCTAGAGTCACAAGATCGCATGGTGCCACAATCCCGCTAAATCCAGACACCTTCATTGCTTCCTTTCCAAATAGGTTGAGGGATTTTTATCCCCATAATTTCCTCTTTCATTTCTCTTAAGTTTTGGCACAAATCCATACCCATATCACTGCCACTTGAGCCCATAAAGTTTGGGATAAGCCCTAGGGTTTCTGCCGCTTCAACCTATCGTTCTCGAGCCATACTTACTCTCTTTTGCCTATAAATAGAACCCCGTTGTCCTCTTCTTTCATCTGCCACTTTTCCTAAGCTCCCTGTTAGCTCTAGCTGTCTTCCCATGAGCTTGCTTCTCTCTTCATTGCAGGATGCCGCTCTAGCCAAGCCTCACTGTTGTTCTGAGCCTTTTAATGTTGCAGCATTGAGATGAAGCCCGACCACCCTTTCCCCAAAGCCAAAGCTCACTGTACTACCATTGTCGCCATGGACTTGAAGCCGCTATTGCTTGGAGCTTGTCACCGGTCGCCATTTGTCATCATTTGCTATTGCAAGTGTGTTGGTAAGGTTTGCCTCATCGGGCTCATTCTTCTAGTGTCCTTTTTTGCTATTGCATCACCGTCAGGTTTCTGTGCCATTAGCCGCTGATCCTGCATGGCGCCATTATGACTGCTATGTCAGTTGCCACCTCAGTCGCCACATCTTCCTCCTATTTGACATGTGCGCTTGCGTGTCCATCTGTGTGGCCATCTCCTCGAGGTTAATCCTAGAAATTCGATCTAGATCAATTGATCTAGACCTTTGATCTGGGTAGACCGCCTCTGTGGATCCAATCCACCGTAGACTAAGGCTCTCCTCTCTTTGACATGTGGGTCCAGCTTGTTATCGACCTCAGCATCCTCTCTCTCCTCGCTAACGTCATAAATTTTCTTTCAAGTGCAAAAATAATTGTAAATTGTGTAATAAATGTATATAATCCTTTTAAATATGCTTTAATTGGAATAAATCTATAAAATTAATAACTAATTCTTACGAACTTGGAATGAGGTCACTCAAGTTGCTAAATTCATCAAAAACCATGCTCGGCATGCTTGTTTATTTTATTTTTACTATTCTTTTAGAGTTTTTTTAGTATTTTTCTTGTTTTATGTGTTAGCTTATAGTTCGTGTCCTTTCAAAGGATCGCGAGTTCAAGTAAAGATCGAAAGACTAATTAAAGGTTCGTGTCCTTTTGAGCATGTTGAACATATATTTCTCACTTTTACTTCAAATGTGCATTTATCTTTAAATATCATTGGGTGGTGGGAATCTATATTCATTTGTTATGACCAATTTGAATTGATTACCTTATAACTTGTAATATTGGGGTATAATTTAACTTACTAAGACTTTATCTAATGGTAGAGCTTGATATTAGTATAATTGCTTAGCTATGTTTAGAAATACTAGTATATTTTTTGTGGGATAATTAATATTTCATTTATACTTAATAAAGATCCGTTAATGTTAGCTCATGACAGTTGTTTTTGTTTGGTTAATAAATTATTAATAATTGTCCAACTAAAATCTGATTAACGATGGGTTGTGAGCACATGGTTGTGATTAGTGTGCTTATGATAATTAATAACCGGCTCATAAGCTACTGTAATGAAGTACTAATCATAAGTTAGAATGGGCAACGGTTGGATTTATAGTGTAAGTATTGATAATATCAATAAATCCATAATAGCAAGCAGAAGTCGTACATAACAATATTAAGTCCATTTAGAAGCCCAAGAGTTTCTCTAACCTAGAGGTTATGCCATCTCTATTGGGGACTTGACCAGTGACTATTCTATTGTGCGTGTTAATCAAAGGGTCCTATCGCAATTTTTTCCAAGGAATTGTGGTAGTATTGAGGCACATGGCAACATATTGTGGAGTTGTGCCTTATAGATAAATTTATATACCTCTGACCAGAGTAAGACTATTGAAATAGCTATGTTTATGGTTTTAGACGAGCCTAACAATTTTCTCTATGATTAGTCTCACACTGTTCATTAAATGATAATAACCTACTAATGTAATTTGTTAGCTCCTAGAGTAGAGATAAATCTGTTCAATTGGGTTTAGCTGTTTAGAGATGGTTTCGACCTGTATTGATGTACTATTACTCTATTGCTTTAATATTCTGTTAAATATTGATTTTGCAAATGAGACCTATAATGTCCTCTCTGTTACCTGTGCACATATATAATTGTTGTATAACTTATTGAGTATTTTATGTACTCACTACTATTAACAAATAAATACTGCTTCAATTAAAAGAGAAGATTTACATTAGATGAGATAGAATTAGAGGACTTGGCTTAAAGCACATTTGAGCTTCCTGTGAAAGTGGAGCTAAAGCCTTGCTAGATCGTTTTCCACTACTGTTGTTTCTTCTGTGTAAGGACTAACATCTCTTTTTAATATTTAACACTATTTCATTTTGTTTATGTATATTAAATTATTAATTTTGTATCTTAACTGATTCATGAATGATGATTAAATTTACAGATTAGTTAGAAAATTAATAGTGAATTTTTGGGCGTGATAATCAAGAAGTCAAGAATATTGATTTTTGCATTTCCAAACTTTATCTACATATTCTAATGACTGTTATTCTAGGAAAAAACACAACTGTGATGTCTAACCTACATTCTTGAATCAGTATAACTGGGTATCTTCAGAATTCAGAAATTATTTTGGGCAAGACAAGAATGGTAAGCACAACTAAACAAATAAGCCTTAATCACAAGGCACTACACAATATACTTCTCAAAAATTCTTACTGAAGAATAGTGACATAAATATGAACCATTTAAGCATTACTGTGTTCACGATGCTAGAAGGCTCATTGCAAATTTCCCTGCAATGACCATAAAATGACAAAATTAGTACTAAATAAAGTGATAAAAATGCAGTATGATAGAGCAAAACATCAAGCGCAACCCCCTGAATGGTCCAGTCCGGACCTGTCCAAGTTGCAGCTCTACCTAACATCAATTGAATCAGCCATCAGTTAGAGTAATCATACACCGTTTGCTAATCCATCCTTACCTTAGATCCTTGCATAATGATCCCTGACTTCCTGTTATTATCAGAGGTAGAATAATCAAAATGAGCTGACCGAGACATACAAACCGTAATATCGATATTTGTGATACAAAAGATTACATGCCTATACTCCAATTACAAACAAACAAAATAAAACCACAATGGACAGCCAATAAAATTTTGGAACCACCCATCAGCGCACAGAAATATACTGTGCATGTGACTCCCTGTCAAACCTTTTCTTAGTTCATACCATTCCTTGAATCCTGAATCCTTATTCAGAGAACAGAACGATATGCTAGATCCTGATTCAAGTGCCTGGTGAAAAAAAAAGATCTTACAAATGCTGAGTGGCACTACTGTGAAAACGACCATATATTCTGACTATTTAAGTCTTATTATCTCTGAATCGCTCAACCAACAGGGAAACCAATTATTAAAATGTTGATAAGACATTAATATACCCGGAAAAGAGAATTGGATCTGGTGCTATCTTTGCTTTTGTTAGCAAAATCGCCATCCCACTATAATGAACATAGTCTCCACTTTGTCCCTCTACTGTCATTGACATCTCTTTTTTCTCTGGTTGGCACTTCTCTTGCCCCAAAATTATTGGTCTGCTGAACCCTGAGATTACAGTGTAGTGCAATTATATTGTCTAGAGTACGCTCAATGAAGTCCTAAGCATATAAGTTATGTTTCCCCACAAAATATTCAAATGTTCTCCTATTGTCCTAGGCTTGAACTCTAAGCTAATGATTACAGGAAATTAACGGAGTATTGAAAATATTCTCCCTCTAGCACCCGAATAAAAAGATGTGCACACAACATGAAGAAAGTTCATACAAATATAATTTCATCCAAACATCTAGAGTTAACCAAGATGAAAAATTCAGTTACAAGTTCCATAAAAAAGGTTCAGTAAGTCATGATTAGTGAGTACTACATGATTTGGTGCTAACCACCACAAAGCAAGCAGCAGATCAGCCTACTTATCAAAGGCGACACATACCTGTCCTTAGATCAGGCCAGGGTCTCAACTTGCTAATAGAGAAGAAAGGAAAAGACGGAAGGGCGTGGGCAATGGGAGCTAACCTCCAATTGGATGTTCTTTAAGAAGTTGATGACGTTGCTGTCTGATGGTGGAGGGTGAAGAGTCCGTGAGGTGTGGTGATGGCGAATGGGGGATGAAAGGTAGGGGGTGACCGGCGAGGTGCCAAGCAAATAGAGAGGGTGAAAATTGGTGAGGCGTGGCATGTAGCTGACGGCAAAGGAAAGGACAGTGGTGCCTACCCTCCTCATCGCACGACCCCGTCTCTGTTATGAGAGGTATTTTGGACTATTTGCCACTCTCTTTAATAACACATTCTCAAATCTATCCCCTTCTATGGCATTGATTATTTGCCACTTGGTACCCACGTTAACTTGCTTATATGCCATTTTTGCCCAAAATGCTGCCACATCAGCTAAGTGACATGGCACCGTGGATAAAATCACTGTGCTATCCTTTCCTCTCATTCCCCTCATCTTCCTCCCTCCACACACTGTAGCCACAATGCAATGAGGACTAGTTGCCATCGAAGCTAGATAGGAGGCTAACAACAGCATTTGAAAGTCACTGGCGGTGCCTAAATCGAGCAAGCGAGACAAGCCCTAGCCATCGCCACCAATAGCTAGAAGTCATCAGTGGTCCCTAGATCCAAGCCGTACTCATGCTCTACCATTGCTAGCACCGTTGTCGTTAGTCGCGATGAAGGCAGCATGGGGTGAGTGGTGGTGCCTCCTACTTAGCTACCTTTCATCCCTCCAAGGCTCTGTCTCCTTCATTAGTGCTCGCTAGAGCTGGACGGCGACTGCCATGGCACATGAGGGGTTGCTAGGCATCGACGGTGTAGAGGTGGTGGTAGGGTGTGGAGATGTTCGATGGTTGGCTTGGGGTGATGGTAGGGTCTCCAGTGTGGCTTGACTCCACCGGTGGTTTTGTCCAAGCAATGAGAGAAAGAAGGAAAAAGGAGATAAGAAAGGGCAACAAGGTCATTTTCTATTTAGTTTGTTGAGTTGGTAGGTAAGAATGACAAAATAGAAACAATTTGGTGGACCTGGTGGCAAATAATCAAAGTCATTGAAGAGGATGACATTTGAGAATGCGCTAGCAAATAGTCCAAAATCCTATCACAAGAGGGGCAGCTCCGCATGTTGCAGAGGCCTACCACTACATACTAGCATTTGGAAGAGTGGCAGCAATCGGTGTGGAAGCAGGAGGCAAGGGCCCGAAGGGCAGCAATAGATGGGCTAGCTAGCAACATGGCCTCCAGATCCACTCGATTCTGCCTGTTGCCAGCCTCAACACTGCTCCACTCATCACCCTGTCATGGTGCTCCTCTTCTCCCCACCCTAGCCCCACCTCTGTCCTCTCCGGTCGATGCTTAGTGGATATTGGTCACATTGTCACTCGATGTCATCTGATTCCCACATTGTCGCTCGATCCTAGAGCATGCCATTGGTGCCTATGCCTCCTCCTCCTTTCCTAGATATGGGCTCGTCGGTGTTGTGGAGACAATGAAATGGAAGATGAAGGAAGGAACGTGGTGGGAACTAGGGCAAGCCTTCGATGCAGTGAAGGAGGAGCATGCAACATGGATTACGATAGCCGATGGTGGCTTGCCAATGAAGGGCGGAGGCGACTTGAGTTGGAAGGCGGCGGGTTGCCAATGGAGGGTAGAGGCATGGTTAGGGCACCAGGTTAGAGGGCAACACTAATGTTTTCATGCAAGGATCGTGAAACAAATTTAGGCTATTAGGATCTAACAATTGGATGGTCCAGAAAGGATTGGTAGACAATTCATCCCCGAGAAGCATGTTCATGACACGGAATGTAGGAGGAGCGAGGGAGCAGGATGCACGAATGATTCAACATAATTTTAGCTAGTATAGATATAGACATAGGCAGGGGTAACAAACAGGCAGAATGTTCATGGGCAGACCAACACTAACCTGAGCTTAATTGGGCTAGCCTCTAGGCATGGTCTCATTTGTTCTTGAAAGCTTGGCTCAAAGTCAAGAAAAATCTGAATTTCAAATATAAAAATAAATCATAACTGAAATTGTACTTCATAATGAAAAAAATAATACAGTTACACTAATGATGAAAAGAATGGGAATTCGTCAAATTTTGTTGGACTCCGAGTGGGCTTATTCAAGGGTATGGCTCTGCCTGACGTTTCAACATGACTATTTCTCGATCCATCTCATGGTCTATGCAATATTCTGAATTTTCTAGTGCTAAAAATAACCCCTCCTCCAAAAAAATAATGTAATAATAATACTTGCAACACGGTATTTTCCTACAATGTGCAGAATGTGCCATCAAAACTAGCCCATGTACACCCTCCTCTGCTATGTTTTACACGTGATCTACACCGGCGCCCTCTTTTAATGTCACTTCCTAGTGCGGTGAGACTAGAGGTTGCACCGGCACCGACACGTCGAGTGCAGCCACATGTCGATGTACTCCATGTGGAACAGGTGCTTGCACGCTAGCATCTCCTGCACCGTCTCGCTGGCGTGAGGTGCGGAATAGGTGCTTGCACGCTAGCATCTCCCGCACCGTCTCGCTGGCGTGAGGTGCTTTTCTGCTTGCCGTCTGTGTCAATCTCCCTCCATCTACCTCTATCTTCCTTAATGACCTCCTCGCTTCGGCTAAACCCTACCACGGCGGACATAGGAAACAGAAAACTGATTATCACTTCCACCTTCAAAGAACTGAATGGTAATCAAGGACTGCTACATCCCAAAATGGGAATATCTTTTTGGTCCAGAATTCGGTGAAATAACCAAAATTCAGCAATTTTGGATCCCCTCCAATACAATACTTTCACTCAAATATTATATAGTGACCGACTCACGCTGGTCAAAGTGGCCGTGAGCAGTTTGTTGGGTTGGGCCGACTAAAATCTGTAAGTGTTGGTTAACTATTAGCCGTTTAACCCGATAGATATTAAACCAGAATCTCTAATTGATTGTAGGCGATGAACCGCTACTGATATATTGCTTGATTTCAGGTGTCTGAAAATAAATTTTCAGCCACATAAAATTACACATTCCTAAGTCTAAAATTATAATAATATACAATGTGCAATTTTACTTCCTTTCAACTGTAATGTAATTTGTTGTTATATATGGCTTTACTTTATTTTTAATGTAAGTTTGAATATTTTTTTTCAAGTAATTTTGTAAATTTTTTAGATGTAAATTTATTTCACGTAAATTTGTAATTTTTGTATGTTTAAATATGTTGTTCAGCCATTTATATAAGAAAAAAGGGAAAGCAATGAGAATTATTGGATCGTCATTAAAATAATGATTTATAGTTATAAACTGTTAAAAATACCTTTCAACTATTAAAGGTTCTTGTTTTTACATGTAATCTCGAGCAGTTGACTTGATGAACTGTTACTAATTATCAATCTCAAACGGTTTTTAAGCTACTGTAGAGAACATGGTTACATATATACTTTTATTAGGGTGCGTTTAAGTATATGAATAGCTACGTATTAATTATTTTAAACTAAAAATTAAATTAATATAATTTTTAAAAACAACTTATCCATAGAAAATATTTATAAAAACAATCGTTTAGTGGTCAAAAATCATATACGCAAAAACGATATATTTTGTCTGTGTCACCGCTGGCTGGAATGCACCCTTAGTAGCGAGGCCTCGTCAATAGTAGTAGAAATCAGCTGAGAGTGAGCAGAGCAAGAAATTAAGAGAGAATGAAGTCAAGGCGGAGCTGTTATGAATCAGATTTTGTAATCCTCCAAAGGTTTTTGTCCGTTTGCATAAGCCAATCTTCTTTCATTTAGCCTCGGACTCCCCCGCAATCAGCCATCAGCCCATCACGATCTTACCTCCTTGACATAGTGAATTCATAGTTACACCTGTTATTGTCCGATCTGATAGCCATCACCGTCACTGCTAAGAGATGCTCCTAAAGCTCCCACGCTCCAAATATCGACTAGTCCATCTCCTCTGTCATTTGTCACACCTTTTTTCTTATATCGTGGCCATCAACTGCTCCAAATCAACGCCGGCAAATGACGCCGCCCCTCGGAGGAAAGAAATGAGTTTCTCGCGTGTTGGTTCCAAAAAAACTATGAAACTTCTTTCAGTCATGCGTAGCAGCATAGCAAGGTGAATCACCGTAGCTATGATTTGCCAAAATCATGGTTGTCTCAAACAGCGCCCACAAGGCAATATACATCATAAGCACATAATCATTTCTTTTATAGTTACCAAATTATAAGCAGGCATTGAATGCATCAAAATCGATGGAAATAATACCATCCTACTGTTGCAATCCTACAATCCTATTAACAGTTACATTGTGATTTCTTTTGTTCGCTTTGAGCAATTGAAGACACAATCAATTGAATTTAAATCACAACGCTTGCTTAGCTATCGCTGGATACTAAAACCGAAAACAATTTATCTGGCATTACTGCAATCAAAGTAACCAAAGTTGTGTTACCGTGTAACCAAATTTTTAGCTTGACAAGCAATTCTGGACATGAAGCTTCTCCAAAACGTAGCTGAAACACAAATCTCAGATCATAAATGATTGAATCAGACATTTGTCAATGGCGCTTAACAAACCCAAACATTTTAGTATAATACACAGTTGCCTCTGGAAACTGCACTGTACAAATTTTATTTTTTTTCTTAATTTTTTTCTAAAGGAAAAGATTTCACTCTCTGATACGTGGGAGTTACAGGGTTTTTGTTTTTTTACAAATGAATTGTTTTCTTATAACGAACAACAAGAGCTACTAATAGATAGGCCCTGGTTCATGTGTCCCAATTCCATGGGGTCTTCAAGCCCATGAGTGCCCAGATGTCCATGAATCAAAATCTTGAATTTGTCAAGATAGGCCCAAATGTCAGTGGAATATCCAAAGGGTATTAAGGCTGTGTTTAGCATGTGGGTTATGTGTCAGTGTCAGTTCGCTTTCTCGTCACTTCTCCATACCAGTCTTTCTATTTCCTTCTCTCAATAGCTGCCGACCAGAGCTAGGAACTAGGTGACGGCGAGGACGGCAAGACGAAGTGTGGGACGGACAGAGGAAACTAAATCTCACATTTTCTCCTTTTTAAAAGTATAATCACTCATCTATGTAAAATCTTATATTTAAGTATGAATAGAACTTCTAATCTGTACTCATCCTTTTTTCGTATTCTAAATGCATTACAAAATTGATTATTTTTTTAAAACGGCTACTGTTCCACGTGCGTATATAGCTGCATGTTACACAGTATCTTGAGTAATGTTGCAATACCTTCTCTCCTTTAATTTCTTTATCAATTTTTCTTCTAATTTTCATTAAAAAATTTTATGATTTTTCTAGCGCTTACGCACACTCGTAAAGCTTATTGCAAATACCTTTTCACAATACGTCTATCCACCATGAGCTACAGTACGTAAATTCGTCACATGGCACTCTTAACTTTGGCTCTCCTTGAGCCTTAGTCTTGTTGACCGATATTAATCTCAATAACTCTAACTTAACTCTGCATTCTAATCATACTATATTTCTGCTCTTTCTTAAGTATTGTTTTTGTTTTCATTACTGACTAAAATTAATCTCAAATTATCTACATACAAATAGATAAAATAACTATATCATAAACTAATCTATATTATTCACACACACTCAAACCAACATCAAAAATATTTCTAAACCAATTTTTATTAAATAAATTATTTATAAAGTTAATTATTTATTATAAGATATTAATCACAAAAGAATTCAGAATATGAAGCAGAAGAGAGGGTGGGTATCCGGGCGGTGATGAAGCCTAGCAGAGCGGTGCCGGCGCTCCATATGCTCGTCGCAACTTTCAATCACGTGGCCCTAGTTGTACTGTCGTCCGAGTCTCTGCGTTGTTGGGGTTTTTTTTTTTTTGGCTGGGCTCAAGACAGACGGGAGGTGGCCGGTTGACTTCGGATTGATGGACGCCTCGCGTCTAGACTTCTGTACGATGGATGGCGCAGCGGGCCCGACGTACAAAACTGATCGACAAAAACAACTTCAATTTATTATAACGGTTTAAGATAAAACTTAAAATTGTCACCCATCGCAATGCACGTGCACCTTGTCTATTTATAAAAAAGAAACGGTGATGATGACAACATTTAGGTACTGTATATATCAATTAGGAAATTAATTAATTTCTTGTTGTGGTGAAAATATGGTTTGACTTGTTGTCAGTTATTTTATTGGCATTGTAATTCTTAACATTATTATTCTGATGTTGTATTGATATTTATCTAGGTAAAAAAGTAAATTATGGAAAAATATTCAAATGTAAATTAAGATATTATTATTTAAACATTTTGAATGATTATGTCACTAATATCTTTGTCTTACATAAATTATGTTTGTTATTTAAGACCATTAAGAGTATCATCATGGTTTGGAATGTCCCTTTTTTAAAAAAAACTAGGAGAGCCAAGCTCCTCCATTTCCATTAATAGAAACGTGAACTTCAAGTGACTTAAGTCCACAACCTCCTAACATCTAACCAAACTTACCACTCCCCCTTTTCCAGGTGCCATCCCACCGTGGTTAGGGAAGGGTAACCAGAACATTAAGGTCATTTTTCAGGCAGCCGCCCTTACAAAAGAGACAGTAACCTAGCTAGTTGTAGACTTTTCTGACTAAGTTTGCTAAAGAAACAAAAAAGCATCACCAGCACTGCAAGACCCATTACAACCCACCAGCATCACCAACTCCAACCCGCAGCAAAAACAGATTAGCTGCTCAGACGACACCAGCTTCTTTCATCCTTGCAGTCTCCATGGTCTGAAGCTCCACCCATGGTGAACACCGTAAATCTCACTTGGCACTCGTCCTAGAAGCCTAGCCCCCTCCTGAAGACTTCTTGTCTCTGCCTCCTTGTACTGCAATATGCCCCAATTGGAGATGTGGTAAGTAACCTGGAGAATGACTTCAATTGGATCTTGAGGTAATATATTTTCAAAACAAGCTCTATTCCTAAGTTTACAAATCGACAACAGTACGGCAGCAATTCCTACTGCTCGTAAGGTTCTTTGTCCTCTTGTTGAATTTGTTTAACAAGTTCCCATTAGGTTTTGCATTCTACTTGGTATGTCACAAGCAAACACACAATTCAAAGTATTCCATAAAAATCTAGCTAACTGAGATTGGAAAAACAAATGATTAATTGTTTCCTTTTCATAACAGAACTGACATCTATTATTATCCTTCTTCCATCCTCTTTTGATACGGTTATCTTTAGTCAAACTACTGTTTCTCAGGGCTAACCAAACGAAAACTTTGACTTTTACTGGTATCTTAAACTTCCACATCTTTTTAAAGGGGTATCCACTCCCCTGTATTTTCATTGCGTAGTAAAAAGATTTTAATGAAAAGTCACCGTTTTTGTCAGTATCTGTCATTTACATTTGTTAATTTGATCCCTTCACAACACCTCTTGATCTTTTCCCATTTTACAGCTCTTTCCCCTATCCCTTATGAATCTAAATATATTCCATCCTTTAATAATCACTTTGCCACATAGACACATTCTTTGTAAAAGTTATATTGTACAATTCTTGAAATTGATCAGCCAAGGAATTGTCCCCCATCCATTTATCTTCCCAAAATAAAGTCCCTTCCCATTCCCAATTATTCTTCTACAGTATTTTAGAAAATCCTCTTTGACCTCCATTAGGCCAAACAAAAAATGTGAGTTACCAGCTTTATATTTGACCTGAGATAGTGTTTTGTTTTTCAAGTACTTAATAATATGTTCCTGTCATAGACCCTCTTTATTTTCCAATTTCCATAACCATTTCCCTAACAGGTCTATATTCATCACTTCCAGATCAAGTACCCTAATCCCCTTGGTTCTTAGGCTTGCAAATCACAGGCCATTGCACCAATGATATTTTCTAATGCCCTGATCCTCTTGCCATATAAACCTAGCTCTTAATAATCCATCCTTTTCTTCACCCTAAGATAATCTGTAAAAAAATAGCATATAAAGAGGGATAATGCTTAAGCTAGCATTGATCAAAGTCAGTCTACCTCCTATTGCCAACAACCCAATTTACTTTCCATTTTGTTTTCTGTAGTTTTCCAATCCTTGTTTTGAATCCTCTTCTTGGAATCCCCAGTTATTTCATAAGTTAGTCCCCTTATATATATATGTTAAAACAAAAAAGATTGAACTCCTTTTTTCTTCAAATATGCCAACAATATATAGATCACTTTTATAGAAATTTATTTTCAATCCTAACATTTGTTCAAACAAGCACTGAATAAATTTCAAATTATTAGCATTTTCCAATGTACCCTCTAAGAGAAAATTTATCTTATTTTGTTAATACTAAAATTTGGTAAGCCCTAGTCAAAAATAGAAGATTATTCAGATAAGATCGGATCTGAGGAGGAGTCGTGGAAGCCATAGCAGGGTGTTTGCATTTTTGTAAAATATATCTATGGTATGTAAATTTAGTTAGTTTTGTTAATTTCTTAGAGAGAGTTTTTTTCTGTTTAGGAAATAACGTCTAGAGGTTATTTATAAGCATATCTGACTCATATAACTCTAGTGTGTAAATATAAACCCTTAAAAACTTATAAATTATCCACACAGATTAATACAATCTTTATGAATCATCACCCTAATTCACCTTGGTTTTTAAAGCCAGGTTCTAACTCTCAACGCGGAGCTGCATCGATTAAGTCCGATCTTCGGCGATAGAGTAAGCCTCGTTACTATCCTACTATATCCACTCTCCCTAAGGCTGTTTTGGGTAGGTCTAATCTCTTAGTCTGATCGGATACATCACATCATATTCGTGTGGGTTCTATCGGCTTATTGTGCTCTTCTGATGTCATCGGTCTCGTACTGCATCGGTTAGGTCTGACATACTAGATTGCTCGCAGTAGCTTGAGCTGTAAACTGATAGGTCTTTACGTGACGTTTTATCGACGTAGTTAGCCGATGAGTTATTCATGCATTAAACTCCACGCCTAGTGTATTGGCTTCTCAGCCGATATATAAATCCTGCCTAGCGATTAATCCGCTAGTGATCGATTTGGTTTGGTCGGATCTAGCATCAAGACCTAACGGGTTTCGTTCTCCCCATTGGCTCAGCTAGCCTATGAGTTTACTTATTTTCTCTGCATTGGACCCGTAGCTAATAGCAGCTGATGGATTCACCCATTCCCTCTGTCGGCATGTCTGATCTAGTATCCACCGTCTCGGTGCTGTTAGCCTTAACCTTATGCTGTCTCGGTTTAGTTCGATCTATCGAGACTGAATCTAACAGTGGTATCATGGTAGTCATTGGGTCTCGTATCTTTGAGAGATTGTGTCTCTCTCTGTGTTGCTTATTGCATATTCTATTTAGAGTGTCATCGGCTGTAGAGCCGATGACGCCTTTATCTTATTTCTCGCCATTCGCCTATGTCGTTATCGTTTTTTTAGCCGATCTATGAGCGCTATAACCCCTATCGGCAACCAGCCGACAGTAGGGGTGCATCGGAATAACAACTAATGGCTACCATAACCCTATCGACACATCCAGCCGATAATAGGAGTCCGTATCGGTCTATTGACCGATTGTCTCTGTGATATAATTCTATATGTTTTTCTTGTTAATTAGATGTCAAATTGACTGGCACGCCCATAAATTCAGCAACCCAAAGACTCTAAAGAGCCGAATGAACTACACTGGATGTAAGCAGATCTCCTAGGCATTCGCTTGTTCGGATGTGATCACATTGGACCACTATCGGCTACCTTGCTTGTCCTCTCGACATGCCTCTCTACCTGATTCGATCGCCTCGTGCGCCAACTTATTTTTTAGCACACCTAGTGGGGCAATAGAAAGTGCACTCTAACGAATCTCGAAGCTGAAGTAAGTAGAACTCTCAGACCTTCGTATGTTCAGATGCGATCACATTAGACCTTTATCGGCTACCTGACTTGCCCTCTCGGTGTATCTCTCCATCCAATCCGATTGTCTCGCATGTTAACACATTGGCATATTGTAAAATTGACACGTCCTCTTCTATGTTTTAATGCCCTAGACCAGTAATTAAAGCATTTCTTTCAAACATTATTCATTATAATTGTGAGTGCCTTTGCTGCTTAGATCGGATCCCTTGCCTAAGTTCTTTTTGAGTTTTAAAATATGGGCCCTCTACCTCATTAACTTTCACACAGTCTAACTCCTCTCATTAGACCCATCAGGCAATCATTTAGCTTGTAACATATATAAAAGGCCATTTTATCTTATCATATGCCTTTATATATTATTGTAAATGAAAAATATATAAATTATCTAAAATCTACAATGCCTTACCACTGTGTCATATTGTCATGAAGGAGCCATTATATATAATGCTAAATAATTATTGGATTGTTTCCATGTGACGGACTATCCAATGCACTCAATAAGCACGTTCATAGTCTGATAAAATAATTCTAATACTAAAGTAACTTGTGTGAAGACTGTTTTATATAAATGTCTAACACTTGTAACTTGTAAACCATTCTAGAATTTCCTCGGATGTATGCTTTATTCTCAACACTTAGTCAATTGTGAGTTGAGGAGCTCAGCTTATGTACTATGACATATTGACATCCATCCCGCTCTCCACTTTGATTGTAACTGTAGAATGACGCAACATGGCAGAAGTAGTTACCTGTCATAGATGTAGCATATCTCTTATATCTAAACTAAACCATTTTTAGAAATACCGCATAACTATAGACAGATGTCTATGCCCAATTAAGATAGTACTATACTTAATCATATTGGCTAAAGAATTTTTTAAGTTCTATGTAGAGAAGAGGATATTTACCAATATAATATAATACCCCATTAGGTGGGGAGGGCATCAAATATCAAATCTTAAGCTATACATAAGCCACATGACTCATCCACCTGTCTAGATGCTCAATTGAGTCTTGCGATAGTCTATGCAAGCACTTTGTAACGAACTTCCAAAGCACATACAAAAGGCACACTGCTGATTTACATGCTACAAGAAAAAAAGGACTAGGAGACTTTATGGGACTTTATACAATGCTTTAACGATTACCGTAACACAATCCCATAGATCACTGATGCATCTATGCGTGTAAGTCTAACCTCTGAGATTAGTTGATGATACAGGAATTACCGATAAGATAAGTAACTACAGCAACAAAGTTATTTAAGATTAATAAACAAGGCACTGATGACACTCTTTGGCGAAGTAAGAAAAAAGAGAAAGTGGTAGATGACATGACCTCGTTGAAGAAAAAATATACATGCGCCACCAAAGACCTAAACCATCCCAAGAAGAAAAATAGAAATAAAAAGCGTAAAGTGAAAAAAGAGGTACTCATTGCAGAATGAGCACCCCAACAACCACGATGCTATGAGTCCCTAGGCGAAGGACTAGATTAAAAGCGGTGCTCAATCCATAAAACAATCTCTCACTATCTGGTTGATTGCCAAGTTTTCTAGAAGAAGATTGTCAGTGGGCTATGTAGCCCAACTAGAGAGTCGGTGTGGTCAATGAAGAAAATTCTATCGCCAAATCATCTAACGAAGATGACGACTGCGTTCTTCTTGACCCTACAATAGCTCATATTTTTTATGGTTCGACTTGATATTTTTCCAAAAGGGAGTGCAAGAAGGTTAAATGCGAAATATGCTCTATGTCTTAGGGACAAACAATAAGGTTGCAATGGTTAGATCAAGTCATAACATTCTCGGCTCATGATAGATAGGGTCAACAATGTTAATCTACTCTTCATCAGCACGCTCAAAGTCATGGGAATCTCTTGAAGCGAGCTCAAACCTTTAGATCAGCTCTTTCATAGGATCACACCAGAGTCATTTTCAAAGCCATTAGGGGAAGATCATACCACCAGTTACGTTTAGTGCTCCTAACAACTTTCGGACTAAGAAGATTATGCTTGATGTCACCAACTTTGACACGATATACAACATGATCCTTGGACGGACATGATTGGCAAAGTATGATTGTATACCATTACACATACCAACTTACCAAGATTTCAGGACCTAAGTGAGTTATTACTCTTGCCAAGAATGCCAAAATTGTTGCGCAGTGCGATAAAAAGAGTCTCAACATGGTTGATCGGACTCTATGCTTGCCCGCCATACAAGAAACTTTTTAGAAACATAGTAAACCTAAGGTCATTGTGAATCCTAATGGTGCTATCAAGATGATATCACTTTTTGACTCCAACCCCAAAAAGATAATTAAGATCGAGTAGGACCATGAGAGAAATAATAACTCAAACTCATTACTTTTCTCCAGATAAATACGAAAGTCTTTGCCTAGGAAATGTCAAACAAGCTTGAGGTCTCTAGGGAAGTGATTGAGCATAAATTAATGGTAGGACTAGAGGCAAAACTGGTCAAGTAAAAACTACGAAGATTCATGCCAGATTGGGAGGAGATTATTCATGAGTAGATCGACGAGCTCTAGACGACATGCTTCATCAAAGAACTCATACATCCAAATAGCTAGCAAATGCAATCATGGTAAGAAAGGTGAATGAAAAATGACGAATATGTGTGTATTTCACTAACATCAACAATACATGTCCAAAAGATCACTTTCCATTTCTTATGTTACATCAACTAATCGATTCGATAGCTGGATGTGAGTTGTTGAGTTTTCTCGATGCTTAACAAGGCTATTATCATATTAGCATGGCAAGAGATGATGAGAAAAAAAATATCTTTTGTAACCCCATAAGATGTCTTATGCTTCTCAAAATGCCCTTTGAGTTGAAAACGCTGGAGCTACATATGAACGAGAAGTTAAAAGCACTTTTCAATCTCAACTTGAATGAAACATTGAAGCATATGTAGACAACATCTTTGTCAAATCCAAAACCCAAGATCACTTAATTGAAGAACTCAAGGAAATATTCGGCAACCTCCGAAAACACAGGCTGAAGCTAAACTTGGAGAAGTTCACGTTTAGAGTACCATCAGGGGAACTACTCGACTTCCTTGTCTCTGGTAGGGGAATCAAGGTAAACCCTGAGAAGACCAAAGCGATTAAGAAAATGAAGTCACCGACAATAATCAAGAAGAAGCAGAAGCTAACAGGGTGCATGGTTGCTTTGAGCATATTTGTGGCACGGACAGGAGGAAAAGGATAGCCTTTGTTCAATCTCTTGAAGAAGCACGATAAATTTAGGTGGACCAAGACACCAAGAAGATATTTCTGGACCTTAAAAGGTACCTTTCAAACCCTCCCATCCTTGTTGCTCCCTGACCTCAGGAGAAATTATTCTTGTACATTGTTGCTATACCCTACTCAGTCAGTACCGTCATCGTGGTCGAGTGAGATGGCATACAATGACGTGTCTACTATATCTGCAAAGTACTCCATGATGCTATGACAAGATACTCCAGATCCAAAAGTTGCTCTATGCAGTTCTCATGATGTCAAGAAAGTTGTGCCACTATTTCCACACTTACAAGGTGGCAATCATTTCTTCCTTCTCACATAGAGAAGAGGTTTAAGGTAAGAAAGTGGCTGGACGTATTGACAAGTGGGTTATAGAGCTTAGTCAATTCAACATCAACTTCATTCATTGAACAGCTATAAAGTTCTAGGTTTTAGTTCATTTCATCGCTGACTTGACCACTGAGGTGGAAACCAAGATTGATGTTATGCTTAGTGAGACCTAGATTATGACGTTCGATAGAGCAATGAGCAGACAAAGTACAGGGGCTAGTGTCATGTTGACATCACTAACTTAAGAAAAGATCAAGTATGCAATCTAACTTGACTTCAAGGCTTCTATTACACTGTTGAGTACAAAGCTCTCCTAGCAGGACTCCAAGCAGCCACTGCAGTTGGTATAAAATGACTAATGGTGAGAAGAGACTCATAACTAATCAACAATCAAGTGCATAAGGAGTATTGGTGTTCGAATAAGGAGTTAATAAAGTACTTGGCAAAGGTTAGAAATATGGAACAACATTTTGATGGAATCGAAGTTCATCATATCTATCTTAATGACAACTTTAATGCCGATGAACTCGCTAGACAGGCTTTTAGACACGAACCTATTGAACCCGATACCTTTCTAGAAGTACTGACAAAATTGTTCATCAATGATATTGACAATGTGGATATACAGCCAAGTGTCGACAACATCATGGGGCTAAATCTCCCTTTAATGTCGACAACTTTGATGGTACTATTGCCAACAACGAGATAGACAACTAGAAAACTCCTCTATGAACATATCTGTTATCGAATACAGCTCCTGATGATGCCATTGTAGTAGAAAAGTTGGCCCGCCAATTGAAGGTCTACTCCATAATCAAAGAAGATTTTGTCGACGTGTTGGGAAGACGGCATAACACTACTTCACGATATTTATGAAAGGATAGGAGGAAATTATGTTGCCAGATGGACACTGACTAGAAAAGCCTTCCAACAAGAATTCCTTTAGACAACTGCCTTGCAAGATGCTTGTGACTTGGTCCATCGTTGCGAAGCTTATCAATTCCACTACAAGCTCAACAAGATGCCAGAACAAGCCCTACAAATAATACCCCTCATATGACCTTTCTCATGCTAGGGACTGTACATTTTAGGACTGTTTTCTCTGGTGCAATATGGTGGTCAAAAGTTTCTATTCATGATAATCAATAAGTTTACCAAATGGATAGAAGCGATGTATGTATGGGAAACAAAGGTTAATAATGCTATCAAATTAATGAAAGGTTTCTTTTGCAGGTTTGGTCTTCCTTATCGTATATTGAAAGATAGTGCCTCTTAATTTAGAAATGATGATTTCCAAGATTGCTGCATCAACCTGAGATTCAAGATCTGCTTTATGTTTGTCGCACATCCTCAGAGCAATGGGCAAGTCAAAGAACTTTAGTTTGTACTATGGGCTATGTGGATGGCATCGACAAAGGCTACAAAGAAGACCACATTTTTCCTCATATATGGATCTGAGGCTATACTCTCAACTGAGCTATGCCAGGTTTTGAGACAAGTAGAAAACTACTCTAATGAAAAACAAGATGAACAGCATGCAGACGATGTCAACTTGCTTGAGGAACACCGAGAATGTGTCACAGTCAGAGTGACATGATATTAGCAGGCCATTCATCGATACCATGAAAACACATTCGAGCTTGAGCCTTTGATGTAGTAGATTTCATCCTTAAGAGAGCACAAAGCCAAGCTGTCAAAAAATAAACTATCACTGAAGTGGGAGGGCCCCTATAAAGTGGTACGACTACTTCAACCAGGCATGAATAAAATCACAGATGATGAGGGCCACAAGTTATCTAGCTCATCTATGATCGACCAGCTATGTAAATTCTACGTTTAGTCGGTCTTATGTATAAGATTTATATACGTGTACCTTTTTGTCCTATATATAACACAATTGTGCAACATTCCTCGATATTGTGTTACTTATAATTACTCTAACTTCCATCAGGCTATACAACTCTTATGATCTGTAAATGCTCCTTGGCAGGTTATAGGTTGGGAATGCCCTATATTTCTGGTTAGTTGAGGGATAGGAGGGGTTTTATTCCTCATAATAGCATATGCACATGCCATAAGTCCAACAAAGTTTGAACTTGTGCTCGGTAACTAGGGGCATTTTAGTTTTAGATTATAGTAGAGTAAAGTATGGATGCATTTCTAGAAATATGATTTTCAATAACACAGCTGAGGGCTAGGTGTATACTCAACAATGTTTGAGTACCTAGTCCACACAAATAAAATTTTCAAAAAAGAACATGTATTACTTTTCCCTATACTTACTATGTCAACTTAGAGTAGACTTAGGAATTACATGTATTATAAATATTAATATTTTTCTTGTGTTGAGTTTTCTCTTTGCAAGAAAAATCTACCAAGCCGGCCACTGCCACTCTATTGTCCTAAATACATTCTCGACGAGGCTAATAAAAGACTGGGCTAATAAAAGAATGCACGAAGCCTAAGTTTAGGAATTCTAAGTTCCAACTAGGATGCTCCTTAAGATAGGCGAGAATGTGGGCTCCTCCAAATCGACCCGAGTGCTAGGACTTAGCTCTTTGGCTTTCATTGATCTGCTAGGGAAGCTTCATGAAGACGTAGCCAGTCTCCTTGATCCAGTCTAGATATCCTTGAAGACTCTCAACGCACTTCGAATGTTTTATGTGGAGTTCTCCGCAAGCGGCCCAGAGAAGCTTGAACCTATTCTCTACATAAGCCCAGAACCAGATATATCTATTCTTGTAGAGCTCCTTCTCCTAATCCTTGGCAAAAAGTAGAAGGTAAACTTTATACTTCTCTAGCTTCATTCTCCTCTCAAGTTTCTCGTTCTATCAGTTGCAAGCTTCTTCTCAGTAGTTAATAACTACCATACACAAATAATTTTTAAGTCATTTGCCCATTATGAGGAAAGACAAGAAAGAATAGATGTTGATAAATATGTACCAAGAAGCTTCTTTTTGAGAAACTTCAAGAACTTGGTGCACGCCTCTAGCTCCTTAACATGGTTAAGGGCACCGATATCCTAGGAGAGGATAGTTGGAAAGTCTTCAGACTCATCTGTTTGTGTGATGGCTTGAGCATGTTGTTGGTCAGTCACCACGATCTTATATTTCCTTGCTACGATAAAAAATACCAACAACAGTGAGAATTAAGGGAGAAATACATATTACTTATACAATAAATATTTGACCGAGTATGGCATGAAATTGTTTTAATAAAAAAGGCTAGAAAAGCAAAAAGATAAATTACAGGTCCGAATAGAGCTCCACCACCGCTTGGCTTGCCGAGTCTACCAGCTATGAACTCCTCCTATTTGTCCTTAGGCAAGTCCTTCTCAATTACCTCACTCACATTCACCTCGGGGTGATAGAGCAAGACATAGGCGATAGCATACCTAGTGGTAGTGTACATAGCTATCCGAGCATCTTCTACACTTTGCGTAGAGATTTCGGTGGGGACTTGGCAAACCTTCTCAATAAGAGCCTCTAATGACGTCATCATTATGAACTCATTATCGAATAGCAGTGGTAGAACTTGGTGCCCTAGCTTGTCGGTCACATCACTCAATGATGACTAGTATGCCTTGAGCTCTTCTTAGAGGTTGTCCCTTTTCTCCTTCTCCTCCTCCCCCACCTTATGGATGACCTCATTGTCTTGCACTAAGTACCAGTGGGTGGCATTGTTGGTTGCGGTCGTTGCAAGGTCTTCTTCTAGATTGCTGATATACTTATGCATGTTAGCAAGTTATCCTTGGAGTCTTGCCATCTCCTTGTTAGCAGTGCTGGCTTGAATCGCCATTTCTTAACACATGGATGACAATTGTCCCTATAGATAGACGCCGCTAGTCTCTATCATTTGGAGACTAGCGGGAGGAGCAAATGCTTGATGAGGGACTGGTGGAGAGGGAATCAAATACTTTGGGGTGAGGGATAGGGGGCGTCAAAACCTATCCCCTCCTCTTTCTCGGATTGTTGGTCTAAGATAGGAGTGGAGCTACAAGAAAATAAAGATCAATGACGAAATACCCAAGAGCAACAAGTGTTTGATATCGACAAGATTGGATGCTTGCTTATTTTGTTTGGGCCTTGCCCTTAGGGCAAAGTAGCTTAAGGCTAAGTTGGGGTAGATGTCTAAAGACATTGGTGTACAAAGATAAGATACATTTATTACTCTATCAAAGCAAAAAATTCCTACCTAGATGATCTTTACAGAATAGTAATAAAATATATCATTGTCTAGTGGGCGGCCTTAGCTACTCCGTCGGATGGTATCAATACTCTTCTCTTTCGAACACCACTACTACCGGTAGCAGTACTCAAGACTAACTTCGCTTATTCAGTCACTTGGGCTGCTTCCTGCTCTATTACATCCTTGTCCTCGGTAGAGAGCTAGTGGTCTACTAGGGAATCCCATTTTTGGGCTGCTATACCACGAAATCCAGTCCAAACAGGATGATTCAAGCAGGTATCAAATTATGATGCCTATTGATATCAGATCTAGTACCCCATAGGTACCGTTCAATACTCATCAAATACCAACTGATACCTCATCAGTACTAGTCCAATATTCGTTGATATCAGGCCTAGTACTTATTGGTATCAGCCGATACCCATTGAATATCATATGTGAGCTGAGAGGAGGGAGAGAAGAAGGGATGGAGATGGTTATCGGTGTTGGTTCTCCCAACTGAAGATGACAGCGAAGAGTTCGGGTGGTGCCAAATCTGGTGGCCAGGGATCTCAAGGTTTCAAATCTATCGTGGATTTGTAATGGGGAGGGCATAGATATTTGTTCAACCATCCTTATTCCCTATCGTATGAGCTGTGAAGTCTCGATTTTGATAGAGATGGTCGCTTCCTCCCTAGACGCAATGCTCCCTATCCTCCCGTGGCATGATAGCTGTGGTGGAGACGACGAAAAGAGAGGAGAAGTAGGAGGCGGTGGAGGTAGAGGAAGGGCAACAGTAGGAGGTGGCGCTGCTAACGTAGGTGCGGAGCGGGGCTCTCCTTGGCATCCTATTCCTACACCTTGAAATGGGATCATAGTCATTAGCATTCTCCTTTTTTAAATGGTGATAGGGGAATTACAAAACAAGAGTAAAGTATAAATGAGTTGCCATTGGTGTTGTTTGGAAAAGGTTATATCTACTAAAATATTCTTACTAAACTTTTTTCTTTCTAATCTTTTGCTAACACTGATATGTCATGCCGTGAGTTCATTTAGATTTTCTACAACTTCTATCTAGTTAAATCAAACAGTTCAGTTCATTATTTGTAAGAGTCTGTAAGAATTCTAAGTACGTGTAGAGGTGCACGTGTTGTATTTATCTACAGGAAGAGTCAGATTTGGCTCGTGAATTGTGATACATTAAGAAAATCCAAATACCCCCTATAAATCATTGGTCTTTTCAATCTCCCCCTTATAACTTAATTTGGTACAAAACACTCCTCATAAGTTTATTCTAACTTTTCCCCTTTCAGTAATTTCTGACAAGTGAAGTTGCCCATCACCAGCAAAGGGGTGTACCTCTCCCTCCTTCCACCTCCTGCTGTTGCACACTTTAATTTCCACCAGTGGTATGGCGACAAAACCACGTTGACAAACACATAGGTAGGAAGTAATGCTTTAAATCTTATACCTAACAAGAGAAGATACATAGGACAACTTTACTCACCATGCTAGAGGTCCTTAGGATACGAGAAATTGTTGAGTGCGATGAAAAGATCATTAAAATGTGAAAATATGGAAGACAAAATAGACTTGTGGGATGTGTTTTACATCAAATAACTTATATGAGGTTATTTGGATTTTCCCTAGATCGGCTCAAATATGCATTTGTTTTGTACTATTTTTTTCACAATCTAAGAATTTGATCGGCTCAATCTGCTCATCTTATATGGTGACAGCAAATTTATAGATCCTAGATGAAGACTGGATTGCAAATGTGACTTTTTTTCTTCTATGGAAGAGATTATATCAGTGTTTGAGAACACTATGAGCAAGTCATCAAGATAATCAAGCAGCGCCGAGTGTATTGACAATTATCATTACTAGTAATTTTTCGTGCTAACGCTACGACAATATTTGTTAATACAAATAGAATAATTAGAAGACATTTTTAACAATCATGTGTGGAACAAGATAGATTTGAAATTGATTTGAAATTGAAAATGGAGAACAGATAAATTTTTATATTGTTAATTCCATAGCTAGGTGCGTAATATTACATCGCAGATATTCTTTTACTGAATTTTCTTGTGCAACATGACGCAGAGCTGTTTTCCAATGGCACAGTATCTCAAAGACGATGGTGACTTCCTTGCCGTTTGGAAGAATCTAGAGTAACCAGAACATGAACACTTCTTGCATAGAAAGCCCTGCATGAAAAATGCAGTCAGAGACGAGAGGGTACTTGTACACTGCATACATAACGTCCTATACAGTTTGCTTCGCTAAAACATGACGTTTTTAATACTAAAATTTGAATTAAAAACATCACATATTAATGACCAGAGGGAGTATGGATTAAGAGGGGAAAGGCAACTTTACAGTTTGAGGACAAAAATTCAGGATTATTGCACAACCAAATATAAAATAAAGGATGCTTCATTTTAAATGTGAGAATCATCATGATCTACAGATATAGCCATTAATGTGCCAACTATGATCATCAACAAATAGGCAATTAGCTTAAAGAAATACTTGCTAAATCTGGAAATGTTTTGTTCAGATATCTTGGTGATGGCTCGGCGAAGAGAATGGTGCGCGAGGAACAACACCGCTGAGCGACGCATTATGCTCCCCCATGGGTAGCGGATTCAGACCGAGCGCATAAGCACTCAATATTTCAGCCCTGGGAATGCAGTAGAAAGGAATGTTCAGCTACCGTAAATACTTTATGCTGCTGTCTCTAGCAGTTTTAGTTGGTGATTCGAATACATGGGTAGCAATGGCTAGCTAGCTTCCGGACATGCGTCATTTGCTGATGGAAACGCTTGTTGCACGCATATCAGTATTGAGTCGTTCCATCAAGCTTCCTTTTGTTACCCTATGCAAAACCTTTCGTACATAAGACCACAAACAATCAACAAGTGCACATTAAAGAGAAGCATACACATCGGATATGATTATTTTTTTATGAAGTGTCTTTGCAGGTAAAGGTCATAATAACTCATGGGTGTTACCTTACGTAACTTTGTTTTTGCATCAATGTAACCTTCTTTGTCGAGTATATATGCATAAATTCTTTGCCTTGCCGTTCGACAATACCTCTCTCCAAATGAAATGGACCAGAACCAACATGTGCACATCGTCATAGATAGAAGCATACAGAACCATCATATCTCCTCCTGGATAAAAGGAAATTTTGGATTCAGTGACCTAATTTTCCAGATTATCAAATTAAAAACGTGTGATGGTAAACTTCAATTATGAAGGAATGCGATGTGAGACAGTAACAGGAAATAAAAAATGCTAGCAAAAAGTGTTCTGATAACCATTTAGAAAATTCAATTTCATGTAATCATATACAAACTTAAATTGGTGTGTCTTTGTGCATATAGGGTGACATTTGGGGAAGCATAGAGATAAATCTTATCAAACCTAAATTGGCGTGCCGTTTTCATACTCCTCTTTCAAGATATGCAACCCGGCATCAATTTTGTTCACTTGTCAATCAAAACTTCCAAACAACGTTGACTCAATGATTTAACTCTTGTCTCAGACATGTTGACCTACCAAAGTGAACATCTTAGTAACAATACTAAGCACAACTCCAAAAAAAATAATCAAACAGTGTTAATTATCCTTACTTACCTAGTTATCTCCTTCAGACGGCAGCTTAATGAAATAAAAATTGAGGGTGTAAGTGGTCGAGGGATATGATTTGAACAAACCCTACCAATATGGTCTATCTGAATGTAATATATGGGCTACAAGATTCAACCCCGGATATGAGATACAAAACTCAAAGGGCGAAGTTAAAAGGTGGTGTAAAACTTTAAAGTGAATATTCGAGAGATATAAACAGAGGACTCACATATATCACGCAAGCTCTAATCTTTGTGAGCTTTATTTTGATTCTGATCAAATAGCAAATATATCTTCGTGCTGTCCAAACAAAGCATGGCACCGACAAGCTAAAGCAGAGGCAACGTTAAGTTAATTGAGTGAATTATGCAATGTTCAGGAACTTCTAAAATCATCTAATGGCATAATGCAACGACAATAATTTTGATCTACAGAGTCAGAAGCCACAATATATTTGAAAAGTTAATTTGGACCTCAAAATATCATGAATCACGATGTGTTTTCCCTCCCAATCTACATGAAAAAAAAACAACATATACCATGTCTCGGTCAGAAATCAATGTGGGGATGGAAGCTATATATAACGAAAATGGTGATGGCTCCGATACTTCGTAATATATATAATTTGCTTACTGATATTTTGCAATTGAATTTGCAGAGAAAAATGGAAAGTATCCACGATTGAATTACTTGTGACAGAAGGTCTAGTTGGGCACTTGAGCATAGAAAGCTCTCAGCACATCAGCATATGCTGGTCACTTCAATCAGTGAATCTGAAATACCATATCCCCATCATTTCATATTGCACTTGCAAGGCATAGAGGATCCATCGTTCCTTCCGTTTTAACCTGTTTAAATCCACCGCAACAACAAATCATGCACCATTCCATATTGATTCATGTATAGTGCATGATGACCAATTGACAATCAGGATTTGGAAATTTTGCACAGGTGGAGATATGACCAGAAAATTACCAAGATTATCAAAGAGGCATGAAATTGCAAGAAGACACCAACACATATAATACTACAATGACAAGCCGATAATTGGCCATGGCATGAAAAAGTTCATAATTGGGACGGCCTTCAATATGCTTCCTTCCATTCATCAGCAAATCTCATAAATAGGACAACAACATCATGAAACGAAATTTTATCTAACCTATGAGAAATTCTACACGCTAGATCCTAGTAGCTTACGCGCATGCATCAATCAAGCAACGGAGGACAGTTGTTGAGGCAAAAATCTCCAAGGGTGGTGTATGGGGATTACCATGAAGAAGTTGTTGCGGTAGACCTGAAGCGTTCGCGAAGTCGACGCAGGCAGCCTCGCAGTGGACGAAGATGAGGTGTTGTAGGAGACAACATTGGGGACTGTTGGATTCTGCAGAAGAGGAAGCCAAAGAGGACACGGCATCGCTGTGGCGGCCGTGCCATTCTGCTCCTCGCGACGCCCACAGCTGGTTTGCGTCCTCCTCCCTGCGCCGGCTGCTAGATTACTACGTGCTCCGCGTCGCCCCATATCTGACGGCTGAGACTGCCGCCGGCCATCTTCTGCAACGGTACGGCGAGGCGGCGCGACGGCGATCTGGTGACGGAGGATCGACAACAGCAGTTGAGACAGCAGTGACGTGACACGAGGGCGATCTCTAGAAGCAGCGATGCTTGTGGTGGCGGCAGGGGAGAGAGGAGGGAGTGACGGCGCTTAGGGTTTTGCACTGTGAAGAGAGGGGGCATCGCTGGGCCAGGGAAGGGAGGGGAGTGCCATGGGCGATGCGCGGCGTCGGCACCTGAGAGGACGGCAAGTCGACGATCTAGCGGCGGAGGATCGGGGAGGCAACACGACAGTAGCGGCGCTTGAGAGAGGAAGAGGCTAGGGTTTGCAAGGGGAAGGGGGCGTGTGGGGGAGGGGGAACGAGCGCAGAAGGGGCATGGAGGTGGAGCACGGAGGGAAGGGGGAGTGATCTGGGTCGTTTGATTTGAAGCATGAAGGAGTAGGACTACTATTGGTGAACTACATTTGAGACTACTGTGTTCGACATAACTGTATTAACTTTGATACTACATTACATTACATGCGTGTTTTTCCATGTGTCATTAGAATTCTAATCTAGGGAAAAGCTTAAACGGAAGGCAATGGCGGCAGCAATGACTCGTCTGTCAGGTAGCTCCTCACCGCTGCGACAGGTCGGAGCGGCAGAGCGGGCACGTCGTGTGCGAGCACAGCCACGCGTCGATCCACGCCGCGTGGTACATATGCCCACACGCCGGCAGCAGCCTCACCGTCTCGCCGCCTCGGACGGTCCTCGAGGCACACCGGGCACGCCGGGGCGCTGCTGTCGCTGCCGCTGCCGCCGCCGACAGGGCGCTCGTACTCCGACGCCGGCAGCACGGCGATCGCCGCGGCCGTGAGCCCGCACTCAGCGACGACCGGCGTGGCTGCGGTCACCGCGCCCACGCGCCTCCATCTCCTGGGCGCCAAGACTCGCCAACCGACGGCGAGGAGCGCGGCGGCCATGGCGACGAACGCGCACGCCTTCCAGAGGACGACGGAGACGGCGAGCACGCAGAACACGGCGACCGTGCCACCGCACGCGCCATCGAGAACCCCATACCCGCCGCTGTCGTCGTCCTCCTCCTCGACGACGCCGGTGCTCGCCGTAAGCCTCGAGTACAGGTTGACGAGCAGCATGGTCAGTGGAGACAGAGAGCAAGGCCGAGTGATTACCGTTGGTTTAACACAAACCACTCCCTACAGCTCGTTGGTTTAAGACCCCTAAATTACCATCATGCTTACATTATGTTGCGGTTAATACACACACTTAACGAAGTAATTAAATGCTTCTGTTCATCGCATGGCGGATTAATGTTACAAACCGCGTGTGCTGCTGTGACGTGTTCATCGTATACGTGCCGTTGAGGCGCCGACATGGCCATGGCGTGTTTCTAGAATTTGTTTTCTCCTTTGCAGGGTGAGAACTGAGGTTGATTACTTGATTGAGGTGAGTGACAGCAACAGGACACCTAGTGAATGCCAACATTTATAAATTGTAATTCCAAATGGAAATTCATAAGATTGAGAATAGGGAACTTTTGGTTCTCAAGGGTTATCCTTCCAGCACTAGGGTTATAGTAGTCAGCATGGTTACGATTTTCAATGTTTACCCTTGCCTTTATTGTGCAGAAATTCTCATCTGTCCATTATGATACTGGACCTGTTGATATTGCCCTTGTTCTTCCTGTTGCTGGGTTAAAGTGGGTTTCAACAATCGGAGGCTGTGCTTCACTCGAATGATATCTCCCTTTTGATCATTCTGACTTTGGAGCCTCCTGGTAGCCTCTGTGTTTATTCCCCTTAGTATTGAATCCACTGAATATGTTTTGTCTAGAGTGTTGCAAGATTTGTTGTTCAAATATTTGTTGCCCTCTCCAGTTATTACCAGCTAATAAAAACTCCTAGACATTTGAGCAAAAAATAAATGGAATGACTGATTAACGAATGAAGTGAAATCTAAAGAGAAAACACTATTGGTAGTATTGACAAATGAACAAAGTCTATTGGGGAGGATAATGAGTATAAACTGGATATCTTCTGCCTTGGTTCAAGCTGATTAGCAAAACTTTTTATGTCATAAACATAGACAATAACGACTGGTGTATCACCACCACACTAGCCGGAAGTGCAACGACATCCCCTTGCCTAAATTGGTGAATCTTTTGGTGCTCATCTCTAAACCACTGACCTTGGTCGCTATGTCTTTCCTCAAATTGTTGGAATTGCTGTTGATGTGTTGCTGTGCAACTAGGAAAAGTCAATCTTATGTAACCTTTCCCTTCAATGAGCACGTGTACATTACTATCATAAAAGGGCAAACATGTGTCTCATATTCAACTTCTATAAAATGTAATTGCCATGTGAATGTCTCCATGCATTCACAAACCTTGGATTATGTAGGCTAGAGCAGGAGTATTGGAGTACCAAGGCTCAAAAGGCCTTGTGGCTCAATCACGCATTGAATGACAAAAACACCAGTGCAACGAAACTGCTCACTTGTCTTATCAAAGTACTCTGTAACCTCAGCTTTCGATCGTACCCTTCTTAGGGGTTCAAATGCTTATAGCCTATCAAATCTACACTCCCTAAAAGCTCCTTGTTGACTTTCCCATGCATCTATACCTTGGCTAAAGAGCTGAGCAAGAGGAGAGCCCAAAGACAGGATGACAATAGAGAGGTAGTCAGCGCCATAGCTATTTGGAGAAGCTAAAATTTGATTGATGTGATTTCAAGTGTGTAGGTGGTGATTTTTACAGCCAATAAAAGTGGCTTTGGGATCCAATGTGCTTACAAAGTTTGTCAACATGTAAACAAGGATTGCATATAATTCAAGATTTATGGTCCAAAGAAGTCACTATACATAACAAAGGATGTTGAAATGACTCATGTCATTTAATTTTGATGTGTTTCCTACATGCCAAATTTGTTCATGTTCTCACAAAGTTTCTATCCAAATGAATTAAGTGCCCTTTTGCAACAACAAACTTGTTAGCTTTTATCATTTTATGTGTACACTCTTTTGTACTTTACAAAGATTTACAAGCAATCAAAAAGGTGATAGGCTTGTTTGTTTATGCAAGAGCAGTGTGACCCTATATTTAATCCATTTACTTAAGCCTGATCAGTTACATCATTATCTATTATTTTCAAGAATATCTTATGGTTGGTACTTTTTTTATTAGCTGGCAAATATTTGTGACTCATGTGTATCTACAAGTTGTGGTCATATCTAAAAGCTTAATGAATAATCAAATTGTCCAAACTACTAAGGATGCTTTTTAGTTAGATGAAGTATGCATCAAGATAACAAACAATATGATTTTTGTTGGTTAGTTTGCCATTGGCTTGTCATATAAGCATCTAGATCTATTTGAGTCTTGGTGATTAAAGACAATATAGATCATTGGCTAACCATATTTGCTAAGAGTGCAAGCAAAGTTCACTAGTACAGAACATTGTCAGCCTCATAGGTGTCGATTTACTTAAAACTGGCACATGAGGGTTTCCTACCAACCAAAGCCATTTTGGCAGGAGAAAATTAAGAACTGACACCTATAAGGTCTTATAGGAATCGGTTCTAAACAAAATGGGCATAGGTGCCAGTTTTTATTAAGAGCCACCTCCAATGGTCCTTGATGCTATATGCATGCCAGAGATTTGATAAAAACTGCCATCTAGGTGCTGGTTTTTAGCAAGAAATGGCATGTATGGCATGCTTTGAAAGGATATGTGTTGCTGGTTCTTGAACCAGCACTAATATAGTCATCTTATATACTATTCTCCCACCCCTAGCTCGATCTGGCAAAACAGAGAGTAGCTCTATTCTTGCCCGATTATCCAAGGGGTGTTTTGCTCAAAAAAAATTTAAAACTTTTAATAGATACATGTGTTTGGATGCTGGAATGTTAGTCTATGTTGATTCTCTAAGCATTTTGTTCTTATTTATGATAAATGTAGATGGTAGATTTGTACTCATGGGTTGCTATTTTTTCTCAGCTCGATTTTCTAATTTCTCTCGTTGAATTAGATCAATATTTTCAATTTTTATTTGATTTGGGTGCTACCATTGTATGGTCCATTGCAATTTTGGGATGGTGATATTTATTTGATAAAAACAATCGCTTTTTAATGATAAAAATGATTAATTAACAGACACTAGCTAGGATTGTGACTGTTATATTATTTTTTAAAACCTATGAGATATTATGTACGTTGAGAACTAGGAATGATTGTGACATTATGTTATATTTTGTTTGTAAATCTTTATTAAGCGTATTATCTTGGAATAATTTGGAGATTATTAATCTTGAATTTTGATTGATTTAGAGGTTATTAATTTTGAATCCTAGAGTAATTTAGATATTATTAATCTTAGAGTAATTTAGAGATTATTAATCTTGAATTTTGGTTTATTTAGAGATTATTAGTTTTGAATTTTATAGTAATTTAGACATTATTAATCTTTAATTTTTTGATTTATTTAGATATTATTAATCTTGAATTTAGATTTAATTTTCAAGATTATATATTAGGGTTGTATTAATTTTGATTTATTTTCGTAGTAAGTGATATATGTATGTTAATGTTTAATTAAAAATTCCGTAGGATCAGTGATGGATGTACAATGCACCGTGTTGTTCCTTAGAGTATGCCAGGGGAGTAACCAACTTTGTGACCGTAGAGACAAGTTCCAAATCGTTAGATGCATCGAATACATGTCTTGTCTATGCATTGATTGCAGGAACGAGAAATAGTTTCCTACAAAACAAGTTTACTCGCAACTCATTACAAGGGGTTCTATGCCTAATTACACATGTCAAGACAATCATGGTGAATATGAGCATCCAGGTGTAGAGATAGGTAGAGACAATATGGAGTTGCATTTGACGAAGGTGGATATGATAGTGATGAACCTAATATGGACCTGATGTTGCGCAGTGGGGAGATTGGCTACACCGATGACAAGGAATACAAGAAGTTGAAGGCCATAGTGGAGAACTCAAAAACCCCAATTTATCTTGGATGCAAGGAGGAGCGCACCAAAACCCTATTTCATCCTAGATGCAAGGAGGAGCACACCAAGTTGCACGTCACGGTATTGTTTCTGTAGATGAAATCAAGCAACGGTTGGACTAACAAGAGTTTCACAGAGTTGCCACAGCTGATCAAAGACCTCTTTCAGCAGATAATGTATTACCAAGAACAACATACTAAGCGAAGAAGGTTGTTTGCTCACATGGACTAAAAGTAAAAAAAATTCATTCCTATCAAAATGATTGTATCATGTATCAAGGTGACTATGCCAATTGGATGCGTGTGCAGTTTGCAAAGCGCTGCGGTATTAGGATGAAGATGTTAATGGTGATAGTGATGGCCTCATTGTGAAGATGAAAAAAGTGCTCGTTAATGTTATGTCATATTTTCCTATAATCCCTAAATTGAACATCTATATGCAAACAGAAAGCAAAAAAAGAGGATGCATGGACATCATGAAGAGCATAAGCATGATGGCATGATAAGGCACCCTGCTGATTGATCTTAATGGAGAAAGATATATAGAAAGTAATTTGTGTACGACATTAGGAATATAAGGTTTGAGCTAAGCATAGATGAAATGAATCCATTTGGTGATATGAGCAGTCGTCATATCACGTGACCAGTGGCACTCATTATTTATAACCTTCCTTCCTTGTTGTGCATGAAGTGCAATTTTATCATAATGTCACTTCTAATCCAAGGGCTAGCAACGATATCGATGTCTACTTAAAACCATTGGTGGAATATCTTCAATTACTACAAGATGCTGGTGTGTAGATTTAAGATGTGTACAAAAGAGAGTACTTCAACCTAAGAGCAATGTTGTTCGTGAGCATCCAAGACACATAGTGGGAGTACTTCACCCTAAGGGTATTGTACATGCTCTATCAAAGGTTTCCTTCAATTGGCCACCCTACCACAAAAATACAAAAGATTTAGATGGCGCAATGGAGGAGGGTACAACTCCAAAACATCGAACCAGCAAAGAGATTTTCAATGAGACAAATAATATTAAATGTATATTCGGTAAGGGGTCTAGTAGTACAAGCGTGACATGCAAGGGTGGTGAGATGCCTCTTTGAAAAAAGAGATATGTCTTTTAGGACCTACTATATTGGAAAGATTTGGATATCCACCACGCAATTGATGTGATGTACGTCGAGAAGAATGTGCGTGATAAATTGATTGAAGTGCTACTAAATATACCCAGCAAAATAAAGGATACATTGAAAGCCTAGAGAGACCTAGTCGACATAAAAATCAGTACTGAGTTGCAACCTCATGGACGTGGGAATGGCCGCCACTACCTACCCACGCATGCTACACCCTTAGTACTATAGAGAAAATAAGCCTATTGGAGTGTTTGCAAAGTGTCAAAGTCCTAGCTAGTTAGTAAGTGAACATGAAAAGACTTGTCAACATAAAAAACAAGAAATTAATTGGCATGAAGTTACATGACTGCCATGTGCTGATGACATAGCTGCTTCCTATTGCAATTAGAGATATCCTACCAAAGAAAATTCCAAACCTAATTATAAAGTTATGCTCATTCTTCAATGCCATATATCATAAGGTGATCGATCCAACCACGATGGATAAACTTCACGATGAGATAATCATTACCCTTTGTAAGCTCGAGATTTGTTTCTAACCATCATTTTTCACTGTAATGGTACATCTCATGGTATATATCGTGAAAGAGATAACGATTCTTGGCCTAGTGCATTTGCATAATATGTAGGCTTTTAAGAGGTTCATGGGGATTATAAAGAAATATGACTATAACAGAGCTCTACCGAAAGGTAGTATTGTAGAGGGTTATGTAACATAGGAGGTGGTTGAACTCTGTATCAATTGTATGGATTTGAATCTCATTGGTATGCCGTTGTCCCGATATGAGGGTAGGTTATTGGGACATTAGGTCCCAAAACAATCATCTCTTCTAATCTAGTAATAGTATGTCAAGTACATTTTGCAGTACTCCAGTAGTCAGTCTTGGTGGCTCCATTTGTAGACATTTATTACAACATACTCCACAACGACAAACCAAACAAATTAGAGACATGGATCACGGGGTAGCATAGGCTTAATTTCAACGATTGGTTATGAAAGCATATGATTCGGCCTGCTAATGAGGTGGATTCAAATTGATATAATGGATTGGATTTTTAGTGAGATTTGGTTTGGTTGGGTGGAAACGAGTTCTGATAGCTTTTGGGTTGGGTTGTGTTGAATTGGGGTTGGAACAGGCAATGATTTTTTTACCCCCCAATATATTGACCATCCCCTCACCTAGAATGGGCTAACTCCTATTTTTCCTCTAGCCCATCCCCAATTGCGCCACCTAGATCTACGCTATTATTGCGCCCCTATTGTACATCCTCCTGTGCCACTGCTACCCTCTGCCCCTGCTGCTGGCATTCCTCCTGTCGCCACCCAAACCTGTGCCAACTGCACTGGTTGTCCTCCACCACCAGCCGTCCTCTTGTGCTATAGTTGTTGCCATCCATCCACCACCGCCTTGGGTTCATCGTCGCCTACCATCTTTGGATGCCCACATCTTCGCTCGCCGTCTAAGGCGGCCTATGCTCCTATGCCATCTCTTCTCAGAGCTCCTCTACCACTGCCTTCGGTTTGTCATCAGCCATAGATCCAAGGCAGCCCATGCTTCCACATTGTCTCTGCCTAGAGCTCCTCCACCACTGTCTTAGGCTCGTTGTTACCCGAACCTCCACCAAGGCGACCCTTCCTCCATTGCCACCTCGAGTCATTATTGCTCCATCTAGGGCCGGCCATCCTCTCACGCCGACTCCACCTGATATGTTCCCCTCCCGTATGCCAAAATGTGATGAACTTGTGTCCATATGCTTGTGTAGTAGCAGATTTTGTGCAGTGATGAAACGTGATGAACTTGTGCCCATATTGCCTATATGATTGTGCACATATGCTTGTGATGAACATGTGCATAGTATATATTGCCCAGATTTTGTTTGCTTGCTTCCATGTTAAGTGGAAAAATATTTCATTTTGTTTGCTTGCTTGCTACACTAACAAATCCAACTATAGAACAAACTTTTGTGATTGAATGTGATTGAATTTTGAAATATATTTTTGATAAATTTGTGTGTGAATTTGTGCTGAAATTTAGTAGGCAGATTAATTTTTTCGATTAATGGTTGAACCATTGTTGAAACTCTGGTTGAAAATTTGGGTTATTTTTAGTAGGCAAATTAATTTTGTCAGATGTGCAAATTTAATTTAATTTTGAAGTTGATATGCAAATTGCTTAAATTTCAATCTTTAGAATGCAGATTGCTTAATTTTAGTTGTAATGAAATAGGCCCTATGCTTTTTAATTTTTGTTAGATTATAATGCAATGTGTTGGAATATGATGTAAATTACTGAACATGCTATGTAAACTAATTTAATTTAGTTTTGAAATTGCTTTAATTTTAGTTCTTTTGTTTTTAATTTAATATGATTGAATTTTTGGTAGCTCAATGAAGAAAGAATGACAGTATTGTCTTAGAAAGAATGACAGTTTAGAATATAAGTTGACAATACTCCACCAAAGACCACAAAACTATTCTTAGAAAGAAGTGGATTCCATTCTAAAGTGTTGGTTCTAATCTTTGCTAATCTTTGATGGAATCGGTAGCCAAAATGGTGTTCTTATGATGTGCCTATGCATCGTTATGTAATTGTCACACATAACAATGATAAATTGTGAGTTGGCCAAAATTTCCAAATCCATAAATTGTGAAAGTTATGTAGAAGATTACACTAATGTTGAATGTTATGTATGTGATATTATTAGATTCATACAATGCACTTATGATATTTATGTGCTATTATTAGATTTATGTTTTAATTCCGTATATATCAAGACTTAGAATTAGTGGGTAGAACCTATCGTTTAAACATTTTCTAAGTGTCTTGTAATTTCGTTATTTGGGTTGACGTGGTTTCTTTAAATAATGAATATGAATTTAGTGTGATTTATTAATCTATTTATCTGTTTGCTTCCTTTAACATTTATCTAAATATGTATAAATTATCTTAAGTTAAATTAATGAATAACAGACACTATCATATGTGAACAAGGAGGTGAAGCCTATAGAGACATGAGGACATATCCATAAAAGCCCACCAAAGTCTCCTTTGAATGATCACAACACCACAGATTGATTAACACAAAAGAGTGAGTTGGCAGAAGTGTTAGTAATTCCGTCACTTTTGACAAACCACTATGATGTGTCATCAATCCGTGGTGTTGTGATTCTATTATGGAACATTTTGATAGGTTTAAATGGATATATTTTTCGGTCTCTATAGTCAACTTTGAGAAACTGACAATTGTTGAGTGTCCGATTAAAACTGTCCATTTAAGATGTATATATTAATTACATTTTACAACTTTTGATGTTTGTCTTGATATCGATGTGGCTTTAGTTAAGGATATAGGTTAATTTGTATGTAAAGAGGGATTTTATGTATGAGTTAATTTGGATGTGGAGAAGGATTGTATGTGAATGTGATGGGTTTTTTTGATGTGTCATGATATTGATTATTGTGTGAATGGATTCTATGGAGATGGATCTATGAATCTAAATAGATATATAATCTTTGTGGCTGCCCAATTGTGATATGTCCCTTACAACCAATTTTATTTTTTTCTTCAAAATTATATGTGCTCGTTCTAATATAGAATTAGCAACTATAGGGCAACCAATGTATCCCTAAGAGTTTTATAGGTGGTACCTATAATTCCACGTAGATGGCACCTACCTATAATTTTATATGGATGCTGATTCTAGAACCGATACTAATGATGATCAAATTCATTAGTTCTACCAGTGCTATAACCAGCACCTATAGAGTGTTTGGAACGGTCAATGATGTGCCTTTGTTAGCCAGTGGTTAGGCCCTTGGTGATTGAATGTGCTACATGATTTAAACATAAAGAGAATTATGTTGTGTTTTTCGATGTAGTAGCTCAATTCATAAGAAAACTAAAAGTTAGGTATATTGTACAGTGTACACTACGTCACGTGTCTAGTCTCAAGAAAATTGCTATATCCCCAAAAGAATAAGTGGAGATGGGACAAAGTTTGGATCGAGATGAGTTAATTTTACTAGAGATCAACAACGGTTCATCCTCACTCTCTGGTGTCGTTGTACCGTGATGTCAGCGAGGTGCGTGATACTAGGCTGATGGTGGAAGGAGCCTATTGCATTTTGTTAATATCAGATCCAATCCCTATCCCTAATTCACGTACAACTAATTTCCAAAACAATAGTGATGCTGTGGGACAGAGGATTTTTTTAAAGGGCCAAAATCACTCTTCGCAGGCGGACGGAGCAACCGCTTAGAGCTAGATGTCTATAAAATTTCTGATTTTCGCAAGTAGGCACAACAACCGAATGCCAAAAAAGATTTTCACACAACAACCGAATGTGAAAAAGATTTTCTCAGGCTTGCACGTAAAGCAATCCACCGTTGTCACCGCCCCCGCAAATGGCCGTCGAAGGATCTTTCGAGCCAATCACCGTTGATCCACCACATCCCGATTCAGCCACCGTCGATCCGTAACTTACAGGTTCGTGGCCAATAAATTCATTGCCTCCGGGCCAACCATCGTCGATTCGTTGCTTCCTGAGGGTTATGACCACCGGATCCATATCTCGTAGGGCCTACAGCTAACGGATCCATCACCTCTAGGGATGTCAATATCGATCCGTCACCTCTCAGGAGCCACGACCACTAGATCCGTAGCTAGATCCACCGCTTTAGGGGACACCACCATCAATCCACTATCTCCTGAGGCCAGTAGCAAATGGATCTTCCTCCTCTAGGGACACCACCATCAATCCGCCGCCTCAGAGGCCTACTTGATGTTTGCTCCATCTGCCGCCTCCTAGAGCAGCCACCGTCTGGCCGTCAAAGGAGAGGAAGCTGACACAGAGCTTTCTCGCTGACTGAGTCATGGTCATCGTCACCATCGGACCTCATCTCTACTGTTGCCGCTCTATTGCCTTAGTGAGTTGTGAAAGAGAAGGCGAGGAGATGAGTGAGGACTAAGGGGAGATAATCAAGGGATTCAGGATATTTATTAAAACTCTTTCTTTAAATAGTACTATCAGAATAGATAGTCTAAGGGTTTTGTCTGTAAAAATTACAATTTTTATAGTTAGGCTTTTAAAACAACTATCTATAAAAATAACAAGGTAGCACCTCATTTTTACTCTTATCGGAGACTCACTGTCTGCTTATCTTTATTTCGTCCGTCTAGCAAAATATACGAGTTTTCTACGAAAATATTTTTTTATATTTCATTGGGCCTTCATTTCTCTCATTCATAAACGTGGAGCCAACTCTTTCTAGCCTAGCCGGTACTTGAGAAGGCATTGGGCCTTCATCTGGCTCATTCATAAATGTGGAATCCAATAATATTTAGCCCAACCAGTCCGACTAGTCTAAGTTTAATTCTGGGCTTGTGAGAAAACTATGTGGTTCATATGGTTCAATAGCATGTGTGGTCGTTGCATAGAACAACACAAAGTCAACAAGCACCGTTTCCAGTTTTCTAGTTACACCACTAGTCTGCAACGATTAGTGGATGCATGATGAATTCCCATGTAAAAAAAGGTTAAGGATATAATCAACTAAGAAATTATTATTTCTAAGTTCTTTGGGTCAAAAGTAACTAAGAAGTACAACCAAAATGATAATTTGATTTCTCTTGGATCTCGTTTTTAGTTTATAATCATTATATGCTTATGTACTCATTATTTTATTTCTCTTTCTTTCCAACTGATCTTTCATTTCATCCTTCCTCTTCGATACCCTTGAGCAAATTCATAAGAGAAAATAGAGGAAGTACCCTTATGGAAATCGACCAAATTCATATTCGATAGAGATTAAATCTAGTTGATAACAATATGCCACATCAAATTGGATATAGAATCGGATTTCATATATTTTATTAGATAACGAGTCTAATTTAGGAATATATATAATCCCATATCAATTTGTTTCATATTGATTCATTGTCATGATATATATAAAAAACAACATTTTATTCACCTATCCGATAGTCCCTCCCTCTTGAACCAAACTAGTTTATGGCTATCCCATTTTGTTCCATATTAATCAAATGAATTTTTTAGGTTTATTTGAATACCGTGGGCAGTAAAGCCCCAACTTCATGCTCCGCAGAGTAGACATAATGGCATGTATACTTGAACTTGTATATTATAAATTCCAAAACTAATCTATACCGTTATATTTATCAGTCACATCACTTCTTTCAACGCCTAACCTAAAAATATTTGCACAACCTGCATGGTGTACATGTACATATATGAAGTTGGCCAAGCTCAAGCAAAGCTCAGGTCTCCAAGAATTAATCTAAGATTCCATCATAATTGATAGCTTGTAGGGAAGCTAATAGACACGTCAAGAAGAAGGCAAACAGGTAGCTAGGTAGCTCGAGCTAGGTGCGTCGTCGCAGGCCGGCCATGTCGCTGTCGTCGAGCTCCAATTCGCTGCCATACTCGATGGACCAGGGCGGGTACAGCACGCACGACACGTTCGTCCTCCTCGGCATCGGCTTCTTCGCCACCGCCGTCTCCATCCTCATGATCGTGCTCTGCGAGCGCCTGTGCTGCCGCCGCCGCCGCGGCGCCGGCGGCTCCGTCGTCTACGTGGCGGCCAGGCCGTTCTTCCTGGGCGGCGCCGGCGGCACGGGGCTGAGCCCCTCCGCGGTCGCCACGCTGCCGTCGTTCGTGTACCGCAGAGAAGAGTGGGCGGAGGCGGTGGCCCGCGGCGAGAACAGCGGGTGGGCGCAGTGCGCGGTGTGCCTGAGCCTGGTGCAGGAAGGGGAGACGGTGCGGCAGCTGCCGGCGTGCAAGCACCTCTTCCACGTCGGATGCATCGACATGTGGCTCCACTCCCACTCCACGTGTCCTCTCTGCAGGGCCAACGTGGAGCCCCTACTCAAGGAGCCTCCCCTCAAGGACCATTCACCTCCAGTGTAACACAATGCATGTCGTGAGATCCTCTCACATAAGTTAGAGCGATGTGGTCACTTTATATGGGCCATAGGCGATGGGATTCGTATGTCAGTGACCACGTATCTGAAGAGAAGTTATCTTAGAGGTTTTAGTCCATATGGATTTAAACTCTCTTATTTGGAATATAGTAATTTGATACGGGCCGGTGTTAGGTTTTCTCCATACATGTCGTATCGTTTGATGTGTAGAAATGGAAGTTCTTTTTTTGGTAATTAATTACCTGAGTAGTGTATATGTAAATATATCAATGCTTTCGGTCTAAGCAGAGTGTGTTGTAAGCTGATGAGCATAATGTCTTCAGTACATTTGTGAGTACCCATTTTTTGCTCTACCAATCGGTGTACAAATGTAAAATTTTGGATTATACTTCAGGAGTGAGAAGGCGTGAATCATCATGGTGTTTGGTGTGGAAATGGAAGGATGAGATGGCCTGTGACGTGCCTGATTGTTTCTTGAGATTTGAGGTGTGTAGTAGAGTATAGAACTTCAAAGTCAGCGCACTTAATTTGTCCTTCTTATCTAATCTTTTATAGTTTAGTGGAAAATCATTCAAAGTCCCAGCAATTGAGTATATCATAGTCTCGATGATCTCATAGTTTCACTTTGACATAGGAATTGTTTGGGAATAATTATATGTTGGCACTGGTCGTGAGTATTCTGTCCAACATTATCAATTGTTTTCAGTCGTGTAGAAAAGAAAGGGGCATATGTATAATCTGCACACATGAGCATGGTTCATCTGCCACCTGATTACAAGCTGGGCTGTTTTGCAGGGCTCGGAGGAAAAACGAGGAAGGTTGCGGTGGGGAGCACAGCTGCTAAAAAGGTAGCAGGTGAATTCTTCAGTTCCAGGCATGGACGGCGAGCGGCCCAGAAGTGGTTTACTTGAACAAGATGATCTGGAGCTTCCCTTGGCGACTCTCTAAATGGATGTTAGCTTCTCAAGAGTCTACCTTTTCCTTAGCTGGATGCTTTGTGCCTTGGGGTTTTGTTTCCTATGCAGCCGCTGTGTTTCCAGAAAACTTGGTTCAGTGGGTTTGTTTCCCCAGTTTGAAGTTGATGTAACCCCTCTGAGACTGATCTGGTTCTAACAAAGATTGGGATGGTGCTACTTTATGTCTACTTACCTGTAACTTACTGGACAGAAGCACTGACCACTACGACTTACCTCCTCAATCGGCGCCCGTGTTCCTCCGTTCAACACAACGTTCCATATACTCTTCTCTACCGCACGGCGCCTGACTACTCCCACCTTCACGTCTTCGGGTGTCTCTGCTACCCAAACCTCACCGCCACTGCTCCCTACAAACTTGCTCCCCACTACACCGCCTGCATTCTCCTCGACTATCTCTCATCTCACAAGGGATACCAATGTCTCGACCTTTTCTCGTCTCTCGCCGTGTCATCTTTGACGAGACATGCTTTCCCTTCGGCCTGTTTAATCTGAGATCCTCCTCTAGCGATCTCGACTTCCTTCTCACCAACACCGTGCCGTCCCGATCTCCTCCACCATTCTCCCCATTGGCCCCCTCATCAGCCGCTGCTGAGGACTTATCCTTCAGCTATCCCACTACTATTCGGTCCGATGTCCCTCCTATCGGACCCTCATCAGCCCCACCACTCTCATCGGCTTCGGCCGATCCTATCCCCTTTTCATCGGACACCTTACCTCCATCGGCTCCTCAGCCTCCATAGTATCCCCCCTTCCTATCGGCTGCTCCATCTCCATCGGACTGACCGAACCGATCAGCCCATCCAACTCCATCAACTCAGGCCGATCTAGTTTTCCCCTTTCCTCTCACATACAGCCACCGATCTAGAGCCAATGACGCTCCTACCCAACCAATTCTCCTCACCTCTACCACAATCCTATCGGCTCCCGTCCTCTCCACCTCTCATATGGTCACTCGCTCACAAATCGGGTCTCTCTGCCCCACCAAGCACTACGGGCTCTCCGCCGTCTACACCTCTATCTCGTCCATCCTGGCGACTTCTCGTTCCGTCCTGGCCGACCCAGTGGCGCGCGGTCATGGCCGACGAGTACAAAGCCCTCATGGACAACGAGATCTAGCGCCTCGTCCCTCATTCTTCTGGCACCAACATTGTGACCGGCAAGTGGATTTTTAAATACAAGTTCTACACCGATGGCTCCCTTGCCCATCACAAGGCATGCTGGGTAGTTCGAGGTTTCTCCTAACGCCTCGGTGTCGATTACGACGAGATTTTCAGTCCCATCGTCAAACCCGTCACCATCCGGGTCGTCCTCATCCTGGCTGTCTCGCACTCCTGGCCGATCCATCAGCTTGACGTGAAGAACGTCTTTCTTCACGGTCATCTAACGAAAACGGTCTACTGCCAGCAGCCTCCAGGCTTCATCGACCCCTCTTGTTCTGACGATGTCTGCCTTCTTCAACGCTCTCTCTACAGCCTCAAACAAGCCCCTCGCGCCTGGTACCAGCATTTTGCTGCCTACCTTCGGCACATCAGCTTTGTGGCCTCTGCGTCCGATAGCTCCCTATTCACTCTTCACATCGGCAACGCTACCGCCTATCTCCTTCTATACATCGACAACATTGTACTTACAGTGTCTTCGACATCCCTCCTACACCAGATCATGGCCCGACTCCACTCCGAGTTCGCCATAACCAATCTTGGTCCCCTCTACCACTTCTTTGGCATCTCCGTCACCCGTTCTTCTCACGGGCTCTTTCTTTCCCAGCGCCAGTACGCCATCGATCTTCTCCAGCGTACGGGCATGGCCGATTGTCACCTCACGGCCACCCCGATCGACACTCAAGCCAAACTCTCCGCTGCCGATGGTGCACTCGTTGCCGATCCCTCTCAATATTGGAGTCTTGCCGGGGCTCTCCAATACCTCACCCTCACACGGCCCGACCTCACCTACGCCGTTCAGCAAGTGTGCCTCTTCATGCACGCTCCGCGCGAACCTCACCTCGCGCTGCTCAAGCGCATCCTGCGCTATGTGAAGGGCACGCTCTCCAGCGGGCTGTACCTCAGCTCCAGCCCCATCGACTCTCTCACCGCGTACTCCGATACAGACTGGGCAGGCTGCCTCAACTCTCGATGCTCTACGTCCGGCTATTGCGTCTTTCTCGGCAACACTCTAGTCTCTTGGTCCTCAAAACGCTAGACTACACTGTCACGGTCCAGCGCCGAAACCGAGTACCGCGCCGTCGTCCACGCCATCGCCAAATGTTGCTGGCTTCGCTAGCTTCTCCAGGAGCTCCGTGCACCCCTCTCCTTTGCGACTGTCATCTACTACGACAACGTCAGTGCTGTCTATATGACCGTCAATCCGGTTCATCATCGACGCACCAAGCACATAGAGATCGATATCTATTTTGTCCGTGACAAGATCGTATTAGAAAATGTTCGGGTGCTCCATATACCATCGACGCACCAGTTCACTGATATAATGACCAAAGGCCTGTCCACGCCTTTGTTCATCAGTTTTCTGTCCAGTTTCTGCGTCCGTTTCCCTTCCGCTGTAACTACGGGGGTATTAGACCACTAGACCACTAATTTGTATATATATAAACATAATCTCTCTTTATATAGAGATAGGTCTTAGTCTCACTGTACACATTCTTACAGTACTAAGACAGTTAGCTAGGTCACTTTGCTAGTTTAGTGGTTGATCAACTGATCTGACTTCCATTAGTTGATGGTAACTAACTACTGCTCAGTGTGCTGCATGCGGCAGAGCAACGGTACTGATCACTTGATGCATCCGGCGGAGCCCAGACACCTGCCCAGAGTAGCCTGGGCCCTGGCTCCGCCCCTGGTGTGGAGCGTCCTGACCTAGACGTGGTAGGCAACAGTGTCCACGCCTGGACGCTGTACACTAGAGCGTCCTATTCTTGTTTTCGTAAATCTCTGCCATCAATTACTACTTATTTAATTTAGAGAGCACTAATTATTGTATATAAAAATAATCGAAGCAACCAACATGCAGTAGGGTGGGGAATCATATCGCGAAAATATCCCACATTCAGTGTTATCTTTCTTTTAAAGGGTGACAAAACTTATCCAGCTTGCAACCTTAGTTGCGTATCATGTGTCACTGTAACATTAAAGCATGATATACACATGCCATCATCCAATGAGCGATTGACACGTTGCACGGTGAATGGGATGAGTCCATTATAGTCTCTGTCAACCTGCTCTAAGCTCCATGAACCTCAAGATTCTTGACAAGTTGCTCTATCAATCTCAATAATTTAATTGACCCATGACGACGAATATATAACGACGACATAGGATATTTTGCAGTGATCGGTGTATGTAACCTACTATGGGTGAAAATGGTACCGATATTTTGTTGCCCAATCAAGGTATTGATGATGAAGTTTTGTTGCATTTGGGTCAAAATCTGATGTTTCATCTCAAAAGCTAATTTAATTCAGAAAATAAGATATCTAGCCTAAATATATATTCGATGACTAGCTACATACCTGCGCTTTATTACGGATAAAAAATCATAATATTACCTAAAAAATAAAAGCATATTTTATATGAAATATATTGCGTAACTTTTTGCTCAGGAATACTCACCTTAATTTAATCATATATGTAGCAATCTATTTAGATTTAGATTTAGTTGTTATGTAATATTTAAAAATTTAAGGAATAAAATATAAAAACTACGCTGAAGTACGTGGGATGATAAATTTACTACCAACATCATTAGTCTTATAAAAGGAGTATAGATATTTTTCCATACGTATTGTCAACTCAAAAGATATATAAATTTTGGCAAGACATATTCATCTTGTACATCTGAGTAGGCATGGCGCGAAAAGTGAGTATATTGGCATTCCAGAGTATGTTCAAAATCATTGAGTTCGTATATTGGCAGTGTGTAATGATGCTCTTGTCCGATAGTCAGACTGCAAGGCCAACTAATTAATTAATATGAATCTTCATCAGAAAAAAAAACTATTATGAATCTATGATAGGTAATTGCACCTCCTGGTCTTGCAAATATATAAAAATTATACTAAAAAAGACCCATTAGAAAGGAACTGAACCAAAAAAATATACTGTCAAGTTTTTGCTCCAGAAAACAGTTTTCAGCTAGCAGTCTGTATTAATGTTCCTACAATATTTCACATTAATATAGTTGGGTACTGCCAAATCACAATGGCCAACTAAATTATTGTTCCTAAAATATTAATTTGTTCGGCTCCTATGATTGACCAATGCACCAAATATTAAGTTCAGTGCAATCTAATCCATATCACTATCACTATTAATTACTCCATCTTGCAATGATACTACCAACTATACAACTATTAGCAAGGAAGGTGAAGCACTATTAGCTATGGTACTCGTGTTTTCAACAGCGCCCTGTCTTCCTTTCCAACAGTCGTTGAGCGGATCAGGCAAGAGGGGAGGCTCTGGGCGGCGGCGGCGGCGGCAGCGGCGGCGGCTGGCACCATGCAATTAGAGGTTTACCTGGGAGTATAGGGTTGCTCTCGTTCATGTGTATCTTCTCCTTTTTGTCTTGCTTTGTGGGGTTCTATTTCTTTATAGCGCCTCCATGAGTGATTAGATCACAACCCCCCCAACTTGCATGTGCCTCCGGCGCTGTGTCGTGAAAAACTATTAGCTAGGAAGGTGAAGCCGCAGCCAAATAAACCTATCAAAATTCAGCAGAATTAAGAGATTGATGACACTTTATATTTAAAATCGTCTGTAATTACAAATTTCTAAATCTTTCTAACTGCACTTAATTACACTAATCCTAAAACGCCTCAAACCTGCGAGATCTGCGGGTGCGATCGCGGGCACGAGCCGCCGGTATCCTTATCCATGGCTCCGCTAGACTTTGTCGCCGGCCGCGGCGGCAGCGGCGCCGACGTCGCGCCGGCAGAGCGGGCACGTGGCGTGCGAGTACAGCCACATGTCGACGCACTCCACGTGGAACAGGTGCTTGCATTCCGGCAGCCGCCGCACAGCCTCGCCGTCGCGCACCACGCCGAGGCAGATCGCGCACTGCGCCCACCCGCCGCCGCCCGCGGCGCCCCTCCGGTACGCGAACTTGGGGATCGCGGCGAGCGCGGACGGCGCCAGCCCGCGCATGCTGCCAACACCGCCGCCGCCAGCGGCTGCGGCCGGCGGAGCGCCACGGCCGGACATGTAGCCTTGCAGCGCGACGGCGCGGCGGAAGCAGACGGCCACGGTGAAGACGATGATGGAGGAGACGAAGGCGAGGCAGACGAGCACCACCGTGTCGCACACGCGGTAGCTCCCTCCGGCGACGTCGGCCGCGGTGGCGCTGCTGGGGTCGTGGGACGACATGGCCGTGCCAGGCGCCAGCGAGCGCACGCGGCGGCGGTGTTTGGTGATCACCGCGACCGCGGCGTGGTGACGAGTAGTGGAATGGGTGGTGCCTAATTATTGAGTGATACATATCTAGCTAAGAATTTAGTGATCTTAATTTGATTAATTAGTTAATTTAATGCTTCATTATTATGATGTGATAGATGCTGGAAGAGAGATGAATTGGGGGAATAAATCAAAGTTTCAAACTGTGACGTAGTTATCAGACTTATCGAACCGGTCCATATTTAGAAGCCACTTGATATATCAGTTCATTATATAAAAGTTCAACAAAAATTCAATTGTTTTTTTTAAAAAAAGATTTAAATTTCGCCGGGTTTTGTCAATAATTGCTCGGTTATCAGTGAAATCGCTACGGAGGGGTATACAGTGACCGTTCTTTGTAAATCATGTGTTAAATAGTTGATTGTAAAACCGTGGGTAATGCATGAGCGGTTTTGTCTAGATAACAACTTCGGAAGAAATCTTTTCTTTTGAAAGAAACTTGACAAGATTATTGGTGATACATGCCATTAGGGTCATATCAAATTGCCTTAGGGGTGGCACGTGCACGGTGTCTGATCAACAGGCTAATCACGCTAATCGAGTATTCCCTCCGTTTTATAATTATTTTATATTATAAGATGCTTTTTAATTTATATAAGATTGACTAAATTTATAAATAAATACAGTAACTCTTATAACATTAAATTAATTCAATTAAAACTAATATTAAATATATTTGGATAGTGCATTTGTCCGGTGAAATGTTCAATATTACATTTGTCTGGGGTTGAAAATGTTAATATGTTTTTTATAAACTTAAATAAAACTTCAAGAAGTTTGGTTTTAAAAAAATCAAAACGTTTTATGATATAAAACGAGAGGAATATAGCTAGTGTCACAAATGGTCCTCTAAACCCTTAAAACTAGCAGGGTCAACAGTACTAAAGGCTACTTTGTAACAAAGGAATTTTGGAGAATTTAATTTCTATGGGAAAATAATCCAATGTGGTCCTTTAGAATAAAGGAATAGCTCTTTTAAAATCCTTTAAAATTCCTATGAAATAGACTATTTGAAGGAAATCTAGCAAAATGTTATACCTCATATTTTCCTCTTTCAGTAACATAAAAGTTCCTACATTTTCTTTGTGTCATCTAAACGATAGTTTAGAATTTCCCACTGTTTTTAATTTCTATAAGAATTTAATGGACATAACGTATTTTTTCTGTTTATGTGTTTTGATAATTATGTATTTCCTAAATGAAATGGTTTTCAACATGTATGTCACAGCCAGGGTTCCAAATTCCGGTTTGGCCTTTCTATCGTGGGGACCAATAGAACCGAAATTTCAGAATATTTTGGTCTAAAATAATTTAAAATTTAAACAAACTGTGATCAAATATTATAATTGTTACTAAATTCACAAAATAATTAAAAATTCTGAAAAATTTCAAACGAAATGGTTTCTATCAGAGGAGAGGGGGTGAAATTCACGAAATTTTGGAAATTTTATTCTAGAATTTTGAACCCCGGTCACTGCCCCAACACAGCCACCACCACCAATGGTCCAATAACCCCTGGTGCACTCAAAAGCGACAATACCTTAAAGTAGTACTTTTTTCGCCATATACGATGAGAGGCACTGAGGCAGAATGATTATCTCTACCATAATAGGTCGTTCTCATATGCTATGACTATAACATAGTACAACAAAAAACTGTATAATCATGATATATGTAACTGAAAATTAACGCACGTTATTTTATTTATTATATGATGTTAATTTTTGTTTACATGTATACATTTACCTCGTTATTATATTTCTATTAAATTTAAAAATCTTAATTTTTTTCATTTACATGTAATTTGATTATCCTAGTTATTTTATTTTTGTTCAATTGAGACTTAGTATATTCAAATTTATAAGTCGTAGACATTTCAGTAGGCAATACAATATACAACAATACACTGGTAACTTCAAATAATTTGTAAATATATGGCATAAAGAATAATAAATTGAAAAAAAGCAAAATTCATGAGACTGACCGTACTACATCCAATTATCCTAATTGTGACGTGGATGACCCAACGCCAAGATATTTTTCCCCTCGTTGTGTAAGAAATCTAGGGGAATTGAGATGAGTCACTTCACAATATAAGAGAGAAAAAAAACCTATATATGGCATCTTGTTTCTATTTATTCATGACTTAATTCAAGCAAGGACCAAATGAATCTCTGTTTTAATTGTTTAGCACTAGAACAGATTAGCCACATGACAATTAACGAATACAAAAGAGTACATTATTTCCCTTAACGGCATATGCAAATTGCCGATGTAAAATACATGTCTAAGCATTGTGTCCAGCACAAATTACTTCTGTTTCCAATCTGCATCTGAGTAATAAGTTGCAACCAAGAAGCCCAATAACTTCTGTAGTCAACACCACGCTGTGTGAAATTCTGAATTGCAACCATATGCCGAATACTATAATGCAATATATATAGCAGCATCATATTTCTAAGATATATTTAAAAATAAATGAGTTATCCTCATAATGATGCTTATTTAAAAATGAAATTGACAGTAGACTATGCTTAATCTTGTAGCACACGTAACTAGGTTACTTGCTCTGCTTTGATTCTTCCCCTTCGTTGCCAGAGAAGCACATTTCCACATCGGTCAGTAGTTTTCAGATTTCACCTTTACCTTCTTTTTCTAAGAATGATTTCACCTTGCCTATTCCTTTCAGCTTTTTGTCTACATTTTTTCCCTAGATTATTTACTCAACGCTTTTCAAAATACGATTCCTTTAAAAAAAATCTTTTACTTCATTCATTGTTTAGACTACCTGTCTATTTGTGAAGTTTATTTCTCAAAATATTGGATTATTGTGTTCATCAAGGAAACAGTCTGTCTCAATAATCTTTACAAAAATAAGTTTCAAACAGGGCCTTAGCTTTGAATTATTTGAATTGACGACAATCCTATGTTGCTCGGTAGAGAGATTATTTCAGAATTCAGAGTTTCAGAGAAAATAGAAAAGACCCTGAGCTGCTTCAGCCTGCAGCTGCTAATGGGATGTTCCTTGTGGATAGACATCGAGTAATTATCTACTTGAGTTGATTTTGGATGGCTGTGGCCCGGTTGCTGCCTAATTTCATTGTCGCTGTCACCACCTCAAATAATTCTCCTCAGTTTCGTCATTCTTCAGCTGAAGATCAATACACATTATAGCAATGACTACTATGGTCGTCTTCAGCAACAAGAAGAATCCAGAGGCGCCGCTGGAAGTTCTTGAAAATGACATAAGTATTCATGTTTTGGTTGATCTTTATTCTTGTTTATCACTTCAAAAGAAGAATGAAGTTTCTCACCTTTATTGACATTATCAAAACAAACCTGATCTTGTTGTGACTTATGACTAACATTTGACCTTTTAGAAGCGCAGGTGCACTTCGCTCTACATACGTAGGCATCCTCTACATACGCTGCAGAAATTGTTAGGACCATAAATACACTACTAAAATTATGAACAAGTACCTAATGCAACTTAAAATCATAAAAGATTAATGATAAGCATACACATGTTATTTTTCTTGTTGGCTTGTCAGCCATAACAAAAAAAATTTCCTCGTATTTTATTTTCATTATTAGATTTTAAATTACTAAGAATATTGATATAAAATTTTCTCATAAATTAGTTTGATTGGTTCATTTATTTTTATGGCATATCCTCTAGCAATGCATACACAAACTCATGGGAAATTCCCTGCTTAATAAAACCCCTGGCGAATTGTTTAAGATGATCCTACTTTGTTCAAGCCTGCACCTACCGGAAATTTCCTGCCGTGTTTTAAAATCGAAACTTTGCTTTCAACACCTGGAGCGACTTACCATGAGGTCCATGACCAATTATGCTAACTAATGCCTTTTTGGGGGAATTAATGGATAGTTAATCTCGGCCACCTGACCTCCAAAACCTGTGTGCTCAAGCTCAACCGTTTGCCAGCCATGTGCTAGAATCGAAGTTTCTCCATTCACACACACAAAAAAAAAATCGAAGTTTCTAGCAGCAGCTACCCTCCACTTCCAAACCAAACCGCACCATTTGTGGAAGCAAAAAACAGTCATATGGGCACACCAAACCACAATTAATTAACACTAATCACTTTGCATAACCAGGATCTTTATCTTGTACACAAAGACGTCGTGATGATTGCCTGCTGGTCATTCCCCGCAACTAATCTCTCCCACCAAAAAATCAATTTTTATTCTGTTCGGAACCAGCCAAACCGAGGCCAACAAGTGTAGGCATCTCTTTGCTTGGAGTGGCGTCCTAGCTAGCTGAGTGGCATGTCGTCGACGGCGGTGCTCGCGTCGGGGCCGGCGGCGCAGCATCATGGCGGCGGTGGAGGGTGCTGCAGCTCCGGCGTGACGCTGGAGCTCGTCGGCGCGTTCACGGCGGTGTGCCTGGTGCTGTACGGGGTGATATTATACTTCAACTACCTGTACGTGCGGTGGAGCGGGCGCGACGGCGTGCACCGGACTTCGGGTGGCAGCGGCGGTGGAGGCGGGGCTGGCGCGGCGAGGAAGAGGGGCGGCGGCGGCGGGCTCGACAAGGCGGCGCTGGCGGCCATTCCGGTGTTCAGGTTCAAGGCGGTGGCGCACGGCGGCGATGCGGAGTGCGCGGTGTGCCTGAGCGCCATGCAGGACGGCGACGCGGTGCGCGCGCTTCCGGGGTGCGGCCACGCCTTTCACGTCGGGTGCGTCGACGCCTGGCTCCGCGCCCACGGCACCTGCCCCGTCTGCCGCGCGCGCCCCGCCGTTCCGACTCCTCCACCGGCGAAACCACCCTGCCCGAAGGCGGCGGAGCACGCCGCCGCCGCCGGCCGGCAGTCGTACCTGGAGAACCCGGTATAGCGAGCGCCCGAGATTAGCAGTAAGCTAATCAAGACGGTTAATTAATTTAGCTAAGTACAAAGTTAGTTCGTGTAATATGGAAACATAAGAAATAAATCTCTCAACGATAGAATTATTATAGATGCACCATTATATACATTATGTTTGATTGGTTAATCGTATTTTGAATGTCGCTGGTCCATCCGCCTATTAAAAAAACATAAATTAACAAAATATATTAAAAATATATTAAATTAAAGATGTGTTTATAAAATAAATAAAAATTTTATCTCCCTTAAAATTAAACTGACAATAATCCCTTATCTATTTGTCTAAAATTTTCATAGAGTAGGAGTAGAACTTCATCTCACAATTTTCAAATCTAATTTAATTTATCAAAATTAGATCTTTTTTTCTTTCCAAAACCACAGCCAGGTAGCTCAACTCTGTCTTCTGCTCGTACACATGCGCTGCCACTTCCTGTCGCATGGCCCATATGGCCCAGCTGCCTTGCACTCCACAAGACCAGGGAGGTTGCAATCTGATGCCCACGTTGCACGTTAGCTATCGATGTACCGTAGCAACATTTACTCGCATTTCTTCTTATTATTTTCTTCACGAATTTTTTATAAATTTTTATAGTATCCATTCACCGTAAATCGTCTTGTCTCTAACCTTATCATTTAATATATTGCATAGTTCCAATCTCAATATGAAATCATGACTCTAATTTAATTTTATTGTATGACATCCTAGCCCAATCATCATCATCTCATCATCGATCAAAATTAACTTTAAATAAAATAATTTTTTATATAGATTTTGTACTTACACGCACTCACACTAACACCATAAATATTTTTAAATATATTTTTATTAAATAAATTATTTATAAAACTAATTATTTATCATAAAATATTAATTATGATAATGATTTTATATTTAGCTCCTACTACATGTTACTTCTCCCTCAGTTCTTTGCCTGAGTATATAATTTGAAATCAAACATCATTTCGTCAACGATTCAACTACACCTGAGTATATAATCTGTTGTCAATTTGCTCCCATTGAGATGAACAATGCCTATGTCTTACACTCTGTAAATCACTTTTTGCTGTAAATTTGTCCCTGTTTTTGCCTACATTGAAGCGCATCAATGTGCGATAAATAGGAAACTTATCTGATAAACTTTCATAAATGAGTGATTAACCAAACTGCTAGTAGTGGCTACATCCAAGTAAATCAGGTGGGTGATTGAACCGATGCCCGGCTGAAGGGGACACTGCAATGCGATTGGTAGATGTACCTCTCAACACTACTGCCTTGAGCAAGAGTGGCCACAGCGATGACACTGAGGCTAGCCTATCACGGCATCAAAATGGTTGTTTTTTCCTACTTTTTTCCCTGGGCTTACGACAATATCTTGGACAACAGCGACAAAACAGCCTTTGTACCAACGACGTTTTTTCCTTCGCTGAGTAAAAAAGGATTGTATAATATCTTATAACCAACAAGCTACCAAGGTAGGTGTGTGACGTGTACACCTTTCTTCTCAGCTGGAGTTGGGGTGTGCTTATGGAGAGAGCTTAGGCTATAACTCCAGATGTGCTATATATGTTTAGAGAATGATAGTACTAGGACAAGAGATGGTAGAGCAATTGCAGTGTCCACAAGCTTTGGCATGGAAAGGCAGAGTGCTACTGAGCTACAGTTTTTGTTTTTTCTTTAATCTCAGTCATCGGACAAAAAGTAAGGCCCCTTTTTTTTGTGAAAGCCAGAGATTTTGTAAGAGACAGTTCAATTGTGGTAGAGAATGTAAACAATAATCGCATTTCAAATAGGGCATAAGCAGTGGAGACTCACTGCTACGGTTCAAAGTTGAAGGATTAGGTCTCCTTTGGAGCAGAGGAATGTCACGTGACTGGAACAGGGCAATGTCGCGGGAATTTCGTAGGATTTGAACTAATTTCTATAGAATCCTGCGAAATTCATGTGTTTCGAAGCAGCCCTTTGTTGATTTCTGATATAGCCCTTTGTTGATTTTTCTGATATAGCTCATGTCACTTCAACGTTCTACAAATGATCATTGATGTAACAGCTAACAACTCCAATGTTCACCACGTTTACAAATCAAGCAGCTATGCCAAAAGACAGCTTTCCAGCCAGAGAAACCAAGTCACTATGTTCCATGCCTAGGGCTAGGTGGTCAATGTCTCTAGTGTATAAGTAAAAAGAGCTCCATGGTGGCCACTTTCACTTTGTGGACATTTGCTTTCTTCTCCCCCACTAATATTGTGCCCATGAATATTAGACCGCCCATGTGCCTTTCAACCTCATTAATTTAACCCAACCATTAGACGACCTGTCATTGACACCCTTTTATCCTCCATTAGCAATAGGTAATTTGGTTACCTCCATATGAAAGATTGATCAGAGACAATCATTACTATGCACCCGTTGTTGACACCCATTTAGCCTCCACTCATCACCGGTAGTTTTTGCTTTAGACATTAAATTGGATGATAACCACAATATGAATCACTTGCCAAATAATTAAGAGAGAATCTAAGATTGGACCAGGCCACGGGCTAGCCCACTATGAACTGGCCACATTATAAAGTACACGGTGGAAAAAAAATCCTTGAGTTTGGTCCATATGAAGTATAGATCATATAAAATCTAGAGAAATTTAGAGAAATGACCTCGCTTAAATATAAACTATAAGTGACCCCACAAAGTAAAATTAAATTCTAGCTCCACTGCTAAATATTAGCATATCTCCTTCAATGTTGCTTGCTAGTTGCTACTCCAATGCTACCATACTGTTATCATTTGCTCATGTTGTCCTTATTCATAATAGGAAGAATAACATCTCACACCACACCTCTTATCTCGGTTTTGAAATGATGAGGGTAACCAACGTAGCCCCATCACTACAATTGTGGCAAACATATGTCGACACGACGACGCCAGACGTACGCGCTAGTGGCCAAAGCCTAACGTGGTGATGACTGATGAGCAACTCAAGGGATCTCATGGCATGTGAACTGTCTAGTGGCAGCTTGTTGCATATTTTGTGCTTTAGACTGTTGCAATTTTTAATGCATTAATTTTCTAGAAAATTATCATTAAAAAGATTTTATAGAGAATTAAATATTTGTATTTCTTCATGAATAATGATTAATTTACTTTGTGTTGTACAACTTGGTTGGATGTTTTACTTTGCTTTTGCTTTGTTAGAACAAGAGTTTCTTTTCACTATTTTGTCACCATTCTTTCATCTTTAAGGCTTATTTGGTTTTAGACTCCTAGTCAAGTCGTCTTTTAAGGTACTGATGTGTACCCTCATAAACATGAAGTTGTGTACCACTTAAAAAAGAAGAAGAAGGTATAACTTAATTCAATATAGTGGTAGATTAATTTACTTTGTGTTGTACAACTTGGTTGGATGTTTTACTTTGCTTTTGCTTTGTTAGAACAAGAGTTTCTTTTCACTATTTTGTCACCATTCTTCCATCTTTAAGGCTCATTTGGTTTTAGACTCCTAGTCACGTCGTCTTTTAAGGTACTGATGTGCACCTCATATGTGTACCACTTAAAAAAGAAGAAGAAGGTATAACTTAATTCAATATAGTGGTAGATTAATTTATAGATTATCGTGAGCACGCCTTATAAGCTCCGAAACGAAAAGCAATGCAGTTTTTTTAAAACAACTTTCTAATAAAAGTTGCTTAGAATGCTTTTTAAAACAAAATCTTTATAGTTAATTGATTCGTTTCTATCTTTATAGTTAATTGATTCGTTTCTATCTTGAATACTTTTAATTTCTATTAAGCCATTTCAAACGGTGCCTATAGGCAGTAAATTTTCAGGTATTTACAAAACCTAACCAAAATATTGTCCATGCTTTACTACCAAAATTCATCCCAAATTTCAAAGTCACGCACATTTCAAACTTAAAACCATGCTTCCAAATTTTTGACCTGCCACGGGAACGATGGGTCATGGGAATCACCGAATCAGCATCACGTCATGCGCACCTGTCATTTTTGTGCTCGAAACCTCGGGAACCGCGGGCCAACAAGTTTCGAATCTTCCGCGCCAAGCCGCGACTCCTGCCTCCCTCCTACCCAAAATGGAAAAAATTTACCGGTCTCCTCCTCTCCCTCTCCTCGCTGAGACAGAGAGAGCGCAGCTCAAAATCCAAACGCCTCATCTGAAATGAAATCTCAGAGGCTCGCAAGACACGCGCCAATGGAATTTGGGGAATTTTTAGTCCCCCAAATCTTCGAAATTCGAAAACATTCTGCTGCCTGCCGCGCTCGCCTCCCCTCGATGGATCCATGTCAAATACCAGCGCCACCGCTCTGCTCCTCATCTCATCGCAAATTCGCAATCGCAATCCACCTCTAGTCTCCAGGTCGGCTTGATCTCCTCTCGTCGCAGTCTGCCACCACCGGAGGATGGCCGCTCTTGGGTCGTGCGCCTGCGGCGACAAGGAGAACGTGCCGCCGATGCCGGCGAGTCGGTGCCCGGTCGCGCATGGCATCGCCGTCGTCAAGAACCAGAGGATGAAGAGGCCGGGCGGCAGCGGTGGCGGAGGCAAGCCGCGGAGGCGCGTGCCGCTCCGCGACATCACCAACCTCCTGTACCTCGCTGCGCGGGCGCATGCTCCACCAGCTGGGAGCACCGTGGCGGCAGCGAGGTCGCGGGAGAAGCCGGTTGTGGCGGCGGCGACGTTGCCGGTGAGGCGTTCGCTCAGGAAGGAGTTCAGGTAGCGTCACAAGCTCTTGGATCGGCGGCAACGCCTCGCCAACAACATTATTTCTCCTCTTTTTGTTTTTTTCTCCGGCAATTTGTCGATTCAGATTGGCAGCAATTGCTGCTAAGGTAGTAGCAGCAGGAGTGTAGAACAGATGAAATGGAAATGGAAACGGAAACAGATTTGATTCGGCTCAATTCTTTTGCATTGCTCCTGCAGACTGCAGTGTTGCCACAAGCCCACAACCATGGTGATCATCTTGCATGCATGCCAAATGTTCGATGGAATGCTGTGTGCACGCCAGAATCCTCTTTCTTTATTTCTTTCTTCAGATCGCTATGAATCCAAGTGTTCCTCCCGATTAGGAACTTAGGATCAGCTACGTTTCATACTGGTTTTTTGTGTGCAATCTACCTTGGAACCAATGCCATCTAATGAAACTCATGTCCATCATCCGACCTGGGATTTGATACTCAGGTTCTGAAAAAGACATCATAGTGTCATAGTCCATGGCATACAAACGGGACAACATACACCAACGAGCCATATCTGCATCACATCAAACCAAACACAACTGTGGATTCTCTGCAGAGTGATCAACCAGCCATTTTCGCATCATCACCTCAACCTGAAAATAACTCTATGTACTTGCAGAGATTTCAACCTTATCAGCCAATCCAGTTGGTAGTAATTGATGTGAAGACCAAAAGTTGTATGTATCTCATAAATTTTTATTCTGGTTGAAGCAGTAAATTTAACTCCATCGTGAAACTTATACAGTTGTACCCAAAACCTCCAAGGTCTAATCATATCAACATTATTACACAAAACAAAAGAAACAAGCATAAAACAGTAATAATTACAGATAATTAGTGCTGGCATACTGTAATCACTGTCTTTTGGGTTTAACTTGATCTAGTAGAACACAACATAATTCATTCAATGCGTCCACCAAGAGAAAATATAGCTCATTAGATCATCTGTAGAAGCCTCAAGCAAAGGTTTCTAAATAACGAAATAACGAAATAGAAGCCTCAAGCAAAGGTGTATCGTGGGAGAACTTGAATATCTCAGTACATCATCAATCATCGTCTCAGTACTCTCTCTCTCTCTCTCTCTCTGTGTGTGTTTCCGAATAGTTGTCAAGCTTATTTATTCGTCACTTCAAAACATGTCTGATAATTGATAGTATTTTCGGGCCAATACAAGTTGTTTCTGTCTTTGGCATTATGCAATACCAAAGCAAAACAAACAAACAAACAAACAAATAGATATATTAACTAAGGTTATCTAATCCCTTAATTATCTCCCCCAGCTGGTGGTCTTATGGTGCCATCCTGGAAGCTCAGGCCTCCGTCGTTATGGTGTGGGAGATACATGCCGTGCACATGTCTTCGATGCTTCATCTTCATCACCAATGCCCATGCCTATGAGCATAAAAAGTTTTTTAAAAAACATTGGGATCCAAAGAAAAGGAAAATATATATTAGGGGCAGCTACAAGAATACGACATTTAGATGTACAGCCACAGCTATGGTTTCAGGGCTAACTCAGTTTTCAGACAACATTAGGAATAGATAAACAAAAACACAGCTGCCATCAAAACGAAAAGAACACTCTTCAAGAAAATGTGAAATATAATAATCTATTTTACTATTCTAGTCTAGATAAATTTAGCCAAAAAAGAAAAAGGAACTTGTTTTTTATTTATTTGCAAATGATATTAATGGACTGATATTCCATAAAAGACCAAAGCAATGCGGTATTATAAATGTTGATTATTTGGCTAGATCAGTACAGATATAGAGGTATTTAGTGACATTATATTTATATATAAGCATCTAAATGGGCACTTGAGCTAGTTATTTGTATTTCACTTAAGGCCTGAATTTGGCTTTTCATAGACAACAATGAAATTTAGTTTTATCACTTTTAGAAGGGCATGCAATATTCATATATGGATGTTCATATGACATAGTTCAACAGCAACAACAACGCTATTAGCAACAATGCAACACATGGTTATCAAGGCATCGCCATCCTGAAGCATCAAAGCGAGGTAAGATGGCTTAAGGAGACGCTCTAGAGACTTGTGCGTGGTATTTTGCTGCTAGTGCAAAAGATTGGTGTTCACGCACGTGAAAACTGAGCTAAGGCGGAAAAGAAAACAAAGAGAAGGATCTAGGTGCAAGAGAAGGTAGAAGGAGCCTGCACGAGGAAAGATTCATGGCGACTCCTTGCCCCTTAGCATCTGGCGGTGACTCCCTTCCCTGGCGCATCTGGTAGTGGTGCTCCCATCTCCTTTGACTTTGGGCGGCGGTTCTCCCCTCGACAGGTACTGTCTCCTTTCCCTTACTATGCTCCTCTCCTGCTTCTTCCTTGACTTCTCTTGGTGCTCCTTCTCTGATTTTTTTCTTTGCTAATCTCTGTGATTGGCTCCTTCCTCTGCTCCTCTCCCTCACTGCTCCCTCTCCAGTCATGAAAGCTGCTCTGCTGTCTCCCCTAGTATATGTATTTATAGTGAGTGCATAGTGTACTGGTGTGGATGTTGGTGACCCTCTGGTTATTAAAATGCTTTCTAAATTATTATACACATCTCGTGCCTAATCTCTATGCATCTATGGTTTATTTTATAGTAAAGCTTGCTTTTGCTAGTGAGCTAGTGGCAGACAACTATATTCAAGTGGGTTAGTGGCAGTGATGGCAGATTAGTATAATGGATACAATATTTGACTATTTGTATAAGATGATTATTTGATGATGTAGTGATGCTAATTGCTATGTGCCTTGTTTATTTTAATACGATGTGCTCATTAGCAAGATACACATATGCAAGGTATGCTCAATTCTCAATTTGTACGTAACTACCTATTGTGTTTATAACAAGAGACATTTTGATACTTGTAAGAGGAATAAATGCAACCTTAGAAAGAAAGGGTGCTACTACATAGGCTCAACAATTTACAGCAGCAAGGCACACATGTGTTGTTAAAATGCAATCATATTAGACTATATTCTTGCTGTCAAATTAGATTTTTGTGTCTAAGATGTAGTCTCATCTTACGCCTTAGGCGGTAAGGCGTAAGGCGTGCAGGGATCATCTTACCTCGCCTTAGCAACTTAACAACAATGATGCAACATAACATCAAAATATGTTCAAGATATGAATTCATTAAGCAGCAAAAGAAGGGATAGATACTATCCAAGCTAGTTTAAATCGTTACTTTAGAACTCACGGATAGGAAAGGCATACATCAACAGAACACCACGAGTTCTTGTTGCTTAAGGACATGAAAGCGATGCATCAACCTATCAACGTTCTTGGTTGGTTATACAATAAAATGCAAAACCATGCCGTTACCTGCAGCATAAACGCTTGCGAATGGATAAACGAGATTGATATGATTATTTTCAGGAAGTTTCTCAAACTACATAGACTTAATATGGAGCATGAAGACACCAGCAGTCGTCTTTAGAAACATCTCCCCCTGTATGAATGTGGGATCTTCTCTCCCATTATGGTCCTCAGCAAACCCCAGTATGAATGTGGTATCCTCTCTACCTGTAGAACTCAAGGATAGAAGCTTGCCCAGATCAATTGTTTTCTCCAGCACCCATCCAGAAACAACATCATCATCACAGCCAGTCTTCTTCTTCCAAAATTGGGCACTCAAATTCGACAGAGAGATGAAGCCAAGCCCGCAATCAACGCTGACATGACCCAGAAGCGTTGATGGCCATTCCTAGTCAAATCCATTGGCACATCGACCACAGATAAACTCTGCTTGGTCAGATCGAACTCAAGGATGCCGCCCCAAATCCCACAAAACAACCAGTAGAGGGAATCCCCAACCAGGACAGCCGGAATGTGGATGTCAATCCTAATAACCGAGGGTGGAAGGGCTGTCGAAATAAGAATGTCCCATTTGCCGGTCTCCGACGAGTAAACGCAACCGAAGGCTTGTTGTAGATTGGTGCCCACCAATACGACCTGGAGGCGGAATCCGCCGCAGGCGCGAAACACCGCCCCGTTCTGCACTACGATGTGCATCTGCTCGAGTTCCGGGGGGGTACGCGACGCGGCGGCGCTTGCCGGAGAGGGGGTCCCACACCAACAAGTTGAGCCGCAACGGGCTGTCGATGAGGACGAGGCCGTCGCGGCAGCCAAGGATCCTGCACAGAAGGTCGCCCCCGTCGACGTCGACGTCGAATCCCAACGAGAAGCTCCCTCTCGGAGAGATACGGTCGGGGGGCTCCATCGGAACGAGGGAGCCGCATCCCACCGCGTTGTCCACGAAGACGCCGAGGAGGGGAGCGTCGCGGCGGTGGCGGGCGCGGAAGCGTCGGAGGAAACCGCGGTCGGAGGCGACGAGGTGGCGCCAGCGCCTGCAGACGGCGGAGGCGCGCGGGAGGGAGGACGGCCGAGGGGGGAGGCGGAGGAGTATCTCGGCGAGGAGGTCGTCGTCTTCCAGCGGGTGCGCCATCACCGGAGTGTGGCGACGGGGGCGGGGATTCGGTTCGCCTTCTAATCTCACGTGGGAAGTGGACTTAAAAGAGAGACATAGCTATAGTGGCCAAACGGACCAACCGTGCCGGCATGGTCTATGGCCCAGCTAGGCAGGCCGTTTAAAGCACGTCTATGGTAACGAGCTATGTTGGGTCAGTTGTTTACTGTATCGATGGTCCACACATCCATACACAATTACTATCCATGTGAAAAAAATATAAATATAAAAAAATTAAAAAAATTGATGGGCTGATTAGGACGTGCTTGTGTAGAAGGGAAAAAAAAGTAGAGAAGAGGCCGAGGGTTACTTAAGGGATGGGCTCGAGGCTAAGGTGAGGTGGCAACAACCGACAAAGTGGTAGGGACACGTGGCAGCGAGGCGAGGCTTGTCCTGGCGTGGTTTTTAGGGGAAGTGGGCAACGATAGCGTAGGCATAGACATGCACTCGCTACCACGAGGTTCGAACGACAGAGGGTGATTGGGAAGGCGTAGAACGGTCGGGGACCTAGGTGATGATAGCCCGCCTCTTTCAATCTGAGGTTGGGGACGAATCCGACTGGTGGACCACACCTGTCATCATCCCCGAGTAGAGGCGGCCAAGAGCAGACTGAGCTAGGCACGTCATTGCGGTGGTGGAAGGCATGGTCAGATGTGATGAGGCAATGCTAGTGCCTTTAGAAGATGACAACGTGCAGGAGGAAGGACAACTGCGGCGAGAGACTGAGGAGTATCTCCGAGAGAAGGTTGTCATCTTCCAACGGATACGTCATCATCAACCAAAGCAAGGCGATGAGCCGACTAGGGTGGTAGGGTTATGGTTCGTCGCCTTGTCCTCTCACATTGAGGTGGAGAATGGAAATTATGTGATGGAAGAAGATTCTTAGCCAAGATTCACGGGCTTGCCAACAAAGACATGGTTTCTGCCCTAGAAAAGGAAAGAGAAGGCCACAGGGCCCAAATCTAGGCCTAGAAATCAGCCCTCACGAGGCCAAAAGAAGCACGTAGGCCATCTCCAGTGGACTTTCAAAATCGTAAAAGACTATAGATCAGGCCCAAATTTTGGGCTTTATTTTACTGCTACAAATATTTCAACACTAGACAAAAATGTTTCTAGCTATTAAAAATGCTAAAACACATCTGAATCATGATTAAAACATTTCGTTCTCACATATGAAACATCATAATTCAATTATTGAAACATCAACACATCCGCGAATGAATTGAAGAAAAAAATATGAAACAACATCAAAATATCCATTGTAACATTTCTATACAACATAAGAAACATCAAGATTCATTGGTTGAAACATTGCAAATTCACAAAACTGTACTGGCTAGATCTAGCTTCTTCCTCCTCTCTAGTAGTTGAATCAGGCTTCCTTCGATGACCACGAGCACTATGATGCGTTGACTGTGTGCTCCTTTCCATTGATGACCTCAACTTCCTCATTGTTGGCAACGACCACCTCCTACTCTATCTATCATCTCGCTATGATGGGACTATCCACCTACTCTCTACTGCCGCTATCGTCATCCTCCCCATCATCATCACCGGTAGCCACAACTACAGGTATGCGTTGTCATCGTCATACCAAAGCCTCAGTAGGAGAGAGGAGAGAGAAAGCGAACTGGGAGCCAAAGGAGAAGGAAGTTGCTTGATAGGTTGAGGAAGAGAGATAGGAATAAGATAACAAAGAGAGAAAATGATTCACGAGTGGCTACCTACGGGCACCCGAGTTTTTGGCCCAAATCAGGCACTCGATGCGAAGTAGTTTTGGTCAAAATCATATCCTAAGGAGAGAACAAAAAATCACTCCCTCAACTATTGTTGGCCATGATAGTTCCTAGTAGACTCAAGTAGGCTTGCAGCTCTAGGGGGTGACAACACATAGGCACATCTAATGCTTCAAGGAAGGTGAGGCTAAATGTTGGCTTCGACTCTAACTAGACCAAGCGCCAGCAACATCCCAGTAGCAGTTCCTAGATGAAGCAACGCACAACACCAAGGAGCAGAGGCGGCGGCTTGGGTAGGGCTCGTGACTCTAAGGGGAGTGAATGGAGGTGATGGTGGAAGGGCTCCTCAACGGCCACTAGCATTAGCACCTCTCTACGTCTACTCTATCACTATGGCGATGGTGGTTACCGGTTATGTGCACCTGCTTCGGTGGAGACGGGTGACAAGTTCAAGATGACGGTGACACAAAACGGAGAGGCATCCGAAGGCAGCATAGGTCTAACGGGCAATGTAGGGCAAATCTCTAGGCAATGGCAAGCAGGATGCGATGGCAACACTCAATGCTTACCTGTTCAGAGTCCTTTCTTTTTATGTCCATCCAACCTGCAATGAAGTAATCGGCGATAATGCCAGCTTTGTCAACTGCTAATTAGACATATATTCATCAATATTTTAGCACTTTATTTTCAGCAATGGCAACTTTAAGTTTTTCACCCACACGAAGAGGCAAGCTTCAGTCCATCTAAAGATGATCGTTAGATTATTTTGTCATCATAGATCTCTTTGATGGATTTGTAGACGCCATTTGGGTGAGTCCAAAAGTCTCCACGGATCAGCTTCACCTGCAAGATCAGAAATTCACAATCATCGTCCACGAGAACAGTCACCATCTTGCCAAGAAAACCAAACAAGAACAGAAAACTGGGGCAAAAGTGTAAAAAAATCTACCACATGAAAGGGAAATAGTAAAAAGTGGCAGACCGAAGAGAATCAGTGGGGATCAGCTACCAAAGGAGAATAAAAATTTGAAAAAGTTGCATTTGAAACTAGCGTTTTGAGAGGATAACAAATAGTAATTTATCCCCTCCCAAAGCTTGAACTTAGAGATCGGTTTGAACAAAACGAACAAAAAGTCAAATCGAATATTGGTTAAATAATTCGATGACAGCGATGGCATATTTTGCAGTACCGTGGTGATAAAAATGAGCCATTTTTCTTTGTTGTGGGGCCCGTTGCACCTATTTGTTGTGAACCTACACTAAACATGCCCTGAGAGCGTTATAATTAGGTGAAAAACGAAAAGAAACTACAAGAAAAAACGAACATAAAAAACTCAGAACTCAGTCGGCTGGACAACCACACCACGGTGGCAAGAACTCAGAGCTCAGTGAGGTTACATCGGAGCCAACACACGCTGCACATCACTGATAGCTGACCACATAGAACGGGCTCCCGGTCATCATCGCAAATTAGGATTGTAGAGGGAAAGGACGAGAGAGAAGAAAGATTCATTCGTCTCTTGCATAGACCCACCGCCATTGTGACCGCCAAGAGCATCAACGCAAACAAAAGCAAACTACCTAAAGCCAAGGCTGAAAAGGGACATCCAAAGGCGACTCCTTCCAGGAGGTCGATATGCCAAAAGTGCCATCGCCGCCCATCTAAGGAACCCGTGGACATGATTTTCTCCAGTAATTCGTCCATCCAAATCGGCACCAATTGTCGCAATACTTAATACGAGCAGTAGTAGGACAGATGAAATGGAAATGGAAACACATTGGACTCATCAGGCAGTCAGCTCAATTCATTGGCATCGTTACTGCATTGTTGCCACAATCATGATGCCCCCCTCTTGCATGCCAAGTGTTCGATGGAATCCTGTATCGCATGCCAGAAACCTCTTCATTCTTCACAGATCGCTGTGAATCCAAGAGTGTCTCCGGATTATGATCAGCTGTGTTTCATTTTGGTTTGCTCTGTGCAAGCTGCTTGGATGAATAGCACTCGTCATTCATCCACATCATCATAAACTCAGGTGCTGAAGAGAAACGAGGGGTTCAAAAATCAAATGTATTGGTTGACGTTAGTTAGATAACATACTGAAAAGGCGAAACAAATATCCGAGAAAGATTAGATTTGCACCAGACCATTAACGGTGAGCCTGCCTCAAAAATTCAGAATAAGACGTGCAAGCTCAGAAGAGAACCAAATGAACCAAAGAACTGACAGAGCTAACACCACTGGTTTAGTCGAAGCAAGTAATTAACATTATGTCAACTGGCCAATGCCCACAGAAAGTCGCCAGTAGATGGAATTCAAAGATTAGAGGATTTAATTCCTACTAGTCCACCTCACGTCCTCGCACAAACAAGAATCTCTGTAGAAAAGAAAATAACCAACTCTAACGGAAACGCAAATTAGGATAGCAACCAAGGATAATCTAATCCCTTAATTATCTCCGCCTGCTGGTTGCTTTATGGTTCTGACGCTGGATGCTCAGTGCAAGCATGCACAATGTCCATGCCTATGAGCATAAAAAGTCAAAAAGAAAAACTGAGGTTCAATGAAAAGTCAAATATATATTAGAGGCAGCCATAAGAATACGAAATATTTAGATTTACTACCACAGCTACGAATTCAGGGCCAATTCAGTTTTCAGATAACATTTGGAATAGATAAACAAACACACATTGGCCATCAAATGAAAAGAACATTCTTCAGCAAAATATGAAATATAATCATCTAGTATTTGACTATTCTAATATACATTTAGATAGATAAATTTAGCCTGAAAATAAAGAACTTATTTTTTATTTATTTGCCAATGATATTAGCAGACTGTTATTCCATAATGACCAAAGCAAGGTGTTATTAAGAATGTCAGATTATTTCCCTAGATATTTAAGCATCTAAATAGACCACTTGAGCTACTCATTTGCATTTCAGTTAAGGCTTGAACTTGCATAGACAACAATAAAATTTAGTTTTATCCCTTATTTTTTGAAAGGTCATACTTTCATTCATAATAGAAAAAGATGCGGTACAAAGTCATGGATACTTTTATTATAGATTTGTAAAGGGGAAGCAAAGCAAGCTTTCCACTGGGAGACTACCCGGCGCTCTCTCGTGTTCATCCTTTCAGCCCAAAGGGGTTTTATCCCTTTTAGAAGGGCATGCAGTTTAGATCTGTGGATTTCCATGGCATAAACTGGTCATTGCTCAAGAGATATAACATCATAGCTCAACAGAAACAATATTGACAATAGCAACAGAACATCAAAACGCATTGAAGAAATTGTTACTGTAGAACTCATGGAAATGAAAGGCATACATCAACAGAATACCAGAGTTAAAATTGTTATATTAAGTTACTAAATCAAGGTTATGAAAGGCATGAGTAAACCTATCATCAAAAACAACTTGGTTGTGTAATACAATGAAATGTAAAACCATGCCATTACCTGCAGTGTAAACACTTGCTAATGGACAAACGAGATTGATATCATTGATTTCAGATAGTTTCTTAAACTCCATACACTTAAGATGGACCATGAAGATACCAGCAGTTGTCTTTAGAAAGATCACATTATGGCCCTTAGCAAACCCCATTATGAATGGGTGCTCAACCCTCTCTTCTGAACTCAAGGATAGAAGCTTGCCCAGTTCAATTTTCTCTCCATCAACCATCCAGAAACAACGCCACAACCAGTCTTCCTCCTCCAAAACTGTGCACTAAAATTCGACAGAAAGACGAATCGAAGCCCGCCATCCTCCCCCGGGATGACGGAGAAGCATTGATCACCATTACAATATCTGGCATGCAGATCCATTGGCACATCGATCAAAGCTAGCCTCTGATTGTTCATATCGAACTCGAGGATATAACCCCGCCGCCCATAAATCAACCAGTAGAGGGAATCCCCAATCAGGACACTGGAAATGTTGATGTCAATCCTAGCGAAAATTGAAGGATACGTGGTTGAGATGAGATTGCCCCATTTGCCGGTCTCCGACGAGTAAACGGAGACGAAGGCTCGTGTATATGATTCGTCGCTGCCCAAGAAGACGACCTGAAAAGGGAATCTGCCACCGCGGGCGTCGCCGGCAGCGCGAAGCACTGCCCCTTGCTGCACCCACATCCCCCTCCCATCGCACTCCGGGGAAAGGCTACGCGGCGTTGGTCGCCGGCGACGGGGTCCCACACCAGGAAGCGAATCCGCGTGGGGTTGAAGACGAGGACGAGGCCGTCGCAGCAGCCGAGAATCCTGCAGAAGTCGCGAGGGTCGAGCTGCAACGAGGAGAAGCGCCCGCCAGCCGGGATACGGTCGGGGGGATCCATGGCAGGGAAGGCGACCCTGCGCGCGTGATACACGAAGACGCCGAGGAGGGGAACGTCGCGTCGATGGCGGGCGTGGAAGCGGAAGCGGCGGAGGAAGCTGCGGTCGGTGATGAGGCGTCGCCAGCGCTTGCAGACGACGGAGGCGTGCGAGAGGGAGGACGGCCGCGGGAGGAGGCGGAGGAGTATCTCGGACAGGAGGTCATCGCCTTCCATGGGGTGCGCCATCGCCGTCGCCGACGACGGCGGAGCGAGGCGACGGGGGTGGTGGGGTTTCGGTTCGCCGCCGTCTTCTCCGCTCACGTGGGAAATGGACACTGCGAAGTTTATTATTATTATTTTGTTTTTGACACGATGGAAACTGCGAAGTGGAGTGTAGGAATAATAGGGCCTTTTCAGGCCTGCAAACGAGCCCAAAGGGAAAAAGGAAAAGGCGAGAGAGCCCAAATCGGGCCCATAAATCAGCCTTTAAGCCCAAAAGAAAAGGCAGATTCATTCAAGTTTTAGGCCATCTTCACTGCAGGATGCTTATATTAGCTGCTTAAGAAGGGAGAGACTGTTACCAAATTAGTTAGCAACCGGTGTTGTTCGGTTTGGAGGAAAAGTAAATAATTTATATTTCTAAAATGTCTTTCGGTTGGTAGGAATGAAGTATAGAAAAATTAAAGGTTTTTTTCTTTTTTCTATAAGTCATAGAGAGAAAACATAGAAAATTTTTCATCCTCTTGAAATTTTTTTTATGGATTGATGAGTGCATACGTCCTTATTTCTTTATTTTTCCTATTTCTATATGTTGAAATTCCTTCAAATTAAACAAGCCCTTAAACTTTTTTTTGAAACGATATGCATAAGATAGTGCGTAGTTTAAGGTTGTAACTACGAAAAAACAAACATACCATCACCATCTACTAGTAGCTCCTCACACAACCCAACAGAAGTTACTAACACCAAGCCGACCATTGTTAAGCATGACTGATCACCCTAGACCTATAAAGGGTCACAACGCCCCTTTGAACACCAAAACCATACAAAATATCATTGATGAGCTCTTGGTCATCCTCACATAGATAGGTTGAGGAGGAAAAGGATCAGAGACAAAAAGATCCACTCGTCTCTTGTGCCAATTTGAGGATGACAACCAAAAAATCCACTGAGACCAAACCCAGAGGAGGCAACAAAGGCGAGGAACGAAGGCCTCCTAAACAATACCTCCAAGAAGATCATGATGACTTAGGCACCATCGTTGCCTATTCAACTGGACTGAGTTTTCACCCAAAGAGTCCTGTCAGGGAGAGGGAGGGTGGCAACTCGGCAACATCCTAAGGAGGAACACAGCACCCAAAGATGTCGTTGTTGTCGGCTTAGGGAATCCCAAGCTAGGCTTTCGCCTGTAACACCCGTCGTTGCCACCCTAATACTCCTCTACCTGAACAAACTCTGCCATCTTGCAACTCCACCGTATCGACGTCCCACTGCTGAATGGCCTAGACCCACCTTTGTCGGGTCTCCAGTGTGACCATCGCCACCTCCTGCAACCCACCATGCTACCATCTCCTGCGAAACCACGATACTAGAGTGTCCTCTTTCCTAGCCACCACCACCATCTTCTCACCAATAAAGCTTCCCATGACCAGAAGGAATCAGCCACAGCAGGGAGGAGCACCATGGAGAATAAATAGGGGGTGTGACTAGCTAGCGAGGACAAACCTGTCGTGCCTACCTCAGTGAAAACAGTGACATCTTGGTCATTAGTGTCACCATCACCTGCTATTAGTGTTTATCGTTGGTGCAACTGGCCACCGCTAGCTGTCACGCCGATTGTCGTCTGTACCGACCATTGGCCTCCACTGCCCACATCGGCCACCTACTTCCATAGCCACATCAACCTCTCCAACTGTCGTCGGCCACACCAACCACCTACCGTCATTGCCATGCCAACCTCTCGCTGCCGGCCTCTTGTATCCGCTCGACCTTAGGCCAGCCCTGACAAGGAGCACTAGATCTGGCCATGGTAGTGCCGGATCCATGGCCTCCTTCACCAAGGTGCACCATCGCCACCTCCAGCACTCCGGCTCGCCGCATGATGCTTTGGCTCACCATGTGCCGCTTTGCCTCCTTTGTGCCAGAGCCAGTTTGGCCCCATATGGTTGTTCAACAGCAACGAGGTGAAGGACAGAAGGAGGGGGTGGAAGCGGTGGCTAAGGTTTCTCCGTTGAGTCATCCACGTAGGAATGACGCGAGGAGTCTAACAAGACATAAAACTAATATACTACAATGCAAAGAAAGGTTAGGTAGGTGCTCGAAGTGACATAACCACACCTAAACTATGAATGAAGCTTTGGCCTAGCGTCGATGCTTGACGATGTAGCGACGCTATGTGTTTAGCCCCCAAGTTTTGATGTGTGATTAAATAAACTGGGTTTTTTTTGTTAAACTCCCCTATAAGCACAGGGTCAGAGATGGCCTCACAAGAGTTTTGTAAGAAAATTTTTGTACCTATAGCCTTTTCCCCAATATAATCTCTTCCATACCCCCAAAAAATATGTCACATTTGCAATTCTATCTCTATGTAGATTTATGTATTTACAGTCACCATCTAAGATGAGCTTATTGAAACAAATTATCACATGTATGGTGAATGCAAATTTTAGCCCATCAAATATGCTTCTAGCATACCATGCATTAGGTGACGGTATTAAGTGATCAAACATGGCCAGGGACGCAACAAGGAGCATCTAAACCAAATAAGTAAATATAAAGGGCATAATAATTGATAATGTAGTCATGTCTTAAAGAATCTTTAAAGTTGAAGGGTTATGTTTTTTAAGTGGTGAAGAGTTATGTTTATATAAGAATATTAAAGACCAAATTGCAATAAATTGACACAACAAATTTGAAAGTTATGGTCACATTATCAAAATGAATTGTTTCAAAATAGTTTTAAAAAAAGACATTATAGGAAAGTTATATAGTCAGCAAACTGTAAAAAGGCTTATTACATGGAAAAATTACTTACACCAATATGTTTCATTGCTGGTTTATTTTACATGACAACAAAGTTACAAGTATGCCAATCAAAAATACAAGTAACTTATCAATTGTAGTGTGCCAGGTAAATATGACAACAAACCTACAAATTTGTTACTTTGAAGGAATACTTAACTTATCAAGTATAGCTTGCCACATAAAAATGACAACATACTTACAAGTTGTTATCCTAAAGTTAGACTCATCTTCTCAAGTATAAAAACTTTATGGTGCAAAAACAAATATAATCACAAGGCAATGACACACATTAAGAGTATAGATAGACATATCTTAACAAACTCTATTTGTATTGCAACAAAAGTGCAAGAAGTGTGTCATGGATGAGTCATGAAATTTACAGTCCAATCTTGTAAAGTTGCCTTTCCATTTGTACTATTTTAACACTACAAGTCAGATATTGTCTGTACATGCAACAAACTCTATCACCACATAACCTAAGATGCTTTTTCTTTGCTATATAAACTAGCTTGATCTGTCTTTGAACTCATATCAATTAGCTTAAGTTTCCATTATCAACTACAACTAGCTATGGCAACTTCTGTTTTCTCTCAGTTTTCTATATACTTTTGTGTTCTTCTATTATGCCATGGTTCTATGGCCCAACTATTTAATCCAAGCATAAACCCATGGCATAGTCCTCGGCAAGGAAGTTTTAGGGAATGCACATTTGATAGACTACAAGCATTTGAGCCACTTCACAAAGTGAGGTCAGAAGCTGGGGTGACTGAGTACTTCGATGAGAAGAATGAATTATTCCAGTGCACGGGTACTTTTGTTATCCGACGTGTCATTCAACCTCAAGGCCTTTTGGTACCTCGATACACTAATGCTCCTAGCATGGTCTACATCATCCAAGGTTTGTATAATAATAAATACACTTGAAAACTCTATCGATGCAACTAGTAGTTATGATCTCCATCGTCAAAGGAATATATCTTTATGTCGTATGCACCTAATGTGAATAATTTTTAGGGAGAGGTTCGATGGGTTTAACCTTCCCTGGTTGCCCTACAACTTACCAGCAACAATTTCAACAATTTTCGTCTCAAGGCCAAAGTCAAAGCCAAAAGTTTAGGGACGAGCACCAAAAGATTCATCAATTTAGGCAAGGAGATATTGTTGCACTCCCAGCTGGTGTTGCACATTGGTTCTACAATGATGGCGATGCACCTATTGTTGCTGTATATGTCTATGACATAAACAACAATGCTAATCAACTTGAACCAAGGCAAAAGGTAATATTTTAAACAAATATTTCCATCGAAGTTGTGATTTTTTTATGTTTTTTATATATGTTCTTATAATGCAATTCATATTGTAAAACATTAAATTTTTTATTGATAAAAATTATAGGAGTTCTTATTAGCTGGCAACAACAACAAGGTTCAACAAGTATATGGTAGCTCAATTGAGCAATACTCAGGGCAAAACATATTCAACGGATTTGGTGTTAAGCTACTAGGTGAGGCTTTAGGCATTAACACAGTAGAAGCAAAGAGGTTGCAAAGCCAAAATGATCAAAGAGGAGAGATCATACATGTGAAGAATGGCCTTCAATTGTTGAAACCAGCTTTGACACAACAACAAGAACAAGAACAAGCTCAATACCAAGAAGTTCAGTATAGTGAACAACAACATACATCTTCCCAATGGAATGGATTAGAGGAGAACTTCTGCACAATCAAGCCAAGAGTAAACATTGAAAATCCTAGTCATTCTGATTCATACAACCCACGTGCTGGAAGGATCACAAGTGTCAATAGTCAGAATTTTCCCATCCTTAACCTCATCCAAATGAGTGCTACCAAAGTAAACCTATACCAGGTATTTATTAGAGAATTATTTTATGCTCTTTATTTTGTGAAAAATCTTTGATTTATTGCTTATATAACATTTTCTCTACTCCTTTGTACAGAATGCTATTCTCTCACCATTCTGGAACGTTAATGCTCATAGTTTGGTCTATATGATTCAAGGGCGTTCTCGAGTTCAAGTTGTTAGTAACTTTGGAAAGACCGTGTTCGATGATGTCCTTTGCCCTGGACAAGTATTGATCATTCCACAACACTATGTTGTCTTGAAGAAAGCGGAGTATGAAGGATGCCAATATATTACATTCAAGACAAATGCTAACGCCTTTGTCAGCCACCTTGCAGGGAAAAACTCTATATTTCGTGCCTTGCCAGTTGATGTGGTTGCTAATGCGTATCGCATCTTGAGGGAGCAAGCCCGAAGCCTCAAGAACAATAGGGTAGATGAGCATGGTGCCTTCACTCCTAGATTTCAACAACAATATTACTCAAGATTCTCAAATCAATCCAAAAATGAGGCTTCAAAGTAATGTAACTAAGAACTAGTATCGGCATATAGTAAAATAAAACACCACAAGTATGACACTTGGTGGTGATTCTATTCTATATCAGCACTAAATAAAGGTTACAAATTTCTTAATTTGCCTACTTCACGCCATGAGTATTCCATAATGGAGTGTAGTGGATGTGGCTATATTCACATAATTTATCCTATACACAAGAAGACAAGCAACATAACATATTGATTCCATAAATGACATTTGAATGCCATGGAGTGAACACATCATGGCAGCACCAAAGATTTAAATTTGCAATTTGGTAGCGGTGATTGAGGAGGATATACCACAATACTTGATAAATACTTACGAGACAAGTAGGCCAGTGATAAATCCATCCATTAACCTCACCTAACTAAATCTCCACTGAAAATGTTGTTGCATATGTGTATGTGGCCCCCAAAATTTGAATAATGGTGGATGAAGTTGTAAGCTCACACCTTTTTAAGGTACACAAATATATGAGTCGTTTGTTATGTTGATCCAATGGCTATGACAAGCTCTTACCTTGTAGGAGGTACTTCACCTAGAGCCTACAAAGGTTATTTTGTTTGTGCACATGATTATTTGCCGTTATTTGGATAAATTAAGATGGGACCAATTACTACTTTCCATTCAAAGGAAATATGTTCGATTGTTTCAAAATAAAAATAACAAATTAATGTATAGGATTAAGTCATGTGATGCACCAGTGTTGGTACTTCTTATGCCCTCACAAATAAGGTTTTGCAAGCGCACGGAATTACTGATGTAACAATTCACCTCGGAGTATACCGAGGTATTGTATTTATCCCAAAGGATGCACTGCTATTTAAAATATACCATATAACTACATTGCCTAAGGAAGATAATCTACTAACATAAGGGTTATCCGATAAAGATAAAGGAATTATGAACTCGAATAAAAATGACTACTTCAAAAACTTGAAGAGAGCTATCAAGAGATATCGATCAAAAGCCAAAGATAGTCTTGGCAAAGCAAAGCTTATTTATACTATAGAATCAAACACAAGAATCAAGGCTACCAAAAAGGGGTAAATGATACGATTACCGAAAACCAAAAACTTTTAACAGAATTAAAAGTTAACTCTAATTGATGAAGTTAACCTTACTATAGTCGAAATGTCTAACCTTTCTAGATGTCGCCGTTCCAACTGGGTTCCTTTCACCGGTCCGACTGTAGTACACCTTCCAGTCCGACCATTATTTTGCTATCGATCCGACCATTACACTATCGCCAGTTCGACCATCTACTACCAGAGAAAATAATATCGATGAAAATATCAAAAGTCGATGAAACTCTCGAAAGTACATCAACTTTATCTCATCAAGATGTGTCTATAAATTGCATACAAAACGCTCCTCTCTTAACTTTCGACTAAACTTAAAATTCAAGTCTAAACTATAATTTTTCTCACTTCTAAAAATGATACTTTGAGGCCTAGACTACCACTCCATTTATACCCATAGGTGACTACATAAAGACTCAGAATCCTACGAGGAGTAGCACTCCTAATCCCATGGAAAACTTTTTTGTACAGCTATCCAACTCATCCATACTATATATGAACTCTAATCTTTCCAAATTTAGACTCCATCCAAATTTGACTCTGCATTTCATATGCACACAATCCCTCTTATATGCCATGTGTAAACTTCATCTCTACGTGTATTGTTCTCAAGTCTTAGTATCCCGCATGATCTCCTTAACCATCTAGACCTCAACTTATCCCAAGCCTAGTCTCGATCCATTATTAACAATACTTCTAAGACCTCAAGCAACACCTACACATAAACAACCAAACAAACAATATCCAAGCATAAGTTCTCACCTAACTTGATTTACATTAGCATCCAATAGAATATCTCATGTATAAAAACTATCTAGAAGTCATAAACATGAAGCAAATATCTTAAAGCAAAAAATCAACACAAAACCGACTATTTTTGGGATTTTGTCGGTCCAACTGTTGGGCTTCTCGATCTGATCGCTCTTATGCTAACGGTCGGACTGGTACTATTCACAAGTCTAACCGACACTGTTTACTGATTTTGTAAATTCAATTCAAACACAACCTTTTTACTTTAATCTCAATAAAATATATCATACCAATTATTCATCACACAATCTAAATCATTAACATGATTTCACAATCTTCGCCTTGATAAATATATTGGCAACATTTCCAAAATACATATTTGTGTGAATGAAATGCAAAAACAAAATCAAAAAGAAAAGTTGTCCTCTTAGCAAAAGAAAAGAATTTCTTGCCTTTTTCATTTATTTGATAATAAACACAAAATCGACGATCAAAATTGTCGAAACTTTGGTCAATTAAGTACAAAAACTAAAAAAAATCAAATTTCTCACTCTTAAAATTGCCAAATTTCTCTCACTTTCTTTAACCTCGCAATTTGTATATATTTCTTCCCCTTTGATAATGATTCCATCAAAGATGCAAAAAAGAATAAAGAACCAATTAATATCCAAATGTCATGATTTTACATTTATCACTTATAGTAACCAACTTTTTATTTTTGAAGAGCTTTGAAGTGTACAAAAAGCAATCTAAGGACATGTTTTACAAAATAAGGGAGATATATTGGTCAACTAGCAAACAAGTCGAGCACCGGTCAGACCATGACTTCACCGCTGGTCTGACTAGACCTGGCCACTGGTCGGAGCACTAGGACACCTACGGTATGATCGCCCTTCACCTATGATCTAACTGCCCTCTAGCCTCTGGTTTGACTAGATCATATGAAGAAAAGCGTAGACCTTACCATCTCAACCTTGCAAGTTCACGGTCCCTATCCTTTTTCCATTTTGTTGCAAGTTGAAAGCAAAACAGAATCAAATGTCCATCCTTACTATAATGGGTACAATTATACTTCATACAAGTTGTTTCTTTTGAAAATAAATTAGAAGTATTTGCACAAGTTGTAGAAAGGTTTTTCAAAATACCAACAGATTTGAAAATCATTTTTTGTTTGGGTTTCGTCGAAATCTTACCCTTTTTAGATATATTCAAAATAGCAGGGTGATGAGATGTAAAATTGGAATGTGCATAAAAACATATGACATGAATGTATGTGCACACTTTTGATTGATTCAAAATCATGTTAAGATTCTTTATACCATCTAAAAATCTTTACAAAGAACTTTTCAAGTAAGAAATGTTTTTATCAAATTGGTACAATTTTCACAATCAATTAAAACTCCTTGTTTAAGACAATTTGAACAAGAGAGTACCTCATGATTTTTCACAATGTCTTCCATATACCCAATACAACATAAAGTATTTTTCAACTTTATCTTCTTAGAAAAACATGTTGAACAATTTTTACAAAACAAAGCAAATTTTTTTTATTGTTTTAACCTTCTAGCACTTAAAAGATTAAATATCAAACTTGCATAAAAAGCAACTTGAGATTTTTTTCAAAAGCTTTTTGGTTAAAAACAAACTCAACGGTAGTACGAGTGTGCAAAGCAAATCTAAGAGGAAAAAAATACTCAACCCTTTTGTTTTTATCAAACTCATATTCTAATCATAAACAATTATCAATATTAGCATCTCATAAAGCATAAATTTTAGAAAATAAAACTTCATACGATTTGCACGAATCATCATCAAGAATTAAAGATTTTCATCTAGCAACTTTAGTATTTAAAATCTTAATAGTGTGATCACGCCTTTTAAGCCTTTTAGAACATACATTAAGTTTATCAGTATAAGTTTATCAGTATGTTAAAAAGCATCATGTTCTAATTCATCATAATTAAGATTAATTTTTTCATTATCACTATCAGATTCATCCACATCAGATCTAGATCTACCATAAGCCATGAGAGCTAAATCTGTTAAATGATTACCTTAGCCAATGCTCTCTCCTTCTTTAATCTCCAACTGTTTATCGCTTTCAAAAGCTTCTAGTAGTTGACGTGTAAACTTTTACTTGTGGTTCTTCTTTTTGCCTTGCTTCTTGTCATTATTGTCTTTCTCCTCTTATTTGATTGACTTGTTGAAATTAGGATAATTGAAACGAATATGATACAACTCATCACACCTAAGGCACCGAATGAGGCCACGTCATTTCCTGTTTCTTATATTGTACAAAGCTTAAGAAATTTTGTTAGAAAGCAAAACCAAGTCCTCCTCAAATATTTTATCAAGTTGGTCATCGAACATGCTATTAGCAGCAAAAGACAATGATAAAGAAGAAACAATAGACGAACTAGCAGAAGACACCAAAGCAGTAGATTTAGAATCAATCTTATGAGAGAAAATCCATTTCATATGTCTTAAGGTTGGTTTAAAGAGAATCAAAGTTAAAGTTGTCATGCTAACTAATTTTTGAATTGATATAACGTTCATCTCCCAAATCGATATATCAAAACCATTCAAAAGATGCTGAGCAAATTCAAATTGAGAATAGTTAACATCAAAATAATCATCAATAGAATGAAGATTACTCAAAACTTTGTTAAAGCGAGCAAAATACTCATGTAAAGTTTCTCCTTGTTTCATCTCAAATTTCATATAATCCTTTTTAAAAACATCCCTATGAATTTCCTTAATATTAGAAAATCCTTTGTAAAACTCATGCAATACTTTCCACACCTCATGCGCAATTTCAAAATGAGAAATCCGATTAAAATATGATTGAGAAACAGCGCTTAAAATCATGTTGCATGCTTTACAATTATTTTCAAATTCAACTTTATTTGTGGCAACAATAGCATTAGGAATACTATAAGCGTTTGAAACTTTTTTGCCAAATATCATAATCTTTAGACATAATATAAGCTTTCATCTTTTTACACCAGTACTGAAAATCAACTACTTAGTTGAAAATCGGTTAGCTATGGCTAAATCTCAATATCGGTATAGATTAAATAGAGAGAAAAGGCTCTGATACCACTTGTAAAATTGAACACAAGAATTAAGCCTATTAGAGGAGGGGTGAATGGTAGGATTACCAAAAACTTTTAGTGAAATTAAAAGTTATCTTTGATTAATTAAGTTAATCTTACTATAGTCAAAATCCCTGGCCTCTCTAGATGTCATCAATCTGACTGGGTTCTTGCTGCCAGTTCGACTATGTTCATGTTGCCGGTCTGACCATAGTACACCTTTTAGTCCAATCATCATTTTGTTGTTGGTCCAACCACTGCACTGTTACTGTTTCGACTATGTTTATCTAGCCGGTCCGACTACCAGCTAGTAGAGAAAAACAATATCGACGAAAATATCGAAAGGCAACAAAACTCTTCAAAGTACATCAACTTTATTTCATTAATATGTGTCTACAAAGTGCATATAAAGTACTCTTCTCTTAACTATCGACTAAACTCGTAACTCAAGTCTAAACCCTATTTTTTCCCTCTCTTTCAATGATGATACTTTGAGGCCTAGACTGTATCTCTATTTATACCCATAGGTGGCTGCACAAAGACTCTGAATCCTACTAGAACTAGCACTCCTAATCCCATAAAAAAACTCTCTTGTACAGATATCCAACTCATCCATACCAAATATGAACTCTAATCTTTTCAAATTTGGACTCTATCTAAATTTGGCTCCACTTTCCATACGCACATAATCCCTCTTGTATGCCATATGGAAACTTGATCTTCACGTACATTGTTCTCTAGTCATAGTATCTCGCATGATCTCCTTGACCATCAGGACCTCAACTTATCCCAAGCCTAGTCCCGATCCATCACCGACAATACTCTCGAGCACATTAACAACGCACATGAACAACCTATGGGTCAAGGAATACATACACATGAATAACCAAAAAATCATATCTGTGCATAAGTTCTCAGTTAACTTTCTCATATTAGCATACAACAGAATATCTCACGTATAAAAATCATCTAAAAATCATAACATAAAATAAACATCGTAAACCAAAAAATCAACGTGAAACGTACTCTTGGGATTTCGCCGGTCCGACCATCAGATTTCCCGGTCTAACCGCTCTCATACCTATGTATGGATCGGGTTTGTTCATTGGTCAGACTGGTAACTATTCATCAGTCTAACCGATACTATTCACTGGTATAACCGACATTGTTTATCGATTTTGCAAATTTAATTCAAACACAACATTTTCACTTTAATCTTAATAAAACTAATTATGCCAAGTATTCATCACACAATCTAAATAATCACCATAATTTCACATATACAACCAATTACTTCGGGCGTAGGAGTAATTAACCGCAAAGGATGAACACCTTTATGCCAATAAACATGAACATAACTAGGGTTAACATGACCAACTTCGAAGGACGAACAAGTTTGTCACCACCTGATCAACTACGTCATCTATTTCCCTAACATGACTTTCTTCCTAATACAAGACATAGGCACTAGATTTATGACTTATTCTAATATTTAACTCTTAATTAAAGAGAACACCCGGACTTAGCTAGATGAAGTAAGTCCAAACAAGGAACCAGCAAACATATATAAATCACTTGAAGCTAAGCAAACAAAGATTTTCCAAAAGGTCGATTGAACAATATTTCGCATGAAAACAAATCAGATAATTAAATATAGAAAGTAAATCAGCAAATATCAAATGAAAATATATTGAACAAAATGTACAAAATTAGAAAGATATCATTACTAAACTTTTGAAGCCGACTTCTCTAGAACTAGGGCGGTTGCCCAACTCGAACTTGACTCCCGGCTGCTTCTACTCCTAATTCTCTGAACGAGAGTTAGCGAACCCAATTTGACTACTCCTACAACTAAATTGACAAATTGGAGTGAATGGAGAGTAGTTGAGCGAGTGTGGTACTTTGAGTTACCAAAATGGACCCCTATTTATAGTTTAAGTGAGTGAGGAGGTTTGTAGGTAATGTAAGAGGTTGTTGGCCGGCTGGCCAAAGTGGAGGCGCCAGTCAACCCCCTCCATGGCTAGTCAACCATCCTATTTGGCGGTTTCAGTAATAGACAGCCAAGATCATCTCCTGGAGGTGGTTGTGACAGTTGGAGACAGCGGTTTTGGCAGTTGAAATCTGTGGAGAGGCAAGTCAACTATTCCCTGATCGATTGAGCTCCTAGACCTAGAGACGAGCAGACTGACTCAAGCCTCGATTGGCTAGCCTTAGGGTGATCTGCTGGCCTGGTTGCCCTCCCCTAGGCCTCCTAGCTTGTCTGGCATGGACCAACTGGTCCAAATTCTTCTCTTTTTGTGTAATTTCTTCTTATTTTGGCATATACTAGCAAAATAATTAGAAATAACAAAACAAGTGGAAACACATTAATATATACCAAATTGTTGATAGTGACTTTGATTTTTACATGTTTATTTGCTGAAAGTTGGGGTTGAAACATTATTTAACTACAACCAACAACCGGACCACATACAACATACCTCATCCAAAAAAGCATGCCACAACAAAAAAATGTTATATTGGAAATTGAATATGTCTCCATGAAATTTGATATTGATTTCAAATTATTATTATTATTATTATTATTATGGAAAACTTAAAGAATTCAAAATTGTTGACTTTATTGAAATCTGATACTTAGACTTCAACAAAATTCTATAATCATTTTTAAGAAAAGAAATACATCAACGATGCTTAAACTTGTCGTCTAGCCCATAAACTGAAATTTGTTGTTTTAGACCCAATCAAACTTGTTAAATCAATTATTCAGGTACAATTGCGATACGAGCATTTAGATGTAAACATGGCATGGCAACCATGGTCGCTGTAATGCAAAGCCACTGAACTGGCCATCCTAAAGCTCAGATGTTGCGATCTTGAAGGATGATAGATCTGGTTGGACAAAAAAAGGGGTGTTGGTTACACTAGGGAGAGTCGGAGGGGGTGGCAGTGACGATAGAAAAGTTTGCTAGACACTAGAGTCCTTGATCACCATGTCACAAGGGACGTGTAATATTTTGTACTTGGTGACCATGTATTTTGCGTGCATTCATAACTGTGCTTGGTGACCATGTAGTCGGTTTGCACACAATGAGAACAAACCATATCCGTTCAAGGAGTGACGAATGAGAATGACAGCGAATTGAGGCTCTTATGCACAAAAAAGAAAATAATTCCATATTGGCGTATCACGTTGGTGCCCACATTTTCAAATGCGATTTTTTGGATTGCTACATTTAACCGTTAAGTTTAAGGTCTGAAAACGTATTTGTATGGTTTATGCATATAATGACATGTTTATGTCCTGCTAGTATATTCTTTGGTAATTTGTGTTGGGAGTTTTAAAAGTTTGATTAAATGTTGTTATAAATACCAAATATTTTACCAGAGAATTTTCTTTTAAGAACATTAGCAATAGATGCCTAAAATTCCATCCCTAAAATTTTGTTTTTATCTCTAGTTAGATTTTTATGTATGAATAAATCTCTCTTCAAGAGATAACTTAAATTACTACGGGTCCACCCCACACTAACAAAATCATTGGTCTGATTAACTCCTCCCGTGTGGCACAACCAGTACCCTCCTCCCGCGCGCCACTACAGATTGAGAGCGAGGAGCACCCAACTTATGGAGAGCAAGAAACATAGGGTTCAGGATTTCAACTTTTGAGAATCTCTGTAGAGGAACTATTGGAGCCGATTTTCCAAGAAAAATCCAAAATTTTAAGATTGGGTTTTATTTTGGGATTCTGTTAGACATGCTCTAAAGATTTCTGTGCTGTTCAGATCAGCATGAGTTTTGTTGTGTGATGTACTAGCTCATAAAGCGAATTTGTTGCTCACTCACTCCATTCTCAAATACATAATACCTTAAAATGTATGCATCAAATTAATTTCAATCACTAACATATAAAAAGTTATTGAAAATTCATATGTGAAAGTAATATTGGCAGATTTGTTATGATTTTTCTAGTACTAGTTGGGTGTCCGTGCATTGCAACAGGAAAAAATAAAACCAACTGCAACTCATACCATACAAATGATATCAAATACTTAAATAATAAGTGAGATCATTAAGCCTAGTATGGTTACAATTTCATTGCATAGGCATACATAAAAGTTTCACAAAACAAAAAAAATTACACTAGAAAAATAGATGGGGTGACATTGAACAAATGTTCAATTCTAACAAAAAAATAAAGATATAATGAGTCGTAGAAGTATCTTAAGCACAAAATTCACATCTAATTCTCACAAGCAACCCAGATATAATAATCTTTTAGACAAAGAAACCAAGAGCAACTTCCTTTTCTTCGTAGTGAGTCACCATCTACTTAATTCCTCCATTTCCATCTACAATCTTGTTAAACGAAATATAACAATATTCCTCATCCCTAATGATGCAATGTACAAGATTTTCCACCAAGCTCAGTTTTGAGCCTATAAAAGCAATCATGATGATTAAAATAACAAAAACATAATAAATAATTATCATCAAACCCCAAGTACATTCACCTCTGTTCACACGCAAATATGGTATTTGTCTCGAAACAAGCCCTACAAAACCATGTAGAATGCAAAATGTAGTCTAAATAACAGATAATTTGTTGATCATAAGGTAGATTCACAAAACTAATAAGGACGCATCAACTTATCTTGTAAACGTTTTGCTCTTAGCAATAGTTACTGCAAGTTGGCCCAAAATAGAAACAATAACTTTGTAGGTGATCATCCTAGTTATAGGTTGACAATGTGACATGATTGAGTTCACACATAGAACAAAAGTAGTAAAGAGGGAGTAAGAGTACAGATATATAGTATTAAAAACTTTGATCAGTTGTAAAATGAGTAAATTGTATTGTTGGCATTAAATATGCCAATCTTTTTACATTCGGATAGCAATGGTGGGGAAATCTTATAGGCTAAATGTATGAATGAAATGGATGGAGGCATGGACATGCATGTTAAGGTTGTAGGAAATTGTGTAGGCATACAAATACTACTATTAACAGGAAAACCTAAAGTAGAATTGCAATTTAAACAAACATCTGAGTAATGTTTTAGAAAAAAGTTATGGTAGGTGTGTTCATGATAAGCCAAATAATGATCTAGCATTTTAACATGACTATACCACCTACTTATATGCTTGACATCTGTATATTTCAAACTCATTTGCTCCTAAGGTTGAATATATATGAAAATGATACACTAACCAGACAAATCCCCTTACACTGATAAAAAATTTAAGTTAGAATAATTCTTCATGTTCTTTCATTTTACACTGAGAATATCGGTTTAGACCTTGCCAAATGCTATATGCAACCAATTTTAGCTCATATGCTTGAAATCATTTATCTCAGTACTAAGAAAACAATGGTGGAACTAACTGCAACGTGTGGGCTCAAGTGACCCCACAGATTTATCTAAAACAGCCCAAAATCTATTGATTTGTGTGTTGTAAAATTAGAAAACTTGAAGGAATCTAGAGCTTTGACCCCCATAGAGTTTGATGGCTCTTCACTACTGCTAAAAAATACCAATACTGTGAGACCAAGCAAAGAATTATAGAAACTCATCCTTGACCCATCAAAATGTATGTTTTAAGTGGTAAGGAAAAATAAACCACCTCAGTTAACTGCAGCCACACCTGGAGGGAAGGTAAAGAAACATAGTGGGTGGTCGTTGTTGCATATATTTATTTACTCAGTTTATTGATTGACTACAACTCGGGTGATGAGATAGCAATGCATATCAGATTAACTGTACTCTACTTTACTCTGTTATAATATAATTGAGTCAGGAATGCTCCTGACAGCATTTAGGGAAAATGGACAAATGACACTGCAATTGTAAACTAAATATTTCTTCAACTGTAGAACTGGAAGCACTATGGCTTTTGAGTTGGACCTGACATCATAAACATAGTGAAAGGATTTAAAGTTTACACTTTCCAGTCTAACAGCAACGGTAAGCAAATATTTTGCCTTTTTTTCTCAAAGAAATATAGTAAAAGGATTACAGAGTATAAAAGAGAAGACTGAGGTACATACAAGTACAGTCAGACCTGACTTAAAGAGACAAAGGCACCAAGAAATAAAGAATAAAAGAAACTAACACTACCATTAGGTTAAGAGCTGCAGTAGACGACATGTCTACATAGACTGGATTCCTGAAGTCAGCTTATTCTCTTCTCAATATTTAAATGCATGGCAGTCATCCATAGCCAAATCATTTGAAGAGCTAACATTATTTTGTGCAAACGTATACACGAACAATAGATTTTTTTTAGATAATGCACCAAACCAGTAGATACCCTAATCAGTGCCATGTTATGATGTGAACGGTACTGTTGTTCTCAGTCTAACTTCTGAAAACACAGGGAGTATAGCTTCCCTTCAACTCTTTCAATTGTACATGAAAATATATTCATATATTCTTAATTTGAACAAGCCATTATATTCATAGGATGAGGGACAGTTTTTACTCTGCTAGAATGAAAAAGAAAGAGTACAATTAGTTGCCAGAACCGGCATGTTACTTCTAGATAGACAATGCACAAAAAACTGTGTTTGTTTCAATTTAGAGCCCTTTGAGTAATCGAAAAGAGAAAACTGTGAAATTTATAGAAATCAGTAGATATAATCCTTTTAGATGTAGTAGTGTTAGCTCAAAAGACTGCAAGGATATAAGCAGCTGACCTTTATTTTTTAGACGATATATTTATATTCCTTTTCTTTTAGGTGGAAAGAATACACACAAATCAGCAGCTTCCAAGCTCTGCTTCCATGACCATATCCAAATATCTCAAGCAATGCAAAATTGATTAGAAAACAACAGATCTTGTTACTTTAAATGCAAATATGAAATATCAAGGAAGCAACAATGTGCAATTTCATACTTAACTTGAAGTCATCTGTACCTAGGCTTGTCCATTTTACTGTTCCAGCCCATGAAAGATCGAAAGCGAGAAAGCACCTGGAAAGAGAAAAAACAAATTATGGGAACTCTTAATTCCAAAAACACAGCTGTATCTTCTTAACAGGATTTGAACTATCTGTAAACGAAAACTGTATTAAAATGGCAGTGACAAATAAACATGCTATTAGCAAAATACAACATCAGGATACTATGGCCATTCATGATTCACCTTTATCATTGCTCGGATGCAATTGTCGTTTGCAGATTTGGAACGAATATAAGAGAAATTTAGGAACCTGGTGACTGCTCGGTTCAGATTAGTTTCATGCCCTGATTCCCCCTTGTAATTCGCAGTGACAAACAAAGAGATTATCTGCATTTACAACACCAAGAATGAACAAAAAACAAATAGTCAGATAAAGAACAGAGTTAACAGCCTGCACTTACAACCGATGTACTGCAGCACACGAACAATATGGTCAACTCGTTCAGCGGCTCGTGGTTGGCCCGGCGGCTCGACGACGTTTTGTTCCACGCTGGTGGAGCAGATCGGGGGAAGCGGATGAACGGAGGTGGAGGATGTGGGAGAGAGGAGATGAGAGATAGGAAGGAGGAGGTGGGAGAGAGGCGCCGCCGCGCCGGCATGGCTAGGAGCGGCGGCATGGTGAGGGAATGGAGGAGCGGCGAGGACGAGCAGAAGTGGGGCAGGGGTGGCGCGCAGGAGGAGGAGGAGATGGGGGAGGGGCAGCAGCGTGGCGAGGTAGCTGTGGCGAACGGCGGCGTGCCGGCATCCTTCCTTTCTGCGGAAAAGGCGCCGGGGTCACGGCAGAGGCGGTGCCGGGGGCTAGTCGGAGACGCGGAAGGATGCGGATTCGGGCGTGCAGACCTTCGGCGCAGCAGGCACTGGGGCAAGCCGTCGGTGAAGGGGGAGGGAGCAGCGGGGACTGGGATCGCCGGCAGCGTGCTGCGCGAGGCATCTGTGGGGGAGGAGGGAGGAGATCGGGGCATGGTTGGGGGATAAATTGAAATTGAAGCGTTTCAACTTAAAGTGATATACAACCTTGATTTAGTTTATGAACGTATACTCCCAAGTCTAACCTGATTGAGTTTGAACCTGGAAGAAATCATATATACATGCAAGCAATTTAAACCTTTTTTTTTTGGCGAGGAGAGCAATTTTAACTTCTGAAACAACAAAAAATGTCAAAAGTTTTTCTTTTCAATTATAAAAGACTCACACATACACATACATCACCACACCAAACTCTACATGCTCCGCTGTAAAATGTTAAGCGTTAGGTCAGCTTGTAAATCTGCCAAAGGGGGGAAAAAGAAAAGAGCATTTTATATGCTCCGTATGGTGCCTGCATGTACTACTTGTGCTCGTGAATGAAAACAGTATAATTTGGGTTCTTTTTGTAGTATTACAGGATGAACAATTTTTTTAGATAATATGCATGTAGTATGGTAATACTATAGCACTTTTTTTTTCAAAAAATGAAACCAGTACGTAGTTGACAAGTCAAGCAGCACTGCCGTGTGTGGCCTATAAATGCAAGTTTCCTAGCTAGCTTAACCTCTACAACACCATTACTAATTACCAGCACCGGAGAGATGAAGCTAATAACCCTCTTGTATCTGCTGCCTCTGCCTCCTCCTCGTCACTACCGGCTCGTCCTCTCCCGTCTCCGTCTCCGGCGACCGCTGCCCTATTCATCACCGTCGTCGGCTTCAGGACATGGTAGCCGCCGTAGTCGTCGTCAGTCAGCCACTTCCGCCGCCGTCAGCTGCGGCGGCGAGGACTAGCAGCACGAGCGGCGCCGGCGCCACGGCAGTCGAAACTGCACTGCCACGGCAGCGAGACGATGATGAAGTGATCGATGAGACGACGATGTACGAGGGGTCCAAGAGGCTCAGCCCCGGGGGACCCAACCCTCAGCATCACTGAGCTTCAAAAGTACTCCGTCGTCTTCTTCGATCAGTTCGTCGTCGACGAGGCCGGCCAACCAGTCAGCAGCATCTGCATATCGATCAGATTCACAAATAATCAAAAGCATATGACTTTATAGAGTAATTAATAGGCGGCTTCTATCTATCTAGCTATCGGCTACTTATTTTAGTCTCCCTGGCCTGAAGTGAGTTCCATCTGATTGATTAATTACAGTGATGTTTTGATTCAAAAACTTGATAACTAATAGCTAGTACTATATGTATTTTGTGCTAGCTTTTGCTTTTCGATCCCCTGAAAGTTGGTTCATGGAGGAAAGAACATGCAGCATGGGGATTATGTATTTATGTGCGTATGAACTACTGTTATGTTTGTAAGACCGACGCAAATGTTCCAACAATTGAGATCAACGTGTTGAATTTAAGTTAGCCATGATATAAACACGTTTCTTATAACGGTTTTGCTAGATTTAAACCACTAAGTAGTCTAGATCTAAACCACTTATCATGTGTTGTTACATACGGATGGGTCAAGATTCAGTTTCACTCAACGAGGCTTCATGCGAAGGGACAAGTTTGGTTTCAGTTTTTTCTAGCTCACAATTCCAAGTTTCCAATCCATGCTTGTTCACTACCAATGGGCCAAGCACTGTCCTAATTTGCTAGTCCACTACTCCACCCAAAGCCCAACAAATGGGATCAAAAAATTTTTGAGTGCCTTTTTTTTGGATTTGCTAATTGTCACTTTCTTAGAGCATCACTAAGAGATACTCGATAAATCTCCCTAAATGACTTTTTGGAGATTCCTAACCAGGATTTGAGATTCTAAAGTATCATCCCCTCTAACGAATTAGGTAAACATGACTCTCTATAATAAAACGTGGGACTAGCTGAAAAACTACCAACTGTTCTCCTCCCTCCTATATAATGGCCTGATAGGTGGAGCCCACCTATCAGTCCCTCTTTCTTTCCTCTTTTCTTCCTCCACTACAACTTCTCTCATTCTCCTACACTTTGAGCACACAACCAAGCACTTCAGGGTGTGACGAGTTGGCGGCGACGTGAATTGAAGGCCAGCAATGGATGAGCTCACAATAGATTGATGGTAGCGTGAATCATATTAGCGGCAGTGGCCAATGATGGACAAGCTTGCGATGGCTACACTAGCATAAATTAGGGGTTAGCGACAAACAAGCTCATGACAGACCGATGGTGGCGTGAATCGAGCTAGCGATGGCAAAAATCAGGAGGGCCACTAGCCAACAGTGAACAAGCTCATGACGGTGCGAATTGGTGGTCATCAGCTATGCAAATCGAGGCTGCAATGGACGAGTTCACGATGATCCGGACATCCTGGCAGAGCGCACAAACTGCTTGGGTGTGGGGACACTCAGATAGGGTCTAAACATCCCATGATCATGTAACCGCCTAGGAAGTTTAGTTATGCGTAGAAAGATACAAAAGCAATGCTTCTATTAATTATACAAATCGACAAGGTTCTATTACAACACGAACTCAACACACACGCAACAGCCATACACTTATAACCAAAAGACACAACTCTACATCATATGAACGGCCTAAGCATAGAGTCGACCTAGAAATCATAGACTTCTTCTTTATCCCACTCGTGTGGATCGATGGATTCTTCAACTTCACCTATGACTTCTTCTTGAACAACTTGATCCCAAAAGGTAAGTAAGACTAAGTACTCCGCAAGCCATGCAAGTAAACATATACTATTGCAGGTATAACAAGGAAGAGAACTCTAAACCTTAGAAGCAATTCACAAACATTCCATTTCATAAAGAAGTTTATATTTAAAAGGTTCATCATTTCATCCCATTTATTAATCAAGTATAAACATTTTCTCTAAATCTATTTATGCCTTTACTCTGGATTCACCTATAGACATATCTATATTAACTGAGACTTTACAGTCTACCCAATTTTACCCGCACAATACCTATAACTAGCCAGGCTGAAGATAACATAACGTGCTACTACTCCAAGTTTATCTCTGTTCTACCTTGTAGGTTATAGGACAAGTTGTCTGTTGGCCCTAACTTGGTCTTCGCACGGGTGTGCACCAACCCATCATCTTGTCCACCTACTATTGTATGACATAAGAGGAACACACAGTCCTCACAGCCCACAATAGATCCCATAGTACCCACACTCACATATAATAAACATCTCGCACTACTCTATGGCCATTACACATGTTAAGGCACCAATACAGCAAAAGGGTGTGGAAATTCAATTCACTAGAGCAGCATATGCTAAGTCCGAATACCTTGATCATGCGGATGGGTGAAAATTATGTCACGGGTTTGTCCTTATTAATATTAAATAAACCATAACTTTTTCAAAGCTTCATATGATATAGTTCACATGATAATTGATATAGTGACAATCATCTAGTTTGAACTAAGATTATCAATGGTATAACAAGCTTGCAAGATTGGTAATATATATAGCAAGATAAATATTAGGTCATTGCTATTTTAAAAAGGTTTTTAGTGAAAAAACACATGCATGCTATATAGTACTTTAAGGCAAGTATAATATATCCAAAATATGACCTACCTCTAGATTAGTTTTAATTATGATCAAAAGGTACGTGCCTTGCTTTCTAGTTCGGTGTAGTCATACCACGCTTCTCCTCCTATGGTTGTGATGGTGTGGGCATCGATGATGAACTCTAATCCTTCGCCTTCTAGATCTACAACGGCCTAATCTATCGATGTACAAAATAAAACAACTAAGCAAATAACTCTAAATGAACATCAAAACATAGAAAGTACAAGAGAAGATAAAAGGAATAATCTTGAAAGAATTTGGGTATTTTTGGTATTTTTTGGCGAGTGGCAAACCCTATAGCCAAAATTATGGTTGCATCAACGGATGCTCGGATTGCGATAAAACTGGCCTGGATGGATTCAGAATAATTCAAGGAGTCAAAAATAGGTCTCAGATTATGGATTTGAGGTTAAATGAATTGTGAATTTGATTGAATGGGAAAAAGGAATTTTCTAAATTATTTTTTATAGAAAATATGGTTTTTTTCCTTTTCTTTCTCTATGCACAAAACCATTGGCATCGGTGGGCGCCAATGGCGAAGGAGGCTGGTTTCTAGTGGAGTGTCATCGATTTTGGGCGCTAGGGGTCCCGATCCTTAATGCTACATGGCCGACAACAAGCCTGGCAACGATGGCTAGTAGGAAGTGATGGGGGTGTCCATAGTGGCGGTGTCTCTAGCGACTTGGCTATGTCGAGTGGAGGGAGGTGGAGCCAATGGTGGCGGTGATTGGGCATGAGGCACCATGAAGCAGCGACGTACCGTATGGCCTAGCGGTGACCAAAGAGAGGCGACGGCGGAAGGCAGTGCCGATGGTGATTTTGTTAGGGAAGGAGAGGGGAACAAGGTTCTAAGACATGGAAAAGACAGTGGATAGCTCAAATTTGGATGAGGAGATTTAGGAGCGCCAAATTTTACAGCTTCCTTATCGACGGCCAAAACCCTAACTTCAACTAGTTGGCTTTGGTAATGGTGATTGGCATGGTGGAGGCTAGGGTAGCTTATGGGAGCAAATAGAATAGGTGGAGGTGTAGCTTTTTGCTTTTGGTGGCAATCGATGAAGAGCAACGAAGAGGGAGAACAACGGTAGAGATGATGGCGTTCGGGGTGGTAGAGCTCAAGTGGAAAAGTAGGAGTAGCTCAAGCTTGAGATTGGGTTGGATGCTAGATAGGTTCATGAGGACAGCAAGCAGAAGCACGACGTGTGGAGGGTGACTCAGCAGTGAAACAACTATGTGGTCCGGGTAATCGATAGAGGTGGTAGGCAACAACCTTAAAGCCGTTCACATGAGCAGACGTACTCTACCTCGAGGCAAAGCAAGGGAGGCCAGGTTGGCTTTAGGCTGGCCTAAACCAGATGGAGAAAAAAAGGAAAAATAGAAAGAGGAAAAGGATGGAAGGGAAAAAGATGGGCGAGCCTAAAAAATATGTCGACAATAGGAAGAAGAAAGATGGGCCGAGGGCCCAACGGTGGAACAGACTCATCCATGAGGGTTTGGGTAGAGTATTTACACTTTTGAAGAAACGAAAAAGAAAAAGAAGGATGGTAAATAAAGAATGATTTTAAAATGAAACGAAACGGAAAATTCAACGTGAATTTTTGAAAATCCTAAGAAGAAAAACGGTTTTAAAATTTAATTATTTTCAGGGACATTACACTGGGCTCGGTAGATTGGGAGCCAACGGTCTTCCCAACTTGTAGAAAGGTAATCTTTTAGGATCTTAATCAGAGTTCTGTTGGGAGTAGTATTGGGCTTCTTTGGGCATGCTCTCAGATTAGACCGGGCTGTGAGCTTAGACAAAGTTGTTGTATAGATGGGCCAGGCTAAACTTCAGGGCTTTTCCATGCTTTTTGATCTATGAACAGGTGAACTAAACTACTAATCCAATCTAGAATGAATAAGGATAATCCAATTATAGTTCTTACTCAGAGCCCAAACCCCTAGACTTGATGAAGGCCAACTCTAATTCCCACTCTATATTGAATTTTGTCGATCGAAGGTGAAAGTACACTTAGATACAGTCAAAAATGCTCATTGATGATAAAACTGAGTGTATGACAATTACTGGGGGTGTAAATAAATAAATTAAAAAGTTGAATTAAAAATATTTTCTAAGAAATGTTGATGAAGAAACTTTCTTTTTAAATTGTACTGTTTAGGATCTTAAAAAACCCCGTAATAATTCTGTTAGCCCAAAATAACAAGCCCTTAGTCAAAAAAAAAACTTGAAACAGGCTGACTACAACCCAGCATTTAAAAACAACAAAAATTAAAGAAATCCTAGACAATCACCTTGAAGACCATGGGCTAGTAGCGTGGAGTAAAAGGAATAGGTAGCAGTGAAAATAGTGGAGGATATGTACATAGGATTGATAGAATCATCGGATATATTATTGGTCCTAAGAACAGATGGTACGCAGAATAAGATTTGAATGAGAAAAGGCATTCTCTAAAACTAACGGCACTGTAGAGACAATAGTAAATATCCTAATGTTAAATATAATATACCAATACTAAAGATTATCCAAGAGGATAAGGGACGCAATGGTTAATATTAAAACTAGAATCCCATTTAACATATGAAAAATAAAAGAAAGATATTTGATAAAATAAAAGATTTAATATATCAGATCCGTATTTATCGAATCAATCTCATCCCATAGGCGGAAAAAATAAAAAATACGAGGTAACAGAATTGGAGCGCCGCAGACGCCTGTGACTGTTAAGGGACGGTGACGTCACGGCCCTTGCTTTTTCCAGGTTACAGGGGTCCAAGCTCGGTCGCTGCCGTGCCGTATATTCATCCATTGGATTCCAACGGCCAGGATTACACGTGCGCCACCGCCTCCTCTTTTCCCCCTCTTCACTCTCTTCCCGACTCGTCGTCACCTTCAAACTCCCCAACCCCCCCCCTCCCCCCCCAAAAAAAATCGCGAACTCCCCGACCCGACGTCGCCACCCACCCCGTCGCACCTCCACCTCCATAGCCATAGCCAGCCGCAGCTAGGTCCAATCCGGCTCAACCCCCGCGGATTCCGATAGGGTTCGGCGCGAATCCCTCGCCGAGGCTGCCGCTGCCTCGATCCGGGCCTCTCGGGGACCGGATTTAGGGTTTAATTTATGCATGGCCTCGTCCCCTCCTGACGACGGCGCCGGCGGGGAGGAGCAGCCCGCGGCGAGCCCCGCGCCCCCGGCCGTGGCGGCGGAGGCAGTGGAGGAGCCGGTGACGTCCCGGTGGGCGCCGGAGATCAGGGTGTACAGGCGCAAGTACCCCCGCAAAAACCCTAAACCCCCTCCGAACCCTAGCCCTAGTTCCAGCCCCCTCGCGCAAACCCTAGCCTCGATTCGGAGGTCGATTCGCCGCCCGGAGGATGGGCCTGCGGCTCCGCGGCCTGATCCGGCCGCCGCACCTGCTTCCTCGTCCCCTCCCCCTCCCCCGAGCGCCCCAGCTGCCCCAGCGCTGCTGCGGGAGCCCACCGCCGCTTCCAACGACGTCTCCGCGGGGCCTAACCAGGACGGCGGGGCCGTTCCCAACGGCCATGGAGACGTCCGGGCGGCCGCCGAAGAGAAGGCACGGAAGAGCAGGGCGCGGAGCGAGCTGCGGCGGCAGCTTGCATCGGAGCTCGACCAGGTTCGTGGGCTTTCCAAGCGGCTGAAGGCAACTGCTGAGGCCATGGTGTCTGAGTCTGCAGCGGCCCTTGCTTTGCCTGTGGTGGTGCTTCCGCCACAGCTTCCTGCTGGGTATGCGCACTCGCAGTTCACGCTCGCTGATCCTGTGACGTCCATACCTTGTCAAGTTTCTGATGTTGCTCAGGTCCGCTCAGTGTTGCAGCGTGGGCCACTAACTGTGTCAATGTCTCACACAGAATCCTTCGAGAAGGAGAAGCGGACACCAAAGGCGAATCAGTTATATCAAAATTCAGAGTTCTTGCTTGCCAAGGATAAGTTTCCACCTTCAGATTCACTTGGTCGTAAGAAACCCAAGCACCATAAGAAGAAACATCGTTCCTTGGCATCCCATGGTGCTGGTTATGATGCTGAGCAGAGGCTATACTCTCATGCTTTTAAGAAATCTATGTCACTGCTTTCTAGGCTAATGAAGCACAAATTTGGTTGGGTGTTTAACAAGCCTGTAGATGCTGTTGCGCTTGGTTTGCATGACTATTTTGCTATTATCAAGCATCCAATGGATCTTGGCACGATAAAGACCCGCCTCACGCATGGCCAGTACAGGAACCCAAGGGAGTTTGCTGATGATGTACGGCTAACGTTCCATAATGCCATGACCTATAATCCCAAGGGGCAGGATGTGCATTTCATGGCTGAGCAGTTGTTGGGAATTTTTGAGGCACGGTGGTCTGAAATTGAGGCTGAGGTTCAGTACCTTGCCTCATGTCCGCCATTGCCAAATAAGTTTCCACCTCCACCAATTGACATGCGCTTCCTTGAGCGGTCAGATTCTGTAAAACACCATATGGTGTTGGACTCCAAGTCAAGGCCAGTAAGTCATACTCCCACTTATAGTGCCAGGACTCCATCGTTGAAGAAACCAAAAGCCAAGGATCTGGATAAGAGAGATATGACAATAGATGAGAAGCGGAAGCTTAGTAACAACCTTCAGAATTTGCCCCCAGAGAAGCTTGATGTTGTGGTGCAGATCATTAAGAACAAGAATCTGTCTGTTAGGCAGCATGATGATGAGATTGAGGTTGAAATAGATAGCATGGATACTGAGACACTTTGGGAACTTGATAGATTCGTGGCCAACTACAAGAAGAACCTTAGCAAGCAAAAGAGGAAGGCTGAGCGTGCCATGCTTGCAAGACAGGATGCAGAGTTGCATGCACAGCATGTTGCACCACAACAACCAGTATGGACATTCAATCATTCCTATTCCTATTCTATAGATAGTACTATAGTTAATTGAATTTTATGATTGTTACTGAAAGTTACAGTTTCTTGGATTGCAGAGTCAAGAACCTAATATTGGTGTAAAATCTCCAAATCAAAGTAAGATATATTTGCTCTATTTTGTATATCATCTTATCATCCAACTGAATTGCTAGGAACTATGGAAGCAATATTAAATTTACTTTTTTCATATGAGCAGATTTGGTTGCAGATGAGCAATTAGCTACTTCTGTGCCAGAACAAAATGATAATAATGGACAAAATGCAAGTAGATCGAGCAGCTCTAGCAGCTCCAGCAGTGATACAGGATCCTCTTCTAGTGGTAATGTTTCTTTCTGCCCTTGGTTTTGCTTATCATATTTTGGCATACAATATATCTACCAGCTATAGACATTTGAGTTAGTGTGTAATCAATTAATACTCTTTTTGGCAGACTCAGACAGTGATAGCTCCTCTTCAGATGGATCAGATGCCGCCAATTCTTCTTGAAATGTAGGTAGGTTTTATTAAGTATTTTACATTTTCTTGTCGCTGTATCTGCTTAACTATAATTTTTTGTCTAATGAGTTAATTTAAGGTATTTCTGTTATTATTGAGTGCCTACTGTTAATTTATGTCTCAACGCTCCTTTTGATGGCAGTTTTTTTCTCCAATATTGCTGGTGTTTATTCAATAAAATCCATTCTTGTGCAAATATAGGCACTTTTGTTTATGTGAACTTGATACTATAGTGTGAAATCGTATGTCTTCGCATCTCTGTTCTAGGAGAAATTTAGAATGTTCTTAGCTGACATGCTAATGTGAATATATTGAGTTGTTAGCATGCGTACTGTGAGTATGCCATGGTAAAGCACAATTCATAAAATATGTTTTCCCATATGTTAACACTTATAAACACTTAGTTTTCCTAATCCTACAAGATAATTTCTATTTATTGGGTTCCCTAAAAGTTATTATCCATTAATTGTTTGGATGGCTGTAAAGGTGGGGATCCTTATATTAAGAGGTCCTTGTGGGTTTCTCTCCTATGTTCAAGGCAAAGGTCAATAATATTTCGGGCAGTTTCAAATTTGATGGTTTTAGTGTGGCAAGCTAAGCAGAAAAGCAAGAGATTATCTTGTTTGTGGACTATATGCAGGCACCATTCATGTCTTTGCAGACCTCCAAACAGGGGTAGGGTACTATTTGTGGTATGGTTTCTAGAGGCATAGTATGAAATGCCAGACTGGTCATCGGGTCAGACTCTTGGTTCATCATTCTGACAGTCTGACCAGAGGAACACTGGTTAAACTGCGGTTCAAAGAAACTTCAAATATACTCCCTGCATCTCAAAATATATATAGGGCATGTTAGCTTTTCACAGACTCTCCAGCATTATTGAGTCTTTGACCATTAATTTCTTTCATAATATATTATCAACAACTAAGAAATTAATATCATATGAAAGTACTTCCTAATACGAATCTAATGATATCACATGCGTAACAAAAAACATATATATTGTTAGTTTAATTATTAGTCAAAAATTACACATGTTGATTTGTCTAAAAATAAGGGTGCCTTATATTTTGGGATGGAGGGAGTATTTAATATTCCTTCCTAGACTTAACAAATAAACCACCTGTCCAGTCTGTTAGTGTTAGTTCATATTATGCCTAGAGGCAGGTGGATATCAGCCTGAACACTTTTCTCATTAATATCACGGCGCTGTATGATGGTAAGCATTCCCCCATTTGAATGCACTTTAGATCACTTAACAGCATTTGTGAATCGTGACATGTCATCATGTCCAACCAGTCTTTACCTAGGCCCTAGGTGGGTGTGTTGTTGGAAGACTGGCACCTGGTGCCTAATCTGCTGTATAGGGGGATAAATCAGCTAGGTGAGTAAGGCTTGAAGTTGAAGGTGTCAGAACTCCAAGCTACCTTGTCATGAGCAGGCTAGGCAGCTGCCTTTGAGAATACTGCCTCCAACCATCGTTGGTTAGTAGAAGAGAGTATCCAAATGTCCAGTTTGGTCCTCCTTCCTAATTCCTGAGACACAAGGCGTTGGGGTCATTGGAATCGATGATGGTCAACTCATATCTAAAAAGGTTCTCTCCAAAATATCGCCAGTGATCCAATCTTGTCTAGCTCCAGCTCAAGTGGTGCTCGTCATGATTATTTTAAATAATAACTACCTCTCAAATTGGTATTTGTAAGACCAATTCAAGCAAACACATCCCCATGAGCATGTAGTGCATACTTCCAATTCACCTCGTGCAATTATGTGCATGAGTCTGCTCTCTGCGCAAACAATTCCCTGCAACCCTTTCTACCATACATGAAAACTTGTTCTGCTTGACACTAAACATTCACATGAGGGTGAATTGCTTCAGTGTACTTCTGGACTATAGTAGCTGAATGCCATAGCTATCTTGAACACTTCCCTGCTCTGCATATTGTCAAAAACCTTATAAATGGTGACTACATCCACGGACCTAGCATAGAATGGGGAGGGTCACAGTTACAGAAATGCAGTTTGTGCAAAGCCATGGTTTTTCGGTGTCCTAGAGCAAATGCCACGATTCAAATTGGAGATGCCATTTGTTCACAAAAAAAAGAAAACTCATTCGTTCTTTTTCAAATTCTTTTTTATGGATCCCTTACCCATTGCAAAACACAAGAAAACATAACACTTATGGTAATACAGGAGAGAAACTGTTTAACCTCATTTATGAATAAAGTAACATTCCATGTAACAATTGAAATGTTTTGTCTTCAGCCATTCAAATCCTTCCATTTCTTTTGTCACAAAGCTTGGAATTCTCCTATTGTTCCTGATAACTGGAAACACATTTGATATCTTTGCACTAAGCGTAGTACAAAAAGTTAGACCAGTGAGTGACCAGCCAGTTCTGGTTTAACTGCAGTTCATTGAAAGTTGATTTATAATGTATGTTCCATTTCAAATGCAAGTTATCAGTTGGTGGGGTGGTAGTGGTGACGTTTTCAGTTTGAAGACCCAGGCTCAAACCCCTTTTCCTTTTTTTCACTTGAAATGAAGTTGTGGGCCTGGATGATATGTTAGACCTTGCTTTGGCCCATTTCTCTGCTGCAAGCATGCTTTTCAGGTACAGCCTGTCCTGGTCTGTTGCCTGGTTCATAGTGATACTGCCTGGTTTATACAGTTCAAAGTGGGCCATATGCATGAGTAGTCCTAGCACACAATCAAACCGAGCACAACACCAGTTCTGGTTAAAACGCCTGGAACCTTTTCAACTATGGCATTGGGATTGAGCAATACCTGTTTCTTCCTTCTTTTTATGATTTAACATAGTAACTCGGGGATTTATTCTCTCTCCATCGTGTGGACTACTATGTATTGCCATTTTCACTTGGTTGAATTTGCCAATTAGAAGAGGGTTTGCCAGTTGGAAGAATAGAAGCATAGCAGTAAAAAAAGTTAAACAGCTGTGTGTAACATCCCTAGTACATCCAAAACATTTATAATATGGTTACATAACACTTGGAGAGACATATTTACAGCCATGCTTTTCTCCTTTAAGTAAAGAACTTCTAAAATGATGCCTGCACTGAATTCATATTTACAGAGCAGTAATTCTCTTTCAAACATCCCTTTAGTGCTCCAGTTTTGTGGTAATCAAGGATTTACTCGCTCCTATAATGTGTTTAAAATCTTGTCTGTTTCCTTCTGGAATTCCTTTCTTGGTCTTGTAGTTATTCTATTTGGTTTTCCCTTGCTGTGCTTATTAATAAAAAGTACATTGAGGACATACCGATTGGTTGTGCTTTTATTTTTACTAGTAGTAAATACAGTGTTATGCTAGGATGGGTATCTGAAGACTTCCTTTTCAGAATTATACCATAGTGCTTGCAAGTCCTATCGTAAATCAGTATTCTTTCATCAAGAAATCCTGCAAATGATATATTGACCCCAAGTCTTTGCTTGATTGGTGGTAGTCTTCCTTAGGCGGTTAGACTAGGTCTCACTGCGAAAAAAGTATCAAAAACAAATTGAAAACCATGTAGTCTCATAGACTCATAGTTTGTCTTTCTCTTGCTTAGGGACTTCTTAGTTTATGTTTGAGTTTCTTTCCTGATATGATTAGATGAGCTAGCAACCTGATTAATTGGTGCCAAACACTTTGATTGGTTTTTCTCAGTCACCATTTTCGGAGCTTTAGGAGCTGACACTGTCATTTTGAATATTTGATTGATCATTTGTCTTGACTAGTACCACACCCATGCATTGCAACGGGCCCATATGGGGATGCCTTCATGGGCCCATAGACTGGGATGGGACCAACCAGTTATTTTTTTTAACCAACCCATTTTTTCTGGTTTTCTTTTTAACCAACCGTTTGATTTGTTATGGTTTCCTCAAGGATGGGGTGGTTGTGTGCTTAATGTGAGGGGGAGGGAGGAGGATGACTGTGCTTTTACAGTAGTAGAGATATGTACCCTGTTCTTTCACATGCTTATAAATGTGCATCTTGGAAGTATGAAACTGTGAGAATCAGATAATTGTTGCTTTTAGCATTAGACCGTGAATAGTACTTTGGGTCTGTAAGTAGTCTTTCGGGTGGAATTGGAGTCACTTGTAAGAGCATACGTTCTTGGTCACATAGATTTCTTGTACATCTGACAGTGTGCAGTTGATCACTGCATCTGTTGATCCTGTTTTTTTGCCTGCTATACCAATGCTAGTGGTTCCATTAACCTATAAGCTCTGTTCCATGACTGTCTAGGTTAGCTGTCTGCAGCTGCTTTACTCTTTAGTTCTATATAAGTGGCTCTGCTATTTTCTAATTGGTTCACTCCTAACGTTCTTCTTCTCCTGAATTGCAGATTCAGAACTTCACCCAACGAATAACTGTCTAATTGTATTTGGCATCACAATGCCTCAGCAAGACCCAAGGCATGCCTATCTCCGTCTATCTAGGAATCTCCAAGTTGCAGCTAGGATGTCATTCGAAGGCATTCTGCCAAGGCCTGCTGAGCCTGATATAAGTTCCATTCTGCTGCTTGTGTACTTATAATTGTAGGTTAACTTTGTACACTAGTCCATTTTCATTTGTTTGACAGCAGAGTGCAGCTGTATTGCACCTTGGCGTTATGGATACCCCAGCTGAAGGCAAGGTCCCGCTAGGCTCAGATCCAACAAGACAGGCATGCATGCTGACGCTGCTCTTATCTGGGTAGGAGTTCTGTAGATTAGCCTGTAGATTAGCCACAGCTGGAGCATTATTTATGTTTTGCTGCGTTGATTACTTGATTGCTGCAGTGAGTAGGAAGGTGATTTGTCTTACAGTTTGGTGACTCCACTCTCTGGAATACAGGTAATGTTCTGACTATTTGACCGTTCCGCATTAAATGTGGCTTGTTGACGGTGTTGTAAAATTTAGCCAAATGAAGTCTGTTGATAAACGTTGTTTGGTGTTGTCTTGTTTCGCCTGAGATCCAGTCCTCTGTGTCGAATGCTTACTCAGAATTGATCGTACTCTATGTCAGATCGTTTTGTGCAAGAGTTTTTACAAGCTTTCCGGTGGAGGTCCCCCATTTGCTTATAATGGTTTGTTCGTTGACTGTACCTTTACCTTGTACTCTATCCATTTAAGTTGAGTATTCGTTTTGGGTGGAAGATTATCAGTTATAATATATTTTTTTCTTCACTACGAGGTGTGGACATCCGCTTGGTTTCTTGCTCTATTTGTATTTTGTTGTAGCTAAAGTGGTAGTCTAACTTTGATAGTAAAGCAGCAGTACAGATGTACACAACTAGATGGGATGTTGATTGTTACTGTTTCTGTATGTTCAGGCCTGTTTGAACTCTGAAGGGAGAGTTTTTTCTTCATTCTTCGTGGGAATGTGATTGATTTATTTTAGTAAGCGTTGTGTTGTCTCAAAATTATAAGAAAAAGAGAACGAATGGTTGTAGTCCAATGCTCAGTTTGGTCCACCCAAGTGTTTTCCTCCTTTGCACAGATGATAGCCGAGCAGGTTGCCAGATACGAGCCAACCAACTTTCTGAGATGCTGTAACGTCAGATGCTTTGGATCATGCCTCTGAAAAGAATGATTAAAGAGCCACCGTCTTGTCACACTCTCACAGACTGTACATTATGTGATGTTGAATACAAATGCTTGAGCAAACTGAAACCAGAATTACGGTCAAGCATAGCATATGATCCATGTGAAAGCAACATAATAATATTTTTTTACGTATGTTCCATGTCAAAAACCATATGTTCCATTTCTGGTAGTAGTGGTAGTGGTTGTTAAGGATGAGTTCATACCATATATTCATAACTAATCTCTGCAAGTCTGTAATCCCTGCAAATATGAAGTTTAAGTGCAATTCGTTCTATGGTTAATCACTCTAGGAAGAATTTTAAAACCATGATTGATACAAATTTCTTTAGTATTTTACATTTCATCCTGGAGTGTTTACACAATATTTTTAAAAAATTGTGCATGTACACTACTGTTGCTACACTTGATGTATCTCATTATTTGCCACGTTTCTTCCACCCCTTTCCATGTAATAAAAAATCCATCTGTTTCGTGCCTCAATCATTTGGTCACACCACCGCTAGCAGGTTAGGTTTTGGAGTGGTTTTCTTTTAGGGAAAAAAGCTGCACATGCCAGTACTAATAGAAAATTTGGAGGTGTATTTTGCAACTACTTGACAACAATGTTTAGAGAGGAAACCACTCCGTTACGCAATTTTTTTTATGGTTAAACCAACTTTCCTCTGGAAGGTTTGGTGCTGTCTTCTGACTTCTCACCGAACCACAAGGGCCATCAGCAAATCAAGAAGAAATTAGGAAGAAACGTGGGGGGATCAGCTTAATTTCTTTTCAAATGTGGGTGATTCAGGAGCCCATGTTATGGCATCGTGGTGGATAAGAAAGTATTATTATTATTTATCTAAAATTTTCACACCAACCGGATTTGCACTTGACCTGTCTGATGTGGTTTTCCATGAATTGGTTTTAATCTACCAGCCAATCCGTTTCTTTCTTTTAAGAAAAGGAAAATTCGGTTCACTGGTTGGTAAGACAACACATCGTTTCTTTTTTCAGTTGTTGTATCACATTTAATTTGACCACCATACGACCTTTGCTTCTGTAGTCTTTTGTTCATCATCCATCTACCTGGAGTATGTTCTAAGCTCTAACAGTTTAGGACAGTGATACATTGTTAATCTGCTATGGGCAATGACAAAAGTACTTAGGCTCCATTTGGAGCAAATGGGAAATCTTTTATTGATCCTTATTGAATTGAACTATTTGATGACAAATCCCCGCACTCTAGAAACAATTTTATTGCTAAACCGATCGGTAAGAAAAAAAAGGGGTAAAATAGTTAGATATTATAGGTGAGGAGCAATCTGCTCAGTGATTAAGGGAAAATGACGGGCAAATCGAATGCAACCAAACTAAACATGACGGCCAAATCGGCAATATGTGCCATTTTGGTCAAAATTGGTGTCAAAAGTTGTTCTGTTGTGTTGGTATGCACTAAAGTTTTTGCATACGGATTTGTGATGAAAGCTTTGCCATGGTTTTGCTGTCAATTTATACTTCGTTAGCTAAAGATATGCATTATGATAGATCTCATTAGGTGCAATTGCCGTTGGAAAATTTTAGTGTGAACCAACCGATTATACTTATCACCGTGATTAAAAATCAGAACAAGTGAGTGAAATATAATATAATAGTTGAATGAAACCAAGTTTCTCGAAAAAAAAATTTAGCTTGTAATAACTTACAGATAACACGACGATTATATATTGGCTCTTATCCATATAGACACAAGCATGCCTCTTGTATTTTGGCAAAAAAAAAAAGAGAGTCCCACTTCTTGATAGACCTAGAAAATTTTCTAGAGAAAAAACAAGATAGGCCTTGATATTATTTTATATATATATAAGGATTTTACATTTTCACCTCTTACTGCCATGAGTTAAGATAACCAACCAGTGGTATGTAAATATTTAAGATAAAAAACATAAATAATATAGAAGGAAGAATGTTTTATAAAAATAAAAAAAGGAACTTCCCTTGTAATTAAATCAAAGGACAATACACATAAACTAAAATTTCATGTTGACTTGTGTATCCCCCATTCTCACTCTTAGAAAACCCACAAGGCCACGCAGACCAAAAATTTGACCCGTATGTTTTTCTTCAAGCTGGAGTACAAGAAATCCTGCCCGAAATACGGCCGAAGTCGAACCGCGTGGGCCACTTTTTCCTCCATTTCCACCGCGGCGGCTTCCTCCTCGCCACCTTGGTCCGCGCTTCGCTTCTGCACACCTCCTCCCCACCTCCCCTCGCAATTACTCCCCCTCCACGCCCGCGCCGAGAGTAAACTAATCGCCATCCGCGACCACGCAGCTATCGAGCTGCTGCTACCTAGCTGCGTAGCCGCGCGGGCGCAGCCGCTGTGATTGAGCCAAGAAAACGCCACGCGAGCGGCGAGCGGGAGAGATAGCGAGCCAAAGAAGCCGCCGGGCGCCACCAACCCATCCCCGTCTCTCTCCTCCTCCTCCTACAAGAGCCCCCCACCCGACCCCGGACAGCTGCCTTGCCGCCACCCCTAGCCTCTTGTTGCTCTCTCTCTCCATCCCGCCCGCCCTTTTGGCGGTGTGGTTTGACCCAAGAACGGGGGCAGCGGCGATGGGGGGAGTTCGGGGGGTGATGCTCGCGGTTCTTGCGGCGGCGGCGGTTCTTGCGGAGGCGGCGGCGGAGGAGAAGGGGAAGGCGAAGGGGAAGTATAGGGCGCTGTTCAACTTCGGGGACTCGCTGGCCGACTCCGGGAACCTGCTCGCCAATGGCGTCGACTTCCGCCTCGCCACCGCGCAGCTGCCCTACGGCCAGACCTTCCCCGGCCACCCCACGGGGAGGTGCTCCGACGGCCGCCTCGTCGTCGACCACCTCGGTTCGTGCTCCCGCGTTCTTCTTTGCGTTTCTCCCTTGATTTCCCCGCTAGATTTCGGTGTGTGGCTGATGGTTTCGTTTGGTTTTGGTTGGATCGCAGCGGAGGAATTCGGGCTGCCGCTGCTGCCGCCGTCCAAGGTGAAGAACTCCAGCTTCGCGCACGGCGCCAACTTCGCCATCACCGGCGCCACGGCGCTCGACACGCCCTACTTCGAGGCCAAGGGTCTCGGCGCCGTCGTCTGGAACTCCGGCGCCCTCCTCACCCAAATCCAGTGGTTCCGTGATCTCAAGCCCTTCTTCTGCAACTCCACCAAGGGTAAATTGCATATGCCCAAATCCCACCTTTGCAGCTACCTCGCTGGATTTGGGGATTTTTTTTCAGAGAACTGAACTAGGAAATTGTATTGATCCTTTTGTTCTTTTGATGTTTTTGTAGAGGAATGCGATGAATTCTATGCGAATTCGCTCTTCGTCGTCGGTGAGTTTGGTGGCAACGACTACAATGCACCGCTGTTTGCTGGGAAGGGTCTCGAGGAGGCCTACAAGTTCATGCCAGATGTCATCCAGGCCATCTCTGATGGTGTTGAGGTAGATATTGCTTTGTTGCGTTGAATATGTGTTCATTGTCATGTGAAATGTGATTCCAATTATACAACTCTTCGTGCTTGTTTCAGCAATTGATTGCTGAAGGGGCAAGGGAGCTGATTGTACCAGGTGTGATGCCCACAGGATGTTTTCCTGTCTACTTGAACATGCTCGATGAGCCAGCCGATGGGTATGGCTCCCGAAGCGGCTGCATCCGTCGGTATAACACATTCTCATGGGTGCACAATGCACATCTTAAGCGCATGCTTGAGAAGCTCCGGCCCAAGCACCCCAATGTGAGGATCATATATGGCGATTACTACACACCTGTTATCCAGTTCATGCTTCAGCCTGAGAAGTTTGGTAAGTTCTTAAGCTTTTGATAGCTAGCTAGCTCAGATAGCATCAATTCGTTCTTATCCTTTATTTAGCATCGGTACTAAATTGGTTTTTCTTGGCAAAAATACTGTTTTTAGCTCTTGCTGTTGTAATTTAGTCAAACAGATAAAGTCAACTGATACCCAGAGTCAACTTTTCCTCCAGTTGTCCTTGAAAGACACAATATAATTTTTTTCGATAGTTCAGATCTGGGTAGAGGTTGATTAGCTCTCTAGTAGCACACTGCATAATATTTCAAATTACAGTAATGATGGAGCACAATTTGAGATTTGAAACCAATCGGAGTAGCTTCATCTATGTTCAGAGTAAATTGGAGGCAAAGTTACTAATGCCATGCTCATTAGAATCTTTACACTTAGTCTGTAAAGTAGTACTGGCTATTGGTTCTATCAGTACTCTAGTACTCTTTGCTCAAACCTTGCCCTGTTGCTAATTGTCTTCGTGAGAGAGGGGGCCATCGTGAACTGTAATGAGATTCCACCCATAATAAGTAATGTGGGGCTAACAATTAGGATGGTCTGTTTGTTATGCAAGCTACGGACACATGCTGCCCAACTTATTTCTACAGGCAAACCATGTAAAAAAGTTTTGCACCATAGCCATACTGTCACCTACTTTAAAATTATGGCTGTGGCAGCTCTGCTCTTGTTTGATGTGATCTAGTTCGATTTGAAAACTGCCACATTTTGATTGTCTCCATCATACATATTTTGCCACTGATTCTTTTAAAATCTTTCACATGGGTTTGAGTGGGTGTTATAATATCATTATGAGCTTAATTTGAAGAACAGTATCTATAAAATATCACAAATAAATAAAAACGTTTTCCCTACCTAACCTTTTCACCTTTTTCCAACCATCTGTGTATCACAAATTTCAACATGTCCTTGTTGCGGGGAGTACAGACATGTAGGAATTGCTCAGTTAGCTGAGCCATCCTTTTTGGTGATCCACTTCTGTTTGCTAATGCTTGCTTACTTTGCTGGCAAGACCTTTTTTATGCTTTGAAGTTAGTACTTTTTAATTAGAGGGAGCATCAACAGGTAGAGTTAGGAAATCTTCCATATAGTTTAATGGCCAAGTTGGGCATCACAGTTCAATGCCCTTTTCATCTCTGGATCACATGTATGGGTTGCTAGCATTTCTATTTCATTGTGTGTTGTTGCAGCAAGCACATCCTTGGCCCATCTAATTCTGCTAATAGACTGTTTCTGTCTCAACTAGTGAAGAAAAAGGATTCAGATGCATTATTGTTGATTAAAAATTGAAAACAACTTTATTTCAAGCAGTAGTCCTTTGATCTGAATACAAATTGATGCAGGGGCCTAATGTTCTTGCCTTTTCAATTCAGGATTTTACGAGCAGCTACCTAGGGCATGCTGCGGGGCTCCTGGGTCCGTTGCAAAAGCCGCTTACAACTTCAATGTCACGGCCAAATGTGGTGAGCCTGGTGCAACTGCGTGTGATGATCCAACAACCCATTGGAGCTGGGATGGCATTCACCTAACAGAGGCGGCATACGGTCACATTGCCAGAGGTTGGGTATATGGCCCCTTTGCTGACCAACCGATCGTCCAATCTTCATGAGAAAGCCACTTCTTCCGTTGTAATTTTAGAGTGTATCACGATAGTGTGCTGAAATGGAGCAGGGAAAGTAGTTCTTCCATATGGTTCCAAGGTTGCATACATGTATATTTTCATTCGATTACATTCATTGCAGACGGGTACAAAGGTGGAATAGGAATGTCAAAATCTTGATTTTGTTTATTTGTCAGGCGATATAGCTATAAAATGTAACAGCCACATGATTGTGTAAATTGCCTCCGGGAAATATGATGCAAATTGTCTTTTTGAGTTTCTCCTGTTTCCCCGGTCTACATGTCCTGTTCATAACAGCAGCTTTTGTCTGAACATGTTGCTGCCTTCTTGTACAGAAATTAGCTGTCTGAAATTTTATTTGTAGTGCATGTAACCTGCAAACAATTAGCAGATGGTCAGGAACTAGTGCTAATTGAAGAACTGAACATGGCGAGGTAACTGGAGAAGAATCCTGAATATACAATTGGCAATGATGAATGAAGAATTCAGAACAGTGCATGCTTGTGGGAGTTGAAACTAATGAACTGATCTTAAGAATCTATTTTATTATTGTGGTGTTGTACGTTTGCTTGCCATGTGATTCGCACTTATTTTAGCAGCCCACGGCTTGACAAGTGCAGAAATTTCCTTAGGTACTAGTAGTTAGGTGAAGCAAGTACATCCAAGTTTACTGAAGAGGTTGCATTGTGCTTTCTTAGGGACATCCAAGTTTACTGAAGAAAAATCCAGGTTGCATTGTCCTTTCTTAGGGAAAAGATTCGTTTAAACAGTGACGCAAAATAGTAGGCATCGGGACGAACGAGAGACAAAGGACAAACTTCAGATTCCACAAGGGTTACTTCACATCTCTCGTGTTTCAAAAATTGCACATGGTCGTACTATGTGCACTAGTTACTTACGATCTGTCCAAAAGAACGCGATTGTTATACTCCACGTACATTACTATCATCCTACTGCCCTACTGGTCCTCACTTGTGCTTTCTATTGTACTCATGGCAATTGAAGAATATGATACTATTGGAATGATTGTGCCAACAAAAAATTCATATCAACATTTTCAAGCCAATTCATATATTTGAAAGTAAAAAAGCAACAGCATAATGTCTCTTTTTTTTGGGGGGTGGTGGGGGGGGGGGGTGTGGGTGGGACTGAGAAACAAATCCATCTTACTCTGACAAAACTCGAAACATTTAACTTCAAGAACTACAAAGCCATAGTACCTGATTTCTCTCATCAGTATTATACAGTTAAAGCTCTTGGTTTTGAAGGGAAACAGCACTTCAGAAGGTAGATAAGAATAAAATGGCCATGAACAGCTGCGACAAACTACAATGAGTGAGATGCACTAAACTAGTGAAATTTGACAAGTAACGAATAATTAATACTATTGATTATGGTCGTTTCATTTTAAACTTAAATTACTTTTAAATAATTATACTATGATGATGCTTTTAAATAATTATATTATGATAAATAAAAGTTATATGGTTATATTTTAAATTTTACATACTTCGATAATATAGCATATTTTTTAAGTATTTAAAAATTTTCCTAAAAAATACTAGTGATCTAAGTTTAAACTGGAATAGTGTCAATATCAATTATTCCAGAAAAGAGGCAACATATGCCTTTGACTTGTATCGTAGCAGTAGCAGCATTGCTGCATCAACGTGCTGCTGTGTACATACAGTCAAGCTCAGGAGCTCACAACTCGAACAGAGTCAGAACACAACGTGCGATTCAGGTAAATGCAAATTCAGAAATCAGTTGTTTCCTCTTGAGGCTGTTACAATCGTGATCGTAAATTGTCAAATCAAATGCTTTTGGGCATGGTCGTGAATTGTATGATCAAGTTCGCAAAAAAAAAAAAGGTTTGATCGATGTCCAATATATACCAGGATAGATCTTACCTAATTCTACCGACGCAATACATACTCCCACTCCTACTAAGTACGGAGATCATTACTGCTGGAAACGACGAGCCACGGTATGGCTTTCACTAAGTACATACTCCTACTCCTCCTACTACTACTATACACCTGCATGCATACTGGAGTAGGTGTCTGCAGGACTGCAGTTGCGAGGATTCGACCGGTCTCGTGTAGATATGCTCACTTGTACTACTCCTCCACACCGGGCAGCCTCCTTCGTTTGCATCAATCGAACGAAAATGTTAAGCGCCCATTCTCCTCGTGGTGGGAGCTTTGAATGTTGGGCATTTTCCTTGGCTCTCTTCGTTCTCATCTTACCGAGCCTTGCATTCTGTTAAATCAAATTGATTTATATTAAAATTAGAAAAATTAGTCTATATTAAAATTGATAATATTAGCCTATATTAAAATTAGCACAGTATAATTGATTTATATTAATATTATTTATGGCAAAATGTGGTGAGCATATGTGTATACAAGTTGTGTAAATCTATGCCTGAAGAATATTTAAATACTGGAAATAGATGAAAAAATGCTAAAAAATTTTAGAAGAATTGTGGACGAAAATTGATAAATTAAATTTTAAAGTTTAATACAGTATTAGACAGAAACTGTGGGTAGCCCGGATGCACAATATAGGCACGACCCAGCTAGAAATAGGCTGGTGACAATAAGTGAGTGGCTAGTATAAGCTAGAGGAAGCTAAAAGCTAACAAGCTAGTGGGTTGAGCTGGCTTAGTAGGTAGGCCGAGAGTTAGTAGGCTAACATAACAGGTTGACAATAAAATCGGCCCAGAAGCAGGTGCGGGCGTGTACGGAAAGGATGAGCGACTAAAGTGCGGGTTCAGCATGGTAGTACGTGCACACGAGAGGTGCAGGAGATCAAGAAGGATAGGTGTCGCCATTGGATTGGTGCAATGATGTACCAATAGTGAACAAGTGGGATTCTTTGCAGAAACACATCAGACTATGTGGTTTTCTGTGTGTCGAGTGACGTGGTATAATTAGGAGCATCAATTTTGAATCTAATGACTAAAAATAAATAGAGTAGTGCTTACGAAATCTCAAGGCTATTTAGATATTTTTCTTTAGGATTATTTAATTATTTTTTCTATAAAAAGATGATAAGATGCTAGGGATTTTATAGAGAGTTTAGAGAGATTTTGGGAGAATTTTTGTAAGCAAAATTTTAATAATAAAGGTAAATTTTATGGAAAATTAGTGCGGCAATTAATCTCTCTTTTTTATTTATTTTTTGCATGCCTATTAATTGATTTTAGATTAATTTATATTTCTAGATTGATTTCTTTGATCTAGGTTGTTTTCCTATTATTATGAAAAGTTTGATAGGCTAATTATTTTTATATCTCGCATTATTAATTAATTAGGGTTTAATTAATTTTAGTCAATCTTCTGTTTGTTTGGTAATTTTGTTTCTCGATTTAGGTGATTTAAGTTAGGTTTATTTGTAAATTGTGTAGTTCATTTTGTCAAATTTCCATGTCAATCGGGATCTACAACTATAATCTGTTTAATAATAAACAGTGTTATATTTTTAGGTTTTGTGATTAGGAAAAGTGTTAAATTTTATTTTTTACTTCCACAATCATTCACCCTTTCTCTAATTGACTATCTTAATATGAGTCGATCCTACATGTGGATTTAAAGCAAGGTTATTTATTTTATTATGTTTTCTAATTGATCTTAATTGGTGATTAGAAAATATGTCGACAGATAGCTATTATACAAAACCTTGTGTTTTTGATGTATTTAATTTTTAGTATGGGAAGGCTAAGATAATGGCATACATTCAAACTTAAGGTTTTACGATATGAGAGAAAATTTACAACACATATCTGCTCGCCGCCAAAAAATCCCACGACCGGGGAGGGACAGCAGCTTGGTCACACGAAGGCCTAGTAGGTCTGCTTATCTCCAGTGCAGGTCCTTAGGTCTCGAGGTTCATAAGTGTGCCAGTCAATTTGACCCTACAATTGATAAGGAAGTGAGACGAGCGGGTCCGATACAGACGCTCACTATCGGCTGGCTGCCGATGGGTTCGAGATGCTGTTCGATCGGCTGAAGAGCCAATGTGGGCAGGTGTCAACGAGGGGTCGATCGTAGAGCCGATGGAGGAACCAGGATGTATTCAGAGAATGGCGAGGCGTACGGGATCCCTTCGGACACTCGAACAATGATTCATCGGCTGAAAAAACCGATGAGTGCACATGCAGCCTAGGCAATGATTAGCGCAAGAAGGCACGGGTTGCAATGCCGATGCCGCTCCGGATATGACAGTATGAGACCCATCACCCACTGTGGCAGCGCCATCAACACCGAACCTCGAAGATCGGACCTAACCGAGACAGTACGAGACCGGGGCCAGCGACGATGATATGGAGGACGCCGGATCGGCTATGCCGTAGTAAGGATAGGAATGAACCCATCGGCTAGCTGAGCCGATGAGAGGACGCCTCTCTGAAGGCGGGTGCGTATCAGCTGAGGGACCGATACGTTTGGTGTTACGCGTCGTGGGACGCCTCTAAAGGCTGATGCGTATTTCTTTGCAAACCCGGTTTCATCTGAATAATCTTCCAATTTGTAACTGAGTCTTTCTTTGCTGCAACCTGATCAACTTCTCTACTGTAGCTATCGGACCTTCTTTTAGCCAAGCCGATCCTTTTCCTTCCTTCCCTCAGGCTTCTCGAACCTGATCCCGATTGGACAATCTTCTGTCTTCAAGCCGATCCAATCTTCTACTAATCTGATCGGCTTTTCTATAATTCTCCATCGGTTTTGTCTCAGTATCTCTATCGACCGATGACTGCATTAAACCCTCCATCGGACCTCTTAGCCGATCGGCTTTAGCACCATCGGATCTCTCAATCAATCGGCTTCAGCACCATTAGATCATCTAGATTTTGACGTTAACAATATCAAATCCACAAAAATGATGCAATGACAGCAATAAACATGTCATAGGTGGAGGCTAACAGTAAGGCGGGGAATTTGATTATTTAAGGGCAAGAAAGAAATGATTTTGACCATGTGGTTCATCTCAAGTCAGAACATGAGTTATGGAGAGTACCTTGTGATTATCACAAAAGGTCAACCATAGTAAAAGAGATATGTTAGGATATGTATAAAAAGAAATACATGGGTTTTGAAATGAAACCTATGATCTTTTTGCTCGGTTCAATAAGATTTTTAGCGACTTGCATTCCGTTAATGTTATATATTATGAGGCTAAAAACTCTCATCAATTGCTAGTAGCTTTTGGTATGGCTATATGAGAGATAAAGGTAACATCAATTAGAGAATCTACTACCATAAGTGCACTTACGTTATATGTGATTTATTTTAAATTGAAAACTCATAAGCTATATATTTTTGCTAAAAAAGATATGGCTAATAAATCAATAGTTTTAACTTCACAAACTAACAACTCTATTGGTAATAACTCTTTATCTAGCTATATTTTGTCCTCTTTGTCTTCACTAACTGATAAACAACTATAATGACTTTCTTAATATAATTTGGTACTCCTCTTCACTCGTTTCACAAGAGATTTGCAAAATGTTTGATCCCTAAAGAGAGTTAATGGTGGAGAATCTTAGAGATATTTTGAATGCAGCTCACTTAATCAACTTCATCTTAAATGTCTAAAATTTTTAGTAAGAATTTATAAGGATAAAGATGAGGAGGAAGACAAGGTTGAGAGTGACAAGAAGTGAATACTCAAAAGCATTAAGAAGAAGTAGTGCACCATGTTCTTTCTGCTGAATAGATAAATCTAAGCTATGTAGATATCGAGAGTGATGATGATGCTACTCCCAAATACAAAAAGAAAAGCTTGATTGGTCTACATATAATGGTAAGTAGTAAAAGCGTCATCAATAGTAACATGGATAACAACAACGATAATAAGATAAAACCTTTTTACGATGATTTAGTTTATTCTATTAAAAACTTGGTACCTTATTAGAAAATATAGATAAAAAGATTAAGAAATAATATACTTTAGTTGAAAAATTAAATACTAAAATTGCAATAATTAAAACTTGGACTCGTATAGATGATTCTTATAAATCATGTGACTTAGTTTATACTGAATTCACTTCTCTTGGTGATATGCATGCTTCTATTTTAAAGAAACTTAAGCTTGAAAAAGAGAAAAATAATAAACATATTTGTGTAGTTGATAAATCTATTTATTGTGATAATTGTAATTCTCTTAAGATGAAATTGAAATACGCTGATGTTAAAATTGCTCAACTAAAAGATAATATTATTACTTATAAGGTTCTTTCATGCTCTAATTATAATAAAAGGGATAAATTTTAGTATATCTCTTGTAAACTACTTTTTTAAATCGTATTGATTACTTGTAAGTAAAATGTAAACTAAAAGCTTGAATCAAATTTTGAATAAAAACACTTGTTCTCAAAAGTTTAAAATAGGTTTAGATTATGATTCTTATGATTATTCTAAGACTCATACTTCAACTGTTGTTAAATCACTTGATAGTGATATAATTAAGATAACTGATGAACATAAAAAACAATCTTTAAATCTAGTGGTGTCATATGATCTACTGGCTCAACTAGTATAAGTATTGTTTCTACTTCTAAAAGTAAATATAAAGATAAGTACACTTATATTCACTGTGGTAGATATGGTCATAAAATATAATGTTGTTTTATACTTGCTAAGTAACAAATAAAAGAAAAGGCTAAGGCATGGTCTAATTCAAGAAAGACACGTTCTTTTGGTTCTACAAACATGAGTAATAATATATCTAAACATTTATATAAAAATACTTACGTTATGTCTACCGATGTGTGTCATGTGTTTTATACTGTATTCCTAAATGTTATATTACTAACCACTTTATAGAGATCTCGACATTGTCTTCTTCTATATAGTCACTTTACATGAGAAAGTTAAACTTTTGGCTAATGAATTCTAAATGCTCACACCACATGTCTGGGGATAAGAATTAGTTCCCCTATCTTAGAAGAGCATCGTATGTTAAAAAGTTAATTTTTAGAAATGCTTATACTTCTATGGTTATAGCTACAAGTATAGGTGCATATATTCAGATGAAGAATATCTTTGTTAATGAAGATGATAAAGATGATGAAGATAGAGTTTTGGTTCCTCTCGCATAATTAATTGAATTGTTTTCAGCACTTACCACAACTTTACAAAACAACTAACCATGCTCAAGAAGATATACAATTCATGCTATGTTTATGTGCACGATTTTAAGCTTGTCCACATGCTTCACATCTTCAAGCAATTAAGTAAATTCTCAGTTATGTTCATACCACTAAAGATTTTGACAAATGTTTACCTGCATCCCATGTATTGGTTTAAGAGTTTTTTCTGATACTGATTTTGGAGGGTATAGATTTGATAGAAAAAGTACTTATGGTACTTTTTTTTCTTAGAAAATTCATTTGTTACTTAGTCATCTAGAAAATAATCCTTTCTAACACAATCAACTACTAAATCTTAGTATATAGTTGCTGCTAGTTATTGTTGTCAAATACTTAAGATTTATTGTCAAAAAGGGGAAGAGATTTACACACAAATTCTAATTTTTTTAAGTTAATGTAATGTTTTTGGAAGGTAAATACTAATGTTCAATATTCATACATTGTTGATAATGTTTTCATCAAATTGGGGATTGTTAAATTAAAAGTGATAAAAATTGGTTTATATTAAAATTGGTAAATTTGGTCTATATTAAAATTGGTAAAATTAGTGTATATTAAAATTGGCATTGCATAATTGGCTTATATTAAAATTATTTATGCCAAAGTGTGTGGTGAGCGTGTATGTATACCCACATAGGTTAGGTTGTGTAAATCTCTGCCTGAAGAATATTTTTTTATTTATATGTATGGATGTATTAAATACTAGAAATAGATAAAAAAAATCACCAAAAAATTAGAGAAATTTTGGATGAAAATTGATAAATTAAATTTTAGAGTTGCTACAGTACTGGGCCAAAAATGTGGGCAGGCCAGATGTATAGTAGTGGCTTGGCCCTAGCCAGAAATGGGCTAGCGACGGGGAGCGAACGGACTGACGTGGGCTAGACGAGGTTGAAAGCTAGTAGGCTGGTGGGTTAGGTTGACTTGATAGACCGGCTGAGAGTTATAGGCCGACGTAACGAGCTGATGGTGTGGAAGCAGTCCAGCAGTAGGCACGGAAAGGATGTGTGACTAGCATGTGGGTCCGATGTAGCAGTGAGCGTGTGGTGGGGCGTAGGACATCAGGACATCCAGAGGGAAAGGTGTCGCCACTGGATAGGCACAACGGCGTGGCAACAACGAATGAGTGGGATTCTATACTAAATCGCGTTGGATTCTTTAGTCTTCCGTGTGTTAGGTGACATGTTACAATTTAGAGCGTTAATTTTAAATCCAATGACTAAGAATAATATTAATGGGTATTTAAGTCTTTTTTGGATTTTTTTATTACTTTTTACTATAAAAAGTTGGTAAGATGTTAGGTATTTTACAAAGAGTTTATAGATTTTGGGAGAATTTTTTAAGCATAATTTTAATAATAAAGTCAAGTTTATAGAAGATTAGTATGTTAATTAATTTCTCTTTTTCGTTCATCTTTGTATACCTCGTGATTAATTTTAGATTAATTTATTTTTTCTATATGATTTAGATTGTTTTTCAGTTAGAGTGTTTTTCTATGTCTAAAACGTTCAATTGGTTAATTATTTTAATCTTTTGTTCAGTAATTTTATTTCATTAATATATATAGATTTAGTAGTCCAATTGAGTTGATACTAGTTGTTTTTATTTGTAAATTTTGTCTAATTTATTCTGTCAAATTTTTGATCAATCGGGATTACGGATCTATGACTATAATCTGTTTAGTAATAAAAAAGTTATATATATACATTCTGAAAACATGGTTTTTTATGTTTTATGATTAGAAGAAGTGTTAAATTTTATTTTTGACTTTCGCAATTATTTATCCCTCTCTAATTACCTATCTTAGAACACTTTTTGATTAATCAAGCGTATAAAATTTTCCTATATAAATTCCTTATCTTAAAACACTTTCCGATTAATCAAGCGTATAAAATTTTCCGTGGTAAAAAAGAGGAAATTTCGAACTGCGATTTTAACGTTTCAACCTGAGGACAGGAGGAAGGGTGTTGTGCATGTGGCATGGTAGAGAGATGGCTATGTATACTTAGCACACCTCCTCCTCTCCTCTGATTTAACTTCTCATATTTGACCGTTCGGACACATACATAATGCAGACATAGCAGTGCAGTGCGGACATGCAAGTCAAGAAGGCACGCCTCGTTTTCTGCTCCTCTCCTCTGCTTTCACCGGAACGCCCGGCCTGCCAATTGATCTCTATGCAGCAGGGGCCTGCCACGCTGATGTGATCGACCTCTTTCAATGCACCTTTCTCTAGGGTGTGAATTGCACCTACTCCTACGTTACAATTGTGATATAGGAGTACCCTGTGCCAAGAACTGATCCCCGCGCAGTTCCACGGCCGCTTGGAAAATCATGGAGATAGCATAATGACCATATAAATCTGGGTTCTAAATTTAAATACATAACAATCATATATACAATGTAAGTTTAAGAAAGAGCTTTACCGAATGCATAGTGACAATAAGTTTTCTACAAAGCTTGTGTAATGCACCTGACATACAACCTTAACATAGGGTCATTGTGTAACGCTGCAGTTGCAATTGTAAATATAAAACCTATCTTTGTAGCTGCAATTGTCCATAGTGACATTATACATAGTACTCACACACCAGATTTTTGCTTGGCACCTTCTTTCATGTCACGGCTGGATATCAGTACCTACATACTGAATTACAATAAATGTACCTAGCCAGTTCTTTTCTGCAGTAAAAGATATCATTCTTAAGATCATGTCAACTAATTTCACTGAAGCAAAGAAAATGTTGCATATAGGATTTTTATGATCATTATACATTACTGGAGCATGTTATTTTGTTGCTAGCTGGTCATCTCCCATCCAAGCGTTTTCGCATTGTAGGGTTGATTGGACGATGGTGGCTCTAGAGAAGAGGCGGATGGGCGAGCAGGATGATAGCATCAAGGACCTTGCTAACTTGCAATTGTGAATAGGAGCGAAAGGTTATGGCCATGTGAGGCCTTAGTGTGTAAGCTAGTTTCTCACCCTAGACACATGAGGGAGACAATTTATTAGGTCAGAATATATTGTTTTTATGCGGACAGAGTCTAATTTTTTAGTGACATGATGCACTAAATGGATAAATAGTAATCAATATATTGAGAATAGCGAAGAGAAAAAACTATAGATCGCATATACATTCATCCAAATTATAGTTGTTTAAAAGGACATCTTCATCTTTATTATGCACACATGTCAATTGTGGGGTTATTTTGCTATTATTTCTCAGGTATAAAATGAACCAGCTATAGTCCTCACGAGCTTTGCACTGGATGCCAGGGAGAACAGGGAGAGGACTCCCATTGTCCAGCCAGAGTGCAGAGGCTGGCTGTAGCAGCGTCAGCAGCCCAGTGCCATATTGGCATCTTGGATCGGACAAAAACACACTTTTACTGGGGTATTGATTTCTTGCATTGTCGTGGCAACGACACGTGGCTCTGCAAGTCGCAGCGCCTGCAGTGAACTGTCCTTGCCGATGCTTCTTGCAAAAGCATAGGACGGAGATCATTAACACAAAAGCCGGTTTTAAATGATAAAACAATTAAATATTTAATTATATCTAAATATGTATTAAGATACATATATAGAATAACCGATATAAATTTATAATTAAGTTATGGCAAAAATACTTGTTTTTAATTTTTTAAGTATAGAAATATCATAATATTAATAAAGTGTGTAAAAAATATTCTATATTTATTCTTGTATTCAAAGATCTATTTAAGAGACATATTTATATAATACCTGTATTGTTGTAAATTTGCTTTTGCCTATGAATTGAAGGTTCTTCTCTACTGTACCTATCAATGTCTACGTGTTGGGTTAGAAGTTTTAACACAGAGGTCAAAACATCTGAGCATTCAAATCTATTAGTAAAGACGAGATGGCATACATCTATCAGTAAAGACGAGATGGCATACGGGGAGTGAGTTTATCCTCATAGAGCTATTAGGTTTTTCTACTTTCATTTTTCTATCCCTAGCTTTTTTAAGGCTACTTTCATTGTTTTCACTAAGTTTTTTATTTCTATGAAAATTTAAGTAAATTTCTTGGATGTTGGAGTGCCTTTTCTTATGAGTAAAGCTAGAAGTATCATGATTACTTGACGATCGACGTTGATCGTTATTTAGAAAAAAGACGGTTGGATTGTTATGTGTAAATTTATAAGGAAGGACCTTATCTCCCTAATAAAAATAGATAATGAATAAAATAAAAACTAACTTAATCTACTAATTGGTAAGACAAGAAAATAAGAGAAACTTAGCTCAGAGCTTATCCATAGAGACTTGTTGGAACTTTAACAAGTTTTAAGAATACTTATTCACTCGCTGTAGGAACTTTCACATACTCTACTCCTGCTACCGTACACTATTTGCATAGTACTAAGGTGCCTGCAACTACTGTGCACCTACATGCATAGTGGAGTAGGTGTCTGCAGGACTGCAGGAGTGAGGATTCGATCGATCTCGTAGCCGCTTTGGTTGCAATTGTAAATATAAAACCTATCTCTGTAGCTGCAATTGCCCATGGTCACATTATACACTCTACTCACACATCGGATATTTTGCCTGGCACCTTCTTTCGTGTCACGGCTGGAAATCAGTGCCTACATACTGAATTACAATAAGTGTATGTAGCCAGTTCTTTGCTGCAGAAATAGAGGTCATTCTTAAGATAATGTGAACTAATTTCAATGAAGCAAAGAAAATATTGCATACAGGGTTTTGATGATCATTATACATTATACCGTTGCTTGCTAGAGCTCACTATTTGGTTGCATGCGACAACGGCGCACCGGTCGTGGCTAGCTGGTCATCCCCCATTCAAAGCGCTCTTGGCACTGTAGGGGCCGCAGGATGGTGGCGCCGGGAAGGAGGCGGATGGGCAAAGAGGGCGGCGCCATCGAGGACCCTGCTAATCTACGACTGTAAATAGGAGCCGAATGAGACGGAGGCATGGGAAAGGGGTTAAGGGACTTGGATCCTCTGTATTAAGGCATATGATTTTATAGTCACTGACATAAAGATCCACTTTACTACAGAAACACGTATCAGTGAAGTAGGACCCGGGATTAAGGTCCAGGAGACGAGGATGGAGGGGCGTGGTTTGTGTGGCGCCTACTCTTGTACGACGGTTTCCGCTGGGATACGGAAAGCTATTGGGGCCAGAACATTTGGCCTGTCTCCTGCATTTACAACTGAGCGGTCAGCTACGTCTACAGCTAGGCAGGCAGCGCGTGGAGAGCTTGTGTATGTGACATGGACGCGCACGTACCTTCGCCTTCGCCGTCGGTGGTTGCCGATGCGTTCTTGCCGGGCTCTGCCGCTCTGTTCTTTGCTTCTCCTGCCTTGTGCCTTGCCTGAGCGATCGTGTTCCTCGTCTTCTGCGCCATGTCTACGGCTGCGTCCTTCACTGTGTCCTTGGTCTGCGCGGGCATGGTCCCGGTCTTGTGCGCCATGCCTCCCGTGGTGTCCTGGGACCTGTTTTTGGTTTCTGCGGGCATGTCGCCGGCCTTGTCCGCCGTCTCCGCGCCGGAGCGCTTCGCCTTCTCCGCCGTCTGCGAGACCGTGTCGGAGCCCGGCTCCTCGGCGCTGTCGGCGGCGCGGGCCGCGGCCTCCTTCCCTTGCTCCGCCTTCTCCCTCGCGTACTCCGCCACTTTGTGCGCGGTGTCGGCGGTCACCTCCTTCGCCTTCTGCGCCACCGTCGCGCCGGTGGAGAGCGTCGCGTCCTTGGCCTTCACGGCCGCCTGCTGCGTGTACCCGGCCGTCGTCTTGCCGGCGACCACAGCGGTGTCGTTGGCCTTCTCCGCGGCCGTCAGAGCGTACTCCGCCGCCGTCTCGCCGGTGCTGAGCGTGACGTCCTTCGCTTTCTCGGCTGCCGTCTTGGCGTACTCCGCCGCCGTCCCGCCGTTGCTGAGCGTGGCGTCCTTGCCCTTCACCGCCGCCTGCTTCGCGTACTCGCTGGCCGTCTGGCCGGTGCTGAGCGGAACCTCCTTCGCCTTCGCGGCGGCCTGTTTGGTGTAGTCCGCGGCCGTCCCCGCGGCCACCTGTGCCTTCTCCGCCGCGGCTCGCTCGCCCTGCGCGCAGGCGTCCTTGGCCTCGGTGTCCTTGGCCGCGGCGTAGTCCGCGGCGCGCGTGGCCGTGTCCTTCCCGCCGCGAGCCGCGTTCGCGCCGGCCTGCTCAGCGTCGCTGCGCCTCTCCTCGTTGTTTCTGCCGCGTTGCCTCCCGTTGTCCTCGTGGTTCGCCGCTTGAGCGTGGTGGCGTTCGCCCTCATTCTGCGCCGTCGCCGACTTCTTCGTTTCTTCATGCGAAGCCACCTTGCTGCTCGCCGGCGCGTGTGCAGCCGTCCCCTTGGCGCCGTACGCGGCGCCAGCACTCTTCTCCCTGGCAGCGCCAGCGGCGTCCGACTCGCCCTGCAGCCGCCCCTCGCCACGGTGCTTACAGGTCACCGCCTTTTCGCCTTGGCCGCCGCCGTGTCCCTCCTCCGCCTTGTGCTCGTGCATGTTCCCGTGCTGCAGCGGGTGCTGCTTCTTGTTCTCCACGTACGACGCCACGGTGGGGCCGGGCGCCTGAGCCACGGTGACCGCGCCCCTTGCGCCGCCGTGCTCCTGGTTGGCCTTGGCGTACCGCTCCTCGGCGGCGCGGATGGCGTCCATCGAGTTCTGCTGCGTCTGGGCGCGGTACTTGCCGATCTCCTCCAGCCCCGCCGCCGCCAGCTGGCCCTGCTCTTCGTTCTGCTTCGCCTTCCTCGGTTGCTGCTGCTGCGACGCCACTGTATCGAGCAGGGAGACAGTGCGTGAGTGATCGAGTCGTTGCTGTTACGTGATCGTTCGGACAGCGTTGTGGCGGGAGGCTTGAAATATTGGGCTTGAGCGGTTCGGGTCTACGTGGGCTTGACATTGTGCACGAGGGGATGACACGTGGGTCAGCGACGATAGGTTCGAGACCACCGCCACGTCACCGAGGAGAGAGGATTCGCCGGCGAGGGACACGAGTGGTTGTCGAGCCACTCGCGTGGACTGGCGCCGCCATTGCCGGAGAATCGACGCCGACGCGCCGACGCCGAGCAGAGCTCGCCAGCCCAAATAATCAGGCCCATGAAGCCGCCCTGCCGATCTCTCCCTCTCGTCTCGCCCGTCAAGAGTTCCCCTTCCGCAGCCGCCGCCTACGGTATGTATCCTCTCCTCCGTTTCGCCATCGACGCCGCATCAAGCCCTAACCCTCGCCACGGACTTCTCTCCTTCTCTCACCCATGGCCACAATGGCGTCGCAGCCTCTTCACGCCTCCCCTCACCCGAGGGCTTCTGATCGAGGGGCATCTGCCCTAGTCAGGTGCGTAGATCTTTGCCGCCGCTCTGCTCCTCGCCGAGGGAGGTATCCCCTCTATGTGTGCCTAAGAGCGTATGGAAACTTTTGCATTCTCGGGCGGCATCTTGTTGGTAGTGTTATGATAATCGATGACGTGCGTATTTTGGACATCCTGCTTCTTTCTGTTTGGTCTTAACACCGTAGATTTTATTTTTCGGTAAATAGAGGTGATTAAATAAACTGTGCATACTGCCAAATATTTTATTGAAGTGTGAGCAATAATTTGGTCCTTCCAATGGGCAATGGCTGTTTTATTTTTCACTAGAAAGGATTAACTTACATGACACAGGCACACAACATGCATTTGGTTGCATTTATTTATTTTTTCTCATATGTTCATGTATTCTTGTAATGGTTGATTTGCTTATTTTCTGGATACTATGTGATAGTCTCACAATAAATTTCCCAAGTCAGAAGGTAAAGCGAAGGAACTGACCTTAGGTTAAGGTTTTCTCCTGGTATGAAACATAACATGAAGTTTAGTGTTGCTGATTTCTTTGGCTTGACATAGACGTGATATTTCCGGTTTATGATTGACCATGATGTTGAGCTCTATGCATAGGTATATTTGGGTTCTGCAGTTGTGGAGCTGAAAGGCACCTTTAGAACTGTGAGTTATGGTAGACCACTTGGTATTTCGGTATTTCTAAGAAGTAAGAACTCAAAAATTGTCGAAGAAAAATGAATAAATTAATATCTGAATGGAGTTGCACATCAAGTTTGATTGAAATGTAGTCGCGCATCAGGGTTACCTTACTTCCTTAATGTTTCTAGGGACAACTCCTACTAGTTACTAAAATAAAACAAGCTGAGGCTCTCATAATCTGTGGTTTGGATTGAAGTGATTAATTGTAACTTTAAATCTATTCCAACAATTCTTTTGAATTTCAAAGCAATTAAACTAAGCATTGAATGACAATGGTTAAACTAACATGAGTTACAGTTCACGTTTTAATTTGGGGATAAATATTTGTGGCATAAGTACTTGTAAGACACTGTTTATACTGTTTTGTTATGTAAACCTATTTGTGGGAATACCAGGTGTGAGTATTCTTTGTTGGTGTTATTCATGAGGCTACCCTTGTTACCATGACCTGTAAATGCTATTTTCTCGACTTTATGCTAATATGCATGTGTTGCAAGCAAATAATTATTTATTGTGTAGATGCGTTGCAGAGATCAACTAGCCATGCACATATACTGGAAACATTGACTCATGACTCATGACTAAGGCTATTCTATTAATAAAAACATGTTTCATATATTGGTCCTCCAAGTAGTTGACTATCCCGATCCCATTTGAGGAGTATGGGAATACCAAAAAAAAAAAGGCCCACCGGGATTTGAACCCAGGTTGCCAGATTCAAAGTCTGGAGTGCTAACCACTACACTATGGAACCAGATGTTGTATTTGGTCCCTTCCTGTCGTCATTTCTGTCTTACGTCCAATAAACTCAGTAAATGGTACAAAAATGTCTTTATCCTTTTTTTTGTGATTGTTTTCATCAGTTTTGGCTTCAATGAAACTGTGTTCCTTTTTAAGCATGGATCCAATTAGATACATGAAGAACAATATTTGTAAAAAAGTTCCATTCATTTAATTTTTTATGGTATAACTTTTTTTGTTATTTTGTATAATTGTTAAATGCATGACAGTGCATGCTCGCCAAGACATAACACTGACCTCTGATTTCTGTAATAATTATTTAATGGAATCTTCACAATTAAATCTTGAGTGAAGTTTGATTGCGTGGATGTACGCATGTGAACAGAGTGATTATAACATATGTCAACCACAGCAGATAGTCAAATATAATGCATGAAATTAAAATTTGTATTTGTTCCTAAGTTGAAATAATTGTGAACACGGAGCTGCCTTATTAGGTGGACACATGCCTACAAAATACTTGGGTATATGAGTACGTCCCTTATGTTGTAGCTACTCTAAAAATGGCTGAATACTTCTATATACAACTCAAGGGTTGTACCTTACAACATTCACTACATGCTCTTATTGATATTTTAACCTTGCAGTTGAGAAGTTTCTCTAGGCAAAATTTCAGATGCAAGGAGATATGATGATACTCTTGTCTGATATCACCCTTCAAGTCAAGGTCAAGCTACCTTATACGGACATGATGGTAACAACTTCAGTTACATTTTGTGGTAAGGTGTCTAATTCTCAGTCACATTTTACCTATGAACTCATTTGACTGTTTGTTGTATTAATACAAGATATGGGGGTTCATGAAAGCTCATATGTTATTCGTATAAACTTAGAGAGTGATATCATTTTTATGTCCAAAGACTTTTCAAAATTAATGTGGCTAGTGACTACAGGCCGTCTGACTATGTCAGTTTTGCAAGGGGAAATCAGAAAAGCTGACCTTAACTGCATAGCGGGCCCATGATCGTTAATGTGCCGAAATTAGATGGGTGAGCACTACCTGTGATCAAGCATTCATCCCTTTCACCTTACTCTGCCCCATCACAGTTTCTGGGGTGCTCTTGTTAATGCAGTGGTGGTGGTCTGCCATTTTTTGAGCCACCTCTGCTACCGCTCGTCCCCTCCATTTGCAGATGCATAGATCATTTCCTCCTTGTTGATGCGGCCTGCACCACTATCATGCCTTGCCATCACCCTTATTTTTGTCTGTTATTGCTGTCATGTCCTCAATGACACCACTGAAGGCAGTGAACTGTCGAATCTACAAATCCTGATACAGTGTTTATCGTCTTCCTGAAGTCCTGCTGTCGAGAGCCTCCTGCTCTTGTGGAAGCTTGCTGTCTTGGGTAACCCCTTTGGTTTGCTGCTTTTGTTAATTTGTATATTTTTCTCTTCTAAATTACTATGCAGTACTGGGAGTAAACTTTAATTTTTTTGGTGGACAAAGACCTTTCCATTATTTGACTCATCATCCATTACTTAGTGTGATGTCATGAAATTCTTTTATTTCACTTCTAGACACTTAAACCTTTTTACTTAAATAGTTTTATTTTCAGAATTTAAGATATTATAAGGTTTTTTATGGCATCGTGAGCCCATAAAATTTTTGGTGGGTATGTTATAATATAAAATAAGATGCCCAAGGCACTTCCCTATATTTCCTCATTTTTTTATTTTATGTGTTCATCAAACTCTCAGAGCTGGTAGGCTGGTACTTATACATTCCATGGAATATTTGTTATCAAATACTATGCATTAATGTGAACCATTATCTCTAGTCTAATATGGTACCTGAGCTTATTGGTTAGTTGCTCTTTCCCCCCCAATCCTGTTGTCTCCATCCACAACCACACGAGTGCAAATTGCAAAGCCTCCATTCATGTCAACAACTCTCATGTCAATAGCAAATCTAGTGTCTAGCATCAACGTCTAGGTAGCACCTATTGGTTAGAAAGGGCATTTGCCAAGAGTAATGAGTAACCACCTGTCCACTACACATTTGGATGCTTGATGGTATGTGGGCTTTGGTGCTTGCAACAGTAATGTTGTGATGGAAGGTTTGTCACTAAATATTGGTTGGCAAAGCTGCAGTAGGAGGAAGACTAATAGATTCTGATACCATATTAGATTGGTGATATGCTTCATCCTAATGACTGTGTTGATGGAATATAAACTGGAATATGTGGTGAGAATTTTGCTCGTGAGGCATCGTAGGCTTTGCTGATTGCTCATTTTGGTAGTGTTACGACAATTGATTACTTGTGGATTTCGTACATCCTGCTGCCTTCTGTTTACTCTTAACACCGCTATTTTATTTCGGTAAGTAGAGATGATTAAATAACTTGTGCAAACTGCCAAATATCTTGTTAAAGTGTGAAGCAATAATTAGGTTCTGCCAATGATTTTTTTTTGCTTGAAAGAATTAATTTACATAACACAGCATTCATTTGGTTGCATTTAATTTTTCTCATATGTTCATGTATTCTTGTGATAGTTGTACAATGAATATCAGATGGAGGAAGACAGGAAGTAAAGTGAATGAACTGACCTTGGTTATGGTTTTCTCCTGGTATGCAACATAACATGCAATTGGTGCTGCTGACTTCCTTTTTTGGCTTGGCATAGACGTGATATTTTCGGTTTAGGATTTACCCTGCTGCTGACCTCTATGCATAAGTCTATTTTGGTTCTACCATTGTGGAGCTGAAAGGCACCTTTAGAACTGTCTTTTTAAGATCACTTGGTATTTCTAAGAACTAAAAAATTATCGAAGAAAAACGAATAGATTAGTATCTGAATGGAGTCACGAATCAGGTTTGATTGAATTTAGACACACATCAGGTTTACCTTACTAACCTAATATTCTAGGGACAACTCTGACTAGTTACTAGAATAAAACGAGCTGAGGCTCTGAAGAAGCTGAGGTTTAGATTGCAGCGATTAATTGTAATATTAAATCTATTCTAACAATTCTTGTAAATTTCAAAGCAATTAAACTAAACATTGAATGACAATTGTTAAACTAAGATGAGTTTCAGTTCATGGTTTTAATCTATGGATAAATATTTATGGAACAACTACTTGTAAGAGACTATTTACACTGTTTTTTTATGTAAACCTATTTGTGCGAACACCAGGTGTGAGTTGGGGTTAAACATGAGCCTACCCTTGTTACCATGATCTGTAAGTGCTATTTTCTCGACTTTATGCTAATCTACACGTGTTGCAAGCAAATAATTATTTACTGTGTAGATGCATTGCAGAGATCACCTAGCCATGCACATATACTGGAAACATGCACGTTTAATTCAAAACAATGGCTCTTTTAACTTTATGCACTCTCATGACTCATGACAAAACTATTATATTAATAACCCGATGTTGTATGTAGCCCCTTACTGTGGATATTTCTGTCTTATATTCCATAAACTCAGTAAATGGTAATAAACTGTCTTTATGATATTTTTTTGTGTGTGTTTGTTTCCATCTGTTTGGTTTCAGTGAAACTGTGTTGCTTTTTGAGCATGCATCCAATTAGTATACATGCAGAATACGACCCTTGTTAAAAAGTTCCATTCATTTAAATGTTATTGTATATCTTTTTGGTTCTTTTGTATAATTTTTAGGTGCATGCTCTCCAAGACATAACATTGATCTCTGATTCCTGTAATGATCATTTAATGGAATCTTCAAAATTAAATGTCGAGTAAAGTTTGATTGCGCTGATTTACGCATGTGAACATAGTGATTATAACATATTTCAACCACAACACATAGTCAAATATAACAGGCAAAATTAAAAATTACATCAAATCCTTTCAGGTCTTAACTAAATTAAATTGGATAGACTGAAATACCTAACAAATATAACATCTTAAGGTTGAGATGCTGTTTTTTATGCGTTTCTGTTCAAGGATAAAACTTTAGTGATATTTTAGCATTTCAATTATCTTTTTATTGCTTTTTATATCAATTTTGGTATTCTCCTATCTTTTTTTATATTATTATTGTAACTTAGTATTATACTATGCACGGATACCTTTTAGATATATATACTAACCCTGTCTATCACGTATATCACCGTTTTAAATCCGATCTATTCTTATATATTCACAAATACATGTATCTTTATAATATTTAATTGTTAAATATGTCGTTTTTTTATATGTTAACATTATAATTCTAATCGTTATTATATCAAACTTGTCTTTTTATTTTTTGGCTATGTTTTCGCTATTTCATTCATTTTAATTTGATTCTATGGCTAATATTTTTATCAATATCTTTATTTTTTAATAATATTAATCATAAATAACGAAAGATATCTCACTATTTAACCATCTAAACAGTCCGTCGTTGTAACTCTAGTTTTTTATTTATTCTTGCTTGATTTTCGACTAACACTATATCTTCTGCGACAATTATATGCTAAGAAATATTCTGTTAGATGTACCTTGTGACCTCATTCGTGATTATGTAGATTAAATTTACATTTAATCTTAGTTGAAATAATTGTGAACATGGAGCTGCCTTGTGAGGTGAACACATGCCTACAAAATGCTGTGGGTATATTGTGGGTATGTTTCATGGCATTGTGTGAGCCCATAATGTTTTTGTTGGGTATGTTATCATATCCTAGCTGATTTGCCCCTTCTTTGCCATGGAATCAGAGGACAGATTGGGGATCGGGAGCGTTTAAATTAGGGAGCACAAAAGTTTCACTGACATTGAGAGCCCACATGTCAGTGATAAGGGTGGTGGTGGCAGATTCACTGCCACCACCACTAGCATAGACAAAAAAAATGCTCAAGGTACTTCCCTATATTTCGTCTTTTTTTTCCATGTGTACATCAAACTCGTAGAGCTGATGCTTATACATTCCATGAAATATTTTTATCAAATACTATGCATTAGTGTGCACCATATCTTTATTCTCACGTGATCTGAGCTTATTGATTAGTTGCTATTGTTCCCTTAATCCCACTGTCTCCATCCACAACCACGAGTGTAAAGCCTCCATTCATGTCAACAAATCTAGTGTGTAGCATCAACACCTAGATAGCACATATTGGTTAGAAAGGGCATTAGCCAGGAGTAACGAGCAATCACTATGTGAATACATATTCCTAAAAATTAATTTAATGTAGTGGTTAAATTCAATTTTGACTGAAACTTCGATATATTAAGGCAGAAACTTCTGAACTTCTGATCAAGTAGAAGATAAACCCTTTTTAGTCATTTTCCATAATCTTATGAACAATGAAATAGCAACAGAAGCAATAAACAGGTGCTAATATAGGAATTAGTAAACAACATAGAAAATGAGCAAACTTTGACATAATTTACAAAGTGAGAGAGATGGAGACAATACTTATTTTCTCCAAAATTCGAATCATAAAGATCTTACATCTCCATTGAGGAGCTCTTGAGAGCTAGGTCTCTTTCGATCCCTTGTCTCATCAAGTAGTCATAAATGTCGATTTGGTTCTCACTTCATCGGTTATCTCTTTTCTCTGTGGATGCGAGTTCTACCCTCACAAACTTGCTTGGGACAATACACAGTTTGATGAAGCTTGTGAGCGACATCCAACTGTCTAGGAGATTAACCTTCAAGAGTAATAAACTTCAAACAACGACTTACACTGATCCTTAAGTACTTAAGGTCCTCCTATCTCTTATAAGAAAAAACATTCCAACCAATCAAAAACTTCACTCAAATCCCCATATAAGCTCAAGAACTTGGTGTGATAGGTGTGTGGAGCCTTAAGATAAGCTATGAGACACGAAAACGAAAGTGGAAAGGCCTACTCGGCTTTAGGAGGGAAATGTGATATTTATACACACTCCCTTATATCACCTAGCTATTACTCACATATTTGAACAACCGAAAGTTTTGACCCCTATCGTAGAACCTTCAACCCAACACTTAGCCGTTGACAGATAGCAATGGATCGGTGTTTGTGCGCGGGACGATTGGATCGAGCGGAGGGGCATGCTAAGAGGGCGAGTGAGCGTGAGCCGATGAAGGTCTGATACGATTGCACGAATACGTGAACGCCCGGGAGATCTGCTTAGCTTAAGTACAGGTCCTTCGGCTTTGAGGTTCGTTGGAGTGCACTCTCGATTGTCCTACCGGACGTGCCAAAAAATATGTTGGCGCATGGGGCGATCGGACCAGACAGAGAGGTGTGTCGAGAGGGTGAGCGAGCATAAGCCAATGGAGGTTTGATGTAATCGCGCAAACACCTGAAGGCTTAGGGAGATCTGCTTGGCTCCAGTGCAGGTTCATCGGCTTCAAGGTATCTTTGTTGGATTGCTAGAGTTATGGACGTATCAGTCAATTTGACCTCTAATTGATAAAGAAGACAGATAAAGTTAGATCATCGAGTCAAACGATCGATAGGTCGATACAGACTCTCACTATCGGCTGGATGTGTCGATAGGGTTAGGATAGTCATCGGCTGTGAGTCCGATGCACCTTTGCTATCGGCTAGTGGCCGATAGGAATTGTAGCACATATACATCGGCTAAGAAAGCCGATGACGGCATTGGCGAATTGCAAGAAATGAAATAAGAGACATCGGTTGATGACACTCCGAACAGAATACACAATAAGCGCTAGAGAGTGAGGTCCGATCTCCGAAAGGGATGAGACCGAGCAACCACCAATGACGGTACCGTTAAGGCCAACCTTGATAGATCGGATCGAACCGAAACAGTATAAGGTTGAGGTTAACGACACTGCAACAGCGGGAGTTAGATCGGACGTAATGATGGAGGGATCGGGTGAACCCATCGGATACGGGTCCGATGCAGTTATATAAGTAAACTCATTGGCTAGCTGAGTTGATGGGGGAAAATGAAACCCGCTATGTTCTAGCTGAGCTGATGGGGGAAAATGAAACCCGCTATGTCTCGATGTCAGATCTGACAGAACCAGATCGATCGTTGGGCATGTATATCGATTGAGAAGTCGATACACTAGGCGTAGACTTCAGTGTATGGATAACTCATCGGCTGGCCGCTCCGATGAAAAGTCATGTAAAGACTCAATGTACTATCAGTAGTCTAGTAGGTCAGACCTAATCGATATAGCATAAGACCGATGACGACAGAAGAAGCTCTATAAGTCGATAGAATCCACACAAATGTGATGTGATGTATCTGATCGAACTAAGAGATTAGACCTAACTGATATAGTCTTAGGCAGAGTGGATATACGAGGATAGTGACGGGACTTATCCCTCCACCAGAGATTAGACTTAACCGATGTAGCTCCACATTGAGAGTTAGAATCTATCAGTAAAAATCTAGTTAAACAAGAGTGACGATGTGTTAAGATTGTATTGATTTGTGTGGATAGTTTATATGCTTCTAGTGCATCTATATTCATATCCTAGGATTACACGAGTCTGATATGGTTACAAACAATCTTTAGATATTCTTTTCTAATTAGAAAAGAAAACTTTATCTAAGAAGTTAATAAAACTAACTAAACTTGTTTATTTTATAAGATATATTTTATAAAGATACAAGTAACTACCGTGATTTCTATGGCTCCTCTTTAAATTCGGTCTTATATGAATAATTTTTTATTTTTATTAAACTGAATTTATCTTTATCAATTCGATCGGCTATTTTTCTATATCAATCGGCTTTCTTCTATAAGCTGATTGGCTCTCTAATTCTGTCTGTGGGATTTAACAAATTTCGGTGTTATCAATCAGTCAAAAAAAGCTCAACTTTAAATTCATTAGTTAGCAGTGACATTGTAATCATACCCAGCTGTAGGAAACATTTCCTTCTAAACTCCTTTAGGCACTTTGGCAGTAATCTGTTTTGCTGTCTAAATGTAAGTCTTGCAGTCTGCACCATTCAGATTCAGTGTTTCGTCAGTTGTCTCACCTTGATGAAAATAATGGGAACATATCAGGCGGACACTGCATTACGATTGCAAGCACTTGCATGTGATTTAAGGGAAGAGCAGAATCTCTGATCAAAGATGACAATTGACAAGACCGTATCTAAGGAATAAGGATATTGGTTTGTGCGCCTGTTTCTCATGTAATTGCAAAAAAAAGTGATTGTGCTGAGTAGTAGCTAATCTCGTTTTTATAAATCTCAAACAAAAGAAGTGCATGTATCCGCGACTCCAAAATCACGTGGTCTCATCGCAACCGAACGTAGAAAACATGACGCCATGAGGCATGAAACAATGTACAACGAATTTCAGAAGAGAAACCAAACAATATAAAGAGAGCATCAAAATATGTACCGATTTTCAGTAGAGAAATGAAGCAATATACAGAGAGCATCAAAACAAGAAAGAGGAAGTATCGGGAAATCAGATTGTTTTTCCAACTTGTCGAATATGGTACAATTCTGGGAGTTATATGCACACTGAAATTCTCTCTACATATTTCGTCCTGAGTGAATTTCAGAGGAGAAATGAGCAAAACCGCACTCACCCATGTCCCAGCTGTCCTCAGGGCCCCCACATGTCATACGCTTTTTGTCCTGCCGCCACCATTTGTTGACACGACACCTCAGATGCTAACTGACAGATTTACTGCACCAGTTAGGATGTTTGCCTGCAAGAGAAAGTTAAATGTTACTCCATACGGACTTACCAAAAAACAAGTCCCAAATGTACTAGAAAATTCAAATTGTGGTTCTATTAGTTTGAACATTTCTCTTCTGGGAAAATTATTTTCTAAAAATGCGACCACACTGTCTTACCAGAAGGAATGAACCAAGCATATTTTGATTGAATGCATCTTCAAGAACCAGTTTCTTTTCATTTGAAATAAACCCTGCTAGTGTGAGAACAGATATAACCTGTCAAAATATAGTCACCACCATCAGTGAAACCTGAACGCAAATTTTACCAGGGCTACATTTAGTAATGATACAGCCATAAAAATATAAAATGCTTTATGGTTGCTAAAACCCTTATTTTAATTAACAACAGGACTACTATGTCATTGTCAAATGTGAACCTCGCCAATTTCCATGGTTCTGGCGATATGTAAATGTTGCTCCCCAATCATCAAAGAATGAAACCAGCTAGTGAAACAATGAATATAACGGATCAAACAGAAATGTTCGACCATGTTGTATGTATTAGATTGAGTTAAATTATTTCATTCCCGTTTGATAATATGAAAGCATGCAGAGGAAATAACGTTATGCGTACATTTTTTTTGTTGATAATAACACTGCCCTTGCCTTTGGGGCCATTATAGGTTAACTTCGATGTACAATCAGTTTAAGATTTCAAGTGCATATTTTTACTTATATCATTGACTCATGTAGTCCTAGTCTGTTAATGTTAACTAATTCTCCAAATGGTAGAGAAAGGCTAACTGCCAACTGATACCAAAAATTAAATCCGGCAATATATGCAAATTAAATAAAAGCAAGAAAGGGAAGAATAATACCTAAAAATTCTGTCCAGAAATAAGCATGACATAAGCAAAGTTGCACTGCAAAATTAAATGTGCAAGTTACAATCAAATGCGAGGCACAAATTAATGTGGGTGTTACTTGTCTTATTTACTAAAGAATTGAGTACAAAAAATATATTAGTAACAATATATTTTCTCTTTCATTTTTTAAAAAAGGAAACACATTTGTACATAGCTTTGAAAGCTTTTAGGATCATTTTATATTGAATATAAGGGGAACAAATGGGCAAATTAATCTTCATTTAGCAACTTTGGACAGAGGATAACGGTTTTGTTCCTGTTAGAAGTGCAAGCCTTTTAAAAATAGCTTCTTCAACATCTTGAGAAATCATAACTTGTTTGCACGAATTACAATTCCCTACAGGTTTCATGGAAGTAGTTGTTAATACATATATGCACTCAAGTAATGTCTCAGTAATGCAGAAGATAGTACAAAACTATGCTTTCCTCCCAAAACAATAATTGGCCCGCTTGCTTGATTTTTTTAAGATAATGGAAATATATCCAACCTCTATATTCAAAAGTAGATATACACAACCAAGGTTACACAAGTGCCTATACTTCAAGTCTCAAAACTGAAATACATGAAAAACAAACCATAACCGAAAGAAAAGACTATAAGACTAAGTTTCAAGTCTCTCCTCGTTACTTTAAATTTAAACTTTAGGAAGAGATGGAGCTAGCCTGCCTTTCTGCTCGAACAACCGATGTCCCCATAGCACGAATGATTCCATCACACTATGCCAACGTCGTCGTAGAACAACCATGCTGCCACAACTTATTTCAACCAAAAGTTGTCACTACTTGCTATCATCGCCACATAACCCGACACCCATTGTCCCAGCAACATGAACGAGCTCAATGACGTCTCATTGTTGTTGTCACCTTTGCCAAGCTGTTGTAGCTCATCTCGTCGGAGAATTGCAAAACCACCATGTCACCAAAAAACTGCTACCGCCATGCCATCGTCACCACAAACCACAACCTCCGCTGAGCTACCGTAGCTCATTTCATTGGAGAGAAGCCCTGCCATGCCATCGTTGCCGCATACCACGACCTTCGCCGATTTGCCAACATAACCTATCTTGTCGAGGAGCCACCATTGCCATGCTGTCTTTGTCGCTGACCTCCACCTTCCTTGGCATTGCTACTACGCCCGACATTGCTCCTAGCATGTCGCTAAGCCAACCAGCCACCATCCACCACCATTGCTAACATCACCACCATCACCATCATCGCCACATAGGCCTTTGGCATCGTCGCTATGCACACCGCTAGTGCACTGCCACTACCGACCCTCTAGCCACCAGTCTCCACTAGCAGGCATCTTCTTCATCGGCCACTAAACTCAGCCAAACTAAGTTGAGGAAGGCCCTGACTTGACGCCTTGCCACCATGGCTCCTCGCTAATGGTTGGTGCTCTCCCTTGCCGCAGCTGCCTCCAAAAACGAAACCGGTTAGGAGGGCCTAGATTCACAACTCCACTAGCCTATTGTGCCCGCTAGAGGGAGGGGCATAGAGGGCCTTGCCAGATCTATGCTCCACAGCCGCCTTTAGCACGCCACAATTACGGGCTTGTTGGATCCCAGCCGCCGTTGCCTCCAACTGGGTGCAGCCTCCTCACGCTGCCCCTGCCTAGCTCGGTGCTCTCACTGTCCCTCATCTCTGCATCAAGACAGTCACGTGCTCTGGGTGAAGAAGATTTGGGTCCAAAGAGGAAAAATGAGAAGAAAAGTCATGAAATCATATTTCATACCACAACTGTAAACCATCTATGCATCTCCACGAAAGCGAGAAGGCTATCTACTGCTTGAAATACTGGAGGCCACAAATTTAATGCAAACGCCAGTGCACTTTGATTGGAATTTAGTCGGGTTAGAAATTTTGTTGCTGGTCTTCGTCTCTTTAAGCACGTTTTAAGGGGCGTACTCGTGGATGTATGAGTGTGGTATGTATGTATGTATAATGCTATATTAGTGTGAAGCTATAAACTTGAAAAAAAGGGATCTAACATGGATTATGCAACGCATTTTACATCTCTAGACTAAAATTTATCCCCAAGCTGTTAAACATGTATATTGTTTATACACTGTACACTCGTCATCTTTGACGTGATTCAAATATTTGTTAAAGCAAATTGAGTAAGTTACATTTATGATATAAGAACTTGTCTGGTTAATACAATATAGTACAAGACCTTGTACAAATGCACAAACTTATCTATTACATGAGAACCAATGCCACAAGGGGACAACATGCCTAATTTTGCTGAGTTGGGTATTGATTAAGATGCTATGTAAGCACGTATCTGATAAGTATGACACGCAGACATATATCTGCTCAGTTAAAGGAAAAAAAATAAAATAAGACATATTGATAGTACATAGAAAGATATAAAAAAGCAAGAAATGATATCAGGGATAGAAGAAAGGATGGACAAAACTAGATACCAAATACATGGTTATTTGCAATATATCATGTCTCGAGCTCTGCACCTCATATTTTAGTTAGCAGCGTTCAACTTTCTAACATGGCTGTCTTTGTGGGCTTTGGCCCCGTTGGGAGGAGCAACTCGGATAGAATTTCTGTGGTACGTGATTATTAGCGTATATTTATTTAAGTATTAATTATTATAAATTTGAAAAATATATTTATTTGATATTTTCTTATTTTTTCACCGAACACACTATTTAGCTTCGGGAATTACATGGCCTGTTCTCAACCAAATTAACAATACAGGGTACGAGGCATGGAGCAATATGCAGAGAATTTCAGAAGGAAGAATGAAACAATATGCAGAGAGCTTCCAGAACTAAGGACTGAGCTCATCGCCGGCCGTCGATCAACAGGGGAAACCACAGTAGCCGCCGCCGTGGCACCGTCCTCCGTTCGAGCCGACGACCCGACGTTGACGCAGAACATCTCGGCGAGGTCGTACGTCTCGTAGAGCATCATCTCATCAACCCACGGCGCTGGCAGCGGCACGGCTGCACGCCGCTCCACCCCCACCGACGCGCTCGCGTTCGCGCCGCCGGCTCCCCTCCTACCGTCGGTCCGGCACAGCCGCGGCCTCTGGAGCGCCGGCGCCGGCTCTGTGTGCCTGCGGCAATGGTGGAGTCGTTGCTGGTGAGGCGCTGCACGAGGCACTTGAACCCGGCGGAGCTGCGTCTCGATGACCTTGACGCCGCCGCCATTACAGCCCCTCTCTCAAGCCGCGACCTTTTCGCCTTTTCGTCTCGATTCGATCAGCCCAGTGGTGGGGTCCAAAGGCTGCAAGAATGCAGGACACACGAAGGATGGGGTTGCATTGCTCGAATGACATATGGGGTCCAGGTTAGGTGGGGCCCATATGGAGGTGGGGTGGTGGCGTGGTGTGCAGTGGGCGGGTATTGTGAGTTGAAGTGACAAGTGGTAGGTGGTTTGACTGGTCGTATCCAAATCAGCGACGAGCAACGGTCAAGGTTTACTCTCCCCCGTGCGAGGACTTGTCTTTGCTGTCTACCTCCTCTTCTATCCTTTTCTCCGAAATTTGATAAATTGGCCTTTTGACTTGTTTTTAAACTGAACATAGCAAAAACTTTAACAAAAAATAGATTGCGAGATCAGGTCAGACTCGTAGGCACCGAGATTCAATAGGTCAGCGTCAACCGTCCCCTCGCCCGTGTTGATGTAGCGATACCCTTACCGACATGATCTCAGCACTAACGCGGTTAGCGTTGAGCTCCCAACCTCAGCGCCAGTCCTTTTGGCGCTAAGGTAGTTCACTTGATAACACCCTCTCTTCCCATGTCCATCCATCTTTTACTTTTTCCTAACCAAACTAGGCTTTTCAAGGAGACTAGATGATTTCGAATGTGAGTTTACTTCTTCCTCTCATCTTATCTCAAATCTAGTGTTGTAGCCATATATTATTGGTTAGCACTTGTATTTCTATCTCTCTACCTCTTGTTTTTTATGGATTCGAGTTTATGGTTAGGGTTTGAGTAGTTCTAATTGATTTAAGTTTTATTGTTCTTTGTTTGTGTTATGTAGAGGGGGAATTGTTTTTGACCTTCATGGCCTTGTTTGTTTGAAGGTGTATTGTGGATTATGATGTGCTAATGAAAGGATTTAGTACATAATAGAGAAGAAGGAATTAATTGTTGGGTTTTTTTAATGTTCCTACTATTTTAGTAATGATTAGGACATTAGTAGTACATATAATATGAACTAATGTTTGCCCATTACATTATAGTTCAATAGGCATATTGAATATAAATATTGATATATTACATTTTATTCAAATCATTATTCGATGTGTAGTTTATTTGTCAATGATTTATTGTTTAGGATGAATGTGACATGTTATATCTCTCGTCAACAACCACCATTGGGTGTTGCCCATCTCATGTGTTGGTGTGGTGACGATTACAAGCTTGCAATAAGCAAAAGCTAAGAAACTTTTCATCAAAGGTATTGGATGTGGCGTAACTATGCATACACCCCAAAGAAGACAAAGCTAAAGGGAAACAAAGGAAAGTCAAAAAAGTTGGTGGAGATAAATTCTTTTCTTCGTGACATTTTTTCTTTTTTTTATCTATGCTACTATAGTATGATACCCTAATATTTTGTCTTGAATGTACCAAAGTCACCACCCCCTCTCTATGACTTTGTTGAGTGGATCGACAAGGTGATTCATTTGGAAGATATGAAATATCTTCACATGAAGACCATTTGTGGAAATATAACTTTCACCACTGGTATAGGAAGGCATGGGTGGAGAACAAATGATCAATGAGAAAGAACACAAGGAGAAGGTAGAGCACACGGTTGAATGAGAGAGAAAGGTCACTAGGGTGAATCGTGCCAAGGAAGCTAGGCTGGAGGTAGCTAGGAATGGGAAGCACCCCTGTTGCACACAGTAGGATGTATTGAAATCCCCTAAATGATGTGCTAATGATCGTTTGAAACTTATCGCGTTGAACTAAATGAGCACATGTTGAATCTATCAGACCCATTTGATTTCAATGTACCGGATCTTATTGTTGTGTGTACAAGTTGAACTCTTTTATATATGTATGGAATATTGGTATGTGTTGTTTTTGTGTGTTGTTGTGATCCTGTTTCAAGTTAAGCGGGAAAAAAATGAATAGCTACGGTATTGTTTTATTTCCTTGGGACAGAAGTTTAGCACCAAAGAGCCTAGCACAAAGATAGCTAAATCAAATGCCAATCTATTTGGCGCTGATAAGGGCATAGGACTGCCTTTTTTTTTGGCTCTGTTGGTGCGTATCTCAGCGCCAAACATATTGGTGCTGACTTTGGCAAGTAACACACTAACCTAAATGGCGCTAGCATAGGCAACTTTAGCGCTAGCGTATTTGGCGCTAAGGTTGGCTCCAACAGGGCCATCAAGCTTGGCGCTGAGATTGGCAACCATAGCTCCTAAGAAGTGCCCAAGACAGGAGGTGATCTTTTTTGGCCTAGATGGTAGCCACCTTAGTGCCAACTTATTTGGCGTTGACGTAGGCACCACTCTTGACGAAAAATGGTCAAGTCCCTAGGCCTCACAATCTCAACGCTAGTCTAGTTGTCGCTGAACTTTCTTATGTTAGCATCGTTCACTTTGTTGCTAAGATCTATATCTAGGCAGAGTTACCAACTCTCTGTCTAGTAACTTGAAGATAAACATCACCCTTTGATATCAATTCCCAGGCAATCCCAACCATACCATAATACCATCCAAAAATGTGCCGAACACATATCCAACCATATAAATCCCATACAAGTGCATAATAGAAGTCCCAATGCTAGTCCATACATATCCAAGTCCACACAACTCCAACCATCAACATCCAAGTTCATGTTGCCATTCCATACAAATCATAATATAGAGTTCTAACATAAGTAGTTCTATTACAGATGCATTATGCATCACCTTAGACATCCTTTCCTCGAGTTTCTTACCTCTTCCTACCCCTAGGAGCACAAGGATGATCAAGGGTGTACCTCCACTCTATAGCAAGAGCCCTCTTCTGTTGTGGCCAAGAGGTACCGGCTTGTGACAACGTCGGTGTATCCTCTAGCTAGGAGGGACCGAGCTCATCCTATTACTCCTCCTCCTCCTTTCCCTTTTCCTCCTCCCTATCTTCCTCCTCCTCTCCCTATTCCTCTTCCTCCTCCACTTGGCAATGTTGTTGGCTATAGACCCTTATTGCGATGGTGGTTCGATCGCATTGTCAATCCTACATCACTAGCAAAGTGTTCTACATCGCTGGCGAAGTGTCTATGATAAATAATATGATTTAGGCCTAAGGTGTAAGAAATGCATAAGAGGATCAAGTTTACTCTTGTAACCTGTAATGCACTTCGAAGAATGCTGACTTCCTTCTCCGAACCTAGTGCCATGCCAAGCATCACGCTTGTATCGTTCATGGTCCTCACGAGCTCTTGTGCCTACAGGTGGAAATATTTGACAAGTTACAATATGTAATTAAGGAATATGTAATGATTTTTAGCGTACTTACTACTCAGTCATGAACAAGTCATGTTTCGATGGTGGTATCTATATGGGTACGTGTATCATACTCATTGAGCTCCTCAGCGTCCTTTGGGTCGTCCACTATGTTAGCTAGGGTCCATACCAGATGAAGTGAAAGGCGGTAGTTCCTCGCTAGCCAAGCCAAGTATGCTTGTTGTGCATTGCTCCGTCTTGAACGCGGTTTGCTTCAAACAATTCCCAACGATCGATGTGTGTTAAGTGATGGGCATGCCAATCTGTTGTCTTGTTGTTCTCCTGATGGTCCATCCTACACACACCCATGTGTCAAAGGCCATAACGAACATAAAATCTATACAACCAATGTAGAACACACTTACTCATGGAGGTCAATGCTTATCGAGAATCATTGAGGAATCTTTTGATGCTTCCTGAATGGCCTAATCCCCCGATGGCAAAGATGATACTCCACGGTGTAGAAGCAAGTTAGTGGACACCTTAGGATGTTCATCTCGAACTCAATGTGCCATATGTTGTTGATTCCTAAGTCTGCAATCTCCTGCGATGTGTAGGGCATCCACTCCACCTGAAATGTGAAACAAAAATTGTTATTACTCTACTTTCCCATGAAAAACATATCATTGGAAAATGAAAACCAAAGAACTCATGTGTTTAGGTTAGAGGTAGTCTAACTTGTTTGTGTAGTGGTAGTAAGCCACTGTGGGATGCCTATCCTTATCCTCAAACGGCCACTCAGGATGGTTTCTCCATGTAGACTATCCAAGCAGTAGCTGAATCCGCATCCAAACTTGTTGAAAAATGGTTACTATATGTGGTTTGCAAAATTTTGTTAAAACAAATAATGAACTACCAACCCATAGCAACCAAACACTGCCTGCCAAGTTTGAGTCATCACCAATTCTTTGGCAAGCGTCACACAACTGTCTATACAACCAGGCTAGGGTAGCTAAACCCTAGCTATAAGTACTCGCCTCATCCCAATCTGCTAACAAGGGTAACCACATTCGAGAGGTCATATTTCCTCTAGAGTCGGTGAAAGAACAATACCGAAGACGTAGAACAAGTATGCCCTACAGTAATGCTCAACTGTTACCTAGTCAGCATCAACAAGACACTGGTCGAAGGTGTTATGCAACCATGTTAGTGGGACACTAGAGGTCTTCGTCTACATTTGTCCCTCAGGATATTCATGAGGCTCAACACCAAGATAATCCTCCACAAGTTGTCTCCATCCTCTAGAGTAAGTATCATCGGTGACTGCTTTGGCCTCGTATAGGGAGAGCCAAGATCATGGCAACATCCTTAAGCATCACCATCAACTCTCCATTGGCAAGTGGAAAGGGTGGGTCTTTGGCCTTCACCGGTCCACAAGCACTGTTAGTGCTGCATCATTGTACATGGGCATCAACCGATATGCTATGCTGACGAATGCAAATTGCTCGGCTTGTCGTAAAAATGGGACATACCAGTTGTCATCCCAATCTTCCCAAATGACCTTTATAGCCACATGCTTCGCATACCAAGCTTTGCCGTATGAAGGCCTATAGTGCCATATAAACTCTATTGCTTTGACTATAGTTGTGAGAGATATCATCAATTCAACTCGGATGAATGGCTATAACCTATTAACAATAAACCTTTATGTTAATTGCAAATGCTTGCCCGATGCCTCCACACTATAGCACTTGTGAGCTTCACCTACACCAATAATCCTCTACCTCTCGGCTTTACTCTTTCTTGCACGGACCTCACATTTGCAATCCAAATTAAGGCAAGCCAACAAGTACTTAACATATGCGTTTGAGTTCTTCTCATGGAATGGGCAGTACACATAGATAGAGTAGCTTTGCAACCAAATTTTTAGAACTTCAAGATATCAAAATTCCAACCCCTTTCTTGATTCCTCCCCATTTCATCGATGTCTCCATCGTATTCTAGGTCATCGTCAGCAACTGCAAGTTTTGCACTGCTAAGATCCTCGAATTGAAGAATTTCTGGCTTGCGACCAACAATATCCTCAAACACTTTTCTTTCTTACTCTGACATCTTGCCTACTGGACGATCATCATTTAAGTTAAAACCATACTCATCCACATGTTCCCTCTCCTCGTTTGAATGCTTGTCTAGTAAATCAACATTCAATTCATTAAATATCATAGCCTACTCACACTCACTATGGGTATAAATTTTATCTTGAAGCATCCAATGCAATAAGGAAGCCAATTGACTATCACTAAGTTCAGCTTCCATCTCATTACCTCCTTGATTCTCCTATCTCACATCTTGCTAAACTAGTACTTCCTCCCCTACCTCCACATCCTCCTCAACTACTTCTTGAATCTGTGCATAGATGGTTTTCTCCTCAACCACTTCTTCCTTCTGCATCGACACTGGCTTCTTAACCTCTTCTTCCTTTCGTTCCGCCACAAACATATTGTTGTATGGTTTATGATAATAGAGAGGGGATTCTTCACGCAGAAGTTCATTAAGGTCTAAAAAAGTCATTCTTCGATTCCCTATGAGCCATTTTCCAAGCAAACACCTCAAGAGACTTAAATTGTGACCCAACACTATATTCATATAAGTTTGCCACTCCACCTCTCCATTCAAATCTAACATGTATTAATGTGACATGGGTTTGGCTCCAATATCATATCTTCCTTGCATAGCTACCGACTCATTACTCCACCCCAATTCATCATTCATATGGCAAATAACCTCCTCAAAGCTGGGTTTGACAATGAACACAAGCTGTCAAACAATCATCCCCTCAAAATGGCTACTACCGGTACTCTGCTCCACCATAGAACCACTAAAATGAAGTCGTACCAACCTATTCATCTACAACATATAACCGACAAATAAGAATAGTTATTTCAAAATAATACATAGGAGGTAAACTTAAAAAATGACGCCAATCCAAAAACTAACAAACTTCAAAACATAGCACTACTAAACATTTTACACATCATATGTACTACAACTTAAAATTTAAATGCCAACTTTACTTTCAAATAACCCTACCACTAACCCTAGCCCACAATGTTGTAATGCTTACAAACAAATAAACTAGACATCAATCAACTACTAATAATTTCAACATGAGACTACAACTTTATGCCTCATAACTATTTGAAATTGCCTAAATAAACTATCATAATTCTAGCCACACCCAATTCTAGCCCAATCCCACCAAAGTCCAAATGTTTCATAAATTGAAAATTCCACTTTAATCATCCCTTACAACATCAACATGTATCTACCTCAAATATCCATCGATAATTAGCCAAATAAATGTATAATTGAGCAACATTACCCAATTCACAGTTTCAACCAAAATACTCAAAAATACATGAATAAATAATGAGAAAATTAGGGATTTCGGAGGAGAATACCTTGCAAATTGATCTCTCACTCAATCTCCATGAAATCTCTTTAATTTGCTGCCTATTTAAAGAGATTGGTAGAGGGGAGAAGAGAGGGAACTGTCGGCCACCAAAAACCCTAGAACCGGTTCAACCAGATGAGGAAGAATGGGGTTGGGGCAACACAATGAAGGGTTAAGTGCCCTGCCTTAGTGTCAATGGGGCTAGCATTGGGCTCCTAAGCTTAGTGCTAACTGCATTGATGCTGAGACCCTACCATGTCAGCAAGGGGATTTGCTCCCGTGCCATGTCGATAGGAGGTTAGTGCCAAGGTGATTGGTACTGACCTATTGAACCTCAGCATTAATGTTGGCCTCATGGTCTATTTGTTAAAATTTTTGTAATCATCTGGAATAAGTTTTTAAAAAGACCTATTTGTCCAATGTTTGGTCCTTTTCCTGTCAGACTTCACCCCGATCCGGAAAGAGTAATTGTTTTCTGTTCAAAGCTAAAGAAATAAAGCAGTTGCTGTGCTTGTCTCATCTACCTCTTATAGTCCAAAACTTAATGCAAGTATTTTATTAAAAATAATTTTTAGAAGACCTTTTAAGAGAAGTGCAATAGAAATGATGAAGATGATCTGAAAAAAAAGCCACATGCTCCCGCCGCCAAGCAACTTGTCTTAAAACATCACCTTAAAACTTTGCCTCGGCTTTTGACTGATCCCCTTCTCGTCCGCATCTAGCATCCTCATTGGAGCCACCATCACTGGATTGCTTAGAATTTTCTCATTAAAATAATTGTTGCATGTATTTTGTTATTGATATTTAAAAATATTAAAAGAGATTTTATGATTTACTACCTCTGCACTATATTAAGTGAATTTCTAGGAATTAAATGATAAATTAGTACGAACGAAGATAACATAAATATCCTTCATCAAATGACAAATTAGTAGGAGGGTAGTAAGGAGAGAAATTTAAATAAGGGGTGGTTAGAGATAAAAGTAGTATTAAGAAATACACTTATTGTAAGATAAAATTTTAATTCTAGAATAACATTTATGATAGGATGGAGATAGTAACAATTTTAAAATTTGGAATTATAATAAATATCAAGCTGTACTGTTTTAGGTCTATCCATGTTTTAAAAATTCAAAATCAATGAACTAAATTGCATTCGGATTAGTGTCTCAGTTATGGATTTGGCATGATATAAAAATTCATAATTAATAATATCGTCTTTTACTCAGTTCGGGGTCTCAATTATAATATTTTTGTGTTTCAGCAATTTTATAAAATTCAGAATTAATAATTACCAAGTTAAACCCAATATACAATCTTAGTTACAGGTTTTTCAATTCAATAATTCTTAAATTTCAAATTAATATATATCAAGTTGTCATATGCGTAGGATAATTAATGTGGCCTACGATGTTAAATGCATTATGATCGTCATAATGCAATCGATCTAATGAACTGCCAGATATTTTTAGTTAATATAGGAGCTATAAAATGGCAACAGTATAGGTATAAATAGATAGAAGAAGTAGTACAGGGTTAGAATCGTTTGCATTTTATTTATTGGTGGTTATGCTGTTTGTGAGGGCATCGTTGAAAAACCAAGAAAGTATGGTTGTTGATAATCAAATCGACAGTAGCGGCTTTAGGATCTAGGTTGCCAACTTGTTTGGTGACTTCAGAAAAATCAAGCAGTCCTCATACTAATAAACTATAGACTTGAAAAACAAGATCAAGATCGAACTAGCTTGGATTATGTAACACATTTTACATCTCTAGACTTTTACAAAAGTCTAAAATTAGTCCCTGAACTTTAAAGCTGTATATTGCTTGTACACTGTTTACTTATCATCTTTGGCTAGATTCAAATGTTCGTCACGAATAGAGGAAATTTAATGTATCTGAGTATCTGACTCCAAAATCCTTCGGTTCATCGGCTCTATCTAATGAAACATTTCACTTTCATGATTCAAACGGGCTATACATGGCCTGATCATCCGGCCTTGATCGCAACCAAACATACAAAACAGGGTTCAAGGAGGCATGGAGCAATATACAGATAAGTTCGGAAAAAAAATGAAACAATATGCAGAGAGCATCCAAAACTAAGGACTGATCTCGTCGCCGGCCGTCGATCACCAGGGGAAACCACCGCAGTCACCGCCGCTTGCGCCGACGTCGACGCCGCAGAACATCTCGGCAAGGTCGCACGTCTCGTAGAGCATCATCTCATCCACCCACGGCGCCGCCGGCGGCAGGGCTGCCCGCTGCCCCACCCCCACCGTCGCGCTCGCGCTCGCGCCGGCGCCGCCGGTTCCCCTACACCCGTCCGCCCGGCACGGCCGGGGCGGCGCCACGCCTGCGTTGTTGCCGGTGAGGCGCTGCACGAGCGACTTGAAGCCCGCGGCGTCGGAGGTGACGAACTGCGTCTCGATGAAGGTCACCTTGACGCCGCCACCGCCACCGCCATTGCACCCCTTCCCCATGGAATTGACTCCGATCGATCGACGGGATGAGACCAGCTCGCTCGCTTTGCTTTATGTCTCTCTCAACCCGCGACCTTTTCGCCCTTTTCTTCTCGGTTCGATCCGCTAATTAAGCTCAGCTCGACTCAAGGTTGTTAGGTGACGAAAGCTTTCCATGCCGGGGGCCTTTATATACAGCGCGGCGCCTGCAAGAAAGCAAGACACACGGAAGGATGGATAGGGTGCACGCTATCGGAATGACATGTGGGGTCCGGTTTAGGTGGGGCCCACGTGGAGGTGAGGTGGTAGGGACAAGTTGAGGTTGTTTGACTGGTCGTACGTACACAGGGTGAGAAGGAGAGGGTCAGCTTTTGGGAACGGTCAAGGATACATCCCTCGTGCGAGAATAGGGTTGTGGTTCTCTGCCTCCTCTATCTATCCTTCCTTTTCCTGTCTCTGTTCTTGGCGACTTCGCCGCGATCGCGAGTAGTAGTAGTAGTTTTCTGTTCAACGCTGGAAACAAAAGAAAAAAAGACTAGTAGTTCCTGCCGGTCCCATGTGGTTTAACTGTGGATTATGATCCAAAGCAATTTCAAGTTTTTAATTTTTTTAAAAAAATAATTTTAGGTTAAATGTTTACTTCGGTAACCATTAATGAAAAGGGAGCTGAGCCACAAAAAATGATGAACACCCATAAAACTAAACTAAGATTCGCTATATTATTATAACATGTAGCTCCTAAAAGTTGGGTGTCGTCACAGTTTAACACATGTACGTAGCAATAATACCGAGACCGGATATTATAATATGATGCTTTCATTGTCTAATCTAAAAATTAGATTTCTCACACTGCAAATGACTTATTATTTTCCGTAACTAGCAGCTCTTTTTTATTGGTCCTACTTTCCTTGGTCGTGTGCTCCAGATCATCGCTAGCTACATGGCATGTGCGTGGCATGCAAGGGCAGCGTATGCGTTGTATACTCGTTTAATTTGTTGATCATGACTGCGTCCTCCCACGTACGCTTCACCAAAACTTATGTTCAAATTACAGAAATCCCTTCATGATGAGCAAGACTACTAGACTAGTAATGCTGATTTTGTCAATGTAGCAGTCCATATATATTCTCTTTTCAGAAAGGCATAAATTATTCACAATTAATTTGAATATTGCCAAGCTTTTTGAAACGAATAGCTAGCAGTGTCCCAGTTGCTGGCAGTAGTGTGCTACGTATGAGCGATATCAGCCAAGCAAATAACGAATTGAACCGGGTCCGCAAATAATATTCAAACCATTGGATCATTCACACGCTCACACCAGTCAAACCATACCTGCATGCAGCTGCTGGTTCCCATGAATCATCCTATGCGCACATATCTCTTTCTTTAAATTAGTACCAATATGTAGTATATAGCAGAGTCAAATGTACGATTTATTGACTTTTCTTTTGTTATTATCGCCAGTTGCAAGCACTTGAAAGTGAGATGTGTCACCATACCATGTACCTAGTGGCTACTTGGGAGAAGTGAAGAAAACTTGAAAAGGTCCTTTCTGTCTCTCTCATTGTCAGGCTGATCGAGCGTTTAGATGAAATAGCTGTGGTTGTGCATGTGTAGGAACTAGGAAGCCAGCAGCAGCAATGTGTTTGGCTTGCTACCTTCATAAATAAGCTGCAGCTGATGTGTGGTCTATTTTTTTTAATAAAATGTGTGACCTAGCTTGAAAGTACTGCAAAGTCACTATTGCCAACTAAAACACTATTGCTTGTGGACCTGTGGCTTTATGTGAATTTTGTAGGATTGTACTACCTCTGTCTAAAAAAAATTCTTTCTAGCAAATTTTACATAGATTAATACTCAACACAAATGACTATCATAAACTTATTTAATGTTGTTTCTAATGATTGAACATTACTTTTAATGCACTGTGCATGTACAGATTAAACGAGCATGCACTATTTAAAAAGGAAAGTTTAGCCAATTAATCCACTGATTAGCATTTTCAAAATAATTAGTCGGGTTCCAAACAAAATCTTTTTTAACAAAATTTAAAGGTTAGACATTATTTTTAGGACGGTATAGTATGAAATTCTAGACCTATTTTTTTCTCTTTTTATAAATTGGATATCTCCGGTTGCTTTTAAAAACACATACTACATTTCTTATAAAATATAAAAAAAATACTAGACAAAATTTATTATATTATGAAACGGAGGCAGCAAGGTTTAGCAATGAACTTTTGCTGCTGGTGTGACCTGCTAGTACAATATAAGCAAACAGAGAGTTAAATGCTAACTCCTGCAGACTACAAAATGGCACCCAAAAACACACGGTAGAATTGATTTGTAAACTAACTGTTTTTTTTCTTATCTATCAGTAACATGTCCATTGTAATGTGTCAGGCTGATATAATTGGGATGGGCTAGGATGTAACATGGAGAGCAGCAGATGTACGTGGGGATAAGTGGACAGTTTGGTCGGGATATATTTTTTTTACCGGTTGGGTCTCTCGGTTTCTCTTGCGCCACGTGCGTGCATTTGGTCGAGTAGGAGGGGACGAAAAAAGAACGACCCCACCTTTACAGTGATAAGAGATTTTTGCCGGTCTGGTCTAATGGTTTCTCTCGCGCTGAGCGAAGAACGACGGCTCCATTTTTACAATAGTAGATATATCAATCACTTTATTTTCAATTATTATCCAAGACAATATTTTTCCTTTGAGTGGAACAAAGAATGTTCTACTTAATATTAAAAAAGAAAAAAAATCCAGGTTACCCGTAAACTATCAAGTTACTCCAATTTACCCATAAATTATGATACCAAGCATATATATAGAGGATGAAGTAAAATATAAAAGCATAAAAAGTATCAAGTGTAAACTCAACGGTACACAAGAAATTCTAAAGAACTAGAAAAATACCTATGAATCACGGTGGATTTCAAAAAATATTTAAAATAAAAAACAATATATATTTCTCGAGGAAATATATTTATGATGCAATCCAACATCAATACAGAAAAATCCGAGATAACTGAACGGCAGATTCATCATTAAGGTCGACCTCCGTCCAATTACTTCCTGCAAGTCGATGAGGTAGACATTTGTTTTTGAAACTTACTACATAGGTATACGTGAAAGATTGACTCGGAAGGGACTGGCATTTGAAGCTGCTAAGCCAGGACAAAGCCAAGGTACAGCAAGCTTTAGATGATTCACAAACTTAACAGAACGAAGACGACGGCACGATCCCCGAGTACAGCAATCCAGACGCATGGGTGCATGGCACGCAATACATAAGATCGATCTGCAAAAGTTAAACAAGGCACCACCATGCCATGCAGCAAGTCTAAGGTTTCACCAGACACACGACTGAAGAAGTTTCCCTACTGGACCCAAACTTAAAAGCGCGCACACACAATGGTCGGCCATGTCCTCGCTACCAAACCACGACAGATGCTAGTATTACAAGTTTACAACAAGCCCCGAAGGGTTTTTACTTGAACTGGTCCAGTCCAACTCCAACCAACAAGAAGCTAGAGGATACAGCACAGCGCAGAGCGTTCTTATGTTAGTTACTGCAGACAGGAGATCCATCGGCAGACCTGGAGCGGGATCCTGGAGGCGATCCCGAGGATTGCCTGGGGGACCTCCGGTGTGGAGGGGATCCATCGCTGTCAGCTGGGGGCGATCTCCTGTGAATATAAAATATCATTAGTGCTCTCGTTGTATGCCCAACAAGGCATTTCATGAGGTAAGCATATTTATATATAACACACAATATGACCAAAATGACTCTACATGAGTACGGCGCAACAGTAAGGCACAGCCATTCAAAATCTTTACTAGAATATCATACATACACTAAAAGCCTACCGTATGCTACTCTCAACCAAATTAGATAACCAAAGCAGACCTTGCATTGCAATAGCAATGGAAGTAAGAAACACTCAAACTTACTTTTCATAACCATTATCAGCATCATGCTGGTCCCCATCTCTACTGGCAGGAGAATAGGATCTCCGCTTCTTGTCTTCTTCATGTTCTTTTGGCTGACGCCTAGGAGATTTCGCATGATGTGTGTCTTTTCTCAGTGGGGATGCGGAATAGTCACCTCATCGTCTTGGAGCAGGAGAGTATGACTTTTTAAAAAACAAAACGTGCAAGTGAGGATTCATGAATAAAGGCGATTGGCTTAGGAATGACATATAGCAACAAAAAGTGAACAGAAACTATAATTGGTCTACCTTGACCATGGACGACCACGATAGTGGGGAGAGCGGGAGCGCGAACGTGAATGAGACCTCCCTGTAAGAACAGATAGATGCCATCAGTAATTTGGTGTGGCAACAAAAGAAATTAGAAAAGAAATTGCATTTAAAAAAGAAAATTAACAAAAACTGAAGATATCACACCAATAGAACTAATCAAAAATCTGAAACATACAGTTATGTTTGCAGCAAAAGGGACAAATATGAAGTACATTCTTCTGAGCATAATTACAGAGCATACAAGATTCTAGATGTGCATTTAGAAATGCATAAGATCATGAATGATGAGACAGTCTAGAAAATACCATAATGGGATGGACGACGGCCTTCATGGTCAGAGTACACTCTGCAAAGCAACCACACAAAGTCATTGGAAACAAGCACACAACAGAATATTAAGCCATACATTCAAGTGGTAATGGGAATAATACCTGACTCTAGCTCTACTGCGCATCTCTTCTGGCCTTTTCCGTGACTCAGCAGCAAGAACAACAGTTATCTCCCGGCCAAAAAACACCTCGCGATTCATGTGATATTGGGCCTCAGAAGCATCATAAGGGTCAACAAACTCCACGAATGCAAACCCTTGCAGTTCCCTGTGCATGTAGATTTTATGAGACAGTTGTTTGAGGAAAATTGATCGAAAAACTAACAAATAAGAAGGTGCAAAATGTTCATGTGTAGTGTGTCTGTCATGTTACCATCACAGTTCCAAAACTCAATGTACCCTCTATGATTCTCAGTGAAGCACAGTCAACAACTTACAAACATTTCCACCAAAAGGGAAGCAAGTGTTGCAAAAAGCAGTTAGATGTCCAGGCTCTAGTATATTAATTTCTTGTATAACACAACGTATGTTGATCCTCAAAGAGCGTCTTCACAGAAGCATTTGCTTCAAGTTCCCGAAAGTGCAAAAAGTCGAGATAGTACTTGAAATCAACTTCACTCCCTTTTATCTTCGCATGAACCACCCAGCACAACTCTCTTGTCTTCTCTTCGTGAAATTAATTTTCTCAATGAATGAAATCGTCTTCATAGAAGAACTTCTTCATTTGGACAAGACTCTATCTTGCCAAACAAATCAATTGTTAGGAATATTAAAAAGTATTCTTCAACAAAATTTCAATCCAATATGACCCTGGGAATAATTTCAGGGAAAAAAACTAACAGGGAAGTGACAGGTGCGTAGGAGAAAGCAAAATATGGATTCCCACATTAGCGCATTACATGCCCTAGTGACATGAAAAAAATTACTAAACACATCAGCAGATTAAAAAATGATTAAAGCATTTTAATGGAGCCAAATGAAAAGGTGATTGCACTAATTGACACCACACTGAAGCTGGAAAATGTTCACACGGCAAGCCTCTGTTGTGAAACAAAGATTGTACTTCCAGTCTAGTGCATAACTTTAGGAAAGCTTCTAAGCTTATTGCAGCGACAATACAGACTATCTACATTTACTATCCTAATAGTATAACAAACATTTTTTTTAGCATAGTCACAAAGTTCCCGGGTTGATGGGATCGAGGAACGTGATACGTTACTTACGATAGATTTTTATAAGGTGGGGGTGAAAATGTCCCTGCGTTCCTAGGACGGGAACGACGTTCCCGGGTTAAGAAACGTTGCCATCAATCATGTTTCCTGTGACTATGTTTTTTGGCAATTGCAAATGAATAAACAAAATCAAGAAACAAAGTCATTAGCAACACTTTACCCAGTGTAATAATCCTTAGGCAGGTAAACATCTAGAACAGGTCCAAACCTTTCAAAAGGAACTCGAAGATCCTCTGCTCTGCCATAGTTAAGAGAACCAGTCAAATTGAATAAATCTGCAACCTCCAAAATGGAATATCTACTTGTTTCATGAAGAACAGTCATTGGAAAAAGGTGGTACAGTTATACAGTCCCAGCACCTGCAGCTTAAAGGGATATTGCGGACCAAGAGACTGCCAGAACCCTGATCCTTCCGTCCTCCATATCCGTCCTCCATATCCCCTCCTAGGGGGGCTTCTTCCTCTGCCACCATATCCCCTCCTTGGTGGACTGCGACAAGGTGGGCTATACCTCCTCATTGTTCTGTCTGCAATTACACATAAACTCAGGAATGTTAGCGATAATAAAACAATAAAACCAAACAAGAAATAACTGCTGAAGATATCAGCAGATATAGTTTTTGTTAAGGATAATATACAGCGTAACTTAAAAATATAGGGAACAAAAAATCATAGGTAAATTCAAGTACATGGAAAGCAGTCTTCAAACACAAGCATGGGTCATGTTGAAAAGCATTTAAGAAAAAAACTACAAAATCAAAATTTTCATAGTCCAATGAAGCATACACCTTGCAAGTTCATGCACAATTCATCAGTCAACACGTTTGAGGTGTAAACACTGTTCCAAAATTTTCAATTGCAACTCAAAATTTAAACTATGACTTTTACTTTATCCTTTGGGTGTAACAAATACCATGATGGCATAGAACACAGCACCAAACAAAGGAATACATCGATATAACACCAAGATCCAGAATATTAAAGTTGACCTAGCAATTACCCCAACAACCCACGTACTCCGGCTCCAACCAAGAAGTTACTGCATATATGACTAATTCAAGACAACTCTGAAGCAACAACCCTAGCCTCAACCCCGACATTGCAGGAGGGGATCTGAGATTCAGAAACCTTGCAGCCACGGGGAAAAAAGGAACATGCCTCGTCAAACTGCTCGGTGAGGCATCTCTAGCAAGGGAACCGCCGAATCCCACGCGGACCTAAGCGGCGGGGGGCGAGCTCGCCGCCGCTACAGGTGGACCTAGGGTTTTCTGTGGCGGCAGACACCGCACGAGCGCAGAAGAAGACGCATGTGAGATAGGGAGAAGGATGGGGGAGGGCCAGGGTTACCGGGTGAGTCGGCTTGCCGCCGGAGAGGCTCCACCGCTACCGCTGCCGCCGACGCCGGGGTTGGGGAGGGTTCGCGACTTGGTGAGGGAGAACGCGAGAGGGAGAGCGGTCACAGTAGAAAAGCGAGTTTTTTTTTACTTATATTTTTTTATTTAAATATTTATAAACATATTTTTTATTTAAATTTTTTTATAGATCTATGCTCCCAAGAGGTTTTTCTTATTAAAAAACACTACACTAGAGGAAGGGAATTTTAATATGACAAATATTTGCTAACACACAATAACAAAGGGCTGAAAATTTACATGTGTCTCTCTAGTTGCTCTAGACGAGAGATATTTTTTTCTATAGTAGGAGGCTCCTTGCAAAATCGGTGTAAAGGGAGGAAACCTACCGTTTTTTCAGGTAGTCCCTTTATAGCTATCTAGTTAGACTTTTTCTAACGGTTTCCTATAAGTCCCTCCTAGTTGACTAAAAGTTTATTTTATTAAAAAATAGAAAAAATAGAAGAGAGGGTTAAGAGAAAATGAAGGGAAACGGTGCTTGTGGATTTATACGCATGTAAAAAATTTATACACTTTATAATATTTATTTCTAGTGATGAAATAAAAATAGTATATATAGTATTGTTCTATATTCGTAAATAGTTTCATTTCTAGATTTGTGATTTAATAGTTTTATTCTTAAATCCACATATAGATTTGTTTATAATGTTTGAAGATATATCAGTGTTGAAATATTAAATACATGGTGCTAGATATGACAACTAATTTCTTACTAATATTAACTCTATTTTTTTATGAACAGATATATCAAATAAAGTGATATTTCGATTATATCATGATCGAGAAAATATTATATATTGTTCATATGGTATAAATCTTCGGCTCAACTTTTAAGAGTATTGAAAGGCCAGTTAAGATAAGTTTTTCAGCAGTGTATAACTGGTTAATATGAATCTTCCAAATCAACCCCTAGGTCAACGCAATAACCATGTATGTCATTGTGAGCCGGGCAACCGAATGTTTTTTTTGAGAGTTGATGTCGGTGGATTCCACTACCACTTGAAGATAGTAATGGAGAATACATTGAAATGAGATTAGTCACCTAACATTATTATGTCAATGTATGAAAAAGACAACACTGGTTCAATGGCTGTGTAATACAAAGAAAGTCGTAGTATAACAAGGATGTGATGCTACAATAGTGGAGAAAAATAAGTTAGAACATGAACAAGAAGAAGGACGAGGAGGAGAAAGACGAGGACGAGAAGACAGGGAGCCAAGAGGATTGGCAGACGAGGAAGAGAGAAACAATACTATCGTTGAGGTAATAAATAGAAAATATTCTGATAACGAGCATGCTGAGAATGATCAATTGTTGGATGAGTTGGGTGGTAATGTAAATCCATTACAATGGTCCAATGAAGACTTCAATAAACTTGTTATCTCTGAGGAGCATCACGTGTCATAGGAGTACAAGTAGAACGAGGTCATTCAAGGGGCTAAATATGCATATAAAGAAAAATTGACGAAGGCAGTCAAGCACTGGATGGTATTACTGCGACGGGAGTTTTAGATCGCGAAGTCAAGCAAATCGGTGTACGAAGTCAAGTGCGTGAACTCAATTTATAGGTGTCCATAAAGGGTGCATGTATTCAAGGGTAAATGGAAGGATTACTAAAATATATCAATCATCACCGAGCATAATTATCACTTACATAGGGTCAAGAAATATCATAGAAATATAATATTTATATTTGTTGCAACAAAGATGTACCCCGATATTATATACAACCTAGGATACAAACCAAGGTCAATTATAAGGCCCATTGAGGACAAATTCAAATATACAATTAGCTACGCAAAGGTATGGATGACAAAACAAAAGATTATGGAGTTGAGGTTTGACTTATTCAAAGCTTCACATAATAATTTGTCTTGTCTTCTAGCTTGCATTCTTTAGAGGAATCTGAGAAACTATTATGACCTCAAATCACTCCCATTACTTAACCATCCTTAGTAGAGCATGCTTTAGCGGGTTTTCTTCACATTAAATTCATGTAATAACGTATTTGTGCATTGTTGTCCCATACTCTGTATCGATGAAACATTGCTCACTGAAAAGTATAGAGAGCAGATATTGACAATAATTGGAGTTGATGAAAACAATCAGTTGTTACCCGTGGCTTTCATTTTCATTGAGAGCGAGAATACAAAGTTGATATTGGTTTATGAAGCAAGTGAAAGACGTAGTTATGCATATGAGGTCAGATATATGCCTTATACATGACCATCACGCCGGCGTTCTATGGGCTATTAAGAATTTAAGGGATGGTAACGTGGAAAAAGGGTATATACAAGAGTGGCCAGATGTTTGTAGTAGATGGTGCATACATCACATAGGTGCTAATTTCTACAAGTAGTTCAAAAATAAACACCTTATGGATCTTTTCAAGAGGCTTTGTATCTAGAATCAATAGAAAAAAAATGCAATGAGCTTTAGAGGAGGTTGGATAAGTTGACAACGAAACAAACAAATAAGTACTCAAAAAGGCTAACACCTAAAAGTGACGAGGCTCCTGAAGCTCTAGGACCATTCCTTAGTGATGATCATATTATGAGAAAAAGGTTGGCATCCTAGGTTAGAAAATTTTTACACTAGATTGAAAATGTGCCAAAGGTTAAATGAGCCTTATTGTGTGACGACTAATTTGGCATAATGACCACCAATTTGTCTGAGGATTAGAATTGGGTGATACATGGTGTAAGAGGGCTACCGTTTGTTACCATTATTGAGTTTATTATGTATAGCACATGCAAGTATTTTAATTTGTAGGTGGCCCATGCCATAGGAAAAAAGCACCCTCAGCTAGGGCGGCAAGGAAGACGCTTGCGAATTTCCTAGCCCCCTGCCATCCCACCGTTAACGTGTGCTAACTGACGTTTGCTATGTCAGATTTCTCATCCTTTGGAAGGGCATTGAAAGTATAGATCTACAAATTTTTTAAACAAAAAAATATATTTTTAATATTTTAATTTAAAAATATATAAAGAAAAAACTCTAGATAAGAGAGAGGTGGATGGGCTCTATGCCCGTAGTATGTTACAGTGGCTATAGAGGTGTGGCCATGGCGGCGATTGAAGGAATTTAGGTTTCATATTTTTGGCTGTGCAGACTTAGACCCAATAAGATGTCAAGTTCTCACACATATAGGCCTAGTTATTCGTGTGATTTTGGGATAATATTTTGAGGGAAAAAACCCATTTTGCCTCCTCAATTATAGGCTGAATAGGCAATTTCTAACATGGTTTCGGCTGACATGGCACTTATGTGACATGTTGGCCTAGTTTTCATTCAACGTGGCACCTTCATGCCATTACAATTACAAAATAAACAAAGAAAAGCTCCAGTGGGCTCCACTATCAACGACATCACCAATTCTTCCTCCTCACCACTTTCTCCACCTCTTCCTCCCTCCCCTACTTCCGCAGCCTCCTTAGCCTGCCTCAGCTGACTCATCCGCCATTGCCACTGCAACACTCCTTGAGCCTAGGCGTGGTGGATGAGAGAGGAGACGAGGCAGTGTTGGTCGAGCTTGGTAACAACGTGCCACCGCTTAGTTAGAGACAAGTTCGCCACTGCCTTGCTCCTCTTTTGTTAGCTAACACCCCTGATACCGCCAACCCCTGCCCTGTAGACCACCGGAGAGAGGTGGTGTTGACACTAGAAAATCACCACCGTTAATTAGATTAAGCTAATAATAGGAAATATCTGATTTGATCACAAGCTGAGTTCGATGAAGACACAACTCCATATTTGGTTTAAACTCATGCCAAGTCTGATGAGGATACAAGTCTTGATACCGATACGTGTTTATGGACAAAACAGTCTTGTTTGTAAATATTTCTTGTAAATAGGCAGAGATAGTCGCTTTCCTTTTCTTTTTAGTAAGTTTTATCCAATATGATTATTTGTAACCACATCGGATTCTTCATAACCCACGGTATAAGTATGTACACCTAGAGGCTCTATAAAGATATCAATCAGATCAATACAATAAATTTGGTGTATTGCCACCTCTAGAAGTAGAAATAACATAGTTTTCGACGATATCTCGCTTTAGGTTGAGCTAGATTGGTTAAGTTCGATCTTCACTAAGAGATAAGTCTCGTTATGTAGTAAACATATCGGCTTGGTTAAATTCTTCTCAGTTCAGTCTGATATCTTAGATAAGTTTATATATTTGTTGGTTATCTTGATACATTCAGTTTTATCTAAGGCTATATTGACTCAATCTCTTAGCCCGATCTAGTGCATCTATCACGTTGGTAGAGAGTTTATCAGCTCATTACGTATCTTGTTATTGTTAATCTTGTACTAACTCGGTTATGTCCGATCTATTAGGTTGCTTTAAGTAAGATAAATCTTGATAAGTCGATAGGTTTTAGCCAGTGTTCCACCAGAGTTCTAGCTAATGGATTATCTTTATACCGTGCTTTTATTTTCATCTGTATCAAATCATTATCCGATATACTTCTTATACATTGCATTTAATCCGCTATCAATCATAACTAATATTATTAGCTACAATCTTATATTATCTCGGTTTAGTCTGATCTATCAAAATTGTCTTTAATAAAGTTAGCTAGTTAGATGATAGCTCAAGTCCATATTAGCTAATATTAATCTCTACTGGCTACACATTCTTTTAAGTCTCTATCAGCTAGATAGCTGATAACTCGAGTCCATATTGGCCTATTGGCCAATTGGCTCATTAGTCTATTTTTTTCTATCTACCTTGTCAATTATATGTTAAATTGATTGACATGGCTTTAAACTTTAAAAATTTAAGGATCTGCACTGAAGTTAAGCAGACATTCTAGACCTCAATGCATGTGATGCATTGATACAGATATCGGACAATTTTCATGTCAATAGGTGGAGAGATGGGGAAGAGAGAAGAGAGGTGAATGTGGAGGAAGAAGACAATAGCCCTTGACATGTGCGTCTCACGTGGGTCTCATCATTTTTTTCTAACTGTTAGTGGGCATGTAGATGCCTCGTCAGATAAAGGTCAGATCAACATGCTACGTAGGATAAAATCATCCTCTAAACCGCCTAGGAAGATAAATTTTTCTAGTTTTAACACTTTGATGGAGCCTTCATGCCTAGGTCTATGGTTGAGGGATGCGACTTTTTGCTATCTTGAGGTACAAATGGTGGATGGAAGGAATGTAATTTTATATTTGGGCTTCATAGGCCAGTAATCTGCTAAACACTAACGAACGACTCTTGAGCCTAGAAAGCACATTTTCTATTTGCTTCATAGGCCAGTAATATAACGTGCTTTGCTACAACAAAATTGCGTAAGAAAACACTAAAGATATGGTATAAGATGTTTTGCTTTGGATTTTTTATGAAAAGGAAAAAATCTAATTTACCATGAATTTTTGCCGTAATTTGATTTACCCCAAAAATTACTCAAACTAAACAGTCTTAACCATAAACTCTTCAATCAGAACAAATTATCCCCTAGTTGAATTTGAAACGGTTTCCTATGTGATGTATACATAACGTATACGTGATAGTAATTTAACCACATGGGTAAGTCAGCGAATAGATAAAAAAACTGGCAGCCTACCTATCAGTCCATTTCTTCTCCTTCCTAATTTCCCTTTCTTTTTCGGTTGTGCACATGGAGATGCCCCAGGAGCTCGTGTGTCACCGGCGACCTTGAAGCTCGAAGGAGTGGTAACAACTTGAAATATTAAAATAGGCATACGGCAACGAGATCTACTAGACCTCCTTTCCCTCTTTCACTACCCTCTTTTACTACCAGATCTCCCCCGACGGCTATCACCATGGCAACTCATGTCAAGATCTATGCCCTCCAACAACACACTGCCAGTCTCTTCTCTCCTCTCCTCCACCTCCAATCCCACCACCCTATATCTCTGATGTGCCTCAAAAGCACCTTGCCATCACCCTCAATACCGTCTTGCCATCACCACCGCTACACACAGTTGCCACGTATGTATGAAGAGCTAGATTTGTCGTACATGCCACTGACCTCATCCTTTCCCTCATGTCTGACTCCTTCGACAATAACGTGCTGGACATCTTCTCCCTTGCTTAGATGTGCCTCTTTTGATCCTTCATCATCTACCCTAGAAGGCACCTCACCATCGCTACCACCAATGAACTTGCATCCTTGACTTGGCCATACCGTGAGCAAAGGGCTAGGTTCCATGTGCCCACATCAGTCTATACCCTCTGCTCCCCTCTTTCCTCCATGCCAACACACTCCTCTCTCTCCCCTCATAGGCACCGATGGATGGAGCTCTGGGCAATTCCAGCTATGTGATCTTGGGATGAGGCTCAAGATCGTGTGGGTAGAGCTTGAGGCGGCTTTGCCATTAGACTTTGATGACAATGAGGTGTGTGTTACAGTGAGGCTCGGCTGCAGGCATCTAGCTGTAAAGACTGTGGTAGAGAGGTTGACCCTAGAGGGAAGGGAAGAGAGTGGAAGGAGAAAAGAAAAGGTGGATGATAGTGGCTCCAAATAGATTTTTTTTAATAAACTGATTTACTCACATTGATTGGATAGCCACCTGTAGTATGCTAGATAAGACTAGTACCACCTTCTAATAGGTCTAAGGGAGTATGCCTAATGTCTGTTATTGTAGTTCACATGGAAATTGAACTAAGCCAAAAGTAGGTGGTAATAAATTAGATTTTTTTTCTTTTAAAAATTGAGGGTGAAAAACAGATGGAATGGACTTTAAGGAACGTTTGAGGGCTAAAAATGGATTTCACCCTCATTAATTTTGTATCAAATTTCTACATTCCAAGCATGCAGCCGGCCCATACTGATCTATGGAATGCCACTTTTGATTGAAGATCACTCAAAAGTATATAATCTATATATTACTCCCCTTATAGGTACTGATCCAGCGTTTCACAATAAAAGGTATAAAGTAAAAGATAGTGAAGTATTGGAATATGCACTTAGGTTGAAAAGGATAAAAAAGATAATTTTATGCCTAAACATCGGTGGATGGACAACGGTAAAAATGTCTTTGATATTTGTAGTATGTATATTAGCGATTAGTTGGTACATCCTAATTCATCTCAGTATGTTATTTGTATGGTTTTTTTTCATATTTACATTTTATCATAAAGAACATGATCTCCAGATAAAATATCACCGATTTTTCATGTGGTTTTTTCATATTCACATTTGGTCTCTAAAGAACACATACTCGGAAAAATATCACTTGTTAGTATGTTCATTCGCAATTTATATCCGGTACGTTATACTTGCATGGCTTTTTCATATTTGCATTTTTGTCCAAAGAACATGAGCTCTCCGTCTCTGTCTTCACGAAGACATGAAGGTGACCTCTGCAATCCATCTCACCGGAGCAGCAAAAGGGACAGAACATAGAGCACATGGCCACTCCAGCGATCATGATCCCAAAAGAGGAGACAAGCCCAGAGATTGCCCCACATGGCTATCTAGTAAAATTTTACAAATTTGCATTAGCCCTCATTAGGGGTGTAGTAAATGCATTAAAAATTGAATGTTTAATAGACAACCCGTTAGGGATGATTGTTTGCCAGAAATCTTCATCCATTGTAAATTTTCTTTTAATTTTATAATCCTGTGAAAGTTACTCCTACTGCGTAAATATTACCCGAGAGTAACTATTCTGGTTGCACCGTTCTTGGTTGACGACAGTAGTTTGGATTCTGAAATGAATAAGGATATCTACAGCTCCAAATATTGTAGGCAGCTAAGGCGGATTTATTTTTTATGCTCTCACTCAATTTTTGGCCTAGGTTGCCAAATTTGTTGCCATGATAAAAGGACATGCAATCGGGAAGACAATGCCTGCAAAATCAACTATACTGCATGCATGCACATATCTGCCTGTGTTTTTTCTCTAATCGATCAGTATTGCGTGGTAGCTATATCAACAAGGTTGTTTCTATTTTTCATGGCGTGAAAAATGAACCAGGGCCAGCAATACGAGTAATTCGTGAACTGCGTAAATAACCGATCAACTATGTAAATAATTACAAGAAATCATATCCTATTCGCATGTCCCTAGGCATCAACTGGACAATGTCTCCCCGTTCAAACCATCAACCATGCCTACGCTTATCCCTCAACCATGCTTACTTTCAGATGTACTTGATAAAACTTATAAAACTGGTTTATATATTTCTAATAAAAAATTGACAAGTATCGAAAGTGCTAAAAGTACGGTTATAGACTATCATGGGTTAGATTATGATATCTGTTCTATACAGTTTGTTTGGACTATACGTATACAAGTTCTTTTAAGATCAACCTTAAACGACAACTGATCAGGACTAAACTCAGGGAGGAATTGAAGTCTCGGGTGATCAATAATGTCAAATGATAAGACTGAATACATGGTGATACACGGTGGACGAACACCATGTGAAAAGGTCTTTGTAATGGACTTCACAATGTCAAGTGTGCAAACGCCAGAAATTCGTGAAGAAAATTAGAGAGAAAAATAAAACAAAATGAGATAGATAGAAACGGCACATGATGTCATCACCCTAGATGAGTGACGTTGGCACTACCCAAACAGAACAACCGCCTAGCAACGTGCGAAGGCAGCCTAGATAATGGTAGCAAAAGGTAGCAGGTGGAGAGCGGGCGTGACACGGAGACGACCTAGGAGATGATGGCCCACCTGCATATGACTCAGCCAGTAGAGAAGCGGTGGCCCAAAGCATGCAAGGCACAGAGTGGCCTAGGCAGGAACAACACAGCTTAGCATGAGGGCAGAAGCACACGCATGCGTGGCAATGACCCAGCGATGCTGCACGAGCACGGAAAAGGCATAATGGTGGTTGATGGGTGAGGCCCATAACACACACGCAGGTAAGCGCGTTGCCATGGGAGTGGCTACACGAGATCCCTCCTCAGGGACGCGTGGCAGAACCTAGTAGGCGCGGGTGACGCTGGCAACAATGACAGTGGTTTTACTATGTCTGTCATTTAGTTCCTGTGACTCTCCGTGTGTCTAGCTACATCACAGCATCTAAGATGTTTCCTTCACATCTACTGTCAGATTAAGGGCTGAAATTGTATCTGAGCTAGGATTTTGCCATATAGGCATTTTAGACATTGTCTTAGTGGTTTACTAACCATCCTTAATCTAAAAAAAGAAGAGACATTGGCAAGGAAAGATTTTGTACCTTGATCACCTTGGAAGAGAATTGGAGAGAGATTTAGAGAGAGTTGTGTGACATAAAAAATAGTAAGTTAGAAGTGTTTTGGAGTGTTTTTTTAGAATTCTTAAGAGAATTTTGTAAGCTTTGTGAAACCTTTGATAACATATTTCAATCAATGAAATATTATTTATTTTGGAATCAATTTTATTATTTTAATTTAAATTCCACAATTTAAATTCCACAATTGAATTCCATAATTTAATTTTTCGCACCGTAATTTAAATTCTGAGTATTGCTCCTTTCCTTCTGTATGCTTATGGTGTGAATTTCTCTTCTTTTTCCAACTCTTTTGGGGTCAACTTGTGATTTCTCTTCTTTGTGATTTGTCTTATGATAAAAAGGGTGTCAACTTCCATATTACCTTATAGCACAAGCCTGAGATGTTGAAATCACTAAAAGAGCAATGTTTCTTTTGCACCATTTGTTATTTACTTAAATCTTGTGAAATAGTTTGGTTCTTGTGATAGGCATCCATAACTCGTGATAGGGTTAAAAAAATCTCAACTAAGTGATACTCATTATTTAAAGAAGTCCACCTAAAGATGTATATTTCTTATAGTTATATCTTTTAGGTCAACCATTGGTGATTATCTTGATATATACTTTCAATAGCTAAGATTTTGAAAACTTAGCTAGGTCAACTTTTTCAGATATTTTAGCGATAAAGTGAATTGCTCTATATTCACCGCTCCTCTATAGCATGTACTAGTCTTTTAATTAGTATTAGAGCCTGGTTAAGTTCGTTGTAACCTAACCGTGGCAACGAACCACACTATGGAGTGATACTCTGCAAAACCTACTATTTTTGATGGAGGAGATATTGTTTATTAGAAGGTTTGAATGGAAGCATACCTCCTGTTGTTAGGGTAGAAAGTGTGAAAAAAGTGACAACACCTTACATTATACCCAATGGTGTGGCAATCATTGATGCAAATCTCGAGAATGTTAATGCTAACTTCAGTGTGTAAAATGCATTAATTGCTGGGTTGGGACAAGGTGAGTTCAACCGTATACAACACCTAATGTCCGCGCATGAGATTTGGACAACCTTGTGCAATTTCTATGAATATACTAATGAAATCAAATTGGTTCGCCAAAACTAATTCTAAAAAAAGTACCAGAAGTTGGAGATACACATTGGAGAGTCTATTGATGATTACTACAAGCGTTTTGACAAGATTGTTTCTAATTTGAGATTGGTTGGCAATATTCTCACAGACAATGAAAAAGCCAGCCATCTCTTGAATGGACTTGATTGTAATGTTTGGAAAATAAAAGCTACATCTATTACAGATAGTGCACCTTTGAGTGAACTTATCATTGACAAGCTTTATTCAAAGATGAAAACCCACAAGATAGATATTCTTCATAAAAAGTTCTTAAGCAACCAATGGGTTTTATAGTTGATCACTCTTCTAACACTTTTGCTATGCACTCAACACATATGTGTGGTTGTTTTTCACTGGCCGTTCTACACAGAATATCTAAGGAGCAACTAGAGAAGATCCATGAAGATGACCTTCCTTTTTTTGCTCAAAAGTTTTTCAAGGCCTACAAGAATATGAGAGATAGGAAGAGATGTATCTCTAGCTACTCAATCACTCATTTTGAGTGCGAAGAGCCTAACCACAGTCAGGCAAACTATCCAAAGCTAAAGAAGAAGGATGATAAGACTTTCAAGTGATCTGAGGGTCAAGGGCATTAGGGATAGAATGAGTTGATCAAGAAGATGATCCACAAGACACTGATGGCACTTGATGAGATCTAGCTGAGCGATGTTGACACCGATGACAACAATCAAGAGAAAAAAGGCAAGGACTTCTCTAGCATATGTTGTCTCGCCAACAACGATGACTTCATCGACATGTGTCTTATGGCACTCGAGAATGAGAATGACTTAAAGGTATGTCTTGATAATACCCTCTCCCTAGATGAATCTCTGTGTGATGATTCTTGTTCTGATGATATCTTAAATGATGGTAATCTTAGTAGAGAAAGGATGGCTAATCTAATAATCATAATTAGCAAAAAGTATAAGTCTTCTATGATTAAAATTAAGAAACTAAAATATAAGAATGAAAGAATGACGCTAAAAATTGCTAGGCTTCATTCCATGATCCTAAGGATAATACTTATCTTTCATGTACTTCATATCTATCCGAGATTAATCTCCTTAAGGATAGAATTGATTCTTATGCTTTAGAAGCTGAGAATCCTACTAGTGCTAGCACTACTTGCTATGAATGAAACTGAACCTTGGCTTAGTTGAGCTTAAACTAAAAGAGTGGAAAGAAAAGTTTGATAACGTCAATAGCCTTTATAAACATAGTAGGATAAAATATTGTGAAAATTATCCTAGACTTACATGTGAAATTGATGAGATAAAGCAACAACTTGGTATACTTAAAATCATGAACAACTTTCTTAAAATATATGCTTCTAAAGCACATGTTTAATCGATCTGTTCTAACTGTGCTTTCTTAGAATTTGAACTAAAAGATGTTAAAATTGCTATTACTTCTGCTAAAGTTGTTGATCCATGTGTGTCATCCATATCTCTTAGGCTAGATCTTGCAAGCATGAAAAGAGAATGTGCCTTGAGTGAGAAATCCTGACCAACCCTAACCCAGGAGAATAACTATCTTTAGTAGTCTTTAGATATGTTTACCCAAGGAAAGAAAAAGCTTAATATGATTCTTGACCAATTCAAAGTATGCAAAAACAACCAAGGCATAGGCTATGACTTTGCTGAGTCTCTAAAGGTAGGTATCCATAAGATAATAGGTGTCATAGATGGTATTATATAGCTAGCTCAAAAATCCATAGTCTTCAAGTTAGCTGGTTTTATAGGAGATACTAACTCTAGTTTACCCAAAATAATAGAACATATTTTGGTACCTATATCTAGCAAATCTAAGCATGAAAAACCTATAGAAAAACTTAAGCTTGTTAAAACTGAAGGATCTAGTCCCCTAACCTTGTGTTGTAGGAAGTTTTGAAACTACCCTTTGCTATGAGTTTATGATGTTAGGCTATATTTTGGCATCAAGCAAGAAAGTTGATGACTTATATGTTGACGATCGATGAAAATATTATAGTTTAATGAAGAGATATGATACCTCACATATTGGGAATCAATGAGATGCTTGGTGAGACTCCGTCATGAGTTGATCGACATATTGAAGGATATAAACACAATAGCTAAAGTTGATAAAAATTGAAGATGGTGTGAGAGGCTAGAACATGGACTTTATTGGTTGATGAGAATCAAAGAGAATAGATTGAAGATGCGGGGTATGAAGTGGCTACCCATGGCAAGACGTGAAATGCAAGTGAAGCTCGGCTATGATATACCATGCTGTAGTGAAGGACAAGCAAGGGGGTTGACGCCAATCAACCAAACCCGGTGGTGAGTGCGAATGAAAACTTTATTATGATGGACCAGGCGATGCCATTTGAAGCTATGGATTATCCACATGAATCATTTGAAAAAAAATGGAAGATAAAATATCAAAGATCAAGAAGATGTGATTCGTTGGTGATAAAGAAAAGCATTGATCATGGCATAGGTATAATTGATTTAGCAGTAATGTGCTTATTGAGTTGTAGGAGAATAGTCTCGATGGTGAAATGGCTTCAACGTTGGAAACCCTCAAAGTGAAGAAATAAGATGGCATGAAGGCATTCCTACTAGAATAGATTTTCTATTTGCATTTGAGTATAGGAATACCATACTATTAAAAAAGATGCAAAGTTCATGTGTTTGTTTATGTCTCGATGCTCAAAGTGACCTATCTAAGTGCTACCTTTGGAGAAACCTAAGTTTTAGCCTATCCTATGAGTGATTTTATAGATTGTTCATGGTTGGGTTGGGTATTCCTTTTATTACACTTTCCACAGGGCTCAATATAGTTGAAAATGGTCTCTAAAACAAGAAGTTATGACCTTCTTCCTTAAGTGTTGTCAGGTGCCCTTGGCTTTGGGGCTAGGCCTAAAGGCTTTATACCTAGGATTCTAGGAGGCTTTAGAAAGAAGCTCTAGGCAACCGAGAAGGTTTCTCCTAGGTTCTAGGACTGGGACCGGAGATTCTAGGTACGTACTAATCTTAGCATAACGACTAGTTTTTGGGATGGCCAGGAGGTTCCGAGGTACGTACTAATCTTAGCATAATACGTACTAATCTTAGCATAACGACTAGTTTTTGGGATGGCCAGGAGATTCTGGGTACGTACTAATCTTAGCATAACGACTAGTTTTTGGGATGGCTAGGAGGTTCCGGGCCTAGGCCAAAAGACTTCGGGCTTGGCACAGGTTGTGCCTAACGTCTAGTTATTGGGGGCTTAGTTATTTAAACCCCTTCATCCCTCCATCCTTGGTTGCTAACTTTGGCCAAGATTTATTTTATCCAAAACTAAAGAGCCCCTCCTCAATATTCTACCTTTGTGGCAGAACTCTTCGTGAGTGAGATTTGAGAAGCAGATTTAAAAATAGAAGGGTTTTGGGGGGTTGAGTGAAAGTTTGAGAAGAGAAGTTGAGAGTTAGTGAGCTTTACTCCATTCTTTTAGCACTTGAGTTCATAGCAAGCAAATTCCCGATTGTGTTTGTTGCTCTTAGAGATTAAGGTCTCCTAGATGGCTAGGAGTCACCGGTGAGCACCCAAGCTTGTGGTGTACTATGAGAAGTTTGTGAAAGCCCAACTTAGCCTCTATAAGGGAAGAATAAAGATAGTGAAGAGAGTTAAGTGGTTGAAAGAGACTCAACTTCCTTGGGAACTTCCTTAATGAAGATGTAGGATTCTTGGTGGAGAATTTGAGCTTTGGGAAATAAATTGTTTGTCTTAGCCTCTCTCTTATGTTTTTATCATTGTTATGCTTAACATTGCCAATGTACTTATGCTTTTGATTGATATAGTTGGTGACCATACCATATATATTACTCATGTAACTTGTTTGTCACCTTTTGATTCAAGTAGATTTCGTGCTAGTGGCTTATTCCCTTTCAAGGGTGTTTTTCCTGAAATCTCAGAGGTTCTAGTCTCCTAGGCCCGAAAACTTAAGATACTACTGATCCTCTACAAAGTGTTTTGTAAATTTTTAGAAAACACCTATTCACACTCTCTAGGTGACATCAAGGTCCTTTTAGAAACAACTAAGCTTGTAAAGAAACCTAATCCTATTGACACAACCAAGCCTATAGAGAAACAAAAGCCTACTAAAACAACCAATCCTCTAGAGAAACCAAACATATTGACACAACCAAGCCTGTAGAGAAAGCCAAGCTTATTGGGAGAACCAAATTTGAATGTACCTTTTATGAAAATGTTGACCACTTGGTAGTATTTTGCTTTAGAAAGGCTAAGAAGGAGCGTCAAGAACACCTTAGGATCTTAAGAGCCATTCGTAGTATACCTACAAAAGTTTTTGAAGGAGTGTCAAGTACACATTAGGATCTTAAGAGCCATTCTTAGTATACCTACAAAAGTTTCTAAGAGGTTCGAGTTTGCTTGTCATTGCCATTCAAGTGGTGTATCTTGCTTTTTCATTGAGATGTGCACCCTCAACATGACTTGGCAAGATTAAGACAAAACAAGCAGGATTATCATGCTCATCATTCTATTGGTAACTCTAAAACTGATTTTACTCCTTGTATGACACAGTACTAGATAACTAGGTCTTTTCTCACTAATCCCAATACTAAGTCATTGAGATTTGTTGCGTCTTGTATGTAGGACTTTAGAGTGGGGATAAGTGAACCATGGTTGTGGACTCAGGTTGCTCATGCCACATGACCGGTGAAACCAAGTGGTTTACATCTCTCACTTATGCGTTCGATGATGAGACTATCATTTTTAGGGATGCAAGCAGTGGACGTGTGATGGGCAAAGGGATGATAAGGTCAACGATAACTTCATGCTAAAGGATGTGTAATTAGTGAGCAAGCTCAAGTATAACCTGCTCTTAGTATCACAATTGTGTGATGAGGATCTCGAGGTACGTTTCAAGAAAAATCAATGTTCTTGATGCTTCTAAGTCTCTTGTTCAACATCTGTCGAGTTGGTCGTGTTTTCTTTGTAAGCTTTGATGACTTTTTTGAACCCTCTCGTTGTCATATTGCTTCTAAAAATTCATATATGTTCTTTTGGCATCGACATCTTGGTCATATTGGCTTTAAAAATTTCTCTCAAGTCATTGGTCTAGATTTGATTCGGGAATTACCAAAGCTAAAAGTTGCTAAAGATTTGGTTTCTGCACCTTATCGCCATGTTAAGATGACGGCTTCTTCTCATAAGCTTGTCAGCTTGGTCATGATGGATAGTCTAGGAAAACTACTTCACATAGACATAGTTGGTCCTATGAAAGTCCGATTAGTTAGTGGTAAATGGTACATTGTAATGATAGTTGATGATTTCTGTCGTTAGTCTTAGGTCTACTTTTTTGAGTCAAAGGAGGAAACTTTTAGATTCTTTTGTGATGTAGCTCATCGTCTAGCTATGGAGTTTTGAGGATCTCTTTGAGCAATTCCTAGTGATAATGGGTCTAAATTCAAAAACACTACCTTTGAATCTTTCTATGTTTCTCTACGTTTATTCTAGAATTTAACATCAGTTTTTCTCGCCATATATTCCACAACAGAATAATGTGGTTGAAAGGAGCCTCACTCTCATGGAGATGGCATGAACCATGCTTGATGAGTATACCACTCTGAGAAAATTTTAGACTGAGGCTATTTCTACTACTTATTTTGTCTTGAATCAAGTGTTTTTTAGAACTACCTTTCACAAGACACCTTATAAGCTCAAATTTGGTCGGCGACCAAGTATTTCACACTTTAAGGTTTTAGTTGCAAGTGTTTTGTTCTCAAACCTAAAAACTTGAACAAATTTGAGTCTTATTTTTCCGATACTATATTTCTAGGCTATGCTTCTCATTCTCATGCATATTGATAGTATGTTTTTGAAACTAACAAGATTGTAGAGACCTATAAGGTCACTTTTGATAAAGCTAGCTTAGGAGTATTCTAATAAGGATGATGTTGATTTCGTTCTTCCACCTCTAACTGCTACATCACCCATGCTACATCATCCTTGATGGAGGCACTTTTGGACTGATGGCTCCTTGACACATCCAAAACCGATATCCGTCTCATACAATGATCATAGGTCTAGGTGAAAGGGTAACTAGAAATTGGTCCTATGCCATTACCCATTCTATATTTGTTACTTCTTTTGAGCCCAAATAAGTTTGCCATACATTATCTGATGAGAATTGGATCAATACCATGCCTTAGGAGTTGAAAATTTTTAAAAGAAATAAAGTTTGGACCCTGGTTGAGCCTATCTTAAGTCACAATGTCATAGGCACCAGGTGGGTTTTCAAAAACAAATAGGCAGAGGATGGATCTATAGTTGGAAACAAAGCTAGACTGGTTGCACAAGGTTTTTAAGAAACTTTTGCTCTAGTTGATAGATTATAGGCAATCTGAATTCTTTTGACTTTTACTACTTCCAAAAGTTTCAAACTCTTTCAAATAGACGTAAAAAGTGTGTTTTTGAATGGTGTTATAAAAGAATAGGTTTATGCCAAACAACCCCTGGTTTTGAAAAATCTAAGCTTTCAAATCTTGTTTTTAAATTTGAAAAGGCCTTGTATGGTTTGAAACAAGCTCCTTGGGTCTGGTATATAAGATTGAAAACCTTTTTGATTCAATGTGGTTTTGAAATAGGAAAGGTGCACAAAACTCTTTTCATCCTTAGAGATGTCATTAATTTTTTTCTAGTTTAGATTTATGTTAATGATATCATTTTTGGACAATCCTCTCATATTCTTGTGGTTAAGTTTTTAGACATAATGAGCAGGGAATTAAAGATGAGCATGGTGAGAGAATTGATCTTCTTCCTTGGTCTTCAAATCAAGCAAACCAAGAAAGACATCTTCATCCATCAGACAAAGTACTCCAAAGATCTTCTGACCAAGTTTGAGATGAACTACTGCAAGCTGATCGCCACTCCCATAGCCACTATCTCAACACTAAGCCCTGATGAGGATGGCGAAGCGGTTGACCAATGTGAGTATCAGAGCATGATCGACTCCATCCTCTACCTGACTACACAAGATCGGATATCCACTTCTTCGTATGCCTATACACAAGGTTTTAGGCATCTCCGAGAAGCTCTCATCATCAAGCAATCAAGCATATTCTTTGCTACATCAAGTCTACTCTTAAATATGGTATTCGGTACTACTTCTCTTCCACACTTTTGATTCGTACCTTTTTCAATGTTGATTTTGCTAGATGTAAGATTGATCGCAAGAGTATTTCTGGCACTTGTTATTTCTTAGATACTTCTCTTATTTATTGGTCTTCTCGCAAATAGTTCTCTATTACTCAATCAACAGCTGAGGTTGAGTATGTTGCTGTAGCAAGCTCTTGCAGCCAAGTTTTTTTGGAAGGTTTCTACTTTCAAAGATTATGGTTTGTCTTTTTCTGATGTTCCTTTGCTTTGTGACAATACTAGTACCATTAACATTGTAAAGAATCTAGTTCAATATTTAAGGATAAGCACATTGAAATTCGATATTACTTTCTCCGAAATAATGTTGAGAAGGGCAATATTATGCTAGAGTTTGTTAAATTAGATAGTTAGTTTGTGGACATTTTCACAAATTCTCTTGATCATGTTCATTTTAAAATACTAAGAAGTGAGTTAGGGGTCATTCACCCCTATCGCTTACATTGAGTGGGGAGTTCTCTTTTTGCATTTGTACCATAGTGCATCATGATTCTTTTCTGCATTATAATATACTCTATAATAAATTAAGAGATTTGCTTGTTATCTCTTATTCATCTTTATATCATGCATACATTACTTTTATCTTAGCTTGATATACTATTTAGATCACATGTTTTTGACTATGTTGTACAATCTTGCCATGTTTATCAAGCACGTTAAAACTTGTTTAAATCTCAATCAATTTAAACTTAATCAATATACAAGTGTTTGATCTAATGGCTAGCTCTTTTTAGAGTATATTTGTCATGTGCATGCCTTGTGTACTCTTTCTTTGCAAGAACTATGGTACATGCATTCAAAATGCTCATACTTTTATATTCAACCTTCGTATCAATCATACTACTTTTGCTTACATGTTTTATGGTTACCTTTGTTCATATTTGTCCGGACTACTAAGTGTGTTTACGCATTAGTGGTTTCGAAGGTGCCATGAAGATAGCCTATAAGGAAAATTCATATGCATGTCTTGATTAAGACTCAGACGACAACATATGATGAGAACATCATTGTCAGTTAAAGATAAGATCTAGAGTAGCATTGCTATTGTACTACCTATGTTAAAAACTTGAAAAATAAATGAAAAGTAAAAAAGAGCTTAAAATTGCTATGCATTGATGCTTCCTTAAACTTGACATTAGCACAAATTGAATGGGTTGATTGTTTTGAGTGAGTAGGCAAAGTATATTTATGAGCTTGATTGCTTTTTCTAATGATAGTAAATGTACATTAACTTGCTAATAAAGTTAAAAGTTTTTTGCTTGCTTGTGATACAATTGTTTTACAGGTCATGAGTCATACTGCTTTTGAGCATGTTTTAGCTAGGTTCTAGCACCTGCTTTTATATGAGTGATCTATGTTTATATATTGATACCTTTAGATAACTCTAAACTAAAAATATAAAAGTTACATCTCATTCATTTTTACTTTTTTTTCTCCTCATGTCTCCATTGTCAAAGGGGAAGAGAAATAAAATAACACAAAGTTACTTTCATTGAAAATTAAAACTTACTTTAGATCTTAGTGAAAGGGGGAGTTTGGTATATAGAGGGAGCATCTTGCATTTGATTGCATTTGTATCCCATGTACTTGTCATTTGGTCTTGATTCTCTCCTTCAAGGTTGACCAAGATGACTCTTGTAAAGTTCTTTGCTTTTAATTTTTAAAAATCAAATTTCAAGACTTTGATTTAGATTGGTAATATTTCTATCAAGAGAAAGATTGTAAAATCATGCATTGATTTATATATTTTTGATGGGAAATTGACAAGTATCGGAAGTACTGAAAGTATGATCATAGACTAACGTGGTCAGGTTGTGACATCTATTTCCTACAGTTTGTTTGGACTATACATATGTAGGACCATTAGAGGTCAACCTTGATCAACGACGAATTAGGACTAAACTCGGGGAGGAGTTGAGGTCTAAAGTGATCAAGGATACTGGGTGACGTCGACATGACCCAAACAACATAGTCGACCTAGCAGCGTGTGGAGGCATCCTAGACGACGGCAATGACACAGAGACAGCCTGGGCAACAACTTGGAGACGCCCTAGGCGATGGCAGCCTACCTACATGTGACTCGGCCTAGTGGAGGCATGGCGGCCTAAAGTCTATGTGATGCACTAGCAAGCGCAAAGCAGCCGAGCAGCAACAGCATGACCCAGCATGAGGTCACGAGCGAGTGTGGGCATGGCAACGACCTAGTGGTGTGGCATGCGCATGGGAACAGGCATGATGGCGGTTGATGGGAGGGGCTCACTGCATGTATAGGTGAGTGCGCTTTTGCACACATAGCCGGGCAGGATCCCTTCTCGGGGACGCATGGCAGAACCTAGTAGGAGTGGGCAACATTGGGTGCTGCAGTGATGGATTTTCTATAGCTGTTGGTCGATTACAGTGGTCCTCTGTGTGCCTAGCTATGTGGCAGTATCTAAGATGTTTTCTTCGTATCTAAGGATCAGATGAAGGACTAAGATTGCACCTAAGCTAAGATTTCACCATAGGGGTGTTTTGAGCTTTGTCTTAGTGGTTTTCCAACACCCTTGATCTATAAAAGGAGAGAAGGAGAGCTTTGTACCCTTGAGCATCTTGGAAGAGAATTGGAGAGAGAATTAGACAGAGCTATTTGAGAAAAATGAAAAGAGGTTATAAGAGTTTTGGAGAGTTCTTTTTAGAATTCTTGAACAATTTTGTAAGTTTTGGAAAAGCTTTATAAATATATTTCAATTAATTAAATTGTATTTTGGAATCAATTTTATTATTCTAATTCAAATTCAATAATGTAAATTATGCATTTAAATTCTGTAATTTAATTTTCCATACCATATTTTAAATTTTGGATGTTGCTCCACTCCTGCTTATTTGTGGTATAAGTTTCTCTGTTTTATCAAACTATTTTAGTTATGATTTATCTTACAGTGAAAAGGTGTCTACCTCTATATTAACTTATAGCAAAAGCCCCAGATGTTGAAAGAGCAATGTTTTTTTGTGAAAGTGTTTGGCTCTTATTATTCACATAAGTCCACCTAATATGTTATATCTTTTACATCGGTTATTTTGATCTAATTTTTTTAATAGTTAGTAGTATTGAAATTTTATTGGTAAATTGAATTGCTCTATATTTTTCAAAACTATAGAAAAGGAACGTAGGCAGAGAAAGCCGATCCATCTTGGTTTGTTTTGCTCTCATGTCGACACTAGATGACCGATTAGCACACGAGAGAAAATGACCACTATTTATTGGTTAATTATATTATTACCATTGTTACAATAATTTTATTTCCTCTCTCTTAATTAACGGTCTAAATTACTTTACCATTTGGTACCTTTATATACCTCACAAACACCGGAAAAATTCTCCTTACATATATATACCGATCACTACGTACATCGCTTTAAATTGCATTCATTAAAGGGCTATTTTCCACGCATCGACGATGATTGTCGATCGCATCGCACGATGTAACGCATGCATCAAAACGAGAAAAACAGGATGTTGCTTTTTTCTCAAGATAATTACGTGTGCGCAGCAATTGTTAATGAGATAAAAAAAAGATAGCGGATCGAAACCCTAGCTAGCTAGCTAGCTCTACACAGTACATGTATACGGCGTAAGCAAGATCAAGGTGATCAATTAGCAGATCGTTAGTCGTGTGCAGCATGCACGGGATTCGAAGCAAAAAAAGAAAACAACAATATTATTGCAGAGAACGACGACACCGTTGCTTTTGCACAACGCATCGGTCGATCGGATCGTGTGCTGCGCGTGTATGTCGATCTTGGATATATGTAGTAGTCATGCGTCCGCGATTGATCGATATGCATATCAAATTCTGTTGGTGGTTATGAAATTGAAAATGTGGAAATGTCAGCGTACCGGTCGGTGGCTCATAAGACACATATATAGCTATGTCACAATTAACCTACTATAATTATATTTTCTATAATTATAATAGACTAACACTCTCCCACAGTCTAATCGAGAGTATCGCTAACATTCAGGCTAGATCGAAACTCCTAAAATAGTGAGGTAGGAAGGCCTTAGAAAAGACGTCGGCGTACTGCGATATCATAGGAATATGTAGGACTCGAACGTGACCGAGAGCGACCTTCTCTCGAATAAAATGGAGATCAACCTTAACATGCTTCATCCGCTGATGCTGCACTGGGTTGCTAGAGAGATATACAGCACTGATATTATCGCAATAGACCAAGATAGCATGGCGAGGGGTGGCGAAGCTCAAGGAGCAGCTGTCACAACCAGGTAGCTTCAGTAACACCATTCATCACAGCACGATATTCAGTTTCGGCACTCGATCTGGAGACCGTATGCTAATGCTTGAAAGACCAGGACACCAAGTTATCCCTAAGAAATACTACGTAGCCAGAGGTCGACCGCGAGTGTCAGAACAGCCAGCCCAGTCGGCATCCATGTAAACAACAAGATCTGCAGGTGAAGATCGGCATATGGTCAGCCCAAGAAATAGGGTGCCCTGCAAGTAGCGCAGGATCTGCTTGAGAGCAACGAGATGCAGCTCTCAAGGATCATGCATATAGAGGCATATCTGTTGAACTGCAAAGGTAATGTCTGGTCGGGTGAAAGTCAGATACCAGCATCCGAGGTCATGTGTGAACCGGCACCCGTATCAGCATACCACTCAGAGGCCGGTTGATTCAGCGTCATAGTGTTGAAGGAGTGCGCCAGGGAATCCTGATGCCAAAACCCTCCGTGAGTAGGCCTCCAAGGCACCGCCTGGTACGCTGGTGACGGTGCCTAGAAGCCCGGCGGTGCAGCTCCCCCATAGTACATGCCGTATGGGGGCAGTGGGGCACCGTATGTGCCTCTATAGGTGCCGGGAAGAGCACCGAAACCGCCATAATGTGGGGCTGCGTGGAACGTAGGCTATAGCAGCCGAGGTCATCCGAACTGGTCGTACGGCCACATGCGCACGGTTCTAGCCCAAGGGTGGGCGAAAGACAGGTACACGACCGTTCCAGGAGGGGTGATGCCCTGTCCACCTGGAGCCGCACTAGCAAATGGCGCTGGAGAGCTGCCACTAGCAGAACCTCTATGTCCACCGTGACCACGGTGGCGGCCGTTGCGCTGGCCCCCGGTTGGTGTAGCGGGGCGCGGAGGAGGAGGCGCTCCCGAACGTGGAGCAGCGGGGCACCTGGAGCCGCTGGACGCAGCGTCGCAATGACGAGGGCGGCCGGTAGGGACGGAGGACGAGCGTCGATCTCCATCTCCTCCAATAGGAGGTTTGTGCGTGCTTCAATAAACGTCGGGAACGGCCTGTGCATCTTGAGGATAGACACCATGTGACGAAACTTACCACTAAGGCCATGGAGGAGCATGAGTACCATATGCCGGTCGCCAATGGGATCGCCGAATTCAGCGAGGGAGGCAGCCATAAACTCAAGATGGCGGCAGTAGTCGGTGACGCTTAGGGACACCTGGCGGAATGTACGAAACTACGTCTCTAGGAGAAGGACACGGGACTCCTTCTGGCCGAGGAATTTGTCCTCGAGGTAGCACCACGCATTGCGGGTGCAACCTTGCCACATCATCAGCAACTGCTGCAGGTCGCTAGAGACGGTGCTGTAAACCCATGTGAGGACACAGCAATCCGCCTAGAGCCACGCCGGGTGCACGGGAAACGCTTCATCCTCGAGGACGTGGCGGGTGAGGACATATTTGCCGAGGACGGTGAGAAACATGCCACGCCACTTGGTGTAGGAGTCCATGGCCTTATCGAGGACGATAGGGATGAGTGTCTTGACGTTGACGACGATGGTGGCTTGCGCCCAGAGAGCCACGTGAGCGCTCTCGTACGCGTCTAGGGCGGCCTTCTCAGTCCGACACGCTTCGTCAGCGCGAGCAGCATCAATCGCGAGACGACAGTCTTCGGAAGCAACGACGCCATCGCTTCGCCAGCCATGAGGGGCAAGACTGGCGATCGGCAGCCAATCAGAATCGGATCGATAGCTGATCAGATCGGAGGGATCAGATCGACAGTCGATCAGCCGATCAGATCGGAGGGATCGGAATGCAGATCGGTCTAGAAAGATCCGAAGTAATTCGAGCTGTAAGACGGATCGGATCGATAGTAGATCCGATCAGATCGGATCGGTAGCAGACACGTCAGATTGATCGGATCGGCAGCGTGTGCGATGAGACCGGTGACACACCTGGCGACATGTGGTCAGCAACGGTGGTGGCGATCGGATCAGCGATGGGTGCTGGTTCAGGAGTGGAGGCAGGATCAAATCGGCAGCCACACTCGGTGATAAGGGCAGCGTAGGCGATGAGACCGGCGACACACCCAGTGACATGTAGTCAGCAACGGTAGTGGCGATTGGATCGGCAAAGGGCGTTGGTTCGGAAGCAGCGGCATTGCGGAGGTAGGGCGTCGGATCTCGGCAGTCTCCCGCAGCACAGTAATGACGGAGGAGGAGGAGGTCGGGCAACGACAGCAACAACGATGATGGATTTTGATTGTGAAAAGATAGCGAATTGGAACCGCTCTGATACCATAAAAATATGAGAATGATTGATTTTATTTTTTGTCAACGTATCAGTATATAGGTTGGTCGGGATGGCTCATAAGACAACCACATAGCCATACCATAGTAACCTACTATAATTATATTTTTTATAATTACAATAGAGAAAATACCTCATCCGCATCAGCATCCTACTAATTCAATGTACGATATACAAGTTCTTTTTTTTCAGGATATGGACATATGGTGTACTCTATCCGTTTCAAAGTAAGAGTATAAACATTTCTAAGCTTTAAATTTTATACATAATATAAAAAAAATTTGGACACTGATTTTTAATGTATGGAAATCCAAGCATTTTCAGTTAATCATGCGCTAGAAATTGAAGCAATTAAAATTTTAAATTTTGACTAATAAGATGACAAAAGAATATTTTCTCCTTATTCTTAATCTTTGTTAAACAATATAAAAATATTTATATTTAAAAACAGAGGGTACTGTATGAGTATAAATTATTGTAATTTGTACTCTCTCAAATCAATTTTATTTTATGCTTAATTTTTCAAATGCAAATATATTTAACCGGAGGGAGTATATCCACTTGTATGAGATTATAGTAGGTTTCACAGAACCAAATGGATTCTTTTTTTTTAAATATACGCACAATAATGTTCGAAGTTATGCCAATTGTGTTTTCTACGGTTATTTTCCATGGGCTTTTTCCGTTTTGAATGAAATAAGTGCCTGCGTGTTCTCTCTCATATTGGCTAGTACAATATGCGAAAGAATCAAGATTAGCATAGCATATTTTTGAATTTTTTGTGCAGTATCTGCATCACTACACACTATCCGACATCAAATCCTTAATTGTTTGTGCGCGTGCACCTCGACCGGTGTTTTGAAACAAAAATTACACTTGTAAAGTTATCTTGAATTTGCATAAAAATATTCTTATACTATATATCTGGACATAATGTTTCAGACATCATTCCATGAAAGGTGCCGATCTAGCTGCAAAAAAGTTCGTTCATCGCTGATGGCCCCCACAGGACCCCTTGCTTGCGACTAATGACTATTGACCGGCCACTGGCTAGCTGTTAGCTAGTCGATTTTCTCATGACCGATCCATGCATCCACGACTGGTTCCTAGCTAACAACCTAGTTAACTAAACTATATGGTCAAACAAAATGGCCGGCTTAGCGGCTAGTTTCATTATAATTAATTAGTGGGTATATTCAGATGCATGCGTACTCCTGCACAAGTACTATATAGTATGCAATATATGACGGGTATATAACTGATAATTAATATATATATATATATAGCTGTATATATGTAGACATGTGAAGTGAATGGATGATGGGGGACAGAGAAGAATATAGAAATGGGCTGATCACTGGCACGAATGGGGTGTGCAGGGGGAGAGAATATGGGAAAATAGAAGCTTTGCTCGATCCTACTTATGAACTGTAATTTGTCTTTATGCATGCAAGTATGCAACCTACTCAAGAGGTTATTGTACTTATAGTTAACTATGTAGTGCCACTGAGACCGCTAATTAGTATGTAGAATAATTTGTTGGGAAGGAACAATACTAGCACTTTCAAATTCATGACAACAGCGATGATGAAGAAGGTTGTTTTTAGTTGGTTATATAAATAAAACAAAAATTTTCTAAATATATCATTCGTGAGTTATAAATCAATGTTGAAAAATAGACTATGGTAAAAAAATCTCAAAAACAGCTAATTTCAAAATTTAAATTTTAGGTATAACTGATAATGAGAGAAAACCTTGAAATAGTGAAGTATGAACGTTACACTTGGCGGTTGGCAGAACGTACAGCATCACAGGTATAGGCTTAAGCAATGAGACGGTACTTTCTAGTGGGGAATATCATTGTAGATTCCAAATGGATATCCCAACCGTAGATCATGCTGATATGATGAATGCATGCTTAGAAGTTAACCAATAACCACCGCATATAATCTAGCTACCTAGCTAGTCAAAATGTCAAAATGCTGGAGCTTCAGTTCTATAATATTTATCCTTTTAAATAATGATATGAACTCTAAAAGAAACTTTAAACACTATTTTTTATTATAATATATATCCAAATATTAATAAATATATAATTTTGTGAAAGTATCTTTTAAGATAATTTATACATATAATTTCCATATAAATATTTTAAAATTTATTTATATTTAAAGATCTAAAAATTTAATCTCAGCTTTATAAATAATAAGTGTTATGGATCTGCAGTAGCATATAAACTCATCGGGCTCCACATGTTTGACCGGCCGGGTTGTCGTACACATGCATCGAAGCGAGTGCCCTAGTTAGCGCGAGCATCCCTCTGCCCCAGCGATCACAGATCCCTATTGTTAACTGAAATACTAGTAATAATATTGGAAAAGTTATTTAATTAGAGTAACCATGCATGGAACTTCGAGCAGAACAGTATCGATCGTCGCCAACCCATGAATACACGGATGGAGCTAGTTTAGAAAAAAAAACAATGTAATTTATTAAATCTTCAAGTTTTTCATGATTCTTCTTTATGGATTTACAAGGGATTAGGAGACAATCCTAGGCTCAAATCCTAGTTGCCTTAGGCTTGTCTCAGTGTACTGTACACACCAAATACTCTATTATCAAGCAAAAATACGGGCTAAAAGTTAAAATAGCTAGAAGTTCAATCTTTCTCTGTGTATTTTACATATCAAATACTCTATTATCAAGCAAGAATATGAGTGAAAAGTTAAAACAACTAAAATTCCAAATCTTCTCGTGTAATTACCATGGGTTTTTTCGAAGAAAAATAAACATCTTGTGCACCCTGGAAAGTTGCATGTGTGGTCGCCACGTATAAACAAGCAAAACGTTTGTATTCTCTCCAATTTCAATATAGAACTTATAGTAACCTTTTATTTTCTTTCTTGTTCATTATAGCCAAGTAAACAATATCCAACATAAAAATGACTACCCTTTCCAATACAGCGTATAATAAAAAGAAACAAAGTCAATGAGCTCTTTTTTAAATTGTTGTGCACATGTTTAAAACAAAATTTATTTAGTATAAGTTTATAAGATGAAGTATATGTATACAAATATACCTATTATGGAACAAGTAATTTTCCAAAACCAATAGCCAAGCCTGCATAAGGAAAGTGACGGGAAGTCATTTAATTTTCAATAAGCTTACTTTCCTCTAGTAACAAATAAGTAACATTTTAGATACGTGTAATCAATACGTTTAAACTTTGATGATCAATATCTCGTCGAATAGTTTCAACTCATGTGAAAATAATATGATTAGATTTGTTTTTAGAAATAATTTTAAAATACTATAATTCTTATATATTTTTATGGGTTTTACATTAGTAATTAACAATCAAACAAGTGTCTTACTGTATATTGATGTTCAAAACGATACTTAAGATGTGAGGGAGTAATTCAAAATTGGCTTCCTCAAACAAACATCATGGCTATGGCAGGCTGCAAGCATGCAGTGCAGGTGGTGAGTAGGAGTATCCTTGGAACTCAGGTCCCGCCCGGGATAGAAGCCGCAGCTAGCTGATGAGCGCGCGGCGCGCAGCACGTGCACCCGCGCCACCTCCCGGACTTTGAGGCCTCCTGCCACCTCCTCCATCGCCATCGACGGCGACAAATCTCTCTCTCTCTCTCTCTCTCTCTCGCGATCGACATAATATTCCTATCGATATAATTCCTCCACGCACGCATGCATCCAGTTCATTCGCTGTATTGCCCACTGCACGTACGCGCTCATCAGCCGGTGATCCACCCATCTTTTCCGGTGGCCGGCCGGCCTGCCTGGCGGCGGCTGCATGATCAATCGTTATCGATGTCGACCGACGCCGGCTGACGTTTGGTTTAGTTTCATGCCAGCATGGAACCAGCCGGCCGGCCGGTATGGAGCGACGGTGTGGCAAGTCGGCGCCGGCGACGACATGTCACCGCACAGCCGGAGCCCGGCCGGAAATAGCTGGCTAGCTGGATTATGATATATATATAGCTAGTGGCAGCAGAATATATACGTACTGATCATGCAAGTTGGAGACTTGGAGGAGAATTGGAGATGGTGCCGATCGACAATATTTTACGTAGTCTTGCGCATTTCTAGAGGGAGAGAGGAACTTACACTGCGATCGAGTAGGTAACTACTACCAATTTATTACTCAACGCCTTAACTCACAAGCAAGCTTGCTATTCAATGCTAGTTCGATCATCCAAGCGATAGCTGATTGGTTAACCGATTTTTTCCCCTTGTACCGATAGAAAATATTCAAATCTAATTTGACCAAAGTTCATTCAAACTTTTGGATCTAATCACAAACTCTATCCTAGATGTATATAGTTGAAGATTATTCTCTACTTGTATTATAATCAGTAGAAGTGATTTTAACCTTTTATTTATTATTTATAAGTTCTACTATCTGTAGAAAAAATATTATAGAACAATAATTAAGATGGAAATATAAATAGATAGGATCCATTATATTAAAAAAGATAGATGATATAGATTGATTTCTAGTATCAATAGAGACTATTGTGAAACGTCTCAAAGGAGAAAATAGTTTACCTGGCAACAACCAAGTAGTACACTTAGTTAGAAACTGAAAATGATATGTGGCATTTGTTGGAATTAAGCTAACCAAATGGCTAGATTTTGAGGTATCTGAACCCAACTTGTGATTTGGTCCATGGCGTTTTGATACCTATGACAATATTCAGACGTGTAGAGGATGTGTATGCATGTGTAGTAGTATAAATATGGTGCATTTATATATTTATATGCATCCAATTGTACTTAAGAGATGTGGCATTTATCGTTCAACGAATGACAAGTTAAAATGGGGTTTTTAATTGTCACATGACCCCATGAATTCACAAGAAGTCAAATTTCATGTTTGAACTATTACAAGACCTCTACTTGGGATAAGTAAATTATTATGTGTGTGATAACCAATGCAAAAGTTGAATCCTCACTTGAAACAATAACAAATTAGGAACATATAGGATTAGATAATGAACAACATGTAGGGATTAGAAGAGAATAGAAATGGAATATGGAATAATGGAATGCACGGCTTAATTCCCTGACTACCACACGGTTGGTCAAAGGATGATCTAAAGTTCTTTAGTTTGTTTATTAACTAAAACTTTACATATGGAACCTAGCTAACGTATTCTCCTTTCAAGGAATAATCCAAACCTATTTGGCTAGCGCTCTGTCAGTGTCACGCACAATAAAACAAATTAAGCTTCAAGAAAATATATACATTGCACGTAGTAATTAATGATCTCTACAGAGGACATACATGCAAAAGATATGATCATCTTAATTATCAAGCACTATTTGCAGATGGAGACATGTCATTGCTCCTTATGAGGCCATTTTTGTGGCCGGTGCGTCCCCTGGTCCAAAGACAATGCTCCTCCTTTCCTTTAGTCCTTCCAAAACCGGCCGCGACCAATGCAAACACACTGTCACTGACTGACCATGCACAAATCATTATTCACAGCTAATCTCCATACCTCTCTCTTCATGCCATAGTACTACTTTATATAACCCCATGTCATGTCCTTTGTTGAGCATCTCAAATCAGATCATCCCAAGTTCCCAAACCCTTGCTATCTGCTGGTCTCCCCAGACTCTCCTTTATAACACAAACCACATCTCCTTTCTCTAGTGTGCAACATTACAAACACAACCTTTCACTCCCATCTTGCCTTTCTTTCCTGTCTCTAGCTACCTGTTGCTTCCAAGCTGAGCAAAACCAAGCAAAGAAGTTGTCTGTGTGCCTTTCCAAGGTATAGATTTGCATGCATGCAATTTATCTTGTCCAGTGAGAAACTTATATAAGGACTAAGGTTAAGTAAGTAGGCTTGCTGAATTCATGAGTTTCTGATGCATTGTGGATTTGTGGCTGTTTCTCAGAGAGGAGAAAAAGATGCATCCTAATGGGGCGCCGCTGACCGTGCCTCCGGGTTTCCGGTTCCACCCGACCGACGAGGAGCTGCTCTACTACTACCTGAGGAAGAAGGTTGCTTATGAGGCCATAGATTTCGACGTCATTAGAGATATTGACCTCAACAAGCTTGAGCCCTGGGATCTCAAAGGTATACATATATGCTTGCTAATTAGTAACTTGCAAATATATATGTGCACAGCAAATTGATGAGAAATGCACAAGATATGTGCATTAATTAACATAACATATATATGGTGTGCATTGATGTAGATCGGTGTAGGATTGGGACGGGACCGCAGGAGGAGTGGTACTTCTTCAGCCACAAGGACAAGAAGTACCCGACGGGGACGAGGACAAACCGGGCTACGGCAGCCGGCTTCTGGAAGGCCACCGGCCGGGACAAGGCCATCTTCCTCGGCAATGGCGGCTCCAGCGCGGTCAGGAGGATCGGCCTGAGAAAGACGCTGGTGTTCTACACCGGCAGGGCTCCGCATGGCAAGAAGACTGACTGGATCATGCACGAGTACCGCCTCGACGACGACAATGCCGACGTCCCGGTAAGCATTACTGCTGCTAATCAATTTCTAGCTAGCTAGTTTGATCAAGTAGTGTTGAGCTCTGATTAATGGCGGTCTCTTGGAATGTTGGATGAGTGCAGGAGGAAGGATGGGTGGTGTGTAGGGTTTTTAAGAAGAAGAGCATCCATCAGAGGGGCTTCGACCAGCCGGACATGGCGGCGGTGGCCGACGAGGAAGAGCTCCGGTACCAGCTCCATGGCACGGGCATGTCGCCGGTCGAGGTCGACCAGAAGCACGTCCTCCAAAAGCAGCTAAAGCACGGCCACGGCGGCGGCTTCGTCGTCCCGGCCTTTGACCCCTCCATGCACCTGCCGCAGCTAGCCAGCCCCGACGCTACGCCGGCGGCGCCATGCGGCGGCGGCCATGTCGCGTTCGCCTCCATGAACCCGCTCGATGCCGTCCGCTGCGGCTCGCAGAACATGATGAAGCAGCTGGCAGCTGCTGCCTCCGGCAGCAGCGCCGGCGAAATGCTGATGAGCTGCGCCGACGGCGGCCGCTTCGGCGCCTTCGCCGACTGGTCGATCCTTGACAAGCTCCTGGCCTCGCACCAGAACCTTGACCAGATCTTCCATGGCAAAGTCGCAGGAACGCAACAGCAGATGGCCATTGACGCCTCTTCGCTGCAGAGGTTGCCGTTCCACCATTACCTCGGGTTGGAGGCTGCAGATTTTCTCAAGTTTAATATGTAGAAATCTTGCTATGTATTCTCTGCTTCTTGATTAAGCAGGCGAATTCTTGTATTTTTATCCAGTTTTGTCAAATTATTATGATTAGTTTGACATGCTCAATCTCAGAACTCTGCTACTGCTCTCTTGAAGCGTTTATACACGCAAGCACCAACCTGAACGCCGTATGAACTTTTCAGTGTTCAATTCAAGTTTGTTCGTCTCGAATTACTGAGCATGTCATGTGCTCCTTGGAAGCGCATATGAACAGAACGGCAGGCACGCCTTTTTGTGATGCATTTATTATGGTTTTCACGACAGACCACTGGCCTGGATGGTATAGCTGGTATATATATAGATCCAATCCCCTTTATACTCTCGGGGTTTTAGTCACTATATACATTTCTATATGGTATTAGAGCGAGTCTAGACATTCCAGCGCGCTAGCTTCTCCCTCCGGCGAGCCGACCCTTTCCTCCTCGTCGTCGACGTCTTCTTCCCGTCGCTGACCCTCTTCCCGGTACTCTCCTCCCGGCACTCTCCTCGCTCTCTCGCCCCCGTTTCTTCTTCTTCACGTCTCTCCCGCAGTCATCCTCTTTTCTCCATCCCACCTCCGCGCAACCAGACGACGGTCTCGATCCGCCTCCTCGCCTTGCCTCGCACCTGTCTCCATTCGTCTTCTTGCTTCGTGCATCTCTCCTTCTCTGATGCCGGCACACCTCCGTGCTCGTCGTCTCCATCGGCTAAACTCGTCCGCCCTCCGATCGGCTGGACTTGTTCAGCCCTCCATCGGCTAGAACCCTCCCTCGGTTCTCGCCTTTTTTGACACGCTCAACGGCTCTCGGACGTGAACTTTCTTCCCTCACGTCCGAGCCAGTCAAACGTGTCCACATGTCCGCGGACACAAGTCCCTGCCTCCCGGACGTGAACATATTCTCTTCGCGTCCGGCCACTCCCCGTCTTTTTCGCGTCCGCCCCACTACTTGGCCTCCACAAGTCCACGGACGTAAATCTTCTCTTCACGGACATGAATCTTCGCACGCCCGTGACCCAACTACTCTCTGACCCACTCTGCCACCACCTTTTTCTCACCTACTCCGCTGCCTACTCCCCATCGGCCAACCACTCCTTATCGGCTGGCCGGCCTACTCTCCATCGGCTTCTCACATCCTTGATCGGCCGATCTGTCCTCTCATCGGCTTCTCCCTCTCATCGGTTTCTTTCTCCCATCAGCTATTTGCTCCCGTTCTTCCGTCATGGCCACCGAGTCCGCCCTCATCTCCAGCACTCTCCCAGTCGCCGAGTCTACTCCGACCCTCGGTGCCTCAGACCACACCTCAGGCACCACCTCGCCGATCTTCTCCCCTCCTTACGCCACTGTAAACGTGAAATCTCACATTCCTATCCCCCTTGACCTTAACGCCAATTATTCCAAGTGGGTTTTCTTCTTCAAATCTCTCTGTGGAAAATTCGGCCTCCGGTCCCATATTGATGGCTTCGCTCCACCTCGCCCCGATGAGCCTCAGTGGGACATCGCCGAGTGCTACGTGCACAGCTGTCTGCTCGGCTCGATCGACGACTTTGTCCTCGACCTCGCCATGGACGATACCGACCCCACCGCCCGAGATCTCTGGGTGGCCATCGAGCGGATCTTCCTGGCCAACAAGCAGCCTCGCGCCATCTTCCTCCTCAACGAGTTCCACTCCATGGTACAAGGAGACTCCTCTGTCTTCTCGTACTATCAGCGCCTCAAGGTCAAGGCTGCTGCTCTCTGGGACGTCGGCCACCCCGTGGCCAACTCTCAACTCGTCCTTGCCCTTCTGCGAGGCCTCAATCCCCGCTTCTCAAACACCGCCGATGACATCGCCAACGCCACATCTCTTCCATCGTTCGCCTGGGCCCATGACATGCTAGTTCTTAAAGAACTCCATCTGGCCAACGATGAGAAGATAGTGGCCTACACCGCTCTCCTTGCCGCAGCCGATAATAGCTGCCGAGCTTCCTGCGCTGCCCCTTCCTCCCGTGGCTCTGGTGGCCATGGCTCCAGCCATGGCAACATAGCCCGCACCAAGAAAGACAAGGGCAAAGGCAAAGGCCGGACCTGGCAGGGTCTGATCCAATCATGACCTGCCTCGGTCTCTGCCCAACCTGCCGGTCCTACAGGTCCGTGGCTCTGCTACAACCCCTAAGCACCCCAACCCCAGCCACACAGCCCAATCGGCTGGCAACCCGGGGTTCTCAGCGCCCATCTCTAGTCTCATCTGGCATCGGCTCCTGTTCTGCCGCTTCAGCCAATGCTACCGACCCCACCCATCCAGTCGGTTCCCTCCTGGAACCAGGCTGGCCTCGTTGCTACCCTCAACCAGATGACACTCCAACCACAACACTCTTGGGTGCTGGACTCTACGGTGTCTTCACACATGGCGTCATCGGCCGGTATACTTCGCTCCTGTCACCTCTCTTCCTCCCCCTTTGTCACTATCGGCAATGGTCACTCTCTTCCTATCCAATGCCGAGGTGACTCCTCTCTGTCTACATCCACTGCTAACCTCCCCTACGCAATGTTCTTATCATACCTTCTCTTATTCACAATCTTATATCTGTTCGCCAATTCACAAGAGACAACAACTGCTTCATCGAATTTAACGCGTCTGGTTTCTCTGTGAATGATATCCCAACCCGGCGACAGATCCTTTGCTACAATAGTGGCGGAGACCTCTACACCATTCCCACTACGCTGTTCACTCCACATGCCAGCGTCGCCCTCTCCACCAACCTTTGACATCTTTGCCTCGGCCACACCGGCCCTAACGCTGTCGCCACCCTCCGTCGTAGCGCCTCTATCCGATGTACCTACACCAGCTTCACATTTTGCCACTCATGTCAACTTGGCAAACATATGTGTCTGCCCTTTTCTAGTTCTCTCTCCTGTACCTCACGTCTATTTAAACTTATACATTGTGATGTATGGACGTCTCCAGTTAAAAGTGTCTCTGGTAATCAGTATTATCTCGCTATACTTGACGATTACACACACTATTGCTGGACCTTTTCGCTCATCAACAAATCTGAGGTCGCCTCTCACCTCACTCACTTCGTCACGTACGTGTTCACTCAGTTCAACCTCCCCATCAAGGCTCTACAAGCCGATAATGGTACGAAATTCGTTAACTGTACCATTACAACCCTCCTCACCTCGCAGGGCATCTATCTCCGGCTCTCCTGCCCCTACACCTCTCCTCAGAACGGCAAAGCCGGGCGCCTCCTTCGCACCCTCAACAACATCAGTCGCACCATGCTACTTCACGCCCACTTACCTGCCACTTATTGGGCCGATGCTCTGGCTACTGTGACGTATCTTCTCAATCGATGCCCATGCACCTCCGTTCAAAACAACATTCTCTATGCCCTTCTCTACCGCACGACGCCGACTACTCCCACCTTCACGTTTTTGGGTGCCTCTGCTACCCAAACCTCACCGCCACAGCTTCCCACCAACTCGCTCCCCGCTCCACCGCCTATATTCTCCTCGGCTATCCTACCTCTCACAAGGGATACCGATGTCTCGACCTTTCCACCCGATGGGTCATCGTCTCTCGTCACGTCATTTTTGACGAGACATGTTTTCCCTTTGGTCTACTTCATCCGAGATCCTCCTCTAGTGATCTCGACTTCCTCCTCACCAACACTGTGCTGACCAGGTCTCCTCCACTGTCCCCTCTATCGGCCCCTTTATCGGTCGCTGCTAAGGACTTACCCTTCACATATCCCACCACTATTCGGTCCGATGTCCCCACCATCGGATCCCCATCGGCCCCACCTCCATCGGTCGATACCAATCCCATTATCCTTTAGCCGATACCGTCCCCTTTCCATCGGACACCCCACTTCCATCGGTACCTCAACTTCCATCGGCTCCCCACCCCATCGGTTGATCCATCTCTATTGGACCAATCGGACCACTCGGCCCACCCGACCCCATCGGCTCAGGCCAATCTAGTTCCTTCTTTTCCTCTCGTCTACAGTCGCCAACCACTTCTTCCCATTACTCTCGAACCCCCATCGGCTCCAGTTCCCTCCACCTCTCATATGGTCATCCGCTCCCAGACCGGATCTCTCCGCCCCACTCAGCACTACGGGCTCTCCGTCGTCCACAGCTCTATCTCGCCCATCCCGGCGACATCTCGCTCCACCCTGGCCGACCCTCAGTGGCGCGTGGCCATGGCCGACGAGTACAAGGCCCTAATGCACAACGAGACCTAGCGCCTCGTTCCCCGACCTCCCGGCGCCAACATTGTGACCGGTAAATGGATTTTCAAACACAAATTCCACACCGATGGCTCCCTTGCCCGTCACAAGGCTTGCTAGGTAGTCCGGGGTTTCTCCCAATGACCCGATGTCGATTACGATGAGACCTTCAGTCCCGTCGTTAAACCCACCACCATCCGGGTCGTCTCCACCTTAGCTGCCTCTCGCTCCTTGCCGATCCATCAGCTAGACGTGAAGAACACTTTTCTTCACGACCACCTGACGGAAACGGTCTACTGCCAGCAGCCCCCAGGCTTCGTCGACCCTTCTCGTCCCGACGACGTCTGTCTTCTTCAACGCTCTCTCTACGGCCTCAAACAAGTCCCTCGTGCCTGGTACTAGCGCTTTGCTGCCTATCTTCAGCACATTGGCTTCGTGGCCTCTGCGTCCGATAGTTCCCTGTTTACTTTTCATATCGGCTCCACCACTGCCTATCTACTTCTATATATCGATGATATTGTCCTTACAGCGTCTTCGACATCTCTCCTCGATCAGATCATGGTCCGACTCCATTCTGAGTTCACCATGACCGATCTTGGTCCTCTCCACCATTTCCTTGGCATCTCTGTAACCCGTTCCTCCCACGGGCTCTTTCTTTCCCAACGCCAGTATGCCATCGACCTCCTCTAGCGTGCGGGCATGGCCGATTGTCACCCCATGACCACCCCGGTCGACACTCAAGCCAAACTCTCCGCTGCCGATGGCGCACTCGTTGCCGATCCCTCCCACTATCGGAGTCTTGCCGAGGCTCTCCAATACCTCACCCTCACCCGGCCTGACCTCACGTACGCTGTCCAGTAAGTGTGCCTCTTTATCCACGCTCCGCGCGAACCTCACCTCATGCTGCTCAAGCGAATCCTACGCTACGTGAAGGACACCCTCTCCAGTGGGCTGTATCTCAGCTACAGCCCCATCGACTCTCTCACCACGTACTCCGACGCGGACTGGGCAGGCTGCCCCGACTCTCGACACTCTATGTCCGGCTACTGCGTTTACCTCGGTGACACTCTCGTATCCTGGTCCTCAAAACGCTAGATTACAGTGTCCCAGTCCAGCGCCGAAGCCAAGTACCGCGCCATCGCCGTTGTCTACTGCGACAATGTCAGTGCCGTCTACATGATCGCTAACTCGGTCCATCATCGACGCACCAAGCGCATCGAGATTATATCCATTTTGTAAGGTCGTATTAGGACAGGTTCGGATGCTCCATGTACCATCGACATATCAGTTTGTCGATATAATGACCAAAGGCCTGTCCACGCCTTTGTTCACTAGTTTTTGGTCCAGTCTCTGCGTCCGTTCCCCTCTCACTGCGACTGTGGAGGGTGTTAGACAGACCACTGGTCTAGATTGTATATATATAGACCCGACCCCCTTGTATACTCTCGGGGTCTTAGTCACTGTACACATTTCTACACACACAAGGAAGATAAGTGCAAAGGCGATTTCACCCTCAAAAAAATGTGCAAGGCTGATTCTAATCCTAAATCAAATTGCAGGATGAATTGAGTGATTCTGTGATACAATGACTCGCCGAACCGCCTTGTTCACACTTCACAGTCAGTGCTCCTGGCTAGAGTCCCCGTCATCAGGAAGACATGGCCCACATGGCCCGAGAGTTCGCACTAGGCCCAAATTAATATGGGCTGAACATTAGTCACTGCACCGTTCCGGCGCAAATCAATATGGCCCTCATGTCGATCAGACACAGTCCAGTGTCGACCCAAACTAATATGGACAGCTAGTCAACCATAGTCCCTTTCCAGCCCACTAATATGGGCTCCACGTCCATCGAAATCCTGTTCCGTCCTAAAACTTATGGGCCTCATGTTCCGTCCCATCATTGCCATGTCATTGTGGCCCAAACTTCAGAGACATGTCCAATTCTCCATCGACTGACTAGGCCATGTACATGGCGAATCCACATGTACTAAATAGGTAGTGGCCAAGACCACAGGCTCTTTTGCAGCCCAACTCAGCCCTTTCTTTTAACTTAAACATATTTACAAAATTCAGCCCAACCTTTTCGGCCCCAACTTTTTGAATGGTCCCAACTCTTAGAATTTGTAGGATAAAAGTTTAGGCTCATTACTAAGCCTGTTTAACATGGCCCCGTCAGCTTCATCGTGCTGCATCCTTCTTTCTGTGTTCTACCAGTCTTATGAGCTTCTCTCCTGTCCAGTACCAGTGTTCTATTGCTTCATTGAAACATACCCCAATTTTGAATTTTGAAATTTGATTTCAACAAAGCACCAAAACATTTTTTGAATGTAAAGTCTTGCAACCCTTTTTCATAAAAATTTAAAACGAGGCTTGACTAGCGAGCTATACTCGAAAACTGGGGTAAATTAAAATCATTTCACCTTTTAAAATAAAAATCTTTAGAACATTTATGTAGAAAGCTAAAAGCAAAATGAGTTTGATGAGAACTCTATACATCAACACAAGTTAAAACAAAAACTCGATACACTAAGGTCGATAGCTTTTACCCACAATAGTTATTGCACATAGTAAATCACTTGCCTATAGTCTTTTGACCAAAGCACTAAAAGGTTTCACCAATTCCGAACTTGTCAACCCAAATGTAAAGGCTAAATCAAACCTAATTACAATTTGAATTTCCAAATGCAAGCTCTCTAGAAATCTTTTAGGACCATATGTCGCCAATCCATTAAAAACGGTAATACAATAAATTACATAAACACATATCCTAACCTTATGGTTATAATGTAAAACATTTTTAATCACTCATGACCAGATGGTAGCTCCCAAGTAAAATCCGTTTTTACTCTAAATAGAATATAATAATTTAATTTTAAATTCACTTTCACCATAGGAAATGAATCACAAAGATCTAGAAAGAAATAAGCACAATGTGGGATGTAATGTATGCATGTCCTTGTTTCAGCTTTGCTTTGCTTTGTTATGTTCCTAGGATTTTAATGCAAAAGACAAGCACATTAGTATAATAGAAATTACTAAGAGACATTAAAAAATTGATTTGCAAGAAAGAGATATGTGACTTACCAAAGTTATATAAGCAAAAGACATCTAATACAAGATAAAAATGTATAAGACTTCATTTCTTGGTGTGTGCATTTATCTTTATTGTTTTTGGCTCTTAAATGTATTTGCATAATATGTTTCATATGTATTAACAAGCTAAGAGAATAATCTAAAAATAAATAATGTGATATAAAAATCTTGGGAAAATTCTTTAAAACACTTCACAACACACTAAGTCTACAGTAATTTTGGCTTGATTTTATCACATCATTTGGTACCTCAATAAAATCCCTCAAATCAGCAAAAAATATGGAAAATTAAAATAACACATAGCCTACTTCAGACACTTAGCATAATTTAGCATAATTCATTCATAATTCCATTCTCAATGAGGGTTAGCTAAATGGTTCACCAAAATGTGCTTTACAAACAGTAATCTTGGATTAGACAAATTCCTAATACCACATAAAAAGAAAGCCATAGAGCACCATTACAGTTCAAACATAAATTTTTTATTCACCCTAAAGCGTGTAGAGGTGGAGGAAAAGTCAAGTGGGAAACAGCAAGCTGCAGCAGTTTTGACACAGCCAATTGAAGCTTTCAGGCCTCCAACTCCTTTTCTCTCTGTGCCATGTGGGGCCCAGGCCCTGTGGGACCCACATGTCGGCTACAGACACCGCGCCAGCTCGCCCTCCAGTCCAAGAACGCGTGCCACGCAGCCGGACGCGCGTCAAGCCAACGCCATGCCACCTCACCGTCCACCGCTCATCCGACCTCCGCCTTTAAGCCGGTCGCTCTCTACCCATAGGTTCACTCTTCCATCCTCATCGCGTTCTACTGAGAAACCTAGGGAGAGCACCTCGGGAGCTCCGAGAAAGAGCACGTCTTCACCAGCGCCGACGAGAACCACCGCCGTCGCCGCTCGTATCTTGTGATCTTGGCCACGAGCTAGCTACGGGAACACGATCCCATTCCGGTGCCTAACTGATATATGCCTTCGTCGTCCCTTCCCTTGCAGGTCAAGTTTGCCACGCCGCCGCAGTTCGCGCTCCCGGCCTCCGTGGGCACAGTAGCCGCACAAGTCGTGTTCTAGCTGCTCAGTGGGATTCCGGCCGGGCTGTTTGCCCAGCATCGTCGCCATACCACTACGGTCCAGCAAACCTAGCGCTCAAAGCCGAGGAGACCGGAGTCGCGAGATCGACGCCGTCTTCTTCCTCTTCGGCCGCCGTCCCCCTTTTCGATTCCCGCCGCCTCGGTAAGCCACCGTCCAATTCCTCACACATGCACCCTCCTAGCAGGGGCCCTAACCTTGAGCGCACATTTTCTTGTCAGATTGACTGCCGTAGCTCGCCGACGCCGTGTGAGTGAAGCCGCTGCCGTCGCCGAGCCGATTCCAGAGCAGACGCCGCCGTCCAGACCACGCCAGCCCCAGTCGGAATACGGTGAGGTTCCTGGAGTCCCTAGAGTACTTGTGCATGCGTCGCCGTGGCTTGATTCGAGATAGAGCTCGGAGCACATGCATGCCGAAACACACCACCGCCTGCACCGTCGAGGCTGTCAATTCCGGCCACCTTACTGGACGAGAAGACAATCGTTAGGTTCACAACGATCTTCTGAACATTTTCTCTTTTGTTCGTGCCGCGTGAAACCCGGCCTTTTGCCGCCGGCGCCGCCGCGAACGTCGTCGGCGCCGCTCACAACAGCAGCGTCGCCCCGTCTCACTTACATGTGGGCCCGGAGGATTAAGCCCTAGGATCTAGATTAGTAGAAGTTTATACTTTGAAAGGTTTAGTCCCTAAAACTGTCAATACTGACATGTGGACCCATCGATCTACATATAAAGTTGTAAAAAATTGAGTACTCTTAATAATATTGTTAGTACCACGTTCCTGGGGACTGCGGGTTAGTTTCCCATTCTGCCCGAGGTTTTTGTGCAAAACTTGTGTCACTGACTGGTGGGTCCATTGAACTAAAATCTGGGAAATATAAGGAAAATAGTTAAAGCAATTTTTTTACACTGAAAAATGTGTAAACTTGTAAAATCTGTATAAAATTAATTTTAGCTCCAAATGAGTTGAACTAATTTTTTTTGAACCACAAAGTTACGAACTTTATTTCTGTAAACTAGAATCTGGAAGAACTAATACACAAAATACCTCTAAACTTATGTAATATGTAAATGTTCATAATTAGTGTAAAAGCTTCTAAACTTCATAGAGGATTAGATATAACTCTAAATGAAGTGACTACAGATTTATTAGATCCATAATCTCATGATATTAATTACTGTGAACAAAAATCTTGCACAAGGACAAGAAACATCTCTAAAATCTTGTGTAACAAATAAATACTAAAATGAACACCATGATTTGTAAAATTCATAGTAAATTCATGCTAACTCCAAAAATTATGAATCCAATTTTATTGAACTTAGGAAATTATACTATTTACTGATGTAAACTAAAAATTGATAGAACTAGGGCAGAAACTACACCTAAGTTTGAATTGAGCATAAATAATGTATATTTAGTATGGAACTTTGAAAATTCATAACTCACAAAAAAGGCGATAAAATGGAAACTCTTTCACCATAAATATTATTAAGTCAGTACCTACCCACTGCAGAGAATTAATGCATTTTAGAGCATTATGGATTTTTGTATAATTTGGTGTTTATTCTATTACCATTATTTTATATAGGGAATGAATTCATTGAGGAGATTGAGTATTTTGCTCATTGGAGTAAGGATATTAATCAAGGCAAAGGCAAGTGCCCTCTCTCTCTTGAACCATATTGAAACCCATGATTTTAGGCAAATATGTTGTTTTATAAAATTTACATGCGTATTTATAACTATCGATATTTATGGTAAACTATAGATATTTGCATAATCAACCATGAAAACCTTGTTCCCTTACTGTTTGTAACCTTAGGATCTTAGGAATGATTGGAGTATCTTGTTTGTGCTCCATTGGATTTATTAATGCTCTTTTATGTGACATATGTTTAGCCATACTTAGAACTTGCGATTACTTGTTATGGGCTCACTTACTGGCAAGGTTTTAACACTTTTAAAACTTGTGGACATAGGTGATTCTCTGTTTATTTGTGAACTAAAATGATAAAAAAAATATTATTTTAAAGATGGTAAGTGGTGCACATATGATAACAATAGTGCACTCATAGGGGGAGTGCTCAGACCGAACTTTATGTCATCATCAATGATCTTGGTTTATTAAGTTATCTACTTATTTGAGGCCATTACAGTATACCTAGTCTAAATGATGATTATGATAATTTATATTCTGTTGTGCATATTATTATGGAGGACTTGTGTAACATCCAGGCCTCGAAAACAGTTTTTAGTCCCGCCTGAATTACCTCAATTTATTGGACCATACTGTGGCATCCCACAACAATTAGAAAATAAAGAAAAAAGAGAAAAGGAAAAACAAAAAAGCAAGCTAGCTAGCTGCAAAGCAGCTGTGGGCCAGGCATAGTCCAAGTAAGCAACATAAGCTAGCTGCAGCTGCAGCTATAGTAACTCTGTAGCGTCATGGTTTGTAGCAGTTTAGTGCCGTCTCACTAGCTAGCGGTGAGAAAGATGATACTGTAGCAGTTTAGTACCACTTCGCTAGTTAACAGTGAGGATGAGGAAGATGGTACTGTACCATCATAGTACTTTTAGTATCGTCTCGCTAGTTAGCATTGAGCCGTTCCTGGTCAGTTATAAAGCACAGGTATAAATGGGTTCGATGAGGACATTGAATCTTTTAGTGTGGGTGTAGATGGTATGAGAACCGATCCTTGCAATTATATATATATTCGTGTCATGTGCGTGGGCACATAGAGTCGGATGAACCCAATAAAGTGGTCATGACATGATATATGTGTGCTAGAAATTATATGTATATACATAGCTTCGATAGGGGACGTTTTTTGTCAATTGTAAAGTCCAAGTATAGATGGGTTCAACGAGACATTGAATCTTTGAGTATGGGTATATGTGACACCCGCAATAATTAGAAAAGAAAAAAAGAGAAAGAGAAGTGCAAGTTAGCTAGCTACAAAGTAGCCTTGGGCTCAGCCCAAGCAAGCAATAACCCAGCAGCAATGAGCGAGCAACAGCTACTATAGCATCATGGTACTGTAGTAGATTAGTATCGCCTTGCTAATTAATGGTGAGTGAGATCATCTTACAAGGATGAAAAGGCTAAGCACTATTAACTCTAGGTTAACTCTTTTTTTTGCGTGAAGCGATGAAGCAAATGTAAGAGAGTTAAATCTGAGAGTGGAGACCTTCGAAAGCCCCCTTCTGAGTTTAGACCAAAAGGTAGGGATCAATCACAGGGTAGATCACGGAGTCAATGCAACTCTAATCGCTATGAGAAAGTTAAACATGGATCCATTTAGATAGATTCAGGCCACTCAGTGGCGTAACACCCTAGTACTGTGTTTTTGCTTTTTTCGGATTTAGGTTAAAGTGGTTTTTCCCTTCTGTTTGTCTATAGTCCTCTCCTTATATATTCTTGGATAGTACCACAATAGACAGAAAGAAATACTTATAACCTGAGGTTTACGGGTTCCACCCATAGAGTTTAGGTATGATTAGTCTAATCTTGTCAGAGCCTGCTGTTTAGCGAGTTAGCTAAACACGTAGAGGACGGAGGATGTGGTGTGGTTCAACAAGACCCCCACCCTCCTGCTACAATAGTCATAGAGGCAATATTCGTCTTGTCGCATACTGCCCCCTCTGTTAAGATAGATATCCGTCTTATCGTTGTGACCCTCTTGGGTGCGCATGCATCATGCTAATGAGGGTATGTAAATCTACTGTATTGAATACGATAGTTAGAATAGTTCGACGTGCTTAGCTCCTATGCTCCTGCCTAGTCTAGACTAGGTAGCTCGAGTTGATTAGCTCGGGCTTATTAGCTTGACACTTCAGCCCAAGCTATTCAACTAAGGCTCCAAGAAGGGCATGAGCTCGGGGCTCTGTATAGAGGGCCTTGGTGATAAGATCTCGGGAGATTCACAGACGCCATCTAGATGACTTTAGGCCTTTAGGGTGGGACTGTGGTCTCCACTTCACCGACAATAGGTCGGACCTTTAGGCCTAAAACCATTTTTAGCCCTGGGAATTACATGCACATACACTCAAGGCCTGTTACACGCATCTACACTTTTAACTCCCTTTGCTTTTTATCCTCGCTTCATACAAAAAGAGTTAATCAGGAGTTAATAGTGCATATGTTTTTCATCTTTATAAGTTGGTTTCCCTCACTGCTAACTAGTGAGATGGTATTGAACTGCTATAGTACTATGATACTACAGTAGCTACTTGCTAACTATTACTTGCTTGGGCTAGGCCGAGCCTAAGGCTGCTTTACAGTTAGCAAAGCTAGCTTGCTCTTCTCTTTTTCATTTTTTTCTCTTTTCTTTTCTAATTATTATGGGGCGCCATATACACCCACACTTAAAGATTCAACGTTCCCATCAAACCCATCTATACTTGGACTTTACAACTGACCAAGAACGTCCCCTATTAGAGCCACGTATATACATATAATTTCTAGTGCACATATGTCATGTCATGACCATTTCATCAGATTCATCTGACTCCATATGCCCATGCACATGACATAGATATATATATATAACCATAAGGGTTGGCTCTGATACCATCTACACCCACACTCAAAGATTCGATGTTTCCATCGAACCCATTTATTTATAATTGACTAGGAACATCCCCTATTGATGCCACATATATACATACAATTTTCACCGCACATATGCCATGCCATGACCAGTTCATTGGGTTCATCCAATATCGTATGCCCGCGTACACGACAAGTATATAGGTATAACTATAAGGATTGGTTCTGATACCATTTGTAACGCCTAGGACCAAAAACGATTTTTTGGCCTAACTCAATTTGTTGGACCACACCTATACTTTAACTCTCTTTTGTTTTCGTTCTCGCTTCATGTAAAAAGTTCGAACATGAGTTACAAGTCCTAAAGTAGTCCATCCTTATAAACTAGTCTCTCTCATTGCCAATTAGTGAGGTTGTATTAACCTGCTACAATAACTACATAGTATTGTGACTGCTGCTCGCTCACTAGCAGTGGCTACTGCTTGCTTGGGCTAGGCCTGGCCCAAGGCTGCTTTGTAGCTAGCTAGCTTGCTCATTTTTTCTTTTCTAATTATTGTGGGGCATGATAGCTTGTTTGTTAACTCTCATAGCATGCTACAATAGTAAGTGCCTCATGGGTTGCACGGCATCGAATTGGTAGGCTAACCACTTCAACGACACTATGATATACGACTAGTGCAGGTTCCCTCTCATTGTGCTCATGCAAGGTTAGATAGTAGATAATATAACGGCCTCATTGTGACCGCACTCAATGTGTAGGGTGTGATAGTGCTTCACGCCACACAAGATAAACCAGAGGATTCATATCATGTGGGTAAAGCTATACAAACTCTGCAGCATCAAAACTAATCGATTAATCATGTTCGTGATCATGAGCGACATAAGTATATATTTGTGTTTTATAAATGCTTTTGGAACTTGATTTTGAAATGATTGAACTTGTATTATTGAATTGCTATCGAGTGGGTAGTAAGAATGCTTTATCTATATGATGATACTATGCCATGTTACATATGCTCTACACTTGCAAATGTTTTTTTTTTAAAAATACTGTATCAAAATATTTGTGAACTAAATCTTACTCTATACAAACTCGAGACCACAAATAGCCATCCCTTAACATAATCTTGAATGTAGTATGTTAGGATTGGCATTACTTGTTTAATATACTGACAATTGTTTTGTTTATATATAGTGATACTTGTTTTGTTTATATGTTGTTGTCTAATTTTGCTATATGTAAGAGTTTGATTAGATTGAGTGCTGCGGGAACTTGTTGTTTCTTTAGGATTGGTTCATTTTAGGGGCTTATCCCTAGTCGGTTGCGTGTGGAAAATTGGGTAGACATGCTTTTGAAGAACACTATTTGGTTGTTTGATCGTAACCTTATGAATTATCTCTAGTTGTTCTAAGTTACCTTACTATGCTTTTCGTATGAATTAGTTGATCATGATTATGGATTTTGAACATTTAAGATAATTATGGGATTTAGCATTTGTTAATTGAGTTCTCTAATATATGGATTATGTTTGGTCGCCATCATGTGGTTTGACGGGTATATCTAGGGAAGGATTAATAAGCTATCTTATTAAATATCTCTTCTACTCATTGTTCGGTATTGTGGTTATTATACTAAAAAATATCAACTGCGGTCATAATGGCTATTTCTACAGCCATTTCACCATTATTGTCCAGGTTCAGAAAGTATGGCAATACATCCATACTCAAGGCCCTCCTTAAACATGAGTACTTTTTGCACGGTTCCATGAGGTCAATCAAACAATCCCAACTTCAAGCTAATTGCAGGTAAACGAGCGCGACGACACGCATTATCTAACAAAATTTAAAACTGTTTCGGCGAATTTCCAAAGAGCGAACAAATTTGATCCATGGATAAAAAACGAACTAAACGATGAAGTTGAAGAAAATTATTCCAAAAGCTAGCAACAACTTCTGGATGAGATCTCCACCTTGGCATGATTGAATGAGCTTACATCATGGCCGAGCTGCTGTCGATGAGGCCATGCCATGGAGTTGCACCAGTAGCAGCAGCAGCGTTACCGCCGATGCCTCCTCCAGCCGCGGCGGCGCTGTTCCAGCCGTAGCAGTAGTCTGGTATCGACGTCGACGATGCGCCGCCGCCCGTGCCGCCATCGCCGGCCTGCTGCTCCTCTGCACCACCAAGCGCCGGCGGCAACTGGCCTAGCCCCATCACGCCGCCTTCCTCGCCGTCGCTCAACACTCCTCCCATTGCATTGTTAGCACCTGCACCACCAGCAAAGAGCCCCTGCATCTCCTGCTGCATCAGAGAACCAGCAAATGGCGGCGGCGGCATCAGCATCCCATTGCCGGCGCCGGTGACGACAGGCGCGTAGTAGCCACCGCCGTTGCTGCTCATCTGATGGCTGTTGCCGCCGTCCAAAAGCCCTCCTCCTCCTACTCCCCTTAGCATGTCCATGAACGACGTCGTCCCACCACCGCCGGTAGCCGCCACCGCCGACAGGTTGCCGAACGCCCCGAAAGATCCCAGCGAGAGGTGGTCGCCGGCAGGGAGCTCGAACCCAGTGGACACAAACGTCGGGAGCACGTTGGGAAAATCCGCGCAGGGCGCCGCCATGGGCTCCGACTTCAGGAGTTTGCTGATCGCCGACGACAGCGGCGGCAGCTGGGGCGGGGACGACACCACCGGTGGCGCCGCCGCCCCCGCCACCGCAGGAGGAGACGACGCCGACGAGGAGGAGGAGCGCTTGCTCTTGCGGCAGCCGCCGCCGACGGGGACGTTGCGGAGGGAGCCGCCCTGGGTCCAGTAGCGGCGGCACTCCCGGCAGAAGTAGCGCGGCTGCGCCATGCTGTAATTGTTGTAGTAGCAGAACTTGGTCTTGATGGAGGTGCACCGGGGACAGCTTGGGCTGCTCTTCTTCATCATCTCCGCCGCGCTCTTCGCCACCTCGTCCTCGTGCTGCTGCTTCTCGGCCATGGCCTCCGCCTTGGACGACTTCACGGCGGCCTTTTCCTCCGCTTGCCAGGATGATGCACCGCCGCTTGCCATTGATCACCTCCTGCAACTAGCAATATCCATAATATTAGCGAGTATGTCTTTTTCTCTACCAATAGTATTTTACTAATATTATTATTATTTAAAAGAAGTGATATCAATAGTTGGTCTGTGAGTTTTACTGATATTTACTACTAGTACCAATAACTAAGATGATGATAGTATGATTTTTTAATTATAAAAGATGGATAATAAAACACGGTATATATGATTACATAATTATTTAATTACATTATCATATGAAAATCTCACCAATGGTGGGAGTGGTTATTTGTTTTCCTTTATTTCTTTTTCATCTTTTGAAATAGAAATGAATACTAGAATAGGGAGGTTGATTTTTTTTTCTGCACACGGCCTAGAACTTGAACACGGATTCTTTTGGAGGAAATTAATAGTTATAATTTAATATGTGACGAAATAGGCATTAATTCGATTGTTTTTAGTTTTCTGTCCGCCTGCGATTCTAGGAAATACGTTACGTCTGATTTTCTTGGACTATTTCATAACCGTTGCTTGCCTACGACCAAAACTGACGTGATAAGACAATTCCTAGTAAGACCTTATTTTCTATGCGCGTGGAAGTAACTAGCTATAGAATTTCGGTCATACATGGATGAACAAGGAATAATATAAGGATTTTTTTTGAAATAGCGTACTTATTGATCGATCACCGCAGAAATCAAGCGATGATGCTTTCAAAATCAAGCTATATTAAAGGGAATGCATGCAAGTGTTTTGTTTTGAAAATTGACGAAGTAATGAACTATAGACCGAGCAAAAGAAACAAATCGATTTGATCATGCTGTGTTTCTAAAGAAAAGCTAGCGGAACCACCCTAGATTCCAAGATATATAGGTAGATGGAGCTGGACTATATAGGAATAGCACCCATATACACAAAAGGTCAATCGAATGAATTGAAAATTTGAAACACATACATATATACAACATGTGATATTCTTGTATATATAGCATCTAAGTAGCAAATAGGTAAAAAAAAGTTTAATCAAACTTGAAGATTACTAATAAGTATACGTATAATTGAAGGGACAAAGTAAAGAGCACGAATATAATTACCTGTTGGCGAGAGATCTTGCTCGAAACAAGCGAAGTCGATCGTGAACCGGGACGGTGGAGAAAGCCGAAGAAAAGCTAAGCGAAACGACGATGAGGAGCAGGAGTCCTTCTCCTTTAATACTTGTAGCTTGAGAGATGGAGAGAGTACTCCAGAGAGATCTAGACTGTGTTTGACTGTGTTTAAAAGTGATATAAGATAAAAAAAATATTGAATTTTTATAATATCTATTTAATAATAGAAATAATAAAATTAATTACTATAGTTAAAAATATACTTTTAAAAAATAAAAGTGCAATGAGTAACTTCTGTAAAAAAAACTTTTTTTATAAAAAACACGGTTTAACAAATCGAAAAGTAGGTAAAAAATAAAAAAAAACTGAAAAAAAAACACTAACGAACGCAACCCTAAAACCTGCAAGCTTGAGCAGCAAATGATGCATGAGGCCGTGAGGTAGAGTGGCCTAGAGAGGGATGAAACCAACCTGACGCCGGTTTTCGGTGGAAACAGCCGGCCTGCGGCGACGTCACCAATCCAGCCATCCACCCATCTCGATATCTAGGCTCTAGGCATACGCATGGATGGATGGCTTGCAAGTCCACCCTCTCTCGGCTTCTAGCAGTAGGTAGCAACGGAAAGGGGAGAGATTTGAGAGAGATGTGAGATGAGACAAGGGCAGTCATACCAAGCAGCTTCTTCCGGTGCAAGCTTCCCTGGACCGGACCGTCCGTCGACGCGGCGGCGACGGAGTGACGCCGTCTCCATCGGTGATCTCCGTGCCGCTCGTTTGCTCGTTGGCTTGGGCGAACAAACCGTTGTCAGCAAGTGGGCCCAGCCAGAAGAAACATGCGTGCATCGCATGCATGGATGGATGGATGCGCGGGTGCTGGCCATGCGCATGTCTGCGCATGGAATTTTCTGGCTCGATCTTCACGCGTGCGCCACTTGCATGAACACATGTATGCATGTGCGCGCGCCTCACGCTCTTGACGCAACAAAACAAAGGCCTCCCGCCCTTCCCTTAGCCCTCTCCTTCCTTTCCCCTCCTCTCCCCCGCGTCGCGTCCCTGTATGCGTGGTGCGTGACAAGTGGATGAGCGTCCATGGTGACCATCACGTAGGATGGTGTGCGGCGGATTCCTTGCGGAGTTGAAGGTACGTACGCCAACAAGTGGTGAGACATCCGCTGATTGCTACTCCCGTTCCTTCCGGTCTATATTACTCCCCCCGTGTCTAAAAATGTGTTTTCAAAAAATATTTTTAAGCGACTCCTTTATTTAAAATTTATTTTAAAACATATCAACTTTTACACATATATTTTCTTCTCAACCAATCATAATCTTTCTTTATTTAACTTCTCTAATTTAATTCCACCAATTTTCTTAACACCTGTGCCCATCCGTATTTGTTAATTTTATTTTTAAAAATATTTAATTTATATACATAATCCATAACAACAATCGGTCACACTAGAGCTGTTCGATCTGAAGTTGAGGATTGATTTTACAAAGTACTGTTTGGCTAGCCAGTAAAAAATGCCATTCGTCCACCATATAGCTATTTTACCATGGCACCAGATCTAAGCATTTTTTTTGTTGCAGGGACTGATCTCAATCCAACAGGGAGCCTACAATCGATATCAATGAATAAAGAAAGAAAAAAATTCTTATGTGACTCTAGGATTTCGCGCCCTTAAATTTTATCTCATATCTTTTCATTTTAATCCCCTCTACAGCTGATTTGTTAGTTGACCATGAGTTACCGTTATTTTTTTTCAAAATGACTGTATTACCCTCTCTTCCTGAGAAAAACACAATTCTCAACATGAAAAAAAAAAGATTCATCTGCAAAAAGTCAAAGGGGATAGAATTATTTGACCACAAATTTGAAAACTGAAATTTTAAATTTAAATACATTTCAAATTAAATTTAAATAAAGATGCTCATTTGATTTGCTAGCAGCATTTCAATATGGCAAGACCTAACAATTCCATAGTTTTGGTAAAATATGCTCACTTGATTCATCACAGCATTTTGTTGTGTGCTTGGGCTAAATTTGATTTGCATACCAAAAATTGTGCCGAGTTGCCGACCACATTTACACTGTCGATTGACGTATACGCATACGTACACGTACGTACCGTGCATACACGTCCGTATTGATGCTGTCAGGTTCGTACAAGTGCAATTGCATAATAAATTGTTGTGATATACGTACACACAAGCATATACGTACGCATCCGTTGCGGCCGTTGGGTTGGTGTAGACTTGCATCACGTAGGCACAGACGATTGACTCGGTTTGGACATGCAAATTATACTTCTCTCTACGGACTACATTTATACACAAGAGAGAAGAGAAGACCAGCTAGCATTGCATGGTTCATTCCCGTATGTTTAGTTTCAACCACTGCACTGTATGAGAAATCATCCACTGGAGGTAATACAGTCCCTGCACATCTTTGGAAAACACTGGACTCCATGGGAAGCAGAAACTACCAAAAGTATTGGCAATGTATACCTCCATAATTATCAGTTCACCAAACAGTACTAATTAGACATGCACATAAACATAGGCAGATAATTTTCTGTATCCACTTCCATGGGAAGAAAATAGTTCATGCATACTGTAGAAAAAATGAAGATAGAGTATGGATTCTCAAAACCAAATAGCACTATATAGTATCAGTACTAGTAGGATCGCAACACGATGTAAATCAGATGAGGGAAGCAGAACGTGCAACAGTGGAACTTTCACAGCATATGTTCAAGGTAGTTCAACTTACCTTGTATATACTGAGATTTATCTCATCTTTTGTGAAACTATCTTCCTGACTGCCTAGATCATGCAAATAGAGACAACATGATCTGAGAAAAAAAATGCTCTTAGAAGGATAGCACTGGGTAGAGTAATACTAGTAAATAAAGCAGTCAGGATGAAGCAACGAGCCAACAAGTGTACCATGTTTCATGGCCATCTATGGGCAGTACTTTTTGTAGTCCAAATTATGCTCTGCAACAGATCAATAGCTATTACACTAACTATATTATGTAAAACTGCAATAGGATGAGAAAGCATAAAAGCTGACCCACTTTCCCTTCCAAACCAAAGTTGGTGGGTTCTGCTTAAGCAAGATATTTCTAGACGTCCATATATATATGCAAATTGCACTCCCTAGTACGTGTAATTGCCATTTTTCAGTCGTGCAACTATAATTATAATTGGTACAAACTCAATTATAAATTTGTGCAACTACTGATTTTTTTGGTTGTGCAACTACTGATTTTGGTTGATGACATTACCTTCTCATACCCCGCGTTTTGCTACAGAATTATGGATGAAAATGACGGATAAACATATGTTATTGTGAAAATGATATAGGAATGATGATTTGATATATTTATATATTGAACTCTATAATATAATAACTGATGATGTGTCATGATTGTATTAGAAGATGCTTTAGAATAGTAATTGTTAGTGGGTGATGACGTGGTATATTTATATGTTAAGCTGGTATAGATTAGTTCCTTCTTGTTTTGTTTCCTGATTTGCATACATTATTTTTTTTTTTTGCAATGCAGCGATGAAGAATCAGATATGTCTAGAACATATTTCTGCTCCTTTTCACTACCCATGAGTAAGGTAGTATTTTCCACCTTTTTACTTTCTGTAATTTTGATAATAACAACTCTTAATAATAATTTTGCACCATAACTTGCTGCTGGCAACTTTGCTGGGATTCTTCTTTAGATGAAGGAAAGCTGGCAAGAATGAGCAATTTTCCTGAAATGTAAGCAGGTCAGTATTAAACAACACCTGCAGTAAACAAATTAGACTAACCGAAACATGACCTTCATTATTGTGAAACATTAGTGCTAAACCGGTGCAACTTCAGTTATATATTGTGCAACTATAGATTTTGGCAATCTGCAAATAATTTGTCATGGAACTAATACTCTTATGTTTTTTGACATGTTGTTCATAGTAATTTTGACCAGACTTAATGAATAATATTTTTTATCTTTTCCTTCCTGTGATTATGTGAATAATGTCATATTGATCTGTCTGCGCATACCACCACCCGTCGTACGTCGTATGCCCAAGGGTGATCAAGCTGCAGATGTGAAGAAATTTCTCTGCGTTTCGTCTTTAAATTTTCATCTTGAAAGGCGCGGAGGCAATCTTGTCCGTAAGAACTGAATGGATGTAGAGTCAAAGCAACAACAGGTAAATTCCACCGTAATTTGGTAGCACAGAGCAGCTCATGTTGGGTTGTAGATAGATGCGTCAGATAATTATTAGCGGAGAGCATTTTTCCAAAGACCGTGATACCAAAATCTTCTATTAGAACGCCACTAAACTTAGGCAAAAAAGTCGCAACGAGAAATAGTTTCCACCATACGATCATAACCTTTCGGTTTCCAATCGTCAACTGGAATGGCTATGAAGTACTGTTTGATACCCAATATATTACCGAGACCATAGGTGTTATCATCGTCCCCTTCAAATGCCTTAAAACACTTGTACGACTCTGCAATGGAAATTCCACTCTTCATCAATGAAGTGGGCAGCCAAATACGCGATTTCCCCCCAGGCTGTTTGGGCTTTTCCTGCTGATAAGCTTACCAGCCCAGTCGTACGCATCCTTTAGGCGGCTCATTTCCATCGCGCCTCCTCCGGACATCATCCCGCGACGCCATCTTAAAATCAGGGCAGAGCATTTGAGCAAATCTTGTGAACTGCACGTCTCGTACCATCGAGGAAGGGAATCCGTGCAGCGCGATCATCCTAATAAGCCGACCTGCCGCAGCAGCAGCCGCTGTCTGCTGACCCGAACTGTCAGAGCTCGATTTCGACGACGTCGACGCATTCTGCAAAAATTGTGAATCCCTGCTCGCGCAGATGCACCATGCTGTCCGGAACGCCCCAGACTTAGGATGCAACACCGGGCAGGTCTCCTTGCAGCGCCTGTTTGAGACGTGCGGTGCCATTCTTGTAGCAGAGCAGCTCCTTGCAGTGCTTGCACCCTGCCTTCTGACCATCCTTCTTCTCGAAGCGACCCCCAACACTTGGGACCCCATGCCACGGACCGTAGGCTGATTTATCAGTTCACCGCGCGACAGAAAACTTTGGTCCTAAGGAACGGAAAGTGGCTGCCAATCGTAAGCAAAAGAAGGAATTTCACATGACGACTTCATATGAAAAACCGGTTCCCGAATGATTCGGTAAAAACTAAAAACTCAAGCGGATGACATAGAGCAAATGCACATGTATGGATGGCCTGAAAAGATTCTGTTTCAATTTTCCCCCTTCCAGTCGGGTTAGAGTTAGACCCACCCAAGAACAAGAACAAATCCAGTCGGGTTTCGCTCATTGGAACCGCAATTAATTAATTAAGATCAGATCCTTCCCGGGAAATGAAAGTCTTTCTCATTAGTCTGAGCAGATCATGGAGGCCCGGTTTTCAATTTCTCATGGGCCCTGCAAGGCGACCTTTTCCGCCCATGCACAACGTCAGCCAAGCCGAATCGAATCTGATTGCCCCGCAACATCCAAGGCTAAGGCCTAGTTTCTCAAGTAAAAACAAGACGAGTCCAGCTACTAAGCATGAGCTATTAGCAATACAGAACCCTCACAGATTTTAATGGGCTGAACGTGGGCTGGAGTCCAGGCTCGGCCCAAAATATTAAGCTCGTGTCATCGCCGCCGCCATAGCCCGGCGCTGCAGCAAGGTGACAGCCGCCAGCGTCGGCGGCGAGCGGCGGTTGGAGCACGAGTATACGACGGTCGTGGACAGCCTACTTGACCACTTGTTGCCGTTTTTGAAGACGATGGGATTGAACAGATGACATGTGCAGACAACATCTTTCAGACGGTTTCATCATCAGTTCTTTCCGAACTCTGCACTTCACATGTACAGTATGAATGTATGTATGATGATTAGGCCCCGGCCCAAATTGTGATCGCATTTTAGTCCTCATGATTTCACCATAACGACGGTCGAGTTTAGGCCAGCTCTATTTACAGTAGCTTGATGGATTCGAGATGTGACCACAAATAACTAATCTCCCTCTCATCTCATGCAAAGATTGATCTTTGCTAGTTAGATCGAGATGATCGAATCGGTCCTGAAAGGCTAGTGCAGCACATGTGAGGAAGGGCCCCTCTCCAAAGAAACACGTTTGCGTTAATCTGAAGTATTACTACTTTTGCTTTCTCAGGTTTCAGATAGCTGAGGGAAAAAAAATTGTCTGGTGAAAAAGCTAGCTGAGGAAAAAACAAAAGGTCACTGCTACTTCTGCAGTGGAATAGGAACTTTGCAATTTGGTTTCTTCTGTCACGAAACTACCCAACTGATGAGACCTGGCTTCTCTTGTCATTTGTCAAACTGAACTTGTGTGGCACCAAAGAAGATTAATTAAGCTTCTGTTGAAGCTAATTAATTAATTAGTAATTAATTGCCTGCTAATTCAGTGCGACTGCCCAGTCAAAGGCAGTAGTGACCAAAGCCGCTCCTGTCAAACAGTGAGATTAATTAGGCTTCTTCTTCCTCGACGCTGAGACTTAATTAATCCCGGTGATTAATTAATTACCACATCGAAGTTTCGCCTTCAATTATTCGGCACATGTTTGACGAGCCGGCAAGTTACTCTGTCGGTGAAGAATAGGCAGTAAGTAGAAGCTTATTTTAACTGTTTTCGACCTTTTCATTTGTGCAGTTAGAAAAGCTCACTCTTATGATTTGACAGTAATATTAGTTAGGGTGGTAGAACTTTAGAACTAAGAAAGAAAGCATTGACAAAACCGAGCAAAAGGGCTTCTTTTCTTGTACCAAATAGTGTGCAAAAAAAGAAAAGAAAAGTTCATGGAAGCTGGGAGCAGAGCCGCAAAACAGAGTTGGAGATGAGACAACAGTAGAAGCAAAAGAACTCCAGAAATTAATTAGGACATGAGAAAAAATATTATAAAGAGCCAATTGCATTTAGCAGAGAGCTAGAATTATCTAATAAGAAGAAGAAGAAGAAGAAGAAGAAGTACAAGACTACAAGAGTAATTCTACTACTCAGAGATACACTTTATATACAAAAAAGAAAAAGCAAATATTAACTCAAAAGCAGAAAGGAGCCGACCTAGATTAATTATCCCTAGCTACAACTTCAAGCACCTCATAACTCTAGCAATTAGGACAAGAGTTAATTAAGCCACCGATCATCCCTTTCATTCATGTAGGGCAAGGCATGCATGGATAACAAGAAAAGTTAACGTGCTCTAAACATAATTAACAAGGTAATTAGGGTGCTGATGAATGAAGGCGTATACGTAGGCTCTCTCTGACAGTATGTAGTCGAAGCTCTAAAGATCAGTAGTCGAAGATGAAGGTGCTCATCTCCGGGCCCTCGACGATGCTCTCGAGGCTGGGCCGCCACCCGTCGCCTCCACCGTCACTGGAGCCGTCGCCGGCGACGCCGGCGGCGGGGAGGAGACCGTTGCGCTTGCGCGCCATCTCCTGGAGCACGTCCTCGAGGCGGCTGTCGCCGGCCTTGAGCTGCGCCATGAGCCACTCCAGCTCGGCCTTGGTCAGCACCATCTTCACCTTCAGCACCGACGACGACGACCCTGCTTCGTCCTCCTCCTCACCACCACCACCACCTCTCCTCCTCCTCCTCCTCCTCCTCGTACTCATCGTGCCGTCTCCCAACGCCGCAGCGCCGCCGCTCTGGAGGCAGTTTCCCATGGCCGCAGCCGGCCGGCGAGCTCACGTGCTCGAGCTATCTAGCCTTGGTTGCTGCTGCTGCTGATGCTGGGTCGGTGCAGGAGCTAGGAGCAGATGGAGCTCGCTAAGAAGGCGAGGGCGTGAGGTGGTGGAGGAGTATATATTTAGTCGTTTCACGAGCAGAGTAAGTAGGGTATGGTAGCTTGGATGGAGAGTGCATGTGTGGTGCGCTCCAATGGCGATGGATGGCAATCACCCAATAGTAATCCGAAATTCCGAATGAGTCGCTGTCTAGGGCACATGGTGGGGACGACGAAGGATGGGTTGGGTTGGTTTGGTTGTGGGTGTGCTCACTGTAAAAATAAAAGCCGAGTTGCACCCACGGGGTGCATAGTGGTAGTACCGTTCCTACGAAAATCGTGTAAAATCCGCGAATTTAATTCGCAGAGAATGTTACTCGGCAGCGAGAAGGAATTTTCCCTTCTCATTGGCTCCGGATCGAAACTCCAGTCATTTTAAGGTACACTAGCTTGTCACATGAGAGATCGCTGACAACTAATGAAGCACGTATATAGCCTCAATTAATCATCGCTCTCGCTTACAATACTATTGCACACATAGACACACATGTGTGCGTATGCATGCATCCAAAGGCAACGCCCACGGAAAAGAACATTCACAAGATACAAAACGGAGGCATCCTCTGCGCAACAACATTCCAAAACAGAGAGACGCATCGAATCAGTACCAGCTACACGTACGTACGTACCTATGCACCAACCTTTTCCCGACGGATGTCGCTGCACGCGAACTCGCCACGATCCATCATCGATCGATCATGCATGAGGAGATCACGTACGCAACAACTTTGATCTCTGCAACATCGTAGTCGATCGATCCACCTGCCGGCGCGTACGATCAAGCACAAGGATCCCATTCCCATTCGTGTATGTGTATGTGTTTGCTAATTAAAGTTCACTCTAGCTAGCTAGATAGCTGCATGCATGCATACATGCGACCTTAAATTAAAGCTGAGCTGGATCGATGCCAACGTACGTACCTGCAAAAAGAAACACAGCTAGCACGACGTGAGATAAAACCCTAGTTTCTCTTTCCGGACAATACTGATATTAAACTTTAAAATTTTTAACTATAAATAATTTTCAAAATATTTGTATTAAAAATATGAAGATCATATATATAGATTAATTTTATAACATGTACTTTAATAAAATTATATATTTATTGATGTTTTTTATTTATATTATAATAGAAAATAGTGTTCAAAGTTATTTTTAGAGACTATTGTTCTTATCTAAAACGATAATTACTTTTAATCTAGAGGGAGAGAGTATATATGTACCTATCTTGTGTATACATTGGGCTATTTTAGTTCTTTAATCACACCTTGACAAATTATTAGTAGTGTCAAAAAATTAGGTAAGTTGTGTTCGCAAATAAAAAAAGCTTCAACATTACCAACATTTTAGTAAGGGACTATCTCGAAAGAAAACTGCCACAAGTTATTTGGTGGAAACCTTACAAATAGTAAAATTATAGTATAATTATATTGTAACCATACACAATTATATTGAAAATTTTATATAACTAAAAACGACCATAAATTTTATATAACTTGTACATAAATTATATAATATAAAAATATACATTACAGTGTAATTATGCTATAATTATTACAATAACTACAACACAAATGCCTTATATAGAGATAATTTTTCTAATACTATAAAAACACTTTTCAAATGCATTTATAATATTGTAGAGACATTTTAAAAAATGCATTATAAGAGCCTTACTGTGAATTGTCTCTATAAATGATAAATGTCTCTATGTCTTGTGCTATTTTAATAGAGACAATATTTTTGTGTTTATAAGAGAGTGGATGCATTTTTTAGAGGTATTAAATTGTACTACAACCATATGAGGCATTAAATTGTACTACAACCATATCAAACCTATGTAAAAAAAGAGAAAAAAATATTTTCCCATGCTATTGCCAATCCTTGAACTCATGATCTCTTCGGTAAATCATTTTTATCTTCAATGAACTAACCAACTCAATCTCATGTCATTACTTGTATGAGTGTCTTGCATTACTTATATCCAGTTCCTTATGATATATTATCATTCTAAGAAGTGCCTCTATAAAGCTTAAAATGTCTCTAAAAATTCTTTTACATATCAGTCAAATTTTAAAGTGCCAAAAGAATGCCTCTATAAGATAAAATTTAATAAAATGTGCTGAAAATGTCTATAAAGTGTCTCTAGAGTAAAAGTTTTCTATAAAATTTTTAAGTGTCTCTAAAAAGTGTCTCTACACTATAAAACTCCTGATTTTATAGGCAATTTGAAAATCACATATACAAAAGTTTTGTTGTGGTGAATAATTATAATATAGTTACACTATAATTGTACTCTAGTTATATTTTAAAGTTTCCACCTAAAAAATGTGCGACAATTTTTTAGCAATTTCCTCTTGTAAAATAAGTATGACATTGATTTGGTAAAAATTGAATTCAACCAAAACTATAGACAAATACTGTTGAAGTTGCATGCCAATCAATTGGTACGGCATATTTTGGTAACAATCCAAAATGGCGCTATGTGCATGTGGTGTATGGTGTATAACTAGTTTCCATATGTGTATGTCCATAGCGACAGATCTTAAATACATGTATATTAGATTTTGATTTCAAAAGGTTATATACTCTAAATAAAAAGGATGCCAAATAGGGGCCTCATGATGCCTGGGCTTCAGGTTCAAAAGTACATAAATTCAACTCAAAATTTTAAAATCTGTTCAACTTCCGTGTATATGCCTATGTGTAACAATTTGATTTATACCCATATCTTACAACAAAACAACTCAAATTTAAGTTATTTCCCTATCCCAAATCACATACCTAGCTAATTATATGTTTGGATGGCACATGCCTAGAAGCAAAATTTAAGCTAGAATCGAAATTTAAGCAAAAAAGGCATACGCATAAGTTCAAATTTAATTCAAAGTTGTTTGAACTAGTTAGTAAACATGTTAATGTTCATACCAAAAAAATCTCAAAATTTTTCATATTTGTTTAAATCAAGTGTATAGCCAATTTAAATCTTTGAAGCCCAACCATGAGGCGCCAATTAATTTGACAATTAAAAATTGGATTCATATAATTACATAACTGACAAAAACAACATATACATATATAAACAATATTTAGTAAAAATAAATCTAATATAGTACATGTTATGTGTAGATCTACCAACAAAGATTTAGGGTGTTCGCATAGAGCTATCACACATCAATAGTATCACAAATTAGTCAGTAAGACTATAGCATTGTATGCATGTGTGATATTTTTTCCGAATGCTAATTTCATTGTCACATTAAAGGTGTCTTATGATTCGTCTTTAGATCTAACTAAAGCATTAAATTTCTCATGAGTACATATTCATGGTTATTAATTAGTTAGAAAATTTAATACTAATAGAATTATAGTGGACATGGACAGTCCATCTATGTCTAACTTCAATACTAATTAGGTACTTTCAAAAAGCTTCCACATTAATTAGCAAGATTATACCATTGATTAGGTGAATCACATTGTCATGGCCGCAACCAACAATATGGTGGCACTTGATTCAATTAATTTAGTTCATGTTGATGTAGTCGTTTAATTAGGACAAACTAGTAGATTTTCCCACACAATTTTGTGCAAAACTAGATTTTAAATGCTAAATTGGATTTGATATCTCATTTTTCTATGGATATATATACAGGTTATAAAAGTAGAACTAAATTTTATGTACATATTTTAGCTTTTGTCATTCAATAGATATAAATTATGTATACAATCGTTTCTATACAGCCAAAATCTGAAACTACCACAATCCAACTGTCAAAATCGATATTTCTCTTATTCCCTTATTTATTAATATTTATTAATATGATAGTTTTTAGAACCTAAATCGAACTGGTATCTTTTTTAGCTATTTCAGAATAGCAAATTAAAACAACCGTAAAATCCAGCAAGAAACCTTCTTTGCCTGCCGTGGTTTACTTGGTGGATGAAAGAATCATGGTGAGAGGTGATGAAACCTAGGTATATATACTGCTTTCTCTATCTGTTTTAAAATATAATTATTTTAAAGGTTTAAAGTTTGTATATAATACATTGATTTTCATAATTTCTATTATTTTAATAATTACAAAGAAAAAACCTTTTATTATAATCTTAGTTATTATTAAACAACCAATATTTTATATTTTTTAATGGAGGGGTAAGACTAGGCAGCTGGCTAGAAGCCTGGAACCCAATTGATTAGGGCCTGAAACGATGTGTGGCTAGAGACGTGCGACGACTAAAGATGACGAAAAGCCAAGCCATAGACTCGATCCTTCAATCAGGTCCTTGATTAGCAGCTGCAAACAAACATAGGTTCTCTCGTGCTTTAATCATGTGGATGTAGAGTGGACCTTTCGTTTTTGTTAGGGTTGTCAAAGCAGAAAATGAAGTTATTATCAGTTTTATTTTGTTATCAACTTATCCTACATTTGATATGATTGGATATGGTCAAAAAAAATTCATTCGTTCGACGCTTTTCTGAAAAAATTGTTGCTTTTATTTTTTTGATCTAGAACATGAATTAATTAATAAGCTTTTTAATCCGATTACACAAGACTTTTTCAGAAGAACTAATTACTAAAATACACTCTCTTCTATTTTTTAATGTTTAAAGCTATTGACTTTAAAATTTGGAGATCATTCTTCTTATTAAAAAAATTACATAATTATTATTTATTTATTGTGATTTGTTTTATCATTGAATGTATTTTATGCGTAAGTTATTTTTTTTATATTTGCATAAATTTTTTTAACACGATGTCCAAAACTTCACAGCGTAGAACACTAAAAACTGAAGAAAATAATTATAAAGCACGTACAATTAAATACAGTTGCCTAATCGTTGAAAAATTGTCGTAAATATTTGCAGCTAATATTCTGCTTTGTTACAGCTGTCAATACTAAAAAAATCGCTCATGTTGTAGAAAAAATTCAATTTATATTAGAAATAAACTGATTTCAGTGAAAATCCTGCATTTTTTTAACATACAGATCCATTATTTTACACATGAAAATTAGAGAGGAAGGTAGGAAGGACATTCAGAATTTCAGATGCACACGGTTCATATGCATGCAAAGTACATGGGCATTCATGTTTGTGACGGTTACATGCGAGGACAAAGTCAAATTGCTTTTTTGTTTGTATAAGCTCGTTTTGTTCTCTCTCCGTGCTCTCTTTCGAACCAGCGTACACAAGCAACTGACTCTTGTCGCCCTCGCATTTAATTTGGCATCGAGTAGAACAGCTGAACTCGCACGAATGCTAGTGGTTAATTTTTCGTGGCTGCTTCGCGGAAGGAAGAATTGAGTTGGACCCAGTTCAACACAACATTTAACTTAATTTCGAAAAGTAAAAGGCGGTGGTTTTTTGCTGAACTTAATTGGTGAAAATTAATTACTAGAGAATGTTCTTCTTTTAGTTACACCGAAGACACACTTTAAGAAATAGACAGCAGCAAATCTCTATAGTCACTAAATTTCTATCAAAAACTCTCACGCATATGCACGATATTTACAGTGCTTTCTAATTCCATAGAAGTACTGTAAGGAATTGTAGTTTAATTTCGCTCCATCCAATTAAGCTATCATATGTTGATAATGACACGTCAAAAGGAATGCATAATATGCATTTGACCGAATCATCCATACCAATATTGAGCATCGCGCCATCGACCTATAGAGCTTTTGGCAACTTTAGTTAGTACTGAATCTAAGTAGTTAATTTATAACTAGATGGGTACTTTACCAAAATCAAATTGTCGTTAACCATGACTTGACTCTTTGGCGACGTAATGATGAAGCCTGCATGATGCATGCACAGTGATACATGTCGCTCGCGCTTATGTGTCCACTAGATCAAAACCCAACAATCGTCCGTCAAATAGTATCGATTATACGACAGAAAAATGGCAGCACAGCAGTCTATTTGGCAGCGTTGTATTCCAACTATTTATTCCTCATGTGATGTTTTTTACTCATCATATGATGCCTAAAAAATACTCCATTGGTTCGGCACCAATTATTCGCTACTGTTTTAAGTTATACTTCAGTAATACGTTGTATTTTCAATTATTTATAAATTTATTCTTAAAATCAAATATAGTTATTATCCGATAACAAGCATTTAGAAATGAGGGAGTACAGAATAATGAAACTATGATAAAATAAGGATGGTGGAAAACCACGGCCTATGAATTTATGAATTATGTGTAGACAAGGTTGTCAACCTAAGATTTCTCCAAAATTTTTCTATACACCAAGGTTATATAACTTATTCTAAACTATTTATAAGGTTTATAATGTATAATATTTAATTTATCTCTATAAATAACTATACATAATAAGTCCAATCATCCATCCATAAAGATCTGAGTGTTAGTAGTAGATTCGATTTCTTCTTTTTAAGCTTGGACAAAACCTACGATTGGGTGTGGTTCTTCCACCCTCCTCTTGTGCGCCGGCGAGCCCAGGGCAGTGGCTGCCTATGGTTGCCGTACTCTGGGTTCGCCACTGGTTGATCCAAAGGATGTAGCCGTTGAGGTAAAATTAATCTGATTATCTATTTACAGAACTGTAGCAAGAGGGGAGAAACACTATTCCTGATATCCAATCAGTCGGCACCAGATCCAAAAAAATTCACCAAACAAACATGTCTCCCTCTCAGTGAACCCGTTCCAATACGGCACATACCAACCTTCCAAGAACCAGGCCAACAGTACGTACACAAAAACAAAACCAGCAACACCTCAATACATATACTTATATGATTTAACGTATGAAAATGCTTCATATAAAAACAAACATCTGCACAACGTGCTCAAACAGTATCACGCTCCATGAAACGTTCGTCGGCGGCGGTTCGCTCGTAGCTGCTGAAGACGACGAAAAAAAATGAAAATTTCCCCGCAGGATTGATTTGGATGGTTAGAAACCTGTCATGGCCAGGTCAGGGCAGTCCTCACCGGTGAGGGCAACCGGCGTGTCCCATAGCGGCGACTCGCCGTCGTCCGATCGCCCGGCCCATGCAGCTGCGTGGCTAGATTCAGACAAGTCAGCAGTGTTTCCAGCTGACATGGGCCTAGAATCAGGCTGACGCAACTTTTAGTTACTGTCAAAATGTCGCTCGAGTTGCGAGGACTAAAAATTATATGCTAAGCAGGTGTGTGATGATCATTGATCATCGCCTTAGAATAAAGAATTCACAGGCATCTTCATCTCATCTGTCATCAGTGTAGCATTAACTTAATGTGCACGAGTTAAGTACCTGAGAGGACGGACAGGTACGAGATGGTATGAAACGGCAGCAAGCATCTGCAATGGAATCCCATGCTGATGCAGCAGCTTCAGCTACAGCTACAAAAGCCATGGATCAGCAAAGTAGGACGTTTTTAATTCTTAGTAATCTCCAACTTGGCAAGCCGAATATGAGCATTTGTTTAAGCTGGACGTGAGGATGACGATAATTAAAGACAAACCAGGTGGTGTTTCATCATTGCGCGTTATGATTTGAGCTCTGCAATTTGGCCTGCATGATGGCATAGCAAGTAAGAGGATGACATTTCTGGTGCTACATTACAAGGAGGAAGACAAGGAGGCATCAAACCTTGGGCTCCACAGTAGCAACAGAACGAGACTGGAATATCTTGCAGATAAACTACGATATGTGCGTCTTGATTCCCTTCCACCCATATCTTCACCCCTTAGCCAAAAGCATAGTGTGGAGACAAGTGTGGTAGCTAGTGCATCGCAATCTCCCTGATATCACAAAAGCACTGATTGTTCTTCAGAAAGGGGTTAAAAAGAGAATGAGACAAATAAAATGCCTCCCTCATCAGAAATGTAGATGGACAGAATGAATAGAGTAAGGCCTTCTTACTAAACACTGAATTCATATATGGTGGAATGCATCGTCAACAAGTTTGGTATTACTAGTCAAGAGTTTGGAGAGATGACAAAAATGCAGTAGTGCACATAGCGAATTCATCTTTTTTAAGTTTGCCCTGATATAAAATAAATGGAAAAAATGTATACAATGATGATAGAGAAATTGGAGCTAATCAAATCTTCTGGAGAATCCAAAATCAACACAGTAAACAAGTTGTTGTCAGTTGTCACCGTTTACCAATTTTCAACATAACCGGAGATATCAACCTATAGCGAGTGACACTTGCAATCTCACTGTTACAGATCTGGAAATGCACCAGCAAATGGCTCAAAGAAGGTACATTACATAGAAGGTAACTGGAGGCTGACCTACATGCATCATGCATGATACCAAACCTTCAAACTGATTGGTAACAGAAATGGGGCATTGATGCAATATCATGCTTCTCCTGTAGATGATACCAATACTAGCTTTACCCTTTGTGTGGTTCCATCCCAAAGTAACTAATACTTGAAGAATGCAGCAAAACAGGCATCCCATAAGATGTGTATAGATAGACCATCACTTTCTTATCCATCATCAAAGATAACAGAATTTTCATAGATCGCATTTCTGAATCACTCCATTTATCCTCTATTGCAGCATGGGTAAGTCAACATCTCTACAGTCTAACACTGACATGACCAAACTATCAGATTGCAATGATCGATCATCTACAGTTTCATTTTTCTATTCATAACCAGAGAATAGCAGTATAGCACAGATAATTCCAAGAAGCAACCAGATTTGCATCAATTATAGAAACAACGAAAACTGAGCATGGCAGTATAGTACAGACAATTCCAAGAAGCAACCAGATTTGCATCGATTATAGAAACAGCAAAAACTGTCATGCATGACGATTGAAGAAGAAAAGATTGCTTGATGGTTACACATGATACAGTTGGATCTGAGCACTGTAGAACCGGACCAGAATGTGGCATTTCAATGGCTCATCAATTAGTCTACAATTCAGCAAGGAAGTTGTCTTTTAGTCCACCTAGGCACTTAACATATCATTGTACCATGAGCATTGCAGCTGATGAATTCGTACAAACCACATCTTCCTAGCCTCAGCTGACAACAGTGAATTTGTGACGTACAATGTCAAGCCAAGACAATAGAAGGATTGCTAATCAACTTCCCTCTCTCGCCAAAAAAAATCCATCTAACTCGCATACTTCAGATGGGAGAGGGAGTAAAATATTAAATTTCCTTGCACAATCACAATCATATCCAGGCAACCTTATTCAAATTCCTTCAGATAAGGTCACTTCCAATAGATTGCAGGCCTTAACCATTGGGTTAGCTGCACAACAGAACGTGCTAATTGGGAAAAAAATATAAACAATAGGCATGCCACTCAGCATTGTCGTCCATTGCAACAACAATTATTGGCCATCTCTAATCCTCCAAGGCTATCACTGCACTTGCACACCCTTTTTTCTAGTGGAATTCTAGTCTCTCACCTACTAGTCCTACTCATCGGTTATTACTCAGTGACTTTACCATCCCCTGATTACCACAATTCAATGCAACTGGTGCATCTTCCACTATAAGCACTACTACCATACAAGGTTTTCCATATTGACAGCAAAAGGGTTTGTTTGCAATTTTTGGATTGCAGCCAGCAGTACATTTAGTGACCAGTACGGACAGAAGCACTGATATATAAAACCATTCATGCTAAGCACTGTAAGATGTCCTAGCAATAGGCATGGTGATCAAATCAAAGTTAGGAGGATCATGGAAGAGTGGTTGGAAAAGATAAGAATGAATAGACATGACAATAACTAGCATTTATATTTAGAGGCTAAATTTTAAAATGTGGATTCTGTTGGGTTTCATTTCTAACCTAGCTTAATTTGTTTAAAACTAAAAGACTTTGATAATGATGATGAACTCAGGAATTAGCATCCACGGCATAAAATTACTTGAGTCATTAATTTTCTTTAGACTTAATTTTCCATTTTTGCTAGAATGGCACAATAGCTTATATGAATTAAGAAAACTTAGTGTACCTATTAAGCTTGAACATAGGTATCCATAAGCGTTCAGTATTTTGTCTGGATAAAAAGCTCAAAAATTAAGGAATGGGATCTTAAACCTTAAACATGTGAATGTAGAGAATGAGATATTCACAAAAAAAAAATGCTTGTGCATCTTAAGATGCGAATGTTTGACAAATAGAAAGGTTTTCTCCAGAATAAACAGAAATAATTTGTTAGCTACTCCTAAATCATACATGAACGGATCAGGCATACATACAAAATGTATATTCTTCACAGGTTGACAGATGGAATGAAAGGGACATTCTACACCCGGTGAAAACTTTTTAAAGATTAGCATCCAGTGAAATGGAAATGACATTGGCAGAAAGAGGCAGTACCGCAGGACAAATCTTTAACCTTTTTCAGGGAGGAAATAGCACCAGTTGCATCAGTAAAGGCCAACAGGCACAACAAATTAGACAAATTGTGCATATTCCAAATCAGCCATTTTGTTTGGAATATTACAATATGTTCAAAGAGATGCTGTGGATAATTTTTTCTGGTAACGTACATGAGACATGACTGATTAATAATAGATCTAAAATAGGCTCCTGAAGGACTTGTGCTGATAAAACTTTTGAAACTTGTCGGGAAAATGTGAACTCAAAAGCAAGAATGTTGCCTGAATGGTGAAACACAAAACTACTACTCTGATGGTTGTTGAAGCCTTGAAGGTGACTACTGACTTGTTGTAGCCTCAGTAGATTTCAGAGTGTATATGCAACTTTTTACTAATGAAAATGTTTTCCAATAACAGGCTTCATTGGTAGCTCACTTGAAATAATTTTAAAGGCTTCATGCAAAAAAAAAAAGAAATAATTTTAAATGTCGAAAAGAAACTGCAGGAGCACTAGTCTGCACAGCTGGCCCACAACTCCACACTCCACAGCAATATCCTGCTGATTTGGCATTAGGAAAAACCTTTACAATTTTATGCTTTCAGAAATGATTCAGAAGGACTTGTCAAATGCATCAATTCTTGAAGAGATTTATTATGCCCATGTTGTCCAGTGACGAATCATTGGTTTGATTCTTAAATGAGTACACTAGATCACAGTGCACAAATACTTGTTGCCACTAAAAACATACTCAGGTAACATCCCACAAATTCTATTTCGTAAAATGATTTTCCAAACACTATTTCCCAGAAAAAGGAGTTTACTTACTGTTTTTATCATACGAAACTTAAATTTCTTCGCTACTACATAAATGGTAGATCGACTCTACTCGAGGGGGCATAGCTGTGCCTCAAGCAGCCTATGCCATAACCTGATGCATGAATTTAAGTTCACCATGTACTAGCCCTAGGATTCATGTATCCTGAATTCCCTGCCAACCTAATTATAAAAAAATCATGTATAGTAGCGAAAGATATTCAGTATATGCTCCGGTATGAATGAAACAAAGTTCTGTTGCAGTAGCAAAGCAACTACGCGAACGCGATGGCTGATGGGCACATCCCATTTCCTCCCCCCGCACCGTCCCCTAGCCACAACCCAACCCTACCTCGGTTCCAGCAGCATGAGAAACCATTCCTCGCCTAGGTTTCGCGCGGGCAAGAGAAACCAAGGAACGCGAGGGGGAGCTCACCTCACCGGTGCCCCTTGATGCGCTTCGGCGACGGGGGCGGCGGAGGGGGCCCAGTTGAACTGCGGAAATGTAGGCGGGGTGGATGCGGTGCTGGCTGGATACCGAGTCGTCGGAGCGGCATCGACGGCGGGGTCGCGTACTCGCGTGCAAGGCTGGCGATAGCGCCGATGGGACGGGCGGGTAGGGGTTGGGCTGCGACGAGGCTGGCAGGTGGGCCCACAAGAGGATTCGGCCCATAGGCTGAATTAAGAGGTTTTAGGCATTTTAAACGATTTGAATCTGAGCTCAGCACCAAAATTTCCAGAATACTCCCGCGAATGCTTCTCCTCCGTAGTCCGAGCCCGAGAAAATAGCGGACTCTCCCACCAAAACTGAGTCTAAGCGAGCAACGTTGAAATGATGTAGCTGTGCGTCCATGGGGACCGCACGTGAGACAGTACATTCCATTTTTCAATCATGGTGAACCATTACTTTTTTGAACTTCAAATGATTTTTCTCGTAAATTACTTGTCCCAGGTTATATTAGATTATATCATTCTATTCGTTGAAATTAAATATTTATAACAAGATGTATTCTGATGAAAAAAAAATGCTTTAGCCTATTAAAATTTAATGTTTCACATCATGTTTTAACTGGAATTTAATTATGTTGCATATTTTAAGTTTTTTATATGAATCCTTTTTTAATATTACACATGATGTTATTTTAATGTTTTAATAAATATTTTTTATGTTTTACTCATATATTTGTAAATGTTGCACATTATTTTCTTTGATGTTTTAACAGTTACAACTTAATGTTTCAATTATAATATAAGAATATTTTAATTAGAAATATAATTTGTTTTTCGTTAGAAATATAATGGTACGTGATCTTGTTGTAAAAGGGACTATTAGAAAGTACTATCTGCTGCTGTGCTATAGCTGTGCTGTGCAGCTGCAATAGCCAGCTAATACGAAACGCGTTGCCTCCTACAACAGCTTTTTGGACACAGTACACATCCAACGTTGCAGCCGAACGCCGGTAAAGTGCAGCTGCAGCTAGCCCTCCCAAACAGCCCCAAGATTTAATTGCAACGTTGCATCATATATCGGATTAGTAAATTAGGAGAAAAAAATGTTTTAAAGTTTGTTAAAGAAGTTGTTTAAGGAGAGAGGGGAAAGAGAGTTGTTGATGCGTCACCAACTTAATACAGAGGCAGCTTAGAGTGCAGACGGATGTGGGTGAGGGCGTCCAATATTTTGCTATCCATCGAATGCCTGACGGGGAGTGGCCTCCCACATTTGTTGAGCTGGTAAAAGGAAGGCGTCGACGACTGCATCGCCGCATATTTTTTGCTTCTAACTGGGATATGAATCAAAACACGTGCTTCAATCGAATCAATATGTTTATCGATCCATTTTAGAACACGTAGCAAGGATGATGGCTCATGGTCAACGTGATCTGCTACGATAAATGGGTAAACAAATAAGTAGTGCTCCAGTAATGACAAGCTAGCAAAACGCCTGCACGTAAAAAAGAATCTTGCAAAGACGCGGATAAAATTCTTGCCCTAGACCAATTGCAAATCATAGACACAACCTGGCTGTTAACAAAAGCTATGACAATAGGCTGCAAATGTTTATGCTAGATATAAGGGTATATATAATACGTGTCACAATCCTGTCAGATCGTCATCTCTCTTTTTTATCAAGACTCATTTCAACAGTTCACAAGACGGATTACAAGCTTGTAAGTCTCAGTGATGCATTGGTCGGAATGCAGTCCACTGCTTAATGCGATTGCTACTATATATTTAATAATAATACAGACTAATTCAACAGTACTCCAACACTAGGGTGAAGGAATGGTTTTTTGATCTCCCATGGTGTGTGAGCAGGCAAAAACCCCGGATCTAGGAAGCAGTAAGAATTTCACTGTTCGGCATAATGGACATCTTCAGAGGCTCAGCCGCTGTTTCTTCTGGTTGTTCCTGTAATCGTAAGCAAACGATCTCGAGTGAGTTGGGTTTTGCCTGGGATGATTACAGGCTTTGATTCGAAATATGAGAAAACAAAAAATATCATGGTGACTCGGATTTTTTAGATAATGGAAGCATAACTTCATGGTGACTCTAATATCAGTACATTAGTAAATTTTAATCTCCTCTCTTCCACACAGACCATTAGGCCAACAACTATTGCCTATATTATATGAAGTCCGACCTAAACAGAATAGATTCTGCAACAGTAAGGAACAGTCTGGATGTTCTAAAAGAAGGTAAGATACATTCTATAAAAAAGGGTAAATAATAGTCTGGAAAACATTTCTGATTGCATATTAAAGACTACAGTTAGCGGCTCTGAGTTCTGGTGGCATTGCCAGGTAAAGCGATGGCCAACTATTCATCACAGAAAAATTGATTATAAAAGAAAATAAATGTGGCTTCCTAAGTTTCTCCAAACTCTTGAATGCACACCAAATACATATCTACTACATCCGTCCTACGATAACTTCATTTTTGACTATGCACCTAGACAGTACAGAAGTAGAGTTACCAGGATTTGAAGTAACTTACCCTTTCAGTGGTAGTACAATATGCCTCCAGCTCTCTCCTTGCAAAGGTTGGGAGAATAAATGCAGCCCTATGCATCTGATCAGCAGCAAAAATCATTAATCAGTATGCTTAAGTATTGATAGGATAAGGACTACAATGCTAAAGATCATACAACTAGGTAGCAGTTCATTCCAAAAATAGGAAAGGTGAAAATATAAAAGTATTGCCACGACACACAGCACAAAGTCCATCATATCAGATAAATGGAATTCAGAAGAAGAATTTCTTAATCATTTTATTAGGAATAGTGCACACCATGACCAAAAAAATAAGACAAACTAGAACAAGATAAGGAAAAGAAGATTCCTAGGTAATTCTTTAGAGAGAACAAACCTCTGAATTATAAAATCTAATCTCCCTTCCTGCTTCCATAGCTCCTTCCAGTTTCTCAATTGGATTTGCAGGAGTCAGGAAGTTGACTAGTGGACCTTCTTTGGCACATAGCAGAAACCCAATCACACCACTGCATGTTAAAAGTGGATGTATGTTAAAAGTGAACTCCAAATGACGTTGCAGCAAGCCAGCAATTACCACTTAAAAAACATTATCTAGGCCTGGAACATTTATGCAGCATAATGCTTCACTTTCACCATATTAAAACAGTAGGGCAATGGGCTTAATATATTAAAAAGAATCACAACTAACTGTCAAACCAGTTCGTTGCCTAACTGAAACAGGGTACCACCAATTCACTGATAACAGTATCATCTGTTAGGAACAAGCATGAATCAACTTGAGTAGAACACCATATGAGGTTGACAACTAAGCCCCATTTTTAACTCGTTATATACCAAAATCAGTAATAGCTTAAATAGTGCAACGTTAACATACCTAACAATAAAAATTGGTCTGCCTAAGAAAATGGACAGAGGGAGCAAATGGAAAAGAATGAAAAACCTGGGATAAGTCGGGACACTTGTCCAGGCATAGTGGACAGAACCCTTGAATGTCTCATGGCAGATTGAAAGCATGTCCTGGATGAGATGCGTATGCAACCACATGCTCTCGGCCTGATTACAAAGAACACCACCAGGCCTCAAAGCTCTAGCGATTGTGTCAAAAAATGGCCTCTCCACAAGTTCCTGGGCAGGCCCTGCAACAGATAATGTCAAAACAGATAGTGTAGGAATATTACCATCAAATGGAAATACAATATATGTAAGTGAAGTTTTCAAGGGTAAGCTATGAAAACTAAAGAGATCAGGAATAATGTCATGCAAAGTAAAAAAAAAAAGAACAAAATTCAAGGGAGCTGACTTCAGCGACAAAGATAAATAATCGTAGTTTCTGAGGCTTTATAATAAAGAAAAATAATGGCACAGTAGTGTAAGCTCACCAATTGGGTCTGACGAATCAACAATAATAGCATCATATGTCCCTTCAGGAGCATTCCTTAAGAACTCCACAGCTGGAAGAAAAAGAACAGTTATGAAAACTACAAACCCAAGAATTGAAAGGTGCATCTAAATTGAAAATAGGAATTTTCAACAGATATAGACAGGCAACATTGATTATCAACGTACCATCACCAACATGAAGCTGCACACGAGGATCTTTGAATCCAACAGATAAATCTGGGAAGAAATTTTTACAGACCTACATAGCTAAGATGCATATCAGCAAGTTTGTTCGTGTGATAACACACTTATTCAAATATCAAAGGAGAATTATTACATCAATAACTAGCTGATCAATTTCACATATATCAATTGACTCCACGGAACCATGTCTACATATCTCCCGAAGGACGCCACCATCACCACCTCCAATAACCAAAACCTGAAATGTAGAAGTTCCTAAGAACATAAAGTGACCAAACTGAAATTTCAATGTAGAAGTTCGTAAGAACATTAGTGGACACACTGAAATTTCTATGGAAGTGAGGATAAAAGAAAAAAAATTAAGCCATCAAATTTCAAGAAGAGTTTGCCAAAAGTGTTATAATTTCACTTCTAATTTCTAATGGAAAAACATAAATGGAGTACTTACTTTCTTTGGAGATGGAATTGAGCAAAGCGGAAGGTGAGTAATCATCTCCTGGTACGCGCATTCATCCTTATCAGTCAATTGGACAATACCATCAAGGACAAGAACTTTCCCATAGGTTGAAGACTGCATAAAAAATTACCTGGTCACACAACATTATAATACAGTGTGCAACAAATACTAGTTTTTTTTGGCTGTCAATAGGTGATGAGAACCTCAAAAACTAAAACTTCTTGGTATGGTGACTTCCCCTGATACAAAATATTCTCCACTTTCAATGAATGGGCTTCTCCTGTATATAAAAATAAAATCATGAGAGCCGTGAGGAAAAATTGGAGTTGTTCGATTATATCTGATTAGATGGCAACAGAAACAAAAGAGGAAAATAGATTTAGGGGGAAAATTCCAAAAACAGCACATCTGGGGGGTAAACAAAAGTATCCAGACAAAACAAATGAAGTCATGTAGTAATTTTTAATTTGCTACCATAACTACACATCACTGAAGTCATGCAGCTGTCCACAGAGTAACCAAATATCCATCAGAATAGTATATTTATGAAAGAAAACAACATATGAAATACCTGGCCACATCGGGTTATTGTAATACTGCACTTTGCTCGTTTTACCTGCATAAGCAGCCACAAAACAAAATTCAGACAAAAGAAACCATCCAAATAGGGCATAAACATCTATCATCATCAAGAACAATAATGGTTATCGCCAAGTCGGGCATATACCGCCGCGCGAGCGGGGCTCGGTGAACCATCCGGACACCACCGTGGCGTGGCACTTGGCCTCAGATTCAGGCGCCGCGGCCCTGGCCTTGACGCAGCAAGGCGGCAGCGGCTTCCTGGATGAGCCAGCAGCATCACCCCCACTCCCCCCTGTCGGCGCCGCCCCGGTCGAGCCATTTCTTGCGTCTCCACCCTCCATGGATCCTGCTCCTCCTCGAAGTTCCCAGCCTCTGCACTCACACACACACACACACACACACACAAAAAGAAAACCCCACGCAAACAAACCAATCAGGGCACCGCGCGAGAAGGAAGTAGGGTTCCGGAAGCTTCGGGAGATGGAACGGCGAGGAGGTGAGGATGGCTGACCTGGGGCGCGAGCGCGAGCGGGAGCGGCGAAGCGGGGCGGTGCGGGGAGAGGAGGCGCCGCCGCGAGGGCATAAATAGAGGGAGAGCTCTCCGGTGGCGGTGGTGGCTTCTCAGCTACTCCTCTCTCTCTCTCTCTCCCCTTTTATTTCCGTCTTTTCTCCTGGGGTTTCCAGGGATCGCGAGATTACAGTGGACGAGTGATGGGCCGTCCGATGGGAGATGGATGGTTCGGATTGAAGATTGGGAGCTGTGTTAATGTATTTATGAGAGGGGCTAGTTGAGTCGTGTGCGAGTACACTACATGGCGCCAAAGACAAGTGTACGACATGTGTACCATGTGTACAATAATACCATGATTATGTGCGAAAAATATTCCTGCTATATGATTGATTTTGGCTGCTAAACTGCTAAATATATGCACTTTCTCTAACAACCAAATAAATTTGTTCTAGGCTTTTTAAGACATATTCTGACTATTTGGTCCTTTTATATATAAAAAAATTAAACGGCTTAGTTGCATCATACCGAAAGCTATATTTTAAACAATATTAATAATTATGGCAAAGTTAAATTGTATTGATTGTTCTTTTGTTTAGCCGAGGAAGTATAAGCTACCTTTTATATGATATACTCTATACAACAAAGATGTCAACAAATTGCAGATAAAGGTCAAGAGTTCACAACAAACAGTTTAAAGGTGTGAATAGGATTATTGCATGGGACTTTCTGTCAAGTTCTAGGCTTCTAGTGACAAACCGACCCAGTTGTTCAGTCTTATTTTGTGAAATTTCAATTGTCAATAATTAAGAATTTAGAAAAAAAGTTTCTTTAAAAACGACTGCAGCCTGCGAAAGATAACCTCCATAGATCAAATTCAGGTATTTCTCTATTTCATTTTGTTCTTACTTCTTTTGTCTCGATAGAAGGAGAGCAGTGCGCCCGTGCCATTTTCTTTTCTCAATTATTTCCTATGGTCACATGAACTGCATAATTTCATCAATGCATCATTTCATTAATTAATAGAATAAGATAAGAAGCACAACACGAGCATCAATTGTTCCTCCACAAATTAAACACGAACGGCTCTAAACTACTAGAGTCAAATATTACAGAAAAATACCATCAGCTAGTACCCCCATGCATCTCACGCTATAGCATACAAATAATCAATCACCAGTGATATTCTAGAAGAGCTTCTTCTTCACAAGTCAGAATAGATCAAAAGTCAAACATTGTGATTTATCGACTGTTCAGATTAGAACAGCAATTAACGTAACTGTCATCAAACAAAAAAGAAAACCGACAGCGAATATATGCGACAACTGGAGCCCCATTGAGCCAGGACTTTATTTGAAAAAGCCTCTTTATTTAAGGGAATCGGGTTCTATTCTGCTCTTTCGTGTTGATTAGGACATGTGTAATGTGGAAGCTAAGAAGTCTTTTTCTCTCTTAAATCCCAGTCTTACTCTTGTTCGGATCTGAGTTTGAGGTTATAAATTTTTTATTTTTCGTTAACATGTTTTTTCAAAATTACTACGTTTTTTTAAAACTTTTTATATAGAAATTTCTTTAAAAAATTAAATAAAAGCACCATTGGCATTGGCTGTAGTATCTTAGGCTAGGGCCATCATGTTCAACTTTTAATAAAATTGTTAGAACACTGTATATATACTGACCTCCAGAACGGGATCTCAGTCTCGCTGTATACTACACTTCTATATGGTATTAGAGTGGGTTTAGACATCCCGGCGCGTTAGCAACCCTCTCATCGGCGAGCTGACGCTTCCTTTCCGTCACAGACCTTCTCCTCTGGTATTCTTTCCTGCCTTTTTCGCGTCAGTTCTCATCCTCTTCGTCTCCTCCGCAGATAGTCTTTCTCCTCCTCCACCGCCTACTCGTCTCTTTCCACCACATGACAAGGAGACAGCCTCCATCCACCTCCTCGTCTCGTTCAGACCCACCTTCGCTTTCCCCTTGCTTCAGCGCATATTCCCTTCTTCCGATGCCGGCGCACCGCTGCACTCGCGGTCTCCATCAACTGAACCCGTCCGTCCTCCATCGGCTAGACCCGTCTACCCTCTATCGGCTGGAACACTCTTTCGGTTCCCACTCTTCCGACATGCTCACCTGCTCCCGGACATGAAACTTCTCCACTCTCGTCCGTGCCACTCCAACGCGTCCACGTGTCCACGGACACGAATTCCTGTTTCCCAGGCACGAACTTCTTTTCTTCGCACCTGTGACTTCTCCCGTTTTCCTGGTCTGCCTCACTCCATTGCGTCCACGTATCCACGGATGTGAAACCTCACTTCATGGACGTGAACCCCCTCGTGTCCGTGACCCACCTACTCTCTCGCGCCCATGATCTATCTACTCTACCTACTCTACCTACTCTACCTACTCCACCTACTCTGCCACCCACTCATTGCCACCTACTCCGCCACCTACTCTCATCAGCCATCTACTCCGCCACCTACTCTTATCGACCACCTACTCTCATCAGCCACCTACTCCGCCACCTACTCTCATCAGCTACACATCGGTCCACATCGGATACCCGCCTCTTCCCATCGGCTCAATTATCTCATCAGCTTATCATGTCTTGTTACCCTCTCATCATGACCACCGAATCGGCTGGCAGCCCAGGGTCCTCAGTGCACACCCTTAGGCTCACCTAACGTTTGCTCCCGTCCAACCGCCTCAGCCGATCACACCGACCACCTAGTCAGCTCCCTCGTGGAACTAGGCTGGTCTCATCGCCATCCTCAACCAGATGACGCTCTAACCCCAGCACCCCTGGGTGCTGGACTCTAGTGCGTCATCCTATATGGCTTCATCAGCCGGTATATTATTCTCTTGCCATCCTTCCTCCTCCCCTTTTATCACCGTCGGCAATAGACAATCCCTCCCTATCACATGCCACGGTGACTCCATCCTGCCTACACCCACAACCAATTTCCCACTCCACAATGTCCTCATAGTTCCTTCACTCGTCCACAATCTACTTTCTATCCGCCAATTCACTAGAGATAATAGTTGCTCAATTGAATTTGACACTTCTAGTTTCTTTGTGAAGGATATCCCAACCAGGCACAAGATGCTTCAATGCAATAGTGGCGGCGATCTCTACACCATCCCTGCTGCGCCGTCCACTCCTCACACCAGCCTAGCCATCTCCACCAGCTTGTGGCATATTCGCCTTGGTCACCTCAGCCTCGACGCTGTCACCACTTTCCGTCGCAACGCCTCTATACAGTGTAACCACAATAGCTCCACTGTTTGTCACTCTTATCAACTTGGCAAACATGTGCGGCTGTCTTTCTTTCCCTTTATGTCTTATACCTCTAGACCTTTTGAATTAATTCACTGTAATGTATGGACTTCTCTAGTTAAGAGTGTCTCGGGTTATCAGTACTATCTTGCAATACTTGATGATTATACACACTACTGTTGGATGTTTCTCCTCACAAGCAAGTCCAAGGTTGTCTCCCACCTCATTAACTTTACAAACTATGTTTTCACCCAATTCAATCTTTCCATCCAAGCCATCTAGGCTGACAATGGTACGGAGTTTGTAAACTATATCATCCAAACTTTTCTCACCTCCTGTGGTATCCATCTTCGCCTCTCCTATCCCTGCACCTCCTCCCAAAACAGTAAGACCGAACGTCTTCTTCGAACTCTAAACAACATCAATCGCACTATACTTCCTCATGCCCATCTACCTGCATCCTACTGGGCTGAAGCACTAATCACTGCGACCTACCTACTAAATCGGCGTCCTTGCTCTTTCATTCGTCACAACGTTCTCTACACCCTTCTATACCACAAGACGCTTGACTTCTCTCACTTGCGCGTCTTTAGTTGTCTCTGCTACCCTAACCTAACAGCCACCACCCCTCATAAACTCACACCACGCTCCACCGCCTGTATTTTCCTTGGCTATCCCTCTTCCCACATGAGATACCGCTGTCTTGATCTCTCTATCCAATAGATCATCATCTCCCGCCATGTTGTCTTTGACGAGTCCTGTTTCCCTTTTGGTTTATTCACTGTGGACCCTTGTCTGGCGACCTCGACTTCCTTCTAACCAACACAGTACCATCCTGATATTCTCCACCAACCACACCTCCAGACTCCCCATCGGTTGTTCCTGAGGACCCCCCTGAACGACTATCCCACTCTTCTCCGCTCCACTGTCACCCAAATCGGACCTCCATCGGCTCCACAACTCTCATCGGCTCCCACCCTCCATCGGCTCAGGCTGATCCCATCTAGCCTCCATCGATCCCACCAACTCCATCGGCTCATCAACCTTCATCGACTCACCAACCCCTATCGGCCCTCCACCCTCCATCGGCTCAGGCTGACCTTGTCCAGCCCTTTCTCCAAACCTACAGTCACTGATCTCGAGTCGATGCCACCCTCCCCCATTCCGACCCTGCCCCACCACCGATGTTACCATCGGACTGTGTGGCCCCTACTGTCTCCACCTCCTCTCATATGATCACCCGATCCTAAACTGGGTCCCTCCGCCCTACCCAGCGCTACGAGTTCTCCGTAGTCCATTGTGTCGTCTCACCCATTCCGGCTACTCACCGTTCTGCCTTGGCCAATCCTCAGTGGCGCGCGCCTATGGCCGATGAGTACAAGGCTCTCATGGATAATGAGACCTGGCGCCTCGTCTCTCGTCCTCCCGGTACCAACGTTGTGACCAGCAAGTGGATCTTTAAACACAAGTTCCACTCCGATGGCTCGCTTGCTCGTCACAAGGCACGCTAAGTAGTCCACGGTTTCTCTCAATGTCCCGGCGTTGACTACGACGAGATCTTTAGCTCCATCGTCAAGCCCACTACCATTTGGGTTATGCTCACTCGCGCTGCCTCGCGTTCTTGGCCGATCCATCAGCTCGACGTGAAGAATGCCTTCCTTCACGGCCATTTGATGGAAACGGTTTACTGCCAGCAGCCTCCAGGCTTTATCGACCCATCTCATCCTAACGACGTCTGCCTCCTTCAGCGCTCTCTCTATGGCCTCAAATAGGCCCCTCGGGCTTGGTACCAATTCTTTGTTGCCTATCTCCGGCAACTTGGCTTTGTGGCCTCTGTCTTCGATACATCCCTCTTAGTCCTTCACACCGGAGACACCACCACCTACCTCCTTTTCTATGTTGACGGCATCATTCTTACGGTATCCTCGATAACCACCCTACAGCACATCATGGTCCGACTTCACTCGGAGTTTTTCATAACCGATCTATGTCCTCTGCATCACTTCCTTGACATCTTTGTTACGCGCTCTTCCTACGAGCTATTCCTCTCCTAGCGCTAGTTTGCCATGGATCTTCTCTAGCGTGTGGGCATAGTCGAATGTCACTCCACTGCCACTCCGGTTGACACTCGCGTTAAGCTCTCCACCACCGACAACTCTCTCCTTGCCGACCCCACCCAGTACTGGAGTCTTGCTGGTGCTTTCCAGTACCTCACACTCACACGGCTTGATCTCACATATGTCGTACATCAAGTGTGCCTCTTTATGCATGCTTCGCGCGAACCTCATCTCGCGCTGCTCAAGTGTATCTTTCGCTACGTAAAGGGCACACTATCCATCGGCCTACATCTCAGCTCTAGCCCCATCGACTCTCTCGCCACGTATTTTGATGTGGACTGAGTGGGTTGCCCCGACTCTTGACGCTCCACCTCCGGCTACTGCATCTTCCTCGGTGACACTCTAGTCTCTTGGTACTCCAAACGCCAGACTACAATGTCTTAGTCTATCACCAAAGCCGAGTATCGCACTATCGCCCACGTTGTCGCTAAGTGCTACTGGTTCACCAGCTTCTCCAGAAGCTCTGTACACCCATCGCTTCTACGACCGTTGTCTACTGCGACAACATTAGTGCCATCTACATGACCGCCAATTCGATTCATCGTCAACATACGAAGCACATTGAGATTGACATTCACTTCGTACATAACAAGATCGCTCTAGGACACATTCGAGTGCTCCATGTACCGTCGATGCACATTTTCACCGACATCGTGACCAAAGGCCTACCCACGCTTTTGTTCACCAGTTTTCGCTATAGTCTCTGTGTCCGTTCCCCTCTCACTATTACTGTGAGGGTGTTAGACCACTTGACTTGTATATATATAGACCTGACCCCATGTATAGAGAACGGAGTCTCAGTTTTACTGTATACTACACTTCTGCTATAAAAAGTAAAGAAATGAAGAGAAAGAAATGACAGGGAGTAGGTGCTAAACTACTGAAAATAAATTTAGAAATTATCATACGTTCTGAGATGATGGAAAATTTAGCCCCTCCCTAAGAGCCTGTTTAGATTGGAGGAAAATCAAAGGAAAAGTACACGAATTGTGAATCCTTTGTTTTGAGCATTGTTCATGCCGTTTGGAATGGAGTATTTGAGCAAACAATTCCTTTGGAATTTTTTCCTATTCTGTACTTTTTGGAGGAAACGAAACAATCTACCCCAAGATAAAGATAAAGGAAATTTTCCTTTGATCAGACAACACGATCTATTAGCTAACAGAGAGCATTGAGGGAAGATAAAAGTAGGACTAGAGCTGTATTAATGTTTAAGGCTCCTTTGAACCAAGAAATCTTATAGGAATTTTAAAGGATTGAAATCCTATGGAAATATTTCCTATGAAGCCTTTGGATTGTAGGAATGTGTTTCAAAATTTTTATAGGATTCCTTCCATTCCTCTATTTTTTGGAGGATTCCAAACATTTAATCAAACCTCATGTTTTACAATTTCTTTAAGAAGTCTAAGGCTACATGTTTCATATCTCTCCTCTTTTTATCTATTATAATTAGTTTTTTTAATTAAAATTCCTATGATTTCCCTATAGAGTTTTCAAACATATCTTTCACCAAATTCATGTGTTTCTGTTTCATTTAGGATTTGGCAGTTATGACACTCTATTCCTATAATTTTTTTCTATTATTATGTTTTTTCAATTCTGCGTGATTTAAAGAAGTCCTTAATTAACAATTTATTTTATTATTTACTATTCTTGTGTTCCAAACATCAACTCCTATTATTTTTATGTGTTTTTCATTCCTATGTTTTACACATCCATTCATTTTCCATTCCTATGTTTTACCCTATTCATGTGTTTTGTATTTTTTTCGTTCCAAATATGCCATAAAAAATGTCCTGGCAATTGTGGTCTGTTAGCACGTACGAATGACAAGTACTTCAGGTTTTTTTTGTGTGTGAAGAAAATATTTTAGTTTCTGTATGCACTGTAAAAATAGTTTAAAGTCCAGATTGGAAACCTTCATATTAGAAAACGAATTTGAAAGATTATTCTGTTTCATATTAGAAACCTTCATGTCCAAATCAACCCTTCTTTTAAGAAGCGTTCGAAACATGTCAAGATTATTCCCAAACGGAAGTATCTTAGGGTGTAGACAGAATACTAGTGAGCTGTAGTGACATTTCTTTGTCGAAAAGTAGAAATGTTCTTATGAGAGCGGAAAGTGCTGCCATTTCAAAAGCATGGAATAATGTGTGACTTCCCCTTCTTTTCAGACAATGGCTGATGAATTATTGTTGGCACGTTTTTCATGCTAAAACTCTTTCTTTATCAGTATTTCCATAAAAAGAAACTTTTTAAATTTCTAATATTTTATTTATTTATGTGTCCTTAAGAAATTGTCATAAATCCATCGGCTACCAAGAACAGGTTGAATTCATCATTTGAAGATATATAATACACATGGTAGTTATTAACATAATAACTTGGTTCTCTCTCTATATATAATATAATATACACAAATGGTTTCATCGAATAAAAGTATACACGATTAGTTTATGACTTCACTTGATTCTAACCGTTTTTATCTCCTATGAGTAGGTTCCTCTTCGAAGTCACGATGTGAGTATTAGATTTCTCTTACTTAGAAGTCATGATGACTTTGTTACTAGCCTAGGTCTGTGGAGTTCACTTATTAATGAGAAAGCTACATGACTTCCACGGCACAAGATCTAGATCTTAGTGTGTGGTGAAATTAATCACACATATATTGATCGGTGTTACATATATATATATATAAGTGTACATGGAAGAATATATAAAATATGATCACCGTATGGTAAGAGATTTATAATTTATGGATCACTATCCAACTAGGTTAGGATATCCACTAAATATAGGTACCGCAAGGCAGGAGATCCATGAATTATGGATCACTATGTAAGTGGGATAGGATCTGACTTGCTAAACACACCTACCATAAGAATAAGTCATACAAGCCAATATAACTGTCTAAGATGTCCTCACAGTTGAATCATTGGTAAAACGAACGTTTAGACTGGACAAAAATTTCGTGAAAATAGATGAAAACAACCCCTTAGTGAAGATGTCGGCAAACTGAGACGTCGTAGGGACGTGAAGAACGCGAACATCATCAAGTGCAACACGCTCCGGAACAAAGTATACGTTGATCTCCACATATTTGATGCGCTGGTGCTAGAAAGGATTAGAAGACATGTAAACTGTACTAATATTGTCGTAGTATACTAAAGTTATCTTGTATAGAAGAGTGTGTAGTTCAGATAAGAGGTGACGTAACCAAGTGACTTTAGCAATGGCATTGATGACCGCTTGATACTCAGCCACTGTACTGAAACAAGAAACTGTATTCTGACGCTTGGATGACCACGAGACTAGATTATCACCAAGAAATACCGCATATCCAAAGGCTGATCGATGGGTGTTAGGATAGCCAACCCAATCAACATTAGAGTAAACAACAGGTTAGACTGAGAAGAGGGACACATGAATAGGCCCATATGCAGGGTACCGTAGACATAACGCAGAATGCGCTTGAGGGCGGCAAGATGAGGCTCCCGTGGGTCATGCATATGAAGGCAGACTTACTGAACTGCATAGGAGATATCCGGTCTGGTGAAGATGGGATACTAAAGAGCACCCGTGAGACTACGAAAATTCGTAGGATCAGACATTAGGGCACCATCCGCAGGGAGCTTCAAATTCACATCAATCGACGTGGAGCAGGGCTTGCAATCAGACATGCTAGCACGGTCAAGGATCTCAATCATATACTGACACTAAGAAAGAAAGAGACCTGAGTCTATGTGCTGATTGTGCATACCTAGAAAATGATGGAGAGTGTCTAAATCCTTCATGGAGAACTCCTGCTGAAGGGCGTCAATGATACGCCGGAGTAAACTCGTAGATGAAGCTGTTAGTACAATATCGTCCACATAAAGCAGGAAATAGCCAATATCTATGCCATGGTGATAGACAAAGAGGGACATGTTTGACTTGGCTTCAACAAAACCTAGTTACATGAGGTGGGAGACAAACCTGCTATACCATGCATATGGCGCCTATTTCAATCCATAAAGAGAATGGTTAAGGCGACACACATAATTAGGATGACTGGAGTCCTCAAAACTAAAAGGCTGAGCACAATAAACTGTCTCAGACAAAGTACTGTGGAGAAATGCATTGTTGACATCAAGTTGATAGACAGGCCAGGAGTGTGAGACAGTGAGAGAGAGGACAGTCCGTACGGTTGTTGGCTTAACGACATGACTGAATGTCTTTAAAAAATCAACACTGGGTCACTAAGTGAAACCCCGAAGAACCTAGCGAGCTTTATAGCGCTCAAGAGAACTGTCGGCGTTAAATTTGTGTTTAAACACCCATTTTCCTGTCACCATATTGGATTGAGGTGGTCGGGGAATGAGAACCCATATGTGGATGGACAAGAGCACTGAGTATTCTACCTCCATAGTAGTTCACCAATTCGGATCAGCGAGGGTAGCACGATAGCTCTAGGGAATTGGTGATAGTTAGGCAGCCTCGAACAGTGCAGGCTAACGAAACCCATGCTTACCGTGCGTGACCATGCTGTGTTGTTTGGTCACAGGGGCAACTAGGACTACGACGAGAGGAATGGGCGCTGGAGCCGAGGGGCTGATAGCCGCGGCAGGAATAGGTGGCGTGGCGATGACCAGTGCTGGAGGGGCTGACATTGAGGCTGGGCATCGAGAGTACACGAAGTCGTGGTACCGTCCTGGTGCTGGGAAAGCAGCCAGAGCTAAGGAAGCCGGGGCTAGCAAGCGACCCCTAGTGGTGGGCGACAAAGGACCGATGGGGATTGTCGCAGGCGAAGGGAAGTCGCCGGGCATCACTGTCGCAGGCATCACGGGACACGGTGTCACGTGGGTCAATTGTAAGCCAGATGATGTGCCAGGTGATGGTGCGGATCCAAGGGCACCGGCAGCATGTGGCAATACGGTGATAGCGCCAGAACTTCCTGTAGAAAAAGTGGTGAAAGCGTGAGAGGAGTTGGCACTAGGTTAGAGGTATCCTCCAAAAAATCAAATGCTGCACATGTGGGTGGAGAGGGGTTCTCAAAAAAGGGAAAAGAGGACCGCTCAAAAATCACATGGCGCGAGATGATGACTCGATTTGTGTGATGATCAAGACAAAGATAGGCTTTGTGGTTTAGAGAATAACCGAGGAAGACACACAAGGAGGAGCGGGGGTGAGTTTATGAGTGGCTGTGGCGGAAATATTAGGATAATACTTGCAACCAAAGACCCGAAGATGCTTGTACGAGGGATGCAACCCGAATAGAACAAAGTGAGGTGTCAAGAAATTGAGTGTTTTAGTTGGAACGATATTAAGTAGGTGGGTGGCGACGCCGAGGGCCACAGCCTAAAAGGTGGGGGGATGCTGGCCTGAAACAATAGAGAGCGAATGACATTTTTAGTGGTGCGAATAATGCATTTAGCTCTACCGTTTTGAGTGGAAGTATAGGGACATGACATTCAAAGGTGAATGCCATGGGATAGGAAGAAAGTGTGGGCATGGAGGTTGTTGAACTTGCGGCCATTATCGCACTAAACTCCCTGAATGGTGACCCCAAGCTGTGTATGAACATAAGCAAAAAAGTTAGAAAGAACGATAAAAGTGTTAGACTTTAGACACAGAGGAAATGTCTAGAGGTAATGATAATAGTCATCCAGAATAACTAGATAATGCTTATGACTAGAAATGCTAGTGACAGGAGATGTTCAAAGATTGCAATGAATTAACTGAAAATTATATGTGGCATGCGAAGACGATACGTGGAAGGGTAGGCAGGTATGGCAACCTAGCTGACAAGCATGATAGAGAGTATCGCTAGCACTTTTATTATAAGAAATGACTGAAGAATGTGCTAGTCTAGATAAGATGTTCTATCCAGGGTGCCCAAGACGCTGATGCCAAAGTGAAGATGAGGAGGACGCATGGAGAGCAGCCACTAGAAGGCGCAAGGAGTAAAGGGGTTCAGAGTTGTCACATCAGATGATTTCTCTCTGAGTAGAAAGATCCTTCACAGAATAGCCAAATGGGTCAAACTCTACAGAACAATTGCTATTAGAAGTGAACTGGTGAATAGAAGTGAGATTTTTAATAGGTTCGGAGACACAAGAACATTATTAAGACAAAACTAGAGAGAAAGATGTGTAATGCCAGTGGAAGTAATTGGAATGAGATTCCCGTTACCGACAATAATGTTGGAAGGAGAATGACAAGAAGGGCAGTAGTATGCAAGAGAATACCAGCATTGGAGGTCATATGATTAGTGACACCAGAATAGAAATACCACCCATGTTGTGGTGACTGTTGTAGAGTCATAGTCTGGAAATTAGACACTAGTGCTTGTGTATCCTATCGTAGGACTATTGGTAGGCACAACGACATGGCGGGAGATAGGACGCCCCACTGATCGGCCCACTGTCTGTGCGAACCAACGAGCAGGGCATGAGGTGGGTGGGCCGGCCCAACCGGAAGATGAGGCGCCTATGGCCCATGCCACATATGAATGGATGCAAACCATGGGTTGAAGACGCTGGGCTAGATGCCATTGGGAGCTTGTCCAGCAGGGCCCCTAGGAGCAGTATAACCAGCAAGACCAGCAGAGACGCCACCCAAACCAATGACAGCGCTAGCACCAACACCGCCACCATTACCGTCGTGCTTGCTGGTTTACCACGCTGCTGGTAGAAGCAACCGCTGACCCCGCCACCGGAGTTGCCACCAGAAGTCACTGGTTGCAGACAAGTCTGATATCCGACAAACGGAGTAGTCGACGGTGGGTAGGGGGATGGCGGCTTGGGGCCGCCTATCCTGGAGGCAGCAAGGGCCGTGGCGAGGAAGGCCTTGTCTATGGTGAGCTCTTCCACACACCTGTAGGAAGAAGGGGAATGGATTGCTGTAGTAGAGATGGAGACCGATGGCGGTGAAGCGCTCGTTAAGGCCTTGAATAATATTGAGGATGAGGGTGCGGTTGGTGATATGTTCACTGAGATCACAAAGGTCCTTGGCCATCCGTTTGTAACGGCAACAATACTCGGCAACGGGGAGGCCTCCCTGCTAGAAAGAGCAAAACTCCTGGTTAACGTAGAGGGCGTGGGTTGTACGGTTCCCAAAGAACTAGGACTTGATGGCAAACCAAGTCATACGGGCGGTGGCATCGTGCTAGGAGATGGTGCCGATGAGATCGTCGAAGATGGTGCCAAGTAACCAAGTACGGATGACACAGTTCATGCACCCCTAGTCTGGGGAGTAGGGTGTGGCGTCGTCGAAGAGGACGTGGCACTCTAAGGAGAACTTCCAGATGGTAAGGAGAAACAACTCGTGTCACTGAACATAGAAATTAGTGGTGACGTCGAGGAGCAGTAGCACGAGGGCGCGAATGTTTTGCATAGCGACACCCTTATCGTGCAGGTTTAGAAGGGTTACGGCCTCGTGTTGAAGAAGGGCAGCGTCGAGGTTCAGACAACATGCATAAACTAGACACTGTTTTGTTTGTAGGAAGAACATCTTACAGACTTAGAGCTAGCCAGCTAGGACCAAACACCTGTATGAATTGGCATGCTTCTTGCTTTTCGTTTTTATTATTTTTGTTGAGACGCAAGCCTGTTTGTTTGTTAAACATGCAGATGACAGCAAACAAATGCAACAGCCACAAGGTCCACAATGGCCAAAGAAGTAATTAAACCTGAAGCAATATATACCATGTTTTTCCAAAAATGATCGGAGGTTTTAATTCTACCATACATTGCATTTAGGGTGAAAGAAGTCCATCATACATACAATGTCCTTGTGATCGGTTACATTTACAAGGTCTTACAACACAAATATTACATGTATAGATGAAGATCCAACGGTAAATTGAATTATCTTATATGAATCAAAAGGCTTGAAACCAAATGGTCTATCTATGTACAGAATTCAATCATATACTGAATAATAGTATATAAGTAGGGGAGAGACGAGAACTTTTACCAGCTGAAGCATTAATTTCTGCATGTAGCAAAGTATGGACAAATTACTGATCTTCAGCAAAAAAGTTTGGTTCTGCGGGCTTCTGTAATAACCTTGCAGGCACTCTTTCCTGCAAACGGGCCTTTCGGGTGGCATTTCTCCGTAAGATCCGCATCATGTTACCAGCAAAACGTGAAGCATATAGCGCCGCACCAAGACTGAGCGAACTAGAACCATCACTGACAATTGCCGCTTGCAACCTCTTCTCCTTCTCAAACAAAGTATCCTCCAATTTCTTTCTGCAGTATCTATGCCAAGCTGCCTGTATAAAACAAGCTGCCCAGGTTCTCCATTGTTGTGAGTAGAATCTAAATGAGTGCTGGAGTTGTTTGCTGTGGAGTCTCCTGAATTGGGTGGCTACAAACTTCAAGTCATCAGCTCTCAAAGCAAAAGCTTCAACTTCAGACAGTGTCTTCACAGTCCTGGTTGAGCTGGGAAGGTTTGAAGCTGAAGTAGGGTCAAGAGCCCATGTGAGAAGCTCTTCACCACAAAAATCTCCACCTTTGATAACATTGGAGTTGAAAAAGCCAGTTTGCCCACCATTTGTAGTCATACTCTCAAGATTTCCTCTCATGATGAAGAGCATTTCATTCACTGGGTCTCCTTCGCGAATGATGCAGCTGCCTTCTGTGTACAGCATGGGCTTTAGACGATCACACATGGCATCCAAGAGCTGCTCATCCATGTTTTCAAACATTGGAACCTGCAAATGGTGAGAAAAAAAGGAATTAATTAATTAAAGGGATAGCAGGTAATTATCAGCTAACCAGGAATCTATGTATTAAGCCATCAATGACCTCCATTGAAAAAGTATATTTGATATGTAGGCCCTCAAAAGTTATGTTTCTTTAGGCCCTCAAAAGTATATTTGCACATGAGCACACGCAGATGATTGATTGGCTATTTGGCACCATGTAGCCACATATAAAAATTTTAGATTCTAGAATAAATAAATAATTAATTAATTACATTTTTGTATACTCTGGACAAAAGTATACTTATTAGGGATCTGTTGCAATGCATGGGCATGATGAAATATGATAGGGAACTCTGTGCACTAAATAAAATAAAATAAAGATGAGTTATGAAAGGGGTGTGTGGCAAGTATGTCTGGCAGGAATCCAGGATAGAGTACAAGTCCTGAAACCAGTTTTGCATGTCAAGTTTAAGCATTGGTGTTGCCGTGAGCATAGCTAGAGGAAACTCCTTTCTCCCTGCTTCACAGAGAGGAACTCCAGCGCTGAAGGTGCTAGAATCCCGTTGTTTCCAAGTTTGTCTAGAAAGTAGAAAGTCAGGATGGTTTATTTTCCTAGAAGCAGCATAGCGGAGTGCTGAAATATGTCTTTTGCAGAATGCCAGTCAGTGGCATATTAGAAAGATATGTTCCATATTACATGCAAAACCCACCAGCACCATTGGCTAAAGGGGCAGGCAAAGTATTAAACCAGTCATGAACTTGTGCTTTGATATGGCAGCAGGATTTCCAAAGCAATATGAACAGTCATAGAACCTCCCTATTGTCTACGATTATGTTGTAGAATGGTTTATAGTTTAATCGACAAGAATTCAGAAGCTGATAATACAAATTTTCTAAAATTCATATGGCACTTTATAGACGTGGAGAAGGAAATGAACAATGGTGTAATAGGCCGGTTTGTTCAGATAGATTAGAGGACAACAATGAGTGGCTGACTTCGCTGAATAATTGTGGTAAAACAATGTCCAAGAGGTAAGCTGGAAAATAAGCCTGACAAGGAATGGCTCTTTCATTCAACTGGTATAGTCCTGGCCTACAGATTTTCATTCCATAATACATGATTAACATCTCCCATTGTCTTCCTTCAGCAAATAGAATACTACAATAACTACAACAACAAAACATTTCAATTTTAAGATAGGATAGGCTAGAGTTAAAACCCAACATAAGCCTCAGATCATGATTTAAACATGTTAATAGCTATTTTCAAACTCATCTTCAAGTACGTCTTTAAATATATCCCAATCTTTTAACTCTTTTTTTTATTGTCTCTACTCATGTTAATGTTAATTTTAGCCTTTTACTATCTTCTCACATTATCTTGATTTAAAATTTCACAATAATGCTTCTTAGAGTCTTCTTTAGATATTACCAAACCATCTCAACTGATATTGGAAAAGTTTTTCTTCAATTGGTGCTACCCCTATTTAATCATGTATATCATCGTTCTAGACTCGACCTATTCTTGAATGATCATAAGTCTAGCGTAACATACGCATTTTTGCTACACTCAGCTGTTAAACATATCGTCTTTTTATAAACCAACATTCTATCCCATACAGTATGGTAGGTTTAATTATTATTCTATAAAACTTATATTTTAGCTTATACGGTATCCTCTTATTACAGAGGATGCTAGATGTTTAACGTCATTTCATCCACCTCGCTTCGCTTTGATTCTATAGCTAACATCTGTATTAATATCCTTATCCATTTATAACATCGATATCAGATATCAAAAATATATCCTTTTTATATATTATTTAACCTCCTAAACTCATATTTCCTTCCCCGTGTGAAATGGTGCCAAAGTCATATATTAAGTATTCAATCTTAGTTCTATTTACTCTAAAATCTTTAGACTAAAGAGTTTACTACCATAACTCTAGTTTCCTATTTACTTTCGTATGACTCTCATCAATTAACACTATGTTATCTACAAAAGCACACATTAAGAGATATCATGTAACATCATCTATTATCAAGACAGAGATACGAGCTCAAGGCTGATCCCTAATTCAGCAAATAGAATGAATGGTCTAAATGGTAGGACTATGATATAAGTGTGGACACAACCAAGACCAACTCAACACAGACACAGTCCAAAGAACTAAATGTTGGACTGTCCAAAATAGTACTTACGTCCTCCCTCCGTCTTAAAAAGATTGCAATTCTAGAAGTGAGTGGGGGAAATTAGTAAGGAAGGGAAATGACCAAGATTGCTGAGACAAAGTAGTAGTACTATAGGATTGCAATTTTTTTGGGACAAAAATTTGAATGCTAGAATTGCAATCTTTTTGGAATGGAGGGAGTAGAATTTAATTGGCTATACTAATCCAGATTACTGATTAGACTTCAGGAACTGCCAGACTTACACTATGACCCAGAAGAGAAAAGGCCTGATTCAGAACAAAACCAGAAGCCCAGAACAAACATCTGACAACACCAGTACAGATACAACTACTCAAAATAAGCAAGAAACTTCGAATTTTAAAAACCACGTGCAAATGGTTTTTATTTAACAATCTAACTAATGGTCCTTGGGAAATAGAAGGCAAGAAATCCAATCCTCGACATATGATTTGGCATGACATGCAGTTGGGCTTAGCGTTGATCGTAGAAGATGCATGTAGTCTCAAGATGAAGGTATAAGATTGTGAGTTTCAAGAATAACCCTTTTCATATACCACCCAGATGGGACGATAATTAGGATTCCTTCAAAACATAGTAGCAATATGTAAAGGTATGAGAAAATACCCTCATGAGAAGCGACAGACAAAGATGCCTCTTTATCTCTTTTCTAAGATCCTTGGGAAGATTTGAAAGAAGGCCCTCTTCATCAACCCCTCTTGTTTCTTGCCACCTATATTGTTCATGGCGCAGTATTCGCTCCTTGAGGTTATCAGGAAGTAATCGATGTGCCATCCATTGCTCTGTATCACGCCGTTTCATTCTCATTTCTTCTATACGCACAGAGGCAGATTGCAGATAGGTCTACAAAATCCACACAATAGAAAATTAGGACAAGAAATTGATCCGCTTACACATTTAATTTTCATCCCGATTACACCTTAAACAACAGAGTTGTCATTACATGTAATATAAGCACATAGCACTGCAAAAAGGAGCTATTTTAATTTTTAAGGAGGAAAATGATACATAAAGAGAATATGGATTGGCCATAGCTCGTTAATTGTGGGTTCTATTGAAAAGATAATATGCATGCCAGAGAAACACATATACAGTGTACTATTTTAATTTTAAAAAACACTCCACACAAGTTGCATTTATAAAAAAAATTAACTACTTAATCCAATGATAATCATAACAAAAATATGACAGTTGCTATATTCCATACCTGAACATTACCGATAAGGAGTGCAAACAAAACTAGACCTGATGCCGAGACGAAAACAGCAAATAGATTCTCCCATGTATAAGTGCTTGTCTTAAGGTTTTGACCAAGAGAACTGCAACAAATAAAAAAATTATATAAAAACAATATTGAAGTATGTGTTGTTTAAGGAAAATAAAGCCAAGGTTGTTTCTACAAACCTTAGATTTTGCAGACCCCACCAAAAGCAATAAAACAGTTTTTCAAAGAAACTAGTTGATTGTGAAACATTTTGAAGAGCTGGAAGATAAATTCCGAAAGTTGGATCTGGAGAGTCAGTTCCATTTGTCGGGCAAGCATTTTGTAAGAAACTGTTATTTCCAGCTGTATTACTCCCACAAAATAAAGATCCCGAATCACAGCCATCATGTCTACTACATGCATCTTTCCAACAGGTGTCTTCTCGTTGAATGGAAAGAAGGTACCAAAGAGCTCCAAGGACCTGCAAGCATTTAAAGCATCAGTTAGTAATATCTTGACCATGGATAACAAAATATATGGCTTCTGTTGGTTTTATTTCTAACCTACTGTAATTTGCTTAGTACTAAAAGACTTTTATGTTATTGTATGGACAACAAAATATGTGCAAACTGACTAGCCTCTTATGAAGAACTGAATGATGTATCACAGGCATGCATCCTTTATTTTATTTTATTGCAGTATATCTACAGGTACCAGATGCTTTTCCAGACATTTTGGACATGCTTGTTTTTCTGACAAGTTATAATGGAGCAATTAAGTGACTGTCATGGGCATTGGGCCGAGTGGCCGAGACCCCAGGGCAGCCCACCTATCAAGGGAACGATACCCTCGCCTCGTACACGGTACGGTATTGGTTGGTTAGAGTCTGTTGGATAGGATTAGACAGGGCCCTTCCCTCCTCCATCTATATAAGGATGGATTGTATCTTCATTTGGATTAAGCAATGAATTAGAATTAGTCTCGCTCAACCTAAGTCCCTCTCTCACCCCTAGCAGCCATCATTGCCTGGCTATCCTCCTGACAGTGTTTATCCCTATGAACCCTAGCCCATAACAGAGACAGTCAGAGATCTGATTTGCACATAATAGTAACTACCACCTCCATTCCATTTTTCTTCAGACATCAATATGGTGTCCAATATACACTCGCCCATGCAGAAAGGGTAATGTTGGATGCTCTCTATAAACCCAGGGGACAAGCTGCAAGTTCTAACCCCAGCATGGTGCAAGCTGTACGTGCACATAGCAGCTTTGTTTTTGGCTGTTGCTTATCCAAAAGAATTAAACTGGGCACGCACTCATGCTATAGACCCTGAAGCATCATAATATCATTTGCTATGTTTTCATGTATCAACCCCAAGCAGTAACAAGGTGGCCCTAAACTTACGCTAACTTAAGCTAAACACAGTGTTACCACAAAGCCAACATGTGTCAAACTCAACTTGGATTCATATGTCTGATTCGACATGAGAAATAGTACTCAGGATCCGACATGGGTGTAGAATCCAACTCAGACTCTGGGGGTCCAATTCAGCAAACAGTTCCATGGATTGCTAAGAGGCTATGTTCAAGATATGATCAGCTCATCCACACATGAAGATGGCCAGATATTGTATGGTATGCCTCACTGTGACAAGACACTTCATTGTTTCTAATATATAGTTGCCTCAGACAATATAGAGCAGACTGTTAAACTGAAAACATGGTTGATACTGGATAGTGGATATTACTATGGCACTATTATGCTGAAAAATCTACATTAAATATGTTCATCTTCATTTCAATGATGCGACAAAGCTGAAGCTAACAAGCATAAATTCTTCATGGACACGCATCTATGAAAAAAAAATCCCCATATGACATTTTTTAATTTTTGTTGATGTATGCCCCCAAGACTAAAAACTAAAGTTCATTCAGGTAGAATCTTTCATGATTCACAAGTAAAGAACTATTGTCAAACAATATTCACTGAATTATCACCAAGAATGAAAATTAGGCAAAAGATATATATAATAAATGGCTCAAATCAGCATGGCTTCTAATTAGTGATGTAGAAGACTTACATGACTAGCAAGCATATAAATTAAAAGGTTAAATGCAGCACCAGCCCATGCTGTCTCTGTAATTATACCAGCCGATCTGGTGATTTGAAGGTACAATGGTATTATTCGAATCAACCGAGGTACATATTGACAAATAACTATAACCATTAATATATTTTTGGCCGTCATAACTGAGGAGCCTTGCAGACGGGGTAGAACTACCAATACAAGCACCTGATAACGAAAATAAAAGAGATCCTTAGGAATGATACATCAAGTCAACCACATAACACTTGAATGTCTGTTCTACCTTTGCACCTGAAAACAACCCACACATGAAAAATGAACAAAATAATTGATACAATGCGTATAACCCAATTTGTTCCCATTCCTACTTGTCTAAAAAATTATCGCATGCATGATCAAGTCAAACATGTATATGTTTCATGCATAATAAAAACTTAACATATCTTCAATCCATATATCTTATTATCTTCTGGTTTGTATTATCCATTCAATTGAATCCCTCCACCTATGATACAACAGCCCTATCCAATTTGGCCACTAGAATGTGTGGAAGTTCATCAAACCACGGTGTGGTGGCACGATCAGTAGCTACAAATCAATCATAAATACATGTCGTTTTGCACATTGACATGATACCTTAAAATTGCAACTTTGACCACTAATTTCTGTTGTAGTATATTTTAAGACCTGGTAGACTTGAAATATATGGAAGTACTTCTCAAGAAAAATCTATACAAATTATCTTCATATGTCCAGTCTGAATATGTAAGTCCAAAGGTTTGTGACAGGATGGGTAGGGTAGACCAGAGACAAGTACTGACTATTTTCCAGTACAATAGTTCTTCGAAGTTTTTTAAAGTAACCAATATAGCTAACAGCTACATCTAACAGATTACTATTGCCTTCCTCAAAATCATACATGAGTAAAGTAGTACAAAAGTGAATGCATGTTAATATACTAAGCAAGGAACTTTTATGACCCTAACAAAATCTCCAGAATTGTCTAATAAACATTAGAATTATAAGTAGCTCGTTGTTTTAAATGTTCCAATCTAAAAGGTTAATGAAGTAATTTGCATATGAAGTACCTGAGGAAGGGGCAGAACAGCTAAGAAATCAATCAGAAAATATGTTGATAGATACCGCTTTGCTATTGCAAAGGTGTCCTCAACCAAGACACCTCGACCAAACACTCTAGAGGAAGGAGCAATAAAGCCTGTCCTGAACTGAAAAATTATATGGAGTAAATAGAATATGTCTGTAAAAAATCGCAGGACACTTGCTATGATTTCCAACTTTTTGTCCAGATATAAGCAGATATTTTCACCATCAATCACTGGAATATAGAAGAATAACGGGTCCACAGAAACTGCGATAAGGCATGATATAACAAATATCTTGTTCCATCTCTGCAAGAATGGCCCTTGAGGATCAAGAACTCTTGTTTTGGACTTCTTTTCCTCGGAAGCTGGTTTGTTGAGGGTTTCAGAATGTGAGGAGTTCCCAAGGAATGAAAAGGCTCCTGCAGTTCTATCCATTAGTGAGTCAAACATATTATGCCTTCCTTCTAAAACTGTCTTTTCAGAACCAACAGAATGCTCTGATCTCCAGTCATGAAATCTGCACATTAAAAAAAACAGGTCAATTACTCTCCGAATAGTATGCATGGAAGCTATTTATATTACAAGATTTTTGCAGTGCAGTAGAATAATAAATTTCTGTAAACCATAAAATGAACCAAATTGTTAGTCATGAGAAGTAGGCCTTCATGCAAACTGAAATGAAATAAAATTTGTTTAAGACATCAACACACTCTTGAATGTTGGTACAACGAGCGCACAGAAGCTGACCTCACATATTTCTCCTCTCGGAAAGCCATTGATTCCACCAAACACTAGCATGCAAAACGAGGCCAACAAGGCAGCACAAAGGGATCAAATCTTCAAATGTTCCATTGAAGTATCAACTCTCTGACAGTTACCAACCATAAAACAGTAAGATCCCTCAAATGCAAAGATAGCAAATACAATGAATTGGACAAAAATTATGTGGCCCAATGACCAAGGCAAGAAATATCAAGTCGAATAACGTGACAACGTGTAGATAAATCGCTGGTTTTTGATAGGAAGATTCAGTTGCAAGTGAAATGACAGTTTTGCAGCCTGTAGTAAGATAACTGCAAAAGAAAAGTTCTATCCACAAAAACAAGTAATGGACACATAAAGGATAGATCGAGTGGTGACGTTAGCATTCCTGTGAATAGAAACAATTCGGTTACAAGTGATTTAAAAGTGGAGCTGCAATTTCCTGCTCAGCTTCAACAACTACCCAAAACATAACGGTTTGCCGCTTGTTGAGAAGGAACAGCCAAAACGAAGAACTATCGGGGGCAGGGAACAGTAATTAGTACATGAGAAACCGGTGCCCTGAATCTGAAATTCCGAATCAGCCCATGGATTCACACTATGGGCCACCAATTCCACCAGTGAATCGCGCAGAGACGACTGCGATCGTTCCCAAACCCTGAGATGCGAGCCTAGCTTCCCACCTACCAAAATCCGCGTAACCTACCGCCAATCCACGACTACAAAAGCATACCGGACGACCAAAATTAGCGGCGAACTCCCCCCAAGCCACGACATGTAGCGCCACCGCGAGATCACGACAGCGGTACGTCGGGAGAACCGAAACGGATCTGAGCGAAGCGGCGAGTAGGCAGAGTAGATCGGGGGGCCTAAGCAGGAGCCTCCCCACGGCGGAGGGAGGAAGGAAGGAAGGAAGGAAGGAGGAGAAAGCTTACCGGAGGGGGGGGGGGAGTAGGAGAGGAGGTGGTGGAGAGGCTGCCTGCTACGAGTGGGGGGGAGTTAACGAGGCGGCGGCGGCGGGCGGAGAAGGCCACGAACTACGCGGAGAGGCGGAGTTCAATGCTGCCGCGTGATGCGGATGGTGCGGTGATCGCCGTATGCTGTAGGGAGAGAAGGTGGACTCCAGCTCGACCAAACAGCCAGACCTGGTCCGTTCAGGGTGAAGGATGCTTCATCTAGTATTCTGTGTTTGTTTGCGTGAGTGGGATAAGCTTTTTTTTTTTTGTCAGAGGAATAAGGGGTGAATATGGTAAGCCATGTTTTTTAGGATGGGTGAGCTGTTATGATCACCTTTGGGATGAGATGGTGAGAATACCCCTTGGCAAACAAGCTCTCCCTTGTATGCTTGTTTGCATTTGTACACCGTAAAGAAAACATTAAGGAGTACATGTATTGTAAGTATTATTTTCTCACGTTGTAAATTCATTTTATCACATGTTTATTTTTAGATAATAAAGCACATCTCAATATGTTTAATGTCATCATGCACACATAAAGTTAAATCTGATTCGTATACTAGTAGGAGACAAATATTATCCAAATCATATCCACACATAGAATGGAGACAAATAATTCCAAATCTAATCCATACAAAAATTTTGAAGGGACGTACAAATTTATACAATTTTACACATACATGGACATAGGTAAATGCAACCTATCAAAAGACATCAAATTGGCACCCATAAATCAAATCTGAATAAATACATCAATGAACAACCATCAGCCATTACACACAAAATCTTTCTACATCAGCCATTACACCCATAAGTCAACAGTTTAGATATAAAAGAAGGCTAACACATAAGTTTTTCACCGTCCGCCATTACACCCACAATGTTCTATAAAAGAAGACTAACACTATAACCTTTTAGTAGAAGCCATCACACCCATAATTCAACGTTCTAGAGTAGTATATGCAAAAAGAGGCTAACATACCAGCCTTTTATCAACTGCTATCAAACCACCCTCACAATGGACATTTCAGTTATAAAATGTGGCGGCAAAATACCTTGCAACCTAAGTAACCTTGTGAGATAATAGAAATTTAACAAAGACCCTTGTAGTTGGAGAATTGTCAACCAAATGTGCATGGTAATGTGTAAGATAAACCTCTTCAAAACCTAAAACCCCATGCACACTGTTAAGCAAGTTATCGGTAGCTCTTTATTACTTTTTGCAGCCTCTTTTCCAGCCTAAACAAATTGCTCTAGCAAGCTTGTCATCAACAGATTGAAATGCGCCATTGGCTCCCTAATATTTTTGAAGAAGTCATTATTGAGGGTGGCCTTATTAATTTCTTTCTCATCTCACCACCAGCATGAAGTACTAAGTGAAACTAATGGCTAACAGTTTCATCGGACCTATCAAAATTAGTGGCCTATTTCTAACATTGTGCTCAATTGTATATAAGAACGTAGGCACTTGCTCTACAACAGATATATGTATACTATATACAAGCAAGCACGATCCCTAAATAGTGTAAAAAAATGTAAGAAAGGTGTTCTTCCAAGCATAAGCATAATCATACAGAATATGCATCATTTCTCCAAATCTTTTCGTTAAGACAATCCATTTTGTTCTATCTCTTTCATCTATTGGCTCCCTTCTCTTCTTGCAACCCTTTTTCTTTTTTATATTTCTAGACTCATAACCATCATTGACAACAACATATATAATGCAGCTACATAAATCAAAAAACTTGTTTTGCTATCCATCTACAATACCAAAGTTTGATAAAAAAAATCAGGTCTACCACATTCACACATACATGCATGGACAGAGATAAATACAAGATATAAAAAAGCCAACAAAATAGCACAAGCACATTAGATCTGAAGGAATCCATCCTTAAATAGTAACAAATAAGATCAGTGTTGGGAGTATACCTTGGTTTTGGGGGTGGATTGGGAGGAGAAAACCAGTGTTGATATAGCCTCAACAAAAAAGATTAGTTTTGCCAAATGCCGCCGCCCATGCCTCTTCCCACACAGCCCTCTGTGCCTCCCTCAAGGGCACTACCTGTTGCATCGCTGGAGGAGGAGAGCTAGGATTGAGAGTGAAAGAGACTGGTGAGAACAAGAAAATGATAGGAGAGAGGAAGAGAAAACGACGGGGTGGAAGTGAGCGTACACTTTTTCTTCTTCACATGCACGTCGCCTATCCACTGGGCCGCCTCATCTGGATGATTCGACCAGATGCACATATCCAGCATCTATAGAGAAATTCTCTAGGTGGTAGCCATATCCCTCACTTGCCCTTGAACCAAACACTAAAAAAGTGGTGGCCATCTCCTATCTAACAATATGCCACCAACCAAACACATGCTCACTTGCTCATCGTGACATAGTCGCAAACCAGTCTCGTTCCACTGGGTATGTTTGCTTTGTTATAAGAAAATTAAACTAGTTTTGATATGCTAACATCATTTTAGTATCTCTCATAATTTTTGTCTAATATTGTAGAAATAGTTGGTATCGATAAAGTTTGGTTAGACTATTGGACTGAAACTTTATCAAAACATTACAACGTGTTTTTTGTCAACCAATATGTAATCTCTAGAGAAAATTCCTCATATGCCTATAAGTTCATTCAATCTCTTCTATGCCTCTAAATTTTGCTGCATCATTTGTATGCACTTGAGTTTTCATTTTGATGTTTTTTATACATATCTACTAATTGACCAGTTAACCATCAACTTTTCTTTAAAATGACTATATTGCTCTCTCTTATACTCATGTGCTAGATCACTAAGGAAATATAATTCTCAATATGAAAAAGGTTTGTCCATAAGTAAAATAAAGGGAATAGAATCATTTGACCAAAAATTTGAAATTTAAAATTTAAAATTTTTAAATAAATTTTAAATCAAATTAGATGAAACTCATTCAATATTTTCATGAAAATTTAAGCCTGAGTAAAAAATAAGTTTGATTTTTCAATTTCTTTGTGAAACTCTCACATGGATTTAATTTAAAAAATAATTTTGTATAAAAAATTAAATTCTTTTTTTCAATTTCGTCGTGAAATAATTATGTCATATTTGGTAAGAGAGGATCAAAATAAAAATTCAGGAATATAAGGAATGAGATAAAATCCATAGACATAGGAGATTGAGCGAAAAATCATAGGCACACAAAGAATTTGCCCTAATAAATATGCTTGGACTTGGAAGTCCTAGCGAACTAAAATCGTCACACACTATGCCCACTCTAAAGTCTACTAAAATATATCATTTATTTTCCCCATTGATTCTATGTATAACTCTCTGCAATATTTCTCACACTCCATCCATCTAATCTACATCAGGTTCTTAATAGTGTAGGATTGAAACACAAGAAACAAGTCTATTAGAGTAGGTGAATGGTAGGATTACAAAAATTAAATTTTTTCGTGGCATAAAAAGAAACCTCTGATCTGGATAAAGTTACGATGCACTACCATATACTGTCGGTGTGATTGTTTATCTATCACTAGTCCAAGTGACATGCTGTTGCACTTTGACCTCCTTGATATCATTAGTCCATCCATCATCTTGCCGTCAATCTAACTGTTCACGAATATAGAATACAACTAGACAAAATAATTAAAAATAGATCAACTTTATTACATCAAGATAAGTTTATAAAGTGCATACAAAGCATTATTCTCTCTATCAAAACTAAATTCTAACTTTTCTTTCACACAAAAGTTATTCTTATAGGGCCTCAACTTATCATCTATTTACCTTCTTGTTGTTTTAACCTCTTAACACTTAGAAGATTAAACATCAAACTTGCATAAAATGCAGCTTGATATTTTTCAAAAGCTTTTTTAGTTAAAAACAACTCATCAATAATACGAGTGTGCAAAGCAAATCCAAGAGCAAAAGAAGACTCAAGCCTTTTATTTTTATCAATCTCATATTTCAATCTCAAACAATTATTAGTATTAACATCTTACAAAGCAGAAACTTCAAAAAATAATACTTGACAAGATTTGCAAGAATTATTATTAGGAATCAAAGATTTTAATATAGCAATTATAGCATTTAAAATCTCAACAGTGTGATCATGTCTTTTAAGCCTTTTAAACATACATTAAGTTTCTTAGCAAGTTAAAAAGCAACATGTTCTAATTCATCATATCAATGTTAGATTAATTCATATGAGAGCTAGATCTACCATAAGCCATAAGAGATAAACCTATTAAATGTTTAACTTTGCTAATGCTCTCTCCTTTTTCAATCTCCAACTCTTCATCGCTTTTAAAAGCTTTTAACAGCTGACGTATAAGCTTTTGCTTGAGGTTTTTTATTTTATCTTGCTTCTTGTTCTTCTTGTCTGTCTCCTGTTCTTTGATTGATTTATTGAAGTTAGGATAATTCAAACAAATGTGATTCACCTTATCAAACCCAAAGCACCGAATGGGCCACCTCATTTCATGATTCTCACATTGCACAAAACTCGAGAAATTCTATTAGAAAGCAAAACCATGTCCTCTTTAGAGTTGGTTATTGGACATAGCATTAAAAGCAATAAAAGACGATAATAAAGAACCATCAATATACGAACTAAAAGAAGACATCAAAATAATAGATTTAGAGTCTATCTGACGGGTAAGAATATTCATCTCTTGTATCATAAACTTGGTACAAAGAGAATCTAAAGTTAAACTTACCATGTTAACTTATTCTTTAATTAACGTAATTTTTATCTTCTAAATCGATATATCAAGACCATTTAAAAAATACTGAGCAACTTTAGATTAAGAATAATTAACATCAAAAGAATCATGAACAAAATAAAGATTGCTCAAAACTTTGTTAAAGCAGGAAAATATTCATCTAAAACTTCTCCCTGTTTCATTTCAAATTTTATATAATCCTTTTTAAAAACATATCTGTGAATTTCCTTGATGTTAGAAGATACTTTGTAAAACTCACATAGTGCCTTCCACATCTCATGCGTAGTTTTAAAATGAGAGATCCAATCAAAATCTAAGCAAGAAACACCACTTAAAATCATGTTGCAAGCTTTGGAATTATTTTTAAATTCTACTTTGTTCATGGCAATAATAACATCAAAAATAGTATAAGGGTTTGAAACTTTATACCAAATATCATAACCTTAAGACATAATATAAGTTTTCATCTTTGTACATCAGTACTAAAAATCAACTCTATAAAAAATATATGGCTTGGTCGAAAATCGGTTATCTATGACTAAATCTCAAGATTGATAAAGATCAAATAGAGAAATAAGGCTCTGATTACACTTGTAAAATCCAAACACAAGAACCAAGGCTACCAAAGGAAGAGTGAATTGTAAGGTTATTAAAAACTAATTTTTTTGGAATAAAAAGAAATCTTTGATCTGGATAAAGTTACGATACACTGCCGTATATCTTCAGTCTAATTGCCTACCTATTGCTAGTCCAATCATCGTGTTGTCGGTGCTCTGACCTCCTTAATACCGCCAGTCTATCCACCGCCTTGCCTCTGATATAACTGTTCACGAATAAAAAACACAACTCGACAAAACTATTAAAACTAGATCAACTTTATTGCATTAAGATATGTCTACAATGTACATATAAAGTACTCTTCTCTCTCTCAAAACTAGACACTAACTTTTCTTTCATATAAAAGTTATTCTTCTAGAATCTCAACAAACCTAAAATCTACTCCGACAACTAGGAGTAAAACTCCTACTTCTATTTAAAGTCAAATCCTCAAATTTCAAAACCAACTAGGCGTAGAACTCCTATTCCTAATAAGATTTAACCTCTCATATTCAAAAACTTTTACAATTTCCTAATTTAATTTTTCTATTTCCTTTTAATCCAACTCAAATTTATTTGTAATTTCTCCTATACTTATTCAGACAACTTATAAAACCCGTTACGAAATTTTCCCACACAATATGCATTCAATATGTATTATCTTATGTTTAACTTCGTCACCTGATATTCTTAACCATTTCAGACCTCAGCTCCCCCTAAATAGTCCCGGTCCTGCCATTAACAAATAGTGATCCTAAGACACTCTAGTCCAACTTTATCATATGGTGTCCTGATCATACTAGACCTTCGCTCCTCACTAAGTGTAGTTCCGATCATCACCATTGAGCAATGTTGACCTTAAGTCACATACACATAAATAGATAAAGCAATCGTTCTAGGCACAAATATCGTAAACTTACCTACATTAGTCACATACACTCAAATGACACCATAATTATTTTCAAACCAATTTTCATTAATTAAATCACTTGCAAAGTCAATTATTCATCATAAAATATTAATTATAATAATGATTCAACAAATAGTAGAGGTGAAAGTGTATCTTGAATATGGATTAGCGTGGCTCAATTGGACATTTTACGAGGAGAAGGCCATGATGCATAGAGGCAGATTCAATGCTGATGGATGATGTGAATGGCGTCGTAAGCTATACTGAAAGAAGGGTGGACTCAAGCTTGACCAGACAAATAGATTTGTTAGTCACTTGCCCATCATAAGTCGTGACATGATCATGATCATGCAACCAGTCGTTTGGACAATTCACCCCTCCGCTTGAGCTGCACCACCGACCTGCCTACTATGAGCTCATGTTAAGCTGCACCACTAAAGTGGAGCCACTTCTAGCAGCCGTATCCACCAGCACAGCCACTAACCATTCCAAACACCTACCACTAAAGGGTATGTTTGGATTGTCAAAAAAATCGTATTAGAATTGGAAGATGACACGTATGTGAGCCCTACCATTTAGCTCATGAGACTAACTTTAGTCATCCTATGATTTTTTCTAGCATGATAATCCACATCAATAAAAGTTTTCTTTTCGAATTTTTTAGGAAAAAATTTTATCGAAGAATCAGAAAGGCATTCACTTGACAAATCCATAATGCTTTTGCATGAGGTTCTCAATAGCTTCCAATGATCCCCATTAGTCGCCTCCACCTCCGTACCTCCTTCTTGCTTTGTTGGTGCTTATATCATTATTGGGCTCCATGCATAATCATATGCATCCATTCCCAACGGTTTACATTTCCTTATCTATCTCTAATATGGGTGAAAGAACAATAGCCATTGATTTAGCCTTCATTCGTTTTCACTCCTTCCTATTTCGTATACATATTTTTCAAACTACTATTTTTAGAAATTTTCTATAAAAAATTACTTTAAAAATCATATTAATCTATTTTTAATTTTTAAGCTAATACTTAATTAATCACATACTAATTAACTGTCTAGTTTTTAGTTCTTTCAGTTTCAAAACAAAGGCCGAACGCATTCATGTGTAGCACATTGGGTGAGCGTTGACCTTGTGATAATCAAGGTGTGACCGTGTCATGCAACAATTGGATCGGCAAGGCTCGACGGTGAGAAAGCTTGTGGCCATCCTCCCTCCTTTGGTTTAATATGTATACGAGCTAATTGAAAATCACTTCACTCTATCCATATTTTTCTTCTAGAGAAAAGGTAGAATCAGTAAAAAATCATTATAGAAAGAGATGCCTTGTTTAATTGGCTAATTGTAAAAACTATAGAATCGTTCGACCTTGCCTTCTGAATAAAATACTTGCATATGTACAAATACAAAATAGACAAGCATTTTTGAGGTGGAGAATATGAGCTACTGTTCTAGATATTCCATTTAACCAATCAATTTTTATATTTTTCATATAAATAAAAGAACATTGGTATGTAATGTTATTGAAAGAACTTTGTGGATGTATCATGAGTTATCACGCCTCATAGCTCATCAAGGATATTGAAAAGTCTACTGCTTCAACGGTCCATTGTTGGTTCAGATCCTACATGAACAATTAGAACAATAACACTGCACTGTAATTGGTAATAAGCGTGCGCATTTTGTTCATCCAAGCAAAAGCAACCAAAGGTGGAAAAAAAACAACCATCGCAACGCCTCGTGTAGTTTCAAACAACCCCAATTTCTCGATAGGATTGTGTATTTCTAGTTATATATTCTTATTACCTCTGAATCCTTTGCTTAAAAATGGCTCAACTAGCAAAACGTAATATGATTAATACATTGTGGACAAAGACCCAGGTTTAGATGTACGGATTTTTCTCCTATCAAACCTATTACAATTCATAGTGAAAGGCACTGGTACTTAGAGGCAGAGTTAGATGTTTGTGCTTGGCTAATTGCAGTACACCAAAAAGAGGTGAGCCATTAACACACGATTAATTAAATATTAATTATTATAAATTTAAAAATAAATATTTTTGATTTTTTAAAAATAAAAGTATGCCAACCATAAGTTTGCATTAGTAACTGAAAAGAAGTAAGCCAGAATAGTTCATTTTCATTTCACGTGTATCAATTTAATTTTATTCTATATCCTAAGCTAAGCATAGATAAAGTGGAGTAGTATTATTAGATGGGGTCGTGCGGTGATATGCCGCGCGTTAGATGCGTAAGCATAGAAAAGTTTTAAATTTATAAAATAGATAATGTATTCTGTAGTGTGAAGTAGTATATGCATGTAGCAGGTCTCATGGGCCGTGTGGGTATTTTGTCCTTTTTGTTTGGTTGTTTTTAAATTTGTTTTGAATTTGGTTGTATAAAATTTTATTTGTGTCCTGGCCAAAATGGTGTCTGCTTAACTAGTTTGCTTACTATGGAGGCAAGTTGATGTATTTGTGTGGTCACTAGGCTAGTGCCTCCTTGGGATAAGTTAAGTAGAAACCCTTGTGAAGAGTGTCAATATATACTTATCTTAGTGGAACCACCATGTATCAAATCATATACGAAAACAAATCTCATATATAGATAAAGTCTAGAGTAGATAAGAAAGGAGTATAAAAAGCCCTACTTAACCAAAACTATTTGGATCGTAATCATACTTACCTACCTTGTTCTACTAGGGACATCTACTGATATAAATATAAGGTTTTAAGACGAGAGAAGAACCAACCATGACAATCTATGAGAGATATAGAAAATACAAACCACCTCCAATCTTGTCGAGTCTTTACCCAAGGAAGCCAACAACAGTTAGCCGCCAACTATCATGTCCGAATTCTACGCCAATATACTAGCAGATAGGCTAAGTTTTCATCCTCATATTTTATACTCGGGAGATTGATATATAATAACAACACTAGCTTTGGTCAATAGGAGTAGGGCTATTACCCATCATCAGAGAGCCCTAATCTATATAAAAATCCATATCTTCCTCACTCTCTTTTAGCTCGTTTGCATTTTCATATCAGCTGATCCCTATCTCCTCAAAACATAATGTATATACAAATACTGTGGCTGGGGTATAATTTATCAATAGTGATGCACCAGATAGGGGACGGTGGCATTAAGACGATTTGCAAAGAGATAAGTTCGAGAAGCAGATTTTTTGACGAGGGATTTTTCGACAACTTTGATTTGAAAAATTCAACCCGAGCAGAATATGTTTGTCTCTAGATCAAAACCATCACTATCTTAATCTTCAACATATCAATCTACTAGGATCGATATAACTTTTAAGACATCGTCGCTACGAAAAATAGTAGTTCAATATTATTGATCATGAGGCCTTAGCCTTAGACCAACCACTCTCAAACTAACAATCACTATAAAAAAATCAGATCAGTTCAAAACTGATCGACCATGAGGATGCGTTTGACTAAAACTGTTGTTCTATAACAACGATATTAGCAGACACTATTGTCAATAGTGTAGCTTACTACTATGGGAGCCAATGACTAGATAGAACATCTAGCCAATCAGCTAGACTCTTTGAGTACATGGTGCTCCCGACAACATGCCCACACTAATCAAGCAACCAAGTCAACAAGCATATACACGAAGTGCTAGGGAGAAATTAGTATGTTTAATATCTACTGGTATTCCTGTACTACATATACATAAAAGCATACCAGGAGACTTGATTTGCATCATCTTCATCGGCAACAGTTTAATATTGTCGACACGAGGCCTGTCCTTGGGCCAACCACCCGTAAATTGTCATCTATTACTGAAAAATTGATTGGATCCATCCGATAACTAAGACTACACCTGACTAAACTATTGTTTTATAACAACAATACGGGTTAGCTAACACCAAATCATCAAACCTTATTCCTCAATGATGATATCAGCGGACCTCACAATTATTGGGTTCGATGTTCCAATTCATTATTTTCTGGATTGATTTCTCAGATTGAGCTACTGTATATTTTATCTTTATGGTACATATGTTACCATATGCCAGATATCTCAGAGAGGCCATTGATATCAATCTACATTGGCATACGAAGACACTGAATTCGAGTACCACATCGACTTCTAGTGCAGATAGCAATTTGAGATCTTAGATCTTGAGATGCTGTGGATGTTTTAATTAAACTACTTCTAAACTGAAAGATTCAATTTAAAGAGATCGTCATCAATGACTAGACCACTTTAGATGGTCTCTAGCGTGGTTCTCCCTATCACCACCAAGCCAAGCATGCGACTGGTTGACTACGGGGACACCACGCGGACATCTACTCCTACTATGGGTCCGATAATTGCAAGATGACCACATGCTACACAGGACTCAATAGAGCACATGTGTCCCTGACGGAAGTGTAAGGGTTGTAGTGTCCTACCAGAGTTGGTCAACCAGCATGCCCGCCTAGCCATGTCATGTACGCATGCACATGCTTGGAGTAGGTACGTGTAGGCATATACAGATCGGCATGCTTTAAAAGACCAACAAGACATCCACGTGTAAATCTGCTTTGGCCATACAAAACAAAGAATATACACATGCGCTGATCTTCCATGGGTTGTAACCTACATACAAAATAAGGTATCTAGTAGATTGTTTTTTAAAATTAATCTAGTTATTTGTAGATGTAGCTATAAAGGTATGTAATATTTTATATATGCAATTTATCATACAAATTTTAGATCAATAACTAAATATTTTATTATATTTACCTGAGTATATTTTTATGCAATATTTAACCGTAGTGGTCGGTTTAATACCCAAGGATCACTCTTTTTTATTTTATATAAATTATGCTTAGTACTTAATATTTGATCTAAATATACTTATTATATCCTAATAAAATTAGAAGATTTATATAACTTCCCAAGTATCTACTTAATGACGTCTATAATTTTTTTTTGACTTTTAGAACAGGAAAATATTAAGCATTCACTCAAAACACCTAGCCAGGCCGAGGACAAAAATGCCCCTTTATCAAGATGATTCTCGACTAAATAAGGTGTTGTAGGACCAAACCTACAAATAAAAATAGCAACACATCTCACAAAAATAATCAATCTTGGCCAACATATTTATGAAAAAGTTACCATATTATCGGACAATTCCTCACAAAAATAACCGATACCACCCGACATATTTATCGAGATTATGTCTATATCATCCACCCCAAGTAATAGAGACATGAAAGAAAGAGGTGCTATGCTGATAAACAGAGGGCCTAGGGGCTTTACTTATACCATTTACCATGACGACTGTCATAGACCTTAAATGACGATGATATCTAGAGTGACATTATTATATTATCAGATAATACCACACAAAAAAGTTATCGGCCTAATTACCCGGCATGTTTGCTGAGACACTATCCACACCATCTGTCTTGATTGGTCAAAATTGATCAGTCCAAATATGGATGATGGAGGCACTTTGCTGATAAATAGAGGACCCGAGGCACTACCTATGACATCTAAGCTGATGATATAGGCTTATACCTCAAACGGCGACATCACATTTCATGTCATTGGGCATACATGGAAAATAAGTGACACAATCGAAAAGACGTTTGTGAAAAAAAAGCTTAAAGTAAACCACAACTCTTCGATATACTGGTAAATTGGTTAATCAAATGCGAACCATGTTGGCTACATGAGATGCAGGTACAACAACCAACCCGAGCACAATTACAAGTGGTCGAGACTCAATTATGTCACTGATCTTTGTGGGACCAAGGGTGTCATAGTAGTCCTACCACATAAGCAGTGGTCGAGACCTGACTATACTGCTTGTTTTCATGGGACAAGCTGTTGTAGCAGTCTTATCACTATGCATATGGTCGAGATCTGACTATGCTCCTAATCTTCGTGGGACTATGGGGTTGTAGTGGTCTTATCGTCCATACATGTGGTCGAGAACCAACTACTCTACGAATCTTCACGGGACCAGGAGGTCATAGTGGTCCTACCACACAATATGAAGTAATCTAGGTCAAATGCCTATATTTAAGATCGATTACTTCTTTGCCACATGAATTTTTTTTGGCTCAAGCAGCTCCATATTTTACTGAGAAAATGGTCAAAGACATCAAACAGTCAAAAAAACACTAGTAATTCTTGTGCCTCTTTTCTATTCAGACTATCTTTCATGAGAAGATAGTCGGGGGCTAGGGAAAGTATATAAACTTTTTCTTATAGATTAAAAAAATAGTTTTACACTTTTAGTTTATGTTACTATGAGTGTTCACTCAGGGGCTTTTTATTTAATAGTTTGTTCTTAAAAGTTAATTTTAGAAAAAAAACAAATAACAAAACAATTAGTCTGATGACCATATCGAGTAAGATAGTGATGATTCGAAGACTCACTATTGGTTAGTATCTTATTTTCATCAAATAAAGCTCAAACCGATAACTCCACTACCCGACTACAAGATATATATTGGTCCCAATGTGCCGAGTGGTTGATAATTTATTTCGACTGGACAAGTGCTAGATGGACAACTCCAAAACTTCATTATATAAAAAAAGATCAAAAGGCATAGTGATATCGAGAATTATCCACTAGTCAAAATTCTATACCGACTAGATAAAACTCAGAATGACAACTATAAAACACGATCACATGTTTGTATAGATCTGACAACCTACATTAGATGATCATTGCGGTGTTCTACATCACATGATACCACCTGAGCTCTTCGTCTCTATCATAAATGGCAAAAATCATATGCAAGATAGTTGACAAAGATATGTGACATACATGTAAGTTCTTACATATATTATATCATCTACCTTGCCATTTCCGATATTGGCAAATATCTTTTTCACATATTTGTGCCTCTTGACTACTCGCATAGTAGATATTGTCATAAATCACTCAAGTAGTCAGGTTGACAAGGGCTTTACATTATCAAATTATGGAATATATACATATCGCTCGACTACCAAATAAACTTAGAATTTCTTGTCTTTAAAACGGAAAAAGGGTGTAGTCTCATATATCTTTCTTTGATATAAAAATCACGAGTTATAATAGATACCGCCCGAAATGCTCGATAACTTGTGGTCAGAGTAAAGTCATAGACATAGAATAACTTGGATCTAGTCGAGATAAAAAAAGTATAAGTTTACGATGTCAGACAAATATGCACAAGGTGCAACAATTTTATTATGTGTTTTATATGTATTTACTTGTTTATATTTAATACCTACATATTGAGCTACCCAATATGTTCAGGGCTCTATGATTTCTGATCAGTTTATTCGACTATTTCAGGAGGAAGAAAGAGTAAACAAAGCAATGGTTTCTCCACCAAGATTTTATACACACCATTAGATGGATGAAGTTCTAAACTCTATTCAAATCCAAAAATCGTTCATGCATGTTTGTCATCGGGATAACATGATCAATATAATCAAGTTCAACTAGGCTAGACTATGGTCTGACTAAGTTTTCTATCCCAAAAACTTGACTCCTCGAGGTATGTCTCATGGCATGATATTCCTGCCTAGATAAAAGGATCGAGTTGTTAGTCTTAACTTGATTGGCTAACATGCTAACTAAGTTTTATATTTTGATAATTCAATTCCTCAAGTGATATAATATGGTTGGTATTTATTTGAATAGAATTTGAGGGCTACTGTAAATGTCCTAGATATGAGATACCCTATAGATATATACTTACCTTGGTGGGACCACCATATAACAAGTCCTATACAGAAACATATCTCATGCATATGGATAAAGTGAGGAGTAGATAAATAAGGAGTCCTAAATAGAAAGGGAATATAGAGTCTTTCCTGGGCTCGACTAGGACTACTCAGATCATATTCATAACTGTCTCCCTAGTTCTACTTGGATAAGGGGTACTAAGGGTATAAATACAAGGTTCTAGGAGGGGAAAGAACAAACCATGACAAGCCATGAGAATTATAGACAATATAAACTACCTCCAATCTCGTCAAGTCTATACCCGTGGAAGCCGACAAATAGGAGTGGGAAAAAAACCAAGACAAAATAGACCGGGACTAAAACCCAACTACCTAATCTGTTGGTCTTTGATTCGATGATTGGTCTTGGACATGGAAAGACTGATTCTTGGTGCTTTGGTCATGCTACTCGGTCACTCGAATAGACTAAACAGGTCATGTGGTAGGTCATGTGGTTAGCAGGCCACATTCGCACTAGGCTAAATAGCCCAACTCATTTAGGATGAAGAGATGAGAGGTCGAGAGACAGTACGTGCATAGCCACACATTCCAATACCAAAATCCCCAATTCATTCCTTACTGCCTTCCTAACCATAGCCACCATCACTTCACCGCGCGCCATTGCCGGTATGCCGCCGATGGCCACCATGCCTCTACCTGTTACAATGGTATGATGTGCCTCAACCTGCCACCAGCATTGCCTAGCCGCTAGTCCTTGTTCTCTTGCCACAACGCTGCCACCATCTTGCTGGAGTGCTCCTGCTATAGCAATGTTCTCATGTGGTCCCCCTAGCGTTGGCTTCTTTGCTGATCCTAAGTTTGTGGCCGAGTAATTAGGCTGATGCCAGTGGCAGTGACACTCTTCTCACTACTATCTCTGTCCATTTCTAGCATGAGCTTCATCTTGGCGAGTGAATCTGTGCGCTTCATGCTCTTTATGTACATGTCCATGATCTCCTTCCGATTGACCTTCCTTCTTGCTCGATGTTGACAGCTGATAGCTGATGACCAATGGCTTGTCCACATCGTTCCCCAACATGGTACTCCTCTTGCTTGGAGTGGTGCTTGGCTGCCTTCTAAGGGTGCTTGGTTAGGTTGGGCAAGACCGAAGACTGGACCAATAGTTCGGTTAACTGAACTTTGGTCCAAGAAATTTTATTCCATTGATCCAAGAAAAACCAAATTTTAAAAGGACTGAATAACCAAACCAAAATTTTGGTCTATACCAAAGGCCTACCCCTATGGACAATAGTTAGCTATCAAATGTTGCTAGGGCACTAGGCTAATGCCCTAGTAGCTAGCCCTGAAATTGGGTGGGCTCAGATCTGTATCCCATGACACGTGGGCTTGCTTAAAATGAGTGACAATTGCGTAGAAACAAGAGACACACTCTGGCAATGCATGCATGCATCAGACATTCAGACGTGGTTGCCCACCTCGAGTCCATCCGCTCCATCATCATGTCCCTCCATGTGTCCTCGTGCTACACCCCCAGACCATAGAGCAATAGAAAGGCACGAGTCTTCTATGTTGGAAAATTAGCATCATTAAAGGTTGATGTGTAGAGTTTTGCTCACATGGAGAATGTGGATGATGGAGGTATGGGTGTTTTGGTTGTCTTTTTTCTAGATAGTGTGAACATGTGGCTCAAATTGTTTTAATGCATACTTGTGTTTCATGTCATATGTAAATCTTTTTTTCCTAAGGCATTTGTCTATTTTAATTTTTTTATTTAGATAATGAGAAGTTTGTTTCTTGCCACGTTGTGGAGGGGACCTCAAATTTTACCTCTTGGTTAGAAGTTCATAGCACAAAAAGTTTTCTTAATTGGAAAGTTTCCTTATAAAAAGTTTCTAGGGCACTGGTATCACATCCATCCGCTCCATCACCCTATCCCTCGACATGTTCTTGCGCTCCACTCCCAAGCCATAGAGCAATAGGAAGGTGCAAGTCTTCTACGTAGGGAAATTAGCATTGTTAATGATTGATGAGTAAAGTTCTGCTCACATGGAGAATGTGGATGATGGAGGTATGGGTGTTTTGGTTGTCTTTTTTCTAGCTAGTGTGATCATGTGGCTCAAATTGTTTTACTAGGTAATTCTTTTCATGTCATATGGCAATTATTTTTATTAAGACATTTGTCTATTTTAAATTTCTATTTAGATTACTAGAAGTTTGTTTTTGCTATATTGTGTAGGCAGACCTCAGATTTTATCTCTTGGTCAAAACTTCATAACACGAGAGGTTTTCTTAATTGGAATTTTCTTTATCAAAAGTTGCGGGGGCACTAGGCTAACACCCTGGTAGCTAGCCCTAAAGTTGGGTGGGCTCAGATGTGCATTTTCCAGGCTTGCTTAAAATAAGTGACAACTAAAACGTAACAAGAGACACACCTTAGGCAATGCATGTGTTAACACCAAAAAATGGCATGGACTAGCGTATCAGCATGATAACTTTGGTTGGTTTGATAAAAGTCGATGGTCCTTGACAAAGGCCAATGGTGATGGATTGGCTAGAGCCGATGGTTAATAGATCAGCTATTATGTTTGAGTTTGGGTCCGGATGGATTGATTAGCTTGCGAATGATTGAGTCCAGGCCAGTTGTGGAAAGCAAAGAAAGGAGTTATTTTTAAGAAAATCTATTGTAATTAGGTAAGATTGTATCGTAATTAGAAAGATTTGTTAGTTTCTATTGTATCCGTAAGTTTTTGTTTTATGGATATCATGGATATTGTAACCGTACAGAACTCATGTAATCTTATAGTATAAATATAAACACTCTGGGGTCTTGTAAGCTCTTAATTAATACAATATAATTTTGACGTATCGCCACCCAAGTTATCTAGATTTTTCCCGGCAGGTTATAGCTCTCGACGCAGGTCTATATCGGTTAAGTTCAATTTCCAATAAAGGGGTAAGTCCCCATCACCCGATAATTGTATCAGGTAGATTACTCTCGTGTAAGGCTACATTATTTTGATCTCTTAGATTATTCTAGTTTAGTTGACTATGGTTACTAGTTTATCTTGATTCATTAGTTTATTCTAAGACTACATCATTTTAATCTCTTAGATTGATCTAGTATATCCATCACATTTGTGTAGGATCCATTGGCTAGATATATATTTTTTCTTATTATATGCAATCTGGTACTATCTTAGTTAGGTCCAATATATTAGATTGTTGCTAATAGGTTAAATCATATTTAGTCGATAGGTTTTATGCAACGTTTTATCGGAGTGTTATCTAATGAGTTATCTTTTATTAGCCGACGAATATTCATGTTGCTATTAATCTACTATCAACTGTTCTAGCTTTATTAGTTTTAATCTTATACTATCTCAGTTTAGTCCGCTCTATCAAGATGGTTGTTAATAAGGTTAGCGTCGTGAGCTAGTAGGTTTTGTTTTCTTTTCATCACATCAGCTTACATCGGACCTTCGACCGATGCATTTATATTCGTTATGAGCTTCAATATTTATATCATTTGCTTTATACCTCTATCAGACCCTCGACCAATATTTGTTTTAACCCCTAACCGATATTAAAAGTTTATATTGGCCTATCGGTCGATTGACTCGTTGATCTAATTCTTTTTATCTTACTTGTCAATTAGAAGGTTAAATTCACTGGTATGACCTAGACCTCAATAATCTAAGGACGCCAAAGAGCTTAATGATTTATACTGGAGCTAAGTAAATCTCTTAGACATTCATGTGCAATGCAAGTGTCTTAATAATTTTTACATCAATAGCACGCGCGCATCAAACATTTAGACGTGGCCACCCATTGTGCGTCTACCCACTCTATTACCCAGTCCCTCCAAGTGTCCTCGCGTACCACCCTCGGACTATAGAGCAATATTAAGGTGCAAGTTTTCTATGGAGGGGAATTAGCATTGTTAAATGTTAATGAGTAGATTTCTGCTCACATGGATAATGTGGATGATGGGGGTATGGTTGCTTTTGATTGTATTTTTGCTGCCTAGTGTGACCATGTTGCTCAATTTTTTTAAGTGCATACTCTAATCTTTTTTTTTGTCTAAGACGTTTAACTATTTTAGTTTTTCTATTTAGATTATAAGAAGTTATGTTTCTTGCTAAGTTGTGTAGGAGATCTCAAATTTTTACCTCTTGGTTGAAAGTTCATAGCACGGAAGATTTTTATTAATATGAAAGTTTTCCTATCAAAAGTGCTATGGTGCTGGGCTAACGTCGGCCTTGAAATTGGGTAGGCTCGGATGGGTGTTTTTTCATGACACATGGGTTCTGTTAAAAGGAGTGACAATTAAATAGTAACAAGAGACACACCTCTGTCTAACACACACGCATTAGACATTTAGACGTGGATGCCTACCTTGTGTCCACCCGCTCCATCATCCTACTTTTCGTTCTCCACCCCATATCATACTGCAATAAGAAGGCGTAAGTTTTCTACACAGAAGAATTAATATTGTTAAAGGTTGATCAGTAGAGTTTTATTTACATAGAAAACGTGGATGATGGAGGTGTGGGTGTTTTGGTTGCCCTTTTTATAACTAGCGTGATCATGTGACTCAAATTGTTTTAGTACTAACCTGTGTTTCATGTCATATGTCAAAGACGTTTATTTATTTTAATTATTCTATTTAGATTATGAGAAATTTATTTCTTGCTATGTTCTGTAGAAGACCCCTGATTTTACCTCGGATTTTACTAAGTGAGGATGTTACTAGGCTTGACCGGCAAGAACATTAAGCTAACATAAATAGAAGAAACAACGAAGTGATCGGGCAACACATGCCTTTGAGCAAAGCCAACTAAAGCGGCAACCGCCTGCTTTCCGTAACCGAACAATGACGGAACCGACAGCTTGTGTGAACATGGTACAAAAACACATGTCAGTTGCAGAAAACGTCGAAAAGAAATTAAAAAAAGGAGAAAATTCGATTCCCACCATAAACTAAAGGGTAGTTATTTTAGACCGACTCTTTAGACTCTTTTGGATTAAAGCAATTTCAAAAGAAAATTTGAAGGATTTCATTCCTTAAGAAAATTTTCTATTGGTTAAAGGAATAGAGTTTACAAAATCTTTCCTATGACCTTATTTCATAGGAATCCTAGCTAATATTTTCATTTACTTTGAGAAGTCAAATGCACTTGCTCTCATTGTCTCTCTACACTATCTCTAATTTCTTTAAAATTCATATGTTTTATTTTCTGTGAACCATCAAAAACATTGTTTTTAATATTTATTTGTTTTGAAATCATGTAGGATTCAATTGTACACAACATCCTATTTTATGTTTTTTCTGGTCATATGTTTTTAAAATCTTGTGTTCCAAATAAGCACTTACATTTTTAAAGCAAAGGAAAACAAAAAAAAATCCTAAAAACCGGGGTTATCTCTAGCGGCGAGTGGGCAGGGCGCGGGGGCCACCCATGCCGCAGGGGAATCTGTCCACACCCACACCGTCCCCTTCCTTCCCCGCCCCCGCCGCTTCCTCCTCCCCTCCCCCCACCGCCCCACGCCCCAGATCCCAAGCCATAATTAAGCCACCCCCCCCCCCCGCGCGCGCCCCGGCGCCCCACTGGATCTCGCCTCTGGGGAGCGGAGCTGGCCAGCCATGAGATGGTATGCATCGGTAGCCTGAGGGCTCTGGTGCTGCGCGCGGCGGGCGGGCGCCGGTTTTGGCCCAGGGTCCTGTGCGGCGGCGGCGGGGGCCGTGGGGCGGCGGTGGATGCGTGCTTGACGCCGCGCGCGTTTGTCCGTGGGCACGGGTGGCGCGGGCTCCGGGCGGCCGCGGACGCCAGGATGATGCTCGACTCCTCGTCCTCGGACTCCGCCGCTGCGGGGCAGGTGCAGCCGCAGCGCCGTGCAGCGGGGGCAGTCGCCCACGCGCAGGAAGGTGGCGCCGGAGGGTACGCTAGTGGCGGGTTGTCGAGGTAATGATAATGCACTTCCTTCCCCTCCTGGTTATAGCTTTTGATCCTCAAGTAAACTATCGCCGTTGCATCGTTTCGTCTCTAGCGTGAAATGGAACCGCACGGGCTATTGGCATTTGAATGTGATCCTTGCACTGGGAATTGGCGTGTCAGTTGGCCTGTGGTGGTAGCCAATAAGCATGAAGAAACCTGCTAGGCCCCAATCTGAAGATGCAAATGCAGCAGATATTCTTATTGGTTATTGCTATTAAGGCATTAGTGGATTGGTTCTGCATGTCATTATTTGCACTGGTGCAAATTTTTGATAGAGTTAAATGCGCGGAAAGCCTATCATAAAAGAGTAATGCTCTAAAAGGTGGTAAATGTGTGCTCAGCCCAATTCTCATTGCTTAGATAGCAATTAACAAACAATCATTTTTGTGGCAATGTGCCAATGTGCATGGATGTGTTTTTATGTAGATACCAGAAGTATATACACTTGCAATGAGTTAGGGCCTTAGGGTTTGGTTTTAAGCCCCAAGCTCACAAACCAAAGTTAGTCAATGCTCATGCGTTTTGGCTTCCATTTGATTGGTGACCAAAATTTGTGTGCCCTATCTATTTTGGCAAAGGTAGGTAATAAACTTACCAAACTTTTGGGGGCAAAACTTGGATGGCAATATCGCTGACCAAAATTTTGGTAAGTTAGCCTCTCTTTGTGCCCCTGTAAAGCAAATATTGGTAAACCAAAAACTTGTTTTTGTTGCTACTTTTTTCTCTAGGAACACATTTAGTCACCGCTGTTAGATTTTAAATGGAGTTATAGATGATAGCTATAACTATAGAAGACCTTAGTTTTGTATGATGCACAACAAGGACGAGGTGTTATGAACTCATGATTGCATAAAAAGCCATTATCTATGGCCATGACTATGAGCTAAGGCTAAACAATATTGTAAAAATTGTAAAAGAATGTGCCAGATTTTGGATGTACGATTATAAATATTTAAGCACAAGAGAGGATGTCCTATTGGACATATATGAGCTTAGTTTTAAGAAGACGGTTATGAGTGGATTTTTAAAATGGCTGAAGATACATGGTATTTGCCATACTAAAGTTTATAAACCAATGAGTATCCCAATCACTCAAAGTTTTCAATACTATGTTATTATTAAAAAGAACAACCAAACAATACTGGTTTGAATGTCCATAAAAAAAGTTTAGTTCACTTTTGTGCCACAGAAATTTTGAAACCCTCTCAGATCAGATATATCACTTTGTTCCCTCCCGCACAAACTCTGGACTCATTAATGTTGACTCATGCCTAGGCAGCTACGCCATGTTCCATCTAGTCTACTTGACCTAAACCCACTCCTCCTGCGCTCCTTTGGTCCTTCCCTGGAGTTCTGTTCCTGCATCATCTCCACATTAATGTCCTGCAGCTATGAGTTTCATTTACCGATTCGAAATTAGGACATAATCACTCCTGAAATACCAAATATAGGACTACATACATGTACTGATTTTCTCACTTCAATTCCCTTTCATCTGTAGCTTTTCTTCAACTGCACAGTGCCCTGAGGAATCATGTGATTAAACAGCTAATACAATCTCTTCCTTACAATACCCCCTGCTGCATTTATCGGCCAAAATGAGCAAAGCTCACTGACATCCTTATCCGAGGGAGGTTGTGCCTCTTACATTGGTTGCGATGCAGTCACTAGCTCAGCATGGAAGAGCACAGTGATGGTGAAGTGATTGGATATGGCAATGATGCTCACTTAGCAGGGAGGGTGCAGTGATGTGCTTGTGGACATGGCAGTTTTGGAGATTGCAGGGTGCTGGGAGTAAGAAGGTAGGCAATGCAGTGTCTCAAGAGACAGGTGAAGAAAGCATGCAACGGGGAGAAGCAGGTCTGGTTGAGCCATTAAATATGATGGGGGCTGGTGATAAGTTGCCATTAGAGAGTTTGGATGGAAGATACCATAGTGGTATCAGAGAGTTGCAAAGCTTTGGTCGTTTTCATTGAACTAGACTTTATATGGTATTTATCAAAAACAAAAACATTTTGGGCTCCTTAGAAGCTGGAATGCTGTAATTTCACAGGAATTTCATGGAGGTAGTTTACCTCAACAGGAATCAGGAAAAGTTTCCATGTTCCAAAGGAGACCTTAAGTTATGTACTTGATGTTCTCCTTAAAAAGCCATGCAATAGGGGTGGATAATGAGACAGTTTGGCTCGTTAGACTCGGTTTTCGGTCATATCATTAAACTTAATGAGCTAAAAGACTGGCTTGGCTTGTTGAGCCAACTTGAGCTGGCTCATTAGGTTTGTTAACAAGCTATAAATGTGCAAACATGTCATGTACAACTAGATGATACCTTGCACGTTGTTGTGGGAATCTCTATAAAATTAAGATAAGCAAAATCGATGAGATGAAACTAGAAGATATTGTATATATATAAGCATGCCACAACTTAAATCAAATCATATAACGACCATAATATGTTGATATAATCGATGATTATTGGTTTATTTGGTAGTCAAAACAGAATTGAATGGTACAGTCTTTTTTTACATGATGTTAACATCACATATAGTAGCATTGGTCTAAAATTGATGACATTGGTGGCCAATCGACTTCTGGATTAAATAGAGATAATTATGGTTGCGCATGAGTAGTAAATGCAAGCAGTATAATATATAGCACTAAAATAATCTGAGCCGACTAAGTTGAATCCAATGGCCAATAGCAAAGGTACTTTGAGGCAATTTGGAAAGCTAAACTTTGATCTAATGGAGGAAATTTATTGAGGTGACATGGTGCAATGAGGGAAGAGGAAAATAACTTTAATTGCACTTAGTGGGGATGAGCTTTATAGATATATAGGATTTAATATTTGTCAATTCATCATATATTAGCAAAATGGTAAGCACTAAGCAGTAAAATATTAATTAAATATAAAATGATATGACATAATTCTGAGCACTAAGTAATACAAATAGAATGGTCTTTTATACAAACAAGTTTAATGAGTAGCTTGCAAACTGGCTGGCTTGGTATTGGCTGGTTAAGTTAACGAGCTAAACAGCCAGTTAGGCATGGTTCATTTAGAACACGAGTTCAAGCTTCAAGTGATTTGTCCACCCCTATATGGAAACTCCAAAAATGGTACATATGCAACATGTCCTTAGGAGCATGCTATTGTACAAGTATAACAATTGATTAGTGCTGTCAAGAAAAGTAGGTTCCAGTTTATATAATTACATCACAGCCAGATGGTACTAGTGGCATTTAAAATATATGTTTTCTTAACTTTGGATGTTTGTCGAGCACCAAAAATGTGTAAGCAAGTTACTTTTGACCAAAATATGCACCTTTTTTAGGAACTGTCAACCATACATTCAAGCAACCAGTGCTTTATGCCATAATTTATGTGATTCCCATGTTTTTATCTTGATTTTTTTCTTTCTCAATTTTGGTAAAGAATTTGAGCACTTGACCTAGTCCTGCATTATTCAGAAGACTGAATCGTGTGATGGATCCCATTCCTTGGAATACGCAGTAGTTCTATAAGATTGTGCTTACACAATCATGATGGCCTCTTATTTTAGGTTTTCATGTGTCCCATTTTGACTACCTTAAAGGCTTAAACACACCATGTTTTGTTCAACATGCAATCGTGACCAAATGTATGAGAGTTTGCGTTGTGATCTCTTTTGCTGGAACATGGGACATTTAATTTTATCTGTAATGTTTAAATTTCTATCTCTTTTCAATAATCCTCCATTCTCTTTGGACTTATTATTTGACATTTTACCTTGGTTAACGTAATGTCCAAAATATTTGTGACAGAGAAGGTGGTAAACTGAAATGTGGATATTCAAGTTTTAGAGGGAAGAGAGCCACCATGGAGGATTTCTATGATGTAAAGTTAACTGAAATCGATGGACAGGCTGTTAGCCTATTTGGTGTATTTGATGGTATGGTTTCCAATCTTTCCTTGTCTTCTTTTGTGGTTCCGTGCCCACCATGTTTTTCTTTTGAAGATTTGGTGCATTAGGTCATGGAGGACCACGTGCTGCTGAGTATTTGAAGGAATATTTGTTTGAAAACCTTCTGAAACACCCTGATTTCCTGACAGATACAAAGCTTGCTATAAGTAATTTTTCTCTTCGATTCTTACCTTTCCAATTTTCTGTTCACTCTTTTTCCCAGGCTGTTAATGATTATTATCTTCTCAATTTTTAAAAAATTCAAAACATAAACAGGTGAAACATATCAGAAAACAGATACAGATTTTTTAGAATCAGAATCCAATGCCTTCAGGGATGACGGTTCAACAGCTTCCACTGCAGTTTTGGTGGGTGACCATCTATATGTAGCAAATGTTGGTGATTCCCGTGCTGTTATTTCAAAAGCTGGTAAAGGTATGTAACATGCTTGTTGGATGTAGTTTTTCATCTGAACAACCAGTTGGATTCTTACCATTTGTATCTGCATACCGTTTCTAAATTTGCCATCATTGATGTTTTTGTCAAAGAAGTTTGGTACCTCTGTATCATATAAATTCCCCCTCAGTGCTTCTGTTAATGATTTAATTCTTGTACCATAATTTAAGGCTAGTGACAAGGGTTGCTTATTTTCTAGACATTCTTTGATCAAGGTGGGATCTGAATTGGTAACTTAATTGCTGAATTCTTGAAAGAACTAAGTTTACCTGCATGGTGCTGTTCTAATTTGCTTTGAGCATGTTTGGTTCCACTGCCCACCCTGGTTGGCCTTGGTTCACTCTACAAAAGTGCACATCGGAGTTGGTTTCAATATTTTCTAATTCTTTTATTCAGTTTATATTTGTCTTCCCCACCCATCCATTAACACCTAAAATTTTTCACCTTTTTGGTTTTTCTAGCTATGGCACTGTCAGAAGATCACAAACCTAACAGGAGTGATGAGCGGAAGAGAATCGAAAATGCAGGAGGAGTAGTCATTTGGGCTGGTAAGACTTTGATCTTCATTCTCGGATGCACCAGGCATAGTTTGCCTTTGTAAGCTCACATGGACAAGTTAGAGAAGGCTTGTCCATTTGGTGCCTTCTAATCTCCTTGAAGTTTGAGTATGTTAGGTTCTCTATGTCATAGTTGGGTTGTTTTTGTGTAGCAGCCTTATTTACTTCAAGAGACATGCCATCTCTGTATTTTTTTTCTGTTTGGTTTTTATTAATAAAAGTGAGTTTATTCCCAGGTACTTGGAGGGTAGGAGGTGTACTGGCAATGTCCCGTGCATTTGGTAATCGTCTACTGAAGCCATTTGTGGTGGCAGAACCTGAAATTCAGGTATCGATTGCAGCTTAACCATGGCCTCATTTTTATGTTGTTTAACCTAGTCTAGCTAATAGTCAGAATAGGAGGTGTTTGCAGTCCAACGTAGCTTTGTATACGACTCCTTTGCTGCCTAAAGATCATGACCATATAGTTTGTTTTTGAAGCTTGATTACATATCTCCTAACAAATTACAGGAAGAACGTGTCAATGGAGACTTGGAATGCCTCGTTCTTGCTAGCGATGGACTTTGGGATGTTGTGGAAAATGAGGTAACCACCAAGCACATTATCTTACCCTGAAAACAATTCAAATATCTCAATCAAACCACTGTTGCTTGTGTAACGTTGAACAAAGCATCAGTTTATTGTCTTCTGTCTGATCTGGGGTTAATTTTTAATGACTGCTAAATTCTCTGCTGCGATATGTCACATATTTGTGTTTGCAAGATATTGTCAGCAAACTTTATATAGTTCTCTTACTAACTTATTGATAATTCTGTTCTCAAAAAAGGAAGCCGTCTCTCTTGCGAAAACAGAAGACTTGCCTGAGTCGGCGGCTAGGAAACTTGCAGAAATCGCCTATTCTCGAGGCAGCGCTGACAACATTACATGCATCGTGGTGCAATTTCACCATGATAAAACTGAATAATAAGATGGGACTATAGCTGATGAAGATTGAAGGTTTTTCTACTTCAAGCTACATTCCAGATGTTGCTCCTGTAGCAATTGCTAAGGATTGTTTAGTTGATTCTTATTGTGTGGGAATCATTTTTTGTTTTCAGAGGTTTCACGAACAGAAATTTTAATTTCTTCGAGTTTTGCAGACATTTTTAATTGGATGGATACTAATAAATCAATTGCGTGTTTACCTGTTATTACGCTAAACCGCTATGGTTGTATCGTTTGATTCGGCTATTGACGCCTCCTGATTAATAATCAGGATTTGCACACGGCGCTACACCCACGGCGAGGTCGCACGGGCGGATCGCAAGGACGCTGGAAAGGAACGGGGAGAGAGGGGCGCGCCTCCCGTCCCGGTGACATGGTAAAAAACTAAGAACGAGCCTACGAGGCATAGTTAAATTTGATCAGTGGACGAAGTTTATTTGGCCCGTCAACATTAAATGGACTTAAACAACCCACGGAAGTTTGGCCAAGAATCACATTAAACTGGTCGAAATTTGGCCCATGTGAAAAATTAAACGGACAGAAATGTAGCTCAATGAAACGTGCCAAAATTTGGACCACAAACAACATTAAGATGGTCGGTATTTGGCCCAACCTTTTAACTAAATTGCATAAGGAAAATGTCCATGCTAAATCCCTCAACTATGGGTCGAGTTTGACCCTCCCTCAACCGTAAAACTAGGTATACAACACCCTTCAATTATCTATACCAGTTCATTTTATGTCTCCAAACGGTTTTGACATGGGGCTCATATATCAATCACATAAGAATGAAAGAAGAGAAAGAGGAAGAAGAGGGGGGGCGAGGGTGTGCTAAATGACATGGCGGTAAGGATCCCGTTACCACCTCACCCTCCTACCCACTTCAAGCAACAAGGACTCCATCACCACCTCACCCTCTCGCCTATGGTCGTCATCGTCATCGGCTATCCTGCACTCGCGCAACCAGATCAAGGATAAATAAGGCAAGGCAACCGATTTGGAGCTAGGCCGATCAGCCCTAAGGCTATCGCGATATGAACTCGCCTTGCCATCTTGCACCAAAGCATACGACGGAGTTGGCTAAGGCAAGAGGGGACTGCGGCGGAGAAGGGATCCTTGCTTGCTCTCATCACCCACCATTCTAGAGGAATTCCTCCAAATATGTTGTACCATGGTGGAGGCTACTAGAGGAACAGATAAGGTGATGATTAACTTCTTTCTCATCACCACCTTGTTCGGGTATGCATGGTCGTGGCTCATGAACCTCCCATGTGTGTCTATTAGTTTGTGGGAGGACCTATGTGCGTAGTTGTTGACAACTTCCAAAGTATGTACACACGTCCTAGAGTGGAGAATGACCTATACTAGGTATGCCAACGACGAGACAAGATGCTACCCAAATATATCCGACACTTCAGCGAGCGTCGGAATACCATTCCCAAGATCTCTAGTGAGTTGGTGATAGCCGCCTTTAAGCAAGGCATATGAAATTGGAGGTTGAAGAGAAAGATGGGCATGCTCGATGTCAACAACACCACTAAGATGTTCATGCTAGCTGATAAGGTTGCTTGGTGGGATGAGGCTTGTGAGAAGCTAAAGGAGAAGCATTACACCAAGAAGGCGTCACAAGATACCATGTTGCAATCTCCTTCTAGGCATAATCACCAGCAAAAGAGGAAGCAGCCCAGCTCGGGAGAGGTCCTGGCTCAAGGTTAAGATGACTACCGCCAGTGCCAACTTGAGCAATGGGATGGCAAGAAGCCTCGAGACTACTGTCCCATCCATCGCACGGATATCCATGCTTGCTGATTGCAATGTTAAGATAATCTCAGAGAAGGACCCGAAGAGTTATCATTATCACGATGACGATAAGGACAAGGATAATAGGGTAGCAGGCTTGGGTTTCCAGCGACCTGAGTAGACGGTTGCCTTCATCCAAGGAGGTTCTTCATTCTACACATCTGACCAGTAGTAAAAGGTGTTGTCTTGTGAAGTGTGTGATGCAACTCAGTGTTTGAGGTTTGGTCGTCCTCTCAAGTTATCCGAGGTGCTCATCACTTTTGATCACACCGACGAACCCCATGCTCCAAGGGCATGGGTCAACTAGCTCTGGTTTTTGCCCCTACCATCAAGAACCTGAAGGTGATGTGTGTGTTCATCGATGGGGAAAGCGGGCTCAACTTGCTCTCCCCTAGCATCTTTAAGGTCCTATAGCTAGAGCTAAGCACCTTGAAGCCATCCATGCCATTTTGTATTGTCACAATGGAGCATTCCATTTCCTCAACAAGATTGAGCTCCCTGTCATGTTTGACACACCGAAGAATTTTTGAATTGAGATACCATACAACGCCATACTAGGTCGACTGGCCTTGAGTAGGTGGCCGTTACCCATTACACGTACTTGACAATGATGATGCATAGGCCGCAAGGTCCCATCTCCATCTAGGGGGAGTACAAGAGCACCCTATCTTGCAATAGAAAGTTGCTTGATGTGGCAGGAACATCTCTAGCCAAGCCCAGAGGTGATCCTCCCACTGAACCCCCACGGGCGAGGACGTGGATCAAGTCTAGTTTAGCTAGAACGATCAAGGTGGTCCCCTTGTGCGAGGCAAGCTTGTATAAGACCATCAAGATTGGAGGTCAATTGGATGACAAATAGAAAGTAGAGGATGTGCATTGACTTCACGAACCTCAACAAGGTATGCCCAAAGGATCCGTTTCCACTCCCTAGGATTGATCATCTCGTTGACTCGACATCTAGGTGTGATCTCCTCACCTTTCTGGATGCGTACTCTAGGTATCATCATATTAGCATGGTTCAAGATGATGAGGAAAAAATAACTTTTGTAACTCCTTCAGGTATGTTTTATTATATAAGAATGTTGTTTGGGTTAAAGAGTGCAGGTTATACATATCAATGCAGTGTCCAGTACACATTGCATTCGCAACTAGGGCACAAAGTAGAAGCTTATGTTGATGACCTGGTAGTTAAAACCAAGACTGTGCCCATGTTGACATCAAACCTTGATGAAATGTTCTATAACCTTAGGAGCACCTAAATAAACTCAATTCTAAGAAATGTGTGTACGGAGTGCCCATGGGTAAACTGCTTGGTTTCATGGTCTCTAATCGAGGCATTAAAGCTAATCCAAAGAAGATCAGGGCCATCAAACACATGCGACCACCTTTGCGCTTCAAGGAGGTCCAAAGGTTGACTGGTTGTATGGCGACTCTTGGTCGTTTCATCTTACATCTTGGAGAGAAGGGCTTGCCTTTGTTCAATTTGTTGAAAAAGACTGATTGCTTCGAGTGGACTTCTAAAGCCGTTGAAGCTTTCTAGCAACTAAATGAAATACTTGCCTTCATCCCTAGTGTTGATGGCTCCCTAGCCTAGAGAGGCATTACTACTATATGTGGTGCTACACCAATGTTAGTCTATGCAATGCTCATAGTAGAACGAGACTGAGTATAGTGGCACATCTACTACGTTAGCGAGGTCCTCCAAGATGCCAAGACATTATATCCCCAAGCTCAAAAAATGATATACACAGTTCTGGTGGCATAGAGAAAGTTCCATCACTATTTCTAAGCACACGAGATCTCAGTGGCCACTGCTTATCTATTGGGGGAGATCCTGTACAAGAAGGAAGGTGTGAGGCAAACAACAAAGTGGTTGGTCAGGTTGGGTGAATTCTCTCTATAGTTTATACCCTAGATGACTATAAAGAGCTAAGTTTGGTAGACTTCATTGTAGAATAGACTCTTGCCACCCCCCCGAGGATGCAACATGTCCTAACCAAGGACACTGGACCATGTTTTTTTTATGGTTACTTCTTTAGAAGTGGAATGGAGTCTAGTTTTGTTCTGATCTTAACCACATGTGATGTGTTGAGGTATGTAGTGTATTTGTGCTTTCCAACCTCTAACAACATTGCAGAATACGAGGGACTCCTAGCAAGTTTTCGGGCAGCCATGGGCCTTGGTATCAGATGGCTAGTTGTGAAAGGGGATTCTCTCTGGGTGGTAAACCAATGGGGAAAAGATTTTTAGTGCTTAGACCTCACGATGGCTGCATACTTTGTAGAGGTGAGAAAGCCGGAGCAACACTTCTATGGCATGGAAGTTGTCCATGTCTCATGACACGACAACAACATTGCCAATGAGCTAACCCATCTTGCTTCTACCTAACTTGCAGTCTCGGCCGGAGCCTTTGAAGAAAGATTCACATAGCCTTCTACCTTGGTCATAGACTCATGATGGGGATGACACGCTTATAAACATGCCACTAAAGGTAAAACCACCGTAGAACGTTCTACCTAAGGTGCAATCCTCTAGCGATGCTGATATTGTTGTTGCCCTTAGTCAGGTAGCAGATTGGATGAAGCATATCTTATCCTACTTTAGAGACCAAGTTATCCCCGACGATGATGCCACAGCATAGAATATTGCACGACAAGCTAAACGCTATGTCCTTGTAGATGGGGATGTCTACAAGCAACAGACTTCTTCTTAAGTGCATCACTCTATTGATATGAAAACCATCCAATATCCATACTGATGAATCACACGCATGAAGACCTGGGAGGTCTGCTTAACTCTAATGTAGGTCCTTAAATTTTTTAGGTTCGAGCCATGCTAGTCAATTTGAACTACAATTAATAAGAGAGATAGAAAAAAATCAAAGCAACGAGCCAATCAACCAACAGGTTGATACGAAATTAAGCTATCGGTTGTCTAGACAATAGAGATTAGTTAATATTGTGAATGATAAAGCAAGAAAGTTCAACAACGGTATGATCTAATAAGTAAGATAAAACCTACTTAGATTTTATTATTAACTCTATTAAAGATAATCTTGATAGATCAGACTAAACTGATACAGTATAAGATTATAACTAAGGTTAGGTATGATTGATAGTAAATTAAACATATAAAAAGTTTATCAGATAATGATTTGATATGGAAGAAAATAAAAGCATAGTATAAAAATAATTCATCGGCTATAACTTTAATAGAACGTTGAATAAAAACTATCGACTTATCAAGATTTATCTTACTTAAAATAATCTAATAGATCAGACCTAATCTAGATAGTACAAGATTGATAATAATAAGATAAACTTAATGAGGCAATAAACTTTATATCTCTTAGTACATCAGATTAGACTAAGAAATTGAATTAATATAGCCTTAGATAGAACTGAATGCATTAAGACAACCAGCAAACATTTGAAATTAGCTAAGATATCGGTCCGAACCAAGAAAGTTTTAACCAAACTAATGCATTTACTATATGATGAAACCTACCTCTTGCCAGAGATTGAACTTAACCGATGCAACATAATCTAAAGAAAGATCTCATCGAAAACTATATTATTTATACTCCTAGAGGTGGCAATGCATCGAATTTGTTATATTGATTTGATTATTGTTATAAGACATCTAGATTTACATATTTGTACCCTTGGGTTTATACATGTCCAACACAAACACGGGATAATATTTTCTAAAGAAAAAGGAAAGAAAGCTACTCATGTATTTATATAAGAGATATTTAAAACTTACTCGTAACGACTTCAAGGAATAGATTCTTTTTTCTCCACTTATAGAAACTTCTTTGAATCTAGTCTTTACTAGCCAATCCACATCGGCTTCATTGACTTTCCTCTTTTAACCGAATCCATTAATGGCTTTTTAAAATTTCAGTGTTGACACACTCGGGAAGAGAGGAACTAGTTACTTCTTGATATCCTTAGAGGCGAGTGTGGAAGCCATGTGTTATATCGCACCCTTGTTGAAAAAGCTTTTCAACATGGTTTTTATTGGCCCATAGCCCACCAGGATGCTTGTAAGCTAGTTAAGCGCTACAAGGTATTTAGTTTCATGCAAAACAGATCCATAAGCCAACCCAAGCACTTCAAACCATCTCGCTATCATGGTTGTTTGTGTTCTGGGGGTTGAACATCTTAGGACCATTCCTAACTATGCCTAGGGCTTAAAAATTCATTTTTGTAGCCATCGACAAGTTCACAAAGTAGGTGGAAGCCAAACCTATTTGCACGATCACCACAGCTGCCGTCCTCAAGTTCATCAGGTCTATCCTGGTTAGGTTCAGTGTGGCAAACCAAATAATCATGGACAGTAGCTCCAAGTTTATCATTGAGACCTTCCAAGAGTACTTTGAAGACATGTGCATCAAGGTATGTTTTGCTTCAGTTGGACACCTATAGAGCAATGGTTAAGTTGAGAGAGCAAACACCGAGGTCCTTCGAGGACTCAAGACCCATGCTTTTGATCGGTTTCACAGGTATGCTAGGAAATGGTTGGATGAATTTCCCTCTATGCTCTAGTCCCTTCAGACCATGACAAGTAGGGCCACCGGTGAGACCCTATTCTTCTTGGTGTATGACTCTAAAGCAGTCCTGCCATTTGAGCTAGCCACTAGTTAGCTGCGTACTAAGGAGTAAAATGAAGATGAATAAGAGAAGGCTAGGAAGATGATGTCATCAACATTGAAGAGCTTTGTGATCGCGTGCCTCTCCTAACATCAGTTTATCAGCAAGCTCTGCACCTATACCAAGGTCGCAAGATATGAGAGAGAACTCTGGTTCTTGGGACGTCATCCTAAGAAGAGTACAGTCCCAGGCAGGTCACAACAAGTTAACTCCCTAGTGGGAGGGCCCATATACTGGTTTCTATCTCACGGCCTGGCACCATGAGAATAGATATGGAGGACGATGGAATGTTGCATAACACATGGAACATTTATGATGACTGATGGAGAGAAGGTTGGTAACCTTGAAACCCTAAACATGTAAGTACCTTAGCCCCTATATGTCCGTTTTTATGTTACCAGCTTATTAGAATTAGAATTATAGTATTTGATACATGGTTGGAGGCTAGGGTGTGACAGCCCGATTTTCATTCCAGGTATTAATAAATTATTTCTAGAATTTATATTAAACTATAAAGAATTAAACAAGTGAAGTAAATGTGGGAAATAAAATTTCCCTAACAAATTGTGATGTGGAGTATTTTTATTAAATTCTTCGTGATTAATTATACTATATTGAATTTTATTAGATTTTTCAGAGCTCACTAAGTAATTTCAATAATATAGAGATCATTTCAGTAATTACTTAAATAGAAAAATAAATTAAAATTCCTTTCCAAAGCTTTCGCCCATTTTTGGCCCAATCCTCCTCTCCATCCCGAGAAGCTGCCGGCCTGCTTTTCTCAACCCAGCTCGCCATCAGCCGGCCTACTTCCTCTCCGCTCATGCGCTCTTATGGCCCATCAATTGTCCCAGTGCGTAGCCCAACTCCCGCGCCTCGTCTCTCTCTCCCTGATATGTGGGACTAGACCCTACATGTCAGATTCGTCTCCTAGCTCGGGCTAGAGACCAGCTCTTGCACGGCGCTGTATCCCGCACCAAATTCTTCTGCCTCAATCTGCCTCCTTCCAAATCGATTGAGGGGTTTTGATCCTAGTAAACCCGACGAAAGGATCTTGAAGTTAAAGGAGTTGTACTGAAGCCAAACAGATCTCCTAAGCTTCGCTGTGTTTGCGTGACCGCATCGGACCTCCTTCGGTGAATACGGAGGACATATTCGGCGTGAACAATAACTATACCATTTCAAAATCCGAGTAAAAATATGGGTTGTTTGGATAGCTAAAGATTCTGTAGCTACTAGAAGCTCCTAAAAGATAGGGCCATTGGATCATAAATACAGTGGCGGTGTTTTCAACCTCACATAATAAGAGCAAATAGAAAAAAAAAGAACATCTATTTCCCCTTTTCATCCAAATATATATGAACCAATCATCTTTTGCAATTGAAAATAGTGATTATATTAGGTATCTTTATTATTTCTAAAAATATACCAGTCTTGACTTAACTTCCAGAAAGAATAATAATATTAATACGATTAATACTATAGTAATACTAGTAAATAATAAATCCAGGTGCCTGAAAGTGAAATCTACCAATTGTAAGAGGCCCCGGCCGTTGCAAATCTCCCTCTCCGGTATCGCCTCCTCCCATTAACTTCGGCGCCATCGATCCGTACGGTAAACGGCAAGGCACACCGGCATAAAACAGCGTTGCTCGGTTGCACCGGAAAGCTCACCTCACTGTCCTGAGCTGCTTAATTACGACCTAGCCTGACCAGTGATCAGTTCCTTCCTCCCTCGCAGCTAGCTGGCCGGAATGGTGGAGATGGACGCCGGCGCCCGGGAGGCAAGTCCACTGGGCCAGCTTGCTGCGACGGAGGAGCACGTGCGGCAGTTCCACCGGAACGAGCCGGCCAGTGCTCCTCCGCCGTCGCCATGCGCATCAAGGCGCCTGTCCACCTCGTAAGTGGTCACTCATCTCTGCATTAGCACCAACGTAACCTGCGTCGTCTCGGCCGGTTTCTCTTCTCTGAAATTTGGTTCTTGATGTGTGAGACTTATCTTTGGCTGTGTTTCTTGGGTCAATGGGTCTGTCTTGTTTTAATTCACTGATAATAATTTCGTTTATGCTCTTACCGGCAAGTTACCAACACACTGAGCTTCACTGAAAACGAAAATTTTCCACGCAAAAACAGAAATGCACAAGTGGAAGAGAAAAGTTTGCAGAATGGTGAGAAGAACTGACCTAAAAAATAATGTGATTTTTCCCTTGTGAGTTAGCTGAATTTCTATGTTCTGATGTGAGGCAAATTCTGAAGCCTCCGTTTTAGAGATATTCTTCTTCCTACTAGCTAATTAACACACCAAATGGATCAATTATTTTTGTATCTATCTGCACGCAAGGTCTTCCAGCTGCTCTATATACACACACACACATACATTATGTGTATGTTCTTTAGATGCATCTTGAAGAACAGAAACGATTCAACAAATATGTCAAACAGGCTCGTCCTTCCTTGTTCTTACGTTTGATAAGCCTTTGCATTCAATCACAAATTGACAATAGCAAGAAGAATATATATTTTGTACGATAACCGACCTAGAGGGATGTCTGTTGCCATCCTGTTGCTCTTTTTCACAAAATACATAATATTATAAAGGGAAAATTTTAAGTGTTTTAATGAGTATCATTATAAACAAAGCATATTGAAAAGAACATGACCAGAAGTAATCGGTAAGACAAGAATCTTACTCTCTCCTTTTTTGCATGTTTCATTAATTGTAGTTCCAAGTCCCACCATTTCATCCATAAATTTTTACTTACGTTATAATATATTTAGTCTAAGAACTTTCTTAGTCCCACTATCTTATTAAAATGACTTACAATTAGATATTGATATTTTTTAATAATTAAAGTATAACTTCCGGCCTTTGTACCAGTTAGGATGTATATAACCATATTTGTCGATACAAACATTTCAACCCTAATAATAGAGTTATCCATGACTCACCACCATACCAACCATGCATCTGAGTCTATTATAGATAATTTTCACTTATTCTCTAGCTGAGTGGTCTCAATCTTGTTCGTGTCATGGAATTGAATTAAAATATTAGGGATGAAGCACCTTTGGTGTAGTGTAGTTGTTAGCTGTATGATTTTGCTCACTATACAGTTAACTTGACTCTCCATGCTCATATCTATGCACACAGGGTCGTGCACTTTAGCACCACTACCCCTCAGAGTTAGCAACTCAAATCTGTAATGGGTACAGATCTTGATATAAATGAGTAATCAATTATGAGAAAATCTCATCTAGACGGTGGTTAGTCATCAATGATAGGAGTTGATGACAAATCATGATTTTTAAATTTTATATATAAAAAAATCTAAAAAGATATTTTGAATTTTGTTGGCCATCCTATGCATGGTCACACATCACTGTCGAAAATATTGTGCTTCACAAGGTGCACCGTTACCAACTCACATATAGAGCTTATGTTGACTACTTTTGACTATTGATGTTCGAATCATGTAACATATATTTCATATTCTAGATCACTTCAAATGAAAAGTTATTAACTATAAAATTTTAGATCGCTTCGTGTTATATAACTTTTTTATATAAGGAATATTTCTATCTGAGGTTGTTTGAAGAAGTTAATTTTCTTTTCAAAATAGATCTCACCTTATAATGGATATTCGGGCATGCAAACAATTTCAGATGCAAATATTGTCAATTATAATATTATAGATATGGTTAAGCTCTACAACTAGAACATGTCTCTATCCAATGTTATTGAAAAATTTTAATTTTAATTTTTCAAAATAGATTTTATTATGCATATTTGGAGATGCAATCTCAAATGAAAATGTTGTAAATTATACATCAAAATCTATAACTTTCATACGGGCAATGTCTTCATCCAAGATTGTTTGTAAAAATAAAAAAATAAATTTGCACTCATTTATGACAAGTCGTAACTATGACCATAAGAGATAACATTATTTCTGACAACAGATGAGTGGTCTCATCTGTGATAGTTTATACCAATACACTTGTCGCATATGATATGTCATCTGTGATGGGATATGGTTATGACACGTCATAGATCATCTATGACAAGTTATAACTATAACCTATCATAGATGACATTATATTTATGACTATTTGAGTCGAATCGGTCCTCTGTGTTCGTCAATAGAGGTCTAATGCGATCGTTGGAACACACCAAGGCCTGGTAGGTTTATTTTGCTTCAGCGCAGGTCCTTCAGCTTCAAGATCCTTTTGTCGAGATTGCTAGAGTTGTGAACGTGCCAGTCAATTTAACCCTACAACTGACAAGTAGATAATTGAGATAAACATCGGCTACGTCTAATGTACTCCTGCTATCGGCTGGTTACCGATAGGGCTGAAGCTTGTCCATCGGTTGGAAAGCTGATAAATATGTAGGCAAATAGCGATAAAGAGAATAGAATAGTTAATAAGCAAGTATATGGACTCCTTCTGTCGGCTGATTGACAATAGAAGGTGTAACACTCGTTTATCGGTTGAAAAAGTCGATAAAGTCATAGCTAGCAAGGAATAGGATAAAGGACTTATTGATTGTAAAACCAATGGCGCTCTGAAATAGAGTGTTTAATGAACAGTATGTGGAATACTTCAATCGGCTGGTTCCCGATAGAGGCTTAAGTGCTCGTTTATTAGCTGAAAATCCAATAATAGCAAGAAATAAGATAAAAGACCCATCAGATGTAAAGTAGATGGCGCTCCGAATAGAGTGGTGCTCTGAATAAGATAAAGGACCTATCAGCTATAAAGTCAATGATGCTCCAAATAGAATGTGCGATGAACAGTAAAGAGCGAGACATGATCTTCTAAAGATAAAGAGGCTAGATTGGATGCATGGACGGAAGAAACGGGCAAACCCATCAGCTAGTTAAGCCGATAAGAGAAATTTTTTAAAGATATATGTATATCGGCTAAGAAGCCGATACATTAAGCATGAGCCTCAATATGTAGATAACTCATCAGCTGACCACTTAGATGAAATGTTCCCATAAAGTTTTATCGAACTACGGCTCAATCTACCATCAGCAGTCTAGTAGGTCGAAACTAACCGATGCTGCATAAGACCGATGGTAATAGAGAGAGCTTGATAAGCCGATAGAACCACATGAACGTGATATAATGCATCAAATCAGACTAAGAGATCGGACTTAACCGATGCAGCCTTAGGTAGAACAGATATACCAAGATAGTGGAGAGATTTACTGATTCGTCGGAGATCAGACTTAACTAATACAGCCCCGTGTTGATAGCTAAAAACTATGGATAAAAACCTAGATAAACTAGGGTGACGATGCGATAAGATTGAATTAATCTATTTACAATGTCCCATGGGGTCTATATTTACACCCTATAGTTACAAGAGTCTGATATAATTACAAACAACATCAAAACATTATTTTCTAAATATATAAATATAAAAGAAAACTATCCTTAAGATATTAAAAAGCTAATTAAACTTATCTTACAAGATATATTTATTCTGCATGGTTTCTATTTTTTATTGAATCGAATCAATTATCAATCCATCTGATTGGCTATTTTCCTATATTAATTAGACTCTTTATATAAACCGATTGGATCTCTAATCTTACCAAATTTTGGTGAATATGTTCTATTAAACATTTCTCAAACAGGCTACTTTTTAACCCATAAGGATAAGTCATTTTAAATGGATCTTCTGACCTATCACAGATGTTTCATCATGGATGACTGGATCTATAGCAGTGTACTTAGAAATCTTGTTTAGTTCAAGGATTTGTGCTTGATTTTTATCTTTTAGCTTGATCCAAAGGGGCACATGAATGTGCATGCATATTGGTGTATGTATCTGCCTCTCTGGTGTAGTAAAGAAAATCTTACGTCATATACCCATGGTAAGGAAAGGGCCTATTTATTCTTGTAAACTGCCAGAGGTCCTAATTTCATCAACAGCTACCAAACCATCTAATTTCACCTCAGAATAATCAAATATGTAATCAGTGCAAATAACCTTGTACCATAACTCACCGAGGCATTGATCTAGATAGCAAAATAAGAAGCGGAAGGATGAGAAAAACAATTACTGAACTTTGACAAGCTGTAAATAAAGATCGGTATTCTTCTTCCCAAAAAGTGAAGTTTTTCTCAGGCCGGAATGATTATCTTAAAAAATTTGAAGTTTTCTCTTGTCAGTTGAATGAATTTGATTCCCTAAAAAAATACTGGATTTTAATGTGCCAGTTTGAAATCAACATTTTTTTAACCCTGCTTCCAAGATTCCTCTGTTGGCAGTTTACGCGATGGTTTTATGTCTCCTCTTCCTAACCGGCCAAATAAATCAGAGTGCATCTCTAGTCAAGGCCTTCCAGCTGCTATGCATACTGTGAATGTTTTCTAAATCCATCTGAAGCTAAACATGTATGTTATGTTATGCAGTTGTTTCAGCTACTGCCATCTTAATTTGTCTATTTGAACGACAGAATTATTCAACAAGTGTGTCAAGCAGGAACATCCTTATCCACTTTGCTGAACATTAGCTAAAGCAGAAATGACAGTTGTAAGATCGACTCACACTAATTTATTAGAGTGGATGAATGATTACGAAATTCAAAAATAAAATTTAACACTTTTTCCTAATTATAAAAACTGAAAAACCGTATTTTTAAATATGGCGTCATTATAACATAGATATATAATTTCAATCGACCTAAAAATTGTACAAAATAAACAAGACACAATTTAAAAACAAATCTAACTAAAATCATCTCAATGGAACTTCTGCATCTCGATATATTAATGAAACAAAATTACTAAAATAATTAAAGCCTAATTAATTAATAATGAGAGATAAAAAATAATTAACCTATCAAACTTTTCAAAACACTAGAAAAATACCCTAGCTAAATTTTACATGAAACAAACCAATCCAAAGAGGAACAAATTAATTTAAAATCAATCGCTATTCATACACAAAGATAAATAAGAACGAGATATTAATTACCGTAATAATCTTCCATTAACTTTATCTTCATTATCAATACAAAAATTCTTCAAAAATCTCACTCAACTCTCTGTGTTAATTTATAACATCTTACCCTCTATTTATAGCAAAAAATAACTAGAGAATCCTAAAGGAAAATAACTAAATCCTTAAATTTTGTAACCACTGCCTTACTTATTTTTAGCGTTGAATTTAAAATCGATGTAAAGAATCCCGCTCGTACACTGTTTCCACACCGTCGTACCAATCTCGTGATAACATGTGTCCCTGAGATCTCCTACACTCCATGGGCAAGCCACATCTCCACCCTATCTAGGCCCACTTATAAGCCACTACGCCACCGTGCGCCTGCACATATAAACCAATTAAGCCGTGCCAATTTTAATATTAATTTAATTTTGTAATACCAATTTTAATATAGAGCAATTTTACAAAATTTAATTTAAATCAATTTTTTATTACTTTTGATTTAACAATCTTACTCTTAATAAAAACATTAGTAACAACACATAAATATTTACCTTCAAAAACCATTTGTATTTAATTTCCTAAAAATCATGTGTAAACTCTCTTCCTCTTTTTGACATTGAATCCATCCAGAATATATGAAGAAAGAAAGTTTTTAAATTTTTTACCAATTTTATTTTTTATTTGGATAAGTACCACAAATCATCAATCTAGACAAGCTTGTACATATCCTACTAAAATTAATCTACACTCTCATATTCATACACATGCAATATAAATCCTATATAATTAAAAATCAATTACAATTAATAATTTATTACAAGACATAACAATTCTTACTCAACTATTTTAAAACATATAAGCAAAACAAGAAAAATTCAAAACTTTGTTAAAAATATCTCCCAATTGATATTTAGTATCCACATGTAATAATTTCTTAGACATACAAATAATACTTATGTTATCACAGAAAAATGAAACATTTATCAAAGTAACATCATAATGCTTAAGCATAGCTACTATCAAAATATTTAACAACTAGCAATAGCCATATACTTAGATGCTATAGAGAATTGTTTTCTAGATGACTAAGCAACAAGTGAATTATCCACGAAGAAACAAATACTAGAATTACTTTCCTATCATGTCTATACCTTCCAAAATTAATATTAGAAAAAACTCTTAAAGTAATACATAAGGATATAAATAAACATATACCAAGATTTTTAATGCCATAAACATATCTAATAATACGCTTAATTGCTTGAAGATGTAAAGCATATTGAGAAGCTTTGAAATTGTGCACATAAACATACTGCAAATTATATATCTTCCTAAGCGTACTCAGTTGTTTGTGAAGTTATGGTAGATATTAGAAACAATTCAATTGATTGTGTGGGGAACTAAAACTTTATCTTCATCAACAAAGATATTCTCACCTTGAATATATGTATCTGTACCTATATCTACAACCATAGAAGTAAAAGCAAAACAAAAATTATGTTTTTAACATGCGATGCTCCTATGAAATAGGAGAACCAATTTTTATCACCGAATATATAGCGTGAGCATCCGAAATTCACTAGTCAAAAATTCTCCTTTCTCACACAAAGTTCATACATAGAAGAAGACACTGTTGAGGTCTTCATATTGAGGTTAGTAATATAATATTTAAAAATCTAGTACTATATTAATATTCAATGGGTAAACATGTTCATCCCTTTAGTCCTATATAATTGGACTGAGTTTTTTCTCCACATTGAAAAATGCTCACTCTATTTTATATTATAAAAAACTTTTACTTTTTTCTAATTCAAATTTTTTAAGTTTGATCATGTTTATAGAAAAATATAGCAATATATATAACACCAAATTAGTTTCATTAAATTTAACATTGAATATATTTTGATACTATATTTATTTTTGTGTTAAAAATATTGCTATGTTTTTTTATAAATTTAATCAAAGTTAAAAGAAGTTTAACTCAGATAATATAAAATGGAGGGTGTATCCCACATAAAAATTGCACCACAAGCGTATAAACTCACAACATAATGAAAAATATTACACAGTGTTGCACTACTGTAAATCTTGTCGGTGTATTTTTTATACTTTTTTCTTTGACATGATTAATGAAGAAATCTCCTGCTGGCGCTCTCCAACTCATAAGTCGTGAAAAAATAAGTAATAAAAAATAATTTATAGAACATTAGCAATTTAAAAGCTAATATAAAAAAATAAACTATAATAATAAAAACCTCACAATTAACTCTAAAAAAATTTAGACATGGCTGGCAAACCAAAAGACAAATGATGAGTTGATAATTAACTGTTCTCCTGCTTAATTAATTAATATACTTTGAGAATATATACATTCTCTGCAGAATTACTCGTCAGTCCTGACGGCTAACCCCGAGGTCATCGACGGCCAGCCGATGGAGTCATTCGTCGTCGACGTCCCCGAAGGGAGCACCGCCGACGAGACGCGCCACTTCGTCGAGTTCCTCATCCGGAGCAACCTCAGGTCACTCGCGGTGGTTTCCAAACGTCTGCTGCTTGCCGAGGGGGACCTCGTCGAGCGTCCTGCACAATGACCGGAGCAATTTGGTTTTGTTGCCATTTGTAACAACAACAAAATTTGGGTAATCGTATACGATGGCGCGTGTGTGATTGGTTCGATGCATTACCAAAATTTTTTACGTGATGCTAGGTGGGGAAGTTTATTACTAACTCGGTCCAGATACATATAGCTAGCATCCCTTGCTGCCTTGACGTGCAAAAATTTCGCATAGCTGAAAACATCGGCGTTGGCCGGATTCACGTGCACGGCGGCGGCGGGACGAGAAGAACCATGATCAGCTGCAAAGGATACCCAAGTGACGCCTCTCGAAGACACAGGTTGAAGGCATCTTGGCACATCCAGGAAATCATCAGCCACATCCTGTACATCTGCTCTCGGAGACGAAGGAGGCCAGCGCAGGTGCGGGAGCCTCGTCGGAGATGTAGCAAACGGCCGGCGCAAACCCATTGTATTCACAGCTGCAAAACGGAGGAAATGAACTCAAAAGATCTCCAACTGAGGGCGGGTATCGTCGTCGTCGCCGTCAATAGCTTGCATGGCCGAGCTCATCTAGGACAACGGCAGTCGGAACTGGCATCTCTCTTAAGAAAAACCAAGAGGAAAAATTAAAAACAACAGCGGGCTACCGAAAGACCCGACTACGGCGGTGGCCGCTGGCGAGTCGCCGGAGACGGAGACGGAGGGGAAATGGGGCCGAAACTGAGGAGAGGAGGTGGCTACAGGGAGATATTGAAAGCGTCGCAACAGCCTGAGGGGTCCGCAGCGACCAATACTGCCTTGGATTGGATAACACTTTGTTTTAACAAACAATAAGTTATATAGGAAGTAACTTCATTACTTCAAACATTAGAACTAAAATTGCAGAATTTAAACCCATCAGTTTTGTCAAATGGGATGAAATGAAGCAATTTATTGCATCTAGTGCAAATTAGGCCCACACTATCTACGTAAAATGGGCTGAAATTAGGTCGATCCAAATGTAAAATTAAGCTTCCCACCGAGATAAAATGGGTCGTAATTAGACCCATCGCCAACTTTAGATATGCGAACTGTCCTATTAGGCCCATTTCACAGTTCCAACCGTCAATAGGCTTGACCTAGGCCTACCGTTTATGTTTGATGGGCTAAATTAGACCACTCAAATCGCGGAAGTTTCAACTTTCAGTTCAGAAAGTGCTTTGTGTTCAACAAGAACGTACGATCGTCAATGGTCTTCAAAAAACAATTAAAAACAATTTAATTTTAAAAAAAATTAGCCGGATTTTATTAGGAGTCAATGGTCTTCAAACGGTTTTCACGAAAACCAAGAGAACCGTAGATCCCCAGTTTTTGGCTCTTTGACGTTTTGGTGAACCTGAGCTTCAGTAACAATTGAATACTGGCCCTTTAGATCAGATTAGCCTGAAAATCACGAACAATAATTCACAACAATTCATGTAACAGTCCGAGATTTTAGTTGCAAACCTTTCATTAGGAATGATTAGTTTTCATGAATGTGGTAGTGCTGGGGATAAAATAAAAGCTACAATTAATATATATTGTATTTCTGCCAGATGATCCATCGGCCAGCCTGTGCGGCAACAGAGCCGATCATCAGCGAGCCCGTGTGACAGTATTTCCCAGGTGATCAGTGTTGATCCATCGGCTATATTCTCAGGCGGCTGGCTATATTCCCAGGCGATTCCTATTTTCTTTGCTTTTGATGCACTTCGTTTGGTGATTGATAATGCCATGCCGTTCTTATATCTTATTCTTCTTTTCTTGTAGATCGAGTTACATAGTATATATATACTATCATTTCCATCCAAATATAATTCTTTTTATGTCCTGAGCGATATCTTTTTTGGTCGGTATGCCACTTGTTCGTACTAAACAGTACGATTATATACTTCTTTTTTAACCTTTATGGGGTTTACTTTACATAGGTTTGCGATCTGCTCTTCATCATTCGGTTCTCAACTTGCGCAAGCAGAGTTGCAAGCCGTTCTTGCCAGGCGGCGACCATGGTTAATTTCACAAGTTTGTAGAACCACCTTTCTATCTGCATCTGTATCATCGTGATTATGTATGCTATTTGTAAAGAAAATGCCGTATGCGGACTTTGAGGAATATCGGTCATTTTCTTTGGACGACACTAAAAATTGATTGGCCAATATACTACTTTCATGAGAATCATATGCTGGTAACGTGAATGAATCAGTAAGTATGCTCAGTTTTGTCATAATACCACTTCTCGGTAGTACATACCATTAGGCAAAAAAAAGTAGTACATACTCGTTCATTCAATGGGAAGCAGTATATACTGACCAAACAAAAAACAAGTATATACTGACCAAACTAAAAAGTATATACTGGTCAAACTAATAAACAGTATATACTGGGCCAAGCAAAAAATCAGTATATACTAACCTAGCAAAAAAAAACACAAGTACATGTTGAAAAAAATAGCAGTATATATAAACTCCGATGAGAAATGCAATACATACTGACATTTTTTAAGATTTCCAAATCGACGTGCATGGATCAGATACGGAATACAATAATTATTTATTTTTTCCACTGGATTTTTCTGGTCAGCTGCGCATGCAAACGGAAAAAAGGTATTTTGATTTGTTTAACTGGTTAATGGATTTTTTATTGGACTATCCAATATCCAATAGGGGTGGGAGTACATACTCCTAGAAGTACAAAATGGGTTCATATATATACACAAATGCATTAAAATATAGTTAGAGTGTACAATAGTTTAAAAATAATTTTTACTAAGAGTTATATCACCCTTAAATACTTCATAATAAAAAATTTACTAATAAGACAATATAATTCGTGTAAAATTTTAACGGAGATGTATGTTTTGATTATTGCATATGTGTGTATATATATAACAATGTTGCAACGTCGTTTGTCACGTAGTAGGTGAAGCCGTGAAGGTGAAGTTCAGTAATGAACGTAACAAGGTTTGCATGGTTGGTTCTACAGTTACACGCACGATCTACTGGAGAATACCATATGATCTGATGCCTATCCATACTACTTTATATGTGGGAAATGCTACAGGTACATCTATCACTCACAAGTTTTAGAAAAAAAGTGAAAAAAAATAACTGCATTGTTTATGGCTTTCATATTTGTCACGTCGAAGAAAAATCATGTGCAACAAAATACCTTATGCCTTAATTTGTTTGCAAGAATCATGAGTAAATGATTTTTTCCATCATCAATGAACCAGAGAAAAAGAAACCATCAACAACGGAACCAGCTCCAACTACTATTTTTTTTTCCGGTGGCTGACTATTTTTTTTTACAATTTTCGCTGGCAATCGGTAGTGAAGACCACAGCATCAAAGCCTCTAGGTGACCACCTGACTAGCCTAGGAGCTTGCTACGCTGAAAAACCCATGCTTGTTTTGGATGCCGAAATGGTACAATAATAATCGTGGCAATTTCAGTTTCGACAAGCTCAAATAATTAGCAAACCTTTCTCTTTTTTCTTCCTTCATTACCCTACCTAGAGAGAGAGAGAGAGCCATGGGCAGTCAACGGCGCCGGCCGGTGCCGTGCCTCAACTGAATTGGAAAAGGCTGTGGTAGGGTGGTTGCTACCTGAAATTGCCCAAGCAGATGCTACCTAATTAGCTAGCTACTGCAACAAATTAACCACACATGCATTCATATACTACAAGCGTATATATGCGTGCCTAGGACAAGGACACTATATTGTTGGATTTGCTGATGCATCACGGTCACATGCATGTCTGTTGCAACAGAGTGAGGATAAAATGATAATGGCTTCACAGGGTCCAGGGAACAGCAAGGTAAGCTTCTTAATTTTTACGTTTCTCCCACAGCTTTTGGTTGTATTTATTTTAATGAATGTCTCGTATTTTGAAGCAGGGATTGGTATGGTAATTTTTAGAGGTGCACAGGTGAGATAAGCTCTAATTCCTAGTTGCTTCATAAAGAATGATAGAAAAAAAAAGTATTTCCTGAAGCATTCATGAATGAAATTTTATGACCATCCAAAACGGATTTTGGGGGTGATGCAACTTAATTAATACGTACTTACATCATCAATATTTTGGAAAAGAGAGGTCGTCCTTCCATCATGAAAAATTCAGTACACATGTATGTTGGTTAGTTGCCAAGTGAACTACTGTTAATGACAATCATAACTACAAGGGTCTGTTTCATGTGTGAATTAAGCATGATATACACAATGTTTAATTTCATCACGATAGAGATGTGACGTAGATGTGAAATGATGTAGCTCACCGCATCATTGCATCTTGAAATTGGCATCATTCTTCCATTTTTGTCGTTACTTACGTGACTGCAAAGCTATTTGGCACTTTTTGTATGGCAACAGTGAAGATCTTTTTTTTCTACAAGAAAACTCTTATGAAAACTTTAGTTTACATACAGAATATGTTGCTTTCATCATCGACTGTACCGTCCCTATATACAGTACGTACTATTATATCATTTTAAGAGGATATTTTTCCTGTTCAAAAAAAGCTTAGCAAATTTATTTTGAATAAATTTAATTATAAGTTTTACCTAAAATTTGGAAAGGGAGTATTAGCATTATCACTAATACAGAATACCACAAACGTGCCGAGATGTTTCCTGTCCACCGGAGATCATTAGACGGGATCAAATTAAAAACTGGCATCTACGATTCTTAAAAAAAAAAGTCACCTCTCGTCGGGTTAGGGCATAGGTGCTAGTTTGTTCTATAAACTGTCACCTAGGCTCTCTCCCAACCGCCTCTCTAAACCGTCCTAAAAAAATATACGTGACAGTGATGGTTAAGAACTAATACCTATAACATATATATAATTATAGGTGTTGGTTCTAGCTTTGCATCAGTCCACTAACATATCTTTGCCGATTTTACCTATGACTCGGAACATTAGTTTTGATAATTAGTGTCGGTTCAATAGTATTTGGAATCGACACTGAGGTGCTGGTACATATATGAAAATAAAATTAATATTCTTTGTTTTATTTGCAACATATTCATATTACATTAAGAAAAATCTCGCAGAAAAATCTCACATGTCATTTCAAGTATTAATGAAACGACATGTTGAAGTTTTCTCTGCCAGTATGATTATAAGACTGCGTGTACCAACTGATGGATGAAGACCATGGTTGCCATTTGCAAAATTGTGATTGCATTGTCCAGTGGCACTAAAAAACTGAAAGCGCCGCGGATGGCGCGGACGCTGGGGCGATCCACATCGTATAAGAACAGCGTTTGATTCTACTGTTTTCTCTGCGCGGCTGGTATCTCGCTATTAGTTGGTTAGCTGCGTGTGTGCGGCGTGAAAAACTTTTCTATAATTTTTTTAAGAAAAAAACACGCGTTCAGAAAACGTACACGTAAAAATCCATTTTACGCACCCAGGCTTCCCACTCCGCGCGGCGTGCCTCGTCTCTTGCTTCTCCGCGTGGATGTGAGGAGTGTAGGTAGGGTACTTGATGTGCTTATTTTGTATTATGTTCTTCCATGCTGTAGGTACTGTATTTTTCACATTTTTCTGAATTTTTTTTTCATAATTTTTAGATTTTTTTTAAATACTCTAACGACTGACGCAATATGATCGAACGAAAATCCGGGCCGTGCGTGCCTGTGCTGTGTCGAGCCAGCCGTGCCATACCGTGCCGGCACAACATACCACGTCCTCAGCATAGGCACGGCACATCCCGACGGACCGTGCCAGCACGACCCAACTGCCGTCATGTTCGGATCATGCTAGGTTTGATACTGTTCACGTGTGCCTAGGTCGGCACGTTAAGGCTGATCTATTTAGCCATCACTATCAAGTAGGGTTGAAGATGCACTGAGTGAGGATTTCTGCTCAGGCTGTGTCTCAGTCTTTGGCTTGCAAAATTAAGTGAAAGGTAAGAATGCATGTAATTTACTGAGAAAGGTAGTATGCCCAAGAGCTTTATTCAAAGAATGGAAACCTTACCATCAGTGGAGGGTTGTTCGGTATGAGATGGCATAGGAGAGGCTGCGACAACAAATTTTTTTCTTCACTGATCTTGAGGAAGTTGATTTGCTTATTGGTGTGTCATGTGCTACAGGCCTGACAGTATACTTGGTTTGTTTTGAGGTACTGTGTGTTGCTATGGTGGCTACCTTTGATTCAGTGCTTGTTTCACTTGGTGGTGGTGTCTGAAGGGAGCTCGCTGGATTTGCTGACATGATAGCTGGTGCCATAAGCAGAAAGGGCTGACTTGAAGCACCGGATGATACAATGGTGTTCACCTGCAGAGACTTCTGACTTCTCCTGACAGTATCTCGTGTGAAGCTGACATTCCATACGAAGGTGGCGTCAATAAGGGCTGTGATTTCACTTGAATGAATTCATTTTCGGGTGGATTTTCTTCAGTTGGAGATTTTACTGGTTTGCGTATGAGGCGTTGTGCAGTTCTTCCAAAAAGAATAAATTTAGCGTCACAAGTATCATCCCCAGCAGTGACAACAACTTTGTACCTACATGTATAGGTTAAATGATTATACCAGTGTAGGTGAAAAATCGTAAACATGCACAAAATGGATTGCGCTTCGATGCTGACCTTGGGTCTGGTATGCCTATATAAATTTAGCTGAAGCATTTATAGGTAGAACCATATCGCTTTGAAGTCTTGTAGCAACTTTGGTATGAATTGCATCACCAGGAATTTTCATTACATATCCTTCTAACGGTCACATTGACTATAAAACGTGCTTGCTACAAAAGATGAGTGAAACTATTATGTTATTGGTTAAAAAAGGCATTCTACTGGTAATATGATGGTAAGAGCTAGAAATATGTAGTGAACAGATAATTGAGACTTAGTACAGACCTTGTGTATGTGAGGATTCAGAGCAAGAACTTCTTGTATACCTTTTTCCTCAGGGACATCCTGGATGTATCCGGTGGCAGGATTGTTGACCCACTTGATTGGCAGAAAGTTTGTACTAAAGCTACAGACAAGAGGCGTGTTTGTAATCAATGGATAGAATGCCAGTAAATGTAAATGTAGGGTTGCAGCCAGATTGATTAGGTGGTAGGAACGTGATAAAACTACCTTTCTTTCAGTCCAAGCACTTCAGGTACATCGAGGTTAAGATACCATTTGCATGGTGAGCTTCCAGTCACTCTTAGACCTGTAGACAATGGTACGGATGATTAATTAGGTGCTGTTGGCTGTTTGCAATATATGGTATAGTAATTTAACAATAGCTAGATAGAAGTGTACCTAAGCCTCTATAATCTTTGACAAGTGTTCCAACAAATACAACCACTTGGGGTTGTGTTTGTCCAGCACCATATATTTGTCAGCATCCAAAGTAGTCGCTCTTTCTCATCAGAGTGTGATAGGTAGCATTGAATTGCTAGGTTTTAGATTGATAGTAAAATTGGTGGTGTAATTATAATAGGAATGGATGGTTGGATGTTAAGAACTTGTGGGATAGTTAGTCTGAATATTAGGTTATAAAACAAACTCATGAAGGTGCTAGGTCTTACATAACTAACCTTGCATCACAAATCTATAGTGTTCTTTTTAAAATGTCGGTGTTTCTTGACTTAGGACGTAGGGTAGCCATGTCACCAATTTCAGTAATGGTACCCATAATATCTGGTTGCATAGGATGCAGATTTAATCAATGATATGATAGAGGGAATCATAGACATAATAATTGGAATATGATGGGAGAATTTTATTACCAACGTAGGACTAATTCTTGTCATCAATATAGTGAGCATCCTCAAAAGGCGTCAATGTAAATGTTATAGCAGGGAAATCAGCAGGAACGTCAATGCATTTTTCAAGGGTCGTCCATTTAGTGAACAAAATCATGAGATTGTTCTCAACTGGCATGTATGTCCTGCTTGCCATTCTCACAGTGAATGACTCAATACTGTAAACTTTTTCTTCTTGCAGGAGCGGCTTAAGCTTTTCAATTGCAGGGTGATAGATATGGACATGTATGCTAGTCCCCTGCATGTTGTGAATATGTTCAATGCTGTTAATACCATGTTTCATGCAGTGAAGTAAACATAGAAGAAAGTGTATAGTGGCTAAACTATTACCATTCATACAATAGGACAAGATCAGTGTGTAAGATCTTTGAATCATCAGGACAAGATCACAAAAGTCCTATAGTCTAGAAACCCTTGCACGAATCCGTACATTTGAATCTTCGGACGAAAGCTGTGAAATGTGAAATGAGTATGTGCGACATTTGGAATCTACAGTAAGCAGAAAAGGTTTCAGCAGGTACAAATCTAAGTTGGCACAGTCAATAAATAGAGTGCTGAGAAGAATAATACATAGAATTTTAATAGCCGTATGCTGCAATATGTATATAGTATATAATAGATCGTAGGGAAATATATTTATTACAAAATGTATGTACAAAATCATTTGTCATTGAGGTGAAAAATGCTAGCTATGCAGCAGCGAAGTCTGCAACAGCAAAGGAGCTGTATTATTACAGTGATAATATAAGGGGAAAAGGCAAACATGGTAAACAAAACAATGCTGAGAATAGCACCACTGGCAGCATAGCAGAAAGTATTTTGGTGTAAACAACATTCCTTGTTTAGTTTCCACATGATCCATCATCATTCTAAATTAAATTTTTTATCCTGATTGGCTTGTTGCTATTTTAATTATAGAAAGTGTAATTATGATAGGATAATCATGGCATTGGTTGTCTTGTGAGCCTCCTCGGCCACCTATATATACTGATACATTGATAGAAAATAAAATCAATTATTTCCATATTTTTATAATATCAGAGCGGTTCCAATCCGCTATTTTTCCGCAACTAAAGGTGTCGTTGTTGCTGTCGTCGCTGACCTCCTACTCCGCTACTACTGTGCTATAAGAGATTGTCGAGGTCCGATGTCCTCAATGCCGCTGCTCTCGAACAGCGCCTGTCGCTGATCCGATCATCACCACCAGTGACGGTTGCACGTCACCGAGAGTGTCGCCGGTCCTATCGCCCACCCCGTAGCCGTCCTCGTCACCGGGTGTGGCCACCGAATCTGATCTTGTCGCAGCTTTCGCACCAGCGCTCGTCGCCGATCCGATCGCCACCATCGGTGCTGACTGCACGTCACTGGGAGTGTCGCTGGTCTCATCGCCCGAGCTACCGATCCGATTGGATTCCCAATCTAATCGGATCTACTATCACCGGGAGTATCGTCGGTCTCATCGCCCGCCGACCCTCCGATCTGATCGGTTGAATCGGTCCGATCTGATTCTGATCTGATCGGCTTGTCGCCGGTCTCATCGCCCGCCAATCGGTCCGATCGGATCCCCGATCTGATCGGATCTACTGTTGATTCGATCCGACTGTCGACCTCACTCGCCGATCGGTCCGATCGGATCCTGTCTACTGTCGATCCGATCGTCCTCTGATCCAATCAGCTCTACTGCTATTTTCCGAGCGCCCTACTGATCGGTCAGATCGGATCCTGCCTATTGCCGATCCGATCACCCTCCGATCCGATCGGCTCTACTGCTGATCCGATTCCTCTGATCAGATCGGCCACCGATCCGATCCCTTTGATCCGATCGGTTCTACTGTCGATCCGATCCCTCCGATTTGATCGGCTGCCTATTGCTGATCTGATCGCCCTCTGACCCTCCGATCTGATCAGCTACCTATTGGCCCTCCAATCCGATCGGCTCCATTGCCGATCTGATCCCTCCGATCAGCTCGGCGGCTGTCGATCCTTTTGATCGGCTGTCCATCGGATCTGATCGGCTCCCGATCTGTTTTCCATTGGATGTCAATCCTATCATGGCCGAAGAAGGCAACGGCGTCGCTGCTTCCGATGACCGCTGTCTCGCGGCCCATGCTGCTCGCGCTGACGAAGTGCGTTGGGCTATGGAGGCTCGTCTTCGCAACAACGCCCTAGATGTGTACGAGAGTGCTCACGTGGCTCTCTAGGCGCAAGCCACCGCCGTCGTCAACGTCAAGGCGCTTATCCCCGTCATCCTCGACAAGGCCACAGACTCTTACACCAAGTAGCGCGGCATGTTCCTCACCGTCCTCGGCAAATATGCCTTCACGTGCCACATTCTCGAGGATGAAGCGTTCCCCACACGACCGGTATGGCTTCAGGCGGATTGTTGTGTCCTCACTTGGGTGTACGGCACCGTATTCAGCGACCTGCAGCAGTCGTTGCTGATGCGGCAGGGCAATGCCCGCAACGCATGGTGCTATCTTGAGGAGGAATTCCTCGGCCAGAAGGAGTACCATGCCCTTTTTCTCGAGACGCAGTTTCGCACCTTCCGTCAGGAGTCCCTGAGCATTACTGACTACTACCGCTGCCTTGAATCCATGGCTGCCTTCCTCGCCAAATTCGGTGACCCCATCAGCGACAAGCAGATGATGCTCACGTTTCTCCACGGTCTCAGTGGCAAGTTCCGCCACATGGTATCCATTCTCAAGATGCACCAGTTGTTCCCAACATTTACTGAAGCGCGCACTCACCTCCTGTTGGAAGAGATGGAGATCAACGCTCGTCCTCTGTCCCCACCGGCCACTCTCGTCGCTGCGATGCCGCGTCCGACACTCCAACAGGTCAGCATATAACTTAGAAAACCCGTTTTCACTCATGGCCAGCTCTATGTTGCTATTTTAAAAATATGAGAATGATTGATTTTATTCCGTGTCAATGTATCAGTATATATAGACGGTCGGGACGGCTCACAAGACAACCACACAGCCATACTATGGTTATTCTATCATAATTACACTTCTTATAATTACAATAGAATAACATATAGGAAATATAATTATGATAGGATAATCATGGTATGACCGTATGGTTGCCTTATAAGTCGTCCCGACCGCCTATATATATTGATACATTGACAGGGAATAAAATCAATCATTCCCACATTTTTAAAATAGTAACATGGAGCTGGCCATGAGTGAAAACGGGTTTTCTAAGTTATATGCTGACCTGTTGGAGTGTCTAACCTTGACTTTTATTGATAATTCTTGAATAGCAAACTCGAATGAGAAATTGTGTGTCATTTCATTTTCTATGGTGCTAAGTATAATTCTGAACAGTTTCACTGACATTTGATCCAGTGAGTACAATTCATTGTGGGATTCTTTCACCTAAATTCCATTGCACTAACCTATTGATTGGTTTAAGTTTCAGAGTAGCATAACGACAACACCTTCTTTAAGAATAAGTTTATATGTAAGGAAGTTAGCACCATTTATTGAGTTAAGAAATTTAGGTGGGTATAACAAGTCAAAATCTAGAATTTACTCTGAGCATTTTGATATTGCATCATAGCTTAGATATATCATTACATCTCCTAAGATTATACTAATAACATGTTGTTTATTTCATCGATAGTTGAATTGTTAGGGTAAACAATTGCACGAGAAGCTAGGTATTATGGGTTTTTTATGATGCAAGAAAATCAGGATAAAGCTCTTTGACAATAGCAGCTATTTTGTCACTATTGGTCATAACAAGTAAGTCATTAGGAATTGTGATCCATAAAAGATGAGCCTCGCCTTCTCTCGCAATCATAGGTAAGTTTCCATTGCCAACAGCTAAAACCCACTTACTGAAATCACGCAGTTGTTTTTTTTCTGTGGTAGATGTGTGTGAAGCAACCTCATGTTTATGTTTATGTTCATAGTTAACATCATGGCATGTTTCCATAGATCACAGTTTGTAATGGATGCATTAACTACAACAAGACGGAATCCTTTAGGAACAACCAGCAATATTTGCCTAAAATCATTGCCTAGAACAAGTTTTCCTCTAAAAGGTATAATAGAATTTACAGGGCATGTCTAAAAAGAGCATCGCGTAATGTGTGGTTTGGTGCTTCAAAACACTGTGTATGTGTCATTGGAGCTTTATCCCATATAATAAGTGCAGTCTCATTTAAAAGTTTAGCGAACATAGTCCCTCATTTTACATTGCAAATGCTAGTTTCATCAATGTCAATTGGTATCTTAAATCATGAGTAAGCTATTCAGCTCTATGTAATAGCAGACATGCTACTACTAATGAAGTTATAGCAAAAACAATTTTATTTTATGATCTAAGTTTAGCAATGATAACATTCCATAGAAATGTCTCGCCAGTTCTACCATGGCTACAAAGAAAGAAAAATTTAGATTGTCTAGGAATGACACGAGAGGCTATTGCGTGAAAATTTGTTTTTTCACAATTCAACTGTGTTACTAAAGAATCCTCATGCATAGACAACATAAGAGTGTCAGTGTTAGTTGTAAGCAATTCATCAATTAACCTATTACCGCCAAGGATCTGTAGAGTGGAGGTTGGATGCGCCAAGTCAAAATCTTTTATGTTACAATCATTATTTCCAAACACAATAGTAAGTTCATGTAGGAGGAGGTTAAGCAAGTGTGCATGTGGAATAATGCATTGCTGGTTATCTAATGCCTTTTCAATCTATTATGGATATCATGAGCTACTATTTATCAAACAATGATTGCACATTAGTAACAGAGCAGTAAAGAATGACAATTACAAAAACTTAGCTGGCCTCACCAAATAGAAGGTACTATCTATTGTCTCCTTCAAGAAGACCTCTTGCCTCATGTGCCTTCCTATATGTGGCATAAACAATGCCATTGTATGTTTGTAAGTCAACACAACTTTGTGCGCCTTTAATAATCATAAGCAATATTTGTAGGTAGTAAAGTTCACCAATAGTTAGATGCACATAATAAATTCTACCCATTTTAGGGCCATGTGTTCTTTCACTCCATACCTTAGATGATGGTTCCCATGGCCATTCTCTGGGAACTCACAGTATGTCAATGAATGAATCTTAGGATATTTTTTATTAGCTTCAAATCATACAGTTAGCATTGAGTGTTTTGCAGTAGGACTATTATGTACTGATTGTAAATTAGAGCATTTCTCATATCTAACACAGCTCTTCCTAGGCAAATGGACCACCAATTGTTCAACATGAGAGACTCTAGAATGTACGTTGAACTCAAACAACGATGAAGTGACTCACACGTTGAAAGAAATCTACCATCCATATATTCTGATATTTTATTATGTGGAGCTAGATCATGATTTGGTGATACATTTCCTATCTTAGCAGTTGTCTTTGAAGTATATCTACAGTCTTAACCTTTTATAAAGTATATTATATTTCACATTACACCCTAAGAGGTGAAGAGTTATTTTTGGTCAGACGTTCTATGGCATATCTGAAGTTTTGGACAAGACTATTATCAAATATAGATAATAGGGCACTAATTATCTCAGTGTCCACTTTATCCGCATTATCGTCATCATTTTCAAAAGTATTTAATCGATTTTGTGTTTCATTTTGGGATCATAGATATATATCTGATCAAATTTTGGGGAACCACGTGATGAGAGAAGAGTACTAGTTCTATGGTACACAACACCATTAATTTTGAAAACATATGATGTATTTTTAGTATTAATCGATTTGTGTTAATAATGTCACCCATTGAAGCGAAAGCAATATGTCTCAAAAATATCTTGAATGGTTCATCACCATTAAAGTTTAATAATGTCGTAAGTGGTTCAAGAGGTGGATGTAGCTTAGTTAATTATATTTTCCCACTCTTACAACATAGATTATAAATTATTTCTCTCTTTAAAATAGCGGAAACACTTTTTACTCTCTTTGGATACAAAACATGCACACAGTATAGACATTCATATGTTAGAGGACCGTAGTACGATTTCCCTCTTTGAAATAGCAGAAACACTTTTTACTCTCTTTTGATACAAAACATGCACTGGACATTCATATGTTGGAGGACCATAGTACGATTTCCCTGGGTATGATTCCGTAATATACAAATTGAATAATGTCAAAAGACTTTTTTTTAAATAAAAATACTATGTTTTATTGTTTAGTATAGGCGTCAAACCCTTTGATGACTGGATATATTCCTTATCTGTGCGTGATGAACTACCACTGCGTTGAGCTTTGTGAGCTGTAGTAAACAGACACCAACAAAATATTTTATTAACATAAATGCGGTGTGAAGGACAACAGACATGTGGGAATAGTCAATTAACCTATCATTCGTGCCATGGACAGGAGGCAAAGATAACGTCTTTGGCATAGTAAATAACGCCTTTGCCTAATGGAGGTGCGAAATCCATAAGTGGAAGCGGTCTCTTGCGTTCATCTACCCGGCTAGATTGATTGAATGTTAGTATTCTATGTTGTATGTGCATGGGAGACTGCCGGGACAAAGCACTTGCACCTCGCCTTTCCCAGCTAGTACGTTGCAGTATAATAAGCATAATATTTGAATGAGGCATAAACATAGTTTGCCACAGAAATAGGTGAACCTCCAAATATACATGCAAAGCACAGAGACAATGCCATATTTCTATAGTCGGGAATTGCATCGTATGCTGATAGGTACCCAAGATGTATCCGGGTTATCTTCAGTTGGGAATTGCATTTGTACACGAGAACACCTGCACCCACCAATAAGCAAAGGAAACATGGGGGGGGGGGGGGGGGGGGGGGGGGGGCCCATGCAAAGATGACCCCAGCGATCAGTGGAACAAACCGACTGCACCCAACGAGACCACCCTCGCAGCTAACAAAAACAAAATCAGCAAAAATCACGCCCAGCAAAAATCCGGGTGGGGAGCAATGCCTACGCCCCACAATGCAGAGACAGGAGGCGCATGGACCATCTACAGATGGGCTGGGTGACGTGTAGCCGAGAGAACGAGGAGGCTTGCGGCGAGCGGGCCTTGGATGCAGACCAGAGCACGTACACCGGTGGGGCAGCCAATCGCGAGCGGCAGATGCATCAGCAACGCAAAACGCATCATCGAATGCCAGTGGCCACGGCATCGGGGCACGAGAGCGCCCCAAAGCCAGCAGCATGGCACCCGGCGAAGCTGTCTCCAGCGAGTTTGAAGATCTAAGATGGAGCCGTTGCATTCGGATCAGACCTGCCGTATTTGTCCCGGCTAGAGAGTTACTAAGGGTGACAGGGCCCACAACAGTATGCTGCAACCAATCAGGCTCCGCCACGTCGACGCCACCCCCCCCCCCCAGAGTGGCCATAGTATCGCCTGCTTAGCTATTCGCCAAAATTGCAGGCTTACTGTTTAAATATAGCAGTAGGCGAGGGGAATTACGATGAAATTAATATATATATAGTACGACTACGTGCGCTGGGTCCACCACCTACGTGGTTTTCTTGCATTTTCTACCCCTTTTCATGTTCCTATGATTTATACATTTCTCACCGCCACTGCTAACTGCTGCTATTCAAAATTTTATGACTAAAATGTTCGATTCCAATGACTAAAAGTTGTATGGTTATATTTGTTGCCAAATGTATCATGATAGTATTGCGTGATTTAGAATACTTACAAAATTTACTGTTAAAAAAAATAGAGCGATAATGGTGGATGTACGTGCGCTGTGTGCGCAGGTCTATCTTTTATGAAAACCCAAAGAAATTTTGTGAGATGAGGGAGGGAGGAGGGTGTTATAAATCACTAGTAATGCTAGTGAAAGATGGATCCCCGAAAGAGAGTGTTTAAATATGTTGGACCAACACCTTCCCATAAAAACAAATGTGAATAGAAATTGTTTATATAGATGTTATTGCACATGGTACGATGTGGTTAGAAGACAAATTCATTGAGGGTTGAAGTTTGGATAGTTCTATCCTGTAATGGTCTACACTTCTGTTTTTTGGTCATTACATTTTTATGATAATATGTATATTGATGTAATGATGCTTTACACAGCTAATCATGAGACCGCAAAACACTTGGACAGAAGGTTTAAACAATTATGTCCTATGAATTTTTGCAAAGTTGCAAGTTGTATATCAAACTGCAAAATTTTTGCATAAAAAACAAAATATGTGTTCTTTAGTTTTTGTGTGCCCAATGTCCTAGTCGTGCCAAGTATTAACAGTTAAAACCTTGCTTTAAAATAAATTTTGCCAGGGCTAAATTTTTGTTTGCACTAGTCTAGCTATTTGGATAAACCTAACAATAATTTGGAGTAAATTTCATAAAACTATTTTATAATGCAAACATTGTTGTTGAATATCTAAAATTTTAAGTAGTTTCACAAAATTAAAGCTAGACAGTTAACTACACTCTCCTTAGAAGTATAATTTTGTGAAACAATTTTCAAAATTGTTTTGTGGAAAAAACAGTTTTCAATTACAAGCGAGTTTTATAAAACTGAACTTAAAGAGTACTTCTTTGATATCTTTGTGAAATTTACTCAAAATCATATGTCCAACACCAAGCATTAGTAGGGTTGATGCTGATTGTTTCCAAATATCCATGTACTGAAAACACAATCTTGTTCAAGTCAAGCTTTATTCCAAAGAGTGCAGTTTATCCATTCACAATGTTTTTAATGCATATCCATATTTACTACTCAAAAAGTTACATGATGTTTACCCATTCATAATGTTCGTGTTCCGCTAGGGGAGCTCGTAACGAAGTATTTCGTCAAGGAAAAGACAAATTAGCGGGATACCATCAGCTTACGTATGTGTGTTATCTTATAGGTGGTTCACGATGAGATGGAATCGATATCTATAAGATAGTTTGGCTTGACGGTATCTATTTTTGTAATTTGTCTTAACTATTTATGTCCATGAGAGGGGTTCACTAATATTATTTTTATGCCACCAACAACTAAATAACATTTTGTTTCTATTTGTATTACTACTATGCAATACATTATATATACTTATCTTTAGAGGAAAAAAGAAAAACGTTGAACCTATAATTTTGAAAAAAAAAAGGTAAATAAATATGTTATCTCTTATATCTAGAAGGTTATCTGTGCATAGTAATCTCAGTAAAAGAAATCAAAGGCTAAGTTGCACATGAAAGCCTCAAAATTTTTGTAAAGTGATATAGTCAACAAGATATTCGAGCATGAGAGTTTATATCTTTAAGTACAAATCATCAAGAAATAAATCAATTAAATTGTGTACGTACTATCGAGTTGCATGTGATATACGTGGCTCAAGGTGAAATTTGATCGATCGACAAGATTTTTTGTATGATGTACAGTATCTTGTATGACGTGTGATATATTTCGCGTGGCTCAAGGTCAAAATCGATCGATCCACAAGATTTTTTGTTATGATGTACAGTATCTCGTATGGCTTGTTTTTTCCCCCACCATAAACGTGTAACTATTATGTCGGCATCCTTGTTAAGAAGAGAGTTCGTAGTATGACAAAAATTCGGGCAACTTCTCTAGTCTAGTCTACTTCTGAAGTCTGAAACTAACTTAACGTTATTCTCTTTGGTCACTTTCTTCTTTTAAAAAAATAATTGTTCACATTTGTTCTAAACTAATACTCTTCGTTCTGTCTATCATATATACCAAACAAAAAAAAACAAAAGCTAAGAGATAACAATGTCATCATCTCTCGTGGCATGGGGCCATCCATCCATCAATTCGGAAGTCACAAGCCAATAATAACGTCCAGGAAAAAGAGAGGGGAGGGACAGAAGGACCAAGTTGTAATTTGGTGAATCTCACAGGGTTGTATCCTCAATTTGGACAATCGAATAACAACCACCACACCCGAGCCTGCGGCCTCACTGGCATCGAGAGGTCGTCGTCGTCGATCGTCTCGTCGACGCACCAGCAAAGCAAAGCAAAACCCCACCCCTCTCCTCCTCCTCTCCGCCACTTGCGCGCGTCGCCGTCTCGTCCATTGCCGGGCGGAGGGAGCTCGAGGGGTGGCTGGTCGCTGATCGATCGGAGGCGTGTTCTTGTGGTGGGCGGGGATGGTGGAGGTGGGAGGAGGAGGAGTGGCGGAGGCGGCCGCGGCGGGGAGGCGGTGGCGGCTGGCGGACGACAGGTGCGACCTGCGCGCCGCGGAGACAGAGTACGTGCGGCGGTTCCACCGCCACGAGCCCTGCGACCACCAGTGCTCCTCCGCTGTCGCCAAGCACATCAAGGCGCCCGTCCACCTGGTGAGCTTTGCCGCTCCTCCCTGCCTTCCCCGACGCCCTGATTGCTGGGATGCAGTGATCTATCGGTGTTTTCTTCGTCGGTTTCTTGATTTGTTTAGTCTTTTGGGTCTTCTTGATCAGGAAAGATGCCGACCTGGTCGCTAGTCGTCAACTCATTTTGCCCGTTTCTTGAATTGGGCATATCGAAAGCTTAATTTGGAGGCTTTCTTGCTCTGTTTTTTTTCCTTGATATCGGCTATATTTCTTCTGATTGGTTGGGGGAAATTGATCACAACAATCCAACGCCCGTGTTTGCGGAAAGATTTATGTTTCCTTGCAAGAATCGTGCGGTTCTCTCGAGCTGTTCTTGGATTTGGCATACTCGTTTGCTGGTTCACGGATTTGCTGTGCTGGAAGAAAGCATAGATGATTGATCGCAATGATATGATAGCTACAAAGGTGCACGGATTTTTAATTCTCCCTTTTGTACCGCCCTCTCACGTGGGAAGATGCTTCCCCCACCTCGAATTTTTTTTGTTTGTTTTTTTTTTTTTGAATTTCTGGATGTTCTTGCATTGGTTTCTACTTACTTTATTAACCTTTCTTCGTTGTACCTTAATTCTCTAAGTAATACAGAGAGATGGTGGACATACCCATGAGTTGGATTCGAAAGTTTATCGTTTTGTCACTTACCAGCCACAGTAATCAGCATATCCTTGAAGGATGCCTAATTCCAAGTCCAAATAGGAGTATATTTCTATGCAGATCATTGGTACTCTCTAGAGTCTAGTCTCTACTTTCCATTTAGAAATTGTGTGTGTCTGATTAAAAGAGCTGTCATATTCTTCAATCTGTATTTAATAAACTTTTGCACCATCCTTGCCGGTCTTTTCAGTTAATTTTTGTTTTTATTTCAACTGTTCATTGATAGGACAGCCTGAATGATCTAGCACAGTTGGGATCTTTATATGTAAGAGCATTTAATATCGACGGCCCTGTTTGTTGAAAACTTATTAATTTATACAATTTTTTTGCCTAATATAGTTTTTTGTAGTCAACCAAACTGCAGCTAATTCAATTTGTGACAACCAAACCTGCAGGTTTGGTCTCTGGTGAGGCGTTTTGATCAGCCACAACTTTTCAAGCCATTTGTGAGCCGGTGTGAAATGAAAGGGAACATTGAGATTGGTAGTGTAAGAGAGGTTAATGTTAAGTCCGGTCTGCCTGCCACAAGAAGCACTGAGAGGCTGGAGCTCTTAGATGACAATGAGCACATACTCAGTGTCAGGTTCGTGGGAGGTGATCATAGGCTCAAGGTATGTTTTCCATGTTGATCAACCGTTAATAATCTTGTAGTTACTTTTGCTGTTCAGATGTTGCTTGACTATGATCAGACATGTTAATAACTGATATCTTACATGTGACTATTGTGCATTTTTCAACTTTTCTTTTTTCTATTTAGGATTGCAACTTCCTTGATTGCTAAAGGAAGCAGTAATAATCTTCTCTCCAGATTTCTAATCAAAACTCACATAGTAACTTCTCACTGAACTTCAGATGGGCACTAAAGATTTGATCAGCTAACTGTTTCCTGAATTTTCAGATTTTACTGACTATTAGAGCGCTTCATATCCTGCAGCTCCTGCTTCATTTTTTATGCCAAATTTGTACAGTTTAACCATCGATTACAGGAACCTTATCTGGAGCTGGTGCTGCAACTTATTCTGCATGATCTGCCATTTTACTATGTTAGTGCTTTGCAAAGTCAAACCGTATGCACATGACGGGTTGATTCCACTGATTAGAGTAATAGACTTTCTTGCTTTGAAAAACAAAAGATTTTTGCTGGATACAATGTTCCTGGACTAGCAAACAGAGCGCACTTGAAACAATAGACAGGTGTACTTTTGGCATCTGTTCTGCTCATGCCCTGTTGTGTTGACAACAAGGAACATGCACGGTAATGCGCTTATAATGATGAGCTTAATCCGTAATTTGTTAATGGATTAGTGCTCTAATGTATGCCTCCCCACTGGCCATGATAATGGACTGTGGGGAGATATTTTCTGCTGGTCTGCTCACCCTGAATTTTCCATTGTCACATCTTCGACGAACATTTGTCGTCTAACCACAAAACAAGCTATTGGTTGTATTGTATTCCCTTGGCCACATGGACTAACAGCATGGCCCTGATTGGCCATTCTTTGACCTTACCTGCCGAATTCGTTGCATAAGGATCTGTCACTTGTTTCAAAACATTTTTTTAGAAAAAGAGGTACTGTCACTTGTTTTGGCATGGACTCATGGTCCATTATCCGTTTGCTTTGCTCAGCGATGCTGGCACATATGGCCTTAGTCACCACATGCACTGCATCTGGATAATGGAAACCACTTGTCCGAATCCGAGGGAGACCTTATCTCTGCCTCTTGGTGTTAGCTGAAGGACACTGAACTTGTGAGCTGAATAAACTGATCTTCTTGTCATTTTTTCTCCCCACAGAATTACTCCTCCATCCTGACCGTCCACCCGGAGGTGATCGACGGCCGGCCTGGGACGCTGGTGATCGAGTCGTTCGTCGTTGACGTCCCGGAGGGAAACACCAAGGATGAGACATGCTACTTCGTGGAGGCCCTGCTGAAATGCAACCTGAAATCTCTTGCAGAGGTGTCTGAACGCCTGGTCGTCAAGGACCCAACCGAGCCCCTCGACCCGTGATTATTCAGTTCAGGCCAAAGATTTTAAGAGCTATTTTGTGTTGCAATGCTTAATTAGATTGTGCAGAGTTGCTATTCTCTAATAGAGCCCTTAGGTTCTTGTTCGTCTTGTGAGAGAGTACCGCTTCTACTGCTGTGCTATGTTCAAACCAAAAGAAAAAAAAAAGTCATTGAGTCTCTGTTGTAGTTCTTTACCACTCTTGTATGTCACACGGGCTAAAAATGTGTGTTTTGTAGTGGTGAAGTACAAGAATTATTAGAACTATAAGGGCCTAAATGCCAGCCGATTTCGACGCTTGAAGGGTTCTCTGTTAGTACTTTTGGACCAAAAAATTCCTTGCACACCCCTAAAACTTCTGCCAATCTCTTCTACGTTTATGAGTTTTTCTCACTTCCTACTAAATTTTAATTTTAATGTCTTTCATGCTCTTACTCTTCTCATCAGTTGTTTAAAAATATCTATTTTATCAATGAACGTACAATATTGAAGTATATTGTCGAAAATATAGAAGTTTGTGCATGAGATTATCATATTATCATATTTATAAGTATTATTCATGACAAAAAAATTTAGATAAATGACAAAAGGTTTAATATTTATTTATTTATTAAAAGATATATGTAGCATATTGTTTTTTATGCTATATATATACAGTAGATTTGGTGCCTCTTGTATATATATATATATGTATAATGCTATACTACTTTAAGTGTTATACCACTTTAAGTGTTATGGTTAACATTTTTAAAAAAAATGCTACCTATACCATTTTTTGAGATATATTTAAAATTTCTCCATATAATATAACCTTATACAACGAATAAAATTTAAGGGTATAGAGGGATTTAGCCTTGTGTAAATTTACTTTTTTAGATCTATGCCATGGTTAGGAGAGAGCTTGAAACACTATAGCTGCTGAGCTTGATCAATAAACAAAAGCTCTGATGCATCCGCCTCAATTGTCCCCTGTGTTACTGGCGTCAAATCCTATGAGGTTAGCACAAAAGTCGCCTAGAAGTAATTAAGGGGTACAGCGATCACTTGCAATGTGAATGGAATTAATGAAATCTCAATTGTTGACATTAATGATATCCTTGAGAAGTTGGGAAATGGTCGATATCAAGGTGAGCGTTACACACGGCTCACTGCACTGCATCTGCATGTCTTTGTTTAATGCATAATCAAGGTCATTTCTCATTTGTTGTTTAGTGGTGTAATTGCTATCTAGTGGTCATCAGTGAAATGAATCATATTGGTCACTCCATCTCTGTAGGCAAGGTCAACTGCTCGACTACTAGCTACCTCTAATACGAGGGGCTTCTGCTTCATGCGACGGCCCATTTTGACGTTCATTAATTCACTGGGTTTGCAGAGAGAGAGAGAGAGAGAGTTTTGGAGTAGGGATGCAAATAGAGAAGTCCATAAATTAACCTGTTTATAGGCTATTCAAGTATCACCCTATGGACTGAACCTTGTTCATGGGCTATTCCAAGAAAGTCAATTTTATGGTGTTTAAATGGTCTGTACGTGGGTTCATGGTTCCGCCCACTTGCGTCCTTGCTTTGAAGGATGGAAAACATTTATTCTGCCCAATGTTTCCCTAGGAAGCTTCAACCCCTTCCATGCAAACCATCCTATGTTCGCCTCTACATCTACCAAGGATGTACACCAGAAAAAAGAAATAAAATAAAATAGCATCAACATAGCATATCAGGCTACCTTTGGACAAAAACAACAGAGATCATAACACAGCAATGGCTGCGTTTGTTGTTATGCATTGAAAAAAGATTCTTTCTGTCACACAAAACAGATTAGTAGATTAGCACATAACTAATTAAGTATTAGCTTAAATAATTGAAAAATAGATTAACATGATTTTTTTAATTATTCTACAGCAAATTTATTAAAAAAACACAAGCAGTTTGAAAAAGTATACACGTGAAAATCAAAAAAGAGTTAAGATTAGAGAGGAGAGCCGAACAGAGCCTATGATGCATGCAGTCAACATCTTCACAGGAAACGAATTTGGTCCACGGATGCCAAGTCCACCGATACCGTCCAAACCAAAATTTAACCAAACCCAAAGGCTAGTTCTAAATTTTTCACCCACATATATCTTTGAGGCAAAACCTTTATCAAGAAAACGGCATATAAAAATTAAAATTGCCGAACAAGTCAAGGTTTTCACCGTAGAGTCGATCCTTTGATATCATGCAACAGTCCACGAAGAAGGGAGTCTGTGCCTCAACCGGAGAAAAAACCACACACAATTAGTCGTGACCTCTAATCAACGAATTAATCTTTCCGATCACATCTGAAGATACCACCTGCATTATACTGTGCATGTTTGCTTTACCTTGTACAAAGACAAGCCATTAACAGAAGACACGACAGTGCAGCAGAGCGAAACCAATATTTACAAGTTAAATTAAATAACATGCATGGTCAGTAGCACCAATCGAGAGCATTTCATTCATTATGTGCTAAATTACATCCGATTACTCTTTTGGTTCTAAAATATAAGGGTTTTGTTATTTAAAATTCATTTTAAAATATAAAGAATTTTACCACCTAACCACCTCTTGCTTTTTATCCACTCTTATCATCAACCCACCCTCCTACTCACTGCATCCCTCTTATTTAATGAAGTATATCATATTATTTTTTCTTAAACATTAATTTCTCTAAGATTGCGCGAAAAATAGAATTCCATCAAATACTCTCTAACAGTTAGGAATGTAGCATTTTCTATGTACTTGTTAAATTATAATACTATATTCATAATGAACATTTAGGCCTCCTTCAGCAATAGTGTAAGATTTCCCTAGGGAGATCCACCCAGGTGGGGGATTAGGTTAATCCCCTCTCACCACCCAATCGTTTTGACCATTCGGATCACACGGGAATCACAGTGGAGTTTGACTGTTAGGATTACAGGGAGTGGCGGGGATATTTTTCATCTAAAATTCAGAAGAAACGGACATGGGCCTAATTTATCAAGACTTTTTCCCATTGTGAAGGAATCAACATATAGCAGCAGCAATACAAGATTCCATTTCCTCTCTGAAACTCTGAATATGCAGACAGATTACTGAACCTTTAGAACAGATCGAAATCATATCATAACCCTTGAGAATTATTAACAAGTCGATAATAAATATAGCATAAATTCGAATATATATCAGACATAGTACATCCATTATAACTCAGAGTCATCACAAATTTTTAACAGCACAACCTTTAGTACTCCATCATGGGAAACAGCTGGACTAAATTTGTAGTTGACATCAAATACTAATTACATATAAACCTTTACACAAATCTAGTTCTGTCTAAAGTTGAGAAGTTCCTATCATTCCATCTCACCCAATGAGCACATTCATCACTGCCAGAGGAAAAAAATATGTGATTAACGTAAATATCAGCAAAAATCTGAATAGTGGCGTACAAAAAATGCCTAGAAAATTATATAAGAATTATAGGAAATAGATAACACTGAAGACTGGCTGCAAAATTCATGCCGGAATTACTACAATAGTCCAGCAAATATGTCAATCCAGATTAGGAGCTTAGTGTACCATGAGGCTATAGACTCATACGTGTAGACCTCTCTTACAGTAACAGGTAACAAGGATTAAAATGTACAAAACATAATTATATTAATTGAAGTTAAATCATCTGCGCTTGCTTGCTAAAAGTTCCCTTCAGTAACAACTAACAACACATGAAATGAATGACAGGAGAACATGGCAAAGTCAGAATATTGAATGACAGGAGAACATGGCAAAGTCAGAATAATCTTTTGTGTCAAAATCATGACATGGATCTGAAAAAACACATAAGATGAACATTTGCATATTTGGCAGTATATTGCTTAAAAGGACAATCCATTCAACAGCCCCATCTAATCTTACTTTGTTTTCGAGTAATTCCTCTATAATTTTATTCAAATGCTGAATCATTCCACTATAACTAATGACCTAGTGACTATCCATTAATGAATTAGAATTAACTCTCACTGGTATCATAATAGCATGTGCACTTTAACTCAAATTTATACTATAACTACATGCCACTAGACAATTCATATAGGCAACACCTCCCAATGATAGTAAAAAATCAGTACTATAAATTCTTATAGGCATGCTAATACTTAACATTAAGTTCAGAAATTAACAAGTGGGTCCATTGATTCATGTTATGGGCGATGATGTTACAGCACTATTTTGAGTTTCCAGTTTATTGAAAACAAAGATTATTGCATTGATTGATCAACCAAACAATTCATTTTACTAAAAAGATATCATAATTTTAGATACCATGAGCTACCGGAGCCCGGTATTCTAAAATCAAATAAATAACTCTACTCAACATTTTAATATCAAAATAAATCAGATTAATGTTCAGTACATACTACATATTAATCTAATGCTGTTGTACTGTACAGTAGTTGAGGCTAAAAGAATTTTAATGTCGCCTAAAAAGAAGGTAAATAGGCATTTCTAAAAACACCCACAACAGAATTAAATTCTGCATCAGAGTAATTGGTTGAGACTAATTATGTAATATTCCACTCCCATGACAGTACCTCCAAATGAGCATGTATCAGGGACAATCTCCCAAAAAGAGGGGATAGAGAGAGCGATAATAAGCAGTAAATGCATGTGTAAACTACTACAACAATGAAGGATATGAAATCACAAAGAAATCAAAGAGAGACAAAGGGAAACACCAATTTTTCACCGAAGTTCAGATCTCAATGATCCTACTCTTTGTTAAGGGATTTCAAGAAGCTAGATCTCAATTAATCCTAAACCTCAACAAGCTAGTAATTAGAAAGAAATTTTAGCCTCTAAGCAACCACCAAAGTCTAAGTTTAGACAATGAGTATCCACCTCCGATGAAGATTGCTCTATCAAGCAACCTCCTAGAAACGGCTTGGTTTTCATTCAATTACCTTTTTCCTTGTGAAGGTGAGGATGAATCTTCACAAATTTTTAGTGACTTATCACAACCTTGGAAGCTCACCGGTGACTTCTAGTCATCTAAAAGATCTTAATCTCCAAGAGTAACAAACGTAATTGACGATTTACTTACTATGAACTCAAGTGCTCAAAGGATAAAGTGAATCTCACTAATTCTCAACCTCTTAATCTCTCAATCCAACTCTCTTCTCTTTTCAAATCACTCTCATAAAGAACTATCATTATGGTAGAGAATTTGGAATGGGCTATTTGGTTATAGATAGGTCTACTCTTGCTCAATCTCAATAGCAAAGAATAGAGGTGTAGGGGTTTAAATAACCAAACCCCAAAAAATTAGCCGTTACTCATAGATTCGAACACTAGAGTACCCTAAATACTAGCCGTTACTCATAGGTTCGAACATTGGAGTATCCGGTAGGAATCATCGGAGTCTCTGGTCAGCTCTCCTTGCCAGACAGAGAAATTGTGTTGAAGACTCCGATCACAAGTACCAGACACTCTACTCCAATTTCTCTACCAAACTAGCAAGGTCGAACTAGAGTATCCGGTCCCAAAGACTGAAGTGTTTGCTCCTCCCTGACAATCTTGATGACTTCCCATAAAAACAATCATAACTCTTTGCTTCAGAGTCTATTTTCAATGTTCTTATGCTCTACAAAAAGCAAATTAATAGGGCTACCCAACTCAAATAAGAAAAAACTCTAAAACCACTCATAGGTTAGGTTAAAGCTTGGATTTTTCTCAAGGTAACACTAGGATAGGTCACTTTAAGCATCTAGACATAAACAAACACATTAACGTTATATCTCTTTTAATAGTATATTATTTCTATACTCAAATACAAATAGAAAAGCTATACCACTAGGAACAGCTTTATGCCATCTTCTTGCTTCATCTTGAGGGTTACCAACGTCAACGTCATTTCACCATTGGGACTATTCAACTATAACTCATTAAACATATTAGTTCCAAATCAATTATATATTTGTCTTTATCAATGCCCACTTTAGATCACGTCTTCTTGATATTTGACAGATCATCTTAAACTCTTAAAATAATTGATGTGGATTACTTATAGCTTCAAATGGTCTTGCATGGTCTATCACAATAAAGCCTTTACTTGCCCTTTACCACCAAAATTGGTCTGTTAGCGTCAAACCCCTTGCTTCCCCCTTCACCTTTGCATGGTCCATCATAACTAAGTTTTGCTTGCCTTTCATCGTTTTGTCATAGATAGCCACTTTATATCCCATATCATTAATTTTTTCGATTGTTTATCATCAACTAATAATGTCTGTCTTCTAGCTTTTTACATCATCTTTATGTTGATCATCAATTTGCATTACTTATCTTCTTCATCAATATATCCTTTAATCTTTTAACTTCATGCCAGAACATAACCTAATCATATCACCAACTCATGGAAATAATTAGATCCAACAATGGGTTGTTATTAATCACCAAAACTATCACCACACTCTAGGATCATATATCTTTCAATCTCCCCCTACAAGCCAACTCTAGGGCATAGATATTTTAGATGCCATGATAAATATCCAACTATTGTGCATTTAATAGTTTGCTAAAACAAGATCATAATTTTAGACTAACTTTGGGTACCCATGGCTAAAATTAGCATAGTTGATCTTAGAAAACATACAAGTCATTCATAATTGTGGCCATGACAACTCCATACATCTTCTCCACAAATCAATGTTCTTATGGCATGCATGGTAGTGGGAGGTAATTGCTTCTAAATGCATTTAGAAAAAATCTTTAGGCACGGCATTCAGCACATAATCCACATTACAGAGGTGGAGTAGAGATGCTAACATGCTATTCAAGTCATGGTAACTACTATAATAGGCAATCAAGCAAGGATGGAATTTAGATATACCTAGACAATGGTATTAGAAGATGAAGAGGCCCTCAAGGTCTTTGCCTGATCTTGTAGGGAAAAAGTGACAGCAGATCTTGTAGGGAGGCACACGGCAACGGATTTTACAGGGAGGGGAGGAGACAAAACTTAAGCTTCATGGAGGAGGGCAGCAGCATGGAGAGGAGTAAGGGTGTACCTAGCTACTAGCATGGCAGATTTGGACTTGGAAGAGGTTATGCTAATGCTATGCAATGCGCGATCGAGGAGATGATAGTAGTAATGGATTAGGAAGGGAAGGCAGTGGCGACAGTGGGGGAAATAGAGGCAATGGTGCTAGTAGAGGAAGGTGTCGGTGTTGTCAAATGAGATGATAGGAGGCGAAGCCAGTGTTCATAGAGAGAGGAGTTCGTGAAGAATTGAGGAGGAGAAGGAGGCACTCGTGAGTCGCATGGGCCGGGAAGTTCCACAAGTTAGAGTGGTGGATCAATTTTCCTAGGGTTTGTTGAGTATTGGGTCGGCAAACCTACCTTTCTGGGCCTTGCCGAATGGACTTTTGAGTAGGCTAGGGATTCCCTCCCCCTTCCCCTTCCTCCTCATGGTGGGCTTCCCCTTCGGGGCTAGGAAATAGGCCAAGATCTTGGCCTTTCACTTGCCTATCGAATGAGGCCTTAGGGTGATTCTACAAAATATGGAATCAACTGGAATTACTCCATCATTCCTACAATCAAAGGTGCCTAAAAGGGAATAGAAAAGGAAGGCACATGGCATCTGCCTCTTTTTTTGGTGGTGGCGAGTGCTTGAATGAGAAAAGACCTCAGGCAACAGCTATTGTAGTGCTAGCAATGGAAAATGGAGAGCGTGATGCAATGTATGGTAGAAGCGCAATAGAAAGCACGGTGTGCCCCTTGTTTGCAAGCTAAAGATTCTGAGAATCAGCTGATCTAAAATAATGGGCTCCCCATATTCTAGTTTCTAGTGCATGGCCTAGATTCTATAGCTATGAATTGTTAGAATCTAGATGAAAACCTGAACCTGTTATGAGAGATGAAGATTTTGGGAGAAGTTGTATCTGTAAGAAGATCCCACAAATCAGGCTTAAAATTGAGAAACATGGATAAAATGGGGGTATATTGGTCATTAAAAAATCCCAAAGTTCACAATAGAAACCAAACAAGGTGATATAGTAAAAATCTCTTATCTTTTTTTTGCAAAATCTACCTCATTTTTTTCAATTATGTGCAAACGCACATGTACACACCCATAACTAAGCCAATTACACATGCACATGACATGCACACACTTGCAAGTGTGCCACTCAATACACGCTCAAAGAGATAAAAATAGTTGGTAAATCCCGAACATCACTGAATTCATATTGAAAGTGTATTCACTTATGTTGTAATAGTTATGAGCACTAGGATTTGTACCATGTTAATAGAGTCATACACCAACTACACCACCACACCTCTAATTATAATTCTTGTTAATTTAATCGATGACTATAAATTCTAAGTCCCCATAGTTTGTATATTGATTTATTGTATCGATTAGATCTAAATATCAACTATTTCTTGTGCTTAATAAATTCATGTTTGTGATATCCAAATTGTGTCTTACCTCACTTGCAATGTTTTGTTGTTTGCATTGTAGGAACAAGTCAATCGCGTGTCACAGCTAGCACGCCATAGCTTGTGGTGTGATTGCACGACATCCGGAGATTGTTTTGATTGGTAGCTACATCATCATTAGGAGATTAGGCCATGAAAAAGCATAATCAATTAACTCTGCTAGCTTGACACACTAAAAAAACAATTTCTGCATGCCCTAAACTTTAACTACACATGCAGCCCAAAAGAAAAACATCATGCATTAAGTTTGCCAGGTTAGGAGGGGTCAAGAGCTGCATGTGTAAATAAATCAACATGGATGACCACCTAGTATTTTCACAGGCAGCTGTCTTAGGCGGCTGCCCGTGTTAATGTGATTTTCATAGGCAGTTGTCCTAAGAAACCATCCATGAAAATCGTTTGTTTACACAAGCGATGCCATTAATATGCTCGTCCATGTAAAAGATATTTTTTCAAGTGGTGCTCTTAAATGCTCGCAAATGTCTTATCTTTTAGTCTTCCTTACGCTACTACTTTAACTACTTTCACTTCCATTAGTTATCATGTGAACTCCTTGAAAGTCCAACTGCTGGACTCCAGTCGTGTCCACCACTATGTCATGCCTCCTCACCTCCCATTCTCTATCTCCAATAAATAGAGGGGAATATGGGATTTCTCACCGCACTCTCTCGCTCCACAATCTCCTTGCTTTCTCCACTTTCTTTGGCCATGTCGGGCTAGTCACGCCAACCACAGTACGTCACCACCAACGAGGTGGAGGAGAACAATGGCCTATATAACTCTGATGAGGACACCACCACCTCCTCATCATCGTCACTACAACCATTGTCACGCAATGGCTAGTGTAGTGACAATGAGCGATGGTACAATGGGTCCCTACCAAAGACGGACTCTAATAAGGCCCCGCCATCTAATGAGGACGACGATGAGGAGAGCAGCGATGAGCCCAACGATGAGGGTGAGGGTGAGGGCGATAGAGGTGAAGGAGGGTGCAAAGATAGAGGCGCCCCTAGTACGGAGGCCAAGTAGGGCAGTCACCATGGCTACAATGGTGGCAGCATCCATAGGCGACGCAAAGGAGGCAGAACCGAAGCTAGTGCTGGAGGTGGTCCCAAGTGTGGCTAAGGCACAAGAGGTGGCTGCTAGTGTGGCCAAGGTGTTGGCTGACAAGGCGAAGGTTGGGCCACCGGTCTACTTGGAGGAGACACCACTGGTGGCGATAGGCACAAGAGGAGGCACCGACATGGTGTTATCCTTCAAATACTAAATTTATTATGGATTCCTACTAATGTCATGATTGGTAACAACTAAGGTCAAATGTTATGTAGCATAACAATAGGGAGTAACCCTATTAATGCATGTATTTTAAGGATGAATAAACCTAACCAAACTGAAAGAGATGTAGTGATGATCACAATGATAACTTGTTTACCTCAATTGGATCTACCAATTTTCAAATGTTTTGAAAATTGTTATTACAGGCGACGTCTTCAGACAGCCACATGTGAAAATCATTTTCACATGTAGCTTGTTCGGCTGTCTGAATGTGTAAATATCTCAAACTATTCATGGACAGGCGAGCCTACATATTTTTGCATGTGGTGCTCCAAGATATCTATTTATGAAATTTGTTATCGCAAGCATTTTCATAGGCGGTTTCTAAAGACTTCCACTTGTAAAAGTCATGTAGGCATATTAAATGGACCCAAGTAGTTAAAAACTCTAAGACCAGGTGTAGTGGAGTATACTGTCCAACTAGATCTACACTCATCAAACTCTTTCCCTCAGCATCCTCCATGTGCATTGCGGCAAAAAGAGCTGCATCCATCCAGGTGAGTTGTCCCATCGGATCTCCCACCATCTCGTCATATATCATTCAGGTGAGCTGTCTCACCTATCGTCGGAGTTGCATGTTGGCTTGGTTCTTGTTTGCATGATGAAAGTTTCTTGTTGTCTTGCTTATTTGCTTATTGTCTAGGGTTTAGGGTTTAAGTTGGTTGCATGTAAGATGGCACTACATCTACTTGTTTTCTAAATTGTTAGCTTGTTTATGTTGATTGCATGGGAGATATAGAGAAATCATGGAGTAAATGGAACAATACAAAAATTTTAGAGCCAAAGTATACTTAGAATATTACATTAGTCAAACTTTATATAATGTTAATACATGGTACATAACTAGTTGATTATATTGTCAAATTATCATATAATGACGGGCGAGTGACATCATAGTTTGGTTTGGGAGTAGTATGTATACTAACTGACTAAAATACCCTGAGATGTCATTAACAGACTAGGGTATAAAATTGAACTGAATAGTTTAGTATTTAACTAGGTTATATAGACACTCTTTCAAGTCTTCATTATGCTATCAAATTATCACGAATGTCCACTCCTATACCAAGCCACCAAACTGATCTCTTATTTCATGAGGGCCATCGTTGGCCCCCAACCCTAGCCCCAAACACACCATAGTAAGTGTGATATGAATAAATATGCTTGGTTCTATTATATGCCATTGTTAGTCATTGTTATTTCTTATGTATGGTTATGTATTATTTTCCCTATATGCGATTGATCCTCTAGGCTAGTTGAGACATTAATGCAAGAAATCATTTATCCATGTCACAGATAGAAATTACTGATGACGGTATGTAAAAGGTAACACTACCATTGATTAGTATCGAGACGGCAATACCCTAATTGCTCTGATTGACACGGGCATAGTATAGCTAGCAAAATATGTGTCATTGGTTGATGGTGTGAGAGAAGCAACCAACTAGTTTGAGGTACAAATTAATCTTCTCTTCTTAGACTTCAGTTATTTAAACTAAAATGGGTTGAAGATAATGATGATGTAGTAGCTATATATGCCTCTCAAGTTTTTCAACATCCATCCAATTGAAGTGGTTCATAAACCTTGTATTTTTTCAATTATATTCTTTCCAGTTTTATTGTTAATAATAGTTTTTATAATTATTCTATGGATAGAGTGATGCTGTGAAAGTGCTAATAGAAGCTAGCTTAGAATACATCTTACTTGAAGTGATGAATGAGCTTTAGGTCAAATTCACTTCTTCTGATCCCTATATGGTTGATAACTGCAAGCATCAATCATTCATCTATTTTTATTTGAAACAAACAATTTCATAATCAAAATGTTGATGCATAACAAAGTGTTCATATATTTACATTAATTAATGTTGAGCAAACGTTCGGACTAGATATCTTAGATAAAAATTATACTATCTCATGTGAGCTAACCATGAAGATTGAATATGTATGACTTTAAATTCTATGTATGTGAATATATTCTTTCCATCCAAGTGTGGAGGTGGATAATATGTATGACTTAGAACTCTATATATATCAATGTGTTAAGTCAATGTGAATATAGCTATAAATTAATAATGTGATTGTTGTTCTTGTGTTTTGATAAGGAATCTGCCATTTCTTTTATGGGGTACAGTGCTCCATAGCAGATGGATTATTATTATTATTATTATTGGCATATTATAACAACCCATCCATCTGTGAAAAGAGTTTTCACATAGGCCTGTCTTATGAAATAGCCTATGAAAGAAATATTTTTGGAAACAGTCTCTTAGGATATCTGCCCGTGTAAAGAAGATTTTTTTATGAGTGATTTTTTATTCCACCTATATAAATACTATTTGCTGTAGACTCTCAACTTAAGGCGGGTCTGAAAACGCCCATACAAATGGGTTACCACCCATATGTAAAAATGGTTTTTTACTGCTGATAAATATAATGCATCCATTTCATTGATCTTTTTATGAATGCAAGGAAAAAATATATTTATTTCTATGTGTACATATTCAAACAAATGGTAATTAAGAATGTATTTCATGGATTCTCCTTCTCATGAATGTAAGTAAACTAACAATATTTATTAATACGATCTTTACATCATAAGATCGATCAAGCATTCAATCAATATGCGTGAAGTAGTTCATATGCCTTGTTTTGTGCATGCATGCATGCATTTATAGAGGAAGTCAAAATATCTAGGTGGCTAGATAAATATAATGTTGTATTGTACATTTGAACATGGTATCATATATGCTAATAAACGATATACGCATACGCGAAATCAATGGAATATGACAACAAATGTAGTACTGTTGACCTAACCTTTCTATTCATGAATATAGTTTAACATATATTAATGGATATACCATATTTACATTAGTATTCCAAGTATATATTTTCGCGCGCATTTTTATATACTTCTTTCATCCAGAAAAAAAAAACCAAATTCTGAGTAAGTTTTTTTCTGGGAGGAGGGAGTAAATCTCTAAGCACACAAAGAACCGTCACTCACCCACTTTGCATTAACGTGCAGCAGCACCAACACAGTAACGGCGACGGCAGCTAGAGCATGTCTACCAATGGCAACATTAACAACAACGGCCACCGGGCTCCGCCGAACGGCCGTGCCAACGGCGGCCATCACCCTCCGGCGGCGAAAGGCAGCGCCAACGGTCAATGCGCTCCGGCAGCGAACGGCCGCGGGCACGCCGCGGCGGACGAGCTTCAGCTCCTGCGGCGGGAGACGGAGGCCGTGGAGGCGCTTCGGCTCCTGAGCGGCGGGGCCGCCACCGTCGACGCCGAAATCCAAGCGGCGGAATGGCTTTTGCAACTGTAGAGCCACCCCCATCCATGAGATTCTTCACATAAGAGTGCACTGTCAAGTGCGAATTAGTCATAGACTAGCTAACTAGCTAGCTAGTGCTTACAAAGAGCTTTAGATTTTATAGGCCATAAATGTTTCAGGAAGAATAAGCACCGGTAGGAGTTTCCATTTAATTTACGAGGTTACCAACGGCTTTATTTTCGACATATATACGTCAATTTATTTTGCATATTAAGAGGTAAACTTGGGAGTGAGAGTGTGGTGGTAAAGACTAAATATGGCCTGTTTGGGGAGCTCGGAGGTTTTGAGTACGTAGCCGCCAATTGCTTCGAGTATCTACCAAACTAGCAATTTGGCTAGAAAAGATGAACGCAGATTCTAGCGGTGAATTCACAATCGTCTCTACACCAGCCAAGTATGCACGCTGTCATACATCACCAAGTGCTAAGCACTAGTCGCTGAGAAAACACTGAAAAGTCAAAAACGAAAGCATGACAAAGAAATTGTCCATACTATGTTCGCAAAATAATTTGTCAATACTCTTGGAAGAAAAAAGGAAAAACCGTAGCGCTACCACTGGTATCATGAGGAGATCAGCCATACGAACTCAACAATTGCACAGTATTTTTAACAGGTCATCTTTTTTTCGTAACATGATTTCACGTGCATGCTAACTAATCTACCTCCGTCTGACCATACTATCGGAATTTGCCAGTACTCTTATGGAATGGTGTTCATAACTAAAGCAATTCGCAAGAGTATCTAGTTAAGAACAATTGAACTGAGAAAAAACACAAAATAATAACTTCCAAAACAATGAGTTAGCATATGTTTAGGTGAGTGTCGGTACGTGTATATGAGCATCTGTATTTGGTTTTGAAAAAAAACAATGGATTAGCAACACAAGCGTGTTCATTAAGACCAACATCGATTACATAATCAGCACGGACGATTAAATATTAATCCACTAGGTGGATTTGTATCCCAGCACGCGGCGAGCTCCAGCTTTCCATTTCTGCCATTCACTTCTCGAATCCCGGATTTCATCTTTGGGTAAAATTCACATCAAGCAAGGGGCCAAATAGGCACCACTCTCTTTACAACTTACATGGTTCGACAATTCTAATTTATCAAAATTCAGAGTAAAAAAATAAGTACACGTGTTATGTCGACAGATGGTCCAGTACATAATAACAGGTTGAATAAAATGATAGGCAAAAAGGGAGGACTATGAAGTATGGTATATATGCGTTAACCAATCTCTCATGTGCTTGCTCTTCCCAAGTTTGTTTGGAGCAATGCAAAGCAAGCTGAAAAAAAGGGTTCATCGATCACTCTCAGGAAGTGATCTTCAAAGTTCTCTGCCTTTGCATAATCTTAGAAGGCCAGTGGAACTGCAGAAGCACGTAGATGCTACATACCATGAGATGGATCAGGAAAGGAACTAATTCTCTACACAAAATAGCAGTGTGCCGATTTTGCATTTGTATGTTGTACAGAAGAAAAAGGCTCATCTGTAAAATAAGTAAAATTTTCTGTGTACTGAGAAGGTTTATCTTTTTTCAGCTTGCAACCTCAACAGCCTCAGCTTCTCCGTCACTGTAGTCTGCCCAGGACTTTGTGTTTTCAATCACGGCCGAACCATATTCCAGGATAATTGCACCATCTTCATCCCCTTTAGAAGCTACGGTTTGCTCAGGCTCCACTTCACCGCCTTTACTTTCCACATGGTTCTTGCCATCTGTGTCCTGTTTTTCACTCCCATTTTCAGTATTGATCCCGCTAAAAGTATCATTTCCTTCAGGACTGGTCTGGCTAATTTCAGAAACTTGTGGGATGCAGTTGAGGGTGATTCTACTGTACTATCTGAAGGGGAAGGAAGGCCATGTGGTGAAGCTAGAGGTCCATTTGGAGATGCTGGATTTCCATTAGGACTCCGAGATTGACCTGGCACAAACTCGGCCACGTTAGGGTTCATCACCCTAGGGGCAAATGTGTTTGCTTCTGTAAGGCCTTCACCACTTGGCAAGGCAGACTTGTTACGAAGGCCACGGTGGCCTGATCTGTTGTAGCCTCCAGCCAACCGTGGACCATAAGGGACTCTTGCGGTTGCAGATTTGTTAGGGTGTTTACGCAGGGGGATGGACAACATCGGGGGTACATTGGCTGGCGATGGCAACAATCCTCCATGTTCTCTGAAACCTGGAATGGCCATTGACCCAAAAGCTGGAACAGTGGAGGGATTGAAAGGAGCAGCGGCAGCAGAAAGCTTACTGGCTGTCTCTTTGGCACCCGGTGAATCGTTCTTCCACTAGACAGCTGTTCTTGAGCATTCTCTCCTGCATCTCTTTCGTCATCATTGGAGGAAGAATCATTTGCCTCAGTCACCGATGACGCTACTTCGTTTGGGTCGTAAGCTTCAGTTGGTGATGTTAAGAGTTGAGATGAAGATGATACATCTGAGACTACAAGATCTCTGTTCTTCTTTGCTACAGACTTCTCTACTGGATCTGAGGTCTTTTCAGGCTGTCTCTGATTGATTTGATCCAACCGAAACAATGGTTCGCTCGATATTAGGATTGGAAGATTTGCCTTCACCAGTTTCTTTTGTGTTAGATCACTGAACTATTGGACTGTATATATATAGACCCGACCTCCCTGTATAGCGTTAGGGTCTTAGTCTCACTATACACATTCTTACATGGTATTAGAGCAGGTCTAGACATCCCCGACGCGCTAGCATCCTTTCGCCAGCGAGCCGACCTTTTCTTCCCGTCGTCGACGTTTTCTTCCCGTCACCGACCTTCTTCCCGGTATTCCCTACTCGCTCTCTCGTTTCGGCTCCTTCTTCCCGTCTTCTTCGCAGACGTTTTTCATTTCTCCTTTTTTCCACCATCCTCTCCCATCCCTTGCTCTTCCACACGACAAGGTGACGGTCTCTATCCGTCTCCTCGTCTCGACTCACACTTGTCTTCATCATTCTTCTTACTCCCTGCATCTTTTCTCCTCTGACGCTGGTGCACCTCTGTGCTCGTTTTCTCCATCGGCTGGACCTGTCCGTCCTCCATCGGCTAGAATCCTCTCTCGGTTCCCCTTTTTTTTGACACGCTCAACTGCTCCCGAACGCGAACCTTCTCCACTCGCGTCCGAGCCATTCCGACGTGTCCACGTGTCCACGGACACAGATCTGTGCCTCTCGGACACGAACCTCCTTTCTTCGCGGCCGGACCCTCTCCAAGTTTTCGCGTCCGCTCTACTCCTTTGCCTCCACGAGTCCAAGGACATAAAACTTCTCTTCACGGACGTGAATCTTCACACGTCCGTGACCCACCTATTCTCTGACCTACCTACCCTGCCAACCACCTTTCCCTCAACTACTCCGCTGCCTACTCTTCATCGGCCAACCACTCCCCATCAGCCTATCGCTTTCCTGATCGGCCGATCTCCCTTCTCATCAGCCTCTTACTCCCATCGGCTTCTTGCCCCTATTCCCCTCTTGTTATGGCCACCGAGTCAACCCTCAACTCCGGCACTCTCCCAGTCGCCGAATCTACTCCGGCTCTCGGCGCCCTAGACCACACCTCGAGCACCACCTCGCTGATCTTCTCACCCCCCCTACGCCGCTGTGAACGTGAAATCTCACGTTCCCATCTCTCTTGACCTCAATGGTAACTACTCCAAGTAGGTTTTCTTCTTTAAATCCCTCTGTGGAAAGTTCGGCCTACGGTCACACATCGATAGCTCCGCTCCACCTCGACCCGATGACCCCCAGTGGAACATCGCCAAGTGTTGTGTGCGCAGCTGGTTGCTCGGCTCGATCGACGACTCTGTACTCAACCTCACCATGGAAGATACTGACCCCACCACCCGGGATCTCTGGGTAGCTATCGAGCGGATCTTCCTCGTAAACAAGCAGCCCCGCGCCATCTTCTTACTCAACGAGTTTCACTCCATGGTATAAAAAGACTCTTCTGTCTTCTCATACTGTCAGCGCCTTAAGTAAAGGCTACTGCTCTCCGGGATGTCGGACACCCTGTGGCCGACTCCCAACTCGTCCTCGCCCTCCTGCGAGGCCTCAACCCACGCTTCTCCAACACTGCTGACGACATCGCCAACGCCACACCCCTTCCGTCGTTTGCTCAGGCCCATGACATGCTAGTTATCAAAGAACTCCGTCTGGCCAACGACGAGAAGACCGTGGCCCACACCGCTCTTCTCGCCGCAGCCGATCATGGCTGTCGAGCATCCTACGCTGCCGCCCCCTCCCGTGGCTCTGGCGGCCATGGCCCTAACCATGGCAACGCAGCCCACACCGGTGGCACCGGCAAAGGCAAGGGCAAGAACTGGCACGGTCCGATGCAATCGCAACCTGCTTCAGTCCCTGCCTAACCTACCGGTCTCACGAGTCCGTGGCTCTGCTACAACCCCTGGGCACCCTAGCCTCAGCTACGCAGCCCCATCGGCTAGCAACCAGGGGTTCTTGGAGCCCATCCTCAGGCCTACCTAGCATCAGCTCCTATCATGCCGCCTACCGCCACCATCCACCTAGTCGGTTCCCTCCTGGAACCAGGCTGGTCTCGTCACCGCCCTCAACCAGATGACGCTCCAACCTCAGCACCCTTGGGTGCTGGACTCTGGTGCGTCCTCCCACATGGCGTCATTGGCTGATATACTCCGCTCTTGTCATCCCTCCTCCTCCCCCTTTGTCACCATCAGTAATGGCCACTCTCTTCCTGTCCAATGCTGTGGTGACTCCTTTCTGTCTACACCCACCACTAACCTTTTTCTTCGCAATATTTTCATTGTACCCTCCCTTATTTACAATCTCGTATATGTTCGCTAATTCACACAAGATAACAATTACTCAATCGAATTTGACGCTTCTGGTTTCTCTATAAAGGATATCCCAACCCGGCGACAGATCTTTTGCAACAATAGTGGCGGCGACCTCTACACCATCCCCACTGCGCCGTCCACTCCACCAACCTCTGGCATCTTCGCCTCGGCCACCCTGGCCCCGACGCTATCGCCAACCTCCGTCACAGCGCCTCCATCTAGTGTACCCACAGCAGCTCCACAGTTTGTCACTCGTGTCAACTTGGCAAACATGTGCGACTGCCATTTTCTAATTCTCTATGTTGTACCTCGCGACCGTTTGAGCTTATACACTGTGATGTATGGACTTCTCCGATTAAAAGTGTTTCCAGTAATCAGTATTATCTTGCCATACTTAACAATTACATACACTATTGCTGGACTTTTCCACTCATCAGCAAATCCGAGGTCGCCTCCCACCTAACTAACTTCACAAACTACATTTCTAACCAGTTCAACCTCCCCATCAAAGCTCTACAAGCCGATAACGGTACAGAATTTATCAACCGTATTGTTCAAACCTTCCTCACCTCGAAGGGCATCCATCTACGCCTCTCCTGCCCCTACACCTCTCCCCAGAACGGCAAGGCTAAACGCCTCCTTCGCACCCTCAACAACATAAGTCACACAATGCTACTTCATGTCCACCTACCTGCAACTTACTGGGCAGAAGCACTAACCACTGCGACTTACCTCCTCAATCGACGCCCGTGCTCCTCCGTTCGTCACAACGTTCCATACACCCTTCTTTACCACACGACGTCCGACTACTCTCACCTCCGCGTTTTCGGGTGCCTCTGCTACCCAAACCTCAACGCTACTGCTCCTCACAAACTCGCTCCCCGCTCCACCGCCTGCATTCTCCTCGGCTATCCCTTATCTCACAAGGGATACCGATGTCTCGATCTTTCCACTAGCCGGGTCATCATCTCTCGTCATGTCGTTTTTGACGAGACATGCTTCCCCTTCGGTCTGCTTAATCCGAGATCCTCATCTAGCGATCTCGACTTCCTCCTCACCAACACCGTGCCGTCCCAATCTCCTCCACCGTTCTCCTCACCGGCCCCCTCATCGGCCGCTGCTAAGGACTTACTGTTCAGTTATCCCACTACTCTTCGATCCGATGTCACTCCCATCGGACCCCCATCGGCCCCACCACTCTCATCGGCTTCGACCGATCCTGTCCCCTTTCCATCGAACACCTCACCCCCATCAGCTCCTCAGCCCTCATCGGCTCATCACCACCCATCGGCCCATCCGCCTCCATCGGCTCCTCAGCCTCCATCAGCTCCCCCCTCCCTATCGGCTGCTCAATCTTCATCGGACCGACCAAACCGATCGGCCCATCCAACTCCATCGGCTTAGGCCAATCTAGTTTCGCCCTTTCCTCTCACATACAGCCGCCAATCCCGAGCCGATGACGCCCCTCCCCAACTAGTTCTCCCCACACCTACCACACTCCCATCAGCTCCCGTCCCCTCCACCTCTCACATGGTTACCCGCTCACAAACCGGGTCTCTCCGCCCTACCAAGCGCTACAGGCTCTCCGCCGTTCACTGCTCTATCTCGCCCATCCCGACAACCTCTCGTTTCGCCCTGGCCGATCCTCGGTGGCGCACGGCCATGGCCGACGAGTACAAGGCCCTCATGGACAACAAGACCTGGCGCCTCGTCCCTCGTCCTCCCGGCGCCAACATTGTGACCGGTAAGTGGATCTTTAAGCACAAGTTCCACAGCGATGGCTCCCTTGCCCGTCACAAGGCACGCTAGGTAGTTCAGAGTTTCTTCCAACGCCTCGGTGTCGATTATGACAAGACTTTCAATCCCGTTGTCAAAACCACCACCATCCGGATCGTTCTCACCTTGGCTGCCTCGCACTCTTGGCTGATCCACCAGCTTGACGTGAAGAACGTCTTTCTTTACCGTCATGTGACAGAAACAGTCTACTGCCAGCAACCTCCAGGCTTCGTCGACCCTTCTCGTCTCGACGATGTCTGCCTCCTTCAATGCTCTCTATGACCTCAAACAAGCCCCTCGGGCCTAGTACCAGCGTTTTGCTGCCTACCTTCGGCACATCGACTTTATGGCCTCCGCGTCCGATAGCTCTTCATATCGGCAACGCCACCGCCTATCTTCTCCTATACGTCGACGACATTGTTCTTACAGCATCTTCGACGTCCCTCCTACACCAGATCATGGCTCGACTCCACTCCGAGTTCACCATGACCAATCTCGGTCTACTCCATCACTTCCTTGGCATCTCCGTCACCCATTCTTCTCACAGGCTCTTCCTTTCCCAGTGCCTGTACGCCATCGATCTTCTCCAGCATGCGGGCATGGCCGAATGTCACCCCACGACCACTCCGGTCGACACTCGAGCCAAACTCTCCTCTGCCGATGGCTCACTCATCGCCGATCCCTCTCAGTATCAGAGTCTTGCCGGTGCTCTCCAATACCTCACCCTCACACGGCCCGACCTTACCTACGTCATCCAGCAAGTGTACATTTTCATACACGCTCTGCGCGAACCTCATCTCGCACTACTCAAGCGCATCTTTCGCTACATGAAGGGCACTCTCCAGCGGACTGCACCTCAGCTCCAGCCCCATCGACTCCCTCACAGCGTACTCCGACGCGGACTAGGCAGGCTGCCCCAACTCTCGACGCTCCACGTCTGGTTACTGCGTCTTCCTCGGCGACACTCTAGTCTCCTGGTCCTCAAAACGTCAGACTACAGTGTCATGGTCCAGCGCTGAAGCCGAGTACTGCGCCGTCACCCACACCGTCATCGAGTGTTGCTGGCTTTACCAGCTCCTCTAGGAGCTCCGTGCACCTCTCTCCTCTGCGACCGTCGTCTACTGCGACAACGTCAGTGCTGTTTACATGACCGCCAACCCAGTTCATCATCGACGCACGAAGCATATAGAGATTGACATTCATTTTATCTGTGACAAGGTCGCACTAGGATAGGTTCGGGTGCTCTATGTACCATCGGCGCACCAGTTCACCGATATTATGACCAAAGGCCTCCCCACGCCTTTGTTCACCAGTTTTCGATCTAGTCTCTGCGTTCGTTCTCCTCTCGCTGCAACTACGAGAGGGTGTTAGATCACTGGACCACTAGACTGTATATATATAGACCCGGCCCCCCTATATAGCGTTAGGATCTTAGTCTCATTGTACACATTCTTACATTTTGATACTTCGGAAGTATTACCTTTTTGTGACACATGAATAGCTCCATCTTTCTCTTTAGAAAGGTGACCATTGCTTTCTTTTGGGGCCTTGGCACTTTCAATATTTGCACCTGCATCAGTTGCATCTTTTTCCTCCATATGTGCATCATTCAATGCTTTGACTAGAGTTCCTGGTGCAGCTATTGCTACTTCATTGTATGATAGTGCCTTCCTAACTGTTTGACTGGCAATTGGTGCTGAAGACAGGACTGCCTTGGCGGCTGCTGGGGTGGTGGCAGGGGTTGCTGACAGAGAGTTGGGATTGGAAGAATTCTCCGTGCTGTTTGATGATATAGCAGGGCTGCCTGGTTTGGAATTAAAGCTTGAACTCTTCACCAGTTTCTTTGCAGTTACAGCCTCATTAGGTGAAACTCAAGGGGAAGAGAAGTTAGATGGAGTTATTCCTTTGTATCTTCCATTCTCAGTACTGTTTAGTGCATTTGTATTGATCTTTGCTAGATTTGGCCTCCTTGCACTTACACCAGTTTTGTGGTTCCCTGTGGATCGTCCCTTTGGCACAGCTTCTTGCCACCCTTCATCTGACGTGTACTCTTCAGTAAAATTGTCTTGAGGTATACAGCTTATGGTGTAACCTGGTATTTCTTCTTTCAATTTCTCCTGCTGAACAAATGTTCCATTCTCTTTAACTTCAGAACTTTCCTTCTCAGTTAATGAATGGTCATTGTTAGGTGGTGGGCTCCTTTGATCTTCATCATCGATTACTTCAGATGGATTTTGCCCGGTACAACCTTTGATCTATTATTCATAATGTGCACATATGAGAATGATCATTGGAGAAATAAAAGAGTGCCATATAGTACCAGTGGAAGGTCTTAACAATAAACATACCCTAGCATGGGCTTGTTTCTTTTGCATTTCCTTAGCCTTGAGTTCATCATCTGGATTGATATAATCCAGAAGATCTGATACGCTGATAAAAAAAATCAATACATAAGCACAAGCAAAGACAATCATCCAAAATAGATCGATCTATAAATTTAAATAAGTATACTCTTTTCTTTTTGCAAGCCTCCGCCCCCAAACTAAGTTTGTAATCATGATAAAGATAACAGTGACAAGCTTAGAGCAAGCTACGGCATCTATTAATCCATGTAGACACTTAGGGATGAGTATCCTTTTTCCTTTTCTTTTTAGATAGAGGGAGAGCCCCTCCCATTTCCATTACTAGAAATGGCAATGGAGTAATAGATATCATTCACTCACGAATAAAACAAAAGGTCATTCCTAACTTTTGCAACCACTTCAATGAAACTATGTGGCAAAACAAGCAATCATGTCATCTACCTCAGATGACCTCTGCTTGCTATCGAAGAATCAGGCTTTGGAGTACCATTACGTGCTGCTTCCTGCTGCTCTAGTGCCTTGGACTCGAAGTATTCAAGCCAAGCAGCAGCATCCTGTGGAAAACATAGTTATCAGATTTCCTTGTTGCAGTAGAATGGAAAATAACTAACGACTGAAATTGATCAGTAAGTGGAAGAACGAATCACCAAGAAGCAATTTTTGTGAGCTTACCTGTGTACAAAGATCTTCTGACCCAAGCTTTGCTTGAAGTATTCGTAAAGTGGTTTTTTCATGTTGGACACTTAAAGAGTATGCTTCCATTAAAGACAGAGCAATAGCAATAGCATGGTAACTAGCAGCAGTCTGTCAATAAAAACATCAAGATGTATAAGATGAATTTTCAGTTTCAAGTTTTGTTCAGATCATGAGAGGGAATGGTTTTCAATTTCTCATAATGCCCGACAAAACAAGTGTGCACATCAAAATTGATGTGACCATGAATTTGAGTACTGTATGTGTCAGAATGCAATTTAGAACTAAAACAGGTGAGGTTGCAAACCTGTATGTGATCAGCACCAAGCAACCGCTGTTGCATTTTAGAGCCTCATGAAGGTAACGAAGTGCAACATGAACATTACCCACCCCTTCTTCCATCATTGCCACATTAATGTAAGTTGCAGCAGTATTAGGATGTGAGGGTCCACATGTCAGGTGCAAAAGATATAGGGCACGATTCACATATCTGACACAGAAAACAGAGCATAACATAGTTGAGACTTCCAAAGAGAGTAAATAGAACAGATTTCATAGGTAACTCATAAAAACAAACTAGATGGCACCCTAAGCATATAGCTTTTGTAAATAACGACAAACACATACTTTAATGCCAATTTTGTATGTTGCAGGCGATAATAAAAAACTGCAAGATCCCCATAGCTTTTCATTGTATCTGGATGATCAAGTCCAAGTTCTCTCACATTGATATCTAAAGCCTTCTGTTGATAGATAGTTGCCTGGTAAAATAGAGCATGAACATTTATAAAGCCAGCCTTCACAACACTGGATAGCATATAATCTATGCATATACAAGTTAAACCTTCACTCAAAAAAATACGAGTTAACCACTCAACAAGTGTACATCACTTCAGTACTTCATGTCACATGGATGAGTAACATTGTTGCATTATATTACACTCAAGTAGCTTACAGTCTACAAATTCCACATGATCATCACATTAATTGTTCAAAATAATTCTGCATTACTCCATTTATGGTACCAAAAATTTGTCTAAAATCACAAAGCAAATCCATGAGCAATTAACAATATTTACACAGAAGACAATATTTGCAATATTACATTTTACAGAACACTGTCAAAGAACTACTGGCTAAGTCCCAGAAATACCTGATTGAAGTCACCAGTATGATAAAGCACTACTGCCAAAAGGCTGTATGCTCCTGCTGTCATTCTGTGATAAGGACCACAAACAGCAACAAGTTTTGCAAGAGCCTGCATCACCATATATAATCAACAGGATGTAGTGGTAAAGAAAATCATCATGATGTGTCATGTAACAAGACCAGGACTTTGTACCTTTGTGCCATAGTTAACAGCATCCTCAAGCTTCCCCTTGTCCAGGAAAGTCTTGGATGATTCCAACAGGGTTCAACCATCTGCTGATGAGCACGCAACATGCTGGAGTAAAGACATCATGGTTAAAACTGTTAATAAACAGGAATTCTTTGCATCTCATTCAATTACAGAATCCAAAGAGTAAAGTTTACCATGTAGATAGGAACAATGCTGATTATATCTGACCTTCTGAAAGGATGTGGCGTATCCATGTCATAGTCTTTGGTAACTAGCTCAAGTCCTACCTAAATTGTAGGAGTTGTCGTTCAAACCATGGTTCCAAAAGTGAACAGGTGTAATCTATAATGTTGAACCTCGAGTGGAAAAGAAGCAATAGTGACATCTAAATTATTACCTTATGGCAGATGCCACGGAGGATGGCATATTTTCTTAGATCAAGGGGATATTTGTCTTTCCATATCCAGCCAAATCTCTTTACTAGAAAGACCTCCAACCACCTTTGTCTGAGATTGTTATCCTCGTAGCACTTGTCATCATTATTTTCTTCTGGAAATGGTCCCAACAAGATATTCAAGCATGATGCAACTGCCTCAGCCATGTCATTTATATCATCAACAGCTACAATAACAGCTCAAGTACATGCTTAAATGCTCGAACTACCATCTCATGTATACACAAGGATTGTATATGTGGGAGCTTATCAGCAAGCTCAACCTGAAACACAGCAAAATAAAGGAGTACTTCAGTTGTCATGCTATATCTTATCCTTTTCAAATGAACGAAAATTCCTTCCAGTGGTTAAAAAAAATTCGAGAACTCGACCCAACTATGAAGTATGTACCACTTGTCCCAGTGAGCGCATATGCAGTCCCCTGGTGTGCATAAAATCTGTCAATGTCCTTCCATCAACAGGGGAAAGCTCAAGTGAACCGAAATCTGCAACCTGAAACACACAAAGGTGATGGAAAATTAATGTCTCGGTTTCTCACAAAGAACACATGTTTGAGATTAATGCCACATGAGTACAATACATTACCAATTTTGGCAGAGCAGTATCATCATAATATTTGTGCGCCATCTCAAATAATTCATCAGGTGACTGCATAGAAAAGCATCAAATCATAAAGAATAATGTCACAATGAAGAATGATAGGAGCAGCGCCAGAGAGGCGTAAACCCTGCCAACCTATAGTAGCATACTAAGCTAGTTCCTGCAGTAACACAAGATATCACCAGATGGACTAATTCTCCACCATAAATTATATAGCCAATACAATAGATTATAGTATAAACTAATATGGGCTAACTGTTCCTAGCAATAGAATTTATGATCAAACCAGCTAGAATAGCAGTAGGTTCACATCAAGGTCATCAGTCAACTAGTACAGAATTTGTTGTGATGTGCTGTTGTTTGGAGAGAAGGGGCCAGTAAAATGAGGTAATTTCTTGTGACAACATTTGAGAAATCTCCAAACAGACATGATCAGGGAATAACCTTAGCATGAAGTCCAGTTTCAGATTCCTTTAGTCTCTGGAAAGCAGCTTCTGGAAGCCATCTCTGCAGAATTGCCTCCTTATCCTCCTTTGTGCTGGAAGAGTTGACTGCTTGCGCATCATTTGTATTTGCCAAAGTATTTTCTTTTGCTGATGCACTTTTTCCACTCTTGTCATCTGTCTTCTTCTTGATCTCCTTCAGCTGACCGAACTGTTTCCCCAGGCCTTTCACTGTAGGAACATCCTTAGTCTCCTCATTTTTCTTGGTGTCAGCCTTATCAGAAGTCTGATTCTGTAGGTGCTGTACCCAGCAAGCTCCAAGCTCCCATCTTATTGGTCTTGTTTCTCTTGGAGCCTCACATTCAAGCTTCTGCAGACTATCTGTCATTATCTTATGGACAAAATTTGTACTATATTCACGCTCTTGAGGATTAGAACTTTGCAACCACTGAACTCCAGTTGGTTGAATACATGGTTTATGAAGCAGCATCCTTAAGCTGAAAAGTGATAGCGTGGTTATCATAGGTTTTATCCAACCAATACAATGGTAACAACAGATTAAAAAGAGAGGGAGAGAGAGAATGAAATGGACCAAGATGAACAGAGGTAAAGTAAATTACTTAGTACTGGTTTGGGTAAACCCATGGTTAAGAATTATCAAGTTAGCATAAGAAATATATATATACATCTTGTCAAATTCCCAAGTATTAACCTATTGACATTGAGTGCATGACTACCTCCTGCAGGCTGATCTTCAATGTCAATGTCATATTGTGCTAGAGAAACAGTTGTCAGTTGAGCATCTACTGGAACTTGAACAACAGCTGTGTATCCACAATGCTTCACAACCACCACACCAAGCGTAGCAGTATCATGTAAACTAATAGAATTACATCACCAATAAACAGGAAAATGGATAAAAGTAAACTGCAACAACCTGTATCAAAGAAGAAAGTCTTACATGTACTGTTGCACTCTCGTCAGCAGTGATGCCCTTCAACAGATTTCACTTAGCAAGCTCATCAGACGGCATTCCTGGAGCCTGACTTCCATCTATTTTGACATCCAACTTAGAACTTGCATCCGCTTTGTCCTTTGTGACTGTTAGTTTCATATCTCCAATTTGTTGAGTGTGCAAATCTGGATTTGTGGTGTCATTTGGTGTTTCACGTGAACTCTTGTCAGGGACCATTTGCTGAACAGCTGCAACAGCTTTAAGAACAGCAACATCTACAAACAAACTATCGAGTAGGAAAGCCTTCCTGTCTCGGATTTGCCTTTCCTCAGCTGTTTTGCAAGGCATTGCAGCCAGTACGGCAAATTCTTTTGCCCATGGCCTATGGTCATGTTTTCCATCTCTTCCCTGACCACCACCATTGCCACCCCATGTTTCGTCTTCAGTTGGAAGGGGTGGGAACACCAAAGGCAAATCAGCAACAACAGGGGGTACCACCCAGGTGTTTGACCGGAATCCATAAGGAAGATTTCCAAACTGCAAGGACATGTCAATAAAATTTGAACTATAAATCTCTCAAATGCAGTTGTGAATTTGTGCTAATACATGCAACCAAAAAAATATAGGTACATTAAAAAAAGCACATTATTCAGTGAAACAAATACATCAGTTATTTCCAATTCCATGAACTCCATGGTTTCTGTGGAAAATAGGGTACATCTCTTCAAGTGTATTGACCAATAAACATAGAAAAAAATTATTGTCTAACCTAAAGTTCAGCTTTGGAATTAAAACTTTTAAATAGTCACATATCCAAGCATGTCTGAAAATAATCAAGACCTCTAATTTATCACATATCCAAGCATTAGCAATACCTCACCTTATTGTGCTCAACAAAAGCCTTCATAAGAGCCTTATAAGCCTGCAAAATCGCACACATCTTTCCATATTAATGAGATACCATTCATTAAGAATCAAATCACACAATCTTCAACGTCACACACATACTCCATCAAACGCCCAGCTTGTCTGCTGCAACAGCCCAACAAGGGAGTGGCTGATGAGCTTTCGCTTCCCTGCTGGATAGAATCCTGCTTTGGAGGGTTCGCTTCCTTGCCGGATAGAATCCTGCTTTGGAGGCCACGATGGTCACCCGCTTCCCACTACAAACCCTTACCTGCACACAAATACCCAATTGCAGAAAACTTAGAGAATTACACACTTGCAAATGATCAAGTGTCATGTTGCGTCTTTTGTGACACTGGCCAGATTGATGGTTATGGACGTGATATGACAAATTAGAGGTGCAATCTAACGAATATATAATTAAATTACCAAGAGATTTTGAAACAACAATTTCGAACCCTTATATGGCTACTTTAATGCCATTGAATCAATTAAAAAAATCAAAAATTGAGCTATTTTTCTTTGTAGCAAGCTCACATCGATCTGGAAGAAGTCGTCCTCCCTCTTGTCATCAACGAATGGGCGTGTCGACCTCCTAATATCTGCAACCAATCACATTTTCACTCAAAGGAAAGTGGAAGAATGAAAACAAATATCGCGCGAACCGGCTCATTTTGTGCTGTTCCAAATGCGCTTAAAAAATCCCAAAAATTAATCAAAACAACGAAACGATAGCACTCACAATGGAGAGGCGGAGAGAGGTGGGAGAAGGAGAAGAAATCGTAGAACTGGCCCAGTTTCGGCGGCGGGTACATGGGCTCCTCCCCACCGCCTCCGCCGGGCGACCCGGGGGGCTTGTTGGCGACCTTGTCGGCCTCGGGCGACGCCGGCGGGGGCGGGGGCGCATCGGGAGACGACGCGGGCTTCTGGTTCGGGGGACTCTTCCTCGGGCCGAACGCGGCGGTGCATGCGACGATGTCGAGGAGGCGCCGCACGTGCGCGACGGCGAGCTCCTCCGTGTAGCCCTCTGCGCCATCGGAGAAGGAGAAGGTTGCGGTGATTTTTGCGTTTTGGTACTCGAGTAATAAGGGATTTGTGGTTCTTACCCTCGACGATGCTGAGGTGGCAGGGCTTGAGGGAGGCGACCTCCACCGTGTCCTTGAGCTGGGCCCCACGATCCTGCAATGCGTATGAACAAGTGTAGGTAGGCTGTCAGTGGCACGAATCTCGAAGCAGATATGAGCCCTCAGATTTATGCTTCGGTTCGCCAGTGAACTTACCTCGTGGGACAGAGAGTAGTTGGTGAGGTGGCATGTATCCACGTGGACGGCCAGGAGCTTCCGGACGTCGAGTATCCTGTCCGTTGATATGCCCTGAACACCGCAAACACAAAATGAGCTAAGGCAGCGAGTCAGCACCTACCACTGCGAGTTATATAGTACGAGATTGGTATCTACTTAAGCTAGCACAACCTTTCCTAACTTCGTTTTATAAAAAAATGAGTGTAATAGCCCATGAACTTTTTTGTGCAAAGTTTGTATGAACCAAGACTAACTTCAAAAGCATTTTATCATGTACATTTTGACAAAGGTGAGTAGTCATTCTTTGCTAGGTTAGTTTTAAGTCCATGCATGTTGCCGCTTACTATCACCATAGCTTAGCACAAGAAAAATTCGTCTTTCATATAATTGAAAAAAAACCATAAGTTTTTTTAAAAAAACAGAGAAAACCGGTTTGCCCTTTTGTTGCATATAAAGTAGGCAAGAATATTACTTTGTCGTTTAACATGCCTCACAGGGGTGGTCCATAACGCGAGAAATCCATAAAAATCCATGCAATAAGATAGAGATAGATAATTAAGGGCGTGCTCACCTTGAGCGTCAGCTGCGTGTAGTCCGGCGTCTCAACGGTGACGTCGAGCACAGTGGGCAGAACTGCAGCAGCAGCATGTCCAGAAGAAAACTAGTTAATAAGCCAGTAATACTGAACAATATCGAACTGTTACAATTAGGCAAGCAAGTTTCACTTCGCTCTTTGTTATGCTTGCTTTCGATGGAGAAACTGAAGTTTTGTAACTTGTTGGGGAAAATTAGACCAATTCGAAGAGATGGATGGGATGAATTCAATGCAAATTCACATGAAAATTGAACAAGAACCGGAATCAGTAGCTAGCTTAGCCAATTATATGCATGGCTGCACCTTTCTCTTCCTTCTTCTTCTTGTCACCTTTGGCCTTGTGCGGCTTGGGCTTCCCTGCCTTGGGCGCCATGACGCCCCCAAGCTAGCTAATTACCAGACGCCACTGCTCTAACGAATCTTAGTTCTTGTCAGAACCAATTGAGACTCTGAAGCGGCAGCTCTACGTTGGCCTTGGCATTGCAGAACTGCAGGTAGCTTATCAGCGCTTAGCCAGGATATAGTAGATAGCGAGGGGGGCAGTGGAGACGGAAGCTAGAGGGTGAGAGGCGGTAAGAGGATAAGGGATACTTCTAGCTAGCAAGCTCAGTACAGTATCAGCTTCTACCTAGCCCTGAACCTCAAGTACCGTGTTCTCTGCAGAATGGAAGGATAGGACAAGAGTGAAGTGTTTGGTGAATTGTTTTAGTCGCATAATATATTGTGAAATTTACAAAATATTTAATTTCGAGGGCTAGTATATTTATTTGTGGGGCCTAGAATAATATGATCAAACGGTGCAAGATACGTAGATATATTCGATATTTCAATATTGGACTAGCTTAGTTATATATTTTGTGTGGAGAAGGATCGTTCAAGCTAAAAGTAGGAAACAGAGAACGCGGTTTAAGAAGGTACGGGCCTTGTGTCAGAAGAGAAACGGGACTAGCAGCACTTTGTCTACTGTAGTAGTGGCATTTAGCAGTGGCTGTGATGAGTGAACACTGTAATGAAGCATTTCCTTGAGAGTAAGTAAGGTGAGATTTGCAGTGCTAGGTTAGTCCTGTTTTATGTGATCTGCCGAGGTAAACCGGCCGGGTTGCAAGCATGGGACGGGAGAGATGAGAGGTACAGTAACCGGTGGAGAAGAGGCGAGTTGAGTTCGTACTTTGTAGGGTTGCGCGCGTGCGTGTGCTGAGTGGTGAGAGCAACGGGGATTCTTGGAAGGACGCGAGTGGACGAGCCAATGGCCAGCAGAGCAGAGGCCGCCGCCGTCCCCTCACCTCGTCTCTCTCCCGATCGGATTTCGCTCCCAAAACCTCCAGCGTCGCGCCGCCATGTCACGCCCCCCTAGCTAGCTCCCCCGTGTAGGAATGCTATGTATAAAACCCTTCGCCGCCGCGGGCGCTGCCCCCGCAAGGGCGGGGCCGGGGCCGGGGCCTCTCGGCCTATCTCGTCGTCGCGTCCCACCCATTTCTCACCGCGTGCGCCGGTGCCCGCAGCTCCGCACCGACGGACGGTGGGTGGTGGCCTGACGTTTTTCACCGCGCCGGGGCCTGGCCGGGCTGTCGGCGAGGCGTAGCCGCGTAGGTGATCCGGCCTAGGAATCTTGTGCTGGACAAGCTCAAGCATGTGCTCTCGCTGCGTTGCTTGACAACTCTGCGCTGCAGCTGCGAACTGAGCGACCGCAGCCCCAAATCTGCATGCTTCAATGCAACCCAATGTGTTCCATGTTTCTGTACCTTTTTTTTCGAAAATCCCTCTTCTTGATCTATTGATCTACTAGAACGGGTTTCTATCTTTGAATCTAATAAGTATTTGATAATAATAATCAAGACGCCTATATAAAAAACTATAGTTTATAACGATAATAAGAACATATCTTCCCAGCACAAAGATTTTATTTTTACTCTCAGTAAAAAAAATGCTATTATTTTTTATAGCTACACCACCATTAAAGCAAGTTTATTGATATTTTCAAATATAAGGTCTTAGGTTTTGTACAGGGCCTTAGCTTCTTAGATACCACTAGAGTAGAGCAGGTAAAAAAAAGGTATATTTTAACTCCGTCAATTATTAGCTAAATTTAATTTATATCTCTCAACTGTAAAATTAGATATGTAGTATTAAAACTAGTGTAAAATAGCTCTCTTAGACCGATTTTAGATAACGTGGTGTCATGACACATTAATTCATTATTTATCTTATATGTTATTATAGTAATAATAATAATAATAATAGTAAAGTGGGTGGAAGATGATAGCTGTAGAAGGCAGCACAATGGTACCTCTAGATCTAAGAGGGGAGTCGGCAGTAGTCTGCAAATCTCAACGAGAAGGCTAGGCCGAAGAGGAAAGCCAATGACACGTGCGATAACCCTTGATGCAACGAGTTTGATGAGTCTCGCCGACTGCCCCTACAAGCTCAAGGATCAATAACAACCCTCCATCCTTCATCTCATTGGCTATGTTCATCCTACGACGATGGCAACAAGAGTATAATTTCCCAATCTTTTTGTCGTGTCCCAAAGTCTTGCCGCCTATGCGTATTCGATGTCCTTCAAAGGTCTTCGACTCTATGATTCAATCTTTCCGTCCGACTCAATGACGGTGTCGTGACGTGCCCAACTTTGAGTGCCATTGTTGCCTCGAGCTCCGTCTCCTTCTTTGCCTAGTCCCACCTTCTCCATGATAGCGCCGACGAGCTTTGCCTCTTTGGCCGCTCTACTCATTTACCTACATTGAGAAAAGATACAAGAAAACCAAGAGAAGAGAGAGGAGGAAGAAATAATCACTTTTATATGGTCCTACTATATTTTTAATTACTATTTATCAACTCTAAAATCAGCGTAAGAGGTTGATATATTACACAAACATCACGTCAGTCAAAACTACTCTCAAAATAGCTTGGAAAGTCGTTTTGCGTTGGTTCTAGTACTTGGGGGAGATGATCTACTAGTATTTTATATAGTGGAGAAATAGACTTTTTCCGCGTGGGCATGATACGCAGCAGGCAAAACGAGGCATGCTTCAATGGGCCGGCCTGGTTCAGTGATGAGAGGGATACAAGCCTTTTTCTGGGCCTCTAATCACGACAGCTCTTTGGTCCCTCGAAAGGGATCACCGCATCACGCGTCTGGGCAGCCAACATGGACTACTACGTGCGATGCTGGTTGAGAGTTGAGACAAGATGAGGATGGGCCAAAGCGAAGCGAGGCCATAACGATTGACGACCCAAGGCCGAGGCAGCCTGTGCCCATCCTGCTTCCATGTATGCTTATGAACAAATAATTTTTTTCAGATGGGCCCAGTTATCATTATTGACGAAACAGACTTATACTAGTTTCTTTGCAGAGTTATTTTTTTTATAGACAATACCGTATGATAGATGATGAACTATATATATGTTTATAGCTTCTGTGGAGCCTATGGTCTAATTGGTTCGATCGTATTATATGTATGTTATCTTGTCATAAAATAATCTTTTTTAAAACAGAGTAATAAGGATTTTGTATTATGTTTTGATAGAGCAGAGTTAAATTAATACAAAAGCTATGTGCAAAGTGGCATAAGGACAGTAGAGAAACCAGAATTTTTTTAAGCCTAGGGCTCAATTAGTGTAATTTACATAATTTTACCTTTATATTTTAATTTTTGAATTTTTAAAGTACAATTTCAGTAAATATTTAGGGTCAGGACTAGGGCTGCAGCTCTACCATACTCCTATCTCCACCTATGATCAAGGGCCAAGTAATTTTTTTATGTTTTAAGCTTGGGTCGAAGCAATCCAAAATTCCCATGTTGCTACTATTTCTTTCCTACTAAAAAAATGTTGTTTTAGTTAGTTAAAGACAAATTAAACAAGAGATTAAAAAACTACTTTAACATTGATGATATGCGGAGAAAACGAGAAGGGGGAGAAAACGAGAAGATATTACTATTAGTTTGGTTAAAACAAGAAGAAAAAATAAAATGATATTAAGAGATAGTTTTTATGAGACAAATATTAAAGATGAAAATAGTCTTTTAGACGGTGTAGTAATTTCTACTCATCGATACGTGAAATCCACATATAGGCTGACTTGTAACGAATAACGAGGAGAGCATCCACTTTTGAACGGAAAATCATGCGTGCGTCATATGGACCACAATGCCCTCCCTGCAAATGGACGAAGTTCCGTCTGTTTCCTACCTTTGGACCCCAACAGGAGCACTGTGCACTGTGCGCAGCACACACACAAAGCCATATCGGTGCATTGGCCTAACAGTCACATGGCCTTCCACAACGCCAAGCAACCCACCGCTAAAACAAAAACACACGGCCGTTTCAGCCGCCCGGCTTGTCAGCCAGCTTGTGAAGTTAAGATGCACAAGCAAAAGGTCTTGCATGCGTATGGATATTAGTGAATTTCAGCCATGCATAAGCCTACACTACTGAGATTGAGAAAAGGCATCCAGAGAAACTCACTAGCAATGATGACTCACCGATGGATGGTGGTCGGAGCGATGGCGAGGGTCTCTTCTTTGATAACGGTGATGATGTTGAAAGGAAAGCCTACGTTTTAAATTTTAAGGTGGGAATCAGGGTGTGAAAAAAAAAGGGTATTTCTCAAATTTAGAGAGATAACCTTAGGTGATAACTAAATTGATGGTGGACAGTGATGACGGATGGAAGCGAGGTGGTAGGGGCGCCGCTAAAACTATGGAGATGGAGGCCAGTGATCGGTGGGGATGGTGGTATGGTGTCGGAGGCTGCATGGTTAGGGGGTGTAGATTAACTTCTAATCTCTTATTTTTACTCTTTTCAATTATTTTGCTTCTCCTTTTTCTAGAATGAACATACCTTGGAAATAATAAAAGAACTCTCTTGATTTTTTCGTTCGTTTGTCCTCATTTTCATATTTATGATTTCTCCTTTTTAGTTTTTCACCATTTTTTGAGTTTCCCCATTAGTCTTTTTTCCTGATGTTTTTCTTTCCATAAAAAAAATGGCAGCGCCCCAAAGAGAATGGAAAGACAAAATGCTAATAAGTTAAGCAAGATGTGTACCGGCTTTCAATATAAGCACTTAATTATATATTGGGTACACTAGCTAAGCACAACTTAACACAATACTTAAGCAGTTAATAAGTATTCTCCTGTCTAACTAGAGCGCAGCAAATTAAAAGCCAGCCTAGAAAAGGCACTGTCAACAGGTGATGCGATGGTGACTCTGCAAAGCACACATGCATGCAGTGCAAAGCTCACAAGAACGCACGGTATTGGCTCTGCTGGTCCCTGCGTGATCTTCTTTGACGTCTCGTCCATCAACACGATAAACCGCACACGGAAGATTCCACCTGCTGCAGCAGTCGCCCCACCTCTCTTCCTCCGATCCGTGAACCCCTAATTCCAAGAAAGAACCAAGAAAATTTTGTTCTTTTTTTTTTCTATTTTACAAGGTAAATATCTTTGCTCTTGCATGTTAAGGGTTAAAGAAAGAATCATATTCATATATGTTAGTTGTTCCGAGCACGGACTTATCCGGTTGATTTTCAAATCAAAGGAATAAGAAAAGTAAATTAGGATGCCATATACACTCTAATTCGTAGAAATTTTTTCAAGAGCTCTCACCTTATACTAAGAACCATATGGAATAAGGTTAGAAGAATACAATCATTTGAATTTGGATAAGATCTATTCCTATTCCTATGAAACAAATGCTGCATATAGAAAAAAATTCTAAGATTTTATTTTCTATAAGAATTTTTTAAAAATCTTTTGAACTGAATAAGCTCTAAATCATTTTTCCTCATCACGTACATACTTACATATCACTATACATACACACTTGAGAGTATGCCTTTTAACAAATTAAAAGCACGTAAACATGAGCCAGCAATATTTAAACCTTGATATATAAGTCATACCTCATATCTCGCATGCTTCCCTATCCGGAGTAAATTAAATGAGCATAGGAAAACATCTCAAGTGTGGAGGTAAACAATTATATACACATAGGTATACTTTTTAATACAAATTTGGTAAGGTCATGAATCTAAAAAAGGTTGTGTTGAGTGTATGAAAGATTACTACTTCCTTTTGTTTTATATTATAAGTTCTTTTGGGTTTATCTTAATTTAAATCACTTTTAGTTTTATCAAGTTTATTAGAAAATATAGTAACTTTTATAACACCAAATTATTTTTATTTAATCTAACATTAATTATATTTTATAATATATTTATTTTATATTAAAAATATTGCTATATTATTATATAAATGTTTGATCTAAAACAACCTAAATTATCTTATAATATGAAATGGATGGTGTGTAACGGTGCGTCTGCACGTGTCTCTCCTATGTAAGAAAAAAAAAGTGAATGTGAGTTTTTTTTTCAATAAAGGCAATCCTATGTGTTTTGTCACATAAATAATTTTAAAAATATGTCTGTCAATTAGTATATTATAAAGAGCAGGTTGCCATGTTAGCGACTAAAGCTTAGTTTTACCATGTTGATTAAAAAAAGAAGAAAGATTTACACTATCCAATCAGGATGAGTTAGATTATAATAACGATATAGGTTTTCTCAATATAGTTATATAAAAAAGAGTTCTATGTAAATCGAAATTTGCTTTTAAAATTGTTGCTATAGGAAAACTGCGTTGAAAAATCAGCTAGTGAACTTAAATAGTACTAGTACGTATGTACGTAACAATTCGGTCATCTTACACCTGGCTGAATTTAAATTCTACAGGCAGAAGTCCATATATTTAGCAATGTATATACGTGCAAAACATAATACCAGCTGGAGTGCATGTAGAGATCTTTTAATTTGGTCCATGCCATGCTGATAAAAGTATGTTTCTTCTAGCTTTGCTCTCGATCCCAACGGCTTTAATTATGTACCACAATGAGAAAGCATTAGATGCAATGAAACACGAGCGAAAGAGAAGATGATAAAAAGGCAGCAAAAGAAGGGCCTGCCTCTGCCAAATCTGGTAGATCAAGCGAATGACTGTCATGTTAAACAAGAAATTCCCTTCGCATTGCATCTCGGCAGAACACCTGCCTTTAAAAGAAAAGGAAGGAAATCACCTTGTTAACACCATAGGAGAAAACTGATTTTCCATTCTGACACTTCTGAGTTGAAATTTGCGAAATGGAGAAGGCATCATACATGAACATGCAAGATCTGGATAAAAGCTTCACTGCACTGGAGACCAAAACTGGCTCTCTTCACAAGACATTATTCTGCATTTCTTTCTCCTCTTCACTCACTCACACTCACTCAGAGTGAGTCACAGGCTTGCTCCAGAGCTGAGTCACCCCATCCCATCCTCTGGACTCATCTGCTTGGCTCTCCTCAAGCCACCCTTGGATTCTTGCACTTGGGAGCTATAGCTTGCTTTGCCTTCCTCTCTTCAGCCTCACTCTCCCACTCCCAGCATTGGCAAGCTCAGGATTTGGTCACCTTTCTCTTCTTGGAGCTCTCTGCTTGGCCTCTCCTTAGCTTAGTTGCAAACAATTTCCTATCATTTTCTTGATGGCCGCGTTGCATGGGCATGGCGTTGCGGTCGCCTTGCTGGTGGTGGTAGCGGCAGCGCTGTTGTTGGTGCAATGTGACGCCGCGGAGACGTGCGCCGGTGCGGTGCCGGCGAGGTCGCGGCCCGAGGTGGTGTCCATCACCGAGTTCGGCGGCGTGGGAGACGGCCGGACTGTGAACACGTGGTCGTTCCACAAGGCGGTGTACCGCATCCAGCACCAGCGGCGGCGCGGCGGCACCACGCTGCTCGTACCGGCGGGGACGTGGCTCACCGGCAGCTTCAACCTCACCAGCCACATGACGCTCTTCCTCGCCAGGGGAGCCGTCCTCAAGGCCACACAGGTCTCACCTCACCGCCGCCGCCATGTCCTTTTCTTTTCTCTCTTCCTCGTGTGCAAATGTATGAAAGCTTACGAGTTCTTCATGGTGGCGGCGACGGCGACGGCGACATGTGCAGAACGCGAGGAGCTGGCCGCTGGTGGAGCCGCTGCCATCGTACGGAAGGGGGAGGGAGCTGCCCGGAGCGAGGTACACCAGCTTCATCCACGGCGACGGCCTCCGCGACGTCGTGATTACAGGTGAAGCTCAGCTCTGCTTCTAGTTGTTGCATCCTTTGCTTCCTCGTGTGGTTTTGGTACTGTGTTCTTGTGATGGTCTCAAGTCTCAACCAACTTTGGTCTCCTGGTCAGAGAATATTCAAGGAGACATACATCCTGCAAAAATAATTCTGCACACACTGAGAAAAGATTATATGATAGCATAGTATGGGAGTGAGTGACTAAAGGAAGCCTATTTTGTTGCTTACACGCATCAGACATAATAGGCTTATAAATAAAAGTAACCGAAAAGATAATAGACTTAGTTAACACAACTTTAGATACAGTATACAGTAATAGATCTGTCCATCTTGATTAACATATGTACTGTTTCTTAGTGGTTTGTCAGATTGTCAGAGGTTTGTTATTTTAAGGTTTAGGCCATTACTGATAGATGCAGTATAATCTATACATACCTTGGTGGGTATCACGAGAAGTTGAATCTTGCTCCTGTTCCATATCTAGTAGATGTACATGCATGTCAGGAACAGGAAATGGAGCAGTGGGCTGATTTGATTCTGTATCTGCAGTTTACAGCATTTTTATTACGTTGGTACCTGGTTTTAAGTCAGCATTGTTGTTGCTCAAGAAGACAGGCTTACTCTCACCAGGCAACTGAACTTGTGCTCCAATTTCATCAGTACCAATTTTCCCATATTGTTACCGCGAAATAATTCATTAAATTGGTGCAAGTAATTAACATCTCAGATTGTATTTTTTTAAAAAAAAGGTGATAAGGGAGTCATCGATGGCCAAGGTGATGTGTGGTGGAACATGTGGAGGCGAAGGACTCTTCAGCATACCAGGCCCAACCTCCTGGAATTCATGCATTCCAGTGGCATTCGCATCTCCAACATTGTTCTCAAGAATTCACCTTTCTGGAACATCCATCCTGTTTATTGCGAGTAAGCACACGCTTGAAAGTTGAAATATTCATCTTCTTCCTGCAAAATTTGTCACTACTTAATATTTCTTTCAAAGCAATGTTGGAAGGCAAAGAATAGTTGATATGCGAAAATTTCAGTACAATCCATTATGAAATATTGACCAGAAATAAGAAATGTTGTGTCACAGATACAAAATTCTTGTAAATGTTCAGTTTCACATGGCCATTTGTGATGAATTACTGATCCAATTCATTTTCTACACCCAGCAATGTGGTCATAACCAACATGATGATTGTGGCACCACATGACTCACCGAACACTGACGGAGTTGATCCCGGTATGAACAAATGAATTGTATATACATAAATTGATTTTTCTTTGCCCGTGCATGAACAAGGGTAGATAGAAGAACACTGTGGTCTTAAGCTTCTGCACACAAACAAACCTGATATTCGTGTATACATGATTAATTTTTCCTTGCCCGTGCCTGAACCAGAATATATGGAAGAACATGCTCACATACAAGCCTAAATTCTCCTGCAGATTCTAGCACCAATGTATGCATTGAGGACTCCTACATCTCAACCGGCGACGACCTCGTCGCCATCAAGAGTGGCTGGGACGAGTACGGCATCGCCTACGGCCGCCCAAGCTCAGGTATCACCATCAGACGTGTGAGGGGCTCATCACCCTTCAGCGGCATTGCCATCGGCAGCGAGGCGTCCGGAGGCGTCAGCAACGTCCTGGTGGAGGACTGCAACATCTTCAACAGCGGCTACGGCATCCATATCAAGACCAACGTGGGGAGGGGCGGCTACATCAGAAACGTCACCGTCAACAACGTCCGCATGAACAACATCCGCAACGGGCTGCGCATCGCCGGCGATGTCGGTGACCACCCCGACGAGCACTTCAACCAGCTTGCGCTGCCCACCGTGGATGCGGTCAGCATCAAGAACGTGTGGGGTGTCAATGTGCAGCAGCCCGGCTCGCTCGAGGGGATCAGGAACTCGCCGTTCACGAGGATATGCCTCTCCAACGTGAAGCTGTTTGGGTGGAGGAACGCAGCCTGGAAGTGCAGGGATGTTGATGGTGCGGCGCTTGGAGTGCAGCCAGGGCCGTGTGCAGAGCTCACAACTAGCCTTTCTTCAGGGTTCTGCAGCTATTAGTGTCTAGTTATATACTGTTTTGATTAGAAAGATTGTGCTTGCTTTTAGGTTTGACTTCTAGTTGTGTTTGAGATCGATGCATATGTCTTAGGATTCTGCTAATCAATTGAGTTTTAGGTGTCTTTTACTCTTTTGTTAGAGAAAGTTCTGGCTTCTAAGCGGTCAGTCTGAGTGCAAAATGTTCTAATCTGAATAATAAATCCTAGGTTGTGCGAGATTAATGTCAGACTTATGATCGAATGAGAGTTGAATATGCAGATTTTCATGCTTAATTTCTCGGTTTGCTGCTCTTTAAACAGTTCCAAAGCCAGAGGCAGGTCACTGCAAGCATAGGGAGCAAGGCACCCCGCAAGAGCAATTAGATTGGGTCTACTCAATCAGAACAATAGATAGAATCCAACAGCTAACCTACAAAGATAAGTCAGGGTGCGTACTTAAACTTGGAAATGGATAGGATATGGTACATGTGCTAGTTTTATACTCTTGTTTCGTTTGTCAAGTACTATATGATTGTGATATTGACATATCTACTCTGACATCTGGCTTAGCAGTAGCACACAGGGACAATTTTACATAAGGGTACACGTCCACTTTCATCTTCTTTCCAGATTCTAAATGTATTTCAATCTCTCCTTAGGAGACTTCCCTTAATATAATGGAATCTTCCTTTATATCCTTCAAAACAGCAATTTTACCACTTAATAACCACGTCATAGAGGGTCGTTGGACATCCCTTAGTATTGATTGATATGTAAGACAATGTGCGTCTCTTCAAAATCGATCACCTTAGTTCTGTCCAGTTCTCCCCTTTTATGTTTTAGCTTATTATGAGCAATAATTGGATTTGGTTGTTCTGAGACAGACAAAGTTGTCGTTACTTCCTCAACTTGTTGTCACTTTGATGGAACTTTATGATGCATAGACCTTCGTGTAGCAATCTTCGTTTACGCATAAAATTGAATGGTCACTATATAAAACTATCATCTATAACATAAATTGCGAAGTCGAATGTACACAGACTTACTACCTTCAGGTCAGGACATAGTTAGCATCATCCATAGCCTTCTTTCCCAGCTTCGGACTAGGATGTGGATCTCTCAAGAAATGATACGACCCTTCACTTGGGTCATTATCATCGGATGATGTGACCCAGATAAGTATTATCTCCTATCATGATGTTTTTATGGTCTGTTGAGGTCTATCATTGGTGTCTATGATTTTGATCGCTTTCTCTACTGCTTCGGTATTCATAATAGGACCCTTAATGATAAGTCTAAGGGCTTATCAATTGCGTCTAAGTTAATTATTAAAATACATAGTATATATAAGTCCAAAAATATCACATAAAAATTCAATTATTTAACACATGCATAATATATAGTACCTCAAATTCAAATTTTTGACATTAATATCAACTAAGAAATTGTGTTAACTAATTATGCATTCAATTATTTAACATCCATCCATCCATTTATATGTCCTCATTTTCCATTTTGCCTTCTATCTAAAATTCACAAAACCATTTATCCATTCATTTTCTCAAATTTTCCCTTTTGCCATCCATCTAAAATTCACAAACCCATTTATCCATCCATTTTCTCAAACTTTTCCCTTTTGACACCCATCTAAAATTCACAAATCTATATAAAATTTTCAACCAAAAATGTTCAATCTTATTGGCGGTGGTGCTAGTCAGAGGGCAGAGAGCGGAGGAGGAGGCAAGAGGGCAAGAAAGGAGGTGAAGACAACTTGGTGACGCTTTATTAGGGTTTTCGTCTCCTACATGCTTGATATATAAGGGGTGGTGTTTTCCTAGATGGGGATGTTATTCCCTGTATGAAAAAGGGTCTTCATAGATAGGGTGTAACATCCACCTCCTAAAAAAGATCTTTGTAAGTGGTGTTTAATATACATTGCTTGCCAAATGTATTCTACCTATAAAATTTATAACTTATATGGAATTACAAAATTATTTTAACTATAAACATTAATGGAATTAATTATTCTAACTATAAAACTTGTATGGAATTAATTTATCTAACTATGAAACTTATATAGTACTAAGAATTACGATACAGCAATGACTGATACATAAGCTATAGTTTGGTCATTTTCGGTTTGGCAAATTCATAACTAATATTACATTAACATAGATAGTCAAATCTTTTGTAAAGACTAGTCTCTTGATGTTTGATGAGAAATCAGTGAGGAATCTCACCCTATGAAGTCACTTACATAATGACTTGTTTAGTTCAGTTGTCAAGGTTAAGCTAGCTGGAGGAAGATATATTTTTCCGTTTGGTCCATCCTAAGGGTGAAGCTTTTTCTTTATCCCTATTGCTACCAGGTCATAATGTGACTTCAGCATATGCTTTTTAAGCGTTCAATAATATTGTCAAATATGTTTTTCTCAAGGTGCATGACATCGATGGCATGATGAAAATCTCAGTACGGTAATTACTTAAAGAAGATTGAGTGCTTCTTAAGTGGTACTTTTGATTCTTCTTTTTCCTCCATGTTTCTTTCTCTAAAATATATCTAGTGAGACCCATCTACCTAAATCCACTATTAGAGAGCACCAATTACAACAAAATTTATAATCGTTGGGGGGAGAAAACAACATTAAAGAAGGATTGAACAAAAAAAATTACCCTAAATTGCTCTAGAATTGCAATCTAAATTCATGAAACTATTCCACCAAATATACACCATTTTTTATTCCTTTTAAATAAAAGCTTGAAATCGGAAAGAAATTCAGTAAAATATAAGATGAAGATGATACACTAATCTTGAAGAGTCAAATCTATCAAAAGATTTGAGATAAAAACCAACCACTATTTTCCTTTTTTTTCTCAAGGGAGTAAAAGCATAAAATGAGAGAAGCTTGAAGAGGAATGAGATATAGCAGGCTTGACATATTACAAGCGCCTCATCCCATGGGTCGCCTGGAAAAAGTTGTCTTCGCAAACGGCCTGTTTAACTAGCCACCTATAAAAACATTACCATTTTCGCAGACGGCTAGTTACACGGGCCGCTAGCAAAGATTATTTTCACATGCGGCCTATAGGCACCCTACTGGTATGGCTCTTTGAAGGCAACCTAGGATTCAATCGCCTACGTCCTAAGGGATCTACATAGAAAAATGTTTTATAAGTAGTGATGGTGATGTGCTGAGAGCAAGAAGAACCATACTGATCGAACTAGAAGTGGTTCATGAAATCCTTAAGCCAACTCATCACCCTGCCCTTCTCCTACTTGCATGTGGCATCCTCCTCACAGTAGTAGAACCGAAGGTGGTGGTGGTGGAAGCGGTAGCCATGGTAGTGGATCATGCCCCTCATGAGAACCTTTGTGATCCAGTGCCTCATCATCTCCTCTAGCTCATCCTCGTTGTTTCTCTTATCATCCTTATCGTGGTGGAAGCACTTGGTCCTAGACTCCTCGTTGCTGTCATGGTGGTAGAAGTGGGACCGTTGCTCGTGCTCATTTTCCTTATGCATGTCCTAGTGATGATGGTGGTGGAAGCAAAACCGCTCCACAGGCGAAGTCTCCTTGGTCTGATCATGGTCGTCTTCCTCATGCTCATCTTGATGATGATAGTGGCGGCGATGATGGTGGGAGCAGCAGTCATGGTGAAACCTCCTCCACACCCTTGCCATCTCAACCTTGTCTTCCTCCTCTCCATAGACCGTCTCCTGGGCGACGGCAGCATCTTGGCACGAGTCTCCATAGTCCGGGTCTGTCTCTGTGACAGCATTTGTAAAGAGGCAGCTGTGGGTGGGACCCACAGATGGGCTATATGGTTGACATGGCACCATCTGATTGGTTGTAACAAACGGGTTCCAAGTCAAACACTCACACTGGTTAGCGGTTAAGTTGCAGTTGGCATCTTGGCAACTTGTTAACTCCCATAAAATTTGTTGTACCATGCGTCCGAAGAGTTAAAGAAAATTTTTCGGGGTAGGAAAATATGCTTGGAGATAATATTCGATAACTAGCCTAGTCAGTATAATTATTGGCACTCCCTCTAGTTTTTGATACAATATTATTAAATTTTAAAATTACATTAAATCATTCATTTTATTAAAAAAATGTAAATATGAATAAATAATATAAGTCATGCGTAGAGTATATTTAATAATAAAATAAATTACAACAAAATAAATAATAATTATATAATTTTTATTAATAAAGTAAATTATCTAGTTAAAAAATCAACGGCGTAGAGGGTAATATATTAGTATGTTGAGGAATATTACGACGTGAAAAGGAAAGTTGCAGAAATTGAAGGAAATATAATACTGCCCATTACTGGGAATCAGGCTATGATATATCCTAACAGCAGTTCGGTACTGCCTACATACATCGTATTTTCTAGGGGTGCAGAAAACAAATTTAATCCCTCTTACGACATTTCCTCTTATAAATTGACAAATCACTCCTCTTGACAAAAAGTTAAATATTCCCATTTTCTATTAGTACATGACTGATGATTCTAATTCATAAGCTCATTGCTCCCATGTGAAGGAACGCTGCAAATACACTTGCTGTTTTCTTTCAACTTATAACTGCACGCAATGGGCCTCTGTTTCATCGGCTAGAGATTTATTTTTCTTCTTCTCGGTTACATACTAAGACCTATTTAGGAGGATTTAAATCTAACTCCTGGATTAGATGAGGAAGATGGATAGTAATAACCTTTTTTTATGTTTACTTGCTGTTAATGTACGATTAATAATTGTTGATTATAATGCAATAATATATGCTTTAAATTTCTCACCAATATACATATGTTAATTTTTCTTAAGATTTTCAACACCACAAGGGGATATGTCTCCAATATATGCTTGAAAATTCTACACCAATACAACAATGTTAGTTTTTTTTTCTAAAGAATATATATTAGATTCAATGATATCTGTCATGTAAATTCACATCGGTATTTACATAAATATGTGCTTACATCCACTCACATACAGCTTCAACAAAAGTCTAATTTTACATGTCTGTACTGCATACTATTAAAGAAATTGAAAACAAGTGGGCAGAGTCGCCGGTGGGTTCCAAATCTTCACCCCTGATAAAAAAGCAAGAGAACAAAATGGATCAAAAATTGAAACGCAACACATTTGTCATTTTTAATCTCAAATGTTTACAAGGAATTAACAGTTCAATTGTTTGGAAGGAACAAATAAGTTCCAAGTACTTAAAACTTTATACTAGCAAACTATGAATTAGAGAAACACTTTCAGCTTTCAGCACAATTAGTATGAACCGATCGAAAACACTTTCAGCACAGAAGTTATCATGCAGTAGAGACCATACTTGTCATAATCAAATACTATCTTTAAATTCACAACAAAAATTATAATAGTACATAGACGTTCATTCGAACAACTGCTGACTGCTCCAATGAGGATATATTTGTTTAAAGCAAAATGTCTCATCTCTAGTTCTCAGATAAAGGACAGCTAGTTCTCAGATCTGAAAATACACAATTTATTTGTTGAAATGACCATCTACTACTCCTGTGCGTAGCTGCCGGGCAGCATTTGTTACTCAGAAACATGAATAATGCACACATTTGAAATAGAATTCTTTTAGGGTGCACCATACTAGTCTATATCAATGAGTAATGATCCAATGGTTCAGATCCACTGTATACTATCAAAATTCACACTTATGGTATAGCGTAGTATACGTAAGTAGTATAAGGGCATTATGGGAAAAAGGCAATGGCATATCTATAGTTTACTAATTACACTTTAAAATTCGTGCAAGACTTAACCTTAGCCTCTCATCTCTCTGTTAATTCAATCGATCGATCCCAATACAGGCGACAAGCAGAGCTGAGGCTGACGCCGCCCATTACCCTCCCCGTCCTGGCTTCGCCCCACAGCATTCTACCTCGTTGTAGCTCTCCATGTTGTGTGCGAGTTCTAAGGCATGAATTGATTTAGTCGCCGCTAACGTCTATCATTCAATCTATTTTAGTCTATCTGGTTGGGTGCTGATCTAACAGGTTCCTTGCCGATCAGGGTGTGGAGTACACGAACCCAAGTACTCTAAAGATGGCCAAGCCAACTAGACCGAAAGGAGATAAACCAGCTAATGGTGTTGACTGGCAGGGTGTTTTAGCCAACATGTATTTTAAGATATGGTGGATATGTAGATAGGATATATTTCTCTATCTCCCTTATCCGGGTAGTTAGATAAAAAGTAATCCGGCTAAGTTTGTTAAGCTGAATCCCTTAAACCCTAGCATACTCTCAATTCAATCTACAAATACATGACGTAGGGTATTACTTATCTAGAAGGCCTAAACTAAATCCCTGCATCTCTATTAGTATCCTAGTCTTACACACTCCCATAAATACTATTGTTGAAATTATGATTCGATAGTTGGCGTATTAGGTAGGAGTGTATCGAGATCAATGTCAAGGAACGCTAATGGCTATTGTTAGCATTGTCGCCCTACACGATGTCAAGTTCATCCTAGGGTGGCTTTCCGCTTTGGCTCCATCAACTTTGCTATAGATGGCTCCAAAGTCATGCACCCTACCAACTTCACTGGCGTCTTTAGTGCTGGACACATCCGTTTCGCCCTCGAATCAGTTTTTCGTTTCAGAGGTCTCAACTTCACCATCAACAAAGTCGATGTGCTGGCACTCACCGTGCGGACGGCCCGCTGGCTAACTAGAGGCGCTACGGCTACACCTCGGCATGCTCTACCACCCGTCTACTCACGCCATGAAGACGACGAGGGCATCCCTAACAACACGTGTGTGTTACACCATATCAACTGGCCCTCCGAGTTCAAACCTATGGGGTCGAGAAGTATGGCGGCAAAATGGATCCCGAGTCATGGCTTATAGTCTACACGCTAACCATATAGGTAGCAAGCGGCGACCACAAAGCCATAGCTAACTACCGACCAATCATGCTGATGGACTCGGCTAGGGCATGGTTCATTGGGAGACTTTATGAAGAAGTGGGAGCGCAAGCCGCCTACCACTGATGTTGTAGCGGCACGCAATGAAGAGGAGCTAAGTAGGCCTAGGAAGGACCAGCCCAAATCCCCTAAGAACAAGGGTGTGAAGTGCAAGGACAAGAACGTTGTCACCATCGCCAAGCGCAGGCGGCCATACCCCCCTTAAGCCAACAACTACCTCAAGATGATGGAAGCACCTTGCCTCTACCACCCGAAAGGGCACCATACCACCAAGGACTGCCACTTTGTCAAGCGCTTTGCGTAGGAGATTGCCGACAGGTTGAGTCAATCGGGCTCCAACATGGCCATTGACAAGGAGTAGGCAGCGACAACGTGGCTATGATCATCCAAGGATATGTATATGGAAATTGGGGATACGCAGCATTAATAGGTCGGATCTGAACTATATATAAATTCAAATGGAGGAAGGATGCACATTAAATTATTGAAATAGAGATATACAACTGTACTGATAGTCATCTCTTATCATTGCCACCTAGATTAATTGGCTGAGGTGGATGAGAGGAAAAAGATGAGAGAAACATTATTGTTACGCTTGATGTCGACGCAACAACAACCTTAAGGTGAAGAAAACGCAAGACCTCAACGGGACTACGTGAGGCCTTGCCATGACTGGGTGGGAAGCTGCACAATATAATGAGATTATTATGATTATATTCTCTTTTGTACATTTTGTTTATTTATATATTTTTTCAAAATCATTAAGTTCTGGTAAAGATTTAATTTTAGATTTCAGTGATCCTCGCCTCAAGGAATGTTAGTAATATTAGGCTTTTTAGGTTTAATTTATTTCAGTAAACATGAACATATGAATGATTTCCATGAACCATTCGTGCAAATATATCCTGTGCCTATCATGCAACATAGTTTCAGCTCTCGTGATGAGTACGTCTGTTCGGTCTACTGGTCTTCTAGTCATAGAGTTCGATGGTTTAATGGTGAGAGCACCACCCTTTCCGATAAGACCAAGAAATGGATGTGCGATCATTGACCAGTCAAGAGAAATATTCATCAAAAACCGTGTGAAACAAAAAAAATCATGTCATTGCAAAGTTGTACAGAAAAGTTATGAGAAAAAACTACAATATATACAAACATTTTGAGATGTGGTATTGTCGACGCACGAAAAGATTAGATTAGGCGGAGAGACGAATCGAAATAGAGCGAGCATTAGCTTATAGAGGTCTGATACGATGCGTCTGTACACGCGATAATCTAGGAGATCTGCTTAGCTTCAGTGTAAGTCTTTAACTTTAAGGTTCATAGACATGTTAGTTAATTTAAACATACAATTGATAAGTAGATAAGTAGATAGAGAGTATGAGATCTACGAGCCAATCAGCCGATAAGTCGATACAGACTACTGCTATTGGCTGAATGTGTCGATAAGGCTAAGATAGTCATTGGCTATGAGTTTGATGTATTCCTGCTACCGACTGGTTGCTGATAGGGGCTGTAACACTTATACATCGGCTAGAAAGCCGATGACGATATAGGCAAATAGCGATGAATAAAATAAAAGACTCATCGATTATAAAGCCGATGATGCTCTGAATAGAGTATGTGATGAACAATAGAGAGCAAGGTCCGTTCTCTAGAAGGGACAAGATCTAGTGACCACCGATGACTATATCGTTAGATCTTGTTTTGATAGATCGGACCGAACCGAGATAGTATAAGGCTAAGGCTAATGGCATAAAAAATGTGAGAGTTAGATTGGACATTCTGATGGAAGAAACAGGTGAACCCATCGTCTGCTATCGGCTATGGGTCCAATACAGACACATAAATAAGCTCATTAGCTAGTTAAGTTGATAGGAGTAATGAAACCCACTAGATCTCGATACCAACCCTATTAGACACAATCTTAATATATTGGACTTAATCGAGACAATATAAGGCCGGATCTCACAGAACCAGATTGATCGCCGGCAGATTAATCGATGGGAAACATATGTATATCGGCTGAAATGCCGATACGTTAGGCGTGAAGCTTAGTGTGAAGATAACTCATTGGTTGGCTACTTCGATGAAACGTCAAGTAAAGATCTATCTTCGATGAAACGTCAAGTAAAGATCTATTGACTTAAGTCTCAATCTACTACTAGCAGTTAAGAAGGTCAGACCTAACCGATACAGTTCGAGACTAATGACGGTACAAGGAGCTCGATAAGCCAATAGATCACACGTGAACATGATGTGATATATCTGATTGGACTAAGAGGTTAGACCAAACTGATGTAGCCTTAGGTAAAGCAGATATACTAGGATGATGGCAGAATTTACCCCTTTATCGAAGTTCGGACCTAATCGATGCAGCCCCACATCGAGAGCCAGAACTCACTAAAAAAAACCTAGACGAATTAGGGTGGCGAAGCGCCGAGATTATATTAATATGTGGAGATAGATTACAAACCTCCACGGGGTATATATTTATACCCTAGGGTTACATGAGTCTAATGTGGTTATAGACAACCCATTCGGACGTTACTTCCTAAATAGAAGAGGAAACTCTCACTAGGAAGTTAACAAAAATAGCTATTGCTGCCTAATTATAAGAAATAACTTATTGATATAAAATCACCTTGTCGTGGCTTCCAAGATTCCTTCCTTAATTCGGTCTCATTCGGATAGTCCTCTACTTACCAATTGAACTGAATTCGTCTTCTGCCCAATCGGCTCTTTCCATCCATTAGTTGGTCTCTTTTCATAAGTCAATCAATTCTCGATCTATAACCTGTTTGCAGGCTTATCAAATTTTGGCATTAACACATGCCCCCTAATTTCAAAGTTTATTATCAAACTTCAAATTTTGAGCTGTTAGAATTCTACTCAAACCAAGGCAGCCTACTACAGCCCACAAACAGTACCAATCGACCGAGATTCCTATCAGCTGATCATTCCCCTGTAAATCATTTCACCTTCCTAGCCCCTTTCTTTACGCCTTCACATCACCAGAGCCTCCAAAACCTCGACGAGCTTTGGCGAACTCAAGGGAACTACTGCGAGCTTCTCCATTGATTGCTGATCTTCATTCATCTTCTTCTTGTGTAGTGGCATCGACAACCGTAGTCCCTAAGATAACCCTTTTATCTATTCATTCCCCTGCTCCACAATCTAGATAGATTCAATCTATCTCATTCTTCATCTGTTCTTCATCGGGTTCTTGTTTACTATAGATCCTCAGGAGCCAAATCCTAATCCTAGCCACCGACCATCCAAATTTCTTTTACCTTGGTCCCATGGGTAGTGAGGATCCAACAGATTTTATCAACGCTAAAACAGAGCATATCCCCTATAAGACCTCGTCCATGCTAATCGGTGACTGGACCAACAATTTTAAATCTTGGCCTAGCAAACTCCCTGGATAGAGGAACTGATACCTCAGAGTATCGGTCGCCAAGAGAACTCTTTAGGAGGAGACAAAAAATGGCCACTGTATCAATCTCTCCTTAGCCGAGATGGAGAAAAATGAATCTTTACACGAATCGCCTTCTTATTTCTGGTCGGACACTTTTAACACCTTTTTGTTTGGTCACGAGCCGATGACCCCAACTCTAATGGACATAGTCATGCTCACCTATCTCAACACCACAAACTATATCAACCCATCCAATCTCCGATTCAAATCCACTCATTGGCTGAACACCAAAAACATCAGTGGTTGGACTAAACACATTTCTCTTCATAACAAGATTTTTAGACCAGTCGATGATCGGGAACATGATGCGTTTCTGAATATATGGCTAGAATGGTTCATCTTTGGCGGTGCAACCCTCGGCCCAATGACCAACATGCAATCCTTGGTAGAGTGTTTAGCTAATCATTATCAAATCCCTTTGGGGTAATACCTACTTGGAGCCACTTACCAACTGCTTCATCAAGTGGCAAACAAGCTATCGGTTGGCCAATCAATTGGTTATATCAGCGGGCCCTGGTGGTTTATACAACTATGGCTTAACGTTTATACTTCCAAAGCCATCACCGGGACCTCCTTCATCAACTTGACCTTCCTAGCTGATTACTTAGAGAAAAATGAAGTTAGCCAATACTGATGCATCTCAATGGGTAAATCTGCATCGGCCCTTCCTGACAGCAAGATGACTCCTATTGGACTAGTCTAGTGGTTCAAGAGCTTCTACTATGGTTTTACCAAGGAAGACACTCTCTAGTTTGCATAGGAGGATGCAACATCATTTGAAATGGCCTTCAGATTCAATCCTCTTAATGCTCTGGCCAATGAAGAGTCTAAGATTATACTTCTATCGACTATCACCCTTAATCTTCTGCCAACTGGGTTTTCATTGGACCGATCACAACAACCATAGTATGAATTTTATCACCCATCGACCAGCTCTCATCAATTAGGATTTGGCCATCTTCCTATCGGCTTATTCGTCATCGGTAAACTCCAAGTACAGGGCAACATGAATAGTGCCTTAGAATACGATTGGTTGAGGATGCTAATGGAGTCCCTGTCCTTGGGCGATATCACCACCTTTGAGCCTTGCACTGCCAATACCAGACTTTTTGCTTGATGGTGGTCAGAATGGAGAAGACACATGTTTAGTTCATCAGCTAAATAGTACTGCTTGCGCCTCAACCCTAATTACGTCGAGTCCGATGAAGAGGCAATACTTCTTTATGCTCTGTTATCTTTGATCATATTACTCAAACTCCCACTGTCTTGCAGGACGGTGATAAAGAAGCACCAACAACCAGTGTTAATGGCCGATCGATTATGTATAAACCACCATTGGCTAAAACCTATCTAGGTCATGGTGCTCCTTCTCTATCGGCTCTCTTTCGGGTGCCGTGGCCAACAGGACAAAAGCACAAGAAGCTGGTAACTCACCCCATCTTAAAGAAACAGAAGTCCAGTGCCGATGTCACAGTCGCGGTGCCAATCTCCCAAGCACCTCCCATTGAAGCAACATCGGCTCCTTCACCCCTACTAGTATGTGCCAATTCTTATCTTCATTTGCCTTTCATATCTTCTCTAACAAGCTCCCCTTTTTTTAGCTCAAATTATTGGCTCCTGAAGTTCAACTATGATTTGGTATTCTTGTAAACATTGAGCTGATGGTCCCACCAGAAATCCCGATATCTTTGGCGGTCAATCCCCAAGTCAGAGACACTGAAATGGTCCCTATTACTTTCGCATCGAACATCGACCACTGCCCTAAAGAGATTGCTCACCAAGCCAATGCTGATATCACTCATCATGCCACCATCGATATTCTGTCCTAGGTAACTTCATCTCATATCTGTATTCTTGCCTTTATTCTTCCATTTACCGATGTCAATATGTAGCCTTTAGCCGATTTATTCTCTTTTGACATCGGTAAATATCAGGAGACAGATGAAGACACAACCACCAGTATAGTGATCAAGACATCTTTACCAGTCGATGTATGCAAACAACTATCGGACATTATCCATCGGCTGAAAATCCCAATCAGTTCACTGGTGGAAGACCGTGGACCAATCTGAGCGAGACTTACTGAAATTGAACATCTTCTGCCTATTTGGAATCACATAGGTTCCAGTTGATCATGACCAGGCGGCACATAGCTGATCGTACTGAACATAAGGATTTTGGCTCAAAACGATCGGTTGTCGACCCAATCAGAGAAGAAAAGACTCGATGATATGATATCTGCCTCACAAGAAACCCAATCCATGCTAGACCAACTGAGAAAATGAGAACCCAATATGATGGCAAAGCTTAATAAGGTGCGCAAAAATATTGAAGTCACAAAATTCCATCTTATCGGGCTACCACAAGCAATATAAGATCATGAGGCTAGAGTGGCAACAACAGTGTGTCAAGTGGTTTGTCAGCACAAGACCTCAAAGACTATACCCGGTTTCGATGAAGAAGACATCCATGACATCAATGAGATTGACAAAATTCGCCTATGCACGATTGAAGAGAAAAAATTTCTTGTAATATTTTAATGCTGAAAACTGTGATATCACTTCTTCAAAACATTTAGTGTATGCAATATAAATTGGCTAGCCTTATTTGATCCTTGTTTATTTTGTTCTATAGGCGATATCAAATGATATCAGCTATCTTTAGGCGATATAACAATATTGGCTCTTGTCTTGATGAGTATTAGAAGTTGATTTAGGCAAGCAATATCAACCAATATTGGCTATCCTCAACCAATATAACGATATCAATATAACAATATTGGCTCTTGTCTTCAAGATAATTAGAAATTGGCTACACTTAGTCAATTTAAGCATCAGTCCAAACGCTAGAATAATACTTCTTTAGATATTTCCCATTGAGTGCTTTAGCAAATTCTTCTCCTTAAAGATTCTTCAATATATAAGCATTACCAGGCACATAACGATTGATTTGATAGGGCCCTTCCCAATTAGACAATCATTTTCCAAACTTATTATCCCTAGATCCAATCGACAGAATCAATTTCCAAACAAGATCTACTTCAGAAAATGATTTAGTCGTCACCTTTTTGTTGTAATGCCTAGTTATCCTAGCTTTATTTTCTTTAATTCTCTCAAGTACTCTTAATCGATTCTGAGCCAAATCATTAAGTTCATCTTTTATTAGAAGCTTTGACTTCTCCATTGGCTTGAGCATAATAAGGTAATGAATTTAGCAATTTAATCCTCATACTGTCAGCAAACTATCAAACTCATCAGACACAAAAATAGATCCTTGATTGGTAGTTATTGTTTGAGGAATTCCAAACCGATAGATAATATGCTCTTCAACAAATTCAATCTGTGTCCTTAGATGTAACTTTCTCCAAAGGAATAGTTTATACCCACTTTGTAAAATAATCTATTACCACCAATATGAATTTATACCCTTAACTTGATGAAGGATAAATCTAGATGATCGTGTCAATTCCCTAATCTTTGAACGACCATGACTTGATAATCGGATTCATAGCTGATGCTAGTGCTCGCTATACGTTTCTAAATTTTTGACAATCTTGGCATCCCTTATGGTTCCTCAAGCAATCTTCTAGCATTGTCAACCAAAAATAACTAACTCTTCTTAATAGCCATTTCATCTTGTCAGCCAATTGATGAGCCCCACAAACGCCTTCATGTACCTCGCATATAATCATTGTGGCTTCTTCTAAACCTAGGAATTTTAATATAACTCCATCAATGGTCCGATAATATAATTCCTTATCAAGCAAGACATACTTGATAGATCTATACCGAAATTTCATACAAGCCGATTGTGATAGATTTTACAAATATTGGATAATCTCGTCTCCAATCATCGGTTTCAATATGATTATTGATATCGGCTATTTTAACTTCTATCTTTCTATCCAACCGATATCTTGAAGCAATTTGAGCAAAATCATTGGCTTCTAAATTCTACTCCCTAGGAATATGATCCAACGACACTATCTTTAAATCTTTCAATAAATGTTAATATTCTTTATAATATAATCTCAAGACATTATCTTTACACTCATATTTCCCAGATAGTTGCTTGATCACCAATAATGAATACCCAATTATCTATATAGTACCAACTCTGATTTCTTTCAAAAGTAGAAGTCTTTTAAGCACCACCTCATATTCTGCTTGATTGTTAGTACAATAGGGCTTAATTGTAAAGGCGAATTCAGAACTTGCCCCTTGAGGCGATACAATCACTAAGCCGATACTAGATCTATGCCTGTAAACTGATCTATCAAAGAATAAAGTCCATGAAATTGGCTCTACATAATTTTCATGATTTTATCTATGTTGCACGATGAAATTGGCCATAGCTTGTCCATTAACTACTTTAGCCAATTCATTTCTCAGATCAAACTCCATTAAAGTAAAGATCTATTTACCAATTTACCCTTTTAAGACTAGAGTCGATAACATATATTTCACCCAATTGGCTTTACAGATTACAGTGCATTCAGCCAATAGGAGATAATGCCTTAATTTTGTACATGAGAAATATAAGCAAAGGCATAATTTCTCCACCACAGGATATCTTGTTTCAGCATTCAAAAGCCTTCTGCTCAGATAGAACACCACTCGCTCCTTTTCTTCAAACTCTTGTATCAATACCGATCCGATGGATTTCTCATCGGCTGATAGATATAATTTGAATGGCATCCACTTCTGTGGTGGAATTAATAATGATAGAAAATTCAGATAATTTTTAACTTCATCGAATGCCTTTTGCTATTTTGCACCTCACACAAACTCTTGATCAGCTCTCAACTTTAACAAGGGAGTAAAAGACTCAATTTTCCCTAATAAATTTAAAATAAATCTCCTTACAAAAATAAGCTTGCCGATCAAGGGCTATAGCTCTTGTTGACTGATGGTTTTATGTTCTGGATGGCTTTGATGCTTTGTTGATTGACTTCGATTCCCCTCTCATGCTCCATAAAGCCCAAAAATTGTCCAGTTGATACGCCAAAAGCACATTTATGAGGATTCATCCTAAGTCTATATTTATTTACCCTTTTTAGTACTTTTCACAAATCGGCTATATGGCCTTCAATGCTCTTGGATTTAACCACCACGTGATCTATATATATCTTCACTAGTAGGCCAATGAGATCATGAAATATATAATTCATTGCTCTCTAATAAGTCACACCGGCACTTTTCAATCCAAATATTATGACTACCCACTCATATAAGCTGATAGCTCCAGGACATCAAAACCCATTCATATAAGCCGATAGCTCTAGAACATCAAAATGCAGTTTTAGGTATATCTTCTTTTACCATAAAAATCTGATTATATCATGCATTGCCATTCATGAAGCTAATAATCTTGTGACCTGATACTATATCAATTAACAAATCTGCCATCGACATCAAATACTTATCTTTAGGGGTAGCTTTGTTCAAATCCCGGAAGTTGATACATATTCTCAATTTTTCATTTTTCTTTTCCACTGAGATGATGTTGGACATCCACTCAGTATATCGGCACGGTCTAATAAAATTTGTATCGTATAATCTCGCAATCTCTGCCTTGATTGTATCATATAACTGTGCTTTAAATCACCTCGAAGATGGCTTGAATGGCTAATACCCTGGTTTGATAGGAAGCCAATGTTCAACAATCGATCGGCTTAGTCCTAGCATTTCATGATAATCCTAGACAAAATATTCCCGGTACTCCTTTAATAATTTTATTAACTCTTCATGAAATTCATTACATAATTTTTTACTTATATACATAGGCCTTGGCCTATCTCTTGAATCTATATCAACTTCTTCTAAATCATCAGCCGTTGTAAATCCTTACCCTAATTTTCCTTCGAAGTCTTAGATAGTGCCCATCAGAGCAACAACTTTGAACCTATTTGCTAGATCAGCTATATACCTTGGCTGGTGACCTCAAGGTAATCACCTTCCCATGCTTTCTAGACAAGCAATCGACTCCATCAACTTTCAAGATTGGCAAATCTGTCACTGCAACGTTGGTCGATTGATCGGCTAGAATTATCTCAATTTGATCTCCTTGCCACTGTATGAGACTTTGATACATCGTGGATGGGACACAGCAATTGGCATGAATCTAGTCCTTGCCAATGAGTAAACTATATGATCCTTTACCATTGATAATGAAAAACATGGTGGGGAATGTCTTGCTTCCCACTGTTAACTCTACATTTAACATGCCCGTCGTCTCCGTTGGATTTCCACCGAAGTCTTTCAACACCATATTCATCTTAATGAGATCTTCGGCAGCTTTTTCCAACTTGCGATAAATTGCATATGGCATCAGATTAATAGCTGCACCCTTATCAACTAACATATTTATCATCGACTTCCCATCTATATACCCATTGATATATAATGGTTTTAGATGCCTATGTTTAAACTCCTCAGGTTTATCAAATATAGCTTGATTAGATTGTAGTGTCAATTAAACAATAACTTCTTCATTGTCATCCTCATCAGATGAAAATGCTCTATACTCCTAAGGCAAAAAGACTACCATGTTTGTTGGAGCCGATGTGTTAACCCCATCATCTTTTCGCTTGACACACCATACTTGTTTAGTCCTTTGACAACGATTGGCTTCCTCATGGTCTCATCATTGCTTCTTTTGTTACTCCCTGTACTGAAACCGTTGTAGCATTCTCTTCTGATTTCTCATGAAGATACCAGCTGGACACCACTAAGGATTTGAATTTCATTGTTCTCCATGAAATTCCTTATCGCCAACTGCTTCTTTATTACATTATTCATTGATCGGCCTCAATCGGCTATGTACCGATGCTTATTTTGTAAGTGGCCGATATTTTTCATATGTGACAAGGCCTGCCATTCTTCATCTTTATGTTTGGACTACTTCTCTATCAGGTTCGATGAAGTAACTTTTGATTTACACTGACACCTCCCTTCATTAGCCCGATCTCTCGAAGATCCCACATACAACATGTTTATAGGAAATGAATGGACTTTTTATCTTCAAATTTAATCCTTCCCTGTTTAACAGTCGATTGTATCTGTGGCCAAAAAACTTTTCACTCATTGGTATGATATGATATTATATTGTGCCATTTGCAATACTTCTTCTTCTTAAGTTCTTCAGCTGATGGAATCACACGATTTGGCAGGAGTTGAATCTGCTTCTCTTCAAGTAATAGGTCAAAGATTTTATTGGCCTTATTAATGTCAAAATCATATTTCTCATCTTGCCGATATTCTTCACCCACAGGCATGATACTAATTTCTTCTGTCTAGCCCACTCCACCAATCCAACTTCAACATCGGATCGCTTATCGTCTGAGTTTGATGAATAAGCTTGCACCTGAGCAACCCTCCAATGGAATTTTTTTGGCCTACTGGAATCGGCTTTCATGAGCCGATACCTTCTGTAGCAGGTGTTCTAAACTCTCAAACTCTTATGATGAAAAACTTTATTTGATTGGAGCCAACAAATCTTGGAAGGCTAACTTAGCCAGTTGTCCATCACTTAATATCAGACTATAACATCGGTTTCTGATGTCCTGAAACCACTTGATGTATTTTAGGACTGATTCATCAGGCTTTTGTCTAATCGATGTTAAATTTGTTAATCTCATCTCATCAATCCTAGCAAAGAAGTACTTGTAGAATTATTTCTCCTAATCGGCCCATCTCGAATTGAATTCGGTGTTAATGAGGAAAACTATGTAAAGGCCAATCCAAATAAGGACAACAGAAAAAAAAATCTAACTCTTAGGACTTCCTCAGCCGATGCTTCTCCACACCAGGCTAAGAATCGGCCGATATGCTCCACCGTAGATATGTTGTCTTGCTCTGAGAATTTAGAAAAATCTGGTATTCTATATCAATATAGTAGTGAAACTCTGTCAAACCACTCAAAATACAGGTGCCGATACATAAACGTCCGCTCTTTTGGATTTATACCAAATTGTTCCCTTACCACTTCTACTACTCTTCTTGACCAATTCTCCTCCTTTGGGATTTCTCTTTGATATTGTGGAGGTGGAGTTGGTAATCGTTTCTACCTAGGATATTTTCCATGATTATTATTTGAATCGGTACTAGCACCTGGACCGCTGATACCCCCCATAATATGCAGTCCGATAATACTCGAGAAGTACATCATCCTATTGCCCCCCAATCCGATCCAATTATGTGATGTTGGAAACATATTTGTCGATATATCTCTTCTGGTACCAAAAGTTAGCTAAGGTGGCTCTATTTTTATCGGCAAATATACAAGACCTTGATTAGGCTCTTAAGCAATGGATCCATCCACCATCTTCTTGATCAGATTATGTAATGTGTTCACCAACACTTCTAATTGGTTGATGAGCGTATGGTGCACTGCTTTATTAATCATCTCTTGCAATGGCTTCATAGGACTTACAGGTGGTGACTGGCTCAATTCTCCCATCAGAACAGGTTTTGAAAACTGTGATTTCTAAATCGGCCATTGTCTAGTCATACCAAAAAATTTCGAACAGAGCTTCTGAAAGTAGGCCATGTTCTACTCTATTTGTTGTCTTTGCTCTTCACTCATATCATCCATCATCACTACAATCACGTTGTCTACGTCAATCTCTTTTCCAGCCATCGTGTTGAAATTCCATGTACCATCGGGTGTGCAAAAGAGCATGTCGACGCACCAGGAGATCGGACCAGGCAGAGAAGCACACCGACAGGGAGTGAGCGTTAGCCGATGGAGGTCCATATGATGCGCCTATACACATGAAGGCCTGGGAGATTTGCTTAGCTCCAATGTAGGTCCTTAACTTTGAGGTTCACGGGCATGCCAGTCAATTTGACCCTTTAATTGACAAAGAGATGTAGAGGATGAGATTTGCGAGTCAATAGGCCGATAGGCCAATATAGACTCCTACTATCGGTTGGATGTGTCAATAGGGTTAAGATAGCCATCGGCTATAAGTACAATGTACTCCTACTATCGGCTGGTTGTCAATAGGGGTTGTAGTACTCATACATCGGGTAGAAATCCGATAAAGGCATAGGCATAGCGAGGAATAAAATAAAAGACTCATCAGTTGTACAGCTGATGACGCTCTAAATAAAGTATGCAATGAACGATAGAGAGCGAGATCCTATCTCCCGAAGGGCTTCGGGAAAAGTCCTAGCGACCACCTATGCCAGTACCATTAGAGCCAGCCTTGATAGATCGAACCGAACCGAGACAGTATAAGGCTAAGGCTAACGGCACTGATACGGCGGGAACTAGATCGGATGTTCTGACGGAAGATACGGGTGAACCTATCAGCTGCTATTGGCTGCGGGTCCGATGCAGGCACGTAAATAAGCTCATCGGTTAGTTGAGTCGATGGGAGGAATGAAATTAACTAGATCTCGATACCATCCCTATTAAACACAGCCTTGATAGATTGGATCTAACCGAGATAGTATAAGGCTAGATCTAACAGAACCAAATCGATCGCCAGCGAATTAATCAATAGGCAATATATGTATATCAGTTGAAAAGCTAATACGTTAGGCGTGAAGCTCAATTTGAAGATAACTCATCGGTTGGCTACTTCGATGAAACGTCGAGTAAAGAACTATCGACTTAAGGCTTAATCTATTAACATATATTAAGAAGGTCGGACCTAATCGATGCAGCTTGAGATTGATGATGATATAAAGAGCTTAATAAACCGATAGATCTTACGTGAACGTGATGTGATATATCCGATCGGACTAAGTGGTCGAATCTAGCTGATGTATCCTTAGGCAGAGCGGATATACCAAGATAATGGTGGGACTTACCCTTTCGCTGGAGTTTGGACATAACCGATGTAGCCCCACGTAGAAAGTCAGAACTCACCGGGAAAAACATATATGAACTAAGGTGGCGATGTGCTGAGATTATATTAATCTGTGGAGATAGATTACAAGCCTCCACAGGATCTATATTTATGCCCTGGAGTTATATGAGTCCGATATAGTTACAGACAATCTCTAGATGTTACTTCCTAAATAGAAAAGGAAACTCTCACTAGAAAGTTAACAAAACTAGCTACTCCTATCTAATTACAAGAAATAATTTATAGATGCAAAACCACCTTACAGTGGTTTTAAAGATTTCTTCTTTAATTCGGTCTCATCTGATAATCCTTCACCTACCGATTGAACCGAATCCGTCTTCTGCCCGTTCAACTTTTTCCATTTATCAGTCGTTTTCTTTATATAAGACAATCAACTCTTTATTTATAATTGAATCTATTTGTGTTCTTATGAGTTAACAAGTATGCAGCATAAAAAAATTAATAAAAAATGTTGAAACACCACCAGATCCCAGCTGCAACATTTTGATCCGTGCATGTAACATAGAGTTGCAACAGTTAAACCATCAAAATATTTCTTAACAAAATTGTGAAATGCACATAAAAATATTATTCACTCATAAGAACATGCAAATCTCGGGTTGCAATATATATTTTGGACTCACACATGCTACAACATGTTTCTTTTTGAAAGGTAAAACAACATGTGTCAATAGTTGAAACATGAAAAATAAAATGCAAGCATACCAAGCAAAATTAGGATGAATGGACTTGTTTGTCGATCTCCGCCTTCTCACCATCCACATCCTCGTCCCCTTCTAGCTCCTACACCTTCACCTTCCCTGCTGGTAGCATTGGAAACGGCGGAACGACGATGAATGCTCGAACCGAGGGGTCTCAGCCTCCTGAGAAGGTGGTGAAACAGGCTAAGCTAGCTAGACGAGGTGATGACGACGGTATTGAAGGGGAAGTTTCGGGAGAAGATTGAGAAGAACCAGCACCTTAAAGGTGGAAGATGCCGGTGATGCAACCGATGTGGTTGAGAAATGCGATGTCCTGGTTTGGTCTTGGTCAATGGACGTGAGCTTCAGTCTGTTTGCCCCGATAAATAAATAAAAAAAGGTCCGGTTGTTACGTTGCTAGTCATTGGATTGAAGAGGGACGGGGGACTGCAGCGTTCAACGAAAGACATCCGCATTGGACGCAAGACCAGTAGCATCATCATTCTTTTTTAAGTTGATCCTATATTTTATTTTCTCTTCCCTTTTGTGTGATTGATACTTTTATCTTATACTGGGTTTTCTATATTTTCCTAAAATCGTTTTCAAAGCAATATATATTAGCATAGCCCATTTATTCTAACAAGGAAGACGAACCAAGCCAAGTTCATAATGATGACGGCAAGTCGTGGTGGTGCAATCTATTGTTCAGTGTGGTGTTGCTAACTACAAAGCGAGCTAGAGAAATTAATCGAATCGGAAAACGATTGGAGTCGTCGGGCGAACGACGTGGCAGGCACTCCGCCGCTGCGCCTCCACCGGTGTCGGCGACCACTGCATACTCTGCTGTAGGCTGGGCTTCCCCCCACCAGCACAGGATCGGTGGAAGAAGAGGAGGCATGGTTGGAAGTCGGGGTGGGCAAAAAAAGACTGAGACAAGGACTAAATCGAAATAACCGAGACCGCGAATTCTGGTCTTCCTACTCGAAACTAACCGAAGTTTGTTCGGTAAATTCGGTCATAGGCATTAGTTAACCGAAGTAACGAATTGGAAGAATTTAGCCCGATAGGCCCAACAGATGGTACACCCTAAATCTCCCATGCTATCTCACACACATGCATCCAGCGGCAATTCGCAGTCTTGCTCGCACGACGCCACGTAGCCGTGCGTCTGCACCTCCTGTTTGCACCGTCGCACGTAGCGCTGCCACCTGCTTGCTGCATCTCGCCGTCGCACCCTGCATCTCCCGATGGCCCGCGTCGCCGGAGGCCCAGAGGGCCGTGCCTGCGCCACCGCCAACCGCGTCGCCCGTCGATTGTGCGGGCGCTCCTCCACCCCGACAGCCAGGGGTGGCGTTTCCTCCACTTCGAAGACGACGTGCGAAGGCTACAGGCGATGCTCCCTCCACACCGACAGCAACGGGCGGCACCTCGACACCAAGGGTGATGACTACTGACGGCAACGAAGGGACGAGAGGCCGCTAGCCGAGCTGAGATTTTTTTTTGTGTGATTTTTTGGGATTTTTTATCTACTGTTTATTATTGGTGATTTGTGTGTTTTATAGATCAGCTGAAAATTCAATTGTGATCGAGACTGAGATAGGATTTCTCGGTCTTTATTTTTTTAATGCAATTCAGTGTTTAGTTTTAGATAACAGAAAGACCGATATCGAATTTTCAGTGAATTTTCAGTTAGACTGAATGCCCACCTCTAAGTTGAAAGAAATAGCTGTGCTATTTTACGCATCCGACCACCAAAGTAGACACAAAACGTGGATACGGCTATCAGAGTAGAGAAGGAATACAGATCCGACCATTGGTGTAGAGAAAGAAAGGAAGAAAGTAGACGGTAAGCTCTTGTTGGAGTTTGATGTTTCTGTTATAATTCAGTATTTATCTTTGTTGCACATTACTATATTTGAGTGTTCACTCCGTTCGACCTGATATTGCACTTGGACATGATGAGTATTATATCGTTGAAGGCGTGCGCCGCTTCCTTCACCTTCTGGAATGGCATAATTTTTTCTTGCTGTTGCAGCTGATTTTTTTTATGTTTGACATATTGGTTTTTTGGTGCTGCAAATGTTGCATCTGGTTAAACATATTTCACCGAAGTGATAAAATATGCGAAATATTTTTTTTGACAAGTAACAAAACATTGTCCGACGATTCACCTAAACTTGTACGTGCAGAGCGTAGTCGCGTCCAAAAATAGCGGCAGCGTCCCGCTCGCGTGCGTTCGCGGCCGTGAGCCATTTATGCATCACGCCTTGCTCCGAGAAGGTACGAACCACCGCGCGCTACGTGGTAGGAGAGAGAGAGAGAGTGCGCGCCACCGCAACAATGGCTCGCGCCCTCACCGTCGCCGTGGTGCTGATCCTGTCGCTCGCCGCCGTCATGGTGGCGCCCCGTTCCGCGTCAGCCTTAAGTTCCCCGCACAGAGCAGCCGCGGAGGTGCCTGCAGCTGGCCCCGCCGTCGCCGCCGCCGACGGTGAGGTGGAAGGCGTGATCGTCGGCTACGCGACCGAACCTTGGGAGGCAATGGCCTCCGGAGAGGCACCTGGCCCCGCCGCCGCTGACGACGAAGCGGCAGAAGCATTCTACGCGAACGAACCTTGGGAGTTAAGGGCGCCCGCAGGGGCGCCTGGCGCCGCCGTCGCCGACGCCGATGGACTCGTCGCCCCCGATGCAAGCAGGGCCAACGCCGAGGCCCCTGACCCTTTCTCTAAGTTTCACGTATAGGCTGTGTTCGTTGAAAATGGCGAAAAATACACCCTGCGATTTCAATTATGATGGCTATCGACTGGTTATCACTAATTAATCATGTATTGTAATTACAGGAGGATTGTAATGGTTATTATCTATCACATGCAACCTACAGCTCGCAAGTTAAACAAGAGAAGATTCTTTTGTATGTGTTGAATTTTTCACAATCCATTTTATGTTCCAAAGTTTTATTTTTTTAAGACTTTTATGGTACTCTGTCTACTGGTTGATTAGAAGTAATGTTAACCGTTGATTTACAGTAACACCAAACACCTCTTTTGTTTTTTAGCCCTGACTTTCTATATTAATCTCCTACCCACTTATTCCACTAGTTGTGTTCCTACGGCCCCGTCCTAACTGAATAACAATTTCAGTTATAAAAAAAATACTAGCGTAGGGCACATGCTGCACCGGTGGTGATAGAATAGGGTGTTAATGATTACTTTTGGAGTGTTGCTTGTTAATAGCATTGGGAAAAAATGCTGTTTATCTGACATAAGTGGCCTGTTTATGTTTTTGGTTGCAAGAAATAGAATGGTGTCAGGAACTGATGAAATTGGAATGGTAGGCATAGTATGTAGCGCTTAATATAACGTAGTGATTTGTAGGTCTGACTGATAAAGATAAATTCAGGGTACATTACTGGTAGAGAGAAAGGACTGCATAAATAAGAGGTACGGTCATGCTATCGTCATTCACATAATATTTGAAAAGTTTCAGATGCAATCCCTCGGATCTAAGATGTGCCATCTAGATCAAGCACCTCCTCTCTCATCACGTATTATGCAAAAGAATGCTTGCCTCTAATTTTCTTTTCGCATTTTAGTCGCTAGGTGTTTATCCCCCTCTTTGCCAAACGGACTGACAGGGTAGGCATGCCCATGGTACGAATAAGTATGGCTCAGTAAGGCATAACACCTATAGGGATTGTACCGTGTCAACAAAACATGCCTCTCGGCCCGAGCTGGATTGTGCCGAGTAAGTTACAGCTCAGTTACATTAATAACCTATAAAATTCAAAATATGTGATAGAAAAATAAATAAAATATGAAAAAACAAAATAAAAGGAAAAATGAATAAAAACATTGAAAATATATAAATACAGGAAAATTGCTAGAAAATAAGGAAAAGTAGAAAAAATGTATGGTAAAAATTAGGAAAACTAGGGGAAATAAAAAATATGGCAAAAAATAGGTACATTGGCCGTGCTCGTGCTTGAGCCATACCATGCCGATCCACCGTGATATGCTCTCGGTGTAAGCCCAGCACAACCTATTGGGCATGCTGGCAAGGCCCACAACCAAAAAGAGCATGGTCTATTTAGCCATGTATACTCTTCCTCTCTCCCTCTCTCTGCCTAAAAACACCTCACTCAAGAATTACTCACATTTAAATAAATTCCTCACCTTATGTAAAAGAATTACTCGGAGTTAAATCAATTGTCCTCACAGTTAAATCTAAGAGTAAAAAAATTACTCACAGTTAAATCAAATAGTAAAAGAATTAATCACAGTTAAATGTAGAGTAACAGAATTACTTTGTTGAGCGTGAGAGTAAAAAAATTGAATCTAGGGGTAAAAGAATTGATTTTAATAGTTATTATTAAAAAATAAAAGAATTACACAGAACAGATAAAACAAAAAAATAGAGAAAAAATGAAGGAGCTGCATTGAGGGTAGCCATCATGACCACCCACCGACGGCAACAATAGTACAAGCAGATGTAGCAATGGTAACAACAAAAAGTAGTGGTGTTAATACCAAAATTTGGTAAGCCCTACAAACAGAATTGAAAAGTTGATTAGCTTATAAAAAGAGATTAATTGATATATAGAGAAAGAGCTGATCGGATAGATGAAGATGGATTAGGTTTAGTCAAAGATGTAAGATTATCTAGATGAGACGAGATTTGAGAAGTAGTCGTGAAAATCACGATAGAATAGTTGTATCTTTGTAAAATATATCTTATAAAATAGATAATTTTAGTTAATTTTTTATCTTTAAGATATATTATGTTTTATCATTATGAAAGTTTATCCCATATTCGTGTAAAATTTATGTAACCCTATAGTATAAATATAGACCCCTCGAACCTTGTAAAACATCCACACAAATCAATATAATCTCAGCGCATCGCTACCCTAGTTCATCAAGGTTTTTTCTAGCCGGTTCTAGCTCTCGACGCAGAGTTGCATCGGTTAGGTCCGATCTCTGGTGAATGGGTAAGTCCTGTCATTATCATGGTGTATCAGTTCTATCTAAGGTTGCACTGGTTAGATCTGACCTTTTAGTTCGATTAGATACATTACATCACGTTCATGTGAGATCTATCGGTTTATCGAGCTCCTTGTACCGTCATTAATCTCGAATTGCATCGGTTATGTCCGACCTTCTAAACTCCTGATAGTAGATTAAACCATAAGTTGATAGGTCTTTACATAATGTTTTATCAAAGCAGCCAGCCAATGAGTTATCCTTACGCTGAGCTTCACACCTAGTGTATCAGATTTTCAGCCGATATACATATATCTTGCTCAATGATTAATCCGCTAGCGCTCGATCTGGTTCTGTTAGATTCGACCTTATACTGTCTCAGTTAGGTTTGATTTATCAAGGTTATATCTAATAGGGCTGGCATCGAGGTCTAGTGAGTTTCGTTCCTCTCATTGGCCCATCTAGCCGATGAGTTTATTTATATGTTTGTAGCAGACCCGTAGCCGATAGCATCCAATAGATTCACCCATTCCCTCTGTCATTACGTTCAATATAGCTCCCACTATTTCGGTGTCGTTAGCCTCAGTCTTATACTCTCTTGGTTTAGTTCGATCTATCAAGGCTGACTTTAACGGTACCGTCATCAGTGATCGCTAGATCTCGTCTCTTCGAAAGATCGGACCTCGCTCTCTACCGCTTATCGTATATTTTATTCAGAGCATCATTAGCTATATAGCCAATATGTCTTTTATTTTATTTCTCGTTATTTACCTATAATGCCATTGGCTTTCTAACCGATGTATAAGTGCTACAGCACCTATCAGTAACTAGCCAATAGTAGTAGTGCATCGGCCTCACAACCGATAACTATCTCAACTCTATTAACACATCTAACCGATAACAGTAGTCCGTATTGGTCTATCGACCAATTAGTTTAATGATCTAACTCTATTTGTTTTTCTTGTCAATTAAATGTCAAATTAATTAGCATGCCCATAACTCCAACAACTTAAAGACTTTAACAAATCAAAGGACTTGCAATGAAGTTAAGCAGATCTCCTAGGCCTTCGCGTGTTCTGGCGCAACCGCATCGGACCTCTATCGGTCGATCTGGTGGACTGATCTCTACACGTGAACAAGTGGCTGGTTTGGCATCAACAAGGGGGGAATGACGATGGGTGAAATGAGACATGGGCTCTAAATCGAATGCCGACAATAGATAGGAACAGCTGAGGCACAAGCAGATCCGATGTTGACGAGACACAAAACGCCGCATGTTGCCTCCACCATTGCCACACACAGCATTAGCTAGCCCTATTCGTCACCTGCTGCTCGCCAATCCCGTCGCCACTTGCACGCCTCACCGTCTATCTCGGAGAAGAGAGGAAGAGGGAGCTTAGGACTAAAATGCAAAAAAAATAGAGACAGGTGGTTTAATGCATAATGCACAATGGGGAGATGCTCAATCTGAACGACACATCTTCAACCCAACATTGTAAAGTGAGGGTTGCATGTTTGCACTGAATTAGGGGGTTGCACATGATATTCTCTCATTATAATTATACATAAATAGATGTCAAGTAATTTAGGGATTTCACTGTTACAACTGAATTAGACCTAATAGACAAATATATCTGTACAAAAGTGATGAGAAGTTATCAAAATATCACTAAAAGAACACCACTCTTAGCACCCTCACTCAATACGACATGTATGCAATAACATTATATTTGTAAAGCACAACTAAACACTGAGATAATAACACAACAAATCTAAAGTTTATGCTTGCTAATGTTGTCGAAGTATATAGCTATTGGACGAAGAAGAAGAAGAGATCCATTCCCTCCTTAATGATGTAAACTTTGGTTCCTTCATAAACTGTCCTTCGGCTCTTCATTGATTTTAGAACTTTGAGACAATCCAGTTCCAACAAAAAGCTAGAGATGATGACGAAGACTGGCTCTGACAGGGAGCTGGTAACGATGAAGACCGGCTCCGACAAGGAGCTGGTGGCAATAGTAATAGACTAATATGACTTGGATGAATTGATAATATGTATTAGACTTTGATGACTTGATAGAGTACAAAGGAAATTGATTTTTAGAGGACATTGATGAATTAGCAAAAGGCACAATGGACAATAGAAAAAGATCTATCGATATTAGCAGATATTATGCAGCACCAAGCATCTGGACTAGTGTAGGCCGACAAATTTACTGATTTTTTTCCAAAATTTGGTTGCAGTGAACTAGGATGGATATGTAGTGAACTAGCAATAGCAAAAACACAAGGATACTAATATGCAACAGCTGCAGCATCAATAATTGATCTACTTGAAAAAGCCTGCTGCATCTTGAGGGTTTGCCTGAACGATTGAGCACATTACCTAAGCAGAAACAGCAACACGATGACAGAAAGTCATCACGGTGTACATCTGCTCGACACCACCATTGAGGCTGGTATCATGATACTACTGGTACATGTGGTAGCCCACTAGCTAGTCCTTGGTTGAAACTTCCACACAACTGAGTAGTAGCGAATAGATCCTACCGGCACAGGGGGCAAGGCCGAGAACTACGACGACGAGCCGCGGCGAGGGACGACGGACTGATGAGGGAGGAGACTGCTGGTGTTGGCGAGGAGTGCAACGAGTGGCGGTGGCTATTGGCATTGATGACTACCGCGACAGGCAGCGAGGACGACGACTGCGATTGGCGGTGTTTGACAAGCACCGCGATGTGCGGCGACGGGGGACAGCGGTGGTTGGCTGCCGGGAGACGCTAGATCCGGACAAGAGATGGCTGGATCCGGTGATGTTGAGCCTAGATCGACGGATCGGTGAGGTTGATGCTGCTTATGCTCTTTGTATGCTTGATTGCTACTTCTGCTCCTTGTATTTTTCTTGCTGTTCTTTTTGTTTAATGAGACTTGCTGTTCTTTTTGTTTCATGAGACTTGCTGTTGTTGCTGCTTGATAGATGGGCCTGCTGATTGACGACTGAGGATGACGACGATGGCTCCCCGGTGGCGAGAGGAGCTGCGACAGGCAGGGACGTTGCTTCTAAATGAAGACGACGACTGCTTTTGCTTGACGAGGGACGAGGCCGACGGCGGCTAGGGCGACGGCGGCGAGCCGCCAACGCACCCGGCAACGAGGTGAATCAACTGCTAGTGTTTGTGATTTTTGCTCCGATACCATGTCAAGTAATTTGGGAATTTCACTCTTGCAATTGAATTAGGCCCAATGAACAAATATATTGTATACAAAAGTAATGGAAAGTTATCAAAATACCTCTAAACACACACTACTCTTAACCTATGCTACAGAGAGAAAGTAGTGGATAAAATACACCATTTGATAACATAAATAGATGTATATCTACAAATAGGCCGAGTGTACAAAGTTAAGAACTACCATGTTATTCCTGTAAGGTTTGTAACAAAACTCATTGAATAACAATTATTATTATTATGACAGTAAATGACACGAATCCTTTTGATCTTGTCTGTCCAAAACTGCTTTTACTTGCATCGCATTACACTTCCAAAAGTACACTTGAACTCTTTGAACTGTAAATCTCTATCCTGACCTATTAGACTGAAAAACAAACCAGGAAGAGATGTCTATAACAAGAGTTACACAAAATAATGTGAATGTGATATGATATTAGTTTATCAAATAACCCGTGAATTTAGCTACCAACAGAATCACTATACAGAGCAATATAAGAAAAACAGTGACACTGGGCAATTAAGATATACTTTGAGCACATTTCTGAAAAACAGTGCCTCTGAATTTTATCAGCAACATTAGAAGTAGCCATGTTCGTTTAATCCTTCTGAACTAAAAACTTCTTATCAATAACATTTTCCCACTACCTTAAGTAGCAGCTACGGATAGCACAGAATTTAGATAGGAAATAACTACTACTATTTTGTTGAATCATAACCCACAACAGTACACTACTAATAATTTGCTAATAGCTCGTTAGCACTTTACGAAAAGTGGGAATTAAATTATAGTGCTCAATCTTATTTTGTTTTCCGACAAATTTTGAGCACAGAGACAGATATTCCCAAAACATTTCATTCATAATCATTCAGATAATCAGATCATGAGTTTGGAAGCAACCATTGAAAGTTTAAAACAGATGATATACGTGTGGATCAAGATATGTGATCAGATAATCTTGCTTTGTACCTAGACTTACCATACAAAGAATCTTTTGGCTTCTAGAAGGAGTTCGTGCAACATTTTCGGATATATAAGTTTTCAGTAAAACATGGCCATGCTAAAATCCTTGTTTATTTATACAGGAATAATTCTTAAGAAGGACTAATCAAGTCCGGGTAAATAAGTACATGGCAGACCTAAATGGTTAGGGATCAATTCATTCTGTAAACTCTTCACGTTTCTTTCCATTCTAAAAATTAATTTAGATTTCAGAACAAATCATATTCACCTAAAATATTGTCCATGTAAGATTATGGAAAGAAGATAATGGAGTATTCGAACACTAACCTTTCGTTTCTGCAAGCAATCCATGTTATTCAGGCAATCCAATGGCTGGACTTCGACGCAGGGGCAGGACATTTGCCTACATTATTCAACTCAGAGTTTTAGATACAAATACTAATATACGAAATATAGTGTAATAATGGTGCACTGCGCATTATTAAACCTCACTTCAATGGAGACTGAATTTATGCAAATATTTCAGTGAAATCCAAGAGAAGGATGAATGAATAATAGGCAATACCCTTGTGGCGCTTGTACTTGGTCTTGCACTGCGCATCTGCAGGGTCTTCTTGTGGAGCCAAATGATCCTACAAAGAGAGCGACAAGGTAACTGCACACATGTGTAGAAACTTAATCAATTTAGGCATTCACGGTAATTATATAGAAAAAAAGCCCACCTAATAACACCAGTGGATCATGAATCCATAGGCAGGCTGAGAGAACAGACAAAACATCGCTGGATCCCTGATAGGGGAACAAAAGAAATGATCAATATCGTACAAAACTACGACCTCAAACTAAACAAAACTCATACAGAAAACTCTAGAAGATCTCCAAGATCATATAAAACGGGAGAGGAGCTTTGAAATCCTCATGTACTGAAACCGTCAATAATTAAGTGCACCTGCTAGATACCTCCTCCATTCTCATCGCTGCTGTTGTGGTGGATTTCAACTGATCCCATGACAGCGTTGATAGCAAAGGAGAGATCGGTGCACGGGGATGTAACCTGGCATAGAGAGTCTGTGTTGGCACCCAGTCGGTATGGATTAACACCGAGTCAACCTGTCATTAGAAAAAGAATTTTTTACTCAAAAGACCAAGGTTATACTTTCTTTATTAGATCAAAGAAAGTAAGAAGTAAGAAATTCCAAACATCAGTAAGAAATTGCAAGCATCTGACATATTAGCTACTGCATCAATGAACTTATCAACAGCCAAAGCAATCGGCATATAAATGGATTTACCAGATCGAGGGCCTCACCGTCGAGCTCGAGCATAGTGGCGCCGGATCGAGGCCGTCGGCAAGGAGCTACCAAGAGCTACCAAGCTCCAGCCGAGGCGGAGGTCGCCGTTGGGCGACGGATGCAACCCTAGAAGGCCAACAGCGAGGCGGGGCAGGGCGAGGAGTGGCACGGCGGTAGTGCCAAGACCCGACAAGGAGAACCACGTGCCGACGCCCTTCGTGCAAGCCCGAGGCGGCCGCTGCCTATGCTGCCATGGTGGCCGTCGTTCACGCCGTCCCCAAGAACGCCGTTGGGGCTAGCCGGTGCTATCAGCCCACCAGGGTCGTCGCCGTTGTCAGCTCCGCCTCCCTTCTCCGGCGAGCTCAGCAGATCCCCGGCGGCTAGAAGGGGGAGGAGTGGAGGAGCGGGGCAGGCAGGGCAAGGGAGGTGGCGGCTAGGGTTTGGGGGAGGGGGTGTAATTTTTTGCGAAAAAGCCCCTCATTTTATTTTTTAGAGCGTGGTCCTATCTTTTGATTTTTTTTGTTTCTTCGCATACAATATTCCGGTTTATAGAGGTCCTATACATAATAATGCAGAACGTAGAAACTAAAAACCAAGGACCTAAAAGAATGTATCAATGAAATGAAGGCTTTTTTGCAAAACGGCCAGCGTCGATGCGGCCGCACTGGAGCTCGTGAAATCCCATCTGATTGCAGCCCGGGCGTTATCCACGCCAGTGGAAAATCGCTATGGAAGGAGCGATTTCCTGGTAGTTTGAAGTATTCTGATTAGAGTAACTGAAACTCATGGTGTACAATGGGATAGCGTGAAATTTTAGGGGCATGTAGAGAATTTTCACTAAACAATGACTGGTCTTCAGAAATTTGCATAATTTAGGGCAACTATACCTTTAATTTTAAACCATAATACTGTAGTAGTATAGTCTAATAGAATTTTAGAACAATATTGGTTTAACATTTAAGTAAAAGTGGTTTATATACTATTGGTAATGTACATGATCACTTCAGCATAACAAAGCCAATTAGGCGAAGATGTTATTCGTGTCAACGTGAGTGGATCATCTTAGCAAGCAATTACTTTGAGAAAATGTAAGACGTCTTATATATGGTGTTTAATCACATGACATAGCATTATCGTGGGTTCCCCGCAGCAGTGGTGGACAAGATTTAAGTAAATGAAATTTTATTTATATGCAATGGAAATAATTTTGGTATTATGGTGTTCATATTCTATATACTGTCTCTGGACTCAGCAATATGATCAAACAAGAAAATAATAATATTAAAACCATCATATACACTATTGAGATGATGTCTAGTTGATCACAAAAACTATTTGAACAAAGCTAACATGTTTGTTTGAAGAAATATACTAGAGAAAAATTTGAAATTGTGGTATACCTATATTAAAAATTACTAAAATTATATTATTGAAACATGTTGCTCATTTGGGTGTACGAATCGACAACTAATAGATACAATCATATAATCATCATAACCAATCAAATGCACCAATTGCTGATGTGAAATTATTATCAATAACAGGACGATAAAACTGAAATATTTTGTGAAACTGAAATTATTATCGAAATAAATTTTAGTTTTCTATACTGGTGTTGGTGGGTATGCCGCTACTATCACCACTTTTATATGGATATCAGTGTCTATTGTATGAATGAAATACAATATAGATAATTTATATTAATTGTTTATCACTGCATATATATAATCATACCAAATATAATATGATGATTAGAGTGGGAATAATTTTTATTTTGTTTTTTTCTTTATTATAATACGGTTGCAACGCATATGTATTTAACTAGTCATCTCAAAAACGAAACGAGAGCACATTATTTACGGCCGGACATACGGCCAGCCCAATGCATTGATCAAAATGTAAAAATCTATTGGGTGGCCACGGCGATCTTCATGCCATTCGCGCAGTGCCCGGGGAAGCTGCAGATGAAGAAGACCTTGCCGCCGGCGAGGGTGATCTTGTCGTTGCCGGAGGCGTATGTAGTGTCGCCGGCGAAGGCCGTGCAGTCGTCGAACCCAGTTTGGTCCACCTGCACCACGTTGTGCATCATCGGGTCGTAGTTGAAAACTACATCCGATCACAACATGATTAATCTGATAATATCACTTCGTCTAATCTTTCTGATTAGTTAATTACTGCAGTTTAATTTGTACTCACTGAGAACATCGCCGGCCGAAAAGGCCTTGCCGTTCTCCCAGCCGGCGACGCCGAAGGACCAGCCCTTGTCATCGCCGATGGTCCACTCCGTCGCGAAGGCGACGAGGATCTCGGCGCAGCAGACGGCCAGCAGAACGGCGATGCGTACGCTTCCTGCCCGTGCCATTGTATACTAGCTGCTTAATCTGAACTGATTACTCGCAAGAATTGGCAACCGGATGAACTAATGACTGATTCCTTTTCTGAACTTGTGGTTGATGATCTGAATGTTGGCTTGGCGAGGTGGATGATCTCCTCTTTATAGGAGCGATAGATTCGATTTTGTACTTAGTAATGTTTCCGGCAAAATGGGAATTGTATCAAACTGTCCGTCTGTCGAGCTGTATATCTGAAGATTTGTTCACGGAAATAGAAGGCGATAATTCCATTTCCATGCATTTAATTTCATGGTATCTGTGGATTAATTCGATGAGATAAAGAGATCCCAAATGTAACCTCTGCTCTGGACAAATAGATGGGAAATTCCCATGGACAATCTGAGCATATCCCTTCATCTCAATCACAAAGATATTGCCTGATCAATTTAAAAAATAGTAAGTAAATGACGATTGAGCAAAATCTGCAATTAGTCAGATATCCAATTGAGTCAATATGACGATAAAACAACAATTAAACTCGTTTCTCATTACGCCCAAAATTTTTTTTTAAAAAAATAACAAAATAAATACGTAATATATTTCTCCATAAAAAAATAAGTTAAAATTTGAAAAAAAAAACAAATTTGACTAATAATCAAATTTATTTTTTTTCTATTCTTATAGATCATATTTTAAACTTTTATATTTGTGGAATGATACGTCAAGTTGATTTATCTTATAAAAAATTTATAACTTTTTAAGTGACATGTACAGAACAAGAAGATGATGTGAACAAAAATCCACCTCTAAATGATAGGCTACATTACAACCCTTCTGAGATTCTACTCAAGACCTGCACAGTTTCTGGTCAAGTCCTGGATTCAGAAATTTGCAATTCAGACAACGAAATTAAGTAGTCCTCTGCTCCAATGAAAGCACACAAATATTTGATTACAAGAAAAATTGTCTGTACTTTACAATGAAAAGATTACTCATTTAGAATCGTAACATCTTGCATGTGCAATGCATAGAATTTAGGCAGTATAGATTATGACATTGGCTTGTGTTGCTGGCTATCGCGTCACGCTCGCTTCTTCTAGATTGTGAAAATCTGTTCATAGTAAATGGCGGAAGAAAATCATACATTCAAATCAAAAGAAACGGATGCGACCAGCGATCTAATAAAAAAACACGATAAACAGAAATAAGGCTTGCAATGGGAGAAGCTTAATAGAATAGGAGCTCCTCATCTGTAAATAATGATACTAACCAAGAGATATAACCGCATGCCCACACATCATTAGAATTGGATCTCAATTACATTTCTACGAATTTATAGCTATATCATTTAATTTTTCTATATGTAAATAATGATATTAACCAAGAGAACATCGCTCTCAATGGTTCTGAACCCACTTACTAAAATGGTACCAGCCGGACCAAACCATTTTTTTTCTTTTCTAGAAAAAAGGTCAGTTTTTCTATTCCTAGTGAAAAACCAATCCCTAATAAGATCAACCAGTCAATAGGTCAGGAAAAGATAGATTCCCTTTCCCATCCTTTGCTTCTACCTCCTTATCTGCTCGAGCACATCGTCGCTGTGCCGCTTTGTTGCAGCCGCCTACTTCCTCGACGCCGTCGCCTATGGGAGCCACCGCTACCATAAATCGCCTCCCAATGCATCACCTCCTTAGGCTTTGTCAATTGTCTAGCTCCCTTGACACCTAGTTGCCTAGGAACCTTGCCAGTGAGGGCCACCGCCACCAAGAGACCTCTACCCCATCCGAGTCCTACCACCGCCTCCTCATCGAAGGCCCGTCAAGCCCCCTTTGCCTCCTCATGAACCAGTCGCCACCTATGACCTGTCTCGTCGGTAGGGAGACACCATCGAGCTTCTGCCAATCACTGAAGCCATGCACTGTAGCTCGAAGCTCGACACTGCAAGTCACAGCCACCTCTGTGAAATCAGGTCAGATGCCTCAATGTGTTGGTTCAGAACAACACATATGAGGCATTTCTCATTCACCCGAGCTCCTGAATAGAGCTCAAATTTAAAACCGCCACCTATAACATCTCATCTATATCAGTTGTTTAAGAAAAACGTCATTAATACTATAAGAACCGGTTTATTTAAAAAAATAACAAAAATTAAAAAAATCATATGTGCTGGTTTTTTATTTAGACAGTACATTAATGGTGCCAAGCGCCCCACGTGCAGAGGGAAAAATTGTTCCAAGCCCAAGTGGCCAAGTTCGTCTCTCTCTCCCCGTCTTGTCCTCACCTTGAGCCCTCGACCGCACCATCTCCCAAGTCTCTTTCTCCATACCTCTTTCACTTGAACAATCTCCCTTTCTGACCCTCCCTCTCTCCTAACTAATTTCTCCCCACATCTTTGAGCCTAGCCTATAGGTGGCGACGGCGGCTCCACGGGATGACAGTGGCGGCTCTATGGGACAAGGGAACAGGACGGCGTTCCCCTCACCTCCCTTTGGCAACTCCCTCCTCACCTTCCCATGGCAGTAGCCCCCTTCCCTTCCCACAGTAGCAGCGGCCTCCCCTTACCTCGAGGACCGCCGCGAGATCAAACACAACCGAATCTAACCGATATGGCTTAAGGACGGCTAGATCTAGATGCTCATTGTACAAGGGCAACTAGCTCTAACTAGATCTACCTTTATGACCTTAAGGGTGGCGGCGTCTTGGCCTCCTCTCCCTTGACAAGCTCAAGGGTGACGGCCTTTCCTCGACATTGTTGAGTGCCGAGGAAGATTGAACACGGCCAATGGTGAGTCCCTTCGTGGCAGCTTCACCTTTCTCTTCTAGTGTGGGTGATGGCGGTAGTGTGGTGGCGGGCATGGCTGACGGTGATTTGATTTTATGTGTTCTTAATTTCTTCCTGATTTGTGAATGTTCTTGATCTGTGGATGTTGTTCATGTGATGTTCTTCGTCTTTGGATTATTGGTTATGTAATGCTCTTAATATGTGATGTGGATGTGGATCGCGGGCGATGAGGAGGGGTCACTTGAAGCAATTTGGAGATTTTAGAGTCGGCATCTATTAGGGTTTTTTTTTAAGTGATTGTTCTGTGTCTTACTCGATTGCTTGTTGTAGCAATCCCGTGGAATCCATGTTATATTTATGGGGTTGATTTCATCCAACTTTTAGTCCAAATCAAATCATCGTCCAACTCCCTTTCATGTTGAACTTGTGTCCGCCCTGCTTGTCTTTGTTCGATTTTGTTTTAACGAGGAGGACAACACAAGCAACGGCAAAGTGGACAGGGGCCGTGAGGCGCATCGTGACTGATGAAGGCGCCTTTGGATGATCGGAAATATCTGAATTTTTTAAGTAGGTAAGATAGAGGTTTGAACCTTGATAAGCAAATTCAAAAATTTGCATGACTAACCTGACCAGAAGTTTTACACCATCCGTTTTCCAAGAACACTACGGATAAGGAACACCTTCATGCCACATAAAGGCTGATGCTGATTTTATTTGGCAAGTATATGCAAGACAGCAAAAGGGTTATTACACCATGTGATATAACATACCGACCGTAGTTCACAGGCACACATCTCAAGGATGAGGGGCACCTTGCCCTCCCTCTCCCTGTTCAGCCGCTCCTGCGTGCCGCCGCGCAGCTTCTCCAGGCCCCCGCCCGTCCATCTGCTGCGTCTAGAACACCTTGAGGGGGTTCAACAAATCCGCAGCGAAGAACAGCGGGCTCCCGAAGAGGCAGAACCAGCCCCGGTTCCTCCCCTGCATCCAGAGCAGAGTGACATTAATCACAGCTTACAATGTACTTGGCACAGTAGCAGCACTGATCATCTCATGCATGTCATGTGTTTAGCTCTGATCAAGCTGAAGTGTGATCCGTTGTAACTTTCAGACTTTGAGAGGTCGTGCGATTGCCAGTAGCTCTGAACTAGATATCCATTGGCTGCGGATGGCGTGCCAATTGATGATGCCGCCGATCAAGAACAGCGTGCTTCCCAGCAGTAACGGCGTTTGGACACACTTCTGGAGGATCTGGACATGCCCGTTGGCGCGCTCGGATACCTGGAAGATGTTGTGTCTGGATCCGAGTAACCACAGCGCCGGCCCGGCGACGAGCAGGTTCAGACCGTGCTTCTCTAGGTTGTGCCTGTACCCTCTTGCCATCTGTAATGTAACATGGAGTTGTGCTAGTTAACAAACACTTGTGCACCTTTGGTCCCAGTGTTTTGAGTTTTGAAGTACTGAAATGTCAGATAGGTAACAAGAAAATTGCCATTGGTTTTTATTGTTCGGGAGCTTGCACTTGCATATTGTTAGATAACAGAATATGTAACCTCTGCGTAACTGTTACTTTTACATAATTGCCTAGGAATTAACGGGCGCTCAAATCGGCAGCAATACTAAACGTTGTAACTTCTAACGCGTGATTAAGCATTTTCTAATTGTGCTCCGTACTCATTTTCCCATTAAAAAAACAATTCAACACTCAGAGAAATAGAAAAAAAAATCCTCTTTTACAAACAGGTTTACGACGAATTAGTTCGTTTTCTCTAAAATTCGTGCAAAACTTATCCATTCCAGAGGAAACCTTATTGGTTAGGATAAATATGCATGTTACTTCTAGTTAGTATATACTTTGTCACTTCTATTTCGTTTTTTAAATGTTTTCAGTACAGATTTATTTTTTGAAATGTTCACTGCAACTTTGCTTTTTGAAATGTTTTCACCACTACTGAATAAAGCACCAGACTATTAGCAACACTCCTAATTAAAAGCAGAGGGACTAATTAATCGAAACCTGAATCTCAAAGAAGATAAGCGCGATCAAGGTGAGCACGGTGCCGGCGAAGTGCACGGCGGGGACGGCGCCCTCGACGAGCGCGAACTGGCTATCGAGCCCGGCGGCGAGCGCGAGGCTGTCGTCGACGCCGGCGACGTGCGCGTTCACCACGAGCAGGATGACGAGCCCGAGCGCCGCCGACGAGGAGCACCGCCGTGAAGACGTACATGTTAGCATGTAAAAGGGGCCATGCCACGGCGATAAGTTTTTATGATGACATGTATCTTTTGTTTACTTCTTTTAAGCCTTCGTCTACTCTATTTTCTATTTTATATGTATGAGCCTAATAAAATTATCGTATTGCACTTTAGAAGTGATATACTCCCACCGCCCCCGCGCCGCCCATGCTGTACGCCCGGCACTCCCTCAGCCGTCGCCAGCTTCACCATAGTCGTCGAAATGCTTGTGTACACCTCGATGGCTCGACTGATCGAGCGGCGAGCGGAGAAGAACACGCGTAGGTCGGAGCAGGGTGGCCATGCCGCGCCATGTAGCGAGGACACTGCGAGACTGGCTCTACGTGGTGCTGTGAGCCCTTCTGGAGAGACAGTGGCGTGGCTGGGCTACGCAACGCCGGCCAGGTCAAACCACGTGGATCGCGTTCCAATATTTTAACGGCGTCGCAAATTTCATAACGATTTGAATTACGAGGTTACAAATATAAAGTCGAGCTCGTAAGCCCAAAATTCGCTTGGACGGGCGGGAATTTGGGCCTCCATAACAAATGCTTGCTCAGCCCAGCAAAAGGCTACACGGGGTCCCACCCTGTCAGGGCATCCGCCGCCGTCGAACCACCGGCCGCGTGCGGCGGTCGCCGGCGGCGAAAGTACACGTACTACACGCCGGCGCGCCGCCGAACCGACGACGTACGCGCGCGCCGTTGCCATCGCGTACTACACAACTCAACAACGGTCTGTACCGCCAAAAAAAAACAAGCGTACAATTGCAGCCGCTCGCTTGCGACGTCTGATCTCCTTAGCCACGTGGCGGCTTCTGATTGGGAGTGGCCCTCCCAGCTCACCCCCTTTCTCATCTCCGCCGCCCCACCGGCTCCCCGCGCCACAAGCTTTGCCGCCTCCTCGCGACACCGCCCGCCGGCCGTGGGTGGGCGCACCCGCACCGTTATGCCATGGCCGCCACCACCATCCTCTCCTCAGCCGCGCCCACGCCGCTGACCGCACTCCGAGTACGCGCCGCCCTCGCCGCCGCCCGGAGGCCTCCAAGAACCCACCGTCACCTCCTCCGCGGCGGTGGCCTCGCCGCCGCGCTCGGCGCCCTCGTCGGGAATGGCGGCGGCGGCGGTACCGCTATCGCCGCGCCACTTTCCTACGAGGAGACGCTGCGTCTCTCGACGAACTCCGGAGGCGGCGGCGGCGGCGGCGGGGAGTTCACCCTCCCGGACCTCGGCCTCGGCGGGCTGGTCGACTTCGTGACGCAGAACCCGCTCGTGGCCGCGGCCGGGGTCGCCGCGGTGGTGCTGCCGCTGGTGCTCGTGCAGGTGTTGGGCGGGGCCACGAAGCCGTACGGCGTCGTGTCGGCAAGCGCCGCGTACCGGACCCTGGTCGAGGACCCCGGCGCGCAGCTCGTGGACATCAGGCCGCCCGGCGACGCCCGGGAGAGCGGCGCGCCCGACCTCCGCGAGGCCAAGAAGAAAGCGGTGGCCGTGCCGTACGACGGGGAGGACAAGAACGGCTTCCTCAAGAAGCTGTCGCTGAGGTTCAAGGACCCCGAGAACACCACATTGGTCATCCTTGACAAGTGAGCACCTCAAATCTTCGTTGCTAATTGCGATGTGGTTAGATTCTTAATATCTAGTGTTCATCAATTCTGTGTGGTCCGAGTTCATAGAAACAGAAACCTTTTATTTTTATTATTTTTGCTGTACAGGAACATATACACTAGCAATGTTCAGAAGTGGGCAGATTTTTTTTCCCTAAAGAAAAGAATGAACGATGTTTATCATAAGAAATTAATTTGTAAACAGTTGTTGTATTTAATTCTTCCATCAACTGAACATGATTCAATTTATTTATTTCTCCTCCTGAACATTTATTTATTTGGATATTATGGAAACCAGGTTTGATGGGAACTCCGAGCTGGTTGCTGAGCTTGTCACAGCGAATGGTTACAAAGCTGCTTTTGCTGTAAAGGATGGTGCAGAGGGACGCCGAGGATGGCTGGTATTTACTCTTTACACGGCTTGTTCTCGGCTTCTCTCTGCAAGCTTAACATTTATATTTACTCAAACAAAATGTCACCATTGGCTAGTGTTCAACTGCAGAGCAGTAATCTTCCCTGGACAGCTCCTAAGAAGGGATTCAGCTTAAGCGATCTAGTTGGGGTGAGTTATCAATATGACCTTTTGAGGATGTGTCAACTATATTTGATTTAATTTATTTGTATTCTAAGGTACATGGAATGCAATTTTCTTGTCGATTCAAATTTCTACATATGTTTCGATGAATTCTTATTTGCTGTGTAAAATACCAGGATGGTGCAGATGGTCTGCCTGTCACACTTGGACTTGCTGCTGCTACTGGTTTGGGAATACTTGCCTACACAGAGGTTGCTCAACTTGAGAGTTTTTCGATGTTTTGTGAAGTTGCTTCAGTGTTCTTACCAATCATGTAATATCTATGCTGTAGATAGAGACTGTGCTGCAGTTTTTGGGGTCAGCTGCCATTGTCCAGCTAGTTGCAAGCAAACTCATATATGCTGAGGTGCCTACTCTTCTTATTGAACTTCAGAGATATGAACAATTACTTCGTTCCTTTTTTATCACAAGTTCTTACTGTTGCGCTGCTTACAGGACCGAAAGAAAACCCTTAAACAGATCGATGAGTTCTTCAACAAAAAGATTGCTCCAAAGGAACTTGTTGATGAAATAAAGGTAGCCATCTATTCGTATTAAATATTCACTTTTAATGTGATATACTGATATTGCTTAGAAGGATCATGTTCACTTCTAGAGAGTTTAGCCATGCATAAGCATATTATGTTTAGTAGCATTGCTAGTAGGTAGCACTGCTAAGTCTTGTAAGTAAAAACATCAAAACCAAAAATGTACTAAAACCTGCCTGTCCTTTGAATGTTCTTTTTTGACAAACCAATCAAATACCTAGTCAGATTTGTGTGGATCTCATGACCTCCATTGAATGTCCTTTGAATGTTCATGTTTTGTGTGGTTGGTATTGTCAGCAAGCATAAGGTGCAAATGAATATGAAATTCAATTTACCTGGTTTTCCTGATAGAATTTGCAGTTTGCATTGCCAGACTCTGCTTCCTTTCTTCCGAACTTGGAAATTTCAGATTGTTTGCATAGTAAATACTCATTACTAGGTTTTGTTCAGAAAAGTACCCTCTTGTAATCTGCAGGAAATCGGTCAGGCTCTGCTGTCTTCTAGTGGTACCAAGAGCCAACCAGCAATAACAGAAGCTGTGCCAGCTGCCGCCACAGCTACTGCTGCACCACCGGCAGCACTGGTGGAAGAAGCCAGTACAGAGGCAGCTCCTGCAGAGCTGACACCTCTTTCACCATATCCAAATGTAAGTCTACACCTGATACTCATTGACAATCATCTCTTTCACCAGATAAATCATTCCATGAATACTGTTTCACTCTGCGATTACAATTCCATGCAGTATCTGGATCTCAAACCACCATCCTCCCCTTCGCCGCTGGCACCAACTGAGGTGGCTAAGAACGAGTCAAAGGCTGAGAGTGCAGCAACCGAATCTGCACCGGCAGTTAACTCAGCCCCGGTATCAGAAGCCACCACAGAGGTGCCTCCTGCAGCTCCTAGACCTCTTTCGCCTTATCCGAATGTAAGCAACACTTCTCAAAACTTCAGTGCCACATGAAAATAAGGTGCAAACCATGCCATTATCATGAACCTACATTTCTGAATTACAATGCAGTATCCGGACCTAAAACCGCCATCATCGCCTTCACCATCAGCACCATAGGCATAAGGTGCAGAAGACGAGTTCATTGTTGATCTCGACGGCATCTGTACAAGATATTACCAGGCCTAGAGGAAATGGAATCGAGTTGTTTATAAGATACCAGCGTCTCAAGGAAGATTGTTTGTTGTATAACAATGTAGTCTGATCCTCGGCTCATTGGAGGCAAGTTTTCTAAGTACATCTTTGGGTATGGTGTATCAAGTGATGTGTTCTGATTTTTCATTTTGCTCTGTAAATGTGGAATCACTAGCACTAAAGAGTTCATGTCCTGTACTATACTTACATGCTTGACGTGTAAATCACTTTCACATGGATGAAAAACCTTGAGCTGGACAGACTCCAGTTGTGAAGTAAAAGTTTGACCAAATATGCTCAGTAATCTTCTTTGTAGGTCATGTCACTCCTTTCTGTGTTTTTCAAGGATTTCTATGCAAGTTGTATCATCTTTGCTGGCCTTTTTTTTTCAATAAGCTGACGTGTACCTTAACTTTTTCATGCTTCGGGATACTGGTGCATCTCTTTTAATGGGCCTAAATAGCAGGGCCAGGCAATGATCATTACACAACATAGCCTAATTAGGCCTAATATAGATGGGCCACAACTCTAGCCCATCCAAGTTATATAGGCCATAAGATTAGACAAATAGCAGCCCATGTACTCACGATATGGGCCACCATTTTGGCCCATCTGAACAAGGCCTGAGATAGGCTTTATTTCCTGCCCACCATTGACTAAAATTCTTGGCTGGACACGAATTAAAGCCCATTGAAATGTGGCCTTAAGCATTTCGCGTTGATAGTTTTGTAGGGTCCAGTCGCATTGGAATTTTCAAAGTAACACTGGATTAGTCTAGCCGATTTGCTACCATTATGTTCAGATCAACAGTAATTGGAATTCAGAGAGCATTAAAAACAATAATTAAAAAAATGTGCTATGAAACTACGTGAAACTCGACCTGAAAAGAAAACGTATCTATTATAATAAAACTAAACAAACACAATAAAAGCATAACAAGGACGGGACAAACCTCTGCCTTCCACAAAGCTAAAGAAAAGGAGCAACAAATATTTTAAAACCAGCATACATAGCCTTTTGCTAGTGCCAATAAATGGAAGTACAATAGAAAAGGTTGCCTATAAATTAGATCCAATGAGAATACAATATCTTCATAAGGTTTCCTCTTTTCACTAATGTTTAAGTTTTTTCTTAAAAATTATTAATGGACTGTGAAGTTTCTAAACCAATTTCAAACTTCTTAATTATAGTTATATTAATTAAAGGTTTTATAGTCAAATTAAAGAAGTGCATAGCAATGTTTGGTTTAATTGAAATAACTCTCTCCTTTTGTTCTTCTGTTTTTTTATTTATTGTACATCTTTTCGCCAGGATATAAAATTATTTTTTGCTAAGCTTTTATTTTCTACATCTTACATAATACTCCATATATACTTATTCTCTGTTCCATAATTCGAACAGATGTTTTTGTTTATTTTCTACTATGTCTTATATGTATATCGTTCTTCGAAGTTTAAATTTTGTACTATAGTACGTACGGTAAGGATGGTGTGGTCACTTATCGTGATCATCAGTCTAATCCATCGCGTGATTAATTATTTCGATTCCACTGTCACACCTGGGATCGGCAAAATTAAATCACCACACAAAAATACTAAAGCCGATTGATTTCGCACGTACGAAAGTTTCGTACTACATATCATCCACTCAAACATTTAATGCAAAGAAAGCAGATCACGATATAAGACAACCATTCGTAGCTAGCTAACTACAGATATATATAGATCAAACGGGTCATCCATGGTCTAGCTAGCAGCTAGTTCTCACTAGGTAGGTCGTCAACCTCGCAGCAATGCAGCTTGCATTCCATATAGTATATATAAATAGCTCCAATGCAATACTGCAACTCTGCAACTGCAAGCCCCTTCTCTCTCTCTCTCTCTCTCTGTCTCTCTCTCTCGGTAGCTAGATATAGATTGGACCATGAAAGGTGCAAACTAATTAAGCCAACGCAATTAGCCAGCTAGCTAGGCACGTACGCGCGCGTGTATGCACGGGCGTACGCACGCGGGTACAGGCAGATACGTACGTACTCCAGCTAGCTAGCCAGTCACTGCACTGTATACGTCACAAGAAAGTTTGCTGAATTTCTTGCACCAGCTCCTCGGCGCTCAGCTCGCACTGGATCCCAATCTGTATAAACAAACACAAAAAAAATCAAACAATTAAGCCCTGGCCAGTACAGTAGCTAGCTAGCTAAATTAACATGGCACATAACAACGTTCAGTATCAATCTATGCTTATCATGTAGTAAAATGACCAATTAATTGCCCATTGCCATGCACGATAAAACAGAATTAACAGCTAGCTAATCTAGCATTATCGTCGCAGAGCACATATACTTAAGATGTCCTAATTAATTAATTAAGGTCGATGTATGTTGCATGAAACTTGCAAGCACGTTAATCACTCAACGTCGTTCTACAGCTACCTATAGCTGTAGCTAGTACTATTGCGTCCATGTATATTCCCAGCTCGTGCCTTGCTCGCTGCTCATGCATAGTTTTGCACCAGTAGCTAGTGACATATATCTCCGTATATATTTATGTATTCATATTAATTATACCCCTCTGGCTCTGGTAGTTTCTCGAGTTCTTTCAGAGATATATAGATAGATAGATACACAGAAGTGCCATTCCAATAAATACTCATGCATCAGGCCTGTTTTAAATCTCTATGTACAGTACGCTATAGTACTGTACATACTCACTGTGTATCTGAGCTCTACGATAGAAATGTCTGAACACAACTTAGCCTACACACTACTGCATGTGTGTGTGTGTGTCCATGCATGCGATACGTATGCCTACATTTATGAAACCGATCGAATAATGGAAGTTTTAAACATGCATGCATGCAACCGTAGAGATATGTGTGAGCGGGAATTATGGGCCAAAGATGCAGAATCCATGCAGGACATGAAGAGTTGAAGGTTCATTGGGTCTTAATTAATGCTGCATGCATGCTTAGTTTCAGTAGTGTGGTTCTGTAGCACTGCAGTACTGCTCTTGGTCACATGAAATGAACATATCCCAACAAGTATTGTTCCAATAAATGGATCGATCATGTTGATTAAACTCGTGTCTCGTGTAATATCGCATGTGTTTTGAGTGTTTCTCTCAAGATCGATTTAGTGTGGCATAGTATGGACGATGTATGTTTACGTTGGATGCAACAATGGAGATTGATCTCCATTAATTTGATGAGTATTACCTTGATGGTGAAGGAGAGGACGGTGGTGTCGTCGACGGTGCTGATGCTGACGTGGAGGATCTCGAGCGAGAGGCTCTCGAGGGCGGCGATGATCTTGAGCGCCTGACCCGGCGCTCGGTTCGACACCGTCTTCAGCACCAGGTTCGACCCGGCGAACTCCACCTTGACGTCGGGGACGACGATGCCGCCGCCGCCGGCGATGGCGGCGGTAGGGGCCAACGGCTTGCCACCTTGGGCGGCGAGCTCGGTGACGAGGCTGTCGAGGATGGGCAGGAACGGTGGCGGCGGCGGCAGCTGCGGCGAGAGCTCGTGCGTCGTCGACGAGGACAACGTGGGCGTCATAGCCGGCGACAGGCTGTATGCCGAGCACGACGACGTCGCGGCCGCCGATTGCGGTGGGCGAGCAGCGACATGCTTGTATGGGCTGCCCGGTGTTGGCGTCCGGGGGCTGATCGGCATGGCGGCGAGACGCGGGCTTATCGGCGGCGTCGACTTGATCATGAGCGCGGCCGCCGCCGGCGATGACCGCGGGCTGAGCACCTGGTCGGCGTAGGCCTTCCTATTCTTCTTGGCCTCCAGCGAACGCAGCACTTGCTGCAGCTCCTTGATGTACTCCACCACCCCTCCTATGATTGACGCCTGATCTCCCTACACGTACCCACAATATACAAATTAGGTTTAATTTACACTGATCTCTTCAAGTAATCTCCATTAATCTGAGCAATGACTCCATCTAACCTCTAGCTAATTAAACTCACTGTCTCTCTCTCTCTACTATGAATTGGTAGCTGTGTACGTACTATAGATTCTGTGAAATGACGCAAGAGTAGTTGTACTAACTATTGCTAGGGTAGTAGCTAGCTAGGGCAGCACTAGAAGCATGCAGCAGCATCAACGTGGAGCGGTTGATTGCTGGTCCTGTACCATGCACATTGAACATAATCATACAACTGTTGCAGCACGTACACGAACAGCAAAAGTAAGATGCTACGTACAGCTACAGATGCATAATATCAAAATCCAAGAGCCATTCAAGCTTAGCTAGTGCAACACACACAGTGACACTAACTATGCTTAATGCAAGCTAAGCTTAGCTAGCTAGCTAGTGTATGTCGAGATCTTATTAATTAATTACCCTCTTGACGTAGAAGCATGGCATGAGCGAGCGCAGCACGGCGAGGTGCTCGTTCATCTGCTTCCTCCGGTTACGCTCCACCGTGATGTGCGATATCTTCGCCGCCCCCTCGCCGTCCCTCGCCGCTGGATACGACGTGACAGAGGACGACCCCTTTTGCCTCTTCTGCGCTGGAGGTCCGCCGCCGCCTTTCTCCTCGTCGCGGCCCTCCCGCCGCCGCGCGTTCGCGGAAGTCCTTGCACCACCGGCGCCGGGGCTGGCCGCGGCTCCCTGATCAGCCACACCACCACCACCACCATCACCACCACCAGCGGCTGAAGAAGCCCTACCACCGCTGCCTCCGCCATTGATGCACTCCTCCCACGTCTTGAGGATGCTGAACAGGTCGGCATCCGCGACTTGCCGGATGTCGCGGTGGTCGTCAGAGAAGAGCTCGCACAGGCCGCCGCCGTCCGCCATCGATCGATCGGTCGATCTCCGCAGCTAAGTTAACCTAGCTAGACAGTTTCTTCTCTTCTTGTGTCTAAATATGGGCAGGTTGTGATCGCAGAGGAGGGAGGTAGTGAGGGAGTGTTTGCGAAAACGAGGAATCTTTTGGCCCTTTTAAGCTAGCCTAGCCCCTTGAGGGAGAGAGAGAGAGCAGACCGTTGTCCATGTGTTGCACAGTAGTCATGTTTTGGGAGGCGAGTACAATAAATGTGCAGGGAAAAGACGGCTCGAGGGTGTTTGCTTGAGCTAGCTAGCTATAGCTGCTTCAATCGATCGAGCTCTCGCATGGGCCCTAGATGTCTCATTAGTATCAACTGTTTCCTTGGGGATACATTGACACGCATCAGAGCCGCATTAGTTTGCAACGAATATAGTGGAGTTAGTGCCACATAAATGAGATACGTGTTCGTCTGTTCGTCAGTTGTCTATATCTTTCTTATATATATATCTGCTACTGCTACTCCCTCAGTCCCCAAAATTAAGTATAGTTTACAGAGATATTAAAATAGGGACGTAGATAAAAAATTAAACAAGAGACAGTTATAATTAGTTGCTATGAAAAAGTAGGTGTGAAGAAATAGCTATATTTTCAAATAGAGGAGTATTAATTAATTTTGGATGGCTAGGCTAGGTATATCAAGATCCATGCGTATTTATAAACTACATTATCTCCCTCACCTTCTTGATGCACCTATGCACCACGACCCCTACCTCACTAGTGTCAATGCATCTTTAGTGAGGCTTGTTGGCCTTTCCCTTCAGTTGCCTCCTCTTTCGGCGTCTCTATTTCTCCTCTTTAATTCTCGAGTTCAGAGATATTTTCGCTCCCTGCCTCTCGTCCTCTCCTTATCTATCTTCAGCATCAAATCCACTATCGTCATCTCTTAACCAAAGTATCCCCCATTGCCAACGCTGACCCCCACCAATCTCCTACCTTCACCCCACCCAGTTTCCTAATCTGGTAATCTTTTCGAAAGGGGTGTTTTGCTAAAGGTTGATAAACATTGTAGGCAGTTGGTAGGATCCAATGTCCTTCATCCTTTAGCTATGAGATTTAAAAAAAATTCAGCCAAAACTGATAAATTAAGGCCCTATTCTTTTCACGTTATTTATCGGATTATTGAAAAGGTTCATTTGTTCTATGCCTAGAAAATACGTTTTCTAAAAAAAGTTGTTTTACTGCATTGCTTAGAGCAATTGTTGTAAGATATTTATTAAGTTTATTTTTCAAAATATTTAATTTATCCTTATAATCAAGTAAATAAACTATGACAATAATTCGTTCAATAATATAAAATATACTATTTAATTAAAGTATTTTTAAGACTAATATATACATATATATATAGTTTTCATTCTTTTAAAATAAATATTTAAAAATTTATTAATTAAAGTTATAAAAGTTTAACCTCTCGATTTTAGAACAACAATTACTATGGACTGTACAAGTAATATTAATGGCCTAGGTCGGCTAATCAGTCAGGTAGCTAGGTATGACCTAATTTTGGTTTGCCGATGATCCTTCCAACACATGTAGCGTCAAGCCGTCGCGCGCGCCAAAGGCCCCCCCCCCCCCCCCCCCGGATGCAACGACGTCCCACCTACATGGCGCGATGCATGGATCATCACTGCAGCGGCGTACGCCGGCTGGATCGGCCGGCCGGCGGCCGACGTCGATCCCGAAAGACCGAGCACCGCCAGCAGCAGCATCTGTCACAGTGTCACACAATACGAGGAGCTAGCTATAGCTGCATTATATATGCATGGACTGCGGATCGGCCAGTCACAAGGCGCATCGATGGAGTACACGTACTTCCTCCGTGTTAAAATCTTAAAGTGTATTCATTTAGTCTTAGGATTTAAATTCTATTTCAAATGTAAGCAATCTATGATATACCAAAGATAATTTTTACCATTAAACTAACCATACTATCCCTACCGTTGCTTAGCTCTATTATAGTCTAAATCCACATCTCATCTATCCCGAGACGACAAACATGTATTTCTGTATTTCTATCATTCTCCTTCGTATATTTGTGGGACTATATATGTATGTATGTATGTATGTATGTGCTTGCGTACGTACGTGCATGCGTGAGTATGTTTGTTATCCTACGGATCAAGTGCCTGCATGCAGACACACCTGCAGCTAGCTAGCTAGCTAGCTACCTTTCGCATCGTCGACTAATTACATGTGAAACACATAGATGATCCACCAGTTGACCGCTAGATCTAGCTGCTACTAGTAATCCATTCTGTACATACGTATGTATAGTGTACACCACGATCGTACAAACGTACATATATACGTACGTGGAGGGGAAACTCAGTTCAGACTTCATAATGGGCAGAAATGAAGATGGTGTCCATCGTTAATAATATTGGTTATATTTTCTAGACTATAATTAAATGTCTGATTAGTTGGAATCATAATGTCTTATGCTGTGATTGAGGGAAGGCAAAAAAGATAAAGAACGAGAATATCTGTAAAATAAGGCAAGCAATTAGCATATAATTAATTAAGTATTAGTTACTTTAAATTTTAAAAATGAATTAATATAATTTTTTAAAAGAAACTTTCCTATAGAAATTCTTTTATAAAAAACACACCGTTTAAGAAACACAGGCATAAAAACAATAAATTTGTTTAATATTTTTTATGCAAACCAAAGCAACTAGGACGGAGGGAGAAACTATTTTCTTCTCCCATCTCTAGAGAGATACCGACAAAGTAATTAATAGTGGTCCTTTACTAGATTTACAAATATACTTCTCCACATTGTCTATGTCAATGAGTGTAATTAAGCACGGTTTTTTTACAGTATCTTCTCTTACTTTTCATATATAAACACTGCATGCATGCATTCATGCAGCTGCTAACATTAGTTGCTGCGGCTGATCGATCGATCAGATCAGGTACAAATTACACTGTTACGACGTTGACTACATCTAACCAAAGGTACAGTGAGCGGCTTAATTAACTCTCCAAACAGGGGCGCCCTGCGGCCTGCAAATCAACTGCCTTAGCTCCCAGTTCTCAGAGCCGTAGTACCATCCTTACACTGGTCACAACTACTTAGTCACACGTCATGCAAGCTATAGCGTCGTCTCACATAAATTTATACAAGCAAAATTTATATAGCCGATTTCGATTCAAACTTCTAATTTAAATCCAAATGTTTATATACCTATATCAAAAGATTATATGTGTAAAGTTTATACGTCTGACTCGGATTTAGATTTAAATATTGTTATATAAGATGTTTTTATGTATGTTTAAATATTGTCAATGCAAGCATACATTTTCCGACCAATGCAATTTACACTTTCTGATCATCAACTGATCTCAATGATGGCCGGTCTGCATGCATATGCAATCGCAGTCCACTCTCTGCCATCGTCTTTATATGTTGCATGTACGTATTACGTACGTACGTACGTAGCTACTACGTGATAGCGATATTAGTTAATGGACATGTACGTGCCATGCACTGGGCGCCCGCATACCACGGTATACGCATGATTTCTTAATTATTGCCTCATTTCTTTGCTGCAATTTTTTTTGTTGTCTAGTTATTTTCAATTGCCTAAAAATAACCACAAATTTTAGTAACTTTTGGATGGCTGAGATCATATTAAGATATGTGCAACAACCAAAAACTCTCCCCTCGCCCTCACCCTCCCGATCCATTCTACCGCTGCTAGCTAGCCCCCGACTACGCCTCTCTCTCCCTGTGTATCCCTTCGCTTCACAAGCATTTCGCCGGTGAGGCCCGCTACCTCCTCTGTGTTCAGTGGCACACCGCTGCCTAATCACATGGCATCTCTTTGACCTGCTGTCGACTCCACTCATTTTCCTTCATTCCCACAGCTTGCACATCACCATCAGTTTTGTGCCACCCCGATCATCCCTCTAACGCCATCCTCGCCACCCATTTGCCCCCTCCACCATCTTGCAAGCCTGAAATCCTAATATATAGGTTCTTTCTCAGAGTTTGGGTGTCAATGTCGCCGTCTCCATTACCATCTCCGTTGAGTCGCCATCTCCCTGCCTCTCCTCTCTTCATGCCCACTAGATCCATATCAAGGTTGAATTCGTGACTGAAATTGTGAGGAATTTCAGTTAGCTTAAACCTAGCAATCTCCTTTTTTTTATTACTGCATGCTGTTTAGGATATCAGTCCAATCTCTATCGTATTATTTTAGTATTGTATGTTTAATAATACTACCTCCATCCACAAATCTGTCTTGGTGCATATATAGCCTGGATCCATGATATTTGTGAACAGAGGTACTATATTTTAAAAAATAATTACATGAAAAAATATATTATTTATGATAAAAATTTAATTTGTTACATCTGAAATCTTGATACTTTAATTTTGTATACGTTAATGATTTAAGATTTTGAAAATGACTGCACGCAATGTAAACAATCATCTACGCACTCCTGTTTGAAAAATTCTGTTCGAAAAAAAAAATACTCCCGTTTTGAAAACGGAGGAAGTACATGTAGTAGTTACACTGCACCAGTATAGTAGTATATATACGTGTACCCAATGGCATACACACATATGTGGATACCCCAGCTTTTTGCAGAGAAATAAGTAGTCACCCAAAGCATATACTGCTATAGTCGTAGCTAGCTGCAGCACATGTTGCCATGGCATTTATGTTCAAGTATGTATCTACATTTGCATGCTAGTTAGTGACACCCCTAGATATATACGTACCATGCAGATCTATGCAGTTAATCGGAGTATGTACGTAGCATGTACTGTATGCATGTCTTGGAAGGCTGCATCTGGAAGACGGCCTGCAGGCAAAAGTTGAAACATTTTAGACGTGCAATCGATCGTAGGAGAGGGAGATCAGGAAGCTATGTGAATCTAGATTATTTAGCGTGGTCACTCATGTGTGCATAGTTTTATATATATGAATATGGACGATCTATATCTAAGCTTCCATATGTACAGTTTCACTTAGAGTAGCTGGCTAGCTAGACATACCGTAGAATGCATTTAATTTCCTTTTAAAAAAACAAGTATGTTTAGATGAATATAACTACGGCATTTTCTTAAATATAGTCTTGTGTAGACTGCAGCATGCAGAACCCACATGATTAGAAACTAGGATCTGCAGCAAGTTAGTACTATATAAGAATAGGCAGATAGAAGTTCTGCTAACTCCAAATTAAATCCAAATTGAAGGGTATGTACGGCCAGAGCTTGCGTGGTTAATGAATAGTCTGAACTCCGAAGTAAATAAAGAGAAAAGGAAGGGAAAATAATATATCCTAACAACTGTACGGATGCATGGTGTATGCTCTCTGATGCATGTTTTTTTACACGGATGCCCATTGTGTGACAACAAATTTTTTAAATAAAAATATTTCTTGTAATATATAACCTAGATAATTGTAGGTAATATATCTCCGTATTTTAATTTTACAATTGTAACATCAGATGAACCATTCATTAGAACAAGAAATCTGCAGCTAGGTAGATCGTTGAACCATCATCCAATATAAGGATTTCCATGATAAGAAAATTCTAAGTTCACATATTTCAATTCTGTGGTTTACTTTGGAACTGGAAAATTAGTTTTAAATAGAATCAATATAGTGCCGGAATACATGAAATCAATTAAAAAGATGGAGGAGAGGTAGTTATCGATTAAATATCACCAGCACAATAAATGGGAATAAACTAGCCACTCCCAATCGTCCAGACTGCTTGTAACAAGGCCGCCAATATTCCAGCTATGTGTACGGCTATGTTTAGTTCTTAATTAAAAAATATTTTTAAGGTCATGAATTAATGAAAGTAGAATTGGTCTAGCTTGTAAGTGTCAGTGTACTTGAGCGCATGTGATCACAACATTCTTTTGCCCTGCCACAAAAGGCTGCTAAGAGTCAAGTCTTTAGCATAAATATGTAAAACCTATTATCACCTTTCTTGCTAACATTCGTTTTGCCCATGGATAAAGATGCTAGCTAATGCAATAAGCTGCTATTGGCTAACAAGATGAGTCCAACAAGTAAAACACAGATCAAAGAAAAGGGAAGAATAAATGGACAAAGTGTACACCTATCTTCTTTCACATGTCTCTTTGTGTACCGTGTCTCTTGTAGTCATTAAGCATGCGTGGTTATAAAGTGTTTATCCAGCTTCACTTATATGTCTTCATGTGTATGTCTCTTGTAAACAAATGGATGTACGTAAAGTGCTTGTCTAAATTGTTGTGTCTTCTTGTGTATGTCTTATATCAGTTAGTTCTTTTGGACCACTGTATGCATTGAAGCTGCCAATCAGTGCAGTAATATGGGAGTGCAGTAGTGTGATACGTTAAGGAATCCGGCCCAGAGCTGAATGAGTATTGAATTGGCAGCTAATTGAAAGTTGCCTAGATTAAAATTCACCTGAACTTATATCATTCCTTAATGTATGCGATAAATTAACTACAAACTTGACAAAAGGAAGCGACAAGAGAAACAAACCAAAGGGACGTAAATAGGTAAATGAGGTGTCCGTGCAATCTCTTGTTTAATTTTGAATGCATTGATCAGAGTAGTGCGCGCGTATATATACCTCCATTTGTTAAAAAATTTAATCATGCATTCCGATGCTACATATATATATATATATATATAAAGGAGGATCAGTTTCAAAATCCTAAGCATATGCATCGTACACACTATACAATCGATATGATAGGGTAAAAGTATTGCATTGACTAAGGGTGGGTTTTTATAAATTAATTTACTCACTTAAAAAAATAAATAAGTCATTAGTTCATAATTAATTATATATATTTTTTAAAAAATCTATAGAAAAGTTGCTTTAAAATAATAAATAAACTTATTTTTTAAAAAAGTTTTAAATAATTAATACGTAATTATAAATTAATTTTGTTGAAACTGTCACGGTTGAACTCGCCGTAGGGAGTTAGGGAGAGCAGGGAGAAATGATAGGTTGGCCTGGTGATAAATATGTTGATGTTAATGTGTATGTAGTATATATATATATAACCCATATATAACCCATATGGTTTTGTTGCTAAATGTGAAACACTTGCCAATACAATACATATATGTAGAAGAGATAGCCAATAAAAATACAATGAAAATAAAATTGAGTTGTGGCCGTTAATTAGTTCTTTGAGGTACATATTGTGAAAATTGGGATATATACATATGTAGGTATTAATAAAATTTTGAATAATTAATTATAGTCATAAAGGAAAATTAAACATCTTGAAAGCTTGTTCAAAATACTATGGATAAAAACATCTAGACCATGCATGAATGCCAATATATACACATGCTTCACTAGAAATTTACGATGTATTTATCTCTAGCCTCTCGGTCTATTTGAATATGTGTTTATGAAATGCAGTCGCCGGAGTAATGGTGTATATGCGCATGTATTATTAACTGCATAATTAAAAAAATTAAAGGAGAATGCTAGCTTGCCGTGTCAGTACGTTTACATGCCATCTCGGACACAAACAAACGCATACGGACAAGCCGTGTGGCACAGAAATGCATGTGCAAATAATATATGCATGCATGCACATGCTGACGGAAACACAGGAGGCCGTCGCCGGCCGCATGCTGGGTCATGCATGCATGCATGCATGCATAATGTTCATAGCTTTCAGCTATTGGCCAGCCGGCTCTCACCATGCATGCATGTACAGATGAGATTGCACCTACACACAAGTACTACTAAATGGCAGTACATTCAGATATGTCCTGTACAGTATACATAGATGTCACATGCATTGATATATATATATATATACATAATATTAAATATCAATCACCTGAAATGATTCGAAGGCAATGATCTTGTAGTCTTAACTTGAGAAGTATAGGAAGGTTTTTCCCTTTTCAAATAATTTTTTTGATGATTTACTCTTCTTTTTGCTACTTGCTCAATATCTCTCACTCTCTCTGTCCCCCTCTATGGCCATAGAGGTAGGGGTGTATAGCATCTATCTCTTCCACAAGCTGAATAGCTAGCTTTGATTTATTAATGAGAGGAGAGATTGAATAATACTTCATTCATTTTAAAATATAATAACTTTTAGTATTTAAAATTTATTTTAAAATATAACAATTTCTATACATACATTCTCTTTTCAACCAATCACAAACTTCTACCATTAAAGTTTTTCACCTATTTTCTCTTCTTAACCAATCACAATATTTTTCTATTTAACTCCACCAAATTTCTTAATACATGTGTCCAGCTCTAAAACTTTATTCTTGAGACTGAGACAGTGGTATCATAAGACACGGAGAAGTCATGGCATAGTTAAGTACACATAAATATGCTGCTGCAGGCCCTATTATGAGGATCATGCATGTTGTAGCATCAGCCATGAAATGCTTTCCATCCCTGCTTGGGCATTTACTTCTCTCCTCCCCCTTCCCCCCAAATTTAATCCCATTCAACAACCTACTATACACTCTCTCTCTTCCTATCTCTATTCCAGCAGAGCCACTAGCAGCTGCCTGCCTGACCCTCTTGAAGAAACTGTAGTTGCAGTGGTAACATATACCCTAGGCTAGATCCAGCCCATGAATACGTGTAGTATGCCACTGTTGTAGTAGCAGTAGGTTTGGTACCAAGCCATGCAGAGTCACTGGCTTAAATAGTCCTCGTTGCATGATACTCCCTCCATTCCTAAATACAAGTATATTTAGGTTGTTTAACAAAAATTAAAGATAAGAGGAAAGATTTCCTTTCCGTCAACTTTTGGGCAGCTCATTGGTCAAATTTTGAATTTTCAATTGCTTGGATTCCACTCCTAAACACCTAAAAATATGGATTTCGGTGCATTTAAATTAGTGTCCAACAAATGCTTATATGGTGCATTAAATTAGTTTGAATACTAGAAATGCTTATATTTTAAAGCGAAGGGAGTAGTATGATAGTATGAATAGTCAGACAGGCCTTGTGATTGCATTTACATTACTACATAGAGTAGTATGATTATATTGTGTATAAAGTTTGAGTCCTAAAAATACTTATATTTGAGAACAACCGATAGTGTAGTATGATACTAGCGTGAGGTAGTCAGGCATTGTGATTGCATGTATGTAACTACGTAGAGGAGTCAGGGGCAGGGGCAGATATCTGACGGGCGGCCTGAGATCTGACGGCGTCGGGAGGGGAAGAGGAAAGATCCATCGGGGGAAGAAGCGAACAACTATTAGACGACAAGGGAGCCTCCTGTGTTTGCTCCGGTGACCACCAAACAGAATTGCAGGCCAAAACAATTATATGTGTCGTCTCTATGTTATTTGCAATTGTGCATGCATCCATCATATATCATCGCCAGCTGCATGGGCCATCCTTTGCTTTGCCACTCAACAATGGAGTATTGTTGCATAGTGTCAGAACGGCTCTAGATTTCAATCCAAATCCCGGCATCCTACTAGTTTCTTGATTATTATTTCCCAATTTTATTTTTTTAGAGAGCCCCACATTTGTGTTCATAACTTAATCGTAAAAAAACGTTGTATACATTCATCAAGATTGTGAGTTTTTTTTAAAGTGAGTAGAGTTGATTTTTTTTCTTAATTTGATTACAAAATTCGCACACCAATCAAATCAAAACATCCCAAGCGTGTCGAAATAATTGAATTTCTGGAGCATCTGCTCAGGCCAATGAAGTGCATTTCTGAGTCATACATCAATGCTGTGGCCGTTCGATTGTTGGTGGTTAATTAAATGAAAAGAGATCCAGTGCAATTCAATTCAAGTTGGCTTTATTTGCCTACTATACTCCACAATAGATTGACGATGCCATGGCAATTAAATGCCATTGTGGAACATTCTCCTCCAAATACTCCCCCACTTGCCATCCATCCATCCGTCCATCCATCAAATTCTACGAGAATATGAACATATGTGACCCAGACGAATAACCAGCCCCTCCTGTATATACGTGTAAATACGTATACATGCCTGTCTAAGTACATATATACACACTACTGCGAGCCCTGCCCTTCCATGCGTGTTAACGATTGCAGCGACAAATACACACAGTCCTTGGTAAAATAGCTGAAGTGAATAATTAACTTTGTGGACACACACAAGAGCTTGTGACGACGAGCGTCTTTTTCTGTTTTCTTATTTACTAGCACTTAACTTAGTAGATTATATGACTTTTATATCCCAGCGGACACACCACTAAGCAAACAGCTTTGGCCGCGTCATACGCGCACGCAGCACGCGATCCACTCAATCCAGCAGCCACTAGCTAGCCGCATGCACGAAGCTAACGGCCACACTTGCTTAGCTAACTTATGCAGCATATGCATGTATTGACTAGCACTAACTAATCAGCTAACGAAGCGATGCATGCATACCACTAACTGTTGACAAACTCAACGTGAACACATCATATTTTTAGCTACTACATGCATGCTTCTGCTAACACGTCTCACACATGACGTGACTCTAACCAATTAGCTAATTAGAAGTAAAAGAATCCTATGCAGCCAGAATACTTCTAACATGTACTTTAATTCGGCTAGCTCGCTATATATCCGACATCAACGATAAATGGACTAAATTATAGACGTTGTTATGAATTTCATTGACAGAAGGTGATATCTGACGACCCAGCGAATCGTCTAAGAACAAGGGGATAGTGTTGACTGATGAGGGCAGCCATCTCAGACAGTTAAAATTAATGTCAGTATAATAAACACCTAAATGAAATGCACTCTCCAAACAAAACAAAATACATTGGAAAAGCCCCTCACCAGGTGCTTGACATGGTCACACATCCTAATTTGATTACAAGTCATGTGATTTTTTGCACAATATTTGCACATGTGCGGTCAATAGGCATCAAACTTATAACATGAAGATACGTCCGGGAGATTCGCGTACGCGTACCCACCTACCATCTGATAAACAGGACTTTATTAACTAGAATGATAAGTATTCTATTTAACCATTTCATTCTCTGTAATCTCTAATGGTTCGAAAAACAAGAACCATTCACTATTATAAAAATGATTTTCGTAGGTTCTAGGAATTCATTTAATTTCCTAGGTGGCTCAAATTTCCAACTGCCTGTGGAGAAGCTAGGGCCACCACAGGGTCATGGCCCACCGGTGGAAATATGTTTCCATAGGCAGATTCAAAGTACGGTCTTTGAGCATTTTCAAAGAATAAGGAAACAGAGCTATTTTTTCCCCTTATTCTTTGAAAATGCCCACACTTTAAAAATTCATATGAAATTCCTTTTAAGTCCAATTGACGTGAACAAAATATCTCTTTGATCCTTACAATATATTTTTAATATGGTTAGGTCAGTATTTTCTTTGAATTCTTTATATAGTCTTTCACTAATGTCAGGTTGCACTATATTTGTTATGCAACCCTGTTTGTATATGGTCCTTCACTAATGCCAGTTGTTTGTATGAAAATCCAATAGTTCGGTGTGGTTTTGTCCTATGGAAGAGGAACTCTTCGACCACACGGCATCTAGATTAGGTCACCTATGGTATATCTAAGACTCTTAGTGGGTTTTTAATGGTTAATGATAAGACGTTTAATGAACTAGTGATTCAACTAAGCTTATAGTATAGGTGTTAGTCCCAAGGATGAATTTCATAAGGCATGGAGCTACCTCCAAAATTAAAGCAAGTGGCAAAAGGACTCAAGATGATTTAAATTCTTTTTTATTCTGAATTTAAATCTTAGGAAAGCTGTACTATTAAAGAAGTTCATGCCAAAGGCTTGGGTTTGTGTCCAAGTACTCAGAGTATCCTTGATCTTAAGTGAAAAATACAATGCACCACACTCACATGGGAAATGGTCAGTGCTTAAATGTGGGCTGGAAGTTAGTACTTGTGACCTATAGTTCCGACTAGAGCTCTCTAGCTGGCCAAGAGGTTAGAATAGAAGTTCCGATGGTGTCAACTAAAAGTTCCACTCAAGCCTCTTGAGCTGGTAGAGAGGGAATAACTGAAAGTTCCGGCCATCGTGATCAATAATGAGGTTAAGCTATATTTTAGTATACACCATTTTTTACCTAGATAAATAATCATTTAATTAGAGTTTTTTTTTCATATGAATCTTGCTTCCTCATGTGTTTTATAACCAAAATATTTAAATATCATTCGCATTTCTTTCACACCACGAAAATATATAGAATAGTTAGTGGGAGTGTAAGTTACTTCTCCAATCAAAAAATAATTTTGTTTTGGACTTTTCGAAGTTAACAAGGTACAACTCTGACTACTTAATTCTTTTTTATAAATATGAAAAAGCTACAAAGATGTGATATTATGAGAGCATTTGTTATTACAAATTTGGCTATATAGTTTTGTATGTATAGGACCTATATTTTAAACCATATTTGTAATCAAAATTAACTTATGTCGATTGCACGGATCCTATAACGACATTATTTTGTGACTGGAGGTATTGTAAATATAATGTTGCATCATTTAGTCGTGTGGAAGCTTATATTTTGGAAAAACAAACTTGAGGAACCTATGTAGAACTTACATTTTGAGAAGGGAGGGAACGGGCTTGTACAAGACTACAAGACCATCAGATATATAGATACTATTTGAGATAGCTCTCGCACAAACAGTCCCATGCATGCATATATGAATATGACAGCCGGCTAGCTGAAGCTTCATTGAAGAAGCAAGCTGAGGCCGGCCGGGCGGAAGGGCACGGATACATGCATTGAATGGCAGCACGAAAGAGGCATGCAAGGTGAAGTTGGGATGAATAGCTAGATGGAGAGTAGAGATGGAATTACTCTTTGGAGGGGCCGGGCTCAGGAGATCTCTCCAGCATCGATATCGATCCTCAAGTTGGCATGCATGCAGTACGTACGTACTGCGAATTGAATGGACAGGAACAAATTAAATTGAAAGCTAGAAGAAGAGAGAAATACATTAATTGAAAGCAGTAAATGAGAAAATGGATTGATCGATCGGCAAGTGCACTCTGGCCGTTGCAATGTTGGCATGCGTTAATTCTTCTTTTATTTTTTGCATGGTGTGAATTGTAGAGAGAGATTTCAGCTGCTAGCCGTGCTGGGAACTTGTGCATTCCTCCCTACTACTGAAGCTACTCCAGTCTGTCCTCACACCGTGCATATGTGCATTATTGCATGCGATGTGCCTTTACTGGGATGTCGGCTGCGAATGGGACTATATTGGCAGTGTCGACAGGCGGCGGCTGACAGACGAAGTAAAGGTTCTGAATGCATGAGATTTGCATGCTAACGGTGGATGCATACATGGCTGGACTGGATATATAGCTGCATGCCTTCAGATCTTCTCAGCTTTTTCCACGTATGAATCTATCAAATGGTTGGCTAGCTATCGATTGATCCATCTCGACTCTGCAGTCTAGCTTTGATCTCGCTCTGCCCCATCGATCCGTTATTGGGCTCAGCTAAATTCCCATGCGCTGCGAGGAGACTGGAGAGAGTATGTAGGCATGCAGGTGCTTCGTTCTAGGACATCAAATAAGTTGGGGCTCAGTAGCTGGTATGGCCATGTAGATGTAGGTTGTGTGGAGCATGGAACTTGCATGGAATGTATGGCCGTACACTGCTACAGTCTGTGTTTGGTTCGTCTACATGTTGCTCGATCGACCGAAATTGTTACTATAATTGATATTAATTGCGACTATATCTATACATCTGTTGACATTTTTTTAAAAAATTCATATGTAAATTAAAACAATGTATAATTACATTGTAACTTATACAATTTAATTTGTATATAACTTCCAAAAACTGCACGGTAACACATTGCTTCGTTGAAGCGGATGTCGTGGGATCAATCCCCTCACCACGTGTTGTGATTTTTTTCATTCCCCACTTGCATAAATCTCGAAACAAATCTAATGATTCAAAATTATGTGAAAGTTACATGGGTGCTTCTAAGTTCGCGTGTGTGCGCCGAGCAAATAAGCCACACACTTCTGGCATACTCCCTCCTTTCTTAGCGCTAATTGGATTAGCGTTAAGCACTACGATATATTTTAATAAAAAAGTTGAGATGAAAGTTTTAAAATATGAGTTAAAAGTTTTAAAAAGTTGAATTGAAAGTTTTGAATTTGACTTGAAAATTTCATAATTTGAGTTCAAAGGTTTCAAATTTTGGGTAGCGATTTTTAAAATTCTAAGTTGAAAGTTCTACATTTTGAGTCAAAAGTTTTAAAATTCAAGTTGAAAGTTTTAAAATTAGAGTTGAAAGTTTAAAAATTTGAATTGAAAGTTTTAAAAAGTTGAATTGAAAGTGTCAACTTTGAGTTGAAAATTTTCAAATTCCAAATAAACTCTCTTGAAAAAAATTTCTATTATAAGATTTTACTCAAATTTAAAAGTGTTCAAATATGACTTAAAAATTGTAAAAAAAGAATATTTCAAAGAACTTTCAAATACAAAATTTGGACAAACTTTTACTCTATTTTGAATCAATTCATACAAAAAAATGAAAAAAAAGAATTCAAACAGGTTTGGGACTACGAAGGTGTCACACCCTGATTTGGCACCATCATACAACGGCACCTAATGAGGGCGTGTCATAGGAAAACGATGCAAACCACTTCCTGCAAAACCGCAATAGTGGTATAACTCCTAGGAAACAACACTGTGACAAAAATAGTTATGAATCATTGTAGTCCTTAACTTAAATATTAGACTTATTTTCATAAACTTTAAGTTGCAGCTCAACATGGTCCAAGAATGCCCAACGGACTAACTCCTAACATGACAGGCGACGGCTGGGAACCAAGATAAAACCCTAATCTTCACTTTACTTCAATTGCACCTTCTAAACAAAGAGGAACTATATATATAGGGCAAGGTGAGTTTTTACGTACTTAGCAAGTCATAGAAATTTATGTGTTTAGTGCAAGCTTTGACAGAGGGAAAGGCTGTTTTGCAAAGCTTTTATATGTAACCATTTTGAAACCACTAAGTGAGTTTTTTCTTTTTAAGTTTGGGTTGAAAGGAGACTTGTGTCTTGATTCGACATAAGAGATGCTTTTCAACAACTCATCGGTATTAGGCTGACTTCCCAAGTCAGCTTCTCATTCCTTGGCTCCAAGAGCCATTTCACTTGATTAACTGGCTCTTTTGAGATTTTTCTATTTATTCAGACTCCAAGAGTCCCGCTGCCTCAATAGCACAATAAACTACTTCTACTTCGAAAATTTAGTCTATGATGCCCTTCGATATGTCGGATCACATAGATTTGTTTCTGACCACATAGATCATCTATCTACCACTTAGGCTAATTCTAGTAATAATTTCCAATCCACAACAAGTTTTCACAAGGCAGAGGCAAACAAATCTACGCAATGGAAAACACCTTGCATGCACCCATGATCGTGGGCACGACTATTCGAATAGTTAGTTAACATTTGTAGAGGGGTACACTTTACCCATAAGACATGAACTTGTTCTGAATAAATGTTAGTATCAGAGGCTCACAACAAGGTCTTTCCAAAGCCAACCCAAGGTTACCTCATGCCACATGGAGGGATCTGATTCTCTCACAAATGAACATTTTTGTTTTCACAAATCAAACCACCCATCACCTGGCAAGCTTCCTTTCCTTGCCTTACCAAGAACCCGAAGATGAAGCAACCACCGCAACCCAATGTTCCACAACTATTAGCATGTGAGGTTTTCCTGAACTGACTAGTTACTTAGCCAAGGTGTCCTTTTCTACCATGTGGTTGTACTTGTTATGTTCGATGAATTTCCCACATAAATTGGTCTTTATTTGTGAATACGAAACTACACCACATAGGCACAACCTCCGCATTGCGAGATTTCACAAACAATTTCCTTTTCGAAAGCACCAACACCAAATATCGGGTTTTCGAAGGCTTCTCAAACCCATTTTCCAAGTTTTATGTAAACAATGGTGTATGTGGAGTAGTTAATACCCACGCTCAAGGAGAACGAATATTGGGGTACCACAAGGGTGTAGCAACAAGGAAACAAGGTACATCGATCTAAAGGAAGTAGTGTTACTATTAGGTAGGTCCATCAGTTTGACACATAAAACGAGGCCAAGCAAGTTATGTGTGTGTTCCTAATAATGAAAGTTTATAAGCAAAATAATTATGATTTCAATTATAGGAGCAATATGATCATGGGTGACTTGCCTTGCTCAAGAGCTTCACGAAGCTTCTCGAAATCCATGTTCGAACAACTTCCACAAACGCAACTACAAGCAAACAATCAAAAACCTACACAATGACCAAGACAAATACCCTATTTAGGACTACTAATAGTGACATTAAATAGATCTCTTTTAGAGAATTACCAGAAGTGAAATGGAGTCAATTGGAGCTATGGATTAGAATATATGAATTTTGAAAGTTTAATTGATTTTCTAGACACAAGGAAAAATGATTTAGAAATTTTAAGGAACAAATATTCTCGGGAATATCCCTATTATATGCTAACAAGCAGGGTCCGCGTGTTAGTGAGATGTGTGCCTTGAGCGCACCATAGGCTCATTCTATGAGCAACTAGATTGAAGGGAGCAGTGGATGGTCCACTGGGCCAAGTGGCTTGGTGCAGCGAGGAGACACGTAGCCCACCAATACATGGGGAGGGCATGGCCTAAAGCAAGGTAGCCAAAGAGGGAGGTGACCTAGCAGATGACGCATGCGTGGGGACGAGCGAGAGGCGATGTGGGCCACATTGGTCGAATGAGAAAGCATGGCCTAGAGCCGAGCATGTGAGGCAGGCTAGGTCCTAGTAGGGCCTACTTCTAGGTCAGTGGTTCATGGTGGAGTGGTTTCACGGAGAAGAAGAGAAGGTGGACGGTGGGCTAGGTGTGTGGCTACCCGTCGGGCGTGTAGTGAGTGTGACATGCCACTAGCAGCCTATAGCTCCTGTTGAATGCGTGCATAGAGCAAGGGAGGTGGCACACACGCATTGTGTGAGATGTTGATGTGGCGTCTAGATGGCGAGTGCGTGGCGCTAGAGTGGATGTCACATAGGGCAGCTCAAGGAAGAAGTACAATGACAAGATTCGACGGCTGATGACAACGAGGTCTCTTTGAGCGATTCACGACGACTCGTTCATGGAGGAAGACATCGGGAAAACAAGTACAATGAGGGGGAAACTATCCAACGGATCAGATTCACGGAAAGTGGTTGATAGTGGCGGATTGTGGAGGGGCATCTTGCCAAAGCCAAAAAAGGGAAAGCTCGTCGGAGCAATGTGGGGTTGATTTCTTGCGACTAGGACATCCTCTAGGTTTCATGAAGCCATTTCAAGCACTGATAAGGTATGGCACACCATCTATATGGCCAACAGCAGTGACCTAGCGGTGGCACAGAATGGGCACAAGAGCGGCGAGCTATTGTGAGTAGCTAAGAAGCATGATGCGGTGTCATTCTAGATAGAGGCCTAGGGAAGGTGTATGACTAGAAGAGGGAAGGAGACGGCTATCGAATGGGAGGGCACTATGACGAGTAGTGGAAGGGAAGGCTTGCCCTTTCTACTTTGAGCATGATGCGGCTAGCGAGGTGTGTGGCTCAGCATCCGCGCTTTGGCTACTAGCAGCGAGGCCAGGTTGATCGTGGCGGTGAAGGCAAATAGAGGAGGCGATGGCTTGGAATGGAGCGGTGGAAAAACAGTCGTTGTAGTAGGAGGGGTGACATCGCCGTCCTTGTCAGTTGGTCACATGCGCGCATGTGGGAACGACTAGTGGCGGAGCAAAACTTTGAATAGCGGCATGGCCACTTTGGTGTGCGGCGAAAATGAGCAAGAAGAGGCGAGCATGTACATGTGCTCGGTGCATGTGGTGGCAGTGTCGTCACGCCAGAGCCTCTGCCTACAAGCGAAAGCAAGGTGGGAGTAGCGGCAGCTGGCTGTGCCGAGAAGAGAAGGAAAGACTGGCCTAGCCATTGGAGGGAAAAGGGGATTGGGTAGACCAATTGAATAGAAGGTTTCATTATTTTTCAGGAATTGATATGAGAATTTGGATTTAAATTTTGAACTGATATTTGTATCCAAGTTTGATACTTACCAGAAATATGGGGAGGAGTCAAGGAAGGAAAACAAGATGGGATTTTATATTATTGGGATAAACTTGTATGTGGGCTTTGGGATGAAAACCGAATTGGACAATTAAGTGGATTTGTGGATAGGGTTTTAGAAGAGAAGTTGGAATACGACAATTCAAACTCTGAGAGTATTTTGGAATGGAAATTTCTAGGAGTTGATTTTTGGTATAAGGAAAAGAAATGAGGATTTAAATCGAGATACAGAATACAACTTAGACTCAGCAAAATTTTATTTTATTCATTTAGTTTTTAACATCTCGCGAAAAACGAGATGGGAAGGCTTGGAGATGGCGCAGCTGCGTGGCAGCACATACTGGTATGCTATCGGCGCAGCTGCGACAAATAGGATTTGTGAAGTTACATATAAATTATATTATATTTTAGTTATATGCAAATTAAGTGTAATTACAATATATTTACATTTGACCATTTTTTATAGAAAATTTTTCGACATAGGTATAGCAAAATCATAATATTTAACCTTACCACTAGGACATAACTCAGTTTGAATTTACATTATCCACGTGGAATAATTAAATTACATGGGATTTTACTTAAATTGCAAGTAGGGACTAGAAACCAGCCTGTGCATATGCATCGCATAAAGGCAGTTAATTTTATTTTGTTTTTTTTTCAGATCGGGTTTAAGTTTGATTTACTAAATTCAAAAGTACATAACTTAGTACTACAACTTAATATGAAACTTTAGTTTTGCAACCTTCATATCAAAATTACAATCTACCATTATTTTAGTTTTTTTCTTTTCCTTCATCATTCCAATTAAGTAGTTTTTCTACCAAAATGGAAAGAATTATTTTCATTTTTACTTTTGCTTTAAATTTATAGTTTCTATTTATGTAGTTTTTCTTTATGGTTCTTCATCGTTAATAACTCCAGATAATTGGTGTTCTACATGCTTGATCGAGTTTATTGTTTTTTCAAGGAAATAGTTATTTACAATATTGTGTCGATTATTTTTTTCTATATTGTGCATAAACTGTGGCACATAAATTCCTCGTTTTTTTCTTGTTGCACATGTTAATTTAATATTTTTTTATAATTTTTATTCATAATACCTTAATTGGATGCGTAAGGATAAGGTCTACGACTTTTGATTAATGTGAGCGCCTCTAGCTAGCATAGAAGGAAAACCTCCAATTAGGAATAATAGTATAGAAAGAATGATGTACCAAAATTACTTACTAGTACTACTCTCTCATGCATCACAGTGCATTTCTCAATCCTGTGGCTGTTCGATTGATGGAGTACGATCCATTCGCTTTAATAAAGTAATCGTGAATAATAGCTGAAGATAAAATAAAATTTTAATAATTTTTTTAATCATAAAATCTAAAAAAATACGTACTAAACAGATTAACTTCCATTGACCTCGAATAAACTAGATTACAAAAGATATTAACAAAATTCTAAAATTAATTAAACCCTATTTAATTAATAAAATAAGATAAAAAATAATTAACAGATCGTTTGAAGAACACACTAACTAAATTAATCAAACAAATTAAACCAAAACCTAGAGAAAATAATTTAAATCACTAACATCTTATCATTAAAAAATCTCAAAGAAAAAGATCTAGATACCTAAGATTTTGTAACCACTAAGTTATTTATTTTTAATCGTTCGATTTGAAATAGATGTTCTATATTACACCACATCATCAGCTATATAGAAGGCTACGAAGTTCAACTAGTATCCGTAGAGAATCCAGCTTGGTCACTATTCCAGTGCTTTCGATCCAATCGAAACATAACAGGTCACCTCCGGATCTCCTGCGGCTATACGCACATGACACATTACTCCTACCAAACCCACCTATCAGTCATTGAGTCTTCACAACGCCCGCACTTTTGCTCGCTAATAGGCCTGGTCCGCCTATCAGTTGCAATGCCTCTTCACGTCCTCACCCACGCTCGCTGATAGAATTGGCCCGCCTGTCGATCATACTACTACCGCCACGCACGCACCCGTACTCGCTAACAAGCCAGTCCTACCTGATAGCCTCTATACCATCGCCACATGTACGCTCGATCTTACTGACAATCCAGTCCCATTTGTAAGCCTCGCTGCTTCTATTGGCCGTCGCAGCGTTACGACCTACTAGATCTTCTTTACTATGCATCTAGTCCGTCCAAATTTCAGCTCGTTACTTTTCCAATTTCAAAAAAATCTTTTCTCAATTTTTGTCCAAAATTTCTATAAATTGTTTAGCACTTTTTATCTATTTTCTAAATTTAATTCGTGCACACAAATAAACAAAAAAGATTTTTTTTGGCAGAGGTTTTTTGAACCTAATCTATGTCAACGCACACACATGCCCACTATATATTTTTCATTAATAATTTTAAATACAAACCAAATAAATAATACCAATTTTAAAATAAACTATTTTACTAATTTCAATATAAATTATTTTACCAATTTTACTTAAACTAATTTTTCATCATTATTATTTAACAATCTCTTGGTTAATGAAAATATTGGTAATAATACATAAATATTAAACATGGTTATATATCTTCAAAAACTATTGGCATTTAACTTCTCAATAGAATTTACATTAAACTATCTCCCCTTTTTTATGATGGATTAAAAAACCTAAAAGAAAGAAAGTTTTTCCAATTTTATACCTATTTTATTTTATTTTATTTTATTTATTTTATTTTATACCTATTTTATTTTATTTATTTTAATAAGCACCACAAATAATCAATATAAACAAGCTCACACATGCCATGGTAAAATTAATTTACACTCGCACATCAATATATGTAATGTAAATCTAGCATAATAGTGCAATTAACTATTTATTGTAACTTAATTACTATTTATAATTTATAAGCATTGATACACTTTATTTGTGTTTTTTTCTAATAAATTGAGAACTTGATTGATCTCAATCAATCATGATATAAATTATATGCCTTATCAGTTTACTTTTAAATCCGTTCAAGGCTATATCTTTTGATAATTAAACGCTTAAAAATCGTGCTTCGGTCATACACAACTCTTTTAAGATTATACTAAAGTACAATATTAAGCAATATCGTTAAAAAGAAGTATGACGATACATTACTTGATCTTTTTCATACTTTTTATAGTTTATATTTTTTTATCTTTTTTTATATTTCTCATAGCATATTAGTATTTTTAAAACAATATCAAAATAGATAAAAAGTTCAATTGTGTCGAGATTTAATTTGAGTTGTTATTTTATTTACATATATATAAACATGAAATCATTTATACCTTATGACATAATATTACTGTAAATAATACTCGTGAATCATATATAGTTCTCATTATTTAATAATTTTTTCTTTGAAAATAAAGAACACATAAAAAAATGTTACAAAAGTTGATGCTCCCCTCAAAACATCTCTATAGGATGAATAACCCAAAGTACTCCCCAAAGACGAGTAAAATAAGAAGAATATGGAGATTTTATGAAAATATCTATCAATTAACGTTTAATACCCACATGATAAATTGTCACGTTACCTTTTTCAACATGATCTCAAAAAAGTAAAATCTAATATCAATATATTTTATCCTAGAGTGTTAAACTGGGATCTTAGCAATACAAATGGCATTTGTATTATCATAGAAAAGTAGAAATTTTTTTAAAGTAACATCATAATCTTTAAATGTAGCTACTATCCAATTAATTTGAGAACAACAACTAGCAGCAGCCATACATTCAGATTCAATAGTTGATTGTGCTATAGATTACTATTTTATAGAAGACTAAGCAATAAGTGAATTACTCGGGAAAAAATAAGCACCAGAAGTACTTTTTCTATAAGTCTATACCCTCCAAAATCAACATTAGAAAAAATTCTTAAACTAATAAAAAATATACAGATAGCAAGGTGCCAAAATCTTTAGTATCATGAACATACCGAGAATCCACTAAATTACTTGAAGATGTGAAGCACGTCGAGAAGCTTGAAATCGTGCACAGAAATATACCGTAAATTGTATGTCTGGTCTTGAAGCAGCAAAATACAAAAGTGAACCAATCATACTCGTATACTCTTTTTGATCAATAGATTCACCATCTTCATTAGGATCAAGTATGGATGCAACTCCCATAGGCGTCATAATAGGTTTGCTATTCTCCATTCCAAAATGACGTAGAAGGTCATTCATATACTTACTTTGTTGTACAAATATACCTTTTTTTGTTTGTTTTATTTGAAAACCCAAAAAGTATGTCAATTCGCCCATCATACTTATCTCAAATTCACTACTTATACTTTTTGAAAACTGATCCAATAAAGCATGAGAAGTACAACCAAACATAATATCTTTTAGATAAATCTGAACGAATAATTGATCATTGACTTGCATTAGAAAAAAAAAGGGTTTTATCTACTTTTCTCACATTAAAGCCCATTTCAAGTAAAAAAGTTTCAACCTATCACACCATGCTCTTAGGGCTTGTTTTAAACTATACAAGTCTTTAGATAGTTTAAAAACATGATTTAGATATTTAGCATGTTCAAAACTAGGAGCTTGCTTAACATATACTTCCTAGTTAATAAAACCATTTTAAAAAGCACTTTTTACATTTATTTGATAAAGTTTAAAACCTTTAGATGCAGCAAAAGCTAAAAAAATTAGAATGTGTTCAAATCTAGCAACAGGAGCAAAAGTTTCATAAAAAATTGAGACCTTCTAGTTATGAAAAACCTTGAGCTACCAACATAGCTTTGTTTCTAACAATAACATCATCCTCACTTTGTTTATTTTTAAAAACTCATTTAGTTATAATTATAGAATGATTAGGAGGTAATGGTAAAAGTTTTCAATCCTTTTTATGTTCAAAATTTTGTAATTGTTCCTACATGGAATTGATCCAAGATTCATTAGTTAATGTGTGTGATATATCTTTAGGTTCAAACGAAGCTGCAAAGGCTGAATGAGCATCACAGATTGGATCCTTAAACTTAGAACGTGTCACCCTTTCATGTAGATTACTAATATTTCTTTGAGGTAGATGTCTTCTCTTAATGTTTAAGGGAGCTGTTGTTCTAGAAACTTCAGGTTGTTCAATTTGATCTTTTATTTGTTTAGAAGAAGTTGAATCTTGAGAATGCTCAGTTGTCTGTGATGTTGTGGTGGGTGCTAGAATCACTTCAACTGATTGTATAGGAGGAATCAAATCTTCTTCATTATCCTCATCATCTTCATCAACAGAGATGTTCTCCCCCTAAATATTTGTACCTGTATCAATAACACTTGGACTAGTATCTAGACAAATCTCATTAAAAGTAATTTCATAGGTTTCTATTATTTTGTTAGTTTCCAAAACTAGAACATGATAAGCACGTGAATGAGTAGAATAGTTAAGAAACATACTATCAACTAATCTAGCCTCAAATTTATCTAAATTACTAGTTTTCATTACAAAACATTTGCATCCAAAAACACGGAAGTGACACACACTAGGCCTATGATCAAATCACAGCTCATAAGAAGTTTTACCAAGTTTTGATCTCAAAAACACATGATTTAAAACATAACATGAAGTAGAAATAACATCAGCCCAAAATTTCCTAGGAGTAGAAAATTCATCTAGCATAGTTCATGCCATCTCAACTAAAGTTCTATTTTTTCTTTCAACTACCCCCATTTTGTTGTGGTACTCTATGTGAAGAAAATTAATGATTAACACCTCTTTCAGAACAAAAGCAATTAAAGGAAGAATTTTTAAATTCAGTTCCCCTATCACTTCTAATTTCTTTAAGAGCTCATGGGTGATCAACAAAGAACAAGACTTCTAAAATGACAAAAGGTCGTATCTTTAGATGATATAAAATAAACCCAAAAATATCTAGAGAAATCATTCACTATAACCAATATGTACCACTTATCTTCAAAGAATTGAACTCGTGATGGTCCAACGGTATCAAGGTGTAAAATTTGTCTTGGTGCATTTGTCATCATCATAGTAAGTGGTGGATATGAACCTGCATGCATCTTACCATGTCTATCAGAAGAGCATAATATATTGCTATCATCTTCAAGTTTAGATAAACCACATATAAGATCCAAACTACTAACACGTGTTACATGATCAAAACCAAAATGACCAAGTCTATGATGCCAAAAGAATAAATCTTTAAAATTATTGGCAACTAGACACCTATACTTAAAAGAAGAATACACATCAAAATTAGCTTTATACACTCTTCCAAAATGTGTAATATTAAAAATAAGATCTCATGAAGCATCTAACACTATGCATCTATCCTTTTCAAAAAACACTTTAAGATCTTCATCAATCATTTGCGAAATAGAAAGCAAATTATATTTTAAGTTTTTAACAAGAACCACATCCTTAAACGTAAACTTATCACTTATTCTTACTATACCTTTAGCCACAACCTTAGAAGTAGAGGTATCTCCAAAAGTTACCTTTTCTGCATGCGATACTCATGTGAGGTAGGAGAACCAATTTTTATCACCAGACATGTGGTGTGAACATCCAAAATCAACTAGCCAAATGTTATCCTTCCTCTCGCGAAGTGCCTTCAAAGAAGATAACAATGTCGAAGTCTCAGTACTGAAGTTAGATATATAACATTTAGGAATCTAATACTGAAATACTCGACACACCCAATGACGTAACACAATTATTTCTATACAAAGATTTAGATCTATTATTACTCATATTAGTGAAACCAAAATGACGTGTTTTTTCTCAAATTAGACATTATCTTAGATTTTTATCTCATTTGTTGTTTAGCAAGTATAAAACAAAATTTTACTTTATGTCCATCTCTTCTATAGTAAGTCCAAGTATACTAAACTTTATATTTACTTTTAAATGTAGAAACAACACTTATACCTGTTGTGTCAGTAGATGGCATAACACCACCAGATTTAAAGATTATCTTTTTAGGTTCATTAGCAATCATAATTATGCCACTACTAAGAGATTTAACATAGTTGGAGCATGAGTTTTAGAATAATTATAAGAATCATAATCCAAACTTGTCTTAAATTCTTAAGACTAGTGTTTTGATTTAAAATTTTATTTAAGCTTTTAGTTCCCATCATAATTTTTATAAGAATATGCTAAAATTTATCTTTATTTTCATAATTAGATAATGAAAGAATCTTATAAGTAGCAAGATCATATTTTAGTTGAGCAATTTTAATATCAGCATCCTTTAACTTCAGCTTAAGAGAATTGCAACTACACAAACATGCTTGTTATTTTTCTCTTGTTCAAGATTAATTTCTTTCAAAGTAAAAACATACATATCTCTTAGAGAAATAAATTCAGCATAAACTAAATCACATGATTTGCAAGAATCACCTATAGTAGTCAAAGTTTTTAAGTCTTGTAATTTTAGTATTTAATTATTCAACTAAAGCATCTTCTTTCTTAATCTTTTTATCTTTCTTTTCTAATAAAGTATCTAGCTTTTCAATTGCACAAGCTAAATCATCGTTCTACCTCATTGTCATTGTCATTATAGATATCACTATTGGTGGCATTTCTACTATTTTCTATTATACATGCACTAATTAAGTTTTTCTTGTCTTTGAAAGCAGCATCATCATCACTATTGGTATCCAGATGGCTTAGATTTATCTATTCAAGAGCAAAAATAACACGGTGTACTACCTTATTTTTGTTCCTTTTGAATGTTTCCTTCTTGTCACTTTCTACCTTATCTTCTTCCTCATCTTTATCGTTAGAAATTCTTGAAAAAAAAATTAGACATTTAAGACAAAAGTGATTAAGTGAACCGTATTGAAAACATCTCCGATGTTCTCCACCATTTTTTTCTAGATCAAACATTCTGCAAAGCTCTTCTGAAGCGTGTAAAGAGGAGAGCCAAATCATCTTCAAAAAGTTGTTCTAACTGTTCATCAGTTAGTGAAGACAGAGAAGAAAAAGCATAGCTAGATGAAGAATTATCACCAGTAGAGTTGGTAGTTTAGGGAGTTAAAGCTATTGATTTATTATCAATATTTTCTCTAGCAAAAAATATTTAGCTCATGAGTTTTCAATTTAAAATAAAACACATCTAAAGTAAGTGTACTCATGGCAATAGATTCTTTAATTGATGTTATCTTCATCTTCCATATAGGCATATCTAAAGCTCCTAGCAATTGACAAAAAATTTTAGCCTTAACGCAAGTTGCTAAGAATCTTATTAAAGTAAGCAAAGAAATCATAAAGAGATTCATCAGGTTTCATCTCAAACGAATGTATTACTTTTTATACATATCCTGACTATCTCTTTTAATGTGTTTGATCATTCCTGGTAATCTCAAAGTGCTTTCCATATCTCATATGTTGAATTGAGATGCACGACATAGTTAAAGTCGCTTCTTCCTAACTCTTGAATAATCAAATTTCTCATCTTGTTGTTGGCCTCCACATGTGATAGATTCATTGCTGTCACTTCATTGATTTCGAGAACATGATATGGCTTACAGATTTTCTCCCATATAGCAAAGCCTTGAGCTTGAATATATGTCTCTATCTTAGCCTTCCAATACTGAAAATCAACACCATCAAAAACACAAGATTTTGTGGAATATATATTTATCGACATATTTTCTAATCATCAATTAAAATTAATTAGAAAAAAATAGCCTCGCTCTGATACATTTGTAGGATCCATGAGTGGGTGAATGATTGCGGAAGATAGAATTAAAATTAAACAATTTTCCTTTATCACAAAAACTGAAAAGTGTGTTTTCCAAAACTCAATGAAACACTATTTTATTACAAAATAGATTATAGCCATAGATCTGTAACTTTGATTGACCTAGGAATTTTATAGAATAAACTAGACAAAAATTATAAATAAACCCAACGAATCACCTCAATCAGACTTCTGGATCTCAATATACTAACGAAACAAAATTACTTAAACACAAGGTTGACCCAAATTAATTAAACTCTAATTAATTAATAACACACGATCCAAAAATAATTAACTAATCAAACTTTTTAGAAAACTAGAAAAACACCCTAGCTAAATTTTAGATCAAAGATATCAAACAGGAAATAATTTAATCTAAAATCAAATGCTAGGTATGCACAAAAACTAAGATTAATTCCTGCACAAATCTTCGACAAACTTTTCCCTTATTCCCAAAATTGTGCTTACACAAATTACACAAAAAAAACTCACACAATTTTCTATGTTTAAATCGCTAACATCTTACCCTCTATTTATAGAAAAAAAATTCCAAAAAAAGACCTAAATACCCCTGAGATTTCATAACCACTACGTTATTTATTTTCAGCATCCGATCTTAAATGGACACTTCAGATTGAACCACATCATCAATTATATAGAAGGCTAAGAAGTCCGACTCGTATCCGCTGAGAATCCAACTCGATCACTATTCGAGCACCTCCGCTACAATCACAACGCACCATGTCACCTTCGGATCTCCTATAGCCACGCGCGACACATCGCTCTTACTAGCCCCACATGTCAGTTGCCGAGTCTCCGTCGTGCCCACGCTCATGCTCGCTAACAGGCTAGCCAGTTTGTCAGTCGCAACGCCTCTCCATGCCCACGTCTGCTGACAAACAGTCCCATCTATTAGCCTCTGTACCGCCGTCGCGCGTGCTCGCTCTTGCTGACAATCCGATCCCACCTATCAGCCTCGTTGCTTCTACTGGGCCATCGCTGCACCACTGCCTGTTGGGCTGTCTTCACATACTATTCCACTCGTTCATTACTATACATCTAGGTTGTCAAAATTTCAGCCGTTACTATTCCAATTTCAGATAATTATTTTCTCAATTTTCATCCAAAATTCCTCTAAACTATTTTAGGAATTTTTTATCTATTTTCTAAATTTAATTCGTGTGCACAAATAACCAAAAACATTCTTCGGTATAAATTTTTTTAACCTGATCTATGTCAACACGCATACATGCTCACCACATATTTACTATAAATAATTTCAAAATATAAATCAATTAAATAATATCAATTTAATATAAACTATTTTTACCTATTTTAATATAAATTATTTAACTAATTTTGCTTAAACCAATTTTTATCATTATTGTTAAACAGGTGGTGGTTAATTAAATTGTGCACTGAATTATACCGGCTTTTACATATAAACCACTTATGTATTCATCCTCTAGTTTAAAAAACACAGTGTCTTGTATACAAACGGCTCGATCGTCTGAAAGATCTCTATCAACGGTCGCCATCAACTTTTTCTATATGAATGTTCATAATTAAAGTAAAAAATTTCGCCATATGTCCAATTGATCCAAGGAGATAAACACATGACATGTTACAACAAGCTATCCTTTAGGGCAACAAAAAAGAAGATTTGTTACCCCTTATGCACATGTAATCGATCCATAGCTCTAAGGATGTGTGGTGTAGGTGGATAAATTTCTCGTTTTCTGTTAGCATGTTTTCTACATGTTTTATAAAAATTTTCAATATAATTTTTTTAAAAAAATAAATATATTTTTTAAATTTATAATAATTAATACTTAATTAATCTTATATCTCGGTTCACATGACACAAAGTTGCCAACTCTTATTGCACTTTCAAACGCACCCTTAGGACATGTTTAATATTAGTTTTAAAAATTAATATGTCATTTACAACTAATCTAATAGCCTAAACAGTTATGTATAAATATATACTATAGCTCACCTGTCATATGCACACGACATCTTGAAGCCCGTGCATTAGATGGCTATAAATTTGTAGCCCGTTCTTATTTTCTCCTCTCTTTTCTCGTCTAACTAAGCACAAATCTAATTTAGCAATTTTTCAATTACTTTTATATCATTTATTACTACTCTAATAAAAAAGATTCATCCTAATTAACGTACGGCGCCAAGAAGCCTAGCGATTAAGCTAACACTCCTCCATTAAATACCTCCACGTTCACAGCTTCATGCAAACCCTCGCGTTCCACTCTCCTCCACCCACCTGTAAAGCTTCTTCATCGATGCAATGCTCTCTCTCTCTCATGGCCAACCATATCCTAATCTCTCTCTAAGCTAGTTTGTGGCTAAGCTAAAAGCCTTAGCTATAGGTGTATATAAAAACCCAGCCCTAAAAAAAAGGTTAGCCAAGTACGTGACACTCGAGCTCACAAGCCTTGGTTAGCTACTGCAACCCTAGTTGCTGTAACCTTGGTCTAGATCGACATGTCGCAGCTCCCGCCGCCGCTGGCCGCCGCCGTCGCCGATGGCAGAAGGAAGAAGCGGGCGGGGCTCCCGAAGCTGCTGCACAAGTTCTTCTTCAAGGTGCTGCGGCTGAGGCCGGCGGCGGCGTCCTCAGCGGCAGAGCCTGGCGCCGCCGCGTTCGAGGCCTACTACGGCTACCGGATGGTGGACGAGTACTACTACTACAGCTACGGCGGCGGCGGCGGCCCGGCGTCGTGGGCCGGCGTTCTCTCCTCCATCCCGGAGGAGGAGAGCTCCGAGGAGAGCACGCCGGCGGCTGACGCCGCAACGCTCCGGAAGGCGCACTCCGACTCCGACCAGTTCGTCGCCACCGAGGCCGCCGCCGTAGCTTTAGTAGTAGTAAATTATGGCGGCGCTGCTGAGTGAGCTAACCAGCTACCCAGCAAGCGTTTTGTATATTATTGCGGATTTGTATCCTCCTGCCTCGACTAAGGCACCGCTCATCGCCGTCCGATCAGAAATCGACGGTCTCGATGAGATCATGGGAGAGGTTTCATACACGATACCGACGATCATCTTCGCATGCATCAACCCTCGCCCATCTCAAAGTTCATCGTATGGCTCCCGAGAATAGAGGAAGACAGTGTATATATGTCTCAAACATCAGAGGTTCGGAATCTGCACTACTGCAGTCTGCATGTACCAAGATCAAATTTTTAATCTTGTTGTTGATTAGTGACAAGATTTTAGTTTGTGTAGCGTAGAGATGCATATATATGCTAGATGGTGCCAAAAAAAACTCTGTTATGTGAGAGAGAAAATAAGGCCATGTAATTCGTCAAGGAGACAGCGTTCACTCACGAGAAGGTAGTTGTGTAAAAAGGCAATAGTAGCATCGTTGTGTCATTTTTGGGCAGCAGTAAAAGCTGCTGTCTTGTTGACATCACAGTGATGTGGTTTTTCAACTTCTCAATATGCATGTACAGTAGCTGTGGCCACAGTACATTGGAGTACTACTACTACTCTGTCTTGGTCACATGCTCACTTGTAACCCTTTTTCCACGTATGGTTCCTATTGGTGCTTCAAAAACTTTGGTGCTATCACAAAGCAAGCCTCTTCATGTGTGCAGTTTGGGAAAGGATACAATTTCTTTATTTCTCTTTCATAAAATTTGTTACATAACATCTAAAAAATATGTATTTAGCTATAGGACATCTAAAGAAAGTATATATACTAGAGGACAACGAAAAACCTAATAATTAGCTACCGGACATCGAAGACATTATTTTATTATATTCAATAGATAGGGACAAAACAACATTTTTTCCTATCTTAATCGGCAGAGACACTCCACCATGGCGAGTTAGCATGCTCTAGCTCTCATGCACCACTGCCTCTAACGTCGCTGCCCTCCGTGACTCGACGTGCGAGTGCCGTAGCGGCTCCAGTGGCCACGATAAGGGGTCTACCAAGCCTAGCCACCCTCTCTTTCCTGACTACCTCAATGGCCTTGGCCTCTCTAACACTAACTATAGAGAGCATTGCCATGGCCTCTATCTTGATCTTCTCATCGACTTTATCCTTATCTCCAACCACACACTCTGCCACCTCATTAAGGAGTGGTGCGTCGCCCACCACTGCCCTAGCATCGAAACTAGGGCCATCGGAGCCACAACTTTAAGCCCTGAACCATCGATCAAACATTTGGTGTGCACTCTCGGTTATCATGGATAGCCTAAGCTCAGAGTTTTCTAGCTGACATGTTAGGGGAAAATACACATCATACTACGCAGATGTTTGTGCATCTCGATTTTTGGTCTTAAAGTCGTCGGAGCACCGTATTCACCAATGGCTCAAGCTCTATGGCGTCGCCATGGCTGCCTAGCCGCACGCAAAGACCTCCCCTTCACTACCTGCTGCCATGGGACTCTCGTCTCCATGCCTATATGCCACTGGCTTTTCCATCCGCCGTTGGAAACCGGACACCAACCACCATTCAAGATCCCATGTGCCGCTTCGTGCTACTACCTCCATGCGAGAAAGAAATAGGGAGAGCGAGAGAGGGTCAATGTCAGGGAGAGCACAAGAAAAGAGAGAAGAGGATGGCATTCCTAGCCCACATAATCAATCCTCCAAATCTAGGCCAATAGTTTACTAGTCACCCCATTAAATACTCATTGACGTATGATCCATCCGCCTTTAAAAGCATAATTAAACACTATTTAAATATTTTAAATATTTTATAACTAACCTATGATAAATGGACCCAACGAGTTTAAAGGCTCTCGTTGACTTGGCTAGGCTAGCCTAAGGGGCAATCTGGTCTTCTAGTTTTGTTCGAGAATAATAAAATAATGGTTTTAATGTTCTTCAGTATTTTTTATGTACTATGGCTAATTTCACGCACGCTATGTTATTTTTGTGTTTTGTATTAATACAATTAATGGCTATTTTGCCATTTTGCCTTTCTATTAACATAATTAATGGCTACTACAATTTTTCACATTTCACTTTCTCCAGTTATTAGTTTCACATGCACCATATGTAGCTGTGTACAAAGATCAGATAATTTTGTGGTAATCCATTTATAAGAGCTGTTGATTCCACTTGTCAAACGACAAGTGGATGGAAGAGGTCAACTGAAATCATAATTCAAAAGTAGAAACGGAAATTTAGCATATGTACTGCCTAGCATTTTTTTTCCTGCCTATATTGTAGCTAAAATAATTTGAACCGTTGTCCAAATAGTAGTATACATGATGTGGCATTTGCAAATTTACCTCTGTTTTTTTATTTTGTAAGAATGATATTCGAATGACAATTCTGATGATAATTTTGTACTATAGCCGCTTTTATAATAACGATTTAGAATGATGGTACTATAATTGCCCATATATAATTTGCTAGTTACTTAGCTCATTTTTTGATTCAAACAATACAAAATCAGAACGATTGATTTGCCCCTGTAGATTTTTCTAGAAAATTGCAACTTAGTTTTTGGCATTCAGTGGCGGAGCCCAAGGTGGATTGGCAGGATTCTTGTGTTCCAAATAAGTCCTAAGTTTTGAAAAAGATATTAGCTCTAATACTACTGATGTGCAATCATTTGCTTTAAATTTATGATCGTTGTCACTTTAGCAAGTTGGTTTGGCCCCTCTTATGTCTAAATCTAGGCTCCACCACTATTGGCATGGTAGCTTGCAACATGTAAACCGACCTAGATCACATTTATTTTTGTTTTTTTCCTTTGTGAGGTACCTAGATCGCATTTCCAAATACGGTAAAAAAACTAGCGACCCTCACATGATTTTTGTAATATTGACAGTTTGCCAAACAAAATTGCACTTGACAGTTGCTCAAGCTGCCTACATTTGGCAGAGCAAATATGTAGTTGAAAACGAAACCCCATCCATAGGTGGAAACATGGAAATTTTTACAAGAAGTCTAAAGAAATTTCAGAAAATCTCACATATAGAATATTATTAAACAACCACATAAAATTTCAAAAGCAAACTCAAATTCATTCAAAAGATATGAAATTAACAAGTAGGGAAGAAAAAACTGTAGTTTTGATTCTTGTCTTGTTACTAGATATTTGTCAGTTTCATATCTCTTAACAGAGGTTGAGTTTCTTCTTGAATTTTATATGTTTGTCTGATATTATCTTAACAATGTCATGCTACTTGAAACTCTTTTATAGTTTTTATGATGCGGTTTCCATGGTTTTAAGGCAGTGGTTCCCTAAAAAAAAGAAAGAAAACATAGGCAGTGGTTTTCCTGGTATATTTAATCTACAAGCACTATGTCCGTGCATTGCATCGAAGAAGAAAACAGAGAAATTTTAATGAAGTATGTACAGAAATACGTACGTGATCATCTTGAGTAAAGCATGCGACACAAACGAGAATCTTGTCATGAACTTCTTGTAACAAAATCACATGTCACCGCTGCTGCCACCGTTCCTTGACAGCCTCACCAAAGCCGGTGCCTGAGCGTTGCTCCTCTACTCTGCTTGCCTTGGTTGAGCCGAGGAAGTTGAACTAACAAATTGATGATCTCAAGTGAACCCACCTGGTAATCAACGAAGGTTCCCTTCTGCATTTGGTAACACCGTGACTTTCGTTGTGATCTTAAGATCTATGCCAAGATCTGAATTAAAAATGATTCCATGTGACCCAAACTCTCGATCACAAAATGTGTACCCGATCGGAAACTTGAGAAGCAAATCCAAAATGCCTTTCCCTTTGATCCAAGTTCTTGTACACCAAAATTCCCCTAAATTCCCAGTTGAACACAAATATTCCCTTCTCAGGATATTTATTCTTGGACCCTAGAATTTGATGAGTTCAAATATAACAATTTGGATCCTAAAATCCTGTGAAATCCTCCACTTTTGCCCTCCATCCTAGTCTCGACAAAATTATTCAAATCATCGCAAAATTCCAAAACTCACCTCAATTACAAAAATCCCAACCTTTTTTGAGCCCAACACAGGCCGGCCCAGGTCCCCTCCTCTATCTCCCTTCGAAAGGCAGGGAGGCTCGATTCCTTCCAGTCCAGCTCGCCCTGCTATTCTTTCTCCACTTCCGGCCCATCTGGTTATCTCCTTCTCCCCTTGCTTCGGACCAGCCAGGCCGGCCCAAGGCGCTTGACCAACAGAGTCGCATGCACGCCGTACTCCAGAGGGCGTCGCACGGTCCGGCCAAAATTTTGATGCCATGATCGGAATATTATAGATTTTTTTTAAGTAGGTAAGACTGAAAAATGCCTGTACGTACGTTGTGATGGGTGAAGACAATCTGTATCTTTATTATATTATAAATAAAAGATAGTTGTTTTGATTGCCTAGAAATTCTTAATGAAAAAAAGATAACAGTTGTATATACATAATATAATGATTGTATTTAGAGTAAATGCGTCAAATCTATTTTTTAAAAAAATATGTTATTTTAAAAATATATTGTATAAAAACTAATAGATGTATATCAAATCCAATTCTATTTCTAAAATATGTTGTATAAAACTAATACGTAAGTAATAAAATACCATCATACGTGAGAATTACATGTGGAGCTATAAGCCACATGTATTTTTAAACCCTGTGTTTTTTGCAATGTTACCAGGCAAATTGGTCCAAACTATAATTGTATTTATGGATATAAAAACTAAAAGATGTATATTGAATCCTATCATGCTTCTTTTAAAAACTGTAGTTCCACGTAAATCCGTTACTATTAATTGCAATTACTCTTTTCAAGGATAATAGTCATCATAAACTTCACCCATTACAAAACACAGATATTTTGTTAGTTCAATAATAAGTAGTATTAACTTAAGCCTCCTTTGAATGGAGGAATTTTACATAAATTCCATATGAATTAAACTAATCCCTGTAAAATTTGTGTATATTTCAAAGAAGCCTTTTTTATGAATATAAAGCCTTATATTATTACAACAAGAAGAATATATTATCAACATATAATACTATATCTGCTATTATATAACCAATTTACAATTATAATTTATGTGTGACAGCAATGATAGATACAGTCATGTTTCAGACGAATCGTAGGTACAAGAAAAAAAAACTTCCCAATCTTGTAAAAAGAAAAAATAGTTACAAGAAAACCGATCCTCTCTCTCCTTTCAAACCCTCCTTGTTCCCCACCATGTCAAATCTGGTATCTACCAATCAAGTAGGCAAGCAGCCGCTAGCTCATCGCTTCTGCCTTCTCTATTCCTCCCATCTTATCCTCCAACCTAAGCACTGCCCATCATGGCGTCACTCGACGCCTGCTCTACATCAAACTCAACACTGTCATCACTTCGCACAAGCTACCCAACGATATGTTGCCTGATGCTTGTGCTGATGCCGAGAACACCACAATGACATCGATGAAAAGGAGGAGAATATAGACAGTGATGGCTATGGTGACAATGGATCTGACAAAGGGTAGCCGATAAGGCAGAGGTTGATGATGATTAGAGGACAACGAGCAAGGCCTATTGTGATGGAAAGTAGACTATGTTTTATTTGGGTGGACTGCAAGCAGCGGATAGCAGCGGCCATTGCTGATTTTATTTGGGTGGATTAGAGTCCGATTCCTTTCAGTTTTATATTGGAGTTGGGAAATTTGGAATTTGGAAACTGTGATGACGGACGAAGGCGTATTGTGACATCGAATTGGGCAAGGGTTTGGTAAGGCCTATAAGACCATATCTGCGCATCCCCAAGGTGGGTTGGAATCCCTATGAGGTTACTAAATTCGGTCTTGTTGATTGGCTTAACTGAATCCTGGTCCGCACACATATGGCCCGGAATTTAGTTCAAACTCTCGAGCCATAATATGAATGGGCTTAGTCGGTCTAGTTCTGTATGGGCCAAATTCAAGGCCTTCCGATATGGGTAGGTAAGTTAGCCTTGCCAAAACGAGGCCTGAGAGGGGCCCGTTTAGATTGGATAGTTTTCTGTTTATATTGGAGCTGGCAGGAAAACATTCTCCCAAATTTTGCGTCGAAATGTGATCTCAAGAAACACTCAAAATTACTTTCAGCGAGGAGAGCAGAGTGCAGACAGACGAAACTTTCAGTTACGATCAGAAAAAAAAAACAATCAATCTTGGGAGACACAGCAACATTCTGCTACGAGAATGTATGAAAATAAGCTGAAATTTCTCAAGCTTGCTGAGTTAAAATTTGAGCAGACAATCCATACGAATGAAATGCCTAAACCAAACCAAACACAAGAGGTTCCACGCACCAAGCTACTGTTTTTCTAAAGCTACTGTTATTCTTGCACCACTACTACTCGCCATTGGATTCAGAGAAGAGAATCCTCGTTAGCGTTAGGACCACCACCAACCACGGCGACTACGACGAAGCCGAGGAGGAGGCACAGGGGGAGGAGGCGCCGGCCGCCTCCGCGTGCGCCTTGGTGTACTCCTTCGTCTCCCTCTTGTATGCATGCCGCCATCGCTACCGCGGCCTTGCTGTTCCACGCCTGCCTCTCGGCCTCTCCCAGCTCCTTCCACTTCACCCAGACGAGTGCGTTCAGCGTGGAGCTGACCACGCCGGGGCGCTCCTCCGCCAGCTGCCTCCTTGCTAAACAGCAGGAACGACGACGCTGGCTTCTTGGGCCGGTTCGGGTCCGGCGCGGCGGCGTCGGCGTCGGCGTCCTTCTTCTTCCTCTGGCGCTGCTCCTTGGTCTTCTTGGTGATGTTGTCCGCCTTCTCCTTCTTCAGCATCCTTCGCCTGGCTCGCAGCCTCCACCTGCTTCCTCTGCCTGTACGCCTCCATCTGCACCTGGTACTCCTCCCTTTGCTTCCAAGCCACCTCCTCGTACGGCGCCTTCTCCGCCTCCGTCATCCCCCCTTCCACTCCTCCCCGGTGATCTTGCCGATCTCGGGCACGTTCTTCTTCTCGGCGACGAGCGCGGCGCGGCGCTGCTGGGAGTAGACTTAGTAGGCGGACGTGGGCTGCTTCGGCTTGGAGGGGTCCTTGTCCTTCTTCGCCTTCTTGTCGCCGTCCTCGGCGGCGGCAGCGGCCTCCTTCCGGAACTTGAGGTACTGGTCCAGCAGCTCCTTTGCAATCCTCTGCATCTGCTCCTCCTCGAGCAGCTTCGTCGCCTCGGCCTCGCGCTTCTCCTGCCCGACCACCTGCAGGTACGCCTCCTTCTCCACCCGGTACCTCTCCTCGTACGGCTGCTTCTCCTCCGCTCCCAGCGCCTTCCACTTGGCGCCCAGAGCGTTGGAGCTCCTTGAAGTGTCGGCCTCCGGGTTCTCCCTCTTGATCTGAAACAGCCATGGCAGGCAAGCAATTCGTCAAACGCCTGACGACCAACAAAACGAAGCGAACAAATGGTGTGGCTTCGTTGGGTTTGTACCTCGTTCCACTGGTCCTTGCACCAGAGGACGTACGCCGGGCAGGGCTTCTTCCTCTCATTGCCGGCTTTGCCCTTGCCCTTCTTCTTCTCTCCTTACTGGTCTTTCTCGATTAATGACTTCACAAGAGGAATGCTCTGCAGGAAGAACCATACCAGATCAGACCAATTCACCGACAAAACAACGAGATATGGTCATAGGAATCAGATCTAGCTCAAATCACGAGTTGAAATCGAAGAATACCACGGTGGGCTTGAACTCCTTGGGGCGCTGAACCTTCTCGACCTCGGCCTGGAGGCTGCCCTGCTCCTCCTCCTTCTTGCGGATGACCTCATCCCGCTTCCGCACCATCTCCTCCGCCTTCTCCTTCTCCAGCCGCAGCTTCTCCAGCATCCCCTGCAGTTCCGACGCCTCATCCACCACCGACGGCTGCGCCTGCGCCTCCACCTCCGCCGCCGCCGCCGCCGCCTTCCCCTTGCTCTTGGACGGCGCCCTCTTCGCCTTCTGTGGCGGCGAGAGGATCCCGGCCACGTCGGCCTTCCCGGCGTAGTTGTTGGCGCCGTTGTCGAGCACGGCCGTCCGCGCATTCCGGCCCCGTCCGCCCTTCCTGCTCCCCGCCGTCGCCATGGAATCTAGCGCAAAGGACAGAGAGGCGAGGGTTTCGATGCGGAGATCGGAATCGGAGGAGGAGATGGGACTGAGTGGTCGGTGATCTGACTCGCGTGGGATTTTATAGAGGAGGCAGCCGCGGTCAGAATTTTTGGAAATCTGAACAGGTGACGTCAGCGCAACGGCTAGTTGGGAGTGCGTCACTGGCAAGTGGGACCCGCGCGGGGTTTGGAGAGATAATTGCGAGGTGGGGCCGGGTTGTCAGACGCAGAGAGTGTCCGAGAACCGTTCACACGGGCCGACGGATTTATTCCATTCCATCCGATCGGAACGGGGGGACGGCCGTGATTGCGGCGGGGGGAGCAATCGACGGCTGGGATCCCGCGTGTCCGTGGCTCCACGCTAGTGATATGGCCCAAGCCTAATGGGCCTAATTTTGTGGGACCCAAAGGAGATCTCTCGAAGCCTAGGCTATCTGTTTCGAAATCAACCAGGCGTTGTTCATGGCGTTTTAGGCCTTCGGTGGAATTTACCCACTCCAACTCCAAAGTTTTTTTTTAAGAGGCATTTCTGCCTTCAAATATTCCTTAAGATTACTAGGGCGATGCATTTTCTGTTGGCAAAATCAGTTTTAAGCATGTGCTTGCCTGAACTTTTTTCCTATCTATCTCAGTACTCGTTTTTCGTTCGCCAATTTCGTCAGAGTCCTAGATTGTTGCAAGGCCCGGATTTTGTGCCGAGGCGCGTCAAGTCTCCCAGGCATGCTGTGTTCACGTCAGGATGAGTTTGTTAAAGGCAGCCGCGTCTTTCACGTGCCACGAATTGAACGTGTGGGATGGCACACGAAGAAGTAGATCGTGGGGCGCGTTTCTCGGCCACCACGGCCATGTCTTTTGCTCTGAATAAAAGAGTGAAAAATTAGAAAAGCAGTAGTGAGTTCGCTGCACCAAAATTCTCTCCCGTTTTGAGTGCCAATCCACAGCAAGTCGATTCAGGGCCGCCGGAATCAAGGACTCCCGGCGACATTTTCTACAGACTCCATTTTGTACGAAAATCCACTAGTCGGAGCAATATAAAAAGGGTTAGTTCGCTCCATGAAATTTTTGCTAAGACCAAGCCATTCCAGGCAAAAGAAGTGTGATAATGTTTGGGCAAATTTAACTCGTCGAAAGCCAATTAACATTTTTTTATCCCCACAATTCCAGCATGGCCCGGTTTCATAGCACAAAACAAACTAACTTCACATTGCAAAATTTCCATTGGGTAATTTTTCAGACAAGCACCAGTCAAAGCAACCACAGATTATACATCTCAGATCATGAGATCACACAAACAGACAAGGCTGGACGAACAGCAACCAACAAGCATGCATGACATATCACAGGGCTAGTAGCTGCAACCTGCAGAGAAGAACCGAAACAACATCCAAAATGGGGTCTTCAATTCTACAGGTGTCACGAAGAATCAAGATTGTAAGAGGCAGCTTCGGCCCCTCAAGATCTCATGCCGAATCCACGCTTCATTTTCTCGACACTGTTTACATAGATCAGTTGTAAGTAAAACTTCAAGTAAGAAACAGATGGTGGTTCACTTCAAAGAAATAATAACTTGGAAGTAGCATTATGTATAAAAATGCACAAGAAAGAACTCTTAAGTTCTATAACAACCATATAGATTAGCCAGCATCTTTCTCAATGTTACAAAAGTTCCAACAAATATGGGTATTTCTGGGTTTTCTATACAAAACTAGTTGGAAGTATAGTTCCCAAACCCGATGCCTAGGCATAGTTTTGGCTCGTTCGGAAGGCGCACAGCTAGGCGCAAATGTATAAATAGGTAAGTTATCCTAGAGTGTATCACCGGTCACCAAGTAACTAGTTGATAGTAGAGGCCCTGCCAATCCCTAATCCTATTTTCCAAGGTAAAAATCTACGGATAGTCACTAGCAACAGGAGCTTTCAAAGAGGTGGCAATGTCAAAAAATCATATGTTTGTTTGTCTGGATCTACATGGCTTAAGACCTTTCAATAGTAAGCATTAAAATGGGACACGGCATGTGTTACTGTGTCCACTACCACATTTCAAAACTATACTAACAACATGATTTTACCTTCCATAGTTTATAGGCCCTCTAATTTCTAACTTACACTATAGCGGATAAACTAATGACAAAACACAAAGCATGCTATGGTATAATACATTCACCAGCCAAGCAAATAAGCAGAAAATTGAAATTTTCTGACAGCAGCGCTAACAATGACTGTAGTACTGAGTGCTAAATGCACATTAGATTTCCAAGTGTAATGGCATTGTTTCATGGCGTAAGTTACTTACGTTGGTGCAAGTTTGCCGAGACAATATAGCTGCTCACCAGAGACTTCATCTGACACTTTACCGGACATCTCAACTCTGTATGATCTACCAGGAGAATCCGAGAGTCCTCGACCCACAAGTAAATCCAAATCCTTCTGGTGAAGCTCTCTCCCATTAACAAATACACCTGTATTTCCAGCAGCGCATTTCTTGGGCATAGGATAATTAAGTTCTGGAATATATGGCTGCAGCATAGACATTCAGTCAAAAAACTTTGATCAAAATATGTCAGGGTAAGACAAACATATCAACTACACTGGAATTGCTCATACCGGTATCATGCCAAGGCAGGACTGTCCCATTACACCCCAGAAACCAGCACGGTAGTCATACCTAAACAATAGGACATAAGAACAAAAAGTCAACTGCCGATGGTGCTGATGGTTACATATTTTATAATGCAAACTACAATATATCTGAACTGATTGGAGGCAAACAGAAGTTGCAGGCTTACCAGTATTCACCAGGATAGATTGGTCCAGCTATCTTCTCAGCCTTCCTGACCACTCGATCAGAGATGGGATAGCCATTAATGAATACCTTTGCTCTGCCATTGTACATTCCGTCGTTAATTTTGAAGCTCTTCTTTATGAGATTGGTGAAAAATGAATCACCCGTTTTTGCAGCCCGAGGGTGATCGACAGATTGTGTCACATCACCTGGATGTTGCATGTAGTCAGGATCATCATACTCATCATCTGACAGGTCCATTATGCTCACTACAGATACATCTTTTACCGTGTTCTGCTTCACAGCCTTCTCATGTTCAGATCGAATACTTCTGCTTCCTTTTCCTGATCCATCAACTACCTTCTCAGATGGCGAATATCCAAAATGATCACGAAGATGTAAACTTGGAACATGGGTAGACACTTCAGCTTCAGGATGAAGATCCCTAGACCCAGGGGTGTCCCTCTGAGAATTAGATCTCGCGGGGCTGTTCTCATCTTCAGAAATGCTACAAGATGACGATATGCATTGCATTTTTTCTGCTTCACTTGAGTTCGAGGGTAGGTCTTGAGAACCACGACTTGCTGCAGAAAAACTATAAAGTGGAAGCACCCTCTCATGTGGAGCAGCATTCGCATTGCTTCCTTGTCCATCATTGGAACTACTTTTGCTCCCAGCAGATGTGTGTGAAATAGGTGAAGGCGCTGAAACATCAAGCCTGCTTCCATCAAACTTGACCACAAGTGCATGTGAGCATGACCCGCAGCGTAATTTGTACTCGTCCTTCCCTGTCATGGGGGATTTTTTAGGAAGTTGCAGTACTTCATAGCAGTTGTAGCATATGGTGAATGGGGCACCACATGCAATTGGTTCACAAGTCTGTGCAGGCTTCTTACTCAGAGTGGCCCTCATGTGATTGCGCTGCATTGAAGCGTTAACTCTTGAATTGTAATTCTGCGTGCCAAACATTGCATGACCATTGACAGGGTAAACTCTAGGATTATTCATAATATGCGGTGGTGCCCTGCGATGGTTGAAACCCAGAGGAGGCCCCTGAACAAGTAAGAACTCACGGTGGTAGCAATGTAGACAAGAGCAGGCAGGCTGATGGTAGAAGCCATCATGGTGGTAAGAGATCAGAGGGTCAGGATCATACTGTCCATAGAAATAATTATCAAAATCTCTCCATGGATATGTGCCAAGAGGATAGCTTGGAGCCCCCATGTGAGCCATTGGCTCCCCGTATCCATGAAGATCTTGCTGAGCAGGTCCTGGGGCATAAGCTTGCGGAATGCATGGAGCTTGCCCATTCAAGGATGGTGACTGCTGAGAACCACTCCGCTGCAACTGAGGCGAACCATGTCGTAACCGACTCAACCGCTCACGAGGATTATATGACCCTGAGGCATCCGCTGCTTTATCTGTAGAAGTACTTCCACTTGGCTTGTTGGTGATCTCACAGGATCTCTGCACCTGATCCCTCAACTCATCAAGCATCTGTAACAGATCAGCACGGTCTTTTTCAAGACCATTGACTCTGTTTAGGCCATTCAAATTTCTCATAACAGCTTGCTCACCATTGGTATGTCTGAATCTTGACTTCATATGGTAGTCAGACGGGCCTTCTGCAGGATATGCACTCGGAGGGATGGTATCAACAACTGATCTTGGGGATCTGTCTCTGGCTCTCACTGTGTGTTTTGCCTCTCCTTTGTCCTCACTGCGGATGCGCCGGTACTTGGCCTCCCGAATTTCCCTGCTGTCATCTCTAAGTGAAGCTTCAAGCTTCAAGACATTTGGATCTCTTGGAATTTGGCTATCATCACAACTATATCCAGAGTCGCCATGCAGAGCTGCCATTCTGTCAAGTACCTGTCTCTCTTCTGCTTTAGCTTCTCCATTTTTGGCTTCTGCCTCTTGGGCAACCTCACAAGCATCTTTAGATGCAGCTCCATTGTTATCTGGTGAACTCTCCAGCACTTCAAGGTACTTCACATGTCCACCATCAGATTTCTCTGAGGAATTCTCAGATGCTGAGTTCTTTGCTGCAAAATGGTCCATAAAATCAGTAAAATGTTATTTCCAATATTACAACTTTGATGTAGATTTTGACTAAATATGCAGATTGAAGATTTCAAAAAAACCCTTAAAGAAGAATGAGAATTTAATGTCACTAATTCTGAAAACTATTCGTACAAAAAACACAGACCTTTAAGTTCACATTTTACACTTGCATGACATCAATCGTACGGATGTGCTGGTAATACGAAAATGCACTTGATGATAATATAGCATGAAAACTGAATGAAAAACAGCACCAAGTGAACTGGTCAAAATATTAGGGCCAGGAAAAAGGCTTAGAACTAACTAAAAAAATTAACACAAGGGCCAGGAAAATTCAACATGCTTCAGTGTTTAAAATTTGGGGACAACAAAAAAAATACAAGACGATTTCCCAGAATGATTTGTTAATTTCTCCACGGACGAAATAAGTAAGCTCACTGGCGTCAACGCAGGGCAAAATAAAACCCTCTTTTAGAATTTAGAGTCAATAGAATTTTGGAATAATCTTCTTTTCAGCAACCAACCAAACATAAACCCTTGCTTTTTCACTATTATCAAACATTATGAACCAGTTAGGAGCTTACAAATCAAGGCACATTTCTCACAACGAACATCCTTGCCTGTCCTGAGACAAACCAAAAAAGAAAAAAAAATTCACCCCACGAGATATCTCACGAAAACTGAGCTTTTAATTCACGGTCCAAATAAATAATTAAACATAGCAATGCAAAGCTAACAAACATGCTCTTGTACATGCATCGCTTGCGTAAAACAATGGTAATCAAATCAAGCACACAACAAGGAAAAAAAACGTAATGTAATGCAAGCCAATAGGAGCGACCAGAACTGCCGAAATGACTGAAACCAAAGAGACGCGCTAAAAAATAGAATCTTTACAGGGTGGAAGGAAACAAAATGAGTCTCAAAATCCGCGTATCCAACAAAGCAAGAAATACATGGCAAACAACCTAATTTCACCACAAGCTTCATTCATCGAAGAAAAGGCAAGCTTTTTCACCAAATCAACAGTTAATCGGTATTTACTCACTCGCTCATGGGTGCTAATGCAGAAGAGAGGAAACAAAGCCAAACAAAAAGGAAGTGAAACAGAGAGAAATCAATGCCGAATAAGAAGGGTACAGTTAGGTGCAACGTGAAGAACAGATAGAGAAAAAAAAAGGAGGACCTTGGAGAGTGGCGCCGCATCCGCCGCAGACGTAGACGGAGTAGTTGGGGAGCTCCGGCAAGAACTTCTCGCACTTGGGGCACCGCACCACCCGTACCTGCTGCCGCTGCTGCCCCACCGCCGCCGCCGCCGTGGCGCCGACCAACCCTTCCTCCCCCTCCATCTCCCAATGCCCCTCCAACCTCCTCTTCCACCTCCTCCTCGAAACTCACAATTGACAATACCACCCGCCGCCGCCGTCACATCCGAAAACCACACCTCCGCCAAGAAACCCAACCGCCGGTGCCACCCAAGAACAGCGAGCACGGCGGCCGGGGAGCAAGGGGAAGCCCAAACAACAGAGAGACGCCACCCCAAGAACAGAGTCGCGGTTCTCTCCTAGCTGCCGTAGCACACGCCAAGGAGTAAGAAGAGAGGCCGATGTCGCGGCACTATAATAAGCAACCGCGCGGTCCGGTCGGTCGGGGCGGCCGGCGTCGCAGTCGCAGCGGTAGCTGGGCCTGGGCAATGTCAGGCTTCCCTCCCCACTCGAAGAGGCCTCGCCTTGCCTTGATTCTTGGGGGTTTCGCCGCCTTTTGTCTTTGCCGCTCTCTCCCCACTCGTCACCCCCCCCCCCCCCCCTCTCTCTCTCTCTCTCTCTCTCTCTCTCTCTCTCTCAGCAAGCCCGCAAGAAAAAGGAGCAAAGGACGTTGGGAAAAATAAAGATGGAGAGCTGGTGGTGCAGAAGAATAATGAAGATGGTTAGTAGTAGTACTCCCTCCTATGATATAAGAAATTACGTTATTTTTTATAAAGATTAAAAAATAGTATAGGAGTTAGAGCAAGTTTAATAACAGTGACAACTATAAGACCATGTTATAACTAATATATACTAAAATAGATTATCTTTATTTTCCTTCTTACCTCTCTTTATCTCATATATGTATTTATGCATCTTTTTAGAGCATATAAAAAAGTTAGTTATGATATGAGAGCCAATATTATTTTTTTCTCTATTAAAAAGTTTATAACTAGTTTATAGCTGACTATTGTATTTGCTATTAAGGAAAATTACTATAAAATAGATAAGTAGAAAATAAACTAGTATAGAAGTGTGTATATTGATAATAAAGTATTATCTTAGGATAATAAGATCTCTTATTATATTTGGAATAATTTTGAATGGTATAATCTCTTATATTTTTATAAAGAGATAATAGTTTATTAGGGTGTATTTAAGTGGAGGAGAAAAGAAGAAAAGAAAAATATCGATGTGAGTCTAATTGAGTATTAATTATTTAAACTTATAAAATACATTAATACAATTTTTAAAAATAACTTTTCTATATAATTTTTTTATAAAAACACATTTAATTTCTATACGTCGCCGGCTCAAACGCAGCTAGTAGTAGTACGGGGGAGAGGATCAGCAGCAGCTCAACCAGACGGTACTTGTCAGCTCACCAAGCCTCCTCTGCTTTTACACTGCAGTATCCGGCTTGTTTTTCTTCGCTAGGTCGGCCGTACGGCGGCATCTTGTTTGTTTGCTCTCTTTGGTCCAAAGGTGGTCGTCTACCTTTTTAAAAAATCAAATAAATATATCTATCAAGTTTATAATAGATAATATTTAATTAATTACGTGTTAATGATTTCTTTTACGTATAGCTTATAAGTTAGCGCTAAAGTAGGCTGCGTTCGAATATTACTTTTTAATTTTATGATATGTTTTTTAAACGGCTAAATGATATGTTTTAAAAAAATCTATATAAAAAAGTTTTAAAAATTATATAGATATTACTTAATTACTCCTGTGCTGATCCGCATCTGCATTTTACGTGGCGGGAACGGTCAAACGAAACTAACCCAGGCAACCCAATCGTAGAGCTTAACAATGGCTGCAGGCAGCTAGCCTCAGTTGTGAAGCTTGTGATAAAAAATGGAGGTTGGTGAAATGGTGGTGGGTTGGCCGCAGTTAAGGCGGCCATTTAAGGGAGGGGCGGTACACGAGACAAATAAATGAACAAATCTTGGCGTGGCAGGCTGGACACATTGATGTAAATGGACGGCCCGGATCGTCACCGATGGCAGCGGCTGGTACTACTACCAGCAACTGCCACGGCAAGGCGTAACGCGGCCGCACGCGCGCGCCATCCGGTTTTGGCGGGGGAATTTATGGCGCGCGCACGAGCCGCACGAACCAACGGGTGGGGATGAATTTCAGCCAGGTCCTCCTTCTTTGCACTGTTTTTCCTGTAGTCCCTAGGGAACAGTATAGTATATTTGTTGGAGTATTATGTAACAGCTGGGGCTCAGTGCAAATTTGCTATAAGCTTGTTTGGCTGATTGGCTCAATTGCCGCTGTTAGCCTTGCCAATTTGTTGGCACAGCAAAAATTGGTCATTGCCAAATTTTTAGCAAGATTTGGCAAGGACTTGGTCGTTTGATTTGCTGCCAAAGTTACATTTTGACATTTACTTAATCTAAATAATTTAGCGTGTGTTAACACCGAAATTTGATAAACCGCGCAGACAGGATCAAAGAGCTGATTAATACAGGGAAAAAGACTATTGGATGGATTAAGAATAGATTCGATTCAGTTAAAAATAAAAGATTATCCAGACAGAGTCTGAGTAGGAACCGTAATAACCACGATAGGATATTTATATCTTTGTAAAATATATCTTTAACTTAGTTTTGTTAACTTTTTAGATAAAGTTTACTTCTCTAATTAGGAAAAAACGTCTAGAGGTTGTTTGTAACCATATCGGATTCTTATAACTTCAGGGTATAAATATAGACACATAAAAACTTGTAAAATATTCATCACAGATCAATTCAATTATAGCGTATCGCTACCCTAGTTTATCTATTTTTTATCAGTGGTTTCTGACTATCAACGAGGAGTTATATCGATTAAGTCCGATCTTCAGCGAAAGGATAAGTCTTACCACTATCCTGGTATATTTACTCTATCTAAGGCTACATCGGTTAGGTCCGACATACTAAATTGCTGATAGTGGATTGAGCCTTAAGCCAATAGATCTTTACACAACATTTTATCAGAGCAATCAATCTACATATACATACACAGAGCCTCACGCCCAGTGTATCGGCTTTTTAGCCAATATACATATATCTTGCCTAACGATTATCCACTAACAATCGATCTGATTCTGTTAGATCTGACATCAAGACTTAGCGGGTTTCATCTTCCCTATTAGCTCTGTTAACCGATAAGTTTACTTAGATGCCTGCATCAGACCCGCAGTCGATGGATTCATTCAGTCCCTCTGTCGTTACGTCTTATATAGTCTCCACGTGTCTCGATGTCTTAGCCTTGGTCCAATCTATTAAGACTAGCTCTAACGGTAACGTCACGGTGGTCGCTGAGTCTCATACATTCGAGAGATCAGGTCTCTCTCCCTACTGTTCATCATGCATCGACTTTATAACCAATAAGTCACTTATTCTATTTCTTAACATTTGACTATACCATCATCGGCTTTCTAGCCGATATATAAGTGTTATAGTTGTTATCGGCCACCGGGCAATAGTAGGGGTGCATCAGATTCATAGTGGATGGCTACCATAACCTTATTGGTAACCAGTCAATAGCAGGAGTCTATATCGAATTTATCGGCTGATTGTCTCTATGATATAACTCTATTTATCATCCTTGTCAATTAGAGGTCAAATTGACTAGCACGTTCGCAACTACAGCAACCTAACGAAGATGCCTTGAAGTCGAAGGATCTACGTTAGAGTGAAACAGACATTCCAAGCCTCGACGTGTTCGGGCCTGATCGCATCAGAGCTTTATTAACAAACACGGATAACCAATTCGGCTCAAACATATCCTTTAGTACATCTGGTAGGACCATTGGGAGTGCACCCCAACGACCCAAAGGATTTATGACAGAGCTAAGCAGACCTTCCAAGTCTCGACGTGTCCGCGTGCGCTTCCATCGGCTTATGCTGGCTCTCCCTGGACCTCCATCCGGTCCGATTTCCTCGCACACGTGCGAACAGCGTGCCAATTTGACTATGAAACAAACAAACCACTTAATTTTTGGTATAAACATTTTTATTTATTTGATTCTGTTTGGCATACGAACCAAAGAGGCCCTACAGTCCCATACAATTGGTTTTGTTCCCTCCTGACCAGGGAATCGATCGAAATAAATGAAGTGGAACAAACAAGCAACCTTTTGCTTCTCAATTAATTCCCCCTCCATAGCAAACCAAGCATGTGCAAGCACCTATTATTGGCTTATCTGATTGTACTACTCAATTTAATTGCAATTTCACTACAAGTAGTCGTTCGATCATGGCCATTTCATGAAACAAATTGCATGCTGCTGGTAACGACATGCATGATACCGGGTTGCTAAAAGATACGATAGCATAATTTCCACTGCTATTTTGCATGTGACAAGATGATTAGGTTGTGTAATTGTACCCTAGGTTATCATGATTCAAAATCTAGAGCAGATATCGGTGTCAGTGCACTCACGTACGCTCGTTTAAGGAGATAATAACTACTCCCTCTGTTACATAAAAAAAAGTAAGATTAAGCTTTTTAGAAATAAATTTTAAAATATTTAGTTTAGAAACATGTAGATTAATGTTAAAAGATATTTTAATAAAATTATATATATATTGATATTTCTATATATTTTTTGTAATAGAAAATAGTAGTCAAAGTATTTTTTTAAAAAATATATTATTGTTTAAAATAACAAATATTATAAAATCGGAGAGAGTACGTGATTTAACTAACTCTAGAGGTAAAATTGTTTGGGCTGAACGATGTAGATGAAGGTCAGCCATATGATTGTATTTATACCAAAATGCATAGATATATTTCAAATATCAGTAGAAACTACTGTAAAACAGTTCTTTTCTCAATTGGTTCTGTTGCCGTGTAATTTTTATAGAAAGAACCTTCATGTTATAGTATCTTTAATTTGATAACAAATATACTACTAGTCAATAACTTTGAAGGTAAATACGACTTCAATTAGCACTGCTGAAAGCGAACATACAGGGTGAAATACTCTAAAAACGCTAACAGAAGTAAAAAGGTTAATCTAAGTTCTTATCAGCTTTTCAACTCTACTACTTTCTGATTTATTATCAATATATTTTTCAAATTGCTTAATAGCGTGTTTGTGAAAAGCTTTCTATATTATAAAAAGTTTCTTTTAACAATTAAATAAATAAATATTTTTAAGTTTATAATAGTTAAGACTTAATTAATTACATATTAATAATCGTCTCATTTTAGGTGTCACTGAAAATCTCAAGCAATAGACTGTTCCTAAACACAAAATAACTCCCTTGTGTGCTCCCACGCGCTCCCAAAACAAGATTCTACACGGCCAACAAACCTTTAGATCTTTAACCATTTAATAACTTTTATAATAGTTAATTTTAAAACATAAAAATTGATATGTGTGTGGATTTTGTCTTGAAAAAAAATACTTTTGTAATCTCTTAGTAAACTTATTAGATTTTAAATTTTCTTTAATATAAAAGTGTGGTCAAAATCATGCGTGGATGAAACCATAAAAGAACTTTTTGAACCGATCCAGGGATCAGAGTATATGACATATATAGTAACAGAATTTTATGTATCATTTCCTTACCTGGGCTCACAGTATATACTTAAGGCCATGATTTGATTTAGATTATTGGATAGATTATGTACAGGAATAAATTAAACTTAATAAATAGATTAAAATAATAGTTTAAATAATACAGCAGATTTTTTTTAAAAAAGTATATTTTAAAACGTATAATACATAATTCATATCAATAATTTGGTGAATAATATGAAAGTCAAGGCCTTAAGGCTTAGATCTACCGAATGATTACACATGGCGCTCCGGAGACATGCGTGGACTCTAAGCATTCAGCACACATACAGGGACTGAGGTACAAACATACGTAACCACACCATTATTATAATTAATGTAGGGTTGATGCATGGCAATGGCATGCAACGATCATGTGTATGGACGGTGATCTGAAAGTAACGCTGGTTGATTGGATTGCGTCGATCGTGACCAGCTTTGGCCTCTGGTGCTTAGCTAATTAAGCTCTCTCTCCAAGATCGATCCATCGATCGATCGACATGTAGCGTGCAAAAGGCCGGGACAGCATGTGCCCGGAGAAGGCAGCACGGCATTCATGCATGCAGCTAGCTGCATATGCAGGCATATGTTTCAGCCAAAATCATAGTCTCATGCAGCTTTTTTTACAGTCATCTACTCATGTACACATGTTCATTTTGTGTTGTACGTTCTGGACCCGATCGATCAAGATGATCATGCATGCAGGCGCCGTCATCCGTTGTCGAGTATGTATGGACCGCACGGATCGGCTAGCGATCGACGGCTACCACCGCTCGATCTGTCTTCATTCTTTATTTCTTTTTCTTTCATTGGCAATAAAATCAATCATGCATTTCCACCATTCCAAAAGAAAATAAACCATATGACAAATTTTTGGTTTGCTACCAAAGAATGGGCATTGCCAACAAATAAATGGTTAGACTTTACCAAATTTTGACTGTGGCTAAATTTTACCCTTATCAAAATTTTGATCTGGTTTGCATTGGCATTAATTGATCGAAATCAAGAAGAGTATACTTTACGCTCCTATTTAAAACTAAAAATTGCTCCTCACCTATTAAAAAACAAACAAAACCACGGCTTTCAATTAACTATATTGTTTCAACAATCCTATATTACAACAATAAAAACTTATTAATTACAATAAAATTTAAAATTGTAGCAACATTATAAACTATTGCCACCATTCGTAGATTGTTGCGATATTTATGTGGCAATAGATCATTTTTCCTTTTTGGAAACCAGCTAAAATTGATCTATTTTACAAACCAGCCATTGGCAGTCTCACAAACCCATCCGTTTTGTTACCCCTGCCACATGTCTAGCAAAATCACACATCATCTTCTTTTTTTTTTGAAACTTGAAAGAACAGTCACGCAGTTGTGTGCACCACTAGACTATCTGCAGCTGCTGGTGGAGAACATTTTGCTGAGCCAATCGTGGCGCCAACTGTGATAAGTAGTAGCCGCAATAGCCAATTTAATTACTAGAATGATGTTTCTCATGGGAAAAAAAACCCGCACAAGGATGCCCAGTCAAAATGATCCCTCACCGGACTTGTAAAAGCAGAGCACCAGATAAAAAGATAAAACCAATAACTAAAGGAAAAGAAAAAAAAGCTTGTGCTAGTCTAAGAAACACAAAAGAAAAGGAAAAATGGAGGTCAAAGGGCTGAAGGAAAAGAGAAAAATTAAAGGGGATAATGAAATAATTAAAAGTAGGGGTGATCGGTTGCGATCGATGAGACCCGTTTTTGCCTTTTGATCCTTTTTCTGCGAGCTGAGCAATGCCAAAGAAAGGAAAAGGAGATGCGTAGCAGCATGCAGAGGCTAACCGGCCGGCGGCTGAGTACTGGTACAAGCAGAGTGATCTGGCTATCCTAGTCCCAGCACATTACGTACGAAAAGGAGGAGGAGATGGCCATGGCGTCGCTTTTCTTTTCTTTTCATGCCGTCACACAAAAGGAGAGTGCTACTGTAGCAGGTATACAGTAGCACGAATCCTAGGTGGATCTCAATCTCATCTCATCTCCGTCGTCGTCTTTATTCTTCTTCGTCGTCGTCCTCATCGCCATGCATTGCAACATGTCGCCTCGCCAACGTCTTCCTTGCTCTGCTGCTGCTGCTGCTCTCTCTCTCTCTTCTTTTTCGTCTCCAAAGACGAGACCAAAGCAAGCAGAGGACGGTAGTACTTAGCATGCACGCATGATGATGCCGCGCACAACAAAGCTGGGGCCATATATGTGTGCTCTACTTGGTACAGTTTGTGCGTGTTAATCGCCTCGAGTTTAATGAACTCGTGATTATCAGGTTGATTAACCTGCTGCCGTTTTCTTGGATCAGATGTGTGTCGAGCTACACCGTGGCCGGCCATGCATGGGTTGTGCGGTTTAATCAGTCTACTCCAGCAGTATGTTAGCACGGAATAGTACTAGTACTGGTAATATGAACCAGTGCAACTCCGTAGCATCTACGTGGTCCTTGTGAAGATGCATGGCTAGCTATAGCTTCCCAATCCCAGCCATGTGTACATGTATCTGCGACCCGTGCAACGCAAAGAGTAGGAGTAGAAGTAGCCCGAGTATTATCATACTACTCCAGCCTGCAGGCTGCAGTACTGCCGTGCAGTGCAAAGGCCGAGCAGCCGGCTACTACTCCATAAATACACGCATGCATAAGCCTAGGGCTTACGTGGTTACGTCTAATCGGGGTCGCAGAAATTTGTTTGTACGAGTAGCTCTCTCCTTCAATGCTGCATGCATACATGGATACTGTACACGAGTAGCTGGCTTGCTTTGCTTGTGCTAAGTGAGGATCGATCGGTCACCGTGTCAGGGCAAAATTAATACTCATCCCGCTTCACCAAAAGATCTGCGTCTGCCACTTCGATTTCTTCCGCTGACAAGATCGATCCATATCATGTATCCACGTTAAAAAAGATATCGTGCTGTTCTGCTCAGGCGTCCCCCAAGAGACCTTATATAATTTGCAAATGCTAACTTTAGAAAATAAGTAAAATTTACTTTATGATATTTATATTTGTTAAAGTTACACGCTAGACCAATGCTAAACTCCATGCCGTGTATTTTTCAATCCGTTGGAGGGGTTTCTACCATCGATGCTTTTCTTTTTTTTACATGATTCATATCACGGCCGGGTCCTCTATCAATGGCAGAAAGCTACTCCCCTCTCATCTATGCCATGCTACCGAACAAGCAGTAATTTTGCTTGACTAACAACCGTTAGAGCTATGGCAACAAAACTCATCAGCAGACAATGGTGCTGGCAATATACATAAATAGAAGTAAGGAAGAAGAATTATGCCCTGATCTAGTGATTCAAATTTTCTTACTTAGAGGAAAAATGAATCTTCAGTACCAAAATGCATATTCACATGGTTAGCGTAAACTATTTCTTTAGATGGTCATAATTATCACCGAACATTTGTAGGAGTTGAGAAAAACAAGCATATTCTAAGCTGAACAAGTAAAAGAGACAGAAATAAACTTTTTAAAAAATGAAATAAGGAGATCCAGACATGTTAGAATGCATTGGCTTGTATTAAAACATACTCCCTTGGTCTAAAAAAGTTGTCATTTTTAATCTATCTCACACATACCAATAAAAAATAAAAGTAGTAGAATGCTCTTTACATTAACAAACTCTGCCATCGGTTGGCTTAATGCTAATTATAATTTATGGGTATAACTTCATCTCATTAGTAATTTAAAATCCAATGCTACAAAATAAACCATGACAAAAACCTCAAAATTAAGTTATAAAATTTAAATTTTGTCCGTGGCTTATAAACTATAGGACAAACGATGGTAACGTAATATCTTTGTCAACCACTTTAACAAACTCTAATATATTTGTCTTACACTTTACCAAACTCCCTCATATTTTAGTAAACTTCAATACTTGCTAAATGAGATAGATTAAAGACGTGGTCTTTTTATAACGAGGGAATACAATTTAGGACCTAGTATTTGGGGCTCTGTGCTATGGTCTGTTCTGCTCAACTTGTCCTTAGACATTGTGCAGTCAAACAGTATTACTTCTCTTTCAAAAGGAGTACATGTTTAGGCATATAACCAGAAATATACTCTTTTTAACGAAGGTTGTATTAAACTATATTCATTAATACGTAAAAGATATTAATGGTGGAGTATTTCATATGTGAACAATGGTATTAATAATACGTTCTCATGAAAACATGCAATTTCATATGATTATATTTTTTTATAAATATGTATTTATAGTATAATGACAAAACATGTGTATGCATTATTACTAGTAGATATTATACGTTGCTATACACGATAAGTACTACTCTCTACATTTCAAAATATAATTTAAAATATAAAAATTTCTTGAATTCAAATTTTATACTTTCTATATTGATTCCTATAATTCTCATGATTTTAATAATTATAAAGCCAATCACATGCTTAGAAAAAATTCTAAACAATTTAAGATTTAAAAATTGACAACTGCACTGATTAATTTTTTTTTGCCTAACCTTAGTTCTTGCTGAATAACATAGAAATTTTTATATTTTAAAATCAATGGAGTAAAAAAGAGTAGAGGAAATTGTACGATGATGCATGAGAATCTAGAGGCCCTAAGCCCTTTGCGAGGAGGAAGCCAAGGTTACCTCAAACCATACCTCAAAGAGGAGTACTATCACTAGCTGTCCGTGTTATAGGCTAGCACTACAGAATCATCCGTAGCATGCATGTTGTGCCATCGATCCAACGGAAAAGCAAAAGCCGGAGTCCGGAGATATCACAGACAGACAGACAGACATACATACATACATGATCTGATTTAAATCTCATCATTCTATCACAAAAGCTAAAGTAGGGGGTACAGCACTGTAGCTAGATGATGATTGAACTCAAGGAGCTAGCCATGCATATATAATTTTGACAATATCATTGCAGTCTAGAGGAATCGGAGATTGTTGTTTACTCGCCACTGTACAAATCTGAAACAGAAAAGTACGAGTTATATATCCTTCTTTTGCTCTTTCTCTAGTATCTTATTTTTCTCTCCTCCCTTTGCAATTGGCTAATCTCTTCCTCCAGTAATATAATTTTCTCTTATATTTTATCCTAAAACATAAAACATAAGAGATGTTTTAGAGACTATTCTTTACCTCTAGACTTTTGTATTAGTTTATTTAGACAATACTTTATTCTTTACCTTTAGACTTTTATATTAATTTATTTTATATCTATCATCTTTCACACTAATTTATTTCCATATACTAATTTTTATACTAATTTATTCGTTTAACTATCACATTTTAAGTGTGCATGCATGGCAAAGAGGCAAGGCAAGAGGCAAGAGAAGGGGTATGGGGGGTGAAATGGCAGGATAAGATGATTCAGGCCACCACAGCTGGGTTGGCAGCAGAGTCCCTTATCAGTCACCTCAGCTCACCTAGGTTATCTGGATTTGCTTGGGCCAGGCATGCATACTACCAGAGGGGGTGGGGGGGCTCCTCCGTCCTCACCTGCATCCTGCATGCATGCAAAAAGCAGGTTTTGATTCACTTGGATTGAACTGATGGAACTGAAGCTATCATGACCATTGCTTCTCCCTCACACACATATAGTACTCCACCCATTACACACTGGCACGCATGTCAAGTGAAGTTAAAACGAGAGGAAAACTATAGTATTACCACCTTGAGCAAGACATAAAGTACTCCTACAAATAGTTACTCCTGCAGAGTATAGCATATTGAGAGAGCGAAAAAATACTCCTACAAAAGCTAAGGCCTTTTGATTCAAATAAAAATCAAAAGAATTTTAGAGGATTTAATCCCTCTTTCCCTATATAGCCATTTGAATAAAAAAATAAACACTATGAAATCCTATAAAATGACTTATTCTAACAAGTTTTAGAAAAAAATTAACATAAGATATAATTTCATTGAAAGTTTCGTTTAAGTTTTTATCTCTCCTCTCATTTATGTGTTTTTCCTATGCTTCAATTAAATGGTTGTTCCTATTTTTTTATTTTATAATTTTCTGTTTTACGCGTGCGTTTCTTTAAAATCCTACTAAAATTCTATGTATTTTCAATTCCTTCGTCTTCTGGCCTAAATTCATTATCACCTAAGGATGGGCATGTATGACTGTTTTTATATGAATGAGGGCTCATTTGAAAAAGGGATTGGTAAAGGATTTTTAGAGGATTTAATTTCTTTGGGATTTTTTCATATAGGCCTCTTTGAATAAATTGGAATTTTTTTCATTTGGTTGTATTCCTGTCATCAATTTTATAGAAAAATAAACAAGAAGTTAGACCTCAGGGAAACTTTCTTTTGATTTATTCTTTCCTATGGTGTAATTAAATGGTAGCTCTTCATGTTTTTTTGTGTTTTTAATTTATATAGGATTGAAGAAACACGTTACTCCAATCCCTACATTTTTTTTCTATTTCTATCTTTTTCCTATCCTATCAAACGGTTATTCCTATATTTTTTCTTTATTTTACAGTCTTCTGTTTATGCATGCATTTCTGTCAAAATCCTATATTTTTTATATTCCTTCGTCTTCTCAATCCTATGTTTCAAACCGTCTCTCAATACTATGTTTCAAAGATGCCTAAATTCATTGTCACCAAAGGATGAGCATGTATGACTGTTTTTATATAAATGAGGGCTCATTTGAAAAGGGGATCGGTAAAGGATTTTTGGAGGATTTAATTTCTTTGGGATTTTTTTCCTAGACCTCTTTAATAAATTGGAAATTTTTTATATGATTGTATTCCTATCATCAATTTTATAGAAAAATAAACAAGAAGTTAGACCTCTGGGAAACTTTTTATTTATTTATTCTTTCATGTGGTGTAATCAAATGGTAGCTCTTGTTTTCTGTGTTTTTAATTTCTATACGATTGAAGAAACACGTTACTCTAATTCCTACATTTTTTTTCTATTCCTATCTTTTTTCCTATCCTATGTTTTAAATTGGCCTTAAAGAGAAAGTGAAAGGGGGAAGGAATCAAGATGAAACATCCATGCAGGCTTCAGCCCCATCATCTCCTTATCTTTTGCTGACCAGGTGGCTTGGCAAAAATGCAATGGCAATGGCAATCACGCATCGAATTCGCCTAAAGAGATGGGGGAATAGATGGGAGTAGACAGCAGCTGAACGAAGCCAGACATGCGCCTTTCATTCATTCATCTTTTGTGTGTGTTTGTGTGACTGTGACTGTGTATGTGCAGCAGGATATTTGGCTCACTGACACTGCACATTACTGCATGCAGGACCCAAGAAAAGAGCTCTAATGATAATGTTAGTGGCTGATTGATTCCTTCATGGTCCTCACTCCTGATGAGTTGTGTATAGTACTCCAACTGAAGATGCTCGCAATCATTTTTTTATTAATTTGTTAATTGCTGCAACAAAACTTGAAGCTACACTGATGTTGAGAACCTGAAAACAAATCAAGTCTATTAACACCGTGAGAATGGAAGCACTTTCCAATGTCTTCTCCTCCCTTTCTTTTGTAAAGAAAAAGGAGAAAAGTTTTGGCACTGAAAACGGGTTTGTAAGAGCAGTAGGTTTTACCATCAATCTAATAACAGCTTGGTAATTGTCATTTTGTCTCATCTCATTGTTTTAAACGCCAAGCTAGTACGGTAAATCAATCACCAGTTCAGCACCAAAAAGAAGGAAAAAGAAGAGCTACTAACTACGTACTAAGCTAGTTATTGAACAAAAGGATAAGGACACAAACCATCTTTTTTCTTTAATTATGAGCTAAAGATTCTACATGTCTCATGCAAAAGTTTAAGCTAGATTTTAGCCCCTAAAGCAAACAATCCCCTCCACCCAAGCTAACCATTTTGCCGTCGTTTCAACACTGCCAATTCTTAACGTACACGTCCTTCCAATCCCAAATGCTCACCACACTGTTCATCGAAGGCAGCAACTTTATGCGTCATACTGTTCACCGGCAGCATCTGCATGGACATGCAATTACTCCTAGCAAATCATAAGTGTCGGCTGACATGTACTAATACTACTTATTTAGGGTGCGTTCTTAACAGACTGGGACCGGCGGCTACTGCTATCAAGGCTGCGTTCGCTTGAGTCTAATATTAATTAATTAAATATTATTTTTTAAAAAATAAAATTTCATTAATATGATTTTTAAAAATCAACTGTCCTATAATTTTTTTTTAAAAAAAATATGATAAACGTGCTCATGAGATTGAAAAAGGGACATTTGAACACAGCCTAAGATGCGTTCTTAACGGATTGTGGGATCAATTACTTCTTCGTTATCCATAATCATATTTTCTAAATTGCTAAACAATATATTTCATGCAAAAGTTAGAAGCTTATTTTTTTAAAATTAAATTAATCTATTTTTCTAAGTTTATACTTATTAATCATACAGCTTGTTTTGTTTCGTTTGCTGCTGAAAATCTCACCAAACCGCTCTTCCAAACTGGCCTTATATTACTTACTGTTAAAATTTAGACAGCCCTAATGGATTAGAAAAAGCCAATTGGCTGAAGAGGTGTCCGATCGTTGAAGCTGATCGGATTAAAACAAGGGAAGACTCGATCCTAGAATAAAAGACTACCTAGAAAAAGACCGAGTTTGCGGAGAAGCCGTGAAACCCATAACATGGTATTTTATCTTTTGTAAATCATAGAGAAAGTTTTAGTTAGTTTAGTTAACTATCTTACAGATATTTTCTTTTATCTATGTAAAGAGATAATGTCTGATAGTTGTTAAAAACATATCGGACTTTGTAAATCCGGGGTATAAATATAGATCCCTGAAAATATGTAAAGGGGAGTCTTCGATCAATACAACCTTGGCGCATCGTCACCCTAGTTTATCTATGTTTGTACCGGCGGAGTCTGGCTCTTGACACGGAGCTGCATCGGTTAGGTTCGATCTTCGGTGAAGGGGTAAGTCCCGTCACTATCTCGATATGTCTTGTTCTGTTTAAAGCTGCATCGGTTAAGTTCGACCACTTAGACTGATAGAATGTATCGCATCATGTTCATGCAAGGTTTATCGATCTATCAAGCTCTCTTCACTGTCATCGGTCCAGTGCTGCATCGGTTAGGTTCGACCTACGAGGCTACCGACAGTAGAATCAGCTTTAGGCCTACAGATCTCTGTACGATATTTCATTGGAATGTTAGCCGATGAGTTATCCATATGTTGAGCGTCACGTCCGGCGTATCGGCTCTTTGGCCGATACGAACTGGTCTTTAGAGACTTCCCTTGAGTGCCACGCCAAGTGCATCGACCTTCTAGCCGATGTGCGTCTATTTCCAGAGAGACGTCCTCTCATCGGCTTAGCTAACTGATAGGTTCGCTTCGCCCTTACTTCAGCACGTCCGATCCGGCGTCCACCGTCCTGTTATCGTTGGCCTTGGTCTCATACTGTCTCGGTTAGGTCTGATCTTCGAAATTCGGTACTAGCGGCGTCGTCACGACAGACGACAGGTCTCGTGTTGCCATATCCGGAGCGGCATCGGCTTTGTAACCCGTGCCTTTTATAGATTCCTTACCAGTTCGCATATGTCTTCATCGGCTTTCTAGCCGATGAATGACCGCGACAGGTTCCATCGACTACTAGAAGGGATTCTGCGTGCCTTGCTAATCTCTGTGTACAATCCTATGCCTTCATCGGCTCTGCGGTCGATAAATTAGGGCCTCGCTTTCGCTATGCCTGGAGCCATCGTATCCCTCGTCGACACCTGCATATGTCCTCATCGGCTCCCCAGCCGATAGAAGAGCGCTCTGATTCCTATCAGCTATTGGCCAATAGCGAGAGCCTTTCGGACGAGACCGATGACCAACCCGATTCTATCGGCAGCCAGCCGATAGCGAGCACTCGTATCGGCCCATCGTTCGATTGACCCGTTTGCCTCACCTCCTTATCAATTGCAGGTCAAATTGACTGGTATATCCGCACCCACACCGTCGCGTCGGAGCCGATATGAAATCATGGCCCCTGGTGTATGTACCTCGAGCCATAAAGAGAAGTCGATCGGGCTGCACTAGAGCTAAGCAGATCTCCTAGGCGTCGGTGTGCTGGCGCGGAAATCCGGCGCGAACACCTACTCTAATTCAAATATAAAGATATCAGTTTGTGCACAAGAATTAAGAAAATAACTAAATGTATTTTCTCTCTTTATTTATAATATATCTATTTGAAAAGATAAACCAGTTATTTGTGAAAATGTAAAATGTATGCAAGTTCCTAAATGGTCTCCATTTAGAAAAATAGTTTTTGAAAATACAGGAAAATTCATTTTGGAACATGGAAGAAATAGTATAGCAGCTAAGAAAAAAATGAACAGTAAGCTACAACTTTCAGAGATATTTGGAAATGTAGGTTTAAAATAACGGAGGAATAGGAAAAATATAAGATTTTAATAGTAATATAAGCAGATGATTGTAAAACATAGGAAATGTTCGTTTAATTAGGCTACATGTAAAAGATATATACTCAAAAGAAAATTTTCTAAGAGGTTTAAGCTTTTAGTAATTTTACTCTAAAATTTCTATATATATGATTGTTGATTTCATAGGAATTTTAAACGAAATGATGCAGTTCAATTCTTTGTTTCAAAGATCTTTATAGGAAATTTTCCTATATGATTGAAATCATCTAAATTTTCTATGTTTTTTTACGAATCAAAAGAGCATAAGGATTTTTTTGGAACACATGATTCCCATAACATAAGAGCAGGAAGAATATACAAATAGATTATTATGCAATACATGATTTTGGAACACATAGAAACACTCAAGATATTGTGTTTGGATGATTCACAGGAATTGAGGGCTCATTAGAACAAAACACTCGAATTCCTCAAGCTAGCGAGCTCCTCTCAGTCGTCCCCATGCTTGGAAGATGTGATTAGCTTCCTAATCATCTCGATCCCAAGCGAAGGAAATGAAAAAAAAAAAGAGCTCTGTGTTTCTCCCATCAAGTCCGTAGCAAAGGGAATTTTCCTCCGGCATTCCTAACGACTCGTTCCTGTGATCCAAAGACTGATACAGAGATTCAATCCATAGGCATCAAAAGCCTACGTTTTTCCCTCATTTTTCCTCCATTCCAAATGAGGCCTGAAACACAATAATTTTAGAGGAAATCACATGTGAAAGAGAGAATGAAGAGGGAAAAAGAGTATGGAATGGACATTAGCAAAGAAAAAGAAACCAAGAGGAGCTCATGGTAAGAGTTCTTTATGGATTAGGGACCGAGGAAAGCAACCCTTATGAATTTTGCTTTGTTCCAAAAGATGGAACATGGGAAACTTTTTTCTTAACACAAAGGAGCGCTAATGCTACGTAATCGGAACGAGACCCTCGAACAGACGCCCAAATGCCAGTGACACAAACACAGGCGACGTTATGTATCCGCATCCCACGTGATCCATTGCTCCTACAATCACGAAGAAATGCTGCTTGTAGGGAGGTGTGAGGGTGACTCTGTGAAATGGTGCTGACCGACGGGCATTCAAGCACAGAGACCGATGCATGACACTGTTGATCCTACAGAAACGTCATTGTTTACTGATTGCTATGGCAATTAAAAATGTTCAGTCGTAACAGTAATATGTTTATAGCTTCAGCTTTTTGTGCATGCCCTTTTGGACTTTAGCTTTACCTTTGATCTGGCCCCGCTTTAAAGGCATTGTTTAGACTGTTTTGGATTCTAAAGCTGCGATGGAGATAGCAGCAGTAGTGGTAGTAGTATGGGGGGGTGCCTCACTGACTGAGCTGCCGCTGCAACAGACTCTATCAAGTCTCAAGCAACAGTAGTCTACTCCTGCTATTACTAGTACTAGCACTGCAATGTGTTTCTGTAGTTTGCAATGGTAATCAATGTGCAGGGAAGAAATGGGAGTAATATGTCTCTCGTGTGTCATCTTGTGTGTGTCCATGTCCTTGGTATGTGCAAGGTTCCATGGCCAAGGTTGGAAGCTTGCAGGCAAGGGGATATCGGAGGAGTACATGGCTGTGCCTCTTGTGTGTTAGCATGCTTTGTCCCATGTGGTGTCCTGCTACTAGCAAACAGAAACAGTACTAGTAGTAGTAGTACGATCGTGTTAGTAAGCTTGTATGGTTTTCTTTGGGCTTGTCTTCTCTGCAAATGCTTGCATGATGTGTTCCACTTCCATTCCCTGCATCTGCATTTAATCAGCAGAAATGAGGACACACTGCATTATTGATATTATTGATTATTGATAATATTGATTATTGATAAATACAAGCAGCTGAACAAAGTTTGCTGAAGCGATGCAATTGCTTTTCATCATAGAGTGTGGTAATAGCAGTGTAGCACGTGCTGAAGCTTACTGTAAATTTGTCTTTCACTTTCCAAGAGGATCCAAGAACTTGTCAGAGTGAATGCATACATACAGAAGCCTATGGATGCAGGGGGCAACAGCATCTCCGGTAGTGAAATTTGTCAAAGCTTCTTCAATGCACCCCTGGCACCATTCATGACTCATGAGGAAGGTACGTGCAAAAACTGTGATGCTTGTGCAAGAGCAGGCAAGGAATCTTGGACCCAAGAAACTCAAGCACCAGATGACAATTTTTGAGCGGTTCAGATGCAGTCGTAAACATCGTCGCAAGAATTTGCTTGAGAAAGACAATGAAAACACAATTTTGAAAGGCATCAAATGTACCTGGACTTGCCCCGTTCTTTTAGATACAAATGTTTTCTCGGGTTTTTTAGCACGCTTTTTAAATCATTAAACAATATATTTTACGTAAAAACTTTAGTTACTTTAAAATATAAAATAAATATATTTTTAAGTTTGTAATAAGTAAAACTTAATTAGTATAACTTTCTCGTTTTACACGCCTAACTTTATTTTCGTCAACAAACACCACCTTACAGAGGACTACAGAAATAATGTGATGAGGAGTAAGGAAAAATAACAAGCTGATGTACTACTACTGCATACGATTAGTACAGTGCATTTCGAAGTACTGAATAATGTGATACACTTGTAGTACAACCCATTTTCGAGTTGTACTCTGTGGTGTTGGGAAGTTTGGGCCTTCATCAGATTACTTGGGCCGTTCTCTGGGGCCCATCAAGCTTTGGCACTTCGATTTCAGAGATGCTGGTTAGTGGTCGCAAGAGGCAACAAGAGTCTCTGTGAAAAACTCACCGAAACCTTGAAGCAAATGCTAATTCAGTAATTCAGAGTACTTGCTTCTATGGAGCCGAGAAAACACCCATTTCTCCTGTGGCAACTGCCATCTACTGCCTGAAAGCTTCCCTTAGCGAGGGATTTGTGCCATCTGAGTCCTCACGTGGAGATGATTCCCGCAACAATTTTTGTTACATGAACGGCGTCTAGAAGATTGTCAATTAATGCGGATTCACATGGAGAGGCAAGATGAATCAAGGAAGGGAAAACGTCACAAGCGGGGCACATTTTCAGGAATCAGGGAAGGTAGGCTTTGGTAGCAGAAGCATATACATGTCTTTCCTCTATTTCACAAGCAAACACCAATGAGAGGATCAGTGCCTCTGAAACTCTGAAGAAAACACCTCTGCTAATTGAACACCCCAAGTAACTATCAATCATCATTGTTGTTGATGACTAGAACAAATTGTCCAATTAGTACGATTATGAACAAAAGTACAGTTCATAATAAGTTTAATTTGACTTTCATGTACGGGTATATATGTTGCATTTGGTCCAAAGGTAACTAACTAACTAACTAGCTCGAAGGCGCCTTGGTATGATTGAATTGCTACGATTTTTCATGAGTTTCCTGTGAACCTCAGTAGCGTATATATCTTATTCAAGCAACCAATTCACACAAACCATGTTGTTCGGAACTATCTTTTTGTCAGATCAGATGGCAAGTAAATACCATCTGCTGGAATGATTGTTGGAACAGACACTGAATCTCGGCAGCGGCAGCGGCAGCGGCAGCAGCAGGAGGCGGCGGCGTTCGCTGTCGTCTTCTCCAATCAAACCCCTGATTTCCCTCTCGCGTCTCCTGTTGTTAGCGCTAGAACGACCTTAATTGAACACCAACCAATCATGTAATGCATCCCTCCTACATGTCCCTTGCATCGATCGTCCATAACTTCAAATGGGTTTAATTTTCATATACGTGTCATCAACCATATGGTCACGCATTAATGGCCCATCAATCACAATTACCAACAACTGTTCGGCCTATTGTGCGGGCACGCTCGATCTCAACCATTGATTCATTCATGGTACAATCATACGCTAAAACCCAATAAGGATTCGGTGCGCTATGCAAGTGTGCTCGATCTGGACCGTTGATTTTATCCAACGGCGCACGATCGCCACGCTTAGTTAGTATCACCTCCTCAGATGGACACCACACCACGTTTTCCCTCTCCTATAAATACCCCTGCACACACGAGCAGCCTCTTGCAACCATCTACAATTCAAGTGACATCAAAAAAAAAAAAATCATATAGCTGCAAGCAAGAAAGCTATATCTCGGCTATGGGATCCTTGGTTCCAAGCGTGGTGAGCCTCCAGCCCAAGGCGACGACGACAACGGCGGCCGCATCTTAACTACCATAGGAGAAAAAAAAAAAGAAACGGGAGGTGACGGACTGGGTGCGTTGTGCGTGCGAGGACCGGTGCAGGCGCGTGCGTTCCGAGAGCAGTGCGGATGGGACTTGAAAATCATCTAAATCTAATGGGCTCAAAACAATAAATCTACTAGTTTAACTAAAAATGGATGACTAAATGTTTTTTTTTCAAATTTTCTAAGAATTTATTATAGCGATGTGTGGCCACCTAAGGAGTGTTACGTAACGGTTTTAGAAACGTTTATAGTATTTTAATGAATTGTAGTATATAATAGATAGATTAAGTAAATGTTTAAGGGCTGTTTAAATACTTAAATTAAATTACGTTGCGAATTGTGATAGGTTTTTGCGATTCCTACAAAATTCTTGTATTTCAAACAATTCATGGTTTGATTTTGGGTTTTGCCATCCCAATTGCTAGGGCAGAGCCAGGGAGGGTTGAGCTGGTCTCCCTTAAATCTCTATAAAATTACACAATATTTTTTGTCGCTTTTATAAAATTTTAAAATATTAGTATTATTGGCCTCCTCTAACAAATATTTTGTTTGCGAACACATTACAAATGTGCTTATATAAACATATACGTATTTACCCTCTAGGACCAGATCGGTATATCTTGAGATTTACAAGTTATTATAAACGTTTTTCTAGATGGATACATCGTCTACTATTAAAAAAGTAATTAGATATAAATACGAGCATCATGCTAAATTTAGTGGATAAGTTTCACGGGTAAAAACTAACCATTTAAGCTATACTCGCGCTTATTTCCAACAAATAAATTTTAGTCTTTTTGGCTCTGCCTTTGTATTGCGCTCTCTCTCCCCCTCCGTTAACAAACTAATTGGATTATATGTCCACAATTTTCAACACTCATTTGGCCAGTGAAATTTGCTTAATTGCATACCAAGGCGTGATAACGTAACTTTCACGAATAATACAAAAATGATGAATCCTATTTTATGTAGTATCTTTTCCTCTGTTCACAATGTTCTGGTCACATATGGAAACTGGCAAGCTACATAAGCTAATGTTTTCATGGCAACTCGTGGATGACCTAATGCTAGTCATTTCACATTTCCACCCACGTCCAAATTGACCTGTCTCCATGTCTTTTATCAGTAGTGAATGAAGAGTGATAGCTCCTGATTAATTTGAAAATAAAACGAAATTATTCAAGAGACTCTTTAAGGAATAATTTCGAGAAACTAGACATTTTCTCAAGAATTGCAAGAAAGTAAAGACGCCAAAAGAGACCCAACGCAATTTTCTTCGAGTTGATACAGAAGCTGTTCGGGAAATTTACTCCTTGCAGATAAATTTTTGACAAAATTTCATGCATCATCATGCACGTGGATGCATGCTGCTGTAACATTTCTCCCAAACAGTAGAAAAAGGAGAAAGTTGCGTGTAAATCAATTTGTTGCTTGTTTCAACCAGACAACCTACGTCGCACTGACGAAGACAGCAAAATGCATCATCAAACAGTTGACTGGCTCACGCAGATGTGGCGAGCCAGCGGCGTGTCGCAGAGCTAACAATAACAATAATTGTTTCTTGTAGTATTTGATGACGCGTATCAGCGTGGTCGAATTCATTCTTTTTGATGGCCAGGTCAGGTGTTTGAGATCACAAGAACACATCCATCTCGTTTCAGCAGGTGCATAATTGACAGGCCAATCATTTGGAGGCATTATCGGCAGAGTCAATTAAAGATAGGACTATATTCTTGTTCTCATCACTGTTGCTGAATCATCTGTTTAGCAAGACAATAGGTTTTGAGGTTTCTTTCATATGTTCAGAAAATAAAGTAGGAATGCAACAAATCTTGTGTACAGCAGTAGCAAGAACATAATAATTTCAAACATTGTCACTGTCACATATTTATTAGAACAGGACCGTCCCAGGACAAATTTTGGGGGTCACCTTCAGTACAAGACCTGAAATTTAGCATCTAATATGTAACCTTCCCCCTTTTATTTATGTCACACAGGTGATTATTACATTTACAAAGCACACACGATCAATAATATATCACAAGTTCACAACACTGCTAAACAAATCATGATACAACAGTTCACACAATCAGACAATAGTTTTCACACCCGAGGATTAAGAAGAGAAGACACTTGCCAGATGGTCTGAAGCATGCTCACTGAAATGGAGGGCAGAGGGCGGTTTAAGGCTCTACAGCCAGTTGCGACGCGTCGCAGGTGTACCAGTCACCATGCCATTGGTGGATTTTGAGTTGAGGGGTGCAGAGGTACTAACCTCTGCTTGGTTGGCGGGTTGCTTTCCCAGACTCATGCCGTTTGCAAACATTGACAGAAAGTTGCCACCATGCACCCGACCCTCATCAGCAGGAACTGCCCCCCGATGAGGAGCCTCCACAGGATGCGAGAAAATGCTGTGCCTGCTTGTTTCAGTGTTTGAAGGTCGATCTCCCTGAGAAAGTGCATCGCCGACAATACTGAAACCCCCATGGACACGATTTTCATCGAGCTGCGGATTGTGATAAACACATAGGCCTTTTTTGCCTCTTGCAAGACGCTCACAAGGAGGGTCACCAGCTCCATGGTTAGATCCTTCGCGGCCCCACAAGCAACGCTTGCCACCTCCATGTGCCTTGCAAAAGTTAGTGCTTCCCTGTGCACTCTTGTCACAGCCAGAAGATAGGCATCTCTTGCCCCCACCATGGCCAACACAGCGATCGGTACGGCCTCTTGCGCTCTTTGTGCATCCTTCTACCACACACCTCTTCCCACCTCCATGGGCAACACAGCAAAGGGTTCCGCCATGCACACTCTTTGGACAACCTTCATATGAACAACGCTTGCCTCCTCCATGTCCTTTGCAGAATAGTGTACTTCCCTCAGCACCCTTTGTACAATCAGGGTGTGTGCATCTCTTCCCACCACCATGAGCCTTGCAAAAGCTGGTACTGCCCTGAGCTCCTTTTCCGCAACCAACTTGCTGACAGCGGCGCCCACCTCCATGAGCAATGCACAAGCCTGAGCGCCCTTCCGCGCTCTTTGTACAGCCTGCATGTTGACACCTTTTTCCACCACCATGTTTAATACAACAACCAGATTTTCCTCTTGCTGCTCTTTTGCATCCTTCATGGCTACAACGACGGCCACCACCATGAGCTATGCAGAAATCAGTACGACCTTCAGCACTCTTGGTGCATCCAAGGTGTTCGCAGCGCCTCCCCCCACCATGAGCCTTGCAAAATATAGTCTTGCCCTCAGCTCCCTTGCCACAACCATCTTTTTGGCACCTTCTACCCCCACCATGAGCAATGCAATGCCCCGAAGAACCTCTGGCTCCTTTCATACATCCTGGGAATGTACAACTTTTTGTGCTACTGCTGCGTTGTTGTGGACGAGCAAAACAGGAAGTACAGGCTAATGTACTTTTTGGCAGTTGAAGCAATGTTGGCGTTGGTGCTGGACCTTGAGTCTGGTTAGAGCTACCTGGGACAACTCCCCTTGCAGAAAATTCAGTCATTTTCAGAGTCTTATTAAGGAAAGACAGTACCTGACAACCAGATGGTCGGCGAGCAGATGTAGATCCTTCATCAACTGTTGGCGCTAAGTCCATATAGTATGGCTGCAGACTTGGGCTATTATATTCAATCGCTGCGGTGAAGTCTGCACCAGTAATAGCAGACTGGGATGACAAAGACAGCTCAAGATTGAATCCAGCCTTATCAAAAGCCCTCCTAGAATCACAGGCCTGCTTATCAAGCCTGGAAGTACCTTCATTGCCCAGAGTGAAATGATTCAAATCCAAATCAATAGAAGAACCATCATCACTGCCCTTAGCAGAAGATATGGTACAGCCAGCACCCATGCTTTGCTTGCTAGATTCTGAGCTTGATGAGTTGCCCAGCCCTAGTGACAAGCCATCAAACTTTCTCTTGGTCCCTCTAGGAAGGTTGTACCAACTGCAATGAGCTAGCACATCAATTTGACTAGAAGCTGTAGGATGGCTGACTGTGGAGATGACAGGGAGCTTGCCCACAGAGGAATTTGGATTTGAGAAATTTATAAATGCTGACCGCCCAAGTCTGGGGTCCATTGCTAGAGAATTTCTCTGGAGACAAAACACAGCCAATTTTATTGTAAAGTACCAGATGGCCTCACTTCCAGATTAAATAATGGTTAAGCTAACAAGTTAGAAATCCTAGGGTGATGCAGTTCGTTGCATCTTTGCAGCCTCCACTGACAAACCCGGAAGTATCTCTACGATCCATCTTCCAGTACTCTAGATAGATAAATGTTATCTGTTCACAAAGCAGTAGCAATTCTATGCTTCAGAATAACCAATCACCACGGCTTTCATTTTGGCCAAGTGAGTTATGTTCTGCAGATAACAAAGGACCCAGATATGATGAATGATCATGAGAATACAACTCATACACAAAAAATTAGAGGACAACAACACATAAAGAAAATTAGGCTGTTGACTCTCAATATGTTGCTACACACACGAAGAGAAAATATGAAAGTTCATACGATAGCAAGGATCTTTACATGCTTATTATGCATGTGTGGGGTGTTTGTCTGTGTGCCATTCCATTGTACTCTTAAAAACAGGATTCAATCTTACTGTATAGCAAGTGCTTTAACAAAATATAGGAACTCTAGTTTCATCAGAAAAGATAAATCTAAAGTAAAATTACACCAATTGAAGTGAAACGGCAACAAACAAAAAAATGCCCTGATCCTGAGTTATGGCAACATAGCAGGTCAATTCCGTTGGTAATTGCTGAATAGTGCGCTTATATATGAACTATTAATTCCATAAGATAGAGTAATTTGAAGCCTCTGATCATTACCAGTAAAAATCAGAAGCAATGACCCACTTATGCTTGAAGCAGATAACCTTAACATTCAGCAACTGCGCTCTGCAAACTGAAAATAGAAGCCAATATTATCAACTGATCAACATGCAATGCGACTATGTGAGCAACCAAATAAGTAAATACTAGTAATCAAGTTCTAATATCGGTAAACAACATTCATCCAGCCACTCACTTAGTCACCCAGCAGTAATTATTCGGTCAAATCCACCAGTAATGTGGCCTAACTGGCAATAGTATGGTAACAGGTAGGGGAATCTGTCAATTTTATATACCTAAAAAACACTATAGAGAACACTGCTAGTCATCTGTAACAGCTACCATTCTATCACTAAAATCAAGAAAAGTAGCTAAGAATGGTATCCAACACTGTATTACAAAAAAAGGATGAAATTTGCCACACCTCAAATAAAAAGGAAGCAAAACTTTCAGAAAGACACTGATAGAGTATATATTCTGCTACAGAATTGTGTGATAAAAAATTCCAATCATGCGTACCAAAGCTTACAGCTTTCTACGAGTAAGAGGAATATTAGCAAGTCCTAATAAATTTAAGAGGATAAAAAGTAGAAAATATGCCATCAGAGGATCAATAGGGCTGCAATATTATACGGCATAGATACCATAATTCAAAACTTTATGTCTAAGCATGCAGCAATTTGAATTTGGTTTCCTTCTTAGACTGATGATACCCTCAAATGAAGAAAATGTACAATTACTAAATAATCTTTGTGCATCTCTCGTAAACAAGGAGTGAGATAGTGAATCCGTGATAAAATCTTCTAATAACTGAATTATCTATGATCAATTAATGTCCTAATCACTTTGAAAGTTCTGAGAAAGAGGGAGGATGATTTGAAGATTCAGTGAAAACAACTGTAAGTGATAATACTAATCTAACAGTCTACCATTCCTTCAAACCGCCAGAATCTTCTTATGCCTCTATAGAAAGCTTCTTCCAAAAGAAAAAAAAACAATAGCTGTAATTTGAGTAATCAGGACCGTATCTCAACCTCAGCACTATAAAGCTCTCTCCTGAGAACAAAGCAATGAAAATACAAATAGGATCCTACTTTTACACAGCATATGAGTTCAAATTTAATCCAAGAATATGAATTGAATACAATAATGAATTCAACGACTATTCCAGCTTTTTTAGCGTAAAACCGCAAAATCCATAGTGTTTCATCAGTTGGATCCAGGCTCTTCCCACCAAGGCACCAACAAATCAGAACGGTGCACCAACGAGAACAGAAGAATATCAAAACAAACAACACTGAACTCACTAGAAACAGAATCTCAGCATGCCTACCACTCTCTAAAGAAGTGTCCAATTCGTATCGTGCGCATCTCAACATGGAGAATTAATTGCAACTAGGCGCTCCTCGAAAACTCTCACCAGAACACGATGAATTTAGCAAATACCATAACGAATTTGCTAGCAAAGCAACCTAGTCCCAAAGGTTAGCACTGGGAAACATCAGCGAGTATAGAACGGAACAGCACGCGGGGCACAAACCTTGCACCCCCTCCGGAGCACGGGACCGGAGCCGGAAGACTTAATTCGCGGCCTCCCCCGCGGTTAAATATAGGGGGAGCGCGCTGCACGAGACAAGAAAAGAAAACTTGGAGGGAAATTGCGGGGAAAACAACAAGGAATCGCCTGGGCTGGAGCGCGCCGGCCGAAACGAGGACGCCTGGAGGAGGAGGAGGGGGGGGGGGGCGGAGGGCGACGCACCTCGGACGGGGAAGATATCCCGATGCTGCTGCGGCGGCGGCGATGGTGAGCGGGGAGGTCGCGGCGGCGATGCCTCGGGGACGCAGGCGGGCGGGCAGGTGAGGGGGGAAAGCGAGAGGCGGTGATGCGATGTCGGGAGGGATGGGGAGAAATGGAGCCGAGAAGACGAGGAGGCTGGGGAGAAAAATACCATTTTGATCTCCTCGAAGTGGGTGATAGATATGCGATGGGGAGTGAGGGTTCTGAAAATTTAACTGCCTTTTTTAAAAGCTTTTTATCAGTACAGATCGTATGAACAATTTATTTTAAAAATAAATCGAGACCTCGGAATAGCGCTCATCTTAGCGCTATATCCTTTCATGCTAAACCATTACCAGTGTGACATAAAATCCCCATCACCAAGGCTTAGCGCTATAGCCTTGACACTGACCTGTCCTACAGCGTATTTGAAGATATTTGAAGTTATACCATTCCATTTCCGTTTCTAAGGAAAATAAAAAGGAGAAATAAAAACAGGAGAGCTAGTTAATCGTTTTCATCCCTACTTGGGTCGTATATTACATAAAGCCTCAGAATGGACGAAATGATCAGCGGCAACTGGCAAGATTCGTGGGCAAAGTAGCAAATCCGACCTCTACAGGGCTCTAACTGCAAAAATCGCACAAAAAAACAAAGGAGCCGCCGGTAAGCGCACCCCTCCGTAATCCCCACACACCAGTACACCCACCCATCCCCGGAAAATATACCCTCCTCCTGACATGCGGGTCCCACGTAAAAGAAACGCCCTGGCCCGCGCGTCGGTGACGTCTCCACCCCCTCGCTCACTCGCACCACACGGGCCGGCGCCCCGCGTCGTCACGCGTGACGCGGACGCGGACGCGCACCCGCGCCCAGAAATCCCGCCGTGTGTGGGTGGGGCCGCTTGCCTGGTGGGCCCCGCGCGAGGCGGCGGCTCGGGCCGCTCTCTCGGTGCCACTGGTTTTACGGGGGAGGGGGGCCCACGCCTGACGTGGCACCGTTGGCCGGATCCCCTTGGGCTCTCCTCTCCTCCTCCCAACACCAGATCTTTCGTCCCGGGATCCCCTGTGGCCACCACTGCGTCGCCATCTCCGACGCCGACCTGCGTTGCGTCCAATAGCCGCGCCACATACGTAGGGAGTTTTGCGTCTTGCATGATGACCTGTTTATATATATTATTGCTGGTATAAAGAAGATAGAGGAGGAAGTAACATTGTTGTTTGGTGCTGTAAAATTAGTAATTGAAGAACTCCTATTAGATACTCCATTCGAATGGTTTTTTTACAGCCGGCTGAATCAGCACATTTACATAATAACCATGCTATAACAACTCATTGTGTTATGTGTTATGGCGAAGTTCAAAACTGAATATTAATATCATCTTAACCATTTAGTTTTGGTGAATACAAATTATATGCATAGATTATCTCACAAAAGTGATTTTGTAATACTACAATTTTATCTAATCTAGCTTGTAAGTACTACGTAGTTAAATGTTGCATTTCAGAGACCGTGTCCATATTCGGAGTGTATGTTTGCGACCTGAAGAAATACCTCATTGTAAGCCAAAGTGCAGCAACAATAGCTAGAAAAGAAAGTAACCAGTAAATGGAATGAAATAGAACTCAAGTAAACAAATGAAATATATAATTAATCGAATAAATGGCGCATTGCTTTTAAAACTACTGTTAACTTTTGACACATTCTGGATTGAGGACACCGCGCATAAAGGGGATTTTCCATTTTCTTCCCCTTATGATCTCAACCTAAGCCTATCTTCTTTTAAGGCAGCATAAGTAAATTTCAGTCTCTACACAAATTATAGATGCAAATAACTATTTAATTATGGGCACATGTATCTTGGATACTCTTTTTCCTGTGAGGAGTAGCACAAATTTTCTCTTGTGATGAAGGGATACACGCAGATGTAATAGCTCAATTGAGTACTTTCCTTCAGACCCGATAAAACATATATAGATATATTAATTAGTGAATCCCTTTCTTTGTCATTGTAGGAATTGATTGCTTGTTCAACAATATCGGAGCGCCTTTAATGTCCTAGTCGGGTTTACCGGTTTATGCGTTCTCTTTACCTAAGTTGCTCGCACTTTTCAAAGATGACTGTGGATATGACATTATAGTAATTAATAAATTATAAACCGGAGATGACGTGGACGACAAACTTTGGGTCTCATCGGTTGGCCATATATGCTAATGTCAAAATATAATTTTTAACACTTAATTTTGCAATTGTTTTGAGGTTTTCATTGAAGTTTTTTTCTAACATTTACGTTTAAGTCACTAAGAACATAAATATTAAAAAAATTAAATATAATTATTATTTTTCGTTAATACACCATCTAACATATTTTTTTATTTGGCACCTTTCTCCTCAGTTGAGACCAATTAAGCATGCATGAACAAATCTTTTGTGGTTCGAAAAAGAATAGTGTCCCAATTGTGAGGTCTCAACTGGTCCACCTACGATCGCACTTTGTTTTTATGTGCATGAAATATTAAATATTTGTTGAACCCTTTTTTTTAAAACAATTGGTCGAGGAGAGGTAAGAAAATACCTTTTGCTTCATCTAAAAAGAAAAAAAAAGATAAACAAAGTACTCTTTTGATGCTTTGTTCTCACTGGTTATGTGTTTTCCAGAAGCTTTTTTTAATCCTACGGAAACAGCATGGAAAATGCTTGGAAGAACTAGTGCGAAGTGACCAATGCCTGCACTGGTGGGCGATAGAGGGTTGGCCAGTTCATTGCACCTAGACGTTGTCGCCGACCATCGGCCGTCGATACGGGCAGGTTCTCGTCGGTACTTGATTGTTGGTTGTTTATGCTTTTTCATTCATGTACTCCCTTTTTGAAAATGAAAATGTATGGCATATATGTACTGTTGGAAAATGTTTATTTTACAACCCCTAGGATTCAACGAAGTCGAGCAAAAACAATCTTGAACTTTTAAGCCGTGTATTTGTTCATTCGTGGACTATCATTCTATCAAAACTGTTTTCTTTTTAAGCTTGATGGGCTTTAATACTTACGATATATTGAAGTACACAGTTGATATGTCAAGGTTATTTTTAGACTTTATATGAATTAAAGTTCAGGGTTATATTTTTTCATTTTGATAATAGATAAAAAAATAATTTTTGGAGTGGATCTATTAGGATTTTTCATTTTGAAAATAAAAATTTTACACACAAACCTTACTTGCAAAAATACATATACCCCAAATCTTATAAAAATCGATTTTTATATAGACGGTTTTCTTAAAAAAATATATAAAATATATGCCTCTTAATAGACCTCCTCTCTCTCACTATCATCTCTCCCCTTCCAATTTTCTCTCTTACTATCTCACTCTTTTTCTTACTATCTTGGGATAGTGCTGGATGCAAAGCAAGGTTCGATGACGATAAAGGTTGGCCACAACTTTACCTCTCTTATTGTCTTCCCCTCACTCTCCTCCGACGACAGGAGGGGTAGCATAGATTTATCGGCGATAGGCCTCGGCTGCTGCGGATCTATCGGTGGTTGGTATAGATGTAGCGAATCCGTCAACTGTGAGCCCTAGAAGGGGTGAATCCGAAGGTCTCTTTGTCAATGGTCTCTCTCCTTCCTCATGTGTAGATTTACTAGCATTGACGGGAGGGGTAGATTGACGATGGTGCATGCCTCGTGAGCGATAGATTCATCGTCAATGGGCACGAAGAGCATCAACAATGATGGTGGTGACCTACAAAGTGTCGGATCCATTGTCAACAAACATGGAGAGTAGCGACAACAATGGTGGTAGCCTCCAAAGCAATGACGATGGTAGATTTGGTAGTGGAGAGGTTAGGGATGGCGTCGACGGCGATAAATTTTTACTAGGATCTAGACTAGAGATTTTGGAATTGTTTTTGAAATTTTTAATTTTTCTTTCACGACAGGCAGGTGTTGTAACTCAATCACATGTAAAAATAAATTTTCACATGTGGTTGCAACGTCCCCCTGTGAAAATTGTGATTTTGGTAGACATCTGAGCCTAGGCGAGTGCTATACCAATCTAGAAAAATATATTTTGACTGCTTGTGTTCGCTTGCAAAGATCAATTATAGTAGTGTATTGAGAGGTTGAAAAATACTACCCTCAACCTTTATTTGACGTTGATTGGTTTAATTTTAAACTAACCAACGTCAAACGAGAAAAAGCAGGAGTATTAGATTACTCATATTACTATCAACTAGAGATTGAAATAGACTATGGTCCGTACTCCATCCGCTATAGGTTATTTAGCAAATACGAATGTTAGGTTAAAATATTTTTTATTTAAGTCACTTTAGTTATCAATTTTAAATTTTAAATTGCTTAGATTTCCTTTACAAACATTTAATTAGCTTAATAGAAAACATGATAATCAATGCATGATGTTTATATTGCGGTGTAAAATTTAAATATTAGAAATTCTTATATTTTGAAAGAGAGAGTGTATGTCATAGATGGTGATTAACATTTTTCACTACTATAGACCAGACGGGTGTATAAGCCATTTACACCAGCCTTTTTCACTCCACCTGCAAGTTTAGGAAATCCACTTTTTCCGTAGGCGCAAAGTCAGCCGCCCGTGAATAACTATTTTTACGGGTGGCTATGAAAGATCCCCACCCACGAAAACTGTTCTGCATGAGCAGTTTTTGAGTATAACCATGCAGATAAATATTTTACACGGTGGATCACTTAACTTACTTAGTTTTATGTTTTACACGGGTTATCAGTATAGAAGACCACCTGAACATCATGATTAATGGAGGCATGTATTGTAACTACCCGATATTAAATCCATAAATATCATATTTCTATATAGAATAGCATCTAGAATTAGTAGAAAATAGACTGATTCATCTTAAAACTGAATATAGTATCTTATCAAATATATCAAACAGTTGAAAAAGATGTGATCCTCTGGTTATAACACTTGCTAACAGAATGTATTGATCATCAATACAATTTATAGCCTACTGTTCATCATTCAGTCTAGTTATAGTGTTGACATTAGTAGACTATCCTGTACCTCCAAGTTACAAAGCTCTTCATACGCGGCAACATTAGTCTCAGCATCAAAATAATTACCTCTTTCACAATAGATCTCATATGTCAGCTTGAATGTCAACAATCTCTAAGTTAGTTAGGGTAGCACCAGCTCAATCCACTAGCCCCTGCAATGATATAACACCGAAAGAGTATTGAACATTAAGCCATTATAATGATAATAAAATCAATAGCCGTTGACACTATAAGCATTTGTCTTGGTTCGTCTCATACCTCCCCTCCAACCTTAGCAACTCACAAACATGATACCTATAAAGATATGTGGTGATTGCATGTGGCATTTCAAGAAGCAAAGGAATTAATATGTTAATGTAGTATTTCTTCTGATATATATATATATAATGAGGCATGAGGTTTACAAACTTCCTCTTAATACCTAAGGGTATATGGTGATGCTCATTTTTTGGTAACTTTAGACGGAGACACAAAACCCACACTTGTTGATGCATTACTTGAACCAGATCTTTTTGGCTGTTAGCCACTTATTGACTATAGTAGACAAAGTCCTATCTGAGGGATGGACATCTTTAGGGAGCTTAGGCAGTCCGGACGCGGATGGTGTTGCTCTAACGGACATAGTAACCCTCATAGAGGCTAAAGGTAGTATAGGTGACAAAGAGGTTGTCTGCATTAGTGGACTGGCTAGCACTTTGGGGGTAGATGAAGGTGCTTGAGAGGATGTACCTTCACAGGGGCTAAAGGTGGTGTAGGAGGCAAAGAGGTTGTATGCCTTAGGGGCTGGCTGGTGGCATAGTTGGAGCTTTCTTAGGTGAACCTTGGAGCAGTGGTCTTGTGGCATGATTTGGAGAGTGAGCTGGAATCAACAGTGCATTATCTGTTTCTAATACTTTGGGAGTAAGCTTCTATCTCTATGGACATGAGAAAATAGGGATATATACATGGGCGGAAGGTAGTTGCTGGGATAAAGATCTGCATACCTCATCTGTTGGATTTTAGCCAACATCAACTTCTCCTTGTTTAGGCGGCCGCTCAAATGGTACTAAGTTGTGTGACTTATACAATGTTTATTCTTTGCTACCACTATCTTCTCTCCATGGCTTGGGATTCTCTCTTGCTCAGCCAGGGGCTTAGGATTCATAGCATCCACAATATCAAGTTCCACGTTTGCTAATGGCTTAGTCTCTGCTTCCACATTCTGTTGTATCCTTACCTTTTCAGCATCTGGTAAAGGGGCATCTATAGTTTTCCAATATCCTCCATAATAGGCCATCAAATAGGGAAGTGCTAGATGATGGCCTATCGTGAAGGACCAAATGAAAAAATAGTCATGTGTTCGTGCGTGTGTGGATCGAGCATTGAGAAGGAGCACGAGCGTTAGCTGACAGAGGCCCAATCTGATGGCGTATGAACACGCCGTGGCCTAGGAGATCTACTTTGGTCCTTCAACTTTGAGGTCTCTTCGTCGAGGTTGCTGGAGTTGCGGGTGTGCCAGTCAATTTGACCCTACAATTGATAAGGAGATAAATCGATGAGTCAGTCAGCTGATAGGCCGATACAAACTCCTACTATCGGCTGGTCACCGATAGGGTTGAAATAGTTATCGGTTGTGTCTGATGCACTCTTACTATCGACTGGTTGCTGAAAGGGGCTGAAGCACTCGCTCATCGGCTAAAAAGCTAATGAAGGCATAGGTAGATGGTAACGAATAGAATCAAAAACACATTGGCTGTAGAGCCGATGGCGCTCTAGAATAAATTAGTTGATAGGCACTATAAAGACTCCTGCTGTCGGTAGGTTGCCGATAGAAGATATATCATTCTTTCATCGACTAGAAAGCCAATGATGGAATAAACAGATAACGAGGAATAAGATGAAGGACCCATCGACTACAGAGTCGATGACGCTCTAGAATACAGTGGTCGATAAGCAGTATATGTAATCCTCCTGTTGACTGGTTGTCAATAAAGGGTGTATCACTCGTTCATCGCCTGAAAAACCGATGATGGCATATGCAGATAGCAAGGAATAAGATAGAGGATCCATTGGCTGTAAAGCCGATGGCGCTCCGAATAGAATATGCGATGAATAGTAAGGAGCGTGACCCGATCTTCTAAAGATACGAGAGGCTAGATTAGATGCGTGGACAAAAGGAATGGGCGAACCCATCAACTTGCTGAGCTGATGAGAGAAATTTTATAAAGATATATGTATATTGGCTGAGAAATCGATACACTAGGTGTGAGGGTCAATGTGTAAATAACTCATCGGCTGGCCACTCCGATGAAATATTCCCGTAAAGACTTATCGATCTACGGCTTAATCTACTATCAACAATCTAGTAGGTCGAACCTAACCGATGTAGCATAAGACCAATGGCAGTAGATGGAGCTCGATAAGCTGATAGAACCACGTGAATGTTATGTGATGCACCCGATCAGACCTAACCGATGCAGCCTTAGACGTAACGGATACACCAAGATAATGGCAGGACTTATCCCTTGGCCGGAGATTGGACATAATCCATGTAGCCCATGTTGAGAGCCAGAACCCGCCGGTAAAAACTTAGATGAACTAGGGTAGCGATGCGCCAAGATTGTATTTGATTTGTGATTGATATCCTATAAGGTTTCAAGGAGTCTATATTTATACCCTAGAGTTACAAGTGTCCGACACAGTTACAAATAACCTTCAGACGTTATTTTTTAAATATAAAAGAAAACTATCTCTAAGAAATTAACAAAACTAATTAGACTTGCCTATCTTACCAGATATATTTTATAAAAATAAAGTATTCTATCGTGGTTTTCACTGCTCCTTCTCAAATTCGGTCCCATTTACATAACTTTTCGTCTTTGACTAGACCAAATCTATCATCGATCTATCCGATCGGCTCTTTTCCTATATCAATTAGACTCTTTGTATAAGCCAATTGACTCTCTAATACTATCTACAGTGTTTACCAAATTTTGGTACAAACATCATGAGAAGATGTTACCATGATATTTCGAAGGGAATACCGTAAGGATCATGTAAATGCGCTCAGCATGTGAATCAGACCTAAATTCAATATTATACGTATTTTTTAAGTCCATAAACATTATTTTTACAAAGGAAAACACTTTATTATGTGGGCATACAGGGAAGAGCACCGCTTGAGTTAACCATTTACCTAGGTGGATGGCTAAAGGGGGCCGCCCATATTATGCCATTTCTATGATATTTTTATTAACGAGTAGTTCACATGGGCGAGTTTCATGATAATCCGCCCATATTAACTTTTTACACAAGCAGTTGATGTCATGGCCCACCCACATTAATACTTTTCTTAGGTTATGGTAATACTTGTCCACCCATGACAACTTATCTCACACAAATATGTCAAGTGCCCGATCAAATAATCTAATCAAAATATGTCAAGTTATAGGACATCGGGTATAATACAATACAGATAGTACAGACTCTTTAGACAACAAAACAAATAACACAGTTCATGTCCTAGTTGCCTTTTACAACTTTTCCATTACCATCATCTCGTTGTATATATGACATAAAAATTTCTCAATTATGGTCTCCATAATGTTGATCTTGTCAGGGTATCCAAAATGTGGCACCTCATTGAACTGGTTGTATTCTTCCTTATCTTCCACTTTTTTAGCTTAAACAACTCTTTGCTCATCACCAAGAACTATGTATTTCTTCAGATTGGTAGGATCAACTATGTAGAAAACTTGTGCAACTTGAGAGGACAATACGTACGAATCGTATTTGTGCCCTAGTTTGTTGCGATCCCAATTGTAAAGCCATAGTTGTTGACTTCTACACTAGCTAGTGTCTAAACTAATGGCATCAAAATCTGTAGATTCACACCATAGTCTAGTTCCCGTATGTCATCTATTATGCCGTAGTAGGCGATCTTCATTCTTGTACCATTGATAGCTTATGTACCAACCTGTTAACGTCAAAATTTGGAAAGCACAGCGATAGATTGGAAAGACGATTGGCTTGAGCGTAGAAGTGTTCGATTGCTACAGGGAAGAAGCCGATCGGATTGAAGCAAGGAAAGACTCGATTCCAGAATAAAAGATTATCTGGATAAGACCGAGTTTAAGAAGGAGCCATGGTTCACGGCAGTGTAGTCTATCCTATCTTATATGGATAGGAAGATTTAGTTAGTTAGTTAACTTCCTTAGAGATATTTTTCTTTATTTTTGTTAGGAAATAACGTCCGATGGTTGTTGTAAGTGCGTTGAACTCTGTAAACCCAGGGTATAAATATAGACCCCCTAAAAATATGTAAGAGATCATCAATCCTTCGATCAATACAACCTCGGCGCATCACCACTCTAGTTCATCTAGGTTTTTACCGGTGGGGTCTGGCTCTCGACGCGGGGCTGCATCGGTTAAGTCTGATCTCCGGCGAAAGGGTAAGTCCCGCCACTATCTCGATATGTCTCACTCTGTCTAAGACTGCATCGGTTAGGTTTGACCTCTTAGGCCGATCGGAGGTATCGCATCACGTTCGTGCAGAGTCTATCGGGCTATCAAGCTCTCTCCGTCGTTGTCGGTCTCGTGCTGCATCGGTTAGGTTCGATCTACGAGGCTGCTGATGGTAGAATGAGCTTTAGGCCTATAGGTCTCTGTACGGCGTTTCAATGGAGTGTTAGCCGATGAGTTATCCATACATTGAGCATCACGCCCAGCGTATCGATTCTTCGGCCGATACGCACCAGTCTTCAGAGACTTCTCTTGAGCGCCATGCCAAGCGCATCGGCAAGGCCGATGCACGCCTGTCTTCAGAGAGACGTTCACTTATCGGCTCAGCTAGCCGATGGGTTCGTTGTGCCCTTACTTTAGCACATCCGATCCGGCGTCTACCGTCCTGTTGCCGCTGGCCTCGGTCTCGTACTGTCTCGGTTAGGTCTGATCTTCGAGATTCGGCGCTAGCGGCGTTGTCTCAACGGGCGATGGGTCTCATGCTGGCATATCCGGAGTGGCATTGGCTTTGCAGCCTGTGCCTTTTATACGATTCCTTGCCAGTTCGCATATGCCTTCATGGGCTTTTCAGCCGATGAACGACCGCGACAGGTTTCGTCGACTACTAGGAGGGATCCCGCATGTCTTGCTATTCTCTGAGTACACTCCTATGCCTCCATCGGCTCTGCGGTTGATGGATCATGGCCTCACGTTCGCTACACCCGGAGCCATCATATCCTTTGTCGACATCTGCCTACGCTCTCATCGGTTCTCCAACCGATGAAAGAGCGTCATGATTCCTATCGGCTATTAGCTAATAGCAAGAGCCATCCGGACGCAGCCGATGACCAACCCAATCCTATCGGTAGCCAGTCGATAGCGAGGGCTAATGTTGGCCCGTCGGCCGGCTGACCCATTTGCGTCACCTCCTTGTTAATTGCAGGGTCAAATTGATTAGCACACCAGCACCCGCACCGTCGCGCCGGAGCCGAGCAAAACCCACGGCACCTGGCGCATGTACCTCAAGTCACGAAGAGAAGTCGACCGGCCTGCATTGGAGCTAAGCATACCTCCTAGACGTCGACGTGCTCACGCCGGGATCTGGCGCGAACACAAACCCACTATTTTGTGCCATTGTTTTCTGGTCCTTCTCTATGGTATAAAATGAGTACTCAAAAGTATTATACGCTTGCCATGATGCAACCATACTCGTTGGGCCAATAGTAAGTAATTTTAATGTTTGTCTATCCAATGATCGCCATTGTTTGGTATGTCTTGGCTCTTCAACCAAAGGGTAAGAGTGCACTTATACTCTTTTAGGTTCCATTCCACCGAATAACTTTGGTTGCACATTTCTATCTAATAAAGGTGTTCCTCGATAAAGGGCTCGACTACCTTCAATCCTTGCATGACGACAAAATGAGCCATGTCCACTTCCTTGTACGCATGGTCAATAAATATTTTCTTTCCTTTTATTTCTCTCCCAGCCAACCTCCCCTCATGTTGAGGAACATGTAGATCAATTGGTCTTTCATCGGGCTTGTAGAAATCGGTGCAACATTCAATAATTTTCTCTGTATTATATCCCTTAATAATGGAATCCTTTGGTGTTGTTCAATTTCAAATAGTGTCTTTAAGTAAGCTCATCCACCCCTCAAATAGAAACATCAAATGTAAGAAAACATGCCCTATTGCCTCTATCTCATGAACGAGGTGAATCAAGAGGTGCAGCATGATATCAAAAAATAAAAGAGAGAAACACATCTCAATTTGGCTCATAGTCTCCACCAAATTAGTGTGCAAACCTCTTAGTTTTTCAGCATCTATCACTTTTTGAAAAATTGCATTGCAGAAATGCAAGGGACATGTTAGCCCCATCTTGAGGAATTTTGACTTCATTCCCCTTATTGCTATTAGGAGAAGTTGTGTCATCAACACATGCCAATCATGAGACTTTATTCCTATTATCTTTAAATCTTTTATCAAAATTAGGTTTTTGATGTTATATGAGTATCCAGTAGGCACTTTTAATCCACACAAGCACTTGCACACTGATTTCTTCTCCTCAGCAGTTAAAGAATAGCTAGCTGGTGGTAGACAATACTTTCCATTTATCAATTCTTAGGATGTAGCTCTTTCCTTACATTAAGTTTTGTCAGGTCGTGCCATTACTTCAGGCCATCCTTTGTCTTGAATGTGATGTGTAATAAGGTGCCTTGAATGGGATGTCTAATAAGGTACCAATAATGCTTTCACACACATTCTTAATAATGTGCATGGCATCAATGCTACGTCAAACTTCTAGATGCTCTCAGTATAGCAGATATTTATAGAAAATTGACTTCTTCTTAAACATGGGTGCATTTGAAGGATCTACTTTTGTACCTTTCTCCTTGTGATTTTCACCCATCTTTCATCCCTTCATTACCTTCTTCCCAAAAATAACTTTAATGTTTTGAATGATCCTCAACACGAACGACCCACTCTTTGCTTGAGGGAGTTCACCAGCTTCTACGGTGTTATCAAACCTCTTTTTCATCCTCTGATACTTGTGCCCTATTAGTAAGAACCGACAGTGACACATGTAGACCAACTTCTGTAAGAAATGAAGGTGTAACGACGCGGTGTTATCCATACATACCATACATGTTGTCTTCCCTTTAAGCTGACCTAGTAAAGATAGTAAGGTAGGGTAATCACTGATGGTGACAAATATCATGGCTCTAAGCGTGAAGGGCTGTTGGTGGAACTCATCCGACATGTCAACTCCATCATTCCACAAGGTTGTCATATCTTCTAAGAATAGTTTTAGAAACACATCGATATTGTTGCCAGGTTGTCTTGGATGTTGGATTAGAAGGGTTAACATAAGGTACCTTCGCTTCATGCATTGCTATGGAGGTAGGTTGTATATGGATAAAACAAGGGCCAAGTGCTATGTGTTGAGTTCCATTCGTTGAAAGGGTTCATTTCGTTAGTACTCCATGCAAACCTTATATTTCTTGGTTCATTGCCGAAAGACAAAAACATGATTTCAATGTTTCTCCACTATTTAGCATTGGTAGGATGTCGAAGCTTGCTATCCTTCATGTGTCTACCTGAGGCATGCCAACACATCATCTTAGCATCCCTCTTACTAGAGAATAATCGTTTCACATGAGGATAATTGGTGAACCAAAACTGCATTCTTTTCTTCCTTAATGGATATGTAGAACTGCCTTCTTCTACAAAAGAACTACTCTTCCTTTTATTCTTTGTACCATTGTCCAAGGAGTCATCTTCATACTTATCATTGCCATTAACCTTCTTGTATCGACTCGCCTTGCCAATAGGATATGTTCAATTCTGCGTTCTCTTTACGATAAATGACACAATGGTTTGGATATGCATGCATCTTCTCTACATCTAATGATAGTGGGGTGATAAGTTTCTTGGAGAGGTAAGTGATTGTAGGTAATCGGTTACTTTTATAAATTATTTTGGCTAAAAGGCGCAACAAATTTGTGAAAATCTTGTCAAACCACCCATTGCTGGCCTTCAACCTTAAAAGCATCAGCATCGTATGTAGTAACATAAAATCCTTATCACATCCATTAGATTCCTCATACAACAAATCCTTAGTCATCTTCTGTAAAACCTCCACATTGTCTAAACATGTCATCGCTCTCAACAATTGCAAAACTACTTCACAAAACATTTTTTTTCTACATTGAAGATATGATCATGATCCATCAAATGCTCATTAAAGGGACCATTATCATTAAAATAATCATCAAAGAAACTATTATCATCACTAGGATTGACAACCATCTCTCGGGTACTTCAGTAGCCATTGCACCCTTTTCTTTTTTGGCATGTATGTTGCTCGCCGTGTTCAAACCAACATGCATAATCCTTCATGAATCTTCTCATAATAAGATGTGACTTTATTTCATATGTATATACCCATGCTACCTTGTTCTTGCAAGCAATGTATGGGCAATGTATACTCTTTTTCATTGTCAATATGGCATCCCTCTTAGTGGCTCTAATACATTCGTTGAGCTCTTTTAGGAATATGATGCTCTATCTCAAAGCTTCGTACATGCATGATCTCTCTATCTAAAGCCTACATGGAAAAAAAAAGAAGTACAAAAGGTTAATTGGTAGAAATTGCATGCCTCAAATGTAATTTCATAATTTAAATTAAATTAAACAGTCAAATCCTATATATTACATTTCTAGAGAGAGGATGGAATCCATATCTATCACAAAAACCAACAAATTAGGCTAAAACAAATAAAACCTCTTGAGAGATGTGGAGAAAAATATAAGTGTTAACTCTCTCCTCTATAGTGCATTGATCACTACATCTCCCTCAAGATCAATAGAGAAGGAGGAGGAATTGTCCAATTAACTCCATACCTACCTCCCACCCCCTCTCTCATTACTGCCTCCCTTACTCTCTATCTATAACCATGTCATTTATAACATCTAGATCTTAACCTAATAAAAGTGCTTCAAACCAACATTAAATATCACAAAAAGGTGAGTCCTTAGGAAGACTACACCTTTATAGATTCTAGGATCAAAACCTCCTCCCATTTTTAGTATTTTTGACTTGCCATCAATAAGCAGTGAAGCTTTTTCTAAATAACCCACTGGGTATAAGATGGGTATTTATGGAGAGTACTTAAAGTAGGTGTATGGTCATAAAAAATAGCCCGTACAATTCATCACATTAGTTCAGTTAGTTTTTAACGATTGTCTTCTTAGGTAAGTAGATTCTTCGTAGGTTGTTGTCTTCACAAATCATCCACCATAATGGTCCTATTACTATGGGTGGATATTTTTAAGAGACTTCTAGCATAACACATTTGCATGGACGGTCCTTAAGCCTAAAGGTCTCCTAGCCTTAGTTGTAGATGGGTGCATATTAAATCCATACGTAAACAAATGGTTTCTATAGTAGTGTTTTTTTATTAATTTTCTAGCCTTCTGTATGAGTAATGTGACTATTGGTCTCGTAAAATTAACATGGCAATTTATAGGAGACCATCCAATTAGCACGAATTAGAATATAGCCGTATATATGAAACAATACACTTATTTACTAGGATATCAAGTACTTGCTCTTGCCAAAGTTTCAAATCTCGATGGACAGAAAGAATAAGCCTTAATTATGAAACATGTATAGTGACATGTATAGTTCAAATCTAGAGCGAAGTGAGGGGGGCCTAACTTTCTTTGTGTACAGTGACATGTATAGTTCTATAACAATATTATACAAGTAGTTGCATACCCAATAACTATAAACATCATTTCTCTAATTGATAGCAATATAAAAAAGTACATAGAAAAAGCTAGAAATTGAGTACCATAATAGAGAAACCAACTAATAATATTTATGAAGTTGATAATGTATCAATCATACACAAAAGGTTTCCATTCACAAAAAAAATATCAATATATCATGTACAATGTGATCTTACCGTCTTCATTCCTCCATGGGACAATGGCCTAAAAGAGAGAAACATAATTTAATTTTCAATAATGAATAAATCATAAAATAATTTGATATAAATATAAACAATTGCCTATTCTTTGTCAAATTTGTGGGTGGTCACTTCATAAACTGATCAACCACCCTCTCATTAGTGACTTTCTTCATTTCTTCTTTCTCAACATAGGAAATCAATATATGACACAAGCTGTCATCACCAATGAAATTGTATAAAGATGTTTTCACAATCTTCAAAGCTGAAAAGCACCTCTCAACGGTAGTAGTGACAACAGGCAACACTAGTACTAGCTTCAAAAGCCGGTAAACCAAAGGGTAACAAAGATGTTTTCTTATCTCCACCATTTTTTTAGAAAGCTCACCAATAGTCCATATATTGGAGTATTTATCATCTTTTCACACATCAGCAATGTAAAGACAAAGATGATGACTAATTTCTCTTAATTCCACAAGAGTAAAATCAGCTGGATACATTTTTGCTAGTATCATCAAATTGTCCAGATTAAAATCATGAAATGAATCTCTAGGACTAAAAGCAGCTGAACAAACTAGCAATTGAAATGCTATTTCATTGAAATGGTTGCCAATCTCTTGAAGTAACCAATCAACAACAATATTAAAGCAATCCACATGATAGTGATGCATATTTGTTATTCTAGTTTTTTTGGCTTGGCTTTTGTGGATTAATATATACTTCTTCCATTTTCAACTTGATGATGTCATTCTTGTCACAGAAGGCTACACATCACATAGCAATTTTTTTCAACCATCTGTTCTAAGCCCATTCAAGGGAGACCTTGTTGACTTCACACATTTAATAGCATTCATAATGTTTTGATACTTCCATTGCAATGCTAATGACAAAGTGTTTGTGATTATCAATGTTGTCAACATGAGATTCAAATAAAAGATGAAGTCAAATAATTGAAAATACACTAAAGGACCATTTGCTTGATCTCTATGTGAACAACAATTGTTGGAAAAATGTCAACTAAACTTTTTAGTGTTTTGTAATGAGAACTCCAACGAGTATCTCCAAACCTTTGAATGCATTGCTCTTGGTTTAACCGAGTCCCAGTTTGAATTATCCCACATCCTAATGCCTTATCCACTTCATTATGATTGATTTTTCTAATTATGTCTCTTCTTTTTGATGATCCACCGACAGCATTTAATAAGGTAGAAACCATGCTAAAGAAATTGCTAACACCTTTATGTTTTCTTACAATGGCCACAATTAATAGTTACAATTGATGAGCGAAACAATCAACATAGCAAGCTGTACTAGTTTCCCTTTGGATAACTGACTGTAACCCATTAAACTCATCTCGCATATTGCTAGCACCGTCGTATCCTTGTCCTCTTACTTGGCTCAATCTCAACTTGAATTTGGTAAATAAAAAATCAATTGAACTCTTGAGGTAGGAGGACCTTGTTTCCTTAACATGGATCAAACCAACAAATGCCCCTTTCACAATTTTAGAGTTGTCAACATACCCAAGGACTATTGTCATTTGTTCTTTGCAAGATATATCTTGAGACTCATCAAATAGTAAGTAAAAAACATCATTCCTCATTTCTTCGGGAATGCAATGTAAGATTTCATTTGCAAAACATTGAGCTATGCCCCTTTGGATTTCAGGAGACACCATGAGACTATTAGCAGATGCATTTTCCCACCTTTTTGCCATAAATATGATCATGATATGCTAATAAATCAAGAATCTTCAAAAAGTTTCCTTTGTTATATGACCCTTTGACTCATCATAACCACGGAACTTTAGTAATGCCCTTGCAACATCAATTGATCCATTAAGATGGATAAAATATGTCTTCTTAATAGCATCACTAGCTTTTTGCACATTCACATCAATGTGTTGGCTTCTTTTCAACAAAGCATCACAGTTCTTCATTGCTTGATTGTGTAAGCTACCAACTCCACTGCTCTCTTAGACTCTTCTTTTGGACTTGTTGTACTCAAGCCAATCACCAAACTCATCAAACCATGCCGAGTTGAACTTTCTATCTTTGTTGGAAATAATTAAAATGGGAAATGTACTATCACGAGGTTAGCAAGGCCCATTCTCTAAGGATTTTTTTCTTACCATTTCTCTTTGATTGGGATGGTAATCATCAATTTCTTTCCTTAAGCCTGTATCATATTCGATCATCTCTTCCCAATTGGCTATTAAAGGGATGAACTCCCTTCATTGTTGCTACTATCCTCCATAGCAACCTATTCAAGACCACATAAATAATTTTTCAATCTTTGTGTTGGTACAATTACAAAAATACAAATTAAGGATGAGAGTTGAGAGAAGAGCTCACTTGCTCTTAGTTGGAGTTGGGCCTACTGCTTGCCGACCGTGAGTAGTTAGTGAGACAGTAACTGTAAGAAAGAGGACAGGACTATGGGCAACGATGACAAGCTGGTGAGCTCAAGACTCTAGCCACCATCCCCTCTATTTGCATGCGAGCAACGACAAGCCACCAAGCGCCTAAGACCTAACATGATTAAGGAGTAAGGACGCCGTCGGGTGGAGCAGCAATTGGTAAAATTGGGAGAGGGCTAGATGGGAGAGCTAGGGCTTACCCTACCGAGAGTGAAGAGGAGACACGAGACGGAGAGAGAGGTGAAGCCACGCACGGAAGATGAAATGAAACGATGTTGCCCTTGCCCTGAGTCTTGACCAATGATCATGTGCCGTGTGCACTCAAGTGTCAAGGCATCGCCTTAAGGCATCGAGCAATGCTTCTAGCCTCTCTTCCTCTCTATTTTGGGTCTTGCCTCACGAGCTTAAGGGGGTTGGTTGGGGTGCCTATGTGGTGGAGATACAAGGTAAAAACTAATTTTAAATTTTGGATCAAGTTCCTAGGCGCTTCTTAGGTCTATTGGATTCTACCCCTGAACATACTCGTGGTCACAAGTGCATGAAAGGAGTGTCTAGTGATAACCGCATCTTAATTTTTTAATAATGGATGTAAATCCGATCTTTACATCCCACATGGATAGTCAACTTTTCATTAGCCTAGTGAGTAGTGACTCATGTCTCGTAGAGCTATGCAAAGTCAGGGTTGGTATGCCAAATCATTTCCAAAAATCCAATCCATCTCAGATCCCTGAATTTTTCAACAACCTGGCTATATGTGATTTGCTTGGTCCAGTTTCGTAATAAATTCGTAGCGTTCAATTAAAAATTCCAGCGAGAACAAGGAAAAAAAAAGGATCAATTGGCACACATGCTCCGATCAACCTGTGAACAATGGAATAATCTTAATCAAATCAACATTGAGTAATTAGCATAAGCAAGATGCAGAAAACAAGGGTCAAGAAAGCAAGATTCATGTCGGAGGCAGGATAGAATATACACCTCGAGATCCCAAACTGAGCGTCGTTTTCCTGCTCTACGTGGAATCTACTCACGGTGCATGACTGCATCTATCGCAAAGCTCTACTAGTATATTGGTTAGTTTAATTACAAGTTTGCATCTCCATCTCCATCCAAATTAGGATCCACAAGTACATTGACAGCGTACTGAATCTGCAAGACTTTGTAAAAGATAAAACTAAATCTGATGATGCGCCGTGCAAGACCAGCAAGTGACCGTGAAGTGGTTTCGTTTCTTCTCCAGCTAGCTTTCTAGTAAATTGAAGGAACGGGCAGTGGATGCTGATGTACTTGTAGACTGTAGATACTATAGCATTGGTGCCAGTATTTTTATTTCCTTGGGGAATATAATGAAGGGTCTTATTGTTTGTGTTCAGTCGTTATCAAATTTTAAATTTTAAAAGTGGATTGAACTTAAAACTTAATGTTGAAGTTAATTTTAGAATATTTTTAACGTAGTTTTTTTTTACATTGGCTTTTAAGTTATTAAGAATATATAATTTATGATCGCTAGTAAGTTACTTTCACTTATAATCAGTCGACGGGCAAGCAATGAGGCCAGAAAGCACCTTTTGCTGGTAGTATTATTCCAGCATTTTGAGCATGCATCAAATGATCACAAAATCTTAATTTCATAATATAATATACCAGCTAAGAACTTGGTACTTCTGAAGATGTAATTGCAAGCTAGTATAGTTCCAAGTTAGTAGACTACTATTTTATCATTGCACCTGAATTTGCTACTCTTCTTCCTTACATTTGGAAGCACCACGTACAGATGACCCTTTTCCTTTGTTCAACAATCTATACCATTATACAACCTTGTTGATAATGAACAAGTCTTATATATCAAGAAAACTGGCTAGCACAACAAATTAGTGTGATTGAATTCAGTTTCTGAACTTTTACAATGGTCAAATCTTTACTTTCACAAGGGTTTCAATGAAGCAAAATATGTCTGAAAGCAACTATAATCCAGAACTGTAATACACGATTAGGGGCGAAGGGCTACTGGAACAGTCATAATTTGCCAAAATATTATGATGCCTTATGCCATTGGTTATCTTTCGTATGGACTCACAAGGGCAAACACTTCTGCATGCAGCCACCTGCCTTGTAGATGCTTCTATGGCCCAAGTCCTAATCAGCGGCTTATGTGCCCTAAGCAGAACAAGGTTGCACACAAATACCTTATATATGGCCTTGTAGAGCCTTTCTTTCTTAGAACACTAAACCGTGACCAAAATTGCATTGAACATAGTACTGTAACTGATCCCAAAATATTGGGACATGGTCCATTCCATAAGCTAAGCACATTTGGTACATATGTCATAAACAGTAAAATTAGCAATAGTAGTCACAAAAACTGTTGATGTGTCTTAACCGTAATTTGAAGGCTCTGGTTAGATTTTAACTCTAGCTTATCTCAATTTACTTAAAACTAAAAGATTGTGTTAAGCTAAGTTGAGTCACAAAAACTATATAAAGCTGCACAAACCATAGCTAAAACATACATATTGTGGTAAAATGCTTTCTCTCTTTAAGCACAGTGAAAATAATACAGTTGGCTAGCATACACAATTTCAAAGTGAACAAGACAGCTGATGGAATAAACAAAGGATGGAACAACTTGATGACTGGCATCACTCCAACACATGCACAAAGCAAATATTGATCAAAAACTGTCCTTCCAGACAAGAAAAGGTAGCACTCATATTCTAATGTACTATCAGTCGTTTGTAACTACAGAACTTACAATTACTCTTAAGCTGGAACATACTCAAGTATTGGGTCAGCAGGGTACTCCTCGTATCCACTTATGCCGGTAATTCTTAACCTTGTGTTTGGCTGCAAAAGAACAGATATTTTTAAACTAAAAGAATTTTAATTGCTTTGCTGTTTGGAATGTAAAAACTGAATCAGCATTTATCAATACAATTCCACCTTTCTCCAAGATGGTAATTGAAAAAACTTACCTGTCTGTGGCCAAGTTTCCTCTGGTACTTCTTCTTCTTCTTGTATTTGAAGACTATCACTTTATCATCCCGTCCCTGATATACAAATATTGGGAGTCAAGTAATTTTGAATATCCATGGTTAACCCAACAACATATAGAGGACATACCTGTTCCTCGACCACTGCATGAACAGCAGCATTGGTCACCACTGGCATGCCAATGTAAGCCTTGTCTCTAGTTGATACTAGTAATACCTTGTTTAATATTATCTGCACATCAGCATTATCTAGAAGTGAGGATTTCTGGAAAAGATGTTGTTGACTGAAAGGCTTTGATGTTGTTGTTGAGAATTTCTGGAAAAATACCAAAAATGCCAAGGACCTAAGCCAACATATGGGTCCTATGAGATTGGAAGCTTTGTATTAGAGGAGTATTTTTAGTGAGAAAAAGAACGAAGCTAATATATGCAGGCTACACAAGGAACTAATAGAAAAGTTCTGAATAAGATATTTATGTGAAATTAAGAACTGGGATTGAAGTGTTATAATTACAGGGAAGTAATTCTTTTAGTTCTAAAATGCACTAGCTCACTATCACTTTTGATAACTTTAGAATGTACAATCTGCCTCATTGTTTCAAAGTTTGTATTGCATCTCGTGGATGAAAAAGAATAACCACCGATAACCAATACTATTTGTTTTTCCTTTCCCTAATTTACTATCACCTTCTAGAAGCCACCTCAGCATCATATACCTTCTACATTTATGGATTAATACAAACCAACTAACTAATAACAATAAGCCATATTTCTAGTTAGGTTGTAACAAGTATCCTCCTGCATCCTCTAAGTAGCAGCAACAGACCTGATCATTGGCATTGGCGCCTTTCAGCCTCTGTGTGTATATATACCTTCCAGGCATCACAATGTACTGTCTCGACCCAATCTGCGATAGAAGAAAAATAATCAAAACAGCTCCCTTGTTATTATTCACAATGTTCATACAGATACAATCTGTAAGACTAGTCTCGTGTCATTCAGAAACACGGAGAAACCCTCCTCAGATGCAATCTTGCAGATTTCAGCAATGAATCCAAACAATTCTCTGTAAGACTAGTCTCGTGTCATTCGGAAACCCTGTAATTCGCTGTGCCGTTTTGTTAATGATGTGTCCTGTACATATTAATCATCAGTGTGCGCGCATTCCTATTGGCGCGTGAATACTAAGCTTCTTATGCAGCATAGAGTAAACAAGAAAATCCTGAAATGCTCTCACTTCACCACAAGAAACAATGCAAATAGCGCCAATGCCCGTGTAATGATACTATTTACAGAATTCGAGGTAATGTAGCATGAACAAATATGATAATTTTTTTGCAGCGAGCCGAGCCGGACTAAATCTGAAATATTGGCGGCAAAGGGGCGGAGCGGAGAGAGCGCGCAAGCTAACCCAACCATGACAACGGCGAAGATGTCGGCGTCCTTCCCGGCGCCCGCTGCGGCCAGCTGCGACTCTACAGGCTCCGGCACCGCAGCCTCCTCCTCCTCTACCACCTCCGCCTCGGCCTCGGCCTCCACGGGTGCGGGCGCCAGCTTCTCGGAGAAAGCGAGGAGCCGCCAGCGCCGCAGAACGGAAGCGGCGACGGAGAGCGAGCATCGCGAGGCCGGGAGGAGGGACGGGGCGGAGGGAAGCGCTAGGGTTTTGGAGGCGAGGAGGCGGAGAGGCAGCGTCGCGATGGCCATCGCCGGCGCGAGGGAGGGGAGAGCGGTGGATGGGGTGTAATGCGAGTGTGGGCTTTGGGAAGAAAGAACGGGGATAATATTGTGGATACGGAGCTATCCTGAGCCGTTCAATCGGATATCGACGGTTCAGATCAGATGACTGTGAAAACAAAATTAATTTTAGCTTAGTTTTTTGGATGCCAAATTTAGCCTGTCCTAAACTAATTTCAGGCCCACCGGCACAGTAAATAACGTGGACGACCTAAATCTTCGCGGCCCGGCCCAGACTGGCCCACATCGCCACGTGTGAAGATTTTCATCGTTCTATCGTGTAAATTCACTTGTCGATAGTAGTATATGTTTTGTAAAATCACTTGTATATAGTTCTATGAGTAAAATATATAGTTGTTATTTAAACTTGTACCTCGTTGAAGTGTATGACTTGTAAAATACGTATATAGGCTCTTAATATTAGTTTAAGGTATCATCCGAGATCTAAAGGTAATACGATACAGTTTAAGTGTTGATGTAGCTATCATAAAAATGTATTTAAACAATTTACTATGCTCTCTATATTAGTTCTCTTCTTTCAAATTAGTAATATATGTGTTTTCAAACATAATAAATAAATGTAAAGTAGCTTCTTTTTATCTAATGCAATGCGAGTCTTCTATTTTTCACTTTGCACTGCATACTTTATCCTCTTTTTTTAACTGATTCTACTTTGCTTTATTTATGGAAGATTCAAATGGCTATGATATATGCGATCTTACTGTGTGACTCGTATATTTATATAATGCATGAAATAAAATTTGTCATATATCATATATATGTAGCTTATGTTATGACTTGTATAAAATTATAATATTTTCATGAAATGAGCTGCATGACTGTTATTGCTAAGGATGGGCTGGCTTTTTTCTCTCGCTATGCCTTACGGTGAGAGAAAGAAAAAAATGACAACTCTAATAGATATGTATGTGATATGTGACTTAGTTGTGTGGATGTATTTGACTTTTTAAAATTATCTGTGTTGTCTTATTCTTTATAAGACATGGCTAGCAATTATCTAAGAATAGCCAATAAAAATATGATATCTTTAAAATAGAAAACAAGTCATCTTGTCGCTATAATTCATCACAAATAACACAACACCGATGGGTGGTAATGCAACTCATCATTAGAGCTCTAATCATCTGTGGCAAATCATAATTATAACCCACCCTACATTACTCACCGTTGATAGATAGTAGTGTAACCTGTCATTATACTTGATTTATCATAAATGATTTATGAGTGATGTGTGGTAACCCGAAGTTAGGGATGCACTCATATGTGATGAGTTATTATTATTGCCATCATAAATGAGGTCATCACGGTTGATTGTTGGGTATTGACTCACCACATATGAGATTTCCTCTCATCAGTAATCAACCAATGATCAATATCGGTATCAATACCTATCACAAATGTATGTTAACATATGATCTATTATGAAAGATGTGTTGTATATTAGTATAACAGACTCGTAAGTTGCCTTACTCTCCTTCACTTCATCTACCTTATAGTTACCAATAACAGTTCACAATCTTCATACTTCACGGAACAATGCAGATCATCTTGCTCATATCTAATATCCTAGATCACATATACCTCTCACCTCTGCTATCCCCCAAATTCTGTAGCCTGATCGCCTTGATCATATCCGCGGCATATCTATCCCGCAATCGTTGCCTCGATAACACAAGCACGCCCCTCCCCTAGCCGCAGCAGTGCCTCCATCACCCAAAAGCCTATCACCGCACTGTCCTTATACCATCCTCATTCGTCGCTGGGCTCGCTGTGTGGTGCCCCTCCCTCTTCCCCACAACCGTCCCGTTTGCCATCCGTCACGATGCAATACAATCTTCTCTTCTTCTTCCTAGCCATTCCCTCCACCTACCCTCCCGCGGCTGTGCAAGCAAGGCATGGCGACACCCTGTCTTCACCTCCGGCACGATGCTACCATGCCTCAAACTTATCGTCCTCCCTTCACTCACGAACGACGAGATAGAGCAGCCGATCCACGGCGGTCTAGGGTTTCATTGCATCTTTCTCCCCTTCGACGATGCCAAAAACATGTGTGAATTTTCTATATATGGCACTCGATTCGTGACAATTTACCGCTTAATTTGTAGCGCTTTCAAAATTTGTCATCAAGAACGTGAATTGTTTCATTCCGTGGCACTCTGTCTATCGGAAGCAGCATCCATTAGCCCGACCGTGCTGCGCGCCGTTGTTCGTCAACATCGGGGACGGGGAGCAGCTCATCGACGCGAACGCCGCCACAAACGAGCTCCTCCCTGCGTGCGCGTGCATCCGGCTGCTCTTGAGCGCCGTGTCGGGGACGGGGAGCAGCTCGTCGACGCGCGCGCCTTAGCCGACAAGCTCCTCCCGCCCGCGTCGCCGGCCAGTGAGGTCCTTCCCATACGCGCCGTGGCCGGCGAGCTCCTCCCTGCCCGCGCTTGCATCCGGCTGCCCTCGAGCACTTGCATCCGGTTGCCTCCTCCCGACGTGCGCATCCTACCACCGTTAAGCGCCGCCGGCCAGCGAGGTGTTCTAGGCACGCAAACGACGACTTCGACCGACGATCTACTCCCGCCCCCGATGTTGACGAGCGATGGCGCGCGGCACGAACGGGCTGACGGACGCTGCTTCGGATGGATGGAGTGGTACGAAATAAAACAATTCGTGTTCTGGATGGCAGATTTTAAAAGTTATACGAATTGAGTGGAAAATTCGAAAAAGCATATACCGAAAATTCACAAAACACGCCGGATGGCGGCTGGATCTGGGCTGTCCCACGGTTCTCTCCTCGGCACAGGCAGGATGGAGGGGTCCTTCGCTCCTCGTCAGCTCGATCTTGCCGGCCCTGGTGGGCGGTTGTGCTCCAACCCGTCGCCGGCGCGGGTCCATATGTGGCGGAGGAGGGCGTGTCAGGTGGTGGTAGACAACGATCCCAACGGCGCTGATGGACGACGGCCCCGAGGCCCACATCGGCGCACTCCCTCCCGCAGACGGCCAGCTTCTAGGCGTTGCTCCCACGCCAGCCGGATCGGTCAGGGGCGCACCGTGCAGGCCCTCACGCTCAGCGCATCAGCGCGTGCCACGACCATGCCCCTGCTATTGGCGGCGATGGCACAACGGTGTCTCCCCACTTGGATTCACAAAGCCATGCCCCATGCCGCCTGCTACTAGCTGCTATAAAGTTGGTAAGGGATTGTGGCCGTTTTTTGTTTTCTGTCGTTTCCAGATTTTCGCTCAGGGTTGGGATGGAATCACCACTGGACTAATTTTGTGACGGCATCTGTCTAGCCATATGGCCAACTACCTAGAGGACTAATCAGTCTCCTACAGATTAGTAAGCTATATATCCTTGGTGTTTGTGCAGTTCACAAAAAATTCAATAGTTGACAAATGCTCTGTTAATTGAAATGCTATGTTGGATACAAATTATCAAATAGAAAATGCTTTCCAAGGTTGTGAACATTGGTTTATTAACTGAAATCGACATACACGCTATTCCACTCTAATCATTTGCACCACTGATTTTAAAATGGTATAAACATATAAGTAGGATTCTAGATTAATTACGAGAGCTACTCTTTTAAGTTAGAGCTAACTAGGTTAATTCAGTCAGCAAGCTCCTTTGCAGGAATTGGTTCTTCATCCATGCGTGTTAGAACACAACAGGTGCCTTTCCGACAATTGTTTTGCACATTACTCTGTCAAGACCTTGGGTTTTTCCTTTCGTACTTTAGGAATCAAGTCGTGCTAAACGCTTTGTAAGCGCTCTGTATCAATAGAAGTTGCTGGGAACTAATTAGTGATTTTCTCTGCTTGTTGTTGCTGCTGTGGCCCCCACATCCCATTCCTTTGTTTCCTCTATTGAATAGAGGAATTTCAAATCTGCTGACCCTGTGTTTGGTGAGATGTTGCGGACGCATTGGTAATTAGTTCATTATTTTACTTCCTCTTGCACCCATAATAAATGATATGATTTTCGAGAGAAAACAAATCGTCCAGGTGCAGGATGTTGTGAAAGCACCCATTCCTTTCAAAATCAAACACTTGCATGCACACATCTTGACAACTCCACTGACTTTGCTCTTCCAATTGATTTGTTCTGTAATAGTGGAAACCTCTATTGAGACCTAGGATGCTGAAGTCATGCGTTTCTCCATTGTCAAATTGATATATCTGCACTACTGATTTCCTGAGATAGCACCCTAATTTTGTTGAAGTGATCTGAGGATAAAATAGTAAGAGGGACGTTTATGAACTGAAGATGGAAGGCTGAATATTAACTTGCAAAGAATAGGAGCTAGGTCAGTAATCCAATAAAAAATCCAAACACTACTGTTTGTAACTTTTTCTTGGAAGAAATTATGGCTCGTAATATTGTTAGTAAGTTAATGGCAATTCAGACAGATAACCACTTTAGCTTTCTATCACTGGTGCTTGGCCTTAGGAAGAAATTATGGCTCATAATATTGGTTTTACAACTTTGCAGGAGGAGGGTTAATTTTTTTTGGAACGTATGGATGTTATGTTTCATAATATTTCATCTTGTCGTTGTTCAATGCAGTACAATCCAACTATTGAGGCAGATCAACAACAGCTTGAGTCTTGAGCAGAGCGATACAAGGTCCTTATATAAGTACTGTATGCTCACAGCCCTGTAAGTTTATTATGAACAGTGCAATCAAATATACACGTGCTCTCTATCAATTTTTCTGTTATTGGTGCAATGGCCGTCTTAATACGTACTGCCTATTGTATTTCTAAAAGAGAAGGCAGCTTTTCAAAAGTCACATGCTGATTGCTCATATACCATATGAATCTTAAATTGTATTCAGACATGCTGAGCTACACTCCAGTATTTTTGTTATCCCCTCTTATTTCTAAATGAATTATTTCCCTAGGTATAGGCGTATAGGCCTAATACAAGTGATTTGTATAGACCCATTTTTATATTGGATAATAGGATTTGATCTCTATATTTTTTTCGAATATGTTTTTATGTTTGTTTGTTTGTGCTGGACTGCTTAATTGCCATTGAAATGATATTCTGTATATATGCATCCTATGTAATCATTTGAGTATCCTGCTGGACTAAATAGTAAATTGGTGGTGAACTTATTATATATGCGTCCTATAATCATTTGAGTTTCCTGCAGGACTATATAAATAGTAAACTTGGTGGTGAACTTGTATCAGATGCATCTGTATAGAGCACAGATGTTCTTAATTTTATTTTAGGACCTGTACTTGCCTACTTTTTTGTGGCTTGGAACTCAAATTAGAAGATGAAGTTACAAAAGCTTGTGATTATTTTTCCCCAATCTGTAGTTAGACCGTCTTTCTTTTCTGCTAATTCAGGAAAGATGAAAGTTATATTTCATTCTAAGAAAAGATTCTGCATACATCTGAGGGGCTCAAATTCAAGATGTGATGTGGCAATCATGAGCAAGCTTGACAACCCAAGTAGGATATGACAACATTAGTGCAAGTTAATCATAATAGCAACCATATCCAGTTAGTCTTCTCAAGAAATGACATTTAGGAAAGGATGAGATAAGTATTAATGTTTTTTTATTCTTTTGATTCCATATGCTTGATTGGCATTGTGATGCTACAAGCAGCAAATGGTAAGAACTAACACACACATATTATACTAGTATATCCATGGTGCGCAATAACTAAAACACGCTTCTAGTATAATAAAATTTTTATTGCAAGTTATATCGTCCTATTGAGTCTATTAATATAATTTTTACTTTGAGGTATTTGAGGACGATATACCTTGCTGTAAAAATTTTATTATGTGAGAAGCGCGTTTTAGTTATTGCATACTCTGAGTGTATTTTAGCGCATCCATGTGTATGTGTGTATAATAGAGTTGGATTATTCTTTATTAATCTCAATTTCAGTTACTTTGAAGGTCATCAGGGCATGACCAGCTAATTGATTTTATGAATGTTCTTTCAAGAACTTGCACCTTTTTGTTTCAGCTTGTACAATTAATGCGATTGATCTTCCAGAGTCAGCTTCAAGCTTGATTGAACTGATATGCTAAACTGAGATTCTGCACAAAGACGATGTAGTATTTTCTTTCATAATACAATTTGTCGAGCTTAATTTATTTCGGTAATATTTCTTATGGAACACAAATGATGATTATATAGTCATTGGAATTTGGTTTGCCCCTTTTTGGTATGATATTTCTCTTACTGCTTAAAAGATCCTTGGAACACCTGATACTTTTTGCAGTGAGTCCTATTTAACAGAAATCAGTGAGATACTTTCTGCAAAATGGTACATATGTTGGCAAGTTCATTGCTAGAGTCCCTACTTTTACTTAACAGTAATCGGTGAACATATGTTGCTGGCAAGGGAGAAAACATGGTATGTTACTGCATTGTGTATTTTTGTTTGACACATGGATTTTGACTTGCCCAGATGCACCATACTAAGGAATTTGAATGGAACACTCCATTGTACCTTTTGTTAGTTGCTTTAGGTACAATTTAGATGAAATCCTATTCAATCTTCCCCAAGAGAAGCCTAATTTTAGTTTCGGAAATGCATGGTACAGCTTTTCCGCATGATTGCAAAATGCTTGAATAGCTGATTTTCAAGTAATTTTCTTTCCAAATTCAGAACTGTAATTTGAAGTCGGCCTCGATTAATATTTTCTCATGAACTGTTTCTCGTTGTGTATCATGGTCTGCATTGGTGTTTGCAATTATCCAGTCCTAAAAATGCTTGTAGTACATGATTTAGAAATTAACATGGTTTTTCTATATAAGGGATGTCATCAGATTGCTTAATGAAGTAGTTGCAAAGATGTTTACCTGTTGATTCTTATGCTTATTGTAATCCAGTATTCTTTTGATCTCTTTCCTTTTGCCCTGTGCTCTGAACTTCATCTTTATATCATAAGCTAGCTCCAGTAGCCTGAGATGGAGATGACTTCAGAACTTTACTGGCAAAAGGTAGATGCTGAATATGCTCTAATATATGTCCTTCTTGTTAACCTGATAGAAATTTCTGCGTGGTCTTGTTTTTTGTTTGTTAGTGTACTACTGTTTTGTGTTTGCTTTTTTGTTGTTTCCCCTTAGGAGAGAATGAGTTGGCGTAGATGCTTCTTTCCCTGGTTGTTATGTTTTTCCCTGGATTTTTTTTATCTGCTCTTCCATTTGATGCCATTATTGGCAATTGAATTTTGGGAGAGGAAAGGGTGATGGTGATATCATCCCACATATGACATGGTGACAATGTTTTCGGTATTTTGCCATCAACTTGTTAAGGTTTAGAAGATTAAGGTCTTTTTTAATATCTTTTCATTGTTTGCCTTGTCCCTTGAACCTCATAGATGGGCATCGCTATCCATCTCTATCGTCTTAAACAGTAGTATAAACTGCTCCTTACTAGCCATAATAACATCTTTTGGCAGATAGCAATAGATGACCACAATTATTTTTTGTCACGTTCCTTAGCTGAAAGGCTTCTTGAAGGGGAATAAGAGTTTTTTTTATGGAAAAGGGGAATAAGAGTTATATGCAGTCAATTTAGGTCATTGTAGACAGCCACAGATAGTGGTGTATCTACATATACAACCGTAAAGTTTTTATAATGTAGCACAGTTCAGTAGTATTGTGCAGTTTGAACATCCTTGTTATTTCAATCGCTCTCCTAGATTGGCATCTTGAGTCACATACATGAAAGCTAGAGCCTGAACCATCTGGTGAAAAATAACACTGTCTAAATTTAATGCAAGGATTGAACTTGTTCTGAAAATTTTACTGTATTATTGTTTTGTAATTTGTTCCTGAACTTATGAAGTAATGCTATATTTCAGATTACATCAGTCGTTCAGGTGATGATGAGAGCTGGAACACAAGCTACATGTTCAATGTAATACTTCGGTACATTCCATGCTTCTCCTCTCTCTCTCTCTCTGCTTAAGTTGTATGATCGAGCATTACTAAGTTATTTTAGACCTGCAGTTGGTAACAGAAAATGAATCTTTAATTTCTAATGTATGTTTTCTGATCAATTAGTGAATCGTATACCCCTATTTTCTGTTTTTTTTCCAATGTAAGTTGGCTGATATATCGATGTACATAAGAACAGTAAGTATATATACAGATGATGGCACACAGGAGAAGTGGATTCCCTTTCTTTATGTGATATGAATGCCATAACATGTTAGACTATTAGCCTTTTATTTCTTAATAATAGTCCATGCATGAGAAGAGCGGAAAGAGATTGGTGGTTCATTACCATCCAGTGCATTTCTAAATATGTGCAGTCTTTAATGTATTTTGAATTTTATAGAGCCAACCTGATACGGTTTTCAGAACAAACAACTGCTACAGCGCATGTTATAAAGTAGAACATAAAGGGAAAGACAAACTCTTATGCGATTCTATGGATTTGTTAAAATTGCTACTTTCTAGAACAAAATTTTACAACCCACACAAAAAACCACAATGAGAAAAGGTTTTATTCTTTCATTTGAGTATTTACAAACCACATGGTGTACAATAATGACTAATCAAATGCCATGCACATATTTCTAGCCTTTTAGGTACATGATTGAAGGGATGTGGTTAGACCTCAGAAAGACAAGATACGAGAAAATCGATGAGCTTTACAAATACTGCTAAAGAATGTCTGACTAATGAGTGTTCTGGTGATGGATATTGCACCTGGGTCGAAGGCAACTGAAAGCGTGTACAAATGAGTCCCTCGGTATTACGAACCAGCTCAGGAACGTACTCTGTGATGCCAGAGAGAGGAGTAAGTGCCAACATAGTGGTTTTCATTAACAGTCAAACAGTCTAGACTGAATGTGGGCATATAATAATTCTTTCAAATGATAGTTCTTTGTTTATAATAATTCTATGTATCATTCCTGTAGAATGTGTACAGTGACTGACCCCTAAACGTATAAAGGGGTCGGATCTATATATATACAGCCCAGACCAGTGGTCTGTCTAACACCCTCCGCAGTCGTAGCGGAAGGGAAACGGACGCAGAGACTGGACCAAAAACTGGTGAACAAAGGCGTGGACAGGCTTTTGGTCATTATATCGGTAAACTGATGTGCCGATGGTATATGGAGCACCCGAACCTATCCTAATACAACCTTGTCACAGACAAAGTGGATATCGATCTCGATGTACTTGGTGCGTCGTACCTTGCTAGGCCCTGCCTTTTCCTTTGCCCTTGCCTTTCCCGGTGTGGGCTGTGTTGCTGTGGCCGGAGCCATGGCCACTAGGACCGCAGGAGGAAGGGGCAGCGCAAGAAGCTCGGCAGCCATTATCGGCTGCGGCAAGAAGAGCGGTGTGGACCACTGTCTTCTCATCGTTGGCCAGACGGAGTTCTTTAAGAACTAGCATGTCATGAGTTCGGACGAACGATAGAAGAGGTGTGGCGTTGGCAATGTCATCGGCGATGTTGGAGAAGCGGGGATTGAAGCTTTGCAGAAAGGCGAGGACGAGTTGAGAGTCAGCCACAGGGCGGCCGACGTCCCGAAGAGCAGCAACCTTGACTTTGAGGCGCTGACAGTACGAGGAGACAGAGGAGTCGCCTTGTACCATGGAGTGAAACTCGTTGAGGAGGAAGATGGCGTGAGGCTGCTTATTGGCCAGGAAGATCCGCTCGATGGCCACCCAGAGATCCCGGGCAGTGGGGTCGGTATCGTCCATGGCGAGGTCGAGGACAGAGTCGTCGACCGAGCCGAGCAGCCAGCTGCGCACGCAGCACTCGGCGATGTCCCACTGAGGATCATCGGGGCGAGGTGGAGCGGAGCCATTAATATGGGACCGGAGGCCAAATTTTCCACAGAGAGATTTGAAGAAGAAAACCCACTTGGATTAATTGGCGTTAAAGTTAAGGGAGATATGAACGTGAGATTTTACGTTCACAGCAGCGTAGGGAGGGGAGAAGATCGGCGAGGTGGTGCCCGAGGTGTGGTCTGAGGCACCGAGGGCCAGAGCAGATTCGACGACTGGGAGAGTGCCGGAGCTGAGAGCGGACTCGGTAGCCATGACGGGAGAACGGGAGCAAAGAGCCAATGGGAGAAAGAAGCCGATGGGAGGAGGAAGCCGATGGGAGGGGGAAGCCGATGAGAGAACGGATCGGCTGATTAAGGATGTGAGAAGCCGATGGAAAGTGGGCATGCCAGCCGATGAGGAGTGGTTGGCCGATGGGGAGTAGGCAGCGGAGTAGGTGAGGACAGAGTGGGTGGGTCAGAGAGTAGTTGGGTCACGGACGTGCGAGGATTCACGTCCGTGAAAAGAAGATTCACGTCCGTGGACTTGTGGAGGCCAAGGAGTGGGGCGGACGTGAAAAAGGCAGGGAGTGGCCGGACGCGAAGATAATATGTTCGCGTCCGGAAGGCAGGGATTCGTGTCCGTGGACACATGGACACGTTGAATTGGCTTGGACGTGAGGGGAGAAGGTTCGCGTCCGAGAGCCGTTGAGCGTGTCGAAAAAGGTGAGAACCGAGGGAGGTGTCCAGTCGATGGAGGGTTGGACAAGTTCAGCCGATGGAGACGACGAGCGCGGAGGTGCGCCGGCATCAGAGAATGAAAGATGCACGAAACAAGAGGAAGAGCGGAAACGGGTGCGAAGCGAGACGAGGAGGCAGATCGAGACCGTCGCTTGGTCGTGCGGAGGTGGGACGAAGAAAAGAAGGTAACTGTGGGAGAGACGGGGAGAAGAAAAAATGGAGACAAGAGAGCGAGGAGAGTACCGGGAAGAGGATCGGCGACGAGAAGAAAACGTCGATGACGAGGAGAAAAGGGTCGGCTCACCGAAGGGAGAAGTTAGCGCGCCGAGATATCTAGACTCGCTCTGATACCATGTAGAATATGTACAGTGACATGACCCCAAGCATATAAAGAGGGTCGGTTCTACATATATACAGTCCAGGCCAGTGGTTTGTCTAATTTTATATGAATTGTAATTTGTAAATTTATCTCATTCTATGCTTGGCAAAACATATATCTTCCTTCAGTTGTTTTGTATTACTAAATATTACGTAACGTTAGCACGGGCGGATTAATGTATGGAAAAAAATATGGAATGGACTATAGATGTTGGGAACCTACATATTAAGACATGTAATTCTGAAAGCATAATTAACTCACAAAACTATGGAGATGCCATTCATTCTTAGGCACCTATTTGTTCGTTTGCACGTACTGTCTGCCAAACTCATTTTTCTTGGTGTTGTTACGTTCTTATTCTCGTTGGAGAGCTCTACAGGCTTGTTAAATTTGACCGGGCTTGATAATCGAATCAATGGGTATACCTAATTAGGATCACTGTTAATCAACGCTGGATAATTTCTTGATTTTGCGTGCTTCGTGGTTACCTATATATGAAGGTATTGATTAGACCAATAAAGGACGGGGGAAGAAACGACAGTGACGAGAGCTCTCGTGAACTCTCGGGCGAAAGAGCTAAACCGAACTACTCCACCTCGAACCGTCTTCCTCGTCAGCTCCGATGGCCTCGCCACTGGCGAGATGAGGGAGAGTGGTACAGCCACCTTCTTCTTGTAGATCTATTAGTTTAGTCGGGTTTTTTTTTTCTGTTAGGCCTCGAGTCATCCCGTTGATTTTCTTTTGGTTTGAGCGTGAAGCTCGTCGGTGCCGGCCTTCTCGTCCTGGGTTTCATGGAGGAGTTTGCCGGAGTTTCTTCTGGTAGTAGCCCTCTAATACTCGGAGTAGCTCTCTGTCATCGTGAGCTGGGAGCACGCCGGATTTAGTCAAAGTGAAAGAACGTTGATATTGGAGGTGAATAAACGTTTTTAAAAATCACTTCAAGTGATATAAGATTTATCAGAACTTCTTGCCTTAAACTCCGGACCTTCCGATCAGCTTTTACTTTTTGATTGAGAAAGCTAACTAATGGTCTTTAGCACCGGAACTTCCGATCCTCTAATTCTAGCTCCTCAAAAAGAAAAACTCGGAGAACAAAATTTGTAACAAGTAGATATAGATAATATAAAGAAACACATAGAGATATAAAGAAACACATAGAACTAAGTATCACAAGCATAACAAAAGCGGATGGGGTTTTTTCATACAAGTTTAGATCTCTTGATTCTAGGCTCTAAGTAGCCATATCTCGATTAATCCCATGTCTCACCGAAGAAATTTTATCCACTAAGTTTTCAAGTGATCACTAAGATTTAAGCTTAGATAATAAGCATCTACCTCCAATAAAATTTACTTTACCAAAAATAACCTCCTACAAGCTGTTTAGCTTTCTACTCAATCTTATCTCTTTCCTTATGTAGGTGTGTTAACGCTAAAATTTGGTAAGCCCGAGGAAAATTAGAAAGACAATCGGTTTAGTAAAGAAGAATCTGATTGCTACAGGAAAGAAGCCAATTGAATAAAGCAAAGAAGGATTCAGTATAAGAATAGAAGATTATCTAAATAAGAACAAGTCTGAGGAAAAGCCATAAAAATGACGACAATATATTCTATCTATGTAAATCGTATCTTATATAGATAAAAATGTTTAGTTAGTTTAGTTAACTTCTTTAAAAATATTTTTCTTTTATTTTTGTTAGAAAATAACGTTCGATGGTTGTTGTAAACGCGTCGGACTCTGTAATGTCAGAGTATAAATATAGACCCCATGGGAGCCTGTAAGATATCATTCGATCAATATAACTTTGGCGCATCGCCACTTTAATTTATCTAGGTTTTTACCGACGGGTTTTTGCTCTTGACGCGGAACTGCATCGGTTAAGTTCGATCTCCGACGAAAGGGTAAGTCCCGCCACTATCCCGGTATGTCTCGCTTTGTCTAAGGTTACATCGATTAGGTTCGACCTCTTAGACAAATCGGATGTATCGCATCATGTCCGTGCAAGGTTTATCAGTAATCAAGATCTCTCTGTCATTGTTGGTCTTGTGCTGCATCGGTTAGGTTTGACCTACGAGGTTACCGACAGTAGATTAAGCTGTAGGCCTATAGATCCTTGTACGACGTTTCATCGAAGTGTTAGCCGATGAGTTATCTATACCCCAAGCACCACGCCTAGCGTATCGACTCTTTGACCGATATACACTAGTCTTCAGAGACTTCCCTCGAGCACCACGCCAAGCGCATCGGCTAGAAAGCCGATGCGCGCCTGTCTTTAGAAAGACGTACTCTCATCGGCTCAGCTAGTTGATGGGTTCGCTCCGTTCTTACTTTAGCACGACCAATCCGGCGTCCATCGTCCTGTTGCCATTGGCCTCGGCCTCGTACTATCTCAGTTAGGTCCGATCTTTCAGATTCGGTGCTAGCGGCGTCGTCATGGCAGGCGATGGGTCTCGTGCTGTCATACCCGAAGCAGCATTGGCTTTGCAGCCGGTGTCTTTTATACGATTTCTTACCAGTTTGCATATGCCTTCATCGGCTTTCCAGCCGATGAACGAGCAGTACAGCTTCCGTCGGCAACCAGGAGAGATCTCGCGTGCTTTGCTGTTCTCTAAATACGCTTTGGTGCATCCATCGGCTCTATGGCCGATAGATCAGGATCTCGCTTTTGCTACACCCGAAGTCATTATGTCCTTTGTCAACATCTATCTACGCCGATAGCAGGAGCAATCCAAACGCGACCGATGACCACCTCGATCCTATCGGTGGTCAGCTGATAGCGAGAGCTCATATTGGCCCATTGTCTGACTGACTCATTTGCCTCACCTCCTGATCAATTGTAGGATCAAATTGACTGTCGCACCCACACCGTCGCATCGGAGCCGAGCAAGCCTCCCAGGCCTCGGTGCGCTTACCTTGAGCCACGGAGAGAAATCAACCGACCTGCACTGGAGCTAAGTAGACCTTTCAGGCGTCGGCGTGGTCGCCTAAGACATTTTTGGCACGACCAAGATGAGATGAAATATTCATAAACTTTTTGGCAATCCACATGATTGGATCCTTGTGGGTAACACCTAATCGACAAGGTGAAGATCCATTAAGAGAAACAAGTGGAATAATAATGGTCGGACATCGATCCCAAGGGCTCTTGCAAGAACCCTTGCTCTCAAACTTACTAGATCCAAATCTTTCTCACTCATAAGATTTTTGGCTAAAAAATTTAAGTAGAGAATGTTAACCCTATGGATGTTAGGAAAAGGACTGGAACTTCTGTTGTTAAAGACTGGAACTTCCTATTAGCCTTTGAGGCCGGAACGAAGACTTCTTACCTAAAGTTCTGGTAGAAACTACTGTATGTTCATAGATTGTCTATTTTCACTTTGTGAGTGTGGTGAATTATGTTCCTTTCTAGTGACTCTAGATCACTTGAACATAACGTTAGCCATTGACATAAGCCTATCTCGCCTTGAGTCAATCCACCGCTTTGCATCGATTTGTAGGGATCTTAGATTATCAATATATGGGACTGATATAAGCACTTATCTCAATTAATAATTAGTTTTTTAATTGTCTTATTATCTATAAAAAAACGATTAGGGGCCTAGATGTATTTTTAAAAGAAAGGCTGGGCCAACCATCTTTCTTTTCTCTGGTGTGCTTTTTGTAAGGGAGATGGCCGGTCTTCCTCCTTGCTGTCGGTGGCAAACCTTCAAGTGGAAGCTGAGTTTTGTTTGCTATGCTTGGGATGCCTCAACCTTCAAACTATGGAGGCCCTAATAGGGTATGCTCCTTAGTGCTTTTTTATGTAACTTGTCATGCAATATTTGTCTATATCACCGGCATCAACAATTGGGCTATCGACCTCGATGGTTTTGCTCCAACGATGCTCTCCTTCGGGCTCTAAGTGTACCCTTCTCTGGCATTGCTAAACCTTTCCCAGAGTTTTCATGGCCTTAACGTCAACTGTGGTAAGGCACATCTTCTGCAGCTCGCTGTCTTCATGCAGCATCCACCGCCATCAAGCATGTCGCCCAAGTCGCCACCGACGTAGGCATAAGAATGAGGACTTGATTGCTTTTTTAAATCTTGTTGAGTCATTCTTTGCTTATATTTGTACCTGGCCATCCTAAAGGGGCAAAACTGGTTGTACTCCTAGTTCGACCAATAATGGGCATGTACGGTAGTTATTTCTACGGCGTTGTTGCGGCTGCGCTGCAGCCAGTGCAAGGTATGGAGCGCCGTTGCTTGGCTTGCTGCTGCTGCAGGCTGCAGCCCGCTTAGGCACAGCAAATGCTACCGAACAACACCAACAACATTTGAGGCTGTCTTTAAAAAAAGACTATAGAGGATGGACTTTTATTATTAGCAACCATAACTTTTCCAAATTATTAAGAAACCATGTAGTGCGTTTCCTGTTGTTTCTATTTCTGTTGCATGCGTGCTTGTGTCTATCTTTAGCGTAGATGAGCACGGCGTTGTCCGCGTCGTGCGCGTTCATGCAGTAGGTCGTGGAGCTTGATCCGGCGATGGCGTCCACGTTCCGTGGCTGTGGGATGGCGCAGCAAAGATTGGGGCATGGGCGGACATGCAGGAGATCATGCCGAACATGTAATCGAGTTAATAAAAGGGAAGAAAAATAGAAAATGCAGCAGTTTGTGCGCTGCGCCAAAATTCTCTTGTGCCTGCTTGTTCCTGTGTTCGAGCGCGAGTTCATCGCGAGTTCCAGAGAGAGAGGGTGAGCGAGCATTCTAGCGACAACTGATCCTGAGCCGTTTTTAACAAGTGGTATCAGAGCCCAGGTTTCGTCACTTGGATCGTCACCGAGCCATCACCGCTGCATTCACGCCTCGCAGAGCATCCAGATCGCCGTTGCGCTGGCGATCGTGGTCACCCTTCGGCAGTCGCTCAGGAGGGAGTGGCGGAAGGGACCGTGGGCTGGTGATTCACCGCACGGTCAAGGAGGTCGGCAACGCGGGATGGCCAATGCTGACGAGAATGAACTACATCGATTGGGCGGCGCTGATGCGTGTCATGCTGCAAGGGCGGCATCTCTGGGACGCCATCAACGTCGGCACGGACGACTTCACCGACGACCAGAACACCCTCGAGGCGCTCTGCAAGTCAGTGCCGGAGGAGCTGCGGGGGAGCATGGCCAACAAGACCACGGCCAAGGCGGCGTGGGACGCACTCAAGACCCGGTACATCGGCGTCAATCGGGTGCGGAAGGCCAAAGCGAAGACCCTGTGCCGCGAGTTCGACGGCATCACCTTCAAGGAAGGGAAGACCATCGACGACTTCGCAAGCCGCATCACCAGGATCACCGACCAGCTCGCGATCCTGGGTGAGGAGCACGAGGAGGAGGAAATCGTGCGTAAGTTCCTAGAGGCTCTCCCTGATCGATTTGAGCAGATTGCGGTGGCAATTGAGACGCTCCTCGATCTTGAGGACGTGTCTCTGGATGAGTTGGTTGGGCGGCTCAAGGCGACGGAGGAGCGCCTTAACCGCACGAAGGTAAGAGGTGGCGACGGATCAGGCAGCAGCGGCACCGGCAAGGACATCGACAGCAAGCTGTACTTCACCGAGGAGCAGGTGATCGCCCACCTCGCATCACGCCTCAACATCAATTCCGACGGGTCAGTGGGGCGCGGCAAGGCGCCGTTCGGCCCAGGCAAGCGTCGCGGTGGCAATGGCTGCGGCAAGGACGCGCGCCCGGGGCCGCCCAAGGGTGGCGACGGTGGCGAGGATGACGACTCCTGCCACTACTGCGGCAAGAGTGGCCACTGGAAGCGCAAGTGCCGTAAGAAGAAGCGGGATGAGGAGAAGGTGATGGCGGCGGCTGTGAATCAGCCGCAGGCGAACCTGGCTCACGCGGAGCGGGAGGCGTCGGCTCTATACATGGCGATGGTGACACCGTCAAAGACGGTCACCCACGGGAGCCACCGCACCGAGCACGTCTTCCTCAATGAGCACAAGGTCGTGGTGGACCTAGACGCCGATGGCGAGCGCGGGGAGATGCAGTGGTACCTCGACACGGGTGCGTCGAACCACATGACCGGCGATGCGTCCATCTTCTCCGAGCTGAACCTCGGCGTCATCGGCTCAGTGCAGTTCGGGGATGGCTCCCTAGTGGAGATCGCTGGGCGCAACACCATGCTGTTCGCATCCAAGGATTGGGGACACCGGGCGTTCCACGACGTCTACCACATCCAGTGACTCCGCAGCAGCATCCTCAGCGTCGCCAGCTCGACGAGCATGGATGCAAGATCGAGATTGAGGACGGGGTTCTTCGGATGTAGGATCGGGCAACACGTGAGCTACTCGCCAAGGTAAGGCGCATGGCCAATCGCCTTTACATCCTGTCGCACAAGCCGATGCCACCGGTGTGCCTAGTCGCCACGTACAGCAATGAGGAGTGGAAGTGGCATGCTCGGTTTGGGCATCTGGGCTTTCAGGCGCTGAAGAAGATGGGGCGTGAAGGCATGGTGCGAGGGCTTCCGCATATCGAGCACGTCGAACACGTCTGCGACGCCTGCCTGGCCAAGAAGCAACATCGAGCGCCCTTCCCGCAAGCCGCCAACTACCGTGCCGCCAAGCTGTTGAAGCTCATCCATGGGGATCTCTGTGGCCCCGTCACGCCTGCGACACCCGACAGCAAGCGCTACATCATGCTGGTTGTCGATGACATGTCGCGGTACATGTGGGCTGTTCTCCTCGCCAACAAGTCCGACGCCGAGGATGCATTCCGCAAGCTGCGCGCCGGCGTCGAGGTCGAGTCTGAGCGCAAGATCAAGGCATTCCGCACCGATCATGGGAGGGAGTTCACATCGGCGAGCTTCCTCGAGTACTGCTCCAAGCGCGGCATCAAGCGGCACCTCACCGCGCCGTACAGTCCTCAGCAACGCGCGGAGCATGATGAAAGCCAAGGCGGTTCTATCCTGGTTGTGGGGGAGGCTGTGATGACGGCTGTCTTCCTCCTCAACCGCGCCCCGACGAGGAGTCTGGTGGGGCACACACCGTATGAAGCATGGTATGGCGAAAAGCCGGCTGTGCACTTCCTGCGGGTGTTCGGGTGCGTGGCGCATGTCAAGACCACCAAGCTGAACGCCGGGAAGCTCGACGACCGGAGCACGAAGATGGTGATGATCGGCTATGAGCCTGGCTCAAAGGCCTACCGTGTGTTCGACCCTGTCGCGAACCGGGTGCACGTCACACGCGATGCGGTCTTTGAAGAAGACACGGCGTGGGACTGGAGCGCATCCGACAACATGGGCGACATGGCGGGGTTCGACTACAGTGCTGGCCAGGACACACTCGTGGTGGAGGACAAGTGGGGCGAGGCGCAGCACGGGGAGCCGGTTGACGCTCCTCCTGCTGGCAACGCCCCCTCGCCGCCTTCAGCGCTCTCGTCGCCTGGGGACCAACACCTCTCTTCGTCGAGCTCCGAGGCGATATTGTCGAATGTGTCATCACCACGAACACCGCGTGTCTATGGCGGGCCAGTACCCTGGCAAGGTGAGCTGCCAAGGAAGCAGGATGTGCCAGTTCAGTTCGTGTCTCCTAACTCAGGCGCACTGGAGATGCTGGACGCAGATGACGACGAGGAGGCTACGCATCGCTTCAGGGTCGTCGACAACCTACTGTACGACGACGATGAACTTGTAGTAGATGGCGATCTGCTGCTCGCTGCCGACATCCAGCCGTCCATATACCACGAGGCGGCGGACCGCGAGGAATGGAAGCAGGCCATGTTGGAGGAGCTCAAGTCCATCAACGACAACAAGACGTGGACGCTCACCGATGCACCTCTAGGGGTGAAACCCATCGGCCTTAAATGGGTTTTCAAGATTAAGAGCGATGCCGACGGCAACATCACCAGGCACAAGGCACGACTGGTGGCGAAGGGATATGTGCAGCGCACCAGCGTTGACTTTGACGAGGTGTTTGCGCCAGTGGCGCGCATGGAATCCATGCGGTTCCTTCTCGCCATTGCTGCGCATCATGGGTGGATGGTGCACCACCTCGACGTGAAGTCGGCGTTCCTGAATGGGGACCTAGCGGAGGAGGTCTACGTCGAGCAACCGCCAGGGCATGCTGTCCATGGAAAGGAGCGCAAGGTGTACAGGCTTCAATGTATGGGTTGTGGCAAGCGCCCAAGGCATGGAACGCCAAACTGGATAGCTCACTGCAGTCCCTTGGCTTCAAGTGCAGTGCGGCTGAGCACGTGGTGTACGTGCGGGGCTTCGGCGGCAACCTGCTGCTCGTCGAAGTCTATGTTGATGACCTCATCGTGGTTGGGGCGAACCAGGCACAGGTCGATCAGTTTAAGGCGGAGATGGGCCGTCTCTTCAGCATGAGCGACCTCGGGCCACTGCACTACTACCTCGGCATCGAAGTCCGTCAGAGCGTGAAGGGCATCACTCTGTGTCAAGGCGCCTATGCGGACAAGATCGTTGAGAAGGCTAGGCTCTCGGGGTGCAATCCTTTCAGCACTCCGATGGAGCCGCGACTCAAATTGAGCAAGGCGAGCTCAAATCCTCCGGTGGACAAGACACTGTACCGCAGCATCGTCGGAAGCCTAAGGTACCTGGTTCACACACGCCCTGACATTGCATTCGCAGTGGGCTATGAGTCGTTTCATGGAGGCGCCCACCACCGAGCATTGGAGCGCCGTCAAGCACCTGCTGAGGTACATCGCCGGGACAAGGTCCTACGGTTGTGTCTACTGGCGAGGGGAGGGAGCCATGGAGCTGATCGGCTATATCGACGCTGATCATGCCAGGGACTTCAACGACAGGAAGAGCACCTCGGGAGTGTTCTTCTTCCTAGGCCAGAGCCCTGTGAGCTAGCAGTCCTAGAAGCAGCGCGTGGTGGCACTATCGACGTGCGAGGCGGAGTACATCGCCAGTGCCACCGCGGCGTGTCAGGGAGTTTGGCTGTCGCGCCTGCTCTCTGATCTGGTAAACGCCAAAGTCATCGCACCGATGATCTACATCGACAACAAGTCCACATTGGCGCTGGCCAAGAACCCGGTGCTGCACTACAGGAGCAAGCACATCGACGTCCGGTTTCACTTCATCCATGACTGCATAAGTTCTGGTGTGATCAAGACGGACTTCATCAAGATGGGTGACCAGCTGGCGGATTTGCTCACCAAGCCGCTTCCGCGCGAACGTCTGCAGGAGTTGCATGGTCAAAGCGGTGTCATCAACACTGGTTCTACACAACAGAAGTAGGGGGGAGTGTGTTGTTTCTATTTCTGTTGCATGCGTGCGTGTGTTTCTATCTTTAGCGTAGAAGTGGTGAGCACGGCATTGTTCGCGTCATGCGCGTTCATGCAGTAGGTCGTGGAGCTTGATCCAGCGATGGCGCCCACGTTCCGTGGCTATGGGATGGCGTAGTAAAGATTAGGGCATGGGCGGACATGCAGGAGATCATGCCGAACGTGTAATCGAGTCAAAATTCTCTTATGTCTGCTTGTTCCTGTGTTCGAGCGTGAGTTCTAGAGAGAGAGGGTGAGCAAGCGTTCTAGCGACCACTTATCCTGAGCCGTTTCCAACATTTCCAACATGAAAAAAATATCATTATAAAAGCCATGCTGAATCAATTAGATACCATACCTTCACAGTCATGATCCAGGAGGTAGTCGCGTGATTCCTAGTGGCCTATACCAAGGACCTGTCGTCGGCGTTGCTGCCCTCTCCACCCCCCTCGGCCAGCTAACTGTCCTGGCCTTTGCTCCCAAGCATAGTAGGTAGCTTGCCGCCAAACAGGCTGTCAACCTAGAAAACACCATCACAAAGGCATGACACAACATCATGCACAAGCTGGGTCTAGCACTAGCAACCGGGCCAATTTCGGAGGAGGTTGTCAAGGAGTACAATGCGCTCTTCTCCAACCCTTTCTCGCAGCAGCACATCATCGCCCTCGTCTCTCTCTTCTTGGCAATTCTCCTTGTTGGGCTTGACGCTGGGGCCGAGGTGCCTGTCGTGGCTTGATCGTCATGCTCTCTTTCTTCTATCTTGGGGTTGCTATTCGCCATGAACCCCTGTTTGAGAATGTGTTGGTCTAGAGCATGCGTGGCATGAATTCCAAAGCCTGCCGTGATGTTATCCGTGGCTTAGTCCATGATGACCACGTCTCTCTCTTGTGCGTAAAAGAAACTAAGATGTCTGCTATTTCTGACCACCTCATAATGAACATGCTAGGGTCCGATTTTGCTTACTCTTATCTCCCTCCACTTGGTCATTCTGGTGGGTTTCTCCTTGCTTGGCACATGGGGTCTAGGCGTGACAATCAATCCAAATACACAATAAAAATATTGATAACAAAATATAAGTCTTTAAACTAATATTTAAACGAGTACATAATTATTAAAACCTTAAATAATTAAAGATCTAAGCAACGGAAAAGAAACTAGTGATGACGACGACTCTAACTCCATAAGCAGCTTGACCAAGACTCAAACTACTTTCTTCAAGTCACACAATAAATATGCAAGTACACAGGATATAAGAAAGGATAGTGTAATAGGGCTATTTTGTATAATAACATTTAATAAATATTTGATAATAGTAAAATATTTGAATAATTAAGCAATATTAATTCATCACTGAACAACCTATCTCAGTTGCACAGGTCTAACTACTCCACAACTGGAGTTACTATAAATCCCTCAATTAGCTTAATATTTAGCATTAATAAAAAATATGAGAGTAATTATGAAAAACATTATAAGGCTCGCCTATAACCACGGACATGACTATTCAAATAGCATTACTCTAGCTAGAGTTATATAAATTTACCCACAAGACACAACTCCACAACATGTTGTCATGCGCCTCAATATCACCATGTTACCTCAAAAAGGAATTGTGATAGGATCCTCCGTATAACACACAACATAATGGTCATCGGCCAAGTCCCCTGTAGAGATGACCTAACCTCTAAGCTAGAGAAACTATTGGCTCTTTAATGTAGACTTAACAGTACTATGTAGGACTTATGCCTACCACTATGGATTTATTGACACTTTCACCTATAAACCAAACACACCAGGGTGCCTCCTACCAGAATGTGCTACGCTACAAATCTAGACATTATCCATTATGACTTATGGTTAGTATGATAAATTCTTCACGACAGTAGCTTGTGAACTAGTCCTTAATTGTTATGAACATAGTTATCATAATCATGTGCTCACAACCCTCCAGTAGTCAAATTTTAGTTGGATAATTATTAATTATTTATTAATCAAATATGATCAATAATCATAAGCTACCATTAATTAACCATAAGTAAATATAAGTGAAACATTTATTTTCCCAATAGTGATTCTAGAGTTTCTAGACATGACTGAGCAATTACACTAAATATCTAGCTGAACTATTATATAAAGTTTAAGTTAGTCAAATTATATCATAAAGTATCAAAGTATAAGGTAGTTGTTAGTCGCCAAATCTTACGGGACCGATCGGATCGAACGAAGGCATGAGTGAGCCAGCGGAGGTCCGATTAGAAAAGACGGCGCCTTGGTCTTGCGAAGGCCTGGGTGTTTTGCTTAGCTCCAATATAGGTCCTTCGACTCATTGGAGTGCACTCCCGATTATCCTACTGAGCATGTCCAAAGATATGTTCGAGCCGAATCGGGCCTCCGTGTTTATCGATGAAGGTCCGATGAGATGGTGTGCGAATACGCCAAGGCCTAAGAGTTCTGCTTGGCTCCAGTGCAGGTCCTTCGACTTCGAGGGGTTCTCGTTGGGTTACTGTAGTTACAGGCATGCTAGTCAATTTGACCCTGCAATTGACAAGGAGATAAGTCGATGAGTCAGTTGGCCGATAGGCTGATACGAACTCCTGTTATTGGTTGGTCATCGATAGGGTGCGATAGTCATCGGCTATGTCCGATGTACTCCTGCTATCTGCTAGTTACCGATAGGGGCTGAAGCACTCGTCCATCAGCTGATAGGTGCTGAATGCGTAAGCAGATGACGGTAAAGGGAATAAAAGATATATTGACTGCAAAGCCGATGGCATTCTAGAATAGAATAGTCAATAAGCACGTATGTGGACTCCTCCTATCAACTAGTTACTGATAGAGAATGTAATACTCATTCATCAGCTAGAAAGCTGTTGAAGGTATAGGTAGATAACAAGGAATAGGATAAAGGACACATCAACTTTGTGCTCCGAAATAGAGTGGTCAATGAGCAGTATGTGAAATCCTCTTATTGGTTGGTTGCCGATAGAAGGTGTAGCACTCGTTCATCGGTTAGAAAGCCAATGAAGGTATATGTAGATAGCAAAGAATAACATAAAGGACCCATCGACTACAAAGCCGATAGCGCTCTCAATAGAATATGCGATGGCACTCTGAATAGATAAAGGACCCATTGGCTATAAAGCCGATGGTGCTTCGAATAGAACGTGTGATGAATAGTAAGGAGCGAGACCTGATCTCCTGAAAATACGAGACCTAGTGACCATCGTGATAGTACCATTAGAGCCAACCTTGATAGATTAGACCAAACTAAGACAGTATGAGATAGATGCTAACAATAACAAGACTGCAGATACTAGATTGGACACGCGGATAGAAAGAACGGGTGAACCTATCGGCTAGCTGAGCCGATGAGATGAATTATCTGAAGATATATGCATATCGGTTGAGAAGCCGATACACTAGGCATGAGGCTCAATATGTGGATAACTCATCGGTCAGCCACTCTGATAAAACATTTATGTAAAGACCTATCGACCTACGGCTCAATCTATTATTAGCAATCTAGTAGGTCAGACCTAACCGATGCAGTATGAGAACAATGGCAATAGAGGAAGCTCGATAATTTGATAGAACCATGCGAATGTGATGTGATGCACCTAATCAGACTAAGAGATTAGACATAGCTGATGAAGCCTTAAGTAAAAAGAATATACCAATATAGTGGTGGGACTTACTCCTTCGCTGGAGATCGGACTTAACCGATGTAGCCCCGTGTTAAGAGTTAGAACCCGTCGGTAAAAACCTAGATGAACTAGGGTGGCGATGCACCAAAGTTGTATTGATCGAGAGATGAATATTTTACAAAGTCCCAAGGGGTCTATATTTATACCCTGGAGTTAGAAGAGTCTGACGCGGTTACAAACAACCTTCGTATGTTGTTTCCTAAACATAAAAGGAAATTATCTCTAAAAAGTTAACCAAACTAATTAAACTTGCCTATATTATAAGTTATATTCTATAGAGATAAAGTACACTATCGTGGTTTTCATGACTCCTCAAGTACCCTACCGTGGTTTCCACAACTATTCCTCAGACTCAATCCTATCTGAATAACTTTTCGCCTTTTGACTAAACCAAATATATCCTTAATCCATCCGATCGGCTCTTTTTCTGTATTAATTAGACTCTTTCTATAAGTTGATCGGCTCTCCAATCCTGTCTGTGGGGCTTACCAAATTTTGGTGTAAATAGTAATCAATGTAAATTGGTCACAACAAGGAATATAGGTTCACGTCATCTAATGACATTAAAAATAAATACATATTTGAACAAAAACCATAGTTTAAAAAGTTAGATCAACATGCTCAAAGGATGTTGGATCTTTGTGACTTGTCTTGCTGCTCTACAAAGACTTCTAAACCTTTCTTAGCGAAGACAAGCTCTCTGAAAAAGTTGAAAACTAAAGGCAAAAACAAAACCAACAAAAAAATAGTACATAAGAATAGATAAACAACATATGTTGATATTTTTAATGGATATATCGTGAACCGACTAATTTGTACTTAGAATGAATTAGTTATGAATTTTCTAAGATTAAATTGATTTAAATCATATAAAAAATTAATTAAGGAATTATAACGTAATAAAGAATTATTTTTGAATGAGAAAAAATAATTAATGCATCAAATAGACTCAGTTCATCGTGGAGCGGGTGCACAGAGGTGGTCTATGGGAATCGACAGCCGGGATTGATTTGACCAAGGTTGATAGAGATCGATGGCCAAGATCGATTTCAATATAGGGCTCAGGATGGATGCCATGTGGGCATCTAGCTGGCTGCCACGGAGGATGGGGATGACGACTATGAGTGGCACAAGGACCTATGGTCATAGTGTTCCATGGCACAGCAGCACAAACCAAGAGCACCGGGACAACGAGCACAATAAGGGAAACTCACTAGATAGCAGCGTGACGACAAGTGTGACGATGAAAAAACAGTAGCGACTTTGGGTCATCGACAAGGACAACACTCTGGTGATGAATGTTGACCACAAATAGGCGAACAAGACATGATGCAGCGGACCAGCATCCTTCATAAAAAATTCCCGCTGAAGTGCGTCAATGACCCAACAAAGCAGTAAAGTAGAGGAGGCTGTCAAGACAATATCATCAACATAGAGAAGCAAGTAGACTGTCTCACTGCTGTGACGATAGATAAATAAAGATATGTCCGACTTGGCACTCACGAAGCCCAACAAGAGAATGTGAGTAGTGAAGTGACTATACCAAACGAGGGGAGCCTACTTCAGACTATAGAGAGATTTGTTGAGATGATAGACGAAATTTGGGTGAGCACTATCAATAAATCCAGCAGGCTGCACACAATAAACAGTCTCATCAAGCGTGCAATACAGAAAGGCATTCTTCACATCCAACTGATGAATAGGCCAATCATGCGAAAGAGCCACTATCAAGACTGTGCGGATAGTGGCCGGTTTAACCATAGGACTGAAGGTCTCATCAAAATCAATTCTAGGACATTGAGTGAAGCCATGGAGGACCCAACGTGCCTTGTACTGATCCAAAGAGCCATCAGGATGAAAATTGTGTCGATAAACATATTTGCCAATCACAATATTGGCACCGGAGGGACGGGGAACTAAATCCCACATAATGTTGGCAAGAAGAGCAGAGAACTCATAAGTCATGGTGGCCCTCCAATTCGGATCAACTAGGGCCCCACAATATGTTTTTGGTATTGGAGACAAGGGAGCTGCACGGAGATCGAAGATTTACTTCGGTTGCCAAAAGTTGTGCTTTCCACGTGTGACCATGACATGCTCGTGTGTTGATGGAGGAACAAGCACAACATTGGGAGGCAAGGGGTCCGACAGCGTAGCAACAATAGTAGAGTTGGTCGGCCCAGTGGCTGCGTCGGTTGGCCTGCCAGCTATGCCAGGCAGCCTAGAGGTGACCTCCTTAGTGACCGTTATAGACAGCTCGCCAGTTGTGTGTGGCGACGACGATGGTGACAGCTCACCAGCCGCGTCGGACAACAATGATGGTCCACCTGCGCCAGGAGACGTTGCGCCACACAACACATCCTGAAGCAACGACCCAGGGGCACCGCTAGCAACATCCTGTGAAAGGATGTCAATAAGGGCAGTGGGGCACTATGGAGCAAGGTGCAACAACAGTCCGAGCAACCTGAGAACCTAAAGCAATGGAGTACCAATATAAATAACATGTGCAGTATCAAACTCCGATAATAAATCAAAGTCAGATGAAGGAGGGGATGAGACCTCGGAGAAAGGAAAAGATGTTTCATCAAATATAACATGATGAGAAATGATAATCTTATTAGAGGAGAGATCAAGGCAATGATAGCCCTTGTGCTTAGAGGGATACCTAAGAAAAGCGTAGGTGATGAAACGTGGAGCGAGCTTATGGTCGGCAGTCTTGGAGAGATTGGGGTAGTAGCGACACCTAAACACGCGAAGATGATTGTAGGAGGGCGTAGTTCCGTGAAGATGACTATAGAGGGCACGGTTCTGTGGAGGGCATAGAAAGGCGTAGCGAAGGCCAGGGTCTTAGTGGGATGACAGTTTAGGAGATAGGTGGCTGTGTGAAGCGTCTCAACCCAGTAAGAGGAAGGCATACTGACCTGGAATAAAAGGGAGCAGATGATGTTGTTAGTGGTGGAGATGATGCGCTCGGCCTTACCGTTTTGTGAAGAGGTGTAGGAGCAGGACATGGGGAGAACTGTGCCACGAGTAAGGAAGAACGTGCGAGCAGAAGAGTTTTCAAACTCACGGCCATTGTCACACTAAACAGATTTAAAAGATGCACCGAACTCAATAAAAAACATAAGCGAAAAAATTAGCGAGAGTAGAAAAGGTGTCAAACTTTAGGCGGAGGGGAAAAGTCCACAGGAAATGCGAGCAATCATCAAAAATGACTAAATAATATTTATAACTAGAGACGCTAGCAACATGGGATGTCCAAAGGTCACAATGTATTAAATTAAAATTATTGGTGGCTCACAAAGTGGACTGACTAAATGGGAGACGCAAATGACGCCCAAGCTAATAAGCATGACATAAATGTTCAAGTGAGCTCTTATTATAGGAAATGGTAGAAGATGACACTAAACGGGACAAGGTGTTATGACTGAGATGGCCAAGTTGTTAATGCCAAAGGGTAGAGGTGGAGCCGATGGCAAGTGCGAGGGGCTGAAACACCAATGACAGAAGAGGATAGAGTGGTCCAGAACTATTGCACTTGATGATCATGCTCCGGGTTTTGAGATCCTTCACATAAAAGCCATAGGGGTCAAATTCAATAGAACAACTATTGTGTATGGTGAATTGACAAATGGAAATAAGATTCTTAGTTGAGGAGAAACAGAAACATTATTTAAGTGGAGGGAACCCAAAGCGGTAGGAAAAGATGAAGAATGAGTGCTACAAATAGGTAAAAGAGAGCCATTACCAACAACGATATGGGATGGTGTACAAAATGAAGGCGGATAAGAAATGCAAAGATTACCAGTGTTTGACATCATATGAGTTTTAGCACCAGTATCCATATACCATTCTATTGTCACTGGCGGTGACAGAGTCATCGTGTTGAACGTCAAAGCTAGGGCATTTTGGTCCTAGGAAAAACCACCTGGATGATAAGCCCAACCGGGACCACCAACTTTAGAAGGAGGCAGTAGTAGTGGGGTGAGCGGCGGAGGTGGCCCTGGGTGAAATCCTATAGATGACCTAGGCAGCACTAGATGAGGTGGCCTGGTAGCGGCTGCTGCCCAGCGTAGAAGGCCTCCGAGCGAGGTGGTTAGTAGGCGCCAAGCGGTCTGGTGGAGGGAAGCTGCCATCCGTCGGGTAGGATAGCCTAGAAAGCTTGGAATGTTACATAGGTTGGCTACCAGTTGGGTTGAGCAGGATCAGGCCACGCGGGCGAAGCGGCCTATGACACGACTAGTGCAGGTGCCTAGGACATGATCAACGTAGAGGAGCCACCACAACCGTTTCACTTGCCGCTGCGCCTGCTGTTCTTCTTGTTGATATTATCGGCGGCGGGGTTGTATGGCAATGGCGCAGGGGGCAAGAAGCTGATGCAGCGAGGGCCTGCGCTAGGGTGCCAAGCTTCGCCTACATGGTGATCTCAATAAGTTGCAGTGCACCTCGATGAAGGTCGGAAATGGCCGTTGCCATTGGATTAGCACCACCATATAGGCGAAGCGGTCATTGAGGCCACAAAAGGCATTGAGGACGAGTGTGCAGTCACGAACTGGTTCACCAAGATCGGCGAGTTGATCAACCATGGCCTTAAGACGGTGGCAGTAGTCATCAATTGATAGATCGCCTTGAACAAACGTGTGGAACTTGGCGTTGAGGAGGAGCGCACGGGTCTCCTTGTTCCTAATGAACGGTTGTTCTAGCCCTAGCCAGACGATGCAAGCTGTGGGTGGGCTATCCTCACGGTTCATCAGCACCTCGAGGAGCTTGGGTTGATAGTGCCATAGAGCTATGAGAGGACAATGCAATCCATGCGCTTCCATGAGATATCGACAGAGTGGTCATTATCGGAGAGCACGTGGTCGGCGAGAGCATATTGCTCAAGCATGTTAAGGAAGAGACCACACTAGTAGTTGAAGTGGGACAACATGAGATCAAGGGTGATCGACATGAGAGCCCGGATGTTGAGGACGACCGTCGCTTGAGCATGCAGAGCAACGGTAGCTACAGCGACCTAGCTAGCAATCACCATGGTGCAAGCATCGACGGCACAGCGCTCGTCCTCCAGGCGGGTAGTCTCGAGGCGCTCAGCCTCAAGCCGCATGGCCACCAAGCTCACAGCCTCTTAGCGAGCTGCCTCTTGGTGCTCCTCTAGGGTGAAAGCGGCGACGCAACGCTCTGGGCGGTCGCAGTGGCATCCAAGATAGCATCAACAGCTAAGTCATCCAATGGCAATGGCGGCAGAGTGGATGGGCTGAGGAAGCCAGTCACCACGAGGCCACTGCGGCGGGCACCATCATGACCAGCGCATGGAACCCGACCGTCGGTGCTGAGAAGAGATGGAGGAAGACGCGACGCTCAGCGTGCTTGGGGAGACGAGGCGCAAGACATCGACCACCAACATTGTCAACTCATCATCGGGAAAGACTAAGGTTTGCGAAAGCTGAGGTTTGAAACAAACCAATCTGATATCATAATAGATGAGATAATTCATTGATTGATTAATCAAAAATCATAACGTTTATTTCTTCTTATAAAACTTGTCACCATATACGAAATCGTTTAAAATAGGAGCATATGCTAAAAAAAGACTCGTCTATGAACACATATTAAAAGATATACTAGTATATGCTAAAATATACGTAGTCTAACATTATATACCACTGAGACAACCGATTACAGAGTTAAACAACTTTAGAAAGCCTATGTTAAGTTTAACTGAATGTAGCGACAGAAAGTGACGTAAACAGTAGTTTAATAGTAGAAGCAGGATGGCTATGCACCGTTGATCTGACTGGATGACAACATGGCCGTTGGATCTTCATAACGGCGAATCGTTGTCTTCTCTCCAGCTGTTCTTATTACTCTGAACTTCTGAACTTTTCTTCCATTTCTGTCTTTTGTGAAATTGCGTTGCGACAATACCGACCTCCCCTTTAAGTTGAACTCCAACCTTGCCCTCAGTGTTGAAACTGAGGAAAATCCTTCTTGATAAATGCCACATGACTCACATCTTCCCAAGTAGCATCTCTAGGAGCAAGATTTTGCCGGTGGATTAACCATTGTGCTACTGATTCCCCTCTCCTAAGCACAATTCTCCTTTCCAACACAACCAACGGTTCAGTTTTAATCCTGCCCTCCTCATCCACCAAGGGCAAACCTTCCATAAGTACTGTTCTATCACCCAGGTGTCTCTTCAGTTGTCTATGGAAGACAGGGTGAACGGTTGCAGATTCAGGAAGCAGCAGCTTGTAGGCTACAATTCCCACTCTCTCCAGAATACGAAAAGGACCATAATATTTGGATCTGAGCTTCACATATCCCCTGATTCCAAATGCTTTTTTAAGACAAGGCTGCATCTTAAGATAAACCATATCCCCACATTGAAATTCTCTCTCTGTTCCCAATCTATCAATATTTTTCATTCGGTTCTTAGTCATTTGCAAGCTCTCTTTCATCTTCGCAATCACTTCTTCCTTTTGCTGGATAGTAGCTCTAGCTTCTTCTAATACAATACATGGAACAGAGAACTCTCCAATCTGTGGAGGATGATATCCATACAATGCTTGGAATGGAGTTATTTGTAAAGATGTGTGATATGAACTGCTAAACTACCACTCAGCAACAGCTAACCATTTCATCCAAGTTCTGGGTTCTTTAAATCTCATTCTTATCAAGTATGCCTCTAAGCATTAGTTAACTCTTTCAGTTTGCTCAACGGTTTGTCGGTGGTGTGCAGTACTAAATCTTAGTGCCTGTTAGGTTGGTGACCTGAGTGACTCGCCTGAGAAAATTTCATGACTGTGTGGTAGGAAAGCTTGTGTTGAATTGTGCCTGGCCAAGCATGCCTGATGTTTTGTTGTTTGGTTGAAGACCTGAACCTGAGTGAATATTTTAAACATAGAAAATATGCTTGCTTGAGTGAGATATTGACAAGTGTTAGTAGTAGTCACATCAATGAAGAACCAATGGAGGAGGATCAGACACACACCCACGCCCTGAGTCCGGCAACCTCGCTTGAGTGTGAACACCCTTCAAGGAACCAACCAAACACTGCTACTTGCTGCTCCTGGCTAGCTCCAGGCCAGGCTAATACTCATCAGGGTAGCAACCAAACACACTCTTAGTGACATATTCAACTTAGTAAATATATCTGGATGGGCCAACGGCACGGTGCCGTATGGACCAACTGCAGAGGATACTAGTTAATTTCGGAGAGAGCTTAATTATATCTCTGGATGATGCATCAACCCAACTCATCTGCTGCTGTATCATGGTTTCCGTATTACTCCTTCCAGAATCAACAATATATTGTGGACGGCAAATCATCTCTGCAAATGAGCAATGAACTCTCACTACGATCAACACAGATTTCATTCCGAATCTTGTTATTGTTGCCATGAATAAGATTCTAAATTGTCACTTAGCTGTCTTGCTGACATCATGCATGGTAGCATGGGGCACCATCTCTATAAAAAAAACAATTTTTTGGAATGCCTCCCTCATACAACGGCCATGGAAGGTGGGGCCCACATTAAGCACCGCCTATGAAAAAACCATTGAAAACATCTCTGTTTTCATATGTGGTTATTTTAGGTATTCACTTGTAAAAATAGGTGCAGCCAGTTTAAACGATCTCCTATGGAAAATCGATTTTTAAAGTTGGTCGTTTAGTTCAATCATCTACGTAAATAGTGGGCTGTGATTTAACCTCGTGCGTGGGAGAGGATTGAAAAATCTCACTTCACCGCAGGAAACAATGCAACTAGCACAAGTGTCTGTGTAATGATACTATTTATAGAATTTGAGCTAATATAGCATAAACAACAGAGAACTAGGCAAAAGCTGACATACTGGTGACAAGGGGCGGAGTGAGTGCATGAGCCTACCCCACCATGACAACGGTGAAGATGTCAGTATCTTTCCCAGCGCTAGCTGTAGCAAGCTACACCTCTATAGTCTTTAGAACCATAGCCTCCTCTACTGTCATCGTCACCTCCACATTAGCCTTGACTAGTACTGGTGCCACCTCTTGAAAGGAAGTGAGGAGCCACCAGCGCTGTGACACGGATGTGGTGACAGAGAGTGAGCATCGTGAGGCCAGAGGAAGAATGGGCAGGGGGAGCACTAGGGTTTTGGAGGTGAGGAGGTAGGGAGGGAGCATCGTGGTGGCCATAACCAGCAAGGCTGTCGGTGATTGAACAAGCTAAAAAAAATTAGAGGCCCTAAAATTTTTATATTTTAATCCATACTGATACTTCCATAACGTATAAATACCTTTTGTTCTATTTTTAAAAAGTTTTGTTAATACTCCTTTATTGATTATTCGATTTCAAGTGTTCCATAGTAATTATGGCCACCTCAAAGAGTTATGGCTCATGATGATGATATGAACTTGTGTTTGCATTAAAGATTCTATTTTTTCGCTTTATAAAAAACAAATCAGTACATCATGACAAAATTCCTTTTCCAACCTTCAGTTTTTAAAGAAAATTCTTTCAACTTAGGTAGAGTGTCACCACTAACTTATTCTTTTGTTTCTTAGTATTTACTAGATATAGTGCTTTAAATTGCATTTCGCACCGAGGCCTATGGCTTTGATTGCCGACATAGGGGAGAGAGGTGAATGTGGAGTGTAGGCTCCGGGAAGAAAGAAGAGGGATAATAATATTGTGGATAGGATGGGATTTTGAACTATTGAATTGGAGATCAATAGCTCAAAGCAGATGCAAAATATGAATTTTAGCCTTAGTTTTTTTAAGTACTGTACACACTAAAAAATTTCACAAAGTTCTTAATTGTTTGTTTTAATTGGTTGAAGGCTTAATCAGTTGCAAATTATAAAAAAGTTAGATCCAATATACAATACGATATGAGTGTTTGTAAAACAAACTTTTTATGCGCAGCTTTTTTCAATTTACTCTAGTGATAAATATTTAATAAAATTTTATGTTTGTAACAATATTTAGTGAAAATTTTAAAACTTTTAAAATTGTGATTAGAGGAGTAGTTATGCAAAATTAGCCTTTCTAAATCTAATTGACCGGCCCACTAAGTGAACGTGTTAGGCCTGGCCCATGAAATCTTTCAGTCACGGCCCACATGTGGAGGTCATCTTCCTCGAGTCGACGGACGCTGGTGGAAGTGTCCAGAACGGCCGCGCACGAGTCGTCACCTTCCTCGCGAACACTCGCGAACGCTGTCCTCCCCTCTCCTCTCCTCTCCTCTCCTCCGCCCACCCGGCGCCGCATAAATGGCCGCTGCTCTCTCTCCTTCGTCTTCCTCATACAGAAGAAGGAAGGAAGGAAGGAAGGAAGAAGAAGAAAGCAAGCAACGCGCTCGTGAACGACGACGGCGACGAACTGGGAAAAGCGGACCGCATCGCGCGCCGGTACCTGACGTCACTCGGCCCCGTGGAGATCCAAGGCTTTGGTGTTTGTTCGTCTCGGATTATCTGAAAGAACATCGGGGCTCTGCACTGCTGGTTCCCTCTCTCCCGCCGCTGTGAGTCCCCTCCGATCCTTGCTTCGCGTCGCATTAATCTCTGGAAACTGATAGATAGTATCATGAACCAAACGATTGTTGTTTCTGATTAGTACTATTCTACTTAATTATTAATCTCTTGTTAATTTATTATGAATGGGGATGGCAATTGGTATCCGTGTGCATTTTGGGACGAAAAACCGGGCGATTGATGCAATAACTGAATGGAATTGAACGCGGTCAAAGGATTTATCCGCGATTAGACCATATTTTTCTAAAATTGTGGCCTTCCCCTGACAGATTCAACTCTAGATTAGTTTTAGTTGTTTTTAAATTATTATTTTGAAGAAGGTAGCTGAATCTTGTTGATATGTTATAGGGGAGTGCCCTGGTAATAATCTGAAGTTTTGGCAACGGAATGCTCCCTGATGACTGTTGTTTCCATGACCAGTAACCACCTGTTATAGGAGTGTGATAATATTGTGTGCTTTTTGGCTGAAAGTGTGATAATATTGTTCTTTGTATTTGTGATGATCTTCTTATAGAGCACAACTCCAACCATGGAATCTCATTGTTACGTACATGCTCGCCACCAAAAAAATCCCGCGACCGGGGAGGGACGGCGACTCGATCACGCGAAGGCTTGGGAGGTCTGCTTGTCTCCAGTGCAGGTCCTTAGGTCTCGAGATTCATAGGCGTGCCAGTCAATTTGACCCTGTAATTGACAAGGAGGTGAGACGAGTGAGTCCGATACAGACGCTCGCTATCGGCTGGCTGCCGATAGGTTCGGGATGCTGTTTGATCGGCTGGGGAGCCGATGTGGACAGGTGTCGACGAGCGGTCTATCGTAGAGCCGATGAAGAAACCAGGGTGTGCTCAGAGGATATCAAAGCGCACGGGATCCCTCCGGACAGCCGAACAGTGATTCATCGGCTGGAAAAACCGATGAAAGCAGATACGGCCTAGGTGATGATTAGCGCAAGAAGGCACGGACTGCAAAGCCGATGCTGCTCCGGATATGACAGCAAGAGACCCGTCGCCCGTCGTGGCAGCGCCATCAACACCGAACCTCGAAGATCGGACCTAACCGAGACAGTATGAGGCCGGGGCCAGTGGCGATGATACAGAGGACGTCGGATCGGCTATGCCGTAGCAAGGATAGGAACGAACCCATTGGCTAACTGAGCCGATGAGAGGACGCCACTCTGAAGGCGGGTGTGTATCGGCTGGAGGTCCGATACGTTTGGCGTTACGCGTCGTGGGACGCCTCTAAAGGCTGATCCTCGGCTGATACGCTGGGCGTGAAGCACAGAGCATGGATAACTCATCGGCTAGCACTCCGATGATACGCCGTGCAAAAGCCTATAGGCCTGAAGCTCGATCTACCGTCGGCAGCCCTGTAGGTCGGACCTAACCGATGCAGCACGAGACTGACGACGGCAGAGGAAGCTTAACGGGTCGATAGGTCCAGCACGGACGTGATGCGATACATCCGATCGGTCTAAGAGGTCGGACCTAACCGATGCAGCCTTAGACAGAGCAAGACATAACGGGATGGTGGCGGGACTTACCTCTTCGCCGGAGATCGGACTTAACCGATGCAGCCCCGCGTCGAGAGCCAGAACCCGCCGGTAGAACCTAGATGAACTAGGGTGGCGATGCGCCGAATTTGAATATGATCGAGAGATATTTTACATGTTTCCAGGGGGTCTATATTTATACCCTGGATTTACAGACAAAATACGACGCGTCTACGACCATCGGACATTATTTCCTAGTAAGAACAAAAGAAAATATTCCTAAAGAAGTTAACTAACCAGCTAGACCTCCCTAATTGAGTAAGGTTATAATTTACAAAAATAAGCACCCTGCCGTGAAGTCCACGGCTCCTCCGCAAACCCGGTTTCATCTGAATAATCTTCCAATTTGTAACCAAGTCTTCCTTTGCTGCAACCTGATCGGCTTCTCCACTGTAGCTATCGGACCTTTTTTAGTCAAGCCAATCCTTCTCCTTCCTTCCCTCGGACTTCTCGGACCTAATCCCGATTGGACAATCCCCTGTCTTCAAGCCGATCCAATCTTCTACTAATCTGATCGGCTTTTCTACAGTTCTCCATCGGCTTTGTCTCAGTATCTCCATCGACCGATGGCTGCATCAAACTCTTCAACGGACCTCTCAGCTGATCGGCTTTAGCCCCATCGGATCTCCCAGCCGATTAGCTTTAGCGTCATCGGATCCGCCAGATTTTGGCGTTAACGGTACAGTAGGTGAAATGAAATTAATTTGGTACAGTAGTTTAATGCTAATTTGTTTTGTGGAATCGCTTATCCATGTTTCTATTTTATGCTTGATGTTTCTCGATAATTTTAGGGACACTTTTCTAAACCATCTTGCATAACACAGTAGTATTATGTACCAACAAATGACATAACAACAGAAATAGTTACAGACTAATAAATCTGCACCAGAGAAAATAGTTAATAATCGACTGTTGGATTGGATGGCATATAGTATGTTTTAAGTTAAAATCTGATCAGAAGGTGCTTATGAATGTAGTTTCTCTAGTTCTTATTTATGGTCAGAAAGTCAATAATCCGAACTTATGACCTTCATGGCTACACAGCATGGCACTAACATATTTCTTATGCATTCTTTCAGGTATCATCCCTAGAACCTGTTCGGCAGGTCTAGGCAATTATCATACTAGTATATAAATTAGTTAGTGATGTATCCAGCAAACCAGTACATGGATCCATATTATTCACATTACAGAAATCATGCTCCTTACCCATATTATCCTCCTCCTGGGTGTTGGGAAGTTGGTCATCCGCAGATGGCAATGGAATCATCCTGTCGATCGCCAAGCAATGGACCTTGGCCTAGCATGGACCACCTGCACCCTCCAGAGTTTCATAGCTGCTGCAACCACACATATCCTCCTGGTTACTACAGTTTCAGGCCACCATCCCCTCAAGAAATTCCACCACCTTATCTGTATTATCATGGTCCTTTTCCACATACGGCTATGACAAGTTCAAGAGCCATTGCTGTGGATGCCCAAACCATATTTGCCATGCAGGTGAGAGGAACAATGTGAAAATTGAGGAAGAGAGGCCTGAAATAAAGTCTGACGGTCAGCAGAAGGACGCAAACCCAGTTAGATGGCTTCCTTCTGGTATCATGAAAGATAAGGAGAATGAAAGAAGAACGGAACTGCCACCACAGTTCTTTAATGGATGGATTCCTGTGAGTGGCAAGGGGACAGGGGATGTGGAGCAACATAATAAGGATGATCAGAAGGCAAAACAATTGCAGTGGCCAATAATTTGGATGCCACCAGAATATGATCAGAAAAGACATGAAGGAGTAGAACTGAAGGAGATGGATGAAAGCCCAAAGGTTTCTGGAGAAGCTCCTCGGTCACCAAAGATCAAGATTATTCCCTTGTCATGGTTTGAAAATGGTCACAGTGATGAGAAGCCATCTGTTAAGGATGGTTCTCATCATGAAAGATCAACAGTGAAGAAGCAGTCTGCAAGTACTGAACATCAAGATGGCAGAGCAATGGAGAATATTCTGCCTATCACTAAGAAAGAAAGCGAAGAGAAAAGACCCATCAGAGAAAATTACAAGACAATTTTGGTCATGCCTAAGAATGACAATGATGATAACAAACCCACTGGTGGTAATTACAGGACTATTCCTGTTATGCCTGTGCAAGAAAGTGATGAGAAGCCTGTTGTTAGCGTGCAGAAAGATGAAAAGAAGGCCAACAGCACTGAGAAGGAAGAAGAAAATGGTAAAAGAAGCAATGAAGCATCATCAAAAGCAAAGCGTTCAAAATTGCCTCCTGTATGCTTGAGGGTGGATCCTTTGCCTAGAAAGAAATCTGGAAATGGTTCTTCAAGGTTTCCCAGTCCACCAACCAGGAAGAATGTAGATATAGCCAAGAAGGATGTTAAAGGGACCCATATCCAAAAACAGGATACTAAACAGTCAGATCCAAAGAGAGAGATAGTTGTATCTGAAGTTAAAGAAAAGGCACCTGATGAAATGAATAAAGGGAGGGCATATGGCAATGAAACCGTGCAAGCTGCTTCTGTGAAACAAATGCATGGGGAACAAATTCCCACGAGTCTGGCTGATCAGAAGGTGCTAGCTACTAGAGTCAATTTTGATGCTGAAGAAAATTCTGGTGAGAAGAACTTGGAGGGATCTGAGAAAAACACAGAGTATGAGGCAAAAATTCAAGGTGAACCTGCAAAAGACGATGCTACAACTCCCAGAATTAATTTTTCAGAATTAGATGCAGCAGTTTGTATTCAATCTGCATCCCAGGGATATAATGTGCAAAGATGGCAACCTTTGGAGAAACTCCGGATGATCAAGAATGTAAATGAACAGATGAAAGATCTGAAGAAGCAGTTGCAAGGCCTTGAAGCGTCTTCCAAGCAGCTGACTGTTAAAGAGCAAGTGGCTATCAATGAGACTATTATGAATTTACTCCTGAAGCTTGACACCATTCAGGTACGACCTTTTTCAGTTCAGATTGATTCTAAAATTTATGTTTGATTGATTTGAAAATTTATGTTTGAATTGCTGTGGTAGAATTTTATGAACAATTGCATATTGGTTGGTTGTTTACCTTGGCTGCTGTTCATCCTTGATACAGGGCTTGCATCCAAGTGTAAGGGAGGCTAGGAAGTCTGTTGCTCGAGAGCTAATTAGTCTGCAGGAGAAGCTTGATACTTTGTGCAAGCAACCATCTAGCGAGTCTAATCAAACAAATGGTGAGCAAGAGAAACCAGAGGTAATGGTGAATACCTTCCAAAGTACAGCTCCTGTCTCAGCAATAGAAGCATCTGAGGGAGCAAGTCTCACTTCTCCCTTCATAGTGTTTTGTAACTTAATTTTGTTATTGTTTATTGATGGAACAACATGCTAATTGAGAATATAATTTAACAAATATTTGCCAGCAGGAAAAGGCTGCAGGAGTGGATGAAGACCAAGGCCCATCCACAATTGACTCCAAGGTGTTGATGCCTGATGCGGTTTCACCAGTAGCTTCAACGGATATGACACAAGATGCAGATTCTGATGATCATATAGAAGAGTCAAATACTAACAAGGAAGAAGCACCTAATGAGGGGAAAGTTGCAACACAGTGTGACTGTCAAGGAGAACCATCAATGGATGTGATGGGTGATGCAGCTTTGTTAGGACATTCCACTGAGCAGAAGCACCAATCAATTGCCATTTCAAGGGACAAATCGTGTGAAAGAGTAAGTTGTATTTCAACCCACATTTCTAAATAAAAAAAACTACAAATTATAGGACTGTTTGTCAGTTAGCAAGTCAAATGCATTTTTTTACTTTCCAAACAAGATTTTGGCCTGAACTAATTCGACTGTTCATGTCAATAGGAAAAAGATGAGCCCCCAGTTGGAGGACAGGAGATACCATCAGGGAACAGCATGTAACCGTTACATGATGGAGCTTTATCAGAGAAGTCCAATGAGTTGCAACAGTGCACGACTAGTGAGAGATCAAATACAGTGATTTCTCCTGCTGCCACTGACAACAGTACGATTACTATGGCTACAACATCTGTTGAAAGTGGTGTGTCAGTTGATAAAGTAAGTTACTGGTATTTATATCTTTGATGATGAAATTTACCCTTATAACAGTATTGAATTTGTAAAATATCAATATTTTATGCCATGAATACAGGGCAGTCCAGTTGAAGGTGAGGTGCCAGAAGCTGCAGCTGAACATGATGTTGCTCCTGTGGAAGGTCAGTACGAAGAATCAAACGCTCCAGTTGTTGATTTGGAGGATTCATCAGTATCTTTGGAGAATGAAGAGTCGCAGGATGATGATCCAGTTCCTTCAGGCTGCACTGGTATGCCCAATTCAGCCAAGCTGCCTGAAGAAGCTAGCGATGTGAACATGCGGCAACAAGTTGAAAATGTGGATACCACACAAGATGCAACCAAAGAATCTGATGCTACACTAGAGATTGGAATGGTTGATGTTACCTCTGCAGACACAGAAAATTATGAGCAGTCTCCTTTGCTGCAAACAACATCAGAATTGCAATCAACAACAGAACAAAATGTACTGGAGGAACCAGTAGCAGCAATGCAATGTGTGGTTTCTGGTGAAAATGATTCAGTACTTGTTGGGAAGCAAAATGAATCCGCTGACAATTTGAAAGGAGATTCTGCAAATGCAGAAGAGCCCCCTCTTGTGGCACTGGGAATGGGAGCTGACATTCATGAGAGTGCTCCTGGAGAAATGAAGGATGAGCCTATTTTTTCTGAGATGGAGAGTGGCGAATTAGCATGTGAACAAGGTGGCATCACAGGACATGAGGATTCTGGAATGTGTGTGCCACCGGAGTGCCGAACTGATATGCATATAGAGAGCTGCCACGAGGATGTGCAGGTGCCTAAGGAAGTTGAATGCAATATAATGGGAGCTGATAATCCGAAAGAAGATGTTAGCGTGCAAACAGAGAACATGGCATCTGAAGAAGCTTCCATGGCTTCTGCAACTCCTGATGGTACAAAAGATGAGAACAAGGTTCCTGAAGAAACTTCTTCAGATTATGTGACTCGTAATAGTTCAAAGAATGACAATGAGAACAAACTTGCTGAAGAAAACCAGAAGCTGAAAGAGATGCTGCAAAAGCTTCTTGCATCTGGCAGCGATCAGATGGGAGTTATCACGGAGCTTAGAGAGAAGGTCAAGACGCTTGAGCATAAGCTGACGCGCAAGAAGAGGCCAAAGGTAACGGTACACAGACCAGCCAGGAAAGCAACGGCCAAAGTCCATTTAAGATGATCTCGGAAGTTTGAGGTTGTGTTTATGGATTTCATGTAGCTGTTTGTATCTATGTGTTTTACGAAGTGCAATGTACTACTACTTGTAATGTACACAACTACACATCAGTGTCGTGGTACTATCCGTTGGAGAACGTAAGATCATGCCTGTGTTGGGTCCTTGTAATGCTTTTGTATCCTAGTTTTAACACGTAGTATCATCATAAGGGAGTTGAATATTTTCCTTTTGTGCTAGCGTCTGGTTAACTTAATTGCAGACTTGGCTTAGAAAGCTGCATATACGCCTGTGCCAGTATGCCCAACAGCTTACAGAGATTGCTGTGTTGTGTAAAAACTTCCATGGGAGATTTTTTTATGCATTATTTCAAGAAAGCTGCGCCACACACGCCATATGCCCATATCATTTCTGCTATTTAAGCTAGACCAAGGTATGATCTAAAACCAAAAGCGCGTCATGTGCTGGCTGCCTGTGTCCTCACCCCAATTTGCCTGTTGCTTTTGGTGTAGGACGTGTGGCAGGGGAGTAGGAGCTGAACTTGTCCAACGCATGCAGGTGATTGCTCTGCATCCAGTATTTGCCATGCTTTTGTTATCTGTAAGCTGCCTGATCGAGCTGGGATCTGATTATATATCCCAACTTGTGAAAAGTAATTTGGGACAAGTGAGTTAGTTCTAATAATATGATTAAGAAAAGAAATGCCAAAGAGAATCGGATGGGATCTATTTCTCACGTGACTTCGAAAAAGCGTAAAAGGCCAAATTGTTTCTCGCTTGATTATATAAAATATTTTTTTGGTGGGATATGTATCATTCTTGTCCAGTAAATTGTAAGACTGCAGTTAATCATGAATCTGGATTCTGGAGTTAATCATGAAAAGGCATATTCACCTTTTCAGGTTTCGACTTAACGACGCAGTATCATGATAACAAAAAGACCCGGGTCTTCGAAAAGTTTTGTCAGGCATGTAAGATAGCAGTTGCAGCCGTGCAGGTGAAAAATTGAAGGTAAAACAAGCGGTACAATCCTGAATAGTATTTACATTATACTATCTTACTTATTCCCTGGAACATGATGTCTTTGTCAATGAACCAAATCATGGTTATTGCACTCATCTTGTATCTTACGCAAATGGCAAGTAGGTTCTGCTCTATGACCATACAGAGAGGGATAAAATAAAAATATGAGAGCATGGCAAACATCACAGGATATAGCCTGTCATTGGAATGCACTCTCATTGTCAGCACTTGATGCCACGCCTCCCATGCTTTTGCTGCAAATGTGAGCTACAAAACACTGTGGACCACTCGAAATTCCAGTAAGCATGGAGGGCCTCCATTAGCTGAGCATGCCAGTGTCTTAAACAAAATGATTGGCCATCATCTATCCATCTGAATATTTGTCTATATTTATACATCTTGCCCTAGTGTTAACCCTCGATCATGCTGGATAGCCCACTTTGCTACATTATAGTACAACTAATATGAAGTTTCCAGAAAGTGTCAACTGATCCTGATGTTAGTAAGTGACTGTACTATTCCTATAACTGCTAGATATAGTAAGGCACATGTTACTTAAAAATACAATTTTGAAATTGCACACTTCTTGATATATAGTCAGGAATGACTTTGTATCACTTAGGAATTATCCAAAGCTTCCATAGAAATCTGATCAATGAATTTAACAAGGAATCCTTAAAGGGTTGGTAAGTATACCTCCTTGTTGATACAAAAATGTGATGACTAGTCAGTGTCAGCATCATTTTTGAAGCCGGAGCAAGAGAAGGATCCTATATGGCTAAGATTAGTGTCACTCGAGACAATGACACAGGACAATGACTTGATATAGAAATCTATTTTACTCTTTGTCCATGAGCCTCTCCTGATGGAAGTAATAGAAATAGGAATGAAAATGGATTAGATTTAAATTGATAGTGTCATATCTTAAATCATATTTATTTAAAGAGAATTTAGAGCTAGTGTGGATGATGTGCGAATTCGGATTTGGATGGCAGATGTAGGACAGAGTTGGCTCGGAAATATACTAAACCTATTGGATGTTATATATATATATAATCGATATAACATTTAGTAAACAATATAATAATAATAAAACATCTGATTTATGAGCATGATTTTCACTCTTAAAAACAAGAATTATATCAACAACCCATCATAATAAACTAATGAGAGAGTTGCTAGGTTAAATCATTGGTGGTATATTGGGCTAGATGGCTGGATGGGTTTGGGATGAAGTGGTTACATGGTTTAAAAGTTAGATTATCCAAAAAAACGACAACCAAATAATTTGCTTAAAATATCGGATAATCCATATCCATTAAATGTTGCCATACCATATTAAACTCCTTGTCCAGTAATATTCAAATCTATATCTATCAGATATCTATATAACTTTTTATCATATCTTTATTCAAATAGATACCGAGCGAATAAGAGTTCCATAAAAAAAGTCCCTACCATTTCTTTCCCCATTTCCTTTTCGTACGATTGAAGATGGCTGATAGTTGAGACATCGCAAAATTAAAGCCTGTCATGTCAATGACGAGTGAGTGGATTATGCCGTGCCAACCAAAAAGGAAAATGTTTGCCAGGAATTTCTTCCATACGAAAAATAAAATATTTTTTAAATTATTTATTGCGTGTTTGTACTTTAATTATACCCATTAGCACAAGAAATTTCTGAGCTTCATGCATATTAGGCTTTACATATTTCTTTCCACGTAGGTTATTTGGGTGAAAGAATGAGCTAATTTCATTAGGCGGCTACTAGCAAGCAAAGGTAAGTTCTTTTGCCAGTGGAGGAGCCACCACTTAGAGAAATGTGCGCTTCTATGCATTCTTGGCCGTCGCATTGACCTTCTTTTATGGTTGATGGCTCAATTCCTTTTGAAAGAGATTTAAAGTTCTCATGGTCTGACATTTTGTTCTCACTTAGAAAAAAGATTTTTTTTTTTGCTTCTACATCCAGTTTGAATATAGAGACCGGATTTTAATCTATTTTCTAAAAAAATGTTATGACATTTTAGGTCTGGTCTGCGTCTGATCTGACTCACATGCAAGCTCAAAAACTGAAAAAAGCACCATGTTAGCTTTCTCATGAAACACAAAAGGAAAGGTAGGTGCATACTGGCACATGGTACATATACATTGTAGTGGGCACTAATTTAGTGACCATTCTTGTTAGTGCACTAGCATGCCTTCGATTATTCTGGGACACAGTTGATATCCTACTTGTTTGCCACCACAAGAACAAGGCTGCACTGCTGCCAGGTTGACTCAGTTCATAAACATGAGAGTAATTAGTAGGCATCTTCTTGCAAATTGAAATTTTTGTCAAGAGCAGTTAAGAGGTGCAGGATAACCTCATTTGGCTAGAGAGAAATGATATAAATTTTAAAAATCCTTCCAAGGAACCAAGGAAGTGTAACCTCTACATTGCCAGGTTGTTTAGTTGTTTTTCTTGGAAAAATGTCTTTACTTTTTAGCTTTTTCTTCTTTATACCCCTTATAATTTTGATTGGTTAGGAACTAGTTAACCCTTGTCCTTCTTCCCCATCACCTCTCAATGGAAGACGTACACGCAGAAATAAGAAATTTTGGTCAAGATGGGCATTGAAAACATGAGTGCAATGGTGATTTTCAATAGTCCGGCGAGTACGTGTAGTGCCCCTATTCAAACAGTCAAGCTCTTACCCCAAAAACAAGGTAAGCAAAAGAAATATAAAACGAGATAAATTATTAACATATAATTAATTAATTAATAATTATTTTAAATTTAAAAAATTAATCAATATAATTTTTTAAAGTATATTTTCTATAAAAAACATGCTTAACGGTTAAAAATCATATGTATAGAAAACAAGTTACTTTATCTTCTTCTCCATTTCTGGAATGCAGCCTACATGTACACTTGCTCCATTTCTGGAATGCAGCCTACATGTACACTTGCCGCATCTACAAGCAATCTCAAATACTCTTCTTTTGAGTTTAGACGTGTGGAACAGTGACATGAGAGGAGAAGCAGCAGCTACAAAAGAGTTGATACATCATGTTTTGCTAGACTCTACGTTTGTAGGCAAGTGTGCTAGCACATGGGGGACAGATTGTATTCACAAGGAGTTTGGGAGTGTCTGATATTTTGACAATTCGACCCCGTTGAAAAACCTATTTCAACAATGTACTGTGCTAAAAATTTATTTTAAAAATAAACCTCAACATCAGTGCATAATGACTATAAGGTCTAACATCTCAACACTATTGTTTCGACACTAACATGATGTCCTAAGCAATATGAAGAGCCAATGTGGTACGACGTTAAAGTTGAGCATGTTGGCGTTAACTTTCCAATCTCACTAATGGTCGTGGTGTTAAGGTAGTGGATTTATTATAATCTTTAAAGATGGATAAGGCCACGGTGGCACTAGAATTGATATAGCTTTATTAGAACAGATAAGACATGAAAGAGCAAGGAGTTGATAATGGCATGGGAGTCTAACAACGCTAAAACTTGAGGTAGTGATGACACCACAAGATCTAGGCACCGCTATTCTTGTTGAGCTCCTAGTTAAGCCTGATCTATTATCGTTGAGGTTTAGAGTTTAATACGTTAGTGTTGATCTCCTGCCACGTTAGCCCTCTAGCTAGGGCACCAAGGCGACAAAGGTTTTAGCACCAAGTCCAATGACAATGAGATGTTAAACCTTAGCGTTAGCTGCTGTGATCGTGGCTTATTTTTAAATAAGTTTGTTTACCATGTTCATTCTTAAAATAATTTTTAAAGGGTTAAATTGTCAAAAATTTAAAGTACACTTGCTTTGTCTAAAAAATTGTTTCTAGCAATTGGTTGACAAAATTAGTGGTGAAAAGAAAAGATTAAAGTGACTCATTAGTAGTATTAGGTAAGAGATATCGGAAGGATAAAACTTCTCGATCTACGAATAGAAATCTACTCTTGTTTTTTTATATAAATTTTAAATACTTTTGGGCAGAGATGATAGATCAGTAAAATTTACAAATTAGCCCTTTGCGGATTGCTATTTTACAAATGTTCCCCCGGAAAAACTAATTGCACGGATGGACCTTGTAGCTCAACACTGGTTTTGATGGCGCTGGCCGCATACGTCTTAGTGCTTGGGAATTTGGTGCAAACCTCGATGCCGCCGGTAACGCAAAAAAAAAAATCAGTCATTGGCAAACGTTCTTTGTTATCTGGGCTCTGACGATAACGCCAAGGAAGAAGAATGCCGCCGGCTCTGGTTGGGTGAGGTCCATCCATTTTGTTTTCTCAAACATATTCCTGTGTAAAATAAGAAATCTAAAAGGAGAAGAATGCAAAATTTTTGGCAACATCATGCCATGCCTATGCGCATCCAAGACTGATGCGAGTATGCAACTCTCCAAAGGCGCCTATTTTGTCCGTTTGTTTTGCATCCACCGCATCATGTGTGAGTACAGAAGCCATGCGTGCTTTGAGTGCAAGGAATTCGAGGAATACACCTGCAAGAATACAAACTCCCTGTGGCTCTTCTCTTTCCTTCGCCCCCAACACAATTTGGTCACTGGATATGTATTCCCAATAGATATGCATCTCCTGTCATGTCAAAGGATATAGTGCAAATCACCCACATTAATATATCGCTATCATGCAACTATTTCTGTAGTTGGACTCTGTTCACCTAAATGCCATTCAAGAGCATGTCTAAGGCCTCTCTTTCGGACCAAAGGATTTTTATGGAAAATTGGTAGGATTGAAATTCTATAGAAGTTTTTTCTATGGAGCTTTTTGGTTTGAAGGATTTGGCTACAAAATTTTTATAGGAATCATCCTTTCCTCTACTTTTTGGAGGATTTTACATATAAGCTTAAACCTCATAGTTTTGATTTCCTTTGAGAGTCCAATGCACTGTGTATCTTTATCTCTCCTGTCAACTCTATCTTAATATGTTTTCCCTCTAAATTTCCTATGATTTTTCTATGAAATATCCAAATAAACTGCTCAACAAATTTTTGTGTTTCCAATTCTATTGTATATGGCATGACTTCCTATTCTTATGTTTTTTATATTCATGTGTTTTTTTAATTCCCACGTTTAAAGGAGCTCTAATTAAGCCGCAAACAAATAGTTGAGTTTTGAGCGTGCTTTAATTGCCAGCCTTAGCGGTCTATGTTTATCTTAAAAGTGATTAAGGTGGTATCAATTTGATATGAGCTTGAGCCTGAAGTAGGAAAACTCTTTGCTCACAACTATCTACTGCTAAACGAAAACTAATATCTAACGGGGTCATAAAAATTTTAGAGTGTATTGTGTATCCAACTGTCAATCTACGTAATTTTATAAGGCAGCTGTACCTATTGCCTATAAAAGGCAATAAATGAGCACGCACATAGCTTCAAGATTGACAAGGTAGTCCACTAAAAAGCATTATAAAGTGTTGTCACTGTCGACCAGTCACAAACTCGCAATACTGCCAATAGGTTTATAGATTTATTATACAGATTAGACAGCGAACTATTGTGACAGCACGTACAAGATTCTCGCGGCATAGATGTGTGAATTATGCTTGAGTGTATATAGTTTGCTGGTCTTCTACAAGCTTTATATGCAACATGACATCCAGTTCTCAATTCCTTGAGTTATATATCTGCCCGGGATAAACACAAGTAGACATCAGTGCTCTCAAATTAAAAGGCAAAATTGTATAAATCACTGTAACTGTCACTTTTGTTTTGACACTTTGAAACCCAAAATAAAGTCAATTTATTACAAATGTCCACCCACACAAACCCCTTCAAACATTTAAATAGCCAAGTTAGCCCGTTTCTGCAGATTTGTACGTGTAGAAGGCTATATCAGTAGCATCCGATTCAATAGTATAATATAAGAACAAATTGATGAATGTTATGATTATTACCTCTAATCCATGAAGTAAATATAAAATCTCAAACCTTTATAGATATCACCAGGCCAACCACCTTAGTTGGTTCGACCGACACACACTTTTTATCCAACTGTCTTGCTTTTTTACCATCACTTACATGTCGATCTGACCGTAGCGAGAGAAAAACTATCTTAACAAAAATCTTAAAAATTAACGAAATTATTGAAAGTATATTAACTTTATAATATCAACAAGTGTATAAAATGCATATAAAACACTCATCTGACAAAACTTGCAACTCAAGTCTAAACTTTAATTTTTCTCTTTTCTAAAAGCAGTACTTTAAGGTCTAGATCGTCTCTTTATTTATACCTAAAGGTAAGTGCACAAAAAGCCACAAATTCTAAAGGGAAAAACACTCCTAATCTCTTAAAAAACTCTCTCGTATAGGTATACAACATATTTCTTTATGAATTTAAACTATATCTTTTTTAAACTTAGACTCCACATAATCCATATTGTATGACATGTTATCTTTACCCCTTCACCTGTAATGATCTTTAGCTTTTAGTATCCCACGTGATCTCTCTCGATCATCCGGACATCAACTTCTCCTAAATTAACTTCCAATCCATTACCAACAATACTTCCAATGTCTTTAAGACTCATCTACACATAAAAAAATATATCCAAACACAAGTTCTTCTTAACTTGACTCACATTAGCACATAAACAGTATGTCACACGCATATAAAACACATAAAAACTTTATACATTAAGTATTCATCGAAAAACATAAAAACAACCCAAAACTGACTTCTCGCTAGAGTCTGTTAGTCAGACCGTCACGCTAGCCAGTCTGACCGCAGCTATGTCTACAGTCCAACCGAGCTCCATGGCCTAGTTTGGCCGCATTCATATAAACCATCCTGGACTTCATGAACACACCCACAGTACGACAAGATAAAAGTACTTTGTTTAAAATTAATTTAATCAAATTTTGAGCCAATTATTCATTAAAAGTTTTTAAATCAAAACAATAATTTCACATAGCTCGGTCTTAGGTTGAAGAAGGAATGACTTCAACCAGTGCGAGGGTTGAGGGCGGCAGTGATTAGCAGTGGCAATTGACTATGATTGAGCTCTCTTCCCCAAAGACAACTTGACTATTCATGTACGTGCAGGGGTTTGTGTGGGTGGTTATTTTGCAACAAATTGGCTTTTGTGAATTTCAAAATAAGAATGATAATTGGGATGGTTTATACAATTTTACCTAATTAAAACTGATTCCATAATATGATCAGTATATATGGCATGTTTGGTTTGATGTCAAACTTAACCAAAATTTGGTAAGATAGAGGTATATGATAGTGTTTTTACATAATGTTTTATCAAAATTTTGTGTGGGTATCAGTCAAGAAAGTTTATAGAATTTCAAAATTCAACACTACCTCCGTCTTAAAATATAACATTCGTCCAGATAAATAATTAAAAGTGGACGAAAAAAATAAAAAAAACATTATGTTTGGTTTGCTAATTATTTTCAGTCTTAAAAGATTTTTGGTAATTTTGACAAGATAATAATCTAAACATGTCTCAAATATTGAGTATATGCATCATAATGAGACTCTGATTCCAAATACAAGATATTTTGGAGCTATCCACACGAATTAAGGAAATAACTTAGTTACTCTTTGTTTGTAGTACATTAAAAGAATAATTATTTATTTGTAAGAGGGATACCATTTATTTAGCAAGGACATGTAAAAATTCATAGAAGTTTCAAAACAATTTAAATGATTTTATTTTAGAATAAGAGGGAGTATTTATCAAAGAATGCTCTTCAAACCCCATAGCCACAAGCCCACGACCTTTGTTCCTCCGTTGAACCAGTTTAAAGACCTTGGCGAAATCACGATACAACAATCCCAACAAAAAGTTAACTAATCACAAAAAGGCACTTTGGTGGACATTATTAGCAAGCCAATGGTTTCCTTTTGCCCGCCCACATGGACAGCAAGCAAGTTGCTCTCCATAATTAATTAAACATGCACACGAGTGATTAATCTCTTTATTTTTAAATATACAATAGTGCTGATATTTTAACATAATGTTTAACTATTTATCTTATTTAAAATTTTAATGTAAATAAAAAAAATCATGCTTAAACCTGTTGTGTTTAAATAAGTTACAATAAAATAAATTGCACGTACATTGTTTTAAAATAAATAAAAGAAACGATAAAATATCTATGCACAAAAGTTAAGAGCATTATGCACAAAAGTACCAGCTACTGCACACATTCCATGACCTTCCAACAAAGGCAGTCGAAGCAGCAAAGGCAGAGCAAGGCGTGCATACGATAGGGATGGGTAATGGGATATACAACCAATTTAGTTTGCAGTGACCTGTGGTGAGTGATGCACAGCCAGACACACGCGCGTAGACATGGACGTAGAGATGGGAGGGAGGGGGGGGGGGGTGGCTGGATAGGTAGGTGAGGCCCCAAGCGTGCATGCTTCCACCACCGATCATAAAATAGGCCTCGTCCAACACCACTACTACTAGTTACGATTGCGCCGTTGTTTGTTTGGTCGTCGATCTCGTGGTAGTGTTGGAACATCAAATCCATGCATAGAACCCTCCCTGTTCCAAATCGATCGTTAGGACACTCCACATATCAGGCCCGGCAGAGGGTTTTTTTTTTCTTTGAAGTGTTGATGAGAGTCACTGAGAGAATTCGATAGGAGAGAACTCGCGGTTGTAGCTTAAATCCCTGAAGTTTTGTGGTACTTAATCAGTATATTTTCTCTCGCTACAGGGTAGAGACACCGCACATTCTTTCAATTTTTTATCTATTCCAAGGTCATAATATAATATTATTATTGTCTTTTGTCCTTCTCCCTCAACTAAGAGTGTCTCCTTAGTTTTAGTTAATAATCATTGTTGTCCTTCTCGTCAGAGCAACAGTGTCTCAATTTCTTCTATTTTAAAGCAACTATGGTGATATTTTTTTATCATCACATGGTTGCCAACTAGATTAGCACTCTCGTTTCTTCCCACGGTATCTCATTCCTACTATGAGAGAGATGGTACTTTGACTGACAAGATTTAAGTTTTTGAAATCAATTACTGTAAGGTTGAGCTATGCTTGAGGTTCTCCATAATGACCATACATTGCCATCCCTAATAGCGAGCCTTCTCTTCGAGCTGAGAGCTGACAAACTTGTGCCACCTCCCGTTCCTATGTCTCTATCATAGAAAACATACTAGGTGAATGAGGTTAAATAGGAGATCAACAAAATTGCTACTCCTCTTTTGGTGTATCATGCCTAATGATATGCTAAGAGTTATATCATGTCGTCTTGATGCCTATTCGGTTAGTCTTATTAAACAAGCTTTTATCCATCTCTTTTTTTTCTATAAATTGGTTTTTAATGAGTAATTGCAGTGTAAATAAATTGGTATGACTATTATGAAATCGATCATGAGTTTGGATCTTTTCCTTATCTCTTCTATGCATACGAAAATGAAATGGTGATATAAAAAAGAAAGTTGTACAAAAGAATGATAAATCCCCTCAAAAAATCTATTTTGCTTTTTGAAACATCCAATGAAATCCTAAAAATGGCAAACTAAACTGTTAAAATGATGAAGAAAAATGAAAACAAATATAAAATACCTTATAAAATCAAATCAGTAAAATGCCTTGCTAGCAATGCGATCTGTGCAACCTTCTCACATCACAAAAATAATTTTAGAGGGTATAGACTCCCAGTAACTCAAAGAAGCTATTGCACAATGCATAAATGCATGAAGAGCGTATATCAAAAAGGAACATGCACCAAAGGTAAAATCTACCATGTTATAGCGAATATTTATATTTATCACTACTGTAGAAACAAATCCAATTATCTATTTAGCATGAAAAAGCCTTACTCTGATGGGAAAGCCTAGACTTAGCTGCGTTCGCTCGGGGGACGAAGAGATAAGAAAACCCTCGTTTTCTGCAGATATTTTTCGAACAGAAAAATAATATATTTTTTAATAAAAATTTTCTATACGAAAGTTAATTTTAAAATTTATATTAATATATTTTTAGCTTAAAATAATTAATACTTAATTAATCATACTCGTTCGTTTTATATATCTTACCATTATTTTTTTTCTTCTCTACTCAAATATACATTTTTAGTTAGTTATTAACACGTATTATTTGCTTCACATCTCTAAAAATATGTTTTCTATATACTTCTACTGTATTTGCTTAGACCACTTATTTATAAATTTTTTGTTAAGTTTATTTAAGTAGATATTTCATTACCGTAGAAGTTTTAAGTTTTCGAGCATAAGAAGCTGGAAGGAATGTCTAGTGACCAAAATGCCCCCTCCAGCAACCTAACCTTCTTCCCTCACCTCCCTCTTCGCTCCCTCCATGGTTGCATCCCTCCATATCTCTCCCCCTCCACTACCCCTCTCTATTTCTGATCCGCAGAGCCGGAGCCCGAAGGCACGGCCGCCCTTCCTTCTCCCTCGCCTAGCCTACAACTCCAGCGCGCGGCCGGCGAGAAGGCTTGGAGGCCCCGCCCTAGCCTCCTCCCCTGTGCGGCATCCTCGTGCTGCACGGCCGGCGAGCGTGTTTGGAGGGGTGTGACGCGGCCGTGCCCCTTCCACCGGAGCCCCCGATCTCGGCCAGAATCGGATTGAAGGTATCCATTGTTAGCTATCTCTCGTCCTCTGCTTCGCTTCATGGACCAGCGTAGATTGGAGATCCGTCCGGGCTTGGTTTCTTTCCCTCCAAATTAGCGCATCCGGTTTCTTCCCGATTTATTATTATTTTTTTTGTTTGATGCGTGGTGGTGCAGCGTCCGTTCCTTTCCAAAGAAATGGTGCATTTTGTTTGGTTTCCCTGACCTCTCAAGAACCTGTGTTCAAATTTGGTGTTGTCACTCTCAAGTTCTCTTTGAAATTCCTTTCTTTCTTTCTTTTTTCGTTTTGCTATTAGAACCCACCAAAAAATCAGGTGATCATCTCAATAATATTTTTTATCCTAAAAACAATCTTTTTTTGGCTGTCCATCTGCATTCCCTTTCTTTTCTTCCTCTCCTTCCGTCGGCGCCGGCGATTGGTTTCTTGCTCTCCGGCGAATATCGATCCTGACAAAGATTGATGTTTTCTTGGCAAGAAACCTTATCTTGGATTGTGAGTTCTCTTTTGGGGTTCTTTTTTGTTGTAAGCAGCCTAATCCAAATCATACCTCCTGGAAGGGAGGGACGGACACTCCAGTCCATCCAATTTCTTCCGGATTTGTTACTGTATAGTGGAGTGGATGCAGTTGAAATTACTTTACTACTATAAAAGCCATAAACTATCCTTTGATCTGTCTGGCATTACATTCCGCTTTGTTGTGCATATGGAGGTTAAATAAATCTTGCTATGTATAAGACATATTTGACGCTCTAAATGTTGATATTGTGTTCAATGTTGAGTAACTCTAGATTAGATGTTTCCGTGTTGCTGTAGCATGAACCTTAATGTCATCACTTGCATTTGCAGGATCTTGTGTTAGTTACTGTGCTGTTCACTGGATGCTGGCAATGGGGTCAGAGGAGTGGGAGCTGTATCCATCTTCGTTCATTGGTGCTCAGGTCATAGATTATGGACCTATTTCTGGAGACATGGATGATGATCAGAGTGGAGACTTAGCCGTATCGTTGGACGCCATTTTCCCCGATGATCTTTTAGAGAAGGTCCTCTCCTTCTTGCCTGTTGCAAGTGTCATAAGATCTGGATCTGTTTGCAAGAGGTGGCATGAGATCGTGCATGCCCGGAGGCAGACATGGAGCAAAATGGTGCCTCAGAAGCCATGGTACTTCATGTTTACCTGCAGCGAGGAAGCGGTCTCAGGGTTCGCCTATGACCCGAGCCTACGTAAGTGGTATGGATTTGACTTCCCGTGCATTGAGAAGACCACCTGGTCGATTTCTTCGTCATCGGGGTTGGTGTGCCTGATGGACAGTGAGGACAGGAGCCGCATCATCGTGTGCAACCCCATAACTAAGGACTGGAAGAGGCTTGTTGATGCTCCTGGTGGCAAGTCGGCTGATTACAGTGCTCTCGCCATTTCTGCGACCAGGACCTCTCATCAATACATGGTGGCTGTTGCAAGGTGCAACCAGGTGCCATCAGAGTATTATCAATGGGAGTTTACCATCCATTTGTACGAGTCAGAGATAAATACATGGGTTTCTCCCTTCACTGAACTATTGATTGGATGGCGAGGAGGTGATGAGTGTGTGATCTGTGATGGTGTCCTCTACTATTTGGTGTACTCAACAGGAGTTTTGGTGAATAACAACGAGCATCGCCATTGTCTTCTCATGTATGACCTCTCTACCAGACCTATTCACACTTCTTTGATGAGCATGGCTATACCAGTTCCGTGCCCTCTTACATGTGGCCGATTGATGAACCTCAATGAGAGGCTTGTCTTGGTTGGGGGCATTGGCAAGCAAGATAGGCCTGGTATCATCAAGGGAATTGGCATCTGGGAGCTCCAGAACAAGGAGTGGCATGAGGTTGCTCGAATGCCTCACAGGTTTTTCCAAGGATTTGGTGAGTTTGATGATGTTTTTGCAAGTTGTGGGGCGGATGACCTTATCTATATTCAGAGCTATGGGTCACCGGCCCTTCTCACATTTGAATTAAACCAGAAGCTGTGGAAATGGTCACTGAAGAGCCCTGTGACGAAGAGGTTTCCTCTGCAGCTGTTTACTGGTTTCTCTTTTGAGCCTAGGCTGGACATTGCTTCCTAGTTTTATTTTGTTTCACTTCCACGGGAATTCTTGCATTATTTGCCCGGTTGGAGTTGCCAAGTGAAGAGATGATGTCATTGGAAGCCATTTGAGAAAGTGTTCAGGTTTTATTGATCTATTCTATTTATTGCTGAGTATATCTTCTAATTGAAAGGGCGTCTTAACTTCCCGTTTCATTTTGTTGATTTGATTGTTGGATAATAGAGGGAGGGATGATGCCATACACAAGAACAATTCTTGCTGAATTGTGTTTTTTTTTTAATTTTCATTTGTTGCCTGCAAACAAGGGGTCGCTTCATATGTTCTAAAACTAAAATATTGATACTTTCTTGATTTATAGTCATTAGCGTTTGAGGTCCCCTCTGCTACTGATTTATGTTTTGTTTTATTACGACACCACTACATGCATACATCTGAACCCTTACTCTGGAGCTAGTCCTTTGTTGTTGAGTCCGTACTTGATGCAGAGTCCTTGCTCTGCTTGCCGTATAACCATTGTTAAACAGAAGAACTGTTAAGGTTGCCTTCTTTTCTTCCAATGCACAAATCAATCTGCCCATTACTGTTATTAGCATTTTCATATTTCGAATTTTTGGAAATGCATATAGTTTAACTTTAAAAAAAACATGGATATCAAACCATGCCATGTAAATTGCGAAGAGCTGATTTATTGAGATATCTAGTCATCTCTGGTTTACTGTACTCATTTTCTCCTTGTTAAGTTTCTTTGATGCTATTTGAAGCTCATGTTTATTGCAGTCCCTAATGTTCTTCTACTTATTTCCTACTAACTGCTAAACTATACCATACTCAATTACGCAGACAGCATTGTGCTGTTCATGTAGTGCCAGAATCCTTGCCTGCTTCTGATGCAGCATCTGTCATACATAGCATGTGATTGTGCATAGACAGGTAAAGGAGCATGCATGCTGCATCAGGAACTCGGAGTATATGTTGTACATGCAGTGTTCCTCTTTGGTTTTGGATGGATACATCACATTGTTTTCCTCATGCCTGAACTATCTGTACTTGCTTGAAAGTACCACCATCCTAAAAAGCAGCATCTGCCTATTTTCTTGTCTGCGTGTCACTGCTCCCAAATGTTGCTTAAAGCCTGTAAAGCCACACCCTGTGCGCTGCAAGTGAAGGACACATTGTTTCAGATGTCCAGCTGTCATGATGTATGTGCATGCCTTCAGAGAATCAGAAAGAGACCCTTCTCCTTTGCTTGATCAGCCAGCCAGCAGTTGAGCTCAGGGAAGTGGTACCAGCAGGGTTTCATTGTTGCAAGCATAGGGCAATTTCTTCTCATGAGTTATTGATGTTGAAGGGTGTATGATATCTTGGGGACAGTTTCTACCAGTCTGTTATACTAGAAGGTAAATGTGAGTGTGCCTGCAAGGCTGCAACTATCACTATGCAAGGTATCCAATGCATTTGATGTGTAAGTATTGTCCAATGCTGTACCTGAACTTGCTGAGCTTTGTGCTGTTGTGCATTTCTTGTCTGTTAATAGTGTAGACTGGTCATTTATTATAGTAAAAAGCATGGTGTCAAAGGATATGCCACAACTTGAACATGATCCATGCTTAGCTAATGTACCTGGAGAATGCCTGTGTTTTTTGTCTCTTTGCATCATAGATAAAGAGGCAAACATGAAATCTATGGTACATCATACTACTACGTAGTACTACTACTCGTGGTGGAGAAGCATATTTTAAGAAGAAAAACAGATTCATCTGCACTGGTCTTTCTTAATTCTTGCAGTTAGAAGTTGGAACAATAATAAATTGGACGTGCATCTAGTTTGGCATCTTCAGATTTGTCATAATCTGTTGGTCAGCTATTACTACCGTTGCTAACCCTACCTAGGGAGCGTTCGTTTGATCAGGGGAAGAAATATTCCTCGTTTTTCGCCCGCGTCCCTACCCGAGTGTATTTTTTTAGTTGTATGCTTTTTAATGGTAAAACGGTATGTTTTTTTTAAAATTATAAAAATTTTGTTTTAAAAATCATATTATCTATCATGTAAGTTTAAAATAAATAATACTCAATTAATCGTTTTTTAAAAAATTCTATAGAAAATTTATTGTAAAAAATTATATTAATCAATTTTTAAGTTTAAAATAAATAATATTTAATTAATTATATGTTAATGCCCTTCTCTCATATTTCTTTCCTTTTTTAGTGAAAACATACAGCCAAAGAAAAAATAATTTTATTATTAGGGTATTGCGTTCTTACCTCTACTTTTTAACATTATAAAAGTGAAAAGGATGAAGTAACCTTAAAATAAATTCCAGTAAAATATTTAAAAAATGATTACAACTTTAACAAATCGGTAAGCTGTAAATAGAAAACTATGTGCCCTCTTCTTTTCTACTTCTTTACCGGATTATTGTTGTGAATTATTTACTCCAAACTTCTTGCAATACAATTTCCTAAAATATTTTCTTCTATTACGTTGCTCAGATATTTATTAAGTTTATTTCTTAAAAATAATTATTTATCCCTATATTCAATTAAACAGTCTTTAAAATTAATCTAGTGAATAATATGTTTCAAACTGCTATCAAACCTCAGTTTGCAAGAGTCTCATAAAACTGTAGCTTCTTTGTAATCTTAAGGCTGTAAGAATCTATAATTATGGAATTAAAAAAAGAACTATAGTTATGGATGACACGAGATGAATGGATAAGCAGGTTACCTATTCCAGCTTTGCAGCAGTTTGATCAGAGATAATGTTGAGAGAGAGATGGATGGATAGATAAAAACCATGAGATAATCGTGTGTTGTTTGATTCTCGGGAGAAGTGGAGGCAGGACGCGAGTAGTTGGGGGCGAGGGGGTGTACACAGGTTCGTTGGTTTCTGCGGCGTTGCAGTTTGTGGGTGTTGATGAGGTGTAAGACTTCTCATCTTCTTGTCCCTCCTCTGTCCAGATCCATCCATCGATCCTTTCAAACGCAATGTGCTGCCAGCCAATACTATAAATGCAGCGGTGACTGCGAGTGCAGGGGTAAGCAATGCCTACTCACAGGATTGGATTCTCTGCAACAAGATGATGCCATTGGGTGACGCAGTACCATGACTATAACCTAAATTAAAGTTATTAGAGCATACTATACTCTATTCTCATCAATTTGAGCATGGAAAGTCCAAAAATAAAATCAAATAAAACCATTGAAATACCACCATCCAACAGCAATTATTCACTATTCCTCCTTTCTCCTTTTTATGAGATGATGGGCTTGATGAATGCATCTCCGATCCAATACACTTTGAAAGCATAAATTAGTATAAAAAAATATAAGGGATTGAGGGCTTCTTCAGAATATAGGAATTTTATAAAATTTTCATAGAGAACAGTTCAATTACTCTAAAATTCATACGAAATTCCTCTATCAAGGGTAGTTAAGAGAAAAGATATGAAAAAATTTAAATAAAAAGTGATCGGAGGAATTACAAATATACATAGTTTAGATGCTATAATGATATTGTAGAACGGAGATAGTACTATTTCTGACCAATGTGGCAGCATTGGTAAGAACAGAGATCAAAAACCAATACCGCCAGCCGAACACATTTGACAAGGGATGTTCAATTGCTAGTCCAATACTGCGGCTGAATCAAGAACCCCTCCGGTTTCCAGTTCTATCACAAATCTCAGACTGTTTTCAACGGCCTGGCTGGCAAGGAGGACTCTTTGCTCCCCTCCCCGCTTCTCCGCTGCAGCTGTCTGCACACTGCTCTGCTCTCCCCTGCTGCTGCTGCTGCGACGACGACGACGACGACTTCTCCTACCATCTCGTGCCGCTGCAACGCATCGGCAACCATGCACGTCTCCTTCAGTGCCCGGCGCTTACGCAGCTGCGAGGACGAAGAAAGGCACAGTTTTTTTTCCTTGATTAATATACAGATTTCATTTATTATATTTTTTAAGCTGTTAAACATTATATCTGATTAAAAACTTTGTTTTAAAATATTTTTAAAAAATCTATTTTTGAAATTTATAATAATTAAAACACAATTAATCCCGTGTCCGCATTTAATCTGCCGCAGTATCGAACGCGGCAACGAAGAAGACGACTTTCTTGGCCACTCCCTCCGCCGCGAGATTTCAATGCGAGCTCATGGGAGGCGGAGCCCGTCGTCAGTCCGTGGCAGTGGCACTCCTGCTGGTGGGTGGTGATGGGGCGCCACGACGAGGTGTTGCATTGCGTTTGCAATCCCGTGCTGGAGTGGCTGTGATGAGCGAGTGGCACTGGTGTGAGTTGCTGCTTGCTGGCCTTGCCTCGTCGTCTCCTCGCTTTCTTGGGTTTTGCTTCTGGGGGCTCGTGTTTCCAGATGGCTTCTCTGCAATGCAGACCTTGTAGGTGTAGGGTATGGGTATGCCACTACCGGAGTACTAGCAGTAGTGTCTTCATCTTCACAAAGTGTTCAACGGATCCACACCCAAGTGATACCACATCCAATTGAGCAGACAATCGACAACATCTGTTCGAGACAACAGAACATAAGCAAGTTGTTTTAGGCTGGGTTCGGTAGATCATTTTAATTTGGCTAATCAGCCACAGGCAAAACGAGATATGTAATTAATATATAATTAATTAAATATTAACCACTATAAATTTAAAAATAAATTTGTTTGGTTTTTTAAATATATATATATTTATATTTATATAAAACAAAACCGTTTAGCCATTTAAAAAACATATTCAATTTAGAAATTAAGTATTATCTCAGCTAGACAGCCCTCCCCACTGCCCGCTTAGTGAATGGATTCTTTTTTCTCTCCATGCTGCTGCGTGTCGTTCCATGAACAAAGACCGAACACTACACTACATCACACACCATCTCAGAAAATGTCATCAAAAAATATAACTTTTAGAAAATGTTACGATTAAACCTCATGTTTTCTTTCGAAGTCCCTAGTCCTAAGAATTCAGAGAGAGCCATTCCTTTTTTTTCCAAAGTACCATATAGTAATTATTCTCATAGGAATCCAATTTTTCAAAAAAAGTTATTCCAAGTGAGCCCTTAGCTGCTATTGACCGCAAGACGGACTTAGGCTTGGCGCATCTTCATTGAAATCTTGAAAGACATATCCATCGAGATGCTTTGAGATTTTTTTTAAGGAAAGGATTATTAGAGAGGCACTGTTCGAGTCTTCATTAGCATATAATTAATTAAAATTTAATTATTATAAATTTGAAAAATTGATTTATTGTATATTTTAAGTACGAAACAAACATTTAGCACTTTAAAAAATATTTTAAAAAAACAAGATAAAATATATATCTTAATCAGAAAAAAAACAGCAAAGATTTTTCTATGTTACTTTTCAATCAACCCGAGGAAGTGACGGGTGTCAAAGCTTGCTGCCCCAGATGAACTATTTGTGAAAGTCATTTTACTTTGGGAGGACTATCCCAGAGTACAAAATAACTAAATTACAGAATTTGAGGAGCATTAGCGGGTTAGTTAGCAGATGTATCTTGGTGATAATTGATAAGACACTTTTTTTTCTTTTGAGAACATTAGGCACTTGATTATGATTACTATTCCTACTTACTACATATAGATCATGAATGTGTGCGTACAGTGCATACATGAAAGCTCGACAGTCACACAGGATACCGGTGCAACATTTGCTCCCATCCATGCGTGCGGAAATGCTCTTCGTTTCCCTGCTGTTTTCCTCTATTCAACATCAAAAATAGTGTCAGTCTGTCAGAACATGAGCTAAATTGAAGTCCATTCTCCAAAGCAATTCTACTGCCATGTGCACTGTTGTTTCTTTTTTAGAGTACAGGTAAGTTTGCATGCGCTGTTCTAGCTAGACGCTTGTGGCAGTTGTTTTTGGTTTCTGATAAACAGATGAATGGATTATGATGACGCTTTCCAAACTCTTAAAGACTTGTTTGTTTTGGAGAAAAAACAAAAAATTGAATTTCTAAGGATTAAATCCTATAAATGACATTTGTTTTGCATGAATGAAATATAGGAAAACCAAAGAAATTTTTTCTTTCCTACAAGTTGTAGAGATAAAATATAGAAAATTTTATATCCACCCAAATCTCTTGAAAAAATTCCTATAAATTAAGGTGTACTTGCATTAATTCCTTTACCTTTTCTTCCTATGGGTTGAAATTCCTCTAAACCGAATAAGTCTTAAGTGCGATTTTTTTGCAGAACCTCCTTATATATATGAATTTCTTATGTTTTAAATTCAATTTTCAACTATATAATAGTTTATTCGTCCATTTGTAGCTCTTGAATAATCATGCTATTAAACCTTTAAACCATTCAATACAGAAGAACAAAAGTTCATTCAACCATTAGCATGATAGAATCATAGTAGAATTTTCCATTTTATTCATTCAGACATGGAATCATAGCTAGTCCATTTTCCAATGTTGAGCCGATTGTGATTCCATCAATTGTTTATATTCTCAGCATGTCACGCAATGAATGAGCTTGCCTAGTAATGAACTAATGATGAGGAAATTGATCGAATTGAACACTATCAGATTTGCCAGTTCCCTCTCTGTATGGGCATGGGCCTTGCATGCCCTGATGCCCCTACTAAAACCACAAATAGGTTATATAGGTCATGCTGGGCTTCACATAGGTCACCAAACATCTGGGCTCTTTTCGACCTAAACATATGCTGAGGTTGCAGCAACTGGGATGGCCGAATAACAATGCCTTCCTCATTGGAGGTCTTGGAGACCTACGCGAGATCCATTAGAGGATTGAACTGACTGACTGGTGACAGCAGCCAGCCGCAAATATAACCCCACGCGTCTCTACGAAGCTTCTTCTCATTTTCCCTGGTTTAATATTAAGAATGCATGCATGTTACCGTGTGTTATTTAATCTTTCCATAGTGACTAATGACTTCCATAATTCTTAACGTTTAAGATAAGTTCAACGTCAAACTACTAGTCTTAAAAATTACTATAATAAAATTAAATATTTATTTATTTGTTATATATATAATAATAGAAATTATAGTTAAAAATATTTTTTAAATATCGTGTTATTTTCTAAAACATAATTATAAAATCGGAGGGAGTAGTATTTAATCTTAAGATTAGTTGTATATTGACTGAGTTTATTAAAAGCTATTATTTTTTTTCAAAAAAAGTAAGATTGATATTTCATATATACCGGAGGCATGGCTATCCAATTTGTTTTTGTGGTTGTAAAGAACACACGTGCATATATGCAGTGATATTCATATAAGGTGGGCGGGTGTGTGTTACCTCTCGTATTAGAATGTGAATTTCCATAATGAATGGCTTAAGCTAAACCGGCTTTGGAGCTGTGTCGTAAAGGCAGGAGTACAAAATATAGCATTAGTAACCTCTACAAATTAAGGAAATTAATTGTTGCATGAACAGTGTTTGCAGTGATCTATACGTATGATAATACTAGTTCGACTGAGACAAGAGATTACTGGGCATTGAGCTGCAGGTTGGAGAATCCAATGGACTAAATTTGGTGATTAATTCACTTTGGAGTGAATGTGCATTAACAAATCAAAATTTAAATAAACTTTTATATAGTTAGACGACTTCGCATGCATCATCTATCTAGTATACTCACTGTATAAAAATATACGACGTACAAGTAGTATTTAAAAAAATTCACTGATAATCAACCTAAACTAATAAAACATGTAACATATGTTTAGTGATGTGTATGCGATGCTATTAGATTCGCATTTGAATATACTTTCTAATTTTAATGTTAAGTAATATTATATTATGAAAAAGTAATGGTCATTATAAATTGAAGATCATATTAAAAACTTGTACGCCTTGTATTGTACTACTGCTCTATGCTACTACCATGTCACAATTAAGTAAAGAATGAACCTTAAGCCTAGTCATCAAAGTGTTTTATGTAGGTGATGGGTAGAATCAGTTCCTAGCTGCACCTGATTCATGAGTCATGACCTCCTGCAAGTAATCCACTGCTGCTCACGCTTGCATAAGTTTCCTTTTCCCAAAAGAAACCCTTGAATAAGTTGCAACTGAATCCCCGGTGTCATGTGCCGCTACTATCTAAGCCAGGAGGCTTAAAGTGCAATCTAGGATTAATTAAGTCAAACGAAGTGGTACTGCATCACAGCACTTTTTTGACTTTGACTGAATATTCGTTGGCGGAATTACAATCTCTCTTCATGTGCTATTTTGGCACCTTGACACCAGATATGACAATGAAAAATGATTTGCCTGCCCTAAATATGGCCCTAGCTATCTCAAATTCATATTAGATGGCATGCCATTAGATGACAATTAAGTTAGAGCCATTTGAAGACTCCTTTAAAATACATGTATTTATAGGATTTTTGTACTAATTAGTTCAAAATCCCATAACATTTGGAGCAAACACTGGTGTGCGATAGTTAAGTCGTGGATGTGTGGCTCCATAAATATTACCCACATGTGAGTATGTGAGTGTGCTTTCAATAAAAAATTAGTCGGACTACAAATATAAGTCTAGTCTCCATCTCTTTTAAATGTGTGTTAGAATATGTACTTGCGGTGGATGTGTGGTGGTGTATACACATATACGCCTTCCGTGTAATTGAAAAGAAAAACCATAAAATTCTTTCGCTTCAAAAATAGCCTAAGGCTGTGTTCAGGACAAGGGGTTAGGATCTTCTCTCGTGCACGTAAAAAGAAGTGGTTTATTAGCATAATTAATTAAATATTTGATATAAAAACTTAAAAACACATTAATATAATTTTTAAATCAACTTTTCTAAAAAAGTTATAAAAAATATATCATTTAACAGTTTAAAAGCGAAGACTTAGAAAATTGAAATTTGTAGCTACAAAAGCAGCCTAATTCATTATTCTTGTAACCTTTCCATGCACTCGCCACACTTTACTGTAGGGTAGCTGGGACTGAAAGTAGCCGTCGGATGCTACTACTGCTACCGTGCCGTTATGCGTACGTGGCGCGCGGTCCACGGATAAATTATAGCCGTTAGATGGATGATGGATGGATATGACCTTGTAGTTGTCCATCGGCTCGATCGTGTCAGGTGAAGTCACACATATCACGCTCGTGCTGGTGCAGTGCATCGCCGTCGAATCCAACGAGACCTGATTAAGTATATTTTCTAAATTAGTAAACGGTACAATTTTTTAATAATTAAAAATCTTTTTTAAAAAATTTTAAAAAAATATTTTTAAAATTTGTAATAATTTATACTTAATCAATTACATCCTAATTACTCGTCTAGTTTTTTCATGTGAGAAAAAAACTCACCCTCAACCTCTATTAGAACGCAGCCGAATCAATCGCCCAGAGCAGCACGTCGTAGCAGTAGTAGTATCAATGTATACTTACTGCGCAGGCACGCACGATCCGTTTTGATTACGAGGATCGCTTTGTCGACGATTACACTGCCACGAGTGTGAATGTGTGATCGTGTACGCACGTACTACGAGTACACGTACGATTAATCACATGCCCTTGTGTGGAATGCTATAATTAAGGAGAAAAATCCAAATACATCTATATGTCATTGGTCTTTCTGTACACTCTACAACTTGATTTCATAAAAAACAATCTTCATAAGTCTATTTTTTCCGATAACTTCCTAACTCTATTTAGTTTTCAGTGATTTCTGCATGAAATCCACGTCTCTCTCTACCCCAAGGGCAACTCTAACGCCCCAAGCAAGTGTCATCGCCGTCGTCGTCGCTATCGCCCTTCCTCTCGCTCATTTGCCTCATTGTCGCTTGAGCGGCTCATCAGCAAGCTAGAGGTTACAAGAACAATGTTAGCAGGGCTTTTCGCCTTTCCCCGAGCACCACAAGGGCTTGGAGGTGGCACTGTAGCTTAGATCCAAGCCTTACGATCAGATCTAGTAAGAAGAGATCGGTGGGTGATAGGGCAGAGTTCGCACACGGTCTCCGTCCAAGCCATGATGGAGTGTGGAGGTGGTGGTCGATAGAGAGTTACAAGTGACAGTGAAAATGACGTTTAGGCTGCAAGCATTAGGACAATGGTAGGGGAGCTACTCGGATTGCCAAATCTAGCATCCCTAGGGGTAGATATGGTGGCCTCTCGTTTGGATCTAGTGGCCCTTTGGTGAGAGAGATTAGATCTACGGAGGTGGTCCTCAGCGCGGTGATGGCTAGCTCGATGTGGATGGTGGGTGCATCAAGATGACCACGGAGTGACAAAGATGGCACACAAGGTGGTGGCCCTGTGCCAACAACGACAGAGGCGATAGTTTGTAGTGGTGGACCGCTGCTATTTGTGGTAGCTTAAAGTGAGCAGAAGGGTGATGGTTGTGCGTGTATAGGCCTCCCTAGCACGGTGGCGCGTGGACGGCAATAGGAGGTTGGTAGAATGTGAAATTATGGTTGGCTGACGGTTGGGCGCTAGCACAATGAGTCCACGTGCTAGCGGAGGTCGTTTGTGTGGTGGAGTGTAACGGTGGTGATGATGGGTAGAGGGTGAGGGTGCCGTAGACAAAAACCTAGCTTAGCGTTTCTTCAAGCCAACAACAACAGGGTCGTGTCCCTCTTTTAAGGTATTGTCGAGCTACCACCCTTTCTCTCTCTAATGGACTCTCTGGATGAAATACTACTATATTATTAGATGTTAATCGTCTATATTATTATATTTTTTTTCTATATCAATATAAAAATACGTTCAATCATCCTACGGATCCTTTGGAAAAGAACATTTCCATTTGCCACCATGTGTCCTTATCCAAATCATTTGTTGCCCAAGCTTCATTCTGTGTTAAATGGAACGTGTTAAACAAACAACACTTAAAAATTATTATAGGTTTAATACCATTAACACTTCAAAACTTGTAGTTTTACAGGGAACCGTGGAAAAAATTATCAATTTGCTCAAATCTTTCTTTAGATAAAGAAATTTCATTAATTGGGAATAGATTCGGTACATTCTCGATGAATGGGAGTCTCATAGCTACAACAGAAGCTATCTTACGACATCCATAGCGATGGTTCGAGCCATTTATATAAAGAGAGTCCAACTTAGCGTTTTCTTACCGAGCGTAAGGTTTTACCGTCCGGTGGTATGATTGTTACCGCAAGGTAACCGTATAAAATTCTTCAGTCCCTCGGTCGGTCATAGTAACAGCATGGTAACCTGCCGTAACCACGGTATGTTTTTTGAAAAAAATATTGCAGAAAGAAAAAAAATCAGGAAACTTGTAAATCATTTTAGAATTTTTTTTGTAGAGTGAGATAGAAGATATTTTCTGCTCCGTTGGGCCTAAATGGGATTTGTGGGTTTTTTTATGTTTATTATTTCTACTTCAGAATTTTTTACATAGGGTTTTTACCGGATAGCAATCTGTATGAATATTTTATCTTTTTTTCAAAATTTGAATTCAAAGATACCCTAATGTGACTCCGCGTAAGCGCAGTTACAGCCGGAAGGGAACGTGTCCAACTGTAAATTAGTTTACTTTGGTTTGATTTCCTGTTGCTTGGGCATAAAACATTGAAACACATGCACAACACAATTAACAACAGGAGAAGACTACCAACATTTTTATTCACTACGTTGCCAATTGCCAACCAAAAAACATGGTTCAAATCATGCAGTTTTTTTTTGGCGCGATAGCTGTCGAGTGTAATCAAATAAAATATTATCTCCATACTGGAGATAGCTTTAACCAAACATTTCACAAAACTCCAATGATAATGTACGATTTGATAGTAAAAACGCCCACATCGTGTTTTTTTATTTGATAGATGGGTGGGTTTAAATATGTCAAAATTATCAGGTCGTATTACAGTTCTTTAATAAAAAATGGTTGTAAGCTTCTTTAAAAAAATAAAGGTCGTACGATAAAATATGGCTGAAATATAGATGAATGTAAGTGAAAATTATAGCAAACAGTTTTTTTAATCCATATGACATTTACTAGAATATTTTTGACACAAAAATTTTAAAACAGATTGAATCGGTATGTGCATTCTCTGTGCACGCTTTTTTATATTAAAGTTTTAATATAAAAGTTTTTCGATGTAAGTTCTTTCTTTCATGAAAGTTTTCAGATAAAATCTTTTCGGATGAAAGTTTTTGGGATAAAAGTATTTGAGATAATTTTTTTTAAAAAAATATATACGTGCGCAAATAGCAGTACAGTGGCATGGATTTCTCCCCCAAACCAAACTCACAAACCGGGAAACAACGGGAAAAAAGGGCGCTACCCTGCTGCCCACGCCGCGGACAGGCGACACCTTTCCCTCCGCCTCGCTTTCCTGCTTCCCCTCTCCTTTCCACTTCGCCCACCACCTCAAACCTCTCCCCCACCATTCCCGACCTCCCCCTCCCTCCCTCTCTCCTCAGTCCCCGCACGCGGCCGCCCGGTTGCCTCCCCCTACTCCCAGCCACCATTGCCATGGTACGCCCGTGCCGCACGCTCCCCTAGGCCTCGCGCGCGCGTGTCGCCGCGCCCGCAGCCATAGGCATGGAACCCGCTGCCACTGAGACAGCAGCAGCAGCAGCGTCGGGAGCAGAAGCAGCGGGCCCGGTTCTTGGCGCGGCCGTGGCGCAGCCGCAGGAGGGTGCTTCGACCTCGGCGGTAGCTCCTCGCCGAGTCGACTGTTGCGGGGAGGAGGTGCCGCTGCGGGTGCGGCTCGGGAGGGCGGCGAGGAGGCGGGCGGGGCCCTGCACGCCGTCCCCGTCGTGGAAGCTGGAGGGGGAGGAGGACGAGGAGGAGGTGGCGGGGCCGCTGGCTCCGGTGCACCCGGCGGTGGCGTTGGTTACCGCCAGGCGGAGCTCGGCGTCGGCGCGGCAGTTGGGAGCCAGCCTGTGGGAGATCCACGACGTGATGCGGGAGGGCCGCCGCGTCGGCGGGGCGCGGACGCGCAGGAGCGGGAGGGTGCTCGCCGCCGCCGGTGGGCTGGACGGCGCCGGCGTCGAGCTGCATCAGGTGAGTGTTAATTGGTGTCTACTTTCTAACTCAAACCGCATGTGGCAAGACATCAACTGGTTGAATTCATTGGGCCGCAGCAACAGGAGTAGTAGATGAATTTAGTTAGGGAAACATAGCAAATGGATGAAGCACTGATGAAATGAAGCAATCTCCAAAACCAAACATCTGCAACGCTCGATTTACTGTCTTATTTCCAAGTTTTGGGCCGTCTCCTGATGTGATGTTCTGCTTTTTGTTTGTTTGAATTGTTTCTTCCATAAATAGTGGGCAAAAATTTTCTGATGATAGGGTTTGGTCGTCTTCACGAAATTGATTTCCTTAATGTTACTACTGTCTTGAACTGTCAATCCATCATTTGCTTTCTGGCTAGTATGAATTATGGATCTGTTTATCTGTTATCTTATCAGTACAATTTGCCCTGTCAATGCTAGAGAGTTGAGCAAAATTGTTGCTTATGGATTGGACGGGGATACAAGTTTTTATAAAAAAACAAACGCATTCTTTCTTGAAGGTTTCAAGCTGCTAACTTTTCAACCAATCTTCTGACATGTAATGTTGTCGGAGTACATTTTTTGTGCTTTGAAGAATACATTAGGGATTTACAGTTTGTTCCTTGGAATAGGAAAAGGTGAATCCTTTTGCTTTGCAATGTATTAACTGGCCAACATGCTAATTCTTCAGTTTGTGGAATGTTCCAAGGGAGCGTGTTTGGCATGTCATGGAACGGGAGCTATTTACAACTAGTGTAATCCACATTAGGCATCACTTACGTAGTTACATTAAGCTGCCTTTACATGATGCCAGATCTGTCTGCATGCATGTTCTTCTTTCTACAATATCAGTGTACATCTTCTGTATCTTAACTTCTGACCTCATATGTGGTTATGTGGTGTTCAGATGTACTTTCAAGCATACATCTGTTAACAATATATTAGACATATTTAAACTTTGAAGAGATTTATCTGCCAAATGTGCATAAGGTGTTTTACTATTTCCCATAGTTTTGTTTGCCGAATATAATTATTGTACTATATTAGTAACACAAACTTATTTTTGTATTTGTTCCATGCTAAATATTTTTATGTTACATTCAACCTCAGAATTCAGGTGGCTTTGGTAGGCATCTTGGAAATTCATCAACAGATCGTCATAAGTTAAATCAAGCAAGGAATTGTACAGCACAGCCTTTTTCTCCTGGAAGTTACACAAGTTCAATTGGGGTATGTATATATTCTTATCTGCTGTTATCCTCTCTGTTGCTTTAATATTTTGGTTTGTGGGCACATAACAAAGTCTTGTGGGGCAAGAATTTATGTCTTGTGATTCTGTTGTGTTTTTCATTACACGTGTTTGAGTCTGATGGAGAAGTTTTGAGAGTGGAACAGTACTCTTTCACATGTTCTATCATGACAAGCCATTGAATAATATAGCAGTCTAGCAAATGCTTTTCTGACTAAAAATAATCATGAACGATTGATATTAATTAAACAGTACATTTGCGCATTGTTTTGTCTATTCATTCTTTATTTAGATAAACAGAAGTGTTGAATTTTTTGCAAGGAAAAGAAGAAATAATAATGAAGTTGTTCCCATAGTATTTTGCCCGCTGTCTATTGTAGATAACTTGAAATTTCTCTTTATTTCTTGATGCAACTGAATATGTTTCACAGATGTGAGAAGTAGTGAACCAGCACAACAAAGCACATTCTGAAAAGAATGTCTCTTTTTTCCTGTATTTTACAGGATTCCAGTATAAATCAAGCAATCGGTCCAGCTCGCTCTTTGGATATCAAGGGTAGATTCAGGGGGCCTGGTTATAACCTTAAGACATCAACAGAACTCTTGAAGGTTCTAAATCGAATCTGGAGCCTGGAAGAGCAACATACAGCTGATATGTCAGTGATTAATGGACTAAAATTGGAATTACAGCAGGCGCAGGAACATATTCAAGAACTTAAGCATGAGAGACAAGGATATCGCCATGATGTTGCTTCACTGGTGAGGCAACTCTTTGAGGACAAACTTGTCCGGAAAAATAAAGACAGAGAGAAGATTGCAGCAGACATTCATTCCCTGCAAGATGAACTGGAGGATGAGAGACACCTTAGGAGACATTCTGAAGACCTTTACAGGAAGTTTGGCAAGGAGTTATCTGAGATAAAATCAGCATTTGTCAAGGCAGTTAAGGACCTTGAGAAAGAGAAGAAAACACAGAGCCTGTTAGAAGACCTTTGTGACCAATTTGCAATGGGAATCCGAGACTACGAAGAGGAAGTCAGGGCATTAAAACAAAGGCATGTAAATTACGAATACCAGTTTGATAAATCAGTGCTTCATATATCAGAAGCATGGCTTGACGAGCGAATGCAAATGCAAAATACTGATGTCAAGGAAGACTTCCTGAAGAAATCAACAATAACAGAGAGGCTAAGAGGTGAAATTGAGGCTTTTCTTCTTGCCAAAAAATCGGTTAGCTCTAAGAATAATGACAAATACATGCATGATAATAGGCGAGATGCTAACTTACGTCGGCAATCCCTTGAGTCTCTCCATTTTAATGGAGCCACTAGTGCTCCTCGGCTAGCTGAAGATGGTGATGATTCTATTGCTAGTGATTTGCATTGCTTTGAGCTCAACATGCATGAAAGTAACATTCAGAAACATGACCATACAGGGCCTCGCAGAAGCTACACATGCAACATGGATGCACCTAAGAGAAAAACTGAATACTCACATAGTGTAGTTGGTGAGAGTTCACATATATCTGACGTGCAAATTTATTCACAGGGAAACAAGGCAAGGTCCAGTAGCAGCAAACCATGGCATGGCACTAGAACTCAAGAAATCGACTCACAGACCAGTGCTAGAATTGTTCTGGCAGAAGAACAGAATGCGATCACTTGCACCCATTTTTCTCAAGGATATCACAACGGTACATCGCAGAACAACTTGGGGGCTCATGCCGACTGTCTGGGGCAGGAATCCCTCGATCATTACTCACGAGCTAGTCTATTTTGTGAAGGAACTACTTCAGGGGATTTATGCAATCCACACAGTCCATCGCGGCAGCTTGATTATCAGTCCACATCATTGGGCCATGCGATAGGTGAATGCTCAACAGGGCTTCCAGTAGGTATGAAGGAGAACACCCTGAAGGCAAAACTACTTAAAGCAAGGCTAGAGGGGCGGCATGCCTGGTTGAAGGCATCAGGAGGTTTGGTAACCAGAAGGTGAAAATGAGAGTGCTGCCAATCTGTTGTAGTTTCTGCTACTTGACGCCCACCCAGCAAAAGCTAAGGTGTAACAACATAGATGGCTCATATAGCTGCAGTATTTTCTCTCGTCGTGTTGATTCAGTAACAACAACCCTGTACATTGCAAGCTGCACAGTATGTCGAATCTTATTTGCATCTGTCTGAGCTCGTCTGTAAATTTAACCTGCTAGTTATCCAGAACTGGTAGTTCAAGAACTGAACTTTCTCAGAAGGATTTTGCTTGTACCATTTGTATATTGATGAACTTTCTGATCTTCTCCATGGACCATGGCAGGTCGATTTGATGCATCAACTGACATTTCTTCAAGCCTTTCATGTCCCTGATATCATTAATGATTTGTCAACTATAAATACCACATATTTGAACCTAAAATGCATTGGATTGCAGCTGAAACATTACAAATTTGCAGACCAGAAATCATGATTACCAGAATGTTTCAGCATCCTTCATGCTATCTGCACGTGCAATTCATGTAAACTGGCTGCAGTAGGTTGGAAGCATGCAGATTGCTCGACTACTACTATCAAAGTAGTAGCACAAGAAAAACGCTGCAACTCTCGGAAGTGATTGGGAAAGGAACGGCAATGAAGCGAAATGGGCCAGCCACAGAATGGGTCGTGTTTGTCGTTTCGCAGAGAAAGAAGCAGCAGCTCCGTGTTTTCCATCCTCGCGGTCAGAGCTTAATGTTAGGAGTCTTCATGGTCAGACTCAGAACCGTGTCGTCTGAATCTAAAATTTAAGTTGTCCGAGTAATTTGTGTTTTGCAATGTCAAATGTACACCGTTTGAGCACAATAACTTAAGAATCCATCGTTTCATCTACGACAACGCTTATTAGCAACCAATTATATATGTATTTTCATAGTGACTTAAAAACATATACATAAAATTAAGATTTAAAATTTATACTTCGGCTAGTGCCGATAAGTTAAAAGAGCAAACGCTAGAGTTGTATCATCTATCGATACAGTCATATGTAAAATAAAATGATACTTATTATAAAATTGACGTCATAGTTATATACCGATTCTGATTTTACTTTTGGAATCCAGCCCTACTTTAAAAATACGTGGAGAAATCTATTTGTAAATACTAGTGGATCTCTCCATGTTATTTTAACGTGTAGTAGTTCAATGTTAAGAACAATTATGTACGAGATAGGGTAGCATCAATGTTAACACCGATTAAAATTGCACGTATTAGAAACTTAAAAGCATGACAATAATGTAAAAAGATATAAAAAAATACTAAAATTAATACGTAAGAAGGCAATAAAACGAAAATTGAACCGTTTGTGAATTTTTTCTTCTATTGATATTGATATGTGGTACATGTGAATTTTATTTTTAGCATATTGAAAATATTAATAATGATAACGAGTAAATTCTTACAGCACCTTTCTCCGCCGTAGCCGTGTAGTGCTCTAGTAAGCACAGTTTCCACGCCGGCACACCGCAATTTTCACGCACCGGCAACGTTCTTACACGCCCCTTTCCTGTTTTACCCCCTACGGCCACGACGAGTAGAGCAGTAACGTCAAAAACTAAAATTTAAGTTATCCGAGTAATTTGTATTTTGAATGCCAAATGTACACCGCTTGACCACAATAAGTTGAGTATACACACAGCGATAAATTATAGACTCTTTCTATTATAACTGATTTAATTATAATTTGTGTTGAGTTTGAATATTTGACCAAATAGTACTTATGAATTAAATATTATATATTTAATATAATCAATCTGGATTATATTTGTACTATTAGTGCATAATTATTCTTTCCAGAAAACCATAAGTAAACTCTTTCCTTAATAATATTTATTTATTAGTCTAAATTTCAAATATCTCTCAATTGTGTTCTATGTGTACTCTTTCTTTCTCTTTTTCTCGTAATATTATTTATTTTTCTAGTTCAAATTTTAGTTATTTTAAAATTGTATTTCTACACGAACCCTTCTCTATCTTTTTAATATGAATTTTAGATATTTATAATAAGTTGTGTTTTTAGTGGATTCGTTATCTTAACATTATTTATTTTTTTAATTCAATATTCTATCGTTTCGCCTATAGCTCATTATAAGTTGAAATTTTTATATATGTTTTTACTGACTTAAAAATCAATGTAAAAAATAAACTACGATAAAAAAAATCAAAATTAAATTTGATACTAAGTTTTAAAATTAAAATTTTTACTGCAGTTGATAAACTGAATGGCAAACTTTGGAGTTGTATCATAGATACATCTATATATAATATAACTTATTATAAAATTGATGCCATAGTTATATATCAATTCTTATTTTACTTTGAAATCCAAATCTACTTTAAAATTACGTGGAGACATCTTTTATACTAACGGATTTCTCCGTGTTATTTTAATATGTAGTAAATTCTTATTCGTAAATTCTTACGCACCTTTCTACGCCGTAACTGTGTAGCACTCAGTAAGCACAGTTTCCACGCCGGCAGATGGCAATTTTCACGCACCGGCAACGTTCTTACACGCCCCTTTCCTGTTTTACCCCACGGCCACTACGAGATGGGCAGTAACGTCAAAAACTAAAAGTTAGGTTATCTGAGTAACTTGTGTCTTGCAATGTCAAATGTACACCGCTTGAGCAAAAATAAGTTTAGTATAATATGCTATTAATATATATATATATATTCTTAGTAACTTGAAAAACAATGTAGAAAAATAAATTACAATAAAAACATCAAAATCAAAATCAATACTAAGTTGTAGAATTAAAATTTTGTCTGCCGCTGCTGATAAGCTGAAGGGGCAAACACCGAAGTTGTGTCATCGATCCATCCGAGCGATCGATGCAGTTATACATAAGATAAAATTACTTAGCAGATTTCTCTGCGTTATTTTAATGTGTGGTAAATTCTTACAGCACCTTTCTCCGCCGTAGCCGTGTAGTGCTCTAGTAAGCACGGTTCCCACGCCGGCGTACGGCGATTTTCACGCAACGGCGACGTTCTTACACGCGCCCTTCCCTGTTTGGGCTCCCCACGACGAATGGAGTAGCATCCTATTATTACTACCCTCCTTCCATCCACCTCCTCTCCTCTCTTCTCCTCCCCTTCGCCTTCTCTTCGAAGCCTCCTCCCTTCCGCGTCGCGGGCTAGGGTTACGGCCCACCGCCCCGCTCTCGCGCTCGCCTCCTATTCCACTCCACCGGGGGGTGGGGGGGTGGGGGCGGGCAGAAGAACCGGCGTCGCAGCATGGCCGGGAGCGAGGCGTCGGCGGCGGCGGCGGAGGCGGAGATGGACCCGGACTTCTCGCGCGGGGGCGGGGGGCCCAGCTTCGAGTTCGCCTTCAACTCGGTCAACTTCTCCGACAGGGTGCTCCGGATCGAGGTCGTCGCGGGGGACGACGACGACGACGCGCCGGGGTCAAGCGGGGACGGCGGGGCCGGGTACCTCTCCGATTGGGCGCGGCACCGCAAGCGCCGACGCGAGGAGCTCCTTAAGGAGAAAGGTGCGTGGGGTTGTGAAACCATCGAAAAAAAAACTCTTGTTTTGTGATTTTTTTTATTTTCGAATTGTGGACGATCGTTTTGCTTTTGTGGGGAAAATTTCGGTGCCTTTTAGGTAGTTGATCATATATTAGAATTGGTCGATGAATAGTGACCAGGGTAACGGAGATTGGATAAAGCGCTTTTTTCTTCTTCTGATTTTTAGATGCTCTGGTGTACCTGTAAGAGATACCTTTCAGAACTCGATATTTGTTCTAGGCCGTTGGAGAACGGTAATTGGTGAGCAAGGGATATAAACGTGCAACCTAGAAATTTTGGAAGAACTTGTAATCTTGTAATTGATATACCTGTAGGTGGATATGGGTAAGTATAATTCATTTCATGCATTGTATGGATAGGTATGGTTTATGCATGGATTCATGTAGCATACTCTAGCTTAGGTTGAGGGGACAATGTGGTCAATTATCTGAGAAAGGTGGGGTTATGGAGAGAATCAGTTGTTGCTTGATACATTATCAAAGGATAACACCTCTGTAGTTCATACTTCTAATTGGGTGCAAACATTAGAAGTTTGGAACTGATTTTGTTGAAAATTTTATCATGAATGTTCGAAATTGTATCATGCAATGTGGCTATTGTGGGCATTATTGAACACCCCCTAAATAGGAAATGGTGTGACGGTTATTTCCAGACAGTGGATTATCTTGGTTATATGCTTATATCTTATGATCTAGTCAACATCAACATCAACATCAAAACCCCTCAGTCTCAAGTAAAATGGGGTAGTCTAGAAATAAAACTCAACAGAAGCCACATATTAAGGTTTATGCACAAAAATAGCTTATAATCTAGTGATTTAGTTTAATTTTATTTCCTTAATTTATATTCCAATGTTCTCCCATTCTGTGTGTACTTGTATTTTATGAGCACTGCTGCACATACTAAAAATTTCTTACATAACTCTTACAAACAATGATCTCAATCATTTAATTTAATCAAATGAGTTACAGAAAATCTAGATGTACTCACAACATGACCTCAGTGTTAGTAATAGTTTAGTAAGAAAATTTTAGTACGTATAGACTTCTCCTATTTTTATTGAGTACCTTGTGTAATACTGTGTGCATATTCGGTTGGTTATCAGTCTTCTTCTGGTGACCAAATCTGTTCCCACTGACAACAATTTTGGCTAGTTTATGTGTTTTACACTTCTATAAATGGGCCAAAATGCTAATAAATGAAACAAAGAGCTAAACTGAGTGTGACAACAAGCCAAACTGTCATGTGCATTTGATACCTAGAGTTCTCTTTTTATTTTTTTTCTTAGGTTTCTATGATGCTTTTTATGAAATTTAGAGACCTGCATTTCAAGTTCTGCACCTGTGCATCTTGTGTGAGGGCGGCATATTGTGCTGCACAGTCCACAATTTATACAAGACACTTTGCATGAAAAATGGGTTAATGGGCTATGTACTTCTTTGCCATGTGATTGTTAGTTTTCTGTTTCTCCTTATGATTATATTTGAAAGGGATGGGGGTAAGGGTGGGAAGTAACAGATATTTATAATGAAGGGATGCATGGAAATATGCTTTGCTAAAATATCATTAGCTTTTGTGTTTAATCTTCAGTTCAGACTTCAGTTGCTTGTTAGCTGTGCCAGTCATGATCTTAATGCTTATTTTGTGCTTCTTAGGGCATGCTCAAAGGTATAGCATGGTATGGGTTCTTAGGCAAACATTCCATTTAGAGACTGGCCCCTTACAACAGTTGAGGCAACAAAGGCTCTAACCATTAAGCCACCAAAATACTCTTCTTTCCTTTTTCCCACCCTCATGCAGCAAAATTTCCTTTTATAGAGGCTAAGAGTCGATGTTAAGCTTAACATCTATATTTCTCTCTTCTCTCATCTCTCTTCCATGTCAGCAAATTTGCCTAGCTGGCAAGGCTAAGAGCTCCCTACAAATAACTGTTGCACATGCCCTAATTTTAATTATGAAAGTTCTTGATTACCTATTATTGCCACAAGGCATGTCTTGTATTTGCATGTTACCTTCTGTTTTATGATTTTATATTTTCATTAGTTATGGCATCATACTGTAGCTATAACTGTGATTACTTGCTGTTATCTACAATGTTCCTTATACCTTGATGATCTTTTCCTTTTTCTTTTTCTGATGTTTTTTTGTTACATATGATTGTCTACTGCTACTTATGCATTGTTCTTTCTGATGGAAGACTTGTTTTACTACCGATTTCTATCTGCAGAGTCTGAAGTAATCATGCCAGACCAGATAAATTGCAAAGTGTTAGCAGAAGAATGTGATGCATATGAAGAAAATCAAGAAGAACCTGTAGCAATGATGGACGACTCTCCACCCAGTATTGGTCCTGATGGTATGTACTGATGAAAGTTCTACTACCCATCTGCAGTCAACATGTTATGTTGCACTGTGATGTGGAATCTAGTTAGTTAGAATCTTTAGTAATACTTTTCTGTTACAGCCAACTGAGAAACTTTGAACTAAATGCTGCTACTCTGCATGCTTTTGAAAATCCATCACAAAGCCATTGGTATGATTTGTTCAGATTAAAGCACAGCTACAACAAGGATTTAATGTTTCGTAATGTTTTGTTATCATTCCTTCTGATAGCTTACTGTCTTGATTTTCTTGATAACCTGCTCTACTGAATATATGTAATTAATCTGCACTCATAGAGAAGTACAGTGTGTTCCAAGTGGTTTTAACAACAGAAAGCCTGTCTGGTGATTTGCCCTTGGGTTGTGTGCCTTTTAGTAACGCTTCCTTGTTTTTCCCCACATTTATCTGTCTGTGGTATTTTACAGGTGATGATGGACCAAGTATGGGCTCACCTTGGAGTGGGGTGAGCACACCAGTTCTAAGAGTAAAGAACATTTATATCAGTTCAGCGATTCTTGCTGCAAAAAGTCCTTTCTTTTTTAAGGTATTCTGATTACCTCATGAATTGCATTTGCCCTATACTCTACTCAGTTTGCTGTTAGCTTCCTAGTCCTAAAAACTGTAATTTGTTGTTGTTAGCTTTTCTCAAATGGCATGAAAGAATCTGATGAGAGGCAGGCAACCCTTAGAATTATTGATTCAGGTAATGTGATATCTCTAGTTAACTCAAACTTTCTTCCTTATTATAATTTTGTGTTGCAGTTGTGCTATTATTCCTAATATATACTATATTATAATATATGTTGATTGTAGGCTTTATGGTGAAGATGGTTTCTGCCGCTCCACTTTTTGTTTCTTTGATAATGACTAGCCCTCTTTTTCTTCATTGGCTCCACATATTAAATAGATGTTTTGTCAATATATCTACCTTCATTCATGCACAACTTGCCTTGATCATTTACTGAAAGTCAAATGATCAATCATTTTCTCGCAGAAAAGGATCTTTTGCCTTTTTTTATTTTGTTATTCTCTCTTGAACTGTTTCCATATGCCTCATTATTTTCATTTTACTTGGAACAGAGGAAAATGCCCTTATGGAGCTTTTAAGCTTTATGTACAGTGGGAAATTGACAACAACTGATCCCACTCTTCTGCTGGATGTTTTGATGGCTGCCGACAAATTTGAGGTTGTTTCTTGCATGAGGTACTGCAGTCAGTTGCTCACAAGCTTGACTATGACCACAGAATCTGCACTACTCTACCTAGATCTTCCATGCTCCATTTCGATGGCTGCTGCAGTTCAACCTCTGACAGATGCAGCTAAGGAATTCCTTTCCAACAAATACAAGGATTTGACTAAGTGAGTGATCTTCATTGGATGGAACCTTTTTTCTTTTTTTGAGAATTAAGCATAGACATTATTGTTATAAAATCATTGTAAGGGGATACTTAAGAGCTTGGTTTCTTCTTTTTCTTTTTTCTTTTTAATTTCAGGTTCCAAGATGAAGTGATGAACATCCCTCTTGCTGGAATCAAAGCCATCTTGTCAAGTAATGACCTCCAGGTGGCATCTGAAGATGCTATCTATGACTTCTTGATTAGGTGGGCCCGTGCACAATACCCAAAATCAGAGGAAAGACGTGAGATCTTGAGTTCTCATTTGCTTCCGCTTGTGCGATTCAGTCACATGACCTGTAGGAAGCTGCGGAAGGTCCTAATATGCACTGATCTGGACCATGAGCAAGCAACCAAGTGTGTCACTGAGGCACTTCTATATAAAGCTGATGCACCACACAGGCAACGTGCTCTTTCAGCAGACACCACCACCTGTCAGAAATTTGCAGAGCGAGCTTACAAGTACAGACCTCTGAAAGTTGTTGAGTTTGACCGACCCTACCCGCAGTGTATAGCATACTTGGATCTAAAGCGCGAAGAGTGCTCCCGACTCTTCCCGTCAGGTAGGATGTACTCGCAAGCCTTCCATCTTGCAGGGCAGGGTTTCTTCCTCTCCGCACACTGTAACATGGAACAACAGAGTACATTCTACTGCTTCGGTCTCTTCTTAGGGATGCAAGAGAAGGGCTCAATGAGCGTGACAGTAGATTATGAGTTTGCTGCAAGGACAAGACCGTCAGGTGAGTTTGTGAGCAAGTACAAGGGCAACTACACCTTCACCGGTGGGAAGGCGGTTGGTTATAGGAATCTCTTTGCGATACCATGGTCGACGTTCATGGCTGATGACAGCCTCTTCTTCATCGATGGCGTGTTGCATCTGAGAGCCGAATTGACGATAAAGCAACCCACTGCCTGATGTGCCGCTGCCAACCTCAAGTTGGAATCGTGCTCGAGTGAGGGTTACCGCAAAACATGGCATGCTGCAGATATCCTATTATTTTTTCTTCTTCTTCTATGCTTAAATCCTTCTGTTGATAGACACTTTACAAGTGAAAAAGGTTAAAAGAACCCGGTCTCTTTTATTGGCATTGTGGAAGAAGGTTATGTGCTCCATGTCCAGATTGTGAAAAAGGTTACCATACCAGCTGAAGATATGATATATGAGCACATCTCTTAACAACTTCTGAGATATCTGAATCCAGAGATTGGATGACATTCTAACTGGCCGTATTTATACATGTTCTTAAACTGACATTAAATTCACATTCTTGCAAGTTGATGGGTTGAAGCATCCAAAAGAGTCGTGAATAATTACATGCTGAACCAAATAGTACCTTGAGAAGATGTCCTTTTGCATCAAAGGTGTACTTCTCAGACCAGAGAGGCTTTTAGGCAGGGGTCCGCTGCACAGCCACCGGCGGAGGTGCAAAAGCGAGATGCCATCTGCATGCGGCTCTCTTCTTCCCTCCCTGTCGGTGTGCTGCTGCTGCTGCTGTACCTTGCTCCGAATTAAGCTGTTTGTGATTGGCTCAATTGGCCTGCAAGCTGCAACAACCGATACAGTCTCATCTCACGCGATTATATCCACGAAAAATCCACAATATTTAAACTTAACAACCGATTTATGTGATCAATGCCAATCGGCAACGCTGAATTTACGCCAGTAACTAATATATGTTTCTCCCGTCAGTACGTAGTAGTTACGGACGCCATCTCTGCAGTGCAACACCACACGTCACAGCAGATGTCTGCTTCAGTTTGTGGATGCTTGTAGTGATCAAACTGAGTTTTAATATGAGAAAGCCGCAAATCAAATGAACAGCTCGCAAATCGCAGTCGCACAGATATAGTCACGTTTGTATCGATTAGTTCAAAATAATGAGGGGAAAAAAGCAGAGACGTTTCGTATGCAAGATCATGGGGCGCGCTACGAGCATCACAGTACATATATATATACACCTAAGTGTGTAGATGAGTAGCCAAAGATAACTTAATTGTAAATACAAGAAAATAAAATATCTTAACACCAAAAAAAAAACATAGAGAGTCAACATTGAGTTGTATACACATCGATCAGTTCTCAGAAGGAAGAAAAAAAAACTTATCGATTATGAATAAGGAGGAACAAGTCACTAGTGCATACACAACTACTACATCCATTCGAAAGTATATCTAGTTGTCTATGTGTTTAGCTAAAAATAGCTGTAGTTTGAGGTATTTGTCCAGGCGCATATATAGCTAGAAGTAGCCAGGAGCTATATCAATGCCCATTTTTTCAATATACGTTGGTTCAAAAAGCGCTGGTTGTACTAAAATAAGTCTTAAAGAACCCCATCACAAAGGATATGTATGTTCATTTCTATTTTCATTTCAAAACAAACACTCCTGTATATAGAAACTACTGAGCTTCGATAACTTCTACTTTCATCCAAACAAAGCAAAATTTTAAATGCATATCGACCTTTTCTTCTATTTACATTCAAAAATTAACATTGAGTAGGCAATTAAACATTGCATTCGAAGGATTAAGGGGGACTTAAATGGGTGGTTAAAGGTATTTGTACTGGTTGGACACCAAATCTATATATGCTATATAGTTATAACCAAAAGCTTCATATGCTTTGAGTCACATCATATAGAAAATAGAAAATAGTAGTCTTTGAATCCTTTTCATGCTTTGATGTCAACCATCCATTTGTCATATGCATTTACAACCCTTATTACTATAAAGCTCAATATACATTGAACCATGGCACCTAGAAAAAGTAATAATCATTAGATCTCTCTCATATGCTTAAATGATCTGGGTGTCATGTATAATTGTAATTTCACATCAACTACTATAGAGTTTAAAATATTGTCTATATAGGTATTACAAGTACACACTTTACAAATTATTTTCTTTGAGTTTTGTTTGAAGTATTTCTAAATTCCCAACCGCAACGTGCAGGTATCTACTAGTAGCTTTAGTCTTTTAGACAATAACCGGATGCGATGGAGGAGAAATAATATGCATACTCATTGTGTGTAGTTATTTGAGAATAAGATCCAACTACAATTTTGAGATATAAAACAAGTGTGGAAGCAATCAATACTATAAAATACGTTTTTGAAGATGGACAAAACAATTTTTTAGGCGGCCAAACATCCCAGCTGCAATCAAAGGCCTGCAAAAATCATTAATTGTCACAGGCGGATCCACACCTATCTACGGAAATTGATCCGCTTGCAAAAATCATTTTTCATAGGTGGCACCTCTAAGTCACTTGCCTGTAAAAAGAATTTTAGGCTAAAAAAGAAAAACCAAAATTTACAGCATGCATGCATCGATTCAAATCCACATCTAGATTTTACAGCATGCAGGCATCGATTCAAATTCACATCCAGCAAGTGCATCAGATTCAAATCGAGCAGTAGAATATGGCATTCAAACATTTTGAACAGCATGCAAACATCAACATGAAAAAAACAGCATCAACAGAAGATAGACGTTGTCGTAGCAATCAGAAGCAGCGTGCTGCTGATCATCGTCGTCAAATCCACCTTATCTAGACACGCTGCTCTATCTTCACCGTCGCCTCTCTTGACCATCACCACCACCATAGTGTTCTCCTTGATGAGCTCCTCTTGCTAGAGCGAATAAAGATCAGGTTGACTTCAGATCTGACCATGATAAAAGGAGGAAGGAGGTCATGGTCAATCTTGTGGAGCCACCGTCCTCATCGTCGTTGTTGGTATCGCCAACCCAGTAGTCACTCTGGCTTGCCACCATTGGATCAAAGCCATTGAGCCCCGTTGACTGCCACCAATTGATTTGAGCTCACCACTAGATCTAGAGCCCACTGAGCCTTGCCACATCCACCGAACCCCACCATGTCGCCACGAGCCCCGCCGCCACAAAGTGCTGTCACCGCCGAGCTCTACCGACGCTGTGCACAGTGAGGTAAGGATGGAGAGGAAGTGAGGGAGGAGGGAGCGATGAGTACTAGGAGAGAGTAGCTTAGAGAGAAGGAAGAGACTACTGGGAGAGAGTAGCTTAGAGAGAAGGAAGAAACTAGGATAGTAGGACTTATCCATATAGTGATTTTTTATATAGGTGTTGCTCTGTAAAATAGATTTTCGCATATGCTTTAAAGTGATCTATTTTTACTTTAAGCCTGAATGTGAAAATCGATTTTCATATGTTTTACTAGTTGTTTTGATCCAACTAGAAACGTTTCGTCACGTAGGATTTGCTGCGACAAGGAGGAGATAGGAGGAGTATATAGGGAGAACAATTTCATACGTTAGTTAAGATATAACATTGGAGATAGCTTGACCATTGTATGATTAGATGAAATCTGCATTAACAAGTCATTTAACCCCTCTCCATAAGTTGTAGCATGGCAACAGATACACGAGTGGAAGCTTCTTCATACAGGTTTAATGGGTTTGGACTCTACTGTTTTATTCCCTGAAATGATCAGTCCATTTAACCATGGGCAAGGCCTATTACCAAGAGAGGGAATCCCAAAAACCAATCAGTTAGGCGGTGAGAGTGAAGGAAATTTTTATTTATATATTTTTTATTAAAATATTTAAAAAATATATATTTATTTGGAAAATTTACACATAATACTCCCAATGCTTTCTAAAATGTTTTTTTATATAAAAAAATCATCTTAAAGGACGTCAAATCCGATGTGACAAATGTCCATTGATCTCTGGTAATGGCAGGCCAACAAGAATTAAAAAATATACAAGCGGTCCTCTTGCCACCTTAGCTGAGAGCGTTTTATTCTAGCAGTAGGGAAGCCTTCTATAAAATGCCGCGACATGACGTGCAAGGGAGGAGGGGCTTTCATTTTTATAGGCGGCCCACTTGCCACTTTCTGCTCAGACGTTTTCTACTAGGGAGCATCCTAAAAAATTGCTAAGTCCGTCTGTCGGAGTGGAGGAGTCTAATAATTTTATAGGCGGCCTCCTTGTCACTCTCTATTGGGGTGTTTTTGGGTGATTGGCTATAAGACCCCTCTTAGCCATCTAAAAATCCAGTTTAATAGAAAACATAGAAAAAAAATATAAGAGAGGGTGGGGGTGAAGGGATGCGGCAAAGCCCTGTTGACTTGTGGATTTGTATAGAGGTAAAAAAATTATATATTTTATAATATTTATTTTTAATGATGAAATAGAGTAGTATGTATAGGATTGTTTTAGATTTGTGAATAGTTTTGTTTCTGGATATGTGGTTTGTTAGTTTTGTTTCTAGATCTGTAGATAGTTTCGTTTGTAATGCTTGAAGACATATCGGTATTAAAATATTAAATACAAGGTACTAGATGTAATGATTAATTTCTTACTTAGTTCAACTCTATTTTTTTATAAACAAATATATCAAATAAAGTGGTATTTTGGTTATATTACAGTCGAGAGAATGTTAGATATGATCTATTTGGTTTAGACCTATTAGAGTTCGGCTCAACTTTTAAGGATATTGAAAGGCTAGCTAAGAGAAGTTTTTCAGTAGTGTACAGCTAGTTAATACGAGGCTTTCGAATCATCTCCTAAGTCAATGCAATAACCGTGTATATCGTAGTGACCCAGGTAACCGAAGGTTTTTTTTCTAATAATTGATACTAGTGGATTCTACTACTAATTGGAGATGGTACGTGAAGAATGCATTGCTATGGGGTTAGCCACCTAGCATTTTTATGTTAGTGTATAACAAAGACAACACTATTCCAATGACCGTGCAAGACAAAAAGAGTGTAAGTATGTATGTGCCACTAAAACAGCCGAGGGAAATGAGTTAGAGCACAGAGAAGGAGGAGGAGACAGGGAGCCTAGAAGATTAGTAAACGAGGAAGAGCAACACTATCGTTGAGGTAATGGATAGAGAGGATTCCGATAATGCGCATGAAGAGGAAATGAATCATCGGACATGGAGGGTGATAATGTAAATTTTTCACAATAGTCCAACAAAGACTTCTTTAGAATTGTTATCTGTGGGAGACATCATGTGCCATGGGAGTACAAGGAGAACGATATCATTCAGGAGTTTAAGTATTCATATAAAGAGGATTTGACAGAGGCAATGAAGCACTCGATGGTGTCACTTCAGAGTGAGTTCTGGGTCGTAATGTCAAGCAAGTCGGTGTACTAAGTAAAGTGCGTAAACTCAAGTTATGGATGTCCATAGAGAGTGTATGCATTTAAGGGTAAATGGAAGGATTAATGAAAGGTGTCAATCGTTATCGAGTATAATTGTCACTTACAAGGGGTTGAGAAATACAATAGAAATATGATATTTGTATTTTTTTGCAATAGAGATATATTTCGACGTTGTGCACAACATGGGTATAAACCAAGGTTAATTATTAAACACATTAAGGACAAGTTTAAGTAAATAATCAGCTATACGAAGGCATGGAGGACTAAACAGAAGATTATAGAGATAAGGTTTGACGCATTCAAAGCTTTATGCGATAATTTTTCTCATCTTCTAGCTTGCATTCTTCAAAGGAATTCAGGGAGCTACTATGATCTCAAATCACTTTGATGACTTAACCATCCTTAGTAGAGTATGCTTCAATGAGATTTCTTTATATTAAGTGCGTGCATTAATGCATTTGTGCACTGCGCCCCATACTTTATACTGATGGGACATTTCTAACTAGAAAATATAGAGGGATATTAACAGTAATTGGAGTTATTGGGAATGATCAGGTATTACCTGTGGCTTTTGCTTTTGTTGAGAGCGAGAACACTAAAAGTCGGTACTGAGTTGTGAATTGGGTAAATAATGCAGCTGTGTGTATGAATCCAGGTGTATGCTTTATACATCGACAGTTACGTCAGTCTTTTGCGAGCTATTAAGTATTTGAGGAATGATAATGTGGAGAAGGGGTATGGATAAGAGTGGCCAGATATTCGCATCAGATGGTGCATGCGCCACATGAGTGCTAATTTCTACAAGCAATTCAAAAATAAATACTTTATAGATCTTTTCAAGAGGTTCTATGTCCATAATCAACAGAAGAAATTCAATGAGCTTTGAAGGAGGTTGGACAAGTTGACAATGAAACAAATAGATGAGCGGCCCAGAAGGCTAGCACTTATAGGTGACGAGGCTCCGAAAACTCTAGGACCACTCTCTAGTGATGATTATACTGTGAGAAGAATGTTGGCATCCCTTGTTAGAAATTTTTTGCATTGGATTGAGAATAAGCCGAAGGAGAAATGAGCCATATTATATGACGATGGTAGCACTAGGTTTGGTATAATGACCACTAATTTGGCTAAGGTTTACAACTGGATGATGTGTAGTGTAAGAGGGTTACTGCTTGTTGCCATTATTAAGTTTATCATGTATGACATATACAGGTATTTTAGAGATCGGTATAAAGTAGTTGGACCCTCTATGGTAGATAATGTTATTTTTTTCGACACAATGATGACAAATTACTTAGAAAAAAAGGTAAATGGCCTAAGATCATTGAGTTATACCTTAAGGTACATAGCAGCATAAATTCAAGGCCAAGCGTGAAATCTACTATAAGAGAGTTGTGCAGAAGTATGTCAGGAAGAACAATGGGACCTTCTCGTGCTGGTGCAAAAAAACATGGTTATACCACAAGCCATGTTATCATGTTATTGCAACGATCTTAGAGTGTGGAATACTAGACCATCATTTTTTATTGCCTTATTTTTGGAATGAATTTATCTTAAATACTTGCAGTGGTGAGATATTTGGTTTTAGTATTGTGGGGTCTTTCACAACTCAATAGCCTTTGGTTTTTTTATATTTTGGACCCAATGAAAATGAGGTACAAGGCAGATCACTGTAAGACTAGATGGATTTACAACGACATGGATGAGTTCAAAGCAGGTGAAATGTTCAAACATTATAGCAAGTATGACTAGGAGTGGCATACTTATAAGAAGTGTACAAAAGATGGAGAGGTTCCGAGTGAACAAAATCTCCTCCATCAGGAGTAAGGGTTGATATAAGACGCCCTGTGGAGGAAGGCACAAATTTAAAACCAACTCGGCCTAGGTGTTCTCGTGTACCTAGTGGCTTAGTCGTATAGTGCAAGTTTATGTATTATTGTAACGGGCTTATGCACTATGCTAAGGCGATTACCAATACTGAGGGTGGGAGCGTACCTCAGTGGAGCTAGGGACCCCCTATTGGAGACATACTGGGGTCTTTGTGACGTGTGCATGAAGACCGACCTAGGTTCGTTGATTACTAGTTGTCTACTACTTTTGCAGCTTTACATGGCCGAGCAGTTTATGATTGGCCAACCAGTGGTAGACCATAATGCCTATGACAATGACATGTATACATAGAGGCCACCCGAAAACTTTCCCATGATGGGGATAGTCTGGTGTTACCGTCAGGTACGTAATGTATTAATTTAGTGTTCATTCATAAAAAATGACTAATTGATGTTTCCTCTCATGCTCTGTAGCGACGATGGGTTCACTTGCAGGTCACGAGGTCCTACTCAAATGTCATACTAGAGATCGATTGACTATAGTCGAACGACATCTTCTAGGAGCTGTACAGCCCTACAACCCTACAGGCTTATGCACCACTTGGACTTTTGACTCTGTGCACACATGACAAGGCCTACTGGTTAACGACCCAGCCAATAGTGTTTGACATCTTTGTCGAGCCACACTATTCACAGCGTGTGTTGTGATAGTTTAGTCTATGTCAGCTGTACCCTCTACCAGTCATATTGATTGTGCTGGTTGATGTTCACCAGTAAGTATCAATATAAAATCAAACATATAATTGTATGCTTCATACATATTCTAACACCGTATTTGTAAATTGGTATAATTGATGGGGACAGGTAGCTGACACTTTGTGGGTTCCCTATTTTCAGAAGTACATCAACGACTGGTTGTTGGCAACCAAGGAGCAGCGCCCGCACATAGAGGCATCGTACCTAGTGTACATTAGTTGGAAGTAGCCTCATACCTGCACACGCATGACGTTCACTCTCGACACTCTACAACCACACGTACCCGATGTGAGAGACGCGTACTCTAGGCACCGTGACTAGGACTTCTTCCGCATTGTAAGTCAATCAATTTTCTGTATCTCAGTTAAATGTGCTATGCCTCTTATGTATGACATATCATTTCAAATAGGTTGATATTATGTGGTAGGTTGACGGTGAGCTTAAGGCTATGTGCTGACAGTTGGAGGTTGGGGTTGTGTTGATGGAGGATGAGTAGATGATTCCCTTCGGCAGGATGCGCAACACGATATACACTGTTCTTCATCATCTCACCTATTGTGCTGTCAATGTGGTTCCACCCATAGTGACGGCTGCAACAGGAGTTCACCCTCCAGCAACACATCCTATAGGTAACTTTTGCTATCCACCGCTCAAATACATTGTTTCCTTCTTGTTGTGTAACGTTGTTGCTAATAAATTATACTCTTTACATCTTTTGCTACATCGTACCTTGCTTCCTCCGTAGAGGGAACATCGACACAAGTAGGGACACTGACATAGCGAGCATAAATGTTGACACAGGGAACGGGGACATCAACACAAGGATAGCGTGCTCCCTACTTCGTCCTAGGAGGGTTTTTAGGTTTGTCGCACGGTACATATTTCCATTCGGTCCATGAAATTTCAATTTGCATTGCTCACCAGTTTTCTTGTCAGGTTTCAAGCTACACCATTGTAGATGTCTGTAGTTGTGGATGGATCTGAGTAGGGTACCTCTAAATAGGCCCACATCTCCTTTGACTACAATGAACTCATGGCAAATCAGGATATGCTCGGTTCCTTCCAGCTTGTAGGAGTTCGGTTACCATAGCAGAGGAGCCATCCACTTTAACTCTTGTGCAGTAGTTCCACGCTAACCGTGGTGGCCTAGCCAACCACCTCACCTTCTCTAGGGTCACATACAAGCGTAGAGAAGGAGGGCAAAGAGGGCTAGTAGTATGTTGTACCAATTTACTATTTCGGCTCTATATACCTATATTATTTACTATGTGTTAATGATATATCGCTTTCACTCTTTATTATGTGCACATGACTATCGGTAGCATACGATAACCAATTTTCAATGCCTTCACTCATTACTGCACGTGGATAACTGCCAAGTTACAATCAATATTGAGTGATACCATCTAACTTTTTGCACATGACCATCACGTCACGTCGCATTTAAAGTATTTTTTTAAGCCAAGGCACTTTCTGTGTATGAATGTCATGTTATTTTCAACGCTTTTGGCCTGTCTTCCATACCTAACACAATCTACGCTATATAAGGCCATCGTATGCATGATGAATCTCAAGTTTTTTACCTATTGATACCCTTGCAAATCCCACACCACCCATTTTCTTTATCAACTATAGTATCAAAGAACAAGAACTGCTAAAAACGCTTTCACTGAGGATCTAGAGAATGAATGCTTTGGCTTGTTAATTCTACCTTGGTGTGACTGTTCGTTCTGTATACGTGGTGTTCGATAACAACTTATGACATCTTAAGATCCTAACACTTGTGGAAGGAGATTTTTGCAATGCATAAACTATTCTAATGAGATGTAGATTATATGCCCCTTTTTTCAATTGTTTCTTATCACAATATTTCCTTCGAACTAATTTTTTCTTTGCCAGATCCATAGAATGATGTGTAGCTTTTTTTAGTAGGTTGATACATAAAATCTAGCATTTGACCCTAACCATTGGTTCTCCTAGGGTTTTTAGTTTTCTCCCTCAAAATCAAATGAACAATATATGAGGAGGAATGAGGAGTATGAACCACGTCGGCGAGTCAAATGGTTAGATCAGAGGTTGCAGTTAGACTGGAGACTGTAACCTCTTGTACTACCTCTGGCAGGAGTGTCTAAGTGCACTTATGGTGATTGTTTTAAAGTGGTGAGGTAATAAGTGATGATATTTTTGTAGAAGATATTTTGTTTGTGCAAATATTCTTGATGATAATTTCATTGTAAGTTCACTATACATCTATCTTATTATCAACTTGACTACAATAGCTATGTATGCACCTTTTCTCATATAAACCATCAACTAGATGCGAATTTAAATAGATAGACATGAAGAAATCACCATATAACTTTGTATGGATCGTACAATTTAAAACAATTGAAAAATATATATGTGCTAAAGTGGAGTATAAGTGAAAAATTGACTTCTCTAACAACAAGTGACTATAAGTGGAGGATAGATGATGATCTTCATATGTGTCCTTACCGTGTTACCTATTGTATTATTTTTTTTATCTATGTTTTATTCGCAACATATAAAACTTTTAGTAGACATAAAATATTTTTACTACTATTATCTAAATAATATTCACGTGTGAACCAATTAATCGTTTAGTCGTATAATATTTTTTTAGTATTAACGCCGAGTTCTCACATAATTACTTTATAAATAAATCTCTACATTAAATTTAGGCATATGAATTATCTTTTCTACGTACTCCCTATTTTTTTATAATTAAATCTCTAAATAAAAATTTATTTATTTTAAATCTCTTTTTTCTTTTAGATATCTATACGGTAGAGAAAAAATATCTAAATAGAGAGCAGCAAGGTACCACTATAAAATTACAAGGCACTTCCCTCTTATTGACGGGCATGGCAATTTTTTAGGCAGCCTCTTGGGAGGAAAATGCCCAAACAGAGAGCGGCAAGGCAGCCGCATGTAAAAATGGCATGCCTCCCTCCTCTCTTGCGACCCATGTCGTTGAAAAAAAATATTCTCAGATAGGGTGGCAAAGGGATCACCACCCAATGACACTCCATTAACCAAGGCTAATGTGCATTTGTTAAAAAAATGTTAGATATAAATTTATAAATTTTTCGAACAAAAATATATTTTTAAAATATTTTAATAGAAAGTATATAAATAAAAAATTCTTTCTCTCTAACCACCGTGGGCTAACCACCTAATCGTTTGGTTTTGGGATTCCCTCTCTTGGTAATGGGCTAACTGTTGTCTTATATAGTTTAATAAATAAATAAATATATATAAATAAAAAAAATAAGGGAGAAGAGGGTGACAAAATCAAACAGGAGTACTCTACGGTCTATGGAGCACAAGACAGCGAGGAAGAAAAATGATGGATGGAAGTGCCCTTTCTTTTCAAGAGAAGTGTTCCAACTTGTATAAAAAAGAGAAGCCAAATCTTTCAGTTCGCAAATGGTACCACGCAGAGAAGCAAGTCTATAAGTAGAATTTTCTTGATCAAGAATTCATCCGTGCTGAGGTATCTTTTATCGGATTTGCTAAATAACATTCAGCAAAATTTTAGAATAAAATCTTATAGATTTTAGATCATCAGCCTCGTCAAGATTCAAGCCTGGTCTTCATCTCCTCTAATTCTGGCAAGCTCATCCTCTTCTTCGGCGCCAAGGATGCCCCAACTCTGAGAAAGGATAAACAAATTAGTGTTTGGGATTGAGGTTGAGGGTAGGAGGGGGTTGGGAGAGGAGGAAGAGGAGGTTTTTAACGCCCCGAATTTTCAAGCCGTTAAAAACTACTTTTAAAAACCTATTTATGATCTTTATATATAATTAAAGACATAAGTGTCAAAGTAAATTCCCTCGAGGAATTTCTCCTATAAATACCCTAACATATTCTCTCTAAAATTTCCTTGAACTTTTATGAGTTGAAATCTTCAATTTAAATTCAAATCGAAAGTCCAAATCTTAAAATCCTTTTCAAATGGTCTCTGGAAAAAAATCCAAAATGTCATTGTGCATTTGGGCGATCTATCCTCCTTTCCTTCCCCGGCCTAGCCTCCATCTAGCCTCCCTTCTTTTCCTTCCTCACCTGCAGCCTAGCAGCCATGGCTTGTGCGCCGCGCTGGCTTGCTCCACCCGTATGCCCGCATGTGACTGACGGGGTGCTCGCCGCCAAACCTCGCGGGGAGGGTCTGACTAGACCGAACGGAGGTCCGATCGAGGAGAGACGGCGGCTCAGTCACACGAAGGCATGGGAGTTCTACTTAGCTCCAGTGCAGGTCCTAAAGCTTTGAGGTTCAAGGGCGTGTCAGTTAATTTAACCCTGTAATTGACAAGGAGAAAGGATGAGACCCGTGAGCTAGTCGGCCGGTGAGCCTATCGGGCTCTCCTTATCGACTAGGTGCCAGTAGGGAAGGCAATGCTTAAGCATTGGCTGAACAACCGATGAAGATGTGAGAGAATCAACCAAAGAGCCGATGACGCTTCACGGCATCCGAAGCGCGGAGCAGGGCTCGATCTCCTACGAAGCCACGTGGGCCAGCGACCGCGGTAACGGTGCCGTTAGGACCCGCCTCGATAGATCAGACTGAATTGAGACAGTATGAAGCCGGAGACTAACGTCACGGAGACGACGGAGGCCTAGACCGAACGTGACGACGAGGGAGGAAAATGCGAGGTCATCGGCTACCTAAGGGCTAAACGTTCGACGCAGGCCTACAGCAAAACCCATCGGCTGTTCGAGCTGATGGGGAATAAGACCCGCTAGATCTCGATGCCTGCCATGTTAGACGTGAGCCCTAGAAGATCGGATCGAACCGAGATGGTACCAGGAAGCGTCCAACGTGTCCGGATCGATCTCTAGTGGATCGATCATTAGATGATACGCGAGATAGATGCGAGGCTTGTGGTAAGGATAACTAATCGGCTACCCACTCCGATGAGATGCCGCGTGAAGATCCACTGGGGCACCGGCTCGAACTACCGTCGCCGATCTCATAGGTTGAACCTAACCGATGCAGCATGAGACCATTGACGGAGGAGGGAGCCTAACGTATTGGTGAGCCTTACACTGATGTGATGTGGTATGCCTGATCGGGCTACAAGTAAACGTATAAAAGACACACCGGCTACAAAACCGATGCCACTCCGGATATGGTGGGCGATAAACAAGGAGTGGTGTTCGATCCTCCCACAGTATGAGACCTATCGCCCACCATGGTGATGCCACTAGCACTGATCTTGAAGATCAGATCTAACTGAGACAGTAAAATATCGAGGCCAACGGCAATAGAAAGGCGGACAATAGATCGGTCGTGCTGAAGGAAGGGTGGAGGGAACCCATCGGCTAGCTAAGCCGATGAGAGGATCTCTCTAAAGATATGCGTGCATCGTCTGGAAGCCGATGCACCAGGCGTGACGTTCGATGGAAGTTTTTGAAGACGTGTGCGTATTGGTTGACGAGCCGATACGCTTGGCGTGTTGTTCAAGGTATAGATAACTCACTGGCTAACCACTCCAATGAAACACCGAGCAGAGACCTACTGGCCTATGGCTCAATTCTACTGTCGGCAGCCTCGTAAGTCGAACCTAACCGATGCTGCACGGGATCGACGATGATAGAGAGACTTTGATAAACTGATAGATCTCGCATGAATGTGATGCAGTATACTCAATCTAACTAAGAGGTTGAACCAAATTGATGCAACCTTAGATAGAGCAAGATATACCAGCATAGTGGCGGGACTCATCCCTTCATTAGAGATCAAACTTAACCGATGTAGTCCCATGTCGAGAGTCAGACCTCGCCGGTAAAAACCTAAACAAGTTAGTGTGGTGATGCGTCGAAATTGTATTGATCGATTGATTGATATCTTATAGGCTTCCGGGGGTTTATATTTATACCTTGTCATTACAAAATCCGACATGGTTACAATATGTATCAGACATTATTTCTTAAAAGAAGTTGACTAAAATAACTAAATCTTTCTATTATAAGATACGATTTACGTTGATAAATTACCCTACCGTGAGTTCCACGGCCCCTTCTTAGATTCATTTGGATAGTTTTTTATAATTGGATCGAATCCTTTCTCGTTTTCTTTGATCGGCTTTTTTCCTCTAGTAATCGAACTCTTCTTTAGTAGACTGATCGTTTTTCTAATCTTTTTCTAGGCTTACCAAAATTTGGCATTAATACAGGGCAGTCCCACGCGGTAGTCTCTCATGCATGCGCGCCGGCCCTCTCGTCAGTGACGTCCTGTTCAGCGTAAAACCAAACTGAGCAGCGTGCCACGCCCGCACATGCATTGTCCTCGTGCACTTATACGCTACACCAGCGTCGTCCATGCCATGCCCACCATGCCATGCCGCATAGCTGTGTCCGCGTTGCGTCACGCCAACGCCGTTTTTCCTCGTTCACTACCTATCCAGTCCCTCAACTCACTATCGCTCCATACCAAGTGTCCCCTGCCACGGCTAGTGCACTGTCCATACCAACCGAGCCCACCGTTGCTGCTTCGCGCCAAGCGTCCCCTACCACAGCTGGCGCACCGCCCGCATTGACCAAGCCTCACCACTACTTCCCCGCGCGTGCACACTTGGTCCGGCCTCCTTCCCCGTTGTCGCCACATCGGCCCTCCTCGAAACCCGGACCCAGAGTCGGGAAGGTTGGTTAACCATGAGACTTGGTTAACGGTTGGTTTTTGAGAAAATGCCGATTTATGTTTTTTAAGGATGAAAGAAATTGACGAAAGAAAAGACGTTTTTAATTACTAAAATTTGGCTTTTCCTTTAGGTTGTTGTAAAACTACTCGCGGATGGATTGAGAGAGATACCTCTCATCTGAAGGAATTATTGAAACCCATATTTTGGTAAATGTTTTAAATAACTGGTTTGCTAAATAAATCCGAATAGCTTGCACTTGCAGATTTCCCGTGACTCATCCCCATTATTATTGTTTTTCTTCTCTTAACTTAAGTTTATGTAGAAGATAAAGGTTAGAGTGTCATCTCTAGACCCAAACTACTGCTTATGAAGTGGTACCCTAGCTTCGCTGAGTTCCGCTACTGTTGTCTTTGATTAAATGTTATAACTTAGATATTACCGAAGTTGTAATAAGGAGGTACATTATATTTATAATATAAAAAATCTTGTATTAATTCATCGTGTTACCACTGGTACAATATAGTGATTCTAGGACTGATACTTATTTTGAGGTTTAGTAGGGGAATGGCTTGCCCTTTTTCTACAGCATGTCTCCTCGATGCCATTTGTATAGTGGCGCAGGGGCGGGATGTGACATTTTTTCAGGGGCTTAGAGGGATGGCTTTGGGTGGCAGAGGACACGAGCGGGTGGCGGAGTGTTGGTGGCGGTGCTCAAGAAGCGGGGTCGATAGCGGGAAATGGGCAGGTAATAAGGCAAATAACGTGACTGGTTAGGAGGTGGTGGTTGGTAGTGGCAGGAAAGACGATGGGACGAGAAACCTCATCGTTGTTGACTTGAGGAGGATGAGACGGGTGGAGGAAAGGGAAGGAGGTTGGTCGGAGAGACCTCATCGATGCTGTTTGTGCCTTTTGAGGAGTGGCACGCTGGTAGGAGAGGGGCAAGGTCATGCTCTCTCGTGTGCGTGTATGCAGGACTGTAGGAAAGAAGGTAGAGGGGAGGATAAAGATAGTGTTACTATGCCCAGCAAATTCAGTGATTCAAAATTTATAATATATGGGGTGAGATTTTCTATGGCCAAATGTGTAGGCAGTCCCATCCTTTATCCCTATAATTTGTAATAGGGTGGCTCATGAAATGGCAGTATTAGGAAACAGATGTTCAGTTGATGGTGATTTTGTAACGCAAGGTGAACCTGCTCGTATTTATGAGTTGGCGGCGAGCGATTTTATTAAAAAAGAAAAGAAAAGAAGAGTGAAGCCAAATCCAAACAGTTGAATGTCATAACGGAACAAGTCTGAATCAGGTATTCAGTCCTCAAGATTTAAAAATTCGCAAAGAGGGACATCACATGTCTAATTCATAAGTTATTAGTGTTAAAAGCAAAATATGATTTTGCTATTAAAAAGAACAAATCAATTTAAATTTAAACTCTAGCATATGTTGCATAAAGGATTAAAATGACTCGTGGTGTCACTATTTATGCCATAAAATTTCATAAATTCTTAGTTATTATATAGTTGTGATATAAAACTTTAAAGTAGATGTAATATCCTCATAAAACTAATATGTACTCTTTACGAATAAAACTTTATGTTTATATTATACATCTTGATATTCCTTAGGCTCTTGTTGTATGTGAATTCAATTTGTCCTTAGGATGTCTGTATATTTTATGTTTGAAAGGGTTAAAAGATAAAAATGAAAGATTATCTGATTTTTTAGCTATTTAATAATATAAATTATAAAATTAATTATTACAAAGTTAAAAATCTATTTTAGAATAGAAAAACATAAGATAAAGCACTTCTTAAAAATTACACCATTTCGAACGTATAAATCCGAGAAAAAAAATTATCAACGTCAAACGTTCTTGAACGCAGCCTTAGGTCCGAATTTTGAGCTCCGGTCTCTAGAATGTGAACATGGTTATAGCTGCTTGAGCAGTATGAGTTGAACGCGAGCACCTCCACAACACACTAGTCGTGCAACGAACGTTCACCGCATAGCGAAGTCGTACGTTGGTGCGCTCCCCCTGCCGTCCACCGAAAACCGCGTGGACGGCCGCCCGCTAGTTAATCTAATCCGACGCGTCCGTGCACCGTCCAACGGCCGTCCGCCCGTCCCGTCATCCTCCCCACGGTCCAGTCCTCGCGTGGCGCGGCGCTAGAGGAAGGAAGAAGTCCGTGCCCGCGTGCCGCTGCCGCACACGCGAATCTTCCAGAGCCCCCACCTCACACGTCACGCAACCTCCCCCTCCTCTTTGTTACTACTACCTCTCCCTCTCCGACCCACCGCCGCCTCCGTCTCCGTTCCATCGGATTCCGATTCGGGGGGAGCTCGTTCGCGGTTTCCGTTGAGGCTGTGCCGCCGCCGCCGCCGCCGCCGCCATGGCGTCGAAGCGGATCCTCAAGGAGCTCAAGGACCTGCAGAAGGATCCGCCCACATCCTGCAGCGCCGGTGAGTAGATTAGATGCATCCCTCTGCTTTGCCCGCGTGGTGGGTGGGTAAGCTTCGGTTTACTTTACTACCCGTGTGTTTGTGCTGCTCGATCGATGCGCGAGCCGTCGCTAGATCTGTGGATCCGTGGGTTGGTTGCCTGTTGGTATCGACGAGTAGATTGTTTTCTGTGCAAGTGGAGGCGTGGCAGCCAACACGAAATGTTCAGCCTTTGATCTCGTCAAATTCAGAAATTTCGATGATAACGTATTACTCCTTTTTAGTTTTACTTTTAAGTAAACCTAAATGTACGGCACATCGTATAAGATCTGCAACCCTTAGGTTTGAAAACAAGCGAAAACTGTATTCCGGAGTATGGCATACCTGCCCAATGCAATATCAGATCAGTTAAATCAGCCGGGAGAATGGTATAGCTGCGTAGCTATTTATGCATCACAGTTCAGAGAGCAAACGGAAACTTAATTAAGAACATGAAGATGGAGTGGCTTACTCTGTAATAATGAAATGGCTGAATGTTCACAGATAGAGTTTTTTTCACCTCCTTTGAGAGGGCTGGTCATACAATCACTATCTACGTTTAACTCTGAATAAGTATTCCAACTAAGAGCATTGTTATATGCATTAGGGCATTGGTGCTTCCAATAACAGAACAATTACACATACCATGTTTGCTCAATTTTATAAACAATGTTGTATTGTATAAGTTCGCTTGCTTCCTATATACTGTTGGAAACTGGAATAAACCAGGTGTTTCATGCCCTACTGTAAGATGTAACCTGTTGTACTATTCCTTTGATCTTCATTCTGTACAAATGCTGCCTTAGCTGTTTACGTGTACAAATGACATTCATGTGTTTCTTAACCTACCAGGCCCTGTGGCAGAAGATATGTTCCACTGGCAGGCGACACTGATGGGTCCATCAGATAGCCCTTATGCTGGTGGCGTGTTTTTGGTTACCATTCATTTTCCTCCAGATTATCCATTCAAACCACCTAAGGTTAGGAAACATTACATCGTATTCAACCTACATATTTTAAGATAGCTTCCCTGTTGCAACTATGAATGTTAGATTGTTCAAGCCAATGGGTGAACTAATTACTGTGAAAGTCTTACACAAATTTTTTTCTTGGAAGTTTGGACCTTTCAGGCAATTGTAGGTGTATTGAATTTTCTGAAGTGGTATATGATAGGAAGTATAACCTTCTGATTGTGATTTATGAAACCATTGCCAGGTTTTAATACATCAATATGACCTGTTGCATTTTCATTTCGCCAATATCTCAATAATTATACCCTGTGACTAGAAGCTTGCTACATTACTCAACATAATCTTTTTCCTTTGAAATATGGGTTGCTTGTGGCTATGTTTTTGACGAAATTTTGAAATATATTGAAACTGATGCTTTCTAATATGAAAATCAAAACATTTACATTTCCATTCATTGATTTTGGTATTGTGTGTCCATACTGTTAAACATATTACTCCAAGCACATGGTTGCTTTTAGACGAGAGTTAATTGCGTTCATTTTTATTGGTGTAATGTAGCAATTTTAATCAATTTCATCTTGCCTTCCCTGTTCCTATTCTGGTATTACAAAATGCTGTTTGGTTGGCGTTAACAGAACCAGTCATTTGTTTTTGTTGCTTTTTGTATTGTGTGTTCATATGGTTAAATGTATTCTTCTTAGTGCATGATTACTTGTAGATAAGATTTCTTGTGTAGGTGCTTTTCCTTCCTTGTTCCTGTTCTTGCTTAACCCTAACAGAACCGGTCATTTATTTATCTTGCCTAAAGAGAATCAGTCATTTGTTTATTTTGCTTTAGTATTATTAGTTTGCGATTATCTGTTTGTTCGTTCATGGGTTTGATCTTCTCATTCCACAAGTGAGTTGTATTTAGTGCATAGTCAGGGCAGAGTGCAGCTTGTGATCCGGTGCCTTTTCTGGGCATAGTGTGGCATAAGGGTGTGAAAACATGCTTGGTGGTTTTTGAACCTGAAGACACTTGTTTCCCCTGAAAAAACACCCTTGTTTAAAGGTGGCGCCAAGCAGCCAGCTGCAATCCTTGTCCAGAGTTATGCTTTGGTATTGGCAATTTGGCACTGTGCAGTTTGCCATATAGAAAAGTTTTTTCTTGGGATTGAAAGGCTTGATGATGATGATGAATTGGGAATTTGTAGTTGGGTTTTGGAGTTCCACAACCTTTTCTTGCTCTTTCCTGTCTTAAGATTCATTATTTTTGTTCTGCAGAATGTAATCAGTAGTAAAATTTGCAGGTGGCATTCAAGACTAAGGTGTTCCATCCAAACATTAATAGCAATGGAAGCATCTGCCTTGATATCTTGAAGGAGCAGTGGAGTCCTGCATTGACTATTTCAAAGGTAAGTTTGTTCCCAATATTTCCCTACTAAAGGTCAACAGTGTTATGTGTTGAACAGTTAAAGTGAGAATGGAACTACTCCCTCCAGTCATATATATATTTGACATTTAAGATATGATTTTGGTCAAAATTTTGAAACTTTGATCATTAATAGTTTCACAAATTCTTTGTTTAAAAAGAGAAAAATTTGCCTAAAAAAGTAATATCATAATATCGTAAACTTATTTAGATTTTATAAATTCATTCTAATAAAAAATTTGTGACCAAAGTTTTAAAAGTTGTGACTGAACCTTATCCTAAACATTAATCATAATCTTATCCTAAACATCAATCCCAAATAGTACTATTTATGACTGGAGGGTGATAGGTTAAAACTCGGTAGCCAGTCCTCTGTTCTTTTTCAGCCATGTTGGCAATCCCACGTTTACTGTTTTGGGTTCTGGGGGCATATGCTGGACAGTGGACACTGAAATAAACTTTCGTTTGATTGCTTGAGTTCTAATTTCCTCCGTTTCATTTAGGTGCTACTCTCAATTTGCTCCTTGTTGACGGATCCAAATCCTGATGATCCATTGGTTCCAGAGATTGCTCACATGTACAAGACTGATCGCGCCAAGTACGAGTCCACCGCAAGGGGCTGGACCCAGAAATATGCTATGGGCTAGAATGGTTGACAATAAGAAATGTGAGATATGCCATTGTGTTGCCTTGTATTCCCCTGTAATTTTCAACATTTAAGAAAGAGCAAGAACCAAATTGAACTCTCGAGTTGTTGTATGGAATCCTACTGTAGAGGTTCAGCTATTGTAAATTATGTAGTGGATGATTCTATTGATTGTTCGATGAGCATTTGGATTGGTGCTTTTATGTTCCAAAGTAACTTTAATAGACGGTATACATATCCTTGTCTGTAGTCTGTATAGACCTCCTGAAACTCATCTCGCAAGTATGTTGATGGTATCATGGGAGGAACAATTTTAGTTATCCACCGTGGACACGGAAGCCGCCATTCTTCCCTCAAAACTTAAACAACAGCCATCAAATTGGAATCATAATGTCCTTATTGGCATCTTTCTTACATATCTTTCTATAACTGCAATAATTAGGCTTTTCAACATCTCTTACATTAATTAGATCTTACTTAGAAAGATCTTGTCATTGATTCAATAGACCGTAGATTATCGTGGATTAAATCCCCAAAACCGAACACAATAACCGACATGGACTCTATAAAGCCCAAAATCAAATTTGCGTTTAAGCCACCATCTGATCTAATCTAAGTTATCTTAAACCTAAACCAATCTTGCGTTCGCATCTACGTCGCATCGATCTCAGCACATGTCAGGATGGGCATACGTGCCTGCGCGACAGACTCGCCGTCGTTGGGCTCATCGTGGCCTCCATTGCCATCGCGGCGGCACCGGCGAAGAAAACCTGCCCATCTGCTTCGTAATGTTCCTGGTCAGGATCTCTCTGCTCATCCCAGGAGTTCTTGGGACGTAGCATGCTGCAAGCCTCGAACTCATGGACCAAGCCAAACAATCGATGTTTAATATTTTACCAAACAATCGATGTTTAATATTTTTATCATTCAGGTGAGATTAGGTTGACCGTTGCAGACGTTTTCTGATTCTCTCAATCATTGCAGCCGGCCTGATGATTTCATCAATATCAATATATCTTAATTATTACACTATGACCGCGTCGTGTTGCGATTGGAGCAGCGCGCGCACACGAAGACGAGCGGCAGGGCGCGCGCGCAGCTACGGGTGAGCTCCGATTGCTATTTTCTTGATTATATTTGATTTGAACTTCTAATTGGCAATTCAGTTCTATTTACATGCTTCTCATCTACAACAAAAATCGGCAATGACGTTTTCTGACCTTACATATCTTACCTATGAGATATTGATCCACTAATCGACAAGTTTGCTTGCACTTAAGAATTCCATCCGTGTTTACCTCATTGGTATTCATAAAAGTATTTCATTGATTTGCATTTGTTAATTTGGTTGAGTGGTTGTCTCATCTGCAATCCACATAAATATTATTGTGCTGTAAGGCATCATTCTTTTCTAATTAAAATATAGATTTTATCTTAATTTTTATTAGCACGTTTTCTAAACTATATTTCGTGAATATATATATATATTACTTTAAAATATTAAATAAATTGAAACTTTAAGTTTATAATAATTAATTAATAGCTTTCTCGTTTTAGTATGCACTTAATCTACATCCTTATTGCAAAAATAAACAGGGCCTAAGTAATACAGGTTTTCTGTTGTATGTCCTGACTAGCTAATTCGTACGTCCTCTAACTTAATTATTGTTGTAGCTTATCTATTGATATTAATATATATTTTCAGTTTTTAGGTGTGTTTTTGGCATAGTTTTCTAAAATAGATGTACTTTAATAACTAGGCAAAATTTTATTTTTTTGTTGGAATTTTTGAAATTACAAATATTTCCATTCTATTTGTCTCAGCAATTTTTTTTGATTTTTCACAATTTAGGATGGGTTTTGAATTTTAAAAAATGTTTAAGTTCAGAAAAAATATTCAAATTTTAATTTTTTTTGTCCAAGTTTTTTTTTTGAAAATCCAGAAATTTTCGTTCTATCGATCATCCTCAAAATGTTTTCGATTTATGCAGTTTGTGATGAAAATATAACCGGGTTGAGCTGGCAACTTGGCATGGGTAAAAGCATCATTTCCAAAATTTTCTCTCTCCAAATAGGATAAAAATAACAGAATAATGGTCCAACAGTAGCCTTTTTCGATAATGATGCATGCGCAGCTTTTGTGGAGTATTCTATACCAACTGTGATTTGCATGCATGCCAAAAGATAGTAAATGGTGTTCGGGGGAAACACGCTTCAATTGTTTTACCTATTAACCAGAGAAACAAAGTTGAGCTTAAGTCCATCTTTAGAAATAGAGGAAATTTAAGGTACTTAGAGGAACTAAACTTAATCCTAAGAAATTCTTGCGCTCCACAGGAGCCCTAAGTAAGCGTGTTGACAACCGCCCATGCATGTTGTCAATCATACAGTCCTATAGTCCTTAACATGGCATACATCAAGGAAAACTATTGGATGTCTATCGAATGCCTATATTGTGTTTAGAATAATAGATTCAGCAAATTAATACAGAATTAGTGACTAGATATTCCGATCCAGAAAAAAAACTATCGGGTGTCGTACAAATTTGATATCATGTCTATTACTCTCTTTTTTTTAATTTTAAGTGATATTGTAATTAACATAAGTTAAAACAACTAGAAGTGAAGACTCCTACCTGCCGTCCTATGCATCGGGATAGGACGCTCCTGTTTGAACTAATTATATAGTGAGTGTATGGCGTCCGCTTATTATTGACGTTCATATTGTAAGATTTTCAACCATTATGTCAATTTTTATGATAGGTAATAGGTTTTGTGTCATCCGTATCACTGATTGACAGCATGCTGCATCCAAACTGAGTTGAACAGTTTTATGTTTCAGTGAATACATGATTGCGCTAACAAATATAATATAGAAATATTTTTTTATCTTTTATCAAAGTTGAGGGATATAATGACTAAAAAGTTATTATGTATAATATGAACGATAATATATTGGGAGTTCGTGTCAACTAAAACATGTTGTTGAAAATATCATGGACTAATTATTTTATTTTTCCAATTTTAAGTAATAACTAAACTCGTACCAAATATGGATTAATAAATATAATGTTTTATCAGTCATGAACTCTCCATTAAGTATTCTATTGATTTGATTCCGAAATTAGGATAATAATTAGCAAGTTGTAATAATCAATTAATTTGGACTTCTCTAGAGGGACCACATATTCACCATATAACAATTTTTTAAAAATATTTATAACATTTATTAAAAATAGCCCATGCAACGTATAGGCTGATGACTAGTATATACTAATGCATTGGTAAATTTTATTATGGTTGAGTGCCCACTTCTATTTGCACTCATCACTAGGGGTGGATCCGAGGGGTGGGGAGCTGAACATACTATGGTAGTATACCAACGTAAGCTTATTATTATGTCTCATGTGAATATCTCGCTACTTTTGTGGATAATCTCTTCTCCACACTATCGTCCCTCAACACCTCAATTGCCCGCAGAAGGCCTATGTAACAATCATATAAAAGGCATAGTCTTAGTCATATACGCACAACTATATTCCTCACTTATTTTAAAAACTAGTACCAGCTTTTAGTGTTTTTGGCTCTTAACGAAAGTGAAAGTCATATGTAGCATATGGTTATTTTCATCAACTCTAATTATTGTTAATATTTGCTCTCTATATATTCCAGTCAAGAATGTTTTATTGATGTAGAGTATAGGACGAAAATATATAAATGAGTGAATACACATACTTAATGTGAAGAATACCCATTAAAACACACTTTGCTAAGAATTGTTAACTGCTAGGAATGATTTGATGTGATAGTAGCTCCCTGTATTCCTATGAAGAATGCAAGATAGAAGACGAGACAAATTATTGTTTTAATCTTTTGTTTTGCCCTTCATACTTTCACATAAGTAATTATGGACTTAAATTTAAGTTATTTATAACATCGAAGTATATTTCTATTGTAACAAAGACAAATGTCATATTTTTGGTACTTTTCGACCCCTTATAAGTGACAATTATACTTAGTGACAATTGACAATTTCTAGTAATTCTTCTATTTACTCTTGAATTTTGAATATATGTACCCTCCATAGATATCCATAACTTGAGTTTATGCATTTGATTTCATACACCGACTTGCTTGACTTCGTGACCCAGAACTTCCTCCAAAGTGATATCGTCGAGTGATTCACTGCCTCTGTCAAATCTTCTTTGTATACATATTTAGCCCCTTGAATGATCTCGTCATTATTGTACTTCTATGGCATATGATGTCTCTCAGAGATAAAGTCCAGAAAAGTCCACTTATCATTATGTAGGATTTATATTACTATCCTCGTCGTCCGATTCATCATCCTTTGCATGCTCGTTATTAAAATCTTCGCTATGCATTTTCTCAACAAAGGTGCTAATTCTCTCTCTCGTCCACCAATCCTATAGGCTTCCTATGTTCTTCTTCTTGATACTCTTACTCATTTTCCTCAATTGTTTCGATATCACCTCCCATTATACTTGGATCCTTATCATCTTGCATAGCCATTGAAACTGTGTTATCTTTCTTATACAGTGACACAAGTATACAAATTGGCCAATTTTGTTGTAATGTATTCTCCACGTATCATTTTCAAGTGGCAGTAGAATCCATTGGCATAAATTTCAAAAAAAAAACTTTCGGTTGCACAACTTACTATAACATACATGGTTATTATATTGACCTGGTGGTTAACTCGAAAGTCTCGCATTAACTAGTTTTACACTACTGAAAAATTTCTCTCAGCTAACATTTCAATGTCCTTAGGTGTTGAACCGAACTTCGATAGATCCACGCCATATGGACCATATCTAATATTTTCTCGACCATGAAATAACTGAAATACCACTTTGTTTAACATATTTCAACTAAGTAAGAAATTAATTATTAGATATAATACCGTGCAATCATTATTTCAACACTGATATGTTTTCAAAAATTATGAACGAAACTATCTACTCCTAGTTGAATACAACAAATTTTAAAGACCTAATGCACAGATATACGAATGAAACTATACTTGTACAATACAATGCATACTATATTATTTTATTACTAATAATAAATATTACAAAGTATCCAAATCTTTTACTTGTGTACTAGTCCTTAAACCAGTACAGCTTCACTGCTATCCCTGGGCTCTCCCCTCAACCCTCATGTCTTTTTTTCTAGATTTTTATGATTTAAATGAACTTTTGGATGGTTAAGAGGAGTTTATAGCCAGCTAGCCAAAGAACACCCTACTAATTAGTAGTAAGGGGGTAGTGACCTTTTACTCTTATAGGTGAGCGTGATAATTTTATAGGCATTCTTCTTAGAAAAAAAAATCCATATTAAGGACAGCAAAAAAAAAGGCCAACTGTAAAATTAGCGGTCCCCTCCTCCCTCATGCGACCAAGCGTGGTCTATTTATAGGCAACCTCTATCGAGTAAAACACACCCATTGGTTGAACGGCAAGAGGCCGTCTCTAAATTTTATAGAGCCGCGCTAGTTTATCGTCAACATAGTGTTGAGAGTATAAGTATATAAATTTTTTTAAAAATATATTTTTATAAAAAAAGGCATCCAGCTGCATGCCTGCATCTGTTGTGCGGGCCAAGGGGGATATCTCTACCTATCTTGATATCTTCACAGAGCTGAGGATTCCTCAATCAACTACAATTTTCATGTTCAGTTAATTTTTCATTCCCCTTTCTGTTCCTACTGGAGCTCAGAAGCGCTGCCAGTCTACGTAAAAGAATCATCTTTGATGGCTCTTGTTTTGTGACTCGTACTGTCTCTGTTTCATGTCAAGCGTGCATGATCAAAGGTCGTCGCGATGTATCCTGGTGATGATTGAATCAACAGAGCAGCACAAAGCGGCACACACCATCAGCAACGGTTCAACGCGGCAATTAAGCCCATGTCGTAACGGATCATCATTAGATATTTTGTCTCCTTAATTTGGAAGAGATTTGTTGGTACAAAACTGAGAAGGGATCAGTGAGATGTGATGAAATTTACTGGAAAGTCTGGAGTGGTGTTTGTTCTTGAAAAGAACTAGGGCATTGTTGTACGCAAATTGCACTATGCTAGATTTTAGAAGTAAAATTAATTTTGATATACAATACAGGTACAATTTTATTTTCTAGCCAATAGTTTTCTAAATAGAGTAATAAACTACGTTGAGATCATTTCTGTGCTAATTTTCCTTATTTTTTCAGCCAAAAAGTGGTAACCTCGTCGAGCTTGATAATCATTTATTCACTTTTTTTATTAAGAACCCTTTATTCCATTATTTTTTCCTTTATCAATTCAAAATTTCGAAAAGACAAGCACTATCTGCTCGTACAAGAAATCATAATCATGGAATATAATCCTCGGGTCTTTGTTCCAAAGGGGCACGGGTGATACTACTATGATTAGTTCAAAGCAACCATAGCAGACAAAGTTAAATACGGTTTTGATCGTTGGGATACCACTGAGATAAATGGACCCAAGGACTTCACCTGGTTATGCAGAATTTTAGCGTAAGACTTTTGTAGTGAAAAATTGTTAGTACCCATGGCTTAATAAAGCTAATGATTATCAGTAATTCAGATTGTTAGCACCCATTGTTCAGATCAGAGATCAGAGATCAGGACCAGACTTTACCAGCATGCAAGATTTTCTTTTGCTGCCTCCTGCACTCACCAGACCATGAAAACCTGACTAACCTGACACAGCAAATGTTAATACAGGTCTAGATTGGTTTGCTATCTCACTTAAATATAGGCTTGATATAAATTTTATCTCAGTTTTTATTAACACGTATTTCAAACGTTAAAAGGTGTATTTCATATAATTTTTTTTCATGTAAATGTTATTTTAAATTATTAAATAAATCTATTATTTAAAATTACAATAATTAACACTTGATTAATTATACGCTAACAGCTTATCTTGTTTTACGTGTCCGCGCTTAATCTTCGTTAGAATCCGAATCACACAAGCGAGTGGGACCTTACACAGGATAAATAATATGGGCGGGAAAACATCTTTAACCAGACTCTTGATGACATGTGTACTATTCATATTGAAACACTATCCGTTCTTCGGCCGTGGTGGAATTGGAAAGACGACCTTTGCCCAACACCTATACAATCATAAAAGAACAGAAGCACACTTCTCTGTCAACAAGACCTAGGTTTGTGTGTCTACTAATTTTGATGTGGCTAGGCTCACCCAGGAAATCTTGAGGTGCATATGTCAAAATAGAAATGATGGAAGTATCAGAGCTTATGAAACATCCAACTTGGATCAGCTCCAGAAATCCATTGCACAAAGACTAGAATCCAAAAGACTGGAAATGCAACACTGAGACTGAATGGGAAAGCCTACTAGCTCCATTCAGAAAAGGGGAAGCCAAAACAGTAAAAGCAACCGAGCCAATAGAACTGCAAGGTCTAGAGGATGATGAATTCTTCACATTATTTGAAGAATGTATATTTGGTTTGGACAAGCCTGAGTATTATGAAGATGACTTGGTTGACATTGCAAGAAAAATTTCCGAGAAATTGAAGGGTTACCCACTAGCAACCAAAAGTGTTGGTTGATTATTGAAGAATAACCTCTCGACATGACATGAGTGTGAAAGAGGTTCAAGAATCAGTTTTCTTTTTATAAGGGCTAAAAGTGAATCACTTATTTTTTTATAATTTTTTGACCCCTAAATTGTAAGATAGATCTTGAAAGATAGGAACGCTCTCCTTCTAAGCCACATATACGATTTTCATGGAATACGGCTTTTCATGTAATTCTATAGGCACCTATGAGACCGAGTATGGAATTCAGTTTACTCACTTAAAATTGAGTATTTGTATCACTCATTTTCCTGTTAGGATTAGAAATTCTATATTTTCCATATCCATACGATAAAGTCTTTAGGTTTTTGAAATAGTGTAATGGAAAAAAAAGTGCTTTGAATCAAAGAAAACCAGGAGAGTTGGATGGAAGTTCTTGAAAGAAATGAGTGGAAAAATCAGCAAGTTGACCATGACATCATGCCAGCACTTCAAATCAGCTATGACTACCTTCCCTTTAATCTAAAAAAGTGTTTTCTTATTGTGCCCTTTACCTTGAGGACAACCGATTTAATAATTTAGGGATTACTCATTTTTGGGAAGCATCAGGCATCATAGATTATGGAGGTCAAAATAATAAAGTTGGTGATATAGAATTAAAGTATTTGGATGAACTAGTAGGTAATGGTTTTCTCACGAAGGAAGGTGATGATTGGAGGCCATATTATGTAATGCATGACTTATTACAAGATCTAGCACAAAATATTTCGTCACAAGAGTGTATCAACATAAGTTCATATAGTTTTAGGCCCGATAGCATCCTGCGGTCTATTGTATCCATTACCTTACAAGATAACTATGAGTGAAGTTTTGAGAGTGAAATAGAAGAATTCAAGAGAAAAATAGACATAGGAAATTTACGGACATTGATGTTTTTTTTAGAAAAAAACAATGCAAGCATGCCTATTTTTCTCAATAATTTCTTCAAAGAAACAAAAATGACTCTGTTCTATTTTTGTACGCAAACTCCATCGAATCTTTCCCACACAACTTTTCAAAACTGATCCACCTTTATTATTTAAAATTGGAAATACCTTATGATGTAAAACTGTCTCTAAAGAGCGGTAAGTAGATTTGATCAATTAAATTTTTGGACCTAGGGTATACTAATTGTATTTTGCCTAAAGACATTAATCGTCTAGTCAATTTATGCTGCTTTCTTGCTAGAAAAGAACTTTGTTCCAATATTCCTGGGATTGGCAAGATGAAGTTTTTACAGAGGTTGGAAGAATTCCATGTTAAGAAAGAGGGCACTGGGTTTGAGCTGAGAGAGTTGGGGGAGTTGACGGAGCTCGGAGGAGCATTAGAAATATCTAATCTTGAAAATGTGGCAACAAGGAATGAAGCTAGTAGTGCCAAACTAACGTTGAAAAGGAATCTGAAAAGGCTGACCCTAGTTTGGGGTGAAGAGCGACAGATCACTGGATCTGATGTTTTTTACCGACTACAGCTACATCCTAATCTTGGAGCACTTGGCATACGAAACCATGGTGGTCTCACTGGTCCTGGTTGATTGTGTACCGATATTCGCATAAAAGGCCTGAAATGTCTACATTCAGAGGGTGCATGTTGGGGAACACTCCCACCTTTTTGGCTACTAATGCATCTGGAGGAACTTGCTTTGATCAATATTGCTGGGATACGTCAGTTTGGACCTGATTTTGGTTGTGTTACACAAAAGAGTTTCTTACACTTTAAGAAAATTGAATTTTGTTGGTTTGCCAGAGCTTGTGGAGTGGGTTGGGGGATCTCATTGCCATTTGTTTTCAAAGCTTGCAAGCATTAGGTGTGAAGATTGTCCCAATCTTTCTATGTTGTTGCTACCATCCTTTGTGTGCTCTGTGTCTAGTGCACAAGAGATAAAAACACCATATGGTTTCCCAACCCGTGTTCTCTTCTCAAGATTTGGAATTGCCCCCAGTTGTCACTGCACCCCCCCCCCCCCCCCCCCCCCGCCTCACACTACCACCCTAACATGTAGAGAAATTGTGGTTTGAAGAAAAATGGCTGCACATACACCGTTAAGATGGTGCTTTCGCCTTCCACAACCTGGACAAAATAAATGGTATGACAATTGAACACATGCCCCACATTTCATTGACCGATCTCCAAAAGCTGAACTCCATCGTTAACAGAACTCACCATCGAAGGATGCAATAGTATTTGTCCAATGAAGTAGACAGCCGTGTTGTCTTCCGTTCGGTTCACAGGCTTGATCTCAGAGACAGTCATCTTAACGGAAAATCATTGAAAATGGTATCAAAGTGTTTCCCAGGTCTTACCTCGCGCAAATCGTGAATGTTTTGTGAAGATGAAGAGGGGAAGTAGTACAAGTCCCATCCTCTGGCTCATTGCACAATGTCAGGATCTCAAGCTACAAGAATATGGTTCTTTCGGTCGAGGATGGAGGTGGTCTCCAAGATCTCTCGTCACTCCAATCACTCTCTATTCGTAGATGTGGCAACATTCTCTCACGGTGGAGGCAGCAGGAGCTCAGACCAGCAAGACCTTCCCAACCTTCCTCAGGAAACTCACTTTCATCGAAGAGCCAGGTATGCAGTCGTTGTCTCAGCCCTCAAACCTTACTTGTCTCACTCACCAGACACTAGTAGATTGCGATAACTTAACAGTGGCAACAATAATTGGTTTGGTCCTATCATCACACAACCTCAAGGAATTGGTCGTTTTTAATAACCCGGCAAGGGACAACAATAATCATCGCTGCTCCATAGCAAAGGATTTGTTGTCGGAGGTGACAAGGAGGAAAGTAATGCCTGCAGATTCCTCCCAACAGCTGGAACAGCTTAAGGTGGACAGCATCTCAGCGGTGGTTGTTTCCCCCATTTGCAGCCTCCTCGCTGCCACCCTCTGCAAGTTGACATTCTGTTACGACTTGCGGATAGAAGGCTTCACAGAAGAGCAGGAGGAGGCGCTTCAGCTCCTCACCTCCCTCCGAAACCTACAATTCATGGGATCAAATCACTCTACGCACTGTCGATCTAAGGGATCAAATCAAGATATTGGAAGGATCACCTTCCCCACGCCCCCACTCCCCAAGGTAAAACAAGTGCTCTCACAAGTCCTATCTATATTCCACTTCATTCGTAATCTTTGATACTAAAACTCTTTCTTCCTTGTTTGCTGTTAATGATCTCACGAGCCAGGACCACCACAGCGTTAATCTAGAGCTTTGATTACTCCAGCATCGTTATAGCTGACTATGTGCATCCACATGCGAGTCACACCACACCACATGCAGGTCACAGGATTGACTCTAGACAGTCTGGAGGTCACTTCACGGAAGACTAGCTTATGGCCAGCAATTTATGATTTCTTTCCAAATGCAAGCAACCACTTTGGCTGTTATATAAATTGTTATACAATTTTGGTAGCTTAGTTTCTCAGTCAACCTACAACTTTCTCTGTTCCCAAACACGTAGCTTGCTGATAACTTGCATGTAGCAGCTGTGTGGTAGATTTGGAACCCGCCCTGCCCTGCTTTGATCTCTAGTACGTATATCATTTTCCTTATTCAGTAGTATAAGATATTCTCAAAAGGCGGCCGCTGCCAGCCTGCAATTTCTTGGCTTACTGAGACATTCCATGTATTTTCACTGGCAGCTTACCGTCAAACAAAACTAGGAACATCTAGGCAGAATATGTAAAGATGACTACAGTTGACAGGAGCGCATCATTAACACTGAAGCAAAGGTGCTTTACTGTTATTGTATTGCGATAATAATTTATTTTTATTTGGATGAATTATATGTCATTGTTTTTCACTTCAGTAATAAGTGACTTCTGCATTTGTGTTTCATTAGGTGTTTGAAGTGCGTACGGTTTACGCTCAGTTAATCTTTCATGACTGAAGCGCATCCTTTCTTTACCTTTTAGGGTTCAGTGGCAGAATATATGCTTCAGAGTCAAGCAACAATTTTTGGTCCATCAAACTACCCGAATGCAGGAGTATTTGCTACTATTCATTTTCCTCCGTCTATCCATTTGTGTGTGGTAACTGGTAAGGAAATAAACCTATTAACTTCAGCATATCTATTATCTAAGCATTTCTTCTGTGTTAAAATTTTACAACAATAACAATTATCTCTACTACTTAATAGAATCGTTCATTCACTTCCCACGTCATGCAAAGCGTGCAGCCACTGCCCTCGGAAAAATCAGATAAAAAATCAAGCAGTTCATTAATGAAGAAACCGGATAGATGCAGTGCTTTATGCTCGATCTACACTTACCGCCTATACTCTATTGAGTATGAATGGGTCGTCGTAATGTAAGGTCAACACGTTACTAGTAATGAAATAAAAAATTAATCCTACAAAAAAAAATGTAACACAAGAAAATCGCTACTACCTCCGTTCTATAAAATATTTTTCGAATTTAAATATTATTCTATAATATAAAAATTGCTAACACTATAATACTACTTGTCACATAAATAATTTTCTATTTAAATTTCTTCTCATCTTACTCCAATATATTCTCCCACTTTCATTCATTTCATATTTATTGAGAGGCACCAATTTTCTTTTATTTTAATCTCACAGATTATATTTTAAAACGAAGCCTTTGGAAAGGATCAATCACGAAGCCCTTTGGAAGGGATCAATCATAGTGACAGGATTTTGACTGGAGCCCTTCTAACCTTCTCTATCGGACCAATGGACCAACGAAACTGGCACCGACCACTTGGTACAATATTAAAATATAGTAATATAATATTAAATGCAATAGTATTTTTCCTCACCACCAAACCTCACGGAGGTCCAATCGGAAAAAGACGATAGCTTGGTCACGTGAAGGCTTAGATGATCCCCTTGCTCACCCTATTGGCTAGGCGTCGGTAGGTAAGGCGACACTCAAGCATCGGCTGAATAGCCGATGGAGGCGTGAGAGAGGTGTGGAACAGATTTTAGATAACCTATCGGCCAAATGTCGATGACGCTTCACGGCATCCGAAGGACGAAGCAGGCCAATCTACCGCGAAGCCACGAGAACCAGCAACCACTGTAATAACATCGTTAGGACCAGTCTCGATAAATTGGACCGAACAGAGACGGCCAGGGCTAATGGCGTGGAGACAACGAAGACTTAGACCGAACGTAATGACGAGGGAGGCAAGAGGTGAGGTCATTGGTTACTTACCGGCCGAACGTTCGACGCAGGCCTACGCCTAAACCCATCGGCCTTTCGAGTCGATAGGAAATGAAACCCTCTAGGTCTCGATGCTGGCCATGTCAGACGCGAGCCCTAGTAGATCGGACCAAACCAAGACAGTACCAGGCCGTGTCCGACGTGTCCGAATCGATCTCTAGCAGATTGCTCGTTAGACGATACGCAAGATGGATGTGGGGCTTGCGTTAAGGATAACTCATTGGCTACTCACTCCAACGAGACACCACGTGAAGACCCACCGGGACACCGGCTCGAACCACCGTTGTCGATCTTGTAGGTCAAATCTAACCGATATAGCTCAAGACTGTGGACAGAGGAGGGAGGCCAATGCGCCGGCGTGCCTCGCACGGACGTGATACGGTACGCTCGATCCAATTAAGAGATCGAATATAACCAATATAGCCTTAGATAGAGCAGAGTGTACGATGAGAAGACATCTTTGAAGATGCATGCATCGGCCTTAGGCGTGACATTCGATGAAAGTCTCTAAAGACGGGTGTGTATCGGTTAAGGAGCCGATAAGCTGAGCGTGTTGCTCAAGGTATAGATAACTCATCAGCTAACTACTCTGATGAAACGCCGGGTACAGACCTACATGCTTATGACTCAATTTACTATCAACAGTCTCGTAGGTCGAACCTAATTGAGATAGCACGAGACCGACGACGGTAAAGAGAGCTTGGTAAATCAATAGATCTCACACGAACGTGATGCGGTACACTCGATCTGACTAAGAAGTCGAACCTAACTGATACAACCTTAGACAGAGCAAGATATATCGGGATAGTAGCGGGACTTATTTCTTTACCGAAGATCAAACTTAACCGATGTAACCCCGCGTCGAGAGCTAGAACTTATTGGTAAAAATCTAAACAAGCTAAAGTAGTGATGCGACGAAGGTTTATTGGATTGATAGATCGATTGATTATAGGATTTTAGAGGGTCTATATTTATACACTGGCATTAGAGAGTCCGATGTGGTTATAACAACCATCGAACGTTATTTTTTAAAAAAATAATAGAGAAATATCAAAGTTAACTGATATAACTAAACCTTCCTAAATATAAGATATGATTTATATAGATAAATTATTCTACCGTAAGTTCTACGGCTCCTCTTTAGAGTCGGCATCATTTTTCTATAATTAAACCGAATCTTTTCTCGATTTGTCCGATCGACTTCTTCCCTATAACAATCGGACTCTTCTCGACTTTCCAATCTATCTATAACTTAACAAATTCTAGTGTTAATAATTTTAAGATATGTTTAGATTATAGTCCTATTTAATATTATGTTGAATGAAATTAGTATAACGATGATTCACTGAGTATAATAAGTAATGTAAATATACTCTAATAATTTCCATATTGGATATGTCAGTTGATCTGTTAAGCCATTGAATTTGCATCTGAAAGTAGAATCAAAAGAGAGGAAATGCAATTATTGCTAGGCTCGTGTGCCACTGATCGTAACGGGCCGTGAAAACCAAGACCGGCTGTTATTGGGTCTGTATGCGCGCACCACTTAACGGGTTTGGATATGTCGTGCGATTTTTGTTTTTTATTTGGGCCCATGCTCGTGTGTGCCACTTCATTGTTTTGGTCTGGTGAGCCATGTGTTTGAATAATGCGTGGGTTGTGTTTTTGGCCTGTTAAGACAAGCAAATCAAACAGAACAACACGCTCATAGACAGATTGATCTGATACATTCGAGAAAATCCAGGAGAGAAGAAATCCAGAAAGAGCAAAACTTCTCCAAAATGATTTTTATCAAGGATAACATGTCCTACAAACAGCAGGTCTGGCAGCAGTATTAGCTAGCCACCTAGATATCTTGGCATCGATCAGCACCCACAACAAAAACACTATTTGCTGCTTACATATCAGCGAAAAACGAAGCATAAGAGCAACCAAGCTTAGACATGTTTTGTCTTACAGTCAAACTCCACATATACATTGCCAGAGTATTCATAAAACTTCCATTCCGCCTTTTCAATTTTATTGCTTCATAGGAATCCATGAAATCTTTGAATTTTGCCTCAGCAACCTCTGAGACAAACAAAATGGACAAATATGATGACATATTCATACTTTAGCTTTAAATACAGGAGAAGAAAAGGAAGGAACCGCATTTACCTTTGTTACGTGGTATGTCTCCGCAGTACACGTAAGGTTCCGACCTAAGCTCCAGTCAAAGTAGACAGTTTCTCTCTCTCCTAAATTTGCCAGTCATGCAGCTTACAAACAAATCTATGGCAAATGTACCTGCGTGTAAGAACCAGTTAATCGTCCAGCACAGCTAACCTATGGCAAAACCACAAACAATGCAGTCACAAACCAAGACTCATCGGGAGCAACACAAAACCAGAAGAAAAAAAAACTCATGCAAACGACAATTATTTACAACTACAGTGAGCATGCTTCAGAAAACAAATCAGCCACTGTGTAAAGTCACTTAAAGCAAAAAATTAACTGATCATCCACTTGCAAGCGAAAGTGTTCCTCATCCATCTTTGGTGTAGCCACACTCACTGATGTGCAGATTTCAGCAAAAAGTGCATCCCACCTTTTTGTGTAGAAACTGTGGCATCTTCTACTTGTTCTTTTTTTTTCCAAACATAGACACACATAAATGAAGCAAATAAAATAGTTGCAAAATTTTGTAAACTAAAGTTGCACAAATTTGTAGCAGTAGTTGCAAAAATTTATATACGAAGTTGCACATGACTGAAAATGGCAACTGCACCAACTGCGGAGTGCAATTTCCGAGAAAAAAGAATGCCAACAAAGAATACATTATCTGAAAAAAGAATTTGAACAATCGGACAAAAAGCACCATCAAACTATGATCCATGTTGTTGATTTTCAGAATTACATGATCGGCTAAATTTCACGCTATCATGCAAGCATCAAATTTCAGAAAACAAAGTTGAATTTGCAACATTCAGTAATTTGCAACCTGACCAAACACGAAGTTCCCCTGCACTTCCTTTTCTAATCCCATCCAAATACGCGCGCACAAACAGGGGAAGAGAGAGAGCGACTGATCACACAATGAATCCTGCTGCTAGGCAACATAACTGAAAAAGTAAATCAAACAACAAAAACACAGAAATGTGTTTTCTAAAAATCTGGGTAAATAAGTATAACAATACAAGGGACATGCATAATATCAGTTGAGGCTTGCCATGCGTGTTTTGTATGTCTTTGTATGTGTGGCTTTTAGGTAAAAAAGCTAGAGGTTTCCCTAACTGTGAAATTAATTTTGCAGACCGAAAAAACAACTCTACCAGGTTACCCTCTGGAAAGACAGACAAAAAAATTGCATCTCTAAACCGATTAGCATCTCTAAAAATGACTAGCATTTCACAGGTCATCTCAATAAATGACTAAAGAAAACCATATCACAGGTAGAGTGTCTCTATGTTGAAATATAAATCAATTATTCCAACCATTGATTTACATTGCTTGCAAAAAAGGAAAATCGCTATAAAAAGCAAATCATTAGTTGAACAAAATTACTGAAGTTGCACATAACCAAAAGTAGCAAGTAGAACAGGTCCGCAGTGCAATTTGCATAGAAGCATTTCTTTTTGCGGGGAAAAACACCAGACCAATAACACCATGCTTTATCACAATGGACAGCCAGAAAAGGAGCTAAAGTATAGACAGGGAGCTTGCAATTTCAACAGATTAAAAGACATCGAATCACACAAAAAAGACTGAACCATTTAAAACAAGCATGGGATTATTTTTTGGATAAAAGTGGCCTAGGCAATTAGTTATTAGCTACTTGGCTTAATCTAGCTATGGGAGTCAAACAAAGTTGAAATGGGCAGCTCATATACTGCAAATATATGAAATAAGAATGATAGAAAAAAAAGAACATTAGATAGCACAAAAAGGTGATGAAGGTATTCCTAAGATATTCAAAAGACCACATTTCAAAAAATAATAGGGGTGTGCTTTCATGAAAATCAACATATGTGCATTTTGCAATTACTATTTTCGAATTTTGTCTTCCAAATGGCCTAATTGTTCTACCAACAACATTCGCACAATGACTCATGGGAAGTTGCACAACGGTTCAGTATAACATGCATATTACTAAACTATGTAATTTCATATTTTTCATATTTAAATATGTGCAAATATATTTTTGTTATCGAAATAGATAATAGTAGATGTAGTAGTATGTAGAGTTTTTTCAACTTAAAGTCTTACATGATTTTCTCTCTAATTATAGCCCCTTAGGATATATTTATAGACTTAAGGACAAGGGTTTACTAGGGTTACATTTATATTATAAGATTTAACCCTTGATAGGAATATACTCAGGGTACAAGAGAGAATATATATAATTTAGGTTTAATTGGGCTAAGCCCACTATCTAGCCTTCATATGGCCTTCCCTTGGAGTTTCCATGGGTGTAGGCGGTTGATACCCAGGTCACTGTTGAAGGCTTGATGCCTGGAGGCTTGTTGTGGGCTTCTGGGACATTACCTAGCCCAAGGCCATGGAAGATGGGCCAGTAGCAAGTCGTTAGCTACCCCCAACAAGCCCCTCACGTAAGAGTGACCACATGTTTGGCTGAAGCTGTGCTTCTTTGGTTGCCTAAGTCCTAGTCTTCGCTTTTCTTTCGTGGGATGTCATTTGGGCTTTGCTTGTCCCTTGCTTGCCTGGCCTTGCCGTCTGGCTAGTCCTTTTGGCGTTTAGACCTTCTTTGATTTAAGTTGCTTCCTAGGTTCGTAATGCTTGAATTTCCCTCCTTGACATAGGTTTTTTCTTTGGCCTGAGTGATTTCTTCGTCCCTAGTTGCCCCCTTCACCCCCATCGGTTGATCTTGTGCCACTAAGGAAAAAGACAGAATGATGGAGTCATCACAATTTGCTCATTCCACCCTCCTTCGCCATCTTCTGGCTTTTCAAGGAAAAGAAAAGGATGGAGTGTTCACAATTCAATTGTATAACATGCCTTTCCCATCTTCTAGTCTTTCAAGGAAAAAAAAGAAGGATAGAGTATTTGCAATTTGCTCGCTTCATCCCCCTTCGCCATCTTCTAGTTTTTCAAGGAAAAGAAAATAAGGATGGAGTGTTCACAACTCGCTCGCTTCATCTGCCTTCGCCATCTTCTGGCATTTATTCCTTGTTGTTTTGTTTTGTTTTTGAGCCTAAATTTCGCTTCTCAACGGTCATGCTATTTGCACTTCCCAACGGTTGTGCCATTTGCATTTCCTGATTTTAACGAGCCTCGGTTATTATGACATACATGGCAGCTCGCAATTGGTTGTCATTTCACCTTCCTCTAGTACATGTGACACGTTGTGATTGGCCATCTCTTGGTTTTCACCCTATATATCCCTTGGGGGTTGTAAAAGCCTTCATTTGCACCCGCGGTCAAATTTTTTAGGGTTTGCTCCGCTTCTTGCGCGTGACACACTCATGTTCACCTGCTTTGCGCATGCTTTACCCCCTTTGCTCCCATGACTCGGTGTAACCCTTCTTTAGTCGCGCTTACCAGTTCAGACCTAGGCTACGTGGTTGAAGGCTTCTCCAATTTCCTAGGGAAGTTAGTCGTTGAAGACGCTAACCTTGTCAAGATGGTTGAAGTAGGGATTCTCGTTGTGGAGCACGTGACGATGAAGTCCCCTCGCCACATGATGACAAAACCATTGTCTTTATGGCGTATTTTGACATCGGGCTTTGGTTCCCATGCTCCAACTTCCTTCCACATGCTCTTGCAGCGTTTAACCTGGAGTTATCGTAGGTCAACCTGAGCGCCATCATCCAAGTTGCAGTGTTCGAGTGGATGTGTTGAACGCTTGAGTTCGAGTCATCTGTCGACCTCTTCGTCATGATCCACACAGTTGGGAATTAATCTAAGACTGTTGACACACTGATAGGGCCAAAGAAGATGGTCTTCAGCATGGTGAACTTCACTACCCGTTTGGACTTTGCCAACCTCTGGCTGGTGTATGAGACAATGTTGAAGTGGGATCAAGACGGGATAAAGAAGTGGTTTTACCACAAGGTCCCCTGTGACACCGAGACGGAGGAGTTTAAGACCCTTCGCTCTAGCCATGGCCTCGTCGCCCATGATTCCCTATTGAAGGTAGCTTTAATCGGGCTACATGAATCCTAGAAGACATTACTTTGCTAGCTCTACAAATGCTTGGTTGAAGAGTTCCTAATGCTAGGTGTGGAGCCGCTAGCTACCTCCTAGGCAGTTTCATTCAACCCCAAGAGAAATTATTCGATCTTCATGTGACCATCTTACTGGCCAAAAGGCCAAATAGTAAACTTCCGTAGTCTTCACCACTTGCTTTCTTTTCCACCCTTTTTTCTCCTATTGACTTATCTTTTTCTTTCATTTTGTAGCCTTGATCCTTGGCAAAGTCAAAGTGCTAGCCAAGAAAATGATAGGCGCCCTCACCAACAAGGTGTATGGCAAAATACTTTGCTTCTAGTAGGAGGGAAGGGTAAACCACATATGTCTTAGGCTATTTTAAGAAGTCCATGCTAGGGAGAACCCTAGCAAGGTTGGGGGCCACGAAGTCACCAACGTCGCCCTAAAGAAAAGAAAATGGCCTGCAGGCTCCATTAGTGCTCTATGCATGAAGGCTACGAGGCCTCTTTTGGCTACAATGCCCACTGCTGATGATGTTGGGGACGATGATGAAGAAGAAGACGTCGAAGTTGATGATGCCACCACCGCCGACTCTGAATACTTGACAACTATTCAATAACCAGAGCAGTTAAGGGGCTATACCCTAAGGCGTGACACCACCCGTCTCCTTCACCCTAGGTGTATGGGGATAGGCACTTCACCAACCCATGATGTGATGACTTTGACTGGCAGGGTTGGCCCTTCAACTTCTAGTCGCCCTACCGCTTAGGTCCCTTTGTTGTGTTGTGAACGTTTAGAGTGACAGCAAGTCCTCCTCACCTCCAGCACGTCTAACTCCTCCAACTTTGAATTTGGGCAAAGACATCACATCGTCCACTATGTAGCCCTTGTCAATCGAAGTCATGGACGTATTTGCAGGTGAGGTCGAAGGGATTGGTTCTCCGGCACTAGAGCCCCTAGTACCTGGTGTTGACGAAAGGCCATTAGAGTTGTTCGCACCGATAGCTGTTGTTGGTTGTATCACGGTTGCCTCTGCTTTAAACAATGTCCTCCCAACGGTGAAGTTCATGACTGAGGACTTCATGACTCACGACGAGCTCAAGGTCTTCATTAGGGGGATCACTAGCCTCGTCTCCATCCCTAAGATCCATCAGGTCATCGAAGAGAACTTTGACTTGGATGGCATTGGGCTATCCATGTAGGGCTCACTTACTTGGGTAAGTGTTTCGTACTTTTTTGTTTTCACTTTTCACCATATTTTGCCTTCACCCTTTTCTTAACTTGTCTTTTTACCAAGCATTTTTCTTTTTTGATGTCATTGACCGCATGACTCAAAATCAGCTTGACAGCCTCAAGGCCCATTGGTGCCAAGTGGCCGAAACATTGAGGAAGCTGTAAGTCGTGCTTAGGGATGCCTTGTGGACTATGTTGGCTAACGCAACAAAGTTGACATAAGAGAATGAAACTCTTTGTGCTCAGCTATAGCAATTCGACGGTGAAGTAGAAAGGCTCAATGCCATACTTGCCAAAACCTATTCCTCCAATGCCCACTCACAGGACACGATGAAGGTGGCAAGCTGATATGTTCTGCTTGCTCTGGCCAACATGGGGGCAAAGCCCACACTGCTTTCTAATGAGGACTCCCCCACTAATGCTTTCTCTAAATGGATGGTCAAAGTCGGTGATGCCACGATGAACGTAGCCAAGTCCTTTGGTGATTGCTGTGTTTGGATGACAAGGTTCGATCTATTGTCCACTCTAAAGAAGAGCAGATGCAACCATCTTTCCCTTCTGCCAATCATGCTCTCCGACAACCCCTTATTAGAGTATGATGCCATGAAACTTCACTTCCACACCTTGCGCTGGGAGCAGTGGACAAAGGAGGTCCCAAGCCTGTAGTAGAGCACCTCCTAAAGGTCTTCTCGATAAGAGACCGCTAAAGCTACCGAAGCTAAAGCCACCAATGCTACTGAAACTAATGATGCTGAAACCCCCCAGGATGAGCCAAACCAAGATGTGTGAGGCCATTCTTAGCTTAGCTATCTTTAGCTTTTGCTTTAGGGCTTCACTCCTTTTTCTTTGACTTTTTGCCCATGTAAGGAATTTTGTAAGGCATTTCTGCCACCCCTTTAAATAAAAAGTTGAAGATATGTCTATTTTCTTTATCAGGCTATGTTGTCTAAGTTTTGCCCACCGAGGGTTTGATTACCTTCAAACCCTTTCAAGCTTCAAGAGCTTAGTACATCACCCTTTTGGTATGTACCTTCCATTCAAGTTCAAAGACTTGGATAAATGGTTACTGCTATCTAGTCTGTTGGATCGTCAAGTCGCTTCACCAAAACCCGGGCTGCAACTTAAACAATTTTGACTAGGACTATCGTCTTCGCCAAGAAGAAATGTCTGGGTTCTAGCATAACTTCAAAGGCTCTTCCTAGCAGCTTGAGTTGATACAAAGGCGGGGTATTGTGGAGCCGGTCGTCCCTCATCACGTGTTCTTCGATACTAAAAGTGGATATGAGAGTAGCAAAGATGAAGATGTTTTTTACAATAGTTTTAGAACTCCTAGTCCTTCTGGTAGTTATATTGAGTATGCAGAATCTAGTTTGTCTGCCCCTTTGGACTTCCGTTCATCTATCGCTTTGGACTCTGGTTTGTCCACTGCTTCAAACTCTATAGATGCTAAAGGATTTTATGACGATGGAGGGAATAGCCCCCTAGACGCCATTTTCTTGTATGTTTTCACACGATGCACGTTGTACTTACTTCATGTACTTTGTACTTATTGTACTTCTACTTTTTGCCTTGTAAGGCTTTTAATAAAATATTCTTAGTGTGCTATATTTTGAATGACTTGCTCTTCACGGCCCAAAAGATTTATAGATTTTGACAAGTTTGCATTTAACAGGTGAATAGCTTTGCTTCATCTTCTTCGCTTGTTTGTACTATGCACTTAAGCGTTTTGAACCTTGGTATGCCTCAGCATCGTAACGATTATACCTATGGTGCAAGATTTGATAATGTAAAAGCACAATCTCCTTGTCTAGTCGTTTGCAAAATAAACACAATCAAGACAATAATTTTTATACTAATTTGGACATCCGATGTAGATAATAACCATGCTCCAGTTTTTTTTAAATAGTGCCAAAGGCTTACATTGTAGATATACGCCACTCTTCGGTAGGTCAAATATAAAAACTCTTAAAGGGAGGTTACATTCTAACTTTTCGTCAATTAGGATTCCTAGCTTGTAAGCACCTTGGTTGGCTCTGTCTACTGGTCAGACTGTCGAACAACGCGATTTGACCGTACACATGTCACCAGTTAGACTGTAGCTATCCAGCCGATCTAACCGCAAAAACATCATCGGTCTGACCGGCCTAGCCATGTTGGTCCAACCGCGAGACCAATTTACCAATTTTAACACCATTTTACAAAATCCAATGACCTAAATATTCAAAACATTTGCTAATTTATTTATCATAGAAACTTAAATCATCACGTGAATGCCATTCCCTGCTTCCCTCCAGGAACTCACTTCTGTCGGAGAGTCAAGCATCAAGTAGTTGGGTCTGCTCTCAAACCTCACATCTCTCACTCATCTAACACTAATAGATTGTGTTGATAACTTAACAGTGGATGGGTTCGATCCTAACATCACACACAACCTCAAGGAATTGGTGGTTTATAATAGCCCGGATATCGACGACGATAATCATCGGTGCTCCATAGCAGCGGATGTGCTCTCAGAGGTGGCAAGGACCATTATTACAATGCCTGCAGGTTGCTTCCAACAGCTGGAACGGCTTGAGGTGGACAACATCTCAGCGCTGCTTGCTGCCCCCATTTGCAGCTCTCCTCGCGGCCACCCTCACCGACTTGATATTCACGTACGACTTGCGGACGGAAAGCTTCAAGGAAGAGAGAGAGCAGGCGCTTCTGCTCCGAAACCTAAAATTCAGTGATTGCCCCAGTCTGCAGTCCCTTCCCGAAAGGTTGCATTGCATTTCTTCTCTCCAAGTACTGGAGATCTCTAATGCCCTCAAATCCGGTCGCTACCTAAGAAGGCCTTCCGGCTTCATTGAGAAAGGTACAAGCAGAGGGCTGCAGTTCCGATCTAAGACATCAGCTTGACAACTTAAAAGCATCGAACCCAGATTTAGACTTAGGCCGTCGCCACTAGTGACCATCCGAGTGTTCGCGCTGAGATCCCTCACGCGCACCAGTACGAACACGCCGATGTCTGAGAGGTCTGCTTAACTCCAGTGCAGGTCGATCGGTTTCTTTTCGTGGCTCGAGGTACACGCGCCAGGGGTCGTAGGGTTCGATCGGCTCCGACGCTACGGTACGGATACGGGCGTGCCAGTTAATTTGACCCTACAATTAATAAGGAAGTGAGACGAACAAGTCCGTCGGACAGTGAGCCGATACAGGCGCTCGCTATCGGCTGGCTGCAGATAGGGTCAGGATGGCCATCAGCCATGCCTGAAAGGCCTTTCGCTATCGGCTATTTGCCGATAGGAATCGGGAAGCTCTTCGATCGGCTGGGGAACTGATGAAGGTATGGACAGGTGTCGACGAGGGATCGGCTGCAGAGCCAATGGAGGAACCAGAGTATACTCAGATGATAGCAAGGCGCACAGGATCCCTCCGGATAGCCGACAGAAGCCGTAACAGTCGTTCATCGGCTGGAAAAACCGATAAAGGCACATACGGACTAGCAAGGAATAGTATAAAAAGACACAGTCTGTAAAACCGATGCCGCTTCGGATATAACAGCACGAGACCCGTTGCCTGTCGTGACAGTGCCACTAACACTGAACCTCAAATATCGGACCTAACCGAAACAGTACGAGGCCGAGGCCAACAGCGATGATACGGAGGACATCGGATCGGTTGTGCTGAAGCAAAGATAGGAATGAACTCATTGGTTAGCTGAGCCGATAAGGGGACGTCTTTCTGAAGGCAGATGCGTATCGGCTGGGAGACCGATGCGCTTAGCGTTACGCATCAAGGGACATCTCTAAAGGATGATGCGTATCGGCCGAGAGACTGATGTGCTGGGCGTGAAGCTCAGAGTATGGATAACTCAACAGCTACCACTCCGATGATACGCCGCGTAGAAAACTATAAACCTGAAGCTCAATCTACCGTCGGAGCCCCGTAGGTCGAACCTAACCGATGCAGCATGAAATTAACGACGGCAGAGGGAGCTTAACAGGCCGATAGGCCTTGCACGAACGTAATGTGATATGTCTGATCGGCCTAAGAGGTCGAACCTAACTGATGCAGCCTTAGACAGAGCAGAACATATCAAGATAGTGACGGGACTTATCCCTTCGTCAGAGATTTAACTTAACCGATGCAGCCCCACGTCGAGAGTTAGAACCCGCCGATAGAAACCTAGATAAATTAGGGTGGCGATGCGCCGAGATTGTATTGATCAAGAGATATATTACATGTCTCCAGGGGGTCTATATTTATACCCTGGATTTACAGAGTCTGCCGCGTTTACAACACGTTATTTTCTAACAAAATAAAGGAAAATATCTCTAAATAAGTTAAATAACTAACTAAAACTTCATAATTATATAAAATTACAATTTACAAACATAAAATACCCTGCCGTATATTTCACGGCTTCTCCACAAACTCGGTCTTATCTGGATAGCCTTTCAATCTATAACTGAATCTTTCTTTGCTACCATCCGATCGACTTCTTCACTGTAGGCATCATACATCTCTCAACCTATCGGCTTAAGCACCATCGGCTGTCCAGATTTTGACATTAACACCGAGGTTGAACATGTACTCTTCCGACTCCTACCTTTCATTCCCCTTTCATCATCTGTAATCTTTTATATATAGTACTAAAACTCTCTTTTTTTCTTTGTTTGCTGTTAACGATCAAGGAAGCGAGCCACAATCACTTCCGCAATCAACAGCTTTGAATTACTCGAGCATCATGCTGACTATCTGCTTCCACGTGCACGTGCGTCAAATGCTGGTCACAGAAGGATATATAGTCTTCCCATGTGAAAGAGCTAATATGCGTGTAATCATGGCAATTTAGATTGTATAATAAATAATTGGTATGATGTGTTTTATTAATATTAAAATGAAAATCTTGTATTTAAATAAAATTTGCAAATTTGATAAATAATATCTGTCAACTATGAATGATGATGATCATATCGATAAACAGTTCTCAGTCCAACTGGTGAATAATTTCGGTTCGAACCGGAGAGTCTGTTTCGAGTTGATTTCTTGGTTTACGATATTTATTTTATGTTTGTGAGATGTTTTTTATACGTGAGATATTCTATTGTGTGCTAACATAAATCTAAATTAGGTAAGAACTTGTATGGTTTCTTTAATTATTCATGTACAGGTGTTGCTTGAGGTCTTAGGAGTATTGTCGGTAATAGATCGGAACTAGACTTAGAAGAAGTTAAGTTTCAAATGGTCAAGAAAATCACATGAGATACTAAGGCTAGAAAACAATGCATAGGGATGTGAAGTTTTCATATAGCACAGAAGAGGATTGTGTGAGTATGAAAAGCGGAGTCAAATTTTGGTTGGACTCTAAATTTAGGAAGATTGGAATTTGTATTTGGTATGAATTAGTTGGATATTTTTACAAAAGAGTTTCCTATGTGACTCGGCACTTTGTTCTATTTGTATTCATGGCTGTGGGACAGTCACATATAAGGGTATAAATAGAGAGAGAGGTTTGGCTCTAAGGGTAAGCCAAAAAGTCAAAAAATCTGTGATCGAGAGATTTGAGCGTTGAAAGCTCATTTATTAGGGTTTCATAAGAAACTTTGGAGGGGTTCTATCGATGCACCTTGTGAACAATACTTTAGCAATAAAAATCATATTCAATCATCTAGACATCCACGATCTCTTTTGATTTCGTAAGTTTTATGTTTGTATTTGGTTTTAGTATTAACTTGTGATTCTTTGTTTAGTTATGATTTTGTTCCAACTAATACATATAAAACATTTTTAATACTTTAAAATTGCCTAAGTTTTAGATTTTATTTAGATTTACTGAAATTTCTGAGACCGCCAACTTTCGAGGATGTTTCTCTTGAACTGCTGATTAGTTTGTAATCCCTCCGGTGGATTTGTTACTTATTTTACATGCTTTATTATGATCATGTTTGAGCTTGATCTAATGGTTGATTTTTGAGGAATCATGTTTTTACATAAGTATTGTCACGTTGTTTTGAGGCTGATGGTCACACCAAAAATTGTAAAATTGTTAGACCGGCCCTAGGCTTGGTCAGACCAGTGGTAGAGGTCCAGTTAGACCTCCAAAAGTGTGTTCTTTTGGCTTTTTAGGTTGGGGTGAGTTTTAATCTATTAAATTTTGATTATTTATCTTTTGTTGATGCTACCTACCATTCACCCCTCCGATAGACTTGGTTCTTGTGTTTTGATCCTATAAGTGGTATCAAAGTTTTATTTTTATCTATTTTATCTTTACCAATCTTCAGATTTAGCCATGGCTAACCGATTTTTAACCAAACCATATGTTTTTAATGAAATTGATTTTTCTTATTGGTGCAAAAAAATACAATCTTGTATTATGTCTTAGAGTTTGATATTTGGCTTTCTAAACCTTATGATATACATAATAAGATAAGATTATTGTTGCTAATAAAACTGAATTCAAATTTTAATCGGATTTCTCATCTTCAAATTGTGTACTAGATGTGGAATGCTCTAAATGAATTTTACCAAGAATCTTCTAACATCAAGGAAATACATAAAGATGTTTTTAAAATGGATTATATGAAATTTGAGATGAAACAAGAAGAAGTTTTAGATGAATATTTTACCCGATTTAACAAAGTTTTGAGCAATCTTCGTTTTGTTGATGATTCTTTTGATGTTGACTATTCTTAATATGAAGTTCCTCACCATCTTTTAAATGATCTTGACATGTCAATTTAGGATATGAAAGTTACATCAATTTAAAAATCATTTAACATGACAACTTTACCTTTGGATTCTCTTTATACAAAATTTAAGACTTATGAGATAAATATTCTTTTTCAAAATGTTGACTCAAAAACAATAGCTTTGGTTTCTTCTTCATCTGGCTTATCTATTTTAAGTGTCATGTCTGATGATGAACTCAAAGAAATTTATAAGGAGGACTTGGGTCTGCTCACTAACAAGTTTTCTAGAGCTTTGAATAATATGAATAATAGGAAGCAAGGTGGCCCTGTTTGGTGCTTTGGGTGTGGTGAGTTTTATCACATTCGTTTCAATTGTCCTAATTTTAATAAGTCAATTAAAGAAAAGTAAGAAGAGAAGAATGACAAGGTAAGACAAAAGGAAGAACCACAAGTAGAAGCTTATGCGTCAACTGCTAGAAGTTTCTAAAGTGATGAAGAGTTGGATATTGAAGAAGGGGCGAGTATTTATAAAGGTAAGCATTTACTTAGCTCTTATAGCCCATGTTAGATCAAGCTCTAATAGATGAATCTGAAAGTGATAATAAAAAACTAATCTTAGTTATGATGAACTAGAATATTATGATATTTTTCAACTTACTGATAAATTTAATATATGTTCTAAAAGACATAAAAATGTGATCACACTGTTGAGTTTTTAAATGCTAAAGTTGCTATATTAAAATCTTTGATTCTTGATGATGATTCTTGCAAATCTTTGAAGTTTTATTTTCTTATATTTCTACTTTACGAGATGTTAGTATTGATAATTGTTTGAGATTAAAATCTAAGATTGATAAAAATAAAAAGCTTGAGTCATCTTCTGCTCTTGGATTTGCTTTCTACACATGTAGTGCTGATGAGTTATTTTTAACAAAAAGCTTTTAAAAATATTAAGTTGATTTATATAAGTTTAATATTTAATCTTCTAAGTGCTAAAAGGTTACAATGACAAAAGGGTACTTCATTTTCTAAAAAAAATTAACATGTTTTTATAATGTTTTTATAAGTTGCTTTCTTGTTCAAATTGTCACAAACAAAAAGGAGTTTTGATTGATTGTGAAAATTATACCAATTTGATAAAAGAAAAGTTCTTTGCAAATATTTTTAGATGGTAAAATAAACTTAACATAATTTTAGATCAACCAAAAGTGAGTACACATAATCGTGAAATAGGTTTTGATGCACATGCCTCTTTTATAAATCACCAACCTTCTATTTTAAATATATCTAAAGAGTGAGATTTTGATAAAACCTGAATCAAAGAAAATAATTTTCAAATCTGTTGGTATTTTAAAAAATATTTCTACAACTTGTGTAAATATTTTTTTCTTTATCTTAAAAAACTACTCATGTGAAATATAATTACACCCATTATGATTAGGATGAGTATATGGTTTAGTTTTACTTTTGACATACAAGAAAAGATAAGATAGTAAAGACGGTGCATTTCTTATGATAACAGGTCAGACTAGTGGCCAAAAGCCATCGTGTTCCAGCAGTCTAACCAGTGGTTAGGTCCAGTCAGATCAGGTCAAGGTCAGATCAGTGGTTAGACCGCAAAGATAGTAGCAGTCAGATCGACCTCGGGTAACCGTGATATAGACCGACCTTTTATGAAAAATCGAGATAAGTTTTAGTTAAATCTAATTTTGATTTTATTCGTACATATGTACCTATTGGTCTTATTGGTTCTATTGGTCATGTGTCTCGGTGTTAGATTATTTCTTATTTCTAATCCCAATATGGAGGTCTTAGACATCTTTTTGTTTGTAGGTCTTTTGGTGGCATATTCCTTTTAGGGTATTCACTCTTTATTAGCTTTTCGTTATGAGAAATAGTAGTTTCGATATACCCTACAAATTTATAGAAGCTTGGTGGTATTATTGGTAATCAGTGGTCTTTTTAAAATCTTTGGTTATTCTCATTTTACCACATTTTAGGGAAAATTGGAGGTTGACTTGAGGAGCAATATATGCTTTTCATTGCATCCATATTTATATTCATGCATTGCTCTTAATCTGAAAATTAAAAATAAGAAAAGAACAACTTTAATTTTTAACTCCAGTATGTTCTTATACTTGCTAGCAATATAAGCGAAGTTTATTCATCTCTAGTATTAATTGTATGTGTTTTAGTCTTTATATGAGTATTTTCTATTACTATCGCGGGATATAATGCATGGACACATAATTCTTTTACTGAAATATACTATGCTAAAACTAGTTCTACTTTAAATAATTTATGCTTATTAAGTTTTTCATTTCTCAAATACTCTATAAATGTCTTAAGTGCAAATAAAATAAATTTGCTTATAGTTAATTTATGATAGGTAAAAATAGATACCAAATTCTTAAAAATATTATTCACGACAAACACGTATTCGTAATAAGAAAAATAATGAATATCGAATTCTTAAAAATGGTAATCACGACACCCAACATAATTGAGAGTGTTATTTTATATGCATAATGTTAAAGTTGCTCATCGTTTGTTGAAAGTTCTAATTTTTTGTGAAAGAGTGAGTAAATTTGAGAAAGAGTGTTAAATTCATGTTTGAGGGTTTTTTTCATCCTATATACTAACGGAAGTATGTTGTATTATAAATTATTAAAATCATAAATCTTTAATGTTGATTTCATCCTGTAATATCATTGATTAGCCCATACTTACTTATTAGCAGACCAATCTATCCTTGTCTTGCAAAACATGTTATAGTACTACTTCAAGTACATTTCAAAACTCATCAAAAATAAAAAGTTACTTACTACAAATGAAAATTACGAAATCATGATATTTGGAATTTAATTGGGTTCTTTATTATCTCTTTCTCATCCTTAATAAATTATTGTCAAAGGGATATATATATATATATAATGTATGGTTAAAGAAAGGGGGAATTTGACATTTTTAAGATAGAGAAATTTGATTTTTTTTCACTTAATTGACAAAAGTGTTGACAATTTTGATCCATTCTTAATAATAGTTAATTTTGTGTTTTATTGTCAAAGTAAAAAAAAGGGAGAAATTCTTTTCTTTTGCTAAGAGGAGAGTTTTTCTTTTTGATTTTGTTTTTTTTAAACCCACAAATATGCATTTTAGAGATGTTGCCAATTATAGTAATGGTTTAGATTGTGTGATAAACAATTGGTATAATATGTTTTATTGAGAATAAAATGAAAATATTATATTTAATTAAAATTGCAAAATCGATAAATAGCATCGGTAAGTAATGATCAGAATGAAATCATGTTTTTAGGCTGTACCAGGCTGATGCTCAGACAAAAATTATACTGCAGTCGGACTGGTCCCAAGCCAGTCTAACCACTCCGATTAGACCGTAAAAAAGTGTTATTTTGTCTTTTAAAAAAAGGTTTTGATCTTCAATTCAGTTATTTGACATCTGTTAACGTTCAATGCTACAACCAACTTATGGCCAGTAGCATCTCCTCTTCTAATTCCGTTTATTTGTATTATGCAATTGTGCTTTAACTATATACTGTACTACTTTTTTTAAACAAAATTATACTACTCCTTCGCTAAGTGTTTTTAATTGTCAGACTTGCGTTCAACGACTGATTCCACCACCTTCGCTAAGTGTTTTTAATTGTTCGCACTACATTTATCTGTGTCAAACTAGAGAGGAGGTACGTGTCATAATCTTTAACTCTAGAGCACTCGCTTGTTTTAGTAATAATGGCAAGAATATCTTTACCTCAATTTCTCGAGCTGATATCATCCACGCATTTGAAGGTGATAGTTTCAAGAATTAGTGTCAGACAAAGGGTCTTTTGTGGGTACTGCTCATCAACTGGGCATTAATTGTGTGTTGTTTCTGTTGAGATCTACCAATATAAGACCTTACCCAAGTTTCATCAATTTGGCATGCATTGAGGAACAACACAGTTCAGATTTGCCAATTCATTTGCTTAATATCGCTAGGTAAATAAACAATGGAACTTGATTCAACGGTTCAACCTGTGGTTTTGATGGAACCGATTCCATGTACACCTGCTAACTTCAAAATACTCTTCTTTTCATGGGCAACCTGTCCAGATATGTTCATTTAAGAAGTTGACAACTGAACATCTACAAGTGAAAGTTAAACTTCTGGTCGCATACTTCTTTATTCAGAAGAAATTACTCGGTAGTATAGATCTTCTCATAAAGCCGCGGCTGCTATTTCTTGGTTTATTGAGACCCGCTTGTATTTCACTTGTCAGCTTAATTGCAGTCAATCAAAAGAAGAACGTCTGGGCAGAATAATCACTACAGTTGACAGGAGTATCATTCACAATGAAGCAAAGGTGCTCTACTGTCATTGTGTTGCATCAATAATTTACTTTTATTTTGACGGATTATGTTCATTTAAGAGGATGAGATATTCAGATCATATTCTATCCAGACCCTATTTTATCACTTCAGTAATAAATGACTTCTGCGTTTGTGCTTCACAGCATGTGAACGCTTCTAAGGTGTTTAAAGTTCAAGGCATAAGGTTTACATTTTCAGTTAATCTATCATGACTGAAATGCATCCTTTCCTTCCCTATCAGGTTCAGTGGGAGAAAACATGTTCCACATTCAAGCAGCAACTTTTGGTCCATCAAACTACCCTTATTCAGGAGTATTTGTTATTTTTCATTTTCCTCCATCTGTCTGTTTGTGTGTGGTAAGAACATAAACCTATTAACTGCAGTATATCAAGTATTTCTTCTGTTCTAAATTTTTTATAAAGTTTTTTGAACACTGATAAATTAGAATAAAAATAAATCCTATGGAAAATACCACACAAGAAACTCGCTAGAACATCTGAGACAATCGTCATGTTTTCATGGCTACCTGGACATTCCTATTGTGGAAACTTCGTAGATATTAGATCATACAGGTTCTGTACTTAGCTTTGTTGGAGTGCTGACCAAAACCATTTGCTTCACATCATCAGGTGATTGCATAGCTTTGTTTTTCCACGAGACTTACAGTTTCGGTTGTTAAGGTGTAACCAAAAGCCTGTGGAGCCTCATTACTTCCGTTTCATCATTAGGTATGTTCATCTATTTAAGCAGTTATAGATGAGAACCCTTGTTATTGTATTGGTTGTTGATAACAGAGGTACATGGTTGATTATATGTATGTAGCTTTCTTGGGTGTTCTGACCAAACCGTTTGCCACACATTACCAGGTGATTACATGGCTTGTTTTTCCACAAGAATTACGGTTTTGGTTGTGTTAAATAAAAACAATAAAAAATTAGTTTAAAATAAAATTGGTAAAATTAGGCTATTAAAATTGAGATTGCAAAATTAGTTTATATTAAAATTGGCATTGATTAATTAGTTTATATTAATATTATTTATAAAAGTGTGGTGAGCATGTGTGTGCGTATAGGTCATGTTGTAAAAATATGTGCTGAAGAATTTTATTTATTTATTTGTGTGCAGGTATTAAATGTGATAAATAGATGAAAAATCGCTACAAAATTTTGAAGGAATTTTAGAAGAAAATTGAGAAATTAATTTCTAAAATTTGCTACTGTAACAGATTGCTATTACGAGCAGACTAAATAAATAGTAAATATACGTCCTAGCTGAAAATGAGCTACAAGCGACACATAAATAGGCTGACGTAGACTAAAAGAGGCTAAATACAACTAGGTTGGTGGGTGGGCTAACTTAACAAGCAGCCCGATAGATTGACTTGATGTACCAGGCTAGTCAACGAGCAAGGGCCTGGGTTCACGGTGGCGCTACGACTGACACTTAGAGCCACCAGATGAGGTGGTATGTGCGTGCGGGCGCAGGAGATCTGAAGGCGATATGTCATAACCGGATTGGTTTAGAAGCATGGGAATAGTATTCGAGCTACGGAAACGTATTGGACTATATGATGCTCGGTGTAACCAGCACAATCACATTTGGTTATAAAATCTTAAGAGTATTTAGGACTTTTTCTTTAGGATTTTTTTATATAAATAGAGGGTAAAATGTTAGGGATTTATACACAGAAAAATTAAAAGAGTTTTGTGTGATTTTTTTCAACATAATTTTGATAATAAATGTAAAGTTTGTCAAAGGTTTGTGTGGTAATTAATCTCTCTATGTGCATGCCTAGTGTTTATTTTAGATTAATTTGTTTTCTCTATGATTTTGATCTATTTCTTTGATATAAAATTTAGCTAGGGTGTTGTTCTAGTTTTTTGAAAAGTTAGATATGCATTATTAATTAATTAGTGTTTAATTAATTTTGGTCAAATAATTTTATTTCGTTAATATCTCGAGATCTAAAAATATGATTAAGTTAATTCTAGTTGGGCTTGTTTTCTAGTTTATTCTGCAAGATTTTCTAGATCGATTAAAGTTAAGTATCTACCACTCAAAAAACGCAGTTTTTTAAGTTTTATAATTAGATGAAGTGTTAAATTTTATTTTTAACTTTATAATTATTCACTCCACTCTGATTGTTTATCTTAACATAAGTCAATCTTTGTTGTTGTTAAGGAGCATTACCCAAGTGCCTGTGAAATCTCATTGCTTCCATTTCATCATCTCGAATATTCGATCGATCTAAGCAGTTTTAGATTAGAGCACTTTTTTTTTAGTGTTGGTATGGTAACCTAGAGTACTTTATTATTGGTGTATTGGAGAATTGCATTTACCTTAATTGTTGAATTGCTCCATTAATTACAATAAAGCCTTATTGGAACGTAGTTTGCTTACCCTTTTCAAAACCCGTCAGGGCTAAAACACATTTCACAGACACTGATGTAGGATGGTTATTTCTTTACAGGCTCTTGATCACTTATGCTATCACCCAGTTTATGTTAGGGTAAAAGCATTGATCACCACTCCATCTTGTACAGATTGCAGAGCATTATCTCAGTAGCATCCTACAAAGTGTTATCATCTGATCTAGAAAATGTTTTACATCCTAACTCAAAGCAATGATATATTTCCGACATCTTTGCATTAGCTTAGTCTGTTTTCCTTTAGTTCAATATGCAGAACAATTTTTGCAATCTGATGCGTACTTTGTTCAGGTGGCTTCCAAGTTCCAAGACATTGGTGTCCATCCAAAGAGTAATGGAGACACATTATGTCTTTACATCTTGACAGAGCCGAGGAGTCCTCCATGTACAATTTGCATGGCCAGGTGGTTCTCCATTCCCCTTTTTGTTCATACTGAAGCTCAAGTAAAAGATATATATTTATCCTAATCACTCAATCTTGTTTTGTGACAGACTCTGATCTGTTTCATGTGGCATGCAGGCGTGCGTATATTCCGTGCAGATGATCCACTCATTCATGTCCGGAGGAATTCATGATTCTCGACGGAGTATCATGTCATTGCCGCATCGGAAAGGCGAGCAAGGCGGCAAGGTTGGCAACAGAGACGACCGCCATGCTCCCTCGAGCGGCCGACATCCGCTAGAAAATGTCGTCGTCAGGGCCCACTCGAGGGCCGTCGTCGCCACCGTGGTAGCTCGCCGTCGTTGGTCCGGCGGGCCCGAGTTTGCCATTACGAATCCGGCGAACCTGGCCGTAGCTATAGCAAGACCACTCGAGGCTGCTGGCTGGAAGAGGGAACAACCACGATACCATTGGATTGAAAACCAAAGCATCAACAGCCCATGTTAGTCGACTGATGAATAGTAAAAAGATGATGTTTTCTCAAATGCGAACCATATCACCGAATGTGCTTGGTCATGCATATATGCATGGTTTGGTGACTATATGACAATTTGTAATTCAAGCGTGTATTGTTGTTTTTCTGTTACATGGAACATTTCTGTAAGTAGCCTCTGTAAAACTTCTCCTTTATTAATGAACTAGGCAATCCTTTTGCCTAATTTCAAAAACAAAAAAAATCATCGGACTCTATATGTTTTTTACATCACTCATAACAACACATGGTCATTCAAATTCATATAAATAAATACAAGTAAAATATATAGTCAGACTAAGATATTACACATCAACTTGTAAATTACACGTCTAGACTCCTAATACTAATTTAATATATCACCTACGGTCCAAAACACCTTTAAAAAATCTCGATCCATGGCTGTCTCCACCGTGACAAATCTTTTACATTTTGCCCCCTCCAAAGCTCTCATTAGCAATAAATTTGCCTTTAGCACCTATGTAGCACCTTAAATTTTACTTTGTTAAAAAATCATTTTAAAAAAACTATTTGGATCTTATTTAAATTTGTGTTTGTTGTGCCAAAATTTAGATCTCAATCCATCTCCTTAAATCCCTCCAAAAAGTCTCCAAGTAGCCCTAAATTCATGTTTAAAATATAAATTCATATGTCAAAATCTTTTTAAAAATCTAAATCTAAAACTTTCTGAAAAAAATCAAAAGACCTCGTGTTTATTTAAGTTGCCCTCTCTTACCCTTCTCCCTCGGCCTAACAACCTCCTCTCTTTTCTCCTCCCCTTCCTCTCCCTCGGCTAGCCCAGCTTCACTCATTCTCCCTCCTTCCTCCCTTCCCCCTTCCCCCTCCTGGACCGCTCCTAAGGCTGGCCCAAGGCCACCCCTCCCTCTCCCTCTCCCTCACATCCAATGCTCAAGTCGACTCACGGCCAAGCTCCCCCTCACCCCTGTACGTGTCCGCTCTACCACCACCACTCGCACGCTTACAGCTTACCGCATCCTATGGGCCCTGCTCGCTAGCCACATCACTATGCCACACACGCCCGCACACTCATCCCCTTTCCCGTGCCGCACTAGCACACGCACAAGTTATTCAGCAAAATGCTAAACCACCAGCCGATGCCCATTCTGCTCGCCGCCAAAAAATCCCGCGACCGGGGAGGGACGGCAGCTCGGTCACGCGAAGGCCTGCGAGGCCTGCTTGTCTCCAGTGCAGGTCCTTACGTCTCGAGATTTGCGGGCGTGCCAGTCAATTTGACCCTGCAATTGACAAGGAGGTGAGACGAGCGGGTCCGATACAGACGCTCGCTATCGACTGGCTGCCGATAGGTTCGGGATGTTGTTTGATCGGTTGAGGAGCCGATGTGGACAGATGTCGACGAGCAGTCGACCGTAGAGCCGATAGAGAAACCAGGGTGTGCTTAGAGGATATCGAGGCGCACGGGATCCCTTCGAACAGCCGAACAGTGATCCATCGGCTGGAAAAACCGATGAAAGCGGATGCGGCCTAGGCGATGATTAGCACTAGAAGGCACGGACTGCAAAGCCGATGCCGCTCCGGATATGACAGCAAGAGACCCGTCACCCGCTGTGGCAGCGCCATCAACACCGAACCTCGAAGATTAGACCAAACCGAGACAATACGAGGCCGAGGCCAGCGGCGATGATACAGAGGACGCCGGATCGGCTATACCGTAGCAAGGATAGGAACGAACCCATCAGCTAGCTGAGCCGATGAGGGGACGCCTCTCTGAAGGTGGGTGCGTATCGGCTGGAGGTCCGATACGTTTGGCGTTACGCGTCGTGGGACGCCTCTAAAGGCTGATGTGTATCGGCCGAGGGGCCGATGCGCTGGGCGTGAAGCACAGAGCATGGATAACTCATCGGCTAGCACTCCGATGATACGTCGTGCAGGAGGCTATAGGCCTGAAGCTCGATCTACCATCGGCAGCCCCGTAGGTCGGACCTAACCGATGCAGCACGAGACCGACAACGGCAGAGGGAGCTTAACAAGCCGATAGGTCTAGCACGGACGTGATGTCGACTGGACCTCATCCCGATTGGATAATCCCCTGTCTTCAAGCCGATCCAATCTTCTACTAATCTGATCGGCTTTTCTACAGTTCTCCATCGGCTTTGTCTCAGTATCTCTATCGGCCGATGGCTGCATCAAACCCTCTAACGGACTTCTCAGCCGATCAGCTTTAGCCGCATCGGATCTCCCAGCCGATCAGCTTTAGTGCCATCGGATCCGCCAGATTTTGGCGTTAACACATGCCCCCCAATTTTGGAGTTTGCCAACAGACTACGAAATTCCGAGCCGTTAGAAACCTCCGCAAACCAGGATGACCCGTTAAAACCCCATTAATCGGCTCAGATCTTTGCCTAGGTCATTCTGCCTCTATAAAATATATCCCCTCCTCAACTTTCTTCCACACACTTCATCAAAAACCCCAAACCTCAACGAGCTCCATAGGCATCCGCAAATTTCTGCGAATCTCGATGGGCTCAGAAGACTGAAGGCGAGCACTTCACAGATTTCTTCATCGGCCGCTACTCCTTCGTTTGCGTAATGGCTTCCACACACATAATCCCTGAGGTAACCATTATCTACTCTTTCATCCTATGTTTTGCACGATTCTTCCCCATCCCGATTTCTCATCAGTAGTCGGGTTCTGGTTTCTGTAGGATCTTAAGAGTCAGATCACTATTCCAATCTCTGACCGCCCCGGTCACTTCTTTCTTGGCCCTATGGGTAACGAGGATCCGACTGATTTCATCAACTCCAAAATAGAAAGGATCCCTTTCAAGAACTCATCCATGGCCATCACCGATTGGGCTCACAGTTTCAGATCTTGGCCTAGCAAACTTCCTGAATGGAGGAACTGGTACCTTAGGGTTTCTGCCTCCAAAAAGACTTTATGGGAGGATCTGAAAATAGACCATTGCATCAACATTTCCTTAGCCAATATGGAAAGGAACGAACCTCTGCTTGCATCAGCTTCCTACTTCTGGTCAGACATCTTGAATGCCTTCATGTTCGGGCATGGGCCGATTACTCCCACCTTGATGGATGTTACTATGTTGACCTGTCTCAACACCACCCACTACATGAACCTTTTTAGCCTCAGATTCAAACCTAAGCATCGACTAAGCACCAAGAATGTCGGAGATTGGACTAAATACATTTCCTTGCATAACAAATCCTCCGGCCCAGTCGATAGACGTGAACATGTAGCGTTCTTGAATCTTTGGCTGGAACGATTCTTCTTTGGTGGTTCGACTCTCGGTCCAACAACGAACATGCAATGTTTGGTAGAGCTCCTGGCCGATCACCGCCTAATTCCCCTGGGGCATTATCTTCTCGAATCAACTTACCATCTGCTCTATCAAGTTGCGACCAAGCTGTCAACAGGCCATCCAGTTGGACATATCGGCGGACCCTGGTGGTTTATACAACTTTGGTTGAACGTCTACACCTCCAAAGTTATTGCCAGGCCCCTTTTTCTTCCATGACGTTCCCGACTGATTACCCAGAAGAAAACGAGGCCAGCCGACGCCGATGCATTTCGCTGGGTGAAGCTTCATCGGCTCTTCCTGGAAGCAAAATGACCCTCCTCGGACTCAGCCGATGGTTTAAGTGTTTCTACTATGGCTTTACCAAAGAGGTCACCATCTGGTTCACGTACGAGTATGACTCGTCCTTTGAAATATCTTCCAGGTTTCATCCGATGAATGTCTTAGCCGATGAAGAATCGATGACCATCTTTTTATCCTCCATAACTCCTTGTCTTCTGCCGATCGGATTTTCAATGGGCCGATCCCAACATCCATCATACGAGTTCTACCATCCTTCGATTAGTGCTCGTCAGTTGGGCTTCGGCCAACTCCCTATCAGCTTGTTCTTCATCGGCAAACTCCGAGCCCGCGAAGAAGTAAAAAGCGGCTTGGAGTATGACCGACTTAGTTCGATGACATCGAACTTGTCCTTAGGGACTATCTCCACCTTCGAGCCCTGCATATCCAATACCAAAATCTTCGCTCGATGGTGGTCAGAATGGGGAAGGCACTTGTATAGTCTATCGGCTGAACATTATTGACTTCGCCTCAATCCCGTCTACGTGGAATCCGATGAAGAGGTAATCTCTCTTTCACTATCATGTCTTCATCATATTGAATTCCAACTGTATCTTAATTCCCGTGATTCCACAGGCTGGCAACAAAGACGCACCTTCGACCAACGCAAGTGGTCGGCCGATTATCTATCAACCTCCATCGGCCAGATCCCTCCTTGGGCAAAGCGGTCCACCTCCATCGGCTCTCCTCCGAGTGTCGCAGGTGTCAGGGTCAAAGCGCAAGAAACCGGCTGCTCGATCGATTTCTAAGAGACGGAAACCCGACGCCGATGTTGTGATCATTGCATCGGCTTCGCGAAGCCCTTCTCCTGCGGCAATTCTAACTCCTCCCGCATCTCCGCTAGTAGGTGTCAGCGTCAATTTTCTGTTGCCTTTGCTTTATCCTGACACCTTCGCTTTGTAGCCTGAACCATCGGCTCCCGAGGTCCAAATGTTGGACCCTGTTACTAGGGCTGAGCCGATGGTATCCTCTGAAGTTTTAGCATCTACTCACACTGCCCCACATCAAGCTGATACCCGCACAAGAACTGCTCCCACTGTCTCTCAGGTACGTCCATCATACATGTCAATTTTTCTTGACTTATGATCTCCAAGTTTACTAACGTTGTTATGCAGTCATTAGCCGATCTGTTCTCCTTCAACATCGGCAAATACCTAGAAGCAGAGGAAGACTCAGCCACCAGCACAGCGATCAAAACATTTTTGCCAGCCGATGCACGTGAGCAGTTGTTAGATATTATGCATCGGCTGGAGGTTCCGATTGACTCGCTGGTGGAAGATTGCGGGTCGATCCGGGGAAGACTTGCAGAAATTCAACACCTCCTACCTACAGAACTGTCGGATGCACTCACGCCTGCTGCTTACTTGGAATTCCAAAGGACCCAGCTGACTGCATCAAGACGACGCATAGCCGATCGCGCTGAGCAAAGTCACCTGGCTCACAATGATCGGCTGACTGCCCTTGATGAAAAGAAGAAACTTGATGAAATGTCAGCTGACCTTCAACACGCCAATAGCAAGCTTAGCCTCTTGAAGAAACGAGAAGCCGATTTGATGGTGGAACTCGACAAGGTTCGTGAAGACATCAATTCCACCGAGTCCCATCTCATCGGCCTATCAAAGTCGATCCAAAACCAAGAGGCCAAGGTAGCAGACAAAGTGCGGCTAGCAGTTCGCCGGCACAAGACCTTGAAAACTATCCCCGGATCAGATGAAGATGGCATCCGCGCCATCAACGATATAGATCAAATCCGTCTGCGCGCGATTGAGGCCATTAAGAAATTCTTGTAAAATTTAAGCCTCGGAGAAATCCAGATGTCATCTTGAACATTAACTTTTTGCAGTAAAATTCAATCAGCTTGGTCAACAAAAGTTGTGTAAATATATTCTCTAAAGGCGATATCTCCACGATATCGGCTATGTGTAACCGATACAAACTATATCGGCTTCCGTACATTGTCCATCGGCTATGCTCCAGCCGATCACACGGATGATACCGTCAGCTGGTACTACCTCTGAAACCTCATCCGTCTTGAATCGGCTATACTCAGCCGATTTAGGTGCCTACCCACACGCTAGGATAATACTTTTTCAAATATTTGCCATTAAATGCTTTGGTAAACTTCTCTTCAAGACTTTCCAATATGTAAGCATTGCCAGGCACACACCGATTGATCCGATAAGGTCCTTCCCAATTCGGCGACCATTTTCCAAACTTATTATCCCTAGATCCAATCGGCAAAATTAACTTCCAAACGAGATCTCCTTCAGAAAAGGATTTGGTTATTACTTTTTTGTTATAATGCCTAGCGACCTTAGCCTTATTTTTCTTGATCTTCTTAAATGCTTCTAACTGACTCTGAGTCAAATCATCAAGCTCATTGGTCATCAACGTGTAATAATCATCGGCTATCAACTGATCCTGTAAAGACACCCTCCTGGAACCGATGATAACTTCCCACGGAAGAACTGCTTCGTGACCGTATACCAACTGATATGGTGGCACCTGGGTAGATCCATGACACGTCATCCGATAGGCCCATAACGCATCGTTCAAAGTGACATGCCACCTCCGTGGTTGTTCATCAGTCTTACGCTTGATCAATTTTATTAAACTCTTGTTAGAAGCTTTCGCCTGTCCATTAGCTTGAGCATAATACGGTGACGAGTTTAGCAACTTAATCCCCATACTGGCAGCAAACCCTTGAAACTCTTCTGATATAAAGATAGAACCCTGATCAGTGGCAATTGTCTGTGGAATTCCAAATCGATATATGATATGTCCCTTGATGAATTCAATCGCGTCCCTGGAAGTAACCTTCTTCAAGGGAATAGCTTCTACCCACTTTGTAAAGTAGTCCGTTGCCTTCAATATGAACTTATGCCCTTTATTGGACGAAGGATAAATCTGGCCGATCATGTCAATTCCCCAACCTCTAAACGGCCATGGCTTGACTATCGGATTCATAACCGACGCTGGAGCTCGTTGCACATTCCCAAACTTCTGACAATCTTGGCAGCCCTTGTAGTATTTAAAACAATCCTCCAGCATACTCGGCCAAAAGTATACAGCCCTCCATATCATCCATCTCATGTTATGAGCCGATTGATGGGCTCCACAGACGCCCTTATGCACCTCGCTCATCATCAATGTGGCTTCTTCAGAACCCAAACACTTCAAGAGCACTCCATCGACTGATCGATAATACAACTCTTCATCAAGTAGAATGTACTTAATAGCCTTGTACCGAAGCTTCCTTGAAACCGATCTTGATGGATTCTACAAATACTAAACGATCTCCCATCTCCAATCATCGGCTTCCATACGGTTTTCGATATCGGCTATCTCAACTTCCACTCTAATGTTCAGCCGATACCCTGAAGCAGTCTGAGCGAGATCATTGGCCTCCGTGTTTTGCTCTCTAGGAACATGATCCAATGCCACTATCTTGAAAATCCTTTAGCAACTGTTGACATTTCTCATAGTATGACTTCAGAATTTCATCCTTGCATTCATACTCCCCAGATAATTGTTTGATTACCAACAAAGAATCTCCAATGACCTCTATCGTATCGGCTCCAATTTCTTTCAGCAGTTGAAGTCCCTTGAGCACTGTCTCATATTCTGCTTGGTTATTTGTACTATACGGTTTGATTGTGAAGGCAAATTCAAAACTTGCCCCCCGAGGTGAAATAATCACCAAACCGATACCAGATCCATGTTTACAAACCGACCCATCAAAGAATAACGTCCACGGGATCGGCTCCACATAATTCTCTTGGACTCCTCTATGCTGTACAATAAAATTGGCTACCGCTTGTCCCTTGACTGCCTTAGCCGATTCATACCTCAGATCAAACTCCATCAGAGCGAATATCCATTTTCTAACCCGCCCCCTCAAGACTGGAGCCGATAGCATGTATTTGATCACATCGGCTTTGCAAAGCACTGTACACTCAGCCGATAGAAGATAATGCCTTAATTTTGTACATGAGAAATACAAACATATGCATAACTTTTTCACAGCAGGATACCTAGTCTCAGCATCCAGAAGTCGTCGGCTTAAGTAGAATACTACTCGTTCTTTTGACTCAAATTCTTGTACAAGCACTGATCCGATTAACTTCTCATCAGCTGACAAATATAATTTGAATGGTATTCCCTTTTGCAGTGGAATCAGTACTGGTAGAGAATTCAAGTATTCCTTGATATGATCAAAGGCTTTTTGCTGGTCATCACCCCACACAAACTCTTGATCGGCTCGTAACCTTAATAAAGGAGTGAACGACTCAATTCTTCCCGATAAGTTCGAAATAAATCTCCTTATGAAATTAAGTTTGCCGATCAAGGACTGCAGCTGTAGTTTGTTGCTGGGTGGCTCGTTGGTCTGAATGGCCCTGATGCTTCGTTGACTGACTTCAATTCCTCTCTCATGCACCATGAAACCCAAAAATTGTCCAGCCGATACGCCAAAAGCACACTTGTGAGGATTCATTTTAAGTCTGTATTTCTTCGTCCTCTCAAGCACTTTTCGTAGATCGGCTATATGTTCTTCAATACTTTTGGATTTCACAACCACGTCATCAATGTATATCTCCACCAGCTGTCCGATAAGATCATGGAACATGTAGTTCATGGCTCTTTGATAGGTCGCACCAGCATTCTTTAATCCGAAAGTCATAACTACCCACTCGTATAAACCAATAGCTCCAGGACACCTAAATGCAGTCTTGTGGATATCTTCTTCGGCCATGAAAATTTGATTGTAGCCTGCATTTCCATCCATGAAGCTAATAATCTTGTGACCAGATGCAGCGTCAATTAATAAATTGGCCATCGGCATCGGGTATTCGTCTTTAAGGGTTGCCTTGTTCAAATTCCGGAAGTCGATGAATATTCTTAACTTTTCATTTTTCTTTTTCACTGGAACAATATTGGACACCCACTCGGCATATCGGCATGGTCTGATAAAATTTGCATCATATAACTTCGTGATCTCCACCTTGATTTCATCATGCCATTCTGCTTTGAACCTCCTCTGTGGCTGCCTAAATGGCCGATATCCTGGTCTGATAGGAAGCCAATGTTCCACAATTGATCGGCTTAATCCAGGCATCTCATGGTAGTCCCAAGCAAAGCATTCCTAGAATTCCTTTAATAAATTTATCAGCTTTTCTCGGAATTCAACACATAGATTTTTACTAATGTACGTTGGCCTCGACCTATCTCCTGGTCCTATCTCTATTTGTTCCATCTCATCGGTCGATGTAAAACCTTGCCCTAATTTCCCTTCGGAGTTTTCTAAAGTTCCCATGGAAACAATGGATCCAAGCCGACTTGCTGAATCGGCTTTATTTCTTTATCAGTCACCTCCAGGAAATTTCCTACCCATGTTTGTCCGGATAAGCAGTTGAAACCATCAGCTTCCTAGAATGGCACATCAGTTGTTGCCACGCTAGTCGACTGAACGGCCGTGATCACTTCAACTCTGTCTCCTTGCCATTGTATGAGGCTTTGATGCATTGTTAAAGGAATACAACAGTTGGCATGAATCCAATCCCTCCCAAGGAGTAGGCTATACGACCCCTTACTATCGATGACAAAAAATGTGGTAAGCAATGTCTTACTTCCAACCGTTAGCTCCACATTCAGTACTACTTTGGTTTCTGATGGATTACCTCCGAAGTCCTTCAACACCATATTTGTCTTGACTAAGTCTCCAGCCGTCTTACCCAATTTGCGGTATGTAGAATACGACATCAAATTGACGGCTGCGCCTCCATCAACTAGCATCTTTGTCATCAGCTTACCATCGACATATCCGTTGATATACAATGGCTTTAGGTGCCGATGTTTGGATTCTTCTGGTTTGTTAAATATGGCTTGACTCGGTTCCAATATTAATTGGGCAAAATCCTCTTCTTGACCTTCTTCATCTGACACGTGTGCTTTATATTCCATTGGCAAAAAGAATACCATGTTAGCCTGAGCCGATGTACCAGCCTCTTCCTCTTTTTGCTTTACTTTCCATACTTTTTTAATTTTCTGGTTCCAATCGGCTTCTTCATAGCCCTGCCATTGTCTTTTATGCTGCTCTCTATGTCGCAGCTGTTGTGCCCTCCTCTTCTGATTCTTTGTAAAAATCCCGGATGGACACCACTGATCTTTCATGGAGTATAACCCTTTGTTTAACTCCTAGTTCTTAACTGCCTTTTGACCATGCCCTTCGTTGATCGGCCCCAATCGGCTATATGCCGATGCCCTAGTGATGGAAGGCCAATCATACAACGTTCGGCTCTTGTCACAGTACCGAAATCCTGGTTTATTGTATTCACGACAGTCCTCGATCGACGGCAACCTCATGTTTTGATCCCAACAATACTGAAAAAAGGGACAACCCTAGTGTGGATTATACCTTTCTTGTTGTGTTGTGGCTCGTCTTTCTTCATCCTATAGTCTGGAATATTTTTTGATTAAATCCGATAAAGTAACCTTTGACCTCTTCCAGTGCTTCTTTTCATCGGACCAATCTCCTGATGTTCCTGCGATCACCATATTCACCGGGAAAGGATGCCCGTCAACCCTCATCGGCCTTTTGTCCTCGAACTTGATCCTCCCCTGTTCGACAACCGATTGTAACTGTTGTCGGAAGATCTTGCACTCATTGGTATGATGAGATATTGAATTGTGCCACTTGCAATACTTTTTTTTCTGAGTTCTTCAGCAGCTGAGATTACATGATTCGGTGGCAACTGGATCTGCTTCTCTTGGAGGAAAAGATCAAATATCTTGTCAGCTTTGTTGACATCAAAATCATATCTTTCTTCTTTATTTGTTTTCTTGATCCATAGACATGATACGGGTTTTTTATTCCTGGTCCATTCTGCCAGTCCTACCTCCGCATCGGATCCCTTATCATCCGAGTCCGATGCGTATACTTGTAGCTGATCGGCTTTTCGATGGAACCCTTCTTTCTTGGCACCTGCAAATCGGCTTTTATGAGCCGATACTCTCTGGAGTAAATGAGACAAACTTTCGAATTCTTGTGAAGAGAAACACTCCCGAATCGGAGCCAACAATCCTTGGAAAGCCAAATTGGCTAATTGTCCGTCACTTAAAATGAGACTGTAGCATTGGCTTCTGACATCTCGAAAACGTTGGATGAAATCCGGGACGGATTCATCGTGCCTTTGTCTAACCGATGTTAAGTCTGATAATATCAACTCTTGAAGTCCGGCAAAGAAATATTTATGAAACTGTTTCTCCAAATCAGCCCATCCCCTGATTGAATTTGGAGGTAACGAAGAAAACCAAGCAAAGGCTGGTCCAGACAAAGACAATAGAAACAATCGGACCCTCAGAGCTTCATCAGTCGATGTCTCCCCGCATTGAGCCAGGAATCGGCTAATATGTTCCATCGTAGATACATTATCTTGCCCTGAGAACTTAGAGAAATCTGGAATTTTAAATCGATGCGGCAGCGGAATTCTGTCGAACCACTCTGGGTAAGGGTGTCGATACATGAAAGTTTGTTCTTTAGGCTTGATACCGAATTGCTCCCTTACAACTTCCGTAATCCTGGCAGTCCAATCTTCTTCCTTTAGGTTCTTCTTTTGGTACTGTGAGATCGAAGTTGGTATCTGATATGATCCATAATGATCTCCTTGATAGTTATTACCAGGATATTCTTGTTTATATCCCCTGTAATAGGCCGTCCGATGATACCCTGGCATCATGTCTTCATGTTGCCCCCCAATCCGCTCTTGCACTGGCGGAAACATATTTGCCGATATATCCCTTCTAGATACATAAGTAACTTGTGGTTGTCCTGTTTTCATCGGCAAATATACCGGCCCTTGATCAGGTTCCTTAACAATAGATTCATCCATAGTTTTCTTGATTAAGTTGTGCAAAGGATTCACCAGTACACCCGATTGGTTAATAAGCGCATGGTGAACAGCATCGTCAACTATCTCCTATAGCAGCTTTTGAGGACTGATGGGTGGCGATCGGCTCGATTCTCCTTCCAAAACTGGCTTTGGCATTTTGGACTTTTGAATCGGCCCTTGTCGAGTCATACTAAAGGACTCCAGACAGAGCTTTTGAAAATTATCTATATTCTGCTCCACCTGTTATCTCTGCTCCTCAGTTAAATCCTTCATCGTTATTGGGATTATATTATTTGCGTTGATTTCTTTACCCTCCATTCGAGCACTTTGATTGAACGGCTTTCAACAGATGAATAAAGGTTTTCTTGTCCCACCGGGCGTGCCAAGATGCGTGCTCGCTACCAAAAAATCCCGCGACCAGGGAGGGACGGCGGCTCGGTCACGCGAAGGTCTAGGAGGTCTGCTTGTCTCCAGTGCAGGTCCTTAGGTCTTGAGGTTCGCGGACGTGCCAGTCAATTTGACCATGCAATTGACAAGGAGGTGAGATGAGCGGGTCCGATACAGACGCTCACTATCGGCTAACTGCCGATAGGTTCGGGATGCTGTTTGATCGGCTGGGGAGCCGATGTGGACAGGTGTCGACGAGCGGTCGACCGTAGAGCCAATGGAGGAACCAGGGTGTGCTCAGAGGATATCGAGGCGCACGGGATCCCTCCGGACAGCCGAACAGTAATCCATCGGCTGGAAAAACCGATGAAAGCGGATGTGGCCTAGGCGATGATTAGCGCTAGAAGGCACGGGCTGCAAAGCCGATGCCGCTCTGGATATGACAGCAAGAGACCCGTCGCCCGCCGTGGCAGCGCCATCAACACCGAACCTCGAATATCGGACCTAACCGAGACAGTACAAGACCGGGGCCAGCGGCGATGATACGGAGGACGTCGGATCGGCTATGCTATAGTAAGGATAGGAACGAACCCATCGGCTAGCTGAGCCGATGAGGGGACGCCTCTCTGAAGGCGGGTGCGTATCGGCTGGAGGTCCGATACGTTTGGCGTTACGCGTTGTCGGACGCCTCTAAAGGCTGATGCGTATCGGCCGAGGGACCGATGCGCTGGGCGTGAAGCACAGAGCATGGATAACTCATCGGCTAGCACTCCAATGATACGCCGTGCAGGAGGCTATAGGCCTGAAGCTCGATCTACCGTCGGCAGCCCCGTAGGTTGGACCTAACCGATGCAGCACGAGACCGACGATGGCAGAGGGAGCTTAACAGGCCGATAGGTCTAGCACAGACGTGATGCGATACATCCGATCGGCCTAAGAGGTCGGACCTAACCGATGCAGCCTTAGACAGAGCAGGACATATCGGGATGGTGGCGGGACTTACCCCTTCGCCGAAAATCAGACTTAACCGATGCAGCCCCGCGTCGAGAGCCAGAACCCGCTGGTAGAACCTAGATGAACTAGGGTGGTGATGCGCCAAGTTTTAATATGATCGAGATATATTTTACATGTTTCTAGGGGGTCTATATTTATACCCTGAATTTACAGACAGAGTTCGACGCGTCTACGACCATCGGACATTATTTCCTAGTGAGAACAAAGGAAAATATTCCTAAAGGAGTTAACTAACCAGCTAGACCTCCCTAATTGAGTAAGGTTATAATTTACAAAAATAAGCACCCTGCCGTGGAGTCCACGGCTCCTCCGCAAACCCGGTTTCATCTGAATAATCTTCCAATTTGTAACCGAGTCTTACTTTGCTGCAACCTGATCGGCTTCTCCACTGTAGCTATCGGACCTTCTTTAAGTCAAGCCGATCATTCTCCTTCCTTCCCTCGGGCTTCTCGGACATGATCCCGATTGGACAATCCTCTGTCTTCAAGCCGATCTAATCTTCTACTAATCTGATCAGCTTTTCTACAGTTCTCCATCGGCTTTGTCTCGGTATCTCCATCGGCCGATGGCTGCATCAAACCCTCCAACGGACCTCTCAGCCGATCGGCTTTAGCCCCATCGGATCTCCCAGCCGATCGGCTTTAGCGCCATCGGATCTGCCAGATTTTGGCGTTAACACGTTCCCATGCACCTAGACCCCGTATTGCGCACTGTACACCCCTACCATAGCCCCACCTCTCTAGTACGCCACACCACTACCGTGAATATCACTGGGTGCCCCCCTCTACTTACGGACACTTTATCGTGCCATGTCGCACCGCGCTGAGCCTAGCCCCTCCTCGGCTCAAATCCCTCTAACACACCATGCTACGCCACGCCAAGCCTAGCCCTCCCCGCCATGAATCCCGCCACTCTCCCCTTATTCATCCTCAAAATCTTATGGCGGCGTAGCATCCATTCATCGGTCCCACACTTGTCCCCTCCGCACCACCCTCGGCCGTCTATAAAAGGCACCGGTGAGCCCTTCTCCCCAACACATGCCTCACATCTCTCACTCTCTCCTCTACCTTTCTCCCTCTCGGGTCCCCCTCCACACCACCGAATACACAAGCTCATGGCACTGCAAAAACTCACTGCCGTTGGCGCTGCCCTCACCATCGACTGTAGCCTTGAGCTAGCCTCTTTCCTCCTTGGCCCTACTTTCGTTCCGCGCTTGGCCGAGCCCTAGGAGCAACTTAGGAAGAAGGAGAAGCCAACTTTTTTTCCTATAACTGACAGGTGGATCCCACCTAGAGAAGAAGACAAAAGAACCCTAGAGAAGAAGACAAAAGAACATATATATATGTGTGTGGGCGCACACACATATAATCTCTTTTTCATTTCCACCAATTTTAGAAAATCTGTTGATTCTTAAAAAAATCACAAAAAATCTATCATAAGAACGTTTGATCTGATCCAAGTTTTCAATTTTTTTTCTAAAAATAAGATATACACATTTACACAATTGTTCTTCTATTTCTATTTTATTTTAGCTTTTTGTTTATTTGTTCCTTTCCAGCCTCTAGTTTGCGAAAGATCCAAACACCGACTTTAAGAGAAAAGACCCGCTTTCAGAGCAAGGCAAGCCATTCTTTGGTCACTCTTAGTCATATATTTATGAATTATATTGTTTATAAAAATACATTGCTTATATTACACTTTTATCATAATGGCCTTAGTTTGTGTGAAACCGAAAGACGTACCCAGTAGTTGTACTTTTATTATATAGGATATTAATGATTTATCATTGTTAATTCCACCAAATATTTACCAATATCATCATCCCTTAGATATGATTGCCGAGATAGTTGCTCAACCCGCTTATGATTGTGATGTCACATGAAAACTTATTACTTTTAAATATTTACTTAAAAATATGATATGATGTCAGCTTGTTTATAAAATAAAAATATTTTGTATTACTTAGATGGTACAAAGTTAGTGACTTTGTAGCTTAGCTACATATTATCATTAAGGATCGATTGTTTTGAAAAATTCATCCAAGTACATTACAGTTTAACTACATGGGTATTATGGGATGTCTCTAGATAAATAAATAGCTATCGCAAAAAATCTTGTATGTCAATAGTTATAAAATGTTGGGATGAGAAGATGGTACTGTGGATCATACTACTCGAGATGGGTGTTGCTCTAGCCTCTTTTAAGACGATTGGATAGGTATAGAAGACATCTACGATGTGTCTTGATTAGATGGTGGTATGATATTTGTCTAATATTCAGTTTTGAGATATTTGATCTATGTGACATGAGATATTCATAGGTTAGTTTTGAAAAATAACTTATGAGTCCTCTTTTACCAACCGTGTTTGGTCAGCACGTGTTGTGTAAAGCAAAAAAGTTCATGACATATAGTTAAAGCGTACAAGCTATCTAGAGATTACCTAAACTGTTTAAATAGTTGTACTCACGATTATGGACGGATGTGAAGTATTTCTCATAGTATATTTTACTTTTACTATAGGTTTATAAACATGATTGTTGGGACAGGAATTGTTTTAAGAGTCCACCTGTATGGTAGACGGTCGTTCTTCCTGGTCAGGAATAGGTCTATGAGACCTAGGATATCTTGTGGCACCATAGTACCGTAGTGCCGAGAAGGTGAGCGTGTATTGTGAAAACTTACAAATAGTTATGGGCGAACTGTAAAAACATGTTAATTATGAGAAATAGTTAGTATGTGATGTTTGGTTGATTGTTAAGTGTCGAGAAGGCAAAAACAAACTAATTAAAAAAGATGAGAAAATATTGAGAATGTTACTATCACATATAAACACGATAATAAGTTGTTACAAAGTAATTTAAAGAATGAATTTAGGTGTAAGAAAATTAAAATTTTGACTTACACTAATGTTTTATAAAATAACCCCTTTAAAGTAAAGTTTGCTTTGTGAAATAAAAAATTTAGCCTACGTTATTAAGCCAAAATATATTATCTTTCCTTCTAGCTTAGTGAGTACATAAAATATTTATCCTTAATTATATAGAGAGTTTAGAGAAAACGATGTCGATCCGTCCGTTGAGAAGTTTCTCTAGGAGCAGACGCATTATGAAGACTTTTAAGGTTTTGGGTCTAGTTCTCAAACCGTGAATATGGAATAAACTAGTTGTCTATGTGTTGTGTCTAGGGCTTAGCCGCTTAAATAACTTTCTGCTGTTAGTTTTTGTTAGTTTTTGTTTAGTAGTTGTTGTTGCTTTGGATTTATATAAGAACTATTCTCACTGATGTAATAAAGACGAGTTATTTTTAATTCCTCTATTATTTTATGTGTATCAATTTGTATATCCTATGATATAGTATTTATAGGTAATTAAAATAACCTCTAGTCTATGTTAGCTCGTAGTTTATAATTAACAGAGTTATGTCGCACCCTCTACTCTGGATTTATCCTCAGCCCAACTCCTCTCTACTCTATCTCTTCTACCCTTTCCAATCAGGGAAGGAAAAGCAAAAGCAGTGCGAAATCTAGTGGAGAGGGAAAACAATAGCAGTGTAAAATCTAGTGAGAAAGGGTGCGAAGTTCAACGAATGATGGAAGGTCAGTGATGAAGTGTGGTGTCATTGTTACCGTCATGGCTACTCCAAGCAATGTCTTCAAGCCACAAAAGGAGAAGGCTGGAAATACCGCTGATATGGATCCATCTATCTCTACTCCAAGGACATCTAACCACTGATGGTCGTCGCCGCTAGAATCACTGCTGGCTTGATCACTGCTCTAGGGAGTCTAAGTGGTGGAATTGATTTACACATACAGTAACTAAGGGGCTAAATATATATTTGTTAACCTTGTGGGTTGGGGAGGAGGCTGAATGCAAACTTCTTAGCCTCCATGGACAACCATACCAACAATCATATTTAGTTAAAAACGGTTTGTATAATCGTTGATAAAATAAACTAAGATTACGGACTTTAGGTGTGTATTGCGAAGTCCAGAGCATGCAACACATGGCAGCCAGAAGTGGCCCAAGAAGTAGGCGGCATTCGGGCACTCTCCACAAATTCTCATGTTCCGAAAGATTATATCGGAAAGAAACTAGGAACGAATAAGATCTAACGAAATTGACTGGAAAAGAATGCTCTGATCCAAGACCTGATGTATATGCCCTTATCGCTTACGGAGTACCATTTTTGCCTTTTGCTAGCAATTCCCTATAAAGGTACAGATTTTGAACATCTACTACAAATGTTTGTAGGAACAAATCAACATCTCCTACGTACCAGTGTTTAACGGAGACTAAAATATTAATCGGCGACGTTGAGATCGTTTCTGTACCCTCCTTTTCCTTTTTTTTCCAGCCAAAAAGAGGTATTGTCGAGCTTGATTAGTAACAGGTGAACATCTTTAATCATTTATTCACTTTTTTATCCTTTATTCCCTCATTGTTTCTCTTCTTTTTTTTTCCTTTATGGATTCCAAATTTCGAAAGAACAAGCCCCTATATCTGCTTGTACCATAATCATGGAATCCTCGGCTCTTTGTTCCAACATGAGTGAAATGCCATGAAAAGGGGCATGAGTGATACTATGATTAGCCAAAGCAACCATAGAATTCAAGTTAAATGTGGTTTTTAACGTTGATACCACTGATAAGTGGGCCAGTAAGGACATACCAGATTATGCAGAATTTCAATGAGGCTGTTGTACTGAAAAGATTTGTTAGTACTCATGATGGCTGAATAAAGATAATGATTAGTAATATTGAAGAAAAAGGCTTCCATGTAATCACAGTACCCAACATTAACAATCTGTGCATCAGCAGTATGCAAGAGTCAGGAAAAGGCAAAGCAACAAAGCAGTATATAAATGTAAAGGAGTGGTCAAGTATGAACCCAACCAAAGAAGCCTCGGCACCAGATATGATCAGACTAACAGATAAATGCCAGGAGGTAGGAATCACCAAGCACAAGCACATGACAGAGGAAAGTTATATCCTCAAGTGTACTGCCTTAAAAGAACACAAGCATGAAGCATCCAATGTACTTGTAAGGTAGCTGATGTCGAAAATAGTCCAGAAAATAAAAAACTGAACTTCTCAGTTATGCAAAGAACTTTGAAGGCTTCAACACACCTCAATCCTCATAACACATGAGGGCTCAAGAAACAGTTGTCCCTCATGGAATACCAAGATTGGCAACTGTAAACTTCAACACAGCAATTCCAATCAGCAGACATAAGACAGAACTTACAAGCAATCATTCCATCTCTGAGCATAAATCCATTTACAGGTTGAGAGGTATGACACCTATTAATTGGAACGTAGCCTGGAACATGGTGCATTCCATCATAAAGAATTATTAGTGACCTAGCAAACCTGGCAAAAACTGGTATTCGGTCAAAACTTCTGTACAGTCAACAGCAAGTGACTTGATGATTCCTCAACCTCTGGCTAGGTACACCTCAATTTGCTTTCCATTGCCATTCTGTAGTGAGCTCCCAGAATGGTAACTGTTCCTCCTGTAACCCATTGCTGGAGATTTGCTTCCAAAGGCAACTTGATGCAGCTGCAAGAAAGCAAGCATACTTACAGCAAATGCTGCAGTATTACCCAGAGCACTACCGATTTTGTCCACTCGAAATGAGTTCTTGGCTAAAGATAGACTACAGGATAACACATTTGCCATGATACTTGAACCATTGCTCCCATTGTCCATTACATCCTCCCCTGACTGGTTATGAGTTGCACGAACATCTTCTGGTGAGATGAATCGACTCTTGTCACCGACTTCGCCTACAAATGCCAAGGCCTCATCAATGACTCTATAGTTCTTCCCCTGATGTTCAGCTAGTCTCATGGCAAGGACTAGACGGCTCTGCTCCAATCTAGCAATTGCGGCATCCTGCTCTGCCCTCTGTTGTGATTGAACGGTCTGTGGAGAAAGAACAATATTAACAAACAACAAACACATCTTCCATAAGCATTAAGCAGGTGAGAAACAACTGAATTAGCTTAATACACAAAGGACTGTGCATTGTCTATGTGTATGCACACGTTTCAAACCCACCACTCATAAAAGGACAGCTTGTCACTTGAGAATGTGGAAACTTATTTACAGGCATAACCAAATTATGCTCAGAACTAACTAAAATGGAACGCAGCAAACAAAGCAAGAGCTACTTTATTCTGTTTCTATCTGTTAAGGTACTCCAGCAAAATTAGCCTCTCTTACAAGCCTCAGCCAATGTTATACCATAGGACAGCAAGCCGAATCTTCAAGTATCATATTAATCATGGATTTATGATATGAACTTTTAACCAGTGACAAATGGCTATAGAACAAACAATGTCTTTTTTTCTTACCTAGACAACCAAAAAGAGAATAAAGTCATGTGAATTATCATTTGTTAACATCCACACGGCCTTCGCTCCCAATCTATTTGCACCTTAATTGGTAAACTTATAGTAAAAACCATCTGGGCATCTAAACACCCAAAGAAAAAGGACGAAATCCAGCACCCATGACAGGATATTAGCAAACCTCATAATATAGCATAACTCATGAGCATTGAGCATGAGAAGCAACTCAACGAGCCTACCATGCGAACAGCATGATGCAATCAATATCCAATCGAAACATCAAACGAAGCGCCAGGTGGATCACAACAGAAGTTATCCCTCCTCAAGAGAAGGAAACGATTACCCCCACGTCAACTAAAGGCAGGGCGCGGTGTGGAAACGAAGCTAATGATAGTCGCAATCACGTGAACAACGCACCCCAGCCTGACAAGGAACCATCGCCTCCCCATTCATTGCAACAAATCATACGTGGTCCAGTTAACCAACCAGAGCAAAACCCTAGAACAGAGGAAGGGAGAAGGGAGGAGGCGCAATCTCACATGAAGGAACTCGAGATGCTCCTCGAGGTCCTCGAGCGCCGTCCGGATGGCGTGCAGGCTCCTCGCCTCCGCTATCGCCTCCGCCGCCGCGGCCTTCACCCAGCCCACGCCCCCACCACCACCCTCCACCCCGCTGCCTCCTCCCCCCTTCGCCCCCTTCACGAACACGTACCCATTCGCCCCCACCCCATCGCGGGCGGGGGGCGCCGACGGCTGAGACGGCAGCGGCGGGGGCGGGGGCGGGGGCGGGAGGAGGAAGTGTGCGCGGGAGACGGTGAGGATGGCATCGCTGAGGCGGTCGTGGAGGTCCCAGATCCGCTCCAGCACCTCCTCCGCCTCCGCCGCGTCCCATCTCATCTCCGGCCACGCGCCGCGCTAGGGTTTGGGTTGGGGGAGGGGAGCTCGCAAATAGCAATGGTGGGGAAGCGAGGAGAGGAAACGAAAGGGAGGGAAAAGTGGATGGCAATGGGGGTGATGGCGGCACGACCGATGCGGAGAGGGAGAGCGATATTTTGTTGGCTTGTTCGATGGGGATGCAAATATAAATATCGCTTTTGTTTGGACGTGTTTGATTGTTTTTTGCTTTTGCTTTTTTTATATGGAAAAAAATAATTTGGAATTTCAATTGACAATGGCAAGTAGAGGAGCACAATCATAAGGACAATTTCGATTGGGTATAAAATTCCAGCTTGGAAATTTCCATTGCAAAAGTTTTATTCCGACGAAATTCATGTAGAATTTGTCATATTACGTGATTTTTTTTCTGCAGTCTAGAGATGCTTTAAAAAATATTAACAATATTAACAGAATGGAAGGGCGTCTAGGGTCAATGGATGGATTCGTCGCCCCAAAGAAAAAGGCTGGAAAGTTCCGTTTCGTTGGATCTGACCTGATTCGCAGGCAGGTAGTTGGAGACATCACTTAAAATATGCAAAAGAGGATTAAATACTATGGTATAAATATTGCACAAAATTGTGTCACGCTTGAAGATATTTGACGGTGTGGACCTCTGTACACTTACGTGCAGGTTCGTGCTCATCATGACCCAACAAACATTCGACCCCGCAATTCAAAAGAAAAAAATAACTTTTAAAATAACTGTAATTAGTGCATTAAGACCAGAAGGTGTTATATAGTGATGAAAGTTGCAATTTTATTAGTACCGTTATATAAATTGCACAAGTTTTTCTAAACCTTATGGGCGGAAGTTAGGTGTCCTATATGGTGGTTGAACTCATCATATTCTACTGTAATCAATGCATTTCACATGTATTCAAATATTTGGATAAGTGATTATTGTATCATTGCATATAATACAAGGCGTGGTTATATTTTTCTACTTTTTTTTACCCTAACAACTAGAGTCACACTTCCATTCGAGCATTCCAATAAACAAAATCTCCCTCATTGAAAATAGGTGGTTTTATAGAGTACCTCTGCATTGCGTGGTTCATTGCTATAATTAGATTAGGACAAACTTAATCAGACTCTGATAGATCAGAACGTGCTAAAAGGGGATGAATATAGAGCAATTTATCTTGACCATAAAATATATGTAAAATATTGACATTATCAAAATAAAAGCTAGATTAAAATAACCACCACAGATTGACCTCGAAGATGCTATAAGAAAAATAGATCTTCAGATGCACTCATGTGAATAATAAGTATTACTTGGTTTAGAATTTTTAAGAGTTATGGATGACTAAAACTTCTTACAAATGGATAAAAATATCTTAGTCTTTTAGTCTTTTAGAGACTTCAATATATAGGATTTTTACTCTAAGATAATATAGATGGTGATTCTCTTACAAATCAAGATACAAGAGAGTTGAGGAAGAAGATAAACTCACACCACAAGCATGTAGAAAGAAAGGAGCGATACTCCAAATTTAAATTATGGTGAGAAAATTTAAATTGCGGAATGTAAATGTGTAATTTAAATACATAATATAAATTGTGAAATTTAAATTGGAATGATAAGATTGATTCCAAAATAAACACTATTTATTTGATTGAAATATGTTTACAAAGATTTCAAAATGACAAAATTATCTTAAGAATTTTAAAAGAGTTATCCAAAACTCTCCTAATTTATTCTTATTTTTCTGACTCAACTATGTGCAAATCTCTCCCTAATTCACTTCAAAATCACTAATTCACTTCAAATGATTTTAAAGGTACAAAACATACTCTTACCTATGCCTCTTTCTTTAATAGGTCAATAGTGATTGAAAAACCACTAAGACAAAGCTCTAATTATCCTTAGAGTGAAAACCTAGCTCAGGTGAAATCACAACCGCTGGATCTTGAACTAAAGCTCCAGATCAAGCCATGTAAGCTGCCACACACATAGCTACACAAACCAACCATCGGCCATAGAAAATCCTAACCGTCATAGCCGCTACTTCACTTGCTTTAATCCCACATTGACACGTGTCCTAGGGAGGGATCCCGAGGGATACGTGCTATGGGTCTCTCCCGTTAGTCGCCACTGCACCTACTGTGTGCACTTACATACATGAGCGTGCACTCATGTGGCAGTGGTTGTCATGTGTGTTCGCGCTAGGGCTACCGCTCGCCTTCGCATGCACTAGGTTGTCACTGTCTGCTCATAAGTTACTTGTTTACTAGGCTGTCCCATACCGCACGTGCCACTTGCCAAGCTACCTCTACTTTCATCGAGCAAACGTCATCTAAACCATTACTATCATTGCTAGGCCACACCTACTTGCCTTAGGCTATCGCTACGGCTACTACTGCGATCTATCGCTGCCATGCGCCACCACCACATGCTGTTGGGCCTCCTATGTTGCATGGGCCATGTCGGGTCACTCATCTAAGCCTATTCCTTTTTGGATTGTCTCTTTCTCTCTATCTTTTTCTTTTTTTCTCTTTAATTTTCATCATAAATTTCTAGCGCTCATATACTTGAACTTGTAAAACCCATTGCAAATACATTTTTATACGGTGTTCATCCACCGTGTCTCATCTTATATTCAATCTTGTTACTCGGTATTTTTGATTGCTTCAAACCTCAACCCCTCACTGAGTTTAGTCCTAACTTTAATCCCACCTTATCGCATGGTATCATAATTAGACAGACATCTACTTCTACCTTACTCAACTAGACCAAACAAACCATTTTTATATACAAAAATATCGTAACATGATCCATATTAATCATATATACTCACGTCGACAACCGTCAAGTCTCCAAACCAAAATTTCAACTAGCTTCACAAATCATTTATCAATTTTTAATTATAAATATATAACCAACACATGGTTTTACAAAATTTAAAAGAAGTCTTGACGCATCTAATAAAAATGATGTTCTTAAAGTAAAATAATAAATAATACCTATGAAAAAAATGTTTAATCTCTATGAAAAATCTTTTCAGAAAAAAAAGGAAAGAACATCGTTTGAAATGCATTTTGTAGCGTGCATCAGTGGGGGCTACCAAACTAATGGGCCACAGCCCTCTAAGCACGTGTGTCTTCCGAATGCAATTCGGGAGGCCCATTAGTGCCTGCGACTGCAATCTACTTTCTACGGTTCTTGCCAAAAGAAAATGATGGTGTAAGCCAACGTTTACACCATCAATCAATTGTTGGTGACTGAATGTGCAAAATGATCACTTTTGGCCTTTGAAGTTTTACATGGAAAAAACTTTATTGATTTTTTTCCACAACTTTCTGCTATTGCTGATGAGAGACGAAGGTAAGGGAAGCTACTGAATATTGTAGTTGATGATACCTGAAAAATCGGTCAGTCATTTGGATAGCTGGCTAGGTTCTATCGATCCGTCCGGACGACTGGGTTAGATAAGTGTAAAATTACTTGTGTTTGACAGATTTTGGTCTCTGTTGACGACTTTGACGTGTGTTCGCTTGCTGACATGTTCTCGCTGCCGCTGTTCTTCCGACTGAAAAGCGAAGGCTATGGTACTGGATTATTACTCTCGACGATTTGGCACCAGTTAATTCCACGTCACCTCGATTTGTTCTGGTGCTAAACTCAACACTGAGTCCTGTCACAGATTTCCAAAATATTTGTTGATTAAAGGGAATACTGGCATTTGCTGTCGAACGCCGTCCTAGCTCAGTGGTAGAGCGCGTGGCTTTTAACCACGTGGTCGTGGGTTCGATCCCCACGGACGGCGTTAGTTTTAATGTTGTTTTCAATTTTGCTGCAATTGTTCCTTGTTGCATTTTCCGTTTCATACCTTCAGAGCAAAATTGATTCCTCTTGTGAGCAGGGTTTACAATCTCCGTGGAGATTGGGCTTCCCCGGTCTAAAACACACAAACCGTATGGATTTTCTGTGAAGTTTTTAAAATATTTAAAGTAAATTTTAAAAATTTACCAGATCTATCTAGATTTCATCCGTTTTTATCAGTTAATCAATGGCTTTAGCAAAATCCGAAAAATGCCGCTTGTGAACAGTTTTTGATCAGGATTGTGAACCTTGCTTATGAGCTCTTTACAAGTAAACAATTCAGCATAGCCTTATGACAGAAGGCACTTGTCCTTCACCAGAAAAAAGAAAACATAATCACTCTAGACGGCGTGTCCAGAAGAGGGAATGAAACCGAAACATGAAATAGCTCTTGTGTTAATTTACTGGAAGCCCTACAATCCAACCCTACCTTTAACATAAGCAATGACAGTTTGTACTCCTATGGTTATAAATATTTGATATTTTGAATAAGATTTAATCAAACTTTAATCATCAATTTTGTAATGTGAACGCTAGATCTCGCGCGCCCGACACAAATACGCCAACGCCTAAAAGATCTGTTTAGCTCTAGTGTAGGCTGGTCGGTTTCTCCGTGGCTCAAGATATGTGCGCCGGGGTCCGTGGGGTTTGCTCGGCTCCGGCGCGACGGTGCGAGTGCGGGCGTGCTAGTCAATTTGACTCTGTAATTGATAAGGAAGTGAGACAAACGGATCAGTCGAGCGATGGCCCGATACGAGCTCTCGCTATCGACTGGCTGCCGATAGGATCAAGGTGGTCATCGGTCACGTCCGGATGACTCCTGATATCGGCTGGTCGCCGATAGGAATCAGTACGCTACTCTATCGGCTGGAGAGCCGATGAAGGCGTGGACAGATGTCAACGAAGGACGTGATGGCTCTGGGTGTGGTGAAAGCGATATCCTGATCCATCAGCCGCAGAACCGATGGATGCACCGAAGGGTATTAAAAGCAAAGCGCGTAAGATCCCTCCTGGTAGTCGACGGAAGTTGTAGCGGTCGTTCATCGGCTGGAAAGCCAATGAAGACATATGTGAAGTGGCAAGGAACCGTATAAAAGACACACTGGCTGTAAATCAAATGCCGCTTCAGATATGATAAGGAAGAAGCTGATGAGAACCCGCTAGGATTTAGTCTCGATCTTTTGATGAGAGGTCGAGGATAACTCGATTGGGGGATGGAGGCGACATTCATGGCCCGACTACAACCGTCCAAGGACGATGCGCCTTAGCAACCGATACACCGTCTCCGATGGTCGACGTGAACTTGTGGTGCGCGACAACCCAGCCATTAGGGCACTCGTCTTGCAAGCAATCGAAGAATAAGCAAGAACAAGTAAAATAAGCACTCAAATTGCTAGATATTGAGATAAAAGATTCACTCTGAATTCACAATATGGCGGGGTTCTAGAGACAAACAGATGAGCAGTCTAGCCGACATGCACGATGTGTATAAATAGCAAGACGCTAACTCTAATCAACAAAAAAAACCCTCCTCTTCTTGGCGGCGACTGAAGGTTTAAGAAGAGGGGAAGATGACCATAGGGGTGCTGGGGTCGTACTTAACCCTAGGACGCGCCCCTAATAGGCCCAACATGATACACGGCCCATTGGGCCCAAAAGAGGTGACGCAGCATCGTGGACAGAAAAACACTCGGTAGAAAAATAACAATTGCGGCCGCTCCAAAATAGATATGACATGGGGGCTAGATCCATTTGAAAGTAGACTTGATAACATTTCCATTAAGTACTTGCAAGCCCAAATCGGAGTTCGCGTGAAGTTGTGGCGGCCGTCAGAATTTGGCACTGTCCTGCAATCCGAATCCACCCCGCGTTAATCCTCTTTCCGTTGGATCCTCTCCATCATTCTTGAGTAAAACAAGAGTGCACGTGTCTCCAGGGTATAAAGAAGAGGAACATAAACTCAAGAATGAACTCACTTGATAGTTGAGTTGATGTGCACGAACGCGGGTAATTGGATCATGAGTGGATGTATCGATAGTGTTGATGTCCTCATCAGAAGTAAACCCATCGGCTAACTGAGCCAATGAGAGGACGTCACTCTAAAGACAGGCGCGCATCGACCAGGTCACTCTAAAGACAGAAGCGCATCGGCCTCCGGCCGATGCGCTTGGCGTGGCGCACGAGGAGGGTCTCTGAAGACTAGTGTGTATCGGCCAAGGAGCTGATACACTGGGTGTGGTGCTTAGGGTATAGATAACTCATCGGCTAACACTTCGATGAAACGTCGTATAGAGACTTATAGGCCTAAATCTCAATCTATCGTCGACAGCCTCGTAGATCGAACCTAACCGATGTAGCACAAGACCAACGACGGTGAAGAAAACTTGATAGGCTGATAGACCCTGCACGAATGTGATGCTATACATCCGATTGTCCTAAGAGGTCAAACCTAAACGATACAGCCTTAGACAGAGCGAGACGTATCGGGATAGTGGTGAGACTTACCCCTTCGCCGAAGATCGAAGTTAATCGATACAGCCCTGCTGGTAGAAACCTAAATGAATTAAGGTGGTGATGCACTGAAATAGTATGGATTAAAAGATGTGTTGATCCAGGCTCTTAAGGGTCTATACTTATATCATGATACTATAGAGTCCGATGCGTTTACATCAACCATCAGACGATATTTTCTAACAAAGAAAAAAAATACCTCTAAACATTTCTATCTATATAATATATAATTTATATAGATAAAATACCCTGTCATAAGTCCTATAGCTCATCCCTAGATTTGGTCTTATTTAGATAGTCTTCTAAACTAAATCATTCTTTATTTTTTTCAATCGGCTTCTTTCCTATAGCAATCACAATCAGACTCTTTATTAAACCGATCGACTTTTCAATATTTCTCTGGACTTACCAAATTTTAGCGTTAACGTATATTAGAATATGTGTTATTTTGTGCTGAATAGAATGAAATGTTGAATACATAAACAATTTGTAATAAATATTCAATGGTATAAATGAATGAGTTAATTACTGTAAAGTTGAAATTTTGACTTAAAACAGTATTCTAGACTTTCCATACCAAAATGAACAGGTAATCTAATAAGTTTGAGACATTATGATAGTAAGAAATAATTTTTAAGGTAAATCTATACATACTATTTTTTTAACTAAAGATTTGAGAAGTTATTGGTGATCAAAATTTAAAAATTTACCTTAAATCTTGTCATCAAATACTTATGAGGAGGAATACTTTTTCAGCTCTACTATCTCACAGGAAAAAAATTTAAGAATTTCAAAGTCTTTACAATCCCATTTGAAACTTTTTTGACAGATAAGGCGGGAATAAAACGAGATGCACGATTGCATCGGCCCACATAGAAACAGAAACCATCGTCAGTGCTGACGAGCACAAACAGGCAGGCAAGCAGGCACAACCACTCGTTAGGTGTCACAAGGACAAAACCACCGCACGTCTGAGAGCACATGCCAACTAGTCAGCTAAAAAAACAAGAAAATGAACGGATCCAGCATGTACAGCTTGGCACCAAATCATGGAATCCAATACAGCCAATCGCACCACCAAACAACAATCTGATACCCCCAACATGGACAGACAACCACTCCAAACCTCCTACATCTCACCTAAAATGTAGAATTACCCTAACCATAGCTAATAAGTAGAATTACCCTAACCAAGCCAGATGAAAAAGTATCAAAAGAGCTTGTAGGGAAAAGAAGCATCCAGTGGATGGATCAAGTAGGTGAGCACAAGAGCCACCAGCATCAGGATGTAGGCAATCCCCTGGTCGATCGATGTGCCTGCACAAAGAAATTATAGAGGAGAGAATTGCACATCAGTGTAAAGGTAAATCAAAACAGAATATGAAGAAAATCATACAAGAGATATCAAAAGAACTGCATGCAGTAACTTGCGATTATGTTCGTAACAAAAAAGTGCAGCCATGTTGATGACAAATGGCATATTACAGTCACCATGTGTCAAACCAGAAATTCAAATTGCACTCTTGTGACCAGAGATGAATTACATGACATGCATATTCTACACAGTGATTACAAAGTCAGAGAATAGTTGGACACCGATGGAACTTTAAGTCTCTTGCATCCTACTGATTTCTAAAACAGCACACATTTAGTTTACAGTTTTGTTACCAGGATTCATAACATACTGAAGTTTCGCATTATTAAACCATATTATGTCACCGTCACAACTGAACAAAGATAAGCCATTTCCAGTGCTCGCAGTACATATGCTACAGATGGCACATTCTGATAGAAATTGTGGTCATTTTCAGGCAACCCAAATTCCTAACATCGGCCAGACATGTGTGAAGGGATAGCTACCAATATCCACTGAAAGCTACTCCAGGAACCACTAATAATAGTATACAACGACAGAAAAGTGTAAGCCGCTTCAACTTGCATAAAAAAAGGTAAATTGTGGATCTAACCAGCATGCCCAATAGATCGACTACTCCCCAGTAACATATTGTTCAGAAAATATATTGTTCGCATCATATAGCAGTTAGTTCCTGTAACATCCTTGGCACAAGGAACAAAAAAACATTGTGGCACCGGTTGGTTGAAAGAATCGTCTTTAATAGGCGGAAGCCCTGTCCAAAAACTCAACAGAAATTGCCAAATGGAATTGAAATCGAAAGTCAATTCCTAAACGCGTTGAATATTTCAAGGACGGCACAAGAGAGATCCGAATCTGCCCGAAATTTTGAATGATTTATAGTACTAAATATGTTCTGCACAATACTAGAATTAACGTCTAAAATTAGAAACGAGGGATCTAACGGCAGCAGTTAGCTCTTGCTCTAAAAATGTTGATGCGGAGGATTCAGAATTCAGGCGGAGGGTGAAAAGGTAAATCCATTTTTAGCGAAAAGAAACTAAAATTTCCCTCTTCGCTGGATCGACGAACACCTGGTGAGCGGCACGACGCGCCGGCAGCCCTGCCGGCCACGGCGGGGCCCACGAGCCAACCTCGGGACCAAGAACGCCAGGGGGAAAACGGGAATGCCGGCGCAATGTGGCTTCAGAAAGAGAGAGACGGCCATATCTTACCGTCGCTGACGGCCGCGGGCGCCGGGGCCTGCGCGGCGGCCGCGGCGGGCATGACGATGCCGACGACGAGCACGGCCACCGTAACCACCCCGAGCGGAGCCCTCGCCGCCGCCATTTCCACCTCCTCACCTCTCCACCCCTCTCGGCCGCCGGCGTCGGAAGAGAAGGGACGGACGCACGCGGCTCCCTTCTCTCTATAGCCTAGGGCTCCCCGCGACGCGGGTGTATCCCGCCTCTAAATGCTGCAATTAATTATTATTACAGCCGCCACGGCACCACATACCCGATGACACATGGGCCCGGAGCTAACGTGGAGCCCACCTGCAGCGCTCCGTGCGGAGATTTTTTCTCTCTCTCCCTTCTCCGTTTTAACGCGTGACCCGGGGCAGAGATCCTGTGTGACTGACGTTTAATGTGCGTGTGTAGAGGTGTATATTTGTATAATAAAAAAAAGTTATACACTAATGTGGGACATCCACAATATGCAAATAGGTAGCCAGAATACTTCTGGTATCTGGTATCTGGTAACAAGCGAAAAAAACATTAAACTATCTCCTCCTATCCTCTCCCTCTTTTCCACTCAATCATTATGGTAAATGTAGAGCTTACCATCTACACGTTATAAGAGCTAAAAATAACTATAAAATAGTTTTATAGGTCACACCTTATTATCCACTTATTGAATATACATTTGAGAACATCCTGATGTGCTATGGGATTTTATCCACTATGTTGTTCATTGGTATTACGTATACGTGGGTTTACTTTCAATACGATTTTATTGAAACTAGGCATTTTCACGTGGGTGCAGTGATTTCGATATGACTTAATTGAGTTTAAGGATTACAAGTCAACTTGATTTTTTATAGTACTTTAGTGATGTTAGGGGTTTGGTGTCAACCTCCGTATCTACAAGCATACATGTGTTACGTGGTGCACTCACACGTGTGCCAATGTGTGCACGTGCTTATTTTATCTAATAAAAAAATATAAACTAATCCAACGGGCTCTTGAGTACATATACAAAAGTGAAGCAGGAAGAACATTTTTTAGCCAACCTTTTTCATCCAATCTGGTGTCTAGGAGAAAAATCCAAACATTCGAAATTTAAAATTTGATCAACGAGGCAACTGAAAAGAAATATTTCCCTTTAATGTCAATATTTGCTAAACAACCTATAAACATTTATATCTAGGAACAGGGGAGTAGCTTGTATGGATCATGCGATTACAAATTTGCCTTATTAAAAATCTAAACAAAGTTAAACTTCTCTAACTAAGCTTATAAAAAATACGTTGATATTTATAACATCAAATTAGTTTTATTAAATCTATTATAAAATATATCTTAGTAGTGTATTTATTTTTTTTATCATAGGTGTTGGTGCAATTTCTATAAGCTCGTTACAAAACCAAAATACCTCTCTCCATTTTTCTAAATATACAAGGCGTATTTTGTTTTGTTACGACATGGCTTCGATTAACTAAATAACTTTTATGATTACAGACTTGAATTAGATTCGTATTAAAAAAAATACTTACTCATGATAAAATAAAATACGTCTTATAATTTAAAACAGTAACTTACAATATACCACGGGGAGCATGACATACAGGCCACCGTAGAATGAATCGTCGAAGGGCCAGAACTAGCCATAGAAAGTGAATGTGGGTCTCTGGATGCAGAGCATGAACTCAGTAGTGGCCCATCATGCTCACAAAGCCACAAAACCCCGGGGCAGGCAGAGACTGCAGGGCTGGCCGCCACATCACTCGTCAACAGCACATGCACCACATGCTACTAGTACCTACTAACCGGTAAGAATTCTTCATTTTTTTCCCCTTAGAAAGAAGACACTACATTAGTTCTAACAAGAAAAAAGTAGAGTATTTTAGTCAGTAAAGCCAACAGGATGACATAGAAAGAGGGGAAATAAGTTAAGCGTTTGTAGAGTCAATTTCGCTAATGGCATTTTGCAGAACTGGTGCTTTGCTGATTACATATAACTAGATTTGTCTTTAGCAATTAAGTTTTGCCAAAGTTAATTACCATTCAACAGGGTTCACAAAACCAACAATAATAATCGTTGAAAACCATGGTTCTTTGTGTGAATCGCTCCTGCATTGAGAAGCCACTCGGTAAATTGATCAAGTTAAAAAAAATCAAACTAAAAATATTTTTTTTGATAAAATTTATCCAAATTTCATCGGTCTTCGAGCTGTTACCACGGAAACAGAAGAAACCCCTTGGGAGCGGTATTCGATTTGTGAACGATTTTTTGAAACCCTGCCATTTAAACAGCTCCTTAACCTTTGTCGCACCCTCGGCCCTTGCTAAAACATTCCCCATTCCAGGAACACCAGACCCTAGCCACAGCCACGTACAGGACGGGGACGGGTGTGGGCGGGCGTGGGCTGTCGGGTGAGGCGGTGGCAGCGGCGTGCGGCACAGGCGCAGGCTCGCGGGGCCGCGGGCCGTGCAGTCGCGCAAGGCCGCTAGCGCCAAATTAGTGCTAGTTTTCCTATTACAATTTCCCCTCGTGCACTTGCCTCGGCCCTCGCGTCGGCCGTCGGGCGAGCGACGGAGGCCGGAGGCGCACGGCGCGGGCGTGCGGCGGCAGCAAGCGGGTACGACGCAAGCAAGCAAGCAGCTGGCCAGCTGGCCTAGGCATTTGGGCATTCCATGGTTTTTTTTCTTTATTTTACCATCTCAAGTATGCCACTACTAATCTCTATTTGCTACAGATTATATATACACACACGATAATAGGTGTAACATTCCTATATCACTACAAATCACATTAATACAGAATTATATTTATTTTATATCAATATAATATTTGAGTTACAAAAGTGTGTTGGACCTAAAACCAATACCAACCTTAATGACCTTAAAAAAATTGAATATAAGCTTAGTGAAAATATAAATAACTAATATATATCAAACTCTAGAGCGCGTTGTGCTACAATAATTTACACCAAACAGATATAGAGATATTAAGTCTAAAAAAGATATTGAAAAAATTATCTAAAGATTAGACGACATTCAAATAATAGGAGAAATACTAATGAAATATTAGAAAAAAAATCAATTATCTATAAAATAAATATAATAAATTCAGACTATATCATTCATTAAAACATGACAAATAAATAATAGGAGAATTTAGAATGTATATAGAAGAAATATTAAAATTAGTAGGAATAAGGAAGAGTGGAGTCCAAGTAGGTGGATGGCTTTTATAATGAAAAGTCATGCTAAAGAGAAGTTAGAGGTAAATCAAGAATGATAAAATGTTAAATGATAATACAATAGAAGAAATGATAATAGACGCTGATAATTTCTCAAATAAGCTAGAATGGAAAAATAGAATACAAAATAGTAAATATTTCTTAAAATTTAATTTAATGGCTATATTTTGATAAGTAAAGATGGTAGAAAAATATTTACATTTTCGCAGGGGTATTATGAATAGCTTTTTATGCTATTATGATTAAAAAATACACCTATCCTTTTTCAGAGAAAAATAGAAAAATATATTCAACGAAAATCAAGAATTTGTATTAGTCTACATAGATGACTTAATAGTCTTCTAAAAACATATAAGGAGCATATTAATCACTTAGAAATATTTTTTAGAAAGATAGAACAAAATGGGTTAATTTTATCTAAGAAAAAAATAGAAATTTGTAAAGAGAAAATCAATTTCCTTGGTCAGAAGTTAAAATACATTTACAATAGCATATTGCCAAGAAAATCTTAAAATTATCTGATATCATAAATGATAAAAAAATTATGCTAGAAATCATATACAAAATTTAGCAAAACTGTAGGATTTTGTATGTGAAATTAAGAAAAAAATGATAAAGATACTTTAATTCTTAAAATATTAGGTAAGTAAGAATAATATAAGAACGGTCAAAGGTTAAAATCCCTATATTTACCGTTAGATAACAATTACTTTATTATTGAAATACATACGTCTCAATAAGATTGGGATGCTTTACTAAAACAACAAATACCCACTAAATATTCACCTAAAGTAGAGAAAAAAATTATAGATATGCCTCTAGAAGTTATAAATTAAAAACTATTAGTAATATAGATCAAAAATACTTGCAATAATTATTACGATAAATGCTTCTAGACTTTATAGTTATAATTAATACAATAATTGAGAGAGTTTATGGTTATAACATATTATGAATCAATATGTGAAAGTGCATATTGGGCCTTCAATGGGTTTTAAGTGATAGATGATAAGATATTAGAGAGCTAATATGTTGTGATTAAAAATCTCATAGCAATTCGCTAAAGGGAGAGTATTTTATTTAAAAGAAGACCCCACAAAGAAAATAAAAGAATAGAAAAAGAAAATAGGACTTGAAATGAAGAAAATATAATTTTATTTTTTCTTAAGTTCTTTGAACAAGTCAAGTTCAAGTTTAACCGAATCGAAAAGCAAGTACTCAATAAAACGTTCAAAGTCTAGATAAGCGAATACTCGCACCACGTACACTTTAATTTTGGTTTTTCTCTCTTGGTGTCTTAGTTGTTTGTGTTTAAGCTTTATGTAAACTTGTAGCCAAGTTTCTCTATCATCAAACAGAGAAATCAATTCAAAGTCTCCGGACCATTTGGTTCGAATCTCTAGACTGAGTTCTTTATCTAGCAGAGATGCATGTCCGGAGTTTATAGAAGTTTAGACCGAACACTACAAACTCATTTCTCTTCTCGAAGCTAAGTGTTGTCCAGAATTTCTAGACTGTTGGCTAAAATCTCTGGACTAGAGTCTCTGTTCAACCCATAAGGCCTGTTTAGAGTCACTGGATATTATGTTTGGATACTCCAGAGTTTAAATTTTATGAGTAATGGCTAACTTCGAGAGAAGTGGGTATTTCGTCCCACCAAACCCTTTTGAGAGGTAGACTGCTTATTCATTGCTACATCTCTCCAAAAAGCTTTATATAGATTTTTCGCTCCACTCTCTTAGATCTTGAGCTTAATCCACACTTTGATAGTGCCTTTTTAGTTGATTTGGGGTAAGTTAGATCTTGTGATTTGTGTGAATACTTATGGATCAATGCTGGTAAAATACTCAAGCTTGTTACTCTTAGAGAATCACCTCCTAGACGACTAGACGTTATTTGTAAGGATTTGATGTGTGAATCGCTCGGGAAGTTTGTGAAGGTCTCCTCACCTCTGTAAGGAAAGAGGTATTCTGTTGATTTCCCGAGTTCTACCTTAGAGATCGATTTGGTAGAGTAAATTCTATGGTAAGTGAGAGCACGTGTCCTAGTAGAGACCTCGACGGTCACATTAAACTAAGTGCTACGTTTTAGTGAGAGGTTGAAGGCTAAACTGATTTCTAAAATTAAACTTGGTGATGTAAGAGATCAAAAGAGATACTGCTCTTCATAGCTCCTCAACGAAGAAATAGGATCGATTGATCTTAACTTCGGTAAAAAATGTATTCTCTCCTAGTTTTCTTTATATTTTATATTCACTATAATTTTGTTACATTGCTTCCTCCCCAATTAGGGTTCACCTCCTTTAAGTATCTTTTGTACATTTTGAAGAAGGTCCAAAATCTTCGGACAATACTACTGGAGCCTCCAGATTAGCTTCTCTGTCTGACAAAAAAAAACTGGTCCGAGGAGGAAAGACTAACTTCCGTTCTCAGTATATTTTAGCTTTAAAAGTTTACACAATCACCCTTAGCTTCCATAAAAGAGGACTTGACAAGCCAAAAGAATACACATCGAAGAGGGAAGAACGCCTTAAGCCATAGCTCATAACCACTTTCTAGTGTTAGTAGTATTAATCTATCAAAAAGTCTTTCTTGCTAGTACATTGATGTAAGGATCGTAATATAAGATGTGTAAGGTGAGTAAATATTTGTTTGTATTTTTTTTCGGGGTTTTTGAAAGAAAAAACTATATGTAAACCTATAAGTTTAATATGAAGAAATTTTCTTTAAGTATGCATGTCTTTGTTTTAGACATTTATTTATGCTAAGGATCTTTTAGGATACACCTCTTTGAATGTTTTCGTTCATTTACAGGCATTAGAAAAACATTGTATTTGTAGAGAAGTGTTCCTTTGGGTAGAACTGCTAGGGAAACGATAAACACTGCGAATTTTGACTAGGATAATTAAAATTTTCTTCTATAAATATTATAAATATTTAAGTGAGAAATATGGTAAGTAAATTTAATTGTTAGTAAAGATTTTTAATATAAAAATTTCACTGCATGAACAGTGCCCTGAACCTGAAAAATGGTGAACAGTACGGTAAACAGTGGTGAAAAGTAATTAACACGGCGTACAAACCAACACTAGTACTCTAATGCATTAAAAATTATTTTATAAGCACTATTTTAATCAGTAAGTTAATCCTCTACTTATTAGCATGATGCATTTGTGATGTGTTGCTGAAACTATATTGATTGAGGTATTTTTTCTATGCTTATTTTGAAAACATAGAAGGTTATTCGTTATTATTTTGTTTACAGGTTTATCAAATTAGTGCTAATTATCCCTGTTGCAACTTAAGATGTATTTTCTTCAACGAACTATATAAAAATAATCTGAGAAGCAAGATGAGGCAACAATATTTGAATAATTATTTAGTTATATTCATTGAAAGAGAATTCTTCTTGTAAGTTAAGGATGATGACACGATCACTCATTTTTAAAATATCAAGCATCGAAAATTGCCCTCTAAATTATAAATTTTTTATTATTTTATGATTTACTATATCTTTATATGTTTCATATGTTATTTGATATATTGATCAATTAACATTCCTATATTAAACAACTTCAAGTTATGATTATTTCTATTAGTATATGAATTTGTGCTGAATTTTGTGTTATATATGCTATATACCTCCTCCGTTTCATATCACTAGTGTTAAGTTAAATCTCTTTAAATTTGATTAAGTTTATAGAAAAAATATTAAAAAATATATGATACAAAATTAGTTTTATTAAATTTATCATTAGATATGTTTTATAGTATATTTATTTTGTATTAAAAAATTGCAATATTTTTTTTATAAATATGGTTAAATTTAAAGATATTTGACTTATAATATACTTAATGTGACTTATAATATGAGACAGAGTGATTATTGTACAATTGCTATAGTGTGTGATACTATAGAAGCTAATTATTAGGCTTTTAGATGTATAGAAAAAATTTGTTACTTTTTTTTGCCTGCCCTGATGTCACCCAATAAACCATGCCTGAATCGGCCTAGGTCGCTGCCCTGCTTCTTTGCCGTCACTGTAGGTGGCGGGGTGGAAGAGAGCACAACAGGCAGAGGCGTGCAAACTTAGAGGGAGAGGGGAAGACAAAATTGAGAGAGAGGGAGTGAGTGAGTGGTGCGGACATTCGAATTTTCGCCTAAGGATCGTTCGTCCGATTAAGAGCATTATCGTAATTTTTAAGCTTGAGTGCAGAAGCTTCGTTTATCTCTATTTGGTAGCACTACTATGGTGGATCAAATTGTTAAATAGGGTATGATGCTAGTGTAACTTCTCTTGCGCCTATATAAATACTCACCACCATGTTAGCCTCAATATCAGATAGTATTCGTACGGACTGGCAGAGAATTTGTATGAAAGTCAACTACCCTAGTTCGGATTATTCGAGCCCCTTTTCAAAAAAATGAAAGGAAGAAAAACAAGATACTACCAGTATTGCAAGTACCACATGTGCATGTGGTTGATTAAGTATATGTACGTACAGTTGGATTTCATGTTCAACTAAAACGGTCGGTCTCGATGAACCCGGCCACTGCCCATATATGCCACATACGCTGCCAGCCGAGCACAACTAGGCCAGGAAGTGGATCCACGTGGCAGATGGAGATCCGTACGCCGGTTGATCTGAGCCGTACGGGTAGATCGTGCGCCTGCGGACGCCTCGGATCTCGTGGTCTGCAGCTCAGTGTGGATCTGGTATTGGAGTATTTGTCAGCGGTAGACAGATGCACAACTGACGGCCGCCAGTTGCCGCCGTTGATTCGTGATGGATCAGTCAACGTTGACCAGAGATATATAGTTTTTGAACTGTAGATTAGAGACCACGATGAAAGTCAGACGCTGAAAAAATGAAATTTTAAGCACGTCAAAATGTTTAAGGTGGTGACGTCCTACCGATCTTTTATTAAGTCCGACTTATCCCTTAATTACTGTGACAGTACGAATTAACCATCTCAATTTAAATATCGGATATTTTACACTAAACTTTTTAAATCGAACAAATTATCCTCTATTTAATTCGAAGCAGTTTTAATCCTATCTAACATTCACGTGACACCAACATAGCAATCTAATCATCACAAAAGATTAAAAAAATTCATAGAGCCCACATGTCATATATCACATGGCTCTCTCACTTATCTCTCTATCTTTTTCTCTACTTGACACTAGAAGTGATGTTAGATGACAGGAAAGGTGTTGTGAGTTGGTGGAGAAGGGGAAGGTGCTAAAGGTAGGGCTACTAACGGAGTTCTATCTTTTCTTGGCGACGACATGGTCGTGGCTAGATAGAGATAGCCGGGATAGGCAACATTGCCTAGATTAGCATGGAGGCAGAGGTGAGGTGGACACCAGGCAGAGACAATGGGGATGAAGCCCTTCCTTAAAGATGATGGTGGGTGTGGCGGTGGAATGGGCCCATGGCAGCTCATAGAAGGGTGTGGCGGATCGATGCAAGGATAAGGCTGCCTCAATGATCTAGATCGCAAGGCAGTGCAATTCTAGAGACGACATCTGTGTCACCCTCTAGATCCTGATGGAGGACATAGAGCCTCAATCGACCTTGAGGAGGACGGAAGGGGCAGTGGCGGATGTCTGGGAGAAGGGGAAGAAGCTCTAATAAGGCACCAATTGTAGATATCGAGCTCTTCTTAAGGGTCAATAAAAGTAGTAGCCGAAGGCGGTGCTCGAGCTCGGTGCTGCTGAAAGAGCATCTAGACAATTAGTAGGTTTTGGCTAATTGATTATAAATGATTTAAAGTATTAATGTGTTTAATGAGTGTATAATTAGGATATTAGTTCAAAGAATTAGAAGATAATGGGATGATAAAGAAGAAGGAATACAATGAGTTTCATTGTGATGCAAGGCTATAAGTGACTGAAAATGGCAAGATGTGGTGAAGGATTGACAAGACTTGACTACACAATAGAACATGCATGGGATAAGGGTAAACAAAGGCTTGAAGCCAAAGGACTCGATATAGTAGAGAAGAAGCAAGTGTTTGGCGCGATGTCAACGAACTAATCAAGGCCATAAGAAGTCATAAGTTGCTGATGATCAATATTTATTGAAGAAGAAACTAAAGGGCAATGCTTGAAAGGAAGAAGATCGATATTGCTTTGAAGAAGCACTAGGCCAAGCAATCCTAGGATAGTCTGATTGTCTAGGTGAAGCTGAAGAAGATGAAGGCCAGACAATCCGAGAGCGAGCAGACTGTCTGGGCAAGCCTATGTCTAGAGTCAGCTAGATGATGGAGAAGTGAAGGCCAAATAGTCCGGAAGCGAGCGGAGTATCCGGGTAAGGCTTTATCTGGGGGTGGTGCATGAAGGAGTTCAGTCAAGTTGGTCAATCCGATGTAGTATCAAATTATCTGGGAAGTATTAAGCTACCAGACAGTCCAAGAAAGGTTGTATTGTCTGACACTTAACAGGATAATGGCTAGTTGTCAGTGACCATTGAAAAGTGGAGGAGAGTCAGACTGTCCGAATCCGTGTAGTTTCTATGGTTTCAAGCAATGGTTGGAAACAACTAGTAGAGGGGTTAGGGCTATATATATACCTAGTCCAATGGAATTGTTTGAAGAATTTTGGACCCTCTTCTTCCTTAGCAAGCCAAGTGCATGCCCAAAAGCCCAAGAGTTAATTGAAGATTCAAAGAGCGATAATTTAGCCTCAAGAGAGTATTCTTGCACATTATAAGAAGGCTAGTTGATCTCCAACCATCTCAAAGCATGCTAGAGCTTGTGTGTTGCTAGAGAGTGGCTTTGAGAGTGGTATGGAGTTTGTGTGCTTCAAGTTAGAGAACTTGAGTCGTTGCAAGAGGAGGAGAAGAAGAAGGAGAATTCCACGAGCAACCAAGGTGTGTGGTATGTCTGAGAGAAATTTTTAAAGGTTGATAGCTTGCCTTCGGAAGAGAAGATGTAATAGTTGAAGTCAAGCTTCGTCTCAGTGAGTGCTTAGTAGAGTAAGCTTCATCGAAGAGGAGTTATGTGGTGTTTGAGCTTAGAACTCAGGGATTGCATGGAGCACAAACTTACCCTTGGTGGTTGCTTAAATAGATCATGGTACCATCAAAAGTGAAAGCTTGAAGAGAAAAATAGTTAATTGAAACTCAACATTTTAGAGCTCCTCAACGAAGAGGTAAGATCATTTGGATCCAAACTTTGACAAATAAATTAGTGTTTCCTTTATCTCTCTCTTTACTTTGCACTTATGTTTTCATGTTGAGCTATTTGGTGATCTGTTGTTGCATGTTTATATCTTATTGATCACATCCTAACTCTAGTTTAAAACTAATGTGCAAAGTACTTTCAATTGGCATCATAGCATCCAATTGAGCTTTCAGCCACCATGACCTTGAGGCTCTAGAATCGACCATCTAAAAGTGCATCTAGGCCCCTAATGGGTTTTGGCTAGTTGGTGACAAACGATTACGTAACTAATGCGCTTATTAAGTGTATATGTAGGGAATTAGTCTAATTAACAGATGATGATAAAGATAGAGAAGAATGCAATTGTCTCATTGTGATGCAAGACTACAAGTGACCTATGATAGAAAGATGCGGTGAGGGGATTGAAAGACTTGGATACACGATGGATCATGCATGGGAGAAGAGCAAGCAAGGGGTTGGTGCCAAAGGACTTGATGTAGTGATGAAGTTGCAAGTGCTTGGCTCAACATCATCGACCGATCTAGGCCATAAGAAGACACAAGTTGCTCAGGATTAATCTTTGTTGAAGAAGAAGCTAAAGGGACAAGGCTTGAAAGAAAGAAAATTAAGATTGCTATGGAGAAACACTGGGTCAAACAATCCTAGAGTAGTTGGTTGTCTGAGGGAAGCTAAAGAAGATCAAGGTCGGACATTTCGGGAAAAAGCGGACTATTAGGGCAAGCCCATGTCTAGAGCCAGTCGGACAAAGGAGAAAATCAGACCGGACAATTTAGGAGCAATTGGATTGTTTGGAAGAAGCTCTATCCAAAGGTGACAAACAATGGAGTTCGGCAATACTAAACAATTTGGTGCAGTACAAGATTGTTTGAGAAGTATGGAGCTGCTAGATAGTCTAACAAAGGTCGGACTGTCTGACACTTTACACCCCAATTACTAGTGTCAGTGACCGTTGAAAAAGTGAAGGGGTGTTGGATAGTCTGACTCGATGTAGGATTGTACTACACCATACATGTTTTAGAAATTTCAAGTAACAGCTAGAAACAACTAGTTGGGGGTTGGAGCTATATATACCTGGTGCCATGGAGTTGAAAAAAGAATTTTGTACTCTCTTCTACCTATGCAAGCCAAGCACATGTCTAAGAGTCCCAAGTGCTAATTGAAGATCTAAAAAGAGATAGTTTAGTCTTGAGAGAGTATTTATGTACATTTGTAAGAAGGCTAATTGATCTCCACCCATATCAAAAGTGTTTTGTAGCTAGTATAAGAGTGAAGTTGAGAGTAGTGTGGAATTAGTGTGCGCCAAGTTGAAGAACATGTGCATGTTATAAGATGAGAAAGAGAAGGATAAACCCACGAACAACCAAGGAGAGTGTGGTGTGTCCAAGAGAAGTTGTGATATCTCACCTTTAGAAGGAAAGAGGTAATGGTGGAAGCAAATCTTTATCTCAATAGGTGTTTCGTAAAGTAAACTTAATTAGAGAAAAGTTATGTGGCGTTTGAGCTTATAATCAAGTGGGTTGCTTAGAGCATAGACTTGTCATTAGTGTTTGCTTGAAGAGACCAATATACTATTAGAGGTGGAAGCTTGAAGAAGAAAAAAGTTAATCGAGAGCTGATTCTTTGAAGCTCAACGGAGACGTACAATTGGTTGAATCTAAATTTCGGTAAATAAATTGGTGTCTCCTATCTCTCTTTATTTTGCACTTATTTTATTTTATACTTATTACTTTCATATTAAACTATACTATTGTATGTTTATATTTTATTGATCGTCTTATAATTCTAGTTTAAAACTAGTGTGTATAGTGATCTATCTCGCTCTATGTTTTATATTCTCTGTATATGGCTAAGTTGTCTTGTAGTGGTTGGACTATCTGATGCTGAGTGGTGTTGGACTATCCATATGGCATTAGATTTATTCGGGTGTTTTCTCGGACTATTCGCAGTGGCATTGAATTGTTATGCCAATTCTAATTTCTATCATAAGTTTTTTAATTGCATGAAACATCTATTTATTCCCTGCAGAAGCAAATATTTTTTTCTTAATGCGCAAAAGCTTTACACGTCACTATATTAGCGATGGATCCAACCGTAAACATAAAAAGAATTCTTTGAGAATAATCTGGGAAGAAAAGTTCTTCCGAGCAAAAGATGAATTGGACAATTAAGCATAGGGAAATGCATATATATCTGAACCTAATCATTCCACTGCAAATTTGTTCAAGGTTCTGTCTCCAAAAATAGGAGGAATATTTGCATGAACAAAAATCTATTAAAAATTACAGAATTCCATTCCTACATATCATGCAAAAATGTCAATGAATAGACATTGAATATTCCACATTTCCACTGAAAGAAACAAAGTTTCTGGATTTGGGGATATCATGCTATTCCATTGAAAATTCTCGCTAGCAATAATGTATAATATATTCTTGGCACGACCCGTATCTTTGTGTGCTTTTTAGAAAACCAGTGGCAACGTTTGTCGACCTAACTAAGATAAAGGTGCCAAAAGGTACATTCTATTCGGTTTTCCTTTACTGACATTCCTTCATTCACAATTAAGCTAGAATGAATTGCCATGTTTGTTTGCATTACAGGAGTTGTTCAATAGAAAAACTTTAAGAAGTTGACGAGACAAAAATTAATTATTTTACCAAAAGACCAAAAAAATGCATGGGTCGGTCTAACGGTGGTTGTTGAACACTAGCCAGGAGTTTTTTTAATAGCTGAATGATTTATGATGATTATAAGGGTTTAATTGGTGTTGTGATCATGCATTGATCAAGCAACATATAGATGTGCCCACCTCGCCCATATATTTGGTTATGCACTCTAATGATAATTAAATCAAGCGGGGCCAACATAATTGACTAATTACGCGTATAGTCAATAGTGTACATTGTGCTGCTTTCTGCCGCATAGTGTGTGTTTAGTTCATAAGCGAGCTTGGATGATTTATATTTACTTATTATTTGGTTGGAATGAAAATAATAAATTATTAATCAATAAAAAATATATTAATTATTATATTTACTTATTATTTGGTTGGAATGAAAATAATAAATTGTTAATCAATAACAAAATATATTAATTATTACTAATCTTATCATAATTAATACTGCTTAACAATAAAATATACTAATAATCCCTAATCAACCCTAATCTTTAATAATAATCACTGATTAATAACAAAACATGCTAATTATCACAAATGTAAATGGCCTCATTGGACTAATTTGACTGGATACACCCATCGAGCATATCTGGAAGATATTCTTTGGGTAGTCATCCCATCTACCCCTAGCTTGTGACCTAGGTAAAAATCATAGCAACCATATTCCATCCATCCAACCATGGGGTGGACCCAATGTAGATCTGGTATCCCTAGGAATACTCATTTTTTATAAATATATATGTATAGGCATATTACTTATTTGGTCTAATACTTAGTTTTTTTTCTTATTGAGCTTCTTTAGTTATTTTATATTGTGTTCGAATTCTTGAGATTTTTTTAATATAAACTATATGTTAGTGTCGATTTTTTTATTGGGCATCTTTACTTATTTTGTAATGTGGTCAAATTCTTGATATTTTGTAATATAAACTATTTCTACGGGTGTTAACGCAAAAATTTAGAAAACCTAAGCAAAGGTTGAAAAAAAGATCGGCTGAAGTAAAAGAAGAGTCCAGTTGCTACAGAGAGGAAGCTAATCGGATGAAGCAATGGGAGATTCGGTCCAATAATAGAAGATCATCCAGATGAGACCGAGTTTGAGGAAGAGCCGTGGCACTTACGGTAGGTTGTTTTATCTAAATAAGTTTAGTTAACTTTCTTAGAGATATTTACTTTTATATTTTTAGGAGATAACGTCCGATGTTTGTTATAATCGCGTCGGACTCTGTAATGCCAGGGTATAAACATAGACCCCTGGATACTTGTAAAAAATAATCAATATATCTTTCGATCAATACAACTTCGGTGTATCACCACCCTAATTCATCTAGGTTTTTACCGGTGGAGTCTGACTCTCAATGCGGGCTGTATCGGTTAACTTCGATCTCCGACGAAGGGGTAAGTCCCGCCACTATCCTAATATGTCTCGCTCTGTCTAAGAGGCCGATCGGATGTATCGCATCACGTCCGTTCAGCGTCTATCGGCCTATCAAGCTCTCTTCGCCATCGTCGGTCTCATGATGCATCGGTTAGGTTCAACCTACAAGATTGTTGATAGTAGATTGAGCTTTAGGCCTATAGGTTTCTTTACGGCGTTTTATCGGAGTGTTAGCCGATGAGTTATCTATACATGGAGCACCACACCCAACATATCAGCTCCTCGGCCGATACGCACCAGTCTTCAGAGACTCCCCTCGAGCGTCACTCCAAGCGCATTGGCCTTCCAGCCGATGCGCGCCTATCTTCAGAGAGACGTCCTCTCATTGGTTCAACTAACGGATGGGTTCACTTTGTCCTTGCCATATCTGAAGCGGCATCGACTTTGTAGTCGATGTGTCTTTTATACGATTCCTTACCACTTCATATATGCCTTTATCAGCTCTCCAGCCGATGAACGACCGCTACAGCTTCCGTCGACTAACAGGAGGTATTGATGAGGACATCAACCCCTACATAGGAACTGCTACTACAACGGAACTAGCACCGACGTCACTCCCCACTACCCCAAATCCAGAAATGTTTCAAGGTCCAATAGCGCGAGCCCATGCACACGACCTGAATTATGTGATCCTTTTAAGGAATAAAGGAGAAGATTCTGTCCAGGAATGATAATCATTAAGGATTGCGCCATCTATGGAAGCCAATAAAGGGTGTTGCGCCACCTATCTTTTGCAAAGATTGTTTTCATGTAATACGTAGCTAATTTAGGAAAGGTTAGGTGAGGGATTTCAGCCACCCATTCATGCTGGACAAAATTCCCTCCTCACCTTTCTCCTATTTAGTCCTGCTCACGCCCCCTTTGTTTGGAGGGTTTTCTTTGATAAGTTTAGCCATTTGCGCAAATATTTTGTACTGCAGTTGTTCTCAACGGCCACCTGTGGACAGCCATTGTGAACCCCAACTTGTGAGTGATTAATATTCAGTTTTGCTTACTCCTTGTTCTTGCTTGTTTCTTCGATTACTTGCAAGAACAGAACCACGTGTTCAGGTTGATCTTGCCATCCAGCAAGGTCAATAACCGATTAGAGTTGATTTAGCGATTGCTAAGGCGCCACGACCTGTTCGTTCATAGTCGGATCGTGAGAGTCACCTCTTCCACAAATCGAATTTATCCGTCTCATTGAAAGATCGGGCACTTCAGCCTTATCAGGTATCATGCGCGCTTTGCTTTTAATACCCTTTGGTGCCTCCATCGGCTCTGTGGCCGATGGATCAGGACCTCACTTTCGTTACACCAGGAGCCATCATATCCTTCGTCGACATCTGCCTATGCCTTTATCGGCTCCCTAGCCGATGGAAGAGTATATCAATCCCTATCGACGACCAGCCGATAGTAGGAGCCATCCGAACGCGGCCAATGACCATCTCGATACTATTAGCAGCCAGCCAATAGCGAGCGCTCATATCGGCCTATTGTCCAACTGACCCGTTTGTCTCAACTTCTTGTCAATTATAGAGTCAAATTTACTAACATGCCCGCACCCGCACCGTCGCGTCGGAGCCGAGCGAACCCCACGGGCCTCGGCGCACGTATCTTAAGCCACGGAAAGAATCCGACGGCCTACACTAGAGCTAAGCAGACCTCACAGGCATCGACGTGTTTACGCAGCACGCACGAGATCCGGTGCGAACAACTGGCTACAATTTAATGCATATTATCCTCAATTTTTGTGGTTTATATGAAATGTTTATTTGTAAGTGCGAATATTCAGCTCTGAATTCCTACGTACACCACTAAACATACCCTAAGTATTCATAAGAGCATGCATGAAAGCGTTGACCTCACCACCTGCACATAGATTTACAACTTCTTAAAATTTTGCATTGACAAACTGCGATGTACATGCATGAATCCCCAGGACAGAAATTCATAGCAAAGCAAAACTGGTCATTGGAAAAGCTTATAAATTCGAGCAGTAGGATTAATCTTCGCCTTTCAGGTTTTTGTTTGGTAAATCTGGCGAGTTAGTTCTTAAAAAAAATCTGGTGAGTTAACTTTCTCCAAAGATCGATTTGTCTAACCGACAAGATCATACTGTTTCAGCAAAGATCGATCGACTAAAGCCATAAATTGCTATAATAAATGGAATTTTGATTAATTAAACAACTATCTAAAGTATAATTAATAGGACTAACAATCCTTTCATCAGGTGATCAGGACCGTCCCTAACGAACAAAGCAAAGCTGAACAACACCAGCTACCAGTAATGGAAGCCAGTGGGAGAAGAGCCGTACGCGTTGTGCCCCCCAACGTCGGCATGACGACACCCTCCCAGCATACGCCCCCACATGTCAGTGACGTGTCGAGCCAGAGCAAGGACGCGTGGACCATGCAGCCACGCTACGCGACCGCAAGTGGGCCCCGCGCGGCGGAGGAAGGAACGAGTCAACGGGTGCGACTTTCCGAAGCACGCCCGAGGTCACAGCGCCCGCTCCACGTCCGCACACCTGCCACCAGTCGGCCACACTGCACACTGACACGGGGGCCCAACGGTACGGACTCCACATGTCTGCCTCCGTACGCAAAAGCCCCGCGATCTAGCGACGGTATCAACAGCCGATTTTCGCCCGTCTTTGAGATTCGTGCGGGCTCTCGATTAGCCGTTCTGACATCCGTCTTAGCTGACCGGTCAACGTTCATACGGATTAGGGCGCAACGTGCATGGGTTGACCTTCCGGGGTTAAAAACGGTGTCGAGTCTGTGTGGCTGTTGAAATTGTGTACAACCCATAACGTGTCACGCGCATTACTTTCTGCGTTTATTGATCTTGGGTCCTAATTAATGAAGCCCCTGGCATGCATGCCATCACGAATTAAATAAAGCTACTGATGGAATTACGAATTTATATTCGAAATTATTGGACACATGGCCTGCCTCCTTGTGTTTCAAAAACATTGACGTACATGGGCTGTAATTAAATTAAGGAAAAAATGTCCTCTAAGCTAATATTACAACGGTACGAATTATTCTTGAATAATAAACCGAACATTTTATCCCCTCAGCTCTTTTATATCAAACGAATTATCCTCTATCCATTGTTTTATGCGGTTTCAGTCTATGCTAGCATGTATCGCTCCAACGTAGCAATCTAATCAGTAAAAAAATTAAGAAAATCCATATGACCCATATGTCAATCTCTCATCTCTCTTTCTATGTCTCTATCCCTTTCTCTGCTTAGCGATAGGGAAGAGAAGGGGACTCGGTGCAACGGCTCATCGATCTTGCCTACTAAAGCTCGCTCGAGGAGGTCTACTCGTTGATCCCCCACCGAAGCTCGCTTGGGGAGGTCCATCGGAGGTTCGCTCGTCGATCCTATCGTTGGAGCTCACTCAGGAGGTCCACTTGTCGATCCTACCCACTGAAGATCACTTAGGAAGGTGAGCTAGACGATCGCTTGTCAATTGTGCTAGGTAGGAGCTTGCATTTGCTTAGGGTGGCAGTTGGTAAAGGCTGGTGGAGGCAGCGACCAATGGACAAGCTCAAGGTCACTCCAGGATAGCAAGAGTGGTAGATCTCAAGCTCTCCTTAGGGTGGCGCGACTGGCGGGTGGTCTAGAGTGGCATGATCGACAGGTGATCGGAGGTAGAGGAGGAAGCAGATCTCAAAAGGATGAGTGGGAGACGGCAATGGCGATGATGACTTCCTTGCAGCAACCACTAGCTTCAGACTCTTCTACAACAACGGCTTGGGCTCTACCCTCCGCTCCCTCCCAGAGACCATGTTGGGCTTCCTAGTAGGCTCTGGCTTCAAGCGCCTACTTGATTAGCTCACCTAGATCTAGGTCGAAGTTGAGGATGTCATGTTGCGCCTTTGACTGCCAGGGACAACGTTGCCACTACTGTCTTCCTCTACCAGTTGAGGGTGTCCATCGCCTCCTCCTAGCTCTCCTATTGAGGGTAGAGTGAGAGAGGAGCTACGCTAGGAGGTCCAAGGAGACACTGACAGGAAGTAGAACTCGAGCTCGAGGCCACCATGACCCACCTCCTCCTCCTCCTCCGGCTGACGAGAAGAGGGGATTAGAGCAGGAGGACAATGGAGGCAGTGGCCGGGGCTCGAGGAAGAAGTGGTGAAGGTGGAGCATGGTGAGACGTTGGCAAAGACAGAACTCAAGGAGGAGGTAGTGCAACCCACCATGTTCTGGTGGGCGCCACTACCGCCATTGCCGTTGCCACCGGATTTCTCTGTGGGCATGCTCGCCTCCTCCTCCGTGCACTCCTATTGGGATAGATGGAGAAGAAAGGAGAAGAGGGTAACATGTGGGACCCTAAAATTTAGAATATTTATTTTATTAGATATTACCGATGTATTGCTACCTAGGCATCAAGTATGATCAAAATTGCTCTGAATTGAGGTGAAGGGTAATTCATTTGGTGTGAACAGTTGAGAGGGTAAAATGTCTGATTTTGTTACTCAGGAGGATAATTTATATTGTTGCTTTAGTTTAGAGGTTAATTTGGACTTTTTTACTTAAATTAACGTGTACCGGTTGACTTGTTTCGTCTGGTTCACCTTAGTATTTAAACTTTACAGTGGGAAATGACTAATATAATTATATAAAATGTTTGATGGTGTAAGCCTTAGTTAGTGTATCAACTAACTAACTATCTCATCTATTTGCAAAACAATCTCATGTGGCCTGTCCAATTTTTAGGTGTAGTACTAATATATCCCCCGAGTCTGACGGTGTACACTGATCAAATTTTCCAATTAATGTACCATGGAATGTTTAGTTTTATTTCCTATTAGACCCCTCTTGTCTAGTTCATCCCTTTTTTATTAACTCTAGTTCATCCCATTTGCCAATGCATTCATCAGAAACTGTGAGAATATTGGGCATGTTTTTTGTTGCTTAACACACATTGCCACAATTTCAAGCCGAAAAGTGTTGCAAGCCAGACATTTGTGGCTCCAAATTGACGCCACACTTGTGGAAAATTATATACTAGTAAAATGAGACTATGAAAAATGGAAAGGGTGAAGTTAAGCGTGCCACTTACAACTAACCAAACACTAGTCATTATTGATCAAAACATGACTAAGGGAAAAACAGTGGCAACCAATCCAATAGCCCCTATATCTATTTGCATGTTTCATAACAATTTGTAGATAAGGTGTGTATAGTCTATTTTTGTATATACAGTACTACAAGAACAAAACAAAAATAAGCTGCAAAAACTCACCCACATCGATGCGTTTTCATCAGCAAACAATTGCTTCCCTTTTTTCAGTCAAATTATACCATTTTATTATTTTTCACTATTATTATTTTTTACACTAATGTTTAATTCACTTTTTTTGTGGGGGGCGGGGGGGGGGGGGGGGGGGAGCCTTCACGATGGTGCACATAAATTGTATTTAGTTAGAAGAATACAAATATTCTGATTAGGCCTAGCTAGCTCGTATAAAAAATCCAGCCTAGTTAATCAATAGAGAAAAAAAAACAGATTTGGAGAATCATATTTTACTCAGATGGTAGTAGCTAGCCAGGAGGCTCGAGTTTAATCCTAGCATTTACTCCACGTGTTCTCACCATTGCACCGGAACTGAGGCTATGTTCATTTGTGTGACAAGATGTAAATTAAACATGCACGTAAAATTAAAAAAAGTTATTAATGATTAATTAATTAAGTTTTAATTATTGTAAACTTGATATATTTAATATTTTAAAGAAATTTTCATATAGAAAATTTTCACACGAAATACATTAAAAAAATGTATTAATGAAAATCGAAATAAAATATGTATCTTAATAAAAAAGAATGGACTGAATAAAAATGAATCTAAAATATATGTGCTATAGTACATACAAATGCATCTCCAATAAAATAACATTTCCCTGTTTTGAAAGCCAGTAACCATATAAGGTTTGTATTAAGAAGACAACTTCAAATAAAGAGGACTAGGCATATTTAGTTGGAGTGGCCACAATATAATACAAGTGTGTTTGTTATGTGCGTATTTCTATCTCAATGAAATACACATTCCCACGTATACTCTCCCCCATTTTCCAATGAGCCAATTCTACAAGAAAATTCCAAAAAATCCTTGAGTTTTTCCCTTTATACCCCTCCCACCATGGAGTATCTCTCTTTCTCACCCCTTTGACATGCTACAAAGTCAAGTGGGGGTGACCCACACCCTTATAAAACCAGCCTCCCCCAGGCTCCAACAAGAAAAGAAAATCACGTCAGAAAAAAACCCAGAAAATAGAACAGTAGCCCTGACTCCTTTTAAGGGCAGGATCCAATGCCATCACCACCATTCCTCTCTCTCTTCTCTCCTTTTTACCCCTTCCCATAGTCTCCTCCTCTCTCTTCAAAAATAATCAATAAACTAGCAAAAGTCAGCGCCTCCCTCTGATCTCCTCCTCCGCCTCCAAAGCCAAAGAAACCACCACCCCCACTTCCTGTCGATGGAGGAGGAGCTCTGCGGGAACAACTGGGATCTCGACGCCGTCGTCCGCCTCGGCTGCTGCCACCGGAGGATCTCTCCGGCATCGTCGCAGGTGGATCCCTTCGCGTCGTTCTTGCTCCCGCTCCCGCCGCCGACGGTGATGGAGGTTGCGGAGAAGGAGCTCGGGGTGGATGCTGGGTGGAGCTTCCCGAACCTCACCGTCCAGGATAGTGGTGGCCTCGGACGCGACGCCGACGAGCTTCTCAAGGCGTTTTGTGCTGCCTTTCCTTCTTCGTCGTCGCTGCCGACGCCTCCGACGCCGCAGCCGCAGCCAGAGCAGCAGCAGCAGAAGACAGTGGTGGTGCAGGAGAATCTGCCAGTCCCGACGACGGCCGCTCCAGCGTCAGCTACGGCGAGGGCGCAGCCGGCCGCCGTGCGGCAGGTGCCGGGAGGCTTGCCTAGATCCAAGAGGAGGTAAGTTTCACTGGCCAGAAATGGCAGCTATTCATCATTTCTTTCCTAATCCGAGAAGATTAATTTTCCGAGTTGCTAACTCTGCTCTGCTCTTGCTTCGCGGCGCGCTCCAGGAAGAACCAGCAGAAGAAGGTGGTGCGTCACGTCCCGGCCGACGGCGTGTCAGCCGACGTGTGGGCATGGCGGAAGTACGGCCAGAAGCCCATCAAGGGCTCCCCCTACCCAAGGTCAGCCAACCTTCTCTGTTTCTTGTAGCCAGAGATTTCCAGCCGTCGCCCCCGCCGTGGAAGAAAACCTCACCGGAGCTCTGCTCCTCTCTGTTTGTTGAACAGGGGATACTACCGGTGCAGCAGCTCGAAGGGATGCCCGGCGAGGAAGCAGGTGGAGCGGAGCCGCTCCGACCCCAGCACCTTCATCCTCACCTACACCGGCGAGCACAACCACTCGGCGCCCACCCACCGCAACTCGCTCGCCGGCACCACCCGCAACAAGCTCCCCTCTTCCACCTCCTCCCCGCCGCCTCAGCCGCCGCCTCCGTCGGTGGTGGTGGCCGGCGGGGCCGAGGCGGCGAACCACCAGAACCCGCCGTCCACCTCGCCGGCGGGGCTCTCCCCGACCACGCCGCTCCGCACGCCGTCCATGGAGGAGGACGAGGAGGAGGACGACGAGCTGCTCGTGGAGGACATGGAGATGGCCGGTGAGGACGACCTCCTCTTCCTCAACGGCGGAGACGACGCCGCCGCCGCATTGCACAGCACCCCCATGTCCTCCCTCTTCGACATCGACGAGCCCTTCTTGCCCTCCCCATGGACGGAACCCACCGCCGCCCCGGCCGCCGCCGGCAGCTAACTCGCACAGATCGCCACAGCGCCGTTCTTAGCTTTTAGCACAGCTCGCAAGAAAGGGACGGAAGGGAAGAGGGAGGAAGAGACAGAGCATCCAATCCGCCATTAATCATCATCATCAGCAGCAGCAGCATACTAAAAATTAGTTCTTTAGCATTGGTAGCAGTAGAGAGCATCAAATCCTCCCTCCAGTTGTTGTCTAATCAAAACGAACTTCTCATCTCTTTTTATATTTTCTAGGCAAGATTGAGAGAGATTTTGCATCTCTTTTTTTTTCTTAGGTGTCTTGCTTTTTGTAAATAGAATGTGGCAGATGATGAACCAAAAAGGGAGATGAAAGAAAAGGGGAAAAAAAAGATGACGGTGTGTATCATGTATCTCTCTGATGGGTGCAGGCTGCTGCTCTACTGGGCTCTTCCTTTCTCTGTTCAACAACTTAACCTTTCTGCTACCTTGGGATGTTTGTAAGCTTGAAGAAAGAGATAAAGAAGCTCCCTTTAATGGCAAAAAAATCCCAACTTTTGTTTTTCAGGATTGAGATCTCAATTCTCATCACTCTTCTTGCATCTCTATTACTACCTCCTATTGATAGTGCCTTTTTGTTGTTGATGATGTTCTTTTTCTCATTGTAGATTTGTGTGTGTGGTGTAGATTTGTGTGTGTGGTTGCTGTTGCTTTGTGTGAATGGAGCTTGGTGGTTTGGCTGCTTGCTCTGCTGGAGAGGAGGATGATTGAAAGGGTTAAGTTTTTTTTTTTGTCGTAGTATTTTTTTCCTTGGTTTTGTTTCTATCTCCTCTGACTTTTTCTGGGGACAGAGGAGTGTTCCCATGGAATACATGAAAGCTTTGGGAAAGTCAAGGAAAAGCAATGGAGGATATATTGCTAAGGACACCCAGACGAGTACACCTAGCGTCAAGAATAAGGAAATTGCATCAGCCAACAAGTGGGCAAGAAGATAAGGGCAGTACGTGACAGTGGGATGCATAATACTAGTGTTTAGAATTGGTTGCATTTCCGTTCTATATTATGTTTTTGTTTTTTTAATATGTGTATCTTTAAATTGAATTTCTTGGTTTAATTTGGTTGTTTAATTGCAACTATTAGTGCTACCATTATTCAAGTTGATGCATTGAAATCATTTCAACATTATAAATATTAATGCACTAGAATTGAGTAGATTAAGGCCTTGTTGAGATAGAGTCATATGAAGATTAAGTGAGGGCATCAAAAAGAGAAAACCATTAGAACATGATTAATTAAGTTTTAATTATTATAAACTTTAAAAAATTGATTTATTTGATATTTTAAAATAATTTCTATATAAAAAGTTTTCACACGAAATACATCGTTTAGCAGTTTAAAAAACATATTAAAAAAATGAGATAAAATTGTATCTTAAATAAGACAAATTAATGCCAGCTAATATAATTATTGCAGAAAACGCGTGCATCCTACCCAGTTAATTTATTCAACATGCATGCTGAGTTGTTTATGTTGATGAATTTAAATCATTATGCCATACAAACATCCATTCACTATAAATTGAGAAAGATACACATACCACAAATAGTATCATGAAATCCAAAATTGAATAGTAGCTTGATATCTTAGCTAATATATGCCAGCTTTAATGTATAATTTTTATCTACTACCACCGCTAATTTATTCAGTGTGCTTTGCTGTATTACACCATATTACTAAGCATGCTCACCCATCCCAAGTGGGCTCACTCTAAGTATTAGATTAGTTGGTGCTCATTTGTCACATGTTTTGCGAAAACGGAGTGAAAGAATATTACATTGATCACCCAATAAGAGGCTATTAACATCATCACCTTAGAGCCCAAAGAGAAAGGGTCGGCAACCGCGTGTACCAAGCGATTTGGGAGGGGAGGAACAGTACTCCAACCCGTGGCCCTCGTTTGCCTGCCCCCAACCCCCAGAAGGTCAACACGGCTTTGGCCTCTGCCTGCCTGCCCGCCTGGCGCAGCTCCACGCACTATCACTCACTAATCTCTCTCTAATACCCTTTTACCGGCAAGCAGTTGCACTGCTCCAGTAGGAGTAAATTAATCACCACGCGGCGGGTAGCCAAGTTTAATCACCAGTGAATTAGCTAATTAATGGAAGGATCAATTAGCGTTTAGCGCAGTAATTAGCACTCGGTTCGCGAGAGATATGTGTAGAGGTTTAAGTTAGCAGGGGAGGAGAGCAGCGTCGGTCCGGGCGGACCACGTGGGAGGCGTGCATCGGGCAACTGCGGGCGGCGTCTGGTGGCCGTCGGATCCGCGTGGGGCTCCACACTGACACGCCACCTTGGGGACCAAATCCCGAGGCCCCCTCCGCTGGCTCTGTGTGCCGCGGCGCTTGCTTGCATGCTTGCGTGGTATTTTTTAAAATCATTATGATTAATATATTACGATGAATAATCGGTTTATAAATATTTTTTTAATAAAAATTTATTTAGAAATATTTTTTATGCTTGTGTGAGTATGTATGATTAACGTGGGTCGAATTATAATATATATGTTTAGAAATAGTTGTCATTTCTATTTCTTTACGTGTGATTTGAGGTCAACCTCATAAATAGTAAAAGATTAGTATTATGTTTAGGAGTAGCTAAGTTTTATAAAGTGATACATGGTAGATGACACCGTGTAGAGAGATCTTCGCAACGGGTTCCACAAGTTATGCGTGAAAATGCCGAGAAAATCATGAGAAAAATTTGGAGGAATTCAAAGATAAATTAGTGAAAAAAATAAAAAAGAAATTAGAAAAGTTTGGTTGCTACAATAATAATTACACTTAGCATTCAGCTGAATTACATGGGGCTCGATCAAACTAGCATGCACTGTAGTAGGGTGTTAATCCGGTCAGCCAGGAGTCTATGGTGGTTTGCGCGCATAGAGTCCAATACAGACTGATCAGGATTTTCTTTGTGGATGTAGTTTTCACAAAAGAAGGAGAATAATTTAATTTTGGTAAATTATAAAAGGTTTGAAAATTACGAGATAGAGTAATAGTGGGATTATAACTTCTACTCCTACTTTAAGATGAAGATTTTAGGTATAAATATATAAGTATTAATGTTCTATGAGTATATTTTAAGAAAAAAGAAAATCTAGAGTGTAGTTTTGAGAGAGATTAATGTTTTATTTGTATTTTATAGATACATCTTATTAGACGATGATGATAAGGCATGTAGACCGATAGCTAAAAAGTATGACATTTAGTAAGTATGTGATTAGAAATATGTTTTTATTTTATAAAAAAATTAATTTTTGATAATTCTACTATTCACCTATTTATCTTTTATAATAAACTTTATTCCTATATTTCCATCCTACACTTGTTTTTTCTTCTTCTTCTTTTCAGGGTTTTAAAAGGGCTGGCTGGTATTAGCTAAAGATAATTAAGTTGTGTTTGTTTCTCGTGCGACATGATGTGTCATTTGGAGCTTGGTTAGTTGAATAACGATGGGCTGTCACCGATCGTCTGCCTAACTTGTTCGGTTGATTTGCGAGGACGATTAACCGGTTAGGGAGAAGACCGGTTTCACACTCTGGACCCACTAGTCGGTCTGCTCAGCCAACCACCCATCCACTAAACTAGTACAAGAGTTTTGTTGTAAGTTGGTGAGCCAGCTTTACCAATAGGTCCGGCAAATAGTAGCAACCACTAAATATAATGGTCTTGAGCCTTAAAAAGGAAAAAAACTAATGATTTTCTTCACTGTACGGTGATCATAGAAAAGAAAAAAAATTAAAGATATACTACGGGATACGTACAAAATTGGTCTTTTAAATAATTAATTGTTGCACCAAATAGTATCATATTGAAAATGGCCATATGTCACGTTGTTACCGTGGCCAAGCCACCACAAAGTTATGCATACACGGTATTTGTGTTCGGCCATTCCCCACCTTTAATTTGCACCATCTTTGTAGAGAATTTAGATCACTTTGATTAGCTACTAGGAGTAGTGTAGTATATCTTTGTAAATATTACTCCGAAATACCACTGACCTAACTTTATACTGTTTAATAACATGATCCCTTCTTCTAATTTGTAAAGTCGAGTAGACATGCATCATCGTAAAAGTACATTCCTATGGAGATCCTCTTGCATGCATGACAACACAAGGCAGGCATATGTTGCTAGGTTGCTAGGCATGCAAACATATATTCTAGTATAACTTGTTTTAAAACTCACAAACTATATACTTCTATATGCCCAGTACTATTAATCCGCACCACACATACACACGGTATAGTTCTTTTACTTCTAAAACTCTTGTAGCAAAATTTTAATAAACCCCTTTAGAAAAGTATTGTCAAAGACTCAAAAGTGAATCTTTTAGTCATGTCACTAGTCGAAAAGATCAACGTGGTGGCCAAAAGGTTTAATTTTTTGATCAATGGTGTACATTTGAAGTTTTTAGTAAGGGATTTGTGGCTGATCTTTATTTCTTTCTTTGAGCGTATATTAAAACAAAGTACTCGTGGATTTGTACATATAATGTACATACGTCATAGTGTGCGTTTATGTAATCAAGAAAATCATTAAAAACGTCTTTAAAAATATATAAAAAAATATTTCAGCCTCGCAGATCCTTTGCTGCAGAAGATCCCAGCCGGCCGGCCGGCCGGCGGCGACAGGGACGGCTCGACGAGGCGGCCAAAAACTTGGTTAGGGTCACCATCCCCGACAGCATGCCACTATCTCGCCGCTCGCCTCATCTAATTAATATTATCTCTCTCGTGTCCCCTAATTAATAACCACCACGAACTAGTAATAATTAATTAGTCATGTCTTAATCCTCCTCCTGATCCTAATGCAATTAGCTGCAAAGCGCAATTAGCACGCACGTACAGCTGGGGATGATATATCGATGTAACCTCGCTGAGTCGACTGCATTTTCGCCCTTTTTGTTAGCCACACATATTAGTAATTTAGCATTCGTAGTTGCTCGAGATGCACTAGCAACAGTAGATTCTTCTAGCTTTGGTGAGTCCCCGATCGATCGAGTGCGCCCGCACGACTCATCTACGTGCTGGACGATTTGTTTACGCATGTGTTTTAGCTGTTTTAGTGTGGGTTTCAGGATAGAACAGATACGTCTTAATTTAATCGATGTTTCTTTTTGGACCGCGGAGGATCTACTGAATGGGTGCATTGAGGATCTCTTAACCGTTGGATTGAATATCAATGGCTCAGATTAGTTGCTATAGTACGACCGATACATTGCATTTTGACTAACAGTAGAATCAGTCACTTCTGCCCACTATAGCAAATTTGTTATCCTTTCATACAATGGCCTTGTTTGGGGAGCTCTTCCAAATAGTGTTTTTTATTCAGATTGTGAGAATTAGAGCTATAGAATTAAAAAAATAAACTACAAGCTTAAAATTTCATATAACTCAGTTTTTTTTTAAATTCTCACTAGCTGACTACTCATTAGCTAATTTTCAGAATACCAGCTCCTCCAACAGGGCCAATGTCTACCAAAATCCCCATTCTTAGATAGTTGCTCACATAGTAGAGCTAAACACAGTAGAAAAATGAGGGTTATTTTCAGAAAAAGGATTAAAACCCATGAAAAATGAGGGTTATTTTCAGAAAAAGGATTAAAACCCATAGTAGAGCTAAACATATATCTTACAAACAAATAAATTGTACGAAATGAGGGGTATTTTTATTTTTCCACGGAAATAAAATTGTTTTTATGTAATACTCCTGCAGAATTATTGTGAAATTCTAGTATTCTAGAAGCTGAAGGCAGAATTTTGGGACGCTGGGGATTACAGTGCTTTTGAATTGATCTAGGTTGGCTGCGCCTGCGTGGATGCGTGATGGGTACTGATGCATGCGGCTTGCCATCTGATGATCTGATCCCGTAGGTACGTACGTGACGCCCACGGGCGCGCCTCTATTCTGCGCTCCGTGTCGGCTCGGTGATGCAGCACACTACCTATAACTCCAATATACATACCCTAATATATTGAAACCATTTCATCGTATTGGTATTGATAGATAATGTCTAAGGATAGTCTAAATCCACGAAAAGACAAGAGTTTAATTTAAAGGTTAAAAAAAGATCTAATCTAAAGTAAGAATATTTAGTTTTATTGATAAGACAGTAAATAAAAGTGAGAGTAATAAAACTAGAGGATAATGTTTATTTCATACAACTATATATAATAACTATTAGCCAATTAGATAACAATTAAAATATTATTCATAATCAACTCAAGAGAATTCTAATGAGTCATCTTGATTGCATGTACTAAAGTTTAAATTAAAATTGATTTATTGTTTTTAGTAGTAAAATATTATTTTACTTTTAACACTGTCTTATGAATTTCATCGCTCGGCGCCGTACACCGCGCATGGCATGGCACGCCACGGACGGATTGAGTCACAGACACGCACGCGCCGACACCACGGCCGAGCAGCGCAACGTACGTACAGCCGACAGCGGCACGTGCCCGCGCCGCGCGTGGGCTCCCTCCGTGCAGCACGCGACGCCGGGCAGGGCATGTCGCCGCACCGCACCCCAGGCACCACACCAATCAGCACATTTTCACATAATCTGCAATTCCCAGTCCAGTATGTTATGTTCAATTCAAGCACAGATATCAACTGCTGTTTAATGTTTATGGCAAGTTGGCAACTTAGCATAACCATTCTGATGATCTCATTCACCAATCTGAATACACCAGCTCCAGTTTTTGCACATGAACAACTTAGCGTAACAACTCTGACGATCTTTATTAACTAATCTGAAATACATGGCTCCAGTTTTTGCACATGAACGAGCCAGGAAGAAAAAGAAGCTTGAGAAAATGGAAGGATCTCTGAATCAAGCAAGAGGGTAACCAAACAAAACAGCAGGGCAGGGCGGGGAAGGGTTTTCTGATATTTTTGGTCAGGCGTGCATCGTCGCCGTCTTCTTGAAGTCGATCTTGTCGACCTTGACCTCACCGTCGATCAGCTCGTAGACATAGACGACCACGCGGAGGCCATCGATGTCCATGAGCACAAAGCTCGGGTTCACGTCGTAGGTGATGCCGCTGTAGGCGCCCGTGGCAGAGCCGGGGTTGATGACGACTCCCCCCTCATGCTTGTACGCCTTGAACTGGTGGGTGTGCCCTGTGACCAGGATGTCCACGTCCAGCTGCCGTTGGAGCATCGCTAGGGAGTCCAGATCGCCCCATGGAACAACCTAGTGATCGACCCATACAACATGGCCAGAAAAAAGATTAGGACACAATGCAAAAGGAAATCAATTCTGACACTGACTGATCAGACTCTTGGCACGTACTAACAAAAAGTAAGGCAGATTATTGACCCATTAAGGCACTTGACTACAGGGATTCAAGAGCGACAATAATTCACAAATAAACGCGCTTGCAATGCGCTCGTCCCTTACACATGTCAACATAGATAGATAGTTCAGGTTCTCATACATAGTGCAAGACATGGCTTACTCAACTTGTTAGTGGTGCGCAAGATACAGTGCAGAATATGGTGAACGCAGCAACGGATACAGTGAACCAACATCGTGAATGGTTCTGCACAAGTCAATGTTCAAGATACAGCACATGGTTTGTTTTATTTCCTAGTGAACATGCTTATGTCCCCAAGGAGGAAGTATCACGTCAGTTTAAGGATATGGGTGCTTATGTCGCCGAGGAAGTATCACATCACTTTGGATATGGGTCAATGCAAATAGGTTAACACTTCAATTTTCTGCCACTAAGGCTGCGTTTGAGACGAAAAAAAAAAGAAAAGGAGGAAAAGATACGCAAAAGAAGATAGGCTATTAATGTATAATTAATTAGGTATTAATTATTTTAGATTAATATATTTTTTCAGCAATTTTTTTATAGAAAATTTTTTAAAAAATCACAGCGTTTGATTCGAAAAACGTGTATATAAGAAAATGAGGGACTCTCTTCTTCTCTCCTTCTCTCCAACTTGCGATGCTGCAACAGGTGGAAAGCAAATATACACACGCTCATCCACTACCCCGCAGTCGGTGGGAAACCATATGACATCCATTGAACAAAATAACATCTTTTTTCATGAGCCTAGACCATTTGAACATACATTGACTGCTGCAATATTGCAACATCTCAAGTTCAGAACATAAATGGCGCAGATTTCCATAAGCTAACAAAACATCCCAATAAAGAAGATATATCAACTACAGAAGATGGCAATTAACACTGAGGAAGGCCGTGTTTCTACAGGAACGTTACAGGGTAAAGTAGACATCTGCAGTTATTACAATTCAAATAAGGTACAGCATAAATGTTCATGTCGGTCACTAATCAAACTTAGAACTGATAGTAATTATTTCCAGGGGAAAAAAAAGTCTTCTGTAAAGTGTAAACACACAAGGCTAATGTAACGCGATGTGTTAAAGTGCTTTATTTTGCTGCAAGGATGCAAACCATGTAGTGCCCGAGCTACAAAGTAAAAACAACAAGAAAACCTTTTAGCATATACTAGAGTTAAAACTCACCGAGTCTCACATTACGGTTTAGATACATTAATAACTATTTTCTAAGCACTTCTATTTAAGTATATATCTTTTAAGCGTATCTCAATATTTCAAGTTCACATGTTAATTTTGATTTTTTTTCTCTACTCATATTATTATCTTCACTTAGGATTTTACAGTATAATAGTAACTCTAAAAGTCTTCTTTAGATATAGCCAAACCATCTCAACTACTGTTAGTCAAGCTTTTTTTTAATTGGTGTTACTCTAGCCGATCATATATATCATAGTTTCGGACTTGATCTATTCTTATATGACTATAAATCTAGTATAACATACGTATTTCTGTAATATTAAACTGTTGAATATATCATATTTTTTAACCTAACATTCTGCTATATACAGTATGGAAGGTCTAATCGCCGTTTAACTTTTTTTAGCTTCTAGAGTACCCTCTTATTACAGATAATACCAAATACTTAGCGTCGCTTCATCCACTCTGTTTTAATTCTATAGCTAATGTCTGCATCAATATTTTTATTCATCTATAGTATCGATCTTAGATATTAAAAGATATACTTTTTAAACACTACTTAACCTCCTAAACTTATATTTTTCTTCTTGTGTACAATGTTGCTAAAGTCACACATTAAGTATTTGGTATTAATTCTACTTACTCTAAAATCTTTAGACTTAAGAGTCTGTTGGCACAGCATAGTTTCCTATTTACTCCCGTCCGACTCTTATCAATTAACACTACATCATTTGCAAAGAGTATATACTAAGATATATTCCCTTGTATATTTTTTATAACCTCATCATTACCAAAACAAAAAGATATCGGCTTAAGGCTAATCCCTGATGTAGTTTTATAGCGTTGTTGTACATGTACTTAGGCTACAAACCATTACAAATATTTAAAATGTTTAGCCCAAACTCAAATTGGCATTTGAAGAAATATAAATGATAAGATTGCTAATAGATACTAGCATTGTTTATTTATAGAAACCAAAGGAGCAACATTTTGGTTTAGCAAGAATCAAATATTCTTGTATCCATTCCTAGTAGAGTGTAACATTTAATTAACATGGCCTCATGTGAAACAATACATGATCAGATACGCATGGACTGAGCATATCAAATAGCAAATTTAGGACTGTTGCAAAAAAAAAGTAGCATATTAAAAGTCTAGTATCTCTGATTCATGGACATGACCCTCATACTAACAAGGTTAAGGAAAGTTCTTGGGTCAAAAGCAAACCTGATGACCATGGCACAGCCCTATCTTGAACTGACCAATAGTAAGTGTCTTAGTCTCTGGGTAACGAGCATCCTCATCATATTCACCTCTGGTTATGTGGAGAACAGGACAAAGGCTTTTCAGGTAGTCATGAACTTCCTATAGGAAAATTACAAAAAAAATATCAGTCCATACTTTATCAGACCAAAAGATAAATAGTTTCATACTGTAAGCCAGTGTCAATAAATCAGTAGATGAAAAGCCACTACCTTACTATTGTCCTGATAACCATGTTAATGCAATACAAAGTTCAAAAGAAAGAACAGTCCAATAAAAGAAACAACACAAGGATCAAGAAGGCATTCATCATGTGAAGAAGCCGAAACAACAACAACAATAAATTCTTTCAGTCTAAATAAGTTGAGATAGGCTAAAGTTAAAACCCAACATAAGTCTTAAATCACGTTTCAGATATATTAATAACTGCTTTTCAAACACTTCTATTTAACTACAGATCTTTAGATAAATCTTAATATTTCAAATCCTTTTTTATTGTCTCTTACTATATCAATTTCGGTCGTCATCTATCTCTACATATATTATTATCTTGACTTAAGATTTTCACAATGTACTGATGTTTATAGGGTCTCCTTTAGACATTACCAAACCTTCTCAACCGATATTGAAAAAGTTTTTCTTCAATTGATGTTACTTCTATCCGATCACATATATCATCATTTCGGACTATATCTATTCTTGCATGACCATAAATCCAGCATAATATATATATTTCTGTAATACTCGGCTGTTAAAGATATCATCTTTTTATAAACCAATATTCTGCCTATAAAACTTATATTTTAACTTCTGCAATACTCTTTTATCACAGATAATACTAGACGCTTAGTACCATTTCATTAATCATACTTTGATTCTATGATTAACGTCTGTATCAATATCTCTATTTATCTGTAACATCGATCCTAGATATCGAAAGGTATCCTTCTTAGAAATATATTTGACCTTCTAAATTCACATCTCACTCCTCGTGTGCAATAGTACTAAATTCACACCTCAAATATTGAATCTTAGTTTTGCTTACTCTAAAATCTTTAAACTCAAGAGTCTACCGTCACAACTTTAGTTGCCTATTTACTTACGCCTAGCTCTTATCAGCTAATACTATATTATCTACGAAGAGCATACATCAAGTGATATTCTCTTGTATGTTCCTTGTAACATCATCAATTATCAAGATAAAAAGATACGGGCTTTGCTAATTCTTAATATAGTCCTACTCCAATCGAAAAGTATCATATACTATCATCATTTGTTCGAACACTAGTCATAACATTGTAGTATATGTACTTGATGAGAGTAACATACTTTATTAGAACTTTATATTTGTCTAAAACCCACCACATAACATTTCTTGATATATTGTCATAAGCCTTCTTCAAATCAATAAAAACTATGTATAGATTCTTCTTCTTCTCTATAAATCGCTTCATAACTTGTCTTATTAAAAAAATTGTTTCTATAGTTAACAGTTCGGGTATGAAATCAAATTGATTCATAGAAATTCACGTCGTTCCTCTCAAACAGTACTCAATAACTCTCTTATGTAGCTTCATAGTGTGACGTATCAACTTAATCCCCCAATAATTACAACTTTAGATATCTTCCTTATTTTTGTAGATTGGTACCAATAAATTTCTCCTCCAGTCCTCAGGCATCATGTTCGATTAAAAATATTGTTAAACAACTTAGTTAGACATACTATAGCTATATCCCCGAGACATCTCTACATCTTGATTGGAATACCATCATGGCACATCGTCTTACCCCTTTTATCATTTTCAAAATTTCTCTAACATCAGATTCTTGGATCATCCGCATAAAGCATCTATTGGTGTCATCTAACGAGTCGTCCAACTGGACGGTGGTGTACTTGTTCCCACCATTGAACAAATTGTCAAAATACTCTTGACATCTATGTTGAATCTAATCATCTTTCACAATAGTTGCTCTCTTTCATCCTTAATGCAGTTAACTTGGTTGAAGTCTCTCGTCTTTCTATCACGTGCACAAATCCTTCTATAGATATTCTTCTCTCCTTTCTTCGTACTCAAACGTTGATAAAGATCCTCAAAAGCCTATCTATTTGCCTTACTCATAACTCATTTTATAGTATTCTTTGCCACTTTGTACTTCTCTATATTGTCCGTACTCCTGTTATACTATAAGCGCTTATAACATTCTTTCTTCTTCTTAATGGTTTTTTACACGTCTTCATTCCACCATCAAGTGTCTTTAGTTTTGCATCCACTCTTTTTAATCACTACAAATACCTCTGAAGCAATCTTCCAAATGCATGTTGTCATCTTTTCACATGTTATTTGCATTATTTTCTTTCTTCCAAGAGCCCCCTCAATAACCCTTTCCTTAAAAACATTTGATGCCTCTTTTTTCAATTTTTATCACTTGGTTCTTACAATTTTGACTTATTTATCATTATAAGCATGCACCAGAAAGCGAAAGTCGGCAATCACTAACATATATAGAGAAACCACATATTCTCCAGATAAAACCTTATAATCCATACATACTCGTTTATCCCCTTATTTTATAAGGACAAAGTCAATCTAGCTATAGTGTTGCCGCTACTAAAAGTCACTAAATGGGATTGTCTCTTACTAAAAAGATATTAGCTATCATCATATCAAAAGTTATAGCAAAGTTTAAGATTTACTCCCTCTTTATTTCTAACACCATATCCGAAACCTCTATATGCCGTCTACAAACATATACCTGTTATACCTACATGTCCATTAAGATCTCCTCCTATAAAAGGTTCCTCACGAATAGATACAGCTCTAACCAAGCTATCTAACTCTTTTTAGAAATATCTCTTAGTATTTTCATCCTGACCTAATTAAGAGGTATACGCACTAATTACGCTTAAAAAGCTAACAACAAGCAAATAATTCTTCAGCTGTTATTTCATTATGGTCCCACAATTGCTGGCATGGATCCTTAATCCTGTAGGAGACATCAACTTGTCTCTGTTCTATCTTCTTCGGTCTCTTTAATATGGTTTATTATGCAGCCCTCTAGTATAAACAATTTCAAATTATTGTCAACAGAACTGATGTAATCTTTTGAGCTTGGTGTTCTTGAAATCTATAAAACCTATGGTTTAGACAACTCCACATCTTGTACTTTTGGTATATAACAGTAGTCCTAATTTAAAAATAACAATTATGGGCCTCTTCCGCCTAGCTGCAATTTAACTTTATTTAATGGCTGTTCAGAGCTAAAACTAAGCTACGCAGGTGAAAGCTTGAGCATCTCCTGTGATGTTAAATCCTTTTCTTTTTCCTATACTAGTATCACAAAATAAGCTGAAAGCAGTGCAAGCATGGGCAAACAGGTTAATTATCATGATAACCATCCTATTTGAAATTATTGATTCTGTAGCTTCTAGAAGCCAACTGTTTACATTTAAAATTCTAAAGTGTGAATTGACCATCCAAACTTGTATCAGCACAAATATAGTTCTATGAGTAGACGCAATATTTGGCAGGCAAATAGAGTTCCTTTAATCATGTTCCTTAGTGATACATAAGTTATCTTGGAAAAGCTCCTCATAGTATCAGAGAAAAGTTCACTGAAAACAATCTATATAAGAGAAAGTTCATTTAAATTAAATTAGCATACACAAATTGCCTTGTGTAATTGTATTCAGTGCACAGTTGCACATTGAGAGTTTACCCCTGCAAATTTCTAACGAGAAATGGAGATCTCTGTTACCAAGATGTGAGATGAGCAGCCATTTGTCTGATGTACATCAAAAGTACAGAGTCCATTAATAAATTGGAGAAGCTGTTGCTTTTGAGAAAGCATCAATAGTGGGGAAAAGAGTGACCCTTGCAAAGATGCCACAAAAAAAAAAGGTAAAACATCAGGAAATAAGTTCACCAATCATTACACTAAAATTCCTGATCGCAAGGGGAAAAGGATATTGAGTCTATCTACTGTAGTCAACAATCATGAAGTGTCTGATAGGACAACCTAGATCCCTTAATACTCTGTTAGAAGAAGTTTTCCTACTATATGCGGTGACCAATTATTTGTTTCCAGAATAATTCATAGTAACAACTGCATTTTCTTATGTTCTATGTGTGTCTATCAAGGACCAAGTTGCAACTGGAATTTAAGTTCAACCTTCCAGAACTGGCATTTTCTTATGTTCTATGTGTCTTCCAGAATTATTTGTTCTATGTGTAACTTGGTGAAAACAATGCAGGTATCACCAACTGGAATTTAAGCTCAACCTTCCAAAACCAGGCCCTTTGGTAGAATGAAAACTAATGGTGCTCATCAATCATCAATAGGTTTTAAGAAAACGAAACATCACATTTGGCCCCATTTTGTTTTCTTGTTCTTCCTCTTTTGAAATTACATTTGATCCCATTATTTCTTAGAAATGTACATTTGACCCTAATCTTTGATCCATGTAGAGGGTGGGTGTAAGCTCACGTAGTGATAAAGGTATCCATCCGCTCATCGTTTTCTCCCTCCAGTGCTCAAAATTATTGTACCTCTGCTTCAAATAAACAACAAATCATACAAGGTAATCTCAGACCAAAACCAGCGTCCTGACCTCAATAAGGAATGAGTGATAAAACCAAATTCGCAGGACAATGCTAAACAGCACGTTACAAAGTAGTCAACCAGATTGGACGGGTGCGCCAGTACACAGAATCGAGACAGAGAAACCGCAGGAGGAAGGGGCAGCAGCTAACCTTGATGCAGAGGTTTCCGGTACAGATGATGTGCTGGATCTTGCCCGGGACGAGCATGGACTTGAACTTGGCCGGCAGGTCGACCGCCCGATGCGGCACGTGCAGATCCCCGAGCGCGAGCACCAACACCATCTCCTCCTCCTCCTCCTCTCCTTCCCCCAACCCCCTACTCCACAAACCAACCGGAAACCCGCTCCCCTCGCCGCCTCCGCCCGCACCGCTTCGAGCTCGCCGCGATCCGGCTCAAATCCCTAGCCCCCCACCACCGCGCCCCAGAGGTGACTGAGAGGGAGAGAGCTCGATCGATTCTGCGGGCGAGCAGGACGGGATCGGGAAGAGGCTCCCCGCCGTTGCGTCGCCGTCGCCGTCCGATCGGTTACGGAAGTTTTGGGGGATCTCTGTTTTTTCTTTTCCTTCTTCTCTTCGAGCGTTGGATGCGGAGAGGAGGAAGAAGAAGAGCAGGTGGGGCCTAGGAGGTGAAGTAAAGGGCCATGGGCCCTATAGGGGTTGAGAAACATGGGTTGGTTGCTAGGCTCTGGGCCGGAAATTTATGGGCCTCCATTGTTTACACGTTTATCATCGGTTCCTTTCTCCGGTGGTGAAGTGCCATTTCTGCTTTTCTCCTCGTCATCTTCTAACCTGCTGTTTCTTGGTACTATTCTCTCGGTTTTTAAATGTATAACATAAAACAAGTTACAATACAATAAATAATACTTACATATTTTTTTAATAAGATGAATGTAAAAGCTATGTTTAAAAATAAATAGTGTCGTGATTTAAAAACAAAAGTAATGCTCTGGTTTTAACATTATGATATTTACTATGACAAATATTTTTATAATATATAATTCACTTATTATTAATATTTAAAAATAAATATGTTTAACTTAGTTAAAATGATAAATAATTTAAAACACAAATAATAGAGCCTTAGCGACATGACCGTGATAATTTCTGCCTAACATACGTGTTTCCGGGACACCGGGTCAACCAGCTGATTTCCTAGAAACTGAACTTGGTTGAGTTTGCAATACCTTGCGTCATTCTGCCACAGTTTTCTTCTAATTGTAACTGGGTTTGAGTTATTCGGATTATGTTTTCTTGACCACTGGAGATTTTTTTAATTATGGAGTCGGTCAACAGAGGATGAGGAATTTGGCTCTTCATAACAACACTGTCACACTTGTACGGCATAAGACAAAAGGGATAGTGAGCGACTTTTGTTTCTGTGGTATTCTGATTACGCAAAGTGATCGAAACAATTAGATTACGTCTGATTCAAGTTGATCTAAACAAATTAATGTCCTATCGAATTACATACGACTTGTTCATCAACTAGAACACCTTGTATTGTCCTTTAAAAAAGAGTATGCTATGCCTTTGTTGCAGAATGTGTTCGTGATGGATGATATGTTTGCCTCTAATTTTCACTCTCACGAATTAACATATATAAATTGTAATTGTTTGACTGTTTGGCCCTCCAAGATTCGGAGTGATGGTGTGAGCTGATTAAGTTTTTTTTTTGCAAGACTAATTGATGAAGAACATGAGCCAATCAGGCTCCTCTGCTTCCGTCACAACCTTGACAGCCATCTAATGGTGCACCAACAACGCATGGTTATTATTGTATTACAGGTGGCTATGTTTTCTTCTACCTCTGTTTTATATTATAATATATTTTGATTTTTTTTCTAACTTCTTTTAACTTTAATCAAATTTATAGAAAATTATAGCAATATTTTTAATTTAAAATAAATATAGTATCAAATTATATCCAATACTGTTATTATAGATGTTGCTAAGTTCTTTAATAAAATTTTTAATAAATATATATAGTAATTTGACTTAAAAAAGTCAAAACATCTTACCATATAAAACAAAATAAATAATAATATAAACTTTATTCAGTCAAACTAATAATACTAGCATTCACATCTCTCCAAGATTGAATGTGATCAAGTATTAGTTAGGGATTAGGGAGAGATGAGGGTTGATCAAATTAAATGTGCTCACTAAATCTATATGGCTTTTATTGGGTGAAACAAATCAACATTAGCGCTGAGGGGAGAGATGTGCAGCCTAACATACTGTACAAACAAATTTATGATCACATTATGGCTGTCCTGAATCTAATTTTATGAAACTTCTGTATTAAAGGTTTTTCATAAAATACACTTCGAAAAACATAACAATAAATAAATGAATAAGAAAGTAGACACTCAATAAACTGTTAAGAAGACATCCTTAATGAACATACGATACTTTATAACTTTTGATCCGAGCCTTCATCGGTAAAATAGACATACGTGATCGTACACGTTCACTAACTTAGAGTCATAGCAGGCAGCAACTACAAACCGATCCTCAATCGTTGCATGCATTGCGAATATATGCGTGGTTCATCATTAATCACAGGTGAGAATAGAGTATTTTTATTAACGAGCCATTTGTAAAGATACTTGCTCATTTTACAGAAAATCTTTCTCTCTAGTCTCTCTTTTTCTCACCCCTTCTCATCCTCTCCTAAGCTCTTTTTTCACTCTTACCTTCTTCCTCTCTTCACTCCCCCTCCCTTTTCCTCTTCCTCCCTCCCTCTTCCTCTTACCTAGGTTGGAGGTCAAGGCAATGGCTTCAACAGGTAGGGCACACGGCGATAGCCCCACTCGCCTCCCTTCATCACAAGTGTGGCTCAGTAAGGATGACAACGACGAATAAAGGCAACGTGACGTGGATCGAGACCTTCCAATCTCGATCAGAGATGGATGGCATCGGATCCGGCTGTGAGCATGCAATCCTTCCCTACCTTGCATGGATTGGAGGATGTGGAGCTCAGCAGAGCGGCATAGAGTAACTCAACGGTGCTTGATCACAACGACCACGGTGGAAAGCTCAATGGCGTGGATGAGTGGATTGAGGTGAAATAGCCTAACAAGCTTCAAGGCTAACACAAATCGAGGCAGCGTTGTCGATGAGCTTTGAGGTCAGCGCAAGTCAATGCAACATGGCTCAGTGAGCTCCAAAGCTTAGTCAGTGGTGGAAAGACCCTTTGAGTATGTTCTCCTAGATCCCCTCCCATTCCTCTCTCTCAGATCTAGCCAGAAGGGAGAAGACCGATGGCGGCGACCTATAACTTGGTAAGGGTGGCAACGACGGCTCCTCCACTCCCTTTGTTGGCCGGATGGGAGAAGGTTGGCAGCGGTGATGGCATGCAGCTCGACACTTCGGGTGGTGATGCTGAAATGATGGCAGCAACGACCCTTGTCCCTACCCCTCCCTTTCTCAAATCTATCCAAAGGGGAGGTGGCAGCATGTGACTCGATAGGTAGGGGTGGTGGTGACAATTTAAGGGTGTCTAGGCGAGCTCGTTGACAACGATGGTCCTCGATTGACTTGGCGAAGATGACTATGGTGAAAGGTGGCTTAAGGGCATTAATGCTAGCTTCATCGGTATCTAGGCGATAGCGAGACGACAACTTCTATACTTATAGGTGACTTAAGAGGCCATATATGAAAATTAATTTTTTTCAGTCGGCTAAACATATTGATCGTCTAAAAATTACATATTTTTTATAGGTGTTTACTAGTAGATGGCTTCTGTAGCTATAAAAAAACTTATTGGTGTCACTTGTAAAAATGGTTTTAAAATAGTGGATCCAACCACCCATGGAACATGTGGTTATCACGGTAGGGTTGTATGTTATTATGGTGTGTAGACCTTTGGAGGACTCACATGGGGGAAAAGCTATTTGGGCAAAAGCTCAATGCATCGATGCGTGTGAGGCAGCTTAGCTGGGAGGGACGGACTAGTGGCCATCTGCTACATATGACACAATCGCAATAATTTTGCGAGGATGTAAACACCTACTGATTGGTCGATTGGTTTCCCCGACAGGATACTTCGTAGCAGATATTTCTTCCTTCCAATCAATAATTCAGCAATTGAATTAGCGATCGGTCGATCGAGCACGAGCTGTTTCTGTCTGCTGATTAATTTATTAACCAACTTGCTTTTCGGAGCGTTCGTTGCAATGCATTTCGTGTAGACAATGTTCAACAAATTTTCCCTATAGCTATACAATCCAAAACCAAATTAAACCTCACACTCTCAAAATCATCTCCATATCTCTAGCCATATATCCACCACTTTCATACACCTACTGTAGTGTCTTCACTTAAATTAATTTTTTTCCTGATATGACGTTATATTCACTATCCTCTGTTCCACTTTATCCCATTTGTAATTTTTCTTTCTTGTCTTTAGCTATTGTTAGATCGATTATCTCCAAAACATTCTTATCGTCGTCGTCCATATTTATCTTCTATTATCATTCCTCTATATTAACATATAAACTTTCCCTTATCATTTAGTTGTGGTTGTTCCAACCTCCAAATCCCACATAGAACCCCAAACAATGAACTTGAGATTCAATTTCCACCGCACTAGTGTAGACAATCACCCCAATCAAATCACAAACTTCATGACTCTTCCAACAGCATTTATGAATTAGATTGTTTTATTTTTTCCGAATGGAATTATTTTGGCCGTATAGCTGTGGGTTGTTCATCCATCTAAAGATAAAACAACTTATCCAATCAAAATCGATAAATTTTAATAGAAAGAAGGAGATAATCATATATATTAGACTAGTCCGACCGACCATTGATAGGGTAAAAAGTGAAACAATACCTATGTAAAATAAGCTTTAAAAAAAGGTTTCACCACTCACCAGTCTACTTGGAACACACACTTTTGGCTGGTATGCGTGGTGATGTGCTGTTACCGTAAAGGATGGCCAAACTGGACGCGTCCCCTCAGTTATCTTCCTCTCCGTCCCCACGGGTCAAAAAATTGCCCATCTCCATTACCGTCAAATACAACGGAAAAGCTTTATTCCCATCCCTGTCCCCACACGGAAAACTGATTTGGGATCTCTATCCCACCTAAAACAACATATGCATATCAAAGTACATATATAGCACAACATATATATTCACTATCAATATATATCCATTAATTTACATGATAAAAACATAATATTATTATTTGTTAAAAAGCACAACTAACATAATCACATAATAATACGAGTATGACCATTGCGGGTCTCTATAGGGAGCCAGGACTGGGAAGAGAGCACCATCTCTGTTCCCACAAAACCCAACGAGACATGTTTGCTCTTATTTAGTTTTCTGTGGATAATTAATTTGAACCATTTTCGCTCGCTAACAGAATGATTCTCCGCGGACAAACCGGAGAACGGGGCCGTTGTCCTCTCTACCTGCGGCGTCACATGCACGTGATGCGACCACCCCGGATATGGTAGCCCGTACACACGTACGACCCCTCTGCTTAGCCGAGCCAACGCTCACGGGCTGCACGCGCTGTAATGTGGGCCCGGGTCTCCAGCCACTGGCCGGCCGGCTTTCAACGTGGACTCTGCGCCGCGCATGCGAGGCTTGTATTGGGACGGGTTGCTCTGCTTCCATGTGGAAAAGTTGCTCGGCTATCGATTCTTTTCTTTCCAACCCAGTGGAAAAAGCTCAAGTTGCGCTGCTAATATTAAAAAAAGAGGGGCGCAAGTTGCAGTTTCATATTAACCTTTAGATTCTCTCTTTAATTTCAAATAAAAATAGAAATGGACAGTTAATCTTCCAGGATGAGAGCTTAGGCAATGAGGTTTATATAGAAGCTTAAATACCGAGTAAAATGTCCCAGCGTGTCTAGAATATTATTGGTAGTCCAATCGGGTAATCCAGTGGCCTTTGAGCTAGAGATAAGTGCATTTCTTTTTCAGTACTGTATATACAACACAACACTTACATATGTATTTTCTAACACACGATTAAACAGACAGAAACTAATAGCACAAAATAACAGTTAAATTCGAAAACACACGATTTGTTAATATTTGTAGGTATCCTTATACTTACAAGATTTATATATTTTTTGTAGGATTATTTGGACTGAATAAAGGACAAAGGAAATAGCTATGTATAGTTCTTGCTTATGTCATCGAGACAACTAGTGAAAAACATAATAGAGGCTCCTTTGGAATGGGGAAAAGCAAAAAGGAAAAGTAGAGGATTCAAGAACCTATAAATTTTTAGGTGCTGTGTATCCTAAAAAAAAGGTCAATAGCAGATAGAGAAACAATTTAATTTCACATACACATACCATCATATAATAATTGAAATAGAGAGTTAAAACGGCCACAAAATCTCTGTCACAGGAGATATCCCGGATCCATCTCTCCAGAAAGTTCAAGAAAAAAGAAAAACATAATCCAAAAACCATAAAAAGAAGATGAAACCGGATAAAAAGAAAAAAAAACCCTCCTGTGCTGCAACCGCCAGTGTGTGGGCTACCCGCCTGGGCAGTGAGTGCGTGAGACGGCCACTGGGCCCCACGCGCGCCTTGTATTTTCCCGAAAACTATATATACCTCCCCGCTCCCTCTCCTCCCCCTTTCCCTTTCCTCCCCCACACCCACCCACCCCATTCCCTCTCTCCCCATGCCCTAGATGTCCCCCTCCCCCTCCGCGTCGGCCTCCTCCACGCGCTGCGCCGCCGCCGCCGCCGCCCTGTCCCTGCGCCGATCCCCCCAGATCTCGCGCGAATCGGCCTCCCTGGCCGCCCCGGATACCCGATTCGGCTGTCGCGCTGCCGGAATCGGCGCCGATTTGGGGGGATTTTGGTGAGAGGGGGTCTGGTCGTCTAGGCGGCGTAGAGAGGGGGGTTTTCCCCGCCGGTGGATGGATGCCGTCGAGCTGCCTCTTCCGGCCAAGGTGGATTTCGGGAAGATTTTGACTTCCGCTGCGGTGGAGGGGCTTGAGGGAGGGGGCGGCGGTGGGGGTGGGGATGTTTTGAGGCGCTGCGCAGATGCGGATCGACGCCATGGCGGTATAATCTCTTCTCGCTCCTTATCTTTTGCTTGGTCCTGCCATGGGTGGACTGGATGTTTCTTCTCATGGCGGAAGTGGAAGAAGTGGGTGTGATTTCAAATGTTTACGGGGTGCCAGTTTGACTTATCCTTGGGATATAAATCGCGTGAATTCTCCTGCGCGTTGTGGATTTTAGTGGGGATGCTATGATGATTTATTGCAGTGGGGAACGATTTCCATTTTCTTTTGGAGATGGGGTTGCCGGTTAGACGTTACAGATTTCGTCGTTTGTGCTCGGTGCCTGGATTGGTTTGCGCAAAAACACTTCGATTGTGTCTTGCTCCGATGTGCTCTCCCCCGTGGTTCTTTGATTGTGTGTTGCTTCGACGTGCTCTCCCCTGTGGTTTAGTGAGTGCCACAGAATATATGATGATGTGTTTGATGCGGAACGACTGACTTTAGGAAGAGTTTTCTGTAATATTCTCATCGTTCTGGCGAGCTTCACTAGCATGGGTGCTCACCTTCTGTTCCAAGGCCCAGGGTTTCTTGTTGTAGGCAGCTAGAACATTCTAGCAGGTTGTTGAATTGTTATTTGAGAAACTACCAGCTAACAAGATTTTGCAAGCTTTGAGTCCTTACGTCCAGGACAAGATAAAACAAAAAACATTCATTCTTTTTTTTTCTTGAAACCAAGAAATGTCCAAGTATTCAATTCCAAAATACCTTAAAAAGAAATCCAAATAGGCATGCGTGCTTACTGTGATGAAACTTGTTAGCACTCTACCCACACGAGTGGTTCCTTCACCAAGATAGAATTGCCATTGCAGCCTACTCCATGACTCAAGCCCTGATGAATGGAACAAATTAGAATTTGGATTTGCAAGAAATGAAGATATGGAGGATCTAAATGCAATTAAGAGGATATATATATATATATATATATATTTAAAAAACTAGATTACTCTATGTCCTGAGCACTAATCAATGGAACAAATTAGCTGTGCAATTTGAAGAAAAAGAAAAGCAACTGAATTCTGAATGGATTCAAGAGCTAGAAGGAAGATGGTAGAAGAGGAAAGAAGGGAAATAGTTACCTGCTTCTTGGAGTTGCACGAGAGAAAAGTCTGGAAAGAGAGAGAGTTGAGGGGATAATAAAGATGGGAGCTGTGTGTATTTGGTGCAGGTGGTGGGAGCCTTTCTAGGAGACTGAGCTTTGTGTGTTTTTCTTTGTTTGGTGCCAGATTTTTTGCTAGCTTCCTGGGTTTTTCACTGCTTCATAGTGTGGGAAGGTGACCGTAGTGTCAGCTTTACACACTCACGCATGAAGGGTGCAACTGAGGCGAATGATTTCCTTGCCACAAGTTTGGCGCAAAAAACTATGACAAAGGATTTGGCAGCTACCAAACTTTCTTTGGCAACCTAAAGTGTGGTAGTCCAACAAACAATAGGCTAACTGGTTGTGGTATGCCTAACTTGAGTTGTGGCAACTTAAATCACTTATCCAAACAACCCCTAAGTGGCTGCTAGATCATTCTATCAGGGTAGTGAATTATGATTTTAGAAACTAAGTGGCAGCTAGAACATTCCTGCAGGGTATTGAATTGTGATTTGAGAAACTAAGTGGATGCCTCTTGATGTGATTGCAATGATTTTGGTGTTAGGATTGTTGATAGTTTGTTTCTCGATGTGTTATATGATGTTTCCGATCATTGATGATCTGTAATTGTCTGCGATGGTACATGCGGGGTGTTCCTTGTCTTACTTTTTTGCATGTGGCTCTGTGTAGTGCTCCTGTTCTTGTCAACTTGTACTGATATATTAACCTAGGTATTGAATTGTGAACTGATTATCATTGTTCTGATCTATTGTATTTTTCCTTTGTAGAGATGATTTGGTAGTTGTGACAGCTTAGTGCTATTTCTTGATGAATATGCATGTTCTCTTGTTTTCCTTTGAGTATTATTCACTGGTCAGTGGTGTAACCAAACAGAACATATGTGATTTACTATACTATTAGGTTACATACATTTGACCACTTGATACCAGTAGGCATCTCATTGTTACATCACGTTAATTATTGAATTCTGAAATGCTGAGAACACTGACCTGTATGATTTGAGCCGACTTGTCTGTTTGCACGAGGTATTCATTATATACAGAAGTTCACCTAGTTACCCGTTTGTGAGGATCTGAATAAAAGTTATATGCCAACAGAGAACTTATTGTCTAAATTTTCTCATGTTTTAGGTTTTTTGGTTGGCAGTTAGTTATTGCCTCTTTGCAGTATTTTAGAAATTTACCTTACTTTACAGCAAAACAAACATGGGCACCGGTTTACATCTTTTGGAGTGTTTTAACTACAGCCTAACAGTTGGCAGTTTAATTCCAGTTTTCAAAGGGAAAATTTTCGTTATCCATTTTGGAAGATATATATATATATATATTCTAGTCCCTTTAGCTATCAGGACATAATTGTATAAGTGGCCATATTACTCACTGTTTGATTTTCAAACAGTGAACATAAACTGTTCTATGCAATACCATCTTACAACGAGATAGTTGGATCTTTCTACATTTGGTTTAGAGAGTGATACTATGACCAATTGACCATAGTTGTAGTTATTTTAGGCATATATTAGATCTACTGAACTTGTTGTGCTTAAAGTTTGGTTTCTTGATTCCTCTCCTACAGTAGCAGTTATTCTTGTTTTTTTGCTATTGTGTATGACTAAGAAAGGTTTTTGTTTACCCTTGTCCATGCCCTGGAACATCAGTAGCAGCAGTCCAAGCTGAAGCAGCTCCAGTCCAATGAGGTTACATTTAGGCTTGAGATAGGTATTTTAAGTTATACAGATTAGATACTTGGCTATTCTGCTCAGTTATTTAATTATACAAATAAGATAGTTAGCTATTCTATCTCTTAGTTACCTTGTTAGGGCTAACCCTGTATTTAAAGGGGTGAGGCTTATTGTTATGAATAAAGGAGATTAGAGGAGTCTCCCTTCCCTCCCTTGTGCCAGGTAAATGCCTCGTTTCCCCTGTTCCACGGCACTAACACACCATGGCCCTCGGCCACATTCCTTCCCTTTGCACGCTTACAATCTTCGCCCACGAATTCGAGGTCACTACAATGATCCACCTCCAACTGGGTCAATGAATTTGCAAAGAATGAATTGGACATGATCCAGGAGCTATGGGCATACCAAAATTTGGGAACCATTTCACACAAGGGCCAGATTCCTTGGGAACGTTACCAAAATATTGGCAATGGAAGCTGCAGCAATAGACAAACTCACCCAAAGTATTTATAGGTTTGGAATGAATTGTTTTATCTTGAGAGCATAAGTTGTGATAAGTCTATTCCTCTTTATTTTTTCTGTGGATCTTTATTGAGGAAGAATGGACAAAAATTGTTACTATGTTAAGTTTCCATGTTGGTTTCTTTTTTGAGAGTTTCCAAGCTGGTTACCAATGCTTGTGATGGGAAACGTAGTTACGCAAACATCTACTGTCACTTATGTCCTAATTATTACTATGTATGTTTGATTATTTGAGTAGGGATACAAGAAATCTGTTCATGTTCAGTTTGGGATTGTGATGTGAACAATGCAAGGCAGTCATGGGCTTGCAACTTTGGATGTGAAACTCTGAATTGGTTCTGTAGAAATCTCCCTTTATCTCATATGACAAATATATTGGCCACGGCTTAACAAAAGGGCCTGCTACATATGACATGTATCATGTATGCAGTTTCATCGGTCTTATATTTAATTAAATGGGACAAGTCCATATTACATGATGAAATGAACATACCAGGTATCTGGGAGTGATTGAGGCCAATATTTATGGCATAATGCCCCATCCTCGCTCCAGCTGATGAGCAGTACTTTTGTCTGTCAATTGTCTACATGGGGACAGAAATTTCCATCCCCATCCTGAAATGAGGAATTCCCTTCCATGTAAGAGGGAATTGTGCCCCCATTGCTATCCCTAGACAGTAATGCAGCTAAAGACCAGTGTGTTCTGTTATCCATTGAAAATGGATAGTTTCTACTTATCGCTTTAAACTGATGTAGTGATCCACATTGGTCGAACAGCTTTCATTATATCTGTAGACCACACATTGGGTATTTGGGTTGCAGAAATTGCATGAACTTTGTGGATACTTTGTGCTGATATAGTCTCCTATAGAGGGCACCCACGTGCACATGCACCTAAGCATGCAAACCCACTACATGCATGCTTGGTAATTTTCCCAGGAGTGTGCAACTATTAACTATTCATCTCTTCAGAGCTTGGACATTGCAACATTGTTTCTTTTTCTGTGTGAAAATTAACTGATATCCTGTAGACTTTAAGCATTTATGATACCTTCTTCAAAGTAATAAAACAAACAATTTGTTTGGTTCCTGGAAAGTTCATGAGATCCTATATTGTTTTTTTGCCACACGTTTTATCTGTCAACTGGTTTTTGTTATGTACACTATTTTTCTTGATTTGTGACAACTGATTTACTAATCCTCAAAACACATGTATTGGCAGATGTGAAGCAGCATAATCAGAATGCAGATAGTATTTCATCCTACAGAATTAAAGGGACTTCTTCAGAAGTCCCTATGCAGAAATCTCTTGCTCTTGGCATCAAGTCTGAAAACAATGGCAAGCGGGATTATATTGGAACTGAAACTGGTCAATCCTTGCATAAGCAAGATAACAAAGTATTGACCAAAAAGACCATAAAGTTGGATGCCCCGCCATGTTCGAAAAGGCCAAAGCTAGAGCCAGTACAAATCACTAGAGAGACTGAATCAAAGAACCATGATTTCTTGTTGCAGAAAAATGTGCCTGAATTGATGCAATGCACGCCATCTGGTAAGTTATCATCTTCCATTGAAATTCTCTGTCAATAGTTGGAGTGGTATTCCCTTCTCCTTGTTCTTCACCCAGGCAATTCAAGTAGTTAATGGAAGTTAAATTTGTAGGGGACATGTTTACAGTCAAATTCTTGGTGGAGTTGGGTCTTTTTAGGAGACATTGAGTTAAATTCTGACTGGCAGATTTGCAACAATACTTACAAATCTCTAGCACTGTCCTATCCAAATAGCATATTCATGGGGCTCTCATCCATTTTCATCCTTTATACTTCCTTTCTAAATGTTCATCGTCCTAGCCAATGTTCCCGTTCCAATATTCTAATGCGATAGACAACTTATCCATGCTCTGAATGAACCAATCTTATTTATGTTAATACACGCACTACTGATTTAAATCCAGTTAAGAATGCATCTGGGTAGATCTAGTCTACTACTAACATTCTTGTTGCTGTTGTATTCAAGTGATTAAAATGGCCTACAAACCATGTTTTGTTACATGACCGACCCTTGATGGTTCTGGTCAAGTGCAAAGCTTTTGATATATTTAATGTATGATCATAAGGGGGATTCTTGAATGTTATGTTATAGCTCCATTTGATGGCCCATTTTGGATCACAACATGCTTTTTACCATTTTCCTGACTTGGCTTTCATGCTCCATGTTTGATGTAATTCTACTCGTTTGTGTGGTTATTTGTTTAATCACCATAGTTCCAGTGCTTCTTTTTATTTCTTTGATACTCTGACGACAAATGCATTTGCTCTTATCCTAATTGTACACAGAAAAGTCTCGGCTGCTGAAGCAGAAGCGCATTTATGATCCAAAGAGAATTGATAAGAAGAATTTTAGGTCTGGTGTCAGGTCTAAATTTGATTGTTTCACATCAAGGACCAGTTTAGGAAATTTTGATCCTTGCTTGGGAAACAACATGCTTGGTATGTGGTAACTGATTGGAGCTACATTGTAATTTTGTTTATTTATGCATTCTACTTGTTATTATTCCTTTATTGGCTATATTTGCTATGCTGCACTCTCTCACAGCAACCAGAGTCTATTTATTCATTAGACCTCTTATCAATTAAAACCTGTCAAACAATTAGTTCAATATAATATCCAATATTTCTGATCTTATACAGTTATTCTTCTAATATGTTTACATGCACTATGAAATTTTTTAAAATGATTGGAATAAGAATCTGGGCTTCAACTTGAATATTTGCTTGTGGTCTTCTCAGTTCTCAGTAAATGGAATTCATTTTTCCTTGAAGCAATCACCTTTTTCTTGTTTCATCTACCCTTCAACTTTTTCTAAAAAATGGTACATATTTTCCTTCCTGCTGTGCTTCCTTTTATCTGAAGTCATTTTTGTGCTCTGTCAAACTTCTGATGCTCAATGTGCTTGCACAGTTGAATCTTTCAGACCATTGTTTCTAATTTTGTTCTCTTTTTTTTACTCTTGACTTTTCAAACCATTTTTATTACATATGAACTTACCATGTTGTCAACTTTGTTTTCTTCTATCTCTGATATTCTTTTTGGTGATCTACACCGCCCTTTATATTGCTTTGCATCTCTTGAACTGCACATACTAATATAATAATACGCCGTTGCCATATTTAACAATTTTGTTTAAAATTGTAGATTGATGGCCTGCCAATGACCTCTGCATTGTAGGACATCTCAGTTTCATCTGATTTAAGTAACCTTAAGAATGATTAATAATGCATTTTACAATGTTATTTCTGTATGTATTTTTATTTTAATGTGCAATATTTCACATCATCACGTCACATGGCATGTCAGTGCCATTTGCATTGTAACACAGCAACAGTATCTCTTCCAATTTCGTCTCAAATGAACAACCTTCAGAGGGAGAAATATCATAGTGTATTGGAGAAAACTGTTCCTCTTAGTACTTTTCTGGGTCATCAACTATATGAAATTCCATGTCTATTTTTGTTGATCCATATTCTTGCCTTGCACATAACAGTGTCTGACCTCTTATTTCAGGGACACATGGCCTTAGATCTGATATCCGTGACATCACAAATCACATTGAGAACCTCTCATTGAGTGAACTTCTCAATGGAACTTACAAATATTGCAGCTTAGGAAGAGAAAAAGGAAAGAAAGTTTTGCACATGAAAGATGAGCTTCTAGTCTCTGTCAGAAAAGCTTTTTCCATGCTATCTGGCAAGGATTGTAGTTATAGTAAGGATCCTAATTTCCTCCTGAGCCCTAAACTTCTTACAGCAAGCACATCCAGCTGTGATGGCAAAGACCAATGTACCGATAAACCAATGAAGGTAACTGAAATCATTAATGCTTTGACTATTAGCAATTTATCATGATCTCGTCTTTGACTTTAACAGAGTGCAACTACTCAGGGCCCTTCACAAACTGAGGTCTGTGATTCCACAATTCATTGTCCAAAAGATATCCTAAACCGTTTAACACTTACCCAAGGACATGATCTAGACTCTCTTTTATCACCTGGAAGTGAGAGTTCAGCTGCAGTTAAGCCTTTGTTACCTTCCATGACAACTCATGGAGCTAGTTTGCCACCATTTCCTTGGTCACAGTCACAAGCGGGAGGTTATCGACCTGGTGCTGACTCTGGTAAACATGGGTCGAGTAGGAGTAACACCCAATGGCAGTGGGTGAGAGTTGGAACCAATCTCACTGCTCTAGATAGTGAAGATCTGTCTGTGCATAAAATTGATGATCTTCTTCAAGAAATGGATACGGCAAAAACATCTATAATGGATTCATATGGCAAACAATCTAGTTTATGCTGCATAGAATCAACTTCTGGTTCTCTTGGACAGATTATTCAATCAAGAAAAAAGTTGAATGGGCATAATCCACAGAAACTGTTTCCCATGGACAATGGAGATTCCTCAGATAGCTGCCAGAAGCACGGTAGCGAATCTTTTCTTCTAAGAACACCTCAAGGTATGCAGTTCATCAAGGAAAAAAAACTTTTCAGCATACCAATATCTTTTTGATAAACTCAGCCTTTCTAAACTATTTCAATATTAATCTCCATGAGTTCTTGCTATGAGCTTGCTGTAGACATGTTATACAGAAGAAGTATAAAAGCTTCACGGGAGCGATGCTTTTTTGTCCTACATCACTCTAGCAAAACCTAAGAATGTGGGATTTTGTATTCTATATTTTTTTTCTTTTTTACATTGGACCATCTGTAATTGAATAGAAATGCTTGAAAATTAACTATTGACGTATCTAAACTATGATTTAGAGTTTCTTGTTGGGTTTTAACTCTAGCCTATCCTGTGTTGAGTAGAATGACATTGGAGCTAGTTGTATGTAGGTTTTATTATCAACCTTAATTACTAGTAGTTGTTTCCCTAAAAAAAAACTAGTAGTTGCACGCTTGATATACTTGGTTTCATTGTTAGAATTTGATGATAAATTGCTGATGTGAGCTTTTTATGAGCAGCATCACCAAGGGTATTGCAGGCTGCTGAGATCCTATGTGATATGAGAAGCAGCACGGATGTTAGGAGTCCACAGGTATTCACCAATGGGACAATCAAGTGGCCAAAGTCACCTTCTGAGAAGGTTATGAAGGCCCGCAAGCCTTCATCTCCATTTGGTACAGCTGAGAGCTCATCTGGATCTCGGAATAGTGATGCAACTCGTACTGGAAATAATCACTCCACCAAGAAAATAGTTGATAGGAAGAATGATTCTCTACGCATGAATAACCCTGGGAAAGGGTTTATTAGGTGGCCTGTTCCTATCGAAGATGGTGCATCTCCTGTCAAGTCCGAGAGAGGGCTTGTACTTGATATGAGGCAAAACCATGTCAATGCTGCAAGGCAACCGATCCAGGTGTCGTCGCAGGCAAAGGAGTACGAGAACCAGCAGAAGCTGAGGAAAGCAACATTGACCTCATCTCTAGAATCTGCAGGAGACTGGAATAGGGACAGGAACAAGAGAATGTGAATTGTACATTATTCCCCTTGGAAACCATAGTCTGTGATATATATTGTCTGGGGCAGACAACTGTTCCATAAGAGGTAACAGAACATTGGGAGATGCGATAATTTAGGTGGCGCATGATGTATTTATCGGGCATTTGTTGGTACAATTGTTGTAACAATTGTAGTTCTTATTTGCCATCGTACCAGAGGTCTCTCCCTGTCTCCATCTTCTATTGTGTATTAGTATGTCTCGATATACTTTCAGCCAAAGTAATAATAACACGGGTGGTTAATTCCATTGAGGGAAATATTCATGCAATATATTTTGTCTAACTCAAGTTTATATGTTTCAAATGCATTGGCTTTCATGGGGCAAATCTTGATCACCTCAATACTGTAGTTATTTGAATTTGTTGTCAAATGCTGTATCTTGAGTAGAAATAATATGTGAACCATCAAGATCTATTCACATATTCTCTGTTCAAGGTCTAATGCTTTATCAGCACTAAGGAGATCTGTTTATCCATTGGAAAGATCTATCTGAGTTGTGGATTAATTATTTGGGACACATCTGCAGAGGTATGTTCTACATATTTGGTTGGTTGAGTCATGGCATGCATTTATTTGAATTAGCCGTATATATAATTTAATTTTTCTTATTTCTTTTCATCGTCATATTGTAATTGTCACTAAATAGTTAAATTGATAAATATGGAAATTCTCAACCGATCGAGTTGTTTCTGAAGAAATGATATCATTTTTGATTGTTTCCTTCCCGTCGAATGTAACTGACGCTGTGATGTGTATCCATGTTTGTGCATTATTTAGTTGCGCATGTCCAATGTACTTTATCCATACCAGTCTTGTTTAGAATCTGAAATGAGTGATTACGAGGTGAAGGTGACCATGTAGATTCTGGTAGTTCTGCTTAAGAACAGGGAATTTGCGTAGTTTTCACTTTGTGCACAAGCGTGTACAGACACTGGAGTCTAGAGGATGCCACCAGCCTGATACGATTGGGAAACCAACTATTAGAACATTCCAATTACAGTTAACAACCAATCTGTCATGGTTTTCACTCCCTTGATCCCTTAATAACAAATTAATTAATCTCACATTCACTTACATGACAAAACCACTTGCTACTTACCACACCTTAGCTGCTATGCTTCACTTAACCTCGCTCTCCTACCTCTTCAACTCTTCTTGCATGCCCTCCCGGCGCTCCACCACATGGACACCGACGCCACGAAGCCTCCCTCGCCGCGCCTCCGCGTCGCGCTCCTCGCCTGCGGCATCGAGTCCGCCGCCGTCGCCGCGGTCCTTCTCGCTATAACGCTGACCGTCTTCCGCGTCCGCGAGCCCGTGATGACGATGAATGCCATCTCCGTCAAGGGCTTCGGCGGCGCGGCGCGGGGAGGAGGGCCATCGCCGCCGCTGTGGCTGACCGTGGTGGCGGACGTGTCGGTGAAGAACCCGAACGCGGCGTCGCTGCGGTACAGGGGCAGCGAGACGGCGGTGTACTACCGGGCGGCGAGGGTGGGCGGCGCGTCGGGCCCGCCCGGCACGGCGCGCGCCGGGCGCACGATGCGGCTGAACGTGACGGTCGACGTCGCCGTCGGGGCGCTCCTGTGGGACCCGGGGTTCCTCGGCGACGTCGCGGCGGGCGCCGTCGCGGTGACCACGGCCACGACGGTGCGCGGGCGCGTGGCGTTGCTCGGCAGCGTGGTGCGCCGGCACGTGGTGCTGGAGATGAACTGCACGGCGACCATCGCCGTAGCCAACATGTCCATCCGCGACCAGAGTTGCCTGCAGCGCGTCTGGTTGTTGTAATACCGTACGTGCATGGAAAACTATATAGGAGTACGTTTACTTTTGGAAAATTGTTGATAATACGTGAGATTTACATGAAAACATCGGCCAGTAATCCACTGATTGTTTATGAACCAGTATGATCGGTAAGAAGTGAGCTTGGCATCATCGTTCTTGATTCGGTTTAAGTGGCACAAATTCGCTAAATCGTAGTTGTTGCAATGGGGTTTTTTTAAACATATGTAGCTCAA